>CM060926.1:289065421-291866671 GCA_030737875.1 Allium sativum | reverse complement strand
TAAACATAGGTTGATTTGTCAACCCATCACCAACACTTAATTTACACAAAGTGGGAAGACAAACATCAATTAATTAGGTTTACCAGAAATTTTTCTTCTAAATCAAATATTAACATAAGCATAACCATATAAAACAATAGATATTTAATAACAACGTGGAATAAAGCGAACCCAAAATATATAATTAAAAGTTGTCAATTCACTGAGAATTCTTATAATGCAGATTTGCAAACACAACAAATAGCAAATCAAATTAGGATGATTAATTCATTTGCTTTCAAATAGCAAGTATTATATAAAATTTATTAAAAAGATGATACTTAAGGAAGAGATGATAAAAACTAAAAAGTATATCTTATCATACTTCTTTGACTGTACATGTCAGCAGGTCCCTATGCAATTATGTTGAGTTCAGATATGCACTGAAAAGAGCTTGGATTTAAGCTATAGCTTGTTGTCAACGTACAGCTGAACTTATGTCATGCTAATGCATTGCAGATGTGATAATCATGATAAATGCATGAACTGTTGAAATTATATAAGTAGTAATATTTGTAGCAAGGAAGTGGAAAGGGAAATACATACACTGTATGCATACTTGACCACAATATATAAAATTGTAGACACGGTCATTGAGTTACATATATAATTTAGTATGACAAAACAATGGCATTTAAAAACAAAATGGCTTTGTGCACCATCAAATTAATATCCACATATTGCATTAGGTAATAGTATAAGTTATCTTTACATACGCAGTAGCTGAAAACATCCAAACAGGTGCGAAAAGAAAACAGTAGCACAGTGCACCATTTTTTGATTAATAAGTGAAATAATTATTTTTTGATAGGTTAAATACTGTTTGTAAGTAGATATAAAAGGGATACGTAAATGGAAAAAAGCGCATATATAGTCCATATGACACAAAAAATGGTGCAAAACAAAATAAAAATGGGAGGATAACATGTCAAAGGCAGATACTCCTACACTTTGAGGCCTCCGAGTAGTACCAAACAGAAAGTGCTGTAGAATTTGTTAAACAAAAAGATAAACTTGTTTCGCTAATGCTAAAAGGCCCGAAGCTTTTCTTGTCAAATTGTGCGAAAATCAAATCCTGCGGTGGTTGCTGCATCTTCCCCCTTGAATCTACGCTCGCCCGTGAATTGCGCTATTTCCGCACTTCTCCGCACCCAAAATTCCGGGCCTTGTAGCAAAGTTTAACTTGTTTTGAGTGTAGGTTGATGCACGTAATGGAAGAAACACCTAATATGCTGGCATAGTGTAAGAAAAAAAATGTCCAAGATTTCTAAGTTACAACTGACATAAAACCAATTCTCCTCTCTTTCTGTCTCTAAAAATAACAATTTTATATATTTTTGGTGCACTAACATGTTGTAGCATCATATTCTGCAAATTATTGTTAGCATGGAAAGTTTGTATATAGAGCAATAATCTAAGACATAAGTGCATACATATGAAAATGATAACGTTGTTCTTCAAAATCTTCAAATTCGATGACAATACCATTACAACTCCTAAATGGAACATCCATCCCCTTTACCATGTAACAGTTCAACATATTATTTAGTTTAGTTTCAATGTTCCATCAAGTTACGTTTGGTCTAGCCAATATAGTCCATGGTCATAAGGTCAGAAATAACACATTATACACAATACACAGTTTGAGTATCATGCTGATTAAAGAAGTAGCCTGGCTTGGTAAACATCTTAATTTGGAAATCATACCATGATATTAAGTTCATAAACACTGTTAGTGGTACCATATCTAACATAGTTAGTAGAAAACTTATGACTCCAATTTCCAATATTTTATAAATCTATATGCTTGTTTTATGCTATATGCCCTATAATCTTAGACCCAAGAACTATCCAAAATTCCTACTGAATTGTGTGCTTTGAAAAGAATAAAAAATGATCTTTGGTAGTTTAATTCAAAAAATTCATTCCAAAAGTCAAATTGAATTGAAGGTTAAATACCTACATATAGAGCTAGACTGGCTAGTTGTATATATTGAAGGCCTAGTTATTACAAAAGATGATGCCAAAATGTTTTGCTATTGCTTTGTTATGTCAAAGATACCAATACAAAATTCCTTTTTTTTTTTAATCATACAAAAACTCATAATATAATAACTATCTTTTTTGACATGGATAATGGTGTATATATTGAAGTCATTATTGCTTATTCTAGGATTAAATGTTATTACACGACAAAATGTGACTAAAATACACGTATGAGCGCTTATTAGCATCACATTTGTTGTTATACAAAACCATGGAATTGCTTTCTGATATCGTCGTTGATATATTGATGATATATCTCATAGTAGGCCTCAAGAAACAACATAATTCAGAATACCATTTAGCGAGATATAACGATAAATATTTCATCGACTTTATAACTTAATTTTTTTTCTCATTTGTTAACAAAGATTTTTGCTTAGCCCACTTAAAAGAAAAGTCAACATAAAACTTTGTTCCAATTTAACTTTATATTCCCTTGAAACAGCTATGAAAAAATTAAATAACTTAAAGATTTCCTATCAACTGCCAATTAATTTACATCATGGAAGACAACATATAATTATTAGAATAAGAAAAATAAACTTGATGTTTTTTTAAATAGTTTAGCAAGGTGCATGAGTAAAAAAACCATTTAAGTATAATATTTACATTACTTAATTTATTTTACCATTTCTTACACTACAAGAAACATTGCTATTTTCGACATCAGGGGGCGACGATTTTCAACGGCCCATTTCCGACGGCTTGCGACGGGCAGTCCGCGGCAGTCGGGAACCGTCGATTATAATCGAGATAACCATCACGCAATCCCTTTCTTCCTCATTTTTCCCAGACGCTCCACAAAATTCCAGCAAGCGAATCCTTAACCCTAGCAGCTCCAAATTCGATTTTTTTTCACCCCCAGACGTCGAGTTCTTCGCGTACAATCCTCCCCGGCTTCATTTCCAACATCGTGGGCAAGCAATTTAAGGTATAACTCTTTATTTACTTAAAAATTTTTTTTTACCTAACCTATGTATGTCCTAAATCGAAATTTAGGGTTATTTATCGATTGTATTTGGTTTCAATAATATAATAGTGGGTAATACCATCCTATTATATGCATATTTCAAGTGACCTAGTGAAATTGAAAATTTTATGTGCAATATTTGTTTGTTTGGGAATATGTTCCCATTTAGTTTGGCTTTCGTCGTTGTAGAATTTATGCGATTGTATTGTGCTAGTTGGTATAGAAAAAATTGAATGTACGAGATAGGAATTGTACATTGTACACATCTAATTGGTTATATCCCCTAGAGTGTTTTTGACCGTCCGACAAGTTTGTGCATGATCGTTGTATAAATTGTCATTTTTTTTCAAATTAAAAAACGACCGTTTATATCCATCTGGTACAATATTTGTTGAATTTCTCCTTGTATTGGACAAATTATAAACGTAATAAGCCTTTATATTTTGTATACAACTTCATCTCAAATGATTAACAAAATTTTGGCTTAGCTTTTCCTTTTGTTTCCTGCGTACATGCATTAGTATACAATGCAGGAAACGAAAGGGAAATGCTGTCGAAATTTTATTGAATCGTTTGAGACGAAGTAATATACAAAATGTAAATGTTTACCGTGTTCTAATGGAAACTGGGATGTCTGGCCTTGTAAAAAACTTACATTAAAAAAATGAGTACCAAAGAAAATATATATATTAATTTTTCAACTTCTGATTAAATTTGTATTCTTGAATTTGAAATTAAATGTGTACCAAACAAACGTTTTTAATTTTGTATTCTTGAAAATGAATATTAAATTTTCAAACTTGTGACTAAATTTCTTAAATAGGAAAAATGATTGATTATTTTGGTGATCGGAGAAGGTTGATGTACCAAAGAAGAGGACTGAGAGGTTCCATAAAAGAAGATTACTTTAATAGTATAAATGTCTTTATTGAATTCGCTTAAGTAACAACGGAGGCAATCAAGAAATTCATTGTCCTTGCAGCAAGTGTAAGCATTTGAAGAACTTATTACCTAATGTTATGAAAATTTATTTGTGCAAAAACGGATTCGTACCTGAGTATTATTTGTGGGATCGTCATGGAAAAATGTAGCGCCAAATACTTCTGTAGACCCTGAGGTAGAAAGTGCTGTTAACGAAAATGTTAGTACGCCTCGAATTGAGAATATGGTCGAAGATGCAGCACACTCAATGTTTCCTATGGTTGCAGTTGACGACGATGATGAAAATGCTGAAGAACCGAATATTGAAGCCAAAAAGATTTATGATTTACTAGATGCTACTAAAAAACTTATTCGGGATGATTGTCAAAGTGGTACTCAGCTGTCGGTAATCACAAAATAAAATGCGATGAAGTCAAAATATAACATTATTGAAGCTGGATTTACGGCTATTTTACAAGCTGCAAAAAGGCACAAGTCGCCCGATAATTTGATGTGTGAAAATCACTACGAATTTAAGAAACTTATGTCGGCATTTGGTTTACCATATCATAAAATAGATACATGTGTAAATGGATGCATGTTGTTTTGGAAAGATGACATAAATCTAAGAAATGGTAGAAAGTGTAATCATGAAAGATATAAACCAAGAAAGAAGAAGGGAAAGGAAGTTTTGCATAAATGGATGCATTGGTTACCCATCACTCCAAGGCTTCAAAGATTATATGCATCTTCGGTAACTGCAACTCATATGAGATGGCATAAGGTGAGATCAGAGGAAGAAGGTACGTTGACTCATCCAGCCGATGGGGAAGCATGGAAGCATTTTGACAAAACGTTTCCAAATTTTATAGCGGAGAGTCGTAATGTGAGGCTAGGATTATGTACAGATGACTTTTCACCATTTTCTCAATTCAGTTCTAAATATTCATCATGGTCCATTATCATCACACCTTATAATTTACCTCAATGGATGTGTATGGAAAAGCAATACATGTTTCTAACTGTTATTGTTCCTGGCCCCGACGATCCGACACAAGGAATTGATGTTTATTTACAACCACTGATTGATGAGTTAAAGACATTATGAGACGAAGGAGTTGAAAGATACGATGTTTTAAAGAAGAAATTTTTTCATATTTTTTCTTCTTTGTTGTGGACTATATGTGGTTTTCCAGCCTATGCAATGCTTTCGGGACGGAATACTACTGGTCATCTAACATGTCCATATTGCATGGAAGAAACACGAGCGTTTTCTTTAATGCATAGTAAGAAAATTTCATGGTTTGACTGTCATCGATGTTTTCTGCATGTCAATCATCCGTTCAGAGGAGACAAGAATTTTTTTGTCTAATAGAACAGAAAACAGACAACCACCAACGATATATACAAGCGAAGAAATATATGAATTTGGTAAAGATTATCCAAAGATACATGAAACTGAAGCTCATACAAAAATTGAAGGAAAATCAATTATTCACAATTGGTGCAAACAATCAATTTTTTGGGAGTTTCCGTACTGGAAAGATCTTTTACTTCGTCATAATATTGATATGATGCACAATGAGAAAAACGTCTTTGACAATGTCTTTAACATAATTTTGAATGTCAGAGGGAAGACTAAAGATGATGTGAAATCAAGGCGTGATATAGAAGAATTATGCAAACGTCCCGAGCTTCACATGAATTTAAATGACACTAGAAAACCCAAAGCATGTTATGAAGTAGATAATAATCAAGTTAAAGTTCTATTAACATGGGTAGAAGGGTTAAGATTTCCTGATGGGATTTCATCAAACCTTCGTAGAAGTGTTGACTATAAAAACGGTAAATTGAGCGAAATGAAAAGTCACGACTGTCACATTATGATGAAACTTTAATTCCTGTTATGTTCAAAGAACTCCTGCCGTTAAAAGTTTGGAAGGTAGAAACGGAGCTTAGTATGTTTCATAAAGAGATTTGTTCGAGTACTTTGAAAATGCAACATTTACGTAAACTTGAAGCAGATGTTCCGATATTGCTCTGCAAGTTAGAGAAAATATTTCCGCATGTTTTTTTAGTGCAATGGAGCATTTACCTGTTCACCTACCAACTAACATTACACCAAATTAAGAAATCTGAAACGCACCGTACTTCTAGTTTGAAATGGATATAATGCGTATCTAGACCTGCAACAATTTCGTGGTGTTTCAGATAACCTAAATCGTTGCTTATTTATTAATTTTGATTATTAAACTAAAATTAAACACATAATCTCCCTATAATGCAACTTTTCCAACCTTCTTTCTCATACTTCTAAGCCGCTTAATCATTCCAATTTTTTGCCTCCCTCTTGTCCGCTCTATTTCATCATTCCAAAAAGAGGAAAAGGATGAGGAACAAACTACTACTTCGATCAATTTGAGCTTCACATGTCAGAGCCCATAGGCACTTGATTATCTATTAAATCATTGGCTATATCTTTATGTTTTTTAAAATGCTTGAACTTAGTAGATTAACATTAGGTCCTTTTTTAATAGCAGACATCACTTGGTAACTCTTGGTTGTGTATTAATATGACCAGCTTAGCTTGAACTCTCTTTTCCATTAAAAACGATTCAGCTTCTCTGTTAATGCTATGTGTACCACCATTATTTGTTATAACCACATGCATTGAATCTGTAGTATTCATATTGTCTTGAGGTTGATTAATTTGTTATTTTGGAAACTAAGATTTGACTATATTACGTTTTCTGTTGCAAATTTATGGTTATGGATGCTGGTTATGGTTACTAAAAGTTTCAATTGCATGTTTATGGTTGAAACACTCATTGAGTGTTGTAGACTATGAATTCCAAACACTCATCGAGTGTTGCAGATTATCAAACTGAAACACTCACAAGTGTTGCAGATTATGAACTTGAAACACTCACCGAATGTTGCGGATTATCAAACTGAAACACTCACCTAGTGTTGTAGATTATGAACTTGAAACACTCGTCGAGTGTTGTAAATTATCAACTTGAAACACTTTGTAATGACCCGCATTTTCCAGGGATAGAATTAATTTATTTAATTATATAAATAGTGATATAGTGAATTAAATAGAGGTTTAATTAAATAATAGTGGATAATTAATTTAATTAAATAATTAAATAATATATTTAATTCAGAAATAACCAGAAATAGTGAAATCACAATATAATGTGAACTGGGTCGTCCCCAGAATTTAATTCAGCTTAGAGTTGAATTATATTGACGAATATATTCAATCGACGTCACTTTGAAACGTAGAATTATAATATAATTATAATAGAGCTTGAAATGGCGCGGCAGTTCGCTATTTGGCGATTTGAACTTCAATTGAATATACATGGTTCATTTTATATCGGATTTCTGTGAAACAAGAAACGCGTGGAGCTGGTGGAGTATATGTTTCTAGTGGAAGAGAAAAATCGGGATTTCGTCGTGTAGATTTTGAGTTACGTCCAAATCAAATTTTGAAATAGTCGCTATAGAATCGTTTATCGACCGTATCGGTTCATTCAATATAAATAGAGATCGGGTTTGAATTTAGACAAGGTCCTTTTGGGAGATAGCGATAATTTAATTTTTAGAATTTTACTGTAATTTTTAATTAATTTAATAAGCAACTTTTTATTTGGAGTATTTGGCACCCTGTATCGACATTTCGGGGTTTCACAATATGAGTTGAACTACCGATATTATTATATTTTTGGGATCGTGAGACGGTGTTGATCACAACGGTATATATATATCAGTCAGTAGCGAGATATACATGTATGTATGATCATTATACAAAACTCAGTAATGTACAAAGCAACTGTGTGGACTAACGAAGGGCCACCACACCTCTTTTCAACAAACCCAATCCTTACAAATATCCCCTCGTACAAGCCTTATAACCTAAAACCAAAGCTTGAAACCGTCCGTGGTTTCTAATTTTAAAAACGTGAAAACCCACTACAGAAAATTCAAACGAAACTCAAACAAAATCAATAAATCCAAAATCATATGTATTTGAACTCAGCAAGAGTTTCTCTCCACCTTCATGACTGTTTTATGGCACTCGAAGTCTGTGTGTCGAAGTCAGGTGATAACCGTCGGTTAGGGTTAGGAATTTGGGGTGATTGAGGCATTGATTGTTGGGTTAAAAGGTGTATTTGGATTCATGGGTCGGCGGCAAGCTTGCGCGCACTCCCTGGTGAGGTGCGGCTGCTAAGTGACGAAGTCACTGAAGAGGTCATGACGAGCAGGTTCACGTCGAGTTCGGGGTTCTGGGTACCAAGGGATAGAGCATTCGAAGGGGATCTCAATGGTGGTTGCGGTTTTGAAATCAGTAGAGAAACAAAGAGTATGGGGTTTGTGAAAAAAATCAGTAATGGCCATTTTAAATTATCTGGTGCTCGTGATTTTTGGGGAAGAAGCTTGTGGGAGCGGACGGGTTCTAATGCATGGAAATGGGCTTTTAGAAAGAGGGTGAGCCCAACAAAATAAATAGAAGTTTTAGTTTTAATTTAATCTGAATATCTGTACAAACTTGTATAAGCCGTATCTTTATCATACGATGTCAGAATCTGACGAAACAAGATCCGACAGAATCGTATGGACGGACACTACCCAATGAAGCTGACTGGGAGTGAATCCAAGCTCGTTACAATTTATAGCAAAATAAATTGTTTGAATCAAGCGATGGTTATCGTCATTGACGATGATTGTCCAAATGTGAGTAAATCTCACCAACTCTGAATAGTTTATAATTTCATGTTGTATCTTTAAAACTGTTAGAAATTGTCTGCTTTATTGTGTGTTGATTGTTTGATTGAACTGCTAGTCAATTAGTTAAATTTCTATATTGATTCTGTTTAACAGAATGTATCATATGGAACTGGAAGTGATGTTATCTATATTGTCTAACATCTGTGATGCAGGGAAACAGGTTGGTGGAATCCGACTTGATTCCTCAACAATTATTTTATTGTTTTTCATATATTGTTATATGATGTGATATAAAATCTGTGGGCGATTATATGTGCTTGGACGATATTTAACATCGTGATTTGATATGATTGAATACCATAACATACCGGAATGTTGATAAGAGAATTTTCAAAGTGATATTGAAAATAGAATATTTATAAATTGGAATATTTATAAATAAGAGATATTTATAAAGTGGAATATTTATAAATAAGAAATGTTTATAAATTGGAATATTTATAAATAGGAGATATCTGAAAAGGAAATAAATTCAAAACATTTCTTTTTGAATGGAAAGGCCTGTGTGGCGAGTTTGGGGATTTTCCCGATGCTCCCGATACAAAGGAGGTTATAACGAATTTTCCCGGGAATTTAAGGAGTTAGAATATTTCAAGAATAAATTTGAAAAGGAAATATTTGTAAACCATTTACAAATAGAATTGGAAAGGGAACATTATAAAAAGGAAATCATTTTTAAAGTGTAGAACCGTTATTTAAAAGTAAATCTTTTCAAATGAATAAAACATTGTTAAAAAGGAAATCTTTATAAAGTGAATAGTTAATCGAATATGGTATTCGAAAGGAGAAATCGAATATGGTATTCGAAAGGAGAAATCGAATATGGTATTCGAAGTTAGTTAATCGAATATGGTATTCGAAGATAGTTAATTGAATATAGACATTCGAAGTTAGTTAATCGAATATGGTATTCGAAGTTAGTTAATCGAATATTGTATTCGAAGTTAGTTAATCGAATATAGACATTCGAAAGGAGTTAATCGAATATGGTATTCGAAGTTAGTTAATCGAATATGGTATTCGAAGTTAGTTAATCGAATATAGACATTCGAAAGGAGTTAATCGAATATGGTATTCGAAGTTAGTTAATCGAATATGGTATTCGAAGTTAGTTAATCGAATATGGTATTCGAAAGTTAGTTAATCGAATATGTTATTCGAAAGGGGTTAGTCAAGTCGAGTTAGCCAAAGAGAGTTAACCAGTTGGAGTTAATTAGTTAGAGTTAATCGATTAGAGTTAAAACGAACTAGAGTGAATCAAATATAGTTATTTGAGATAGAGTTAGTCAAACATAGTATTCAGGGTAAGTTGTCATCTTGTACGACTGCTAGCGTAATTCGCAGGGCTGTAAATAGCCTACGGCGGTCGGATGTTTCCTGAGGGAGTCAGGCGTAACCATTGTGATCGCTGCGATCTAGAGTCAAGCGAATGGAGTTTAATCGAATATTAGTTATTCGATAGGAGTTAATCGAGCTGATCGAGTTGAGAAATAAGTTAAGTTAAATAAGTTGAGTTGATCGGGTGGTTCGACCATGTTAGTCGAGCCTAGTTAATCGAATCGAATTGGTCGAACCAAGTAAGTCGAGTTAAGTTAGTCAAGTTAGTCGAGCCTAGTTAATCAAATCGAATTGGTCGAACCAAGTTAGTCGAGCCTAGTTAATCAAATCGAATTGGTCGAACCAAGTAAGTCGAGTTAGTCGAGTCAAGTTAAGTTAGTCGAGTTAAGTTCGTCGAGTTAAATAAATCGATGTTAGTTTCATCGAAAGGAGTTATCGATGTAAGTTTAATCGAAAGGAGTTATCGATGTTAGTTTAATCGAAAGGAGTTATCGATGTTAGTTTCATCGAAAGGAGTTATCGATGTTAGTTTCATCGAAAGGAGTTATCGATGTTAGTTTCATCGAAGGGAGTTATCGATTATAGTTTATTCGAAAGTGAGATTTTCAAATGTGAGATTTTTGAAAAGGAAGAGTTATCGAATATTAGTTATTCGAAGTTAGTTAATCGAATATCATTTATTCGAGAAGGAGTTAATCGAATATAGGTTATTCGAAAGAAGAGTTAATCAAATAGAGATTTCTCGAAGAGAGTTAATCGGCAAATTCGATTATATCGAATTCAGGAAAGTACTTATACTTTCCTGTGTTTAAATAGAGATTTATTTATTTTTAAATAAATAAGTGTTAGGTTAAATATTCACTAATAAGAATAGAAGTTATAATTAAAGTTAGATAATTCGAAAGTAGGGATTATAACGTTATCGTTATAACCAATGTTTTAAATATAAAAGTAGATTAGTAAAATTGGATCCGAGAAAGGCGTAAAGAAGTTGTTAAAGATTAAAAGATAAACTTTGACCATTTTGAAGTTATAACGTTGTTCAGTTAAGGTCTGAGAGGTAATTATACCCCAACTTGAGTGACTTCCTTCTTAACTAAGAAATGGTAAGGTTTGATCGTAAAGGAGTTTTGGAAATGTTTTCAAACAAGAATCAGAAATGTTTTCTAAATGCAGAAAACAAGGAATGGAAATGTTTCCAAACAAGAATCAGAAATGTTTTCTAAATGCAGAAAACAAGGAATGGAAATGTTTCCAAACAAGAATCAGAAATGTTTTCTAAATGCAGAAAACAAGGAATGGAAATGTTTCCAGTGTTGATAACATATATTTTCTAAATATAGAAAATAGCAAATGTTGAATATAGGGAAACAGGAGATGTAAAATGAACTAAAGAGATTTATGTTAAATGATGTTTGTTCGATATAATTTCCATCTGGAAATAATATCGTTGTTTGCACACTTGTTTTTCTTTGATAGTTAACTAACAAACTATCGAAGTTTTGACCATTTTAACGTTGTTAATATGGAGAGACCGGTTGGATTATTATCCAAAGAACCACTCTGTATTGGCATAAGCATTGCGAATCATATATGCCAAAGATAATTGAAGACGAAGTAAAATTGCAAATAAGTCTTAGATAACAGTGACTAAGATGGATATACTGAGTAGTGCCTTCGGTTTGTCCAGTCCCAGGACAACTTGTATGGACGAAGGTCTGACAGAGTATATCCAATGGATCGCGTAAGTTGATCTGTTCAAACGTATTCATGTTTGGTGGCGGAGGAATTCGTTTCTCTTAGCTGTATACCCGTGTTATTTTTGGATAAGTCAATTTGTGATTTGGCGGGTATGACGATGTGACATTCTAAGTGAATGAGGATGACTTGTATGAATGAATGTCTGACATAGTATTTCCAGACGGTCACGTACATTGATTTCTTCAACTATACCAAGAGTGCAAGCGGAGAAGGAAACTTCTTTTAGCTGACACGTAATGTATGGTTGTAGACGTCAATTAGTGATTCTGATGGATCTGACAATGTGGCATTCGAAGTGAATCTGATGTGATGATAAAGCGTAGCTTCTAGCCTCATCAACCAGTAAATGACAGAAATCGGGCAGGCAACATGGCTAAGTCGGTCGCACCGAAGTAGGGTGTATAATCACCTATCTAGTGAATATTCATTTGTTTCTTAAATCTATCAATGTTGTCCCATATATATACGGGAACGGTTGCTGATCCCAACCGTTGGTGATGTACATTCGATACACTCAAGCGAAATGAGTGGTCGGTCATGTGTGGCTGAGTTACAAGATGTTCTTGTTGAACTCCAGTGTATCGTTCCTAGAGTACACTGATCGGAAGGTGGTTCCATACCTTGTCATAGTTGGAAATCCATTATCCAATACGTGCTTGCGATTTTGATTGTATACTATATATGTAGAACGTGAGATGAAAGCGTTTCTGCTAGTTGATATCTATTTTTACATAGACATTATTATAATATCAAAAGGTTTTTGATATAAAGATATTTTGGATTCTCATAAGGGAAAAACCCGTTCCGTTCTGCGGCGTGGTCTTATGAGATATCGTTTACTTGTTCATATACCTGTTTAAACTGTTTTACTCATGCCAGTCCCATGACTGACCCGGAGTTTATTTGTTTTGTTTTCCCTAAACTCTTGGGTGCCTAATTTTGTACGGGCAGTCAAGTAGTCAGGAATTTACAGATATACTGGAAGAGCGTGGAGCAAGAGGCTTCAAGATCATACAGCTATAGTTATTTCCGCTGTGTTGTAAGTTTTGTACTCTGATAAGTGCTATTGTATACATAACTGTTATATTTCAAAGTTATGTTATCTATTATATGTTATTCGTTCCGCTGTGAGGTTCGTGTTACTCTGATGTTGTGTTCTTCTTCTTCTTCTATTCTAAGTTTCTATCTTATCTATTCTCACCTTCTAATTTCTTTCATTAATTACCGGGATTTTTCGATGTTTTGGTTATCGACGTCGAGCTTACGTCGATAACCAAAGCCGCTCAAAATCCGGGTCGTTACACACTTACTTAGTGTTGCAGATTATCAAACTAAAACACCTGCTAAGTATTTCAAAATCAGCAAGATACTAATCTGCAACCCCTAAATAGTGTTTCTAAATTTTCTAGCAACATTTAATTACCATTTAAAAATGGCCATTTTGGTGTTGTGTGAAGCACGATTTCGAGGTCCCGTCCAATATGGATGGATGTATCCATTTGGGAGGTATGAATAAACATGTTACCTAATAATTTAAATTGCACATAAAATAAGAACTAATGTAAATTATTTTTGCACAGATATATGAATCATCTGAAGAAAAAAGTGAGACAAAAAGCACGAGTTGAAGGTTCGATATGTAAATCTTACGTTGAAGGTTCGATATGTAAATCTTACATCGAAGAAGAAGCTTCATTCTTTTTCTCTCATTATTTCAGTGATCATGTGAATATATCATTTCAAAGTATTCCTCGTAATGACGAAGGGGACGAACCAGAATCGTCTCAAATGATGTTATCTAATTTTTAGACAATAAGGTCAACCTTTTGGGAAATGTGTAAACGCATGGCTTAGCGATGAAGATCATCGTGTAGCACACACTTATGTTCTTCTAAATTGTCCAGAAGTTGCATCATTTATTAGGTAATTTGAAATATTGTTTAGTCAATTATTCGTTTCTATAGTGCTTGCGTGTGTATAATCTAATGTAATATTTATTTATATATACAGTGTTTATGAACGTCAACATCCAAATGGAGATCTTAGTAAAGATTTTTTTGCTTGCTTTACAAATTATGTTTACGAACCCAGAAACTGTATTGATGATGAAGCGTTGAATTGCATTGGGACCAAAAAGAATGGTCAAGACATATCCAATATATTTTGTTAAAGGATATAAATTTAACAACTTGGAATACGGTGCTGAGAAATTAACGAACAATACAGGTGTATTCGTCAAAGGCAGTGATGATTCAGAAAATCACATAAATGATTTTTATGGCATTTTAACACAAATCTTGCAACTGGCATATTTCTCATGACTCGCGGAGGAGGTGTTTCTATTTAAATGAAAATGGTTTAGTAATGTTTCAGGTTCCGGGATTGTAGTTCAGAAAGATTATAATCTAATTGAAATAAAGCATACATCGCGCTATCACGAATATGATCCTTTTGTACTAGCCAAACAAGCATTTCAAGTTTATTACGCTCCTTATCCATCTCTAAAAAGAGATAAAGCAGATTGGTCGGAAGTTTTTAAAAGTGTAACAACCCGGATTTTGAAGATCTTGGTTATCCGATATACAACAACACATATCGAACATCCAAGGATAAAAAATAACCGAATAGTTAATGAAAGAGGTTAGAGGGTGGGAAAAGATAAGATAGAACTTATAGAATGGAAGAAGAAGAAGAACATCATCATCAGAGTAAACACGAATCTCACAGTGGAACGAATAAAATATAACATAACTTTTGAAATACAAACAGTATATGTATACAATAACATTTCAGAGTACAACACTTACAACAACAGCGGAAATAAATAATAGCTATATAATCCTGAAGCCCCCTGCTCCAAGCTCTCCAAGTGCATCTGTAAAATCCCGACTACTTGACTGCCCATACGAATTTAGGCACCCAAAAGTTTACGGAAAACGAAAAAAAATAAACTCTGAGTCAGTCATGGGACTGGTGTGAGTAAAACAGTTTTAAACAGTTTGAACAAGTAAAACGATATCTCATAACACACCGTATAACGGAACGGGTTTTTCCCTTATGAGAATCAAAAATATCTTTATATCAAAAACCTTTTGATATTATTATAATAATGTCTATCAACCACAATATAATAATCATCTAGTAAAAACGCTTTCATCTCACGTTCTACATATATGGTATACAATCAAAACCACAAGTACGTATTGGGTAATGGATTTCCAACTATGACAAGGTATGGAACCACCTTTCGCTAGTGTACCTCTAGAGAGGAATACACAGGGTTCAACAAGAACATCTTGCAACCCGGCCACACATGACCGACCACTCATTTCGCTTGAGTGTATCGAATGTATATCACCAACGGTTGGGATCAACAACGGTTTCCCGAATGGGACAACATCAACAATAGATTTTTAGAAGTAAATGAAACTCTAGATCAGGTGATTATACACCCTAATAGGTGCGACCTACATAGCCATGCTGCCTGTCCGATTTCTGTCATTTACCGGATGTGAGGCTAGAAGCTACGCTTATCTTTTACATGTCACATCTTCATTCACTTAGAACGTCATACCCGCCAAATCACAAATTGACTTATCCAAAAATACCACGGGTATAAAGCTAAGAGAAACGAATTCCTCCGCCACCAACGCAAATATGTTTGAAACAATCAACTTACGTGATCTACCAGATATACTCTGTCAGACCTTCGTCCATACAAGTTGTCCTAGGACTGGACAAACCTAAGGCACTATTCAGTATATCCATCTTAGGCACTGTTATCTAAGATTTATACAAAAACCCTTGCCACTTTACTCCGTCTTCAATTTTCTTTGGCATATATGATTCGCAACGCTTATGCCAATACAGAGTGGTTCTTTGGATAATAATCCAACCGGTCTCTCCATATTAACAACGTTAAAATGGTCAAAAACTTCGATAGTCGGTGAGTTAACTATCGAAGAAAAACACGTGTGCAAACAACGATATCATTTCCAGATGGAAATCATATCGATCAATCATCATTTAACGTTTATCTCTTTCGTCCATTAATTTACTTATCTCCTGTTTCCATATATTCTAAATTCTTATTTTCTATTACCAGAAAACATTTCTGATTCTCGTTTGGAAAACATTTCCAAAACTCCTTCCCTATCAAACCTTACCATTCCTTAGTTAAGAAGGAAGTCAATCAAGTTGGGGTATAATTACCTCTCAGACCTTAACTGAACAGCGTTTTAACTTCGAAATAGTCAAAGTTTATCTTTTAAACTTTTAACAAACTTCCTTACGTAATTCTCTTTCAAATAATCTCTATTCGATAACTCCTCCCATCGAATAACTATATTCGATAATCTCTCTTACGAATATCTAGATTCGAAAACCTTTCTTCGAATAAACTATATTTGATTACTCTATTCAATTAGCTCTTATCAATTCACTTATCAATTAACTCTTATCAATTCTCTTATCATTAACTCTATTGGATTAACTCGCTTTGATTTAACTCTAATCGATCAACTCTATTTGATTAACTCTTTTCACTTACTCCTTTCGAATAAACTATATTCGATAACTCCTTTAACTCTATTCGAATATACTATATTCAATTAACTCCTTTAATTCTATTTGAATAAACTATATTCGATTAACTCCTTTAACTCTATTCGAATAAACTACATTCGATTAATTCCTTTAACGCTATTCGAATAAACTACATTCGATAAATTCCTTTAACTCTATTCGAATAAACTACATTCTATTAGTTCCTTTAAATCTATTCGAATATACTATATTCGATTAACTCCTTTCGAATATCTAGATTCGATAACTCCTTTCGAATAACTAGATTCGATAACTCCTTCGAATAAACTATATTTGATTACTCTTCTCGAATAAATTATATTTGATTAACTAACTTCGAATAACCACTATTCGATCAACTCTACTACGAATAACCAATATTCGATAACTCCTCTTTGAATAAATTATATTTGATAACTCTTCTCGAATGAACTCTATTCGATTTCTCTTCTCGAATAAACTATATTTGATTACTCTTCTCTCGAATACACTATATTCGATAACTCTACTCGATTAACTCCATTTGAATAACTCCAGTCCGATTTAACTTCATTTGAATAATTCTAATTCGATTTAACTTCAGTCGATTAACTCTAATTGATTTACTGTAATCGGTTAACTCTAACTCTAACTGGTTAACTCTAACTGATTAACTCTAACTGGTCAACTCTAACTGATTAATTCTAATTGATTACCTCTGACCGATCAACCCTAACTGATTAACTCTGATTGGTCAACCCTAACTGATTAACCCTAACTGATTAACTCTAATTGATCAATCCTAACTGATTAACTCTGACTGGTCAACCCTAACTGGTTAACTTACTTCGATTTTTTTCTTTTGAATTTAACTCCTTTGATTAATTCCTTTTCTATTTGTTTATACAAATAACTTCCTTTTTCTATTTGTTTACTTAACAGGTAACTATTCCCTTTTCAATTCTATTTACTTAACAAATAAATATTTCTTTTATCTTTTCTATTTATTTAACAAATAAATATTCCTTTTATCCTTCCTATTTATTTAACAAATAAATATTCCTTTTTCTTCCTATTTATTTAATAAATAAATATTCCATTTTCTTCCTATTTATTTAACAAATAAATATTCCTTATCTTTTATTTATTTTCTATAAAAAAATGATCCTTTTTCATTTATTTATTCCCTACATAAATAAATAATCCCATTTAATCTATTTGTCAATGTTTTACAAATATTTCCTTTTTATCTCTATTCTATTTGTAAATGGTTTACAAACATTTCTCTTTCTATTTGTTTGACAAATATTTTCCTTTATATTTGTTTTACAAATATATTTCCCTTTTATATTTGATACAAATATATTTCCTCTATATTTGATTTACAATTATATTTCCTCTATATATTTTTTACAAATATATTTCCTTTGATTTTCAAATTAATTTCTTTTATGAAATTCTTTTTCTTTTATACATAAAATCCATTGATTTTATATAACTAATCTATTTTCAAATCTACTTTGAAAATCCCCTTTTTATCATTCTGGTATTTATTATGGTATTTAACATACCATATAACAATGATAAATATCGTTTAAACACACATAATCAACCATAGATTATATATCACATCATATATCACAATATATGAATAACAGTAAAATAAATGTTGAGGAACACAGTTGGGTCCCTCCAACCTGTTTCCTTGCATCCACAGATGTTACACAATATAATCAACATCCCTTTCAGTTCAATATGAAATATTCTGTTAACAGAATCAACATATATAGATTTAACGGTTTATATATATATATATATATATAATTTTTACCAACTGACTAGCAGTTCAATCAATAGTCAACATACAATCAATTAGACAATTTTTAACAGTTATAAGAATACAACATGAAAATATAAACTGTTCAGAGTTAGTGAGATTTACTCACATTGTCCGTAAATCGTTAAATAACGATTACGGTCATTTGATTCAGTTGAGCGTTAAACCCCGCCATAAATTTGTAACGACCTCTAAATAATTCTAGACTAGATTCACCATGTTGCTTGCGTCTCTACGAATTCAACGGATCCTAATTTTCCAAATTCGGATAACGTATGTAAGCGTTTGGTAATTTACAAGGCATATGTATTAGATTTTAAATTAAACATAAACTTTATAAAAGAGCTGGGCCTCACCACCCTTAAACGGCCCATCCAAACAAATGGAAAGCGGAACCAGGCCCGCTCCTTTTTCCTTCCTTCTCAACGTGGAAATCCTGTCCTCCACAAAACACATTCACGCTACAAGGAAAACTCCCGTGCCATTTCTGTGCTTCAAACTCGCGGTTCTCCGCCCACCATCCACCCTCTGATGAACGACCTTCCCCAGCCTACTCCCCATTGAAATCTCCACACAGATGTCACCCTCTGGCTTTCCTCGAACTCACCCATTCCGACGCGTTTTCTAGCAGCTCTTCACGATTTCCAGCATCAACATCGACATCTCCTAACACCAAATCTTACGAAAATAGCACTCAAGATGCGGAATTCATCATTGATCCCATAAACGAACTCAAAAACTTGAATAAATGCTTCGATTTGCGGTTAACTCTAACCCTAGATGTCGCTGTTCTTTTTCGACCCTTCGGAAGATGCATCGCAACACATAAAAGTGGTACGAGGTTGAAGAGTAAGCTAGCAGGAATCATAATACATGAGTAATATGATTTTAGGAATTTTGTTTGAGTTTGTTTTGATTTTCTTTTGTCTGAGGAATCAACTGGCGGCTCGTTTTGGTTTGCCGTTGAATTGATTTTAGGTCAGAAGGAAAGGACGAGTTAGGTTATTTATAGGAGGGGAATTTTAGATATTTATGATAGGATATTTTATGAGGTATTTTAGTTTTTATATTCCATTGTTGCATTCTAAAAATTCTTGTGACCACACATGATACCCAAAAATCATGAAAATTGGCGTGCAACTACAGTTCGACATTACAGTCCCAACGAAACTGGTTTCGTCGAATTCTGACTTTGTTTGCTCACACAGCATATTTTTAACCATCGAAATACTGATTGTTTTTCACTCTAAAAATCCGTACGGCCACACAGTGACCCCAAAAAATCACGGAACTTGAAATCTAACAATAATTTAACATTGCGGATCCAACAAAATTGGTTTCGTCGAATTCTGAGGTCATTTGCAAATCTAACTATTTTAAAGCTCTAAATAACCCTTTCAAATATATAAATATATTTAAAAACAATTAAATTTAATATTTAAAAATAAATATTATCGTATATATTCACAGTGGAATATGATACAGCTTCAGAAAATCTTATATGGATTTCTAACTCGATATTTCAAATCTGGGTCAACCCGATATTCGATTTATATTGAAATTCCTTTTTAAAATATAAATAATTCCATTATAAATTATAAATGAATTCCACAGTGACTTTTGTGAAATTTGATTTGGACGTAAATCAAAATCTACACGACCAAATCCAGATTTTTCTCTTCCACTAGAAAAATATACTTCACCAGCTCCCAACGTTTCTTGTTTCAAAGAAATTCAGCTTAAAACGAATCATGTACATTCAATTGAAGTTCAAATCGCCAAATCGCGAACTGCCGCGCAATTTCGAGCTCGAAATTTAATTATAATATGATTATACGTTCAAACTGTCGTTCAAATAATATATTCGTTATTCTAATTCAATTCTAAACTGAATTAAATATCACAGATGATCCAGTTCACACCATATCGCCATTTCAGCCAATTCTGATTATTTCAGAATTAACTATATTATTTGATTATTATTTAAATTAAATATTCACTCTAATTTAATTCTGGTTATCGATATCACCAACTCGATATTAAATAATTAAATTAATTAATTATTCGACAGCTAAAAATGCGGGTCATTACAAAAACAAAGGCCAGATTTACTTTTGATGGGAAGAATATTCCAAACGAAGAAGCCTATCACGCAGATCTCGAGCAGAACACTAAAGTTATAATTGAGGACGATCGTGCAAATTTTGGACCTCTGATCAATGAATCAAATGCTTTGGTAGACGCATTCGATAGTACAGAAGAAGATATCGAAGAACTTGAGACCAATTCTGAATCAGAAGACGATGATGATGACTGATGTAGTTGATTAGTATTATCTTTTAGTTGTAATGTACTTATGGAGGATATGACATATCTTTTGCAATTCATGTAACTCTGTTCAATTTTTGAATATTATGGTCATTATTCATATCTTTTACGTCATATGCAGTTTTTGCTATTTACTTATCTTAAAAACGCAATATAATGTATTGCTCCTCGAAATATGAGATCCAAACTAATACAGTTTTGTCACCGAGAGAGAATTCTTTGGGCGTTTTTTATTCGGACTCCGTTGTCCCAGTAAGTATTTTCTTACATATATTATTTCGTTTTAATTTTTATAACCTCTGATATGCTATACATATTTTTAATACAGGTATACACATATTCATTTTATTTATACGAGACCCAAGCTAATACAGATATAAACAATTTAATTCTGTTTTAAGTCATTTATTTAGAAACATATATCGTTTGTGTAAGTTAACTGTACAATAAATTTCATTATAATGTTATTGTATTCTTTTAAAATGATTTGTATGGGACAGGTATTTCATGGAGCAGGATTCTACAGGTGTTTGCTATTTGGGATCGGTTGTGCTAGTAAATATTTTCTTATATATATTATTTCGTTTTAATTTTTATAATCTCTAATACACTGTACATATTTTAATACAGATGTACACAAATTCATTTTGTTTACATGAGACCAAAGCTAATACAGGTATAAACAATTTCATTTTGTTTTAAGTCATTTATGTATAAATTTATATTGTATATGTAAGTTAACTACACAATAAATTTTAATATAATGTTATTGTATTCTTTTAAAATGATTAGTATGGGATAGGTATTTCATGGAGCGGGATTCTACAGGCGTTTGCTATTTGGGTTCGGTTGTGCTAGTAAGTATTTTCTTATCTATTAAAACTTTGTGATGGTGTTTTTGTTGATTTTTTGTTACAATTAGTTTTATGTTGATATTTGATTGGTGTACGATATGTTGGGAGTATATATGATAACTGGGATAGAGGTTTGTGATAGAAATGTAGTTGGAAGGCTAAATAGTAGCTGAATTATAAAAAAATGCAGGATTTCCAATGGTTACTGATGGCCAGCGACGGCTTAAAGGTAGAAGATAGTGTAATAGTTTTCTAGAGCTAGCAACGAAAACTTACTAAATATGCGTAACAGTTTCGACGGCTCCCAACAACCGATTGTAGCCATCAGATTTTGTTGCAAGCCGCCCCCAGCCGTCGGAAAGCTAAATGACGGGCTCTATTGAAAGCCATCGGAAATTTTAATTTTCGATAGCCGTGAACGTGACGGTTATTTCCGACGGCTGGGGGCAGTTTCCGACGGCCGCTAACGGTTTTGAGCCAATGAAAAATTGCATGTTTTCTTGTAGTGTTACATCTTATACATAAAGATATCATTATCAACTTTGTAACATAAATGTATGAAAACTATTACAATCACTGTTGTAGTGAATAGGAACGTCTTAAAGCATTAGTAATACTATTTCAATTCTATTGTTATTCATTATAATAAGGAACAGCCACATATCTACAAGAAAATTGTTATAAACAATGTTATGCTGTCCAGAAACAACAAAAGAAGAATATTTTACTGATTAATGTTTCCTTGAAACGAAATTGCTCCCTCTACGGCACTTTAGGTTGTTGATCAATTGTTTCCCAATGATGAAACTGAACTTCGCGCGGAAATCATGGCCCAAGGCCCTATCTTTGACCTTTTAATATTAACTATGAAAGTTTATCATGCCATTGCCCTCGATCCATCTATCTTCTCCTTCTTTTTGATATAGAGTATTACCTTGTGTAATATATAGTGGAATGGGTTTTTTTCTTGATGTGGGACTTATTGATTCCTTCAAACCACTTATTCACTTCCAACAGATATCACTACACTAATGCTGAGGGATTTAGGACCTACATATGTATTTACTCATAAAGCTATAAGAATGTATGAATTTGTTGTTAACTTGGTACAGAGAATCATCGTACTATTCTCGATTAACAGAAATGTAAATAAAAAATGTTTACTAATACACTCATATTATGCATGAAACTATGTGTAGTCATTTATGAGAACTGCGCAAATTTTCGATAAAACTGTAGTTTAATAGGGGCAGTATATAAATATACCTCCCGCTGTTGAAATTTTTAAATAGATAAAAAACAAAGTTTCACGATTTTGGAAAATGGGAACAATAAAATAAAAAAACTAGTGAGAAAATTTTGAATAGCTAAATTGACTAACTTGTAATGTGAGCTCAATACAGATCGAAATACTATTTGATGGAATTGAGCTGAGCAAGAGCTAGAAAACTATTGTAAAAGAGTTGCTAAGAAAGATGGATAATGACAGAGCTTCAACTGAAGAACATCCTTCGTAGTCACGACAACTTGCGACTATTAACAATCTGCTCGAGGTTTAATTGTACGCAGCCCCAACTTAAAATCAGGACTAGGTAAAATTTGTATGTAGGAAGGAACTAAAACATAAAAAATGTCATTAAAATCAAGATCGTGATTTGATAAATTTACACAATTAGGGTTAGCTCCATAAATAACAAACCTAATCTGCACCCTATGTATTCTAATGTGTAGAGAAGGAAGCTAGAAAGGAGGACATAGAAAAGATGGCAGTAAATAATTAAAAAGGAAAAAAAGAACTTGAGTTGCTTAAAATTTGACCAAAACGAAGTGGAGGAGTTCAAGATAAAAAAGCAACCTTTCATTTCATTGAATGTTAAGAAGCTTATGTCCCCTGAAATCAAACTCACTAATTACTTTATAGTATAGATTTGAAATCATTATTGATATTTCCGTTATATTTTTTGAATTATTGAATATTTTTTGTTTTCCTTATATATAGCTCCTCTAAGGTGTTCATGTAGATTTTGAGTAATAACATACTTAGATCTGAGATGATATTATATTGTGTTATGTTAATCATATTGTTCTATGTTAATTAGAACTTATTCAATTTATCTATATGTCTATAATTAAATCAATATTCTATAGCACTAGTCTACTTTTTTGACCATATAACCATCATCTGTGTTTATTTTTTTTATCATAAATGCGTTGAAGGTGGATGTTATATATGATAATAAATGAATTAACTTATTGTGATTAATGCACTAAATGTGTCAGTTACAAATAAATTTAATAACACAACGTGTTTGTATTTGGAAAATAATAAGATGTAACGACCTAGAATTCTGACATTTTAAAAATATAAATTAAATTCAGATTTAACGCAAATTAAATATTTATATTTGGAATTTTGTCCATTTTGAATGATATTTAAGTGAACCCTTTCCATGGATTTATAAACATTTTAAAACAAGATTTGCATTTCTATCAGATTTGAATCTGTAAGGTTAGAATTTCTCTGTTGTTTAATATTAGAGTTATTACCATTATTAAATCATTTTGTAAATTAATTAAGTAACGAATTTAATATGAACATTTTTGGAAACAAGAATTATTCACGTATTTATTTATTTTGTAATTTAATGAATTTAATATAAATCGTACGTATGTCTACTAGAACTTGGACTTTTATTTTGAACATACCATTCACTTTTAACATGAAATGACATTTGTAAATATAAGCTCAATTCATATGTTTTTCCAAAATTAACGTTTTACAAATTTTGTGTCTAATGTGGCGATGTAAATAAAGATCAATTTTGAAATAAATTTTGCAACTTATTTAAGGAATAATTTACTATGGAGAATTTATTTGCATAGTAAAATATCGTCAAGATTTATTTATTTCCAATCAAAACGTTAAGTATAAATGGCATAATAAAAACGTCAAATTAACATTGAAGGTTAATTAAAGTAGTAATTAATTTTGTTCAAAAAAATGCTAAGTTTAAGTTTATTGCATAATGATATTATTTGTCTCTCAGTTAACATAATTAAAACAAAGAATGAACTTTGGAATATTAGCGGTGTAACCAAACTAGGAATAAGGAATGCGCAATAAAAAGAAATCAATAAATTGTGAAATAAATGCGCATATTTGGCGTTAACATTTGAATTTAATTTACGGTGCATAGCGGTCTAATTTATAACAATTTGACCGTTGTTAAGCTAAACTCAATATTGAAACAAAACAAAGAAGGAAACGAACAGTGTGAACACAAATGTAAACCATAAAAAAAGCGGTAGCCAATATTTAGCAAATATTTGTTTCTATCCTAGGCTAATTTAACAAGTGTTCCTTCTTTCTCTAAAATAACTCTCATTTAATTTGAAAATTTAGTCTCCCTAAAGATATGACAGGTAATAATATCTGATTAAATCTAGTATAAATCTTGCCATATCAATACAAAGATTTGTGAAACAGCAACCCAAAGATTTTGAACAGTGCGAGGACAGAGAATCCAATGCTATAAGCAATTTGGAGCAGCGGATATAAAAGGAGCTCCTCATTGTTGTTGCGTGACACACCTTTCTCTCACTTCTTCAACGCACCTGGTCCTCCTCCTACCCATCTTCTTTTTTTACGCAAATATCCTTCCTTCTAACCCATTTCCTCTAACACCAAATTTCTTCACTCATTTTCTTCTACCCCAAGTTCCGCGTAACTACCTTCCTTCACGTGAGAAACAGAAAAAAAGAAGCTTCACCCATTTCTTCGCACTGTGCCAAACCGCACCTCAAAGCCTTAGCAAACCTCACCACACCTCCACCCTCTTGTCGTGACTCAAGCAACACCAAGAACCTCTCCATAACACCTTCGACCTTCTCTTGCTTTGAGGAATATAGACGTGTGTTTAAGTATAAAGTGTATATATATTATATATATACATATGGTTAGGACATACCCCAAGTATGTAACCAATGTTGGTTTTTAATGCACTTGGCTCATTTTTTAAGGACCATTTGTAAGTTTTTAAAACAATTAAATAAAGTTTGGTAATGTTACATTAAGCTTCCAAAGAAAATTTAAATGACGGCTTAATTGAAGTTATGTAAACTTTTATTATGACTTTAAAGAGGATTGGGCAATTTTGTTTTGAACCATTGTAACACCCCGTATTTTCTATGAACATATAAGTTACAAATCAGAGAATAATTAATTTTTAAAATAAGAATCAAGGGAAATAGGTTGCGCCATTGCGTTCGTCTCGAAATTCTTCTTGGAAATGAGTCCGAGTTTTCGAGAAACGGAGTCCGTATGAGGGAGATATGACCCTCCGAAGTTTTAGGAATTTTCAGAACCGAAAACAGCTCGAAATTCGAATTCAAATGCCAGCGCAAACTGGGCGTGAATTTTCCCGCCCAGGACCAGGTCGACCTTGGGGTCGACACTATGGTCGACCTCCCAGGGACCAGGTCGACCCTATGGTCGACCCTATGGTCAACCTGGTGGCGGAACCCAGTTCTGAGCCGGGGTTCATTCTGATGTATCCGGTCAGGCTTTCTGTCTAGATTCGTCCGCCTAATCCTATATAAACAGCCTCCTAGCCTCATTCTCTTTACATCATTTCATTCTCCCCTTATGCTGCCTCTGATATATTATAAATAAAAAAATATTGGCGTCGCTACTCTGCTGGAATCAAATCTAGAACTAGTGCATCTTCTTCCAAATCTGAATTAGGTTAAAAGAGAACTACTGCAACTCTTCTTCTATAATCCAATCAAGGCAAGTGCAGTTATTTCCCGATATGAAGTTTAATTATGATCTTGACATAATTATAAAACTGAATCTGAGATTATGCCCTTTTTCTATTTATCAGATCTGTTTCTCTGTTTTATTATTCCGTTTGTTCTGTATTTCTTCCTCCTTTCTTTCTTTTTGTTTGATAGCCAGGCTACCACGAGCCTGAGCAAAGTATCATAAGAGATGAACGCATAAACGCTAAATTTGGAAAGAATATCGAATGAGGAATATTTGGGCATAATTGATTTGTAATTAATTTGAGGATACAACGCATGTTGTAATTCTGGACATAAATTTGTGGCATATTGCATAAGACGATTTATGACTTGGAAGAAGAGGACTATTGTGACTTAGAGCATAAAGAACATAGGTTGTAACTTAGAACATAAATCTAAGGCATGTTGTATTTAAAACATAAGGTGTATTTAACATATGTCTTGAGTTTTGAGGCATAAATAATATTGGACGTATGATTTGGGATTTGGTGCGTAAAATTTAACTGTGAACATGTAACTGGTTTGGATGCATAGTACAAGTTATAATCCAAGATCTAGATCTGGACGTACTATATATATATTATATATTATAGTCTGTAATTTGGAAAAAAGAAGAATTAATTTGCATATAACTTAGGTGCAAAGATCCATATTAAGATTTGATGATTGTTAAGTGTGAATACACCTAAGTAAAGGGGAGGGTTTTTGGATATATGATATGCATTGTAATCCATGGCTATATTTGGCATAATTTATATGTAAGGTTTTTGGAGAATATTCTAAACTATGCAAGTTTAACTAAAATTTGGACATATGTTATATGGTGGATTATGACCATAATTTGGGCACATAAGTTTAGGCTTACTTTATGAATTAGGCAAGATATGTGAATAGGACTTCAAGGAATGTTTAATCGACTAAAACTGTTATCTGTTTATTATGCTAAATTTGCCTAATCTGCTAAATCTGTTACCTGTTTAATCTGCTGAATTGCCTAAACTGTTAAATATGTTGAATCGCCTAATCTGCTAATTGTGCCCAATCTGTTAAATCTGTTGAGTTGCCTAATCTGCTAAATCTGTTGAACCGCCTGAGCTGCTAAATCTGTTAGATCTATTAAAAAGCTGAATGATTGTAATTTGTGTAAAACATGTCAATTTGTTTAATCTGTTGCGACTTAAAAAGAAGTCAAATCTGTTAAATTGGCATAATTAGTCTGATATTTGTATCATTTGTAATGGAATAAACTGGTTATAATAAAAATGCTGAGACACGAGGTTAGACTCATGTTTTGCGGTAGAAGCCTGCCCGGACCTAACCGGCTTAACCAACAACCGCAAACTGCTAGTCTAATGTGAGAGGTCGTAGGCATAACTAAAATATGCTTAGACACGAGATTAGGTCTGGCTTGTGGTAGAAGTCTGCCTAGAACCGCCCGGCATATCCAGCGGCCACAAGCTACCGACCTAATGTGAGAGGTCTGCGCATTAATATTTAATTAATGCAAATCTGAGATAAATATGATGTCTAAAACGTGCTGGGTAGATAGGGCTAAACCAACTGGACTGATGATTTAATAGACCTGTTTCTTGAATCTGTAGGCCCAATACAAAGTTAGACAATCTGTAAATCTGTTAAAACTGTACATCTGATCCGTTAGTCTGAAAACCTGTTAACCTGATTTTCTGATCTGTGAACTAGTTGACTTGAACTCTGTATGTCTACCAACTTGTAAACAAGTTAATCTGAAATCTGTTAGTCTGGGGACACAAGGTTAGGAGGGAAAATACTTGTGTCATCTGTTGTTTGGGACCATATTAGTCAGTAACCCTTTCTGGTATCAAAACTATGACCCAATAGTAGGTAGGGTTCGGGCACGCTTACTGAACTAATTATAAGCGGTCCATTCTGATAATGGCGAGGCGTGTTGATGGTGTGTTCCAACCGGGTCATGTGCATGCATGGATCCCGGTCTGCTTCTGAGGATGTAAGACGCCGTGACATCTGTAAATAGGTCGGTGTCATTCAAAGGTTGCCACTTTAGGGAGTGATACACCCTTCTGTAGGGCTAGCATAGGGTATTTAGTTATTAGGGAGCCGATCACTTGGGGTAGATTTAGGGTACACTTAGTTCTGTCTGTTTCCATTTGGGTACCGTCTGTTTCTGTTGGGTGGAAACACCTGTCTGTTTCTGCGTGGTACCGTCTATCGGGGTTGTAAAGGCCGATTTACTAGTGTACACCTAATTCTAACATTTTGTTTCTGTAGGCAATATTCTGCTTCCGTCTCTGATTCCATTTATGTACCTTCTGACTGTTGGGGTGGTAAAGGCCCTTATTCTGTTCTGTTTCTATTTCACTTTAGACATTAGGGTAACACATAATCCTATTATACTAGTATTAGTGCAGAGAAGTAAAATATAAGTAAGAAGCATAACTTGGGCTATATCATTCTGTTTCTTCTGTTTAGCTTAAGTATATTAGTTACTCCTGTTGATATTGTCTCTTATCCAGTTTTATTTTCATGTCATGATATTATTATCTGTTCATATGCTGAAAGTCACTGGACTTGCCAGACTTTATGTCTGACCTTGCTTGTTTTCGCCCCTTCTCTTTCGTTCCACCCCCCCAGGTTTTGTAGGGCGGAAATCTAAGAGCTTGATTTGGACTTTCTCTGCTTGAAGTATCGCTTGGCCTTGGCTCTATCTTTCCATGGCAGTTTATGTTGGGAATTATGATTTTAAAAACTATGCATTCTGAAGACTTTGTACAAGACCGATATTTTGTACTTGAATTATGATATTGTGATTTGAAAAGATGTAACCAAACTTATTTCAGTTTCTGTTGTAATAAAGTTATTAAATTTTCAAGTACTGTTTTATCTGTCTTGTAAATTTCTGTTCTGTCTACTAAAACGCTCTATCAAAGTTAAGGCATTCCCTTTGTGAGTGACCTTAACAGAGCTGGGGTGTCATAACCATTATCATATATATATATATATATATATATTATTGACATTTCTTCCAATAACACATACATATTTATATACCAGAACGTTCTAAGGTGACAGAGTGGATAGTGTCTATGGCTTGGGTTTGGAAAATACAAGTTTCCTGCTCTCTCTGGCCATCCCTAACTGATCCGATGAACGGGATGGTTATTTTCAAAATCTAATTTGGAATTTAATTAAAACCCCTTGAATTTACAATAAATTTTGGAATCTTACAAGCGTCATTCATTATTAAAATAATTTGAGTAAAAGATTTGAACCCTTAAACGATGTTGAACCTATTTGGTAAATTGCTGATCTGTAGTACTTATGAATCGTTTTACGATTCCATGAACATGATTAAATTTGAGAACTATTATTTAAACTTAAAAGAAAAAAGTTGTATAAGGCTTTCAATCCAAATTTGAAAATACGAATGGAAATGATAACAACGAATAGAGTGTTTTGAACAGGGGATTTGTAAAGAAGAGTTAAGATGGGAATTAAGGAAATGAATCCAACCTTATTCTACAAATTAAATTGATAACAATTAGGAAGGAGATTTGTACTGAAACCGATATAGTCCATAGCTTTTGTTTTAAAATGAGCTTATTATTTGGAAAGATCGGGATCGGATGTAAGTCTGAAAACCATTCCAAGTAATAATATTATGCTATGAAGGAATTTGAAGAATTGGAAATGGCAAATAAAGACCGGGAATCTTTGAATTTATTTGGATTTATTGCTGATATCTCAAATTGGGACGTATACCCGATACGAGGTTATAAGTGGCATGAGGTCTGAATATATTTAAGGATTTACGGATTTTGTTCCGTTCAGACCCAGAATGGGCTCGTATGGATTGTGTGTCTGACATTGTAATTGACTGCGTAACACTAATTTCTGTGGGTATATATATCGGACTGTGGAAATCAATTATTTCCGTCTCTAAGTTTTATGTGCTTAGAGGTTATGTATTAATAGAAACCAGTGACATGTTGTAAATTGACAATGTGGCATACTCAAGTTATAGAATGAGCTAATGATGATCAAAGCATAGCTTATTTTTTTGTATACCACAACATCGACAAGCCTCACACCCCGGATGATGATAAACTGGCGGTTAGGTTGTTGACATATACATGATTTTGTGATTGATAGTTGCGGCGAAGGTACCTCTTGTGAACTTGTGGGAATTAGGTATGTTCGTTGTCCGAGTCTAGATGGAAAAACCATGTTACACTTCGCTTGTGTTCTCGATTGATCTTTCGTGCCAGGAACCATCAAGTTGGAAACCAATCTCCAATACGTGCCCTATGGTTTTATTTGTATACCTATGGCGACATAGTAGGATGAGGTACTATGCTGTCTAAGATTGATACATTTATTTTCGACAGTGTTTCCTTGTAACGATATCCCATAACCCCTGCACTAAACAAGAGGAATAATGCGCTGAAAAGTCTACCAGGCGGCTATGGACGATCATCAGAGTAGGTAAACACAAGCGGAACCTGTCGTAGAACTGACAACGCATGTATAAAATATAATAAAACTTATACAATAGGTAATAGTAATGAAGCACCATATAGCAAACTTTTCAAACTTTCACAACATCCTGAAAGGTTATCCAACTGATACCAAAGTTTGTACATAAGGCCTCAATACAACCCTCATAGAGCACTCAAACAGCGAAAACAGAAATATTAGATAGTAATAAAACTGGTACGTCAGCCTCCTACTCGCCTCCGCATAGCAGCATCGTCCTCACTAATCGCCTATAACCTGCTACTTAGTCTGCCCATCCACGTCCGGATGAACAACCCAAGGTAATAAGAGGAGACATAAAACCTTGAGTCAGACAACAGTCTTAGTGAGCGATAAAACAACTAACAAACTTCAACAATAAAGTATATGAGCATGGACAGATAAACATACTAAGCTACTCGCAATACCAGAGAAGGACTCAACCTTATCTTCCCCACATCGGACAGTGATAGTCTTTACAATAAACAAGTCAACCATTCATCCATGGAAACCAGAACTCCCATTCAATCATGGTAAGCACTCATAACATCCAAATTATATATCTCTCTCATGTAAACCGTCCTAATCGGATTCGACATCCCTCAAGCATAAGCCAAGAGGCTTAAACCAATATCAGACAAGCACCCAAGGAACATCTCCTTCGGCGTTGGACAATCTATATTAGATAATAAAAACAGAACAACCAATCATCCATGACTGACGCTGACTATCAACGCCAATCCTGCTTTGAAACCATCGTTAATCGTATAACGGCCAATCTTGCCATATGTCAAGGGCTAATGGTAACCCCAGTTTTAGCATAAACTCCATACGCCTTTCAACAATACGTATGTATGTCCAACCTTGACAACTAGGTCTTTCAACGATACTCAGGGTACTCAACCTACAACCGGTCTTTTGAGTTCCCCCATCGTACCCCTGCTTTAAGCTGGCTAGAACTTACGACAACGATAATTTCTCAGTCTTCCCATCCCTAGTCATCCAACTTGACGACTTTTCGTAGCCCAAGCAACCTTCTCGAGCAACCATTATTCAGCAACTCACAACCTTTGAGTTGTCACACTAGTATAAAACAGGTCATTTGCGTCGGTTGTTTAAGCTTATTTGCGACTGTTTTACAACCGTCGCATATGCGACGGTCGCAATACGTGTGAATTTATTGCGACATCAGGTTCTTGCGACGGGTATTCCATAATAACAGGCGTCGTAGGCTAATTCATTAGCGACGGTTTATTTTACACTAGTAGCAAGAAACCGATATTTAACTTCAAAACTTTGACCTTGTGCGACAGGTTTTAAAATAACCGACGCGATAAGTTTAGCATTTGCGATTGTGTTTTATCTATAACAGTAGCAAATAACTTCTGAATCCAAAATGCTAATCCGACCGCATTTCATTTCAACCATTATGATTGTCAGCTGTCAATACAGTTCAACATTTCCTAGCTTATAAGCAATTCACAAAAAATATAAATACAAGAAATACATACACAATTCATAAAATCTTATATCATTTGAAAAGAAAACACAACATTGATAACCATAAAACATAATTAGTTTGCATGAGTCATAACTAGTCATATGCTAAGCCCCAACCAATATGTGTAAATACTTACATAATACTTATTTCATGAGAAATTAACATTCTTCACATGACTACAAAAGAACAAAATGGATCAGCCAGCTTAAAACTTAAAATAGCACAATTTGTCTTCGTGGTGGTTGACTTGAATCAGCATCTGCCAAAGAAACCAACATAGCATTATTTTGACTACAATTAAAAATATATCAAACACAGAATCTCACACTGTGAAATTGGACACTAAAAATTATGCAAACAAGAAACTGATCATGAATTGCAAAATAGTGACATGAAAAGTACCGTAAATACTATCCTAAAAGTAATGTGAACTGATCATATCTTCTTGTAAACTGATAGGTAATATTTCTGCCATTAACTTTGGTTTGCAGTTTTTCTCCTCCAGGTTGAGCAAAGCATAAAGCTGATAAAGGAGAGAACACAAGTATATTAATGAACTATCAATCACCAAGAAAAGAAATTCTTAAATAGTACAAATAAAAATTTCAAAGTAGCGTATAATATAGACACAAAAAACTTCACTGCTAAATTAGACTTCCAACACCTTTTGATTTTCTGTAGACTAAACACCATTGCCATGTGGTACATACCAGCACATGCTTAGAAAATAGAATTCAGCTAGAACCTCAGCTAATTTACCAAAACTGCTAGTAATTAATTAAACAACACAAATGCGAAATATAGTAGTTCAAAAAGACATAATCTACATCAACAATTTGTCTTAGCATTCTTACCATTGAGGGAAACATCAGTTAACATAGTTTCAGATTCGCATAAAGCCTTACTCTAGGATATTTAAAAAAAAACAATAAACAAACATAGTAAAAAAACAGTGAAAATATTTTAATTTTTCAATAATCAATTGTTTCAGATTTGTTAACCAAAAGTAGTTTTTAATCAGTTATTGAAAGAAAAAACTGCATAAACTGAAGTCGTATACTCTAAGGATTATATTTACAGTATGATTAAAACCGAAATTGAATAAAAGAAGTGACCTCCAGCATGTATAGTACAAAAAAAATTGAACACCATAGTTCCTTGCAATAAAGTTTCCATAACATAAATTAATAAACTATCACTTTACATTCTAAAAAAAATTATTAAGCTTATGACAAAAAGGTAACAACGAATATGCTCTAATCCTATCATACAAAATCAATTCAGAATAGTTCTTCATTGCCTGATGTGTATTTAAATCCTATTAAAGTCTCTTAAATGCCATTAATGCTTGTAGAGTAATATAAGCAGTTAGCAAACCCTCCCAGCAAAGTTTCATCTTCCTGGGATTTAATTTCATCTTCCAAACTCCTGAAAAAGATTTGTTATAATTTCCTCTTCTTGTGATTTAATTAATGATTATAATAGTATTACATTTGTTTAACTATTAATTGCCTCTTCATGCGGATATTTAGTATTTAATTAATGATTATATTAGTATTATATACCATTTTATATTAAAACTCAAGCAAGTTAAAACTAATCTTGAGGCTTGGCGTAGATATAAGCAGAACAACAATGTGGTAAAACTATAACAAGCAGTCTCCATTCAATCAATCCAACACAGGTTCAGATGATCTAACATTATATGATAGTCACTCCATACAAGTATAGACCCCAGAAACGAGATAAAAATTACTGACTTTTTTGGTTACAAGAAAAACCAATACAATTGTGCAAAAACGTGCATGAGGAAGAAGAAAAATCGTATTCAGGCTTTACTTACACCTGAGGGGCCTACCTTTGTTTATTAAACAGACATAAACACACATGAATCAAACTCTAATACACGAGGCTGTATAATGGGATGTAGGAGAAATATGGGTTCGATCAGATTAGGGAATAAAATCGGTTTGCATAAACATGCACATGCACGTGCTGGTGAGCCACCATGTGGCTTCACCAGCACCGCCACCAAGGCTCCCTCCGCCTGCATGATCACCTGGTCCACTGCCAACAAACCAGACGCCCAAAAAAAAAAAAAACTGTCCCTACCACTACCTTAAACCTGACATCTACAAAGACAAGTCCGATGCTCCCACTCAACCGGGAAAACGTGAAACCCAAACCATATAAAAAACTGACAGTAAACACTAATCCATGTCGAAAGTCTTAAGTGAAAAGAGGAAAAGAAAATGAAATTACCTCTAATCATTTCACGAATTGCAGTATCCGCTATAGCGCAAACATGTGGACTTGTCATAGCTTTACTTCTATATGCTTCGATGTAATCATCATTTCCATATAAATTGACTACTTTGAATAGGTTTACGGCTACCAGTACTGGCCTAGCTTTAGTCTTGAATAGAACAAATAACGAGCAATGCAATAAAAATAAAAAAAGTATTAAACCTGATCATGAATTTATGAGCAGATTTACCTCCAACTGGTCATATTATAATTCAAACCTGATCATGAATTAACAAAACGCCTTAAAGTTTTTCTTCTCATTGTAATATCCTGAAGCAATCTTTAGTAACCTCTACTTCTCTGATTCTGCAACATAAAAATGTTTACATAATAGTTTTCGAAAAAAAGAATAATCAACCGCTGAAATTAATGGTGGAGATCTATTGTGTTAGCACTTGCATAATCAACGCGTGCCCCCATGTAGAAACTTGTTGATGTTACCATTAAACAGTAAAAATGCTGACCTTGTGGATGTATGTAACATTTTTTAGCCCAGGTCCAGCTACAAGTAGACCACTTTCCTGCCTGATATTGGCAGTATCAATATAAAAAAGTGAGTGAACTTTGCTGCACAAAACTAACAAGCAAAATACCGTTCATTTGAAAAACATGTAGTTTCTTTATCATTACACATTTCCTTTATCATGTAGTTTCTTAAATTCTCCAATCTCGTCATTTGAAAAACATAGTACCGTTCAAGTTTGATAACCAAATTGATCTTAATTCTGAAACTGTGATTATGACTAAATGTATATGATGTCATACATCTTATACACTAAAAGCTAATTTCTTTTTATACCTCATGAAATTCAATCCACCTAATTCTCAAAGTAAATTATAGAAACCGTGATAATTTGTGAAGGAGTGCATTTGCCCCCATTCTAAAAAATATTATCAAATGAGCCGTTGGAATTTAAATCTTCTACAAATAGTTCTCATATATGTGTTCTGGAAAGTTAGCAACTCACAAGCTAATGAACAGATATACCTAAACATTATGTATACTAACAAGCCTTATCCATTAAGGCCCCACTGGAATTAAAACATTTTCATTACTAGATGAAATATATTTTTTAAAATCATAGACTGTTTCATTTATGAAAACAAGTTGTTTAAAGCAAACATAATATACATAGGAAAAGCACAAATAAAAACAAACTAAAACATGGGAAGTAACATACTGTAACTTCAATGGGGATTCGAGTGTCAACCGGATGCTGATAGTAAATATCAATGCAATTAATATTAAGCCCCTTCAATCAATATCAACACCTGAGTCGAGTAGCGCAGTTTACCTGAGCCGGGTGGCTTAGGTAAGCTGAGCCACTCGGCTCAGGTAAACTAACCCATAGGCTCAGCTTACCTGAACCGAGTGGCTCAGTTCACTGAGCCATCAGCTCAGGTAAACTGAGCCAGTGGAAATGTTTGGATATAGGTATATTTACCAGAGTGGCCGCTGAGGACGCGAATTGGCAGTAATGAAGTGCAGTGGTTGCCGATTTTCTAATAATAAGAACATGACTAAAGGATATTTTTAGATGATCCTAGATGGCACAAGCATATAACAAGGGAAAATAAATCAAATAACAACATATTTGTAAATCAGCAAGAAAAATTAGTAAAACGCACATATCCATAAGTCAGCCCATAAAATCACTCCAGATTTCGGAACAACTACTGTCACATTTGACATACGTTTGGCTGCAGGAATGATATCGTCCTACAGCAATGCACACATCTCCTGCATTGGATGACTTCAAATAATGCACACTATCAAAGAGTCGAACCTGCAAATTAGTTATTGTATTTCATATCGAACATCATATACGACTAACATTAGCTTTCTACGCTATATTTTCACATCTGCAGAGCTCTGTACCATCGGCTACAAGATACACTCATCTTTTACTTCAGCGTTATCTGTTTTTCAAGAACGAGAAACATACAACAGAAATTCAGTTTTTTTGCATAAAGATTTTTTTTCCATCAACTATATCAGACCATTGCTGTTTATGAAAAATCTTGAATGTACCTGTTTCTGAAGCGTTATCAACTTTTGCAAAACATCACTTCTCCCACCAGCAACATGCATGTCAATATCTTCTGCATGGTATGATGCTCCCATACGTTTCAAAACAACACCAATGACCTCCCGTAGAGAATCAATCATTGAAATTTCCCCACAAAGTTTAGGACTCCACAGATCTTCCCAATCCTGTGATGCATATAAACGCGGCTCTAATATTTTAGGTATACATTTTGTATTTCTAGAAAAGTAATGCGAGTGTGCTACAAGAATGAAAAAAACTGCAAAGAAAATGTAGAAAAGAAACGTAGGTGTGCTACAAGAATGAAAAAAGCTGTAAAGAAAATGCAGAAAAATAATGCAAGTGCGCTACAAGAATGAAAAAAATGCAAAGAAGTGAATTTATTATATATTTCATTTATCTGCAATCTCTCTATAGACTTTAAGTTTATAATGTATTACAAAAGGAATTTTGTATGATATTTTGGATGAATCACAGATGCAGGATTATTTCAGAAGTGATTATTATTATTTTCCCAGTTATAACCCAAATTCAAACAACTTGCTCCTATCATTAATTGGCCTTGTGTTCCACCAACCCGTACTTTTTTAGGGTAAGCAAACTAAATTGAATTGAATTTGTCTCTCCATTCAACGGTATTCATTATTCGCAATTCAAGTTAATATTGATATGAACATTTTTCATATCAGTTCTCATATATGTAATTTGCACTTTTAAGCAAATTTGATACTTAAATACATCAGATTAACAATAATACTTAGGCAAAATGATGATGGATATCGAAGGGAGAAACAAAATACGTGAGGGAAGAGCATGTTGAGGAAAAGCGGGGAAATCATAGAAACAGAATTACATTTTACTTCTTTGCCATTGTTTAGAATTTAAAAACCAAAGTAAAATCAACATTCTTTTTATTTCAACCATTTTTTTAATTTTCTTAGCTCCTTCAACCTTGTTTTATTATTAGTAATAATTTAAATGCTTGTATTTTCATTTATGAAAATAATATTTAAACAATAAAAAAGTAGGTTTTTTGAAAATGTAAACACTCAAAATTTTAGAAATAAAGGTTTTTTTTCATAAGCGATGAAGAATTAGAAGGATGTCTTTTTAAAAGAGTCATTGTTAGAATTTTAGGATTTTTTAACAGGCATAGCACGAAGTGAACAATGGTTCACCAAGTTGATTTCAATGATCATTGCTGGTAGTTGCGTCAACATTTTGTCATTGCTGAATGTCAGATCCCGCTTCATAATAAAAACTGATTTATGCTTACAGTAACTACACAAATAACACACTCGTACGCATAGGTCCATAGGCCTGGTTCATATCATTTTATATTTTGACAACTGAGTAAATCCCAACTGTTAAAACATTACAATATATTTTGTAGGTCTCATCTGAAACTCTTACTTCCATTAGAAAGATTATCCCATGTTTCTTAATTTGATTGAATATCCACGATTAGTTAACATGTAACACACATTTTGCAACAATGAACATTTAGTTTACCAATTACACAAACAGCAGATTATTCATTCTTTTGTAGGTTTCACATAGTTTCCCTTTTATCATTATAACAAAAATTTAAATGCAAACATGCATATGTTCAATTGAATATCTAATATTTTATATAGCATAAAACCTCAATGGCTATGAGACTGGTATCCCATCATAAACCAATCAGTGAAATCATAGGTATGCGTGATCACAAGTGTTCAAAGATAACTAGTTATTACTGTCATCAAACGAACTTACTCGTTTATGTTTAATGCATGGATCGAATGATATTTATAAGCATCTTTATAAGAAAAAAAAATTGTAAATGAACAAAAGAAACCAACAAAGCAATTTTGCAAACAACTGGTCATCGGGATGCTTCTGTCTCACTTGAGATATTTTATGCATTACTAAACTTTTATTTACAACAACATATAGGTTTTTTCATCCGCTCGGCAGGTACAATGCTGCAGCATATATTATCTGGATAATCATGTACAGTTATATTGCATTCATTTATCTAAATATAGCCATATTATTTCCAAGTCTATGTATTGAAGTTTCAAATTCAGTGTATTTAGGAAATGCTAACATCTTATATCTTAACATGAAATTCTGGAAATTATGTTGTAAGTTTGCCTTATGTATTGTTAAATTATTGATTATGCCATTTTCATCACATAAACAAATCATGTGCACTAATTATATACTCTTAGACATCCAACAAAGTTTCTAATGAGTGCACCAATGCGAAAGAAAATTAAGATGAATATCTCTACTGCAGTTTAATTATTCATTCATACATGCAAATCCATAACTAATATTGAACCAATGGACCAGCATTTATGTATAGGAAACAAAGCAGTCACAAAACTTTATACAATCAAGAGCATACATCCAACTTTTGGGAAATTCGTATGTCTAGGGTTTTCCTAACAACCTATTCACGTCTACAAACTATAGCATCCACCAAGTTATTCTACTGTGTACCTATTAGTCTTTGTAATTAATAGTGAAAATTGCACGAACTATCTTCAACCACTCTTTTTGGATTATCGAGAATACCCTCTACTCTTACCAAAATGGTTTTTTTTTTCTGTAAGAGATCAAGATTTCAGACCAAAATGGTCAACGGGATGCTTCTGTCCCACTTGAGGTATTGTTAGAATTTTAGGACGAACAACTGATCTAAATCTAAAATTAAAATATTAAAAAAAAAATCCTAGACATTAACTTGAAGAAACAAAGCCAGTCTAGCGAAAGGGAAATATGCGAATCTCACCTTCCATTTGTTGCTTAAATTGTTGAACCTATCTTCCTCTTCACCATTCTTTATGGGTTCAATCAACCGATATTTAATTGCAAAGCTAAGCTATGAATTTTCAATTGAAACAATATCAGCGGCCATCGCGTTTTTGGAGGTTGAAGGCCGGATTTCGTTCTTCTTAGTGGATAGAAACCTGGTGCATTAGTTGGAGGCCATGATTTTGCTCGATCGAAACATGGAGGAGATTTTTTTGGTCGAAGCAGGTGGAGATCTAATTTGTCTGATTGAAAAAAAAAGTTAAGGAAAGGCGAATGCTGGTGCAAGGAACGGACCTGAATGAAAAGGTACGCACGTGCGACTGTTTTATACTCAATGGTCGCAAAATCAAACTTCACCAATTCCAACCTACTATTTGCCACGGATTTAAATGCAACTGTCGCAAATTATAATATTTGCTACTGTTTTTAAACAAAGCGGTCGCAAATTTGTCTTCTACAACATTGTACTAACAACTTGCTACGGTTTGGAACTAAAACAGTAGCATATAACCATATATGCTACTGTTTTTAGCTAAACCGTCGCAAATAAGGCGACGCAAATAAATAGTTTTGTGCTAGTGTCACCCCATTCATTGTTCTACACGGATCAACGAACACCTTTCAACACTTCGAATCTTCCAACTTGAATTTAGTTTGAAGTCACATCATCACCGAACCAAGTTACACCACTGTGCTGTGGCTTGGGTAGGGTTCAAGGGGTTGCCCCTAAATTTTTTTTCAAATCTTTTTGTTCCAATTTGAGTCATACCCAAAAATATAAATTTTCAGAAAATAACCCTGTGACTGATCCCTGACCATGTTCGACCGACCCATTACCTGGGTGCATGACCGACCCTTCATTCAGGTTCATGACCGACCCACACAACTGAGACCGACCCAACCATTCTGTTCGACCCGGAGCAGCTCGACTAGGTCCATGCTCGACCCCATATGCTTGCTCGACCCAAAGCATGACCGACCAGATTATGGGTGCACAACCGACCGCAACCACATCCACATCTTAACCGACCCATGCTTCAGACCAACCCGTCCATATTTGACCCTCCTTGCACGACCAATCCACTATGCTCTACCCTACATATTTGACCGATCAGGCCTGTTTCTTATCCTCCAAGAAATCTTTCCATGGTCTGACCGACCCACTATGTTCGACCCAAAACCTGCATCCTCCAATGCAACTCCAATTTCGACCAAAACTTCGCCAAAACGATTCGTTCAACAAAACCAACTCATCCCATACATCGAATACAATCATAAGCATGTTATGAAACTAATAACATCATGAAAATGACAATTATCATCAAATTATGCAAATTTCACCAAAAACCATAATAAATGAACATATGATCTAAATTGTGGATCTAACTTGTATAATCATATGAAATAGCATAGAAATTACCTATCTAAACTTGTTAAATCAGATCGTAGGGTGATTAATATGAAAATGAACTTATCAATGCATTGATCTATGGAAAAACACTTGCATATGATGAAAAACATGAACAAACACTCATACACTTCATTGAATCCATGTGAGAGATGCATATCACTCACTAATTTGCCAAAAAAAAACTAAAATTGATGAAATAAGATCCGGACAGCAAGCACCTCGCACCAAACACTTTGATCCGATGAACTCTTGCCTCAATTGATGTAGATCTAGCCTCAAATGGTGTAGATCTATGATTTCCCTCCTTAGATTTTGAATTTTAATGGTGGGAAGGTGTTAGAGGAAGGAGGAGCACAAGGAACCAAATGAGAAAATGGAAAACTAAAACCATTTTCCATATCCCTTACCCCCTATTTATACCCTTCCATCAGCCCACTAATGGGCCTTCCCCAAATCAGCCCATTAGACTCCTAAAACTTGGATAGTCGACTGAAAAACCTTAAAACATCGATTTCTCCCAAACCGCAAAGCCAAATCTTTAATGTAACCACTCTACGGAATGGCAATCATCAATTCCTTTCCAATGGCATAGGTTTCACCCTTTGATTCGAACTGAGTCAAAAATTATACCCAGTACAAGACTGACAGAGGCAAAATGATCACAAACAAAATTGGTAAAAATTATTGACATGTCTCACATCCCCGTAAGCAACATATCGAAAGAGGAGAATGATCCAACCCTCAAGGAATAAAATAAAAATATTTTACGATCCTCTGGTACCTAAAATGCGGGTTGTTACATTTCTACACTATGCACTAATAATAATTAAAGAGGAGTTTCACATATGAAAGCATGTTTGGTTATCATAAGACAAAACTCGCCCATCTGATGTGCGCTTGCATTGTGTGATGTGGGACAAGCTTATGATAGCTTCATTTTCCAAAAGTTAATGTGAATTTATATGCATGGGTATTCACATGGAGTAAACCCTTTCTGCATTAGCGGCGTGGTCTGGTGAAATTTCCAACTTTAAAATAAACCTTAAAAATAATTGTTTTATGTTCTCACACCAGTCCCATGACTGACCTAGAGTTTATTGTTCCTTCCTAAACTCTGGATCCCCACTAATTTCCGCACGGGCAGCTAGAGGTTTAGTTTTACAGTTATAGACCCTTGGAGCAAGATTTGGAGCACTTTCTGAGTTGGAGCTTCTAGCTAAAGTTAGAGTTCCGCTATATTATATCGCCTCTTCCGCTGAAAGTATATTTATGTTTTATGCTGCTATATGTATGTAACTTTGATATTCCATGTAACTCTAATGTAATATTGTATTATGATATGAAATGTTCTGTCATTTTGTTCAATATATGTTAGTACTCATTACAATCTGCCTTTGTGAACGGTTTAAGTTGGTTTAATTACCGGCGAGAACCAAGCAAAAAGTCGGGATGTTACATAAGACATATGGCTAATTATTTGTTTCATTTTTGTTTGATAAATACGTATATTTTGTACATACACATGTGGAAAATACATTTCACTTTCATGTTTCAATTAGCATAAAATAAATGGATAAACATTCTATGTAGCTATATTATGGTTCAGATATACATCATAGCTCCAATGTTCATTAATGTTATTTAACACGACATTTATTATGTTATTTATATGTAATTTTATGTGATTACTAATTATGGCATTCATCTGTGACATTGTTATGTGATATGTTTATGGTGTGCTATGTCATATTTATGGTGTGCTATGTCATATTTATTTAGGTAGTTTTATAAATATAGTCGCATGCCTACAGAAGGAAATGATTATAACAGTTATGATTGAAACATGTTGCATCATGCCTTAGTTTGAGGTTTTCATGTGTCATATAGACCTAAAATATTTTCGAGAATGTTTAATAACACTCAAATAATATTGTGCATACACTAAAAAATAAATTTAAATATATTTTTGTGCCATTTATGATTGCAAATATCCTATATTACAAGTGGCTTGATGGGGCCAATATGTCATCGAAGTGACCTCTCTTGTTTTGATGATTTATGATAAATGTTTGATATCTATGTGCATTATCCATGCAATATTTGTCGGCTCAAATAAAGACTAATATACAGATGGATTACTTACACGTGTATGAAGATAAATACCTACTAATTATAAGGATCTACGAGTGAATACTTAATTGATCCAAAGGAAAATTGTTTATTAAATTTATTTTTTATCAGTGGTTGATCATTACAACAAAAAAGTACCACTTACAGTAAATACTACTATGAAAAGACTTGATATTAATATTGTACTAGGTAATTTTAGAAGAGATTCACCAGCAACATGAATTTACCGTGGTTGATGTTGAATATGATCATATACAGTCAATTTCATTTTTTGTTCATTTTTCTGCTAATTTAATTAAAGTGTCTGCAATTTTTGTTAATATTCTCATATTGTTTGATAGTAACTGTAACGATTTGTAAGAGAACATATTATTTTTTCATGAATGTATGGATCTAGCACTTGTATTGAGAAGGATCACAACCAATCGTATTACAATTGAATGTTCTTATAATATTATGTAGAGGTGGTATGATTCAAATAGTAAAAGCTAAATGATCATAAGATAAAATATTTTAGAAGTTTTCAAGGATGTGTTGTCCATATATACAACCAATTTTGAGGAGTTAATCCACTAAGAATGCAATGCTTTATCAAAACATGAAGGAAACACAAATACTCTTTGTAGTTTTAGGCTCTATAAAGTCAAAATTAAGGGAAATATTAGTGAGTACTAGACGAAAAAAATATCGCTTTAAAAGTTAAAAGCACCCAAGTTATTGTTAATTTTTTGGCACTATAGGTATTTTAAGATTATAATTAAAAATAATAATTTTAAAATAATTTGATCTCTTATTGCTTTTATTTTCGTTCATGATAAGAAGAAGAAATATGGAGCATGATAAGATTGAAAATACTCATTTAACATGCATTTTAAATAATCATACAAATAAGGATAAAGATGTCGCTAAGATTCTAAAAGAAAAGAAATAAATACAAATATATTTATAGTTATTTCGTTAATGAAATATACAGATATATAAAGTAAGTATATTATATTTTGAAACAATTATGGAGATTTCAGTTACACTGTCTGAATTTATTTCATATTTTTCGTGTGATGTTATTTAGGCAGATTTTGGTTTTCTTTTTCTAATATGAGCAAATTAGGTTATTATTGTTCATTTAGAAATAATATGATTGAATTATGTATAAACTCAACAGAAAATCTAATTAAAAATCCTAGTATTTAAAATATTATTTTGTATCTAGTTTACACTAAATACCTTTAACGATGAAGCCTCAAGTTTTGATTTGTGATTAATATAATTATATATTTTACCTAATTAAACGATTCCAAATTGAAACGATAAAGATAACAAACATTTTATTAATATTCTAAGCACTGCTTTAGATCTCGAAAATATCGCCAGATATCTTGTCCGAGATCTCGTTTTGGGCTACTTCCAAAACAAAACTGCAAATCTCACTATTAATCTCTTTTCGAATATATCGCCTGAGATATTGCAATATCGAACTATATACCAACTGAGATGAGATATTGAATTATCGTTCGAGATCTTGGTCTTTCTGATTAAAATTTAAATACGTGCCTGAACTAGAACAATAAATAAATAAACTCAAATCTAGCTATGATAATCTTCTACTATTTAATATTTTTCATGTTAAATGACCATATTGTATGTTCATATATGTTCTACAATGCTTATGATTTTCATATTCATCTTTTTTTTACATACATGTTACCCATGAATTATGTATTTTATATTTTACTTATGTCGAATTTTCTATTATTTATGATTTTTTATGTTTTATATCTAACAATAATTCATGTATATGGATCATATGTTGTAAGTACTATCTATTTGCATTGTGTTATATTTTTATTATAAGCATATTACGATTTAGAGCATGAGTTCTCTTTCATAAAATAAGAATAATGAAGGGATTTTGCAGTTCACGTTTAAGTTTATATATTTATAATAGCATTCATAAAAGTCATTATGTAAGATTATCATTTTTAACATATCATGTACCCCGAGATTATTGCGATATGAACTTTTAGACCCGCAATGGAAATCCGAGACAAATCCCTAAGTTAGACTCATTTAATCCGAGATCTCTCCCGATACGAGATTGAGTCTTTAAAATTCCCAAGACGAAATGCGATTGATATTCGAGATTTAAAACCTTGATTCTAAGCGATTCAAAATTTATAATTTTATGACCCTACACTAATGAAAAGTTTTATAATGGAAGCTTTTTGAGTTTGGGGGGAGAAATAAAATATCATTGCTGTCTTTAAAGTATAACCGTTGTCTTTAATGAGAATTATTATCTTTAGTTCAACTATTGTTAACAGTGTATTGGGTTTGTATCCGCTTATTAACAAGAAGTAAATTAGGAACCATAAGAAGACAACATTAATGAAAATTTTCTTCAATTTAAGGTTACTGTTTCATGGAACCAAACCTAACAACCTCAGATTGCAAGGTCACTAAGGAAATTCACTTAAAAGGGAAGAAATGCTATTCTGATGATTATGGAGTATTTCTCCACAAAGATAAATAATGGATTGGCGAAGATAATTCTATGAACTTATATGAATTCATACAAGATGCTAATTCAAAACGTGGATTTAAGATATTAAAGTATAGTATCCATATGGATAATAAATTTTGTAATTTCATCTCTAGCCTAAGTAATAAGATTATCGAATACGAACAACTATTCAAAACCAAAGGTATCAACTGGGAAGTATAAATTTTTATAATTCACTTTCATAGAAATGACTGTTCTTAAAATAAAATTTTGTTTTATTTAAAGAGATTTTCTTTCTGCATTTAGTAAACAGCTCTATACAACCACTTTTAAGCTTATTACATATAGTACTTTTAAGCAATATCTGATGAAGATTAAAGTCGTGTATCTTAGTGGAGATATTGATGAAACAACTTAAGGATCCCACTTATGGATTACTCTTTTGATTTGGGATTCAACGACATTATTATTCATGTGATGATATTTGGATTATCACAAAAGAATTAGGAACATAAGTGCTTAAAAGATTTAGTTTGCAAATAGCAATTCAGATAATTTTCTTTAGCCAAAAAAGATGAATGTTAACATCCTCAAAACCCAAGAAATGCAAAATATTCCTCATAGATTTGTAGTGTAGATTCTAATGAATAATCAAATATGTATATATATGTACACACACATATGGATATTGCATGTATTATTTAGCAGACATCGTACTAATATTAAAAGTAGATCACTGTTAAGTAACTAAAATGGTTACAAAATGAATTTAAGGAACAAAATAAAAGGTTATATGCTCATATATAAAAGATCAAATCAGTTGGAGATCAAAAAGCATTATGATCCGAATATTCTAGATGTCATGACTGCAAAAGGTCTACTTCAAGTATGATAGTATGTTTTAGCGGAATTGAACAAGGAAAAATGACACTCAAACACTTACTACTTCCACCACTATGGAAAATACTATTTATATTTAATTATAAGGTGTCAAACTATAGAGAATAATTGTAAAATTAAGTCACAAGACGGCGGTTTAATAGTAAAGAATTAGAAAAACCATTGAAGTAATAAGAATGATAATAGGAATATATTTGTTAGAAATTGAATCAATTAAAATCATTTACTAATAATTCATTTTAATTAACGTGTAAATTTAGTAATTTAGTAAATTGTTTTGGATTTTGATGAAACTAGTGTTGCCAGAATCATAGTAATTTATTATTATATGTCAATGTGTTTCGTGATGAACAAACATATTGTATAGCTATGCGAACTCTAAATGCGTGTTATTTAAATTTAGAAAATTTGATTAATATAATTCAGTTTCTAAAGTTAACTTCTGCATATGTTAGAATTTAGGCCTGAAAGTAGTTCTAATGAGTTTAGAATATAGGTATGCAATATAGAATGCCAATGAGCACGCCTCATTTAGAGTAGGAAATTTAAGAGATGGGTAGTACTTTAGTGATCTACAAATAGGATACTAAACCATTCATTTTCTTGCATTTATCCTCTCCAACTCTAACCCACAATTTTTATAACTCAATCCAACAATCGAAGTTGATTGTAGAGCTAGGAGATGAATTAATCCTTGACACCAACTAGAAACTTGTTCGTTATGTTCAGATGACCAAAGGGGTCGGAAGTTGTCGATGAAGGGTGGTGGTTGCAGTTTTGGTTTTTCTAGGTATCAATAAAGAGTTAGGCGATGAAAACTGAACCAAAGATGTAAAGAAGAGGATGTCAAATGCTCAGGTGGAGTTGGTGGCGAATGAACGCCTAATGCGACCTGAAATGGAAGTCAATGTCAAATGACATTCTGAAGATTTTGGAAACTTTGAAGATGGTAAAAGTTCAGCTCTAGGTGGTAGAAGATGCATCAAAGGGAGGGGGTTTCCTGGAGATGGATGCGGTGGCCTCTTATGGCCGAGGTAGTGACAATGGAGGGTTAATCAGAGGTATAGGGCTTCTTGAGTTTTGTCAGGAACAAGAAGGGTAAGTGGTAGTGATTAGGGTTTAATTTGTTTAAAAGTGGGAACAAGAATACTAATTTTTTAAATTATTCGTTAACTTTTGAATGTAATAACTTATTCATTTTAGGTCCAAATCAAACGTGGTCTGTCGCATTACGATCATATAAACGATATTTACATTCTAGAACCAAATTGGCTAAAACTAGATGTGACAACCCATGTCCGTCCATGCCACTCGTTAAGAGAATGCATTAAGTTCTGTGAAGCGTTATAGGTAAAAAGAAACTGAAACATCACAAGATAGATATAAAATGGCAGCGGAATTTAAAACTTTATTAATCATAAAGCATCGTAGTTCAAAACATGGTTACATCATATGTCTGAAAAACATAAAACCCAGCACATCATTAAAATTTATGTCTTGTACTTAAAACATCATAGTACAATAATAAAAGAAGCACAATTCCCCAAATAAAAACATATCCATATTAGAAAAGATAAGAGCTCGAGCAATACATCTAAGCAGCTCCAAGCAGAATGAAAGCAGAATCCTGGTCAAGCTTGAGTATTCCTACCCTGAGAACCTGGGGGGAATGGAAGAAAAAGAAGAGAAAATAAAATGGCTCAGACATAAAGTCTGGCGATTCCAGTTACTTTTAGCATATAAACAAGTAAAAGTATCATGACAGGCATATTGGATAAGAGAGATAACAACATATAAGGCAAGTATGACTAGGTAAACAGGACAACTGGATAGAACAAACTACGCTTCTCTAATGATTTCTTTGCACCAATACTATTGTCGAACAAGTACAAGATGGTAGACTTAGGTGTACTTCCAGTGAGAGGTATTCACCCCATACAATCAACAAACAACCCAACATACGGGAGCTACCCCTAAGGGTAATAACGGGCTCCCAAACATACTAGAGTCTAGATGTACCCTAATTACTACCCTAGTCGATCGGCTCCCTTCTTCGTAGATATCTTGTTTTGGCCCCATAGTAGGTTGAATCACTCCCTAAACGGCAACCCTTCGTTTTTAAGATGTGCACAACCATATCTACAGGTGTCACGGCGTCTAAACCTCCTCTGTCGGACCCATTCACACACATGACCCAATCGGAATGTGCCACCCACACCATCCCCCGCATTTGGATCTCTTACAATCAGCTCAGTAAGTGTGCCCCGACTCCGACCTACTTTGGAGTACTCGTTTAATACCTATATATGGGTTACTAACTGAAACGGGTCCCACAAACAAGATGATACAAGCTTCCCCCATGCTTGCATCCCCACTAGATTTTCCACAGATTATGGCATACCAGAATAAAAGATTGCATAACCCCACAGGTTAAGTTTGTGGGCCTATATAAATATTACCCACCCACCCAAGATTTACTTAACCCACCCACTGTTTCAAACAGGTTTACTTAACCCCTACTCAAGTTATATGTTCATACAATCCCTATGGATTCAACTAGGTTAAGTATTCCAATTCATTACCATATTCATTTATGCTTATAATGTGCTAGGCCTCCCACATTAATTCTACCACTTGTGGATGTTGGATATACCGGTCGGTTCCAGACAGACTTCCTCCACAAGTCGGACTTAACCTCGTGTCTTAGCACGTCTCGTGTTTATGCACTTAGACCCTCACATTAGATTCACCACTTGTGGTTGCTGGATATGATGGGCAGTTTCGGGCAGACTTCTGCATAGTGTAATCTAATCTCGTATCTAAGCGTTGTTACATTTTCTAATTACTGCAATTCTAGGCATTTCAATTATCAACCAATTATCCCTATGTCATTATAGATTTTCATGCCCCTTTCCCAAGTTATATTCATAATAAACCATATGCCCAAAATTAAGGTCTTTTAATCATAAATTGATTCATGCTCCCAAATTCATGTTCATATATTTCATTCAAGTTATGCCGAAATTTCCCAATTACAAGTGATGCCCCAATTTTACCGTTTTCACCTCGTTCCCAATTTAACGCATTCGCATATTTCAGCGACATGCCTAGGCTTGAAGGTTGCCTAGCTATAAAAATAAAAGGGAAAAGATGAAGGAAAGAGGACAGAAATGATCATACTAACAAGATTGACATATAATGGCAGAAATAAGCATAAACATATAATGGCATAATGACAAGATTGGCATATAGGAACAAATCTGATGAACATGTGACAATAGAACTGATTCTAACATAAACAGGCATGATGAGATCTAAATAATAAATTAGATCAACTAACAATGGCAGATCTGACATGATAAATAGGTACAGGCTTAGATCTAGTTCATAGTCATGTCAGAATAACTCAAATACACAAGTTATAGCAGATCTGATATGATTCAAAAAGTCATAGGCATAGATCCAAGTTATAGTCATGTCAAGTTTTACTTTTCAAATATTTAGATCTAAAATTAACATAGACTCACTGTGATTGGATCTAGAAAAATAGAAGAAAGGTCGCAGATGTTGAATCACAGATCTCTAAACCCTAGTTGGTTGCTGAAGAAGAAAAGACTTGATTTAATCTAGGCAGAGGCAGCATCTAGTTCTCCATTATTTTTGGTGTGGAGAAACAAGAGAAATGAGGCCATATATACATATATATATATATATGTATATATATATGTAGCTATTACCAAACCCTAATCTGCCCAGATCCACCGTAGGGGGGGTCGACCCATGGGTCGACACCCCCTTATGGGGTTGACCCAAGCGTCACCACCCCTGGGCTGGAATTTTCCCACTCCCCCAACTTTTTGGATTTTGAACTGTTTTGAATTTCTATACAATATATATATATATATATATATATTCTTCTTTTGCGTATAAAAACTTCAATCCCTAATAACTTCTTTATACGGTGTCCATTTTACGCAAACCAGGTGTTTATTTTGACCAGAATCCCGAGACGAACGCAATGGTGCAGTCCGTTTACCTTAATTCTAAATATTAATTTAATTATTATTTAATTTATCATCTTTTAGTGTTGTTACAATTACGGGGTGTTACATTCTCCCTTACTCAAAGGATTTCGTCCCCGAAATCTCTAAGTTAAGAAGAATGTGTATCCTAACATCCATCACCCATCTACTCATCCATCAATCACATGCATCCATTGTCCTTAAAAGATTTCTAATGCTTATATGAACATATGCAAAGGTGTGTGTGTATGTCCCAGTACTAATGCGAAAGATCAGGCGGTATACTGATTCAGTCGACCTCCTTAATGCAATGTACATTAGTGCCATGAATCCAACATGTATGCAAATAATCCTATTATAACATGTACGTTCTATATGTGTGCACAATCATCCATCCAAATGCAATATACATATGGTGATACACCCACTTTCATCCAAAAAAAGAAAAAAATGCACACACATCCATATGCATTATGCGAGTGATTGAGCTGATCTAGTGCCTAATGTGTGTGTATATGCATCAACGAGCAACCACTAGCAAACACTTGCATCCACTTGTATCCATCAAACATAACATGTCTCAAACTCATGTTTACATTCATGGGATTCCTATCTAAGGGTCAAAAATTCGATACTTAAATGATAGAAACAAGCGTAAATAAAAGCTTTGGAAATGAAGTTAAGAACATACCCTTGAAAAGAAAAGGGTACGAAGCATGAATCTTGTCTTCGGTCTCCCAAGTTGCATCCTCTGGGTTATCTCCCTACTGAACTTTCATTAACTTGGCTTCTCGGTTGCGTAGCTTCTTAATTTCTGATCCAAGAATATGGGTAGGAACTCGTCTAACCGTATCCTCCCGTTCCACCTCTACTTCTTACAATAAACTCGGCACAAACTACTTCTGTGGTATCATGCAAGCACTTCTGCAAATGAGAAACATGGAAAACATCATGAACATCGGATAGTCTCTTAGGTAGCTTTACTTTATAGGCCGTTTGGCCAATCCTTTCAGTTATGGGAAATGGCCCTATAAATCTTGGTTCCAATTTCCCTAAAGATCCAAAACGAACCACACTCCTCAAAGGTGACACCTTAATGAAAACCATGTCTCCTACCTCAAACTCAAGGTTATTCCTTCTCTTGTCTGCATATGACTTTTGCCTATCCTGAGCTATCTTCATTCGCCGTCTAATGAGATCAGTCTTTTCAGACATTTCCCTAATCATATCTAGTCCAAGTAGAAGTCTTTATGTAGACTCCTACCAACAAGTCGGTGATCTACAGGGTCGTCTGTATAATTCTTCGAAGGGTGCCATGCCAATACTAGCTTGATAACTGTTGTTATAGGCGAACTCTACTAAAGGAAGATTCTCTTCCTAAGTCCCTCCGAAGTCTATGATACACAGTCTTAAAAGTTCCTCAAGAACTCTATTCACCCTTTCTGTCTGTCCGTCGGTCTAAGTGTGATAAGCGGTGCTCAAACACAACTGTGTACCTAATGCTTCTTGCAAGCTCCTCCAAAATTCACTGGTGAAAATGGTGCCACGATCACTTACGATACTGGAAGGTACTCCATGAAGACATACTATCTCACGAATGTAAACTGTTACCAACCATGTTGCCGTCCTCTTTCTCTTAATCGGAATGAAATGAGCGCTCTTAGTAAGTCTGTATACTACAACCCAAATACTGGTGTTGCCTTTCTTTGATCTAGGCACACCATCTATGAAATCCATAGAGACACTCTCCCATTTACACTGTGGAACCTCCAAAGGATGAAGTAAACCACCGGGCTTCTTTTGCTCAGCTTTGACTTGTTGGAAAATCAAACATTGAGAAACAAACTCAGCCACATCTTTCTTCATCCCAGCTCAAAAGAAAACCATCTTCATATCTCTTTACATCTTATCACCGCCTGGATGAACTCCCAGTTTGGGGATAACAAAGCCTCCCATCTCGTTGCAATCGTCTATGGACAATCTATTGAGGTGACTAGAAGTCTCCCCTTTATTAAGCCTATCCAAGATGTCAGAAATCTGTGGATCCTCTCGCTACAAAGCTCGTATCTGATCCATAAGAGTAGGTTGCACGTCGAGTGATGCGAGTAAGCCAAGCAAAAACTCAGTGGAGGGTCTAAAGTCAAAAGCCGATATAATCTACAAGCTTTTCCTCTCCACAAGCAGAGGACTTAAGGAAATCCTCTGCCTACTTAGTGCATCTACCACAACATTACCCTTGCCAGGGTATAGGCAATCTCGAAGTCACAAGATAATAGGAACTCCGTCCCCTTTGTTGTCTTAAATTAAGATCCTTCTGTGAAAACAAGTACTTGAGAGTTTTATGATTGGTGTACAACTTGAACTTCTCTCCAAGCAAATAATGATGCCATATCTTAAGCGCGAATACTATGGCAGCTAGCCCTACCTAAATCATGGGTAGGGTAGTTCTTTTCATGAACTCTTAGTTGTCTACCTCCATAACATACTACATTTCCCTCTTACATCAAAACCACACCAAGCCCTATACCACATGCATTAGTGTATACTATAAACACTTTGCTTCCATCGGGCAAGGTTAAGACTGGGGTTGTTGTCAGAGCCCTCTTCAATCTTTGGAAAGCAATATCACAATCCATTTCCCATGAAAACGTCTAATTATTCTTTGTCTGCCTGGTGGGTGGGGCTGATATCTTTGCGAAATCCTTAATAAACTTCCTATAAAAGCCTGCCAATCCAAGAAAACTTCTCACCTCTGTTGCATTCTTTGAACTGCAACTACCTTTATGGGATCTACTGCTATCCCATCTTTAGAGACCACATGCCCTAGAAATCTCACTTCTTTTCTCCAAAAATGGCATTTGGAGAATTTTTCCTTATGTTGATGCATACGCAGAATTTTCAAAACTTCTCTCAAATGTTGGGCATGCTCTTCCTCGCTCTTTTAGAAGATCAAGATATCATCAACAAAGACTACGACGAACTTATTAAGAAACTCCCGAAACACTCTACTCATCAGATCAACAAAATAGGCGGGTGCACTTGTCAACGCAAAAGGCATAACTAGCCATTCAAAGAAACCATATTGATTCCTAAAAGTGGTATTGTCTATACTGTCCTTTGTAACCCTCAACTAATGAAACCCCATGGCCAAGCCTGATTGAGAGAATATTGATGCACCAACAAGCTGGTCAAACAAATCATCTATCCTCGGGAGTGGGTGTCTGTTCTTCTTTGTGAGTTTATTCAACCCCTTATAGTCCACACATAAGCGAAGCGAACCATCCTCTTTAATTGTGAATACCACGGGAGCACCACATTCATATATGCATTGCCTAATAAACCCTTTCTCAAGTAGCTCCCCTACTTGCTTACTAAGCTCCCTCCTTTCTCTTGGAGCCATATGGCGCACAGGCAGTGCAACTGGCTTTGCATTGTCCACCAAGTATATATGAAAATCAATCTCGTGCCTCGGAGGTAATCCCCGAACCTCATCAAAAGCATCAGAATACTCACGGCCTACTGGTACAGATCACAAATCATCGATAGATGCATCAAGTGACTCTAGGAAACTAAGCATGACAGACCCCTTAGGGTCACAAGAAATCTCAAGGGTCCTCCCATGGAAAGTCAAAAGTCTGACGACCCTCCTCTCACAATCTAGAATGACACCATACATAGCTAGCCAATCCATCCCTACAGTCAAACCATAGCCCATAAAACCGGGCACATATGCGTCGCACTCAAACTCGACGCCTAACACAGATATTCTCAAACCCCGACAAACCATGGACAAATGAGCCGAACCACAAATGGGCTTTGAGACAACAATGGGATCCACTAGTATTAAGGTGCAGAGACTCAATTATAGAATCAAATATAAATGAATGCGAAGCACTAGAATCAAAAAGAGTTCTAATAGGATGATTGGAAAGAGAAATCAAACCTTCCACGGAAACTTTCCTACCTCGATCTAGAGCACTGATCGCGAGAGCATGCACTTGCCCTCCAGAAGCTCCGCCTTTTGACCTTGTCCTTGCTTCTTCGGGCACTCCTTAGAAAAGTGTTCGACCTCTCCACAACTGAAGCAAGCATTCTTCCTTCTTTTGCAGTCCTTGATCAAATGACCCTCACGTCCACAATTATGGCACTTCCTCTTATCCTTAGCCTTGTCATTCTTGCCGCCTTTCCTTTGTTGTTGTTACTGTTGTCCCTTTTTGGACCATACTTTCTTAATTTGTGTTTCCTCAACCTTAACTTCTTTCTTTTCAGCTTTATCTTCCTCATGCATTAAGGCCATTTCAACGAGCCTTTCAAAAGTTTCTCTCATTGGAATATGAGACATAGCTAACCCATGAAGAGATTCATTCAGTTCTCTAGCAAACCGTAAAGATTTCTTATGCGGAGTATCTACTAGCTCCAACCCAAATCTCGCTAGTTGGTTGAATTTTTAACATATTATTTGACAGTCATGCCTCCTTGCTTGAGTGCAAGAAACCTTTCCATTTGCATGCTTTTCTCAGCTTGAGAAAGAAACTTCATTTCAAACCTTTGCAGAAAATCATCCCAAGTCTCCACTGGACATCGTGCTTGCGTCACTTCCCACCAAAACGAAGCTTCATCTTTCAGTTGCCAGATGGCTAACTGAATCTTCCTACTATCGTCCACTTCGAAAATTCCAAATAGGTCCCCCATCTCTTTGATCCAATCCTTTGCTTTTATGAATGTCTCAGTTTCACAGAATGGCTTTCCTCCCATTGCATAGAAATCCTTGCAGATCCTAGAGAAATTATATCCACGTGGAGGAGGAGGAGGAACAACAGGTGCAGCTGGAGGAGGAACGTAAGCTTGACCACCTGCAGGCGCCATGGCCTCTAGATACCTATGGAACCAGCCTGGTATCGTAACGCCCTCAGGAATATTAGGTTCCCCAGACATACTGAAAAGAAAAGGAAAGAGATTCAGACAAAGGATCGAAAGATATTACATATGGCTTTGGGGAATATGTTTTTCAAAACAAACTTTTCTTTTTGAAAATGCTTTCTTTTAAAACCTTTTTGAAAATAATTTTCAAAAACATTTATCTAATCTGGAAACCTTTAGCTCTGATACCAAATGTGACACCCCACGTCCGTTAATGTCACTCATTAAGAGAATGCATTAAGTTTTGTGAAGCATTATAGGTAAACAGAAACTGAAACATTACAAGATAGATATAAAGTAGCAGCAGAATTTAAAACTTTATTAATCATAAAGCATCGTAGTTCAAAACATGGTTACATCATATGTCTGAAAAACATAAAACGCAGTACATCATTAAACTACGCTTCTCTTATGACAAAGTAAACAGGACAAGTGGATAGAATAAACTACGCTTCTCTTATGATTTCTCTGCACCAATACTAGTGCCTTATTAACGAGATGGTCCCCAACAAGTATAAGATGGTAGACTAAGGTGTACTTCCAGTGAAAGGTTTTCACTCCATACAATCAATAGACAACCCAATATACCGGAGTTACCCCTAAGGGTATTCACGGGCTCCCAAACATACCGGAGTCTAGATGTACCCTAATTACTATCCTAGTTGATTGGCTCTCTACTCCGTAGATACCCTGTGTTGGCCCCACAATAGGGTGTATCACTCCCTAAAGTGGCAACCCTTCGTTTTAAGGATGTGTACAACCATTTCTACAGATGTCATGGCGTATAAACCTCCTATGCCGGACCCATGCATGCACATGACCCCATCGGAATGCGCCGTCCACACTGTCCCTCACGTTTGGATCTCTTATAATCTGCTAAGTAAGCGTGCACCGACTACGACCTATTTCGGAGTACTCGTTTGATACTTATACATGGGTTACTGACTGAAACGGGTCTCATACACAAGATGATACAAGCTTTCCCCTACACTTGCATCCCCACTAGGTTTTCCACAGTTATGCCATACTAGAGTAAAAGATTGCATAACCCCACAGGTTAAGTTTATGGGCCTATATAAATATTATCCACCTACCCAAGATTTACTTAACCCACCCACTGTTTCTAACAAGTTTACTTAACCCCTACTCAAGTTATATGTTCATACAATCCCTATAGATTCAACTAGGTTAATTATTCCAATTCATTACCATATTCATTTATGGTTATAATGTGCTAGACCTCCCACATTAAGCCTACCACTTGTGATGTTGGATATGTCGGTTGGTTCCGGGGAGACTTCCTCCACAAGTCGGTATTAACCTCGTGTCTTAGCACGTCTTGCATTTATGCACTTAGATCGCTCACATTAGATTCACGAATTGTGGTCGCTAGATATGTCGGGCGGTTCCAGGCAGATTTCTACCATAAGTGTAATCTAACCTCGTGTCTAAGCACAATTATAATTACTGTAATTCTAGGCATTTCAATTATTAACCAATTATTTCTATGTCGTTATAGGTTTTCATGCCTCTTTCGCAAGTTATGTTCGTAATGAACCATATGCCCTAAATTAAGGTCTTTTAATCACAAGTTGATTTATGCCCCAAATTCATGTTCATATATTTCATTCTAGTTATGCCCCAATTTCCCAATTACAAGTTATGCCAAAATGTTACCGTTTTCCCTTCATTCCTAATTTAACGCGTTCACATGTTTCAGTGCCATGCCTAGGCTCGAAGATAGCCTGGCTATAAAAATAAAAGGGAAAAGTTGAAGGGAAGAGGACAGAAATGATCATACTAACAAGATTGACATATAATGGTAGAAATAAGCATAAACATATAGTGGCATAATGACAAGATAGGTATATAGGAACAGATCTGATGAACATGTGACAATAGAACTGATTCTAACATAAACATGCATGATGAGATCTAAGTAATAAATTAGATCAACTAACAATGGCAGATCCAACATGATAAATAGGTATACGCTTAGATCTAGTTCATAGTCATGTCAGAATAACTCAAATACACAGGTTATAGTAGATCTGATATGATTCAAATAGTCACAGGCATAGATCCAAGTTATAGTCATGTCAAGTTTTACTTTTCAAATATTTAGATCTAAAATTAACATAGACTCACTATGATTGGATCTAGAAAAATAGAAGAAAGGTCATATATGTTGAATCACAGATCTCTAAACTCTAATCGATTACTGAAGAAGAAAAGACTTGATTTAATCTGGGCAAAGGCAGCATCTAATTCTCCATTATTTTTGGTGTGGAGAAACAAGAGAAATGAGGCCATATATATAGCTGTCACTAAACCCTAATCTGCCATAGGGGGGTCGACCCCCATTATGGGGTCAACCCAGGGGTCGATACCCCCTTGATAGGTTCGACACCTCTGGGCGGGAATTTTCCCGCTCCCCCAACTTTCTGGATTTTGAAATGTTTTGAATTTCTGGACTAATTATATATATATATACATAGTCATCTTATGCGTATACAAACTTCAAACCTTAATACTTCTTCATAAGGTGTCCGTTTTACGCAAGCCAGGTGTCTATTTTGACCAGAATTCTGAGACGAACGCAATGGGGTAGTCCGTTTCCCTTAATTCTAAATATTAAATTAATTATTATTTAATCTATCATCTTTTAGTGTTGTTACAATTATGGGATGTTGCACTAGAACCCAACGAATTTCTAGCTAAGATTGGATGATGTTTGATTCTAAATGGAAATAAAATGTGAAAGTGACAACTGAAAGGATAATGAGTTAAACTCATTTTTCTTATTAATCAGTACTTTTGATTATAGATTAAAGTTTGTTTATATCTACTTGAGTTGATTGAGTGAATTAAATCTATCATTGAGATATAACATCTTGAATTTCTATTAGATTTCTTGAACAAATTTATGATCACGATATATGTAGCGCTCCATTCTCTAGGGCTAAAAGCTAAGAGATACAGATGTTGTAGTCGTTATAGTGCTAACTTTAGATTATATAAAATAGATTGATAATGAATCATAATAGCAAAGAACACGAGAATATGAAAATTTAAAACAACACTCATTGATAATCGTTCATTTATACATATCAAAATAGAATTATTGCAAAATATAACTCGAGAGTGACATATGAAGATTCCCATTTAGTTAATATAAGTGTAAATAAATGTAATAAACAACTTTTCCTTTACATACATCCAAAATGTTAAAAACATATCAAAAAAAGAACCTGAAAATGTTACCAAGATTCCTCCTTAGTTGATCACAATACAGATGTTGCATGTCTCTATAATCTTATTCATAGAAGAAGAACTTGAAAATCTCTTACTCTCAACCTTCTCAAATGAGTATCTAAGAGTTTAAGTGGAAACAAATACTTTGAGTTAGTCAACTAACTGGTGTGCAACTACACGATCCAAATGGATATATAGTGAGACTATATCGCTTAGCGGAACAAGTTTCCCTCTTGCTAATATTTACCAATCCAAATAACTAGCCATATTCCCCTACACTATCAATGATTAGAATCATATTAATAAAAATAATGATATCGACAACAATGTACAACATGTATCATGCATTGAATTCTCCATTTTCGTTATCTATACTAATTGTTTTAATGGTTTCTTGGTAATTTTCTTTGATCTATAGGTTATATAATTGTCTTCAAGTTATCCCTTTGAGTTTCAATCAGATTCCAAATCCCTTACCAACTTGATTGACTATTTCATTGATGATTAAACATATTTATATAAATGTAGATTATCCATCACACATCTCATAGTTTTACCTTCGGATGACTATGAACCTCCCATTGTGACTATCCTCACATATCACATAGTTTTACCTATGTATGACTATGAATCCCTTGATAAGATAATGTGATTAACCATCACATCTCTCACAGTTTTACCCTCAAACGATATGAACTTCCCAATATAATGGGAATAACCATCCCCAATAAGTTTCAAGTTTAGTGGTACCTAAATTTACCCTTATATATATTCACAGGGTGTCTCCAATGTAACAACATAAAATGGTTGTCCACTATTTTCAATTCAAGAGTCTATCTTTCAACTAGCTAAGTATATCATTCAATATGGTGCAAATGATTCCCTACCGAAAGCATCAAATATAACTAGATGAGAGCGACACCCTTCTTGATCCTAATCTCCCTTCTGACTCCATATGTGCATGTCAAAGGCAATGATGGGAAAAGCACATCAATTTTGTAAAATAAGCAAGCTAAACTTCCCTTGTCAACAAGAACAATAGTGACAAGCTAATGAGGTGGAAGCACTAAGTTATTTTAAAATAAGTTATAAAATATACCATGTTGACAAGGTTAACACCAATAAGCCATAAAATGTAATGGCCTCGCTCAATTTTTAAAACAATTTTAAAGCTCACTATCGAAATAAGGCTTGTTAACATAAATGAATGCGCGAGAGGTTTTAGACGAAAATAGATCCTTTCGATACGACACTATCAACTAGGTCGAAAGGGAAATCCTTGGTCTTTAAAAACATAGAAAATAAGTTACGAGTAAAAAAGCCATCTTTCGACTCACTGCATCATAAGGACTGAAAGTGATAACATAAAGCTTCAAAACAATCCTTGTCAACAACAGGTATGTCGATAACGTACAAAGGCAATAAGACATAAAACAATTTCAAAAATAAATCCCCTTTGAACATGTCGAAGGAGGATAGAGGTGCCTCTAAGTGACATAAAACATGGCTTAGAAAGCTATTTTTTTTGACCCGGCCGACGGGGTGTTGAGGCGGGAAGCCTCTGTACTTAGTATAAAATTAATCAGAAAACCAACCCATTTGACCTTATCAAAAGAACATGGAGGCATCTCCTACTAAAATAATTTTTGTGAAGGCATTGCCTTTCGACCCTATTGAAAAGGCATTAAGGTGGTAGGCCTTATTATGGAGTGGCTACTTTTAAAACATAGGGGTGTTGAGGCGGGAAGCCTCTGTATTAGTATAAAATTAATAAGAAAACTAACCCATTTGACTTTATCAAAAGAACATGGAGGCATCTCCTACTAAAATAATTATTGTGAAGGCATTGCCTTTCAACCCTGTTGAAAAGGCATTAAGGTGGTAGGCCTTATTATGGAGTGGCTACTTTTAAAACATAGTGCCAATAACCATTATTTAGGTCGAAAGGCTAGATGTTTCCTATACCATAAATGTCACATTTAAAGCATCAAGTTCTTATCGAAATGCGAGGGTCTTTTGATCATATCGAAAGGATGCATCCGACCTGTGGTGATGACACGAACAGTAATTAAAAAGAAAACTGATATATTTTCTTATAAAGTAGTTCTTTCCACTAACTCCACTATATTTGTTGAAATATACTTAGTTTATAAAATTTGAAACTGGACAAAAGTTGGTCTTTTCATAAATTTATATTTCTAAAACATTGTAAATACTTAATATTTTGTTAATTACCTTATTTAATATTTATCTTTTCTTAAATTTAATCAACTTAGGAAATTCATACCGATGGATTAATATCAGAAAAAATACCAAAAAATCATGATAAATAGAGAATATCCTTCTCTAACTTATAAAAAATTCATGTTCAAAATCATCAGTAAATCCCGTTAATTAATTTATCATGTAATTAGCTTGTATTTTAACTTAAGAAATTCATAGAATATTCCTACAAGCATAGAAAAATATGAAATTAAAAATCCATATAAAAAACATCTTAGGAGCAATATATAGAAGTTTCAAGTCAATATAATTGTTTAACTATATGTTTTAAGCTAAAGCCTAATCGTTTTCATGCAGATCAAGCATAAACAATCATATCAAAGCATTAATCTATCTGAACAATGTTCGGAAATCATAACAAACATGAAAACAATCATGTAGTCAAAGAATCAATTTGGGTATATTGAAAATACGAATTTCATGGGTATAAAAAACATTATTCACTATGTTTATGGATGGAAATTTGAGATTTGTAGATGTAGATTAATCTTCTTAGCATTTCTTTAAGTTTTCCTTTTTCTTCTTCATACTTTTTAATGGTCAACCTCTTATATCTTTCCTTTTAGGGTTTTATTAATGAATTGAGAAAGATAAAAGTGTCGAAGGTTAAGTTTCTTGATTTGAGGATCTCACCTTTGTTTTTGGCTGAAGTGAGAATGTAAGATATTATTTGATTCAGAGGGACATTGTTGGTGGTTGATACTTCCTCTTACTTGGATCTTTTTCTCTCATTATCGAGGCCTCTCATTTCTCGTCTTGTCCTAATTGAATTCTTTTTCTGGCTTGATATATTTCAACCATGAAAAAGAACTTACCTATTGAAAATGAAAATCTTGAGAGTCTTTGCATCCACAAATATAGAGCTCTCTCCAAAAAGGGTATTTTTCATCTTGTCTATAATGAAAAACACGTAACTTATCTCAATTAGTCATGTCCTTTGTTTTAAGCACCTTGAAGTTAAACCTTTTAAGATAGTTACCTAGTCCCTCTTTAGGTTTATGATCAATTTGAGCCAATACTGTATAATCAATGGTTGGGTCTTTGAAGATGCATAACTATGCAAAGAATTCATAAGAAAACTATTTCCAAAAGTAAATATTCTTTTCTTAGTACTACCTATGCCACTTTGCAGATTCCATTTAAAAATTAGTTAGAAATAACACGTAGCGAATGACTCGACTAGTGTCATATAACATTATCTAACTTTCAAAAGCCAGTAGATGGTCGTCACGACCCATGACTCTATTGTATATAATGGTAGAACCTTGATAGAGGAAGGAATTTTCATGGATAATATATCTTGTGTGAAAGGGGTCATCCGATAATCATCATAAATTTGATCTACAAGAGATCTCTTTCCCTTTTGTGCAAGCTCGTCTTTTACTAATATCATAGCAAAATCTTTAAGAAAAGCTTTTTGACAGAGATATTTTTCCCTAGCACGTTTGTATTCTCTTAACATGGAACTTGCAAATTGGTTATTGTTCCATTTCCCATCCTTTCATGATAATCGATGTGAAACATCTTATTATTTACTCCTAAGTTTTCTCTTTTAGTAGCATGTCTCTTTTCCTTATTTTGGAACAGGGAAGGATTCAAGCTCTGCAATGGAGATCCAACTTCCGATCCTTCATTAGCTTACAAGACTTTTGTAAGAGGATCTTGTTAAGTTACTTCTTCTTTACTTAGAATTGATTGGTCATCTTCAAATCATTATTTTACACAAAGTAGGATATGGAACTCTCGAAGGTTATCCTTGCTCCCAGTTGGCAGGTTAAAGCTTGGATCCACATTCTCTTACAAGATGGCAAGGTGTTGAAGATCCTATACCGTTGCAACTTCTACTTTCCTTGTTTTTCTCATTCCTTACTATTCAGCTAACAACATTAAATTTACATGAAGAAAATGAGCTTGAAGGTTCAATCCCTTCTTTTAATGCTAATAATGTTAATCACAAGAATTGTTAACATCCTGAATTGTGGTTGTGCATTTCTACCTAATCGATAAGTATTCGTTAAGGTTTTATGTCAGTCAATAATCCATGCTGATCAAATAAGCAACGATATTAGAGTTTCAGGCATAATGATTTGAGTAACCTTGGCATTGTAACTCTACAAATCTTTCACCTTGATTAGATGATTTAGTAATAGAAAATATTCCCAATGTGGAGTAAGTTGTAGTTCTTATTTATATGAATACACAATTAGCTATTAAATGGCAGTATTCATCTTACTGACAAGATTGATATGAAGCAATCCTACCATGGTTGATTCTTATTGGAAACCATGAGCACTTATCTGATTTGGTTAAAAGGGTTATCATATGTAGATTTTAATAAGATGATGCAGAATGATATGATAGATATCTGATGATTTATAATTGATCCTCATCGACATGGTCAATAATAAGTTCTCATCGTGCCAATCGATAGGTTTTGAACTGATCATGAATCCATATCATTAAGATAAGTTATAGATCCTTATCAATCATGGCCAATAACATGAGCTAGTTGATGTTACCAATGAAGTTCACTAGAGTGATCATCTCACTATCTTAATTTAAGGAGTTATTATCGACATATTCAAAAAGCTTTATCAATTTGTTAGACTGTTTTTTGTTAATTGTGTAATCCAAATTGAATCAGTCAATTAGGTCTTGTAAATAACGAGATCATGTCTCCAAGTTCCTTATCGACTAAGATAATCGGGCTTGTCAAAGGCATTGATAAACCTCAATTGTATTATAACCCTATTAGATATTCATATGAATCATCTAATGGTGATTAAGTAGGGATGAGAAGTGTTAATTCATTATTTAATCTGATGAAAACAATAATCATTCTATGAAATCTTCGATAAGAGCTATGATAAGATGCATCTGTGTACTTCAGTCTAATAAGGCCTAATTGGGCTAATTAGGTATAAACTTCATGAAATGAGTCATTCAAATCTACTATCGATCATCCAATATGAAAACACAAGCGTAGAGACGCGCCACATTATTCTATTGAATAACGATTGGTTACAAGTCATGTTGGATTTATCCTCAATTCAATTTAGGGTTTACAATTGACAACAGTAAAAGCTTTAGTGTAGATTCGAGAATATAGTGAATGAACCCGTCTAAAGATTTCCTTTCTCCTATATTTATAGGGTAGCTGGCTTTGTCATATCACTTTTACCCTTAGATATGGGCTTCCTTCTTGTCGGCATAGATGTCAAATCTTCTGTTACTTAATGATGTAGGCAACAGAGTCAAATTTATGTCAACAAGTGCGTCGAAGGGATTACGTAGCAAGGATGGAAGTAATAAAGGTTACTTTGAATGTATGTGTTAAGATCTTTGTCCCAGTAATTCTAATTATTGTAGTTTTCTGATACAGTTCCTTTATCGACCGACTCGATAGGCTAGGAGTAGTAACAATATTCTTGTCTTTTGGCGTTGATGTAGAGTAATACGCTTCAGGCTACAAGATTTGACTATCTCGATAAGTGACAATACCTTGATGCCATGTGACAAGAAGATGAATGATAATATGGAATGTTGATGGGTGACAGGCAATTGGTGACTAGGTAAGAAGTAGTAAGTTCATACCCCTCTTTTAACTTCTTCATGCAAATGATGAGATGGTTGCATGCTTATTCTTTATCATTTTTGGTTTATATATTGGGGTATACCAAGTGGAATGCTAGACCTATTTTCATCGGTGAAGTTGACTATAATAAGAGATCGAAGAAATGGCCAGTAGTGTTGGCAAACCCATAATGTATTGGTTATTTTACCCACTATGAAGGCATAGTTTATTGCTACAGTAGAAACGAAAAGAAATCACTTATTTGAGGTGATTTTTGTGTGATTTGGGATTCGCAAATGTTAGTGCCGATATCAATGTAATAGCCAAAGTGTTATTCACTTAGCCTATAATTTGACTTTCAACTAATGGAAGCATATTGAGTGAGAGTGTCATTTTTAATAGTCATGCAAAAAGATAAGCTAGTATATCGTCAGAAATGCACATAAAGGATAATGTGATAGATACGTTTTGTAACACCACAAATTTTAATAAATAATAATTAAATAAGGAAGAGTAATAAAATAAATATTAATTAAAATTATATTCAGAATTGAGCAAAAAGGATTTCACCATCGCGTCCATTACGAAATTCTGATTCGGATGGAATTTTGGTTTGCGTAAATTAGATGAAAAATGAGTAAGATATGATCAATTAAAGTTTAAAATAGAAATTTAACAAATCAACCGAACTTAATCAATGGTGAGATGGGCGACCCAACCCATATCTGGTTCGACCCCTGTGTCGACCCACGTAGAAAGCGGGTCGACCCAGTACGAGCCAGGCACAAAACCATGCCTGACCAACGTTGAGCTTGCTACTGCTATCTTCTAAAGTCTTCTTCGATGTTTTTTTGATGTATTTTAAAGAGATAAGATTAAAACCTAAAATCCTAAGCCCTAAATTATCATTCCACACCTATAAATAGACTGCTACTCCCCACTTTTCCCCTACACCTCTTTTTCTCCATTTTCTTAGCTTCCACTCCATTATGCTCTAAAATGAAATAAAATTGGGGAACAAGTCAGAGTGCTTTCAAATTGTAGATCTGAAAAGATTATTCTTCTTCTTCCAAGGCCCTTTTTTGGATTTAGAATATTTCTCTATGAGTTTTTTATATAATTTTTATATCAGCAATTATATAAGATAGTAAAATAGCTTGGATATGTAAGTTTTATATTTACCATATTTATAAGTTTATTTACTATAAATTACTATTCAATCTATTCACTGCCTATGTTTATTCCTTTTAGTTGTTTATTTATTTACAAAAAAAAATTCTTCTTTATCCCCTTCTCTATTATTAATTTAATTACAGTCTTGTAATGCCGTATTTTATTTATTTTGTTCATTCCCAAGTCTAGGCCTTACGAGTAGCCTAGACCAATTTCTCCTTTTATTTTGTTTCTGCGCTGAGGCTAGGCCAACGAGAGCCTAGGCCTTTATCCTTTCATTTGCGAAAAATTCGAATAAATATTGAAAGAATGTTTAAAAAGGGGATTTTGGGCGTATTGAGAATTGGCGAATATTTCTTTCAAACTATGGCCTGTAAATGGAGATAAATTCTAATGGAAGAATTTTCAAACTTATGAATTGGAATAAGTTATACTTAATTGGACATTAAGTAACATGTAACTAGAAAACATGTGAATTGGAATGAAATACACTTTTTTGGACATTAAGGAACATGTAATTGTAAAACATGTGAACTGTGACAAATTGGACTTAATTGGACAATAAGTGACATGGGAATGGGTTATACAAAAAGATTACATTTAATCAAAGTGTTAATTACAACCAAGGAATATAACATGTGGTTATATTAGGATTATTAATGAACTTAAATATGTTAAGTCAAAATTGTGTGATTAATAAGCTAAGGAGTCCATTCTTGTAGGGTATAAGGGGATCGTAGATATCCTAGCAATAAATAGGGACCAAGTCCAGGGCTGACTTGTGTCAAGTGAATTTTTTTGTGGGAACCTATATCAGTCATTATCCCTTTATTATCACAGAGTTTTGCACTAGGTAGAGGCTAGGGAACACTTTACTGAACTAGATGGTAAGAAGTTCAAACGAGGTGGTTACGGGCGCGTTCCGGTGGAACCATGAGCGTGCATTGTTCCAATTGGGAAAATAAGACGCTGTAATGCCTATGATTAAGGTTGTGTCTTTTAAGTTGATACGTTTGGGATTGCCAACCCCGTATTCCATAGCTGGCACAGATTTTTCACCTTTGGGTAAAGAAGCCGATTGATGGGTAGAAATTAGGTAAAGCCTAATTATGATATTTTGGTAGTTGGTGCAGCAATTTTTGGATATGAAAGATAAGACTATCTTATTTCGTGTTTCTTACTTTATTACACTTGCATGTTCATTACTATTCATCTGTTTAAATACTTCCTTATCTTATGCTCATGCTAGAAAGTACTAGAACTCACCAAACTTGTGTTTGATGTGGTTTGTTTTCTCTCTCTCTTCCTTTTCCCCTAGGTTCTCAGGATGGAGGAACGTAGCCGTGATTTTTGATATTTTGACTCAGCTTGGATTCGGGATATTTCTAGCTTCATGTATTGCTTCAGTACTTGAATTCTGACTATTGTAATAACTTATGGGTGAGATGACTTTGTGGTTTTACTATTATACTCTGATATTTTTGCACGAGACAGTTTGATGTTTTATGATGATGGCTCTATAGTATTTCGAATTATAATCAACGTTGTGACTGGATTCGCTCAATTTAATAATAAATGTTTTTTTAAAGTTTCCCTTGTGTTTTGCATTTCTATCTTCTGAATTTTAGTCTCTATGTTGTTACTTTATACCTATGCACTTCACAATACTTAATGCATCCTCTTATGTGTGACATTAAAGGATGTGGGGTGTCACACGTTTACTATAACACCCCATTTTCCGAGACTAGAAACACAACCCTACAGATGATACAGTTAAAATCTCTCAGTTCATGTTGGGTAATAACTTCTCCTGGTATTGAGTGACTTATATGCAATCCTTCGACCACCTTTCATAAATCAACCCTTGGGCCTCAAGGTACCCATGTGGTCGAAAATTGGCAGTAACAGTCGGTTTAGCATGGAAAAGGCAAAGGTGTTAAATACACCTTTACCTTTTCATATGAGGCTTTCGAGTAATGAATACCCTATCTTGAAAATACACACACACACACACATACATATATATATATATATATATATATATATACACCAGTACGAAGGCACGTCCGTTGGATGTGTGCATAGATGGTCGAAGCAAAGATGGGTTATGTGCAGGGTAAGAAGGGAAAACAGTAAAAACGTTAGCATTGCTATAAATGCAATATATAGTAAAAGGGTATACATTAGCACAAAATTGCAGCTACTCACGCACAGTAGGCCAACTCACGGTTGGACTGTCACGGAAAGCTTGGACTACACTTCCAAATACAATGGTACAAAAATTGCACTTATTAACAAACGTGCTTCACAGCTTCTTTTATTGTTTCATGCACTTAGTCACAGACTGCTTCACAGCCGCACTTCTAAATGTATGAAATAAAAACTATATTAATGAACAATGATGGTACATGCAGAACAAAACAAATTAGAAAGAGGAACTGAAAATTATAACTTATTGGTAGTGACAGACGTGCTTCACAACTGCTGCACTGAAGAAAGAAAAAGAAATGCCTACTTATTTCAAAGACAAATAAGAAATAATGGCCGGTTATTATTTTGTAATACAAACAGTAGTTGAACAACTTTGAACAAAGGGAAATGCAGGTAGGTGGAAGTTGCATGACTACTTAGTTGAATGCCTGAAACGATACTCTGCCTCGATCCTGTCAGCTTCTGCAAGATGCGAAAATAGTAAAAATGTTAAAAATAAAACAGTGACAAAAATAAGAAAAGTGAGTTAAAAATTTATTAACAAACCACTTCAGCATAAGAGAAGTAAGCAACCCAATAAGATTCATCATCGTTCTATATGTACATGATGATACCTACAGAATATATAAAAGTGTATGATATTTGGCATTGACTCAGCAAGCAAATAGCACAAACAATTTCAGTAGTCATTTAGTTGCAACTTCTGAAAGTTCTTCCACTAGAAAAAGGAAATTCAAATTTAGGCTACTTAAAGATAGTAAAAGGTGAATCATGATTATATTGCAAAATGAGCTAATATAATACCATCAATGATCCTTATTTCTTAACCATATTTAACATCTTATGAGCTAATTCATGGATATTATTCTATATTGCTTATTATTTTTCCATCATATAATCATCAATACAAATACATCAAATGAAAAGCCTTAAACTACTTCAGCGCATAAGAATTTTGCCAAAATTATAAGGCGCAAACAAATGTTGTTCATTTTGACAAATGAGAGTAGCATCAGCGATTATATTAGTTGTTTAGATAGAGAATGAACCAATTCAAACTTTTACAGTAACTGAAACAATAAAGAAAGTATTAACAAATCCTATTGTATTCATGTTTTTATTGGAAACCTATAGCATCTATATGTTTGAACGAATAAGATATGAAGGGGAAAAGTTAAATGTTTGTGTAAACAAAATATATGAAAAATATTAAACATCGTGTTTTTAAAGCAAACTATTCTATAATAGTTCTTGAATCTTAAAAGAAAAGGAAGGAATCAAAGTCTATAGCATCCCATCTACAGACCAAGCTTTGCATATAAAAACAAAAAATTGGTTTCAAAGAATCAAATTCTTTCCTTGGACAATTAAGCTTGGTAAAGATCAAATGGTAAACATATACTTATTATAATGTATTCTCAAATTTCATATGAATATAATGGCATGATCACGTAAAATACTTTAAAACAAATTTTTTTACCAAAACTATATGCCACATATGATCTTTGAATCATTTAGATAGATGTTTGAACGAAAAGATATGAAAGCATTAAAAAACAACCTTGAAGCATAAAAGATATGAAATCATTTCAATCAGCTGTTGAGGATAATTGATCCCATCTTTGGCACCATAATTCATTATTGATCCTTGCATTGGCAGTAAACCTTAAAGTAGAAGAAATAAATACACGTGCTTATTACTTCTTAATGGTTTGATAGCTTTGATCGCATGGACGTTGATACATGAGTTGAACAAAAGTTATGAAATACACAATAAACATAGAAAAAGTTAATTAAATTTAGAATAAATCAACAACCTTTCTCACCCAAGCAGGAGCAGAATCAGAGCAAGCCAGTATATCATGTTATTCTAAACTGTCAAGAAAGAAAGAAAGAAGATTGCTAATAGGTTTTAACGGTCGAATATAGTAAAAAAAATTACAAAATTTCAGTTTCTTTTAACAGCCAATGTGTTGTAATATATATATATATATATATATATATATGAATGTTGTGAATATGCTTTTATTAGTTATATGTTTAGTCCCACATCATGGAAATAAGCTAAAGATCAGCTCCAAAAGCCGATATATAAAGAAACCAATGTAATAGAAATATATATACATCTGAATGAATAGAAATGTCCTCTCTCCCTTATTTCTTCTGTTTTGTGGTCATTTTATAACACGTTATCAGCACGAGATTTTATTATAGTTATTTGTTAAAATCTTCTAGATCTACATCTATGAATTTGTCATGTAAGTAATTTTTATTTGAGAATATCAATTCGTGGATTTCTATATCTGTTCTACAATTATTTTCTGTTTGAGAATATTTGATCTATGGATCTATATTTTTTTTGTAGATCTAGATTGTGATCCAGTGGATCTAAACTTTTTAGATTTACTTGTTTTTTAACCTAGTGGTTTTTAGATATCCACCTATTTATATTTGACCTGGTATTATGGTATACCAAATACTTTTTAGGAAGATTCATTCGTTTTCTTTTTATAATATTATATATGGATCTTTTACCCCATACGCCATACATAAATCATCTTCATTTGCTACTTTATCTCTTCAATAACAGAGAAGCCATTGCTAATAGGTATGCATATATGTAAATAGCAAGCTGCTTGTTAACCAACATATGTATTACTGTGGCCATTATTTTTGTTATGTAACATGGTGTATGGCTCCTTGACGGTTTGTATTATTTCATTATTTTAAGAAGTTCATTGTAAATGCATAGAGAAAGACTTACAGATTTGGATATTATTTTTATGACCGTGCCGTAATATATTCAATTTATTACATGCGTGTTTACGGTCCTATTCTATTTTACGAGATCTGCATTTTTTTAATGATATAACAGTACTACAGTTTCATCGTTTTGTCTGTTCTTTAATTTGTTAATTCGTTTTGATAATTATAGAACATGTATACTGATATGTGGATTTTGTTTAATTAAGCATCTGCAATTATTATTTTTGTGTAGTTCACAAAAATGTCGAACACTGAAATCCATTTACAATCTCAATGCTTAGAGAGTACCATTAAAAAAGGTAATAATATGTCCCAGTAGGACAAAGCAAAGGCCTTGATATTTTTAAGAGGCCATATCCACGATGATCTAAAATCGGAATATTTAACTAAAAAAAGACCATCTCCACTTATGGAACTCCCTGAAGGAGTATTATGACCAACAAAAGACGGTCATACTTCCAAACACAAAGCAAGAGTCGTTGAACCTGAAGTTCACATGCAAATGCCCTGAAGCTCATATGATCTAAAGTTCATATACAAATTCTTTCAAATAAGGAACCTGAAGTTCATATGCAAACAAGGAACCTGAAGTTCATATGCAAACAAGGAACCTGAAGTTCATATTCAAATGAGAAACGTGAAATAAAGCATAAAAGCATATAATTGCGTTGAATATTTGCATATAGCAAATGACCTGTAAAAGGAAAGTATTTGAAAAATCAATGAAAGGAAAATTTTCAACAAAAAAGGAAAAAGCCTTATATTCCAATTTTATGCTACATATAATTTATTGAAGAAAATATTATTGGAAGATATTATTACATTTATAATAAATACTGTTTTCTTGAAGAAAAATAGTAAAATGACTCTCATATGTAACTTTCTAGAAAAGTTGTTTCAATTTAAAATATATAATAACAATATACGAATTATGATAAAACTTGAAGTTTTACTATAGTCATTCTAGAACATATTATATTTCTAGAAGAAATATTTTATTGCTTCTTAGGAAAAAAATTATAAAGAAAATATGCATCATGAATATCATATTGTGTTAAGATCTAAATATTGATCTTAATTTTGCACACCAGAAGTGAATGCAAAAATAATTTTTGTCATTATATGAAAATTTAGAACCTGCAGTTTCTAAAAAGGCAAGAAGCAATTTTAATATAAAAAGAAAGATCTAAAAGATTTTTATATGGATTGTATATTTTGAATCAAAAAAATGTAATTTTTATGTTTGTGAATTTTATGTATAAATTTACAAGTTTTTCAAATCATTCATATTGAAGAATGAGAAAAAAAATTGAATATGAGACATGTAGTTTATTTTTGTTTATAGTTGTGAATTTTATGTAAAGTTCTATAAATTTTTGAACCATTCATGTTAGAGAATGTAAAATGTTGATTATGTGATTGATAAATATATTATATTACCTTATTGTCATTAATGCATTGAATGTTAGAGAATGCATTGTTATGATAATATATTATATTACCTTATTGTCATAAACGCATTAATGCATTAGTTATTGTTAGTTAATTGATGTATTTTTGTATTTGGAATAACAATAAAAATATGTATTATTATTCAATGTATTTAGCTAGTAATAAGTAATATTATAGAAGAAAGGATAGAACCACAACCTGAAGTTGTGCAAAGAAAATATTTATATTGGAAGTTGTGTAACGTAAAGTCTTGGACCTGAAGTCTTGAATTATATATATATATATATATATGTGTGTGTGTGTGTGTGTGTGTGTGTGTGTATAAACATTTTTGATAAAGTATACAAGTTTGAAATCTTGTCAATAGAAAAAATGTAAAAGCTTCTAAAATAGAAGTATGTTAAAAGATTAAGAACCAGAAGTTCATCATAAATTAATAAACTTGATATACATATGTATATGTATATATATGCATAGGAACTTGAAGTTCCTTAACCAATGAACTTGAAATGCTTCATAATTTAAAAGCCTGAAGCTTTATTGAAACTATGTGAAATAATAACATTAATAAAATTGATATCCAAAGATTTCACAATTTTCAAAATGAGCTGTATCTTGCTTATATATTTATATTTGCATATTGTATTGAAGAATAAATTTTAACAACTCGAAGTTGTTATATATTTTATTTGAACCAGAAGTTCAACACAGTGGAACCAGAAGTTCAATACAGCGGAATCATAAGTTCAATACAGTGGAACCAGAAGTTCAACGAAGTTGAACCAGAAGTTCAACGAAGTTGAACCAGAAGTTCAATACAGTTTAACAAACTTGGAATTGTTTATATATTATTTGAACCAGAAGTTCAACATAGATTAACAACTTGAATTTGTTTATATATTTCATTTGAATCAGAAGTTCAATATAGTTCCAAATCAGATATTTGGGATATTATGATACGATCTTTAAGATTTGCATTGACATTGCTTGATAAGAAAAATTAATGATTGGAACCTTATGAACAATTTGTTCTAAAATAGGTAACTCGAATAAGAAAGAATATGCAAATCAATTACATATGGTATACGTGGACGCACGTATATACACATGTATGCAAATATTTAATTAACAACCTGAAGTTGTCATGAGCTCATATTATAAAGTATGCATATACTATTTAATATTTCAGAAAGTCGATTGACATCAATATTGATTAACCTGAAGTCATGTGCATATTCAAATGATAGAAAATTCCTCCAAGTCATCAGGTCAATGAAAGGGAATAAGCAATTCAATATGAATGCATCTTATCAACTAATAATTGCATTATCCTCCTACAGTTGAAATACATCTAATGTATTTGATAGCTATGATGCTATAATGGATCAAAAATGAATTCAAAGTAGGTTTATTATTTTAAGTGACAATGTTTGTCAACATTGAGGGGGAGGATAAAGGAATCATTGATGTTAAATATTTGCTAACATATAGAATTATGCAAAGTATAAAGTAACTTGCATAAATTATCAATTATGTCCCTAATACACTTTCTCCAATATACATTAGAATCCCCGAAGGATCAAAAGGCGTAAATCGCAGCTGAAAATGTGGTATAAAAGTCAGTTCAAAATACCTTTGGAGTAAATCATAAAGATGCAATGTAACAACCCGTAAAATCTGGGCCAGTTTAAAATTTTTATTTTGGCGAATTTAATGAATTTTGAATATTTAAAATGATTTTTTTTAAATAATTCGACGAGAAATTTATTTTGAATAGAATTAGAACATATACATTTATATACGTCATCGTTAGAATATAAATAATTATTTATAATTATAAAAGGAATTGAAAATGGCGCGGTAGTTCGATAATTCGATTTCAAACTTCAAATGAATGTACAGGATTCAGAATAAACCGGATTTTAGCGAAACCAAAAATAATAGAATATATTTTAGAATATGTTTCTAACGAATCCGAAAAATTGAAATTTCATAGCGGGAATCAAAAGTTATGTCCAAATGAATTTTCAGAATAGTCGCTATGGAATTTCGGCCCTTAAAAATAGAAATTTTGCAAACGACCTCGGTTTTCGACGAAACCACTTTTGTTGGATCCGGGATGTCAAATTATTGCTAGGTTTCAAATTTTGTAATTTTCTAAATCAATATGTGAGCGTGGCGAAGGAAAACGCGTTTGACCAGTTTCAATTGATTTTAATCGACTGGAAAATGGCCATTTTTCAAACGGTCTCAGAATTCAACGAAACTAGTTTTGTTAGGACCGTATCGTCAATACGAAGCTAGAAAATATTTTTCAGGAATTTTTCTAGTTAGTATGTGGTCCCGGCAAATTGAAATGTACGTTGGAATTGAATATATATAGATTTATATTTTGATTTCAACGAAAACAGGTCGTGACGGCCGAATTGGCTTACGCAACATATCCCATTGTGTTCAGAATGGGGGTAATTAGCTAGGGGCGACACTCGTTGGGTTTAATTTGGAGTTGATATCAATACAAGGGTATTAGTGGAAATAAAAATAATAAAAATAATATATAAATATAAAATAAGAAAACCCTAGCCCCTCATTACTCTCAGCGCCGACCTCTTCTTCATGAACGAACGAAATCGTTCGAACCTTCCTCCATAATTCTCGTTCGATCTAAACAATAATAACCGAAATTTATAAAACCCAAATTGAAGTATGAAATGGGGCTACAGATCCAGGGAGGTTTGATCGTAAATGGGTTCGTGGTTGTGGAGATCCAAGGGCTTGAACGAGCGTCGTTCGAGGCCAAATTCTGGCCAGGAGGGGCTGTCGATCTGGAAGCGGTTGGTGGGGGTGGGTGCGGTTTTCGAAGGGCTTTCAAGTGGGGGGGGGTCCGATCTGGACAAAGGCAAACGGTTGCGGCGCTAGGTGAAAACCTAGCCTAGGAGCTTCAGTCGCATATCGGAAATCACTTTACAGACCAAGGTTTTGTCTTTTTTTTTTTTGGTTTTATTTTACTTATGCTTAGTTTTTAAAGCAGTTTTAAAATATAAAAACATAGTTCAAACCCAGTTTTTTTATGAAATTAAAATTGTTTTCATATATATTAAAATTAGCATTATGTTTGTAAACATAATTAACAATGTTTATAATTCAGTTTTTAAAATATAATTAACATTGTTTAAAGAAGTTGTTTTAAAAATATAAAAAGAAGTTGTTTTAAAAAAATAGGAAGACGATATTTTCTAGAATTATATATGAATATAGTTGAAAAGGCGATATTTTTATATAATAGAAAGAATAAAAATATAATTTTTATTTTATAGAAAGAATAAAAATATTATTTTTATATTATAGAAAGAATAAAAATATGATTTTTATATAATAGAAAGAATAAAAATATGATTTTATATAATAGAAAGAATAAAAATATGATTTTTATATAGGTATGATAATAAAAATTTGATCTTTATATAAGAAGTAGAGATATAAAAATATAATTTTTATATAGAAAGAAGCATTGTAAATATACGAAGTGTAATAAAAATCTGAACTTTATTTTATCGTGAAGTAGAGAGAATATAAAAATGTGATTTTTATATATGTAGCGAACATGGGCAACGAAAGGGATAAAAGGGCGGGAACGACAAGACTTCCTACATACGAAGAGTCGCGGCGTTGGATTTAGCTTGGGTGAGAACTTCTCACCTTTTAGTTTTATTTTTCTAGTTATATAAATATATATGCTAGGATGCAGACGGTGTTTAGTAGCACCCGACACCCGTCGTCCACAGACCATGGACGGCTTGTTTGTTTAGTTAATTGTTTGATGATTGATTTATTTGTTTCGTTGATAAATTTGATTTAATCGATTGTGTGATATGGAATGAAATAAAATATTTATATAGTTAAAATTATTTTATCGTTAAAAATATAATTTTTAACGTGAAATGTGAATAAATAAATATTCATTTACAAACCGGACGGTTTGTTTATGTACACCTATTTGAAGGACATTGATTGGGACGATAAATTTTACACATCGTCCAACTGCACAAATAAAATCTGTGTGTGATTGTTGAAACCCCACACGGGTGTTGGGATGATATTTGGCGTACACTAATCCCAATTATTAAATTGTATGTCGATCGATTGGTCGACAGACTGTGTAAGCGTTGATTATATATATTTAATGCTTATGCAATTGTATGGTGCACTTTGGATGATGGTTGATTATTTATCGTTGCTATTATATACATGCGTTGTATGGAATCCATATAATTAACATTATATGGTAATGGATTGGGCCTCATTCCAATTGGGAAAATAAAGAATATTATAAAATAAAGATTAACGTGTTGATGGTACTCATTTGTTGAGATTAGTCAGGTGGTGAAAGAAATATAGATTCATGTGTTGAATAGGATAAATATTCATTTGTTGAATATAATAACGAAGTTACTGAAAATTATAAAGCCGTGTTGATTAGAGATGCGCTATTTTGACGTGAACGATATTGATATCGATTATATTCGTTTTTAAAATAACTATTTAGAAAGAGATGTAAAAATATAGATTAGAATTGAAATTTGAATTCGAATAGAATAGAATTGAAATTTGAATTCGAATAGAATAGAATTGAAATTTGAATTCGAATAGAATTGAAATTTGAATTCGAATAGAATAGAATCAAATTTGAATTCGAATAGAATAGAATTGAAAATAAATTCGAATTGATTTGAATAGAATTGAAATTTGAATTCGAATAGAATTGAATTGAAATTGAATTGAATTGAATTTAATTGAAATCGAGTTGAAATTGAATTGAAATTGATTTGAAATGAAATGGAAGTTGAAATTGTTTTGAAACAAATTTAAAACAATTTATAAAATTCGTTTTAAATAGAAATCGACGAAATATATATTATATATTATATATATATATAATATAATGGCCTGAATAGAACGCGTCGCGTCGCGGCAGTTCGCGAATTTCGACCATTGACTTCGAATTGACGTAGCGGGAGATCCGACCGTCGGATTCTCCTGAAACCGGAACCGTTGGGTTCGTATCGAAAAGAGCTTTCCAATGAATATTAGAAATTTGAAATCTAACGGTTGGATTTGGAATTATGTCCAAATCAAATATGGAAAAGGTCGCTGTAAGTGCAGTTCGATGGCCGTAGGTGGAAATCGACTGTACGGGCCTTGATAAAATTATTAAAAATATCTATAATTTGTGTAAAATCATAAGAAATGATTTGGGAAAGAACTGGGATGAAAAACTCCATATTTGAAAAGATAAAAATAGATTTTTATCGAAGTAAACTAGTTTTGAACTAGAATTAAAACCAATTTATTTTTGAAATAAATAAATTGAATTTGAAATGGGTTTTAAATAACCAGAATTTCTAATATATTTAATTGGAATTGAAATAGAATGTGATTTGGGTTTATCGTGAACTGTGTTTTAAATGCATTAGTTCTTTAAACTAGTAAAAGAAGTTTTAATGAATCTTTAATTAGATTGAAATGTGAATTGATAATTTAAATTACCAAATTTGGAAAGCGAGCGAGAATGGAGTATTACCAGTTTTACTCCTAGCGATAGTTAAATCTTTAATTAGATTTGAACGTGAAATGGTAATTAACTTTACCGATAACCCCATGGTGTTAGATATGGAGTATCACTAGTTTTGCTCCATAGGATAAATAGGTTGGGATTGGGAAATAAAATAAATAATTACTTCGATGTGGTTCGCTAATCCCGACTAGTTTGGAAAACCATAATATGGTTTGAAATGATATCCAAAGGAAGATTAAAGAATAAATTTAAAAGAATTTACCTTTGATAAAATTAATGGGAATCTTTCCCTAGGAGTGTGAATATTCTGAATTGGAATGAGGCGTATATTGTGTTTTATAGCACTTGTTGATTAAGATACGCGAGTTATTCAGAAAGTCCGGGTATAACCCATTCTGAATAACTGATTCGACGACGAGTCGAAGAGATTGAAGACGGTGCAAGACCGACGATCTTCACATCGAATGGATGGGTGCTACTGATGCTCACGATGGGAGTAGCTACCTTGAAGGGGGCTAAAGTAGTAGCCGTCCGGACGTGCTTGGAGGTCGACGGATATGCGAGGAAAGAGCCTCCGGTTTCGTTCAGACCTAGAACGGACTTGTAAATGGATGGTGTGTCTGACATTGTATTCCTTTATATTGTATTCGTTGATCTCTGCTAAATATATATCTGTTTGGCAGTGGAGAATTTATTCTCTTGCTTAACGCCCTTCTCTGAGACATACGAGCTCAGAGGTTATATATTGGCAGAAATCAGTGGTATGATATGGATTGATAGTGTGGCATGCTGAGATGCAGTGATCCAGACTTTTGTTGAAAAGCAAAGTTTGGTGGATGATGATCAAAGCACAGCTTTAATATAGCACGGCTTTGTGTATAGCGTTGATTCGCGAGCCTCACACCCCGGTATGGTGGTAAACTGATGGTTTGATCAGTATACTTTTTAGTGGATGGGCACCTTAGTGGTGTCGTGGATTCGGTCGACCGAGATTGAGCTTAGTGCTCAGAGGGATAGGGTAAGCGGTGTTTTCTCTCGCCGAGACGTAAGCCGCGATGATACTGGATTTCCCAAAAGTGCGGATGTGCATTACGGTGTATTCTCTCGCTGAGACGTAAGCCGTGGTAGATGACACTACGCGATCGATCTTTCGAATCAGGAGCCACCATGATGGAAATCCAATTTCCAAATATGACATTTTGCGGTTTTGATTGTAGAGCCTAGTATTGGCGGCATGATATATGGTACCCATGCCGTCTATGACTGATATATTTATATTTGAAGTTGTTTTCTTCACTTATAGTAATAATATAAGATGAAATTTCACGTATCAAGCATGTTTGGCTATTATAAGGGAAAACCCTATCCTCTGGCTTGCGTTGCATTGTGTGATGGGACCTGGGTCTTATAATAGCTTCATTGTTCTTTATTTAGCATTGCGCTGTTTGTTTTCTGCACTGGTATTCTTGGGAGGAAACCCGTTCCGTGTTATACGGCGTGGTCCCTTGGTTTACCTAACTTTAAAAACAAAGATTAATAACTGTTTTAGTTCTCACACCAGTCACATGACTGACCTGGAGTTTATTGTTTTAACCTAAACTCTGGGTGCCCCTATTTTCCACGGGCAGCCAGTAGTTTTGGTTTTGCAGATTTATATTCACAGGATCCTGATTTACAGCTGGAACGATATCCGGAAAGCTCTGTATCCGTATATCTCTTCTAGTTGTGTTTTGTGTTATTTCCGCTGCGATGTATTTAAATGTAATTTAAATCTCTGATATTTTTCTGTGTAATATTTATTCGTACTTTGTTATATTCTTGTATTCTGATGGAATTGTTGTAATATACAATGAAATGTTCTTCTGTTTGCGTTCTGTTGTGGCTTGTTCTCAAAGTATCCGCTCTTTCCTTCACGGGGAAGTTACGGGTTTTCACATGCAAAATAAAGGAGGTGAGTGTTCCTAAAGAAACACTCAAGGGCGCTTTAAAAGAAACCCATGACATGATTGTCAAAATAACTCCAGAAGTGGTTTAGGTACCTAAAGTATGATAATTTTTTGAGGTCTCAATAAATCATGTATAGAACTGACAGAAAATAATCATCGATTATAAATTAATAAATAATAAAGCGCTTATATTTATAAATGGATTAAAATCCCATATTAGAGAGGAACATGATTGGCCATCATGAAATTCTCTTAAATAAGATATATGGACCTACAGTTCATAAGATATGAACCTGTAGTACATAAGATAAAATAGAAATATAGATAATGAAAAAAGCACATGGAAGTTACTGAAGCACCATAGACTGTCAAGTGCTATGAGCATTGTATTTTTCAGAGATAATTGAACTGGTTAAAGTGGTGAAAGTGTTTAAAACACTTACAATACCCTGAAGGTATAAACAATGAAAGTATACAAATTCCAAAAGAATTTAAATAACTTTGGTAATGATAAAGAGCAAGAAATGTAGATTACAACATTCTTTTAAGTACTGTTGTGATGAAAATCTTGAAATAATTCATGATGAGTAGATCACTTCCTTCTTTCAAGAATTATTGTAGTAAAACTCTTAATATCCATTGAAGTGGTAGTTGCGATATGCAAAACTTATTATAATATATAAGTTCCTGAAGAACATAAATAACATTTGTTATTATAAAGAACACCAAGAACATGAATGATAGATTGCAACATTCTTCTAAGTATTGTTGTAATGAAAATCTTGATATACCTCAAGATGAGTAGATTACTTCCTGCTTAGTAATGAAAGTTGTCTCATTCATCAATTGTGTATTGCAATATTCAAGCCCGATTGAAACAGAAAATTATAAGCAACTGAAATGTATTCATAAATGAATATTAGTAACATACAAATCAATAAAGCATGCCTGAAGCGTCGAAATACACATGAAGTTTTAAAAGAAAAACTTCATTAAGAAGGATTTGTAAGCAATATGGACATTGATACATGAACTGAACAACAATTATGAAATACACATTAAACATAGAAAAAGTTAATTAAATTTGGAATAACTCAACAATCTTTCTCACCCAAGCAGGAACAGAATCAGTGCAAGCCAGTATATCATGTTATTCTAAACTCTCAAGAAAGAAAGAAGATTGCTAATAGGTTTTAACGGTCGAATACAGTAAAAAAAATTGCAAAATTTCAGTTTCTTATAATCGCTGATGTTGTTAAATAATCCTATATCCTGCAAGAGGATAATTGTTTATAAGGTGAACAAAATGCTATTCATATTTCAGTAAAACATTTTAGCAATTATGGAAAATTTTATGAATAAATTCCTAATGTACTACATCTTAAAGTATGCAACGCATGTTATATATTATAATTGGGTGAGTATATTTGCAATACAGTAAGATAGGTAGTACTTGCAGGAAATCTTCTAGTAATCCCCATGAAACGTCATTCAAACATTTTTTTTATTAAATATCATTATAATTGAAATTGAAAGACATTCTCAGTAATTATAAGCCTTCTATATATGGTGATGAAAAATTGCTTAATACGTTACTATAAATGGGACAATAAATAATAAGCACTAATTTAGTAGTAGCATTGATTGCACTGGAAAATGTAATGTTGATTGAAGGTGAAAACAACTGTTTATTAAAAAAAATTTGAACAAAAACATTATTGTTCTCAATTATTCCTAAGTTAAGCTAGCATCCATATGCGGAAGAAAAGAATAAATTTATATTGATGAGTAATAAACATTTATTGTCGTGAGTAAATATACTTGTGTAACCACGTACCCAACATTCCCACAATCATGTCATATAAAGTATGTTATGCTAACCGTGTAAAAAGTTTTTGTTCTGAAGCATTAATTATTCAATGCAGTTGAAAAATCATAAAATATTAAGAGATTAGTTCCAACAACCTATACATTTATACGTAAATGCACTCATTTTGGTAAAGCCAGGTTTGGAACAAAATAATAAATATTAAAGTGCATTGGCTATATTGATGAAGCAGTGGTAAGCGCATTGAACAAATAGTACAAGATAGATTAACACGTAGATTTATGTACTGTCATCCTTCTACAAAATAAGGCCAATAGGAATTATAAGTAGGTAAGGTGATTATAATAAGATAGGTTGTTGCTGTAACAAATCTTCTTGGATTCCCAATGAAATGGCATTAAAGCAAGTTTAGCAATTATCATTATAATTCAAATTCAAAGACCTTATAATTACACCATAAATCCAAATGTTGAATCAAAAATGTTTATGTTTTCAACTTTTGATAATACGCACAAATGGAGTTTTAGCATTAATTGCACCATAAATCCAAATGTTGAATAAAAGATGTTTATGTTTTCAACTTTTGATAATCAAACTGACTTTTTCGATTCTTTCTTAATTCTAATGAGCCTTTGAAAACTTGTGTCTGTCTGAAGATTTTTTACAATACCCATTTTGTCCTCCTTTGAATGATGCATTGATTACAATGTCTATTGAATAATCATGACAAGCCTTATATATCAGTTCCTTGTATTTTTTTTCTTTATGTGCATTTATGACCAGTTTTAACGTTAATGTTAATTAATGTAAATAATTTTCATCAGTTTCATTTTCCTTTATTTCGTAACATTTTTTTCTAATCTAATTAACGTACAAGTACATACTAACTTTAATTTATTACCATTTATTATTTCTTTTAATATATATATATATATATATATGTATGTATGTATGTATGTATATCTTAATATTCTTGACTTTTAATTTCTTTTATCGCAGTTAATCTTAAGTGGAATACATTCCATTCAACTTAGACAAGATTTGTAGTTTTCTTCTATAATTCATTTTTTATTTTTTTCGAAATCGAACTCAAATGAAATATTAGTAAATATAATAAACTTTAAAGTAATAAAATTTGATATGAATTATATATATTTGTCCAAAGGTTAATGAATTATTTTATCATGAAACCTTAAATTTCAATTAAGGCAACATTAAAAATAATCGTTGTAATTTAAATATATTGATATTTTTCTTCTAAAATTTAAGCAATTCTATTAAAATTGAGAAATTTTTGAAAAATTTAAATATAAGATACTACATAATTATTATACGGGTTTTTATTAAGAATGATATGATATATATCCGTAATAGGAAAAAAAATATTTTGATTACATAATTTGTTATCAAACCGACTTTATCGGTTTTTCTTAATTCAACCGAGCCTTCGATAACTTCCGTCCGTCTGAAGCTTTTTAACAATACCCATTTTGTCCTCCTATGACTTATGCATTAATTTAATGTAGTTCTGAAGCCTTGCCTTATTTGAGCTCCCCGATTTAATTTTTAATGTAGTTTATTTGATTCATTAATGCTCATTAATTATGTGACTTAATTAACTTTATATTTGGAAGAAAAGCTAATTTTTCCACTTTTGTTGATATGAACATGGTGTTCATTTTAAAACATCACACCTAGCATGAATAAGATAAATTGACAACAATTTATTGATTAAATTTATTTCATAATGTTTTCCCACTTTTGTTGATATGAACATGGTGTTCATTTTAAAACATCACACCTAGCGTTAATAAGATAAATTGACAACAATTTATTGAATAAAATTATTTCTTAAATTGAAAATCATTTAATTAATTTAAACATATCGACAAAAACATTATACGGTTAAAATAACATGATTCGTTAAAATAATTATTTTGATTTGTATAATATACGTAATTTTGTTTCTTTTTTCTTCTAATGTAAAATCATTTGTATGCAACCTGTTGTTTCTTTTTTCCTCTAATGTAAAACCATTCCTATGATTTTCTATTTTATGCTTGGTTAATATAATATGTAGTCTTCCAAATATCAATTAATTTACTGCATTTAATTTGTATGATCATTCTACAATCACAATCAATTAGTTATGTTACCATTTATTTTTATTTGGATGTATAAGAGGGAGAATAATAAAAGTTGGAGTAATAAAATACCAGGCAATGCCTTAAATAAGATTTTATAGTATGCCTTAAATTATTGATTATATTCTTCAGAACATTAAAAAAGGAATACCTGAAATGATAGCCAATTAATTTTTCCAAAAACGGCAACATCAATCAAGGAAAAATATGTATGTATGCGTAATTAATTTCAATTGGTAAATATGGTATGTATGTATGCGATATATGAAAAAAGAAGATCACACCTTTCCTAACTGCACCAAGGTGGACTTTCCCTAACTGATCCCATATTGTGAAATTAAATCACACATTTAGTTCTCTTCACTTTATTTTTTATAGATTAGCATATAGTGAAATTTAATCACATTTAATCCCATACTGTGAAATTTAACAAAACAAACCGAGATGGACTTTCCCTAGCTATATATATTATATAAAAGTATCTCACTACTACTTAAAATGATTTTTTTTATAGATATGCATTACGTAGATTTGAATCATCATACCAGTCTTTTTTGATATTTTTCATGAATATTTGTTTGTGTATTTAATCTTTGTGCTGACATGATTGGTTAAAATAATTATTTTTGGTTTTTAATAATATACGTAATTTTTCTTTCATATATTTTCATTCATATGTAGTTTTAAATAATTAAATAAGTACAACAAAATAATTTTTTTTGATCAGTTGTATCGTATTACAAAGTCGGTTTTTCCACCGTTATGCGGTTATACTAGTTACTTCAAAGAAAATAGGTGGAACTCAAAAGTAGCTATCTGGTTAATTTTATAAATCTCAACATTTTCCCTAATGGGGCATGGTAATTGTTTACCTTATTTATATCCATGTATGTCATGCAAGAAGTTGTCCAGGAACATTCATTTCATATGTAAAGTTATTTCACATTAATTGCAGCCTTGCCTTTAAAGCCAAAGTCATGATGCTTATTTTCTCTTATCACTTTTGAATTCCATGCGCAAATTAGTCATAAATATTAATTATGAATGAACAAATGGTAGGGTACTTGGGTGAAATTTTCAATATGTCCATATATAAAAACAACAACATGGAAATGTATTTTTTTTCATTATATGGAAATTAAATCAAGATGTATTACAAAGTCGGTTTTCCCACCGTTAAGCGGTTATACTAGTTTAAGGTAGTATACAACGCGAAAGAAAATATAGCCAACTGATGAATATTTATTTCCATGAATAAATATATTTGTGTACCTACTAACAAAGAATTACCAAAGTCATCTATTTATATAATAATTTCCACTAATCTTACATTTTTTGATTTCCAATTATATCCCTGATTCATTTAATTATTTCATCCAATCAAGGTCATTTATGTAATTTCCTAATCTCTACTAAATTGTCAATTATTTAATTATTTTTGGATTTCCAATTATATCCCTGATTCATTTAATTACTTCCGCCTTTTCGATTTCCATTCTCATTTTAACCTTTCTACGTTACCTTCGTATTTTCTTCTTCAAGCTTTACTACATATTTTCTCTTGAAACTTTCCTGCTGCTATTATCAAAATTTATTCAACAAACTTGCAATCAGCTATGGGAAAAAATCAATATACTGCTGAAGTTGGAGAAAATACTTATTATACAGGTTTGTTCTCTTATTTCCATCGTCAAATTTGTTATAAGTATAGAAAAATACGTTTATATATGTGTGTGGTTTTGTACTGAATAAATTTGTATTGTTATATTATTATTTGTTTCATAGTATAACATGGACCTAATATGTAGGTTAGATGGGTGAAACAAGTAAGATTGATTTTACAATGTTAAAGAGAATGGTTCGTGAAGAAAATCTTAAATATAAAAAAGATCTAAATTGTATTTTTTGTTGAAAAAAATTGGGCAAGTTTGAAATATACTTCAATGTTATGCCGGAGTTGTGCTAGGGTGAGCTTGGGCGCTTACTGCCATTAGGTCTTAAATCAAATTAACTAAATAGACTGTGTTATATATGATCTCTAAAATTTTGATACATGTAACTATTTTTTAAACTTCTTTCTTATTTTATTAAGTTTCAAGTACTATCACATTTTTTTTCGTTCTCGAAATTAATTTCTAAAATTTAAACTTCAAAAGTGGTTTTATTATTATATTATGGTTACTAGATTACTTATACAAAATTTTATTTGTTGCTTTAAAGGTGAAAGTTCTGGTCCTTTTCGAAGTGGGAATGTAACACCCCACTCCCGCTATGGTCACTCACTAAGGGAATGCCATAGCATCGGTGGAGTATTTTAGTGAGTATAGAACAGAAAAATTACAACAAGACAGATATAAACAGTACTTGAAATTTTAAAACATCATCTCATAACAGCGGAAGTAAAACATGTCTGGTTACATCATAAAACCAAAATAAAAGTCAAGTACAATATCCATCAAAATAAAGAAGTACATAATCCCACTCTCACACAATAGCCAAAACAAAAGAAAAGATAACTGGATAACTGGAGCTTTACATCTATCCAAGCTCCTAAAGACTGGAACAGCAATCCGATCAAGCTCCACTACTGCTAGGATCCACCGTAGGACCTGAGGGTTGGGAAAAAGGTAAAAACAACGGGGTCAGACATAAGTCTGAGTGAGTCCTATAACTTTAACAATACAATCGTTAAAGTAACCAGAGAAGACATAACTTGATATACGGTAACATACAGGGATGAACGGCTATACTAAGCAGTCAACTAAACTAAGATAAAAGATAGAGACGCATCTACCCTTCCTAAGGTAAATTACTAAACTGCACCACACCAGTCGTTCCTGACTTAAAGGTTGATCCCACCTAAGGACTTATAAAATTACTTTAATAGTACTTGCGTACCCCTAGGTGTCCAAGTAAGCGCCACGGGGCCCTACTATCCACCAGGTGTACACACTACTCCCCATTCGATCGGCTCCCTAACGTAGATACCCGTGCTGGCCCCACCATGGGGTGTACCATTTCCCCCAACGTGGCAACCCGATATAATTAACGATGCACGGCTTATATCTACACGATGCAACAACGGCTTACCTACCAGCCCGGGCCCACTCACGCATATGAAGCCCGTTGGACTTGCGTTGCCACCGCTAACCCGTTTTGGCCTCTTATAATCAAGCCCAATATGCGTGTCCCGTTACTCGACATGGGTCGAGCCCACAAAGATACATTTGGGATATTGGTTGAAATGGGCCCCCACAAGCTACCCATTTAAGCTTGTCAAATATCTAGTGTATCCCACTTAATCCTTTAATCATGTTTAATTACATGTTTCTCTTGGTTAAGTATTCTAATCGTATTTTCTATTGCCACCCAAGGTAACCCACTTAAGATTCCACATGCCACCCAAGGCACCCACTTAACCCCTCATGTCCCACTACATGCTATAATGGTTAAGTGTTTCTTAATTAATTAAGACCGTGATCTCCCGTAAAGACCTCCCACATTAGACTGACTGTTATGACCGCCTGGTTAAGCCGGTAGAATCCGGGCAGTCTTACGTCATAACAGAGTCTAACCTCGTGTCTTTACCTTAATCACGTATTTAATTTATGGCCAAGACCTCTCACATTGGGCTGACATTTGTAGCAACTGGTTAAGCCGGTCGGGTCCGGGCAGTTTTACACTACAAATGAGTCCAACCTCGTGTCTTAGTCGATTAATTACACTTAATTAATCACCCCCATATTAATTATCCCTAATTAATGTCAAGCTTTTCATAACATGGGTAGACCTAACTCAATAGGTAAATTCCCATGGGGTAGACCTAACTCAATAGGTAAATTCCCAACACATAGTATGGGTACACCTAACTTAATAGGCAAATTCCCATACTATGTTCCTTTATTTTATGTTATGCATAATTATATTAATTTCACACAATCTTATTAACTTATGCATTTAATTACCCCATCGTTCCCACGTAATTTCGTTCTCATGATATAACACATATAAAAGGTGTCAACTTGCATATGAATGAACATGTTTCAAAGGTGCCATCTTGCATATTAACAAACACATAACTTGCACATGCACTTGCATAACATGTCACATAACTTGCATATAATATGTCACATAACTTACATATTCACTTGCATAACAAACTTGCATATTAACTCATAGACTTGCATAATGTGTCATCATGAACTTGCATATTAACAAACATATAACTTGCATATTTACATACACGTAACTTGCATATTAACAAACATGTAACTTGCATATTAACAAACATGTAACTTGCATATTTACAAACATGTAACTTGCATATTTACTTACATGTGACTTGCATATTAACAAACATGAATCTTGCATATTAACAAACATGTAACTTGCATATTTTCTTACATGTAACTTGCATATTAACAAACATGTAACTTGCATATTAACAAACATGTAACTTGCATATTTACAGACATGTAACTTGCATATTTACATACATGTAACTTGCATAGCATATCACCATGAACTTGCATAACATGCATATGTTTACATAGCCCACAACTTGCATATTTAGCATCATGCAAACATAACATACATCATATTAAACTTGCATAAACTTACATACTCAACATGCATAAACATAAGGTTAATGCTAACATCATATCATATGATTCAAAGCTCATTAACCCACATACAAAACCATAAATCTCATCACATCTCATCTAATTAGTTTACCAAAAGATCATCAAAGTGATAGAAACTCACAACTAGCAATTTTGCACACCAAATGAAGAAGATTAAGATGCTAAGAAGAGATTAGAGGTTGATTAGAGAGTGATTAGCATGCAACCCTCTTCATAGATTTGTGGAGGCCATGATCAAGTTGCATTTTGCCATAGTTTAATTACAAGGTTTAATTATGAATGAATTAGGGTAGGGTTGGGGTCTTATTTATAGGATTAGAAAGTGTTTTAGGCCCTTAGATTAACCCTAGATTAGATTAGGACCCTTAGATTTCGGAACCCTCTAGAACATAGCCCTAGACTCAGCCAAGAACAAACCTGGTGCACCCAGACCAGCAGGGTCGACACCCTGTGTCGACACCCCTGTCGACAGGGCTGTCGACACCCCTGTCGACACCCCTGTCGACATGGCTGTCGACACGGGGCTAGGCGGGAATTTCCCCCCCTTTCCTCTTTTGGCTCCAAACTTGTTTTTCAAATCTGAAATTCAAATTTAAACTTCCTAAAACTTCTTTGGGCCATAACCGGGCCATACGGACTCCGATTCTCGAAAACTCGGACTCTATTTCGCGTATTTTTCCGAGACGAACGCAATGACGCAGCCCGTTTCCCCTGGTTCTTCCATCTGAGATTAATTATACTTTAATTTCTAACCATTAGTGTTAATTGAAATTCGGGGTGTTACAGGGAAACTTGGAAGGCCACCAAAATTCAAAGCAAATTCAGTATGTGGTACTTGGTCCATATCTAACGACATCACATTATGTAACATTTTTTGTTCTTTATATTCACTTAAAGTTGTTAATTTACATACTCATGTATCAGTTCTAGGTTTTTTTAATGATTAACTTGCATATGGTTACAAAATTAAATTGTGCATATGTTATTTACAGTGCTAATATTGCATACACAATTTTCTATAAGTATTTATTGCAACTCATTATGACCGTTGTTTTCTACAAGTACACAATTTTCTACAAGTATTTATTGCATACACAATTTTTTACAAGTATTTATTGCAACTCATTATGACTGTTGTTTTCTACAAGTTTTATTGCATACACAAATTTCTATAAGTATTTGTTGCATATAGATTTTTCCATAAGTATTTATTTCATACACAATTTTCTACGAGTATTTATTGTAACTCATTAGGAGTGTTGATCCAATAAAAAAATGAGTGCATACACAATTGTCTACATGTACTTATTACAGCTCATTATGACTGTTGTTTTCTATAAAAAAAGAAAGAAAATAGGCTACCTTTTGATTTTTTTTTTAAATTAGCATATCCTCGGGTGTTTTCAAAAATATCTCATTGCAACATCTTTATTAATAAAACAAATATATTTAGTCTTGTGAATATATAATTTATTAATATATAATTGGCAATATGACCATGCATTAAGTCTTATAAAAGGTAAAAAAATGATAAAATTATATTAGAGAAGGAAACAAAATTGATGCACCGATATTCAAAATACTTGACTGCAATTTCCCTCCTAAAGTTCTCTTTACTTTTATTTTATTATTCTCTCTCTTCTACGTTATCATTTCTCTTCCCCTTTGATTTTACTTCTATTAATGCCACATTTCTTCATTACTATATTTTATATTTTTCATATTCTAGAATGTACAATATTTTACCAGTTACATCTTATCTTATAATTACTTAATTTAACATTATAATAATTTATATTGTAATATTTTTTACTTTACTTATTATTTTATAAATCTCATGTATGCATCAAATATTCATATAAGTTTACTCATAAAATGAATATAAAAATCCGTGATAGTGTCACTTCCAATTTTAGTAGTTAATTACTTCAGAATCCTTACCTTAACATTAGCAACTAATCAATTAAGTTAAATTATAGATGCATCTTTCAATTTTATTCAAAAAAATAAAATGAATATGGACCATCATGTTTGACCAGCTAAACGGATTGTACATAGCACAATATAAATCACTTTGTCCCTACTTCTCCATATTGTCACACCCTCCTCATCTCCAAGCCTCTCTGTATTCTTAGGTTAGTACTTCTAAAACCTATCAATATCACACATATACATGTAACATCTTTTTTATTTATTTTCATCTATATGTCATTGATTATCAAAACTTAGCTAATCTTTTTTTTTTTCAAAGGAACTCATATCACCAGTGTATATCGAAAGATTTGATAGCTTAAGCTCTCTAAAACCTATTGATAATAAATATGACTGGAAAATCAAAGTTTGAGTTATTATAATCTGGGAAAGTTACAGCACTAAAGGTGACAAGGAATATCTAGGAAGAAATTCTTATTGTTAGATGACAAGGTAAATAATTATATTTAAACAGTTTATTCTTTATATATATATATATATATATATTGTAATCTCATAATTATTAATTTTATCAAATGTTTTTTGTTGCATAACATAACATACCCGAATTCATGCTTTTATATGGGCAAATCGTGTTGAATACTTGAAGGACAAGTTGGAAGAAGGACAAATATACATTCCCAGCAATTTATGTGTCAAATCTTACAAATCAGAATATATAAAACCTATCTGTGATGATCTACAGATTTGGTTAACAAGACGTACCAAGGTAACCAAATTATTGAATTATTATATGATGATACGGGAAAAAGATTTTGATTTCTTTGATATTGCTGATGTGAAAGAGTTATCACTAAAGAAAGACCAAACTAAATTGTTAGGTATGATCTAAGATATTTTAGACATACATACACATCTGTTTTACAATAAGTAGCAAGCTTCATTTATTTATCAGATTTTATTGGAGTGCTCAAGTATAAGGATTGTGATATTTTAGAAAATAGTTTAAATGAGTTTGTGAATGCAAATGGCAAAGAGCAATGCAATTTTATATTTGAACTTACAGATGGGAGGTATGTATATATAGCACTTAAAATATTATGGAATTTAAATCTTTATTTTGTTATATGCATAAACAATATTTTGCTTCCCATTTTTATGTTTTGACATTTCTACTGTGAAATTTTGTTTTTGGGGTGATTTTGCCAAATTGTTTGCTACCGCTTTAAAAGAATCTACTGAGAAACCAGTTATCATCATTGTGGCAAGTTGTAGGTTGAATTCATTCAAAGGTACAATTTTAGTATGACTTTTGTGTTATTCGTAATTGCGAAAATTTATTAAAATATGTTTTGGTAGGATTTACCCCTTTTTCCCCATCAGTCTAGCTCAATTCTCTCATCCATTGGTCCAATTATGCTATTGACTATCAATTACTTTAATGTGTGAAAATTTAATAACATGACGTTTCTTATATTGTAGAGCAACCTAATATGACCAATGTTAGTGCAACATGACTTTTCAACAACTACAATCATTACAATGTTCTTAAAATGAGAAAGAGGTAAATTTGAGTTTTATTGAAATGTAATATAATATATTTTTTAAATATGATATACATAAAAAATTAAACTTATAAAATATGTAGGTTGGATACTATTGATTTCAATGAAGCAAAAGTTGATGTTAACGATATGATTACCGGAGATTATCAAATACTGAGTATTGGTGAGATAAGGAACTTGAAATCTGAATATATTGAGGTATACTCCCTAGACTTTAATTTTTTTTTGTTTTTAATTTGTCGTTCCTATTTAAGCACCTAAAGTTACTATATTTTATAAATTTCAGAAAGAAGTTATTAGTCAAGTAACCGTTAGGAATGTAAAAGAGGAACAAACTTGGTGTTTTGATGCTTGCTTGGCATGTAGTGATCAAGACGGTGAGGAGAAAGGTGAGAAGTATAAATGTCCTAATTGTAAAAGAAGTGTACCAAGTCTATACATGAGGTAATTTTTTGTACTGCTAGAGAAAATTTTACTTACTTTCCTACTAATAGTTTTTATATATGTGTGTTTTTGTGTAGATTTAGATTATGTGTTATTATTGAAGATAATAGTGGTAATGCTGCAATAATTTTGCAAGACCGTGAGGTTTACAAAATAGTTAAGAAAAATGTTTATGACGTAATGGGAGATCAAGAAAAGGTATGTATAGCTCCAAATATTCTAATAGAAAACTTTAATACTTTATTATTTAACAAAATTAAATAAATTATAATATTCTTTCTAGCAAAAAAAGAAAAATTGATTTCTAACAATTTTGAAGTGTTTGGTGGGAAGGCAGCATACAATTACTACATGTGTTGGTGGGAATAATGTACATAAAGGTTCAAGCATGTACACAGCCACAGACATATTTGAAGGTTTTGAGTTGATTGAGAATTCTACGATAGAAAGTAAAGATGGTGCAGTTGCATTACAAAGTTCACTGGTATTTTGTTGTCACACACACACGCACATATATATAGTTAGTCATGTTCATTGCACCAAGTTATTTTATTTCATTTATAAGTAGACGTCTATACCAAGTTTCAGCACTGAATCTAAAAATGGCATCAATATGCAAAGCACCGGTACTGAAAAATCTACAACCTCTAATAGTTTGAAGAGGAAAAGCAAAGAGATTGATAATGATGTCAAGCTGCCATATATTTTTGACAAATTTAAGGATAAACAAAAGATGATGAAAATGGATTTATTTCAAAACTGAAAGCAATTAAAAAAGAAAAGGTAAGTTATATATATTTGATGGTTATTTTATATATGGTGTACATATTATTATTTTTTTGGTAAGGAATGACTAATTAATATTGTGCTTCTATTCAAATGTTTATTGCACTGTAGGAATGAAAAATATTCAAAAAAGTGGAAGTCATGAAGTTATGCTGGGAACAAGATTGGACTTGAACATAATTTTCATGTTTATTTTGTTTCGAATGGAAACTACTCATTATCTTATATTTATTTTGCTCTGATTTTCATATTTATTTTGTTTGGAATGAAAATTACTCATGATCTTATATTTATTTTTCTCTGGAAACTATTATTGATTTATGTATTTTCTGTTATGGATGTTTATTTTTATGTTGTAGTTTGAAATTTTAGTCAAAATGCATCTTATACATATAAAAATATATTTAAAACTTAATAACAAAGCACACATTGCATCATATTATATATATATATATATGATGACATCATATACACTTTTTTGCTTCATAAAAAAGTTAACATACCGTAGTTTGTATATAATTTATATAATATTACTTTAATTGTATCACTTATATAATTTTAATGATTATTTGTTCAATTTTTCACATTCAAAGATCACAAAATAAGTTTAAATTGTAATGAATTAAGAACATGTTTTCAGATAAAATCACAAATAATTATTATTTTTATATCTATGCCAAAAAATAGCCATTCATAACAAAATTTAGATGGATAACAAAAATTATTAATCAAATAATCATCCACGGAAAAATTATTGTTGGGTGAACAACATGACAATTAATTATTGTTACTGCATAAATTATTAGATGGATAACAAAACAATTAATCAAAATAATCATCCATGATAAAATTATTTTTGGATGAACAACAGAACAATTTATTATTGTTGCCCCATAAATTATAATATTTAAAAATATACATAAATATATAACTATTTAATATTAGTTACAATACTTAATTTTTGTTTTATTTTTGATATTTAATCATTACAATATTTTTTAATTTTAATTCCCAGCAAAGCGGACTAAAAATACTAGTGTCTTAATAATGCATGTTGTGTTAACTAACACTGGTTGATTAATTGGTACAATTGGAAAATATGAAAATATAAGCTCTTAGTTCCAAACATGTACACGTAGAGGGAAATGCATTTAGCTTGATTTAGGCATGGTTTGGAAAGAAGCAAAATAATTAATAGTAAACTACACTAGTTACTTTAATACAAAATCAATAAAAACAGGCAGTAAAAAGAAATAAAATACGATTATAAACCTAGATTTATGTCCTATCATCATTGTATGACTACTATTATGAGGTGAAGAGACGGATATGGCAGTAGAAAAATTGGAATAGGGCTTGCGAACACATGGAGGTTATGTCACTTAGTAGTTCAGAATATTCTATAGAGTTAATGATTATTGTGGCTAGCTTACCAACAGTACAAGAAGACTTTCTCTATCTCAGCAAGTAATTCAGTTAACGACTTCAACTCGTGTCACTCTTAGATGGATAGTTGCAGCTTTCCCCATTTTTCCATTATTTTTCTCAACCACCCATAACCAATAAGATATAATAGATTTTGTGATACCCTTTAATTTTATGAATTACATGATGAACATGATTCTTGCAAAGTAGATGAGCTAATGAAATAATAAAAACTACATATGAAATTTAAAAAAAAGATAGAAATCATACCCAAAACCTTTACTGTCATATTGCAATTTAGTATATTTTGAATTGTATACGCAAAGTAGGTGATGCCTGCCTTTGCTTTCAAGTCTAGTTTTTTATTTCACAACGTAGATTGGAAAGCATGTGTGAAAACCTGTCATCACTCTAATCTTTTGCGGAGCATACATTTTAAAACTTATGTTTTCATATGAAATAAAACATGAAACAAAAACTACAAGAAAAAAGCATAACGGTTTTACCAATGATGTCGTTGTAGAGGCGGAAGATGGTTCATCCACTGCCGCATCCGAAGAGGAGTAGCATACCTAAGGAAAAGTGGAAATTAACAGAAGGTTTAAGCGTCGATCATACGCTAATTAAGCATGAGGCATAAATCACAAATCAAACAATGTCTTAACAGTTTTACCGCTGATTTCGTCGTCGAGGCGGAACATGGTTCAATACACATGCTAAAATAAACAAAATAAGAAGAAGCTAGTTGTAACTAACAATTAATATTTTGAAACTGTGCAGACTACAAATTAACTTGAGCTAACCTTTTTCTATTGCAACCTATAATGTCCTAAATGCATGCAAGAATAATTGAAACTTCTTTGCTTCAGTTTACTTAGCAAAACAAAACAGCTAATGCGAGGTGGAATACTTGCCTAATATTCCTTTTACTTAGCAAAGCCTTTAGGTTCCATAACTATTGTCCTACACCTAACAAAACACAGGAAACTGAGATAAAATCAAAGCATGCCATCTTCACCACTAATTGTACAAAACTTAGCTTCAATTTACTCCAGAAGTATAGAAATTATGTTTTAGCTAGGTAATAAAAATCCACAGTGGGTTTATTGACAGTTAATTCAGCTATGAATTAATAAAATTTGAAATGGAGGCAACATTAAACTATTGTCTAAAAAATCAAAACTTCAACCGATGACTTAAAAATTCACCTAAATGAACAAAGTTGAGAGGGGTGACCCCAAGTTCTTCAGATCCGTAGCATCGCAAACCTAAAATGAACTGCCTCACTAATTAAGGATCTAACTCAAAAATTCTAAATAGATCTGAATAGGTATGGTGCAGTGAATAAAGGAGAAGGGAATCAAGTGGAAAATAAAATAAAATTTTCAACTGATGACTTAAAATTCACTTATATAAACAAATTTGAAAGCGTCGACCCCTAGTTCTTCAGATCCGTAACATTGCCAACCCAAAGTGAACCGCCTCACCAATAAGGATCTAAATCAAAAATTCGAAATAGATCTGAATGGGTATGGTGTAGTGAATGAAGGTAAAGGAAATCAAGTGAAAAAAAAATTCAACCGATGACTTAAAATTCACTTACATAAACAAAGTTGAAAGCGCCGACCCCTAGCGCTTCAAATCCGTAGCATTGCAAACCCAAAATGTACTGCCTCACCAATAAAGGAACTAACTCAAACATTCAAAATAGATCTAAATTGGTATGATGCGGTAAAAGAAAGAGAAGGGAAGAGGAAAAGTCGTGGGTAGTAACTGAACCGCATCGTGCAATCAAATGAAGTATTCACTGAATGAGGGAAAAAATGACAAAAATGTTTAGTTGGTTATATTTTTTGGCATTTTAAAAAAGGGGTCATTTGGGAAATCGAAAATAGTTTTACTTTGATTGACTGAATTGCCCTAACAGCTGGGTGCACATGGAATCTAAAACAGGGGCATTGTCGGGTGGCCAAAAAGCTTCAACATTCCTAAAGTATTTGTATAATTAGTAAAGATGTGTGTATATATATATATATGTGTGTGTGTGTGTGTGTCACATGCAAGTGTTGTTGGAAGTTCGATGTATATTATGTTATGTTCAAGGCTCAACGTTGCAAACGTCATCGAGATGGTTAGTTGGTATATGGCTAATTCAGGAAAATAATATTGAAAATCCATAAAGGCTATTAAAAGATAACTTAGAAGTATTGTTCTTGCGGTCTGGTTTTTTATGGTAGTATAGGAGTGAATTACAAGTTTGTTGGTTACTAAGATTCATACTATTTTGGTAGCAATGATCAAAGGAAATCAACTTTCAGATAAGTATTCATAAATGATGGTACGGGCATTAGTTGGAGATTGAGACTGCAAACTTCAGGATTTTATCCACTACAGAGGTGGAGTGGATTGTCACAGTGGAAACAACAAACAAAGCATTTTTATTTAAGGCGATTATAGCATGACTTGGGATTTGAACATGATAATATCAATGTATGATGTAATAACCAAAGTATCTCTCATGAGATGGAGAATTTGACTTTTAGTTTATGAATGCACATTGGATGAGAGTCGTTTTTAGTAGCCAGTACAACATTAGAAAGTGAACACAAAGGATAGTGTCATAGATATGTTTACAAAGGCATTACAAGTTGAGAAGTTCGAGCATTGCTCGAAATAGTTCCTCTTATTGAAGTGGTAAGTGGTAAGGGTTAGTACGGTTGGAGAGAGTGACTTGTTTTTTATGATGAGGAGTATCAGTGAGATATTGATGTTCTATCTTCATGGTAAGTACTTATTTACACTCCTAAGTACATTTGTCATCTTGGATGGTTTTAGACTTGGATACATATAACTCTTTGTTAGCAGGCGGTGACTTTGTCCAAGCTGTTGATGGAGTGTAATTAGAGGTGGCTTTGCTAAAGATGATTGAGAAATTATTCAAGCTTGCTGGTAGAAGATAAAGGTGTCAATGGTTTTGGTACCATTGGTTCTTGGCACATGAATATGGATATAGTGGCAATGTAATGTGTTGGGTTTTGGCGACATTATATGTTGAGTTGAAGGGCTAGAGAATAGCTTGATATCTGTGAAATAGTGTGTGTATCCGAGCTTGAGAGACTTAGTTACTATAGTTTGAATTTGTTAGACTCATAATAGGAAGGCTTGGTTCTTTGTAACTAGATACTGGTGATAGACGTTTGGTAGCTTGGTAATCTGTAATATGGGACTGGTGCCAGTAGTATGACAAGGAGGGTTACAGGTATGGTAATTTGGTAGTTTATAATCCGAGACTGTGCCAAATATCTGACAAGGAGGATCATACGTCTGGACACCTATAACTTGTGCATCTGATTGCTGGCCCAAACATCTCGCATCATGGACCAGACGTCCAAGACATTGTTCTATAATTGATCTTCTCTTGTTGATATGGATTTTTTGTAAGGGCTTCAAGTGGCAAATAACATTGTTTTCCTAAGAAAGGGGATTTATAAGTTATTTTCAAAATTCAAAGTAGGGTTAACCCCCTAATCTAGTATTCAAGGGTATATTTAAGCATTTATCAAAACCCTAGCATTCTTCAGTTCTAATCTCCACTTATCATATTCTTGAGTGAATGTTTAGTTATCATTGTATCTATCTCTTGTATTATTCTCATCTGCTGGGGCAGATCTACTAATAGGCCAGCTAGAGCAGTTGCCTAGCTGAAAAAATGTAAAACATGTTCTAAAACAAGAAATTTTTATATTAGTCCATATTTGATTTTTTGTCGTGGCCATACCTGAAAGAAAAATTAAGCCTATGTTAGTTGTATTTTCATCAACAACTGTAGGTTTGCATCCCAGTATTTACTTCTATTGTTTCATGGTGCTCACTTTTTTTTAGTTGCAACACTAGTTTTAGTTACCAGTATACATATATTCAAGTTTAAACGTATGCTATGTGTTTATCCACTAAAAATCATATACATACTGATGGGTCAGACATAAGAAAAAGCTATGGATTGGTAGATACATACTTCATATGGGTCGGTCGGTATCAAATGTCATGGATCGATTGGGAGCAATACTCAATGGATCGGTCACAATCACACTACAGAGGATTGCTCAACAACCATGGGCATGGGTCGGCCGAAAGCAAAGAGATGGATCGGTTAGGAAGGAGCTCCATGGGTCGGTCACAAGATTGCTCCATGGATCGGAAAGAGGCTAGAGCGATGGTTCGGTCATGCTACAGGAGTATGGGTCGGTCGGTCAGATAATAGCTGGATGGGTCGATCGGCATTGTAATAGATGGATCGGTCGGTCAAGTGACAACTAGTGACAACTGTATGGGTCAGTCAGGAGCATATAGACCAATGACATTTCGTAAACAAAGTTATGACCGATTTATAGCCTACGTATAATATTTCAGCCTCTTCACTTCATTCTCTCTACACCTATAAATACCCCATGGTTTCCACATTTTGGGGGATCGATTCCTAGCTCCATGAAGTGTTGTCCAATTGTTTTCTCAGTTGTTCTAAGCCATTCTAACCTCCATTAGAGTTCATTCTAGCTCCGATCTACAAACTCATGCAACATGGAATCAACAAAGATGATCTGAATGTGAAGTTATGAAAGATTCACCCTATTAATCTCCATAACTCCAGAAATCTAAGGATTTTCATATCAAATTCGACAGATCAAAGAGATTAAAGTGAAAACCTTGTAGAAAAAGAGAGAATGTATGAGATTGAGAAAAGCATGTACTTTGTAATCATTGAAATGCTAATGAAACTCTCTCTTACAATGGACATAGGTCAAAATTGGGACCAAACCACTTTAATTTCCCATGTTCTTATTGATTTTTCTTGTGTTTATGGCTCCAATTTAGTAGATCTAATTATGTGAGTTGTACACATACTCTTCGGGGGTATTTGTGCCATTTTTGGTATAAACATTTTTTGACGTCCACCGTGGGCCACGTTCACATTCTCAATTCTAAGTGCTTTGTGGAAATAGTAAAGTGTTTGAAGCCCATTCCTACGATGGATCCTTCAAATCTAAGATCCGGACCAATTGACAAATTCTCTTTGAAGTTTAAAAATTTGTCTGACATAATGCCGCCGAAAAAGACACCAACTAGTAAGATTGTGGTAGCCATGACTTTTGGAAATGTAGCACATGATCCTATCACCACTCCACAAACTAACTTTGATGTTGGCTAATCCTCGAGAGCAAGAGCTAATGTGACTAGAGATGAGTTTGACAAAGTTGTTGTCAGTTTGAATCAGAAAATGGAGATCTCAACTAACGCTATGATGAACAAGGTAGAAACTCTCATCGCTTTTCAATCCGCCACAGTGAAAGTTGCTACTGATGTCACCCGTGTTGAGGGCACTAATTCCTCCGCCACTAGTCCAAATCGAGATCAATCCATTCAACAGATTGAAGATTCAGATGGAACCAATCATGAAGATTCTAAGCCTCCTTCCAGGAACCACTCTGAAAGAACAACTTCTCGGAAAGCGACTAGTTCCGCCAATGGTGCACTACCCTATGAGGGAGCATAGGGCCCCAGATCCTTAGCCGCGACCGTTCGCTTAGGCGAACATCCGACGAAGTGACGGCGTCCACCCCGCGGAATGCCGTGATGAGAAGGAGCATCTTGAAGAGATGGTCCAGCAAATCATGAAGGAAAGTGTTGACCAAATGATGACGAGAAAGAGTGGGAGTTTTCTCCATCTAAAACTCCACTCACTAAAAGGATTAAGTTAGCAAAGTTCCCATGGAAGCTCAATCCGCCGATGATTCAATCTTACAATAGAACTAGCAATCCTAATTTGTTCTTATACGAATACGATCAGCACATGGGTGGTGCCAGAGCCACAGATGAACTCAAATGCTTATACTTCCCGATGTATTTGGAGGGAGTGGTCTCGCTCTGGTTTACCAAGCTTCCACCCAGATCTGTGGATAACTTTTTCTCTCTTGCTAAGAATAGGGAGCAGTTCATGCTGCAATCCACAAAGGTCAAGGACGCGATGTCGTTAAATGACATCAATCGGAAGCCTGGAGAGTCAGTCAAAGCTTCCTCACTCGATTTAATGCTGCAGCAGCGAAAGTTGCAGATCCAGAACCTCGGCTAGTTCTAATGGCATTAAAGCGTGCTATAATTAAAAAGTTGAAGTTTGGAAGATGGATCAAAATGAAGAAGCCTAACACCTTAGAGAGATTCTATGCAAAGGAAGAGGAGTACAGTGATGTTGAAGATGATCATTCCTTTGCTATGGATGTAGCTGAGGGCAGTACAATTCCATTGAAGAAAGAAAAAGATGTTCTGAATGGCCAAAAGAACAATGGGAGCCAAAAGTGGGGAAATGATGCTAAAGATAACCGAAACGCAAAGAATTTCCGTTTCTTTAAAGTTGCCGAATTAACCCCATTGACGGAGACGCTGGAGAACATTTTCATAGCCACCAAGGATACCAAGGGCTACCCCAAGCCAAAAAATCAGAAGGTGACCGATAATCAAGCAAATTACGGAAGATTCTGCCGCTTACATAATCAATCGGGCCATAATACTAATGAGTGCAAGCATCGTAAGAACATGATTGAAGAGATGATTAGGAAGAATCGTCTAAAGAAATATGTGAAAAACAACAATTTTCCAATCCTCCTCCAACTACCCAAGAGCAGAAAGCATCTGGATCAGGGGATAAGGCTCTAGCACCAGATAATCAAAGGCCTATGATTAACACCATTTTTGGAGGTCCTCGTCCAGCTGGGGCAAATTGGGGGGGGGGGATATTCAGAGGTATGATAATGCGCTCAAAAATGCTCCAAAGGAAGAGAAGTGCTTGGTCTTGAGCAATGCCATCTCCGCAAAGCAACAGAAGACTTTAGTTGGGGATGTCATGTCCAATGGTAAAGATGAGGAAGGAATAATCACTCCAACTCAAGATCCCATGGTAGTGACGGTCGGGATAGGCCCTTCCACTGTGAAGCGAGTCTTGGTCGATTGTAGAGCCTCAGTGAATGTACTATTCAAGAGCAATTTTGACAGAACGAAGCTTTCCATGTCAAATGTGCTAGCTTGCCAAAAGAAAATTCAAGGGTTAACAAGGGAGCCAAAGCAACCCAATGGTGTCATCGATCTACTTGTGGAACTTGGAGGCAGAGAGAGGAAAGCCGCTTTGACCCAATCCTTTGTCCTTGTAGATGATCCATCAGCATATAACACATTTCTGGGAAGGCCAGCTCTGGAGGCTTTCAGAATTATGCTAGCCCCTTGGTGCTTGACAATGAAGTTTCCAACATACAAGGGAATCGGGGTGGTTCAAGCTGATCAGTTAATTGCAAGAGAGTGTTATATCAATGAACTAAGGGAATCTAGCAAGAAGGACAAAGTAAAGAGTGTGGAGGCCCCCACCGCATTCGTGATCCTACCTTATAGCAATTAGGGCATGTCCCTTGTACTGGCAAGCATAGCGGGAACCAAAAGGAGATGGATCCTAGGAAGACCAGTACAGGGGAGGTGAGAGCGGCGCCAGCTGAAGGCACGATTCTAATTCCAGTTCACGATAAAGATCCTGATAGAGTATTGAAGATAGGCTCTCAGTTGGGGCTGAAGTAACAGAGAGAATTGGTCATGTTTTTGAAACCTAATCTCGACCTGTTTGCTTGGAGTCACTCTGACATGTGCGACATATCCCTCGAAGTGGCGGTTCCTGCACTCAACATTGACCCAAGCATCACTCCAATCAAGCAGAATAGAAGAACTCAGAGCTCGGAAAGGTCGGCTGCACTCAAAGAAGAAGTGGACAGACTTACAGAAAATCACTTTATATGAGAATCTACATATCCTGTCTGGGTCGCAAATCTTGTTCTTGTCAAGAAGCCCAACGGCAAGTAGCGAGTATGCATTGATTATTCCGATCTTAATAAAGCATGTCCCAAAGATAGCTTCCCGCTGCCTAGAATTGACCAGCTTGTTAATGCAATAGCGAGACATGAATTCCTGTCTTTTATGGATGCATGCTCAGGCTATAATCAAATCATGATTCACGAACCTAACTAGGAAAACACGAGCTTTATTACAGATGACGGCTTGCATTGTTACAAAGTGATGCCGTTCGGGGTGAAAAATGCTGGACCAACTTATCAACTCCTTGTCAATGCCATGTAATCTCAAATAGGCAAGATTATGGAGGTTTATGTAGATGACATGCTAGTAAAGTCCAAGAGAGTCGAAGATCATCCGGAAAACTTGGCCAAAATGTTAAATATTCTAAGAAAATATGACATGAAACTCAATCCTCTCAAGTGTTCATTTGGGGTCGCATCAGTCAAGTTTCTTGGGTTTATGGTTAATGTCCGGGGCATCGAAGCTAACCCTTCACCGATTACTGGTTTGAGTGAAATGCAAGCCCCCGGAATGAAGAAAGAGCTACAAAGTATGAATGGGAAGGTTACTGCCCTGAACCGTTTCAATTTTTAAGGCAATAGATTGGTGCATTCCACTTTTTGATGCTCTAAGAAAAGGAAGGAAATATTTCCAGTGGACTACGGAATGTCATACTGTGTTTGAGGAATTAATCAAGCATATGGAATCGCCACCAATGTTGTCCAAACCTAAAGACGGAGAAGTTATATTTTTATACCTAGCAGTTTCATCCCATGCATTAAGTGTTGCCTTGGTCAGAGAGGTATCAAAAGTTCAAAGGCCAGTTTACTACATCAGCAAGAGACTGTCAGGGGTAGAGTTAAACTATTCCAAGTTGGAAAAGCTTGCACACCGCCTACTCATCGCCTCTAAAAAGCAAAGGTCATATTTCCAGTCTCATCCTATCAAGGTTCTCACAGACCTGCCTCTGAAGCAGGTCCTATTCCGCCCAGAAAATTTCGGGAGATTACTAAAGTGGAACATTGAGCTCAATCAATACGATATTTGTTACCATCCGTGAAGGTAAATTAATAGGAAGGCTTTAGTAGACTTCGTCGTTGAATTCATGGATAGGGGCATTATAAGGAAGATGCCACTGAAGTGGTCACTCAGTGGAAATTATTTGTTAATGGTGCTATGAACGAAAATTGCTCAGGGGCAGGGGTGGTGCTTGAGACTCCTGAAGAACGTTCACTACGCTATGCCTTGAGATTAGAATTTCCATCCACAAACAATGAAGCAAAATATGAAGCCCTGATTGCTGGATTGAGAATTGAAAATATGTGCGTGTACTTGCTAAGTATAATATAGTACACTCGGATCATGTAATATGGAATAACACACAACTACTTGTCTAATACAATAGTTATGCAAATAAATATAAAGTAGAATAAGATATCACAGATGAGTAAATGCAGTAAAGGAAAAATCACACCAGAGATTTTTATACTGGTTCGGAGCACCGTCCTACGTCCAGTCCCAGACTTCTATCTGGAATTTCACTAATCAACAGCCTCACTTAACCCGGAGGAAACAGGTTCACTAACCTGAGCATCCGAACGGGATTTCACGCCTCTATCAACACGAGGACTTCACAACTTGCCTCTTACAACACGGAGGACTTCAATACTTGCCTCTAACAACACGGAGGACTTCAATACTTGCCTCTAACAACACGGAGGACTTCAAACAAGACGAGTAGACTTGTAATTTGACAATGTGTGTTCTCAATAATACGAATTTCTCAATTCTTGTACAACCTTCCTATAATCTTATCCTCAAATAGAATTTGTGTTTGTGAAGATTTGGAAGATGATATCGTGTTTGAATCAAAAGAATAATATATAAATTCTAGGATTCAAGAACGATACTGTGAAGAATATGAGCGTTTGAGTGCTTGAGAGTTCAATAATGAAATCAACAATATGGAGAATAGATAGAAAGAATTAATGATTTCAAAGTGTTTATATAGGATATAATTAGTTGTAACCTTTGGTAAAGAGTTACAATCAATAGATATGATTATTGATGAAAGGAAGGAGAAGCAACCCTTGGAGGAATGGAAGTGACTATTCAAATAGTTGCTTCTGTTAAAAAACGATCGACAGATCAAAAAGGACCAGTAGATAGGAATTTAAATATATATATATATACATATATATATATATATATACGTTATATGTATATGTGTGCACGTTCATTGTGCAAACTAGGTAAAAACGGTCGACCGGTCTGTTTTGGGCGGTCGACCGGTATAGCCCAGTTTGCACAATTTATGTGCATACATATACATAAGTTATATATAAACATTTATTATTTGGGGTTAGATTACAACAATAATGAACACTATTATCATACCAAATAATCAATTTCTAAAGACTAATAACATATGAAGCCCCTTATCAATGAACGTCGCCTTTTTGTTGATCATCGTGCATTACTTTGACATCAATCAAAATTCCTTGACTCAACATTCTCCCCCTTTTTGATTGATGACAGTATATCTATGAATCTCCTCTGTATATAATCTCCCCCTGAATTTGTGCCTGTATAATAACTGTTATTCCTGCATACAATGTTAGTACAACTTTTCCTTATATATAGATATATCATATTTCTCCCCCTTTGTCATCGACAAAAAGGACTAAATAAGCACATAAACATTGAAAGCAATACTATCAGAGATTAAAGCAACATATAACATAGAGCATAGAGTACAACCATACATAGGTCTGAGTTAGAAATAAAAAACAACGACACCATTTAGGTACAAGTGTCGGATTAAGTCTGGAAATAATAAAAGCATAAGTTCATAAAACGATCAAATAAGCTAACTACTCAGATTCCGTTTCCTTGCCTTCTTCTTCCTCCTCTTCTTCAACTTCAACCATTTGTGATTTACCTCGACCTCGTCCGTGACTAGTATCAGAGTTAGTGCACTCCTCTGAAGATGTCCAAGTAAAGGATGGAGGAGCGGGACGTTTGCCGGGGTCCTGTGCTTGGATGGTAGAAGAGGATGTTCCACAAGATATTGCCTCCCATATAGACGCGAAGAAGGACTTAAGTTTGTTAAAATGCTTATCCATTTTTGTGTCCGTACGCTTAAGTCGAGCTTCAAGTAGAAATTGATTTTGACCAATAGTTTCAAGACTTTCTTTTGTGGAGGAAGTCGAGCGTAGAAGTTTCACCTCTTCGGGTTTTGGACGAGAAGGTTGAGACGAGGTTCCTTGGTGTCCTTGTTCCTTCCATTGTTCGAAAGGAATGATATTAAAATAAGGTTCAGGAAGTTTCATTCGCTTGATTGAAGCTTTATTAATGCATTTTGGCTTTGAAATGGTTGACGGAGGAGGATTGATTCCACAATCAAGTAAGAGTCGCAAAATATATTCATTATAGAAAAGATGCGGTCTATTCAACTCATTGACTTGTAAGATTTCATCGAAGATCATTTCAATCCAGTTTATGCGAATCGCCCCATAAATTGCATATAAAGCTTTGAAATTTTCTTTGTAAACAGCGCCGAAATTTCCAATCCTAGGTAAAAGAGAATGCATTAAGGTATGGTGAAGAACTCTAGCCATAGGACGCAAATTAATCGATTTTGTGATGTCCTTATCATCCTCAATAAATTCATGACTTATTTGATTTTGGACGTGAACAGTACAAAAATTACTTGAAAATTTTTCTCCTTTGAATTCCGAACCAAGAACATTTTTCATTCTTTCACAAGAAATAAAAACTTGTTGTCCACATATAACTGGCCATAGACATTGAGAAGGATTTTCCGGTTTGTGTTTGTCAAGATTAAGGTTAGCATAGAAAAGCTTGATCATATCATGATTAATTTCAATATTATTACGATCAAAATCAAGTAAAGATTCAATATGAGCATTTCTAGCTAATCTTTGAACACGATAGTTTGAGAAATCAGGAAATTTGATAAACGAACCAGGGTGTATGTTCAAATCCTTCATTTGATTCCATCTCTTGATAGCAACCGGATCAACAAGCCATTTCTTAATCGAACTATCTATTGGTTGGAGTTCGGTAGAAGAGGAGGAAGCTTTCTTCATCTTCTTTTGTGGAGAAGCCATGAAAGAGTTTTGGAATTTTGAAGTCCTAGGGTTTTAGAGCTTTTGGAGAGGAAAAAGGTAAAGTTAAAAATGAAGAGATAGGTAAACAAAATGACCGTACAGATGAGTATAAAAACCTTTCAGATTGAAACTAGTCGACTGGTCAATATCTGTCGGTCGACCATTTTCATCCAGAGACCAAAACGGTCGACTGGTGATATTTGACCGGTCGACTGGTCATGTTTGAAAAATAAAAACAAAAGAGGCCTCAACCGGTTGACTGGTGAGAAATGACCGTTTTTGTCCAGAGAGCAAAACGGTCGACTGGTCCATTCCTACCGATCGACTGGTTTTTCCAGATCCTTGGTTTTCTAACTTTTTGCTCTTCTTCTGGTTTTGAGCGGTCTGAACTTTATTGAACTCGTTCAAAAAGGAAGTACATATATGTTATAATCATAGAAAACATAAATATAATCATAATATATTTGAAAACAAAACTAATAAGATGTTGCAGAGTTATGCTAGGTTGACTCTTCCTTAACCTCGTTAATTCGAGATGTCCATGGAGACCATTTTGCACCTTCATTACGATTGTAGTTACGATCCCAGAAGTTAGGACTCCTTGAAGATGAAGGAGCATGCGACATCTAAGAGTGATAATTGATCGGAAGTAAGTTTTTGCTCTTAATGGAGTTGTCTCTGAAGATCCATTTGATGCTTCTGATAGTGATGAATCTCATTTATCTTTTCTCTAAATCGAGGCAAGCAAAACAGTGCTTTCTTTGCACGTTTAGACGTAGGCGTAATTCTGGGGGTATGAGTGCATTTTGGTCTGCTTTTCGGTGTTTCAAGAGAATAGTATTCCTCAGGTTCAGAACTTGTAACTGAAATGTGTGACCTTTGTGCACATTCATCGCAGATATGAGCCATATTGATGTATTGAAAACTTTAAAATATAGACTCGGAGTTGAGGAGATGCAGAAAGAGAATGAATGGTATATATATAGAGTTTTCTATATATAGAGTAGTAGTTGAAAACATTCAAGGAATAGTTACCATACAAAGATGAATAGCTCATATTCTCTTACTGAAAATAGAAGTAGCTACATAGTAGCTAAAATTTTGAAAATTAAAAGCACCGGATAAGAAAAGAACTTAATAATTCATATGTATATAACTTTAGAGTTTACACATCAAGTTCAGTTCTAGAGATCAAGCCAAGCTCTCTATGTAAAGAAATAAAACTTGATTCAAATAGAGGCTTAGTAAAAATGTCCGCTAGTTGATGATCAGTCTGGACATATTCGAGACATATGTTTCCTTTTTCAATATTGTCTCTCAATAAATGATGACGAATATCAATATGCTTAGTTCGAGAATGATTTACTGGATTTTTTGCTAAGTTTATCGCACTGGTGTTATCACAGTATATAATAGAATTTGATAAATGAATATCAAAATCACGAAGTGTTTGTTGCATGTATAGTACTTGAGTACAAGCAAGAGCTGCTGATATATACTCAGCTTCACATGTCGATAGTGAAACGCAATTTTGTTTCTTACTAAACCAAGAGACAAATGGTTTTCCAATAAAATGGCACGTACCACTTGTACTCTTTCTATCCATACGAGAGCCTCCGAAATCAGCATCACTATAAGATACTAATTCAAATGGACAATCTTTTCGGTAGAAGAGACCGAAGTCTTTAGTATTATTAAGATAACGAATTATACGTTTTACTGCTCGTAAGTGTGATTCCTTAGGATTTGCTTGAAATCGTGCACATAGACAAACACTCATCATTATATCTGGACGACTTGCAGTAAGATAAAGAAGAGAACCAATCATGCTTCGATATAATTTCTGGTCAACACTCTTACCATGTTCATCTTTTTCAAGATGTGTAGTTGTACTCATAGGAGTAGGTTTACCAGACATATTTTCTAAACCGAAGCATTTGATAAGATTTCCATGGTATTTTTCTTAGTTAATAAAAATACCGTTGGAAAGTTGCTTGATTTGAATACCAAGAAAATATGATAGTTCTCCCATATGAGACATTTCAAACTCTTTGGTCATAATATCTGCAAATTCTTTGCAGAGTTTATCGTTGGTTGAACCAAAGATAATATCGTCTACATATATCTGGATAACCAATATATCTTTTCAAGAATGTTTAATAAATAAAGTCTGATCGACTTTACCAATTTGAAATCCTAAATCAGTAGGATAGCTGCGTAACTGTTCATACCAAGCATGAGGTGCTTGTTTCAAACCGTACAAAGCTTTCTTAAGTTTTTATACGTAATCAGGATGTTTTTCATGTACGAACAAGGGAGGTTGTTCGACATATATATTCTCTTTGATAAATCCATTTAGAAAAGCACTTTTGACATCCATCTGATAAAGTTTGAAATTATGATGACAGGCAAAGGATAGTAAGATTCTGATAGCTTCTATTCGTGCAACTGGTGCAAAAGTTTCTTCGTAATCAATACCTTCTTCCTGACTATATCCTTGTGCTACTAATCTTGCTTTGTTTCTGGTTATATTTCCATGTTCATCGGCCTTATTCTTATAGACTCATTTTGTACCAATAACTGACTGATTAGTTGGTCTTGGAACAAGTTCCCAGACATCATTGCGCTCACATTGATTTAGTTCTTCCTGCATGGCAATGATCCAGTAATCATCAGTAGCAGCTTCTTTTGGATTCTTAGGTTTGATATTTGAAAGAAATGCAACATGACCCATTTGGTTGAGTTGACTCCTTGTTCTAATTTGTGATGTTACTTCTCCAATTACATTTTGAACTAGATGATCTCTTAATATCCTTGGAGGAGATCGTAATCTTGGTGGAGAAGGTATCACAACTGGTTGAGGAATATTCTCAATAATTTCTGAGTCAGAATCAGCATTTGTGATGATCGGATTTTTAGTGACTATAATATCATCATCATCTAGTATGTTATGAGATGGTTTATAGAATTCATCGAAAGAAACATGAAGTGATTCTTCAATAGTTTTGGTTCTTTTATTAAATATACGATAGGCGTTGCTTCGTTCTGAATAACCGACAAATATACCTTCATCATATTTTGGATCAAATTTTCCGAGATGGTCTTTCGTATTTAAAATAAAGCACTTAGAACCGAAAACTTTGAAGTATGAGATATTTGGCTTTCTTTGATTAAATAATTCATAAGATGTATTCTTGATGAGAGGTCGAATGGATACACGATTCAAAACATAACACGCAGTTGCGACAGCTTCTGCCCAAAAATGTTTTGGTAGAGTAGTTCCGTTTAATAATGTTCTTGCACACTCTTGTAAAGTCTGGTTTTTCCGTTCTACAACTCCGTTTTGTTGTGGAATTATAGGAAATGAAAAATTATGATATATACCTTTCTTTGCACAAAAATGTTCAAATTCATTATTTTTGAATTCTCCACCATGATCACTTCTTATATTCTTAACTTTAAGTCCTTTCGATTTTTGAATTCCCTTGACGAAAGATTTGAAATGTTCAAAAGTGTCACTTTTTTTTATAAAGAAAATCACCCAAGTATAACGAGAGTAATCATCAACAATTACAAACACATATCGACTACGATTTATTGACTAAACCTGTGTTGGTCCGAATAAATCCATATGTAGTAGCTCAAGTGGTTGTAATGTTGATATGACTTTCTTGGATTTAAATGATGATTTAGTCAATTTTCCTAATTGACATGCATCACAAATGTTATCAATCGTAAAACTCCTTTTGGGTAGTCCTCTAACTAGATCGTTTTTGGATAGCTTGTCGATAGTTCTAAAGTTTATGTGACAGAAACGTTTGTGCCATAGCCATGGATCATTATTATTTTCTACAAGACACATATCTGAATTATGACTGACATTCATATTCAAAATATAAATATTTCTGTCTCTATATCCTTCGAAAACTAACTTATGATCTTTATCTAAGATACTACACTTGTTATCGGAAAAGGAAATGGTAAAACCCTTGTCATATAACTGACTAATACTAAGTAGATTGTGTTTAAAATTTCTAACTAGCATGACATTAGTAATAAGAGGTAAGTTAGATGTACCGCAATTGCTCACATCGCCTTTGCCGATGATATAGCCTTTTGAATTATCTCCAAAAGTGACGGAGCCACCATCTGAGTAAGTAATATTTGTCAATAAGCTCTTATCTCCAGTCATATGCTTCGAGCAACCACTATCCAATATCCACTTTCCTCTTTTCTTAAGTGGGACCTGCAAAAAATAATATTAAGTCCATGGTACCCACCTTTTTATAGGGTCCTAAGAGTTAGGTCTTAGGTGTAACGACCCGCATTCTACGCATCATAGGATCATAGAATATTTCTTTCTTTCACATACGAAGTCGTATAGTCATGTAACTTTGGGAGACGACTAGTGGGGTTATTTCCCATGTTCATGATTTTTGCTGATTTTTAAATGATCGTTTTGCCCCTAGCTGATCTTTTTTTGGCCATAACTTTTGACTGGAAAAGAATTTTGACCTAAAACCATTTACATTGGCTCTGGATGATGGTTTACAATCCCGTAGAGTGGTCACATTAGCCAAACGGACTCACCGTTTAGGAGATATGGCTGAAACAAGTTTCAGATGGTGAAAAACAGCTTAATTGGGCTTAACCGGATGATTAACAGCTAGGCTCAATGGGGGATTTCGGGATTAGATGTATTTAAGGGCTGCTAGGGTTAGGATTTCGGTTTTTCACTCATTTTCCAACCACTACAAACCCTCTCTTCAACCTAATAATGGCCTCCAACATCTAAAAACACCTATAATCACTTCTTAATCAAGTTTTGGCTTAAACTACATCAAATTAAGGAGGAATAGCGCCAAAGCAAGGTTAGAGCTGGTGTGTTGCATTGGGAACAATGCCATAACAGTAGATTATTTTAGATCTAAAGTTCATTTGTGGCCAAGGTGAGTGATTTGCAAGGTTTCTCACTAATTATGGCTAATTGGGGGTAATTAGTGATAATTAGCGAATTTATACACGTTAAAAATCTGGAAAAATATTTATAAATTTTGAAATAATGTTTTAGACCTCTGTTAGAAATTTGGTTTGATTTGGGGAAGTTTTGCTAATCATATCATTAGTTTTGCTTAAACATGCTTAAGGGAAATTATGGGATTTTGGGTATGTTTGATCTATTTTACATGCTATGATTGTTGTTTTGCTGTTTGTGGATGATTATACATGTTGCTATGACTGTATGGTATGCTTTGTGATTGCTTAGAAGTGTTAGATTGGTCGAAAACGCCGTCGTATGGCATAAAACAGCTGCTGGAAAAGTTGTAGAAAAATGTGCAGGGTTTCAGATCGGATCGGGATAGGAAGATCGGATCGGGATAGGAAGATCGGATCAGATGGTGGACTGGGCAGAGAAACCTTTGGTAAAGAGTTACAATCAATAGATATGACTATTGATGAAAGGAAGGAGAAGCAACCCTTGGAGGAATGGAAGTGACTATTCAAATAGTTTCTTCTATTTAAAAACGGTTGACAGGTCAAAAAGGACCAATAGACAGGAATTTAAAATATATACGTTATATGTATATGTGTGCACGTTCATTGTGCAAACTGGGTAAAAACGGTCGACCGGTCTGTTTTGGGCGGTCGACCGGTATAGCCCAGTTTGCACAATTTATGTGCATACATATACATAAGTGTACATATATAAACATTGATTATTTGAGGGTAGATTTTAACAATAATGAACACTATTATCATACCAAATAATCAATTTCTAAAGACTAATACCATATGAAGCTCCTTATCAATGAACGTCGTCTTTTTGATGATCATCGCGCATTACTTTGACATCAATCAAAATTCTTTGACTCAACATGAATTGCAAGAGAATTACAGTTAAAGGCCTTACACATTTTATGTGATTTACAGTTAGTGGTGTGTCAAGTCAAAAGAGAGTTCCAGGCTAAAGGAGGAAACTTGCTAGCTTACCTATCAAGAGCCTAGGAGCTGCTCGATTACTTCGACTACTACGCTTTCTCACACATTCCTCGGGAAGAGAATTTAAAGGCTGATTTGCTCGCAAACTTGCCAGCACGAGGGATGCACAATTGTTGGGGATAGTCCCAGTTGAGGTTCTTTCAAATCCTAGCATCGATGACCAAAATATAGATTGGATTATGGAAACTTCCGCAGATCCGGATTCATGGATGACTCCAATCAAAGACTATCTCCTCAGAGGTGCGCTCTCAGATGATCGAAAAAAGAGAACAAAGCTACTCAGAAAGGCTCCTTTGTATCCTATCTAAGACGGTCAATTATATAGACGAGGTTTCTCTATGCCTTTGCTTCGTTGTGTTACCAAAGAGGAATCAGGAGCAATCCTCGCTGAATTGCATGAGGGGGAGTGTGGAGGACACACCGGTGGTCAAACACTAGCCAAGAAAATTCTGTGATACGGTTATTTCTGTCCAGATGTGAACTTAGACTCCATGACTTACACCAAGAAATGTGACAGATGCCAACGATTTGCAAAGATTCCAAGAGCACCATCTACTGAATTGACTCAAATGGTCAGCCCATGGCCATTCGTATCTGGGGCGTCGATCAAATTGAGGCATTACCTACAGCAAAATCCAGTTTCTAATACGCCATTGTCGCTTTCGATTACTTCAACAAGTGGGCTGAAGTAGAGCCGCTGGCCATAATCACTTCAAAGAAAGTTATTAACTTCGTCTCAAAGAACATTATTTGCAGGTTTGGTGTGCCACAGAAGATAATCACAGATAATGGAACACAATTTGAAAGTAAAGAGTTTAAAAAATTCTGCATCAAGTATAAGATTCGGAAGAGTTTCTCACAGCAGTGGCCCATCCGCAGGCGAACGGGCAGGTCGAAGCTGTAAACAAGATCATAAAGTCAACCATCAAAAAGCGTCTTGAGAAAGCTAAAGGTAGTTAGGTAACGAGCTTCCACTTGCACTATGGGCTTACCGCATCAGTCATAAAACTGCAACTGGGCACACTCTGTTCTCTCTAGCATTTGGATCTGTGGCCATGATCCCGGTAGAGCTAGAAGTTCCCACTCATCGCAGGATTCACTTTAACCAGGAAGAGAATGAGAAGCTGCAACTTGAAGCACTTGATAAACTCGAGGAAAGGAGAAATGAAGCATAGCTCTGAGTCGCTGCTCATCGGAGAAGGATTGCTAGACATTTCAATTCCAGAGTCAAACAAAGGACTTTCGAGATTAGGGAACTTGTACTCAAAAGAATAATGGTTGGAGCCAGAGCTTCGGACCCAATTAGGAAGGACCCTTCATTATAAGCCAAAAGCATCTATATGGTACCTTCAAGTTGAAGATGATGGATGGATTTTCGATTCCCAGAGCTTGGAATAGCAACCATTTCCATCGATATTTTATCTAATTTTTTATTCATGTTTCTTCAAAAAAATTGTAAATACTCTGCAGCTATTGTAATCAAACTTTGTACATTTGAATGAAAAGAGTAGACTTGCATGCCTAAATCGTACATTTGCAAACTCTTACTTAATCTTGCAAAGTTGCTAAAAAATCGATTTTGATTGCAGGCCATCGAACGATTTCCCACTAATAACCCAAAAAAACTTCGTGACCTTTACAGTAAATCCCTATAGGGACAGTTCTAGTGACGAGGGTTGTAAACACCATTCGCAGTAAATACAAAGGTGTAAAGCACCGCCTTGCAGAATAAGAATGGAGGCCACCAAGAGTCAGACAGTTAAAAAGTGCAACGTCAAATCTAAAGACAAAAACATTGCAAGTTTCGCCAAAGGCGCATCTCTTGAAAAGAGAGACCAAGGACCTTAGTCCTGTTATTAGGATAACTTGTTATGACGAGCGTCCGGTAATAGAACCGATGTCCGCCCTATGAAACTACACAATGATAAAGCCTCACATAAAGTGAAGCTAATCAGAATTCCCAGCAGAAGGGGGTACTCAATGAGATCATCAGTGTCACGAAACATCTGACCCGATTACGACAAACACTGAGAATAAAGACCTCTACGGGGTTATCCGATTAGATTGTTAGTGCCTGATTATCTAAAACTCGGCAATCAGCGGATTCTAAAGACCTTTTCGGGGGCACCTGATTAGTTCGTTAGTGTCTGCTAATCATAAACTCAACGATCAACAGGCTTCTAAAGACCTCTTCGGGGGAAAAAGACCTCTTCGAGTCATCCAATAAGATCGTCTGTGTCAGGAACTACCTGGCTCGATTACGACAAATATTGGGGTTAAACCAAAGACCTCTCTAGGGGCACCCAGTTGATCATCAGTGTCAAGAAGTACTTGACCCGATGGCGACAAACAATGGGCTTCAAAGACCTCTTAGAAGGCAAAAGTCCTCTGCGGGGGCATCCGGTTAGTTTGTCAGGATCTGATCAGCTCAGATTCGACGATCAGTGGACTCAAGAGACATTTTCAAAGGCATCCAATTAATTCAGTTAACACTGATCTGTTCAGACTGCGATGAATGTTGGATTTTAACCAAAGACCTTTCCAGAGGCACCCAACGAATTCACCGATGCTAGAATACATCATCCTAGTGCAGACGAGAGTTTCCTATGTCTGAATTTACTAGTCGAAAAACAGTTAAATATTGGGCTAAAAATATAAGACCTCTCAAGCAGCGACACAGAAAGAAGAAAATCCCTTTAACTACGCATGAGTTTGATCAACTAAGCTAAAATCCTTGATTAATGAGCAAATTAATAAGCTCCAAGTGCAATGGAGAAAGCAAAAGACTTAGCCATTAATGCAGGAACTTCCAGTGTTTTAGCCATAGCCAAGGAACTCTAGTATAGTTGATCACACCCAGCCTAAAAAGTTTGTGACAACCTTTGGTATGTGGGCATCACCACTGCATTAAGATGGGTCAATAATGCTCACAAAACATACCACAAGCTTACAACAACTTCATACCAAACAAAAATGACTTGTAGTGTAAATGTGAAAAGAAACAGGTGTGGAATTCCAAAAAAAAGTACGATAAAGCTCAAGCAAAAAGCTTAAGTACAACAAGCTGAGCACAGTTTCATCACATCAACAACAACAAGAGTCACAGTTACAAAGATTTCAGACACAGTCTAACATAAAGTGATAAGCGAGGATCGACACTCGCATATCGGTCTAAATGAAATACATGAAAGCAAACTAGAGAATATAAAGTGATAAAGCAAGAAAGCTATAAGCACTACTCCTTCTTCTTCCCATTCTTGGAGTCACTACACCTCAAAGATGGTTTATTCGTCTTGGTGGGAGGAGAGGATGTATCAGCTGGCTGGTTCCCATCTTTATCTCATATGTTCCTAGAAGGACTCTCGGGAGAAGATAGGATGATAACTCCTTTCTTTCTAAGAGTACGCTTTCCTCCTTTGCGCTTCAAAGATGACGAAGGCTTATTTTTATGTTTCTCCTGGTCTTCAACATCCTTTCCTGGGCTCTCATCTGTTTTCGTAGCCTCAGCATCGTCACTAGGGATATAGTCATCATTATCCAGCTCAATAAGTGCACCAATTTGTGTGTCTCGTGATCCTAGAGTCGTAGCAGCAAGTAAGGATGCATCACATAGAGGAGGAGTAACAACTGGGGCAGGAAAAGTTGACATCAAGGTTGAGTCAGTGACGATGGCTTCAGTTGTTGTAGTATTGCCTACAGTGGGAGAAAGTTGTGATGAGATTAGGCCTTATACAAAGGTATAATGAGCATGGAATGCAATAAATCTAGTGAATTAAAAAGAGAATCCAAGTATGATACAACTTGGTCAATCTCGTTTTTACCTGGAACATGAGGATTTATGTACTCAACTTTGTATTTGTATGCATTATCATCATCATCATCCCCTTCGCCATCTCCGTTGTATCTTCTTATCCGTAAGCAATAGGAGAATCAGCAAGAGGTACAGTCATAGTTTGAGAACTAGAGGCCTCGACTTTGGTAGGATCAGTAGGAGCATAAATATCGTCCATGTCCTAAGCTCCCCCCCCCCCAGAAGGTCCGCCTCGTCGCTTAACAGTCCTTGCTTTTTCATCAGCTGTATCTTCCCCTCGACCAAGGCTTCACAAGATTCATCGTCCAATAGATTGTATAAGACGTAATCTTCGGTATGAGTACCTTCAAAGTACTTAGGTACAGATTCCCAAACCAAGGCCAAAGTCATCACGAATTCTGATACCAAATAGCGTGAGTTTCCCTGACTCATAACGCTGTAAACGTAAAATTTAAACAAAGTGGCAACGGCATCCGCCTTAACATTTTTAAGGGCGGTCACGACTTTAACTCTATCCTCCTCAAGAAGTTCATTCCTAGTATGTACCACATAAAGAGCCATACTTTGAGAGGTAATCTTCTCCCGAAGGATAGCATTCTCTTGCTGATAAGTGGCAGAAACTTGTTTTTCCACCGATAATTTAGATTCAACAATTTGTTGGGCAGACTGAGCATCTTTGACTTGCGCTATTAGTGTATTTTCGCTCAGTTTAGCGGCAGTAAGTTCCTCTTTGAGCTTTTGGTTTTCAGCCTCTAGCCCTTCTAACTATGTGTTTCTTTGTGTGAGAGAAGCAATGGTATTATCGCGTGATTCAAGAACTTTGGCCTACTCATCATTGTCATCCTCTAAAGTAGCAATTTTATCAAGATTGACCCCATTAAGTCTTTGGAGATCTTTAGCAAACTTATGCCATAAACCCAGCTGTTTCACAATATGACTCCTGACTGCATCTAACCGTGTCTCAAGCTGACTTTTAGCAGTATCCAACTGCGTAAGCATATGGCCTTTCAAGGTGTCCATTTCTTTAAGTATATCACGTTTATCAGATGGATATATGTCTGAGTCAAAGTACATGCCTTTCAAGCACCAGCCCTTGAATTGTTCAGCAAGCGCAGAACTAGGAGGGGCAAGATTGTAACGAGGTCGTTGTATAATTGTTTGAATACCAACAGGAGGAATGCTGGGCGAAGTAGTCTGGGTGGTAGCAGGAAGCTTGTCTGATCTAAAGTACTTTTGAGAATCTTCCCTACCTCGATCCTCCTTATTTCTTTTCCTCCGCCGGCTCCCCTCATCTTCCCAATCATCATACCGGTTGTCATGGAGATCATCGTATTTGTCTTTATCACCATGAGAACCTCATGCCCTCTCTTTTTCCAGCCTCTTCCTCTCCTTTGCATCCAACATATCTTGGTAATCGCGCACCCCACCGCTTTTATCATCAGTCACTAAGTAGCCATGCTGTGAGTATTGCGGAGGATGGGGCTGTACAAGATGCTTTGGATTGGAGTAGCGGGTATGTTGTTTAAAGGTCTTCGTAGATGAATAACTCATGTCTAGACTTGTAAAAAAGCAAAGCATGATTTCAGTACTTTGAATGGAAAGTGTTGGAGAAAATTATAAAGCTTAGGCAATGAATCAGAACCTTATAGCATATGAAAAATATTCTCTAATGCACATTCAATAACGAACTGATCTTAAGAGGCAAATCTAAGTCAATTCTTATGTCCACAAGTATTTTTTCCCGATAGAGAAGTTTGGGATACGATTGTATCAGTTCTAGTTTTTGTAACCAATACTGCAGGATCCGAGCTCATAGTATCACTCTGGATAAGATCCTTAGCTGAGCTTAGGTCACTTAGATTCTTAAAAGTATCCGTGGAGCTCTCCTCTTGAACATTTGGAACAACAAGATCCTTAGTCACTTTCCCAGCAATTGGATCGACTCCCGGGGTGGCCTCAGCTTCCTTAATCTATGAGCCCCTTAACACTTTATAATAAGGAACATATATCCTAAAAAGTGGGTAGGCGTTGCTTTGTCCTCATAAAAAGCACATAGAGACCAGTTAGAATGGCGTATCCATTTGGGTGTAGCTGGAAAGGGGAAATAGCTAAGTGCCAGAGAATCATTTCCAAAAATGGATTAAAGGGAGGAACGAACCTGTTTACTAACATGTGACGGTTCACTATAACGTAGCCAAGGGGTGGAAGGTCAGCAAATTCGTTCTTTTTCGGTAATTTCACATCAGTTTTCGAAATATTAAACCGAGCACACAAGTGATTAAATGAACACTCAAAAAGTTTTGTTGATTTCTTCTCGAGGGGTACTTTAGTAAGAGGTTGAGACAAAGGAAATCTTGTTCAACATTCGTCCCTAGAGCATTAACCATCGTAGTGTCCGAAGTTTGAGCGGAAGTCTCGACTTGAGTAGACCCAGATGCTTCCTTGGTTTGTTGGCGCGATTGCTGTCGAGTTACCATTTCTACACAAATAATCGTGCTTGAAAACAAACTACAGGTGTGTGTTTCCTAAGATAAGTAGTAATATGTTATATATAACTATATGCCGAGGTTTGGAATCTATAATTGTCATGAGTTAATTAATCGATTCCAAGCATCACTGCGAACTTGTATTGATGTGTTTGTACAAGAGATGTTCGACTAGATTGTAAATGGTCAATAAAACACTATAGCACAGATATATCATTCAAATGCAAGTCGCAAAGTTCACTATAGAAATTCTACAAACATGTATCGAACTTGTTGTCAACATAGGCAGTCGACAACAAAGTATATTGGCCCAAAACATGCAAGTTTTTTTTACCGAATAGATGATAACAACACATTCAGTTGATCACCGCTTCTACGTTTAGCACAATACAAGAAAGGTCAATAATCAGAAGGGGTGAGTATTACAAAAGTGTGATGGAATGGCAATAATCGAGCCATAATGGATCGGTAATGGCCGACCCATTATGGACCGGCACTGACCGATCCATAACGGATCGGCAATGGCCAAACCATTATGGATCGACACTAGCCGATCTATACCTAACCGATCCATTATGGATCGGCACTGACCGACCCATATTGGTTCGGCAACCGGTCCATTAGTTTATGAAAATCTCTCCAGCTTCCCATTGCCATGACCAAACTTCAAAGTGCAGGTTCAACAAATTTGCGTAACCTTAATGTGGTGGCAATAATGCAAAACATGACTCAACAACGAAATTACAACCGATAACAAAGGATATACGTCACCACAACTGCCAAATTTGAGCACAAGATAAATGCGTTCAGCAACTCAAGCATAAGGCGCTATTATACTGAATTTTAAAAGTATTCAAATAATAGAGACATGCAAAGTTTCAAGTCTCAGACATTTCAACGAACACCTCACAGGCGTGAGGTTCAAATCAAGATTCAAAGGATTCAGTGCTACCGAATTCAATTAAAAGTTACATTTCCCAAGTTCAATTAAAAGTTATGAAACAGTTGAATCTGAATGCACAAATACATTGGCGGATCAACACACAAAACCACAATTCACACGCACACGAATTCGACCAAAATTCAAATCATTTCAACCCCAAAGATCATTAATTCAAAACCCTAAGCACTGCCGAGCCAATTCAACAGAAAAAATTGGAAGTAATCACCTAAACAACGCTTTGAATTTAAGGAAAATACCTTGATTTGGTTCGGAGTTGCGGCGGAAATTGGATTTGATTGTGGATTCAGGGCTCTTGATGATTGACGAGATGGAATTGACTGGAATCGGAGGAGATTGGTTTAAGCGGACCTGATTGAAGAGCGGATTTCCTTCAGCAAAGCAAAAATGCCGCCATTAAAATTTTTGACCATAGGAAAAAAAATAAAGAAGAAGAACAAGGTTCATAGTAATTTTAAAATTCTACGAATCATAGAGAGGGAATCGGCTGAATCCCAACTGGATTTCAATGACTTCGGGAGGTTCTTCTTTACCACCCCTCTCCTCTAACACCCACTTTTTACTATCTTATATTGTTTACTATTGTCACCCTCACATCTGCACCACCCCTCTTAAAATCATATGTTGGTTGCTATTGCCGTAGGTTCAGGTTTTAGGTTTCTTCAGGATGCTTTCTCTCCGGGATTTCAGCTTGGTTGGTGAGCTTATCACATTCCTTCCACTACAAGAAAACACTGATTTGGCAGCGGAAAAATCCATCGCTAATCCGTCGCTAAAGGTCATTTAGCGACGGATTTGCAGTAGAATATAGTGGTCGCTAAAAAACACATCAGTATTTAAGGCACATTTTAGCGACGGAAATTAGCGTCGATTCTCCGTCACTTTACCGTTGTTTATGATTTATTATCTTTTCATTTGTAAAATATTTCACTGACGTTTTACTGGCGGATATATATATATATTAATAAAATAATTATCTGTCGCTAAATGCACGCTATTTAGCAAGGGATTACCGACGAATATAAATGACAAAAGTTTTGCATTTCAATTATCCGTCGGTAAATCCTAGTTATTTAGCGACGGATTAAAGACGACCGTATCTATTTACACGTGTAAATCCATTTGTTATCCTTCGATAAACTGTCGCTATCTTTAAAATTTCAGTTTCAATTTAGCGGCGTTTTAGTGTCGATTTTTGTAAAAAAATTGTAAACTTTCCGTCGGTATTCTCTTTCTTTTATGTTTATATTTTTTTTTCCAACTATCACCGTTACTAGTCGATAGTTATATATATATATGCATGCACATAAAATGAGCGATATTAACAAAAAAGAAAATGCAATTGCTAGTTTTTTTTTCAGAACAATATTATTTGATTACAACTAATATTCCATAAACAATATCGTTCACAATCATCCATCAATTCGTACATACACTAGACTGAATTATAACTAACAAAACTATTCAGCTAGTGCTAGTAGTATACCATAAAAAACATCCTTACTCATAAAAGAAGCATTTACAACAAAATATATCCAGCTATCATACCCGAGTAACTCATGTAGATGACGATGGCGAGGGATCTGCATAATCAGATTCATCATTTCTCTGAAGCATTGCTATCACTTGTTTCATTTATGCTCAAAAGTTTTCTCTATCTGTTTTTTGTTGTTGTGCAAGCCTTGCCTGCTCTTCCTCAAGTCTTTGACAATTAGCTCGCTCACGCTTTCTCTGCCTCAATCCTGATTCGCTCTGCTCTCTCATTCTCGAGCTCTAAGCACATTTCCTCAACGGTTTTTTGTAGCTCATGAACATTATCTTCATTATCAACACAGATGCTTTGAACGTTGAGAAGAGGGAAACTATAAAGAGATTACACAAAAATAGTGTAAAAACAACAATATAAAAACATTATGTTCTAAGTGGAATATACTGAACAACAGTATAAAAACAATATAAAAATATAGCCTAAAATATACTACATTAAGCAATCGAATGCAGTATAAAAACAACAAAAAACATAGTGTTTCTTTGTATTTTACCAACTCAGTGCAAAAAAATGGAATCAAGATGCTGAAAAATTCAAGCAAATATGAGTCCGACTCAGCTGGCGTAGATATAAGAAAGGACCAAGAAGTGTTGCTCATGCAATATATTGGCATTGAGAAAAAATAATGCATGATGTAGATAAATTTTGAAAACAAATTGTAACTTCATATGATAGACCATTCCAAATATAAATCAATGATAATTTTAAAACATGTAGGATTGTGTTGTGATAATTTTTATTTAATTCATTGTTTCATATTATATTGTTATTTTATACAATGGGATGTCATTTTTATCCAAATGCCTAATATCTCAGTAGTAAAACTGTAGTACACGTCTGTCATTTGTCATTTTCTTGAGTATAATTTGATAGATTCTTGGTACAATACAACTGAAAGTGGGCCCTAGGATTGTGTCTCAGGACCCAAACTCAGGTGGGTCCTTGGATCGTCAAGGCCGGTCGACGGATGTGGATTAAAATGCCTGAACACTGCGTTTCCCCGTCCTTTGGGGCGTCAATGAGCCAAATGACTCCATCGGCTCCACATAGTCACTGATATATCCGAGGCGCCTCGCAATCCAACAACCACACAGGTGAAAATAATATAAATGTCAGGGCTGGTAGGTCACTGACACCACCCTAGCTAGAAGGAAACGCATGCCCTCCCTGATGTCCTCTCCCGTTTCTGGTTTACAACCGGGGTGTGAGGCTCGCGAATCAATGCTGCACAAAGATATGCCACACAGGCCGTGCTTTGATCATCAACCAAAAGACTCTGCTTTTCAACAGGAGCCTTGATCATTTGCATCTTAGCATGCCATACAGGCAAACCACTCCATGCAACCGATATCCATCAATCACACAGAATGATATCCAATGTCAGACACACGGTCCATTTATAAGTCCGTTTTGGGTCTGAACGAAACCGGAGGCACCTTGTACCTCGCATATCCATCGATCTCCAAGTACATCTGGACGATCACCAACTGATTCCCTCCTCTTGGGCGTACAGCCCAATCAAGATCATCAGTAATTATCCAAACGATGTGAAGACCTCCGGTCTTCGACCACCGTCTTTATCCTCGACACCTCGTCGAATCAGTTATTCAGAATGGGATAACCCCGGTCTTTCTGAATAACTTGCGTATATAATAAACAAGTGTTACACAAACACAACATACGTCTCATTCCAATTCAGAATATTCTTTATTTCAAATATTCTTATACTTTGGGAAAGGTTCCCATTAATTTTATCAAAGATAAATTCTTTAAATTTATACTTTAATCTTCTTTTGAATATCAATTCAAACCAAATTATGGTTTATCCAAACTCGTTGGGATTAACGAACCTTACCGAAGTAATCATTTGTTTTAAATTTTCCAATCCCAACCTATTCATCCCATGAAGTAAAACTGGTAATACTTCATATCTAACACCACGGTGTTATCGAAAATTCAATTACCATTTCACGTTCAAATCTAATTAAAGATTTAACTATCTCCTGGAGCAAAACTGGTGATACTCCATTCTCGATCATTTAAGTCTAATTAAAGATTCATTAAAACTCCACTTGTTTTTAATCTTCCCAAAAATCACTATCAATGATTATTTAACTTGGGAAATCATATCCTGTCTTTAACTGGGTTAAAGAACCAATGTCATTTAAAACACGATTAACGATAAACCCAGAATCACATTCCATTTACAATCGAATCTTCATGGAAAACAAATCGATATATATAATCGATATAAACTTCCATATCTGACTAATAATATAAATGGAATAACGACAAAGCCTTTTAAGTTCCAGATATATTAGTTGTCTTCCTCCATAGAAATTCACTTCGATTATTACCAAATCGAATTACATTCCATTCCAATTTATTTTATTAAATTGGAAAATTTTACTTTGGAAAATATCCTTTAAATTTTAACAAAATATTTATAAATTCCAAATCACATTTCACTGTAAATCGGGTTAAAGAACGAATGTCGTTAAAACACAGTTCACGATAAACCCAATTCACATTCCATTAATTATCGAGTTAAAGAACAAGTGTTATTTAAAACACCTTTCACGATAAACCCAAAAATCAATTCAATTTCAATTCCAATTAAATACCATTTAATTGGTATACTTCATTAAATCTAAATAAAAAGATTTAATCTTTTTCTCAACCGGGTTTAAGAACAGTGTTAATGAAGACACCATTCACGACAAACCCAAATCCCATTTGATATTAAATACAAGGCTCTGAATAGAAAATATATCGGCTTATATTCAATATCAAATTCTACGACCAACAAATATCGTATTGGAAATAACGATATACATATATCTTTCAAATTTCCATAACAATATATGTATAATCAAGAAATCCAACATCGAAATATTCCAAAGACAATTTCGATTCAAATCAATTCCAATTCAATTATTGGAAATTCTGGTTACTTCTAAAACACTTTCAAATCCAATTTATTTATTTTAAAAATAACTGAATTATAATTCTAGTTCAAAACTAGTTCATTTCGATAAAAATCCATTTTTATCTTTTCAAATATGGAATTTTTCATCTCAATTTTTTCCAAATCATTTCTTATGATTTTACACTAATTATTGATATTTTCAATAATTTTATCAATGCTCCTACAGTCGATTTCCATCAACGGCCATCAAATTGTACTTACAATGACCTTTTCCAAATTTGATTTGGACATAATTCCAAATCCAACCGTTAGATTTCTAATTTCTTGTATTCGTTAGAAAGCTCTTTTCGATACGAACCTAACGGTTCCGGTTTTAGGAGAATCCGACGGTCGGATCTCCCGTAATATCCATTCGAAGTCAGTGGTCGAAATTCGTGAACTGCCATAGCGCGGCGTGTTCTATTCAGGCCATTATACATATATAATATATACATTTCATCGATTTCCTTTTAAAACGTATTTTATAAATCGTTTTCAAAATGATTTCAACTTCATATTCAATTTCAAATCAAAATTGAATATTCCATATCATCGATATATAAATGATAGTATTTTCAAAATATTATATTTTGAAATCAATTCCTTTTTTATATTCATTATAAAATAAATAAAATTGATATAGATATCGTTCACGTCAAAATGGCGCATATCTAATCAACACGGCTTTATATATTTCAATAACTTCGTTATTCTATTCAACAAATGTATATTTTCTTCAACACATGAATTTTCTTTTATTCAACACATGAATATATATTTTAATCAACACATGAATTTTTCTTTTTATAATATTCATTATTTTCCGAATTGGAATGAGGCCAAATCAATTACCATATAATGTTAATTATATGGATTCCATACAACACATGTATATAATAGCAACAATAAATAGTCAACCATCATCCAGAGTGCACCACACAACTGCATAAGCATTAAATGTAAATAATTAACGCTTACACGGTCTGTTAACCCATCGATTGACATACAACTAAACAATCGGGATTAGTGTACGTCAAATATCATCTCAATACCCGTGTGGGGTTTCAAATCAACAGACGCATATTTTTATTTGTGCAATTGGGCGATGTGTAAAATTTATCGTTCCAATCAATATCAGTCAAATGGGTTTACATAAAAAAATCGTTTGATTTGTTTATAAATATTTATTTTATATACACATTACAAATTATATTTTTAACTTAAAATATTTTATTCATTCCATTTCACACAATCAACTTTCACAACATATCAATTAAACAAACAAGTCATCCATGGTCTGTGGACAATGGGTGTCGGGTGCTGCTAAGCACCGTCTGCATCCTAGTATATATTTCAAACTAGAAAATAAATAAAAGTGAGGAGTTCTCACATTGGGTTCCACTCCTCTAAAAATTGTAGAAGGCTCAGAAAATTCCCCGATCTCTTCTAGAATGTAGAAGACTTCGCTACGAGTCCAATGTTTCCTGTTTCATCGAATTTCGTTACCGTATGAAAAAGATATTAGTGTTAATGTGTTAGTAACATTTATAAAGTAATTAATAAATTAATTAATTAAAATTTACACCTTCTTCCCTCAGCAATGAATTGTCGCTCTGAAACCCAACCCGTCGATGCTAGGGTTTCCAAATTCCGACCACGTCGAGTTTACGGACGGCGATCAGACGCCGCTACCTCGACAGCCTTGCTCCCACGCCCTAGCGTCGCCCAAACCCCTTGAACTTGCATGACCCGTTGGCCCAAAAAACGGATCGAGCGCCACCACTTTGGAGCGCCTTCCTGGCTTCGACGGTGATCAGTTTTTGATCATAGCCATTGATTCTCTCGAGCTCGTGATGCTCTTTCATTTGCTTCCGGTTTATTAAACCGTGTTTGTTTATTTTGATATTAGATAGCCTGCATCTTAGCCAAATAAGTTATGGAAATATTTAAAAGCTAGTTGAACTTTTATTTTTAAACATTCAGTCGCTCAAACAACTGCAAACCGAAATTTGTTGCGCATGGAAATCCAAAGGAATTTAATTACATGCATATATGACAAAGATAGAAAGGCAGAGTCTCACAACACTAGCTTAATAGATGGACTAAGCTCAAATACCCAAGGCCACGACAAAGAGAAGCTGCACTATAATGCACTAACTCTTCCACTATGTTATATGAGGCCCTGTGAAAGTAATCGTCGAGACCAACAAAGGATGAATATGGTTGGGATGGAGCAACAGGATAAAGATAAGCCCTTGGACACGGAAACAAAAGCACAGATACAAGTAGCTAAGAAAAATAAGAGCAACAATTTACCAGCAAAACCATCAAGTAAAGCGAAGCACTAAACCAGCAAACATAATATAAAAAAACCCTATGCAAACAATCAAAAACAATTACAAAACCAATTCTACTGCCATGAAATCCAACTTAGATCACCTCAATAGTACATCAATCCATCGAGTAACTTGTACCGTAAGACCAATCAATGCAGGGTTGCACTAAATCTAAAGGTAGACAGAGGAGGGACATTAGACGAAGTTGGGAAGGCCAAGGGTTTCTGGCATTTCTTTGAAAGGGAGAAGTGAAAGTAGATAGATCCAGTTACCAGTAGAACAAGGCGTAACCACGTGGAAGGACAAATCGACCAACCATGGAAAAGCACGCTAGCCATCACCGTAAATTGGCGATGTGAGAACTAGCGGAAAAAGGTGACTCGAAGAAAAGACAAATCTAGAAAACAGATCTGGGAAAAAACAATCGAGAATTGGGCAAGAGCAGCGTAGGTAGTTTGGTAGGAATGAGAAAAGCTATGGGATTAGATTCATTAGAAGGAAATGATTTTAATATCATCTCCTGGTCACAGTAAACATTAGATCAACTTCATCAACAGGAAATGTTGGAAAACAATGGCTGAGTCGCGGACTAGGTCGCTTTCTTGAAGACGATTCGGCGATTTGGTCAGAGGTGCAAACCAATTCGTTCCTTCGCCGCCGCCTCTAGGATAAAACAGCCTCTAAAATAGTAACTGATTTGCTTGCACAAACAAATCAGTGCAGATTTGCACTTTCGGGAAAAATACTGCTCGAAATTTCTTAGAAGTTTTAATGGCGGCTGAGAAGAAGAGAATATAAAATTCGGTGTTTTTTTCGTCTCAGATAAAATAGTATATATAGAACGAGAATTAGGTTTTGGGAGAAAATATCGGATCTGCTAAAATTTCGGGGGGGATTAATTATTTTACCGTTGCAAAACTTTTCCATTGCAGAATAAATATCGGTGCGCAAAATAATTTTTCCATAAAAAAAACGGTTCGAAAACAACTAAGTTTTATGGTCCAAAAATATAAGTGCCTACACCACAAAGCCCAAGCCCGAGCCCGAACCGAACCGAACCGGGCCGGGTCGGGTTGAGTCGAGTCGGTCGGTCGCGCGCGCGTGTGTGGTGGTCATGATGCATGGTCTCCCTCCTCACAACAATGCATGTATTGGGAGCCCAAGGCCCCAACATGACTTCTTAGAAACAAGTATAAATCCTTGCCTCTTCCCTATAATCCCATGATGTGGGACTACTCAAACATAGGAGCCATTCATACACTTATTCAATCATTTTTAATAATTCACATAATGTTTGTAAAACATTTCCAACAATCCCCCACTTGAATTTTTAAAAATATTTTCGAGCAGTTTCTTAAAAAACATAAGATTGTGCATAAACAAAGGTGTCCAAGGACTTGAACCTTTGCATAGTGAGTAAGATTCAGTTTTTACTAGAGTGACACGTAGTCTTGAACTCTATTCCTGACATCAAACCACACACAACCTTTTCTATAGTGCAATCAGATAAGCCCGTGCATTTATGGCCCTGCACGTCTATCCCAGTTTAGTGAATGCTCTAGAAGTTTTGCCTAAACTCCATAGGAAACGGCCACATTTCCACATTCACAAAGGTGAGTCTATCAAGAGCACTCCTGAAGGTAGGTACTCCACTCCAAATAGAGTATATATCTCATTAAGAGTTTCTATTAACTCATCCTCTAATCACTTCAGGAATGCATGCTTCTTGGTTTATTAAATAGCATGTTCAACTCATATCACTACACAACTTGTTATTACCCATTGAACCTAGTTCTTGGGATCTCCAGTCATTTAGGTCGGGTTACCATTGTGCGTGACTCAACAATCTAAGGGCAATAGTCCCATTCTTTTAGAAGAGTTATGGACTTTCTCTCTGGACAGTCCTTTCGTCAAAGGATCTGCCAAATTTTCCTCACTACGTACGTAATCCACTCTAACGGTACCTGTGGAAAGTAGTTCTCTAACAGTGCTGTGCTTACGACGTATTTGTCGTCTCTTACTGTTATAGTAACGGTTCTGAACTTTTGCAATAGCCGCGGTACTATCGCAGTGTATCAACACTGCTGGTATCGGTTTTTCCCATAAGGGAATCTCAGCTAGCAGATTTCTCAAATATTCTGCCTCTTCACTAGCTGTAGCTAGTGCTATCATCTCAGACTCCATAGTAGACTGAGCCAAAATAGTCTGTTTCTTGGATTTCCAAGAAACAGCTCCTCCAGCGATGCTAAATATGTAGCCACTGGTCGCTTTAGAATCATCAGATAAGGTATTCCAGTCTGCATCAGAATATCCTTCAAGTACAGCTGGAAACCTTTCATAATGTAATCCAAGGTTCATGGTTCGTTTAAGGTATCTCATTACCCTTTCAATAGCTTGCCAGTGCTCTATACTAGGTCTACTGGTAAACCTGCATAATAATTCCACGACATAGGCAATGTCGGGTCTAGTACAATCAGTGGCATACCGAAGGCTGCCAATGATGCTCGCATAATCAGACTGTCTTACACCTTCACCAGTGTTCTTAAATAACTTTACACTGTGATCATATGGCGTACTTGCAGGTTTACAGTCAAAGTAATTATATTTCTTTAGTATCTTCTCGATGTAATGAGATTGGTCCAAAGAAATTCCCTTTTCTGACCTAGTAATCTTAATACCAAGGATTACACTCGCTTCACCTAGATCTTTCATATCAAAATTGACACTTAATAAGGATTTGACTGAGTTTATGGCATGAATATTAGACCCAAAAATGAGTAGGTCATCTACATAAAGGCATATAATAGTGCAAATGTCATTCTCAGATTTGTAATAAATGCATTTGTCACTTTCATTAACTTTAAAACCATTTGAAATGATTAAGTTATCAAATTTTTCATGCCATTGTTTAGGTGCTTGTTTTAAACCATATAATGATTTATCCAATTTACATACTTTATGTTCTTGACCATGTACTACAAATCCTTCAGGCTGGTCCATATAAATTTCTTTGTCTAATTCACCGTTCAAAAAAGCAGTTTTAACATCCATTTGGTGTATAAGTAAATTATGAATGGAAGCAAGTGAGATTAATACCCGAATGGATGTTATTCTAGTTACAGGTGAAAAAGTGTCAAAGAAGTCTATATTTTCCTTTTGTTTAAAACCTTTAGCTACTAGTCGTGCTTTATATTTATCTATAGTGCCATCAGGTTTTAATTTCTTTTTAAGTACCCATTTACAGCCTATAGACTTACAACCAGGGGGTAAATCTACCAAGTGCCAAGTCTTATTGAATTCTAAAGAATCCATCTCATCGTTTATAGCCTCTTGCCAGAAATCGGCATCTAAAGAAGATAAGGCTTCTTGGAGGTTTATAGGATCCTCCTCAATAGTAAAAGCACAAAAATCTGAACCAAAGTCTTTTATGGTTCTTGCTCTTTTACTTCTTCTAGGTTCAACTTCAGAATTTTCATTAAGTTCTGTTCTAATAGGCGTATTTGAAGTAACCCCACTATTCCTTAATTTGAAAGGAAATTTAGTTTCATAAAAGTCGGCATCATTTGATTCAATTATATTATGTGCATTAAGGTCATAAAATCTATATGCTTTGCTGTTAATAGCATAGCCTATAAATGCACATTCATATGCTCTACTTGCCAATTTTATTCTCTTAGGGTCTGGAATGCGAACATATGCTAAACAACCCCAAGTTCTAAAGTATGAGACATTGGGTTTATGATTCTTTAAAATTTCATAAGGTGAAATTTTATTCTTAGATTTAAGGATTCTATTCAGAACGTAGCATACAGTCAATAAAATAACCCCCCCCCCACCAATGTTTTGCTGCACCAGAATTTAATAATATGGCAACTACTAGCTCGGTAAAGGTCCTATTTTTCCTTTCTGCTTTACCGTTCATTTCAGGTGAGTAGGGTGCAGTTCTCTCATGTACTATACCATATTGTTTATAGAAATCCAGAATAGAATTAGATTCATATTCTGTTCCTCTATCACTACGAAGTCTCTTAATTTTTCTATTTGCTTGATTCTCAATCTCAGTTTTGAATGTTTTAAACATGTCAAAAGCATCACTTTTATTTTTCATAAGATATACATATGTGAAATCAGAGCAGTCATCAATAAAAGTGATAAAATAACGATGTCCCTGTCTAGTTAAAGTGCCATCAAGTTCACATATGTCAGAATGAATCAAGTCTAATGGTTCAGAAACTCTATCAACAGATTTGTGAGGTTTCTTTATGATTTTAGCTTGTGTACAGAATTCACATTTATCAGATTTAGATTCTGTCATTTTAGGTATCATATCTAGGGTGCTCATATTACGAATAATTCGATTATTAACATGACATAATCTAGAATGCCAGATATTAAAATCACACAACATGTAAGCAGAAGTAGTCACTTTATTAGATTCAACATTCAGTTTAAACATACCCTCACAAGCATAACCCTTTCCCACAAAAGTTCCCTTATAAGTAAGAGTGTACAAATCAGCCCCAATAACTTGAGTGAGACCAGCCTTATTAAGGAGGAAGCCAGAGATCAGATTCTTTCTTATCTCTGGAGTGTGCATAACATCTTTCAGAATTACAGTTTTTCCAGAGGTGAACTTGAGTTCCACGTTTCCAATCCCCGCAACTGTAGTGGTGTGAGAGTCTCCCAACAACACTTTCTGATTTTCAGCAGCCGTGTATGTAGAGAACAAGGCACGATCATAGCAGACATGGCGTGAAGCACCAGTATCTACCCACCAGCCCTCTGATCCACCAACAAGGTGAATCTCAGTAACCATAGCCGTAAGAGGCTCCTCAGTCAGGTTAGCCTGCGGTGCAGAGCTTGGCCTGTTCCGACACTTTCGTGCCATATGACCTGGTTTTCCACAGTTGTAACATAGAAACAACTGTCCAGAGTCATTCTTTTGGGCTGGTTTCTGCTGTCCTTTTGGGTTTCCTTGCGGATTCCCATTCTGTTTGTTGCGCCTGTTCTGATTCTTAAATGATTTATGATTTGGTTTCAGAACAGCGGGAGTGGTCTTCTTAGTGCTATTGTTATTGACAATCAGCACCTCTTCTTTCTGGTCTTGCTTGCGTGCTTCCTCCTCAATACGGAGGCGTGTAATCAAGCTCTCTAAGGAAAATTCCTTAGTCTTATGTCGCAAAGTGTTCTTAAAATCTTTCCAGCTAGGGGGTAATTTGTCAATGATAACAGCAATTTGAAATTGTTCGTCCAAGACCATACCTTCGGAGATGATCTCATGAGCTATTTTCTGAAGCTCATGAGACTGCATCTCTACCGATCTATCATCAGTCATCTGATACTTTAGGTAGCGACTTACAGCGTATTTCTTTGCCCCTGCCTCCTCTGTGTCATATTTCTTCTTTGGTGCTTCCCTGATCTCATTTGCCGTCTTTTCATCTGAGTTATAATAATCATACAGATCATCGCTCAGTCCATTCAGTATAAAATTCTTGCATAAGTAATCCTGTTCAGTCCAGGTCTGCAGTTGTTTTGACTGTTCAGTCCATGATGCCATCTTTGCTGCATCAGTCTCGTCAGGCTTGTCTGGTAGCTGCGGTTTTTCAGCAGTCAGAGCAGCCACCACCTTCCTGATCGTGAGGAAGAACTCCATCTTCTGACGCCAGCGCTTGAAATGCAAACCTTCGAACTTGAAAGGAGCAGCAGTCACCAGAGGGCCGTGAAAAGCAGAGGGAGGAGCAGAATCGTCCATGGTTGAGTTCGAGGCCATTGTTTCAGTTCGTCTTCAAATTGTTGGAAAACAATGGCTGAGTCGCGGACTAGGTCGCTTTCTTGAAGACGATTCGGCGATTTGGTCAGAGGTGCAAACCAATTCGTTCCTTCGCCGCCGCCTCTAGGATAAAACAGCCTCTAAAATAGTAACTGATTTGCTTGCACAAACAAATCAGTGCAGATTTGCACTTTCGGGAAAAATACTGCTCGAAATTTGTTAGAAGTTTTAATGGCGGCTGAGAAGAAGAGAATATAAAATTCGGTGTTTTTTTCGTCTCAGATAAAATAGTATATATAGAACGAGAATTAGGTTTTGGGAGAAAATATCAGATCTGCTAAAATTTCGGGGGGGATTAATTATTTTGCCGTTGCAAAACTTTTCCGTTGCAGAATAAATATCGGTGCGCAAAATAATTTTTCCATAAAAAAAAGGGTTCGAAAACAACTAAGTTTTATGGTCCAAAAATATAAGTGCCAACACCACAAAGCCCGAGCCCGAGCCCGAACCGAACCGAACCGGGCCGGGTCGAGTCGGTCGGTCGCGCGCGCGTGTGTGGTGGTCATGATGCATGGTCTCCCTCCTCACAACAATGCATGTATTGGGAGCCCAAGGCCCCAACATGACTTCTTAGAAACAAGTATAAATCCTTGCCTCTTCCCTATAATCCCATGATGTGGGACTACTCAAACATAGGAGCCATTCATACACTTATTCAATCATTTTTAATAATTCACATAATGTTTGTAAAACATTTCCAACAGGAAATGATTCTCAACTCGTCATAGTAGACATTAGATCTAAAGCAAACATCCAGGAAATGATTTAATATCATCTCAGCTACAAAAAAGATCAATTTCATCAATAGGAAAATATATTAAGCAACTCACACGGGTGATGGCATCTAGGTTCAGGCATCGCAGGCCTCACTCCATCACCAAATTTCTGGAACCATGAGCATCTCTGACACTAGGCGCGATTTGAAATTTGCTCCAGCATCGAGCATCTTCAACGATCAAACTAGCAATGAGCTTCAGATCCAGAAAGCACGGGTTCGTCCCAGACGTAGGCGACATCTTCAAATCTAGGCATCACAAGCCTTTCACGGTTACAGCTCCTTATTTTTAGGGACACTAAACGGATCATTTATTTTTAGAGGACGTGATTTTTAGTTGTGAAGCAGAGTAGTTTTTTCAAACGTAGAAGTTGTTTCCACTTTGGTGAAGCCTGTTGAATTAGGGAGATTATAGAAACCAGAGCAACGAATTTAGGGTTAATCGAAAAAGGAGAAGCGGGAAATGAAAATTAGAGGCAACAAAGGAATAACACTTTCTCGATTTTACAGTTATCAAACGACTGGGTTTTCCCTCTCCTTATTTTCCGTACATGCTAGCGGAGGGTATTGGTTTGTCTGGCAAGTGTCAAGTTGTCAACATTATTCACTAGTATTGTTATGAAACGTTATACATTCTTCAAAGAAATTACTGGGTTAGCAATTAATTCGTTCGGTACAAAATGCATTTCACTACCTATTTTGTAACTGAATTATGTTTTTAACTACATGTTTAACATATTTAAGAGAAAAGAATTTACATAAATATTTAATTACATATTTTTGTTTTTAATTTATGCGTAATTAATTTGAATTTTTATTTTTAATTGTTATAAGTTTAAATTTTATTTGTGTTGATAACTAATAAAAAAAAACGATGTTGTAGAGAATAGTTCTTTGTTAGAACATATTTTTAAGTGAAGATTTGGTAATATTTTTTAAAATGTAGTTTGAATTTATAAAAAAATGTTTAATTGCCATGTTCAACATATAAGTGACTCGTAAAGATAGCCATATGTAAGGGTAATTTCGCAAGTTTGTGGTCGGATCTAAATATTATGCTTTCGAGCCAACTAGAAATTAAACGAATGTCAGGGTACACGGTTCGCACATGTGTTGCTTTTCTCTAAATTTTATATGTTTATTTACATGCACTGAAATCATGTGAATTTTTTTTTGAAATTGCAACGACTATTTTTTTTAAAATTTCAGTGTCTATTGTTAATTAATAATAAATGAATTTGTAAATAAATTTTATTTCTCAAATCCTATTTTTTAATTAATTAAACTTTGAAAATATTTATAAACGAACGTTTTGAATTGATAAAGAAAGTTTATTTGTTAGATTTTATTTTTAGATGATACCAAGATTTAGTAATACTAATAGAAAGGTGTTTTGAATTAGCAAAGTAAATTAATTAGTTAGTCGTTCCTCTATTCCCTCCTTCCTCTCCTCCATAGTTCTTCAATTCCCTCCCCTATCTTAATTCTTCTTATTTTTTGTAATGTTGAAAATTTAAAGCACAATATAAACTAAACACTACCTTAATTTTTTAAAATTAATGAATAACTAACTATAATAAATTATTAACAATAATTGCTAAATATAATAACTAACTATAATAAATTATCAAATAATAAATTATTCAGTTTATAATAGTTATTTACTGATGATAGTTAATTATTTATTACTTATAAATTAGCCTTGTCAACTGCTTTGAAGTAAAAATACTAGCTTACTTCTGACCTCCAGACAACCATGTGTTGAAGCCACGGACAACCAGTGGAATAACATCAATTTAGGTGTGTATAACTCAGATGGTAATTCCAATTTTACTAATTCATAATAGATTGTTGTTTACCGAAGGCGAACAACAATAGATTGTGGATACCTGCTTAGTAAAGGAAAACAACAATGGAACGGATGCGGGCAAACGCGGTAGGCGATGGAGGCGGGCAAACGTGGCGAGCAGTGGAGGAGAGCAAGCGCTGATAGCGATGGAGACGACCGAATGAACGACGTAGGATAGCGGGTTAGGGTTTCGCCATTTTAGCGATTTCCGGTATTTCGTGGATGACTGCTGCAAATGGGGGTTAAGGGTTTATTTTGCGATGATTTATTTATATGGGCGCAACTGGTAGTTTTTAATCAACGATAAGTTATTACGTATTGTGAATTAAAACCGTACACAAACAAGCAGCCGTTATAGGCATATGTTACAACTGCTGCGCAAAGTTATAAAATATAAGTATCAACTATAATTATAAAATATAAGTATCAACTATAATTATCAACTGTAACTATTAAATACAATTATTTAAAATTAATTATTGAGTGCTAGATATAATTTCTAAGTATTAAATTTTATTATTAATTAGTAAATAATTATTATAAAAAATTGATATTTTCATTATTTAGGATAATAATATAAAAGAACAATTTAAAATTTTAAGATTTAGCGTAAAATATACTGGCATACTGACTGAAATTTGTGATGAAAACAGAGAACTTAATTAAGAATTTAGTAGTTACATCGGTTATGAGCAAAGATTATTTTGCTAATTCTAAATAAGCAATTATTTTAAGTTATTTAATATAGAATGTAAATTATTATTTATTACTACTTATAAATCATTAATAGAACAAATTAATTATTAATTATTGAAATTTTTAATAATTATTAAAAAATTAACACTAAAGTATATCTTAGAAAAATAATATAAATGTCTCTTGCAAATCTGTTGAAATTCTGCTGCAAAATAGCTTCTATTAATATTCGTTGGTAATCTGCTTGTATTTGCAGCGGAAAATAGCAGCAGAAATTTTCTGTCGGTAATTTGATGCAATTTGCGACGGATTAATGAGGGATAACAGAATACGACGGTAATAAATAAAAGAAAAAAGTTTAAAAATACAAAAAACTATCCCTTGCAAATCACATGGAAATCCATCGCAAATTAGCGACGGAAAATTCCGCTTTTAAAAATTTGACGCTAATTCAGTGTTTTCTTGTAGTGAATTCTGGTAGAGGAGCTTTGGACGGGGATATGGAGCTTTCTTGTCAGTTTTTGTCAGCTTAGGTGCGGGGGTTCTCAGATGACTGACTTAGCATTTAGCCCAATAGAAGATACTTGTTCTTCGGATTTTGGAGGGACTTGCGCAGTCGTGACTGGCTGACAAGGGTCTGCTTGCTAGTGGACTGCTTTATTATTTGTTTCTGCTTGTATTTACTTGTGTACTTCAGCTGTATTCTTTTTGTCTTATTTGTGTATGCACAGATTGTGTAGTCATTTCTACATAATCAGTTTTTGTGAGCCGTTAAAGAATGACTAGATTCTTCATTTTTTGTTATATATATATTTTTTAATTAAAAAAAAAAAAAAAACATTAACAAGTTGTTAGGGAAGTACTATAACGTTATTACTTATTTTTAGATTCCTTGTAACTGAGATAACGTAATTTAAATAGATTTTTTATTGCTTTAATAATTGAGATATTATAATAGGCTGTTTTTGCAAGTTTATCATCAATCTTGTCTTCTGCCGTAATTTGTGAATTTGAATTTAACTGTATTGAATTTGAATTTACAACACATTTCTTTTGGCTAAAATGTATTATTTTTGTTGTTGAATGGTATCATGGTTTCACAAGAGTTGCTGGATCCTTGATTCCGATTATAACATTTAGTCCATCTCTCCAGCGTACTCTCTTACTTTCTTTCTACCTTCTTTTCAATCAGTTATGTGGTAAATAATTTGTTCTGCTTTTCCTTAGAAAAGCGAATTTTGCCTAAACATAATAAAAACTATAATAATGAACATAATAAAAACCATGTCAAGTAATTTTGCCAAAACATAATAAAAACCAACAACAACAAAACAATAACATATATAATTCTATCATCAAGGAGCATCATCATGCATGCTATTGACATGCTTTATATCACTGTATATCTATCTAAGCAACCTTACGTTGCGCCAAAACAGCATAATTAGCCCAATAAGAGCGATAAAACGACTTATCATTCATCAAGTACTTAACCGACGCCTGTCCTTTAACACTAGGATTAACCTGCATAAACATGTAATTACCCATAAACAAATCGCCTATAAACGGCCTGCCTTCATGAAATCGCTTCACCACCTTCCTCACTGCGCTTCTCAGCAGTCTTCCAACTCTTGCTATTCGAATCCTCGGCCTTCTCAGCCGTGTCTTCCTCAGTCTAACCCAGCTCTTTCTAACTACAGCCCCTCTAAATTTCTCCTCTTCCTCCTCCTCTACCTCTTTATTGGTGAGTTGTTTGGATAGTTTTTTATAAGAGAATTTGGAGGAAGCCATTATAGATTGGTTTCAGCGAAATGATTGACGTTTGACAGCGTATGGTTGTACAGTGTGTAGGGTTGTATTTATGCAGTAGTTACGGGTGGGTACATACAATGTGCACTGCAGGTCAATTTTTGGTCATTAATGCTGGGTCGTTGTGTTAGTTGGGAATGGAAGAAGCTGTTGAGCTCATTTAATGGTACATTACTGTTACTGTATGTAGCGAATTATCCCTTCAGTTTCTTATAGGTGAAGCCCATATGTATGATAATATTTAATGGGATACAATGGGTGATAAATGCTAAGGTCATACTACTATATTCGGTGTTGAAGTATCCTGCCAATGAAATGAACATGACAAAAGAACTAATTGTCGGTCCTGGTTGAAGATAATGAATTAAAAGGGAAGGCAAATGTGTGAAGTGTGTGTATACGCACATATGTAATGTACACACAAATCAGAGACCTAAAAGCACTATGTGAAACTAGGAAACTTTGGTCATTGACCTAATTAAGTGCTGCAATATTATAAGAAGAAGCATTACAGAGTGAGCTAGGGATGTGGGTAGGTTAGCAGCAACGCGTACATCTAAATTTGAAGTGGTGGCTACTCGGTTCTTTTTCCACTTCCATCTTCTATTATTCAGTGAGCTAGGGATGTGGTTGAGAAGCATTGACAGACAACGTTATTTATATCAAGTTTTATGTTTTTGTTGATGAATAATAAAGTTTTCTTTGACTATACGATGAATTACAAGAAACAAACATGAACTGAACAATTTTTTTTGTCGTATATTTCTTGTTGTCGTACTTTGCATGTCTTAAATAAAATCAGACGAATTCAACCAGATATATTTCGATAATGGATGCAAACAGAGATCTAGCAGTGAATTCACTGGTGAAATTAACAACATTAGAATCATATGCAACGAATACTAAATTGTTTTATACACATCTGCATCCGGCTAATGTTTGTTCTAAACCTAGCTAAGCGACGATGCATATACGTAATACTTTTTGTTGGAATATTTCGACAATTGGGTCACATATGTAAAATAAAATGTGTTGTGCTATTTTGGTGTAAAGCCTAATTAAAGTGATCTAATTTTGGATTAGAATTAATAGGCTTAAAGTTTAAGTTATCATGGGCCTAATGTGTAGATACCGGGGCATTTTATAATTTGTTGAAGGGCCGAATTACAAAATGCCAACTCTATAAATAAAGGGTTATGATCCCCGAATTACACAAGCCTTAGCAACTCTCTAACCTCTTCTACGGAGAGCTGATTTCAGATCTAGGGTTTGTGTCAATTTGGAAGACCAAACCTAATTCATCTTCTCGTTTAACAACCGACTACGGATTCAGGTATTACACTGATTAAATACAGATTCAGGTACGCTTCCGCTAATCAAGTTATTTATTTTCTGATTTGTTCTCAATTAAATCAATATGGTTACATATTTGGATCTAGGGTTTCACGATTGGATATTATTAAAGTATACTGAAATCCTAACACTTTTAAGATCAAATCTCCAATTCATCTTCATAGAGCGTTTAATAATGATATGTATTAATTCCATTTTACCTTTTGACTTTTAGATGCATTCTCACACTCAGCCATTTGTTATATATTTTTCTTAAAATATTTTTGTAAAAGCGATTGTCACATGACGCATGTGAAGTTGTGAACCATATCTCAACAACAAAGCTTCCAAGACAAATTTAGGCACGTGAAACTTAGACACGTGGCAGAAAAAATAAGTTTCAATGGATGTTAAAAATGTGATACTTCAATTTTTTGTCCTTATGAAGAGTGCACCCGCCACTTAGGTGCAAGTGCTTTTATCGGCTAAGAACATGATATATCATAAGATATGCATTTGCGCAATGCCCTGCCACAGTAAAAGATCAATTTAGCGGTACTTTAAACAGGACATGCGTCTGTGGCTTCAAACGGAATATTAAAGCAAGATATTTAAATAAAGTATTTTAATTTATGATTTTTATATCAATCAAATGATAGTTAGCTAATTATTTGCTTTGTTGTGCAATAAAGTGTTTAATTGAAATAAAATAACATTATAGTGCATATTAATTAAGGTATGGTAAAAGCTTCAAACCATTCTTATACAATTGCTCTCTCTTCTCTCCAACGGCCTCCGTCTGAGTTTTGAAAGTCGCGATTTTTCCTCTTATATTTTTTTTGACTACTTCCTCATCTCTCGGTGTTCTCCAACTAGGGTTCTTCCTCTTGGAAACCGATCTTGCTTCTCTTTCCCTCCGTACGTTCTCCTCCCCCCTTCTCTAGGGTTTCATGGGAGTGTCTGATTACGAATCGCAATTCCTTGCCTTGAGTTCCTTCTCTGACCTCTTGTAAAATTGATCTTAGAGGTTGTCGGTGCCTCTGTTGGATTTTCGATGAGGCTAGCGGTGATTAATGTTTCTAGGGTATTGATTCAGGTGGCATATCTACCGCAATCTGTGGATCTCTCTCACCACAAACTGGTTGGAGTTGCGTTCCTTGAATTAGTCGCCTGTTGGTTTCGGTGGTCTGATTCGCCTCTGGGCAGCTGTCCGGTGGGGTTGGGTTCTTTTGTGCTTCATGGTGGAAGCCATGTCGATAAAGTTTATTCCCCTACGTGTGGTGTTGGTGAAGGTGACAAATTAGGGGAATTGATCTCACATATTTGTTATCTTCCCCATCCAATTGCGAGTTGCTCTTTGATTTCTCCGTTGTGGTCGGTTTCTGATTATGTTGGTTCCAGTGTCGATGGTGACCAGGCTGCTCCTTGCAGCTATAATGATGTTGTTTCTGTTTCTTCAGGTGGGTTAGGGAAAGGTGATTTGATCCCCCGATCAGCTATCTACCGAAGCATGTTTCATGTTATTCGTTACACTCCTCGGAGTGGCATGATGTTGGAGCTTCAGTTGTGGCCTTTGTGCCCTCTCGTAGCAGTAGGCAATTGGATAGGTGGGCTTCGGTTCCTTCGAAAGTTATCCTCTCTCCCCCTTCTCGATTTTCCGAGAAGGCCGTAAGGAGGTCCTCTTTCGGGGGTGTTAAAGCTCGCACTCCTTCGCCTATTGTATGGGGGGCAATGCCTTAGCTCTGCTTGCGAGGGTTTCTTTGAAGTGAAGAGGTGGATGTTTTTGGAGTTATCGTGGCTGCTCCAACTATTTCAAAACGTGTTTGGCTAAGGGGCAGTAAGTACCGGAGTTGGGGTGGTTCCGTTGTCTTGAATTCCGATGATAGATGGGATGTTTCCTCCCTCCGAATGCAGCCAGTCTGTAAGGACATTGGCGTGGCATCCGAATCTGGCTGTTTGGAGGGTTCTGATTTAGTAATTTGGGAGTTAGTATGCCTTGGTCTGATCACTTCCTCATGCAACAAGTATGAATCTTTTTATTTTTTGGATTATTGTTCTTATAATGTTTTTGTTGATCCCTACATCGGCTCTTCTATTAATGTCTGTGATGTGGTGTCTGCTTTGCCTGTTGTATTGGGCTCACTAGTTTTACCTTTGCCTTGTGTTGGTTTATCTCCATTTTCGAGTTTGGAGTTGTATGGCATGGCATTGTTGCTTGCTTCCACCTCGACCTTTCTCAGGTTATCTGTGATGTTTTCCCAGGTTTCGGGATCCTTCTTGTGGCTTTGTGCTTTTTATCTTCTACTTGGGCTTGGGTGGTGCTTTGTTGTATGGGGTTTTTGGGTGTCCGACTCGTCTCTACTATTACTGGTGGTTTGGTTGTTTAAGTTCCCATCCTTGGATTGCGAATGATGCATCTACATTTCGTTGAGGTTGTACTTTATGATTGGTTTGGGTCTGTCCCTTTTGCGGTGTTTTTTGGGATGTTTGGTGGTTTCGGTGTGGATGTTTTCCACGCCATTCCAATTAATGGAATGGTTGTGCGATGGGTTTTTGGAGTTTTCCTTTGGGTCTTTATGGTTGGGGGTCTCTGTTCTTTCCGGTCGTTGGGTGGTGTGAGTAGCGTGTGTGGTCGAGTAGTTGTTATCGTTAATAGCTATACAACCATAAACGATATTCTAGTGGTTAGCCTGCAATTGTGATGCCTCGATGTTGTTCGATTTCCCATTTATTTTCTTGTTCCCTTTCTTGGTTCGTTTTACAGTCGTTTCCCCCTCCACGATCACGGTCATCAATCTCATGATGACTTTGTGTTGGAGGAGAACGTACATAGATTAATGACGTCTCTTAGAGACATTTCAACATCCCCTTCCTTTTCTTCGTTGTCTCTTTCTCCTCCTCTTTCTCGTATCCTGCATTCTTGTCCCCTTATCAGTCCGGTTGAAATTCGGGCCATCAACGACCGATTAGATCTATTGGAGAGGAACTCTTACTCCTGTCGTCGTGTCTAGTACCTGGGTACCGAACGAGAGATTAGCTTGTCCGGACCAAGTTGTACTTTTTCGATCTCGTCCTTGGAAAGTGTAGGATCTAAATTAACCTTAGAGGGGGTGAATATGATTTATTGCAGTTTTGCAGAATATATAGATTATCACAACGCAGATCTCAGTAGAATAAATAAATGAAGAAAATAAATGACATAGATTTTACCTAGCTTCGGCAAACCCCTGCCTACTACTGCATTCCCCAAGGTTTCTACTAAGTATTAAAAACAATATCCCGCATATAACACCTGTACACTCGTGACCCCTCGCTATTTTCTAATCCTAAGCACAAAACCCTATACTGATCTCAAACCCTAAGATCAGATTTTCACTAACTATAAATCATATACCTAGAACCCTAGTTTTATAGAGAACTAGAAAACTATAGATCGGTTTACAAAATTGTAACAACTTAAAAACAATAAAAACCAAAACCCTAAAAACCCAATTAAACACATAAGCAAATTAAAAAAGTCGCCCCTTCTATTATTTTCTTTGTCACTTTAACGGCTTCTCTTTTCCTTCAATGGCCACCAATTTGGAAGATTAGGGTTTTGTGTTTTTCCAAAAACACGACTCGTAACACTCTGGTGAAATTGCTTCTCTGATGGATCCTAACTGATTGTTGTTCCTAGTCAGCGACTTGGTACTGAGGACAATAAAAAATATGAATATTTGTGAGTTGCTCCGATTTATTTTTCTTTATTGAATTGCTTTGGTTTTGGTGCCAAATACTTGTGATGATGTGGTGCTTAAATAGGGTTTTGAAACCCCTTTGATTTCTCTGATTCCAATCAATGATTTGGCCTTGATATTGCGTGATACCCATACAATTTTTGGAAGTGTTAGAAATAATTTCTTGCTCAATATATTCTTGGAAATATTATTTTGGTGCTATCTCGAAGAAATTTAATTCATGCCGAATACACCGAATTGTATCATTTTTGGAAATCTCTTTTCAATCTTGCCAAATATAACATTGTTGAAGTTTTCTATATTGCCAAAACTAATTTTTGGAAAAAAATACACTTCTTGCCGAATATGTACTTCTTGCCAATTTTAATATGGTTGATACATTCCATATATTCTAGCCTTTAATGTTTCGGCCATGATGCATGCCCTTGCACATTATTTTACTACTGCACTTGAATTTGTCCCACCTTGTTTCCATGCTTTTCACTGCTACACTATCTTTGGTCACTGCATGCTTGCTCCATTGTCTTGAACTTGTGGTCGAAACAAGGATATATGCATGAAACACCCCATGTCCGTTAATATCACTTACAAAGGGAATGCATTAAATTGCATGAAGCATTATAAGTAAACAGAACAAAATATTACAAGACAGATACGTAATGTAGTACTTGAAAATTTTATAACTTTATTACAGCAGAAATAGAAATAAGTTTGGTTGCATCCTTCAAAATCACAATACCAAAACCCAAGTATACAAGTATCAGTCTTATACCAAAATCCTTCAGACTGCATAATTTTAAAACCATAATCCCCAACATAAACTGCCATAAGAAGGTAGAGTCAAAGCCAAGCAATACTTCAAGCAGTTCAAGCAGAGAGAATATGAATCAAGCTCCTATATTTCCACCCTGAGCACCTAGGGGTGGAAACGGAAAGAAAAAGAGGCGAAAACAAATGAGGTCAGACATAAAGCCTGACGAGTCCAGTAACTTTCAGCATATAAAAAGATAGTAGTATCATGACATGTAAATAAAGATGGATGAGAGACTACAGCAATAGGAGTAGCAGGTATGCTTAAGTTAAACAGAAGAAACAGAATGATATAGACCAAGATATGCTTCTTACCTATATCTTACTTCTTTGCACTAATACTTTGTATAACAGGATTAGGTATTACCCTACTGTCTAAACAGAAACATAATAATATCTACAGAAACAGAATGCTAGTAATGAGCCTTTACCACCCCAACAGAGACAGAAGGTACAGAAACAGAATGCTAATAATGGGCCTTTACCACCCCGACTAGTGGGCCTTTACCACCCCAATAGACACAGAAGGTACAAAAACAGAATGATAATAATGAGCCTTTACCACCCCAACTAATGGGCCTTTACCACCCCAACAGAAACAGAAGGTACAGAAATAGAATGCTAATAATGGGCCTTTACCACCCCCAACTAATGGGCTTTTACCACCCCAACAGAGACAGAAGGTACCAACAAACAGACAGAACTAGGTGTACCCTAAATTCTACCCCAAGCGATCGGCTCCCTAATACATAAATACCCTGTGTCGGCCCCACAGAAGGGTGTATCATTCCCTAAAGTGGCAACCTATAGAAAAAGACCTATTTACAGATGTCACAGTGTCTTACATCCTCAGAGCAGACCGGATCCATGCACGCACATGACCCAATTGGAATGCGTCATCGACACCCCTCGCCATTATCAGAGTGAACCTCTTACAATTAGTTCAGTAAGCGTGCCCCGGACCCCTCCTAGTGTTGGGTCATAGTTTTGATACCAGAAAATGGTTACTGACTAATATGGGTCCCACACAACATATGACACAAGTAATTACCCCTCCTAATCTTGTGTCCCCAGACTAACAGATTTCAGATTAACTTGCTTACAGATTTCAGATGTACAAAGTTCAGATTAACTAGTTCTCAGATCAGACATACAGGTTAACAGTTTTTCAGACTAATGGATCAGATATACAGATTAACAGACTTACTGTAACAACCCGTATGTTTATAACATGTTAAAATCATAAATCAAGGCAGAGTTACATTTTAAAATAAGAATCAGGGGAAACGGGTTATGCCATTGCGTTCATCTCAGAATTCTACATGAAATCGAGTCTGAGTTTTCGAAAATTGGAGTCCGTATGACCAAGATATGACCCTCCGAAGTTTCAAGAATTTAAATAAAATAAAACAGCTCAAAAATAAAGCCAGTAATTCGAAATTCAAACCCAGAGAAGGCTGGCGGGAAAATTCCCACCCATGAGCCCAGGTCGACTGGGGAGTCGACCCCCTCCCCCCCAACCAGGTCGAATGGGGAGTCGACTGGGGTGTCGACCTCCCCCTGACCAGGTCGACTGGGGAGTCGACCTGGGGGTCGACCTGCCTCCCGAACCTATTTCCTGAGCCAGATGCATTCTGATGTATTTAGACTTGTTTCGTGACCAAATTCGTTTGCCTAACCCTATATAAGCAGCCCCCTAGCCTCATTCTCTCCACACCATTTCATTTTGTCCTTATGCTGCTTCTGAGATAATCTAAATAATAAGATAAAAAGGAAGAAAAAGGACTACTCCTTCTCCGTCAAGACTACGCTTAGAGATTTGCAAATTGGGGGATTTCAATTAGAACACGATCAATCAAATAGAGATTCAACAATCAAATTCTTCTTTCTAATTCTCGATCCACGCACTGTAAGTTCAAGTTACTTTTAGGTAAAAGCTGTAAACTTAATATCCATGTTGTAAATTGGAATTGGATCTATGTATGGTAATTGATTCGTATCTATTCTTGTTCATCTTGGATCTTGACTTTCGTGAATATTGCTTTGGACCTATTTATGTTGTAAATCAAACTCTCTCATGTCTATAACCTTAACATGCCTATGACGTTGAAACTATTGTTAATGGCCAAGGACTATGACTGTGAACATAAGACTACGCCTGTGCCAATGACTAAGAACATAAGACTATGCCTATGACTGTGATCATAAGACTATGCCTATGCCTATGACGGTGAACATAAGACTATTGCCTATGACTATGATAAGGACAATGGTGGCTAATCACCTATGACTATTGACTATGAGAATTATTACCTATGATTATGAACATAAGGCTATTATCTATGACCATGACTTTGAAACTATTACTGTTAATTGCCTATGACTATTTGCCTAGAACTATTTTGGATGAATTTCCATGACTATTGTGATTAATCACTTATGGTTCATACTTATGAGATTTCTGCCTGTGACCATGACTATGACTACTGGGGTTATTTGCCTAAGACTATTATAGTTGATTTTTCATGCCCATAGTTGAATCCCATGTTGTACACCGAATTTGCAGTTGTTGGATCTCATACCTAGGGTGTGACTTGTTTAGTTTATTCGCTATTATGTACACCAAAGCCATTGGATCCATTATCCTTGTATTTGGCTTGCTCTTGCATGCCTATTCTTTCATGTCAACTTTTATCATGACTATCGCCTTATCTTGCTAGATTTGAAATCCTATATGCTAGTGATGTTATAACCAATTATCTCAAGTTATATCATGCTAGTCTTGTAACCCTTTTTATCGCTTTATGCTTGCCCCTTTTTCCTATTATAGTTTTGATGTTATTCCCTTTATTTTGAGATTTGGATTTATTTGTAGTATGGATCGATTCATGTTTACGTGCGATGGGAATACGATTTGGGTAGATTAGGCAAAACATGAATTGGTAATGAACATGAATTATGAACTTGATAATAGGCCAAAACTTGAAACATGAACATTGTTATAACTTGAATTTGGATGTGGGCATGAAACTTATTATTGAAACTTTACACGAACTTGACATGAAACTTGAACATGGACATGACACTAGAATGAACTTGAATTTGGCCAACTTGAGGTTGGGTTGAGTTTGCAGTGTAAATCTGCCTGGAACCGCCCGACAAATCCAGTTACTGCAAACAATAGGATCCAATGTGGGTAGTTGGTCATATCGCGCTTGAAACCCGAGGTCAGACTGAGTTGTGGTGTAAATCTGTCCGGAACCACCCGGCATATCCAGTGACCACAACAACAGGTCTGATGTGAGTGGTTAGGGTGCATTAATGAATTAATGCCACATGATAGGGTTAAGTCATGAACATGAAAGACAACACTTAACCAACTTGAAATATGATTGGTAGGGTTAGGTCATGAACTTGAACGACAACACCTAACCAACTTGACACGTGAATGGTAAGGCTAAGTCACGAACTTAAATGACAACACTTAGCCAACTTGATATGCTAGACTGATGGGGTTAAGTCTCGAATTTAAATGACAACACTTAACCTACTAGATGGAAACCCTAGTTACGCGGTCCGTTTCAGCAGAACCCACTAGATGTATCATGGTACCCTGGAACTAGGCAGGGTGGGGCACGATTACTGGGCTGATTGTAAGCGACCAGAACGACGGCTGTGTGGGTGCACCAGTGTAGGTTCAGGCGGGCTATGGTCGTGCACGTGGTCCGGAGTTGAAAAAGCAGGCATTGGGCATCGATAGCTTTATCTGTGCATGCTTGATTCGTGTCGGTGGTTGGCACCATAGGGCTTGATACACCCTATGGTGGACCTAGCACAGGTGACTACATTCGTGATAGGGTCGTATGACACAAAAACACAACGAGCTAGAACTTGTAGGGAGCCGATCAATTAGTGGATCGTTCCGTTGGACCTAGTAATGGGTCATTCACGATTTTGTGCCAAGGGATCATTTCATGATTAATACTTGGCATGGGTTGGGCTAGTAGTACAGTTGGTGCAGCGAATCTTGAACATGCGATGCTATACTTGACCTATACTTGATTCATCATGTTATCTTATCCATCTTGACATTATACTTATGTTTACTTTCAGCTTATACATGTCATGTTACCTTTACCTGTTTTTTTGCTGAAAGTCACTTGGACTTACCAGACTTTATGACTGACCCGTTTCCTTTCGCCTCTTTTTCTTTCATTTCTTCCCCCAGGTTCTCAGGGAGGAAACTCTAGCTCTTAGCTTGGATTTAGCTTGCTTTCTGTCAGCTCATGTACGGTTTGGTCTTGAGCTATGCTATGGCTGCACGTCTGCTATTTTTGGGGAATAATTTACTTTTGTTATTTTAAGTTTATGCTTCTTTATTTAAAACTTGATGTAATGGAATAATGGCAACTTGTACTATGGATATATGAGGTTTTGACTCTTTTCTTGAAAGTAATAAGATTTGGTTTTTAATTTCTACCGCTGCTTTATTTATGTTCTGTCTTGTGATATCTCTGTGTATGTTTACCTAGATAATGCTCCACCAAAACTAATGCATTCCCTTTTGTGAGTGACCCTAGCGGAGGTTGGGAGTTACACTTACAGATTGTTTCACCTAACCTTGTATTGGGCCTACAGATTTCCAAAACGGGTTTATTAGATTCATTCGCCCAGTTGATTTAACCTTATCCACCCAACACGTTTTAGGAATCATATTTATCCTAGATTTGCTTTAATTAATTACTAATGCATAGACCTCTCACATTAGGTCGGTAGCTTGTGGCCGCTGGATGTGTCGGGCGATTCCGGGCAGACTTCTGCCACAAGCCAGACCTAACCTCGTGTCTAAGCATCTTTTAGCTATGCCTACAACCTCTCACATTAGACTGACGGTTTGCGGTTGCTGGTTTAGCCGGTTGGGTCCGGGCAAGCTTCTACCGCAAACAGAGTCTAACCTCGTGTCCGAGCATTCTTATTTTTAGCTGAAGTATTCATTCACAGATTATGCCAATATCAGACTAATTATGCTAATTCAACAAATTAAACTTCTTTACAAGTTACAGCAGATTATTCAAAGTTCTATTAACTTATTTTGCTCAATTTTAGATCGAGCCTACAGATTTTCATACCCCAAATTTACCGTATTCAGTTTCAACAAATTTAGCAGATTTAGCAATTTAACATATTTAATCATCCCTGAAAATTCCATTGACATACCTCGCCTAATCATAAAATTAAGCCTAATTTTACATGCCCAAATTATGGTCATAATTCACAATATAACATATGCCCCTATTTCCAGATCACATTTGAACTTGCACATTTGAAATTCTGTGTATACTTTGCTTGGGTAACATATGTTCACTTGGCATTTGATTTGTTGTGTATTTGAAGTTTCTTTCTGGCATGAGTGCTTTCATTGATCACTCTATGTTGTTACACATGTGTGTATGAATCGCAGTGTTGATCACTTGATCATACCTTGAGTGATACTACACCTTTTTTGTGCCATGTTTTCATGCTCTATGTAATTTAACAGCCATGTCACTGCCATGTTTTTACTTGTACTTGTCCACCACTTTGACCAGACAGCTTTGCTCCCTTATTTCCTACTTTTGCCTCATTGACATTTATGGCATGTTTGCCTGATTTGACCCTGAGTTTTGATATGTTGCTTTGTTCACTGTGTTGCTCATGCCTCTGCACATATACTTGTATACATTGCAACTTGCTGTCTTGCTATTCTTGTGACTTGTACATTTTTCACTCTACTGTGTTGCTATTCTTGTGACATGTTTTTATGTGCACTTTGCATTGTTCCATGTTTATGTGCACTCTACACTGTTCCATGTTGTTGCTTTACTTGAAAATTTCTGATAAGAACATATGTGTCCTTGAACTTGCCTGTTGTGCATTGTTGCATGTGACTTATTTGTGTTACGTTGCCTTGTGCATCGATGCTTCCTTGTTAACTAGGTGCTTGTGGTACTGCCATGTCGTGTACACCATTTGTACATGATTTCATTTATTCCCTTGAAACTGAAATGGCCTTGTGATATTTTGGCCATCACTAATGTTTTTGGATTGTTACTTTTATGACATGTATTTGTTGTAACCATTTCTCCTTTGTGCCTGCCGGGTTACTTGGCAAAATGTACTTTACTGCTTTGAGCCTTGTTTCACTATGTCTGGACCATTTGCACTCTTGAACCTAAGTTGTTCACCTTTGCTTGACTAACTTGTATTCTTGTGTCATTTGGTACGTTGTGAACATGCTTTCATGCACCATTTTTTCCTTTTTGCAAGTTGATCGACTACGGATATTCTATTGATTAGAAATCCACCGCGAAGTGTATAAAACCGCAAGCGCATGGCGTCACTTGTAGTACGTGACGAATATGGGTCGATTCATGGAGAAAGAAATAATTTTAATTATACTCAATTAAATTAAAACAAAGGCAAAAGAAATTAACTACAACTAAACTAAACTAACAAACTAGGATAGCTAAAACTATGATATTAAATGACACTTAGGAATAAATCAACTCACTAGATCACATAAATCAACCTAAAATGAAACCATGTTCTTTTTTTTTTTTGGGGTCATAAGTATGATTAGTTGATTTGTTTATCCTAACCATGACATATTTGTCCTATTAATTAGCCCAACATATGCCATCAAACTTTAACACAACTACCAACCCACTTGTTTAACTCCCATGAAAATGACAATAAGATAAAAATCAAATCTATTTTAAGCATGGCATATTAACTATTAATTAGAAATAGGCCATCAAATCTTAATATAAACAATCACTTCTTTTCCATAATCATATTTAGATGAAAAGGCAATTTGTGTTTTGTTTGTTTAGGCATAGTCTATTTGGTGTCAATAATATAGACTATCAAATTCAAAGCTAAACAACAAATTAAACAACTTCTACTATTTCCATTAAGCACAAAAAGAGAACATAAATAAATAAATTATGTTGCATCTACATAATCAAGAAAGCTTCGTTACCCCTAAGTTGAAATGGATTAGCCTCTAATATATGTAATCATGAAAACAAAGTAGACTGCAACATAAACTAAACAAAAGAGACAACTTCTACTATTTCCATTAAGCACAAAAAGAGAACATAAATAAACAAATTATATTGCATCTACATAATCAAGAAAGCTTCATTACCCCTAAGTTGAAAGGGATTAGCCTCTAATATATGTAATCATGAAAACAAAATAGACTGCAACATAAACCAAACAAAAGACAGAACTAATTAACAAAAATAAAACTAAATTACTTGCATAAAATTGATCTATACTAATGCATAAAGTAAATAACAAGAATTAAATGAAAAAGAAATTAAATTGCATTAAAATAAAAGTTACATAAGAGGGAAATGAATAAGAAGCCATAAAAGAAAAAGAGAGCTTTGATCCTCTAAATTAAACTAACTAAAGGAAGAGAGGATCTTTACATCAACATAAAGGGGGTATTTATACATCTTCTAAACCCAAAACCCTAATCACTTTTGTTGTAGACTACCAAAAATGCCCCTTTATGAAGCTTCCATTTGTGTTTAGCTACTAATGATTCATTAAAATTTTATGAAGCCTTTTTTGTCCCCACTTGCCATATATTAGCCTCTAATTGTTTCACTAAAGAAAGAGTGATAATTGGTAGGGTCCTCCACTAAGTTGTGTGTGAATTAATTCCATCTCCATTCCTTTGTATCAACTTTGTGCATGCATATCTCCATGTAAACTTCATGTGCATACTTCATTTTTGCTCCTAAATTCCTACAAGACACATAAAAATGAACAAATATATTTTATCAAAAAAAATACATGCACAAATGACCTATGACGACTGCCCATAACTCCTGCACTAAACAAGAGGAATAATGCGCTGAAAGATGTGCCAGGAAGCTATGGAGGATCATCAAGGTATGAAACACAATCAGAACCTGTTGTATGACTCATAGTGCAAGGATAAAATATAATAGAACATATACAACAGACAATAATAGTGAAACATATTTGAGTAGAAAAACTCCGAACTTTAATAACAACTAGAAAGGATATCCAAACATTATGATTACAACATATATGGATGTACAAATTTGTTTCACTACAGCACTCAAAGTAAAACAACGAACAATGGAAAAATAGATATTATATAGTAGAAAAGATAATACGCCAGCTTCCTGCTCGCCACCGAACTATAACATCATCCTTACCAAGATATCACCTGCCACCTGTCACTTAGTCTGCCCATCTAAAAAAAATCGGATGAACAACTCAAGGTAATAAGAGGGAAACATAAAACCTTGAGTTAGACAACAATCTTAGTGAGAAATAAAATAACTATCTAGCATCATCAATAAAGTATATGAGAATAGGCAGATAAACCAACTAATCTACCCATAACACCAAAGAAGAACGCAACCCCATATTCCTCTCATCCGATAGTGATAGCCTTTACATCAAGCATTTCAAATACATCCATGGAAACCAGAACAAGTATTCATTCATAGTAATCAGAATTAACAGGTCAACAAAAATCATGGCAACCAATTATATATCTCACATATACCATCCTAATCTAGCTCAACATCCCTCAAGCACAATCCCCAGAGGCCTAAACCAATATCAGACAAGAACCCAAGAAACATCTCCTTCGACGTCAGACAATCTACGTGAGATGGTACAAAAAAAACTTCCAACATTATGACTGACTTTGCCTATCACCGCCGATCCTTCTTTGAAACCATCGTTACTCATATGACTGGCAATGACACGCCATCAATTGTCAAGGGCCAACGGTAAACCCTGGTGTTACTACCAAAATCAACTCCGAAACGAGCTGACGGTGAAGGGGTATCCGGTGACCACAAGCATATAGGAATCCTCCAAAAGCAAAATCCAAACACTAGAAAGAACCAAGAGCCGGAAAGAATAACCCACGAGCTGCGTAAACTAGCACCTTCCAAGGAGTAGGAAGCTCAAAATCTACGAAATGCCAACAGCGCAAATCCGGCAGGGCCCATCTGACAGGATCTACCCAGAAGAGAGTTCTGTAACGAAAGGTCACCTGAGCTAGAAACTAAGAAAGAGAAAGACAAGAGCTCCACTTATTGAAACATGGAAGGGCTATCGGTATTAACCTGCTTAATGTCGATACATCAAGGGGCAAAGGCATCAAGACTGAAGTATATAGAGATTATCTGGAACCAGCTTCCGAAGTGTCTGCTACATAAATACCGAAGGGTCACATTGATAGACAACAGATCCATCACCAGGAGCTACCTTCCGAAAGACCAGACTATCCCAAAAGTTCCACCATAAGGTCAACTGAAACCCTGGTTGGGATACAGGATATGCATACTACTCTAATTAGTACAGACACAGATAGTAGGTCCGAACCGACAATCATCCACATACGCCATGAGGGAAAGCTCCTCTAAGTATTCATGAGAAAGCCGGAAGCCTACACCCGAAAGCATACATCCAAAATCCAACATCCGAGACCACAACCAGGAACACAAGTGCCTTCCGAAAGACAATATATCAGCAAGCTCATCTCAATCTCAAAAGAAGTCCCAACCAGGACCCTCACTTTAGAGGCTATAATTAGCACTACAAAGCGACCGAGAGCTAAAGCAATCAAAACCAAGGAGAAAAGAGGCCGACAGAGATACCTGCAGGCCCAACGAGCAGAAGGGTCCCCGAATTCTCTATTAATAAGACCCCAGGGGTCACATTTTGGGGTGGATTTCTCTCATTCTTCTGATTCTTGTGCTCCTTCTCTATAAAATAAATCCTAATACTTAGATCAATTTGAGGATTTCTTTTATTCTGTTCATATGTTCAAAAATCAATGGTCAATAAAGAGTAAATCTATATTTATGGTATTCCCCTGTGAGTTTCTCCTACAATTTTCTTACCTATCATTGCTACAATTAACTGTTTGCTTCCTACATATATATGGATTCTTGTCCAAACCTTTCCGTAGATCGGACGAAACACCCCTTCTTGTAGGTTTAAACCCTTTCTACCAGCTTAGGCCCTCCCTACGAGCTTAGATCCTTAAGCGAGCTTAGTGGCAAAATTCCTTTCTACCGTCCATTAAGTCCTTTATCACTGGCTGTGTTTAGTGATCCTTCTCCCCAAGGTAACTGTTGGTTCTTGAATCGCCTGAGTGTGATATTCACCCCATAGAGGGGAGAGTAACTATTTCTTTATATTATAGGCCTTGATACTTAGGAATAGTGATCTAACCTAAACTTGTGAAGGATGAACAACCTAATTTTCCCTTAGGTCCATTCCCATTGACCTATCTCCAGTGTTAACGAAAAACATCATTAACATTTTGGCGCTAGAAGGGGGCTTGAACCTCTGATCCTTCGGTTAACCTTACGACATACTTACTTGTGTTGTTCCATCCTGGATTGGACTAAGGCTTTAAAGAAGCAAAATTATGGGTAAGAGGTCCCAGCAAAAGCCTTCACGGTCTCGAATGAATAGGTCGAAAATCACTGACCCTAGAGTGCCAGAAGAGTGAAGTTTGAGAATGGAAGCCTTACGGATAATATAGCGAAAAAGGGGAAAAGGACAATATGCTTCCGACACTTGGGATAATCGCCTCTCCCTCATAGGACAAACCTTAATACCCCGTCCAAGTGGTTCTACATCAGAGAATATAAACATTTTCTCTCGCCTTAAGAGAACTCTCTATTGAAGAATGGAATTTTGATGACAACAACCTTATTTCAATATTAATTGATTATAAAATATATACTAACAACTTTATCTAGAATATATATATATATATATATATATATGTATGTATGTAGGATTTGTATACAGGAAGTAAAACCGAAGACTGCATAGTTTCAGAGTAGAATCAAGACTCATGAGTAATCAAGATTTCAAGAGTTCAAGAGTACAAGATAAATATAGTAATCGAGTCTAGTTTATGTAAGACTCCGAATAACACTCCAGGTTCAAATTCTGTTTTCCAAATTATTAGTTCTCTAATTCAAAACTATTTTCAAATTGATTTCAAACTTCTCTCAAGATAATTTTTAATCTTCCAAGAATTTCAAACTTATTATTTCAAATATATTTCGTAATTTACAAACATTCTTATTTTTATAGTTTTATTAAATATGTTTTACTAAGTTTATAATTGATTATTTAAACTCTAAGTTTTCATATACCCTTTTGTTTATATATAGTTTATAAATACTTCTTTATAAATTCCTATATATATGTTTATAATTATATTACATATGTTTATAATTATATTATATATAGTTTTTATATCACATATATATCAAGTTTTTAATCATATGTTTAATTAATATTTTCTTATGTTTTTATACTTGGAAAATAATGTTTTAGCTACTAGTTTTGTTTCAAGAATTTCCAGAATTTAAGTATTGATTGAAAAACTTAAAAAATACTTTAAAATCATAAAAATGATAAGTATGTCGACATATAAAAATGGGTATGTCAATATATAACTGTCAGAAATTTAAATTTGAAAGGAACTGTCTTTTCACCATTTGTAATGCTCCAGAAACGTTGCAACCTTTCACACACTATAAAAAGGGCTTGAATTCAAATTTTTAATTATCTCTTCTTCTCTAACTTCATCCCCTTTCTTTATAGCATTATTCTTAACAATTTTTATGATTTCTACACTTATACTCTGCCGAATTCAATTCCGTTTTGATCAAACTTCTTCTCTCTACACTCTCTTCTCATCTCTCTCTGAATCAAATGCTATTGAAGAGTTATGTGGTTGTTTGTAATTATTTGGGTTGAATAAAGTAGAAATCGGTGTATTCCTTGTAGCCATGAAATCAAGGAAGTAGGAATTGGTGTTTTCCTTGTAGCCGTGAAATCAAGGAAGTAGGAATCAGTGGTATCCCTTGTAGTCGTGAAATCAAGGAGGTTGTACTTAACTATTGATATAGTAATAAAACTCTGGCAATCTAGCGTTATGCTGGACTGGACGTAGGAGCAATCCAAACTAGTATAAAATCCGGTGTGTTCTTTTGTTTTCTGCATTTTTATTTTTGTTTATTCTGCATCTGTGTATGAATATGTGTCTGTGATGTTTGTTTCTTTCTGTTATTCACATGTTTTAGATTTTATTTAGATTCTAACAAACACTATTCACCCCCTCTAGTGTTTGTTTTGCCTTAACGATCCATTTCGCAATCCCCATCAATTGGTATTAGAGCAAGGTCTTTCAAAAAGTTCATAATCTGATTTTTGAAAATTTTAAATGGTAAATTTTGAACATTAGTTTAAATTCATGTCTTGCATCAAGTATTATATGCGTCTGCATTCAATTTCATTGAAATATCAAGTTATCATGATATGATATCTTGAAAAGTTTAAATGGATATGTCACAGAGTCATCATTATGTTATTATTTCAAATTACAATTTCTTATTTTGAAAAGTCACTTGATTCTTTGAGAAGGTATGTTGTTTTGTAGGGAAAGAGTTATACCTGATGACTATTGGCGAAAAGGCACCAAGATGATTGTTCAACAATTAAGAAAGGAAGAGTTTATGAAGGGATATGATTTTTAGGGTTACAATAGTTGAAGTGTCCATTCATTCAAAATTTTGGAGCTAAGTTGGTTAAACTACTAAATCATTGATCTCATTGTTAATTTCTGGAAAATGTAAATATGATTCATATTCGTCATCAACCGATGAAGAGCCAGAAATCGGAGATTCAAATATGTATTTCACAACAATTTAGAATCCAGAGAATATCGAAGAAATGGATCTAAAAACCGGGTACGCCTTGAATTAAATTTTTATTTTTTGGTTGAATGGATGTTTTGTTTGCTTTGATTGTTTGCTTTGAGTTTGAAATTTAAATACTTAAAATTCAAACTTGAAATTTAAAATTCAAATTTGTAATTCAAATTTTGAAATTCAAAGTATCAATAAAATAATAAATATAATATAATAATAAATATAATATAATAATAAATATTGAATGATTGTTATGATTAATATTATTTCAGGAGATAGTTAAACCTGAAATATAAATCGATAACTTAAAACCAAAAATCACAAAACCATATTCCCTTTGAAAAAAATGCATATATGTCGACATACATATATCTATATGTCGACATATCAGCCTATAGAATGAAATTCAAATTTTGTATCTCAAAGGTTTAAACTTTCAAACTTCCCTCCATCTTTTCAATTAGAAAATGCCAGTTCAAATTCAAATTATTAAATTTATCTGTATACTTATTTTCTTTTATCTTGTTTTAAAATATATATATATACATATATATTATAAGTATATAGATTAATAAAATGAACATGTTGATATGATATACAAAGTTAATATAACTTTTTGATATTGTTATAAAATATATATTTATTTATCTTTTATATAATTTAAACATGCATAGTTTAATTTATGTATTATTCATATGATTTCATAACAATTTTGGGTTATATTACCACAAATATTATTTGTAACTTAAGTACTTTGTTTGATTTCTTATTATGATATATAAAAGCTTAAATATTTAACCTAATATTTTGGTATAATAATAATATATATATATATATATTGATTTTATGTCTTAAATATAAGAAATTACAGTTTTATAATTTAATTTATATCAAGATTTCATAATTCTATTATTCACATAAGTTTTAGATTCTGTATAGATTCTCACAAACACTATTTACCCCCCTCTGGTGTTTGATTTGCCGTAACAATCCATTCCGCAATCCCTAACAATTGGTATCAGAGCCTGGTATTTCAAAAAGTTCATAGTCTGATTTTTGAAAAATTATAATGGTTAGTGACACTAGTAACACCATTATTAGTTCTTTTATAGAAGGGCAATCTACCACTAGACCTCCTCCATTTGATGGCAGTAATTATACTTATTGGGCTTGTAGGATGAAATTTTATTTGCAGTCTAATGGTTTAAATATTTGGAATATTACCCAAGTAGAATACATAGAGCCTCGAACTGAATATTAAAAATGGACACCAGACCAAAAGACATAAGCACTTAATAATTCTAAGGCCATGAACATTTTATTTTGCTCCTTAGATAGAAATGAATTTAATCGAGTGTCTATTTGTAATTCTGCATATGAAATTTGGTGAATATTGAAAGTCACACATGAAGGCACAAATAAAGTAAAACAGACAAAGATATCTATGCTGACTCACCAGTTTCAGCTTTTTCAAATGAATCTGTTTTTGATATGTGTCTAGATTTCAAGATATTGTACATGCCTTAATATCGTTAAAAAAGAAAATTACTGAAGAAGACCAAGCCAGAAAGATCTTGAATTCACTTCCTAGTGAATGGGATTAGAAGACTGGCAATTGAAGAAGCCAATGATATTAGTACTATGTCCATAGAAGAATTAATTGGTAATTTAATGTCCTATGAAGTGAAGTTACAGGCTAGAAAAGAGAATCAGGGAAATGAGAGGAAATCACAGGCATATAATACAATGATTGATAATGATGAACCAGATGATGATACTGTTGATGATGATATCGAGTTTATTACCAAGTAGATCAAGAAATTCTTGAAGTACTAGATAACGAAGAAACTTCGAAAAACTAACAACAATAATTCCAGAAATGGTAATGTTGTTAGATGTTTCAAATGTGACAAACTCGGTCATTTGAAAAGAGATTGTCTCAACTTGAGAAAACCAGAGCACATTTCAAATACTTTCAATAAGGAGAGGAAACATGCATTCAATGCAACATGGGTTGACTCATCATCAAGCAACAGTGATTCAAAAACAGAAAATGCCAATGTATGCTTCATGGCAATGGATGACCAGGTATGGAATTTTGATAAAGAAATTACTAAAGTTTTAAATGATATGCATCAAAGTTATGAAATACTTAGGAAAGAGTACAATAATAGTTTGCAGAAATAGATAGATTAAAAATATTTAATAAAAACTTGAGTAAAGAAAAACAATGTTTAGAAGATGAAATTGGAAGATTGAATGGTCATAAAAATGGAAAGGATTTAACACTTGGAAGTTTTGAAAAACCAAAAAGTGAAAATCAGTCCTTAAAATCAGAAAATCTTTCAATGAAGTCACATATCACTGATTTGAATAAGAAAATAACATATCATTGATTCTCAAAATCTTATGACTATAGATTTTTTTTAAAAAAAAAATTAATATATAAATGGTTCCTTAACTAATTAATATATTTTGATTTCTAAAAGTTTAAATTTAAAATTGACTTATATCAAAAGATTGATTTATATTTCATAATAAATTAAATTTTATTTTTTTAAAATATTTTTTATATATACAATTATGACTATATATTTACTTTATATGATATGATTCTCTATATTCTCCTTTAAAAGATCTTCAATTTTACTATATTAAAGAAGCACGCTATTAAGATTATTTAACTCCATATTTCTCATAGAATTATTTTAAATATTTTATTATATATTATGAATATCATAAAACTTTTATCTTTACTACCCTTTCAATCTCTTTCATAAGTATCATTAACTTAAGTCTAGAAATTAACATATATTATCCTTGTTTAATTCAAATAATTTATAATATATATATGCACAATAGTTAAATGGTACTTTGAATATATAGATATAATTACCAAATCATTCTGCATACTATCATTACACATCTTATTTCATATCATACATCACCATTATAAATTACAGTACATCTCAAATTAGAATCATTCATATTACAAGTTGTGTTTCATTTAATATATCACTTCATATAGATTTGCATATGACATAATGCATTATAACCAGCACACTGCATTACATGTTAACTTTAACTCCACACATAACAAATATATAGTATGAAAAGTTTTTATCTAATTATAAATTTAGGATTATTAATCAAATACATAACATATTTACTTTGTCTTAATTAACTTGATTGATTTGTTTGGCTTGGTTAAATTGATTGAATTAATTAAATTGATTGGCTTAATTGAACTGATTGAATTAATTGACTTATTTGGGTTGTTCGATTTGTTTGACTTAAAAAACTTGATTTACTTTCTTGCAATGTTTAAATTTTATTAGTGATTGATAGGTTTGTTAGAAATATACTTATGCATTTGTAGTTAATAGGAGCTTTATATGTTTTAGGATACATAGAAGTTATAAGAAATGTTTGGTTTCATGTTTGAATTGATGTTTCGTGACAACAAAACTAAAATTGATTGATTGGATTGAATTGCTTTACTTATATAATTATTTTAAGAATATCTTATCAAAGTTATTTCTTAAGTCTAGATTAAAGTCTTAAGGAAATTAGAGTTTAGGATAGTGTTGTATTAGATTAAGGGGGAGTTTTAGAATTTATAAGGATTAGTTAAAGATTCTATAATACTTTGGTTGATTGTTTGTTTGAATTGCTTGTTTGAATTGCTTGTTTGCTTGAATTGTTTGTTTGAATTGCTTATTTGTTTGAATTTCTTTTTTGAATTTCTTGTTTCGATTGATTTGCTTGTTTGAATTGATTGGTTTGCTTAGTTTATTATCCTTCTATTAAGGTTATTAAACCAGTGTAGTCATAAAATTAGGGGTAGTTATAAAAATTTATAGAGAATTATAGATTAAGGGAGAGTTATAGAATTAGGGGTAATTATATATAGAATTAGGATATTATATAGGCATAAATTTAGGGGAGTATTTTATAAGGGATAGATAGATTTAGGATTCAGGGGGTGTACTTTACTTAAGATAGGAATTACTTAGATAGTTATAGGATTTAGGGGGAGTAGTTTTAGAATTTCTTTTTTGATAATGACAAAGGAGAGAAATTATAAAATAGATATAGTTTATAGGATTCATATAAAAGGGGGAGTATTAGAAGGATCAGCATCAACAGGTATGAATATTTTATAAACTAAGGTTATCATCATCAAAAAGGGGAAGATTTTGGAGAATGGAGTTTTGATGACAACAACCTTATTTCAATATTAATTGATTATAAAATCTATACTAACAACTTTATCTAGAATATATATATGTATACACACACATATGTAGGATTTGTATACAGGAATTAAAACTAAAGACCATACAGTTTTAGAGCAGATTCAAGACTCATGAGTAATCAAGATTTCAAGAGTAAAAGAGTTCAAGATAAATATAGTAATAGATTTTAGTTTATGTAAGACTTAGAATAACACTCCAGGTTCAAATTTTGTTTTTCAAATTATTGTTCTCAAATTCAAAATTATTTTCAAATTGATTTCAAACTTCTCTCAAAATAATTTTTAATCTTCCAAGAATTTAAAAATTATGATTTCAAATATATTCCCTAATTTATAAGTATTATTATTTTTATAGTTTAATTAAATATGTTTTACTAAATTTATAATTGATTATTTAAACTTTAAGTTTTCTTATAACCTTTTGTTTATATATAGTTTATAAATATTTCTTTATAAATTCCTATATATATGTTTATAATTATATTATATATGTTTATAATTATATTATATACAATTTTTATATCACATATATATTTAAGTTTTTAATCATATGTTTAATTAATATTTTCTTATGTTTTTATACTTGGAAAATAATGTTTTAGCAACTAGTTTTGTTTCAGGAATTTCTAGAATTTAAATATTGATTTAAATACTTAAAATACACTTTGAAAATTATAAAAATGATAAGTATGTCGACATATAAAAAAGGGTATGTCGACATATAACTGTCAAAAAATTAAATTTGAAAGGAAGTGCCTTTTCACCATTTGTAACACTCCAGAAACATTGCAATCTTTACACACTATAAAATGGGTTTGAATTCGAATTTTTAATTATCTCTTCTTCTCTAACTTTATCCTCTTTCTTTATAACATTATTCTTAATCATTTTTATGATTTCTACACTTATACGCTACTGAATTCAATTCCGTTTTGATCAAACTTCTTCTCTCTACACTCTCTTCTCATCACTCTCTGAATCAAGTGCTATTGAAAAGTTATAGGGCTGTTTGTAATTACTTGGGTTGAGTAAAGTAGGAATCGGTGTATTAATCAAGGAAGTAGGAATTGATGTTTTCCTTGTATCCGTGAAATCAATGAAGTAGGAATCGGTGGTATCCCTTGTAGCCGTGAAATCAAGGAGGTTGTACTTGACTATTGATATAGTAATAAAACTCTGCACAATCCAGCGTTGTGCGGGACTGGACGTAGGAGCAATCCGAACTAGTATAAAATTCAGTGTGTTCTTTCCTTTTTTACATTTTTATTTCTGTTTATTTTGCATTTGTTTATGAATCTATGTCTGTGATTGTGTTTGTAATGTTTGTTTCTTTCTGTTATTCACATAAGTTTTAGATTTTATTTAGATTCTAACAAACACCATTCACCCCCTCTAGTGTTTGTTTTGCCTTAACGATCCATTCCGCAATCTGTAACACTCTCCACAAGCAAGTTAGAGCAATGGTATTTGAACGAGAAATAATGGTATTGACTGCTTCACCAACAAAAAGGTTGGGTCATAAAAGGATTAAACCCCAGTGGTAGGGAGAGGGGCTTACGCCAGGATTACCTAAGGGATATTACCTCACCACTTCGATAGAAAATATCTACTTGCAAACCAAACATGCACTCAACTATTGTCCGCTCACAAGGAAAAACCCAAATAAAAGAGGAAAACAAGAGGATCCTATTGCCATTACTACATGATGAATGGACATGAAACTAACCACTACAGAATCCTTGAGGGAGCAGTCATCAAATTCATCAACCAAGGACAATTATGAGAACTTATGAGAAGATCAGATTAAGTTTAGTAAAAATTCCTTAGGAAAAGGATTATTAAACATGTTCGAGGGTATGAATAACCCTCCCTTCGAAGCTTAAAGAGACCCAAAAAGGGTCAAACCATCAATGGATTAAATCCCTTGTGATCACCAAAATTGGTCAGGGCAAGGCATCCCCTGGAAGGGGACGGTGAGTTAGTCTTTCTTCATGCCTATATCAGAGGGGGCTAGGTTAAAGCATCAAAAGCATACGCCACCGTTTCACACAAAAATGGTCGTGGAGGTGCATCTAAAATTAGCGCCCCCTGCCTCTGCTCGTAGAAGAGTACGCCCTGCCTCTGCTAGAACTAAGCACATCCTACCTGTGCTCGCAAAAGAGCACGTCATACCTCTGCTTATGTTCCGCGTTACCCGCAAAAGGGAACGCTAACCCTTACCATCGCCTACGATGGTTAGGATAGTGCACCCCTCGGAGGGGGTGGTGTGTAAGCCTCTATCAGTACCTACAATGGTCAATGTAGAGCATCGAAAGAGTAACCTTGGTTTCGTGCCTACAATGGCCCCATCTAAGTTTTTAAGACCTTATCATCACCTATGATGGTCAGGATTAGGCGCCTTTTGGAGGGAGGTCGGGTAAGTCCTTGGGCTCTGCTTGTGGATAAGCTAGCCAAGCACACCGGACGCACAGGCCAAGAGAGTGGCCAACAAACACTTACATCCTCGGCTTTGACATCAAAAGCCTGGAGTGTGGCTTAAGAAGCACGTACAACCTCTGCTTCACAAATCAAATCCAAGGAGGATACCAAAACATTAATGCCGGAAGGGGATTTCTAGTCTTCAATCTTTTAATTACTCGAATAAGGGTTGATTCAGTACTTCTACGAATTAAAGGGGATTTATTGTCTTCAATAATTTAATTACCCGAATAAGGGTTGATTCGGTACTTACTTCTACAAATGCCGAAAGGGGATTTCTGGTCTTCAATCTTTAAATACCCGAATCTGGTTTGATTCAACTCTTCACAAAGGCCGAAAGTGGATTTCTGGTACTCAATCTTTGATTGACTGAATGAGGGTTGGTTTAGGTCTTCTTCATTAATACCTGAATCTGGGTCGATTTGATTCTTAACAAATGATGGAAGGGGAAGCTTAGTCCCATCTCAACACCGAATCCAGGTTAAATCAACTTCTGACAAAAGCCAAAAGCGGATCTTTGATCTGCTATCTTGAAGCCTATATCTGGGACGATTCAGGTGTAAATCACGACCGGGTGTAGGGATCCGGCCTCATTACAAAGTATCCAGATCCGAGTTGATTCATATTTTCAGAACTGAACAAGAAGGAGTCAATTAAACCCTCTCGCCAACTCGAATCTGGCTTGGAATCGCATTTCCGCTATCACTTGACGTAAACTTGTGGCCTCCTCGCTTGCTCAGGGAAGCATCTTTAACTTATACATTCATCAATTTATCATCCAAGTATATCACATGTTTGCACTAATACACAAAACACTAGTAAGCACCATAGACATTTCATGACTAACACACCTCGGTACCATTAACCATGCCGAGAGCAAAAGACGCTCTACGAGGGTCTATAAGACAATTTTTTATCAATGTATACCGAAGGCATACACCATGTCATAACAAAGCCATAACAAAAGGAAAAACGTTAACGATGTAGTGTATAATCGAGCGTTAAGTAACACTGTTATAGGTCTTGCCTCTGTTCATAAACACCATTATTATAAGATATTACGTGCGATAGATAATATGCTAAGCACTTCACAACTTACATAGTTATTTACAAGAAATATTGTTAGATAAACACATCTCCAGAGAAGAAAATACCCATACACCAATGATAGAGATTTCATATGAATAATCTAGCTCTCTATGAAAAAGCTTCTTATTCATTAGACAAATAAGAAATTACAAGATGATGGAACGTAAAAGTCTGTTGATCTTTCGTGCCTTCTCTATAGCCACACATGAATCGTTTGAAGGTTTAGGCTGCAGCTTCAAGGCACGATTGAAAACTTGGACATGTCACGAAGAGTTCTGTTCTCCTTCTTCAGATCAAAAGCATCTTTGCATAAAGCTTGTTTCTCTTTTTGTAATTGCTTAATTTTGGCAGTATAAAGATCAATACGATGAGAGTTATCCTCAATGCTCTTCCTGTCGTAAAAGCTTTTCATGTTAGCCTTAGTCTTTCTATGCCTCCGAGTGATGAGAAAATGACCCAGTCCAAAGGGAGAATCCCTTATCTCCAGCTCGGAGGACTCAAACCTCGATGAGGCTTGCAGTAATCTAGGGGTGGTAGTTTCAAGAGTACATCCAAAAATACATTCCTATTCTTTACATTTTGTTAATGCACCGCCACGATCTGCCCCTAAGTCGACGACTTGATGATAGAGTTCATCCTTTTCTCCATCAAAGTCGATAGAAGGATTTGTCTTCATATCCATCTTCACTTCGAGAATGTTTTTATCCTTTTGATTTATTTGGGCCTTCAGTATAACTATTTGCTCTTACAAGCACTGCACAAGCAGTTCTCTAGGAGAGACAAATTTGTCAACAATATCGCTATAAGAACCGCCCCAGAAGATCTCCCAGATGCGAAGTAAATCAAACACCCCTATCTACGTAAAAGGAAATGCCTTCTATAGAATTTTCCTATTTATATAGACAGATAAGCTATCGCTTATAGAATCAATTTTTAGAAAATAGACATCAATACTAAAACACAGAACTACATACAAAAGAAAGAAAACGAATTCAAACACAATTCACGTCCATGCAAATAAACATCAACTACAAAGGGTGTAACCAATTACTTTTTCTCTCCAGTACAACCTTCATTCATGTTACATATTAACTTCGCATGGTGAGCCCTAAACTTCTTTAATATCATCTCCTTGTCATCTCCCAGGAAATTAGAAGATAGCCGACGATACTTCATATAGATAAGTTTAAGTTCTCCCAATAAGCGTTCTCTGCCAGACTTATAAGAGGGATTTGTGAGGAATTCCCTCCTTAGCCTAGAGAGAGAGTGCAAGTCACCCTTGGGAAACAGAACAATTAGTGGAAACGAGATTTTTATCACCGTTGGAACAGGTCATTAAGAATCGTCCCTGCATGAAAAGAGGAGGCACAAAAAATAAAAACCCATACCTGAGAGACAGGGGAAGCCATTTGCATCATCTATTCCTTCTCACCTAATTGTGGGAAAACGGCTTCTTCAGTAAACCCACCATCTCCGCATAAAATAACTGAAACATGAGATCAATTAGCACTCGTGAGGTCTAAGAAGTCACTTACCAAAACATGGAACATAACTTCCTCCCTACCATCCTTATCATGCCCACACCGGGAGTAAAACTCATTATTATGAACACATATATCCTCACTACCAATATGCGAAGTTGGAATCTCGCAGTTTCCAGGCGCTGGATCATCATGTTGGATCTAGAATAACCTTAGAGGGCGGTGAATAGGGTTTTTCACAATTTTTAACTGAATTAATAATCTAACGAGATATATAATAATAAACAAATCACAGAATATAGCAGAAACGGAAATGCAGAAGATAAATAACACACAGATATACCCAGCTTCGGCAAAACCCTGCCTATTGCTGCATTTCTAAGGTTTCTACTAGGTGATGGAACAGATCCCGCATACAAGACCATGTACACTCGCAAACCCTTCTCCTATTCTAACCCTACGCTTAAAACCATAGACTGACCGATATCCACTCGATCAGATTTCCCCTGATTACAACCCTGTAATCCGTAACCCAGATTTTACAGACTTTGAAACTGACAGTCAACACCCTGACTGATATCCTAGACTTTACAGACCCTAGAAATCTGGTTCGACGGTTTTACAACTCAAATTAAAAGACAATACAACAAGTAGAAAATTAAAACAAGGAGAAACCCTAATTAAAAAATGAATAAAGGAGATTGAATTTAAAGGGGTTATCCCCTTTTCAATTTAAAACATTGGTCGGCCATCCTTAACTTGGTGCGCCCTTGTTTTTATTTGTCACGATCTCTCTTTTTCTCTTGGGAAGAAAAATGGCGGCTGACCCTTAGAGAGTGAATTAGGGTTTTTGTTTTTCCCCAAAATCAGATCGACTTTGTGAAAGCTTGCTCTGAAAAAATGATCATTGATGCTCGAGTTGTTGATGATGTTTGTCGATTGATTTGGTCTATCGATTTGGGATTCTTCTTTCTGGCTCTCGATCGAAACCCTAAAAATGTGAGTTATTTTAATTTTAATTCTCTGCTTGCTCTCGATTTTTGTTGTTGATTTTCGATTTGAAAGTGTTTTGTTGGTTCTCGATTCAATCTGCCTGTGATGATATGGTATGAGTTTATAGGGTAAATTAGAAACCCTAAAACAAATCACTCTCTGATTTCAATTGAATGATTTTATTTGAATTTATTTCGTGTTTCCCCTTTTTGATTGAAAAAAAATCTCGGCATTGATTGACTCTGTGAATTTCCTTGACTAAAAACTGGAAAGAATTATTCGTGGCCCCCTTGTATGAATCTGGACATATAAATTTGCTCCCTTGACTTTTAATGAGATTGAGTCATACTGGAAACATATTATTTGTTGTCCCTTCTGAAATTATGCCGTGACTCACTTCTTTGATTACTTGATTTCTTGCCAAAAATTGATGCCAAGTCTAAAACTGGAATTACTGAAATGAATTTAAAGGCCGTTATTAAATTCTGGAAAATTTGTTTGTCCCTTCCAAAATAGTTTGTTGCCTTGAATGAAAACTGCCTTGAATTCCATGAATTTTTGAAATGATTTAATAACTGTCTTGAAATCACACTGCCATTTCTGGAAAATCAAACTTGCTATATATATGAAAATTGATCCTTGATGATTCCTTGATTTAATTATGCCCTGTCTACCTTTAAAAAAAATCTCAAATGAAAGAAAATTGTCTGTTTTGTGAAGAGTGATATTTGTAGATGCTTTGCCGAGTTTGAATTATGCTTAGTCATCATTCCAAATATGATTTAATCCAATTCTTTAATTTCTTCAGCATTCCATGATTGATAAAGTAAAAATGGAAGAAAGAAAAATCAATTATAAACACTGCTTTAAAAACTTTCCTGAATTGAAATTGGTCTGTCACATGTATTAGCTGTGTTGACCTTGCTTTTCCATATTCGGCTGTTAACATTGCATCTTCACCATTGTTGCACCATTTGAGTCCATCATTGTGTGACACTATCACATTCACCATGACTTTGTTCTTTACTGTCTTGCTTGAATAATATGTGGATGAACTTGAGTTTGAGTTTGATCATTATACCGCTGATCCATGTATACATGTATATGCTCACCATTTTGTGTTTACTGACTCGACTATGCTGCATCAATGTCATAGCCCCTTATCATTTTGAAACTGTGCATGTATATATATATATATATATAAAGATTGATGCAATATCATGTATTATTTGCACATTTGTACACATGTTTTGCTGTTGTGAATCCCCAGTATTGTTCTATGCTGTTTTCATTTCACCTGAGCTTGCTCTTGCATTTCCATGATCATGCCGTGTTTACTTGTACATGTGTATGTGTACATTTGTCCAAGTTAAGTCCACCCATACCACTCATGCATTGTATATATGAGCTGAACCATTTTGTTGTTGCACCTGTCTTGTTCACTTAGTCCATGCTGACTCTGTCATACTTGTTGCATCATTTCCATACTGCCATGTCACTTTGCTGTGTGATCATGTATGCTGTGTTCACCTATTTGTAACTCGACCACTTAATTACTGCTTGTGTTTTGCACCATTCACTTGCATTGAGCTGTAGCTCCAATCTGGCTTGTGTTCACTTGATTGGTTCACTTTGGAGTTTGCTGTTTTGATTTTGTTGATCGACTCTTAAACTATTGTGTACTGATTTTCATTTTGCACTGAGTCGAGACGGTCCACGTGACTACTCCTCGGTTGCACACTGATTGGCGAGCCAGTGCACACGTGTATATGCATGCACGTGTGTACATGCAGCCATCAGACTATTTTATGTCCCTGTACTATATATAAACTGTCTAGACACAGTCAAATTAACAAATCAGATCAAGTCAGAAAAATGATGAGAAACACACCAGAAAACTGAGGCAAATAAAATTTCAAAAATAAAATTCAAATCTGCATGTATTCAGTTTTTATTTCTAATGCAGTGTACTGTGTGTGTGTTTCTGTATATGACAGGTATGAAGACTGGACTGAATGCAGAAAGCTGTGAAGGCAAAAGATAAAAGACAGAAGACGGGTGAAAATAAGAGGAGTGTCAGTGTGACTGTGTAAATATATACGAATCTGTGTAAATGAAATTGTATATATGAAATGCAAACTGAGTGAATGTATGAGTGTTATAGTGAGGAGCTAATGTATATGAAAAAAGTGATTGTACTGATTATTTGTAATAAACAAAACCTGTTTGAAATAAAAATATTATTTCAATGTTGTCAAACAGACTTGTCTATTCTGTTTATTTATAAGTACAAATATGTGAAGTGATTAAATAGTGGATTTAAAATAGATGTACTGTTTGAATGTTAGAAATATAATATTTATATTTTAAATAAAATACAGTAAATATTTGATTTTCTGTACAGATGTATTTTATTTAAATATAAATATTAAATTCCTGTCTATGATGTAAATATAGAACAGTACAGTAACAAACACATTTATAAAATATATTTGGTTGTTATCATCAAACAAAAATCATATAATTGTGTATACAACACCGTTATATACAACAATCTCCCCCTTTTGATGATGACAAACAAATAAAAGATTTTGAATCCAACAAATGTGTTTTACAGTGAAAAATGAACCCCCCTATTTATTAGCCCCCCTATAACAGAAAAAAAAACCTATAACTGTGCATGAGTGAATTGAACTGAATGATAATGAATTTTCAAAAAATTTCAAAAAGTTAAAATATTTATAAAATATTCACTCATAAATCAAAATCTAATCCATTCTCCCCCTTTTGTTATCATCAAAAGGATACAGAATTTAAAATACAAATGAAAATTAAATAAAAATATAATTTCAGCTTAAGAGGAAGAACAGTCATCATGAATTTCAATCAGTCAAACAAAAATCATAATATTCTAAGAACAAGTGGCATATTTCACATTGTAGAGAATGACGGATATACGATTAATTTTATATAAAATGGAGAGAGTTTAAAAAAAATTCATTTCCAATTATTTTCAAAGGATTTTTATAAAAAAACACAAAAACAGTGATGGATTTGGACTATAATTAATAATTCAATTTTAAGTGACAAGATCGAATAATCTCAAATCCCAATATCTATCAATCAACAAATCATAATACGTCATAATATTTCAACACATTTCACAGATTAGATGGATTGATAGGCTGGTTTTTATACACTGATGAGAATTTCAGATTAATTTCTATTTTTAGCACTTTATTTCCTTTTTTTATTATTATTATTTAAGAGCACATTGACCACGCATAACCAGAGCTTGGATTTTTAAATGGGATCAGTCGCAGCTTAAATTATAAGACGTCTCATAATCATGCATAACCAAAGCTTGGATTTTTAAATGAGGTTAGAGACACTCTTATATATTAATTATATTTATTATTTTCAGCATTATAAAGGAAAAACTCCTCGGTATATGAAACCAATATGGATGATAGAAATGTGGTAGGTACAGAAATGGACTGTGAAATAAATTTCTAAATTAATTATATTATGAGATAAGCTCGACTGTACTAGGATTATTGATAATTTTCAATTATCACTAATTCTGAATATTAATATAGTCCCATTTCTATCACAAATAATTTTCACTGTTTTAAAACAAGATGATTTTAAAAAAAAAACTCTCCACATTAATATAAAATCATGATGGATGGCAGACGGGTGATAGATAAAGGAGATGGTCGTGAAATAATTGCCAGTTCAAAGATATTATAATAAATATTAAACCATCATGAAAATCCAAATAAAATCTCCTCTTGTTGTGGAATATACCGCAGTCACAATTCATCACAATTTCAAAATCTGATAATAGTTTTGATGAATTATAAATACAGTTCAATTTGGATATTGATTTCAATTTCTGAAAGAATAATCAATAAATAATTTTAAAATTGAAAATCAATTACAAGAGGAATTTATACAGATTTATACAAAGAAAAAAAATGTGTATGGTGTCTATGCAAAGTGAAAATTCAAGACAAATGGATGAAAAAGCTGATACCAATTGTAGTCTCCCTTATCGAGGAATTTATTCACACCCTAGATATCTCAGATTAAAGAAATTTCAAACACAAAGCCCAAGTAGACAAAACTAACAAAATTGGCACATTTATCATAGCTGCAGACAAGAACAAGCAATTATTTGAAGAACAGTATCAGAGCAGCAAACAGATCATAAACAAGCAATTACAGAATATTTTCAAAACAATATCAGATGGGTGAAACAAATATAAGGCACTTCTGATACCACTTGGTGTCTCTATTAATAAATTTTAATCACAAAGATACCGGGGACAGACCAAGATATCACAGTTAGCAGAAATTTAAAGACTAAGCAGATAGTATAACAAATTAGCCAAGCAGCAGACAAGTTAAAACAGGCAGTTCTTTGAAAAACAGTATCAGAGCAGCATAACAGAAACAATTTCAAATCAGACTTGACAAGATGTTGGTCACACAAGATGATTCATGAACCAATGATTAAAAAATACCGTTTCTTTGAAATCATTTGAGGAATATGCAGATTTCAGGATTCAATGAATCGATCACACCAGATTATTAATTTCAGCTTCAAGATATGTGTGAGATTCAATAAATCAATAATTTCAAATGATTTTAAACAAACAGATATTCAAATCAAATTATCATGAAATAACAGTGATTTTTAAGACTTGATTTTCAAATCAAATTTTCACAAAAATTCAGACAAGCCTAAAAGAAATTTCAGATCATCTATATCAATTTTGAAAGGTATTCATGATCCAGAAAAATAGAATAATTTATTTGAAATCACTTGAATCGATGTCAAGTTTTAGAATATAATGAATCACTCACACTCGATTAACAAATTCAAATTTTAGTGGTGTGTGAGATTCAAAATATCAGGAATTTTAGTTGATTTCAAACAAACAAATTCCAAATAAACTGATCATGAATATAAGATGAATTCCAAGATGTAAACAATGTGATTCAAGACAATTCAAAATATCCAAGCAAATCAGAAAATCAATGAAATTTTCACAGCTGATAAATAGCAGTGTGCTGTAATGAGTATAACATTTTAAGCATTTCCAAAATTAATTGGAAGAAAACTCAAAACAGCATAAGAGTGTGAAATTTCATTAATTATTCAGATCTTCAAACATTTAGAATTCAAGTTAACAGTGTTCATGATATGGTACGAATACATCAACACTGTTATGAATTCAGAGAATCAGAAAACAAACTTCAAATCAATTGTAGATATTTACAAAAATAAATTCAAGATTTGGACATGATTAAACACATCAGAGTTTTATAAAAATGAAGCAAATTTCCAGAAAGAATATGAATTCTGCAATATGAAGTTAATGAAGCCTAAGAAGTTACAAAGATATGACAGTGAAGAATCAAAACAAAAGAAAACAAACAAAAATAAAAATAAACAGAAGGGATAGAAGGAGAAATAAACAAAGAAAATAAAAACAAAGAATATTTACAAAGGTGAGTTTAGAGATTATACCAGAATCCAATGAAAATCAGAATCTCTAACTCAACAAATCTTGGTCAAGGAACTGTAAAGAATACAGAAGTGTAGAACAGCTTGAAATCAATCTCTTTTCAGCATAGCAGTTCCTCAACCTTTACTGGTACCTAACAGTTGAGTGAATTAAGTGGTCTAACAAAATTTGTAAAACCACTCTGAAATATGTTTACCACTTTTGGTACCCAAACCTGTTTGTATAACAAACCATCAGAATTAACCTTTGTACCCTTAGGAACCCAAATCTGTTTGAACTTGATGAAGCCCGTTTTATTTTTAGGGATCCAAGAATGTTTAAAAGGTTTATTATGAAACAATTTCTCATCACACCTTTGATTCAAAAAACCTTTGAAATTTTTAGAATTCAAATTTTCAAAGTAGTTCTTTCCAAAACAGTTTGAGGGATTTTTCAAATCATTTGATTTTTTTCCAAAAACATCATTTTTCTCGAAGCCAAGACCAGATTTATTTCCAATAGAAACTTGGTTTTGTAACAGCATATTCAACGATTTTTCCCCATTAGAAAATTTATCCAAAGTTGATTCTAATCGTTGAATTTTAGATCGCTATTTTCTTTTAATAAATTTGAGCAGTTATTTATAGCGATATTCTGTTCAGTATTGGACTGTTTCAAAACCAAATTCTCATTTTCAAGCAATTTAATTTTGGCTTGGGATTCGGAAATTTCAAGTGCAAATAGTTTTTGTTTTTCAGATTCAAAATTCTTTGATTTTTCAACCTCATTTTCAAGTTCTTTCAAAACCAAACCACTTTTCACCAAATTTTCATTTTCAACAATTTCAAATTTGGAATATATATCTGTTTTAAAATTTTCAAATTCCTTTTGCAGAAGGTTATTCAAATTTGATAACTCAGTCTTGTTCTCATTTAAGATCAAAATTTCATCTTTAAACTTTTGAATACTTTTATTGAGATGAACAAGATTGATTTTCAATTTCAAACAATTTTTACAAACTGAATTTGAAGAATTTTTCACATATTCAAGTTGTGATTCCAAATCATCAATTTTGCTGGTCAACTCAAAATTCTTAGAATTCAGAGACTTATTTTTCAGTTGGAGTTTATCAACAGATTTCGTTAAATCAAGACACATGTAAACTAAATCTTCGTATGAGAAATTTTCTGTTTCAGCATCTGTTGATTCTCCATCATCTGGTCCTTCTGAGTTTTCATTTGTAAATCCTGTTAAACAGAACTTTGAATCTGAGTAGGCACTTTGGGGTTTTGAGCAACTGTTGTCAATTTGTCCATACTTCGTATTGAGAGCTGTCCAAATTTACTGCGCAGTTAAACAATGGGAGATCAGACTGTATTGATTATCATCAAGATAAGAATATAGAATATGTGTAGTACGAGAATTAAAAACTTTATCTACCATATCGTACCCATTGATAACAACATCCCAACATTTAGTATTAACAGATTTTAAATAAAATTCTATTTTGGACTTCCAGTTTAAAAAATCTGTTCCAGTGAAAATAGTTGGAGGTGAACTGGACTGACTCTCACTAGACTGACGACTAGGATTACCCATGACTCTAGAGTTAAAGAAATACCTGGCTCTGATACCAAATGTTGGATCTAGAATAACCCTAGAGGGGGGGTGAATAGTGTTTTCACAATTTTTAACTGAATTAATAATCTAACGAGATATATAATAATAAACAGATCACAGAATATAGCAGAAACGAAAATGCAGAAGATAAATCACACACAGATATACCCAGCTTCGGCAAAACCCTGCCTACTGCTGCATTTCTAAGGTTTCTACTAGGTGATAGAACAGATCCCGCATACAAGATCATGTATACTCGCAAAACCTTCTCCTATTCTAACTCTACGCTCAAAACCATAGACTGACCGATATCCACTCGATCAGATTTCCCCTGATTACAACCCTGTAATACGTAACCCAGATTTTACAGACTCTGAAACTGACAGTCAACACCCTGACTGATATCCTAGACTTTACAGACACTAGAAAACTGGTTCGACGGTTTTACAACTCAAATTAAAAGACAATACAACAAATAGAAAATTAAAACAAGGAGAAACCCTAATTAAAAAATGAATAAAGGAGATTGAATTTAAAGGGATCATCCCCTTTTCAATTTAAAACATTGGCCGACCATCCTTAACTTGGTGCGCCCTTGTTTTTATTTGTCCCGGTCTCTCTTTTACTCTTGGGAAGAAAAATGGCGGCTGACCCTTAGAGAGTGAATTAGGGTTTTTGTTTTTCCCCAAAATCAGATCGACTTTGTGAAAGCTTGCTCTGAAAAAATGACCACTGATGCTCGAGTTGTTGATGATGTTTGTCGATTGATTTGGTCTATCGATTTGGGATTCTTCTCTCTGGCTCTCGATCGAAACCCTAAAAATGTGAGTTATTTTAATTTTAATTCTCTGCTTGCTCTCGATTTTTGTTGTTGATTTTCGATTTGAAAGTGTTTTGTTGGTTTTCGATTCAATCTGTCTATGATGATATGGTGTGAGTTTATAGAGTAAATTAGAAACCCTAAAACAAGTCACTCTCTGATTTCAATTGAATGATTTTATCTGAATTTATTTCGTGTTTCCCCTTTTTGATTGAAAAAAAAAATCTCGACATTGATTGACTTTGTGAATTTCCTTGACTAAAAACCGGAAATAATTATTCGTGGTCCCCTTGTATGAATCTGGACATATAAATTTGCTCCCTTGACTTTTAATGAGATTGAGTCATACTGGAAACATATTATTTGTTGTCCCTTCTGAAATTATGCCGTGACTCACTTCTTTGATTATTGATTTCTTGCCAAAAATTGATGCCAAGTCTAAAACTGGAATTACTGAAATGAATTTAAAGGCCGTCATTAAATTCTGGAAAATTTGTTTGTCCCTTCCAAAATAGTTTGTTGCCTTGAATGAAAACTACCTTGAATTCCATGAATTTTTAAAATGATTTAAAAACTGTCTTAAAATCACACTGCCATTTCTGGAAAATCAAACTTGCTATATATATGAAAATTGATCCTTGATGATTCCTTGATTTAATTATGCCCTGTCTACCTATTAAAAAAAATCTCGAATGAAAGAAAATTGTCAGTTTTGTGAAGAGTGATATTTGTAGATGCTTTGCCGAGTTTGAATTATGCTTAGTCACCATTCCAAATATGATTTAATCCAATCCTTTAATTTCTTCAGCATTCCATGATTGATAAAGTAAAAATGGAAGAAAGAAAAATCAATTATAAACACTGCTTTAAAAACTTTCCTGACTTAAAATTGGTTTGTCACATGTATTAGCCGTGTTGACCTTGCTTTTCCATATTCGGTTGTTAACATTGCATCTTCACCATTGTTGCACCATTTGAGTCCATCATTGTGCGACACTATCACATTCACCATGACTTTGTTCTTTACTGTCTTGCTTGAATAATATGTGGATGAACTTGAGTTTGAGTTTGATCATTATACTGCTGATCCATGTATACATGTATATGCTCACCATTTTGTGTTTACTGACTCGACTATGTTGCATCAATGTCATAGCCCCTTATCATTTTGAAACTGTGCATGTATATATATAAAAAAAGATTGATGCAATATCATGTATTATTTGCACATTTGTACACATGTTTTGCTGTTGTGAATCCCCAGTATTATTCTATGCTGTTTTCATTTCACCTGAGCTTGCTCTTGCATTTCCATGATCATGCCGTGTTTACTTGTACATGTGTATGTGTACATTTGTCCAAGTTAAGTCCACCCATACCACTCATGCATTGTATATATGAGCTGAACCATTTTGTTGTTGCACCTGTCTTGTTCACTTAGTCCATGCTGACTCTGTCATACTTGTTGCATCATTTCCATACTGCCATGTCACTTTGCTGTGTGATCATGTATGCTGTGTTCACCCATTTGTAACTCGACCACTTAATTACTGCTTGTGTTTTGCACCATTCACTTGCATTGAGCTGTAGCTCCAATCTGGCTTGTGTTCACTTGATTGGTTCACTTTGGAGTTTGCTGTTTTGATTTTGTTGATCGACTCTTGAACTATTGTGTACTGATTTTCATTTTGCACTGAGTCGAGACGGTCCACGTGACTACTCCTCGGTTGCACACTGATTGGCGAGGCAGTGCACACGTGTATATGCATGCACGTGTGTACATGCAGCCATCAGACTATTTTTCTGTCCATGTACTATATATAAACTGTCTAGACACAGTCGAATTAACAAATCAGATTGTAACAACCCGAAAATCTAGGCCAGTTTAAAATTTTTATTTTGGCAATTTTAGCGGATTTTCTATATTTAAAATGAATTATTTTAAATAATATCGACGAGAAATTTATTTTGAATAGAATTCGAACGTATATTATATACGTCGTCGTTAGGATATAAATAATTTTATATAATTATAAATAGAATTGAAAATGGCGCGGTAGTTCGATAATTCGATTTCAAACTTCAATTGAATGTACCGGGTGCAAAACAATCCGGATTTTAGTGAAACCAAAAACATTAGGATCTAATTGATAGTATCTTTCCAACGAATCCGAAAAATCAAAATTTCATATCGGGAATCAAAAGATATGTCCAGTTGAAAATTCTGAATAGTCGCTATGGAATTCAAGCCCTTAAAAATGGGAATTTTGCAAACGACCTCGGATTTCGACGAAACCACTTTTGTTGGGTCCGTGATGTCAAATTATTGCTAGATTCCAAATTTCATAATTTTTCGAATCAATATGTGAGCGTGGAAAAGGAAAACACGTTTGACCAGTTTCAGTTGATTTTAATCGACTGGAAATTGGCCATTTTTCCAATGGTCTCAGAATTCGACAAAACTAGTTTTGTTAGGAATGTATCGTCAATACGAAGCTAGAAAATATTTTTCTGCAATTTTTAGAGTTAGTATGTGACCCCGGTAAATTGAAATGCGCGTTCAAATTCAATATATAGAGTTATATGTTGATTTTGATGAAAATTGATCGAAACGAGCGAATCAGCCTACGATACATATCCCATTGTGTTCGGAATGGGGGTAATTAGCTATGGACGACAGGCGGTGGGCCTCGTTTTGAGGTCGAAAATAAAAGTTGCTTTTTGGTGAAAAATAAAATAATTAAATAAAAAAAAAAAAAACTCCCTATCTCTTTATCTGGCCCCTCCCCGTGTAAATCGATTCATTACAGAAGGATAAGAAAAAAAAAAATAGAAGGAAGCAAATCGCGATCGACGATCGCAGGGGGGGCTCGCCGCCGCAGCCGCTGGTGGCAGGCGCACCACCGCCTCCCTCTCTCACGCGCTTTCTTCCTCTTCTTCTTCCCTTCCTCTAAACCCATCCGTGAAGCCCCCTCAACCGCGACGCAGCCCGCACCACCAGACCCGAACCCTGATGCCCTAGCCCCCCTTGCCGCCGCGCGAGGCACACCCCCCTTCCTCCAACTGCTGACCGAAGACTCCCCCCCCTCTCTCTTCGACAACGACACGCCCTCCGTCCCTCAGACCTCCTCTCCAACCAATAGTAAGTTTTTTTTGTGTTTATCTAATTTAAAAATTGTTTTAAATCCCTGTTTTTTTTATATATAATATTTAATTGGAATTGTGATTTAAAAAGGTAGGATTTTTATGTAATAAAAATTTGATTTTTGCTATATGAATTAGCTTATAAAAATGGGACTCTTATTTATATGAAGAGTGAGGTTAAAAATTTGATCTTTATATAATAGAAGATGTAAAAATATTATTTTTACTTAAGTAGAGTATTAAAAATATAGTTTTTATATTTTTAGAACAATAAAAATATAATTTTTATTTATTTAATTAGAGTAATAAAAATATAATTTTTATTGTGGTGGAAGATTAAAAATATAATCTTTATATTTGAAAAGGCGAAATCTTTATATTTGAAAAGGCGAAAACTTTATATTTGAAAAGGTGAAATCTTTATATTTGAAAAGGCGAAATCTTTGTATAGAGAATAGCGTGATAAAAATATAATCTTTATTATATGAACACCGTGATAAAAATAGAATTTTTATCTATATAGTAGCGGTGTAAAAATAGAATTTTTATCTATATAGTAGCAATGTAAAAATAGAATTTTTATCTATATAGTAGCGGTGTAAAAATAGAATTTTTATCTATATAGTAGCGATGTAAAAATAGAATTTTTATCTATATAGTAGCGATGTAAAAATAGAATTTTTATTTATATAGTAGCGATGTAAAAATAGAATTTTTATCTATATAGTAGCAATGTAAAAATAGAATTTTCATCTATATAGTAGCGGTGTAGAAATGGGATTTTTATGTATTGAATAGCGAAGTAAAAAATCAATTTTTACATATGTAGAGAATACAGGCAACGAAGGTGACAAAAAGGCGAGAATGATGAAGATTTCTGTAAATGAAGTGTCGTGAAGTTTGGATAGCTTTCGGTGAGAATTTCTCACTCTTCAATTTATTTTTCTAGTTATATATATATACTAGGATGCAGACGGTGTTTAGTAGCACCCGACACAATCGTCCACAGACCATGGACTTGTTTGTTTGGCTGTGTAGTTGGTTAGATTATTTGAATTGAATTGAATTGTTTAGTGAAATGAAATTGATTTGATTGATGTGTGAATGGCGTGGGCCTTCACTAGACCGGGGATAAGGCTAGGCCTCGTCCCGTTTCTAGTGTCGTGCCGTTATGCCACCGAAATTTTCTAAAATAAGTTAGAAAAATAAAGAAAACATTTTATTTAATAAATGAACTGAATAGAATATTTTCATAGGTTGAATAAAATGTTTTATCGTTAAAAATATAATTTTTAACGTGAAAGTGAATAAATAAATATTTATAAACAAATCAGCCGATTTGTTTATATACGCTGATTTGACTGATATTGATTGGGTCGATAAATTTTACACATCGCCCAACTGCACAACTAAAATCTGTGTTTGATTGTTTGAAACCCCACACGGGTGTTGGGATGAAATTTGAAGTTCACTCATCCTGATTGATTAAATATGTCGATCGATCGATTGACAGGCTGTTATAAGCGTTAGATGTCTATATTTGATGCTTATACAGTGTAGTGCACTTTGGTTGATGGTTGATTATTTTTCAATGCTATTATATACGGTTGATGTATGAAAATCCATATAATTAACTTTATATGGTAATTGATTGGGCCTCATTCCAATTTAGAAAATAAAGAATATTATAATATAAAGGTTCATGTGTTGACTGTACTCATCCGTTGAGATTAGTCGTGTGTTGAACGAAATATTTTAATAATAAAATTTACATCTTTATCATTATAATATAAAGGTTCATGTGTTGACTGTACTCTTCCGTTGAGATTAGTCATGTATTGAACGAAATATTTGAAACGAAATATTTGAAATAGAAATATTTGAAACGAAATATTTGAAAACGAAATATTTGAAAACGAAATATTTGAAAACGAAATATTTGAAAACGAAATATTTGAAACGAAATATTTGAAAACGAAATATTTGAAAACGAAATATTTGAAAATGAAATATTTGTAATAGAAATATTTGAAAAGGAAATATTTGAAATAGAAATATTTGAAAATAGAAATATATGAAGCCGTGCTGATTAGATTGACGCCATTTAGACGTGAACGATATTTATATCGATTTTATTCATTTTAAAATGAATATTGAAAAGTGATTTCGAAATCGAATATTTTGAAATGAAATTTGAATTGAATAGAAAACCAAATTGAATTGAATTGAATAGAAAACCAATTTGAATTGAATTGAATAGAAAACCAATTTGAATTGAATTGAATAGAAAACCAATTTGAATTGAATTGAATAGAAAACCAATTTGAAAAGAAATTGAATTTGATTTGAACTGAAAAGAAATTGAATTTGATTTGAGTAGAAAAGAAATTGAATTTGAAGTGAATATATAATGAATTCGAATTGAAAAGAAAATGAATTCGAATCGAATTAAAATCGATTTAAATTGAAATCAAATAGAAATTAAAGTAAAAAGAATTTAGAATAGAAAATTCAATTTTGATTTGAATTTGAAATAAAGGTTGAAATTGTTTTTGAAATGAATTTAAACGATTTATAAAATTCGTTTTAAATAGAAATCGACGAAATATATATTATATATATAATATAATGGCCTGAATAGAACACACCGCGCCACGGTAGTTCGCGAATTTCGACCATTGACTTCGAACGGACATTACGGGAGATCCGACCGTCGAATTCTCCTAAAACCGGAACCGTTGGGTTCGTATCGAAAAGAGCTTTCTAATAGATATTAGAAATTTTAAATCTAACGGTTGGATTTGGAGATACGTCCAAATCAAATTTGGAAAAGGTCGTTGTAAGTGCAGTTCGATGGCCGTTGATGGAAATCGACTGTACGGGCCTTGAAAAAAATTATTAAAAATAGTAATAATTTGTGTAAAATCATAAGAAATGATTTGGGAAAAATTCGGATGAAAAACTCCATATTTGAAAAGATAAAAATAGTTTTTATCGAAATGAACTAGTTTTGAACTGAAATTTAAAACCCATTTATTTTTAAATAAATTGGATTTGAAATGGGTTTTAAAAAGGATTGGTTTATGGGTTTATCATGAAGTGTGTTTTAAATAACACTTACTCTTTAACCCGATAATAAATAGAAGGTGATTTGGGTTTATCGTGAACTGTGTTTTAAATGACATTAGTACTTTAACCCAGTAAAAGGAGTTTTAATGAATCTGCAATTAGATTGAAATGTGAAGTGATAATCTAAATTATCAAATTTGAAAAATAAGCGAGAATGGAGTATCACCAGTTTTGCTCCAAAGCGGTAGATAAATCTTTAATTAGATTTGAACGTGAAATGGTAATTAATTTTACCGATAACACCGTGGTGTTAGATATGGAGTATCACCAGTTTTGCTTCATGGGAGGAATAGATTGGGATTGGGAAATAAAATAAATAATTACTTCGGTACGGTTCGCTAATCTCGACTAGTTTGGGGAAAACCATAATTTGGTTTGAAATGACATCCAAAGGAAGATTAAAGGATAAATTTTAAAGAATTTATCTTAGATAAAATTAATGGGAACCTTTCCCTAAAAATGTGAAAATTTAGAAACTAGCTGTAGGTTAGTTAAGAAGAATGGTTTCCTAGTATTGATTTGATGTTGGTTTCGGCCTTCGGGGTTAATATTTGGGGAATTGCTCTCTTACTTATTTACGGTTAGTGACTAATGAATTGGAATGAGGCGTATGTTGTGTTTGTGTAACATTTGTTTTTAATATACGCGGGTTGTTCGGAAAGGCCGGGTTTATACCCATTCTGAATAACCGATTCGACGATATGTCGAAGATGAAGACGGTGGTTGAAGACCGGAAGTCTTCACATCGTTTGGATAATTACTGATGATCCTGATTGGGCTGTAAACCCAAGAGGACGGAAATAGTTGGTGGTCGTCCAGACGTACTTGGAGATGGATGGATATGCGAGGAAAGTGCCTCCGGTTTCGTTCAGACCCAGAACGAACTTGTAAATGGATTGTGTGTCTGACATTGGATTTTATTCAGTGTTGATTGATTTCTGTTAAATATATATCTGCTTGGCGTCGGAGAATTTATCCTCTTGCTTAACGCCCTTCTCTAAGACGTACGAGCTTAGAGGTTATATATCGATAGATATCAATCGCATGGCATGAATTGCCTGTGTGGCACGCTGAGTTGCAGGGATCAAGGCTTTTGTTGAAAAGCAAAGTCTTGTGGTTGATGATCAAAGCACGGCCTACGTGGCAGCTTTGTGTATAACGTAAATTCGTGAGTCTCACACCTCGGTATGAGTTAAAAACGGGATACGGACTGCAGGGAGAGCACGACGTTTCTTTCTAGCTTTGGTGGTGTCAGTGACTTACCAGCCCTGACATTTATATACTTTTCACCTATGTGGTTGTTGGATGAGGCGCCTCGATTTTAGGTCTGTAAGGACCGGGAAACGTGTGTTCAGGAATACTAATCCTCTAACGTAAGTGAGGACCGACCCTGAAGATCCAGGGGTTACCCAGAGTGTGTAGTCCCGAGGCATTTGCTGGAGTGTCTCGAAGCGGAGAGGAGCTTGCCTCTTGCCTCGACTCATGACGGAAATCCAATTTCCAATACGTGTATTTCGGTTATATTTGTAGAGCCTAGTATGGCGACATGATAGATGGTACCCATGCCGCCTAGGATTGATATTTATGATTGAAATTGTTTTGACACTATACACTTATTATAGTATCAAATGATTTGTTTTAAACGTACCAAGCATGTTTGGCTATTATAAGGGAAAACCCTATCCTCCGGCTTGCGTTGCATTGTGTGATGGGACCTGGGTCTTATAATAGCTTCATTTTTCGAAAAAGCATTGCGTTGTTTATTCTATGCACTGGTATTCTTGGGAGGAAACCCGTTCCGTGTTATACGGCGTGGTCCCTTGAATTACTCTCTTTTAAAGTAAAGTTTTAAATAACTGTTTTAGTTCTCACACCAGTCACATGACTGACCTGGAGTTTATTGTTTTAACCTAAACTCTGGGTGCCCCTATTTTCCGCACGGACAACTAGTAGTTTTGGTTTTGCAGATTTATATTCACAGGATCCTGGTTTGCATCTGGAATGATATCCGGAAAGCTCTGTATCCGTATATCACCTTCAGTTGTTCTTTGTATTATTTTCCGCTGCTATGTAATTTATTGTAATCTCTGATATTTATCGAATGTAATTTATTCATTCATACTCTGTATATTCTTGTATTCTGATGGAATTGTTGTAATAACAATGAAATGTTCTTCCGTCTGCGTTCGGATTCGTCATGTCCTCACAGTAATTCGTTCTTTCTCACCTCTTCGGAGACCGGGGAAGTTCGGATCGCTTCATTTGGTATCAGAGCTTTGGTTTACAGAGCTCGAGAACAAGACACATTAGAACCATACGTAAGAATTCATCATATATTGGATTAGTAATATCCAATTAGAATGACTCGTTAGAGATAGGATCAGTAGTATCCTAGAACGAGTGTGAAGAGTATATTTTTCAATTGAAAACAATTTTGTTTTGAAAGTTAAATTCAAGTATACGTATTTGAATATTTATTTGTATAGAATTTGGATAATCTAGTATATAAAGGTTTTGCATATACGCGTCATGAACGTATATTCGAAGTTTTAATATATTAGATAGATATATAGTCACACTCTAGTCGCCCGGAGATGATTCTACTGATGACTATATAGCATCAGTAGTGTGTGTTCGAGTTTCGAAGGTGTGATTTTCTATATATTTCCATTAGACTGGTGTGAGAACTAAAACTTATATAGATAGATTTATTTGTTGTGATTTGGCATCAAAACATGATTTTCTGTGTATATGTATCAAAATTATGAATTTGAAACGTTAATCCACTAACTGATTGATGTTTGTGTTGTTTGTTTATTTGTTTGATAATTTTTAACCATTAATGCCTAATAGAATCAAATATTGAATTGTATCGAAAATTAGTCGCATTTGCTTGCATATACATGTACTTACATTGAACAGGTCATAGCAAGGAGGCTAGAGTAGAGAATAAAATTTGTTTGCCCGACAAATAGGTACATGCTTACTACAATTTACTATTTTGTTTGGGTGATGATGATTTTATGAGCCTATTGGCTAGCCGCTTGGCTTTTTCTTTTTCTTTTTGAGATCAGAAGGCCTATATGGCAATTTCGGGATTTTCCCGTGGCTCCCGGTGCACGGGAGGTTATGGCGAAAATTTTCAAAAATTTAGGGTGTTAGCCAAATTTTTGAAAATTCTCATAAACTGAAAAGTTGGAGAACGGAAGTCAGATCGAACGTAGAGTTGATAAATCAAACCACTTTCGACTTTGTTCCTTTTCGGGGACGAAAAGTTTTAAGTGGGGGAGATTGTAACAACCCGAAAATCTGAGCCAGTTTAAAATTTTTATTTTGGTAATTTTAGCGGATTTTCTATATTTAAAATGAATTATTTTAAATAATATCGACGAGATATTTATTTTGAATAGAATTCGAACGTATATTATATACGTCGTCTTTAGGATATATATAATTTTATATAATTATAAATAGAATTGAAAATGGTGCGGTAGTTCGATAATTCGATTTCAAACTTCGATTGAATGTACTGGGTGCAAAACAATTCGGATTTTAGTGAAACCAAAAACATAAGAATCTAATTGATAGTATCTTTCCAACGAATCCGAAAAATCAAAATTTCATAGCGGGAATCAAAAGATATGTCCAGTTGAAAATTCTGAATAGTCGCTATGGAATTCAGGCCCTTAAAAATGGGAATTTTGCAAACGACCTCGGATTTCGACGAAACCACTTTTGTTGGGTCCATGATGTCAAATTGTTGCTAGATTCCAAATTTCATAATTTTTCGAATCAATATGTGAGCGTGGCAAAGGAAAACGCGTTTGACCAGTTTTAGTTGATTTTAATCGACTGGAAATTGGCCATTTTTCCAACGGTCTCAGAATTCGACGAAACTAGTTTTGTTAGGACCGTATCGTCAATACGAAGCTAGAAAATATTTTTCTGTAATTTTTAGAGTTAGTATGTGACCCCGATAAATTGAAATGCGCGTTCAAATTCAATATATAGAGTTATATGTTGATTTTGACGAAAACTGATCGAAACGAGCGAATCAGCCTACGATACATATCCCATTGTGTCTGGAATGGGGGTAATTAGCTATGGACGACAGGCGGTGGGCCTCGTTTTGAGGTCGAAAATAAAAGTTGTTTTTTGGTGAAAAATAAAATAATTAAATAATAAAAAAAATAAAACTCCCAATCTCTTTATCTAGCCCCTCCCCGTGTAAATCGATTCATTGCAGAAGGATAAGAAAAAAAAAGAGAAGGAAGCAAATCGCGATCGACGATCGCAGGGGGGGCTCGCCGCCGCCGCCGCTGGTGGCAGGCGCACCACCGCCTCCCTCTCTCACGTGCTCTCTTCCTCTTCTTCTTCCCTTCCTCTAAACCCATCCGTGAAGCCCACTCAACCGCGACGCAGCCCGCCCCACCAGACCCGAACCCCGATGCCCTAGCCCCCCCTTGCCGCAGCGCGAGGCACACCCCCTTCCTCCTACTGCTGACCGAAGACACCCCCCCTCTCTTCGACAACGACACGCCCTCCGTCCCTCAGACCTCCTCTCCAACCAACAGTAAGTTTTTTTTGTGTTTATCTAATTTAAAATTTGTTTTAAATCCCTGTTTTTTTATATATAATATTTAATTGGAATTGTGATTTAAAAAGGTAGGATTTTTGTGTAATAAAAATTTGATTTTTGCTATATGAATTAGCTTATAAAAATGGGACTCTTATTTATATGAAGAGTGAGGTTAAAAATTTGATCTTTATATAATAGAAGATGTAAAAATATTATTTTTACAGTATTAAAAATATAGTTTTTATATTTTTAGAACAATAAAAATATAATTTTTATTTATTTAATTAGAGTAATAAAAATATAATTTTTATTGTGGTGGAAGATTAAAAATATAATCTTTATATTTGAAAAGGCGAAATCTTTATATTTGAAAAGGAGAAAACTTTATATTTGAAAAGGCGAAATCTTTATATTTGAAAAGGCGAAAACTTTATATTTGAAAAGGCGAAATCTTTATATTTGAAAAGGCGAAATCTTTATATAGAGAATAGCGTGATAAAAATATAATCTTTATTATATGAACACCGTGATAAAAATAGAATTTTTATCTATATTGTAGCGGTGTAAAAATAGAATTTTTATCTATATAGTAGCAATGTAAAAATAAAATTTTTATCTATATAGTAGCGGTGTAAAAAAAGAATTTGTATGTATATAGTAGCGATGTAAAAATAGAATTTTTATCTATATAGTAGCGATGTAAAAATAGAAATTTTATCTATATAGTAGCGATGTAAAAATAGAATTTTTATCTATATAGTAGCAATGTAAAAATAGAATTTTCATCTATATAGTAGCGGTGTAGAAATGGGATTTTTATGTATTGAATAGCGAAGTAAAAATTCGATTTTTACATATGTAGAGAATACGGGCAACGAAGGTGACAAAAAGGCGAGAACGATGAAAATTTCTGTAAATGAAGTGTCGTGAAGTTTGGATAGCTTTCGGTGAGAATTTCTCACTCTTCAATTTATTTTTCTAGTTATATATATATACTAGGATGCAGAACGTGTTTAGTAGCACCCGACACAATCGTCCACAGACCATGGACTTGTTTGTTTGGCTGTGTAGTTGGTTAGATTATTTGAATTGAATTGAATTGTTTGGTGAAATGAAATTGATTTTATTGATGTGTGAATGGCGTGGGACTTCACTAGACTAGGGATAAGGCTAGGCCTCATCCCGTTTCTAGTATCGTGCCGTTATGCCGCCGAAATTTTCTAAAATAAGTTAGAAAAATAAAGAAAACATTTTATTTAATAAATGAACTGAATAGAATATTTTCATAGGTTGAATAAAATGTTTTATCGTTAAAAATATAATTTTTAACGTGAAAGTGAATAAATAAATATTTATAAACAAATCGGCCGATTTGTTTATATACACTGATTTGACTGATATTGATTGGGTCGATAAATTTTACACATCGCCCAACTGCACAACTAAAATCTGTGTTTGATTGTTTGAAACCCCACACGGGTGTTGGGATGAAATTTGAAGTTCACTCATCCTGATTGATTAAATATGTCGATCGATCGATTGACAGGCTGTTATAAGCGTTAGATGTCTATATTTGATGCTTATACTGTGTAGTGCACTTTGGTTGATGGTTGATTATTTTTCAATGCTATTATATACGGTTGATGTATGAAAATCCATATAATTAACTTTATATGGTAATTGATTGGGCCTCATTCCAATTTAGAAAATAAAGAATATTATAATATAAAGGTTCATGTGTTGACTGTACTCATCCGTTGAGATTAGTCGTGTGTTGAACGAAATATTTTAATAATAAAATTTACATCTTTATCATTATAATATAAAGGTTCATGTGTTGACTGTACTCTTCCGTTGAGATTAGTCATGTATTGAACGAAATATTTGAAACGAAATATTTGAAATAGAAATATTTGAAACGAAATATTTGAAAACGAAATATTTGAAAACGAAATATTTGAAAACGAAATATTTGAAAACGAAATATTTGAAACGAAATATTTGAAAACGAAATATTTGAAAACGAAATATTTGAAAATGAAATATTTGTAATAGAAATATTTGAAAAGGAAATATTTGAAATAGAAATATTTGAAAATAGAAATATATGAAGCCGTGCTGATTAGATTGACGCCATTTAGACGTGAACGATATTTATATCGATTTTATTCATTTTAAAATGAATATTGAAAAGTGATTTCGAAATCGAATATTTTGAAATGAAATTTGAATTGAATTGAATAGAAAACCAATTTGAATTGAATTGAATAGAAAACCAATTTGAATTGAATAGAAAACCAATTTGAATTGAATTGAATAGAAAACCAATTTGAAAAGAAATTGAATTTGAATTGAATTGGAAAGAAATTGAATTTGATTTGAGTAGAAAAGAAATTGAATTTGAAGTGAATATATAACGAATTCAAATTGAATTGAATTGAAAAGAAAATGAATTCGAATCGAATTAAAATCGATTTGAATTGAAATCAAATAGAAATGAAAGTAAAAAGAATTTAGAATAGAAAATTCAATTTTGATTTGAATTTGAAATAATGGTTGAAATTGTTTTTGAAATGAATTTAAACGATTTATAAAATTCGTTTTAAATAGAAATCGACGAAATATATATTATATATAATATAATGGCCTGAATAGAACGCACCGCGCCGCGGTAGTTCGCGAATTTCGACCATTGACTTCGAACGGACATTACGGGAGATCCGACCGTCGAATTCTCCTAAAACCGGAACCGATGGGTTCGTATCGAAAAGAGATTTCTAACAAATATTAGAAATTTGAAATCTAACGGTTGGATTTGGAGATACGTCCAAATCAAATTTGGAGAAGGTCGCTGTAAGTGCAGTTCGATGGCCGTTGATGGAAATCGACTGTACGGGCCTTAAAAAATTTATTAAAAATAGTTATAATTTGTGTAAAATCATAAGAAATGATTTGGGAAAAATTCGGATGAAAAACTCCATATTTGAAAAGATAAAAATAGTTTTTATCGAAATGAACTAGTTTTGAACTGAAATTTAAAACCCATTTATTTTTAAATAAATAAATTGGATTTGAAATGGGTTTTAAAAAGGATTGCTTTATGGGTTTATCGTGAAGGGTGTTTTAAATAACACTTACTCTTTAACCCGATAATAAATAGAAGGTGATTTGGGTTTATCGTGAACTGTGTTTTAAATGACATTAGTACTTTAACCCAGTAAAAGGAGTTTTAATGAATCTGAAATTAGATTGAAATGTGAAGTGATAATCTAAATTATCAAATTTGAAAAATAAGCGAGAATGGAGTATCACCAGTTTTGCTCCAAAGCGGTAGTTAAATCTTTAATTAGATTTGAACGTGAAATGGTAATTAATTTTACCGATAACACCGTGGTGTTAGATATGGAGTATCACCAGTTTTGCTTCATGGGAGGAATAGATTGGGATTGGGAAATAAAATAAATAATTACTTCGGTACGGTTCGCTAATCTCCGCTAGTTTGGGGAAAACCATAATTTGGTTTGAAATGACATCCAAAGGAAGATTAAAGGATAAATTTTAAAGAATTTATCTTGGATAAAATTAATGGGAACCTTTCCCTAAAAATGTGGAAATTTAGAAACTAGCTGTAGGTTAGTTAAGAAGAATGGTTTCCTAGTATTGATTTGATGTTGGTTTCGGCCTTCGGGGTTAATATTTGGGGAATTGCTCTCTTACTGATTTACGGTTAGTGACTAATGAATTGGAATGAGGCGTATGTTGTGTTTGTGTAACATTTGTTTTTAATATACGCGGGTTGTTCGGAAAGGCCGAGTTTAAACCCATTCTGAATAACCGATTCGACGATATGTCGAAGATGAAGACGGCGGTTGAAGACCGGAAGTCTTCACATTGTTTGGATAATTACTGATGATCCTGATTGGGTTGTACACCCAAGAGGACGGAAATAGTTGGTGGTCGTCCAGACGTACTTGGAGATGTTAGAAACTCTATTGTTGGATTTTGATGACAACAACTATACAATTATACCAAAGAACCTTTAAGCTAACCTGCAGGAAGATACTCAACAACAGATTCAAGAGCTACAACTGAAGATTAAATATGTTGTAAGAGTCTGTTAGTCTTAGATATTAATGTTAAAGTCTTCCTTGATGATCACACACACACATTTTATATGTATATAGCTTCTCTTATATAAAATAAGCAAGGAATAGTCTGATAACAGAAAACAGACGTCTGGTCTGAAATTTTCAGACGTCTGTTTGCTGAAACAGAATGTTTTTAAATACAATATTCAGACGTCTGGTTGCTATATTTCAGACGTCTGAAATGCCCCCGAAATACACTATTTCCTTGCTGATTTGATTTTTAAAATAAACAGACATCTGAATTTTATTTTCAGACGTCTGATTCTGAAAGGATGCGACTTCTACAAAAAGATACATCCATTTACTTTATAACTCTTGAGCAAAACTTTTCATGATTAGATGCATCTTTCTACATACTATAAATAGAGGGAAGATTAACTATTCCAACAACTGATTTTGATTCTAATTCTCTCTATCTTATACAAAAGCTCTCTAAATTCTAAAGTGATCTATTTTCATACTCGAGACTTTTAAACTTCCATAATCCTTCACATACTTCACGATTATCATAAAGGAAAGGCTATAGGAAGGGTGTACTTAACATTCGACAATCCGTGTTATCAAGAACACAAAAGAGTCAACAATTATTCTGTATTAGTGAAGACCTCTTCAGTGGTTGAGGCAAGAAATCCCGTTCGGCTGTTCGGGTAATTGTAAACCTATTCCTCCGGGTGAAGTGAGGGTTGTTGCGTTAGTGAAATTCCAGAAGGGAGTCTGGGACTGGACGTAGGACGGTGATCCGAACCAGTATAAATCGACTGTGTGATTTACTACTTACTACTGCTACTTTAGTATTCTACTTATACTCCATTCTATACGATCCTACCGCTGCATAGCCTCTTTCAGGAGATGGATCGATATGCGAGGAAAGTGCCTCCGGTTTCGTTCAGACCCAGAACGAACTTGTAAATGGATTGTGTGTTTGACATTGGATTTTATTCTGTGTTGATTGAATTCTGTTAAATATATATCTTCTTGGCGGCGGAGAATTTATCCTCTTGCTTAACGCCCTTCTCTGAGACGTACGAGCTTAGAGGTTATATATCGATAGATATCAATCGCATGGCATGAATTGCCTGTGTGGCACGCTGAGTTGCAGGGATCAAGGCTTCTGTTGAAAAGCAAAGTCTTGTGGTTGATGATCAAAGCACGGTCTACGTGGCAGCTTTGTGTATAACGTAAATTCGCGAGCCTCACACCTCGGTATGAGTTAAAAACGGGATACAGACTGCAGGGAGAGCACGACGTTTCTTTCTAGCTTTGGTGGTGTCAGTGACTTACCAGCCCTGACATTTATATACTTTTCACCTATGTGGTTGTTGGATGAGGCGCCTCGATTTTAGGTCTGTAAGGACCGGGAAACATGTGTTCAGGAATATTAATCCTCTAATGTAAGTGAGGACCAGCCCTGAAGATCCAGGGGTTACCCAGAGTGTGTAGTCCTGAGGCATTTGCTAGAGTGTCTCGAAGCGGAGAGGAGCTTGCCCCTTGCCTCGACTCATGACGGAAATCCAATTTCCAATACGTGTATTTCGGTTTTATTTGTAGAGCCTAGTATGGCGACATGATAGATGGTACCCATGCCACCTAGGATTGATATTTATGATTGAAATTGTTTTGACACTATACACTTATTATAGTATCAAATGATTTGTTTTAAACGTACCAAGCATGTTTGGCTATTATAAGGGAAAACCCTATCCTCCGGCTTGCGTTGCATTGTGTGATGGGACCTGGGTCTTATAATAGCTTCATTTTTCGAAAAAGCATTGCGTTGTTTATTCTATGCACTGGTATTCTTGGGAGGAAACCCGTTCCGTGTTATACGGCGTAGTCCCTTGAATTACTCTCTTTTAAAGTAAAGTTTTAAATAACTGTTTTAGTTCTCACAACAGTCACATGACTGACCTGGAGTTTATTGTTTTAACCTAAACTCTAGGTGCCCCTATTTTCCGCACGGGCAGCTAGTAGTTTTGGTTTTGCAGATTTATATTCACAGGATCCTGGTTTGCAGCTGGAATGATATCCGGAAAGCTCTGTATCCGTATATCACCTTCAGTTGTGCTTTGTATTATTTTCCGCTGCTATGTAATTTATTGTAATCTCTGATATTTATCGAATGTAATTTATTCATTCATACTCTGTATATTCTTGTATTATGATGGAATTGTTGTAATAACAATGAAATGTTCTTCCGTCTGCATTCGGATTCGTCTTGTCCTCACAGTAATTCGTTCTTTCTCACCTCTTCGGAGACCGGGGAAGTTCGGGTCGCTTCACAGATCAAGTCAGAAAAATGATGAGAAACACACCAGAAAACTGAGGAAAATAAAATTTCAAAAATAAAATTCAAATCTGCATGTATTCAGTTTTTATTCCTATTGAAGTGTACTGTGTGTGTGTTTCTGTATATGACAGGTATGAAGACTGGACTGAATGCAGAAAGATGTGAAGGCAAAAGATAAAAGACAGAAGACAGTGAAAATAAGAGGAGTGTCAGTGTGTCTGTGTAAATATATACGAATCTGTGTAAATGAAATTGTATATATGAAATGCAAACTGAGTGAATGTATGAGTGTTATAGTGAGGAGCTAATGTATATGAAAAAAGTGATTGTACTGATTATTTGTAATAAACAAAATATGTTTGAAATAAAAATATTATTTCACTGTTGTCAAACAGACTTGTCTATTCTATTCTGTTTATTTATAAGTACAAATATGTGAAGTGATTAAATAGTGGAGTTAAAATAGAAGTACTGTTTGAATGTTAGAAATATAATATTTATATTTTAAATAAAATACAGTAAATATTTGATTTTCTGTACAGATGTATTTTATTTAAATATAAATATTACATTCCTGTCTGTGATATAAATATAGAACAGTACAGTAACAAACACATTTATAAAATATATTTGGTTGTTATCATCAAACAAAAATCATATAATTGTGTATACAACACCGTTATATACAACACATCAGACAGCTCCTCAACGAATAAAAGATCCTCAACCCTCTCCTTGTTCCCTTTTGAAACTTCGACATCCTGTCCGGACATCCTAATTCGTCCCAAGATTCCACTTTGAAGGTATAAGGGGAGGGAAGGAAAATTCATGTCCAGAAACTTGACATAATTACCATGATAGATCAAAGAGAGGGCCTTTTCATAATATTCAGCCGCTATATCCGGAAGATGTACCCTATAGAACAAGGAAATTCTGTCTTGGGTTTCATAAATTATCCGTTTAGCATTAGAAAGGGTCACCTCCTTTGTTTTTAGATCCCTTGCGTGCTCCGCCAACATACTCCACTACTCGGGCATAAAGGCCGAAACCTCAGCAAGTAAGGAATTGTTGCCAACTTTGTAACTCTCAAGAAACGATCTCAACTAACAACAAACTTCCTCGTTATTCCTCTTCGCTAAATCTAAGCCATGAATCTTAGATTCCAGCGTGGATTTCTCTTCTTTGAGCTCTCTTGCCTCATGAGATAATAAAGTCGTCGATGCCCCGGCAATGTACCAACCTCCGGATATCTGAAAAAGGACAGTATAATATTAGGGTGCATTTATTTATAGGTCCCTATTAAGTTTCAAAATATAAAAAACCCGGTGATAAAAAGAATATAAAATACATCCTTGTTTTTGAACTTCCGCTCAAAAAATACCAGATGTACCCTTACGAACTTAAAAAACTATCCAACAACGGTACGTCATGATTTACTCAGTCAACCGTTCCTTCTATCTCGTTGGAAACCCTAATCCATTATTCTGCAAATCGTTCGATCACTACAGTCGTCCACCTTCTACGCTCTTACATCGCCATCGTTCCACCCGCAATAGCTGCCGCGCCGTCCACCGATGGCTCCACCGCCGTCGACAAACCCTCCTCTTCCTCCTCCTTCCCCAGTCCGACCCCCACCAAACCTCAACAGCCCCAAAACTACACCCAACCACGAAGTGACCATCGCCGCCGCCCCTGACTGGACTGCCTCCACCTCAGGCGCAGCCTGCTCCACACCCTCCACCATCCAGCGACGCATACATTTTCCATTAAATTTAGTTTAGTATTTTAATGTTAATTACGTGATTTTTTTCAATTTTTTTGTTGAGAGCTTATATGTATACAATTATTTTGTATAGTTGCATGCATGTATGCAATTATACTTAATATTTGTATCAACTTTGCTAATATTTTGCATATATTCATAAATGTATGAAAAAATAGTATTCATAAATATTTGTATCAACTTTGTTACTTATAGGTACAAAATTATTTTTATTAATGGATAATGTATGCAAGTATTCTCCATTGTTGCATAAAAGTATGCAACTATTCTTGTTTTGTGCATGCAAGTATTCAAATGTTCATCTTGTATGCATATACTCTTTCAACTTTGAACATTTGTTCACTTTTTAATCTTGATTTTTTTTACTTAATCAGCTTATTATACAGTTTTTATTTCATAATATTGTTATGAAGTTCTGTTTGTACAGTAAGTATGTTTTAAAAAAAAATCATCATCTGTTGGAGTAATTCTGCAAATATTTGCAGTTACATAAGCAATTATATTAAAAAATGCATATAAGTCTGCAAAAAATTATGAATAATTGTACCTAAGAACACAAAAATTCATAATGTCATGAGTAATTACAACAACTTATTTTAATTTAATAAATACCAAATTAATTCAGCTTAAACACAACATAATCATGTCCACCAGTTCGAAAACAAACTATCAGTCAACATTTTTTATTAAAAATACAAACACCACTTCCCCCTATTAATCACTGAGTTTGTTTTCGTAATTACAGCTGCTTCATAATTACTAATGCTCCCTCTTTTTTCAACACCTGCAACAGGATCATCTTCCAGCATAAGTCTATGTAATAAGAAGTAAAAAGTTATTAAATGTACAAAAGTTTTAAATATATGTGCACTAGTGTGCAAGCATTCTGGCTATATGCACACAAGAATGCAAGTATTTTATATAAATGTACGAAATTTAGCCAATAATGTTGATACATGAACACACGTGTGCAAGTGTGCAAATATTCTGCACATACGCACAAAACTGTACAAATATTATTAATAATAGCATACAACTGTGCAAATAAAAATAATAAATGCATACTAATGTGCAGGAATTTTAAATATATGTATACTAGCTTTCAGCTACCATGCGTAGATGCAAACAAGGGTTCAAGCATTCCGTACACATGCTTACATGTTTGGAAATATTCATAACAATACCTTAAAATCATGCAAGAACTGTTACCAGAATTTTGTAAATTTTTGCATACTAGTATGCTACTATTCAATATATATGTATACAATTATGCAACAATTTTAAATTAATGTATTCAAATCTCGAACAACTCATGTTAAATTCTTCCGCTTAGGCAAATGTTCTGAATAAATATTTAAATGTCTGCAACTTTTCTGATTATACGTATGCATATATGCAATTGTTATGAATAAGTTCATCCTTGTTTGCATATGTTTTGAAAATACGCATTCACAAATGCAATAATTTTGAATATATGCATACAATTATGCAAGTATTTTGAATATTAAAATACCAGCGTGCATTCACTCTGAATAAATGCATTCAAACGTTCAATTATTCATACTGGCATACAAGCTAACAACGGTACTGATTGTAAATAATACAATCATGCAACACTGTTGTATAGATTCATACTGATTTGCAAGAATTACGTGATAACATTAAATAAATAAAATAAAATAAAATAAATAAAAAAAGTTTACAGTGGGTTTGAGGGGGAATGGTGGCGCTGGGTGATGGAGGGGACCACTGTTATACGAAGAAAAAAAATCTACATTAACAGGCCTAATATGGAGTAATGAAATAAAATTACATGAACATAATCATATAATTATAAATAGATACATACATGACCTACTAAAACAGTAATAGCTGCATATTTATGTGCAAAATTCCAGAATATTTGAACATATGTTAATACAAAATATTCAGAAAAGATGCATATGAGTATGCATATATTATGAATGAATGCAAATTTTTATGCAATTTTTATCATACACGGAGATAAACAAAATATTCTGGATAGTTGCATATATGTATGCAATTATGAAGAATATTTGCATATATATACGCAACTATCCAGGATATATGCAAACAAGTATGAACGTATTTTTACAATAGTGGCATATTTGTATGCTTATATTCACATTATTTGTGTAATTTTATGCATGTTTTCAAAGTCGAAGAATAATTATCAAGGAAAAAATCGTAAATATGACTGTAAAATTAAACTAACTGAATTATAATCAACCATCAATAAAAGTCGACAATTAAAATAATTCAGAATAAAGATTCAACAAAAATCGATTGCAAAACTGAAATCAGTAAACAAAATTTAAAAAAAAAGGTATACATAACCTGGACGAAGACGGCTGCTTGAATACCCCAGTCTCCCCCTCCTAAGATCTGGCATCGCCGTCGTTCCCCTCGCAATAGCTGCCGCGTCGCCCACGGATGGCCCCACCGCCGTTGACAAACACTTCTCCGCCTCCCCCTTCCCCAAAAATATCTGCCGCCATCCACACAAATAGATCGATGTAGACCATCGTTAAAAATTGCGCCGCCATGAAGAATAATTTTTTTTTGAGAAAATAAAATCTGCAATACGTGTATCATCAGTAGTTAATTGCGGCGATAATTAAGAAAAAGGGCAATTGAGGGAAAATATTAGCCGCATTTGAAAAACAGGGATGAAATTTTTATGTTTTAGAAGAGGAGGATGTGAGCCTAATTAAGTTTGCTTTTAGGGACCTGAGCCTTATTTCACATAATATTAACCCTTACATAGGGCAAATAGGTGATGAATTTAAGAGAACAAGAGTATAAACCAGAAGTTGTCGTTTAATGAGATGAAGACAAGCACTAGACCAATCGTAAAGGCAAACCCTGGAATATTGGAAACATCAACAGAAGGTAAGACATATCTGACAATACTATCGAAGTCTGAAGCCGGTATGAGTGGATTTACGGGGTCACATTGCCGACAAGGAGGGGAAAGTGACTCATGCCCCCTTAAATTCGAAATTCTCTGAGAATTGGATCTTAGAAGGTCAACAATAAAATCACTTCTTGTGATCTCCACTGATGAAGGACACATATTAGGAGAGTTTCCAAGAAAAGGGGGAAGGGGGCTGGATAACAATCGACAATCAGGCAACTCAGCAATTTCATCACCAGAAGGACGAGGGATAAAGTTTGCACTCTTATATCTCTCGGAAGAACCACCACTGGCAGCCGAAGCTATCCTCTTTTTAGGAAAAGATTGAAGATGAGTAGAGGCAGAGGAAGATGGATGTAAATCATCCCCAAGAAACACTGAACTGGGGGAAAAGGAACCCCACCCACAACATCAACAACTTGAAGCTTCTTCGCTCCAGGCTTCTCCTCTTTTGAGCGAAGCCCAACAGACTTGGTTAACTTGGAGTCACCCAATTGTGGAATCCCAAAAATGGTCCTGCCAAGTGATATCATAGAATAAACATGTGTTTTAATCCAATTCCTATTTATAAGTGCATACAAAAAACATACAAGAAAACAAACGATATAGAATTTCGTTAACCCCTTTCGATAATGATATTGACTGCGAAGATCAATGTCAACAGGTTAGATTGCCTTATATTACAAACTGGTTGTTCATACAAATTTTACTTTTAAGAACCCAAATAATAATTAGGGATGGATACAATTTATTAAAGGTCACCATTAAACATCATCTCAAACAATTGTTGAGGATTTAATCTGCACTAGGACCATCGAACCTCAATTCAAAGCATAATCCAAACCAATGATTGAGATTAGAGCAGGAAAACTCACAATTAGCTAGGTTGAAACCTTAAAAAATAGTGCGATAAATTTCGATGAATAATAATCTCGCTTGAGTAAAATATTATGCAGGAAAAAGAAGGAAGAAGAAAAGAAGATTCCTCTTTTTTGGCAAAAGTTCGCTTTTTCATCTCTACCACACATCTAAAATCGAGTCAACAAGCAGGATTCATGATAAGAAAGAAAAAAACCGTGCACGATTAAAGTCTGATAGCTAATTGGTTGAGAAAAGACAAAAAGTTGACTTGAAAAGTCGAAAACGCCCCTTCATCGAGGGGGCAAATGTTACTACCAAAATCAACTCTGAAACAAGCTGATGGTGAAGGGGTATCGGGTGACCACAAGCACATAGGAATCCTCCAAAAGTAAAAGGCAAACACTAGAAAGAATGGCCCGCAAGCTGCATAAACCAGCACCTTCCAAGGAGAAAGAAGCTCAAAATCTACGAAATGCCAATAACGCATATCCGGCAGGGCCCATCCGACTGGATCTACCCGGAAGAGAGTTCTGTAGCGAAAGGTCATCTGAGCCAGAAACTAAGAAAGAGAAAGACAAGAGCTTCCCTTATTGAAATCCGGAAGGGCTATTGGTATTAACATGCTTAATACTGATACATCAAGGGGAAAAGGCATCAAAAGAATCAAGACTGAAGTATATAGAGATTATCTGAAACCAGCTTCCGAAGCGTCTGCTACATAAATACCGAAGGGTCACATTGATAGACAACAGACCCATCAACAGGAGTTACCTTCCAAAAGACCAGACTATCCCAAAAGTTCCACCAGAAGGTCAATCGAAATCCTGGCTGGGATATGGGCTATCCATACTACTCTACTTAGTACAGACACCGATAGTAGGCTCGAACCGACAATCATCCACATACACCATGAGGGAAAGCTCCTCTAAGTATTCATGAGAAAGCCGGAAGCCTACAGCCGGAAGCTTACATGCTAAAGCCTACATCCAGGAGTCACAAACGGGAACACAAGTGCCTTCCGAAAGACATTATATCAGCAAGCTTATCTCAATCTCAAAAAAATCCCAATTGATTGGAACCCTCACTTTTGAGGCTATAATCAGCACTACAAAGCGTTGGGAGCTAAAGCAACCGAAACCAAGTAGAAAAGAGGTCGATAGAGATACTTGTAGGCCCAACGGTCCAACAGCCGAAGGGTCCCCAAATTCTCTATAAATAAGACCCCAGGGGTCACATTTTGGGAGGGCTCTCTCTCTCTCGTTCTTTTGATTCTTGTTCTCTTTCTCTCTAGAGTAAATCCTAATACTTAGACCAATTTGTGGATTTCTTCTATTTTGTTCATATGTTCAAAAATCAATGGTCAATAAAGAGTAAATCTATATCCATGGTATTTCCCTGTGTGTTTATCCTACAATTTTCTTACCTATCATTGCTATAATTTACTGTTTGCTTCCTACATATATATGGATTCTCGTGCAAAACTTTCCGCAGATCGGATAAAACACCCTTCCTGTAGGTTTAAACCCTTCCTGCAAGCTTAGGCCCTCCCTACGAGCTTAGATCCTTCAGCGAGTTTGGTGGCAGTTTTCCTTTCTACCATCCATTATGTCCTTTATCAATGGTTGTGTTTAGTGATCCTTCTCCCCAAGGTAACTATTGGTTTTTGAATAGCTTGAGTGTGATATTCACTCCATCGAGGGAGAGTAATTATTCCTTTGGATTCTAGGCCTTGATACCTAGGAACGGTGATCTAACCTAAACACGCGAAGGCTGAACAACCTATTTTTCCCTTAGGTCCATACCCATTGAACTATCTCCCGTGTTGATGAAAAACATCGTTAACACCCGGTTCTAGCTAAAAAACCCATACACCATAAAACGAAATGTATCTAGGCCCGTTTGAGCTGCCCAGCGTACTTGACCATACAACAAAATCGTGTAACCCCTGCTTTGGGTCCGCTAGAACTTACGATCATGATAATTCCTCGGTCTTCGGTATCTCTAGCCATCAATGACGGCGACCATCCAACCATTGTTAACAAACTCAGAGCACCTTTGAGTTGTCATCACATTCGTTGCATTATAACGGACAACGAACACATCACTGTAGCAAAGAACGATCCATGTAACAATGGTCGATCCATGTAGCAAATTTCCGGCCGACCCATCCTGTAGTTGTTTCCCGGCCGACCCATCCTGTAGTACTTTCACGTCCAACCCATCCTATAGTAGTTTCCGGCCGACCAATAGGCACAGTATCAGATTCCCGGCCGACCCATAGGCACTATAGAAGATTTCCAGCGGACCCATAGGCACTGTAGCAGGTTTCTAGTTGATCCATATGCACTATAGCACCAATCCATGTTGTCTTGCTCTCCAAGCCACACTACCGACCGATCCATGACCTTTTTCTCTGACAGGTACATCACCTAACGTATCTGATCCATCCACAAACTTGACCAAAACTTCGCCAAACGACTATATTGACGAAATCAACTCAACCAATTCATCCAATTCAATCACAAACATGTTGTCAAATCACTAACAACTTGAAAATGACAATTATCATCAATAATTATGTAAAATTCACAAAAATCATGATAAATGAGTAATTGATAAAAACAATGGATTGAACTTGCATAAACATAAGAAATTATATGGTAGTTACAGGTTTTAAGTGGCTAAATTAGATCCTATGGCGATTCTTATGAAAATAGACTGTTGGATCTAGATTAACCCTAGAGGGGGGGGGGGGGTGAATAGGGTTTATCACAGTTTTTAACTGAATTAAAATTCTAACGAGATAATAATAAACAGATCATAGACTATAGCAGAAACAAAAATGCAAAAAATAAATCAAACACAGATATACACAGCTTCGGCAAAACCCTGCCTACTGCTGCATTTCTAAGGTTTCTACTAGGTGATAGAACAGTTCCCGCATACAAGACCATGTAAACTCGCAAACCCTGCTCCTATTCTAACCCTATTCTCAAAACTGTAGACTGATCGATATCCCCTCGATCAGATTTCCCCTGATTACGACCTTGTAACCAGTAACCCAGATTTTACAGACTCTGTCAACTGTCAGTCACCACCCTGACTGAACTCCCTAGTATTTTACAGACACTAGAACTTTTCGGTTCGATTAAAATACAAAAAAACAAAAATAAAAGAAACCCTTTTGAATTTGAATGAAGGAGTTTAAATGTAAGGGGTCATCCCCTTTTTAAAAAACAAAGCCCAAGCTCCTTATCATTTCTTGGCCGGCCCATTTGGTTATTCATTTTCTCTGATCCCTTGGTTCTCTGGAAAAATGGCGGCGGCTTGAAAAAAGAATCCGAACTAGGGTTTCCTCAATAAACCCCCAAATTGAATCGATCTCTTGATGAAATGAAGTTCTATGATGCTCGACCTCTCTATTGCTTTCTGCTACTTCGATATGGAATTTGTTCGGTCGAAAATGATTGAAAAATGTGAGTTTTCTCTGATTTGAATTTTTTTGCTCTCGAGTTGATTGTTTATTTTCGATGCGTGCCTGTGATGTAAATGGGTGTGCATATAATAGGGTAGAATCGAAAACCCTAAACTCTAATTTCACCATAAATGATTCGATCTGATTTAGGTCAGTTTCCTCCTTTGATTTCTTCGATTGAAATGAATTAAAAGGCTTTCCACTTTTGATTGCTCTGCCTTATAACATCTAATTGAAACTGATTTGAGGATTTCCCTTTTTTTGTATCATGAATGGATTCCTTCGATTTAATCAGCCATGAATAATTGGTATGATTTGTTGCCTTGTGTTGAATTGAACCGATTTGGCTTTGCCATTTTTAACTTGTGAGAGAATTTCACAAATCCAGTCACTAAAAACAAACTTGCCAAACCTGTGAGCACTGATTTGTCAAAAAGAATTTCTTTCCAAAAAAGAATTCTTGTGAATGTCCAAAAAATTATGTCTTGTCGAATTTAATTTTCATGCAAAAATGTTTCCTGATTTATCCCATTCCTGGAATTAGTAAAATTTGTTTTTGCCAAAATAAAAAAGTAAAAAAAACAGTAAATTCTGTTTCCATTTAGTAGTTGCCAAAAAACATTTCCTGATTGATCTCATATGTGATTTCTTTGCACTGATTTGATCCCACTTGCTCGAACCATTTTGAAAAAACTTGACAGTTTTGAGGGTTTTCATATTCATGGCTTTGTGCCTTGCTTGCACCACTGTTTTTGCACCATTTAAAAAATGTTGACTTGTCGTGACATTTTTGAAATGCCTCTTTTCTTATCACCTAAAATTTTGCACCATGTTTTAGATGCACTTGAGCTTGAATCACATTGCTTGACCATGCAAGTGCATGGTATATCCCACATACACTTGTGTGTAGTTCTTCATTGCCGTGATGCTTGTGACACTTTGAAATGCATATGCTGTATTGACAATTTTTTTGATGCTGCACTTTTCACCTGTGTTTTTTATTCCTTATGAACTTGACATGCATGTATATGCTGTTGCACTTCTTTGCAACTGAAACTCCACCTCTTGCTCCATGCTCCATGTAACACCCCACCTCCGCCAATGCCACTCTTGCAAGCACACTAGTTTTGGAGGGGCGTTAAACAAGGTAAACATGCATGCAGATATCATAGGACAGAACATATAAGTAAAAATGAGTAGTAAAGCAGCGGATAAAACTAGCATTTCAAAACCATAGTCAAGTTACATCAAAGTACTGAGTCATTATTTTCCCATAAAACAAAGTCTAGAACATAAACTGAAAACTGAAAAAGAAACATAAAGTAACTATCCCCAAAGTAGCATAAGGCCATAGCATGCTCAAACCATACGTGAGCTATCCAGAAAAGCTGCTAAAGATCCAGCTAGGTACCAGTGTTCCCACCCTGTAAACCTGGGGGGAAACGGAAGAAAAGAGGCGAAAGAAAATGGGTCAGTCAAAAGACTGGTAAGTCCTATCTACTATCAGTATAAAAACTAATAAAGTTAACTGGACATGTAAAGCAGAGATGAGACATAGGGTGATAACTGGCATGGTGAAAAGTTAACAAGATAGATCAAGTGTGGCATCGCATATACAAGGTTAAGTTGCACCAGGTGTGTACTAGTATTCCAATCCATGTCAAGTATATACAAGAAATGATCCCTTGGCCCAAAGCTGGCCCACATCATGAGATGACCTAAATCGAGGTCCAACTACTCGGTCTAGTCGATCGGCTCCCTAAAAGCCTAACTCGTCAAGTGTCGGTGTCATACGGCCCAATCACGAAGTGTAGTCAAACTGTGCTAGGTCCACCCTAGGGTGTATCAAGCCCTAGGGTGCCAAACACGGACACAAATCAAGCACGCACAGTCTAAACCTACGGGTGCCCGTGTCTACTTTTTCAACTCCGGACCATGTGCACGACCATGGCCCGCCTGAACCTACACCGGCGCACCTACTCAGCCGTCGTTTTGGTCGCTTACATGTCAGCCCAGTAATCGTGCCCCACCCTAGCCTAGTCCCTAGGGTATCATGATACAATCAAGAGGGTTACTGGTGAAAAGGACCACGTAACTAGGGTTTCTAGCGGGTTAAATGTGGTTAACCCTACCCAATCAAGTATCAAGTTGGTTAAGTGTACCCAAGGTTCATGACTTAACCGCGTCAACCCATCATGTTTAATTGGTTAAGTGTTCAAGTGGTCCATGACTTAACCCTACCATGTGGCATTAATTAACTTAATGCACCCAACCTCTCACATTAGACCTTGTTGTGGTTACTAGTTAAGCCGGGCGGGTACGGGTAGCTTTACACCACAACTTGGTCTAACCTCGGGTTTCAAGTGCGACATGACCAACTACTCACATTGGGTCCTATTGCTTGTAGCCACTAGTTAAGCCGGTCGGTTCCGGGTAGATTTATGCTACAAACTCAACCCAACCTCGAGTTGGCCACACTCATATTTTCTAAGTGACATGTTCATTATTATGTTTACAACATAATCACAAGTCAATGTTCATGTCATATTTCAAAATCATGTTTCATGTTATTGATGTTACCCAAACCCAACGCATTCCCCTCGCATGTACGTTTCGCATAACATAGATCAAAAGAGGGAACTTGGCAAACATGACAAAAAGGGCATAAGGTAATAAGGTTGGCCACAAGTTAAACATGGTGGCATATGAGGCATAAATATGTTCATAAGCTTGCATATTACATCATAGGCCTCAAAACATGCATAATATCAACTTAAGCAAATAGGTGGAACATGATCATGAATGACATAGGGTGATGACTAGAAGTTCGCATATAACATTATATGCAAGTTATCATAAAAGTTATGAGAGTTCTCATGTTGCATAATGCAACATTTCAACACAAAGCTTATAGCTTTCTATGCATAAGGTAAAGGTGATAACTTTACTAACATGCATAGAATAAATTTATGCATAACATGATAGGATCAAAGAACATATCAAACTTAGGCCCAAACTCAACTTGCAACATGTCATATTTAACTTCATAGTTAGAATCTAAGAGTAGTATAGGGCTTACAATGAGCGGTTATGCGATCTAGATCAATATATATAAAGATTGAGACGAAGCCACAAGCAAAATCCGCAAAGAAAATAATAAGCTCCACTTAAACGCCTTGAAACAAGAAGTAATAATTCCAATGACAAAGAAAGATGGCTCTTTTACTTAAGAAAGATGGCTCCTTTATGACATAGATTGATTTGAGGCACTCATGCTCTCATGAAGAAGGTGGAGGCCATGATTAAGAAACATTTTGGCATAGTTTAGTTGTAGGAATGATCAATGAGGGTTTAGGCTAGGTCTAGGGGTCTTTTTATAGGTGATTAGGTTAGTTTAGACCATAGGATTAACCCTAAATCGAATCTGAGCCATCAACTCCCGTCAGAAACTTCCAGAACAAGACCCAACATGTCAAACTGGTGCACCAGGAAAAATGGTCCGGCCGGGGGGTCGACCCCTGGGTCGACATGTGTGTCGACCCATTGGGGGGGGGGGGCGTCGACACTTGTGTCGACCCCTGTGTCGACCCTGCCTGGGGCGGGAAAATTCCCGCCCATTCTGCCTTGGTTGTAAATTCGAATCTGAATTCGAATTCGAACTGTTTTCGGGCTTGGAATTTTCTGAAAACTTCATTGGGCCATAACTTGGTCATACAGACTCCGTTTTTCGAAAAGTCGGACTCTATTTCGCGTATTTTTCCGAGACGAACACATTGGCACAGCCCGTTTCCCTTGATTCAGATTTTACAATTTAACTCTGCCTTGATTTACATTATAACATGTTATTCAAAAATACGGGTTGCTACATTCTCCCCTCCTTAAAGGATTTCGTCCCCGAAATCTCCAAGTTAGGAAGAAGGTATCCTACCATCCATCATCCATCTACCCAAAACATCATCCACGTGCAGTCAATGTCCTTAATAAATTCTAAATGCTGTATGATTATATGCAAAGGTGTGTGTATATGTACTTATCTAATGCGAAAATCAGGCGGTTACTGATCCAGTAAACCCCCTTAATGCAAAGTATGTTAGTGAAATGAGTCCATATGTATGCAAATTCCTAACATAATTTATAATCTCTACATGAGTGCACATAACATTCACACATATGCAACATCCACGTGATAGCATAACAAGTTTCATCCATGAATAAGTATAAGCACTCATGCATATGCAACATGAAAGTGTGTGAGCCGATCTTAGTGCTTAATGTGTATCATGCATCCACGAGTATCCACTTGCAAACACTTGCAACCACTTGCAACCATCAAGCATAACATGTTTCAAATACATGTTTCATCCAAAGGGTTTCTACCTAAGGTTCTCATGACACGATTACGAGATAACAAGATAAACAAGGTAAACATGGATAGCAAAAGAAAGATATGCTAATTAGGAAAGGAGATTGAGAATGTACCCTCAAAAAGGAATGGATAAAGCCCACGCATCTTCTCCTCGGTTTCCCAAGTTGCATCTTCATCGGCTTCACTCCACTGAACTTTCACCAATTTGACTTCTCGATTCCTTAACTTCTTGATCTCTGTTCCCAAGATACGAATCAGAGCTCTCCTCAAGGTTGCGTCTTTCTCTACCTCCACGTCTTTAAGAATGCTTGGTTCAACCACCTCAGCGGACTCATGTAGGCACTTCCGGAGATGCGAGACATGAAAGACATTATGCACTCCGGCTAGCTTCTCGGGCAATTCCACCTTATAGGCCATCTTTCCAATTCTTTCTATGATAGGGAAGGGTCCTACGAACCTTGGTGCCAGCTTCCCAACTGGTCCAAAACGTACCACTTTACGTAAAGGGGAAACCTTCACGAAAACCATGTCTCCTACTTCGAATTCCAAATCTGCCCTTCGCTTGTCAGCATAGGATTTCTGTCTATCTTGGGCCGCTTTCATCCGTCTTCTCACCAATTCAACTTTCTCGGATGTGTCCCGTATCATATCGGGCCCAAGTATAAGCCTATCTGTTGTCTCCCACCAACAAGATGGTGACCTACACGGCCTCCCATACAAAGCTTCAAATGGTGCCATCCCTATGCTGGCTTGATAGCTATTATTATAAGCAAACTCTACAAGAGGAAGGTGGTCTTCCCAAGTACCACCAAAGTCAAGAACACAAAGCCTCAAAAGATCTTCTAGCACTCTATTCACCCTTTCGGTTTGGCCATCCGTCTGGGGGTGATAGGCTGTACTCAGATTCAATCGCGTACCCATCGCTTCTTGCAAACTGTTCCAGAACTGACTAGTGAAAATTGGGTCACGATCGCTAACTATGCTAGAAGGAACTCCATGCAACCGCACTATCTCCCGAAGATAAATAGATGCTAGCCATGATGCGGTCCTCTAGCTCTTTACTGGAATGAAGTGAGCACTCTTCGTAAGTCTATCAACTATGACCCATATACTCATGTTCCCTCTCCTTGACTTAGGCAATCCATCCAAAAAATCCATAGAAATACTCTCCCACTTCCATTGCGGGACCTCCGATGGATGTAATAGCCCACCGGGTTTCTTCAACTCGGCTTTCACTTGTTGGCACACCATGCACTTTGAAACATATTCTGCCACATCTTTCTTCATTCCGGCCCAAAAGAAAATGCGCTTCATATCTCTATACATCTTATCTCCCCCAGGATGTATAGTCATCTTCGAGTGATGTGCTTCTTCGAGAACTTTATGCACCAAGTCTCCTACTTGTGGAACGCATAGCCTTCCATCATGCCTTAGCCAACCTTTATCATCAATAGTATATCTAGCAAGGTGACTAGACGTCTCACCACGGATCAACTTGCCCATGATCTCAACTATCTGCAGGTCTTCCTTCTGTGAAGTCCCTACTTGATCAAGAAGTGTGGGTCTAAGCTCAAGGGATGCTAATGAACCCGTCATCGACTCAACAGTCGTCGTGAAATCAAAGGTTTCCAAGAACTCTAAGTTCTTCATCTAAATGAACAAGGGACTCAAAGCCAACCTCTTTCTACTTAGTGCATCTGCTACAACATTACCCTTGCCAAGGGTATAAGCTATCTCGAAGTCATATGATGCCAAGAATTCCATCCACCTTTGCTGCCTTAAATTCAGATCTTTCTACGAGAAGAGGTACTTGAGTGACTTGTGATCAGTATACAACTCAAACCTTTCGCCTAGAAGATAATGAAGCCAGGATTTGAGTGCAAAGACGATCGCCGCCAACTCCAAATCATGAGTGGGATAGTTCTTCTCATGAACTTCAAGTTGCCTACCCCCATAACATATCACCCTTCCCTCTTGCATCAGAACAACACCTAACCCCGTGCCACATGCATCTGTGTACACGGTAAACATCTTACCACTATCGGGTAATGCCAAAACTGGAGTTGTGGTAAGGGCTCTCTTGAGCCTTTGAAAAGCAAGCTCACACTCCAAGTCCCATGCAAAGACTAAGTTCTTCTTCGTCAACTTAGTAAGAGGGGCTGAAATCTTAGCGAAGTTCTTAATGAACTTCCTATAGTAGCCTGCTAGACCGAGAAAGCTTCTTACTTCGGTTGCATTCCTAGGAGTCTTCCAGTCTTGAACCGCAACCACTTTCCCGGGATCCACAACTATGCCTTGCTTAGAAACTATATGTCCAAGAAACTGAATTTCCCTTCTCCAAAAATGGCATTTGAAGAACTTGGCTTTCAACTGATGAGCTCTAAGCATATCCATCACTTCCTTGAGATGTCTAGCATGTTCTTCCTCATCCTTTGAGAAGATCAGAATATCATCCATGAAGACAACCACAAACTTGTTAAGGAACTCCCTGAACACCCTACTCATCAAATCTACGAAGTAGGCGGGTGCATTAGTCAAACCGAATGGCATGACAAGCCATTCAAAGAATCCATCCGGAGTCCTAAACGCAGTCTTATCAATACTATCCTCAGCCACTCTAAGCTGATGGAATCCGGTGGCTAGATCAAGCTGAGAGAAAACAGAAGCACCAACAAGCTGGTCAAAGAGATCATCAATCCTCGGTAACGGGTGCCTATTCTTCTTTGTCAGCTTGTTCAACTCTCGATAATCAACACATAGACAAAGCGAACCATCCGCCTTAGTAGCGAATACCACCGGAGCACCCCATTCAGAAATGCTTCGCCTAATAAAATTCTTCTCAAGCAGCTCCTTGATTTGCTTACTGAGCTCTCTTCTTTCACGTGGGGCCATGTGCCTAACGGGAAATGATACTGGCTTGGCATTATTGACTAGATAAATGCGGAAATCTATCTCCCGTTTAGGGGGTAACCCCTTAACCTCTTCAAAGACATCAGGATATTCTCGAACCACCCTTACAGATTGCAGATCATTGATGGACGAGTCAAGAGATTCAAGATAACATAACATGACGGGACCTCTAGGGTTACAAGAAATTTCTAGGGTATTACCGAGGCGAGTCATGAGCCTCACCACCCTATGCTCACAATCGAGAATGGCTCCATAACTGGACAACCAATCCATGCCCAAGATCAACCCGTATCCCGTGAATCCGAGAGCATAAGCATTACACGTGAATTCTACGGTCAAGATGGAAATCTTCAAATCCACACAAATCATAGATAAATGGGCGGAACCCCCAATTGGATTTGAAACACTAACGGGATCCTCAACTAGACTAGTACTTAGGTGCAAACTTTCAACAAGATCAGAAGAAATAAAACTATGCGATGTGCCAGAATCAAATAAGGTGCGAACAGGATAATCAGAAATATAAACAAGACTTTCTACAGAAATACTACCTCGGTCCTGAGCTGGCGCAGTGTTGAGAGCATGCACTTGCCCTCCAGAAGGTCCTGCACGCTGATTCTGCCCTTGCTTCTTGGGGCAATCCTTGCTAAAATGTCCAGTCTCTCCACAATGAAAGTATTCGCCCAACTTCCTCTTCTTCTTCCTACAGTCTTTAGCTATGTGCCCAACAATCCCACAGTAGTTGCATTTTCTTGGGTCCTTTGCCTTGGCCTTGTTGCCCTTGTTGTTCTTTTTGTTCTTGTTGTTCTGATTGCTCTGGTTTCCTCCCCACTTGGAGTCTGTCTTCTTGGCTTGCGTCTCATTAGGCTTGACTTCTTTCTTGCCATTCTTATCGTCTCCTTGAAGCAATGCCATGTCTACTAGGCCTTCAAAAGTGGCTCCCATGGGTATATGAGACAGAGCTAAACCTTGTAATGGCTCGTTCAACCCTCGTGCAAAGCGTAAAGCCTTCTTCTGGGGAGTATTAAGCATGTCCCAACCGAATCGAGTGAGTTAGTTAAACTCATTCACATACTCCCTCACTGTCATATCCCCTTGCTTCAAAGATATAAACTTCTCAAATTGCAGATTTGCCTCAGCTGATGATAGAAACTTGAGCCCAAACCTCGTCCTAAAGTCGGCCCAAGTCTCTATAGGTCTAGTAGCATTGGTGACCTCCCACCAATAAGCAGCTTCTTCTTTTAATAGCCATGCTGCTAATAAAACCTTTCTATGGTCTTCCACATCAAAGATAGCGAAAAGATCTTCAGTTTCTTTCAACCAATTTCGTGCCTCCACAAAAGTCTCTGTCCCAATGAAATTCTTGCCACCCATCGCCTTAAAGTCCTTGCAAACCTTTGCAAAATCCGCTTGTGGATGCTGAGGAGGAGGAGGAGGAACCTTAGTTACGGTGGGGGTAGTTGCTGGGCCCGCATCGTTGGCCCTAGCTTCCAAGTACCTCCGGAACCATCCGGGAATGGTCACTCCTTCGGGAAGGTTAAGATCGTCCATACTGAAAAAGAAAAAGATAGATTTAGAACGAGGAAACGAAGGATAGTGCTAATGGCTTTTGGGGAATAGCCTTTTAAAATAACTAGACTTTTCTTGGAAAATACTTAATTGGTTTTGAAAATAGTTTTTCAAAAAGGTAAGTTTAAAAAAAAACACTTTTGCTCAAATCTTGTAAACCTTATGCTCTGATACCAAATGTAACACCCCACCTCCGCCAATGCCACTCTTGCAAGCATACTAGCTTTGGAGGGGCGTTAAACAAGGTAAACATGCATGCAGATATCACAGGACAGAACATATAAGTAAAACGGAGTAGTAAAGCAGCGGATAAAACTAGCATTTCAAAACCATAGTCAAGTTACATCAAAGTACTTGGTAATTATTTTCCCATAAAACAAAGTCTAGAACATAAACTGAAAACTGAAAAAGAAACATAAAGTAACTATCCCCAAAGTAGCATAAGGCCATAGCATGCTCAAACCATACATGAGCTATCCATAAAAGCTGCTAAAGATCCAGCTAGGTACCAGTGTTCCCACCCTGTAAACCTGGGGGGAAACGGAAGAAAAGTGGCAAAAGAAAACGGGTCAGTCAAAAGACTGGTAAGTCCTATCTACTATCAGTATAAAAACTAATAAAGTTAACTGGACATATAAAGCAAAGATGAGACAAAGGGTGATAACTGGCATGGTGAAAAGTTAACAAGATAGATCAAGTGTGGCATTGCATATACAAGGTTAAGTTGCACCAGGTGTGTACTAGTATTCCAATCCATGTCAAGTATATACAAGAAATGATCCCTTGGCCCAAAGCTGGCCCACATCATGAGATGACCTAAATCGAGGTCCAACTACTCGGTCTAGTCGATCGGCTCCCTAAAAGCCTAACTCGTCAAGTATCGGTGTCATACAGCCCAATCACGAAGTGTAGTCAAACTGTGCTAGGTCCACCCTAGGGTGTATCAAGACCTAGGGTGCCAACCACGGACACAAATCAAGCACGCACAGTCTAAACCTACGGGTGCCCGTGTCTGCTTTTTCAACTCCGGACCATGTGCACGACCATGGTCCGCCTGAACCTACACCGGCGCACCTACTCAGCCATCGTTTTGGTCGCTTACATGTCAGCCCAGTAATCGTGCCCCACCCTAGCCTAGTCCCTAGGGTATCATGATACAATCAAGAGGGTTACTGGTGAAAAGGACCACGTAACTAGGGTTTCTAGCGGGTTAAATGTGGTTAACCCAACCCAATCAAGTATCAAGTTGGTTAAGTGTACCCAAGGTTCATGACTTAACCGCGTCAACCCATCATGTTTAATTGGTTAAGTGTTCAAGTGGTCCATGACTTAACCCTACCATGTGGCATTAATTAACTTAATGCACCCAACCTCTCAAATTAGACCTTGTTGTGGTTACTAGTTAAGCCAGGCGGGTCCGGGTAGCTTTACACCACAACTTGGTCTAACCTCGGGTTTCAAGTGCGACATGACCAACTACTCACATTGGGTCCTATTGCTTGTAGCCACTAGTTAAGCCGGTCGGTTCCGGGTAGATTTATGCTACAAACTCAATCCAACCTCGAGTTGGCCACACTCATATTTTCTAAGTGTCATGTCCATTATTATGTTTACAACATAATCACAAGTCAATGTTCATGTCATATTTCAAAATCATGTTTCATGTTATTGATGTTACCCAAACCCAACGCATTTCCCTCACATGTACGTTTCGCATAACATAGATCAAAAGAGGGAACTTGGCAAACATGACAAAAAGGGCATAAGGTTATAAGGTTGGCCACAAGTTAAACATGGTGGCATATGAGGCATAAATATGTTCATAAGCTTGCATATTACATCATAGGCCTCAAAACATGCATAATATCAACTTAAGCAAATAGGTGGAACATGATCATGAATGACATAGGGTGATGACTAGAAGTTCGCATATAACATTATATGCAAGTTATCATAAAAGTTATGAGAGTTCTCATGTTGCATAATGCAACATTTCAACACAAAGCTTATAGCTTTCTATGCATAAGGTAAAGGTGATAACTTTACTAACATGCATAGAATAAATTTATGCATAACATGATAGGATCAAAGAACATATCAAACTTAGGCCCAAACTCAACTTGCAACATGTCATATTTAACTTCATAGTTAGAATCTAATAGTAGTATAGGGCTTACAATGAGCGGTTATGCGATCTAGATCAATATATATAAAGATTGAGACGAAGCCACAAGCAAAATCCGCAAAGAAAATAATAAGCTCCACTTAAACGCCTTGAAACAAGAAGTAATAATTCCAATGACAAAGAAAGATGGCTCTTTTACTTAAGAAAGATGGCTCCTTTATGACATAGATTGATTTGAGGCACTCATGCTCTCATGAAGAAGGTGGAGGCCATGATTAAGAAACATTTTGGCATAGTTTAGTTGTAGGAATGATTAATGAGGGTTTAGGCTAGTTCTAGGGGTCTTTTTATAGGTGATTAGGTTAGTTTAGACCATAGGATTAACCCTAAATCGAATCTGAGCCATCAACTCTCGTCAAAAACTTCCAGAACAAGACCCAACATGTCAAACTGGTGCACCAGGAAAAATGGTCCGAACGGGGGGTCGACCCCTGGGTCGACATGGGTGTCAACCCATTGGGGGTGGGGGGGTCGACACTGGTGTCGACCCCTGTGTCGACCTTGCCTGGGGCGGGAAAATTCCCGCCCATTCTGCCTTGGTTGTAAATTCGAATCTGAATTCGAAATCGGACTGTTTTCGGGCTTGGAATTTTCTGAAAACTTCATTGGGCCATAACTTGGTCATACGGACTCCGTTTTTCGAAAACTCGGACTCTATTTCGCGTATTTTTCCGAGGCGAACGCAATGGCGCAGCCCATTTCCCTTGATTCAGATTTTACAATTTAATTCTGCCTTGATTTACATTATAACATGTTATTCAAAAATACGGGTTGTTACACTCCATGCTTGTCCTTATTGTCTTCATGTATGCTTGTCAACATCTAAAACTGAAATGCATCATTAGCTTATGAGTTGCACCATGACCATGAAAATGTGATTTATACTTCATTTCAGCTGTAGATATATATATATATATATATATTTCAAACTGAAATGAACTAATTCATTTGTTCATTACACATTCACCATCCATGCTGTATTTACTTAATTGTTCCCACTGGCTCGAGTTTGCTAACTTCACTTGCTGCTTGTGCTAACATGCATTTGGTTGCTTATTGTGCTGAACCTCTTCACCCATACATGTTGCTTCACCTTTGATTTGTTGCAAGGCACCAGACTATTATTTGTTGATCATTTATTTTAAACAAACTTGAACTGTTTTGAACATGCTGTTTGTGTTGATCATGTGATCATGTATGTTGGCCTGTCCATTTGTATAAGAACCATGCTTGAAACAATTGTGTCACATCTGCACTTATGATCTGCCATGATTGTTTAGTTGCACTGACAATGCTGTTGAGAAGTTTATTTCATGTTTCATGTAGTTGCAATTGTATTGTTCACACTCTCGACTATTTGATGTTGTTGGCTCAGCCACTTTGACTTGTCATGTATACTTTTTGGCTAAGACATTGTATTTTTCATTTGCTGGCTTGTTCACATGAGTTTTCAATTGAACTGAGTCGAGAAGGTCCACTGCGGCTACTCCTCAGTCGCAAACTGATTGGCGAGGCAGTGCACACGTGTATACACGTGTGTACATGCAGCCATCAGACTATTTTTCTGTCCCTGTACTATATATAAACTGTCTAGACACAGTCGGATTAACAAATCAGATCAAGTCAGAAAAATGATGAGAAACACACCAGAAAACCGAGGCAAATAAAATTTCAAAAATAAAAAATCAAATCTGCATGTATTCAATTTTTATTTCTATTGTAGTGTACTGTTTGTGTGTTTCTGTATATGACAGGTATGAAGACTGGACTAAAAGCAGAAAGGTGTGAAGACAAAAGATAAAAGACAGAAGACAGTGAAAATAAGAAGAGTGTCAGTGTGTTTGTGTAAATATATACGAATCTGTGTAAATGAAATTGTATATATGAAATGCAAACTGACTGAATGTATGAGTGTTATAGTGAGTAGCTAATGTATATGAAAAAGTGATTGTATTGATTATTTGTAATAAACAAAATCTGTTTGAAATAAAAATATTATTTCATTGTTGTCAAACAGACTTGTCTATTCTATTCTGTTTATTTATAAGTACAAATATGTGAAGTGATTAAATAGTGGAGTTAAAATAGGTGTACTGTTTGAATGTTAGAAATATAATATTTATATTTTAAATAAAATACAGTAAATATTTGAATTTCTGTACAGATGTATTTTATTTAAATATAAATATTACATTCCTGTCTGTGATGTAAATATAGAATAGTACAGTAACAAACACATTTATAAAATATATTTGGTTGTTATCATCAAACAAAAATCATATAATTGTGTATCCAACACCGTTATATACAACAATCTCCCCCTTTTGATGATGACAAACAAAGAAAAGATTTTGAATCCAACAAATGTGTTTTACAGTGAAAAATGAACTCCCCCTATTTATTAGCTCCCCCTACAACAGAAAACTCCCCCTATAACTGTGCATGATTGAACTGAATGATAATGAATTTTCAAAAGTAAAAATATTTATAAAATATTCACTCATAAATCAAAATCTAATCCATTCTCCCCTTTTGTTATCATCAAAAGGATAAAGATTTAAAATACAGATGAAAATTGACTAAAAAATATAATTTCAGCTTAAGAGGAAGAACGGTCATCATAAATTTCAATCAGTCAAACAAAAATCATAATATTCTAAGAACAAGTGGCACATTTCACATTGTAGAGAATGACGGATATACGATGAACTTTATATAAAATGGAGAGAGTTTTAAAAAAAATTCATTTCCAATTATTTTCAAAGGTTTTTTATAAAAATAAAGCACAAAAACAGTGATGGATTTGGACTATAATTAATAATTCAATTTAAGTGACAAGATCGAATAATCTCAAATCCCAATATCTATCAATCAACAAATCATAATACGTCATAATATTTCAACACATTTCACAGATTAGAAAGATGGATTGATAGGCTGGTTTTTATACATTGAGGAGAATTTCAGATTAATTTCTATTTTTAGCACTTTATTTCCTTTTTTTATATTTTTTTATTTAAGAGCACACTGACCACGCATAACCAGAGCTTGGATTTTTAATTGGGATCAGTCGCAGCTTAAATTATAAGACGTCTCATAACCATGCGTAACCAGAGCTTGGATTTTTAAATGAGGTTAGAGACACTCTTATATATTAATTATATTTATTATTTTTAGCATTATAAAGGAAAAAACTCCTCGGTATATGAAACCCATATGGATGATAGAAATGTGGTAGGTACAGAAATGGACTGTGAAATAAATTTCTAAATTAATTATATTATAAGATAAGCTCGACTGTACTGGGATTATTGATAATTTTCAATTATCACTAATTCTGAATACTAATATATTCCCATTTCTATCACAAATAATTTTCACTGTTTTAAAACAAGATGATTTTAAAAAAAAAAAACTCTCCACATTAATATAAAATCATGATGGATGGCAGACAGGTGATAGACAAAGGAGATGGTCGTGAAATAATTGCCAGTTCAAAGATATTATAATAAATATTCAACCATCATGAAAATATTTAAATAAAATCTCCTCTTGTTGCGAAATATACTACAGTCACAATTCATCACAATTTCAAAGTCTGATAATAATTTTGATGAATGATAAATATAGTACTATTTGGATATTGATTTCAATTTCTGAATGAATAATTAATAAATAATTTTAAAATTGAAAAACAATTACAAAAGGAATATGAAGAGCTATACTGGACCAGAGGGAAAAAATTGTACAAGGCAAAAAAAAGTGTGTGGATCTATATAAGGTGAAGATTAGAATCTAAGTACAGATGGGTGAAACAAATATAAGGCACTTCTGATACCACTTGGTGTCTGTAACACCCCACCTCCGCCAGGGTGGCTCTTGCAAGCACTTTGACATTGGAGGGGCGTTTGAATCAGGTAAACATGCATAATGATATATCAAGGCAGAACAAGAACATATGTATATATATATAAACAGAGTAAAGAAGATAAGTAAAACAGCGGAAGATTTCAAACTATTTCAAAACAAGTCTGATACAACATAATGTCAACTTTCCAAATACACAAGTCTAGATAAAAACAACATCACTGAAAAACTGAAATTCATAAGTACTATCCCCAAAATAAGTGATAACCATAGCTAGCTTCATGTCAAGACCGTACATGAGCTAAAATCCCACAAGCAAGCGATCAGAAATCCAAGCTAAGCTCCAATATTCCCACCCTGAGAACCTGAGGGGGGGGGGGGGGGGAACGGAAGAAAAGAGGCGAAAGGAAAACAGGTCAGTCAAAAAGACTGAGTAAGCCCTACTACAATCAATGTAAACTGATAAAGTTAACTGTCATGAGAAGTAGGGATGAACATAAGGATAACAACATACTAGCATGATGATTAACTAACAAGGTAGATAAAGGTGTCATCGCATAATCAGGTTTATGGTTTTTGCACCACAGGTGTACTAGCAAACTAACATGACTTGAATAAACAAGTATTGATCCCTTGGCCCAAGCTTTGGCCCAATATCATGAAGTGACCCTAATACGCGGTCCAACCAAACGGTCTAGTCGATCGGCTCCCTATAAGCCTAACTCGTCACGTGTTGGTGTCAATACGGCCCAAACATAATGGTAGTCAGACTGTGCAGGGTCTCCCGTCGGGTGTATCAAGCCCTAGGGTGTCAACCCTTGGACACCATAAACATAAGTGCACAGTCTCGATCTACTGGTACCCGTGCATGTTTTCCCCGGCTTCGGACTATGTGCACGACCATAATCCGCCCGAAACTACACCGGCGTACCCATCTGCCGTCGCTTTTGGTCTCTTACCTCAAGTCCAGTAGTTGTGCCCCCCACCCTAGCCTAGACCCTAGGGTCATAATGATACAAACTTGGGATTACTGCTGGAGTGGACCCCCATTGCTAGGATTTTCTAGTGGGTTAAGTACGGTTTAACCCTTTTTCTAATCATGGATTAACTTGGTTAAGTGTAACGATGAGTTCACGACTTAACCCTAATTAATCTACCAAGCCCAAATTGGTTAAGTATTAAGTGGACCATGACTTAGCCCTAATCATGAGGCATTAATTAATTAACGTGCCAAAACCTCTCACATTAGACTTCGTTGCGGTTACTAGTTAAGCCGGTCGGTTCCGGGTAGCTTTATACCACAACTTGGTCTAACCTCGGGTTCAAGGTACAACATGACCAACTTCTCACATTGGGCCCTATTGTTTGTAGCAACTAGTTAAGCCGGTCGGTTCCGGGTAGGTTTACGCTACAAACTCAACCCAACCTCGAGTTGGTCACACTTATATTTTCTAAGTGTCATGTCCATCATGTTTCCAAAACATGTTACAAGTTTTCAAGCATTTGGGTAGACCTAACTTAATAGGTAAATTCCCAATGGGTAGACCTAACTTAATAGGTAAATTCCCAATCTTACGTTTTTATGTCTTTTAAGTTTACCCAACCCCAAACGCAATTCCATCGCTTACATATCGCAATAGCGCATAAAGGATAGAAAGAGGGAACTTGGCATAATCATGACATAAAGGGGTTGAAGCCACAAGTTTAACATGGTGGCATATGAAATGTACATATGTTCATATACTTGCATATTACATTTTTAGGCCTCAGAAGCATGCATAAAACCAAACTTAGCATATTGGTGATACATGGTGATAAATGACATGTAGAAATGGCCATAAGTTCGCATTTAGCCTCACATGCAAGTTATCATAAGAGATATGACAACTTACATGTTGCCAAAATGCAACCTTTAGCATAAAGCTTGAAGCTTTATGTTCATATACTCAAGGTAAGCTTGCATAACATGATAACATGAACAAAATGATCAACCCAAACTTGCATAACATAACTTGCATATCATATGGCAAACTTGCATATCATAACATAGCAAACTTGCATAACATAACATGATGAACTTGCATATCATAACATAGCAAACTTGCATAACATAACATGATGAACTTGCATATCATAGCATGGCAAACTTGCATACATAACATGATAGACTTGCATAACACATCATAGTAAACTTGCATATCATAATGATCAAACACACTTGCATCATTCATTAACTTTAGAGTTTAAATATGAAAGTAGAAAAGGGCTTACAATGCTTATGAAGACACAAAAATATGACAAAGCCCTTATGCAATCAATTAGACCCAAAATGCAAGCTCTAATAGAAAAACCCTTGAGCCAAAATGATCAAAACTCTTGCTTTATGATGTAAATATGGAAACTTGACTTGAATGCAAGCTAATGATGCTCATACAAGCTTGAAAACACTTGTATGCATGGAAAATCTCTCATAGAAATAATTTAGAAATTTTATGAAGAGAGTGGAGGCCATGAGAGGAATGATTTTGCCATAGTTTAGTTACTTGAATGAATATTGATGATTTAGGGTTAGGTTAGGTGCTTATTTATAGAGATTAGGACTAGTTTTGGCCTTAGGATTAAACCCTAGTTCCAATCTCAGCCCTCAAAACCGAATCTGGCCCCCAAACTCAATCACAATCCCAAAATGGTGCACCAGGCAGAACTGCCCGGCTGAGCCAGGTCGACAGCCAAGTCGACAGGGCTGTCGACTTGGGTCCAACCAAGTCGACTCCCAAGTCGACAGGGCTATCGACTTGGGTGCTTTGGCGGGAATTTTCCCGCCTGGACCAATCTGATCTTTTTTCCAAATTCAAACTTGAATTTGAAATCTGTTTTGAACTTGCAATTTTCTGAAAACTTCATTGGGCCTTAATCGGGTCATACGGACTCCGATTTTCGAAAACTCGGACTCTATTTCGCGTATTTTTCTGAGACGAACGCAATGGCATAGCCCGTTTCCCTTGATTCAGATTTATAAATTAAATTCTGCCTCGATTTACGTTATAACAGGTTATTGAAAATACGGGTTGTTACATTCTCCCCTCCTTAAAGGATTTCGTGCCCGAAATCTTCAAGTTAGGAAGAACATATCCTACCATCCAACATCCATCTACTCGAAACATCATCCACGAGCAACCATTGTCCTTACAAGATTCTAAATGTTGTATGAATATATGCAAAGGTGTGTGTATATGTACTTATCTAATGCAAATATCATCAATGCAAATTATGTTAGTGAAATGAATCCATATGTATGCAATTCCTAACATAGTGTATAACATCTATATGTGTGCACATAACATACATCCATATGCAACATCCATGTGATAACACAAAAATTTCCATCCATGAATAAGCATAAACACTCATGCATATGCAATATGAGGAGTGTGTGAGCCGATCTAGTGCCTAACGTGTATAATGCATCCACGAGTAACCACTTGCAAACACTTGCAACCACTTGCAACCACCAAGCATAACATGTTTCAAACACATGTTTCATCCAAAGGGTTTCCACCTAAGGTTCTCACGACAAGATTAACATGATAAACTAGATAATTAAGACAAACACGGATAGCAAAAGATATGCTACAAAGAGATCGGGAAGATAAGCAGGATATACCCCTTTCGGATTACAAGAAATCCCTTCCTAACCCAACCCATATTCTATAAAAGCCCAAAAGGTTTAGTCAACCTAACGGACCCCTTCAAAACCTGACATGTATTACTAGCCAATAAGTCATACCTCCCGACAGAAATAGGACCGACAATGGGACCGAGAGGATGTAAAAAGATAACATGCGAGTAAGTTCCACAGGAAAACAAGGACCAAGGATATGCTCTTAAAAAGAGATATGATGCGCGTATCTAGCCTTCAGTCTTTTAAGTCACGTTTCCTTGAGTTTAACTCCACTGTGCTTTGACCGTCTTTTACCTCATGATTTCCTAGCTTCTTAACTCTTATTTCCAAATATGAGTCGGAACCCATTTCATTGTCGCCTCTCGTCTTCCTTTTTCACTTACTCTTCTATCATTCTTGGCTTAAACATAACTATGACCTCATGGTTTCATGCAAGCTCTCCAAAATTCACTAGTGAATCCTGGATCTCGTTTACTTACAATAAAGTATTCCACGCAGCAGAACTTTTCTTGAAAATACCAATCCACGTTACTAACGTGATTTTCTATAACTCATGCTTGAACGAAATGAACCATCCGCCTGCGAATGATAGGCCGTACTTAGATTCAGTCGCTTGCCCATGACTTCCCGTAGACTATCTCAAAACTGGCTAGTGAAGATTGAGTCATGGTTACTAACTATCCTTTTAGGGGACCCCGTGCAACCGCTTTATTTCTTGAAAGTAAACTGTCGCTAGTTATGATGCAGTCCTTTCGCTCTTTACCGGAGTGAAATGAGCACTCTTCGTGAGTCTACCTACTATGACCCACATGCTCTTATTCCCTTTCTTGATCTAGGCAGTCCATTCACGAAATCCTTCGTTACGCTTTTCTACTTCCATTGCGGGGACCTCCAATGGATACAATAGCCCACCGGGCTTCTATGACTCGGCCTTTGACCTGTTGGCACAACATGCACCTTGGGACAAATTCGGCCACCTCCTCGAGTGATGTGCCTCTTCAAGAGTCTTCTTTCTCTCATCGCGTCTTAGCCATCCCTTGTCATCTATAGCGAGGTGACTTATCATCTCGCCTCGAGTCAACTTGTCCATGATCTCGACTAACTGCGGGTCTTCCTTCTGTGAAGTCCCTACTTGATCCAGAAGGGTAGGTCTAAGCTCAAGGGACGCTTAGTAACTAACTAAAACTGAGAGAACTTCTTACTTCAGTTGCATTCCTTGGAGTCTTCCAATCCTGAACTGCAACTACCTTAGCGGGATCCACCGCTAAGCCTTGCTTAGATACTATATGCCCAAGGAATCTAACTCCCCTTCTCCAAAAGTGACACTTGGAGAACTTGGCCTTCAACTGATGCGCTCTAAGCGTATCCATCGCCTCCACGAGATGTCTTGCGTGCTCTTCCTCATCCTTAGAGAAGATCAGAATATCATCTACTAAGACCACGACAAACTTGTTCAAGAACTCCCTGAACACCCTACTCATCAAGTCCACGAAGTAGGCGGGTGCATTAGTCAAACCGAATGGCGTGACCATCCATTCTAAGAATCCATCTGGCGTTCTGAACGCAGTCTTGTCTATACTATCTTCAGCTACCCTGAGCTGATGGAATCCAGTAGCAAGATCAAGAGAAAACTGATGTTCCTACAAGCTGATCAAACAAATCATCGATCCTTGGCAATGGTTGTCTATTCTCTTTGTTTAACTCACGATAATCAACACAAAGTCGAAGAGAACCATCTGCCTTGGTAGTAAATACTACAGGCGCTCCCCATTCAGATATACTTCATCTAATGAAGTTATTCTCAAGCAACCCCTTGACTTGCTTACTTAACTCTCATCTTGCGGGGCCATGTGCCTAACCGGCCACGAAACTATCTTGGCATTATCAACCAGATAAATGCGGAAATCTATCTCTCGTTTAGGGGTAACCCCCTTCACTTCACCCAAGATATCAGGATATTCTCGGACCACCCTCACCGATTGCAAACTATCGATAGACGAGTCGAGGGGTTCAAGATAACACAACATGACGGGACTCATAGGGTTACTAGAAATTTTTAGGGTATTACCGAGGCGAGTCATGAGCCTCTCAACCCTATGCTCAAAAATCAAGAATGGCTCCAAAACTGGACAACCAATCCATGCCCAAAAATCAACCCATACCCCATGAAACCGAGAATATAAGCATCACGCGAGAATTCAAATCCACCTAGATAATAGACAAATGGGCGGAAGCCCCAATTGGATTTGAAACACACACGGGATCATTAACTAGACTAGTACTTAGGTGCAAACTATCAACAAGATCAGATGAGATAAAGCTATGCGATGCACCAGAATCAAACAAGGTACGAACTGGAAAATCAGAAATATATACAAGGCTCTCAACAGAAATACTACCTCGATCGGGAACTGGAGTGGCATTGAGAGCATGAACTTGCCCTCCCGAAGGTCCAGCATGCTGAGTCTGACCCTGGCCTTGCCCTTGCTTCTTCGGGCAATCCCTAGTGAAGTGTCCCATTTTTCCACAGTTAAAGCAAGTGCCCTTCCTTTTCCTGCAATCCTTGTTTAGATGAGTCGAGCTTCCACAAGTAAAGCACTTCTTTTCCTTCTTATCTTCAGACTTCTCCTCCTTCTTGTCACTCCTATTTTCTTCATTGAGTAGGGCCATATTCACCAAACTCTCGAAAGTTGCCCCCAAGGGTATATGAGACATGGCTAAACCATGTAATGGATCGTTTAATCCTAGAGCAAAGTATAGGGCCTTCTTCTGAGCTGTGTCAACCAAGTCAAAACCGACCCGAGCCAGTTGATTAAACTTATCTATGTATTCCCTAATAGTCATGTCCTCTTGCTTTTGTGATAGGAACCTTAGTCCAAACTTTCCCCGAAAGTCATCCCAAGTCTCAATTGGCCTAGTAGCGGTGGTGACCACCCACCAACGTGCAGCTTCTTCCTTTAGCAACCACACTGCTAATAAAACCTTCCTACGGTCATCTATATCAAAGAAGGCAAAAAGATCTTCGGTTTCTTTCAACCAATTCCTTGCCTCTACATAAGTCTCGGTTCCAAAGAAATTCTTGCCACCCATCGCCTTAAAGTCTTTGCAAATCTTTGCGAAGTCAACTTGAGGATGTTGAGGGGGAGGAGGAAGAGGAACCTCAGCGACAGGAGGAGGAGGAATATTAACTACCGGAGGAGGAGGAGGAGGAACATCTGCGGGGCCGGCTTCGGTCGCCCTAGCCTCCAAAAGTCTCCTATACCAAATAGGTACGTGTAATCCCTCCGGAATGGCAAAGTTATTGGCCATACTGAAACGAAGAAAAAGATAGATTCAGAATGGAGAAAAACGAAGGAATTTTTGCTAATGGCTTTTTGGGGAATAGCCTTTAAAATAAACTAGACTTTTCTTTGGAAAATACTTTATACTTGGTTTTGAAAATAGTTTTCCAAAAGTTTTCTAAAAACCTTTTTGTTCCCTTCTCGTAAACCATATGCTCTGATACCAAATGTAACACCCCACCTCCGCCAGGGTGGCTCTTGCAAGCACTCTGACTTTGGAGGGGCGTTTGAATCAGGTAAACATGCATAATGATATATCAAGGCAGAACAAGAACATATGTATATATATAAACAGAGTAAAGAAGATAAGTAAAACAGCGGAAGATTTCAAACTATTTAAAAACAAGTCTGATCCAACATAATGTCAACTTTCCAAATACACAAGTCTAGATAAAAACAACATCACTGAAAAACTGAAATACATAAGTACTATCCCCAAAATAAGTGATAACCATAGCTAGCTTCATGTCAAGACCGTACATGAGCTAAAATCCCACAAGCAAGCGATCAGAAATCCAAGCTAAGCTCCAATATTCCCACCCTGAGAACCTGAGGGGGGGGGGGAACGGAAGAAAAGAGGCGAAAGGAAAACAGGTCAGTCAAAAAGACTGAGTAAGCCCTACTACAATCAATGTAAACTGATAAAGTTAACTATCATGAGAAGCAGGGATGAACATAAGGATAACAACATACTAGCATGATGATTAACTAACAAGGTAGATAAAGGTGTCATCGCATAATCAGGTTTAAGGTTTTTGCACCACAGGTGTACTAGCAAACTAACATGACTTGAATAAACAAGTATTGATCCCTTGGCCCAAGCTTTGGCCCAATATCATGAAGTGACCCTAATACGCGGTCCAACCAAACGGTCTAGTCGATCGGCTCCCTATAAGCCTAACTCGTCACGTGTTGGTGTCAATACGGCCCAAACATAATGGTAGTCAGACTGTGCAGGGTCTCCCGTCGGGTGTATCAAGCCCTAGGGTGTCAACCCCTGGACACCATAAACATAAGTGCACAGTCTCGATCTACTGGTACCCGTGCATGTTTTCCCCGGCTTCGGACTATGTGCACGACCATAATCCGCCCGGAACTACACCGGCGTACCCATCTGCCGTCGCTTTTGGTCTCTTACCTCAAGTCCAGTAGTTGTGCCCCCCACCCTAGCCTAGACCCTAGGGTCATAATGATACAAACTTGGGATTACTGCTGGAGTGGACCCCCATTGCTAGGATTTTCTAGTGGGTTAAGTACGGTTTAACCCTTTTTCTAATCATGGATTAACTTGGTTAAGTGTAACGATGAGTTCACGACTTAACCCTGATTAATCTACCAAGCCCAAATTGGTTAAGTATTAAGTGGACCATGACTTAACCCTAATCATGAGGCATTAATTAATTAACGTGCCTTAACCTCTCACATTAGACTTCGTTGCGGTTACTAGTTAAGCCGGTCGGTTCCGGGTAGCTTTATACCACAACTTGGTCTAACCTCGGGTTCAAGGTACAACATGACCAACTTCTCACATTGGGTCCTATTGTTTGTAGCAACTAGTTAAGCCGGTCGGTTCCGGGTAGGTTTACGCTACAAACTCAACCCAACCTCGAGTTGGTCACACTTATATTTTCTAAGTGTCATGTCCATCATATTTCCAAAACATGTTACAAGTTTTCAAGCATTTGGGTAGACCTAACTTAATAGGTAAATTCCCAATGGGTAGACCTAACTTAATAGGTAAATTCCCAATCTTACGTTTTTATGTCTTTTAAGTTTACCCAACCCCAAACGCAATTCCATCGCTTACATATCGCAATAGCGCATAAAGGATAGAAAGAGGGAACTTGGCATAATCATGACATAAAGGGGTTGAAGCCACAAGTTTAACATGGTGGCATATGAAATGTACATATGTTCATATACTTGCATATTACATTTTTAGGCCTCAAAAGCATGCATAAAACCAAACTTAGCATATTGGTGATACATGGTGATAAATGACATGTAGAAATTGCCATAAGTTCGCATTTAGCCTCACATGCAAGTTATCATAAGAGATATGATAACTTACATGTTGCCAAAATGCAACCTTTAGCATAAAGCTTGAAGCTTTATGTACATATACTCAAGGTAAGCTTGCATAACATGATAACATGAACAAAATGATCAACCCAAACTTGCATAACATAACTTGCATATCATATGGCAAACTTGCATATCATAACATAGCAAACTTGCATAACATAACATGATGAACTTGCATATCATAACATAGCAAACTTGCATAACATAACATGATGAACTTGCATATCATAGCATGGAAAACTTGCATACATAACATGATAGACTTGCATAACACATCATAGTAAACTTGCATATCATAATGATCAAACACACTTGCATCATTCATTAACTTTAGAGTTTAAATATGAAAGTAGAAAAGGGCTTACAATGCTTATGAAGACACAAAAATATGACAAAGCCCTTATGCATTCAATTAGACCCAAAATGCAAGCTCTAATAGAAAAACCCTTGAGCCAAAATGATCAAACTCTTGCTTTATGATGTAAATATGGAAACTTGACTTGAATGCAAGCTAATGATGCTCATACAAGCTTGAAAACACTTGTATGCATGGAAAATCTCTCATAGAAATAATTTAGAAATTTTATGAAGAGAGTGGAGGCCATGAGAGGAATGATTTTGCCATAGTTTAGTTACTTGAATGAATATTGATGATTTAGGGTTAGGTTAGGGGCTTATTTATAGAGATTAGGACTAGTTTTGGCCTTAGGATTAAACCCTAGTTCCAATCTCAGCCCTCAAAACCGAATCTGGCCCCCAAACTCAATCACAATCCCAAAATGGCGCACCAGGCAGAACTGCCCGGCTGAGCCAGGTCGATAGCCAAGTCGACAGGGCTGTCGACTTGGGTCCAACCAAGTCGACTCCCAAGTCGACAGGGCTGTCGACTTGGGTGCTTTGGCGGGAATTTTCCCGCCTGGCCCAATCTGATCTTTTTTCCAAATTCAAACTTGAATTTGAAATCTGTTTTGAACTTGCAATTTTCTGAAAACTTCATTGGGCCTTAATCAGGTCATACGGACTCCGATTTTCGAAAACTCGGACTCTATTTCACGTATTTTTCCGAGACGAACGCAATGGCATAGCCCGTTTCCCTTGATTCAGATTTATAAATTAAATTCTGCCTCGATTTACGTTATAACAGGTTATTGAAAATACGGGTTGTTACAGTGTCTCTATTAATAAATTTTAATCACAAAGATACCGGGGACAAACCAAGATATCACAGTCAGTAGAAATTTAAAGACCAAGCAGACAGTATAACAAATTAGCCAAGCAGAAGACAGGTTAAAACAGGCAGTTCTTTGAAAAATAGTATCAGAGCAGCATAACAGAAATAGTTTCAAATCAGACTTGACAAGATGTTGGTCACACAAGATGATTCATGAACCAATGATTAAAAAATACCGTTTCTTTGAAATCATTTGAGGAATATGCAGATTTCAGGATTCAATGAATCGATCACACCAGATTATTAATTTCAACTTCAAGATATGTGTGAGATTCAATAAATCAATAATTTCAAATGATTTTAAACAAACAGATATTCAAATCAAATTATCATGAAATAACAGTGATTTTTAAGACTTGATTTTCAAATCAAATTTTCACAAAAATTCAGACAAGCCTAAAAGAAATTTCAGATCATCTATATCAATTTTGAAAGGTATTCATGATCCAGAAAAATAGAATAATTTATTTGAAATCACTTGAATCGATGTCAAGTTTTGGAATATAATGAATCAGTCACACAAGGTTGATAATTTCAAATTTATGAGGTGTGTGATTATTCAAAATATCAATAATTTTAGATGATTTCAAACAAACAAATTCTAGCCAAAATGATCATGAGTAATGATGGTTTTCAAGATGTATCACTGAGATTTAAGATAGATTAATTTCCAAGCCAATCCGAAAATCAATGAAATTTTCACAACTGATAAATAGCAGTGTGCTGTAATGAGTATAACATTTTAAGTTTTTCTGAAATGAATTAGAAGAAAGCTCAAAACAATAGTATTGTGTGAAATTCCATTAAACTTTCAGATCTTCAAAGAATTTAGAATTCATATTAACAGTGTTCAGGATATAACAAGAATACATCAACACTGTTAGGAATTCAGAAGACAGAAAAAGAACTTCAAAACAATTGCAAATATTTACAAGATTAAATTCAAGATCTGGAAATAATTAAAACATCAAAGTTCTATTCAACTAAGGTGAATTTCCAGAAGAAATATGAATTTGCAATTGGAAGTCTAAAGAAGCACAGAATAAGAAGAATATGGCAGTGATAAATTAAAAACAAAAAACAGAAGGGGTAGAAGAAGGAATAAACACAGAAAATAAAAACAGATAGAATATACGAAGGAAAAAAAATGTTTACAAAGGTGAGTTCAGAGATCATACCTGAAATTGATGTGAGTAAATAAATCTCTAACTCAACAAATCTTGGCTAAAGGAACCCAAACTTGTTTAGTTTTTCCAAAAATCATTTTATTTCCTTTTGGGGTCCACATCTGTTCAACTGGATTGTTATCAAACCAATTCTTGTCTCGTTTGTGGTTTAAAAACCTTTTGGAATTTTCACAATTCAGATTTTCAGAAAGACTCTTTCTAAAGCAATTTAAATTATTTTTAAAATCACAAGAATTCAATTTTTCAAAATCATTTGTTTTCCCAAAACCAAGACCATGTTTATTTCCAACAGAAATTTTCTTTTTCAACAACATATTCAAAGATTTTTCACCATCAGAAAATTTACTCAAAATTGTTTCAAGTTGTTGAATTTATTTTTAAGATCACCGTTTTCTATCACTAAATCTGAACAATGATTTTTAGTGATCTTACATCTTTCAGAATCATATTTCAAAACCAAATTTTCATCTTTAAGCAATTTAATTTTGGTTTGGGACTCAGTAATCTCAGATTCAAAATGTTTTTGACTTTCAGATTCAAATTTCTTGAAATTTTCAATTTCAGCTTCAAGCTCTTTGAGAATCAAATCGGATTTCAATAGATTTTCTTTTTTAGCAATTTCAAATTTGGAATATATATCAGTCTTAAAATTTTCAAATTCCTTTTGTAAAAAATTATTCAAACTTGATAACTCAACCTTGTTTTCTTTTAAGATCAGAATTTCTCTTTCAAACTTTTGAATATTTTTATTGAGATGAACAAGATTGGTTTTCAATTTCAAACAATTTGTGCAATCTGAATTTGAAGTATTTTTAAAATGTTCAAGCTGTGATTCCAAATCATCAATTTTTCTGGTCAACTCAGAATTCTTAGATTTCAGAGATTTATTCTTAGATTGGAGTTTATCAACAGATTTAGTCAAATCAACACACATATAAACTAAATCTTCGTATGAGAAATTTTCTGTTTCAGCATCTGTTGATTCTCCATCTGATCCTTCTGAATTTTCATTTGTAAATCCTGTTAAACAGAATTCAGAATCTGAGTTGGTTTTCTCGGGTTTTGAGCTACCGTTGTCAGATCTTCCATACTTCGTATTGAGAGTATCCCAGATTTCCTGTGCAGACAAACAATGGCAGATAAGATTAAACTACTCAGTACTAAGATAATCAAATATAATTTTCATAGCACAGGTATTGAAAGTAATATCTACACTATCAAATCCATTGATAACAACATCCCAATATTTAATATTAACAGATTTTAAGTAAAATTCCATTTTGGATTTCCAATTTAAAAAATCTGTTCCATTGAAAATAGTTGGAGATGAACTGGACTGACTCTCTATCGACTGACAACTAGGAATCACCATTACTCTAGAGTTAACAGAATACCTGCTCTGATACCATTTGTTGGATCTAGATTAACCCAAGAGGGGGGAAGGGGGGTGAATAGGGTTTATCACAGTTTTTAACTGAATTAAAATTCTAATGAGATAATAATAAACAGATCACAGACTATAGCGGAAACAAAAATGCAGAAAATAAATCAAACACAGATATACCCAGCTTCGGCAAAACCCTGCCTACTGTTGCATTTCTAAGGTTTCTACTAGGTGATAGAACAGTTCCCGTATACAAGACCATGTACACTCGCAAACCCTGCTCCTATTCTAACCCTACGCTCAAAACTGTAGACTGATCGATATCCCCTCGATCAGATTTCCCCTGATTACGACCATGTAACCAGTAACCCAGATTTTACAGACTCTGTCAATTGTCAGTCACCACCCTGACTGAACTCCCTAGTATTTTACAGACACTAGAACTGTTTCAGTTCGATTAAAATACGACAAAAACAAAAACAAAAACAAAAACAAAAGAAACCCTTTTGAAATTGAATGAAGGAGTTTAAATGTAAGGGGTCATCCCCTTTTTAAAAAACAAAGCCCAAGCTCCTTATGATTTCTTGGCCGGCCCATTTGGTTATTCATTTTCTCTGATCCCTTGGTTCTCTGGAAAAATGGCGGCGGCTTGAAAAAAGAATCCGAGCTAGGGTTTCCTCAGTAAACCCCCAAATCGAATCGATCTCTTGATGAAATGAAGTTCTTTGATGCTCGACTTCTCTGTTGGTTTCTGCTACTTCGATCTGGAATTTGTTCGGTCGAAAACGATTGAAAAATGTGAGTTTTCTCTGATTTGAATTTTTTTGCTCTCGAGTTGATTGTTTATTTTCGACGCCTGCCTGTGATGTAAATGGGTGTGTATATAATAGGGTAGAATCGAAAACCCTAAACTCTGATTTCACCATAAATGATTCAATCTGATTTAGGTCGGTTTCCTCCTTTGATTTCTTCGATTGAAATGAATTAAAAGGCTTTCTACTTTTGATTGCTCTGCCTTATAACATCTAATTGAAACTGATTTGAGGATTTCCTTTTTTTTGTATCATGAATGGATTCATTCGATTTAATCAGCCATGAATAATTAGTATGTAACACCCCACCTCCGCCAATGTCACTCTTGCAAGCACACTAGCTTTGGAGGGGCGTTAAACAAGGTAAACATGCATGCAGATATCACAAGACAGAACATATAAGTAAAACAGAGTAAGTGAAGCAGCGGATAAAACTACTATTTCAAAACCATAGTCAAGTTACATCAAAGTACTGAGTCATTATTTTCCAACTACTACAAGTCTAGAAAACATAAACTGAAAACTGGAAATAACATAAAGTAAACTATCCCCAAAGTAGACATGGTAGAGCCATAGCGAGCTCAAGTCCAAACCGTACATGAGCTATCCAGTAAGCAAGCTAAAGATCCAAGCTAGGTGCTAGTGTTCCCACCTTGAGAACCTTAGGGGGGGGAACGGAAGAAAAGAGGCGAAAGAAAACGGGTCAGTCAAAAAGACTGGTAAGTCCTACCTACTATTAGTATAAAAAATAATAAAGTTAACTGGACATGTAAAATAGAGATGAAATATAGGATGATAACTGGCATGGTGAAAAGTTAACAAGATAGATCAAGTGTGGCATCGCATATACAAGGTTAAGTTGCACCAAGTGTACTAGTATTTCTAATCCATGTCAAGTATAAACAAGAAATGATCCCTTAGCCCAATGTTGGCCCAAACTCATGAGATGACCTAAATCAAGGTCCAACTACTCGGTCTAGTCGATCGGCTCCCTATAAGCCTAACTCGTCGTGTATCGGTGTCATATGGCCTAATCATGGAATGTAGTTAACTTTGCAAGGTCCACCCTAGGGTGTATCCAGCCCTAAGGTGTAAACCACAGACACAGATCAAGCACGCACAGTTTAAACCTACCGGTGCCCATGTTCAACTCCGGACTTAATGTGCACGACCATGGTCCGCCTGAACAACCGGTGCACCATTCAGCCGTCTATTTTGGTCTCTTACAATCAGTCAATAATCGTGCCCCACCCTAGCCTAGTCCAGGGTATCCAGATACTCCCAAGTAGGTTACTGCTGAAAAGGACCACGTAACTAGGATTTTAAATGGGTTAAGTGTGGTTAACCCTATCCTAACCATGTATTGAGTTGGTCAAGTGTATCCAAGCAGTTCATGACTTTACCCTATCAATACATCGTGTTCAACTGGTTAAGTATATTCAAGTAGTCCATGACTTAACCCTACCAATCCATTGTGTTTAATTGGTTAAGTATTCAAGCGGTCCATGACTTAACCCTACCATGTGGCATTAATTAACTTAATGCACCCCAATCTCTCACATTAGACTTTGTTGTGGTTACTAGTTAAGCCGGGCGGGTCCGGGTAGCTTTACACCACAACCTAGTCTAACCTCGGGTTTTAAGTGCGATGTGACCAACTACTCACATTGGGTCCTATTGTTTGTAGCCACTAGTTAAGCCGGTCGGTTCCGGGTAGATTTATGCTACAAACTCAACCCAACCTCGAGTTGGCCACTCTCATGTTTTCTAGAAGTCATGTCCAAGTTCATGTTCATGTTTCAAGCATAATCACATGTCATATTTCGTGTCATCTTTTCAAGTCATGTTTTTACGTCATTTTAGTTTACCCATAACATAACCCCATCGCATGTAAGTTCGCATAAACGCAAATAGATCTCAAAGAGGGAACTTAGAAGCATGACATAATTAATAAGGTTTGGCCACAAGTTAAACATGGTGGCATATGAGGCAAATGTGTTCATAAACTTGCATATTACATTATAAGCCTCAAAACATGCATGATATCAAACTTTAGCAAAATAGGTGAAACATGGTCATAAATGACATAGGATGATAGCTAGTGATTCGCATATAACATCATATGCAGGATAACATAAGGGTTATGAGAGTTTCTATGTTGCTTTATGCAACATTTCAAATCAAAGCTCATAACTTTCTATGCACAAAGTCAAGGTGATAGCTTTACAAACATGCATAGAATAAATCTATGCATAAAATGATAGAATCAAAGCACAAATCATACTTAGGCCCAAACTCAAACTTGCAACATGTCATATTTAACTTCATAGTTAGAATCTAAGAGTAGAATAGGGCTTACAATGCTATGAAGACTTATAAAATAAAATAAGATTGAGACGAAGCCACTAGCAACTCTAAAATCCCCCAAATAATAAGCTCCAATGAAAACCCTTGAGAAATAAGAAGAAGATCCTTGCTATGATGAAGAAAGATTGAACTTTGGCCTTGAATCAAACTTAGAAACCCTCAAACAAGCTTAGAAACTCTCATATGAATGAAGATGGAGACTATGACAAGAGGGTGGAGGCCAAGATTAAACATTTTGGCATAACCTAGTTGTAGGATTGATTTATGATGGTTTAGGCTAGGTATTAGGGTCCTTTTATAGAAGTTTAGGTTAGTTTAGGCCATAGGATTAACCCTAATTCAGATCCGAGCCTTTAAAATTCGTCACAAGCCTTAAAACATGTCTTGAGGAACAAGTCAGGTGCATCCAGGCCAAACTGGCCGACCACCCAAGTCGACAGGGGTGCTGACTGGGCAATCGACACCACCGGGGGTGTGTCGACTCCCAAGTCGACTACCCAGTCGACTTGGGGGTGGCGGGAATTTTCCCGCCTGTCCTGCTTGGCTGAATTTGAATTCTGAATTCAAATTTGAACTGTTTTTGAACTTGAAATTTTCTGGAAACTTTGACGGGCCATAACTTGGTCATACAGACTCTGATTTTCGAAAACTCGGACTCTATTTCGCGTATTTTTCCGAGACAAACGCAATGACACAGCCCGTTTCCCTTGATTCAGATTTTAACATTTAATTCTGCCTTGATTTACGTTATAACATGTTATTCAAAATACGGGTTGTTACATTCTCCCCCACCTTAAAGGATTTCGTCCCCGAAATCTTCAAGTTAGGAAGAACGTATCCTACCATCCATCATCCATCTACTCAAAACATCATCCACGAGCAGTCATTTTCCTTAAAAGATTCTAAATGTTGTATGATCATATGCAAGAGGTGTGTGTATATGTACTTATCTAATGCGAAAATCAGGCAGTTACTGATTCAGTAAACCTCCTTAATGCAAAGTATGTTAGTGAAATGAGTCCATATGTATGCAAATTCCTAACATAATTCATAATCTCTATATGAGTGCACATAACATTCATCCATATGCAACATCCACGTGATAGCATAACAAGTTTCAGCCATGAATAAGTATAAGCACTCATGCATATGCAATATGAAAGTGTGTGAGCCGATCTTAGTGCCTAATGTGTATTATGCATCCCCGAGAATCCACTTGCAAACACTTGCAACCACTGGCAAACATCAAGCATAAAATGTTTTAAATACATGTTTCAGCCAAAGGGTTTCTACCTAAGGTTCTTAAAACAAGGTTAACGAGATAGCAAGATAAACATGGATAGCAAAGGAAAGATATGCTAACTAGGAAAAGAGATTGAGAATGTACCCTCAAAAAGGAATGGATAAAGCCCACGCATCTTCTCCTCGGTTTCCCAAGTTGCATCCTCTTCGGCCTCTCTCCACTGAACCTTCACCAATTTGACTTCTCGATTCCTTAGCTTCTTGATCTCCGTTCCCAAGATACGAATCATAGCTCGCCTCAAAGTTGCCTCTTTTTCTACCTCAATGTCTTCGAGAATGCTAGGCTCAACTATCTCGGTTGACTCATGTAGGCACTTTCGGAGATGCGAGACATGAAAAACATTATGCACTCCGGCCAGCTTCTCGGGCAATTCCACCTTATAAGCCATCTTCCCAATTCTCTCTATGATAGGGAAGGGTCCTACGAACCTTGGTGCCAGCTTCCCAACTGCTCCAAAACGAACCACATTACGCAAAGGAGAAACCTTCACGAAAACCATATCTCCAACTTCGAATTCCAAATCTGTCCTTCGCTTGTCAGCATAGGATTTCTGTCTGTCTTGGGCCGTTTTCATCCGTTTTCTCACCAATTCAACTTTCTCGGATGTGTCCCGTATCATATCGGGCCCAAGTATAAGCCTATCCGTTGTCTCCCACCAACAAGATGGTGACCTACACGGCCTCCCATACAAAGCTTCAAATGGTGCCATCCCTATGCTAGCTTGATAGTTATTATTATAAGCAAACTCTACAAGAGGAAGGTGGTCTTCCCAAGTACCACCAAAGTCAAGAACACAAAGCCTCAAAAGATATTCTAGCACTCTATTCACTCTTTCGGTTTGGCCATCCGTCTGGGGGTGATAGGCTGTACTTAGATTCAATCGTGTACCCATCGCTTCTTGCAAACTATTCCAGAACTAGCTAGTGAAGATTGGGTCACGATCGCTAACTATGCTAGAAGGAACTCCATGCAATCGCACTATCTCTCAAAGATAGACAGATGCTAGCCATGATGCGGTCCTCTAGCTCTTCACTGGAATGAAATGAGCACTCTTCGTAAGTCTATCAACTATGAACCATATGCTCGTATTCCCTTTCCTTGACCTAGGCAATCCATCCACAAAATCCATAGAGATACTTTTCCACTTCCATTGCGGGACCTCCAATGGATGTAATAGCCCACCGGGTTTCTTCGACTCGGCTTTCACTTGTTGGCATACCATGCACCTTGAAACATACTCTGCCACATCCTTCTTCATTCCAGCCCAAAAGAAAATGCGCTTCATATCCCTATACATCTTATCTCCTCCAGGATGTATAGTCATCTTCGAGTGATGCGCTTCTTCGAGAACTTTATGCACCAAGTCTCCCACTTGTGGAACGCATAGCCTTCGATCACGCCTTAGCCAACCCTTGTCATCAATAGTATATCTAGCAAGGTGACTAGACGTCTCACCACGAATCAACTTGTCCTTGATCTCGACTATCTGTGGGTCTTCCTTCTGCGAAGTCCCTACTTGATCAAGAAGTGTAGGTCTAAGCTCAAGAGATGCTAACGAACCCGTCATCGACTCAATAGCCATTGTGAAATCAAAGGTTGCCAAGAACTCTAGGCTCTTCATCTCAACAAACAAGGGACTCAAAGTTAACCTTCTTCTGCTTAGTGCATCTGCCACAACATTACCCCTGCCAGGGGTATAAGCTATCTTGAAGTCATATGATGCCAAGAATTCCATCCACCTTTGCTGCCTTAGGTTTAGATCTTTCTGCGAGAAGAGGAACTTGAGTGACTTATGATTAGTATATAACTCAAACCTTTCGCCTAGAAGATAGTGGCGTCAGGATTTGAGTGCAAAGACGATCGCCGCCAACTCCAAATCATGAGTGGGATAGTTATTCTCATGGACTTTAAGTTGCCTACCCCCATAACATATCACTCTTCCTTTTTGCATCAGAACAACACCTAACCCCGTGCCACATGCATCGGTGTACACGGTAAACATCTTACCGCCATCGGGTAATGCCAAAACTGGAGCTGTGGTAAGGGTCCTCTTGAGCCTTTGAAAAGCAAGCTCACACTCTAAGTCCCATGCAAAGACTAAGTTCTTCTTCGTCAACTTAGTAAGAGGGGCTGAAATCTTAGCGAAGTTCTTAATGAACTTCCTATAGTAGCCTGCTTGACCGAGAAAGCTTCTTACTTCGGTTGCATTCCTAGGAGTCTTCCAGTCTTGAACCACAACCACTTTCCCGGGATCCACAACTATGCCTTGCTTAGAAACTATATGTTCAAGAAACCGAACTTCCCTTCTCCAAAAATGGCATTTGGAGAACTTGGCTTTCAACTGATGAGCTCTAAGCATATCCATCACTTCCTTGAGATGTCTAGCATGTTCTTCCTCATCCTTTGAGAAGATCAGAATATCATCCATGAAGACAACCACAAACTTGTTAAGGAACTCCCTGAACACCCTACTCATCAAATCTACGAAGTAGGCGGGTGCATTAGTCAAACCGAATGGCATGACAAGTCATTCAAAGAATCCATCTGGAGTCCTAAACGCAGTCTTATCAATACTATCCTCAGCTACTCTAAGCTGATGGAATCCGGTGGCTAGATTGAGCTGGGAGAAAACAGAAGCACCAACAAGCTGGTCAAAGAGGTCATCAATCCTCGGTAACGGGTGCCTATTCTTCTTTGTCAGCTTGTTCAACTCTCGATAATCAACACATAGACGAAGCGAACCATCCGCCTTAGTAGCAAACACCACAGGAGCACCCCATTCAGAAATGCTTCGCCTAATGAAATTTTTCTCAAGAAACTCCTTGATTTTCTTGCTAAGCTCTCTTCTTTCTCGCGGGGCCATGTGCCTAACGGGCAATGAAACTGGCTTGGCATTATCAACAAGATAAATGCGGAAATCTATCTCCCGCTTAGGGGTTAACCCCCTTAACCTCATCAAAAACATCAGGATATTCTCGAACCACTCTCACAGATTGCAAATCGTCGATGGATGAGTCAAGAGATTCAAGATAACATAACATGACGGGATCCATAGGGCTACTAGAAATTTCTAGGGTATTACCGAGGCGAGTCATGAGCCTCACTACCCTATGCTCACAATCAAGAATGGCTCCGTAATTGGACAACCAATCCATGCCCACAATCAACCTGTATCCCATAAACCCGAGAACAAAAGCATTACACATGAATTCTACGCTCAAGATAGAGATTTTCAAATCCATACAAATCATAGATAGATGGGCGGAACTCCCAATTGGATTTGAAACACTAACGGGATCCTCAACTAGACTAGTACTTAGGTGCAAACTTTCAACAATGCCAGAAGAAATAAAGATATGTGATGCGCCAGAATCAAATAAAGTGCGAATAGGAAAATCAGAAATGTAAACAAGGCTTTCTACAGAAATACTACCTCGGTCCTGAACTGGAGCAGTGTTGAGAGCATGCACTTGCCCTCCAGAAGGTCCTGCACGCTGAGTCTGCCCTTGCCCTTGTCCTTGATTCTTAGGGCAATCCTTGCTAAAGTGTCCAGTCTCTCCACAATGAAAGCATTCGCCCAACTTTCTCTTCTTCTTCCTACAATCTTTGGCTATGTGCCCAACAATCCCACAGATTTTGCACTTTCTTGTGTCCTTTGCCTTGTTGTTGTTGGCCTTATTACCCTTGTTGTTCTTGTTGTTCTGATTGCTCTGATTTCCTCCCCACTTGGAGTCCGCCTTCTTGGTTCGAGTCTCATTAGGCTTCACTTCTTTCATGCCATTCTTATCGTCTCCCTGAAGCAATGCCATGTCCACTAGGCTTTCAAAAGTGGCCCCCATGGGTATATGAGACATGGCTAAACCTTGTAATGGCTCATTCAACCCTCGTGCAAAGCGTAGAGCCTTCTTCTGGGGAGTATTAACCATGTCCAAACCGAATCGAGCAAGCTGGTTAAACTTATTCACATACTCCCTCACCGCCATGTCCCCTTGCTTCAAAGATATAAACTTCTCCATTTGGAGATTCTCCTCAGCAGATGATAGGAACTTAAGCCCAAACCTCATCCTAAAGTCGGCCCAAGTCTCTATAGGCCTAGTAGAGTTGGTGACCTCCCACCAATAAGCAGCTTCCTCTTTCAATAGCCATACTGCCAACATAACTTTTCTACGGTCTTCCACATCAAAGATGGCGAAGAGATCTTCAGTTTCTTTTAACCAATTTCTCGCCTCAACAAAAGTCTCCGTCCCAATAAAATTCTTTCCACCCATCGCCTTAATGTCTTTGCAAACCTTTGCGAAATCTGCTTGTGGATGCTGAGGAGGAGGAACCTCAGTTATGGTGGGAGTGTTTGCTGGGCCCACATCGTTGGCCCTAGCTTCCAAGTACCTCCGGAACCATCCGGGAATGGTTACTCCCTCGGGAAGGTTAAGATCGGCCATGCTGAGAAAAAGGAAAAGATAGATTTAGAACGAGGAAACAAAGGATAGTGCTAATGGCTTTTGGGGAATAGCCTTTTAAAATAAACTAGACTTTTCTTGGAAAATACTTAATTGGTTTTGAAAATAGTTTTTCAAAAGAGTTTTAAAACTTTTGTCCGGTCTAGTAAAACCTTATGCTCTGATACCAAATGTAACACCCCACCTCGCCAATGTCACTCTTGCAAGCACACTAGCTTTGGAGGGGCGTTAAACAAGGTAAACATGCATGCAGATATCACAAGACAGAACATATAAGTAAAACAGAGTAAGTGAAGCAGCGGATAAAACTACTATTTCAAAACCATAGTCAAGTTACATCAAAGTACTGAGTCATTATTTTCCAACTACTACAAGTCTAGAAAACATAAACTGAAAACTGGAAATAACATAAAGTAAACTATCCCCAAAGTAGACATGGTAAAGCCATAGCGAGCTCAAGTCCAAACCGTACATAAGCTATCCAGTAAGCAAGCTAAAGATCCAAGCTAGGTGCTAGTGTTCCCACCCTGAGAACCTGGGGGGGGGGGGGGGACGGAAGAAAAGAGGCGAAAGAAAACGGGTCAGTCAAAAAGACTGGTAAGTCCTACCTACTATTAGTATAAAAACTAATAAAGTTAACTGGACATGTAAAACAGAGATGAAACATAGGATGATAACTGGCATGGTGAAAAGTTAACAAGATAGATCAAGTGTGGCATCGCATATACAAGGTTAAGTTGCACCAAGTGTACTAGTATTTCTAATCCATGTCAAGTATAAACAAGAAATGATCCCTTAGCCCAATGTTGGCCCAAACTCATGAGATGACCTAAATCAAGGTCCAACTACTCGGTCTAGTCGATCGGCTCCCTATAAGCCTAACTCGTCGTGTATCGGTGTCATACGGCCTAATCATGGAATGTAGTTAACTTTGCAAGGTCCACCCTAGGGTGTATCCAGCCCTAAGGTATAAACCACAGACACAAATCAAGCACGCACAGTCTAAACCTACCAGTGCCCATGTTCAACCCCGGACTTAATGTGCACGACCATGGTCCGCCTGAATAACCGGTGCACCATTCAGCCGTCTATTTTGGTCTCTTACAATCAGTCAGTAATCATGCCCCACCCTAGCCTAGTCCAGGGTATCCAGATACTCCCAAGTAGGTTACTGCTGAAAAGGACCACGTAGCTAGGGTTTTAAATATGTTAAGTGTGGTTAACCCTATCCTAACCATGTATTGAGTTGGTCAAGTGTATCCAAGCAGTTCATGACTTAACCCTATCAATACATCGTGTTCAACTGGTTAAGTATATTCAAGAAGTCCATGACTTAACCCTACCAATCCATTGTGTTTAATTGGTTAAGTATTCAAGCGGTCCATGACTTAACCCTACCATGTGGCATTAATTAACTTAATGCACCCCAACCTCTCACATTAGACTTTGTTGTGGTTACTAGTTAAGCCGGGCGGGTCCGGTAGCTTTACACCACAACCTAGTCTAACCTCGGGTTTTAAGTGCGATGTGACCAACTACTCACATTGGGTCCTATTGTTTGTAGCCACTAGTTAAGCCGGTCGGTTCCGGGTAGATTTATGCTACAAACTCAACCCAACCTCGAGTTGGCCACTCTCATGTTTTCTAGAATTCATGTCCAAGTTCATGTTCATGTTTCAAGCATAATCACATGTCATATTTCGTGTCATCTTTTCAAGTCATGTTTTTATGTCATTTTAGTTTACCCATAACGTAACCCCATCGCATGTAAGTTCGCATAAACGCAAATAGATCTCAAAGAGGGAACTTAGAAGCATGACATAATTAATAAGGTTTGGCCACAAGTTAAACATGGTGGCATATGAGGCAAATGTGTTCATAAACTTGCATATTACATTATAAGCCTCAAAACATGCATGATATCAAACTTTAGCAAAATAGGTGAAACATGGTCATAAATGACATAGGATGATATCTAGTGATTCGCATATAACATCATATGCAAGATAACATAAGGGTTATGAGAGTTTCTATGTTGCTTTATGCAACATTTCAAATCAAAGCTCATAGCTTTCTATGCACAAAGTCAAGGTGATTGCTTTACAAACATGCATAGAATAAATCTATGCATAACATGATAGAATCAAAGCACAAATCATACTTAGGCCCAAACTCAAACTTGCAACATGTCATATTTAACTTCATAGTTAGAATCTAAGAGTAGAATAGGGCTTACAATGCTATGAAGACTTATAAAATAAAATAAGATTGAGACGAAGCCACTAGCAACTCTAAAATCCCCCAAATAATAAGCTCCAATGAAAACCCTTGAGAAATAAGAAGAAGATCCTTGCTTTGATGAAGAAAGATTGAACTTTGGCCTTGAATCAAACTTAGAAACTCTCAAACAAGCTTAGAAACTCTCATATGAATGAAGATGGAGACTATGACAAGAGGGTGGAGGCCATGATTAATTATTTTGGCATAACCTAGTTGTAGGATTGATTTATGATGGTTTAGGCTAGGTATTAGGGTCCTTTTATAGAAGTTTAGGTTAGTTTAGGCCATAGGATTAACCCTAATTCAGATCTGAGCCTTTAAAATCCGTCACAAGCCTTAAAACATGTCTTGAGGAACAAGTCAGGTGCACCCAGGCCAAACTGGCCGACCACCCAAGTCGACAGGGGTGTCGACTGGGCAGTCGACACCACCTGGGGTGTGTCGACTCCCAAGTCGACTACCCAGTCGACTTGGGGGTGGCGGGAGTTTTCCCGCCTGTCCTGCTTGGCTGAATTTGAATTCTGAATTCAAATTTGAACTATTTTTGAACTTGAAATTTTCCGAAAACTTTGACGGGTCATAACTTGGCCATACGGACTCCGATTTTTGAAAACTCGGACTCTATTTCCGAGACGAACGCAATGGCACAGCCCGTTTCCCTTGATTCAGATTTTAACATTTAATTCTGCCTTGATTTACATTATAACATGTTATTCAAAATACGGGTTGTTACATGGTATGATTTGTTGCCTTGTGTTGAATTGAATCGATTTGGCTTTACCATTTTTAACTTGTGAGAGAATTTCACAAATCTAGTCACCAAAAACAAACTTGCCAAACCTGTGAGCACTGATTTGTCAAAAAGAATTTCTTGCCAAAAAAGAATTCTTGTTAATGTACAAAAAATTATGTCTTGTCGAATTTAATTTTCATGCAAAAATGTTTCCTGATTTATCCCATTTCTGGAATCAGTAAAATTTGTTTTTGCCGAAATAAAAAAGTAAAAAAAACAGTAAATTCTGTTTCCATTTAGTAGTTGCCAAAAAACATTTCTTGATTGATCTCATATGTGATTTCTTTACACTAGTTTGATCCCACTTGCTCGAACCATTTTGAAAAAACTTGACAGGCCCGAGGTTTTTCATATTCATGGCTTTGTGCCTTGCTTGCACCACTGTTTTTGCACCATTTAAAAAATGTTGACTTGTCGTGACATTTTTGAAATGCCTCTATTCTTATCACCTAAAATTTTGCACCATGTTTTAGATGCACTTGAGCTTGAATCACATTGCTTGACCATGCAAGTGCATTGTATATCCCACATACACTTGTGTGTAGTTCTTCATTGCCGTGATGCTTGTGACACTTTGAAATGCATATGCTATATTGAAATTTTTTTTGATGCTGCACTTTTCACCTGTGTTTGTTTATTCCTTATGAAATTGACATGCATGTATATGCTGTTGCACTTCTTTGCAACTGAAACTCCACCTCTTGCTCCATGCTCCATGCTTGTCCTTACTGTCTTCATGTATGCCTGTCAACATCTAAAACTGAAATGCATCATTAGCTTATGAGTTGCACCATGACCATGAAAATGTGATTTATACTTCATTTCAGCTGCATATATATGTGTGTGTGTGTGTGTGTGTGTGTGTGTATATATATATATATTTCAAACTGAAATGAACTAATGCATTTGTTCGTTACACATTCACCATCCATGCTGTATGTACTTAATTGTTCCCACTGGCTCGAGTTTGCTAACTTCACTTGCTGCTTGTGCTAACATGTATTTGGTTGCTTACTGTGCTGAACTACTTCACCCATACATGTTGCTTCACCTTTGATTTGTTGCAAGGCACCAGACTATTATTTGTTGATCATTTATTTTACACAAACTTGAACTGTTTTGAACATGCTGTTTGTGTTGATCATGTGATCATGTATGTTGGCATGTCCATTTGTATAAGAACCATGCTTGAAATAATTGTGTCACATCTGCACTTATGATCTGCCATGATTGTTTAGTTGCACTGACAATGCTGCTGAGAAGTTTATTTCATGTTTCATGTAGTTGCATTTGTATTGTTCACACTCTCAACTATTTGATGTTGTTGCCTCGGCCACTTTGACTTGTCATGTATACTTTTTGGCTGAGACATTGTATTTTTCTTTTGTTGGCTTGTTCACATGAGTTTTCAATTGAACTGAGTCGAGAAGGTCCACTGCGGCTACTCCTCAGTCGCAAACTGATTGGCGAGGCAGTGCACACGTGTATACACGTGTGTACATGCAGCCATCAGACTATTTTTCTGTCCCTGTACTATATATAAACTGTCTAGACACAGTCAGATTAACAAATCAGATCAAGTCAGAAAAATGATGAGAAACACACCAGAAAACTAAGGCAAATAAAATTTCAAAAATAAAAATCAAATCTGCATGTATTCTGTTTTTATTTCTATTGCAGTGTACTATGTGTATGTTTCTGTATATGACAGGTATGAAGACTGGACTGAAAGCAGAAAGCTGTGAAGACAAAAGATAAAAGATAGAAGACAGTGAAAATAAGAAGAGTGTCAGTGTGTCTGTGTAAATATATACGAATCTGTGTAAATGAAATTGTATATATGAAATGCAAGTTGAGTGAATGTATGAGTGTTATAGTGAGGAGCTAATGTATATGAAAAAGTGATTGTACTGATTATTTGTAATAAACAAAATCTGTTTGAAATAAAAATATTATTTCATTGTTGTCAAACAGACTTGTCTATTCTATTCTGTTTATTTATAAGTACAGATATGTGAAGTGATTAAATAGTGGAGTTAAAATAGATGTACTGTTTGAATGTTAGAAATATAATATTTATATTTTAAATAAAATACAGTAAATATTTGAATTTCTGTACAGATGTATTTTATTTAAATATAAATATTACATTCCTGTCTGTGATGTAAATATAGAACAGTACAGTAACAAACACATTTATAAAATATATTTAGTTGTTATCATCAAACAAAAATCATATAATTGTGTATACAACACCGTTATATACAACATAGACTTACCATGATGTCAGGTGAAAACACTTGAAAATGATGAAATTAAGATCAGACAACTCATATACTTGATTGAATCCGCGTGAGAGATGCAGAAATGGAATTGTTATGCTAGGATCTTAGATAGAAACCAGCGATATTTTAATAGGTAAATTAACACCTCAGATAGCGAATGAATCCTCGTATGCCCCCGAGGATAGATTATTACAAGCCATTCTTGGCATTTACGTATCCATTTCACTCACCAATTCTCTTAAACAACTCGAAAACACTTAGATCTAGATCCGAACAGCGAAGAATTTTCTCTAACTGTTCAATTCAATGAACTCTCTCTTGGATTGATGTGGATCTCGCTTCAAATGAGGTAGATCTTTGATTCTCTAAGCTTTAATGGTGGAAAGGTGTAGAAGATGGAGTAATGGAGGACCTCTAGCTCTTCAAAATGAGAGAACGGAGAAAGTAAACTATTCTCCATGCCTCCTACCCCTTATTTATATCTTTCCACCAGCCCACTAATGGCCCTCTCCAAATCAGCCCATTATGGCTTACAAAACCTGAATAACCAACTGTAAACCTTAAAATAGCAATTAATCCCAAACTGCTAAGCAAAACTTTAATGTGACCACTCTACGGAATGAGAATCATCATTTCCTTTCCAATGAGATCGATCTTCGCACCTGATTTAATCCGAGTAAAAAGTTATTCCCTGTACAAGACTAACAGGGGCAAAATAGTCACAAACAAAATTGGTAAAAATTATAGACATGTCTCATATCCCTATAAACAACATATTAAAATATGAGAATGATCCAACCCTTAGGAAATAAAATAAAAATATTTTACGATCCTCCGATACGTAAAATGCGGGTTGTTACATTCTCCCCACCTTCAGGAATTTCGCCCCCGAAATCCCAAGCAAACACATGCAACCAAACAATTCCACATAACTATCACTCATGAGCAACCAATTCTATCACCCAAACTAGCAGCCATCAAGCCATGCATTCATAGCCTTATCCTACCACGCGGAATTCTAACAATAACAAAAATAATAGTACAAGTTACAACGACGCACAGTGACACAACATCAATGGGTCATACTGACAAAGAGTCCTGGATGGGTCGCCATCATATTCTCTTCCATCTCCCATGTACAATCCTGGCCATCCTCACTTCATTGTACCTTGATTAGCTTAAGCATCTTCCTCGTAAGCTGTTTCATGTCATTTCCACAACACGAAGCAGCTTACGAGGTCTCGTAACTACGGCCTCAACTTCTAGGTCTTCATATTGTTCTAGAGATACCACCACATTCGAATCATGCATGAACTTCCGTAGAAAAGGCACAAGGAAAACATTTTGCACTCCCGACATCTTCTTGGGTAACTCCAATCTATATGCGAGCTTTCCAATCCGCTCAACTACTGGAAATAGTCTAAGGAAGCTAGGAGCTAACTTCCTTTTACTTCCGAATCGAACAACAAGCTTCACGGTGAATGTTCATGAAAACCATGTCGCAACCGTCAAATTCCAAATCTTTTCGACGCTTATCGACGTAACTCTTCTGACAATCTTGGGCTGACTTCATTCGTTGCCAAACGATCTCGATACAATCTGATGTCTCTTTGATCATCTCTGGGCCAAGTATTAACTTATCTCCAGTTTCCAAATAACATGCTGGAGAATTACACGGTCTACCATACAATACCTCGTATGGTGCCATCCTAATGCTCGATTGGTGGCTATTATTATACAAAAACTCAACTAGATGCAGATGGTCTTCCTATGATCCCCTGAAGTCCAATACACAAGCTCTTAGGAGATCTTCCAAAACTTGACTAACCCTCTCAGTCTGACCATCGGTTTGGGGATGATAAGCCATACTCAGACGCAACTCGGTTCCCAAAGCTTCTTGCAAACTCTTCCAAAATCCACTCGTGAATAATGGATCTCGATCACTGACTATACTCTTCGAAAAACCATGGAATCAAACTATCCATTTTATATAAAGCTCAGCCAACTTCGATATTGTCCTAGTCGATTTAATAGGAATAAACCTTGCACTTTTGGTCAAGCGATCCACAATGACCAAAATTCCTTTGTTTCCTTTCATTGTTCTGGATAGTCCATCAATAAAATCCATCGATATTTTCTCCCACTTCCACGTAGGGACTTCCAATGGCTGAAGCAACCCACTCAGCTTCTTCTGTTCAGCTTTCACCAGTTGACAGTTCACACACTTGGAAATGAAATTTCCAATATCTCTTTTCAACCCTTCCCAGTAGTAGACTCACTTCATGTCCTGATACATTTTATTACTGCTGGGATAAATCATCAACTTCGAGTGATGACATTCCCTCAGAACCTCATCTCTCAAACCATCAATATCAGTAACAGCCAATCGTCTTTGCTTTCGAAGCCAACCTTCTCGATCGACCTCAAATTCCTTATCCACTGGTTCCAACTTCTGGGTAAACTCGATAAAATTTGCATCTCGCTTTTGTCTCTCGCCAATCCTTTCGATGAGAGTAGGTCTTATCGAAAAGCTTGCCAATATTTTAGGTTCCATCTAACACCGTGGTCAGAAATCAAATCCTGCCAAGTACTCAAGGCATTTCCATTCCAAAAACATCGCTCCCAATCCTGCATGTCTTCGACTCAACGCATCTGCAACTGCGTTACCTTTTCTTGGAGTATAGGCTAAACCAAAATCATATGATGTCAGAAACTCTAACCACCTTTGCTTCCGAAGATTCAAATCCTTTTGGGAGAAAATATATTTCAACGACTTGTGATCCGTAAACAACTCGAATCGAACTCCCAACAGGTAATGTCTACACATCTTTAGAGCAAACACGATCACTGCCAACTCCAAATCATGAATCGGGTAATTCCTTTCGTGTGGCTTCAGCTGCCGACTCGCGTAGGCCACAACCTTATCCTTCTGCATTAGCACATCTCCAAACCCAGTACCACATACATTGGTGTATACCACCATTTCTTCATTCCCACTTGGAAACATCAAAACAGGAGCACTCATCAGTCTCTCCTTCATGATTCTGAAAGATTGCTCACGCTTCGCATCCCATGTGAACACTTGGATCTTCTTCGTTAATCCTGTTAATGGAGTAGATATCTTGGAGAAATCCTTGATAAACCTTTGGTAATAACCTGTCAATCCAAGAAAACTTCTCACATCCGTCGCACCCTTAGGTCTATCCCAGTCTTGGATTGCTTCCACTTTAGTGGGGTCAACCGTTATTCCATTCCCAAAAACTACATGGCCTAACAACCTCACTTCGCTCTTCCAGAAGTGACACTTCGAAAAATTAGCCTTCAGCTGATGCTTTCGCATGATTTCCAAAACAACTCTCAAGTGCATCTTGTGCTCCTTCTCATTCCGAGAGTAAACCAGAATATCATCCACGGACACAAGCACGAACTTGTTCAGCTGATCTTTGAAAACCCTATTCATAAGATCTACGAAGTATGCTGGCACGTTAGTCAACCGAAATGGCATTACTAACAATTCGAAGAAACTAGACGGTGTCCTAAAAGTAGTCTTCACCACTCTCAACTGGTGAAATCCTGTTGCCAAATCCATCTGAGAAAACACTTTGGCCTTATGAAGCTGATCGAACAATTCATCAGTCCTCGGCAACGGATACTTGCTCTTCTTGGTCACCTTGTTCAGCTCACGATAATCCACACACAATCTCAACGGTCCATCTAGTTGGTTGCAAACACAACTGATGCACCCCATTTAGATACACTTCTATGAATGAATCCTTTTCTCAAAAGGTCATGAACTAGCACCTCTAGCTCTCGCTGTTCCTTAGGCGTCATCCGCCTAAGAGGCATAACGATAGGTTTAGCACCCTCGACCAAATCGATCCTAAACTCAATCTCATGGTGCGGCGACAAACCTTTGACTTCCTCAAAGACATCCTTAAACTCATTAGCGATCAACACAGAGGACAAGTCTTCATGTAGAATCTCAAGCGAATTTAAATAGCTCACGAAGACACCATCTTCGGGCTTACATCGAATCAAAACCATTCTCCCTTCCACATCCCCGACCCTCACCTTTAGCTTCTCGCAATTCACTCTTGCCGCATACCTCTCGAGCCAATCCATAGCCAAGATAATTCCAAACCCAATGAAGTTAAGAACAAAGCAATCACATACAAATGAGCAACCATGACTCGACAACACAAGACCACGATAAAGCACACAAAGGCTGGACGAACCCCTAACTCGATTAGTCGCAATCAAAGACGTCTATCACAAATGTCAGGCTCTAAACCCAAACGGCACACAAGCTCATTACAAATGAAAGAATGCGATGCTCCAGTATCAAACAACACTCGAACTAAAACACCTCGAACAGAAAGAGTACCTTCGACGATGACACCCTTTTCCTTCCCCTTTGCAGTAGGAGCTCTCGAAGAAGACGACACGACCTCTAAAGCATAAGCCTTCATAACCTGCTTACCCTTAGCTAATTCTGGACAATCCTTCTACTCATGCCAAGGTTTTCCACACTTGATGTATTTCTTCTCAGCTTTTGGATTCTTACAATCCTTGGAATAATGGCCCTTCCGCCAGTAGTTGTAGAAAATCACTTCTCCTTTCTGCTTTTTCTGGCCATCCTTCCCTTTCTGTTGTTGCTACTTCCTCTTCTTATTGTTATTATTACCACCCTGTGATGATTTTGGAGCCTCCTTGGTTGCAAAAACAACTGCCTCCTCCTTTGGAAACAAACTTTCATGTCTCATAACTTTTTCCAGAAGCTTCTTAAATGAATCATCAAGATGTTCCACCAATGTCCTTCCTATGTAGGTATCCAAACCCATAACGAACTTCTTGTTCTTCTGATAAGGAGTGTCAATATACGAACGAGCATACTTCGACAAGGCCTAAAAATTTGAAACATAATCAAGCACTGGCCTACCGTTCTGTTTCAACTTCACAAAATTCTTGAATAACGTAGACTTCTGAGTAGTGGAGATAAACTTCATCTCGAATTTAACTTGGAACTGCTCAAGTTATTTCTTCTTCTGGAGTTTCCACAGTGATAGAATTCCACCACTCCATGGCTCTGCCCTGTAGCTGCCTTGACGCAAGCTTTCTCTTGGTTGCATTATCTATGCCCAAATCTCCAAAAATACGAACACATGAATCCATCCACCTCTGAACCTCTTCAGTCGGCTCCATTCCTTCGAACGGTTTCCTCCAAGAGATGTGAAGTCTTTGCATAGCTTCGCGAAATCCACCACCCTAGGCTCCTGCACACCTGCATCTACCGTGGCTGCCACTGGAGCGGGTACCCTTCTCAAGAATGCTTCCATCATGGCCTCAAACATGGCAGGGTAATCTGGTGTACAGCTATTTCCCCTCCAGGCACAGCCTCCTCCCTAGCAATATGTCTTGAAGTTCGTCAACTCATTTTAAATCTGCAAATTAGAATGGTTAGTCACTTGCAAGAAAAATTGCTAATGGAGCTCAAATGCTACTATACTATATACTACAATATAGTATACATCCATTTGAAATCTACAAATATGTCTCCCATACATAATTACGTCTTTGAACTTTGGCTAAAATCGTTAACCAGAGCTCTGATACCAAATGTGACGACCGCCAATAACTTCTGCACTAAACAAGAGGAATAATGCGCTGAAAGATGTGTCAGGCAGCTTTGGACGATCATCAAGGTATGAAACACAATCAGAATCTGTCATATAACTCACAGAGCAAGGATAAAATATAATAGAACATATAGAACATGCAATAATAGTGAAGCATATTTAAGCAGAAAAACTCCAAACTTTCATAATAACTAGAAAGTATATCTAAACACTAGGATTACTATATATGTCTGTATAAATTTGCCTCACTACAACACTCAGAGTAAAACAACAAACAGCGGAAAAGCAAATACTATATAGTAGAAAAGATAATACGCCACCCTCCGGACACGCCACCCTCCGGGCACGCCACCGAACTGCAACATCGTCCTTACCAAGATATCACCTATCACTTAGTCTGCCTATCCAAAAAAAATCGGATGAACATCCCAAGGTAATAAGAGGGAAACATAAAACCTTGAGTCAAACAACAATGTTAGTGAGAGATAAAACAACTACCTAACATCATTAATAAAGTATTTAAAAATAGGCAGATAAACCAACTAATCTACCCATAACACTAGAGAAGAACTCAATCCCATCTTCCCCTTATCGGACAGTGATAGCCTTTACATCAAGCCTTTCAACCATATATCCATGGAAACCAGAACAAGTATTCATTCATAGAAATCAGAATTAACCAGACAATAACAATCATGGCAACCAATTATATATCTCATGTAAACCACCCTAATAGAGCTCAACATCCCTCAAGCACAAGCCCTAGAGGCCTAAACCAATATCAGATAAGCACCCAAGAAACATCTCCTTCGACGTCAGACAATCTACGTGAGATGGTACAAACAAAACATCCAACATTTATGACTGAATTTGGCTATCACCGCCAATCCTTCTTTGAAACCATCGTTAGTCGTATGACTGGCAACGACATGCCATCAATTGTCAAGGGTCAATGGTAAACCTCGATTCTAGCTAAAACCCTATACGCCATACAATGAAATGTATCAAGGCCCGTTCGAGCTGCCCAGGGTACTCGACCATACAACGAAATTGTGTAACCCCTGCTTTGGGTCCGCTAGAACCTACGACAATGATAATTGCTCGGCCTTCGGTATCTCTAGTCGTCATCCATCCAACCATTATCAACAAACTCAGAATGTCTTTGAGTTGTCATCACATTCGTTGTATTACGATGGTCGACGAACACTGTAATGTCCCGCATTTTTACCGGTCCATAATTGAATATTTAAATCAGTTTAAATATTGAATTCTTAATATAAGTAGATTTATATATTAATTAAAACGAAGTTGAACGTATAAAAATATATATTCAATATAATCGAGCTCATAATGACGCTGCAGTTTGTAATTTAACGTTCTGAACTTCGAATGAGTATACAGAAACCAGTTTAAATCGGATTTCTGCGAAACAAGAGACGTTGGAATCTGTTGAACTGTATCTTTCTAATGGAAGTGAAAAACCAAGATTTCACATTATAGATTGCGAGTTATATTCAAATAAAATATTCAGAAAGTCGCTATAGAATCGTTAATCGACCGTAATAGTTTATTTGATATAACTTGATACCAGTTGCGAATTTGAACATGATTCTTTTGAGGCGTAGTGATAATTTAATTTTTAGAATTTTACTGTAATTTTTAATTAATTTAATACGCAACTTTTATTTGGAGCATTTTGCACCCTATATCAATATTTTGGGGTTTCAAAATATGAGTCAACCTACCGATATTATTATATTTTTTGGATCGTGACACCCAGCTTGGCACTACGGTATTTTTATTTTCGTTCGTAACGGCTTGCGTGCGAACTAAGTTTTATATATAAACTTGTAACAAAGTGGAGAATCAAAAAAGAAAGCACTTTGAATGGTATATTGCTTAGTAACACAGGCATGGACCTCTCGAGTACTTCATGCCAAAGTAACAAAACTGATTGATAGGTTGCATATATGTTCAGAATGCACCAGCTATTTCTCCCCCTAAGACATTGACCATACATTGAATCAAATCAATACAGTGAAACTGAAAACTTACCACGTGATACACTACAGCAACTCTAAAGCATAAAACTTAGGCATGATGGGTACTGAGCAAATATGTTTATCTTCACACCTAGAGAAAAAAAAATATAGCTACTGATCAAATCGGCATGTGTTCTCAAATCAAAGTACCTACCTTACCCTACAACGTGATAGCCAAGTTTTCTTGGCTAGCAAGTATTATGACCATTACGTTTTCTGTCCTTCAACTGCTGTGGCAAACCTAAAACAGTAGAGAACCAATTAAAGAGAATTTATAAAACTATTCTAAACTGTCCATCTAGCCGACCTACACTTGTACCCTTTGGTCCCTTTCCTCATCTCTAAGCATACGGCTACCCTCCCAGATAGAAAAGAAAACACACTAGCAGTGGATAGCCAGGAACACACACTGCCAGTTGATAAAATTGAAATAAGAAGCAGTACCTAGTCTAAAACTGTCTGCCAACCCATGGGTACCATACGCCTTGGCAACCAAGGTATTGAAATATTATAAATACATAAGGATGACTGCAATTATTTTGCAGCTTCAGAAAAATCAGCAATAGCCGAACAGCTTCATTGCTTGTAAACAAAATCAAGATCAAACAAATTATTTTCTCATCTAGAAATCTCGGAAAATAAGTATATTTTGAGTCTTGGCTATTTTCTCTTCAGGATAGTGTATGTATCATTGGGATGGATGTAGGGACTGTCGAAAGCACGGAGCGTGGTTCTGTGTATTATGGGGTTTGCGGAACACATGTTCGAAGCAGTACAAGGTCAAAAGTGAGAGAAGTCATGCGTACTGGTTTGGTTCCTAAACCGAAGTGATGTGGTGATGGAGCATTCAAGGGCGAAGGCTCAAGCGTTGCTAGTTTTGGTTTTAGCTGAGTAGAGTCAATGAAGGAGCAACGTCCAGAAAGGAAAAAAAAAAAAAAGAATTGAAAGTCCGTAAAGAAAAGTGAATTAGAAGGAAGAAGCGGGATCTAGGATTTGCGGAAATGGACATTGTACAAAGAACAACAGTTGTATTTTCCAAAAACATGGAAAGAAGCGCTGTAGCGGATATGTGGTAGTGGGCCGAAAACGAATGAACTGCGAAAACTTGGATCCGAACTGACGCAAATCGTTATTTAACGGTTAACGCGCCAAGGTGAGTAAATTCACTAACTCTCTTTTTATTTAAAATATTTTAATTATATTTTAAATAATGGTTGAATGCTGTGAGATGGTTGTTTAGACAAATTATGGTTAAATTGGTTGAAATATTACATATCGTTGCATATGTACACATCACCGGTTGGATACTGATTTCATCAATTTTAATATTCCCTAGGATGGAACCAGTGTTAATTGTTGACTAACATCGGTGGATGCAGGAAACCGGTTGGTGGAATCCGACCGGATTCCTCAATATTTATATGTACTGTTTGTTTATATAGATGCACTGTTTGAACCCAAATGGCTTTTGAAAACCTTGTGTTAATATTAGCATTGAATGGAAATTCAAACGTTATTTTGATTTAATCAAATAGATGATATCGATTAAGAAAGTGGCAGCAACCAACCATAAATTTATCATTGTTTTAAACCGTTATTGTTTTACCAAATCCCACCGTGTGCGAAGCACGTGTTTCACCATACTCACTAAATGATTTGGTATAGTGGATTCTTATATTAATAAGATAAATAAGTAAGTAGGCGAAGATTTACTTGATGATTAATAACAAGGATTTATTGTCTAAGAACAATTAAATGAGATATTTACAAGTAGATTATAGTTGATTTCATATTAAGTAAGATTAGTTAGAATCGATGATTGTTTATTTAATAGTAAATGAGATTATTTAGAAATAAATTATAATTTTATAGTAATCGATACAAGTAAAATTATTTGGATTAATTTATTCAAAATTAAAGAGATGCCAAGATTTTGGTAATAGAAGAAGATGTTAATATTTTGTAACATAAAGAGATGTCAAGACTTTTGTAACGAAAAGAGATGTCAAGATTTTATAACAGAAAGAGATATCAAGATTTTTGTAACGAGAAGAGATGTCAAGATTTTTGTAATGAAAAGAGATGTTAAGAATTTGTAACGGGAAAAGGTGTTGAGATTAATTATAAAGTGGAATATAGTAGCATATTGCAAGTCTCAGAACTATAGCAGTAAAGTAACGCTGTTGGCTAGGCTTAAGCGTGACTGTTATGTCAAGATTAGTTATAAAGGGATATAGCAGCATATAGCAAATTTGAACTGTAACGATAAATGAAACGCTGTTAACCAAACTTAAGCGTGATGTTGATATACAGTAGCATTTCCTAGGGAAGGAAAACAGCTTGTTTTGAAATTCACTTATTCAAAAGTAATAAGTAATGACGTTTGTCCAAAGAAATATAAGAACGAATGTTAAATAAAAAGTGCCTGTGATTTGTGTGATATTGGTTGTACATTGGATGGATGTTGTTTTTACTTCGATAGTTAAACAACCGACTATCGAAGTGTTTTGACCCTCGTTGTCAATTCGGAGAGACCGGTTGGATATTTTATCCGAGAACCACTCCGTATAGGCATAAGCGCTGCGAATTTGATTATGCTGAAGAAAATTGAAGACGGAGTGAAGTGCAAGGGTCGTCCTGTTTTAGAATGGTGTTTTCTGTTTGTCCAGTTCCAGGACAACTTGTATGGACGAATGTCTGACAGAGTATTCCTAACGGTCACATAAGACGATCTTTTCAAGGTATTACGTCTGGTGGCGGAGAAATTCGTTTCTCTTAGCTTTTATACCCGTAATATGTTTGGGAAGATCAACTAGTGATTTGACGGGTTTGACGATGTGGCATTCAAAGTGTATGGTGGCCAGATGTTCTAAAAGATAGGCGTAGCCTCAAGCTTCACAACCGGGAAATGACAAAAATCGGGCAGGCAGCATGGCTATGTGGGTCGCTCCCATTAGGGTGTATAATCACCTATCTAGAGAAATTCCTTTTGTTTCTAAATCTATCGATTCTGCCCATTCGGGAACGGTGGTTTGAGTCCAACCGTTGGTGATATACATTCGATACACTCAAGCGAAATGAGTGGTCGGTCATGTGAGGGCCGGGTTGCAAGACGTTCTTGTTGAACCCAGTGTATTCGCCTCTAGAGATACATCATCGGAAGGTGGTCCCATACCTTGTCATAGTTGGAATCCAATCTCCAATAAGCGTCCTGCGGGTTTTGATTTTATACTATATATGTAGAGCGTGAGATGCAAGCGTTCTACTATTTGGTTATTTATTTGATTAGACATTATCATAATATCACTCGATTTTGATATCAAAAATGATTTGGGTTATAGTAAGGTAAAAGCCGTCCGTGTTTATGTGTGGACCGGTCTTACTATTATCTTTTCTTTCAAAGTATTTTTGAAGTTAAACCATATGGTTGGAATTTACTCACACCAGTCCCATGACTGACCCAGAGTTTATTTTGTTTTGTTTTTCCTAAACTCTTGGGTGCCCAAATTTGTACGGGCAGTCAAGTGTTTCAGGCCTTTACAGATACACTTGGAGGAGCTGAAGCCGAAGTCTTCACTATTGATTATTTAGAGTTATTTCCGCTGTGATATGATGTATTGTACTCTGATAATGGTATGTATATACAATACAGTTTGTATTTCAAAGTTATGTTATACAATATATTTTATTCGTTCCGCTGTGAGATTCGTGTTTACTCTGATTATGTTCAGTTGTGTTCTTCTTCTTCTCCTATTCTATTAGTTCTATCTTTTCTATCTCATCCTCTAACTTCTTTCTATTAATGGTCCGGTATTTTCGATGTCTGAACAGTCGACGCTGGGTTTTGTGTCGATTTTCGGAGTCGAAAATCGCTGGGTCGTTAAAGTTGGTATCGGAGCTGGTTGCTTAATTGGTACGGATGATAGGGGGTTCTCGCTTCGCGTTAGGTGGCGAACGGGAGACTCTTACCCCTACATCTCCCGACAATGTGGGTTGGTCGAGTCGAGAGGCTGGCCGTAAAAGCAGTTCTGAGGTATCTCTGTAAGCCACGCTGGGAGGTTAGCCCAGTGCCGAGGGAGGAGAGGATGGTTGAAAAGCCTACTCGAATCTCGGGGTCGTTACAGTTGGTACCAGAGCGAGGTTAAGTGATTACCTTGGCTCTGTGGCGTTACTCACTAGAGATAGGGTTAGTAACACCCTAGATTGAGTTTGAGTGTATGTATATGAGCGCGTATTTGTAAATCAATATAAAAACTGTTTTATATTGTGTTGATTGGTTTGGCAAGTGGTTTATGAATTCTGGTCGATACGGTAATGCAAACTGTGTCGATAGGTGTTTCTAAACTCTTGAACAGAGTAATTCGACACAGTATGTTTTGAAAAGAGGGTAAATGAAATAATTTTACCCGAATTATATTTTGATATAAAGAAAGCATATATATTGGAATTGTTATAATATATTGGGTGTGTTAATTGTAATTATAATCGAATAAGGTTATAAGTGAAATGGTATATAACCAATGAGAATTCGTATAAGCGAAATCAGATGGATTGAATCTGAATGTAAACCAGAATTGGAGTTAAAATCTCAGAAACTGGAATTGGTGTTTGAAATTGAATTTTGAATTATATAAGGAAATTTTAAGATCCTGGGAAATTTTCTAAGTATTGGAAAGATATTTTTGAAGTAATTTCCAAAAAGGAAGTGTTTAAAAATGGTTTTGAAAGGAATATAGTATTGAACTCACCTTGATCGCTGGGAAATAAATTCCGATGATGAACCGCGGCATTATCGGTGTTCATTTTCGAATTTCTAAGTGAGTGATTACTACCAAAGATTTTGTTTGAAATAAGTTGTTCGAATATTCAAATATTTTGAATTTCTATGTTTCAAATAAATATATGATTTCAAACTGATTTGAAATAAACCCCAGGAATTTGAATTCTGAAATTTAAAATTTACTTATGAAGTAAATAAACAGAGGATTTAAATAAGTCAAATAAAATTTGAGTTGAATTGAAGCCAAGTAGGTGGAAAATGCACTAGAATAAGGATTTGATTTGGCAAAGTAGTTGAGTTGTGGAACCGAACTTGGTTGGGAAATTTGATTATTTGGAATTGGAATTGAACTGGAGTTTGAAAAGAAATTTGAGTCGGGATGTAAGAAAATTATTGATTGAAGATAAACTGACTCGAGATCAGTTGGAGATGTATTCGGGTATGCTGAATGGATTGCAAATGGAAGCGAGAAAGTGGGATGCCCAATAAAGGGAGAAGGCCAGAGTGGCGTGTGGTAATATTACCAAATGAACCGTGCAACAGAGAGACTGATGAAATTCTCTGAAAATTAAAGTATTAGGGAAAATTTTCAGAATTTTGAAAATTTTCGTTACAAAGAAGGGAATTAATATTTTGATCAGTTCAGTTGAAACTGAAATTATGAAGTAAACCAAAGAGATTTCAATTTGTTTACAACAAAAATTATAGCATTTTCCTCATCTTAGCAATTTCGAGGACGAAATTATTTTAAGGGGGAAGGAATGTAATGTCCCGCATTTTTACGGTCCATAATTGAATATTTAAATCAGTTTAAATATTGAATTCTTAATATAAGTAGATTTATATATTAATTAAAACGAAGTTGAACGTATAAAAATATATATTCAATATAATCGAGCTCATAATGACGCTGCAGTTTGTAATTTAACGTTCTGAACTTCGAATGAGTATACAGAAACCAGTTTAAATCGGATTTCTGCGAAACAAGAGACGTTGGAATCTGTTGAACTGTATCTTTCTAATGGAAGTGAAAAACCAAGATTTCGCATTATAGATTGCGAGTTATATTCAAATAAAATATTCAGAAAGTCGCTATAGAATCGTTAATCGACCGTAATAGTTTATTTGATATAACTTGATACCAGTTGCGAATTTGAACATGATTCTTTTGAGGCGTAGTGATAATTTAATTTTTAGAATTTTACTGTAATTTTTAATTAATTTAATACGCAACTTTTATTTGGAGCATTTTGCACCCTATATCAATATTTTGGGGTTTCAAAATATGAGTCAACCTACCGATATTATTATATTTTTTGGATCGTGACACCCAGCTTGGCACTACGGTATTTTTATTTTCGTTCGTAACGGCTTGCGTGCGAACTAAGTTTTATATATAAACTTGTAACAAAGTGGAGAATCAAAAAAGAAAGCACTTTGAATGGTATATTGCTTAGTAACACAGGCATGGACCTCTCGAGTACTTCATGCCAAAGTAACAAAACTGATTGATAGGTTGCATATATGTTCAGAATGCACCAGCTATTTCTCCCCCTAAGACATTGACCATACATTGAATCAAATCAATACAGTGAAACTGAAAACTTACCACGTGATACACTACAGCAACTCTAAAGCATAAAACTTAGGCATGATGGGTACTGAGCAAATATGTTTATCTTCACACCTAGAGAAAAAAAAATATAGCTACTGATCAAATCGGCATGTGTTCTCAAATCAAAGTACCTACCTTACCCTACAACGTGATAGCCAAGTTTTCTTGGCTAGCAAGTATTATGACCATTACGTTTTCTGTCCTTCAACTGCTGTGGCAAACCTAAAACAGTAGAGAACCAATTAAAGAGAATTTATAAAACTATTCTAAACTGTCCATCTAGCCGACCTACACTTGTACCCTTTGGTCCCTTTCCTCATCTCTAAGCATACGGCTACCCTCCCAGATAGAAAAGAAAACACACTAGCAGTGGATAGCCAGGAACACACACTGCCAGTTGATAAAATTGAAATAAGAAGCAGTACCTAGTCTAAAACTGTCTGCCAACCCATGGGTACCATACGCCTTGGCAACCAAGGTATTGAAATATTATAAATACATAAGGATGACTGCAATTATTTTGCAGCTTCAGAAAAATCAGCAATAGCCGAACAGCTTCATTGCTTGTAAACAAAATCAAGATCAAACAAATTATTTTCTCATCTAGAAATCTCGGAAAATAAGTATATTTTGAGTCTTGGCTATTTTCTCTTCAGGATAGTGTATGTATCATTGGGATGGATGTAGGGACTGTCGAAAGCACGGAGCGTGGTTCTGTGTATTATGGGGTTTGCGGAACACATGTTCGAAGCAGTACAAGGTCAAAAGTGAGAGAAGTCATGCGTACTGGTTTGGTTCCTAAACCGAAGTGATGTGGTGATGGAGCATTCAAGGGCGAAGGCTCAAGCGTTGCTAGTTTTGGTTTTAGCTGAGTAGAGTCAATGAAGGAGCAACGTCCAGAAAGGAAAAAAAAAAGAATTGAAAGTCCGTAAAGAAAAGTGAATTAGAAGGAAGAAGCGGGATCTAGGATTTGCGGAAATGGACATTGTACAAAGAACAACAGTTGTATTTTCCAAAAACATGGAAAGAAGCGCTGTAGCGGATATGTGGTAGTGGGCCGAAAACGAATGAACTGCGAAAACTTGGATCCGAACTGACGCAAATCGTTATTTAACGGTTAACGCGCCAAGGTGAGTAAATTCACTAACTCTCTTTTTATTTAAAATATTTTAATTATATTTTAAATAATGGTTGAATGCTGTGAGATGGTTGTTTAGACAAATTATGGTTAAATTGGTTGAAATATTACATATCGTTGCATATGTACACATCACCGGTTGGATACTGATTTCATCAATTTTAATATTCCCTAGGATGGAACCAGTGTTAATTGTTGACTAACATCGGTGGATGCAGGAAACCGGTTGGTGGAATCCGACCGGATTCCTCAATATTTATATGTACTGTTTGTTTATATAGATGCACTGTTTGAACCCAAATGGCTTTTGAAAACCTTGTGTTAATATTAGCATTGAATGGAAATTCAAACGTTATTTTGATTTAATCAAATAGATGATATCGATTAAGAAAGTGGCAGCAACCAACCATAAATTTATCATTGTTTTAAACCGTTATTGTTTTACCAAATCCCACCGTGTGCGAAGCACGTGTTTCACCATACTCACTAAATGATTTGGTATAGTGGATTCTTATATTAATAAGATAAATAAGTAAGTAGGCGAAGATTTACTTGATGATTAATAACAAGGATTTATTGTCTAAGAACAATTAAATGAGATATTTACAAGTAGATTATAGTTGATTTCATATTAAGTAAGATTAGTTAGAATCGATGATTGTTTATTTAATAGTAAATGAGATTATTTAGAAATAAATTATAATTTTATAGTAATCGATACAAGTAAAATTATTTGGATTAATTTATTCAAAATTAAAGAGATGCCAAGATTTTGGTAATAGAAGAAGATGTTAATATTTTGTAACATAAAGAGATGTCAAGACTTTTGTAACGAAAAGAGATGTCAAGATTTTATAACAGAAAGAGATATCAAGATTTTTGTAACGAGAAGAGATGTCAAGATTTTTGTAATGAAAAGAGATGTTAAGAATTTGTAACGGGAAAAGGTGTTGAGATTAATTATAAAGTGGAATATAGTAGCATATTGCAAGTCTCAGAACTATAGCAGTAAAGTAACGCTGTTGGCTAGGCTTAAGCGTGACTGTTATGTCAAGATTAGTTATAAAGGGATATAGCAGCATATAGCAAATTTGAACTGTAACGATAAATGAAACGCTGTTAACCAAACTTAAGCGTGATGTTGATATACAGTAGCATTTCCTAGGGAAGGAAAACAGCTTGTTTTGAAATTCACTTATTCAAAAGTAATAAGTAATGACGTTTGTCCAAAGAAATATAAGAACGAATGTTAAATAAAAAGTGCCTGTGATTTGTGTGATATTGGTTGTACATTGGATGGATGTTGTTTTTACTTCGATAGTTAAACAACCGACTATCGAAGTGTTTTGACCCTCGTTGTCAATTCGGAGAGACCGGTTGGATATTTTATCCGAGAACCACTCCGTATAGGCATAAGCGCTGCGAATTTGATTATGCTGAAGAAAATTGAAGACGGAGTGAAGTGCAAGGGTCGTCCTGTTTTAGAATGGTGTTTTCTGTTTGTCCAGTTCCAGGACAACTTGTATGGACGAATGTCTGACAGAGTATTCCTAACGGTCACATAAGACGATCTTTTCAAGGTATTACGTCTGGTGGCGGAGAAATTCGTTTCTCTTAGCTTTTATACCCGTAATATGTTTGGGAAGATCAACTAGTGATTTGACGGGTTTGACGATGTGGCATTCAAAGTGTATGGTGGCCAGATGTTCTAAAAGATAGGCGTAGCCTCAAGCTTCACAACCGGGAAATGACAAAAATCGGGCAGGCAGCATGGCTATGTGGGTCGCTCCCATTAGGGTGTATAATCACCTATCTAGAGAAATTCCTTTTGTTTCTAAATCTATCGATTCTGCCCATTCGGGAACGGTGGTTTGAGTCCAACCGTTGGTGATATACATTCGATACACTCAAGCGAAATGAGTGGTCGGTCATGTGAGGGCCGGGTTGCAAGACGTTCTTGTTGAACCCAGTGTATTCGCCTCTAGAGATACATCATCGGAAGGTGGTCCCATACCTTGTCATAGTTGGAATCCAATCTCCAATAAGCGTCCTGCGGGTTTTGATTTTATACTATATATGTAGAGCGTGAGATGCAAGCGTTCTACTATTTGGTTATTTATTTGATTAGACATTATCATAATATCACTCGATTTTGATATCAAAAATGATTTGGGTTATAGTAAGGTAAAAGCCGTCCGTGTTTATGTGTGGACCGGTCTTACTATTATCTTTTCTTTCAAAGTATTTTTGAAGTTAAACCATATGGTTGGAATTTACTCACACCAGTCCCATGACTGACCCAGAGTTTATTTTGTTTTGTTTTTCCTAAACTCTTGGGTGCCCAAATTTGTACGGGCAGTCAAGTGTTTCAGGCCTTTACAGATACACTTGGAGGAGCTGAAGCCGAAGTCTTCACTATTGATTATTTAGAGTTATTTCCGCTGTGATATGATGTATTGTACTCTGATAATGGTATGTATATACAATACAGTTTGTATTTCAAAGTTATGTTATACAATATATTTTATTCGTTCCGCTGTGAGATTCGTGTTTACTCTGATTATGTTCAGTTGTGTTCTTCTTCTTCTCCTATTCTATTAGTTCTATCTTTTCTATCTCATCCTCTAACTTCTTTCTATTAATGGTCCGGTATTTTCGATGTCTGAACAGTCGACGCTGGGTTTTGTGTCGATTTTCGGAGTCGAAAATCGCTGGGTCGTTACAAACACATCACTGTTGCAATGACCGATCCCTGTAGCAATGGCCGATCCTTGTAATAAATTTTCGGCCACCATCCTGTAGCAGTTTTCGGCCGACCATCCTGCAGTAGTTTCCCCGGTCGACCCATCCTGTAGCAGTTTCCGGTCGATCCATAGGCACTGTAGCAGATTCTCGGCCAACCCATAGGCACTGTAGCAGATTTCTGGCCGACCCATAGGCCCTGTAGAAGATTTCCGGCCGATCCATAGGCATTGTAGCACCAATCCATGTTGTCTTTCTCTCCAAGCCACACTGCCGGCCAATCCATGATTCTGATCGATCCATGACCTTTTTCTCCGACCAATCCATCACTTAACAGATCCGATCCTTCACCAAACTTAACAAAAACTTCGCCAAACCACTATATCGACAAAATCAACTAAACCAATTCGTCCAATACAATCACAAACATGTTGTGAAATTACTAACAACTTGAAATTGACAATTATCATCAATAATTATGCAAAATTCACCAAAATCATGATAAATGAATAATTGATCAAAATAATGGACCGAACTTGCATAAACATATGAAATTATATGGAAATTACCGGTTTTAAATTGCTAAATTAGATCCTATGGTGATTCTTATAAAAATAGACTTATCATGATGTAGATCTAGGTGAAAACACTTGAAAATGATGAAATTAAGATCAAACAACTCATATACTTGATAGAATTCGCGTGAGAGATGCATGTCACTCACCAAATCTCTAAAACAACTAGAAAACACTTAAATCTAGGTTCGAGCAGCGAATAATTTGCTCTAAACTCTTCAATTTGATGAACTCTCTCTTCGATTGATGTGGATCTAACTTTAAACGATGTGGATTTTTGATTCTCTAAGCTTTAATAGTGGAAAAGTGTAGAAGATGGAGTAATGGAGGACCTCTTGCTCTTCCAAATGAGAGAATGGAGAACGTAAACTATTCTCTATGCCTCCTACCCCCTATTTTATAGCCTTCTACTAGCCCACTAATAGGCATCTCCAAATCAGCCTATTATGGCTTACAAAACCTGAACAACAAACTGTAAAACCTTAAAATAGTGATTGCTCCCAAATCGCTGAGCCAAAACATTAATGTGACCACTCTATGGAATGGGAATCATCACTTCCTTTTCAATGAGACTGATCTCATCACCTGATTTCGGTTCGAGTCAAAAGTTAATCCCTGTACAAGACTGACAGGGGCAAAATGGTCACAAACAAAATTGGTAAAAATTATGGATATGTCTCACACCCCTATAAACAACATATTAAAATATGAGAATGATCCAACCCGTAGGGAATAAAATAAAAATATTTTATGATCCTCCGATTCGTAAAATATGGGTTGTTACATGACCATTTTGCCACAATATGAAGAAGAATCCATGATAATTTGAGAATTTTGGGTTTTGGTTAAAACATGTAAAAATAGCTCACTTATGTTATTTATTTAACTGAAACAAGAATAAATGTAAATGTGCATATTTACATGCATATCACTAGTTCTACCCATTTGTGTCACTGCTCCACTAGTTTGAGCTTTTGAGTTGTTGTTGACCAGACTTGAGTAGTTTGCATTTCTGGCCAGTTTAGTTCTCCACTTTGCCACAAACACACACACACACACACACATACATACATACATACATACATACATACATTTATGTGTGTATATGTTATGTCATGTTGCTTAGTCAAACTTGAGTTTGAAGTTGTGCATGAATTAGTTTTGACCTATTCACCTGAAAATCACTGTATACATATACAAAAATATTTTTCTATTTTAAATCAGCAGACCACTATACGATGTGTCGTGGCTGGTCAAGATCAACATACCACAATGTGAGTTGAAGCTGGTCTTGATCAACTGACCACTATAACTGTATTGAGGATGATCTGAAGACACTAGTTATTTAGTTTGTCTTGTGGTATTTACAGTGAATCACTATGAATATCACAAGTAGTCTAGACTCAAATAAATGTATATATACACTAGACTAAGTCTAGAAATATGATGAGAAACACAACAAAATTTTAAGGCAAATAAAATTTAAAATAAATTTATATTTTTCTACAGATAATTCTATTTAGCTAACTCACGACATTACATATTAACTCCATATCTAGTGCATTCTTATGATCGGTACGTGCGGGGGCTCCTCAAATTTATTCCAAGGAGTTGGATATACTTGGTTCCACATGGTGCATCTCAGTGTTTTGTGCATGGACCAGTTATGCTTATCTTTTTGGTATATTTTATCTAGAGATATACGATGCTCGAAGGTACTTTTGACCCTTGTTAGGAGGTTAGTTTCATTTTATCTAGGGATATCTCCAGTGGAAAATCCAATATGATAAATTACCTTAACGGTATTATTTGTACCCTAATAGTTGTCGAATGCAACCAATGTAACCATCTAACTCTTTGATTTATTTATATGCTACACCCTAGACATTTTCTGTTATACAACTATATTTCTTCTAATGAAAGGTTGGATGTTTTTGAGGGAAAAACCATTGTGGATATTTGTACAGCCTGGGATTGTATTGATATATGTCATATATATGTTGAGTTACCTCACTTGGTATATTTTCCAGATCGAACTTGGATCGCTTTGGAGCTTCGGAAGAGGAGTTGGTGCCGAGACATATGCTTGTTTTTTTGATTTATTCTGCTATATGTGTTATAGTATGTATCAACAATTGTAATGATAGGTTGTTATAACTGTTCAGGCTGATTAATTGTTTTCTACCTGATAGATGTATGTATATTACAGTTGTTCTCTTTGTTTAAAGAGCATTGTTTATATTATAGATTATTCGTTTCGTTGTGAGAATCTGTTCTGTATCTTCTTTCTTTTATTCTTCTATCTCCTTTCTTTTCCCCTAACAATCATTCTTTATAGCACTTGATTTTAGATACATGAAGGGAGAGGATGTATTTTTGTTGATTTTCGAGAGCCGGAAAGTCGGGTCGTTACATAGTTCGAGAGCTATTTTCATGTAAATCATATATAATTTGACAAATAGTCTATTGAAAATTATGGTATGGATATTTAACCAAAAATTTCTTAAATCTTTCAAACTATTTTCGAGGGATTTACCCCTGAATTAATGAAAGCTTACAGTTTCATTTTAAGTTTTGGTTGTTTTTTAAGTGGTAATTTTTTTTGAGAAAACTTCTATAAATCCCTCCCATGTTTAATCAAATTAGAAGCAAGTTATACAAACATTTTTAGGAGTAACTGAATATTGCAAATGGGATTAACCTAGTTTGATTTCGTCGTCCAATAATTATTGAAGTTTGCGCCACAAACTTGTTCAAATTTCATTAAATGTATGTAAGGACCATCATGTTTAAAATTGTAAAATTATTGAAGTGTCCTAATATAGGTTGAATGAATTTCAAAATGATTTCTTGTTGGGAAGAATAATGTGACGCAAGAAGAGATGAAAAATCAATTAGGAAAAATTCGGTCCATGTGAGTTCGAGGGAGAATTTTTGTTGTTGTTCTAAAAGATTTTTTTTGTTAATCAACTTGTTGAAGTGTAGCGAGCCCATACACTCATGCACACATCAAAAGATTGAGCGTAGAAAAAAGTAAAATACAAGGATAAGAGAGCAGACACAAGTGATTTTTTTTGTTTTTCTTTAGATAAAAAACTGTTTTTTAACTATAAAATATATTTGAAAGAAACTGTTTGTTATTTTACTTTTGCTTTCATCATCAAAAGAAATTAGTTAGATAAAGATATTACTTCGCTTTATGGTTGATAAGAATAACGGAATTGTGATTAACAATATAGGTTATCAAATTTACTAATAAGCATTAAGATATCATCAGCTTTGACTATACATTAAGAATAAAATAAGAGATCATAAATGAAATCATTATGTCGATTTAACATGATTTAGGAGAGCTTCATTACTAAGTTGAAGGGTTTAGATTTCTCATTTTTGAATTTATAACAACATAGACGGATTATGTCATAACAAAAGAAAAAAATAACTAACTAAAGAGATGAAAAGCTAATAATTTGCACAAAAAGAACAAACCTACTTGAATGAAATAAAAGAGAGAATAGAATAAAAGGCATTAAAATAGAAACGATATAAAATAAAGTGGAAAATAGGCATAAGGACAAACTTTGGAAAAAAATTAGTCTGAAGGACGTCAAGTTTTATTTTTAGGCTGAAGGACAAACTTTGAAAAAAATTAGGCTGAAGGACAATGCTAAATACAATTAGCATTTTCTGCAGTGTAAAACTGAATAATGCTAATTACATTTATCATTTTCGTGTAGTGTAAAAAACTGAATATAATGCTAATTACATTTAGCATTTTCCTTTAGTTTAATTTTGGTTTAAAGTTTGTCCTTCAGACTAAAAATAAAACTTAGTGTCCTTCAGCCTAATTTTTTGGCAAAGTTTGTCCTTCTCCCTAATTACCTCTAAAATAAAATAGCAGAAAGGAGACAAGCATCCTTGTTTCGGCTAGTTAAAGCGTAGGAGCGTATGATGCAAGAGTACATGGTTCAACTATTTGATTCAACTATTTGATTCAACTATTTGATTCAACTATTTTCTTCTACTATTTGATTCAACTTTAAAACATTAATTATAAATTTAACAATTATTAAGGAACAATTTCTATATTAACTATCATTCTTCCACAAATTATGAATTATATGTCAAGACTAAATTGATTAATAATATATAATCCAATATTGGACATAATATTAAAAAAATCCTTGATAAATTATTTCAAACTCTAAACTGAAATTTTCACTGACATCCAGGCTCACAAAACTTTCCATACACATTTTGACTAGAACAAAGAACTAGGAATATAGGAGCATCAAGCGAAATACATTGGATAACATCTCCAGTATTCAAAACACATTAATATTTGTCATGCGGAAGTGGCCATTGAATTGAACAGCCAAAAACAAAATTGTCCAAATTTATTATATCATTGGCCACACAAATGAGAAGACTTGAATGCAAGATTCATAATCGAATCAGGCTATTCAAAAGAAAATGGATAGTGAGTTCCATTAAATATATAATAGAAAAAAATTCTGCAAACCTTCATATGTAGATCTGCGATATACACAGTTACATCTTCACTCACTCAAGGAGACGCAGTCTTTGAAACAAGCATCGATGCAGGAAGGGCCTTATCAGCTGTCGCAATTTTTGTTTTGATTATTCAGTTTCGCCTCCTTATTTAATTCACAGTTGCTATTTTTATCAACGTGTAGTTAAAAAAATTATAGAGCGGTGCCCTAGATTTTTAAGAGGCCCAAAGCAGGTGCTTTGCCTGCTTTACCTAAGAGCCGGCCTTGCATACAGTGGGCCTCATTTCAGTCGGTCTTGTACTGTCTGCTTTTGTATACATATGTAATTCACTACTTTTTGTAGTATGAAATGTAATATTACTCTTCCTCCATGAAGAGTTAGGCAATTAATTGTAGCCTAGTTAAATTAGACTAGCACTTGTAGTGTAAGCCTGTTAGGTGGAGTGGACGGAACACTATAAACTCCGTAAGCGGTGGACGGTCCACCTTAAAAACTGATGTAGCTGATTGTTAACTACAATCACCAGTACTATATTGTATTTATTATTATTATTATTATTATTATTATTATTATTATTATTTATAATAAAAGGTGTTTGCGGTCACCTTAAAAACCAGTCGGCTATGCCAAAAAAAAATATTGATACATGAAAATTAATTGGTCTCTACTAACATGTGTTTGGATTTTAGTTGTGGATCATTAGCAAGTGAGTAAGTTAGCTCCTTCATGATATGTAAAGTCTTTCTTTTCTTCTTCTTTTGGCTTCCAAAATATGTGCGTACATAAAATTATGAAGACTCTTCCAATATGCACTCAATACTCTATAAAATAATAACATGCAGGCAAATTTTATCAAAATTAATATATACACAAAATTATCTTTTTCCCAAACGTAGATGAGTGGATGATGATTTGAAAGAACTTTTATATTTTGGGTTAAGACATTACTTTAATATATCATTTGTTTAAATAAAAGAAGAGTTATTATGAAAGTAAAATAATACATTTTTACGTTTACATTAGCTTGATATGAAGCATAAGACACTTGCATAATTCTTCTATATCATATATTGATTACAAATCATCATTTTCTTCCCCTTAACATTCATAATGGTACTAAACACATTATTGAACACATCTGCTCATTTTTTTGAATTTTTTCAGAAGGAAAACCAACCAGAGTCGTAAAACCCTCCCTAGTGCACCTACCCTGGTCCGCGAGCACCACATAATTGGTTGATCTTAGCGTATGCACATGGTAAGCTCTTAGCATGTCATTCCGGATTTCAAACCCGCGCCACTGTTACCATGGTGCTAAGTCCTTAACCACTGGGTTACTGCTGCGGACAAACACATTTTCTCATCATGCATCATTTTAATATAATGACGGATTAAGAGATCTTTAAAACAAGGTAGCTCGCAAAAATATACTTGGTTTGCACCAATTATCAACCATTTATTTACATGGAATTTCAGTTTGTACTTTGATTTCATGTATTTTCGTATATTACTTTACAGGTTCATTTTTTTTCATTTCACTAAACGTTAGTAGTTGTATGCTCTCTACTTAATTAGATAGAAGGTTGTTTCATCTCTTCTAAAAGTATGATTAACATGGAGAAATACTAGTAGAAACCAAAGCATGAAATTTTCTTCCTTACGACAAAGAAAAAGCTCGTATTTCTTCCATGCAATAACGACATGCTTGACGATTGGCCGTAATCCAACCTGAAAGCATTGTATACACAGGAAAATACCAGCGGTCCACCACGAAGGACTGAACAAATGAGAATTCTTTTTGTGGAACGCCATACATTTAATTCTTTTTATGCCATAGTGTTTTTGATTCTTTAATCGATGGTTGTAAATAAATATTGATTCTTTGTGTCGAATCATCAAAACCAGAGACGATAAGAATGAGAAAATATATAGATTTTTCATGCATATTCATAGAAGTAAATTATAAGGTAACGACAATAGATCAAGATGAATATTTATAGTCAAATTAAGAGTATAGTGAGAATCCATCTGTACATGTGAAAACAGAAAATAACATTGTATTTCTTGATTACATAATTACATAATTACATATTTATAGATGGGAGAGAGCATTCTAGAATAGGATATTCTATAGCATATTTGAATCTATACCAAATATAGACCAAATTAATACAATCCTAATATAACTCATAATTAATGCAATCCTAATAAAACGCATAAATAATACAATCCTAATATAACTCATAAATAAAAGGAAACATATTTGATGATTATCTCGAACATAGCTCACGTTGTTTAACACCCCCGTCAAGTTGGAGCCGGGAGAGAAATGTCGAGCATGCCCAACTTGCTAAGCAATCGTTTGAAATTATCAGCACCTAGTGGTTTTGTGAAAATATCTGCTAGTTGGTCGCAAAAATGAATATAGGAAGGAGTAATAATACCGGAGAGAATCTTTTCACGAACGAAATGACAATCTATTTCGATGTGCTTAGTTCGTTCATGGAAGACGGGATTTGATGCAATATGAATTGCAGCTCGGCTATCGCAATGTATTGATATAAGAACAGATGGTGGAAAACCAAGTTTGGATAAGATTGAATGTAACCATTGGACTTCAGCGGTAATAGCAACAAGAGACCGATACTCAGCTTTAGCAGATGATCGAGAAACAGTCGGTTGTTTCTTTGATTTCTAGGAGATGGGACTAGAACCAAGCATTGTAAAATAAACGGTAGTAGAACGGCGAGTGACGGGGCAACCCGCCCAGTCAGAATCAGCAAAACCGACCAGAGAAAAAGAACTTGTTGCCGATAGGAATAAACCTTTACCAATAGAACCTTTGACATATCGAAGGACTTTATTTGCAGCATCAAGATGTGTGGAACGAGGGCTTTGCATAAATTGGCTAGTTTGTTGACAGCATATTGAATGTCAGGACGAGTAACTGTAAGATATAAGAGACGACCGATGAGTCGTCGATAAAGAGACGGATCAGGGAAGGGATTGCCGTCATCTGGAAGAAGTCGATAATGTTGTTCCATAGGAATTGGAGTTGTACGAGAACCAAGCATACCTGAATCCTTTAATATGTCAAGTGTGTACTTACGTTGACACAAAAATAATCCCTTTTTGGAACGAGAAACTTCAATACCAAGAAAATAACTTAGACGCCCAAGATCTTTAATGGAGAAAGATTTGGCGAGAAATTGTTTTGTCATGGAAATAAAAGATTCATTGTTTCCTGTAATGATAACATCATCTACGTAAACAAGAACAAATACTGAAATATGATCATGAATATACGTAAAGAGACTGTAAACGGAATTAGATTGACGATAGCCACGTTGAATTAAAGTAGAAGAAAACTTAGAGAACCATTGACGCGAAGCTTGTTTAAGTCAATAAATAGATTTATGGAGCTTACAAATTTGATTATCACCATGACGAGGAAAACCAGGAGGAAGTTTCATATAAACTTCCTCATTTAGATCACCTTGGAGGAAAGCATTATTTACGTCTAATTGATGAAGAGACCAATTTTTAATTGTAACGATAGAAAGAAGTAGACGAACGGTGACCAATTTTACTACCGGAGCAAAAGTATCATGGTAATCAATTCTTCAACTTGGGTATAACCTTTGGCTACTAAACGTGCTTTGTATCGTTCAATAGAACCATCAGAGCAATATTTAATTTTATATACCCATTTGCAACCAATTGGTGTTTTATTTGGTGGTAATGAGCAAACAGACCATGTTTTGTTTGCTTCGAGAGCACGAATTTCAACAGACATTGCATCACGCCAAGCAGAAGATTGAACTGCTTGAGAATAAGTTTGAGGTTCATCATGATTAAAAGTTTTGGACAAAAAAACATGATGAGAATGACTAAGCTTTTCCAAAGAGAAATATTTGGATAAAGGAAAAGAAGTAGATGAAGGAGAGACGTTGCATGCATAATCATTGAGATGTAATGGCCTTCGTCGAATTCGCTGAGGACGATTTAAATCAGCAGTATTCGTGGGAATTATAATTGAAGAATTATTATTAGTTTGTTGTGACTGATTTGAATCAGCGATTTCTGTTGGAATCAGATTTGGAGAATGATTTTGAAGTGAATTTTCACCATTTTCAGTTGTATTAGATGAAGAAATATTAGTTGGTACTGATGAATCATTTTGAAATGGTGTGAAATTTGTAGGTAAATCATCATCTAGTGGAGTGATGGAAATGTCGTTAGATCTATGATCTGAAATGTTTTTATACGGAAAAACTGATTCATGAAAAATAACGTCACGCGAGACTATTATGCGATGAGAATAAGGATCATAAAGTCGATATCCTTTTTGACCATAAGGGTAACCAACAAAAATGTGTGGCTTACCTTGTGCATAAAATTTATTTTTAATATGCATATTTTTCGCAAAACACAGACAGCCAAACACACGTAAAGGTGAATAAGACGGAACCTTTCCAAATAAAACTTCATGAGGAGATTTGAAATTAAGAGTACGTGTGGGTAATTTATTTATGAGAAATGCAGCGGTGAGAACAAATTCGCCCCAAAATGAGAGGGGAAGATTAGCTTGAAATTGTAGTGAACGAGCAACATCAAGCAAGTGTCGATGTTTACGTTCCACAATCCCGTTTTGTTGAGGAGTGGTTACATAACTTCGTTGATGGATTATACCATGAGAATGAAACCAATTTTGAAACTCTAATGAAAGAAACTCAGTACCATTGTCAGATCGAAGAGCTTGAAGTTGTGGAATAAAAATACCACCATTTCCAGATTGTATAGTGGAGATTGACAGTCCAAATTGTCTATTAACTTGATTAAAAAAATGTTTTATCATATAAAAGGTTTGAGACTTGAATTTCATTAAATAGACCCAAGTGCATCTTGAATAATCATCAACAATGGTAAGAAAAAAACGTGAACCATTTTTAGATGGAACATTAAATGGTCCCCAAACATCAACATGTAATAATTCAAAACATACAGAAGAACAAGATACACTTTGCGGAAATGAACCACGACATTGCTTAGCTTGTGGGCAAACATCACAAATAAATTTATTATTCGCGGATATATCCGGAAAATTATTAACAAGAAATTTAAAACGAGAACTACTAGGATGACCAAGGCGAGAGTGCCAAATATCAAAATTATTTGAATGCTGAAATGAAAAAACTAAATTCAAATGGGAAACATCCTCCAAGTAGTAAAAGCCACAATGAACTCCAACCCGACCAGTCGTCCTGTTCGTCAACATGTCCTGAAAATGACATTGAAATTTAGAAAAAATTACTTCACAATTAAGTTGCTTTGCTAATTGTGAGACAGATAATAAATTGAATTTGAATGATGGGATAAAAAATACATCTTTGAGAATAAGTGATTTTGAATGTTTAACAATCCCAATGTGAATCACTGATGCAAAAGTGCCATCAGGTAATTGAACAGACTTATGTTTTTGCAATGGAACATATGCAGAAAAAATTGATAGTGATGGGCATATATGATTTGATGCACCTGAATCTATAATCCAACAAGAAGACATACAAGACAGAATTGTACCTGCTAAGTTAGCCGAGAGTTCACCAACTTCGTCTTTGGCCAAGATAGCAAGCAACTTGTTGTACTGTTGAGTTGTCAGATGATTATTTGGCACAACATGAGAGGTTGATCCATGTTCAGCTGCGCGCTTTTCTTGCTTGCTTGGGAAGCCATGCAGTTGATATCATTTATCTCGATTATGTCCATATCGGTTGCAGTGATCACAGAATGGTCGTTGCCTCTTTGACAGCCCACGATATGGTGGCTTTGAAGCTTGGAAGGCAGCAGACTCAACAGCTGGGGTTGATCGAACATTCAACTCTTGTTGCTTCTCTTCTTGACGGACAAGATTGTAAATCCGCTGAATGGACGGAAATGGCTCCGTAAGGAGAATCTGACTACGCACAACAGAGAAACTATATTGCAGTCCTTGAAGGAACTCCATGGCTCGATCCTGATTTTGCTGTTCAATAATACACTTTCCATTTCCGCAAGTACACGGATCAATTGAAATAATGCTACTCAATTCATCCCACAAAGATTTAAGTTGGGTGAAGTACAATGAAACACTCATACCTTCTTGTTTGAGTGAGGAGATAGAGAGTTTTAACTGATATATCTTCGGCGCATTAGACTGAGAAAAACGCTCTTTGAGATCCATCCATATCTGGGCAGCGCTGTCGGCATAGAGAATACTTGGCCTGATTTCCGGAGATACGGAATTGAGTATCCAACTGCCAACAAGATCGTTACAGCGGCGCCAATTGACAATGTTGGTTTCCGCCGTTGGGATCGGTAAGGAACCGTCGACGAAACCAAATTTGCTCTTGGCTCGTAACGCCATTGTAATGGCACGACTCCAAGAGCCATAATTATCACCAGTTAAGAAAGGTGTGACAAGAACAATAGAGGGACTATCAGAGTGATGGATAGTATAAGGATCGGCTCTGATAGAAACAGTAGGAGGATTGTTATCATTAGCCATGATAAGAGATTGAAAAAGACAAGAGTGTAATTTTATTTAATGTTGCTCTGATACCATGTGAAAACAGAAAATAGCATTGTATTTTTTGATTACATAATTACATATTTATAGATGGGAGAAAACATTCTAGAATAGAATATTCTAGAGAATATTTGAGTCTATACCAAATATAGACCAAATTAATACAATCCTAATATAACTCATAATTAATGCAATCCTAATATAACTCATAAATAATACAATCCTAATATAACTCATAAATAAAAGGAAACATATTTGATGATTATCTCTAACATAGCTCACGTTGTTTAACAGTACACAAACTAGGCCTAACATTATAGCTCTTTGTAGCTAAAGTGTGATAAGTTTTATTAAAATGTTTCCATGATTCTCCATTAGTTGGATATATTGACGTATTTTTTCCCTATGTTCCCACACCATGACATCTCATAATGGTGTTGTAATGGAATGTGCATATAGTCTTTGAAATCGGTAGTGATTGATGAGTAATGTATTCACTTGTATGGAACTTTTTGTACTTTCTTCTTTCTTTTGTATCTTTCCTCATTACATATTCTTTAATTTCAAAGACTTAATAAAACAGCATGCAAGCATTTAAACAAGTATTTATCTTTTGGCATGGCAAGGGGTTGGTAAATATAAGTTTTTTCCGCTTCATGACGATTTCCACACATAAATTATTAAGTGGCATGCATAATTTTGCATCTTGTATAATTGTTGTGAATCTAGCTTCTATGAAGTTGTAGAAATATTATTCAATAGCCACTAACAATTGGGTGTCGTTTCAACCATTCAAAATAGGTTACTTAGCAGTATTCAATATATCATATATTTTCTTCGCTCCAATATATGGTTCTATGACGTTTGCATCTTCATCATCAACCTAGGCAATAGAGAATATCGACCATGCTTCATATTCAAACATATCATCCATGAGATTTGTTGTAACATTGACAATATCCACTACCTCATTTGACACTACCAGATTAGGTACGCGAAGTTCTACCTGATCATCTTGCACGAAACCATTTTAACATAAATGTACTATAGTTGTTACGTTTTTGCTCCTTTGTAAAAATTTAAATTTTTTCAAATTTAAAAAATTATGAATATATTATATTTTCACATTATTATTATTTTTACATTTGAAGATCAGTCTTTCTACTTCTCATTACAAACGCAATAAAAATTACATTTCGCAAACCATTTTAAACGGTTCAACAAAACTCAAACCTTATATCCTATGTAATGTACTCATCCAACCTATATGGTTGGTAAAAAAAAGTAAACATAGGAAAATCAAGACTTCAAAATTTAAATAGGCCATTTTCATGGAAGTTGTACTAACAATACATATTACGTGTTATAATACATTCCTTGAAAAATGACAATTTTTCCCCCTTTTGCATTTTTTTTTTCAATTCTTTCCATATGGATTGAATAAACATACTGTAAGGTGTATAAGAGAAGAATTTGATATTGTTTGAAGGTAGTTTGACCTTCGAGTAGAAGGTTTTTGATTTTGGTCTGACTGTAGATGCACACCTGTAAACTTGTGAATCACGGTTAACACCCTAAATTTATTTATATTTTCATCATATATGGAAGTAGGTCCATCAACATAAGATTTTAAAAATTAATTTTCTATCGGACATTTACTATTATACAAATTTATAAAGCTAAATACGTTTAATATTTCAAATTTTAATTATATTATAGCTGAAAAATATATTTAAGTTTATAAAACTGTTACACATCATAATTTTCACGTATTTATAATGGACAGACTGAAAATTACATAATATAATTGTTTGAGTTCGATTTCCAATAAATTTAAATATTGAATTGCACAACAAAAGATCATTGAAAATAATAACGTAATTAATCAGAATCGTCTTAAAATTGAATAAGTGAATAAAAATTCTTCTTTAATTTTGAAGAATTAAGTTAGTATTATTTTAACAAACTTCAAGATTTATAATTAATAAGATAGAATAATAAGGTAAATTAAAATATTTTAGAAAAAAGCAATCGAAAATTCAATGATAGAGTTATCGATGGCCGAAACCCTTTCTAATAGTGATAACATATACTAACATGTTGGTATTTGTAACTACTTTTACATGATTTTCTCATATAATGAAACGACATAGGAGCCTTTATACATATGCAAATGCTTAAATAGTACTATATGGTATCATTTTGTAATATCATGGGCGTTTAATAACATTTTTATTTTCTAAAATAAGAAATATATAGCACTTACTTTTTTACTTTAACTTATAATATTACTGCATGGTAGTTACATTTTAGTATTAAGTTGTATAGTAATTGTATGTTTAAACGTTACAATTTAGTAGCATTTTGCATTCACTAGATCAAGAGATACCACAATTTAACTTGTTTATTTTATCCTTTAGCAGTAGTTCATGTTTAGAAGCTATTACATAGTATCATTTTGTATTTACTAAATTTTAAAAGAAAAGGCATTATATATTATTATTTTTGCATAGCAAGCGAGATTGAATAGCGCCTACGGTCTTTATTAAAAAACAAATGAAAGAGTACACTGAAAAATTACAATACGACAACAAAATTAAATACTTCCAATAATAGATCGGATCATTACTTGTTTATAGATAGAAACACCACTAAACATCCTAATGTTCCACTCCATCCATAGAAGATATACTGACTTCATAAATAATTTCAGAAGAAGGCACCCACTTAGACTCTTCCATCTTGTAAACTTGAAAATATGAAACCGTTCTTCCGCTGATCCGCGAGCAGGCGCATGCAGACCAAAGTGCATGAGCATATGATGCCATACATAGTAAGTGTAATCACATTCGAAAAATACGTGCGTAACAGTCTCTGGAAGGGAACCACTGTAACGTACGTCATTGTATCATTATACATGCAGACCAAAAGGCATTATATTTTGATCTTGCAGCAACGTTTTATTTTTCACTATTACGTACTATATTATATCATCGACAACTTACTATTATTTTTAACCTTTTTTCTTATATCAATGTTGTATATATTATCAGTTTGCATCATCTACGATTTTCTCCTATAACTGATAATTGATGAGCAAGATATAATGAGAAATGATATAATGGTTAGTACGAGGACGAAAGGGAAGCTGTATAAGTGATGATAAGAGATTAAGAGACATGAATTTTTTTGTTGGGGGTTAGGATTTGAAAATGCTAGTCGGACGAATGCAGGTGAATGGGAAAGCGGTTAAAGTGTCAGCGCAGAAATGATGTGCCATCTGCTGGCGTGCGGTTATGGTTATCATGGGCTGTTATGGAAAACCAGAATTGCCTATCGTTACGTTACCGATAGGCTGATATACCGGTAATCTGGTAACCGTTACACTGGTAATAGTAAATAACCGTTTGTCAATCAAAGTATGTGTCTTAACATGTTTTTTGTACACAGTGCATCTTTATTATGCTATATGTAATGTTGGTTATAAAAAACATAAATGAGGAAAAAATAAGTGCATTTAGAACTATTTTACTTGATTATTGAAATAAATATAATCATTTATTTGGTTCTAAATGCCTGTAATAAACCATATCAGATGAATATACATACATTTTAAATTTATTGGTAAAATTACCGTTATCAATGGTATTGAAGAAATATTACCGATAATTTACCGTTAAAAATGGTAAATTTACCGTTAGCATACCGTTTTAACTGGTATACCGATTTCAATCAAAAAATGATTACCGATCGACTGGTAATGGTATGGTAATGGAAAATTTAACGTTAACATAACAACACTAATAGTGATCGACCTTTTGAGAAATGTTAAGTTTAGGGACTAAATCTGGTCACCTGGATTATAAATTTTGATGCGGGTTTGTTTTTATAAAGGGATTGTTATTGACACTCCAAATATTGTTAAAGGGAGATCAATTTTTTTTTTTTTTTAAATTATTAAGGGGAGCACCAAAGGAAAATAACCCCTTAACAAATAAAGATAATTTTACCTTATTACCCATTTAGGCTTAATTTGACTCTTCTGTTCATTAATCTAATCTTTAATGGTTAATCAACACAATTAGTTGTGGAGAAATCAAACCCTAACCAAAAAACATGAACGAAAAAGAAAACAACCAACCGCCGAAACATAGTTGTTCATCTCGACATAAATTCGCCAAACAAAAATTTAAAGTACAACAACCCACCATCGAAATTAACAGTTACGTAGAAATTAACAGTTACGTACATTTTTACTAAATCAACAAACAAAAAATGAAAAGAAATGAAAAACACAATGAACTGATAGATAAAAAATATTAATTTCGACAAGGCTACTCCATTGTCGAATAAATTCTTCTTTAAATCTAGTTTGAAGGGACAACATGGGACTATTGAGTAGTGTGAAGTGAAATAATATGTTTGTGTAGCCCCTTAACAATTTTTAAAATAGTGGAGTGTTTTTAAAAAATGCCCCCTCCCCCCCCTCCCCCCCCCCCTCCCCCCCTCCAAACAATATTTGGAGTGTCAATAAAAATTCCCCTTATAAACAAAATAGCATATTAATAATTGGGACACCGTATTTACGTGAAAGGTAAAACGTTACATCCAACATAAACGTTTTCCTCAGATTTCCAGTAAACAACAAAGAATCTGACCGTATAATCTATGATCAAAAGATTCATGTCTAATATAAGCCTATTATACTTGACATAAATACAGTGAAACAAAGTTTAACCGGACAGACATGTGTGTGTAGAATTTTTTCTTCAATTTTATAAATAAAGGATTATGTTTTTGAAATTACAGAAATCTTAGCAACTCTTTTATGGAGAGATAGTTTTAGATCTAAGGTTTGTGTCAGTTTGTAAGACCAAACCAAATTTCTTTTCTTTTCAACAATCAACTATGTATTCAAGTATTGCAGTAATTAAATATGGATTCAGGTATTGCAATAATTAACTATGGATTCAAGTACGATTCCACCAATTTAATTATATGTTCTGTAGTTTTTTTCTTGATAAATATATATGAGTTAAAAATTTAAATCTTGGGTTTCATGATTGATTATTGCTAAAGAATATGGAATTCATAGTATTAGAGATTTCCATTATTGATGTTATTCAGATTCAGTTTAGATTTTTTCTTTTTTTCTTTTTAAAGATATCATGGATGCGAAATATTTGTATTACATTGTTCAGGTGTAAGCGTAATTTCGAATTATAAGAACGTTGACAGGGATGTTTGGTTCAGAGACAACATTTATTTCATTTATCCTATCTAGCATGTACTTTACATCGCTTACTATAACCCTATCAAGCTCGGATTTTTCGTAAAAGGGTAAAACTCAAGTCCATTGGAGCATAAGCAGTGTGTTTGGTATCCAGCAAATAGACAAATATGAGTATATCAAAGCTTAAGTAAATAACTCATAGCATAAATAGTCTAAAATATAATCATAAATAAATATTCATAAGGGTACTGATAGTTTTCAAGATCAAGTGTCTCTAAGTCGAACAGCTTTTGCCTAGTATTTAACCCACAAATTTTTTGAGGAGAAGGTCAAAACTAAGGTAGTGTTTGGTTTAATTTTTTTTTTTTGTGTTTTCCGTTTTCATTTAATATGTCAAAAATGAGAAGAGTGAAGTAATCACGAAGAGGATTGAAGAAAGATGGAGGGGCCACGAAGGGGATGGATGAGTAATGTAAGAATGAATTATGTCTCATCCTTATTTTATATCTCAAAACATGGAAAATGAAAAAAAAAAATTCTATTTTGTATGTTAACTTTGTTTTCTAAATCGATCGTTTTCAACAATACATGTACATCGTGCGTATATATGGACGAAAATTCAAAACTTAAAATGGTAAACCAAACACTACCTAATGTTTTGGGGACTCGTAAATTATATACTTTTAAGCACAATATTAGATATACTATTCTATTACTATCTTTGTTGTATTAGGCTTGTTGCCAAACTCTCCACGCTGCATATAAATCGCACTGGATTTAACCTAATAATCAATACTCATACAAACACACATATACACAGCAGTATGCCCTTGGACCGCTTCAATCCAATATACCACCCATTGTATCGTATGTATCCTCCTCGCTAGAATTTCACTATCTGACCATGAAAGCATTGAAATTAATTTGTAGTGGACTGCACGTAACTGCCTACACTACATATTTTTCATCGTCTGCTACGAAAACATGTAACTGCATCTGTAATGGTCTGCCTCTCTATGTTTACATTGTGGATATCTGCAATCAGCTGACACACCATGCATACATTGTGGACATACGCATGATCATTCTGCCTATATTTTTGAATTCCACTTACAAAAGGCTTTGGTACCACTCTACACGGAAATCAGTCGAGGATTTACTATAAACTATGGTTTGTCTCTAATATCGCAGTTATGCTCTACGCAACCACCCATTTCTAATTGGATAATATCTTTGATGGATTATTAGTCTTGCCATAAACAAACAATATAAAGAAACAATGTAGCACTGCAAAACCCCAATTCAAACATTCCAATAACAAATGATCACCTGGCTTATAAATGTACAACCCATGTCCTTGCCCTCTCTCACCATTGACTGATGATAACCTATATTCATGCGACTACTATCCTTTTGGGTTTCCCCACTATTAGACACCAATGACTGTGGATCGCATGGTTACCTAATCATCCATCGGGCATTAGAGTACTTAAAGCCGTCAAGGAAATACCACCATGATGAACACTTACAGATTTTTCCTCTAATGGACGGTCTCTCTAATCCTTCTGTAACACCCCGTATTTCTGTTAACACTAAAGTTACTAATTTAAGAATAACCAATGCTTAATATAATAAATGTGTAAAGGGGAGATGTATCTAATGTGCATATAAATTTAATAATAAATGTGTAAAGGGGAGATGTATCTAATGTGCATACAAATTTAATAATAAATGTGTAAAGGGGAGATGTATCTAATGTGCATACAAATTTAATAATAAATGTGTCAAGGGGGAATGTATCTAATGTGCATACAAATTTAATAATAAATGTTAATAATGTACATTAAGAAAGTAATTGTAAACATAATTGGCTTCTCTTTAGAACAGATGGCTTTGATTAACCTTGGCTTCATCGACGGCTCAAATTAACTTGCAATCCTATATAAACAGCCCCCTAGTCTCCTTCTCTTTGCACCATTCTTCTCTAACCTTATGCTGCACAAATTCTTGATGGACATGGCTTCTTCTTCTTCCTCTAAATCTAAATAAATAGATTAAAATAAAATATAAATCAAGACGAGGATATGCTTCTCAAGTCTTTCAAGAGAAGATTCAAAACAAGTTAGGATTCAAGTAAAGATTCAACGGCTTCAAACAACGCTATCTTTCTATTCTTTTCTAGATCCAATCAATATAAGTCGGTTACTTTTTAGATTTGAACGCCTTTTCTATTTGTGACATGAAATTAAAAGAATATAAGAAATATGTCTTATCATTTCATTGAATATGTGCTTGTTTATGACTTTGGATCTGATTCTTGATTATGGCCTAGAACACATTGTGACTAAATTGCCAATGCTTAAGGTTATGACTATGGAACTGTGGCCTTCGAAACCATAAGCCTTTGACTATGAACATAAGCCTTTGACTAGGAGCATAAACCAATGCCTATGACTATGACAAGGACAATAGTGGATAATTACTTATGATTCATGAACATGATATTATTGCCTAGGATTATGACTGTGAGATTGGATCTAAACTTGATTATCTATTCAGTTTATTTTTAATTATCCTTGGATCTTGATTATGGGAATTTATCTATTAAGTTAGATCTACCCATATACTTGAACCTATGTTATTTGTTCAACCCTTTTTATGTCATAATATTATCAGATCTATAGGCCTTCGATGCTTTAATCAATTTATTTAGCGTAATTTGTTAAATCTGTGATTAGTGAATTATCATCTTCTGCCGGTCATTATGTCTATCTTTTCATGGCATTTTGGTTCATTCCCTTTTTATCCACGAATCTAGATTTATCTATAATCTAGGATGAAATCACGATTACACGAATGATGAGAATACGATTTGGGCAAATCATAAATTTGACTTAAACATGGTTGTAAACTTGGAAATTGGCATAATGTGGAACATGAACATAATTATGATTGACATAATTTAGAACATGTATTATGGTTTGTTTATTAGAACGCAAATTTGAAAATTTGACATGAATTATGGAATATGTAATTTGACATATTAAATTTAGTATTGGCAAGTAAGCTAAGTTTTAGGCGTAAACGGTAAACTAGAATAATAATTCTAGTCTTGCCATAAACTGTAAATTAGGATGTTAAATCATAATTGGGTCAATTAAAGTTAATTTGGCATAATAAGTATATTAGCACAAATTTTTAATTTAGTCAAAATTGTGAGTAATTGTCATGTTTAGAATAATCATGGTTAGTGACACTTAATTTGGTATAATTTACATACCAAAAACTATAAATATGATATTTTGGGAAAATGAGTCATAATAATAAATGTTGACAATGTACATTAAAAGAGTAATAATGGAATAAGTAAATTAGGGAAAATTTACTTATAGAATTTATCCTAAATGAGAAAAGTAAATTTAGACAATACGAACATGCTTAACCCGAGGTTGGATTGAGTTGTGATGTAAACCTGCCCGGACCCGCCCGGCTGTCCAGTGATCACAACAATACCTATCTAATGTGGGAGGTTAAGGCATTGAGCCCGATAAAGGCCCGAGGTTAGACTGAGTTGTGGCGTAAGACTGCCCGGAACCAACCGGCATACCGGCAGCCACAACAATATCTGTCTAATGTGAGTGCCTGGTGCTTTAATAAGACAATTAAAGTTAAGCTAGAATGGGAGGGTTAAGTCCATAAGAACACTTAACCAATTTAACATAGTTAAGTTAGAACGATAGGGTTAAGTTAACTAGAACACTTAACCAACTTAACATGGTAACAAGACAAGATTTGTAGGGGTTAAGTAACTAAGAAAAACACTTAGCCAATTTAATATGTTAACCAGACTAGAAAGTGGGGGTTAAGTAAATTCAATACACTTAGCCAATTTAACATGTTAACTAGACTAGAGGTTGGGGATAAGTAAAGTTAATACACTTTGCCAATTTAACATACTAACTAGACTAGTGGTTGGGGTTAAGTAAATTTAATACACTTAGCCAATTTAATATGTTAGCTGGACTAGACCGTAGGGTTAAGTAAGCTTGAACACTTAACCATCAGAGTGTGATAAATGAATAGTGTTGAGTTAAAAACATGAAGGGACAATACTTAACCATTAGAACATGTTAATCAAACCAATGTTAGGGTTAAGTTAACTAAGGGAACACTTAACCGTTATAACATGTTAGTTAAAACAGATAGGCAAGGTTAAGTTAAAAAGGAACACTTAACCAATACAAGATGAATGGTTATGGTTAAGTAAATACCTAACCAATATAACTTGATACTGGTAGGGTTAAGTCAACGTGAATTACTGGTAACACTTAACCAGTTTAACATGACAAATGAATAGGTTAAGTTAACTTGTATCGACTAATGACACTTAACCAATCCAACTTGACGAGAAAGAGAATTAAGTAGGAAATCTTGGTTAAAAGGACTAAGTGGTAAACCTTAGTTAAGAAAACGACGATTCAGGAAACCAAGTGGTAAACCTTAGTATAACACGAGGAGGAGCGAACGATCTTAAAGAAGGCTCCAACGAATTGGGTTACAAAGCCCGAGGCTTCGAGGGGACGTGAGGGTACTCTTGGTATCCCTATGTGAGGCGACAAATGATCCTCCTGGGCTCACAGAGGTTAAGGTCTGCGTTAGGAGAACCAAGGGTATGCCTTGGTTGCAATATAAGGCAACCTAAAGACTAGGATGGACCAGCGTGATTCGGCGGGACAAATGGCCCTGTGATAGCGACCCGTCGTCTACCTACCATCTTGAGTCAATCGAGATACGGAAAGGCGGAGAACTCCAAAAGACCATATACTTGCTATCTAGTTATGGTTGCGGATGGCCATAAGTTAGTGGGGCATAGGGGGGCCTGCGTATAGTTCTCATTTTTCAAGGTGTGCCTTTCAATAGTTGAGGGAGGGGTCAAGTGGGACCATAGCCACTGGAAAAAAATAGACCTTAGTATCTGCATCGGCAGATAACTTAAAGCTCACGACCGAGTTTCGTGTTTCTTGATTTGCCCAACCACGGGACTCGGGTCGCACATATAGAGGACATGTGCATCTAGACAGCGATAACGATTCACGACACATACGTGGGGAAAGTCTAGGAACATATACCGCTCTAGGTAATGTGTCCTAGACTAGGGGCATCGTTCGACAGGTAGCGTAATCCCTATTTGGACCTAGGTGACATAAACCCTGAATCTGTGAAGCATTAGGTAAGTCGCGTAAACCCGAGTGGAATCTAGGAAGTACTTTGATATAAAACCCTAGATTAGATCTAGGTAATAAATAATAAATGTATGCCTAAAGGCAACCACAATTACTGGGATTGGGATTGCTTTATCATTTTAGACAGATTACTAGTTGGGACACTAGATAGGTGGTGCAGAGACAGAAACCATAATAACAGGTTAATAACGAAGCGGAGAAAGTATTAAAGCATATCCAGTTTATCTTGTCTTAGCATATCTTATGTTAATCTTATCCTATCTTGTTGGCCCTATCATCATGGTATTGTCTTGTATTCAGTTAATTCATGTCGTTTTGGTTTTTCCTTGTTCACATGCTAGAAGTAACTGAACTTACCAGACTTTATGTCTGACCCAGTTTTCTTTCGTCTTTTCTTCTGTTCCCCTCCCCCAGGTAGTTAAGGAGGGAATAGTATAGCTCAGGTTAGATTGGACCGTCGCTCTTCCCAAGCTCGAAGATTCTTTGACAAAGTGCTTTAGACTCTCTTTTTCTGCTGCTATGGTTGGCTTATGCTACATTGGGGAATATAAATGTTATTTTATGCTTCTTTATTTTGTAAGACAGATGATACTCTGATATTGGAAAACAATTGTTGTACAAACTATTTTATCAATAAAGTAAAGTTTTATTTTCCGCTGTTTTAATTTTGTCTGTCTTGTAATTTATCTGCATCTTTTACCCTAAATGCTCCACAGAACTTAGTGCATTCCCTTTGTGAGTGACACTAAAGAATGTGGGGTGTTACACTTGGTATCAGAGCTGAAGGTTACCAGATCAGATAAAAGATTTGAAAAAAAAAATTATTTTCAAACTGTTTTAAAAGAAGCATTTTCAAAAGAAAAGTTTTGTTTTAAAGGCATATTCCCCAAAAGCCATACGCACTATCTTCTGATTCTCTGTTTGAATTCTTGTCCCCTTCTTTCTTGAGTCTCTGGGGCTCCTGGCTTTCTGGGAGGTAACCTCATCGAAGGGCGAAGTAGTGCCCGACTTCCATCTATAACCGTAATAGTTTCACCTGCGGCTAGTTTTCTTTCAAGCTTAGTAGGGTTTTCTGTACGATGGAGGCAGCTTTTGAGAGATTTGTCAACATGATTACACATGAAAGAGGATGAGGAGTTTGGCTAAGGAGCACAACCCAAGGATGAGGAATTCATGGATGTAGACTTGGCTCATGAAGGAGGAAGGGATTATAAAACCTAAGACAAGAGGAAGTATCTTTACTATGGCAGAATATGTCATATAATTAAGAACAAAGGACAAGATTTTCAGAAGGGCAAGTACATGCTTCACCACTAAGCGTACCTAGGAGAAAGGTAGTAAAGTTCTGTTGGAAGAGTCTAACTTTCCTGTTTGTACTCTTTCTTTTGGTTTTAGCACTTCGCATTTGTTCATATTTGCTTCCATAGTTGAGTCTCTGCACCTTAGTACTTGTATAGTAAAAGATCCCAACTAGTGCTCAAGTGTTTGGTTGTTTTTGCTTATATCATCTCACGTAGATCGTCCAAATTCGGAGGAGTCATTCCTCGGGTGCTTGTCTGATATTGGTTTAGGCCTTTGGGGCTTGTACTTGAGGGATGTTGAGTTCGACTAGGATGGTTTGCTTGAGAGATGAATAATTGTGGCAGGCGCTCTATATAGAGAAGGACTAACCTTAAGAGAGGTAAAAAGTACGTAGTAACCTTTTGACCCTCATAGTTATGGCATGATGGATAAGCTAAGAGGAGAGACCTCTGATCATCCTAGTATATACACTTAGTATCATGGTTGACATTTGTTTATTTTGGAAATGGAGGTCAAGAAACTTCGTAATTGTGAAGTTGAATCTGTTAAGGTACAGTTGAGTAAATCTCAAGAAGACGTGATACAAGAGATTGAAGATAAGGCATACGCGCCTCATACCCTTTTTCTTAAGGGTACATCCTTGATTCATTTTTTTAGGAATTCTATGCATACTAATTTCTAGCTTTTAAGGTATATCCTCTAGGACGTATCATCGATCCTTAGGTAGAAACCCTTTTGGATGTAAACATGTATTTGAAACATGTTATGGTTGATGGTTGCGAATGGTTGCTAGTGGTTGCTCGTGAATGCATATACACACGTATTAGGCACTAGATCAACTCAGACACCTTCATATTTCATTTACATATATGTATTTGTTTATGAATTGAACTTAATGTGTTATCATATGGATGTCGCATTTGAGTGAATGATTGTGCACTCATATAGAAATAATATGTATCATTAGGATTTGCATACATATTGGACGCATGGCACTGACATGATTTGCATTAAGGAGGTCAACTGAATCAGTAGACCGCCTGATTTTGCATTAGATAAAGACATGTACACACACTATGCTTATGAACATACAAGAATTAGAAGTCTTTAAGGACAATGGATGCCTGTGTTTGATGGTTAAGTAGATGGATGATTGGATGGTAGGATTTACATTCTTCTTGACTTGAAGATTTCGGGGTCGAAATCCTTTAAGGAGGGGAGAATGTAACACCCCGTATTTCTGTTAACACTAAAGTTACTAATTTAAGAATAACCAATGCTTAATATAATAAATGTGTAAAGGGGAGATGTATCTAATGTGCATACAAATTTAATAATAAATGTGTAAAGGGGAGATGTATCTAATGTGCATACAAATTTAATAATAAATGTGTAAAGGGGAGATGTATCTAATGTGCATACAAATTTAATAATAAATGTGTAAAGGGGATATATCTAATGTGCATACAAATTTAATAATAAATGTTAATAATGTACATTAAGAAAGTAATTGTAAACATAATTGGCTTCTCTTTAGAACGGATGGCTTTGATTAACCTTGGCTTCATCGACGACTCAAATTAACTTGCAATCCTATATAAACAGCCCCCTAGTCTCCTTCTCTTTGCACCATTCTTCTCTAACCTTATGCTACACAAATTCTTGATGGACATGGCTTCTTCTTCTTCCTCTAAATCTAAATAAATAGATTAAAATAAAATATAAATCAAGACGAGGATATGCTGCTCAAGTCTTTCAAGAGAAGATTCAAAACAAGTTAGGATTCAAGTAAAGATTCACCGGCTCCAAGCAACGCTATCTTTCTATTCTTTTCTTGATCCAATCAATGTAAGTTGGTTACTTTTTAGATTTGAACGCCTTTTCTATTTGTGACATGAAATTAAAAGAATATAAGAAATATGTCTTATCATTTCATTGAATCTGTGCTTGTTTATGACTTTGGATCTGATTCTTGATTATGGCCTAGAACACATTGTGACTAAATTGCCAATGCTTAAGGTTATGACTATGGAACTGTGGCCTTCGAAACCATAAGCCTTTGACTATGAACATAAGCCTTTGACTAGGAGCATAAACCAATGCCTATGACTATGACAAGGACAATAGTGGATAATTACTTATGATTCATGAACATGATATTATTGCCTAGGATTATGACTGTGAGATTGGATCTAAACTTGATTATCTATTCAGTTTATTTTTAATTATCCTTGGATCTTGATTATGGGAATTTATCTATTAAGTTAGATCTACCAATATACTTGAACCTATGTTATTTGTTCAACCCTTTTTATGTCATAATATTATCAGATCTATAGGCCTTCGATGCTTTAATCAATTTATTCAGTGTAATTTGTTAGATCTGTGATTAGTGAATTATCATCTTCTGCCAGTCATTATGTCTATCTTTTCATGGCATTTTGGTTCATTCCCTTTTTATCCATGAATCTAGATTTATCTATAATCTAGGATGAAATCACGATTACACGAACGATGGGAATACGATTTGGACAAATCATAAATTTGACTTAAACATGGTTGTAAACTTGGAAATTGGCATAATGTGGAACATGAACATAATTATGATTGACATAATTTAGAACATGTATTATGGCATGTTTATTAGAACGCAAATTTGAAAATTTGACATGAATTATGGAATATGTAATTTGACATATTAAATTTAGTATTGGTAAGTAAGCTAAGTTTTAGGCGTAAACGGTAAACTAGAATAATAATTCTAGTCTTGCCATAAACTGTAAATTAGGATGTTAAATCAGAATTGGGTCAATTAAAGTTAATTTGGCATAATAAATATATTAGCACAAATTTTGAATTTAGTCATAATTGTGAGTAATTGTCATGTTTAGAATAATCATGGTTAGTGACACTTAATTTGGTATAATTTACATACCAAAAACTATAAATATGATATATAGGGAAAATGGGCCATAATAATAAATGTTGACAATGTACATTAAAAGCGTAATAATGGAATAAGTAAATTAGGGAAAATTTACTTATAGAATTTATCCTAAATGAGAAAAGTAAATTTAGACAATACGAACATGCTTAACCCGAGGTTGGATTGAGTTGTGATGTAAACCTGACCAGACCCACCCGTTTGTCCAGTGATCACAATAATACCTATCCAATGTGGGAGGTTAAGGCATTGAGCCCGATAAAGGCCCGAGGTTAGACTGAGTTGTGGCGTAACACTTCCCGGAACCAACCGGCATACCGGCAGCCACAACAATACCTGTCTAATGTGAGTGGCTGGTGCTTTAATAAGACAATTAAAGTTAAGCTAGAATGGGAGGGTTAAGTCCATAAGAACACTTAACCAACTTAACACAGTTAAGTTAGAACGATAGGGTTAAGTTAACTAGAACACTTAACCAACTTAACATGGTAATAAGACAAGATTTGTAGGGGTTAAGTAACTAAGAAAAATACTTAGTCAATTTAATATGTTAACCAGACTAGAAATTGGGGGTTAAGTAAATTCAATACACTTAGCCAATTTAACATGTTAACTAGACTAGAGATTGGGGATAAGTAAAGTTAATACACTTAGCCAATTTAACATGCTAACTAGACTAGTGGTTGGGGTTAAGTAAATTTAATACACTTAGCCAATTTAATATGTTAGCTGGACTAGACCGTAGGGTTAAGTAAGCTTGAACACTTAACCATCAGAGTGTGATAAATGAATAGGGTTAAGTTAAAAATATGAAGGGACAATACTTAACCATTAGATCATGTTAATCAAACCAATGTTAGGGTTAAGTTAACTAAGGGAACACTTAACCGTTATAACATGTCAGTTAAAACAGATAGGCAAGGTTAAGTTAAAAAGGAACACTTAACCAATACAAGATGAATGGGTAGGGTTAAGTAAATACTTAACAAATATAACTTGATGCTGGTAGGGTTAAGTCAACGTGAATTACTGGTAACACTTAACCAGTTTAACATGACAAATAAATAGGTTAAGTTAACTTGTATCGACTAATGACACTTAACCAATCCAACTTGACGAGAAAGAGAACTAAGTAGTAAACCTTAGTTAAAAGGACTAAGAGGTAAACCTTAGTTAAGAAAACGACGATTCAGGAAACCAAGTGGTAAACCTTAGTTAGGAAAACTAAGTAGTAATCCTTAGTATAACACGAGGAGGAGCGAACGATCATAAAGAAGGCTCCAACGAATTGGGTTACGAAGCCCGAGGCTTCGAGGGGACGTGAGGGTACTCTTGGTATCCCTCTGTGAGGTGGCAGATGATCCTCCTGGGCTCACAGAGGTTAAGGTCTGCGTTAGGAGAACCAAGGGTATGCCTTGGTTGCAATATAAGGCAACCTAAAGACTAGGATGGACTAGCGTGATTCGGCGGGACAAATGGCCCTGTGATAGCGACCCGTCGTCTACCTACCATCTTGAGTCAATCGAGATACGGAAAGGCGGAGAACTCCAAAAGACCATATACTTGCTATCTAGTTATGGTTGCGGATGGCCATAGGTGGGGCATAGGGGGGCCTGCGTATAGTTCTCATTTTTCAAGGTGTGCCTTTCAATAGTTGAGGGAGGGGTCAAGTGGGACCATAGCCACTGGAAAAAAACAGACCTTAGCATCTACATCGGCAGATAACTTAAAGCTCCCGACCGAGTTCCGTGTTTCTTGATTTGCCCTGCCACGGGACTCGGGTCGCACATATAGAGGACATGTGCATCTAGACAGCGATAACGATTCACGACACATACGTGGGAAAAGTCTAGGAACATATACCGCTCTAGGTAATGTGTCCTAGACTAGGGGCATCGTTCGACAGGTAGCGTAATCCCTAGTTGGACCTAGGTGACATAAACCCTGAATCTGTGAAGCATTAGGTAAGTCGCGTAAATCCGGGTGGAATCTAGGAAGTACTTTGATATAAAACCCTAGATTAGATCTAGGTAATAAATAATAAATGTACGCCTAAAGGCAACCACAATTACTGGGATTGGGATTGCGTTATCATTTTAGACATATTACTAGTTGGGACACTAGATAGGTGGTGCAGAGACAGAAACCATAATAACAGGTTAATAGCGAAGCGGAGAAAGTATTAAAGCATATCCAGTTTGTCTTGTCTTAGCATATCTTGTGTTAATCTTATCCTATCTTATTGGCCCTATCATCATGGTTTTGTCTTGTATTCAGTTAATTCATGTCGTTTTGTTTTTTCCTTGTTCACATGCTAGAAGTAACTGAACTTACCAGACTTTATGTCTGACCCAGTTTTCTTTCGTCTTCTTTTCTTCCGTTCCCCCCCCCCCCCAAGGTAGTTATGGAGGGAATAGTATAACTCATGTTAGATTGGACCGTCGCTCTTCCCAAGCTCGAAGATTCTTTGACTAAGTGCTTTGGACTCTCTTTTTCTACTGCTATGGCTGGCTTATGCTACATTAGGGAATATAAATGTTATTTTATGCTTCTTTATTTTGTAAGACAGATGATACTCTGATATTGGAAAACAATTGTTGTACAAACTATTTTATCAATAAAGTAAAGTTTTATTTTCCGCTATTTTAATTTTGTCTATCTTGTAATTTATCTGCATCTTTTACCCTAAATGCTCCACAGTACTTAGTGCATTCCCTTTGTGAGTGACACTAAAGGATGTGGGGTGTTACACCTTCATTTTAGGAACATTTTCGAAGTCTTTTTAACATCTCGTTTCAAGTCACATATTTCCAACGTTGGTATTTACTAAATAACCTCGTTAGCACGAGCCACCCTATTGTGGTTAATTATTTGTTGCTCTGGTATTATCCACAAATCTATCTGGATAAGCTTCACAATATCTGTTCGTCTCATATGAAGTCGCCTATTTCTTACGATAGTATTTTCTGGTCGATACCATTAAGATGGGTCACCCTATTGTGGTCGGTCATTTCCTATTGGGTATCATCTACAAATCCATTACGATGGGTTTCCCACAATTCTAAAGGATCTATTATGGCCCGCACATGCCTGCCTAAGTCCAGATTCCTTTAGGCTGCTATTAAACACATCTTATGAGGTTCCCATCGTAATATTATTCTTTATTAGATCCTATGTCTAGCTTTTTTCTTTATGCATTTAATCTTCTTATAACTTACGCTTGCTTACTTTGTTCTGTTATTATTGTTTTCTTAGGACCTTATCTATCATAAAGGTAGTCCATGTCTGTTATTGGGCCTTTGTATCATAAAGACAATCAATGTCTACTATTTATCATGAAAGCATATACTTAATCTTTTTTACTTAACATGATAATCCTTTTCTTTTCCTTTCTATGCTTATTTATCTTAACGATAGCTAACTATTGATTTTTTTCTGTTACCTTTATCTATCTTTATATCTTTTACTATCTCGACCTCATCTTTTCTCTGGCTCGCTAAGTATTATACTTGGCTACTATCATTTCTCTTTATCTTTATCTTGATTGTGACATTTTTCACTTTACTTAATATTATATTTCTGGGGCTAATTGTACTTTAGTAGCTTGTCAAATGGGTTCTATTGAAATCTCTTTCCATATTCACTATAAGATAAGCTTATGCGCAATGATTGTAATTACAAGATATTCTTTTTTTCTTTTTATTAGGTAGTACAAAATACTGTAACCACCTCTATTTTGCACTTATCCTTTTCCTTTCGAGGTTTTATTTATATCCTTGTAATTACGTTCATCACATTCTTTGGAAACTAAAATATGGAAATCTATTCTTTCCAACCAACTAAAATATCGGGTTATGAGTAATTTCTTTTGGTTCATTTTATAAATTCAATATAGTTTATGTAAATTTTCTTCTTATTAAAGCTTATGTCACATTTTTTTAAATATGAGTCCAGATTTACTTAAAGATTCGTTTTATCTCCACTTAATTATCTTTGCACATAAGTGCAAAAAACTTTAAATTTACAGCTTCGTATGAACAACTACAGATGAACCAATTTATATAATTAACTTAAACATGACAATTTTAATCAGATATTTGTACGAGAATCTAACAATATCATATATGACTATAATAAAGTTATATAATTTAATCCACTCAGCTTCTAAAGCTCTCCAACTTTCGATATCTGATCCAAATCTAGTAATTTTACCCATATACTTCTCTTTGAAAATTTTGTGGCTAATTCTCAATTTAATAATTAATTTATATTAATTATTTATTTTGAAAAAGTGGGATGTTAAATCCACTTTACATGTTATGATTTGTAGTGCATGTGGTTTTGACTTGAGTATTTAAGAAGGTGTGCATGTCATAGTGATGGCAAACAATCAAGCATAGCATCCATCCTCACATTTCTCACTCAATGCGTAAAGTATACGATATTCACCACTTTGATCACCCAACATACCTTGCTACGATCACTTTACCCCATGAAGTCATAAATGGCTTCACTGCACTGATAACGTAGCCACAAATCCTTCGCTATGTCCACTTTGCCCCATGGAGTCACAAGGACCCCACTGCACTGGCTCATAGCCTTACTAATCCTTACTATGTCCACTCTGCCCCATGGATTCACAATGACCCCACTGCACTGGCTCATAGTCTTACTACGCATCACTTTGCCCCTCGAGTCATAATGACTCTACTGCACTGATAACATAGTCTTGCTACCATCAGTTTGCCCCTCGGGTCATAATGACCCTATTGCACTGATAAGTAGCCCCTCATTCATTTTTAGTGGTGAATCGAAGTAATGAACGTCGACAACTTCTTAGCACACGTTCCGCAGCAAAGTCCAACCATGAAGTGAACTCATTGGTTCCCAACTGGATCCTGAGCTCTAACTTCCATTTGGACTACCTTTGCATCTCGGGTTATTGGTCATCACCAGATCGGATCGGTCTTCAACATTCTTCATCGGATCGGATCGGCCTTTTCTGGTTCGGAGTCCAGTTTTCCTCGTCACCACGGTTCGGATCGGGTCACGCCATCAGCTCGTGGTCCTCCAGCTCCATCGGATCGGTTCGAGTACCCTTCAGCGGATCGGATCGGGGTCTCTACGTCCATCACCATGGATCGGTTCGTGACAAGCTCCTTCGGTTCGGGTCGTGCTTCCTTCTAGCGATCGGAGCTGCTAGCGGATCGTGAAGGTTAATCGTGATGAAGGGTTCGGGTCGGATCGCATCATCGGATCGTGGTCTTCAGGCATCGGCGGATCGGGTCGCGCCATCGGTTCGGATCGTCTTTTTTTCCACCGATCCGGTTCGGGCTGATTTCCTGTAGTCCTTCCAGCGAGCAGTTTACGCCATTCGACGGCGTTTTCGACCAATCTAACTATTCTAATCAGTCACAAAGCATACCATACATTCATAGCAACATACATAATCAACCACAAACATCAAAACATCAATATGATAGGTAGAAATGGATCAAACATACCCAAAATCCCATATTTCCCCTTAAGCATGTTTAGGTAAAACTAATGATAGGATTAACAAAACTTAACCAAATTAACCCAAATTCATATCAGAGGTCTAAAACATCATTCTGAATTTTATCAACATTTTTCCAGAATTTTATCATGTTTAAATTCGCTAATTAACACTAATCACCCCTAATTAGCCATAATTAGTGCAAAACTATGCAAATCACTCACCTTAGCCACAAATAAACTAAGATCTGAAATAATTCTCTGATTTGACGTGAATTTCAAGGCCAAACAGCAGCTCCTTTGTTGCTTTGGTGAAGATCTTCCTTGATTAGGGGTTGCTAAGCCAAATCCTTGACCAAAAGATGATTTGGAGGTGATTTAGAGGTTGGAGGTCATTTTTAGGGTTCCTTGGTGATAAGTGGAGGCTAGAAAACTGAAATGGAATGATTCTCCATCTCATTTCAGTTCTCCCATAACCCTAATCCCGAAATGGGTTATGGGCCTACTCACTAATCACCCGATTTGGCCCGGTTAAGCAGTTTTTCACCCTCCAAACCTTGTTTCAGTCATATCTCCCAAACGGTAAGTCCGTTTGGCTATTATGACCACTCTACGGAAAGGTAAACCATCAAACGAATCAAATGGAAGTGGTTTCAGGTCAAAATTCCTTTCCAATCAAAAGTTATGGCCAAAACAGTACCAACTAGGGGCAAAATGGTCATTTAAAAATCGACAAAAATCATGAACATGGGAAATGACTCTAATAGATGTTTCCCAAAGTTACATGACCATACGACTTCACATGGGAAAGAAATAAATATTCTACGATCCTATGATGTGTAGAATACGGGTCATTACATGCCCCGCATCCTTGGGTGGATCAAATTGACCATCGTGGGACCCCCTAGCGCGCGCCTCGAAGCCCATCAGCGTGGAACCGTCCGATCACCCTCCGGTGCACCGTGTTGCACGAAAAGTGGAACCCAAAGTTTGAACCCGAAAGAAAAACAGTTGGCCTGAGGTAATAAGGAAGAAGAAGGTACATTTTTTAAAATTAATTAATTTATTAATAAAATTTAAATATTATGAACCTTTACAAAATCATAACTTGTTCATACGATGTCAGAATCACATGAAACAGGGACCGTTAGGATCGTGGTTGTGTCTACTACATTTTAGAAGTGACCAGGGAAATTTAGAGCGATCTACAATTTTTGAAGAAGTCAAAATCACTGTGAGATCTCTAATTTAAAATTAATTGCGATTGCGATGTGAAATTTATATTTATACGCTGTTAAAATTCAGATATGTGTTGTACGACATTAGAATTGATTGATTTTGGTTGCGATGATCTGTTGGAAATAAATGGTTATACAATAACTATTTTTTTATTGTATATATGGATCATATTTGTCATATTGGAAAGAAATAGTTATACAATAAAAATTATCTTTTTATTGTATATGATAATTATAGAATTTTTCAAATTTGTTTATACAATAAAATTACCTTTTTTATTGTATATGTGAATCATAGAAATTGTCAAAATTGTTTATACAATAAAATTACCTTTTTTATTGTATATGTGAATCATATAATTTGTCAAAATTGTTTATACAATAAAATTACGTTTTTTATTGTATATGTGAATCATAGAATTTGTCAAAATTGTTTATACAATAAAATTACTTTTTTTTATTGTATACGTGAATCACAGAATTTGTCAAAATTGTTTGTATAATAAAATTACTTTTTTTATTGTATACGTGAATCACAGAATTTGTCAAAATAGTTTATATAATAAAATTACTTTTTTATTGTATATGTGAATCATAGAATTTGTCAAAATAGTTTATACAATAAAATTACCTTTTTTATTGTATATGTGAATCATAGAATTTGTCAAAATTATTTATTCAACAAAATTACCTTTTTTATTGTAAATGTGAATCATAGAATTTGTCAAAATAGTTTATACAATAAAAATACTTTTTTATTGTATATGTGAATCATAGAATTTGTCCAAATAGTTTATACAATAAATTTATTTTTTTATTGCATATGTGAATCATAGAATTTGTCAAAAAAAATTATACAATAAAATTAACTTTTTATTATATATGTGAATCATAGAATTTGTCAAAATAGTTTATACAATAAAATCACTTTTTTTATTGTTTATGTGAATCATAGAATTTGTCAAAATTGTTTATACAATAAAATTACATTTTTTACTGTATATGTGAATCATAGAATTTGTCAAAATTATTTATACAATAAAATTACTTTTTTTATTGTATATGTGAATCATAGAATTTGTCAAAATAGTTTATACAATAAAATTACCTTTTTTATTGTATTTGAGAATCATAGAATTTGTCAAAATTGTTTATACAATAAAATTACCTTTTTTATTGTATATGAGAATCATAGAATTTGTTAAAATAGTTTATACAATAAAATTACCTTTTTTATTGTATATGAGAATCACAGAATTTGTCAAAATAGTTTATACAATAAAATTACCTTTTTTATTGTATATGAGAATCATAGAATTTGTCAAAATAATTTATACAATAAAATTACCTTTTTTTACTGTATATGAGAATCATAGAATTTGTCAAAATTGTTTATATAATAAAATTACCTTTTTTATTGTATATGAGAATCATAGAATTTGTAAAAATAGGTTATACAATAAAATTAGCTATTTTATTGTATATGAGAATCATAGAATTTGTCAAAATAGTTTATACAATAAAATTACCTTTTTTATTGTATATGAGAATCATAGAATTTGTCAAAATAGTTTATATAATAAAATTACCTTTTTTGTTATATATGAGAATCATAGAATTTATCAAAATAGTTTATACAATAAAATTACCTTTTTTATTGTATAAGTGAATCATAGAATTTGTCACAATTGTTTATACAATAAAAATTTCCTTTTTTATTGTATATGTGAATCATAGAATTTGTCAAAATAGTTTATACAATAAAATTACCTTTTTTATTGTATATGTGAATCATAGAATTTGTCATAATTGTTTATAAAATAAAATTTTCCTTTTTATTGTATATGTATGAATCATAGAATTAGTCATAGTTATTTATACAATAAAAATTTCCTTTTATTTGTATATATGGATCAAAGAAATTGTCATGTTGGAAATAATTGTTTATACAATAAAAAAATTACTTTTTATTGTATATTTATGAATAATAAATTAATCATGTTCTAGAGAAAAAAAGACAAACATTAAAAATAACATTTTTAATATATGTTTTGATTCATTATAAAAAAAAGTCATGTTTCAAATAAATTGTTTAAACATTAAAAATGACATTTTTAGTTATGTTTTGATTCAATAGATAAAAAGAACTACATGTTAAAGTAGGATTTGTTCATTAATAATGTTTCCTTCAACATGTTTATTTAGATAAAAATAATTATAGGTTAAAGTAGGAGTTGTTCATTAATAATGTTTGTTTTAACATGTTTATTTAGATAAAAAGAATTACATGTTAAAGTAGGAGTTGTTCATTAATAATGTTTCTTTTAACATGTTTATTTAGATAAAAAGAATTACATGTTAAAGTTGGAGTTGTCCATTAAAAATGTTTCTTTTTAACATGTTTATTTAGATAAAAAGGATTACATGTTAAAATAGGAGTTGTCATTAAAAATGTTTCTTTTAACATGTTTATTTAGATTAAAAAAATTACATGTTCAAGTAGGAGTTATTCATTAATAATGTTTCTTTTAACATGTTTATTTGGATAAAAAGGATTACATGTTAAAGTAGGAGTTGTTCATTAATAATGTTTATTTTAGCATGTTTATTTAGATAAAAAGAATTACATGTTAAAGTAGGAGTTGTTCATTAATAATGTTACATTTAATATGTTTATTTAGATAAAAAGAATGACATGTTAAAATAGAATTTGCAATTAAAATGTTGCATTTAATATGTTTGTTTAGATTAAAAAAATGACATGTTAAAATAAAATTTATAATAAAAAATGTTAATTTAACCTGTTTGATTAGAATAAAAAGAATAATATGTTAAACATGTTTTGTCATTAAAAATGACATTTTTATCATGTTAAATTATAATAAAAGAATTATATGTTAGGGTATGATCTTGTTGAATAAAACATTATTTTTAATATGCTAGTTAAATCGTCGAACGAATTATATATATATACACACACATACACACACAAACACTAAAATTATACGAATCGCGTGCGGTAGTTCGCGTTTCGGAATCGTAAATTTAAACGATTATACGGAAAGATCCGACCATCGGATTTTCCCAAAACTGGAAAGTTTGGGTTCGCTTTGGAGAGATCTTTCCAATGATATTAAATTTGTTAAGATCCAACGGTTAGATTTCGAGAAATGTATAATTCAAATTTGGATAAAAACAGCGCCAGGGCCGCGTAATGACCTGAAGCGTCATTCGAATTAAATGGGTTATTTTTATATAAATAAAAATAGCGATAAATCATTATAAAATAATATTAACGATATGGAATGATTTGAATTATATATATTCGAGAATTATTTGAAAAGACCGAGTTCAATCTCATTTCAAATAATAATATGACGATTTAAAATCGAAGACTTTGAAGATGGTGGTTGAAGACCGGCGATCTTCACATCAAATGGATGACTACTGATGCCTTAGATTGGTTTGCTCCCAGGAAAGGGTTAATGTAGTAGTTGTTTGGGCGTACTTGTTGATTGTCTGGATATGCGAGAACCTCTCTTCCGTATTGGACATACGGGACGAAGAATAAGGTGTCTCCGGTTTCGTTCAGACCTAGAATGGACTTGTAAATGGATGCTTGTCTGACATTGGACTTCATTCTCTATGAATTGATTTCTATTTAATATATATCTATTTGGTAGCGGAGAATTTATTCTCTTGCTTGACACCCTTCTCTGATACGTACAAGCTTAGAGGTTATATACTGATGAACATCAGTCGCATGGCGTGGATTGTCAATGTGGCATGCTAAGATGCAAATGATCAAGGCTTTTGTTCAAAAGCAAAGCCTTGTGGGTGATGATCAAAGCACAGCTTTATTTACCATAGCTTTGTGTATAGCGTTACTTCGCAAGCCTCACACCCCGGTCTGAGTCAAAAACGGAATGAGGACAATAGGGAGTGCATGCGTTTATTTCTAGCTAGAACTGGTGTCATGGTATAGAGCCCAGACATTTTTACTTATGTGGATGATGGATTGTGAGGGACCTCGGATATTGGTCGCTACTGGCTAAGTGACAGGTCCAATAGGACCGGGAAACGTATTGTTCAGGAATTACCAATCCACTAAAGTATTTGTGGACCGGCCTTGCTGCTAACCTGGGCTCGCCAACGTCTGAGTCCTGAGGCATTTACTAGAGTGTCTCGAAACCGGTGAGGTTGATTCCTATCCTCGACTCATGATGGAAACCCAATTTCCAATACGACATTACGAATTTGATTGTAAACCTATACATGGCGACATAGTATATGGTAGCTATGCTGTCTAGGATTGATATATTTATTATGAAAGTGTTTTAAACTGATTAGACACTAGTAATAATATCAAATGATTATTTTTTATACGTATCAATCATGTTTGATCATTAGAAGGTAAAACTCTGTCCTCCGGTTTGCATTGCATTGTGTGATGGGATTTGAGTCATATAATGGTTTCATTTTTCTAAAAAGCATTACGTTGTTTTGAAGATTTACTTATTTTATGCACTGGCAATCCAATGGAGTAAACCCGTTCCACGTTAGCAGCGTGGTCCGGTGATCTGCCTTATTATTAGATAAGTTAAGTAAGATTTCTCATACCAGTCCCATGACTGACTCGTAGTTTGTTTTCACTTGCAAACTCGGGTGCCCTTATTTTTACACGTGCAGCCAAGTAAACAAGTAACAGGCTTATTTGGATATGCACCGCAGCATGGTGTACTCTTTGGCAGAAGATAAAGACTATCTTTATCTCTTATCTCTATTTTGGGACATTTAGACATCACTTTATCTATGTTGTATTTGATGACGTTCTAGATTTGTTTTCTATTTATGGAAACTCTTATGTACTAAGTAGTATATCCTGTGTCTGTGCAACTCTGATGTTGATGACATTTATGATTTCGCTGCTATGATGATGAATATTATTCTATGATTTCATGTGTTATGCTATTATCTGTAATCTGCTGATGTGATAAATGTGTTACATTCCAATGATTATCCTTCCTTCCGTGGCATGGGAGTTTGGGGTTATCACAGTTGGTATCAGAGCTTAGGTTAACCTTAGCTCCGGAGAATAACATATTTAAAGCAATTAGTCAAAAAAGAATCAGTAGTATTCTAAGGCGAGTAGCTCATTAGAGATAGGATTAATAATGTCCTAGAATGAGTACAACAAAATATCACATATTAATCAGTCATTACTTCATCATTTTTCCGTATGTCCTTCTACTTTTACCATTCCTTAAAAAATTATCATTTCTGTTGGTCTGACTCTTTCCTTGATGGTTTAGAACTGACTGAGATGAGTACGAGGGCTAGAGCTAGAGGTAGAGGTGAAGCAGGTAAAGGCCAGGGAAGGGGTGAAATCCCCGCCGCTTAGAACCAACCTAATCTAGAGGCTGTAGTGCCACCACCACCGCAACCTTTCAATTTGGATAAAGTGGCTAAGAAATTCAAGAATTTGGGAGGTGTGCCATTCACTGCCGTGAGATAGTGACTGAGGCTCAGGTTTGGCTAAAGATATGTGAAACGATCTTTGTGGGCTTGGAGTTAGAGGATCATCGGAAGTGTAACAGCCCGCACCTCCGTTCATGCAAGATATTGTCCCCAACTTAGCCACCGTACAGGTGTGGGGTTTTGTTCCTCAAAAGGCCTCGGCATTAGTAAGAGATGGGATCTACTATATAAGTACCCACTTCACACAGGCTTCCACGATGTGGGACTTAGGGGTGTTACATTCTCCCCTCCTATAGAGCCCAACGTCCCCGTTGGCTCACAAACACCTCACCCAGGCGTTGCGGTCCACACAGGAGCCACAATTCTGGCTGGGTATTGGTTCTGATACCACTGTAACAGCCCGCACCTCCGTTCATGCAAGATATTGTCCCCAACTTAGCCACCGTATAGGTGTGGGGTTTTGTTCCTCAAAAGGCCTCGGCGTTAGTAAGAGATGGGATCTACTATATAAGTACCCACTTCACACAGGCTTCCACGATGTGGGACTTAGGGGTGTTACAGGAAGAGTTTCATGGCATCATGGCTTCTAAAGTATGAGGCTTTAATATGGTGGGAGACCGCTACTATTGGTGATATTGATGCTGATATGACTTGGGCGAAGTTCAAAGAACTCTTTAATGAGAATTTCATCCCTCAACAAGAAATCGAGCGTCTACATGATGAATTTGCTAATCTCCAACAAGGGGATCGAACTATTAATCAGTATATGAGAAGATTCGAAAAGCTCTCCCGATATGCACCTGAATTGATTCAGAACCTACTCCAGAAAAACAAGAGTTTCATAAATGGTCTTTCGTGGAAGTATCACAACAGAGTGACGGCACATATTGAGCTCCCATTTGCCAAAGTGATTGAGATGGCTTGTAGATACGAGGAGATTGAAAAGAGAAATTCTCGGTAGGACCGTGAAAGAATCAAGCTAATAATAAGAAGAAACATTCGGATAAGAAGCCTGAGGCGAGCAACGTTACAGCCGCCATGCCTCAAGAGAATAAAAGGGCCAAAGTCAAATGCTTCAACTGTCAAAAACTCGGACACTGTAATTATGAATTCAGAGCTCCAAAGAGGCCAAGGAGGAGTGAATCAGGGCCAAGTCAAAATCCTCGTGGTACTAAGGAATGCTTTAATTATCACAAGCCAGGGCATCTTATCAAGGATTGTCCATTGCTGAAGAAGTCCGAGGTGGCTCACGTGTATGATGGAGTGAGTGCACCAGCTTCTTCAGAAGGAGCAGGTAAACCAGATGTTTTGGAAGGTACCTTTACAATTAAGAATATTCCTGTTACAGTATAATTTGACATTGGCGCATCACGAAGTTTCATTACTAGTAACACTGTGAATAAGTTAAATTTAAAACTAAGAGATCTGATATTCGCTAGTAAATTCTCGGAAGCATTCCAAGAGGAGCTGGGGATAAAGTTAAATCTGAGCACCGCTTATCATCCTCAAACAGATGGTCAGACTGAGAGGGTGAATCGTATACTAGAAGACTTGTTGCGGGCATGTATTCTTGATTTTGGCGGATCGTGGGAAGATCACTTGCATTTGGTTGAGTTTTCATATAATAACAGTTACCAAGCAAGCTTACAAATGTCGCCATTCGAAGCATTGTATGGCAGGCCATGTAGATCTCCCGCATGTTGGGTAAAAGCAGGCAATCGACTAGTATTGGGTCCCGACATGATTCGAGAAGCTTCGGATAATGTCAATTTCATTAAGAAGCGACTGGAAACAGCTCAGAGCCAATAGAAGAGTTATACAGACTCGAGAAGAAGAGATTTAGCATTTGTTGTTGGTGATTATGTATACTTGAGAGTTTCCCCATTGAGAGGAGTAGTCCGTTTCGGGAAGACAGGGAAGTTGGCGCCTAGATTTATTGACCCATTTCCTATACTCGAGAGAATTGGAACTCTTGCTTATAGGGTTCAGTTGCCTGACTGGTTGCCAGGGGTACATGATGTATTTCACGTGTCTCAACTTCGAAAGTATGTACATGATACAGACTTGATTGTGGAGTAAGCAGCAAAAAAAGATTTGGAGATTACCCCAAGCTTAGCAGTGAGAAGAGAGCCAGTGAAAATTATTGGCAAAGGAACCCGAGTTCTGAGAAACAAGAGGATCCACTTAGTCAAAGTGTAGTGGAGCGGAGATCCTAGAGACTGTACATGAGAGACCGAGGATAGCATTAAACAAGCTTATCCCAAGTGCAGAGTGGACATCTCTGATTAGCTATTGTGTTGAGGTAAATAAACAATATTTTGCATTTTCCGTTTTGTTTTTTACTTTACTATTGTTTCCTTTTCGGGGACGAAAAGTTTTTAAGTGGGGTAGATTGTAACAACCCAGAAAATCAGAACCAATTTAAAAAAATTTATTTTAAGAAATTTTGTTAGAAAATATGTCAGAATTTAAAATTTTCATTTTTAAATAATGACAAAGCTATTAAAAATAGCCATTTTGCAAACAACCTCCGTTTTCGATGAAATCATTTTTGTTGGATCTGAAATGTCAAATTATTGCTAGGTTTAAATTTCCATAATTTTTGGAATTAATATGTGAGCTTGGTAAATTAAAATTGTTTTGGTAGTTTCTATTATTGGATCGACCATTAAAAAGCCTATTTTTCAACCGGTCTCCATTCGATGAAATTAATTTTATTAGGACCATATTGTCGAGATATAGCTAGATTTATTTTTCGGGAATTTTAAGAATCAGTATGTGGCTTCGGTAAATTAAAATGTACAATCAAATTTAATATTGAATGTTTAATATTTTAATTTAAAGAAAAACAGGCTGAAACGGTCAAACAGTCTTACGAAATATAGCCCACTATGTCCAGAATGGGGGTGTTTGGCTAGGGGCGATAGTCGCTGGGCTTGATTTGGGGTTAGTATGAACAAGGTTTTAAATCTCGGATATCGGTCGCGTTTCGTATCGGGGATTTTATAGACTCGGTCTCATATCGGGGGAGATCTCAGACGAGATGAGTCTAACTTGAGAGTTCGTCTCGGATTTTCATCTCGGGTCTGAAAGTTCACATCGGAACAATCTCGGGGTACATGATATGTTAAAAATGATATTAACAAAATGATTATTATGAATGTTATTAAAAACATAGTAACTTAAACCTAAAATGCAAAATACCTTTATTATGCTTTATTTTATGAAAGATCATTCATATTCTAAATCATAATATGCTTAAAAAGGAAATATTGTTAGACAGGAAACATTAAAAGAATCCAAAACATTAAAAAATTCAGCATAAATAGACCATAAAATACATAATTTCATATGTAACATGTATGTAAAAAGACGAATACGGAAATCATAATGTGACGGCCCGCCCCGCACCAACCGACATTTACTCCAAAGGTGCGCTGTACACATGTCCAATTAGCACGGAGCGGGTCGTCAGAAGGAAAGGGAAGAAGGAAATGAACTAACAAAGAACTTGTAGAATGTCTCACAGCGCATAGAATAAAATATAATAATAACATACTTGACATAAAACAGGTGAGACAGTGCATAAGCTGAAAACCAGAACTAAACATCATAGCAACGGAAATCCAAAATACAGCTTATTACAACTTTTCAAACTGTCTCAAAGCAAAAGTAAGATAAAGGAGGTACACTACTAATGCCCAAGTAGCGACCACCAACGACACAGGGAGAATATATATATATTACGTGGAAGCCTCCTGCCCGCCTCCGAATCAGCTACTCGCGCATCACCAGCTTACCTGTCTCTAGTCTGCTCGTGTGAGCACCCAGAGTAATAAGAGGAGACATAAAACTCTGGGTCAAACATAAAGCCTGGTATGAGCGATAAGCATCTAAAGTGAATAATAACAGGTTGTAACGACCCGGACTCTTAGGGGTTAATTTTAAAATATTTAATATGGATTTAAACATTGAGTTAAGTAAATAAATCAATTTTTATAGGGATTTATCGATTTAAAAATCAATTTCAATTTAATATTGAAAATATTAAATTATCAGAATATGAAAATGGATTTAGTTGAATTCAAATTTTAATTTGAATTTGAATTGAAAACAGTTCAAATAATTAATATGAAATTCTATTTGAATTTATAACGATAATAATATTTATTTATTATCGAGGAGAATAAATTGTCTGAAATGAATTTATATTGATTTAAATTAATATCTCCTTCAGAGGATCGAATTGGACTTCGTGACCTATCCCAGTGTGTTCGCAACAGGGGTATTACCCTAAAAATGTCAGTAGTTGGGTTCAGAGGCATAAGATATTTTAAAGGATATTGGTTCGAATTAAAAACTAATTCAAAATGAAATAGAAATATCAGAAAAATGAAAGGTAGAAAATCGAACACATTTCTCCTTCTTTAACCGGAGTAAAATGAATGTAGGAAAATATGCTACGTTTCCTTTCTCCTCATTATTTAATCGGAGCCACTCCCCTTAAAATCGCATTCACTTTCTTCTGTTATCATACTTCAGTAAAACCAATTCAAAGCCGCACCTAAATTCCTCAAATCAAATGGAAAATCGGAAGCCGCTACCTTTCTTTCTTTCTGCAAACCCAAATCATCACTTCGTTCTCCACAAAAATTCAAACAACTGCAACCCTTGAAGCTCGATTCAAAGTTGGCGACGCTGACAGTTTCGTGGGAGGCTCGCGATGGGGTTGGGAGTTCAAAGTCGCGATTTCCAGTTGTTCGATTCTATGATGGGGAAGTTAGGGAGATCGCGAGTTCTGAATTTAGGCAGTGAATGCGAGTAGGAAGGACGCGAGGTCGATGAGTCCAAGTGGAGTAGATGGATTACGAGATGATCATACTGAAGGGGGTTAAGGCGAGACGTGGTACTGGAGGAATTCGAGTCAGTTTTGGGGTTCCTGGTTGTGAGCGGCTCAGCAACAATGATTGGATGAAGTTCGACCCATGTTCAAGTGGGCGTTCCCTGACTAAATAGTGTTGCAATGTCGGCAAGATAGTGTGTGATAATCGCCGAAGGGAGTTGAGTTTAAAAGGGCTGACGTTGATGTTGATTAAGGGTTCAACGCAGGGGTGATTGAGGCAGAAGTGGATGGGATGGGTCCAGTTCTTGGATCAGACTTTGTTGATATAGTTCGTGGATTTGATCGAATGGTGCCAAAGGCAGTAAGGTGCAAATAAATTTATTTGAGTTGATTCGTAGCTACAACGATGCGGCGTCTAATCAAATATTCAGCAAATAAAACCAATGTGAGTAAACCTCACTCACCATTTAATTAGAATTATTTCTAGTTGTTAAAAATAATTGCTATGCTTGTTTGAATATTGTTTGGTTGATTTAAAATATATATTAGTTATTTAGGACTATTATATATATATTGGGTTGATGATTGGTTGGATTCCCGCAGTCTCATTAGCGGATGCCCGCGGTACCATAGCGGATGATTACCCTATACGCCCCACGCTATGATTAGTGGATGACCTTCTATACCGCGATATCCTGCCTCGAAGCAGGATAGGTATTATTTATGTGCTAACATCTGTGGATGCAGGGAAAACAGGTTGGAGGAATCCAACTGGATTCCTCAAAAATATATTATCTGTTTGTTGTTTGTTTGATTTCATATATATTCATATATGATGTGTAGAAAATAAAATGATTGAAAATTGATTGATTTGATTGTTTAAATATCACTGGGGTTTGGGATATTGATTTATAAAAATATCAAAAAGGGTATTTGAAATTTAAAAAGGGGAATTCTATTTTTATAAATAGAATTTGAATTTTAAATGAAGTATAGAAACATTAACTTGTTTTGAATATATATATAAACAAGTAATTGAATTTATAAACTTTGTTTATAAATGAAAGGATGGAATTTGAATCGAATTTATAAAGTTGTTTATAAATGAAAGGATGGAATTTGAATCGAATTTATAAAGTTGTTTATAAATGGAAAGGTGGGATTTGAATTGAAGTTATAAACGTTGTTTATAAATAATGCCGAGAAATTCAAATAGACTTTAAACTATAGATTTGAATATAGAAATTCAAATGGACTTAAACTATAGATTTGAATATAGAAATTCAAATGGACTTAAACTATAGATTTGAATATAGAAATTCAAATAGACTTTAAACTATAGATTTGAATATAGAAATTCAAATGGACTTAAACTATAGATTTGAATATAGAAATTCAAATGGACTTAAACTATAGATTTGAATATAGAAATTCAAATAGACTTTAAACTATAGATTTGAATATAGAAATTCAAATGGACTTAAACTATAGATTTGAATATAGAAATTCAAATGGACTTTAAACTATAGAATTTGAAAATAGAATTCAAATGAAGTTTTAAATAAAGAGAATTCAAATAGAATTGAATTGGAATTTGAATAGAGTAGTCGATAAGGAAACGAGAGTATGAGTATAATTAGAATTTGTTAATATGCAGTTAAAATATATTTGAACATGTCATGTTCAAATATGAAGGTGAAATAGACTGAAAAGTTAAGTATCAGATTTAATTAACAAATTGAGTTAAAACGATTGGTATAGTTAAAATAGATTGGACAGGTATAAATATACAGGAGACAGGTATGGAATAAAGTATAGAAGTGAAATAAATAGAATGCCCGACAAAAAGGTACGTATTTAATTTCCATATGAGATTTTATGCGCCGTATCGGCAAGCCGCTTGGCTTTTTCTTTTTCTTTTTGAGATAAGAAGGACCGGGAAAGCTATTTGAAATTTCCCGATGCTCCCGGTACAAAGGAGGTTTTGGCGAATTTTTCCGGGAATTTAAGGAGATAGAATATTTTTAAGATAATTTGATAGTTAGAAATTAACATATCAACATATATAAAAGTCGATAAGGAAACCAACTTAGAAATAGAATAGTATAATCAAAAAGGAAGACTAGGGATAAAATCTAGTAAGAATAGAAAGAGGAAGTGTATATTTGTTTAAAGGTGAATAATCAGTTGTATGGTATTGATTATTCGAGTAAGTAGTCTTGTCTGTTTTGACGTTAAATGTTATTCAGTCAAAGTCTGAGAGGTAATTATACCCCAACTTGGTTGATTTCATGATATACCGATAAGTAGCAAGATTCAGGCTCGAAGATCAATGTGGAATAAGAATTAGTTAAATACTGTATTTGGGTTGTCGTAACGATGTTTTACACAACATCTGTTTTAACCCAAATATGTGCAAAGCTTGGAAATAGAATAATGAATATTTCCTAGTATAGAAAATAAAGGAAGACGATATATAGAAATGTTTTCCAAAGAACGTATATGGCCAATATGGTTATTGAAAATATTTGGTTAACAAATATTGATAAAGAAATAGAAAAGAGATTTAATTAATGGAATATTAATTAAAGGTACAGTGATTGTTGGATGTTTGGATGAACACTTGTTATATTCGATAGTTAAATCATCGACTATCGAAACACTTGTTTTTAATTGATAGTTAAATCACAGACTATCGAAGTTTTGACCAACGTTGTCAATATGGAGAGACCGGTTGGATTATTATCCGAAGAACCACTCCATATCGGCAGTAGCGTGCGAATCAGATTATATAAAGATAATCGAAGACGGAGTAGAGTGCAAGGACTTTTTCTATTAATAGAAATAGTGCCTTCAGTTCATCCTGTTCCTGGGTGACTTGAATGGATGAATGTCTAACAGAGTATTTCCAGACGATCACGTATATTGATTTCTCCAACCGTACCAAGAGTGGAGGCGGAGAAGGAAACTTCTTTTAGCTAACACATGATGTATTGTTGTAGACGTCAATCAGTGATTTGATGGATTTGACGATGTGGCATTCAAAGTGAATCTGGTGTGATGATAAAGCGTAGCTTCTAGCCTCATCAACCGGTAAATGACAGAAATCGGGCAAGCAGCATGGCTATGTAGGTCGCACCTATTAGGGTGTATAATCACCTGATCTAGAGTTTCATTTACTTCTAAAAAAAATCTATTGTCGATGCTGTCCCATTCGGGAAACGGTTGTTGATCCCAACCATTGGTGATATACATTCGATACACTCAAGCGAAATGAGTGGTCGGTCATGTGTGGCTGAGTTGCAAGATGTTCTTGTTGAACTCGGTGTATTCTCCTCTAGAGATATACCAGCGGAAGGTGGTCCCATACCTTGTCATAGTTGGAAATCCATTACCCAATACGTGCTTGCGGTTTTGATTGTATATATATGTGGAACGTGAGATGCAAACGTTTCAGTAGATTGTTATTTACTTGATTTAGACATTATTATAATATCAAAAGAGTTTTGATATAAAGATAAATCAAGTGTTTGGATTCTCATAAGGGAAAAACCCGTTCCGTGTTATACGGCGTGGTCTTATGAGATATCATTTAGTTTTCTGAAACTGTTTTAAACTGTTTACTCATACCAGTCCCATGACTGACCCGGAGTTTTACTTTGTTGTTTTCCCTAAACTCTTGGGTGCCTAAATTTGTACGGGCAGTCAAGTAGTCGGGAATTTACAGATATACTGGAAGAGCTTGGAGCAGGAGGCTTCAGGATCATATAGCTATAGTTATTTCTGCTGTGTTGTAAGTGATGTACTTTGATATTGATGTATATTCAAGTACAGATGTATATTTCAAGTTATGTTATATATATTATATGTTATTCGTTCCGCTGTGAGATTCGTGTTACTCTGATGTTGTGTTCTTCTTCTTCTTCTATTCTAAGTTTCTATCTTATCTATCCTCACCCTCTAACTTCTTTCTATAAATGGTTCGAATTTCCGTGATATTTGGGGTTGGACTTGTGTTTTTGGTCAGCTCAAATTCTACCGTATTTTCGGGTCGTTACACAGGTAGACTAAAACATACCTGAACCTGGACCTGCAACCAAAGAGTTAGCACTACATACTATACAACACTCTAAGGTGCCATATCAAACAGTGTAAAGATACGGAGGTGGGGGAGGTGTGCATGTCATAGTGATGGCAAACAATCAAACATAGCATCCATCCTCACATCTCTCACTCAGTGCGTAAAGTATACGATATTCACCACTTCAATCACCCAACATACCTTGCTACGATCACTTTGCCCCATGAAGTCATAAATGGCTTCACTGCACTGATAACGTAGCCACTAATCCTTCGCTATGTCCACTTGCCCCATGGAGTTATTCACCCCATCTGCGCTGGCTCATAGCCTTACTAATCCTTACTATGTCCACTTGCCCCATGGAGTTATTCACCCCATCTGCGCTGGCTCATAGTCTTACCAATCCTTTACTATGTTCACTTGCCCCATGGAGTTATTCACCCCATCTGCGCTGGCTCATAGTCTTAACAATCCTTTACTATGTCCACTTGCCCTATGGAGTTATTCACCCCATCTGCGCTGGCTCATAGTCTTACTACGCATCACCTTGCCCCTCGAGTCGTAATGACTCTACTGCACTGATAACGTAGTCTTGCTACCATCACCTTGCCCCTCGAGTCATAATGACTCTACTGCACTGATAAGTAGCCCATCATTCATTTTTAGTGGTGAATCGAAGTTATGAACGTCGACAACTCCCTAGCACACGTCCCGCAGCAAAGTCCAACCATGAAGTGAACTCATCGGTTCCCAACTGGATCCTGAGCTCTAACTTCCCATATTGGACTACCTTTGCATCTCAGGTTATTGGTCAATACTGGGTCGGGTCGGGTTCCTCCTCAAGCCATCGGTTCGGGTCGGGTCTTCTTCATCGGTTCTGTTCGGGTCTTCTTCTAGTATGGTTCGGGTCGGGTGTTTCTCCTCAGGTCGGGTCGAGTGCCATCCCCCTCCAGTTCGTGCTTCCGCTCCGATCCGCCTCCTCATCCTTCACGTGCTCCAATGCGATCCATCTTCGTGCTTCCGCTCCGATCCGTCCTCCTTAATCCGATCCGATCCCAGTTCAGTTAACGTGGCCTTCCTTTTTGCCAATTTTATCAAGTGTCAGGCTCCGATCCGATCGAATCCCTTGCCCAGTTCAACATATCCGATCCGAGCCCCATATCTGATCCGATCCGAAACCTGCACTGTTTTCTGAAACTGTTCCAGCAAGTGTTTACGCCACTCGACGACGTTTTCGACCATTCTAACTATTGAAACCAATCACAAAGCATTTCATACAGTCATAGCAACATGCATAATCAACCACAAACATCAAAACATCAATATAATAGGTTAAAATGGATCAAACATACCCAAAATCCCACATTTCCCCTTAAGCATGTTTAGGTGAAACTAATGATAGGATTAGCAAAACTTAACCAAACTAACCCAAATTCATATCAGAGATCTAAAACATCATTTAAGAATTTATGAACATTTTTCCCGAATTTTATCATGCTTAAATTCGCTAATTAACACTAATTACCCTTAACTAGCCATAATTAGTGTAAAACTATGCAAATCACTCACCTTAGCCACAAATAAACTAAGATCTGAAATAAATCTCTGATTTGATGTGAATTCCAATGCTAAACAGCAGCTCCAATGTTGCTTTGGTGTAGATCTTCCTTGATTAGAGGTTGCTAAGCCAAATCCTTGACCAAAAGGTGATTTGGAGGTGATTTAGAGGTTGGGGGTCATTTTTAGGGTCCCTTGGTGATAAGCGGAGGCTAGAAAACTGAAATGGAATGATGCTCTATCTCATTTCAGCCTTCCCATAACCCTAATCCCGAAATGGGTTATGGGCTTACTCACTAATCACCCGATTTGGCCCGGTTAAGCAGTTTTCCACCTTCCAAACCTTAATTCAGCCATATCTCCCAAACGGTAAGTCCGTTTGGCTATTGTGACCACTCTACGGAAAGGTAAACCATCAAAGGAATCTAATGGAAGTGGTTTCAGGTCAAAATTCCTTTCCAATCAAAAGTTATGGCCGAAACAAGATCAACTAGGGGCAAAATGGTCATTTAAAAATCGACAAAAATCATAAGCATGGGAAATGACTCTAATGGATGTTTCCCAAAGTTACATGACCATATGACTTCATACGGGAAAGAAATAAATATTCTACGATCCCCCGATGCGTAGAATGCGGGTCATTACACATAAGCATTGTAAAACATATATGAATATACAATATAGTCATTTAACATGCAAAATGTAAAATAACAAAAGATTGATATGTCTAGATTTGAATTTTATTAATTATAGTTCTAGTTCAGGCACAAATTATAATTTTAACCAAAAAAACTAATATCTCGAACGATATTCCAGTATTTCGTCTCGGTCGATATATCGTCCGATATTGCAATATCTCGGGCGATATATTCAAACGGAGATTTAGAGTGATATTTGTTGTTTCATTTCGGAAGGAGCCTAAAACGAGATCTTGGAGGAGATCTCGGGCGATATTTGCGAGATTTGAAACAGTGAGTATAAATCAAGGTTTTAAATCTCGGATATCGGTCGCTTTTCGTCTCGGGGATTTTAGAGACTTGATCTCGTATCGGGGGAGATCTCGGACGAGATTAGTCTAACTCGGGGGTTCGTCTCGTATTTCCATCTCGGGTCTAAAAGTTCATATCGGAACAATCTCGGGGTACATGATATGTTAATAAATGATATTCTTACAAAATGATTTTTATGATGCTATTAAAAACATAGTAATTTAAACTTGAATTGCAAAATCACTTTATTATTCTTAATTTACAAAAGATCATCCATACTCTAAATCGTAATATGCTTAAAAAATAAATATAACGATGCAAATAGATTAGTACATAAAACATATGAACATGAATTATTGTCAGACACAAAACATTATAAGATCCAAAACATTAAAATAATACAGCATAAGTAGACCATAAAATACAAAATTTCATAAGTAACATGTATGTAAAAAAGACGAACAGCGGGAGATTATCGTGGCTAGATTTGAATTTTTTAATTATTATTTTGGTTATAGCACATATTTTAATTTTAACCGAAAAAACCAAGATCTCGGATGATATTCCAATATTTCGTATCGGTCGATATATCGTTCGATATTGCAATATCTCGGGCGATATATTCGAAACGAGATTTATAGTGATATTTGCTATTTCATTTCGGAAGGAGCCCATCGAGATTTGAAACAGTGGTATGAATTAACGGGCCTTTTTAGTGTTAAAGGATTAAATAATTATATTATTATAAATACCTAGGTTATGAAACCCTAATCCCATCTAAGATAGCCTCCATCAACATATCGTTTAATGGCTAGAACCGCTCCATCCTTCTTCCCCAAATAACTCCTAATCCACTCAGTAAAACCTATCGACCCTTTGGAGAATATTGTAGTACTCTCTCCAATCTTCAATTCCATACAGACATTAATACATGTAATTGTGTATTTTGATCGCACCACCTCCCCAAATCTTGGCCGTATCAACGGCCGCCCCGCCTCATTGGGTGGATCGAACTGACCATTGTGGGATCCCCTGGCGCGCACCTCAAAGCCCATCAGCGTGGAACCATCCGACCATCCTCCGGTGCACCGTGTTGCGCGAAAAGTAAAACCCTAAGTTTGAACCCGAAAGGAAAACTGCCGGCCTGAGGTAATAAGGAAGAAGAAGGTATATTTTATAAAAATTAATTAATTATTAATAAAATTTAAATACTATGAACCTTTAAAAAATCATAACTTGTTCATACGATGTCGGAATCATATGATACAAGGACCATTGGGATCGTGGCAGTGTCTACTACATTTTAGAAGTGACCAGAGAAATTAAGAGCTACCTACAATTTTTGAAGAATTCAAAATCACTGTGAGATCTCTAATTTAAAATTAAAATTAACTGTGATTGCGATGTGAAATTTATATTTATACGCAGTTAAAATTCAGATGTGTGTTGCACGACATTAGAATTGATTGATTTTGGTTGCAATGATCTGTTGGAAATAAATGGTTATACAATAAAAATTATTTTTTGTATTGTATATATGGATCATATTTGTCATATTGGAAAGAAATAGTAAAAAAAAAAAATTTATTGTATATGAGAATCATAGAATTCATCAAAATTGTTTATAAAATAAAATTACCTTTTTTATTGTATATGTGAATCATACAATTTGTCAAAATTGTTCATATAATAAAATTACCTTTTTTGTTGTATATGTGAATCATATAATTTGCCAAAATTGTTTAAACAATAAAAATATTTTTTTATTGTATATGTGAATCATAGAATTTTTCAAAATTGTTTATACAATAAAATTACTTTTTTTATTGTATATGTGAATCACAGAATTTGTCAAAATAGTTTAAACAATAAAATTACTTTTTTTATTGTATATGTGAATCGTAGAATTTGTCAAAATAGTTTATACAATAAAATTACTTTTTTTTATTGTATATGTGAATCATAGAATTTGTCAAATTTGTTTATACAATAAAATTACCTTTTTTATTGTATATGTGAATCATAGAATTTGTCAAAATTGTTTATACAATAAAATTACCTTTCTTATTGTATATTTGAATCATAGAATTTGTCAAAATAGTTTATACAATAAAATTACTTTTTTTATTGTATATGTGAATCATAGAATTTGTCAAAATAGTTTATATAATAAAATTACTTTTTTATTGTATATGTGAATCATAGAATTTGTTAAAATAGTTTATACAACAAAATTACGTTTTTTATTGTATATGTGAATCATAGAATTTGTCAAAATTGTTTATAAAATCAAATTATCTTTTTATTGCATATGTGAATCATAGAAATTATCAAAATAGTTTATACGATAAAATTATTATTTTTATTGTATATGTGAATCGTAGAATTTGTCAAAATTGTTTATACAATAAAATTACCTTTTTTATTGTACATGTGAATCATAGAATTTGTCAAAACAGTTTATACAATAAAATTACCTTTTTTATTGTATATGTGAATCGTAGAATTTATCAAAATAGTTTATACAATAAAATTACTTTTTTTTATTGTATATGTGGATCATAGAATTTGTCAAAATAATTTATGCAATAAAATTACTTTTTTTTATTGTACTTGTGAATCATAGAATTTGTCAAAATAGTTTATACAATAAAATTACTATTTTTGTTGTATATGTGAATCATAGAATTTATCAAAATAGTTTATACAATAAAATACTTTTTTATTGTATATGTGAATCATAGAATTTGTTAAAATAGTTTATACAATAAAATTACTTTTTTTATTCTATATGTGAATCATAGAATTTTACAGAATTGTTTATACAAGAAAATTACTTTTTTTATTGTATTTGTGAATCATAGAGTTTATCAAAATTGTTTATACAATAAAATTACTTTTTTTTATTGTATATGTGAATCATAGAATTTGTCAAAATAGTTTATACAATAAAATTACTTTTTTTATTGTATATGAGAATCATAGAATTTGTCAAAAATGTTTATACAATAAAATTACCATTTTTATTGTATATGAGAATCATAGAATTTGTCAAAATAGTTTATACAATAAAATTTCCTTTTTTGTTGTATATGAGAATCATAGAATTTGTCAAAATAGTTTATACAATAAAATTATCTTTTTTGTTGTATATGAGAATCATAGAATTTATCAAAATAGTTTATACAATCAAATTACCTTTTTTATTGTATAAGTGAATCATAGAATTTGTCATAATTGTTTATACAATAAAATTTTCCTTTTTTATTGTATATGTGAATCATAGAATTTGTCAAAATAGTTTATACAATAAAATTACCTTTTTTATTGTATATGTGAATCATAGAATTTGTCATAATTGTTTATAAAATAAAATTTTCCTTTTTATTGTTTATGTATGAATCACAGAATTGGTCATAGTTGTTTATACAATAAAAATTTCCTTTTATTCGCATATATGGATCATAGAAATTGTCATGTTGGAAATAATTGTTTATACAATAAAAAAAATTCTTTTTATTGCATATATATGAAACACAAATTTATCATGTTTTAGAGAAAAATAGACAAACATTAAAAATAACATTTTTAATGTATGTTTTGTTTCATTATAAAAAAAGTCATGTTTTAAATAAATTGTTTAAACATTAAAAATGACATTTTTAGTGTATGTTTTGATTCAATAGATAAAAAGAATTACATGTTAAAGTAGGGGTTGTTCATTAATAATGTTTCTTTTAACATGTTTATTTAGATAAAAAGAATTGCATGTTAAAGTAGGAGTTGTTCATTAATAATGTTTCTTTTAACATGTTTATTTAGATAAAAAGAATTACATGTTAAAGTAGGAGTTGCTCATTAATAATGTTTCTTTTAAGATGTTTATTTAGATAAAAAGAATTACATGTTAAAGTAGGAGTTGTTCATTAATAATGTTTCTTTTAACATGTTTATTTAGTTAAAAAGAATTACATGCTAAAGTAGGAGTTGTTCATTAATAATGTTTCTTTTAACAAGTTTATTTAGATAAAAAGAATTACATGTTAAAGTAGGAGTTGTTCATTAATAATGTTTCTTTTAACATGTTAATTTAGATAAAATGAATTACATATTAAAGTAGGAGTTGTTCATTAATAATGTTTCTTTTAACATATTTATTTAGATAAAAAAGAATTACATGTTAAAGTAGGAGTTGTTCATTAAACCTGTTTCTTTTTAACATGTTTATTTAGGTAAAAAGGATTGCATGTTAAAATAGGCGTTATCATTAAAAATGTTTCTTTTAACATGTTTATTTAGACAAAAAGAATTACATGTTAAAGTAGGAGTTGTTCATTAATAATGTTTCTTTTAACATGTTTATTTAGATAAAAAGAATTACATATTAAAGTAGAAATTGTTCATTAATAATTTTCTTTTAACATGTTTATTTAGATAAAAAGAATTACATGTTAAAGTAGGAGTTGTTCATTAATAATGTTACATTTAATATGTTTGTTTAGATAAAAATTATGACATGTTAAAATAGAATTTGCAATTAAAAATGTTACATTTAATATGTTTGTTTAGATAAAAAATGACATGTTAAAATAAATTTTGTAATTAAAAATGTTACATTTAACCTGTTTGATTAGAATAAAAAGTATGATATGTTAAACATGTTTTGTCATTAAGAATGACATTTTTATCATGTTAAATTAGAATAAAAGAATCATATGTTAGGATATGATCTTGTTGATTAAAACATTATTTTTAACATGTTAGTTAAATTGTCGAATGAATTATATATATATATATATATAAACTAAAATTAAACGAATCGCGCGCGGCGGTTCGCGTTTCGGAATCGTAAATTTAAACGATTATACCGAAAGATCTGACCGTCGGATTTTCCCAAAACTGGAACCGTTGGGTTCGCTTTGGAGAGATCTTTCCAATGATATTAAATTTGTTAAGATCCAATGGTTAGAATTCGAGAAATGTGTAATTCAAATTTGGATAAAAATAGCACCAGGGCCGCGTAATGTCCTGAAGCGCCGTTCGAATTAAATGGGCTATTTTTATATAAATAAAAATAGCGATAAATTGTTATAAAATAATATTAACGATATGAAATGATTTGAATTATATATATTTGTGAATTATTTGAAAAAACCGAGTTCAATCTCATTTCAAATAATTATACGACGATTTAAAATCGAAGACATTGAAGACGGTGGTTGAAGACCGGTGATCTTCACATCAAATGGATGACTACTGATGCCCTCGATTGGTTTGCTCCCAGGAAAGGGTTAAACTGGTAGTTGTCCGGATATACTTGTTGATTGTCCGGATATGCAAGAACCTCTCTTCTATATTGGACATACAGGACGAGGAATAAGGTGTCTCCGGTTTCGTTCAGACCCAGAACAGACTTGTAAATGGATGCGTGTCTAACATTGGACTTCGTTTTGTGTGAATTGATTTATATTTAATATATATCTGTTTAGTGGCGGAGAATTTATTCTCTTGCTTAACACCCATCTCTGAGACGTACGAGCTTAGAGGTTATATTTTGATGGACATCAGTCGCATGGCGTGGATTGTCAATGTGGCATGCTAAGATGCAAATGATCAAGGCTTTTGTTGAAAAGCAGAGCCTAGTGGTCGATGATCAAAGCACAACCTTATTTAGCATAGCTTTGTGTATGCGTTACTTCGCGAGTCAAAAATGGAATGAGGACGACAGGGAGTGCATGCTTTTCTTTATGACTAGAAGTGGTGTCATGGTATGGAGGCCAGACATTTTTACTTATGTGGATGATGGATTGTGAGGGCCCTCGGATATTGGTCGCTACTAGTGATGTGATAGGTCCAATAGGACCAGGAAACGTATTGTTCAGGAATAACCAATCCACTAAAGTATTTGTAGACCGACCCTACTACTAACCAGGGCTCGCCAGCATCCGAGTCCTGAGGCATTTGCTAGAGTGTTTCGAAACCGGTGAAGATGATTCCTAGCCTCGACTAATGATGGAAACCCAATTTCCAATACGACATTACGGATTTGATTGTAAACCTATATATGGCGACATAGTATATGGTAGCTATGCCGTCTAGGATTGATACATTTATTTTGAAAGTGTTATAAACTGATTAGACACTAGCAATAATATCAAATGATTATTGTTTTATACATATTAATCATGTTTGATCATTATAAGGTTAAACTCTATCCTCCGGTTTGCGTTGCATTGTGTGATGGGACTTGAGTCTTATAATGGTTTCATTTTTCTAAAAAGCATTATGTTGTTTTAAAGATTTACTTATTTTATGCACTGGCAATTCAATGAAGTAAACCCGTTCCGCGTTAGCGGCGTGGTCTGGTGATTTGCCTTATTATTAGATAAGTTAAGTAAGATTTCTCATACAAGTCCCATGACTGACTCGTAGTTTGTTTTCACTTGCAAACTCGTGTGCCCTTATTTTTACATGGGCAGGCAAGTAAACAAGTAACAGACTTATTTTGGATATGCACCGCAGTATGGTGTACTCTTTTGGCAGAAGACGAAAACTATCTTTATCCCTTATCTCTATTTTAGGACATTTAGACATTACTTTATCTATGCTATATTTGATGATGTTCTAGACTTGTTTCCTATTTGTGGCAACTTTTATGTACTAAGTAATATCCTATGTCTGTGCAACTCTAATGTTGATGACATTTATGATTTTGCTGCTATGATGATGAATATTATTCGAAGATTTCATGTGTTATGCAATTATCTGTAATTTGCTGATGTGATAAATGTGTTATATTCCAATGATTATCCTTACTTCCGTGGCACGGGAGTTTGGGGTTATCACATTATATGTATTGCTTTTGCTTTTTATTACAAGTACAATGCTTTTTTCTGTTTAAAGAAAGAAGAGAAGATGGCTATTTTTTAGTTAGCCGTCCGAGAAGCCTTTGAGGAGAAAACTTAGAGCACTTTAGAATCTGGAGTTCTAATGAGGTCTCCCCAAAAAGAAGAAGGTCAGAAAAAGGGTCCTTTTCCTCTTTGAACTTTGAGGTATTTATAGGTGGAGAAGGTGGCCAGGGCTGTTGTGACATGGCCCGGCCGTTTCGTGAAAGCTTGGACGTGTGGAGTCCATTCTTTGGTTAGAAAAGCGGCTGGAAGACCGATTCCACTATTCATAAATAGTATCCTTGGAAGCTGTGGCCTATGTGGCATCCATGGTTCTGTCCGGATATGGTTGACCGCCTTTGTTGCCTTTAAAGTCATACTGATCATTTGAATGGCTCGGCTTGATATTTCCATGCAGATCTGAGATATTTGGTCGATGTGCCTTTTATGGGAGTGAGATATCTGGTCGAGTTAGAGAGTTATTCTTCTGGAGTGAGCTGTCAGCCGATGAGAATTGGTTCTAGACAATGTTTGACAGTCTCGGACCGAGCTTCCACTGGGCTTCCTGGAGCATGATTCATCCAATTTGGTTGATCGTGCGTTTGGGCTTCGATCTGACCCGTGGTGGCTCTTGCCAAAAAGATGGTTCACACTTTGCCCCTCAGAATGCATCTTCTTCAGTAGAGGGAAGTGTGTTCTGAAGTTCGATTCGAAGCACAATCGCTCGAGCAGCTATGGTCACGCCGGACCATATTAAGGCCAGAAACCCGACGGCTCCGATGGTTATATTAAAGCCAGAAAACTAACGATCGAATTAGGTCATATTAAGGCCAGAAAACCGACAACCATCGGGAACCGTATTAAGGTCGAGATGATGATCATCGTCTTTATGATATTCGGTTCCTGCAATGATAAAATAAGTCGTTCTCGATTTGAAGTAAGCTGATAGGTCGAGTATTGAACATACTCGAGCTACAGTCGTGGGTGAGCACTCTATTTTACTTGACTTTGAGGGGTGACGAGTATTAACCATACTCGGCTTAGAGAGGTGGCGAGCATTAACCATGCTCGGCTTACAGAGGTGGCGAGCATTAACCAAGCTCGACTTATAGAGGTGGCGAGCATTAACCATACTCGGCTTAGGGTAAGTGTTTTTTATGCTCGACTCATGTTGAGTTAATATGTCTTGCGAGCAGTAAATGCTCGTGGTACATAAAAGAGGGCGAGTATAATCCATACTCGGATTAAGATTTTTACCGCACTCGGCTGGTGGAGTAGGTTTTTAAAAATAGTGGCGGGCTTTCACGCTGACCATATTCAAAGGGGGGCGAGCATCATCCATGCTCGGCTTAGAGTTCCCAAACATGATCCATGTTTGAAAAATAAAATTCATAGCTGCTAAACAATTATTACAAAGAAAGTAAATTATAAGAGGACAACAGTTGATTCCAGAGTATGCCTAGGAGCTAAATCCTAACCCCATACATATGTACATCAAGGTGTCCTTTTTATTGAAGGAAATACATCAAAAAGAAAGAAAATTCTAATTTATGACAATGCCGCGAGTGCTAGTCTCAGGGTCTTTCCCATTTCTAGGAGCTCGAGGACCAACCTGAGGAGCTTGGGCAGAAGATCGCGGCGGCAAGGCTGGGGCGCACTTTTCGATATATTCGAGAAGCTCCCCTCGCCTGACTCGATCCTCGATGAGATCGCGCAGATGCCGGCATTCATTGGTGTTATGTTCAGCTACGTTGTGGAATATGCAATGTTTGCCGGAATCGAGCTCCATCTGGGTCGGTTCTCATCGAGGAGGTCTCGGAGTAGGCAGGGACCCTCGTATGTCAAGGTAGATATCAAGCAGAGAGGAATTGAGCTCGATGTACTGGTCGTACTTATTTTCAACTCGAGGTCGCACATTCCGTGCGTTCTTTTTCGGGTCTTTTCCTCTTCCTTTATTCTGGATGTTGCTGTTGGGCGGACCTTGTTGTTTGGTAGCTAAGACCTCAAGGCTCCCCGTTTCAATACTGGCGTCTTCTTGTCGGAGGAATCGCTCGGCCTCAGAATAGAAATTATCTATATCCTTGGGGGGATCTTAGGTTAAAGAGATTGAGAATTCAGATCGGTTTTGAACTCCTGCAGTAGCATCCATCAGTACCATCGACGGCTCGGGCCGATCAACCGATGCTACGGCCGCATTGAACCTTTCGAGGAAGGATCTGAGCATCTATCCTGATCGTTGCTTAATGGTGGATAGGAACATAACATTCTTTGGTTGGGAGATATGTACTCTAAATTGTTCGATGAAGCGGGTGACCAGCGTGTTCCAGCTGCTGATCGACTCTGTTGTTAGCTATCGGAACCACATGTCGGCTATGTCTGTGAGATAGAGTGGGAAGCACTTAGCCATGACGTTAGTCAATGCGCCAAGAACTTCCATATGTCCCATGTATCGCATGAGATGGATGGTCGCGTCAGTGTGACCATTGTATGGTTCGATAGCTAGGAACTTGAAGTCCAGAGAGTTCTCTGGTAAAAGGGATGCGATTAACATTATTTATATCATGCTATGAAGAGGTTCCCCGAGTGAAATGTCAGACGATGCTTGCAAGGTGGTTTCCTTCTCCGAGGAGTCATTGTCACGAATTGAGCTCTGCATTTAGGAGAGCTTCGATACGAGGATCTAGTAAAAGCATGCTCGGAAGGGCGGCCATTGGCTGGGCTCGGCCTCCGGGAGTTAAGTGAAGGTGAGAGTGAGGATGAACTCCGGTAGGTGGTTCTGCGAAGAATGGCCCCTCTGGAACCAGATGAGTATTGGTTCGAGCTGTACCCATGACAGAGGGTCTAGGCTGATCCGGCAGAGCATGTGATGTTCAGAGCTCATGGTTGTCCCCGGCAGAAGCGAGGTTAGGAGGGTCTACGATAGCGTTTTCTTCCGCCACAGTGAGGACCAGTACAGTAGGGTGGCCTCCCTCATTCGAAGGAAAAGCTGCACCAGCTCTTCGTTAAAGGGACATAGTAGTTAGATTGGTCTGCGGTAAGACTCCGGGTTGTAATGGGAATGGCATCGATTCTGATGGGCCCTGTAATCACTCGACGGGAATGAGAGGTTGAGCTGTTTCCCAAAGTGGAGGCAAAGCGTTCGATCGATCTAGATCTTGATCATGGACCTCCTGGGGTTCTGCTGTTGCGGCTGCGCTGGTCGCTGGAAGTGATATGCCTGGCTGTGATTGGTTGTGAGGTAGAGCTGAGCCAAGATGAAATAAAGGTGTAGTCTGATCAGTGGCCTGATTCCGTGTACACCGAAGATGCCCCAGTCCCGATCGTGGAGGAATTGATGTTGAAGCGTTCAATCCTATCTCCATTCGACCGAGAAGGTGATCCATTAACTACTGCTGTCGTTCGAGGAGTTTACCCTAAGATGTCATATGGTTTCTGAATCCGACCATGATTTTATCTATGTCGTCCCGGGTAAGAAGTCGAGAAACATCTTCATGAGAGGAAGCTTCTTGGCTTGCTTCTGCAACATTGGTATCGACAGCATCGGTGTTCCCAGGACGAGAGGATGTTATATCTTTCTTTCGTTTCTTCACCATGGACTGAGGTTAGTAGAAGCTCGAAAGGAATGTCGGTGTGCGTCTTCCCATTCCTGGCACGCCAAAGTGTCAATGTCAAAAGATGGTCATTAGTGACAATCAACCCCCAATCATGTGGAAAGCACACGAATAAGGATCACAAAATGTAGAAAAGGTAAAGAAAAAGGGGAGCACACACAGAATTTTTATAGTGGTTCGGCAAAGACTGTGCCTACGTCCACCTTATATGTATTACTTTTGCTTTTTATTACAAGTACAATGCTTTTTTCTGTTTGAAGAAAGTAGAGAAGATGGCTATTTTCGAGTTAGTTGTCCAAGAAGCCTTTGAGGAGAAAGCTTAGAGTGCTTTAGAATCTGGAGTTCTGATGAGGTCTCCCCAAAAAGAAGAAGGTCAGAAAAAAGGGTCCTTTTCCTTTTTGAACTTTGAGGTATTTATAGGCGGAGAAGGTAACCAGGGCTGTTGTGACATGGCCCGGCCTTTTCGAGAAAGCTTGGACACGTGGAGTCCATTCTTTGGTTAGAAAAGCGGCTAGAAGACTGTTTCCACTATTCATAAATAGTATCCTCGGAAGTTGTGGCCTACGTGGCATCCATGGTGAGGTGTTTCAAAAGTAGAGCTCTGTCTGGATATGGTTGACCACCTTTATTGCCTTTAAAATCGGACTGAGCATTTGAATGGCTTAGCTTCATATTTCCATGCAGATCCGAGATATTTGGTCGATGCGCCTTTTATGGGAGCGAGATATCTAGTCGACTTGGAGAGCTATTCTTCTTGAGTGAGCTGTCAGCCAATGAGAATTGGTTCGGGTCGATGTTTGACATTCTTGGACTGAGCTTCCACTGGGCTTCCTGGAGCATGATTCATCCAATTTGGCTGATCATGCATTTGGGCTTCGATCTGACCCGTGGCGGCTCTTACCAAAAAGATGGTTAACAGGTGTTAACTGGCAGTTTAGTAGAGCCCGTAAAAACTAGGGTTTACTGGCTATGGGGTTGTAGCTAGGGGAAATCTGATCTAAGGGATATAGTTCAGTCTAGGGTTTTGAACATAGGATTAGAATAGGAGCGAGGGGTTTGCGAGTTTACATGGTATTGTAACCGGGATCTGTTCTATTACATAGTAGAAACCTTAGAAGCTAAGATTTTTCCAAAATTAGGTATATCTTCGTGTCATTTACTCTATGCATTTCTATTTCTGCTACATTCTGTGACCTGTGAATATTTTAATATCACGCTAAAATCCAATAAACCCTATTCACCCCCCTCCCCCTCTAAGGTTAATCCAGATCCAACAAATATGATATAAGAGTTAAAATAATTTTTTTATCATAAAATATAATTTTACTTATCTTTCATATATAGTTTAAACATATATATTGTTTATATGATTTCACAAATACTATTTGTAACTTAATACTTATTTTGATTTCTTATTAAGATTTATAAAAACTTGAATATTTAACCTAATATTTTGGTATAAAATAATAATAATAATAATAATATATAAGATTTTTATATCTTAAAAATATAGTTTAAATATAAGAAATATAACTTTATATATTACTTCATATTATCAGTTTTCATTAAAATAATTTTGTTATAACTATAGATTCATTTTAAAATTTTAACATATAAATTGTTCTCTAACAAATAAATATGTTTGGATTTCTAAAGTTTAAATTTAAAATCAATTTTTATACCATTATGAATATATGTTTATAGTCTACTTTGTATAATTTTATATTCTCTCTAAAAAGATCTTCAATTCTTACTATATTTACCTTACTAATATTACTTAACTCCATAATTATTTTGGACATTTTACTACTTATCTTAAATGTTTTTTAATTAAACTCTTATCTTTATTATTATTTCAATCACTTTCATTAGTATAATTAACCTAAGTCTAGAAATTAATATTATCCTTGTTTGATTCAAATAATTTATTATATGCATAATAGTTACATATTACTTTAAGTATCTTTTACAGAAATACATATCATCATCAAACCATTCTATATATCATTACCATAATATCATTACACATCTTATTTCATATCGTACATCATTAAAGTGCATCTTAAATTAAAATCATTTACATCACAAATTGCATTTCATTCAATATACCACTTCATATAGTTTTGCATATCTCATACTGCATTATTACCAAGACATTGCATTATATGTTAACTTTAACTCCACACATAACAAGTATACATAACATATTTACTTTGTCTTGATTAATTTGATTGACTTATTTAGCTTGATTGAATTGATTGGCTTGATTGAATTGACTGAATTGGTTGGCTTGATTGAATTGACTTGTTTGCTTTGTTTGACTTGAATAACTTGATTGACTTACTTGAAATGGTTAATTTCATTAGCAGATAATAAGTGTGTTAGAAATATATTTATGCATTTATATTTGATAGGAGCTTTTTATGTTTTAGGATAAATAGAAGCTACAAAAATCGTTTGGTTTTATTTTTGAATTTATGTTTTGTGGCAACAAAACTTAATTTGATTAATTGTTTGGCTTAAATTGCTTTACTTATATCATAATTTTATGGATATTTTATCAGAGTGATTTTTCAATCTAGATCAAAGTCCTTTTATAGTTCTAAGGGAATTAGAGTTTAGGATAGGTATAGTCTTATATTAGATTAAGGGGGGAGGGGGGTTTAAAGTTTATAAGGATTAGTTGAAGGTTCAAAAATGCTTTGGTTGATTTAATTGTTTAGATTGTTTGTTTGATTTTCTTGTTTGGATTGATTTGCTTGTTTGAATTGATTATAAATATTAAGTTGTTTGCTTAGTTTGCTTTCCTTTTATTTAGTTTATTAGACTAGTATAGACATAATTTTAGAGGGAGTTATAATATTTTAAGTTTAGAATCGTAGACTTAGAGGGAAATATAAGGAGTATTATGTTTAATCATTAGGATCATTTATAGCATGGATTTAGGGGGAGTATTTTATGCTAGGATATATAGATAGATTTAGGATCAGGGGGAGTTATTTATATAACTTAAAATTTTAGTATAGATTTAATTATAAGATATGTTTAGATAGTTATACGATTTAGGGGGAGTATATTTAGAATTTCTTTTTGATAATGTCAAAGGGGGAGATAATATAAAATATAGACATAGTTTATAGGATTCATATAGACAAGGGGAGCATTAGAAGGATCATCATCAACATGTATGTACAGGTATGATATTTTATAAACTAAGGTAGTCATCATCAAAAAGGGGGAGATTGTTGGAGTTTTGATGACAACAACCATATTTCAACATTAATTGATTATAAAATATATACTAATACCTTTATCAAGAATATATACATATATATATTATATGGAGGATTTGTATACAGGAATTAATACTGAAGACTATACAGTTTAAGAGCTTTTAGAGATTCAGAATTCAGAGTAGATTCAAGACTCATGGGTAATCAAAATTTCAAGATTTCAAGAGTTCAAGATAAATATAGTAATAAAGTCTAGTTTATGTAAGACTCTGAATAGCACTCCAGGTTCAAACTCTGTATTTCAAATGATCTCTTTTCAAATTCAAAACTATTTTCAAATTGATTTTAGACATCTCTCAAAATAATCTTTAATCTTCCAAGAAATTCAAACTTATGATTTCAATTATATTTCCTAATTTATAAGTATTCTTATTTGTATAGTTTTATTAAATATATTTTACTAAGTCCATATTTGATTATAATATTCTTATTTAAACTCTAAGTTTTAATATAACCTTTTTTGTTTATATATAGTTTATAAATATTTGTTTATAAATTCCTATATATATGTTTATAATTATATTATATATAGTTTTATATCACATATATAAAGTTTTTAATCATATGTTTAAATAATATTTTCTTATGTTTTTATACTTGAAAAATAATGTTTTAGCAACTAGTTTTGTTTCAGGAATTCCCAGAAATCAAATATTATTTTAATATTTTAAAAATGGTTCAAAAATCATAAAAATGATGGATATGTCGACATACATTCATGGTTATGTCGACATATAACTGTCATAAATTTAAATTTGAAAGGAACTATCTATTCACTATTTGTGACGGTTCAAAAACGTTGCAACCTTTCAAATGTTATAAATAGGGGCTGATTTCAATTTTTTTTTATTAATTCTTCTTCTCCATCTTCATATCCTTTCATTACACCATTATTCTTTCTCATTTTATTATTTCTACACTTATACTCTGCCGAATTCAATTCTATTTTCATTAAACTTCTTCTCCCTACACTCTCTACTCATTACTCTATGAATCAAGTGTTATTGAAGAGTTATAGGGTTGTTTGTAATTGTTTGGTTTGTGTAAGAAATCAGTGGTATCCCTTTTAGCCGTGAAATCAAGGATGAGTAATCTGTGGTATCCCTTATAGCCGTGAAATCAAGGAGGTTGGAATCGATGGTATCCCTTGTAGCCGTGAAATCAAGGAGGTTGTAATTGGATATTGATATAGTAATAAAACTCTACACAGTCCTGTGTTGTGTGAGACTGGACGTAGGAGCAATTCTGAACCAGTATAAATCCAGTGTGTTATTTCCTTTTCTGCACTTTATTTTTGTTTAACTTTGCATCTGTGTTTGATTCTGTGTCTGCGATTGTTTCTGTGGTGTTCGATTCATATAGTAGTTCATATAAGTTTATATTTCGTTTAAATTCTCAAAAACACTATTCATCCCCTCTCTAGTATTTGTTTTGCCTTAATGATCCATTCCACAATCCCTAACATAATTAAGTAATTCCCATTTTATTGTCTTTACAATATGGTTATAGTGTATTAAATTTTAAGGTGTTACATTCTCCCCTGCTTAAAGGATTTCATCCCCGAAATCTCTAAGTTAAGAAGAAATGTTATTATTTAAACAACAACCTACAATCATCTTATCATTTCATCCACTTGCATCCATTTTCCTTAAGATTTTCTAATGCTTGTATGGACATATGCAAAGGCATTGTGTGTATATGTCCCTACACTAATACGAAAATCAAGCGGTCGACTGATTCAGTTGACTTCCTTAATGCAATATATGTTTGTGCCATGTATCTAATATGTACTAGTATAACATATAAGTTCTATATGCGTGCACAATTATTCACCAAAATGCAATGTCCATATGATGATTCAATCATTTCCATCCATATAAAATTAGAATGCGCACACATCCATATGCAGTATGTAAGTGTTTGAGCCGATTTAGTGCCTAATTTTTGTGTATATGCATCCACGGGAAACCATTAGCAAACACTTGCATCCATCAATCATAACATGCCTCAAACACATGTTTCCAACCATTGGATTCTACCTAAGGATCGAAGGTTCAAACGATAGGATAAATATACTTGAATGACAGAAGCAAATGCGAATTTAAAAGCTCGGAAAAGAAATTAAGAACGTACTCTCAAAAAGAAAAGGGTAAGAAGCGTGAATCTTGTCTTTGGGTTCCCACGTCGCATCTTCGCGGTCTTCTCCCCAATGTACCTTCACCAATCTGATTTCTTTGTTGCGTAGCTTCTTAATCTCTGAATATGAGTAGGAACTCTTCTCACTGATGCTTCCTTATCAACTTCCACATCTTCACGTGCTCGGCTCCCCTATCTCTGCCACATCATGTAGACATTTCCTCAAATGGGAAACGTGAAACACATCGTGTACGCCTGCTAGTTTGTCTGGTAGTCTAATCCTATAGGACATCTGACCAATCCTCTCCACTATAGGGAATGGCCCAACAAATCATGGTGCTAACTTCCCCACTAAGCCAAAGCGAACAACATTCGTTAGGGGTGATACTTTGATGAAGACCACATCCCCTACTTTGAATTCCAAATCGGTCCTCCATTTATCAGTATATGATTTCTGTCTGTCCTGAGCTGCTTTCATTCTTCAGCGGATAAGATCAATCTTTTTGGAAGCCTCTCAAATCATCTCAGGTCCAAGTAGAAGTATGTCTGTAGACTCCCACCAATAAGTCGGTGATCTGCAAGTTCATCCATATAATGCTTTGATGGGTGCCATACCTATGCTCGATTGGTAACTGTTGTTGTAGGCAAACTCAACCAATGGGAGATGCTCCTCTCAAATCGCTCCGAAATCTAGGATACACAATCTATAAAGATTCTCAAGAACTCTATTCACCCTCTCAGTCTGTCCATCGGTGTGAAGGTGGTATGTCGTTCTCAAACGTAGTTGTATACCTAATGCCTCTTGTAAGCTCTTCCAAAACTTAATAGTGAAGATGGGGTCACGGTCGTTTACTGTTCTGGAAGGTACCCAATGAAGTCAAACTATCACTCGAAGATATACTAATGCTAGCCAAGTTGTTGTCCCCTTATTCTTGACAGGAACAAAGTGAGCGCTCTTCGTAAGTCTGTTTACTATCACCCAAATGCTCATATTGCCCTTCCTTGATCGGGGTAATCCATCGATGAAATCCATAGAGACACTCTCCCACTTTTATTGAGGGACATCCAAGGGCTGAAGTAACCCACCAGGTTTCCTCTATTTTTCCTTCACTTGCTGGCAAGTCAAACATCGGGCTACAAATCCGCCACATCCTTCTTCAGACCAGTCCAAAAGAAAACTCTTTTCATGTCTCGATACATCTTGTCTCCACCGGGATGGATAGTCATCCGAGAATGATGAGCTTTCTCAAGCATTGCCTTTAGCAATTCTCCAATTGTAGGGACACATAGCCTTCCATCTCGTCTTAGCCACACTTTCTCGTCTATAGTATATCTAGCTAGGTGACTAGAAGTCTCTCCTCTACCAAGTCTGTCCAAAACTGTCTGCTATCTGTGGATCCCCTCACTACATAGAACCAATACGCTCCATGGGAGTAGGTCACACCTCCAATGATACTAATAATCCAAGTGTGAAATCCGTAGACTTAAAATCGAAGGTCGATAAATATTCCAAGCTCCATCGCTCTACGAATAGAGGACTCAAAGTCATCCTCCGCCTACTCAACACATTCGCCACTACATTACCCTTATCCGGAATATAAGCTATCTCAAAGTCGTAGGACGCTAGGAACTCAATCCACCGTTGCTTCCTTAGGTTGAGATCCTTCCGTGAGAACAAATATTTGAGTGACTTATGGTCCGTGTATAGCTCAAATCTCTCTCTAAGTAAGTAATGTCGCCAAGGCTTCAATGTGAACACTGTAGCAACTAACTTAAGATCATGGGTATGGTAGTTATTCTTGTGAACTCTTAATTGTTTGCTACCATAACATACTGCCCTTCCTTCTTGCATCAGAATGACACCAAGTCCTATGCCACAAGCATATGTGCAGACCGTGAACATTTTGCTTCCATCGGGGAGAGGCAGAACCGTGTCTGTTGTTAGAGCCCACTTCAATCTCTGAAAAGCATCCTCGCAATCAATGCTTCATGAAAAAGCCAAGTTCTTCTTCGTCAATCAGGTGAGTGGGGCTGATATCCTTACAAAGTCCTTGATAAACTTTCTATAATAGCCCGCCAACCCTAGAATACTTCTTACCCCCGTCGCATTCTTCGGAGCCCTCCAATCTTGAACTACGACGGCCTTAGCAGGGTCCACCGCTATCCCATACTTGGGTACTACATGCCCTAGGAACCTTACTTCCTTCCTCCAAAAGTGACACTTAGAAAATTTTGCCTTGAGATGATGCGATCTGAGAGTGCGTAGAACCTCTCCTAAGTGTAGGCCATGCTCCTCCTCATTGTTTGAGAAGATTAGAATGTCATCCGCAAAGACCACAACAAACTTGTTCAAAAACTCTCTAAACACCCTACTCATCAAGTCCACAAAATATGCGGGTGCATTGGTTAGCCTAAAAAGCATAACTAGGCACTCAGAAAAACCGTATGGAGTTATGAATGCAGTATTATCGATACCGTCCTCTGCCACCCTCAACTAATGAAATCCCGTGGCCAAATCCATCTGCGAGAAAACTGATGTGCCTTCTAGCTGATTAAACAAGTCGTCAATCCTTGGAAGTGGGTGTCTATTCTTCTTGGTGAGCTTATTCAGCTCTCTATAGTCCACGCATAGACGAAGTGAACTGTCTGCCTTAGTTACGAAGATGACTGGAGCTCCCCACTCCAATATGCTCTGTCTAATAATCTTTTCTCGAATAGCTCCACTTCTTGCTTGCTGAGCTTCCTCCTCTCTTTAAGAGCCATGTAGCGCACTGACAAAGTGACTGGCTTCGCATTCTCTACCAAGTAAATCCAAAAGTCTATCTCACGTCTCGGAGGTAATCTCTTAACCTCATCAAACATGTCCGGAAAATCTCTGACTATAGGTACCGACCGTAAATCGTCAACAGAAGTATTAGGCGAATCTAGGAAACAGAGCATAACTGACCCTAATAGGTCACACGAAATTTCGAGAGTTCTTCCTTGGCAAGTCAGAAGCATAACCACTCTCTTCTCACATTCTAGGATGGCACCATACATGGCTAGTCAATCCATTCATAGAATCAAACCATAACCCATAAAGCCTAGCACGTATGCGTCACATTCAAACTCGACGCCAAAGATAGAAATTCTCAAACACCGACATATCATGGATAAATGAGTCGTACTTCCTATGCGTTTGAGACTACTACAGGATCAGAGACTATACTAGTGTTAAGGTGCAGACTATCTACTACATAATTGGATATAAATGAATGAGAAGCGTCAGAATCAAAGAGAGTTCTTATAAGATAGTCAAAAAGAGAAATCAAACCTTCAACGGTGACTTTCCTACCTCGATCAGGTCCACTAGCCTTAGAGCATGTACTTGTCTAGAAGATCATTCCCCTTATCCTTACTTGCTAGGGCATTGCTTAGTGAAGTGTCTCACTTGACCACAATTAAAGCAAGCTTTCTTTGTTTTTCTGCTGTCCTTCACAAAATGACCCAAAGCTCTGCAATCATGACACTTGACATCTTTCTTGATCTAAGCCTTGCCAGGCTTCCCTCCTTTCTTTTGTGCCCCCATCATGGGCCACCATTTCTTTTTCTTGCCCTTAGCATGTGTCTCCTCAGCCTTACTGTCTTTCTTCTCATCATTTCCATCTTTGTGCATTAGAGTCATGTCAACCAGCCTCTCAAACGTCGCTCCCATCGGTATATAAAATAATGCAAGTCATTGGAGAGGTTGATTCAACCCTCTCGCAAACCTAAGTGCCTTATTATGGGGTGTATTCACCAAGTCCAGACAAAATCTTGCCAGCTGATTAAACTTATTGACATACCCCTTAACAAACATATCCCCTTGTTTCAAAGCCAAAAATCTCTCCATCTATGATCCTTCTTCCGCCGGAGGTAAAAACTTCATCTCAAGTCTCTGTCTGAAATCATCCCACGTAGCTACTGGCTGTTCTGCCTGTGTTACCTCCCACCAGTATGAAGCTTCGTCCTTCAGTTTCCATGAGGTCAACTATATCTTCCTTCTATCATCGAGCTCAAAAAGACCAAACACGTTCTCCATTTCTCTTAGCCAATTCCGGGCCTCAACAAAGCTCTCAGTACCACGGAACGGTTTTCCTCCCATAGCGCAAAAGTCCTTACAAAGCTTAGAGAAGTTATATAATCGTGGAGGTGGAGCGACTGCGGCTGCAACTGGGGGTGGGGTATCTCCTTGAACTCTGGTAGGTATCACAGCCTCTAGATACCTACGGAACCATGTCGGTAGTGGAATTCCTTCAAGACGATTGGGTTCTCCAAACATACTAAAAAGAGAAGAAACAAAAGATTCAACAAGAGATCAAGAGAATACTGAATATGGCTTGAGGGGGTATGTTTTTCAAAAACATATTTTTATTTGAAAATGCTTTGTTTTTGAAAACAATTTTCAAAAAAAATTCCCTGATCTTCAGCTCTGATACCAAATGTGACACCTCACGTCCATTAATGTCACTCATAAGAAAATGCATTAAGTTTCGTGAAGCGCAATAGGTAAATAGTAAAAGAATTTAACAAGACAGATATAAGCAAGCAGCGGAAAAATTCAACTTTTATATAAAGTAAAAGCATTATTTCAAGTCAGGTTACATTATCAAACCGGTTACATCAAAAACTCAAATAACCCATCTGTCCCATAATGAAAAATATCAGAGTGCAATAATACAAAATCATATCCCTCATTGCAAGCCATAACAGAGTAGAAAGTAAATAAAAGAGGTACATCTAAGAAAGTCCAGATCCAAGCTGAGAGAGAAAGTCTTAATCACTGAGGAGTGCTATCACTCTGAGGACCTGAGGGGAGGAAAAGGAAGAGAAAGAAGCGAAAGAAAAATAGGTCAGACATAAAGCCTAGCGAGTTCCAGTGATTTTCAAATATGCGTAAAATAGTGTTATCAAGACATATTAACAAGACTGGATGAGAAAGTACAGTATCATATAAGCCAACAAGTAAACAAGATAAACAGAACAACGGGATAAACAGTGATCGAGTAAAGCTTCTTATTTATATCCCTAAAACAAGTTTCTTTGCACCGCTACTAGTATAACAGGACTATGTGTTAACCTATTTACTAAACAGAAACAACAGGATTAAGTGTTAACCTAATTACTTAACAGAAACAACTGGATTAGGTGTTACTCTAATTACATAACAAAATCAGGTGTTACCCTAATTACAACCCATGCGATCGGCTCCCTACTATGTAAATACACTGTGTCAGCCTCAGCAGTAGGGTTCACTCCCTAACCCAACAACCTATATAACACAAACCTATTTTCTGGTGTTACAATACCTTAGTTTCCCTAATCGGACCCATGCACGCTCATGGTTCTGCTGAATGCGCCCGCACCCACCTTTCTCTTTTTGAACCTCTTACTATTCAGTTCAGTAAAACATTCCTTGGCTCCAACCTAGTGTGAGGCCCTCTAACAAAATACCAACAATGATACTGACCGATATAGGTTCCATACAACAAGATTGACACAAGTCAAACCCCATAAGCTTGTTTCTCCAAATAACTAGGATTTAATAGTCCCCAAAACCCGATACAACAGCAAAACGAGGGACCTCTTAGCTTATTAATAATCAGGTTTTACCTAGCAGGTTTAGGCTCATTAATAAGCGTGGTTGTAATATTACATGTTATTATATGTGTACAACCCTTTCCCCAAAACAAGCACTTGCCTAGATGTATATAATTACTATAGTGATTCAGTTTACCTAGCCTACATCTGGTACTTACATTATTATAACATGTCATTTACTTAATATCTGTATTAGGTCAAATCTAACACGTTTATATGCATATTGTTCCTTTCAATTATATCCCCAAATTACAGCATGTACAAGTTTTGTGCATATTATCCCTTTTTATTATATTCCCTAAATTACAACAAGTACAAGTATATGCATATTATCCCTTTCCCAAATTATAGTCAAAAAGTCCTTAATTTATAATATGCCTATATTCTCCTTTCTCATGTCATTTCTTATTATCCCAATTTTTAATTATATGCAATCTTAAATTGGACATGGCCTAGGCTTTCAATGGCCTAAGCTTAGAGAAAAAAGGAAAAATGGAAGGAGAACAATAGAACCAAATCAAACTGTATAAAATAGGCATATAGGTAAGACTGGAAATAAATTAAAATAGCAAAAATAGGAAAAAGGAAGATATATATGCATAACTAATCAATCAACTGATAGTAAAAGAACATAGACTACTGTAACAACAACATAAATGAATAACAGTAAACGAACAGGTATAACTTATAGGTATTGCATGGCCTAGATCGACTTTTCTTTACTGTCATGATATAATTCTAGGTATCAAATCTGAAAATAACATGAAACTCACGGTGGGTCTTGGTGAAGAAGTAATTATCTCTCTTTTTATATATATGTCGTTATAGAAAAGGTTATATGCAGAGTTGTATGTTGATTGCAGGGTTGGACGTTGATTACAGATCTTGAGTCTTCTTTGTTAATATAAATTTCAGTAGCGTCTCTCCATTTTATTATTTAATTTAGAATATGTCGTGGAGGCAGAGAGAGGTGAAGAATAATTGTGTGTAGATAAAATGAGAGAGAGCCCCTTTTTATAGATTAACAGTGCCAATTCTTAACCGTTAGATATTAGGTTTTCAATCTAAGTCATACACATAATGCTAAGTCAACAAACAAACCTAGCAAACAAAACAGTCCACGTGCAGAACTCGGAATCAAGCCTACACATAGGTGGGTCGACCCACCAACCTACTGGGTCAACCTACTAGCCTTGGTCGACCCATGGGTCGACCTAAGCAGGGCATGGGTTTCCCCATTACCATTGCTTCCTACACAGATGACTCGGTTTGAATTTATTTATATATAGTCTTCTTATATATATACAAACTTCTAAGGTTCATGACTTATTCATACGTTATCCGATTTACGCAAACTTGGGGTCTATCTAAACCAGAATTCCGAGACGAACGCAACGGTAAAGCCGATTTTACTTAATCCTGAATATTTAACTAAGTAATTCCCATTTTATTGTATTTATAATATGGTTGTAGTGTATTAAATTTTGGGGTGTTACAATGATCAATTGGAAATAGACGTGTATAGAATTGAGAATATGAAGAGTTGAATTACTCAATCGTAAATATTATTGCTTGTAATGATAATTGTATAAAATCGAAAGCATTCAATGGCATGTATATATAGAGAAAACTATAACATATACTTGCCTAAATTAATATAAAGCCTAATATACTAATATAACAAATATGAATAATGCGACGGCCTATGTAATAATACAATCAGGCCCATATGTTTGCTTACTAGATAAATCGTGTGAACATATACGATAATTTCCTCCCTCAAACATATCTAGGGTTTCTTTACTCTTTCCATTCTGCCGCCATCACTCACTTTGAGCTCTTCTCTTAATCTGATGAAATTTTTTGTTGAGAGTCTTTCGTAAACGCATCGGCTCTCTGATAATATGTCGGAACATGACATACCATTAGTTTTCCTGCTTGCATCCTTTCTCAAATGAAATGTAAATCAATTTATAGATGTTTAATTCTAGAATGTTGAATGCGGTTGAGAGACGATGATACAATGCTCCTATTGTCACACCAAACAACTGATTTCCTTCGGGAGCAAACCCTAGTTCCTGTAGAAGCGATCCGACCCATGAAATTTCTGCAGCTGTACTTGCAAGAGCTCGGTATTCTTCTTCAGTGACTGGTCTTGAGATGGTCAATTGCTTCTTCGTACACCATGAGATAATGTTTGTGCCGAGAAAGACACAATAACCAGATATGGATCTCCTGTCATCTATATTATTCTCCTAATCAGCATCACTAAACCCTTGTAAGTTCATTTCTTTATCCGCTTTTAGACTTATTCCATAATGCTTTGTTCCTTGCAAGTACCTTAAGACTCTCTTAACTGCTATCCAATGTTCAGATAGGGGATTTTGCATGTATTGACTAAGTTTGTTTACGCTGTAGCATATGTCTGGTCGTGTAATTGTGGTATATTGCAGTGCACCAATTATATTATGTATTGCTTTGCATTGTTAATAACTTCCCCTTTGAGTTTTGAGAGTACTAATCATAGGTGTTGGTAGTGGTTTAGCTTGGTGCATGTTGGTCTTTTATAGTATTTCAGTGATATAATTTTGTTGAGATAGGAATAATTCAGTCTCATTTCTCTTGTTGATTTGAATCCCTAGGAAATAACTTAGCTTGCCCAAATCCTTGATAGCAAAATTCTGATCAAGTATTTGCATGACTTTGTTGATTTCTTGATCATTTTTCCCAGTTATCAGCATATCATCCACAAACAAAAGAATGTAGACGATTCCTTGGTTATTTTTTCTCATGTATAGGGAATTATCTGAATTTTCTTATGTGAAACCAATTTTTGATAAAGTTAGTTTCATCTTTTCATACCATGCTCTTAAAGCCTGTTTCAGGCCATATATAGCCTTGTGTAATTTACATATAAGTTGCTTGTCTCCAATGTTGGTTTCATAACCCTCTGGTTGATGCATGTAGACTTCTTCTGTTAATTCACCATTCAAAAAAGCATTGTTGACGTCTAATTGCCTAATAGTCCAATTTTTACATAGTGCAATGGTTAGAATAATTCCAATAGTTGTGGGTTCCACTACTAGTGAAAATGTTTAATTAAAATCGAGTCCAAATTGTTGTGTATATCCTTTTGCAACCAGTCTGGCCTTGTATTTTTCAACTGTCCCATGTGCTTTTCTTTTTATTTTGTAAGTCTATTTGCACCCTATGATGTTTTTGTGAGTAGGTGGTGTGACCAAGCTCCAGGTTTTGTTTTTTATGAGAGCTTAATATTCCGCTTCCATTGCCTTTTTCCATCTTTCTGATGTGGCTGCTTGAGTGTAGTTTGCTGGTTCAACCTCATTTACTGACACGTTGGACACTTTGGGCTTGAAAATTCCACTTGGAACTAGTGGTCATATGATGTCTAGTCTGCACCTGTTGTGTCTAATGTTGGTTATTTGAACTAGTGCTTGCTGAATCTGTGGTGTTGTTGTATTCTTCACCTTCATGCATATCTTAATTGATGTGTGTTCCTTCAATGCTAATATTATTTTCACTTGTTGAAGTAATAATTTGTTCACTGATAGAGTTTTGTTTGTGACCATTGATTTCATCTTGTTCTTCTTCGGAGTTGTTTCCTGTAAGTTGTTCTGTAGGAATTGGTATTGCAATGATTCTTGTACTTGAATTTTGGTTGTTTCCTTCTTTTGATGTTTGCTTGTCTACATATAGAAAAACATTTTCATCAAAAACAACATGTCTTGATATAAAAACCCTACCATTTTTGTCCATGCACTTATAACCTTTATGATTTTGGGGATAACCAATAAATATACATAGACTTGATCTCATTCTAAGTTTATGTTAATCTCTTAAACATGAAAAATGCAGGCACCCAAAACTTTTGAGGAATTTGTAATCTGGTTTCTCATTAAATATCATTTCATGTGAGGTTTTGTTGTTCAACACTTTTGTGGGTAGTTTGTTTATGAGATACATAGAATGGTTCAATGCCTCATTCCAATACTTCATTGGCAATTCACCTTCAGATAATAATGTTAAACCAGTTTCGACTATGTGTCTGTGGCTTTTTTCAACCGACCCATTCTGCTCAAATGTGTAGGGGAACTTAATCTGTGTTTTATTCCTCTCTTAATAAAATAATTTGTAAGCGGTTTAAACTCACCACCACCACCTGTTTGCATCACTTTTAAACTGCAGTTGATCTGTTTTTATATGAAAGTTATGAATTGAATAACCGTGTTACATGTATCTGACTTATTTCTAAGCATATATATCCAAGTATACCATGAGTAAGCATCAACAAAGGATAGATAGTACATGTGTCCTTGATACGAGTTCATTGGTGGTGGTCCCCATAGATCAACTGCTACAAGCCCCAGTGGCTTGTTGTATGTTATTTCAGAATTCCCAAAGGGAAGTTTGTGGCTTTTGCCAAGTTGGTTGTGTATGCAAGTGTATTTTTCAGGTATGTTATTAAAGAAATACCATTATTATTCAAAACGGTTCTTACAGTTTCTAAATTAGGATGTCAAAGTCTTACATGCCAAGATTCTATTACATTATTATGATAATTATTGTTGTTGCTGCTACTGCTACTAGCATCTACATTGTTGCACCAAATTTTTTTACTCGAAGCATTTCCAGTCCTCAAGTTGCCAAATTTGTAAAGTCCATCATGTAGATTACCTTATAGTAATATTTCTTGACTTAGTAAGTCGTTAACTAGACAAAATTTAGAGTGAAACTCAAAGTATATATTATTATCACTGGCGAATTTTGAGACATTTAGTAATTTTTTATTGATGGTGGGAACCCTAAGTAAGTTATTTAATTTGAATTGCATTTTTCCTGATATAGTCCCTTTACCAATATGTGTGATACTAGCAGTTTCACCATTACCCATGTGTAAAGACTTCATAACTCTATAACTTTTGCTTCCAATGTTTAAATTTTGAAGATTGTTAGTGATGTGGTGTGTGGCTCCTGAATGTGGGTACCATTCATCAAGATTAACCTCATCTGCCCTGCAGTTGTCCTCATTGCTAGTGCCTTGACCTTTGTTGTTGTCACCGTTTTTCTGATTACCCACGATTGCCAGGTTGGCCTTTGATGTAGAATTACTTTGATTGGGTTGTGGTCCATTGAAGTCGGTATTGAATCTGAAATAACACATATTTGCAATATGACCGAATTCTCACATATTTAACATTTTACTCAGTTGTTATTGTTCCTTCTGCCCCTCCCACGACCACTTTGGGGTTGATATCCTCTTTAGTATTGACCTTCTTGTCTGTTTGAGTTGTTGTTGGTGTTGTTCTTTTGAGATTGTTTGTTTTTAGCAGCAGCATAATTCGCAGAGAATTCCCTTTGTGTTGCCTTTCTTTGATCAATTCTACCTTTGTGGGCAAGATGTGCAGATCCAACAAACTGTAAGTCTAGTAATGCTTGCTGGGTGGCAATAACAGTGACCAGGGACTTATATTCTTCATCTAGACCGCTGATGATTAATAATATTTGTTCACTGTCACTGATTTTGTGCCCAACGACACTTAACTTATCACACAGATTTTTTATTTTACTTAAGTACTCCTTCATGCTCATGTCCTCCTTTCCGGAGTTTTGTAAGGCTTTTCTGTATTGCATGACTCGTGCTCAGACTGTGAGCTGAAAATTTGCTACACTGTTGACCATATTTCGTATGACGTGTTGCATCCAACAATTTGTGACAGTAAATTTGAGCTGATAGAAGATAGAAGCCAGGATGACGGTAAATTGTCCTGCTTTTGAAATTTGGTATATTCGGGATTTGGCAATGTATTGCCACCTTGATCAGTTATCATAACTGGAGGAATTGTCAACGTCCCTTTTATGAGATCCTTCAAACCATACCCTCTAAGGGTAATTTCAATTTGATATTTCCACAATATATAATTATCTTCGTCCAATGAAGTTGTAATAACTTGACTTTTCGGTTTAATCGGATTCAGGAGATTGGACAAAGGTCCGCTGGCATAACTACCTGACAAAGCAGATGTTGCTTCCTTGTCTTGTGCCATGGCAAGACAGTTTAAAATTGCATCATGTATGAGACAAAAAGAGGGGAAGTCCAATTGAGAACAGCAAAATAAATGGTGAAGAATAGTGCTTTGCACTGCAGTTTTTAATTCTATAGCCGCTTATTATGCTTGGCACGACAGAATTGAAACTACGTTCGCCTATATTTCACCACAGATCACGGTAAGGAGGGGATGATGCAGCCAACTGTCAGTTAGGCGTAGCACATCTTCGACGATGACCCCAGCAGGTCTGATGCCCTAAGTCTAGAATAATTCTTCGATGATGAATTAGAAAACCGAGGAGAAATAATCCAAAAAACCTTTCTTCTTGAATGGAAGCGACGCAGGTTCGAGATGGATGATGCCTTTCGACAATGATGGCTCCTATACCAAATTGAGAATAGGAATTGTTGAATTATTCAATAGTAAATATTATTGCTTGTAATGATAATTGTACAAAAATTAAAGGATACAATGGCATGTATATATAGAGAAAACTGTAACGTATACTTGCCTAAATTAATATAAAGCCTATATACTAATAAAACATATATGAATAATGCGACGACCCATGTAATAATACAATGAGGCCCATATGTTTGGTTACTGGATAAATCATGTGAACAAATGCGATAATATATAGATCATACTTCACATAATTTCTATGTTATGTATCCATGATTAATCTATGTCATTCGATTATATTTATATATGTGACCATTGATTGCCTTAGTTACAATAAATATAACGAATGTCGCTTTGATTCTTTGTCGACACTAGCAATCGACAAGATTGTTTCAGATACACTATATTTACAAATAGCAAATTTCGAAGCTCATAAAATTAAGCATGTTTATTTTAAGGTAATTACATATGTGACCCAAAGGGAAACTATTGGAATATTTCAATATTTGGCTCAAATATGTAAAATAAAATGTGCTACGCTATTTTGATGTAAACCTTAATTGAGGAGATATAATTTTAAATTAAGCATGTTTATGACCTTAAATTTACACAAGATTTGGCAATTCTCTAACTCCTTTTATGAAAACCAAATTTTAGATTTTAGATTTGTGTCAGTTTGGAAGACCCAATCAAATTTATCTTCTCTTCAACAATCAACTGTAGATTCAGATACCCCAATAATTAAATATGAATTCAGGCACGCTTCTGCTAGTTTATCTATTTGTTCTCTAGTTTGTTCCCGATAAAATTAATATGGGTTACATATTAAAGTTTCACGATGGACTGATGCTAACGAATGTTGAAATCCTAACAGAAGATTGAGCAGCATTTCCCTATGTCCATTTTAGCCGTCTCTACATGTCCATCACATTTCAACTATATTTTCATCTGAACATCTATTTTTTATTGTGGGTCACACATTCGAATTAAACAATAACAATGTATGATTGTGATTTGGCAAAGGACAAAAATACACAACGTAGTGGGATAGGATAATTCAGCTGGGGAAGGTCGTCATTTCTGTTATTAGAGGCATCGTTGCTCCATGTTTGACCAACGTTGTTCGTAGATTTCTAGATTAAAGTTTATTTTTTCAAAAAAGAAAATAAAAAAATTGGTTAATACATCACTAAGGGGGGTTTCAAATTCTCGACCTTTGACTCAGTACATACTCTATCTACCATTATGTCACGCTGTCTTGACACATTAACCAAGTTATTTCTAGAGATATTGTTAAACTATATATGTAAATATATAGGATCATAATCTTTCAGATACTTCTGGAGTTTTTTTGTATACAAAAAAGAAAGTAAAACATGATTACTTTTGTTTGCCAACAAGACATTCTAGAAGGCGATCCAGATACCTAGAAGTTCATGTATCTAGGGGGAGAAAACCATTTCAACTTCATTTGCTATGAACCACCTACCATTTTCACCGGACACAAATTTCAGTGGCACAAACGTGGCATAATAAGAATGAAGCATTTGCAATGCACTAACCAAAAAGAGCAAGCATGAAGCAAGGGAAAAAAAGAAAAGAGACCACCGTTTGCAAGTGGAGTTTAAACAAAACAAATGAATACAAGCCACAGACACACACGCACTTATCCCATTTCCTCTCTCCTTATAAGCTCTCAATGTTCAGCAAGTTCTCTTTATGTCATTATTACTACTATAATCTATTCACATTCCGTTTACAACTCACATGCATTTTGTTTTGACACCACTACTGTCACAAGATCCCATCTGTTTCTCTTTCCTTACATTCTTCAAAATTGGCAATCAAATTATTCTATTTGGTCATTATTAATTTATAGTCATGGCTTTGTCTGCATTTCCATCTCCATGTCATTTGGTTGGGAGTGTAGCTTCAGATTCACTGAAGACTTGTTTTCTGCCATTAAGATTTGAACACCACTCTCATCAGCAGTATAGACTTCTTGAGGTTTGCCACTATTTGCTTGCTTAATGTTTGTTAACATTTAGGCCATTTTGAAAATTACTTTCCAATTCAGTTTAGAATCTACTTCCCAAATCTAATCACTCTAGAAACACAAAAGAATTAAGAACTTTTCTTGTTGTTTCAGAAGTACAGCTTCAATGATTAGTTTCTTAGTTAAGAGTACTTCATGATTTGCTAACAATCAATCCTAATATAGAAGCATGTTACCCTCACACATATGAGTAACGATAAGTTTCTACTTCTAAGGCACACAGAACTGAGTGTTGGATTTGATATTCAATTTAGAGTCTTTAGACTACATATGTTTAATTAGGCACAATATTACCAAGTCAAAAAAAAAAAAAAAAAAAAAAAAAGAAAAAAAGAAAAAAAGAGTACCAGAAAGTCAAAGTTAAACGAGGATCAGCTGAGGTTGACAGTCAAATGCCAGCTATAAAATACACATAATAGGTGCATCAAACACCATAGCTGGATCTCTGCACGATATCTTATGGATTAGCCTATAAAACTGTACATGAATCAACTTCTTCTAATCAGCTATGCCATGGTAGACTGTCAAGAAGTTTGTAAGACCAATGTCACTCTTTGCACAAGTAAACACATAACGCAGAATAAGCACTCATGACCATATATGTGTGTGCATGCATCTAATTTGATATGATTATATAGAAAAGGAAAAGGCTATGCCCTTGTGCATCAGTGTCAGAGACGGGGGAGTACTATGCACAGAAACCGCCAACTCCTTTACTGGACACAGTCAACTACCCGATCCATATGAAAAATCTCTCAGTTAATGTAAGTTTAAATACCTGAATACTAACTTCTTATGTATTTAGTTTGTACAGAAGTATGTACGCTTATCGCATTTCAAATATTTGTAGGAACTGAAACAGCTTGCTGATGAACTTCGATCTGATGTAATATTCCATGTATCCAAAACTGGAGGTCATTTGGGATCAAGTCTTGGAGTTGTTGAGTTAACAGTTGCCCTTCACTATGTTTTCAATACCCCTCAGGATAAGATATTATGGGATGTTGGGCACCAGGTTCTTTTCTTTTTCCTCAAATCCACAGATTTTGTTGTCACTTGGTCGAAATTGCACGGTTTTAGTGTGTGTTTAGTCAAACTAACTAAATGGCTTGACTGAATTAACAGTCTAGACTACAAAAACGTATGGAGTTTTAAGCCTAATCTGTTGAGGAATTCCATAGTTAATAATAATCAACTTTGTGTTACCCTTGTCCCTGTGCATTCAATTTTTAGTAATTGGAATCAATCTAAGTTTTACGTTTTTGTTATTAGCTCCACTCTAGAAGTAATGAAGTTTCCTTTTGACAACAGTCATATCCACACAAGATATTAACGGGTAGAAGGGATAAGATGCCAACAATGAGGCAAACAAATGGATTAGCTGGTTTCACAAAGCGTTCAGAAAGTGAACATGACTCCTTTGGCACAGGCCACAGTTCTACGAGTATCTCAGCAGCCCTAGGTACAAATTCATTAACACATAAAGCCCTAATTAAAAATAGGTCAAATCATTATTTGATCATCATCGGGTGTGGTTATTGAGCAGGAATGGCAGTCGGGAGAGACTTGAAGGGGGGAAAAAACAACGTGATAGCGGTGATAGGAGATGGAGCAATGACAGCTGGGCAAGCATATGAAGCGATGAACAATGCAGGATACTTGGACACGGATATGATTGTGATATTGAACGATAACAAGCAAGTTTCTCTTCCTACTGCTAGTCTCGATGGGCCTATACCGCCTGTTGGGGCTTTGAGTAGTGCTCTAAGTAAACTACAATCAAGTAGACCACTTCGAGAACTCAGGGAGGTGGCTAAGGTTAGTAGTAAATTTCGATTTTTATAAATGTAATGATTATTTAAGATAATACTGTGCTAGATTTCGTTTTTTATTAACTTAAAATCGTGTCTCAAACATACAAGATGCATAAGAGAAATTATACCTGTGAGCTTAATTGCAAGATGGTTCTTTCATGCATTGTAGAATCTTTGTTTTGTCTGTAGAAAATAAAAGTTGCATCAGATTGTATTTTTCTTCAATGCAACACCAAGCTAACAAGAATTTATCTATTTTTTCTGAATAAATAATTAAAAATAAAATCATTAATGCATGAATCCATGGACAATTGGACAACAACTGAGTTTGTCATTAGTACTGAAACATATACATATTTTTACAGTGCAACTACTAATTTATATATTCGTGAAACTCGAAAGGGGATACGATAAAACTAATGACATTCATCTCATAGTATTCTGATATATCTTACTCAATACTCACACAAGTCGCTGTACAACAAATCACGACAGTCATGTCATGATTTTCTGATATTCATTTAACCTAGTCAAAACTAAACATATATCAGTTATGTTACATCTCATATGATTTAGCTCTAGCAACTTACTGAAGTTGATATCAGGGAGTGACAAAACAATTAGGGGGAGGTATGCATGAATTAGCAGCAAAAGTAGACGAATATGCTCGAGGAATGATAAGTGGATCAGGATCTACCTTGTTTGAAGAGCTTGGCCTTTACTACATAGGACCAGTTGATGGTCATAACATTGATGATCTTGTCACTATTCTCAAAGAAGTAAAGAGTACAAAAACAACAGGTCCAGTTTTGATTCATGTTGTCACCGAGAAAGGAAGAGGGTATCCGTATGCTGAGAGAGCTGCCGATAAATATCATGGTAAAAGATAAAATTATATATGATAGGGATTATCTTAAGCAAACCAACTTCCTTAACATAAAATCATGTTCTGGATAATAGCGTTATACGGCTAAAACAACATACAAATCAATAAACACTATTATTCTACTACATATTGCAGGTGTTGTGAAATTTGATCCAGCAACAGGAAAGCAATTCAAAAAGAGTTCTCAAACTCTGTCATATACCAATTATTTTGCCGATGCTTTAATAGCAGAAGCAGAAGTAGACAAGAATATAGTTGCAATTCATGCAGCTATGGGTGGAGGAACAGGTCTGAACTACTTCATGCGTCGCTTCCCAGAACGATGCTTTGATGTTGGAATAGCCGAACAACATGCTGTCACGTTTGCAGCAGGATTAGCTTGTGAAGGACTTAAGCCTTTTTGTACAATTTACTCTTCTTTCTTGCAAAGAGCTTATGATCAGGTAAACTGTTTATGATTAAATCAAAATAAGAACAACATGATGTTCTACTTTGGAGTGAATATAAACCATTTTATACTCAAAATGAATTGCTATAGGTGATACACGATGTAGACTTGCAGAAACTTCCAGTGAGGTTTGCAATGGACCGAGCAGGGCTAGTTGGTGCAGATGGTCCAACTCATTGTGGAGCGTTTGACGTAACCTACATGGCATGCTTGCCAAATATGATAGTCATGGCTCCTTCGGATGAAGCAGAGTTATTTCACATGGTTGCTACTGCAGCTGCTATTGATGATCGACCATCCTGTTTCAGATATCCAAGAGGAAATGGTGTTGGCGTGCCCTTGCCTCCTGGCAATAAAGGCATTCCGCTTGAGGTAAAAAGCTCGCATATGCAGTTAATAATATCTATGATGGTTTCTCCATACAAAAAGTTTCAGTCTTTGTAAGAAATATTCTTTGTTTCATGAAAAGGTTTAAATATGCACAACAAGCTTACCTTTATCGAAAAACATCCGAATTCTTACCATTCAATCTTAGTTCAATGCAATAACATCGACAGTGTTAAAAAATATTGCAGGTGGGCAAAGGAAGGATACTGATAGAGGGCGAACGGGTAGCACTATTGGGCTACGGATCTGCAGTCCAAAGCTGCATATCCGCAGCTTCTCTAGTCGAAAAACATGGATTGAGACTGACAGTAGCAGATGCAAGGTTTTGCAAGCCATTAGACCGTGCTCTGATACGAGCTCTAGCAAAATCTCACGATGTCCTCATTACTGTTGAAGAAGGGTCGATTGGCGGTTTTGGTTCACATGTCGCACATTTCTTAGCTCTTGATGGCTTACTTGACGGTGAAGTGAAGGTAACTTTATAAAACTTCTGAAAAAAAACCAGGATAAATAAATGGTAAAATTCGACTAGTACCTGTAATGAGAGGTTTATATTGATACTTTCATTATCCACATTGTGCAGTGGAGACCTTTGGTTTTGCCCGACCGTTACATAGAACATGGATCACCTGTTGATCAAATGATTGAAGCCGGATTGACACCGTCTCATATTGCAGCTACAGTTTTCAGCATACTTGGACAAACTAGAAAAGCTCTTGAAATTATGTCATAGGTAATATATAAGAGTCAAGAAGTGTGGTTGTTTTTTCCCATATATATTGCCCTGTAAAAATTTACTGATGTATTATAGTTCAGTTGACTGTAATGGTATGTTTATAAAGTATGGAGGTTCTATTGAGATCAATGACACAGCAGAATAAATAACAAAAAAATGTAGATATATGTAACTTAACACTGTTGTGCACCACCTAAAGTAAAAGGCCTCTTAAAGCTAATTTCAGTATACTTTAACAGTATCCAATCGTGAAACCCTAGATTCAAATATGTAACCATATTGATTTAATTGAGAACAAATCAGAAAATAAATAACTTTATTAGCGGAAGCGTACCTGAATCTGTATTTAATCAGTGCAATACCTGAATCCGTAGTCGGTTGTTAAACGAGAAGATGAATTAGGTTTGGTCTTCCAAATTGACACAAACCTTAGATCTGAAATCAGCTCTCCGTAGAAGAGGTTTGAGAGTTGTTAAGGCTTGTGTAATTCGGGGACCATAACCCTTTATTTATAGAGTTGGCATTTCGTAATTCGGCTCTTCAACAAATTATAAAATGCTCCGGTATCTACACATTAGGCCCATGATAACTTATACTTTAAGCCTATTAATTCTAATCTAAAATTAGATCACTTTAATTAGGCTTTACACCAAAATAGCACAACACATTTTATTTTACATATGTGACTCAATTGTCGAAATATTCCAACAAAAGCAACCACAACACTTACTAACGAGTGCAGTGTACATTTACAAAGACATCAAGTGGATGTAGTTTTAAACGTTGAGAAGTTTTTAATACCAGTTCTTTTTCATGTAGGGTGTATTCGGTTGCTTATAGCCTTTATCTCATCTTCATATGTTCAATGATTGTTTGATCAAACAAAGGAGCGGCGCTCTACTGGTGGCTTTTGTACTTATGTTAAGAACAAATTGATATCCTCTTCATTTCAGTGGTTGCATGAATTTTTCTGTCAGCGATTTCTAATTAAAACCATAAAAGAATGCATAAATATGAATCAAACAAATTTTATTATCATAATGGATCAATTTTCAAACTGCACAAGTCATCATACCCTCCCCTTCTCCGTTGGTTTAGGCATACCAAATTCCAAATATGTTAGTAAAACCTAAGGAATCCATATAAACATATCAGTACATACAGATGAATGTGATCTTTTAGCACTTCCCTAACTTAAAAGCAACTCTATCAAAAACATTGAACATGAAGCAAAACACCTACTGGCGTACATTGCATCCCAAAAGGAATCAAGCAGCGGTAATCATAGTTAAAATCAGTATCATTATTGTAATTTGTTCCACCGCTCGTTTTCAACCAAAAATGAACAAAAAGCACAAAATTTAGCTCACATGATAAACTACTTCACTTCGCTTCTTCTTTAACATCACATGATTTGAATATACCAAAATTATCGATTGCATCTGGCTCTGATGGTAATCCTGGGATGGAGAAGACGGGTAAAGGTGAAAAGATTTTCACGACGAAGTCTGTAAAATGTGAGAACGATCTGACAATTGTAGGATAACGGTTTTGAGGAGTTGGTAGAGCTTTGCTTAGTTACTTTAGTAATACTCCCATTTGCGGTCTGGGAATTGGGTTACAATGCTCCTATGTAAAATGGATCACGTAGGATTGTATGAAATTCAACCAAATTTTGACACAATCCATTTACAACTCGTTTAACATAAAAATTTACCTAACTCAACTCATCTACTATACGGATTACCCATTTAATCCGTCTAAATTTATTCTGTTATTTTCTAAGTACAACCATTAGTCATTTTGAGAAATTATTACATTCGTTCTGAAGATAAAGTATCCAAGTATCCCATATTGTCCATAATCTATGTGGGAGTTCGTTGCTCGAAACATTGCCCGATTCCGAGTCAGTATGAAGAAGTTATTGCAGTTCGAACAAAAAAATAGCGACTTCTCATGTAGACGGTGTTCAAATATGAGAATGTAGTTTGATATTTTCTAAGTAGAAGCACTAGTCACCTTAGAGAATTACAGTTCACGTTTACAATACGAAGTATCCGAGTGTTTCGAACGGTCCGTAATTTAGATAGGAGTTCATCAGTCGATGACTCGCTCGATTCCGAACTAGTATGAAGAAATTGCTGCAGTTTGAATAAAAAATATTAACGGCTTCGTATGTACGTGGAGTTCAAATATGACAATCTAGCCTATTAGTTTCTAATAGGTCGTTTGGCAAACAAAAGCAATTGTTTGAAATATGAAAATTTAAAATTTGAAACTTTGAAATTTGAAAATTTAAATTTTGAACTTTGGAAATTTTTGAAAATTTAAAATTTTTTAAATTTGAAATTTTGGAATTTTGAAATATGAAATTTGAAAATTTGAAATTTGAAATTTGAACTTATAAAAATATGAAAAATTAAAATTTTAACAAGTGAAAATTTTGAAATTTTAAAATACTAAGTTTTGAAATCTGAAATATAGAAAATTTGAAATATGTAAATTTGAAGTATGAAATTTTAAATTTTCGAAAATTTTAAAAATCCTAGAATTTAAAATTTTGAAAATTTAAGTGGGAGTTCATTGGTCGAAACCTTGCCTAGTTTCGAGATAGTATGAAGAAGTTACCGCAATTTTAAAAAAAAAAATTAGCGACTTCGTATGTACATAGTTAAATGGTTTATCCATTTATAACCCTTATAAAAATAGATGAATCATTTTATGACCAATTTAATAAAAATTCATAAATAGGTTGACTCAATAGGGTTGTTAGGAGGGTAAATGCTTTGGGTAAATGAGTATGAGTAATTTTTGACAAGTCTACTTCAACCAACGATTCCCCTACCACAACACCAGTGAAGGGAAGTTAAAAATTAGCGTTGGACATCGACGTCAATTTCCTAGTTTAAACATTTACTCTCTAACGTCCTTCTTCCTTTAATCTTCTCAAGTTCTCCTAACATAAATGCTCTTCTGCTATCAATGCTTATTCGGATGCAGATTCTAACAATGAAAACGTATGTAATTTGGGTCATTGTTAATGCGCAAATATGTTATTTTTTCAAGGGCACACCATGGGCTTTTTGGAATTACTGCTCCCTTTTTTATTATTAAGGAGAGTCTCAAGCTAGAGCTTTTTTTTGGGACAAAATTAAATCATAGGAATATGGTAGAGCTTGACCAAAATTAATAGGTTAAAAACGGTGATGGATGACCGTTTCATATGTTTACTGAATTCGGCGTAATATGATCGAAAACAAGTTATGTAAATGGCTATCTCTTCCCCTAAAATAATTTAACGTATAAAAAAAATTAAAATAGTAATTTAGTCATATCTTAATGTATTATTAAGGGAGAATTACTTATGACAATACACCCATAGTAATTCAGGAAAATTAAAAAAATGACCATCTGTTATCCAAAATAGGATTGTATTTAACAATGCACATAATCTAGTTGTTATTTGCATAGAAAGATGAGACATATTAGAAAAATTCAAATGTCAAATTATAAGAGTTTGCAGCGGGTGGAGGATATATTAAATAGGCATTAAAAATGTTTTGTAATTTGCAAATAAAAATATTATGTTTTTTCTGGTTATATGACATATTACAAAATTATAGTCTGATTTCAATAAAAAAATTGATTATCGGAGAGTCCTCTATCACATTCATAACATCATTGTTGTACCACTCTCATATCGAAAATGGGTGAAAAATATCATAGACTAAATAACACAAGTTTTGTTTATTTTCATGTCGTTACAAGTTATACTATTATTCGTTAAAGATATTAAAAAGTTAATAATGTTTTAGAACATATTGAAAATTCAAAACAATACTATCCATGTTTTGGAAACAATGCTAATGTGATATATGGTATACATGTAATGTCACACTAAATTGTAGATTGGGTTATTCCATATGTTAGACGAAAAAGTTTTGATGCATAAAAATCATAGTACTCTGCTCATTTGATTTACATTACACTTAGGATATGTTGGTTAGAAGGATACTGTGAATTATAGTAGAATTCCTAATGTAGTTTCGAGTGGTCGAAACCTCGATTTCCTACATCCTCCAAGGGATAATTTTATTTAATAAATTCAGGATGTCCACTTCAAACCCAACTCTTATCAAAATATAAAATGCCATATTTCTCGTTTTTTATGAAATCGTAAGTCAATCAGAATCCTCAACAAAAGTTTTTGTTTCTACCATTCAAAATCGTGTATGACAGTTAAGAGAACCTTTAGAATATAAAAGTAAAAAATTACCATGTTAAAGGATATACTGACATACTCATTTGAAAATTAAGTGAAAGTTATCGTTGCTACAATTGCTTACACAATAATATAGTAGTAGTGATCGTGAATTATGGCTTATAATGATGATTCTTATCTTATTAAAAACCAATATCATAAGAGATGTTATAGTCTAAGAAATACTGCAAATAGAATGACCGAACAAGTACAATGACAAAGTAGGTAATGAAATAGCAAAACTTTGTGATGGTTAATCCGTCTTTTGACAAGGCCATTATGCTTTGGACTTGAATTTTGGATAGCTCGAAAATCAAATACGAATGGTTATATGAATGTAATAGCTGGATTCATCGGAATATCGCATTGGGACAAATTGAATTGAAAATAGAAATTTTGCTGACTATCAGATTGGTACATATCCGAAGCAGGGCAACACAACTGGAAATATGGCAAAGTATTTGATAGGTACGTATCCAAGACATGGAATTTTAGGATTCACAAAATTCATCAAAACTTCGCCAATAACTCAAATCAAAGGCATGAATCAACAAATTGATAATTAAAGAAGAAAACGAGCAAGGTAAGGGATCCATCCTGAGGGTCGCACCACTTGTAGCTAAACCCTAAGGGACCAGTACCGATCCCCCAATAAGTGGTTATTCGAGCCCCACTATTAGTCAGATCATCATCCTTAGGTGGATCCTCTTGTTTGTTATCATGCTGATCCGAGCTGCTATCCTACCACTGTAAATTGCCCACCAGAGGCTTTATAAAGAGGATCTTCTCTTTTCTACATGGAAGTTCTGTGTACATTGGAGACAACTTCACATTATATTCTCTTTATTCATGCAACAACTAATTGTACTTGTAATTAGGGAGTATAATTAATTGAAGCGACCCGAACTTCCCCGGTCTCCAAAGAGATGAGAAAGAACGAATTACTGTGAGGACAAGACAAATCAGAACGCAGACGGGAGAACATTTCATTGTATATTACAACAATTCCATCAGAATAAAAGAATATACAGAGTATAAATGAATATTACACGGAAATATCAGAGATTTAAATTACATTTAAATACATAGCAGCGGAAGATAATACAATACACAACTAGAAGTAATACACGGATACAGAGCTTTCCGAGTATCGTTCCAGCTGTAAATCAGGATCCTGTGAATATAAATCTGCAAAACCAAAACTACTAGCTGCCCGTGTCAAATTAAGGGCACCCAGAGTTTAGGTTAAAACAATAAACTCCAGGTCAGTCATGGGACTGGTGTGAGAACTAAAACAGTTATTATTCTTTATTTCAAAGTTCGGTAAATCAAGGGACCACGCCGTATAACACGGAACGGGTTTCCTCCCAAGAATACCAGTGCATAAAACAAACAACGCAATGCTAAATAAAGAAAAATGAAGCTATTATAAGACCCAGGTCCTATCACACAATGCAACGCAAGCCGGGGGATAGGGTTTTCCCTTATAATAGCCAAACATGCTTAGTACGTTTTAAACAAATCTTTTGATACTATTATAAGTGTATAGTGTATAAAACAACTTCAAATCATAAGTATCAATCATAGACGGCATGGGTACCATATATCATGTCGCCATACTAGGCTCTACAATCAAAACCGCAAATGTCACGTATTTGGAAATTGGATTTCCGTCTGTGAACCGAGGCAAAAGATAGTCCTCAACCGATTCGAGACTGTCTAGCCCGAGCCTCAGGAACATCCGTAACTGCCCCTTGGATCGTTAGGGCCGGTCCACCGATGTGGATTATTATGCCTGAACAATACGTCTCCCCGCCCAATGGGGCGTAAATGAGCCAACGAATAACTCCATCGGACCCGGATCGTCCGATCAAACCGAGGCACCTCGCAACAGCAACAACCACATAAGTCAAACTCGTCAGGGTGTGTAAAACCACTGACGCCACTTCTAGCTAGAACGAAACGCATGCCCTCCCTGAGGTCCGTCTCCCGTTTTTGGTTCACACCGGGGTGTGTGTGAAGCTCGCGAAACAACGCTACACAAAGCTACGCCACAAAGGCCGTGCTTTGATCATCCACCACAAGACTTTTCTTTTCAACAGAAGCCTTGATCATATTGCCACTTAGGCATGCCACACAGGCAATTCACTCCATGCGTTTGATATCCATCTGTATATAACCCCTGAGCTCGTACGTCTCAGAGAAGGGCGTTAAGCAAGAGAATAAATCCTCCGCCGCCAAACAGATATATATTTAATAGAAATCAATCACACAGACTAAAATCCAATGTCAGACACACGGTCCATTTACAAGTTCGTTCTGGGTCTGAACGAAACCGGAGGCACCTAGTACCCCGCATATCCATCGATCTCCAAGTACGTCTGGACGATCACCAACTGTTTCCATCTTCTTGGGTGTACATCCCAATCAAGATCTTCAGTAATCACCCAAACGACGTGAATACCTCCAGTCTTCAACCATCGTCTTCATCTTCGACTTATCGTCGTATCAGTTATTCAGAATGGGATAAACCCGGTCTTCCGAATAACTCGCGTATATTATAAACAAGTGTCACACAAACACAACATACGCCTCATTCCAATTCATCAGTCACTAACCGTAAATTAACAAGAGAATAATTCCCTAAATATTAACCCCGAAGGCCGAAACCAACATCAGATCAATATCCAGAAAACCATTCTGCTTAGCTAACCGACAGTTAGTTTCTAAATTTCACATTCATAGGGAAAGGTTCCCATTAATTTTATCAAAGATAAATCCTTTAAATTTATTCTTTAATCTACCTTTGAATATCAGTTCAAACTAGTCGGGATTAGCGAATCTTACCGAAGTAATCATTTGTTTTAATTTCCCAATCCCAACCTATTCATCCCATGAAGTAAAACTGGTCATACTTCATATCTAACACCACGGTGTTATCGATAAATTCAATTACCATTTCACGTTTAAATCTAATTAAAGATTTAACTATCGCCTGGAGCAAAACTGGTGATACTCCATTCTCGATCATTTCTGTCTAATTAAAGATTCATTAAAACTCCACTTAGTTTTAATCTGTGACTGGGTTAAAGAATCAGTGTCATTTAAAACACGGTTCACGATAAACCCAAAATCACATCACATTTCAATAATTATCGGGTTAAAGAACAAGTGTTATTTAAAACACTGTTCACGATAAACCCAAAAATCAATACCAATTCAATTCCAATTAAATATCATTTAATTGGTACACTTCATTAAATCTAAATATAAAGATTTAATCTTTTCTCAACTAGGCTTAAGAACAGTGTTAATGAAGACACCATTCACGACAAACTCAAATCACATTTGATATTAAATACAAGGCTCTGAATAGAAATTATATCGGCTTATATTCAATATCAAACTCTACGACTAACAAATATCGTATTGGAAATAACGATATAAATATCTTTCAAATTCCCGTAACCGTATCTGTATCATCACGAAATCCAACATCGAAATATTCCGAAGACTATTTCGATTCAAATCTATTCCAATTCAATTATTGGAAATTCTGGTTATTTTCAAAACCATTTCAAATCCAATTTATTTATTTCAAAAATAAATGAATTATAATTCTAGTTCAAAACTAGTTCATTTCGATAAAAATCTATTTTTATCTTTTCAAATATGGAGTTTTTCATCCTAATTCTTTCTAAATCATTTCTTATGATTTTACACAAATTATTACTATTTTTAATAATTTTATCAAGGCCCGTACAGTCGATTTCCATCAATGGCCATCGAACTGCACTTACAGCGACCTTTTCCAAATTTGATTTGGACATAACTCCAAATCCAACCGTTATATTTCAAATTTCTAATATTCGTTAGAAAGCACTTTTCGATATGAACCCAACGGTTCCGGTTTAAGGAGAATCCGACGGTCGGATCTCCCGTAATATCCGTTCGAAGTCAATGGTCGAAATTCGCGAACTACCGCGGCGCGGCGCATTCTATTCAGGCCATTATATTATATATATAATATATACTCCGTCGATTCCAATTCAAAACGTGCTTTATAAATCGTTTTAAATTCATTTTCAAAACGGTGTCAACTTCATATTGAATTTCAAATCAAAATTGAATATTCCAATATAAATTCGTTTTAAATTCATTTCAAATCAATTTCAATTCAAATTGATTTCTAATTCAATTTCAGTTCGTTTTCAATTCAATTCAATTTCAATTCGAATTCATTTATATTCAATTTTAATTCGAATTCATTTTCAATTCGAATTCATTTATATTCAATTTCAATTCGAATTCATTTATATTCAATTTCAATTCGAATTCATTTATTTTCAATTTCAATTTCAATTCGAATTCATTTATATTCAATTTCAATTCGAATTCAATTCTTTTCAAAATATCAGCTTTTGAAATCACTTTCGATATTCATTATAAAATGAACAAAATCGATATAAATATCGTTCACGTCAAAATGGCGTCAACCTAATCAACACGGCTTCATATATTTTTATTTTCAAATATTCTATTTCAAATATTTCTTTTTCAAATATGGAATGAGGCCCAATCAATTACCATATAATGTTAATTATATGGATTTTCTACAACACGTATATACAATAACAACGATGAATAATCAACCATCATCCAAAGTGCATTCTACACTGTATAAGCATCAAATATAAATATTCAACGCTTATAATAGTCTGTCAATCAATCGATCGACATACAACTAATTATTGGGATTAGTGTATGTCATATATCACCCCAATACCTGTGTGGGGTTTTCAAACAATCAAACACAGATTTTATTTGTGCAGTTGGGCGATGTGTAAAATTTATCGTCCCAATCAATATCAGCCAACTGTGTGTATATAAACAAATCTTCCGATTTGTTTATTTATATTTCATTTCATATACACGTTAAAAATTCTATTTTTAACTATAAAATATTTTTAACTATATAAATATTTTATTTCATTTCACATCACACAATCAACTACACATCAAAATCAAACAACCAAGCATACAAGCCGTCCATGGTCTGTGGACGACGGGTGTCGGGTGCTACTAAACACCATCTGCATCCTAGTATATATATTTCAACTAGAAAAATAAAATTAAAGGTGAGAAGTTCTCACCAAAGCTATACCAAACATCTCAACTCTTCTTATGTAGAAAATCTCCGCCGTTTCTTCTTTCATCACTTTCGTCATCCGTATTCCCTACATATAAAAAAAAAATTGAATTTTTACTTCGTTATTCAATATATAAAAATCGAATTTTTACTTCGCTATTCAATATATAAAAATCGAATTTTTACTTCGCTATTCAATATAGAAAAATCGAATTTTTGCTTCGCCATTCAATATAGAAAAATCGAATTTTTGCTTCGCTATTCAATATAGAAAAATCGAATTTTTTACTTCGCTATTCAATATAGAAAAATCGAATTTTTACTTCGCTATTCAATATAGAAAAATCGAATTTTTACTTCGCTATTCAATCTAGAAAAATCGAATTTTTACTTCGCTATTCAATATAGAAAAATCGAATTTTTACTTCGCTATTCAATATAGAAAAATCGAATTTTTACTTCGCTATTCAATATAGAAAAATCAAAATTTTACTTTGCTATTCAATATAGAAAAATCGAATTTTTACTTTGCTATTCAATATAGAAAAATCCCACATTTCATAATATAAAAACATCGCCTTTTCTTTGATTAAAGATCTCACCTTTCATAATATAAAAACATCGTCTTTTCTTTGATTACATCACATAAAAAAATGACCTTTTCTTTTTCAGAAATCAAATTTTTATTAACTAAAGAAACCGGTTTTTATATAAAAGAAAAATCAGTTTTATACTCTATGAAAAATTAGATTTTTATTTAAGAAAAAAATCAGTTTTTAACTTAAGAAAAAAACATTTTTTTTAACTCTAATAAACTAAACTAAATGTTTAAAATAAACTAAAACAAACTAAAATAATATTTAAATAAAACTTACAGAATGAATCGTGAGAAGGGGGGCTGGTAGCAGGGGGTGGCACGCGGTGAGCAGGAGATCGGAGGAGGGTGGGGGAACTCGCGATGGAGGCGGTGGGTGGCTGCGGTGGAAGCACGGTTTTAGGGTTTTCGAATTGGGATTGGGGGGGAGGGGTGTTTGTGGAGTTCGATTTGGAAGCGGGGTGCGGAAGGAGGAGGCGGTGGCTCAGGGGGTGGCGAGGGAAGCTGATCGCCGACGGTGAGGGGATGGAGGCGGGGCGCGATGGTGATTTCCTTTTCTCTTTTTTTTATTTAGAAAGCAGTCGAGGAGAAAGAAGGAGAAAGGGGCTGGAGAGGTTTAAATATATATATATATAATATAATAATTTAATATTATTTTTCTATAAAAAGTTGACTTTTCGTTTGAACTCGAAATCAAGTCCACCCACTGTCGTCCCTAGCTAATTACCCCTTTTCCAAACACAATGGGATAGGTATCGTAGGCTGATTCGACTGTTTCGATTAGTTTCCGTCAAAGTCAACATATAACTCTATATATTGAATTTGAACGCACATTTCAATTTACCGGGGCCACATACTAACTCGAAAAATTTCAGAAAAATATTTTCTAGCTTCGTATTGACGATACGGTCCTAACAAAACTAGTTTCGTCGAATTTTGAGACCGTTTGAAAAATGGTCATTTTCCAGTCGATTAAAATCAACTGAAACTGGTCAAACACATTTTCCTTTGCCACACTCACATATTGATTCGAAAAATTATGAAATTTGAAACCTAGCAATAACATGACATCGCGGATCCAACAAAAGTGGTTTTGTCGAAATCCGAGGTCGTTTGCAAAATGGCTATTTTTAAGGGCCTGAACTCCATAGCGACTATTCAGAATTTTCTACTGGACATATCTTTTGATTCCCGCTATGAAATTTCGATTTTTCGGATTCGTTGGAAAGATATTCTCAATTAGATTCCAATACTTTTGGTTTCACTAAAATCCGGTTTATTTTGCACCCGGTATGTTCAATTGAAATTTGAAATCGAATTATCGAACTACCGCGCCATTTTCAATTCCTTTTATAATTATAAATAAATATTCATATTCTATCGTCAATTCGAAAGAATGTATACATTCGAATTATATTCAAAATAAATTTCTCGTCGTTATTATTTAAAATAATTCATTTTAAATAATCAAAATTCGCTAAAATTGCCAAAATAAAAATTTTACATTGGCCCAGATTTCCGGGTTATTACAATCTCCCCCACTTAAAACTTTTCGTCCTCGAAAAGGAACAAAGCCGAGAGTTGTTTCATAAATCAACTCAACTTCCAGTGTTTTCACTACGACTTATGTTCTTCAACTTTTCAGTTTCTAAGAACTTTTCAAATTTTTCAAAAATTTGGCTAGCACCCTAAATTTTCGAAAAATTTCGCCATAACCTCCCCTGCACCGGGAGCACGGGAAAATCCCAAAATTGCCATACAGGCCTTCTGATCTCAAAAAGAAAAAGAATAAGCCAAGCGGCTAGCCAATCGGCTCATAAAATCATCATCACCCAAACAAAACAGTAAATTATGATAAACATGTACCTATTTGTCGGGCAAACAATTTTATTCTTCTGCTCTAGCCTATTTGCTATGACATGTTCAATGTAAGTACGTGTATATGCAAGAAAATGCGACAAATTTTCAATACAATTCACTATTTGATTCAGTTTGTCTAAATGGTTCAAAATTTCAAACAAATAGACAAACAACACAACCATCAATCAATTAGTTGATTAGCATTTCAAACACATAATTTTGCTATACAGTCAAAAATCACATTTTTGATGCCAAATCACAACAATAGGCCCTATCTAATTTTGATTCTCACACCAGTCAATAGGAAATATATAGAAAGCCCATTTTCCTCACTCGAACATAAATTCTAATGATGGAGCTCCATCATCAAAATCATCTCCGGGCGATTAGAGTGTAATTCTATATCTATCCAGTATATTGAAATTTCAAATACACGTGGATCAGATGTATACGCAAAATCTTTATATACTGGACTGTCCAAATCAATATAAATAGATAATCAAATACGAATAATTGATTTAAATTTTTAAAACAAAAATTGTTTTCACTTTCAAAAATATACTCTTCACACTCGTTCTAGGATACTACTGATCCCATCTCTAACGAGTCATTCTCGTTGGATATTACTAATCCAATTCTGATGAATTCTTTCGTATGGTTCTAATGTGTCTTGTCCTCTGAGCTTTGTAAACCAAAGATCTGATACCAAATGAAGCGACCCGAACTTCCCCGGTCTCCAAAGAGATGAGAAAGAACGAATTACTGTGAGGACAAGACAAATCAGAACGCAGACGGGAGAACATTTCATTGTATATTACAACAATTCCATCAGAATAAAAGAATATACAGAGTATAAATGAATATTACACGGAAATATCAGAGATTTAAATTACATTTAAATACATAGCAGCGGAAGATAATACAATACACAACTAGAAGTAATACACGGATACAGAGCTTTCCGAGTATCGTTCCAGCTGTAAATCAGGATCCTGTGAATATAAATCTGCAAAACCAAAACTACTAGCTGCCCGTGTCAAATTAAGGGCACCCAGAGTTTAGGTTAAAACAATAAACTCCAGGTCAGTCATGGGACTGGTGTGAGAACTAAAACAGTTATTATTCTTTATTTCAAAGTTCGGTAAATCAAGGGACCACGCCGTATAACACGGAACGGGTTTCCTCCCAAGAATACCAGTGCATAAAACAAACAACGCAATGCTAAATAAAGAAAAATGAAGCTATTATAAGACCCAGGTCCTATCACACAATGCAATGCAAGCCGGGGGATAGGGTTTTCCCTTATAATAGCCAAACATGCTTAGTACGTTTTAAACAAATCTTTTGATACTATTATAAGTGTATAGTGTATAAAACAACTTCAAATCATAAGTATTAATCATAGACGGCATGGGTACCATACATCATGTCGCCATACTAGGCTCTACAATCAAAACCGCAAATGTCACGTATTTGGAAATTGGATTTCCGTCCGTGAACCGAGGCAAAAGATAGTCCTCAACCGATTCGAGACTGTCTAGCCCGAGCCTCAGGAACAGCCGCAACTGCCCCTTGGATCGTCAGGGCCGGTCCACCGATGTGGATTATTATGCTTGAACAATACGTCTCCCCACCCTATGGGGTGTAAATGAGCCAACGAATGACTCCATCGGACCCGGATCGTCCGATCAAACCGAGGCGCCTCGCAATAGCAACAACCACATAAGTCAAACTCGTCAGAGCGTGTAAAACCACTGACGCCACTTCTAGCTAGAAAGAAACACATGCCCTCCCTGAGGTCCGTCTCCCGTTTTTGGTTCACACCGGGGTGTGAGGCTCGCGAAACAATGCTACAAAAAGCTACGCCACAAAGGTCGTGCTTTGATCATCCACCATAAGACTTTGCTTTTTAACAGAAGCCTTGATCATATTGCCACTTAGGCATGCCACACAGGCAACTCACTCCATGCGTTTGATATCCATCGATATATAACCCCTGAGTTCGTACGTCTCAGAGAAGGGCGTTGAGCAAGAGAATAAATTCTCCGCCGCCAAACAGATATATATTTAATAGAAATCAATCACACAGACTAAAATCCAATGTCAGACACACAGTCCATTTACAAGTTCGTTCTGGGTCTGAACGAAACCGGAGGCACCTAGTACCCCGCATATCCATCGATCTCCAAGTACGTCTGGACGATCACCAACTGTTTCCATCTTCTTGGGTGTACATCCCAATCAAGATCTTCAGTAATCACCCAAACGACGTGAAGACCTCCGGTCTTCAACCATCGTCTTCATCTTCGACTTATCGTCGTATCAGTTATTCCGAATTGAATAAACCCGGTCTTCCCGAATAACTCGCGTATATTATAAACAAGTGTCACACAAACACAACATACGCCTCATTTCAATTCATCAGTCACTAACCGTAAATTAACAAGAGAATAATTCCCTAAATATTAACCCCGAAGGTCGAAACCAACATCAGATCAATATCCAGAAAACCATTCTGCTTAGCTAACCGACAGTTAATTTCTAAATTTCACATTCATAGGAAAAGGTTCCCATTAATTTTATCAAAGATAAATCCTTTAAATTTATTCTTTAATCTACCTTTGAATATCAATTCAAACTAGTCGGGATTAGCGAATCTTACCGAAGTAATCATTTTTTTTAATTTCCCAATCCCAACCTATTCATCCCATGAAGTAAAACTGGTCATACTTCATATCTAACACCACGGTGTTATCGGTAAATTCAATTACCATTTCATGTTTAAATCTAATTAAAGATTTAACTATCGCCTGGAGAAAAACTGGTGATACTCCATTCTCGATCATTTCAATCTAATTAAAGATTCATTAAAACTCCACTTAGTTTTAATCTGTGACTGGGTTAAAGAATCAGTGTCATTTAAAACACGGTTCACGATAAACCCAAAATCACATCACATTTCAATAATTATCGGGTTAAAGAACAAGTGTTATTTAAAACACTGTTCACGATAAACCGAAAAATCAATACCAATTCAATTCCAATTAAATATCATTTAATTGGTACACTTCATTAAATCTAAATATAAAGATTTAATCTTTTCTCAACTAGGCTTAAGAACAGTGTTAATGAAGACACCATTCACGACAAACCCAAATCACATTTGATGTTAAATACCAGGCTCTGAATAGAAATTATACTGGCTTATATTCAATATCAAACTCTACGACTAACAAATATCGTATTGGAAATAACGATATAAATATCTTTCAAATTCCCGTAACCGTATCTGTATCATCACGAAATCCAACATCGAAATATTCCGAAGACAATTTCGATTCAAATCTATTCCAATTCAATTACTGGAAATTCTGGTTATTTTCAAAACCATTTCAAATCCAATTTATTTATTTCAAAAATAAATGAATTATAATTCTAGTTCAAAACTAGTTCATTTCGATAAAAATCTTTTTTTATCTTTTCAAATATGGAGTTTTTCATCCCAATTCTTTCTAAATCATTTCTTATGATTCTACACGAATTATTACTATTTTTAATAATTTTATCAAGGCCCGTACAGTCGATTTCCATCAATGGCCATCGAACTGCACTTACAACGACCTTTTCCAAATTTGATTTGGACATAACTCCAAATCCAACCGTTAGATTTCAAATTTCTAATATTCGTTAGAAACCTCTTTTCGATATGAACCCAACGGTTCCGGTTTTAGGAGAATCCGACTGTCGGATCTCCCGTAATATCCGTTCGAAGTCAATGGTCGAAATTTGCGAACTGCCGCGGCGCGGCGCGTTCTATTCAGGCCATTATATTATATATATAATATATATAATATATACTTCGTCGATTCCAATTCAAAACGTGCTTTATAAATCGTTTTAAATTCATTTTCAAAACGGTTTCAACTTCATATTCAATTTCAAATAAAAATTGAATATTCCAATATAAATTCGTTTTAAATTCATTTCAATTCAAATTGATTTCTAATTCAATTTCAGTTCGTTTTCAATTCAATTCGATTTCAATTCGAATTCATTTATATTCAATTTCAAATCGAATTCATTTTCAATTCGAATTCATTTACATTCAATTTCAATTCGAATTCATTTATATTCAATTTCAATTCGAATTCATTTATATTCAGTTTCAATTCGAATTCATTTATTTTCAATTTCAATTCGAATTCATTTATATTCAATTTCAATTCGAATTCAATTCTTTTCAAAATATCAGCTTTGAAATCACTTTCGATATTCATTATAAAATGAACAAAATCGATATAAATATCGTTCACGTCAAAATGGCGTCAACCTAATCAACACGGCTTCATATATTTTTATTTTCAAATATTCTATTTCAAATATTTCTTTTTCAAATATGGAATGAGTCCCAATCAATTACCATATAATGTTAATTTTATGGATTTTATACAACACGCATATACAATAACAACGATGAATGATCAACCATTATCTAAGTGCATTCTACACTGTATAAGCATCAAATATAAATATTCAACGCTTATAACAGTCTGTCAATCAATCGATCGACATACAACTAATTATTGGGATTAGTGTATGTCATATATCACCCCAATACCCGTGTGGGGTTTTCAAACAATCAAACACAGATTTTATTTGTTCAGTTGGGCGATGTGTAGAATTTATCGTCCCAATCAATATTAGTCAACTGTGTGTATATAAACAAATCTTCCGATTTGTTTATTTATATTTCATTTCATATACACGTTAAAAATTCTATTTTTAACTATAAAATATTTTTAACTATATAAATATTTTATTTCATTTCACATCACATCACACAATCAACTACACATCAAAATCAAACAACCAAGCATAGAAGCCGTCCATGGTCTGTGGACGACGGGTGTTGGGTGCTACTAAACACCGTCTGCATCCTAGTATATATATTTCAACTAGAAAAATAAAATTAAAGGTAAGAAGTTCTCACCAAAGCTATCCCAAACATCTCGACTCTTCTTATGTAGAAAATCTCCGCCGTTTCTTCTTTCATCACTTTCGTCATCCGTATTCACTACATATAAAAAAAATCGAAATTTTACTTCGCTGTTCAATATATAAAAATCGAATTTTTTACTTCGCTATTCAATATATAAAAATCGAATTTTTACTTCGCTATTCAATATAGAAAAATCGAATTTTTACTTCGCTATTCAATATAGAAAAATCGAATTTTTACTTCGCTATTCAATATAGAAAAATGGTGTACATTTACTATATTCTTATATCTCTACGACTAGTATTGTGATTGTTTTGTGATTACGTAAAATTTGGGTATTGTGAATCGGTTCTAACATTTTGGCATACCAAGAAGGGGGAAACACTTGAATTAAGGATACATTCTACCGAACATTGGTTAATAAGAAAATATCAGATAAATAGCCGGAAGGAACAATTATGAAAAGAAGTCAGGAGCTTTCCTTTGTTGGAAATACAAATAACTATCTCATGAGGTAGGAAATGTACAAGGTGGTGAATCACTTTCAAAGCCTTCCCGAATGTCAGGAAGATCTACTCAAAAACGAGCGGAAGTAATTGTGAATTTCCTCAACTAAGTTGGGCAAAATGGAAGACCAAATATCAAAACACAATTGTTTGAACAGGACCCAGTAGTGCACGGGAACCATGGTAGAATTCGGGGACAGCTCTCTCACTATCCCTTTGGATCGGGATCAATCCCTTCTGGATCTGTACCGATCTGATTTAGACCGAGGGAAAACATTCCCCACCCCCTTCCCTCCTAGGGCACTGGTTTGGTGTTGATAATTCAGGATATCGATATTTAGATAACGAACATGGAAATTAGGCTCATACAGATTTAGGTACTCAAGGCACTCAGGTAGCAGGCGCTAAACATGGTTATCGACGATAATTTTTAAATGACGATGACAAAATAGTGGACATGATTGAAAGGGCTTCAATAGGTGTGGATCATCTCCACAAGATCTGGATTGTGTTAATCGGAGTCCGTTCACTCCGAATATTCAAAATTCTCTGAATCCACCGAATTTTAAGGTACAAATTTTGGAGGCATGTGATGGGAGGATGGATCCTACCATCCATCTTATGCGCTACGTACGCCGTATGGAAGTATTGAAGGCGTTTAACGATATCATGGCTAAGTGATTCCTTCTCTTTCTCTCGAATATCGCTGCTTTGTGATTTTACCAATTAGAAGGTGGTTATGTTAAAAGATGGAATAATCTTATGGAAAGTTTTGTTGGAAAATTTCAGATCCATATTTCTCAACCAAAAATTGTAATGAATCTTACTACCATCAAGAAGAGGGCTGGTGAAACTCTATGTAAATTCTTGTAAAGGTTCAACATGGTAGTCACCTCGATGATCAACCGGAATTGACAATGGTGTCAATGGCTGCTGAATTTGTAATTCTTGATAACTTTGAATTCAAAATATCTATGGAAAGAGATCCCCGCGAGATCTTTATGAATTATACCAAGAGGCTGATAGGTTTTTGAGCCAAGAAGACACAAGGGCAGATTGTAAGGATCTCGAAGTCAATGTTGTTAAGGATGAATGAACATCCAATTCTTTAGTTGATAAAGAGAAAAGGAATACCAATGGTGATGGTAACCCATTCAAAAATGTAAGAAGAGGACTCAAATTCTCTTCGTATACCTACTTGAATGTTTCTCTAGAACAAATGTACCGGTAGACTCAGAATTGTCTTCCGTATAAGAAGCCAGTAAAGAGAGAACCTTAGGAATTGCAAAGAACCTCCATGAAAACACTGCTTTTTCCACGATTTTAATGGCATGATACTAATGAATGCAAACATTTGAAGGATGAAGTCGAGGAACCGGTCAGGAAAGGGAACCTACCCGAGTATGTCTTGGGTAGAGCCACTTTGACAGATCCAAAGCATCATCAACAGAGAAGAAACATGGAAGACCTAGCTCTACATGTGGGATTGTCATTTACTGATGGCATGGAAATCATATAATAAATAACTAAGTCATCTTACCTATGCATGGGATCAATATTCGGTCCTTAGGCATACTCTTACTTGGCGATGAACCGTCTCCTTTACTTTTAGTTTTATTCAATTTATAATAAAATGGCTAAGCTACTTACACTTGTGTGAGAGTTGGTGACATCTCTAGGAAAGCTCTAAGATGGTGATAAATCAAGGAAATTAGATGTAATAAATTCTTTCTTTTAGAACTTTAATAAAATTAATTTTCTAGTGTTATTCAAGCTCGTTAAATATAAAACTATCATAGAATTTCATCTTTAAAATAACTTGATGGATCGTCAAGTGTTGTTGTGCTTTGCAAGTGTCAGATCACTGTGGAAGTGGGATGGTTCAATCAGGATCGTCAAACACGACCATATTAGGTAAGATCCAAGTTATCCCTTAAACGGTATGTCTTGGTCAGAATTGTCAAGTGCCATCGCGCTTGACAAAGGTTGGACCGTTTTGACAACGGAATGGTTCAAATGGGATCATCAAACACCATCGTGTTTGGCAAGGGTAAAGTAATTCCTCGAATGAGATGACTTAATTACGATTTTTGGGGGTGCATAACAACTTACAAGGATCAGAAACGTCCGTACATTGATTCGTTCGACCAGGATAGTTGATCACCGTCGTGATTAACAAGAGATTGATAAAGCTAAGATTATCAACTTCTGCAACACTTGGCAAGGGTCAGGCTATTCCATAATGGAGCTGACGTGATTGGGATCGTCAAGTATGATAATGCTTGAAAAGAGCTCGATAAGGATAGGATCGCCAACTGCAGAATGCGCTTTGCATGAAAAGACTTGGATCGTCAAGAACAACAGAACTTGGCAAGTTCCCGACAAGGCTATATATCATTAAGGATGGCTAGTACTTGGTAAGAAATCGGTGAGGTTATAGATCAACTAAATTTGCAAGACTCAAAATTTCGAGTGCTACAACGCTTGATAAGAGTCTGTCAAGGCTATAATCGTTTAGTGTAGACGACACTTGGCATAAGAAGGAAAGGATGTTGGGAATGGACTGCACTCGGCAAGGACCCGAAAAGATCGAAGATCGATTTAGAGAGGTTGCGAAATTTAACTACGGCTCTACAAGGCTACAAACACTAACTCATGCGGGATCGTCATCAACTGATGGCATGGAAATCATATAATAAATGGATAAGTTTGCATACCTATATACGTGATCAAGATTTAGTCTTTAGGCATACTCTTACTTCGCTATAAACTGTCTCCTTTTATTTTTAGTTTCATTCAATTTTAATAAAATGGCTAAGCCACTTACACTTGTACAGGAACCAGTGGGATCCCTAGGAAAGCTCTGAGATGATGATAAATTAAGGATTTTAGACATAATAAACTCTTGATTTTAGAACTTTAACAAAATTAGCTAGCTTGTGTTACTCAAACTCGTTAAATATGAAATTTTCACTGAATTTCATCTTTAAACTAACTTAGTGGATCGTCAAATGTTGTCGCACTTGGAAAATGTCGGATCACTATGGAAATGGGATGGGTCGATCAGGATTTCCAAGCATCGTAGTGTTTGGCGAGGGTCGAGTTGTCATATAGACAAGGTGGATTAGTCAAGATCGCTAAGTGTCGACGCGCTTGACAAGGGTCAGATTGTTTTGACAATGGGACAGTTCGAATGGGAGCGTCAAACTCCATCGTATTTGACAAGGGTCAAGTCATTCCTCGAACGAAATGGCTTAATCCGGATCATTAGGGGTGCATAACGCCTGGAAAGGGTCAGAAAGGTTTGAACGCGGGTTTATTCAATCTTGATCGTCAATCACACCATCGTGATCGGTAAGAGACTAGTGGGGTTAAGATCATCAAGTTTCACAACAATGGAAAGGGTCAGGTTGTTCCGTAACAGAGTCGACCCGATTGGGATTGCCAAGTACGATAGTGCTTGGAAAGAGTTTGGTGAGGCTAGGGTTGCCAACTGCAGATCATGCTTGGCATGAAAATAATTGGATTGTCGAAAACAACAGTACTTGGCAAGATCTCGGCAAGGCTATGGATCATCAAGTATTACTAATACTTGACAAGAACTCGGTGAGGTCATGGATAACACTAAATGTGCAAAACTCGGAATCTCATGTGCGATAGAGCTTGACAAGAGCTCGTCAAGGCTACAATCGGTAAGTGTAGATGACACCTAGCATGAGAAGGAAATGGGCGTTGGGTATGGACTATGACGGCAAGGATCCGAAGAGATCAGAGATCGACCCAGAGAGGTTGTAGAATTTAACAACGGCTACGCAAGGCTACCAACACTGATTCGAAAAAATTATTGTATATATAAGTGATCCAGTGAGATTGTGTACTTTAATAATAGCTGAAAATGACAATCCAGAGAGATTGCGGATGCAGACTTATACAAAACACATTTTCCACGTAAAGTTATGTTTTGGGAGATAATTATTAACCGACCTTTTGAATGGCCATTACGCTTTGGATTTGGATGCTAGGCAGCTCGGAAATTGAGTATGAATGGTTATATGAATCAACAAACAACCAGATTCATCGTAATATCACTTATGTCAAACTGGATTGAAATTCAAATTTTGGCTAAGTATCCAACCGGTATGTATCCCAAGTAGAGCAACATGACTTGGAATACAACTAAGTATCAAATCAGTGTTTATCTGAGACATGAAATTTCAGGATTTACAAACTTCATTGGAACTTTGTTTATAACTCAAAACTGAAGGCACAAATCAGCAAACCAACAGTTGGGGAAGAAAATAGCAAGATAGAGGACCCACTCTGTGGGTCACACCCGTTAGGGTTTAACCCCGAGGTAATGGTATCGATTCCCACAAATAGGTTGGTACCGATTCCCTAATAAGGGGGCAATTTATGCACACTTCGTAAGCCAAATCGTCCTCCCTAGGTGGGCCCCTTGTGTGATTCCACGGCGACCCGAGCTGCTATCCTACGTTTATAAATATACCACTAATGGTTCTGAAAAGAGGTGTGATAACCCCAAACTTCCACGAGTGAAAGCAAGGAGAAACCATATGGAATACAACATAATTATAATATAACAATTCACAGGAAACAACATAGCATAGGAAATCCATAAAGTAACAACATCATAGCAGCGGATATATAATGTCATCAGCAATAGAAATCCACAGTCACAGAATCTAAATTATTACAACAAGTTTTTTTTATTTAGAAAATGACATAAGTTCCAACTCCAAATTAAATAACATGAAATGGAAATAAGTCTGATGTCTAAAATAAAAGGAAAAATGCGATAAAGCAAAAGATAGAGGGTCTTTGAAGCTCCAAGTCATCACCTCTTCACCAAAGCAAATTCCGAGAGAGAGAATATAAGCTGCTCCAAAGAAAACTCCAAGCAGAAAGGAAACCTGTCTACTTGGCTGCCCGTGTGGAAGAGAGGGCACCCAAGTTTGCAAAAAGGTGAAACAAACGATGGGTCTGTCGTGGGACTGGTGTGAGAATTCTTAACTAACTTACTCATACAAAATAAGGCAAATCCAAAGACCACGCCGCTAACGCGGAACGGGTTGTACCAATGGATTGATGTGCATAACTACAGTGTCAGTACAGATAAATAAAACGTAACACAACGCAATGTCTTTTGAAAAATGGAACCACCATAACACTAAGGTCTCATCACACAATGCAACGCACACCAAGAGGATAGAGTTTTACCTTATGGTGGTTAAACATGTTAAATACGCCAAATACGAAGCTAATACTATCATTAAAGTGTATAGTTTTTTTTAAAAAAAACAAAGCAATGTATTAATCCTAGGAAGCATAGGTACCATATATTATGCCTCCAACACTAGTAATACAATCAAATCCGTCGGCTTTGAGCAGCCAGTAACCGCTTCTTAATCTTATCAACTTTGTCTGAAGCTTCTCGGACCATGTCTGGACCCAAAACAAGGTGATCTCCTTTTTCAATCCAACAGGCTGGCGATCTACATGGCTTATCATATAAGGCTTCGAATGGAGACATCTTCAAACTTACTTGATAGCTATTGTTATATGAGAATTCAACTAAATGCAAGTGATCCTCCCAAGAACCCCCATAATTGAGTATGCAAGCCCGCAACAAATCTTCAAGAATGCGATTCACCCTCTCAGTTTGGCCATCTGTCTGAGGGTGGTATGCGGTACTAAGGTTTAACTTTGTTCCCAACTCATTTTGGAATGCTTCCCAAAACTTGCTAGTGAAGATAGGATCACGGTCGCTAACAATACAGCTAGGAACTCTGTTTAACACGAAAGATTTCCTTTGATTAGACATGAAAATTTTCATTTAGAAAATGATGCAAAGGAAAGATTTAGTTTTATTACCCATATAGACTGACTATTTCTTTGAGATAAATTTGTGCTAGACTTTGAGCAGTTCTGGTGGACTTGACAGGTATGAAATGAGCGACCTTGGTGAAACGGTCCACGATCACCCAAATGCTGTCATTCCCTTTCCTAGTGCGGGGCAACCCATCTATAAAATCCATAGAGACTTGGTCCCACTTCCCTTCTGGTACCGGCAATGGTTGCAACAATCCTGCTGGCTTTTGTTGATCGCTTTTAACTCGCTGACATGTAGGACATCTACTCACATAAATGGATATATCTCTCTTCATATCTTTCCACCAAAACGTGCGCTTTAGATCATGATACATCTTGTTCACGCCTGGGTGGATGGAAAGCTTTGATTTGTGCCCTTCATTTAATACTTCCCTGATGAGTTCTGGGATTTTTGGAACACGGATCCTCCCTTGCAATCTAAGGACTCCCTTTTGATCTATTTGGAAGCTCGTGCTTTCACCTTCTTGAACTCTCTTGATAATTCTTTGGATAAACTTATCCTCCTTTTGGAGGGTAGAAATTTTATCAATCAAAGAAGGGGTAACGATGAAGCTTGCAACCATAACAGCCTTCCTACTGAGTGCGTCTGCCACAACATTGGCTTTACCCGGCGTATACAAGATGTCGAGATCATACGCCGCAAGAAATTCTAGCCACCTTAGCTGCCTTAAATTCAAGTCCTTTTGATCGAAGAGATATTTCAAAGATTGATGGTCTGTGAATAATTCGAATTTTTCGCCCAAGAGATAATGCCTCCAAATTATTAAAGCAAAGACTATGGCCAACAGCTCTAGGTCATGGACACGATAATTTTTCTCATGCGGCTTTAGTTGACGGCTTGCATACGCAACAACTTTGCCCCTTTGCATCAATACTGCGCCAAGACCACCATTTTGAGAAGCATCGGTATAGACGGCTAGATCTTGGTTGCCATCGATGATGGTTAGCACGGGAGCAGTGATCAAACTCTCCTTTAACTTTTGGAAGGACTCCTCACACTCTGCCGTCCAAATGAACTTGGTATGTTTCTTGGTGAGCTGTGTTAAAGGGCCAGATAGCTTGGAAAATTTTTTGACGAACTTTCGGTAATATGCAGCCAACCCTAGGAAGCTTCTTACTTCTGTGGGTGTAGTCGGCTGTTTCCAATCTTGAATGGCGGAAATTTTGCTTGGGTCCACAGCAATTCCTTCTTTTGACACAACATGGCCCAAGAATTTTACCTCTTCTTGCCAAAATGTGCATTTTGAAAATTTTGCTTTTAGAACATTTCTTTACAGAATCTTTAGCACTTCTCTTAGATGCCCTTCATGCTCCTCCTTGGTTTTAGAAAAGATCAAGATATCATCAATGAAGACTAAGACGAATTTATTCAAGACCTCTCTGAAGACCCTATTCATCAAGTCAACAAAATAGGCTGGAGCATTGCACAGACCGAACGGCATTACCAACCATTCGTAGAATAAGTCAAGACCTCTGAAAGCGGTCAAAGGGATGCATTCTTCTGCTATGCGGAGTTGGTGGAAACCTGTGGCTAGGTCCATTTTCGAAAACACCTTGGCTCCATTTAAATTGTCCATCAAATCATCTATGCGAGGCAAGGGGTATTTGTTCTTCAAGGTCTGTTTATTTAGGTCGCGGTAATCCACACAGAGCCTTAGAGTACCGTCAGATTTGGGGACAAACACTACAGCTGCTCCCCAATTGGAAAAGCTAGGCCGGATTAATCCCTTCTTCAAGAGCTGTTTGGTTTGGGTCCTCAACTCTTCTTTTTCTTTAGGGGTCATCCTTCGGATAGCATGAACTACAGGCCTTGCATTAGGGACAAGATCAATCCTGAAGTCTATTTCCCTCCGCGGCGGTAAACTATCTACTTCTTCAAACACGTCCGCATAATTCTTGACAACAGGAATATTCTCTGAAGAGATGGGCGTGACTTCTAAAGAAGACCAAAAAGCTTTCCTATCAGGCTTTGAGCCATGGCAAGGTATAGCAACGGTATTTCCTAATCCTGGTTTCTCCTTCACTACTCTTTCTGAGCATAGCACTTCAGCGTCATATTTTGTAAGCCAATCAAGACCAAGGATAATATCAAATTCTGAAAAATCCATAATGATCAAGTCGAAGGGAAATTTGAAACGAGAGTAAGAAATAGGCACCCTACAGTGTAAATCAAGGATGATAGAACCCCCTACAGGATTATGAACATTAGTTGGCTCTTTAAGGCTTCTTTGCGTTAAATTTAACTTCTTAACCGCGTTGCTAGAAACAAAACTTCTTGATGCACCCGTATCAAACAAAGCAGTGACAGGAATATTTTTAATAGAAACAGTACCATCCAGAACATCAGGCTTACCTCCCTCAGTAGGTGCAGAGGAAGATGGTGTACCAGCGCCCTCATAGACAAGTGCAATCTGAGCTCCTTTCAACAGTGGGCAGTTGGCCTTGACGTGACCCTTCTTGTGGCAGTTGTAGCAGTCCTTGGTGCTATCACTCCTAGCCTTCTTTGGATTCTTGCACTCCGAGCTATAATGTCCAAATTGCTGGTAGTTAAAACACTGCACCTTTGACTTATCCCCCTTCTTAGTAGCCCCCGAACTACTCCCTTCAGTCTTTTTCTCAGGCTGCTTCCTTTTGTTGTTGTTGTTGTTAGCTAAGCTCCTCTCTCTGTCCTGCTGAGAAACCTTCTTGTCATTCTCTTCATAACGGCAAGCGAACTCCACCATCTTATTGAAGGAAAGGTCGATGTGGGCAGTGACTCTATCAATATATTTTCTTGCAAGGCCATTTATGAATCTCTTATTCTTCTGAAAGTCATCTCAAATCAGTTCAGGTGCATAACGGGAAAGGTCCTCGAACCTACGAACATACTCTGAAATGGACTTGTCGCCTTGCTTCAGATTGGCGAATTCGTCGTGTAGCCTTTCTACCTCCTGCCTCCGAATGTATTTGTCGTTGAAAAGCTCCTTAAATATATCCCAAGACATATTATCTTCGTCGCCTCCAATGTTGACCACCTCCCACCAGTTTTGCGCTTCACCTTGAAGATGCCATGCTGCAGTGAATCTCTTCCTCTGATCATCTAGACCCATCCCTCTAAATATCTTTTCGCAATTTTTCAGCCACGCCTGAGCTTGTACCACGGTCTCGGAACTGGTGAATGGAACTCCACCTAAATTCTTGAACTTCTTTGCCACCTTATCCAAATCAAAAGGCTGAGGCGGTGGTGGTGGTAGGGGTTGTTGTTGGACAGTGGGCTCCTCGGTTTCAGTGGTATTTCTCCTTCTCCTAGCGGCTCTAGCAGCAGCGGTACTCATTTTAAGTTAGTTCTGTACAATCAAGGGACGAGTCAGAACAACTTTAATGATGATTTAAGAAATGATAAGATAAAAGGATAGATAAAAGATGGTGATAAAGTGTCTGACTATTATGTATCCTTATGAAATGTTCGCCGTAGAATAATGTGATTCTACGTAAACGAGTTACTATAAATATGTTATATTCCGCTTTGTAAACCAAAGCTCTGATACCAACTGTGATAACCCCAAACTTCCACGAGTGAAAGCAAGGAGAAACCATATGTAATACAACATAATTATAATATAACAATTCACAGGAAACAACATAGCACAGGAAATCCATAAAGTAACAACATCATAGCAGCGGATATATAATGTCATCAGCAATAGAAATCCACAGTCACAGAATCTAAATTATTACAACAAGTTTTTTTTATTTAGAAAATGACATAAGTTCGAACTCCAAATTAAATAACATGAAATGGAAATAAGTCTGATGTCTGAAATAAAAGGGAAAATGCGATAAAGCAAAAGATAGAGGGTCTTTGAAGCTCCAAGTCATCACCTCTTCACCAAAGCAAATTCCGAGAGAGAGAATATAAGCAGCTCCAAAGAAAACTCCAAGCAGAAAGGAAACCTGTCTACTTGGCTGCCCGTGTGGAAGAGAGGGCACCCAAGTTTGCAAAAAGGTAAAACAAACGATGGGTCAGTCGTGGGACTGGTGTGAGAATTCTTAACTAACTTACTCATACAAAATAAGGCAAATCCAAAGACCACGCCGCTAACGCGGAACGGGTTGTACCAATGGATTGATGTGCATAACTACAGTGTCAGTACAGATAAATAAAACGTAACACAACGCAATGTCTTTTGAAAAATGGAACCACCATAAGACTCAGATCCCATCACACAATGCAACGCACACCAAGAGGATAGAGTTTTACCTTATGGTGGTTAAACATGTTAAATACGCCAAATACGAAGCTAATACTATCATTAAAGTGTATAGTTTTTTAAAAAAAAAACAAAGCAATGTATTAATCCTAGGAAGCATAGGTACCATATATTATGCCTCCAACACTAGTAATACAATCAAATCCGTCGGGTCGTATTGGAAAGTTGGGTTTCCATCATGAGTCTAGGCAAGGGAGGACTCCTTACCGATTCGAGACACTCTAGTTAATGCCTCAGGATTACCCGCAGTTAACCCTTGGAAATGGCAGGGCCGGTCCTCAAATACAGCTTAGAGGATTGGCAATTCCTAAGCACACGTTCCTCGGTCCTATAGGACCTATCTGAGGCGCCTCATTTCATCATCCACAAAAGTAAAATGACTACAAACTAGAAAGAAACGTGCTACTTTCCCTGCGTCCCCTTCCCCCTTTTTAGACTCAACCGGTGTGTGAGGCTCGTGAAGTCATGTATCCCATATCACCCAGGTTCTGCTTTTCAACAAGAAACCTTGATCATTTCATCTTAGCACGCCACACCGTCACTCCATACCGTACCATCGACCGTCTGTCAATATATAAAAGGGTGTTAAGCAGAGAATAAATTCTCTACCACCAATCATTTATATGTTAACAGAAAATTGGCAACATGATATTTAATGGGGTACGATGTCAGACACACCATCCATTTACACCCATGCTCTGGGTCTGAGCGAGGGTCAAATTCGTGAAACCAACCGTACGTTTGGACAATTACCACGACTCTTGAATCGGGAGCTACCCAATTCAGAGTCTTGATCGTTGTCCATTCGAGGGAAGATTTACGGTCTTCATACGCCGTCTTCATATTTAGACTCTTGAAATCGTATAATCATTTGGAATGGAATAAATCCGGACTTTCCAAATAATCTCGCATTCATAATTTTGAGAAAAACACATTTCATGTCGTTATGTTGTTTTATAGCGATTAATCCTTGTCTTAATTATCTAATATAATTAATTTCTTTATTTAACGACGCTTCAGGTCAAAGGCGACTCTGGCGCTGTTTTCCATCAATTTTGATTTTTCACATTTCTCAAAATCTAACCGTTGGATTTTAACGTAGCTTATATCGTTGGAAAGGTTTTTCCAAGACGGTCCTAACAATTTCAGTTTTGGGAAAATCCGACGGTCGGATCTTCCGGTATAGTCGTTTAAAAGTTCGATTTCAAAATGCGAACTACCGCGCTCTGTTCGTTAAATTTTAATTATATATATATATATATAAATATATATATAAATAGTTCGTTTAACTCATCGTCCTTACATACACCTTCTTTCTTCTCTTATCCTTTCACCGCTTAACTTACATGAAAATGTAATTTATGATTAGACGGTGAATTGTTCCTTTTATTTTATTTTTATTTCATACTTTCTATAATTTGCCTTAAAATGTAAATTATAATTCATCGTTCTATTTATTCCATTTTATCTTTCAATTACATTATGATTCCACTTACAAATAAATATTCCTTCTCTTTTAAGTGCATTCCTAGTTTCTATTACATCAAAAATGTAACTTCATTTTACGATGAAATTGTCATTCCTAATTACTAAAAAAAAAAGTAATCTTTATTTACAAGTTACATCCTTATTTTATTTATATAAAAATAAAATAAAAATGTAACTTTCATTCCTGCCACCTACTAATTTTATTTGCATTGAATAAAATGTAAATTTTACCTTTGGTGTAATTTCTTACATATATATTACATAAAAAAAGTACTCTTCTTCCTACGGTGTGTTTTCTCTTTTATATACATTATAAAATAATATAAATTTCTCCTACGAGGTAAATTCTCTTTTATTTAATATAAAAAAAATAATGTTAAATCATCCTACAGTGTAAATTCTTTCATTTTAACATTAAAATAAATGTTAAATCATACTATGGTCAAATTCTTTTATGTTAAATCATACTATGGTCAAATTCTTTTATGTTAAATCATACTATGGTCAAATCCTTTTATTTACATTGAACATAATGTTACTTTAACATACAATGCATTACCTTTTTATATTTACTCTAAAAATGATGTAAATTTCTCTATGGTAAAAATCCCTATTTTATTCACATTAAGAATAATGTAATTTTTTCCTATCTATACATTACCCATGAAAAATGTATATTTTGATACATCACCAATTCCTACTTTATATTTACAAAATAAAAGTAAATCTTGTCATACAATGACAATGCCAATTTACTTTTACAAATAAATATGTACATCTTGCCATTCAATGTAAATTGCTATTTTAGTTTTATATACATTAATAAAGGGGTACATTTCTCATACAATGTAAATGTCTAATTTTCATACAATGTATTTTTATATTTATTAACATTGAAAATAATGTTATTTTACATAATATGTCATTTTCTATTTTTATCATAACAACAATTCTATTTTACATACAATGCACTTTTCTATTTTTAACATGACAAAAAATGCTATTTTTCATACAATGCATTTTATATTTTTAACATGACAAAAATGTTATTTTCTATACGACGAACATTTTCTATTTTAACATAACAAAAATGTCATTTTCAATACGATGATCATTTTCTATTTTAATATCAATGAATCATACGGTGACAGTTTTCTCTATTAACATTTGACAAAAATGCCAATTTCATACGGTGACAGTTTTCTATATTAACATTAAATAAAAATGTCAATTAATCATATGGTGACAGTTTTCTAACTTTTAACATTAACATAAATGTCATTTTCCTATGATGAACCTTTTCTATTTTGACATAACAAAAATTGTCCATCAACATACAGTGAATAATTTCTATTTAAATATTGAACAAAAATTGTTCATCAACATACGGTGAATAATTTCTATCTAAATATTGAACAAAAATTGTTCATCAACATACGGTGAATAATTTCTATCTAAATATTGAACAAAAATTGTTCATCAACATACGGTGCTTTCTATTTTAATAAACCAAAAATAGACCATCAACATATAGTGTAAATTCTATTTTAATGAACCAAAATTTGTTCATTAACATATAGCGTATAATTCTATTTTATTAATGATGAACCAAAATTTGTTCATTAACATATAGCGTATAATTCCATTTTATTAGTGAACAAAAATAGTTCATTAACATATCAATTCTATTACAATTAAACATGAAAACAAAAGGGATCTAATTTTATCCATTCTATTATAGAACCATCATCATCAACATGTCAAACCAAACAGATCTGAATTTATATTCACATCACATCAATATTGAATAATTCATATCAATATAAATTTTAAATAAAGGAACTCTCACCTTGATTGGATAATAATTATAATAAATCCAATTAAATTTTCAGAATGTGTCAATTAGTCTCAGCAATTGCTACTCGTCGTCACGGTCCTGTCGGATATGAAATTTTCAGAATCGGAGTTTATTTGCATTAGTTATCAATAATTTAAACAAACTGGTTTTTAACAACTGCTGCAGCCACGCTTAAAAGCGTCGCTAAATCTAAAATAGAAATTACCTTAAAATTTTCTGTTTTTGTTCAAATTTTTGGATCCGATTTTCCCAGCCTGTAGTTGAGGGTTTGGGGTGCCGTTTGTTGGACGTGGACCGGGAAGGAGAGGGCTTTGCACGGCCAGAGGGGGGTGGCGCGGTGGTGCCAGGTGGGCCCGGCGGAGGTGCGAGCGGCGCTACTTTGCGCTGACGTGGCGGGCAGCTCCGGCGACGAGATGGTTCGGGGTTGGTACCAATTTGAAGATCTCGGTTTTCTCTTCGAAACGGTATATGGTATGCTGAAAATTGTTGAGAGATAAGGGAGAATTTCGAGTTTGAAATCGGGAGCTGATAATGGGTTCGGCGGCTGATAATACGATGGAGGAAGAAGAGGAAGTATACGGCCGTATACAAGCGTATTTATATAGTATATTAGGGTTTTATTTTTTTATTATTTAATTCCAATAATTCCAGAAAATAGTGGTTTCACATACGATCTCCGATTCGCGCTCAACGACTGTCGAACTTAATGTTTTGACGTCTTCTGAACGCGATGGCGCTATCCCCGAAGTCCAATTCTAAAGTTATACGCGTGTTTCCTTTATTTTTAAAATAAATCCTTTATTTTTAATTCAAACGTAGATATAATTTTGCCGGGGCCACATAAGAAGTCAGAAAAATCCGGAAAAATTATTTTTGGCTTTGTTTTGACGATACGGTCCTAACAAAATCAATTTCGTCGAATTCTGAGCTTGCTTGAAAAATGGCTATTTTCAAGTCGTTCAATTTCAACTGTATTTGACCAAACACAGTTTCTATCGCCACGCTCACATATTAAATCGAAAAATTCTAAAAATTGAAACCTAGCCATATTATGACATTTCGGGTCCAACGAAAGTGGTTTCGTCGAATTCCGAGGTCGCTCGCAACATGGCCATTTTTAACTGGTTCAGAGTTATTTAAAATTGGAAATTTTAAATTTGGACTAAAAATTCAACAAAATTTCCAGAAATAAAATTTTCAAACTGGTTCAGATTTTCGGGTCATTACAAGAGGATAATCTCTTTCCCAATTGGAGGATCCATAAAACTTTGGAGATAACTTCATAATCTATTTTCTTTATTCATACAACAGCTAACTGTACTCATAATCGGTCAGCATAAATAATATATTAAGTTAAGTGGATGTAGGCCAAAGTTTGTCGAATACTATAAAAACCTGTGTTCTTTTACTGCATTTTGATATCTTTGTGGCTGTTCCTATGACTGCTATTTGTGACTGTTTTGTGATTTCATAAACTTGAGTGTTAGGCTCAATTGATCAAAATCGATTCTAATAGCGATACCTTAAGAGGGATGAAATTATTATGGTAAGGCAACGTTGAAACACTATGGTTGTACCAATTTATTTGTACTTTAAATTATTGCATTTGTCCCTTTAATATTGTTGTAAATTTAATACAATTTCACAATTTATTTTGTTTTTATTGTAACTTTTTAGCCCATATTACACGGTAAACGTATCAACTAATTAACTATAAATTAAACGATCAATTATAATATTCTTCTCAAATAGTGCCTCATTTGCTTCACTAAACACATTTCCCTTTCAAATAATTTTGCCCTCAAACACCTTACTAAAATGTTCTATACATATACCATGTTTGCTTCAAAAATAAAGACCACTAATTATATTTTAACTTTCAATTTCCCTTTTAACTTACACTTAGACTTTCATCTTCCAACCATTTGGCATGGCTTATACTGAACTCGAAGTTGTTCTATGCCAATTATATGTGTGTTCCATGGCAACCCACATCTACAAATAGTCTTGATGTGACTTTCTGATTTGCACCAGTAGCAAGAAGTACGAGCTATCGGGTTTTTAAACATTTCAAATACCAAAGATACAAATATAAATTCTAATGCATTTTACAATTCTAGATTTCACAGCGAAAGGAAATAAAATGTAAATAATAAGAAAATGTCATCTTGGAAAATATCCAAAAAAAACACAATCTTAAAACATATGTAGTCTAAAAGTATACAAAAAATACAACAGCAAAAGTACTGAGTACAATAAATGGTAACATGGAGAAACATAAAAATAGCAGAAAACTCTATTGCCTAGCTCATCTCTCCATAAGATAATTCCTTAGCATATGACATAGTGCTTTATTCTCTTATAATGGGGAGAAATGAAAGGAATAACTAAACTAGAAAAAAGTATGATGAATGAATTGCATCATTAGTACATGATAATAACATGCAACTATATAACAAGAGATCTTAATAATTAGATCTTATATATATATATATATATGTGTGTGTGTGTGTGTGTGTGTGTGTGTGTGTATGTATGTATGTATGTATTCATACGTATACATGCATACACACATATAGAAACTTATGGGTAATATCTAGGGTTTTCAAAATGATACTAAATAGATGGGGATATTGATCTTGGCTCATGCACACATAGAGAGAAAGAGAACAAGGATTGGTTACACCTCCTTTTTGTTACATCTCAAATCTTCCGATTTCAACCACGTAATCAAAATTAAGTAATTACATCTTCTTGCTCCTATCAGTTCAATTAGTCGCTTAGCTTAAAGCCTATGGTTGAAATATATGTTAAATTGACTAGAGTTTCTATAGTGGTTAATGTACAAAAAATTGTAGTATGGATAAATCGGGGATATAATAGAAAATAGCCGAGGTGCAAAAATCTTCAATGGATATAAAACAAATTACTTAATGTTGACTACTCATCTTTTTATGTCTTATGTGTAATAGCTTACCTCCGAACGTGCATAAATTTCGATCCAAAAGGGCCCATCAAAACTTATAATCTCCTTAAAATGAGTCATTGGTTTGTAAAGAAAGATAATATCATAAAGCCAAACAAATTCAGTCAAAACTTACTATGGAGGAATAAAATATAATAAAAAATAATGTACCCTTTTATTTTATAAAATCTAAAAATGTCATGATCCTACTAATCCTACATAAATATAATATTTTGGTGCATCATAAATATCCATAATCACACATAATGATAGTAGCTAATAAAGCCGTCAAAATAACATCTTCCGCCTCCTATCTTATTAAATGTAGAAGGTTAAAATAATAAGTTATGGTGAATAAAATCTTAAGCTTAACCGTTTATCTATATTTGGGCGGTATGAATATTAGCAAGGATATGTCTAAGGCATAAACACACAAATATGAACTTTTGTCTACTACTCACATATATGGAAAGAGGAGGACCCTACGGTGATTTACTAAGAAGACGGGCCCAAAGATCACTTAATATGCAATGGTAGATCCAACCACTTAACAACTAATTCAGAATTGACACTTCAGTCCCAACCGCGTAAAAGTATCTACATAATGCAAGAGACAACATGCAGCCATTTGGCGCCCTAAGGTAGAAGATAATCTTGTTATTTACAACCTTACAACAAGCGGACCTCCTTGTTACTATGTAGCTAGCATTATATAAGTAATCTCCTAGTCACTTAATATTTCCTCTAGGATAGGAGGACCCTACACATAAGTCGTCACTTAACTAGCCTAATCCTGATGTAGAGTTAACTAAATCACTTGAGACGTCTAGGGAAGCAGACCCTTCAAGGGATTTATCCTCTAACCCATACACGTGGCTAGTTAATACTTCAATACTGGGGAGAGGAGGACCTAAAGATCACTTAATACCTAATGAGGGCAGATCCCATGACCATAAGCCGCACTCCTTAGGATAAATCCATAAGAAAAGGGGCAAGTCCTAATCATTTATTACCCCCAAAGGTGGATCCTCCACTTAATACCTAACCCTTGAAGCAGGTCCGGAAAACGATAAATGACCCATGTTAATAGACGTCTCCTATTAGCCTACATTTTTGTAGTTGCCGGTAGCTAAGTTGTTTGGGCAGACAACCTCGCTTCTAGATGTCATTAATTTTATGAATAAAGGTCATTTACTCACACATAACACAAGCACACATGTACATACAATATTCTAACAGAGGCATTTAGATTCAAAGTTAAAGATCCTAATTAATATATTATGTGCCGATTACGTTATATTTAATAGATAATAATTACGCATTTAGTAACGTGCATAAACTAACCTCTTAACATGAGAAATGTCAATCCTTACCTAAAGATATATAATTATAAGTCTTTTTCTCTATGATCAACACCACCATCACAAAATATAAAAAATAGGGAATTTTCCATATATTCACCCTTACAGAATAAAATAAGGCAATAGTTCATTTCCACCAAACAAAAGACTTGTAGCTTTGGATTCCAATTAATTCTGTAAATCATAAGGACTTCTTTGCAAATAGTTTGCATAATTCTTATTCTTGTTTTATTTCATTTTCCTTTATAATTTTATAAACTTTAATAGAATTAAAGGATGTGAATCATTTATATTTTACTACCCTCAATTATATTTCTATGATAATACAAGATCTAAAAGAAGACATAGGGAAGAGAGTGAAAAGCACTAGGTTTATATGGGTTTTACAAAAACATAAAGTCCCATTTGATTTAGATACATAATAAAACTAGAGCACACACACAAGATTGACACTTCCGAATTCATAGGATGTTGAGGGGGGGTTTGTTTTGTTTTCGTATAATCGGAACACCCTTTAGGAATTTACAAATCCAATGATACAGGTCGTTTACAACGCGGTGTGATAGTAATCCTATGATACGGTGAATTTCCTAAACCTACTTTTTAAAACTAGATTCTAAGTATAGTTTCTCTGGTTGTTAGCAAATTCCTCCAAATTTACTAGTAATCCAAAGGCCTTTATTGCAAAAGATGTTAACTGAAACTCCATGGACGTAGATTGGAGATGGTGATGTTATAAAGCTTCTAACAAAAAATTATGCCTTCTTATTTCCAAATCTCATGTATTTTAATTATTTCTTAGTGGTGATATTTTGGGAGCTAAACTTATCTTCATTCAATATTCCAAAATTATGAGATTGAGGCATTTCTTCATTATAGACTACAAATGTACTTTTCTCATTACCTTCCAGTCCCATATCTAGTATAATACTAGTTAAGTGTCATCATAAAATTCTCTTACTCAATTTTCTTTCTAAATAAAATTTAGTGTGTTTTCAAATCCCACTCAACACATGCACTAACAATGATACATCACTTACACTATTTTATATACCTTCCCAATCACCATGGGCGACCACTAGTGATTACAACCTCAAAGTAGAAAGAAAAATTCTTTTGGAAGTTTTCAACTATAAATAAGTGGTATAAAAAGTGTTGAAGTCGTAATACTTCATTTCAAATCTGACAAATCATTCTTCTTAATTTCCCAGTTTTTCTATGTTGTGAGGATTGATGTAAATATGTTAATATGTAAATAGGTGTGTGTATGTTTTCTCTTTTACATGTCTTCAGATAGCAGATTTGCAGGTTTAGTGGGTTTGGCCCATTAGTTTGTGTGTGTGGACCTTGTGTGTATATAAGTTGTTTGATGTAATTCGTGAACAAGATTTTCAAACTGAATGAAATATAAGCTTCTTCCCTCATGTTAATAACATGGTACCAAAGATTGAAATTCAAAAAATTTGAATCCATATAGGGGTTATCTTTTAAGATCTATTGTTTGGATAATCGAGATATTATGAGTGAAAATAAGGTTACTATGGATGCAATGCAGTTGATGCCGAAGATCACTAATCATGAATTGAATAATCTGAATTATCTAAATTTGAGAAAAACTATTAGTCTTTATCTTCGAAGCAAAGATAAAGATAGACATCTTACTGAAAATCCACAAAATCTAGAGTCAAAGGAAGAGAAGGACCTAATGTGGTTAAGGGATGATGTTCGGTTGTTTCTTCAAATTAGAAATTCCATTGATAGTGAGGTTATTGGATCAGTGAATCACTATGAATTTGTAAAGGAACTTATGAAATATTTGGATTTCTTGTATTCTCATGACACCTCACGTCCATTAATGTCACTCACAAAGGGAATGCATTAAGTTTGATGAAGCGTTTTTGGTAAACAGACATAGAATATTACAAGATAGATATAAAATTTTGCAGTGGAATAAAAAAACAACTTTAATAATTATAAGATACTGTGATCCAAAACATCACTTGTCTGAAACATAAAAACCCATTACAACATAAAAACTACTGTCTTGTACTTCAAAAATATCAGAGTACATAAAAGAAGTAAAATTCCCCAAGAACAAAATATAGCCATAGCAACAAGGATAGAAGCTTGAGCCATACATGTCAGCAGCTCTAGCAAAAGTCAGCAGAATCACGGTCAAGCCTGAGCATTTCCTCCCTGAGAACCTTTGGGGGGAGGGGAGGGGAACGAAAGAAAGAATGAGAAACAAAAAGGGTGAGACATAAAGTCTGGTGAGTATAGTTTCTTTTAGCTAGTAAATAAATAAAAGTAACATGATAGGCATATTAAGTGGATTTAGAGAGATCACTACATAAATGGTAGGTGTGACAAGGCAGACAGGATAGGGTATATATACTTCTAATGATAACTCTGCACTATTACTAGTATAACCAGAATGAGATGATCCTTTCTAGTACAAATTGGAAGACTTAGGGCATCGTCCAAGTGTACCCTAACCACTACCCTAATCGATCGGCTCCCTACCCCGTAGATACCCTGTGCTGGCCCCGCAGTAGGAGGTATCACTTCCTAAAGTGGCAACCCTTCATTTCCCAAGAAGTGCACAACCATATCTACTGGTGTCACGATCGACTTATCCCCCTCTGCCCGGCTCATGCACACACATGGCCCGGTCGGTTTGCACCGCCCACACTGTCCTTTACGTTTGGTTCTCTTACAATCAGTCCGGTAAGCGTGCACCTTCTCCAACCTAGTTCGGAGTTTATACTTGATACCAACTTCGGGTTACTGGCTGAAACGGGTCCCACACAATATGATACAAGCTCCCCCTTGTCTTGTATCCCCCCACTAGGTTTTCACTGACTATGTATACCCCTATGCGTCTTTAATTACATAGCCTTATTTATTTCTAAAAGTTATGCTTACCCTAGAAGGTGTCTTTGGTTACATAACTTTATTATTTCCACCGGTTATGTATACCACTAGGTGCCTTTAATTACATAACCTTACTGGGTTAAGTTTGTGGGCCTATATAAATATTACCCACGCCCTCAGATTTCCTTAACCCACCCCCTTTACTTAATCAAGTTTACTTAACCCCAACTTAAATCTAAGTTCACACAATCTCTATGGATTAGGTTTGGTTAAGTAGTCCAATTCTTTATCATGTTCATTTATGGTTTCATAATGGGCCAAACCTCCCACATTAGGCCTACAACATGTGGATGTTGGATATGCCGGTCGGGTCCGAGCATACTTAATCCACAATTAGGCCTAACCTCGTGTCATAGCCCGATTCGTATTTACGTACTTAGACCTCCCACATTAGGTTCAACATTAGTGGCTGCTGGATATGCTGGTTGGGTCCGGGCAGACTTACACCACTAATGCAACCTAACCTCGTGTCATAAGTACAATTACAATTCCTAATTATAGTTACTAAAAATTCCATTTTTATTTAATTAATCAACTAATTAAGCCTTTTTATAGGTGCCAATACCTATTTTACCCAATACTTTGAATTACATGTCCAAAAATGTTCATATTCAAGTTATGCCATTTTAAACCCTTTTCCCCCCGTTCCTTAACTAGCGCCCTCACAAAATTTGCAGCATACCTAGGCTAGACAATAGCCTAGTCATGAACGATAATAGGGAAAATAATGGGAAAGTGACTAAAATGATCATCTTGGCATAAACGTACACTAGTATGATAATAAGGTGAACATACATACTGGCATGGACATGAAATTGTCATCATGAAAAGGTGATAATTTAGATCACATAAAATAGATCTAACATGATAACATAAGGTGACAATTCAGATCACATAAAATAGATCTAACATGATAACACAATGTGACAATTTAGATCGAATAAAATAAATCTAACATGACTACACAAGGTGACAATTCAGATCACATAAAATAGATTTAACATGACAACATAAGGTGACAATTTAGATCATATAAAATAGATCTAACAAGATAACATAAGGTGACAATTTAGATCACATAAAACAGATCTAACATGACAACATAAGGTGACAATTTAGATCACATAAAATAGATCTAACATTATAACATAAGGTGACAATTTAGATCACATAAAATAGATCTAACATGACAACATAAGGTGACAATTTAGATCACACAAAATAGATCTAACATAATTAAAGATTTAGATCTACATAAAATATCCACATGATAATTAGATTTAACATAATTAAAGGTTTAGATCTACATAAAATAGATCTAACATATTTAAAGATTTAGACCTGCATAAAATATCCACATGATAATTAGATCTAACATAATTAAAGATTTAGTTCTACAAAAAATCGATCTAACATAATTAAAGATTTAGATCTACATAAAATATTCACATGATATTTAGATCTAACATAGTTAAAGATTTAGATCTACATAAAATAGATCTAACATAATTAAAAGTTTAGATCTACATAAAATATCCACATGATAATTAGATCTAACATAAAAGATTTAGATCTACATAAAATGGATCTAACATAATTAAAGATTTAGATCTACATAAAATGTCCACATGATAATTAGATCTAACAAATAAATCTGTCATAACATATCATAAGATATGATAACAACGTAGAATAGATCTATCATGTCATAACATAAAACATTATAATAGCCTAGAATAGATTTATCATGTCATAACATAAAACATGATAATAGCATAAAATAGATCTATCATGTCATAATATAAAACATGATAATAGCATAGAATAGATTTATCATGTCATAACATAAAACATGATAATAGCATAGAATAGATTTATCATGTCATAACATAAAACATGATAATAGCATAGATCCAAATCATAGTATTTCATAATTCACTTTTATTTATTTAAACCTAAAAATAACTATACTCACAAGGATTAGGTCTATGAGAATATAAGGAGAAAAGTAAAACTTGAATCTTAGAATTTGATTTGTAAAACTGATAATTGAAGAAAGTAGATCCGTCTTAGTTCGCACTCCAACATCCGTCTTTGGTCAATCTTTTCGGACGTTTCTCTAAACATATCTGGTCCAATTAATAATCTTTCTGTAGATTCCCACCAATAAGTTATTGATCTACAGGTTCGTCCGTACAATGCTTCGAAGTGTTCCATGCCGATGTTGGCCTAATAGATGTTGTTATAGGCAAACTCTACTAAAGGAAGATGTTCTTCCCAAGTCCCTCCAAAGTCTAGGATACACAGCCTTAAAAGATCTTCTAGAATTATGTTCACTCTCTCTGTTTGCCCATCGGTCTGAGGATGATAAGCGGTGCTCAAACACAACTGTGTACCTAATGCCTCTTCAAGCTCCTCCAAAATTCGCTGGTAAAGATGGGGTCACGATCGCTTAAGATGATGGAAGGAACTCCATGAAAACGAACTATCTCTCAGACATAAATTGCGGCTAACCATGATGCCATCCTCTTACTCTTAACCAGAATAAAGTGGGTGCTCTTAGTGAGTCTATCTACCACAAACCCGATATTGGCGTTGCCTTTCTTCGATCTAGGCAAACAATCTATAAAATCCATAGAGACGCTCTTCCATTTCCACTGTGGAACCTCCAAAAGATGAAGTAAACCACCGGACTTCTTTTGCTCATCTTTGACTTGCTGGAAAACTAAACATTGGGAAACAAATTCGACCACATCTTTCTTCATCCCAGCCCAAAAGAAAACCCTCTTCATGTCCCTGTACATCTTATCACTGCCTGGATGAATGGTCATCTTAGAATGGTGGACTTCCTCTAGGACTGCCTTTATCAAGCTTCCAGTTTGAGGAACACAAAACCTTCCATCTCGTCACAACAACCCCTTTTCATCTATGGCATATCTATCGAGGTGACTAGAAGTCTCCCCTCTTCTAAGCTTATCCATGATGTCTAAAATCTGTGGGTCACCTTGTTGCAAAGCTCCTATTTGGTCCATAAGAGTTGGTTGTATCTCCAGGGATGCAAACAAATCAGGAAAAATCTCGATGGAGGGTCTAAAATCAAAAGCTGATATGAACTCCAAGTTCTTTCTTTCCACAAACAGAGGACTTAAGGCCATCATCTGCCTACTTAGTGCATCCGCCACCACATTACCCTTGCCAGGGGTATAAGCAATCTCAAAATCATAAGAAGATAAGAACTTCGTCCACCTTTGTTGCCTTAAATTGAGGTCCTTCTGTGAGAACAGATATTTGAGAGATTTATGATCGGTGTATAACTCGTACCTCTCTCCAAGTAAACAATGATGCCACATCTTCAACGCTAATACTATAGCAACTAGCTCTAGATCATGGGTGGGGTATTTCTTTTCATGTACTCTCAATTTCCTACCCCCATAACATACTACTTTCCCTTCTTGCATCATAACCACACCAAGCCCTGTACTGCACGCATTAATGTAAACGGTAAACACTTTACTCCCATTAGGCAAGGTCAAGACTGGGGCTGTTGTCAGAGCCCTTTTCAGTCGTTGGAAAGCAATGTCACAGTCTATATCCCATGAGAATGCCAATTTCTTCTTCGTCATCCTGGTGAGTGGGGCTGATATCTTTGCAAAGTCCTTAATGAACTTCCTATAGTAACCTGTTAACCCAAGAAAGCTTCTCACCTCGGTCGCATTTTTAGGAACCTGCCAATCTTGCACTGCAACCACCTTCGCGGGATCTACAGCTATCCCTTCTTTGGAGACTGCATGCCCCAAGAATCTCACCTCCTTTCTCCAAAAATGGCATTGGGAGAACTTTACTTTAAGCTGATGGTCACAAAGTGTTTTCAAAACTTCTCTTAATTGCTGGGCATGCTCTACTTCGCTTTTGGAGAAGATCAAAATATCATCAACAAAGACTACAACAAATTTATTTAGGAACTCCCGGAACACCCTACTCATCAAGTCAACAAAATAGGCGGGAGCATTCGTCAGCCCAAAAGGCATAACCAGCCATTCAAAGAAACCGCCCGGAGTCCTAAAGGCAGTCTTATCTATGTTGTCTTTAGCCACCCTCAACCGATGGAACCCCGTGACCAAGTCTAACTGGGAAAATACCGAGGCACCAACAAGCTGATCAAATAAATCATCAATCCTCGGAAGTGGGTGCCTATTCTTCTTAGTGTGTTTATTAAGCTCCCTATAATCAACACACAAACGAAGCGAACCATCTGCCTTAGTTGCAAATACTACTTGAGCACCCCATTCAGATATGCTTCGTCTGATAAACCCTTTCTCAAGTAGCTTCCCTACTTGCTTACCAGCTCCCTCCTTTCCCTTGGAGCCATATGGCGCACTGGCAATGCAACTGGCTTTGCATTGTCCACCAGATATATACGAAAGTTGATCTCACGCCTTGGTGGTAAACCCCGAACCTCATCAGAAACATCGGAAAACTGGAACAAATTGCAGATCGTCGATAGATGCATCAAGAGACTCTAGGAAACTAAGCATAACCAATCCTTGTGGGTCACACGAAACCTCAGGGGTTCTCTCATGACAAGTCAGAAGCCTAACAACCCTCTTTTCACAATCCAGAATGGCACCATACGTGGTAAGCCAATCTATTCCTATTATCAACCCATAGCCCACAAACCCGAGCACATACGCATCGCATTCAAATTCGATGCCTAACATAGATATTTTCAAAACCCGACAAATCATAGATAAATGAGCCGAACCACCAATGGGGTTTGAGACAGCTACGGGATCCACTAGCATACTAGTAATTAAGTGCAGAGATTCAACTACAGAACTTGATATAAATGAGTGTGAAGCACCAGAATCAAAAAGTGTTCTAATAGGATGGTTTGAAAGAGAAATTAAACCTTCCACATAAATTTTTCTTCCTCTATCAGGAGCACTGGTCGCGAGAGCATGCACCTACCCTCTAAAAGTTCCTATCCTTTGACCTTGTCCCTGCGATCTCTGTTTCTTTGGGCACTCCTTAGCAAAGTGTCTGACTTCTCCATAGTTGAAACAGTTGTTCTTCCTCCTCTTGCAGTCTTTGATCAAGTGACCTTCTTTCCCACAATTGTGACATTTTCTTTTATCCTTGCCTTTGTCATTCTTTCCTCCTTTCTTTTGCTGTTGTTGCTGTTGTTGTTGCCCCTTCTTGGGCCACCCCTTCCTATTTTGTTGTCCCTCAGCCTTTACCTCCTTCTTCTCTCCCTTGTCCTCCTCATGCGTCAGGGCCATATCGACAAGTTTTCAAAGGTGGCCCCCATTGGAATATGGGACATGGCTAACCCATGAAGGGGTTCATTCAGCCCTTTAGCAAACCGCAAAGCCTTTTTGTGCGGCGTATCCACCAACTCTAATCCGAACCTTGCTAGCTGGTTGAATTTGTTCACATATTCTTTCACCATCAAGTTTCCTTGCTTGAATGCTAAGAATATCTCCATCTACATGCTGCTTTCAGTTTAGGAAAGAAATTTGATTTCGAACCTCTGTCTAAAATCTTCCCAAGTTTCCACCGGACGTTTAGCTTGGGTGACTTCCCACTAAAATGAGGCTTCATCCTTCAATAGCCAAGCATCTAACTGAATCTTTCTTCGGTCCTCCACTTCAAAGATTACGAATAAGTCCTTTGTCACCTTAAGCCAATTCCGAGCTTCCGGCCTTTGGCCTCAGGATTGACTGGTGCAGCTGGGGAGGAACGTCTTTTTGGCCTCCGGCCGGCGCCGTGGCCTCCAAATACTAACCATCCGGGTATAGTGACGCCCTCTGGGATATTAGGGATGTTTTGTTCCCCAGTCATGCTGAAAAAAGGAAAAGGAAGAAATTTAGATAAAGGGCCAAAGGATACTACATATGGCTTTTTGGGGAATGTTTTTCAAAACAGACTTTTCTTTTTGAAATGCTTTCTTTTAAAACCTTTTTGAAAGTAATTTTCAATTTTTTTTATCTAATCTGGTAACCTTCAGCTCTGAAACCAATTGTGACACCCCACGTCCGTTAATGTCACTCACAAAGGGAATTTTCGTGAAGCGTTTTTGGTAAACATACATAGAATATTACAAGACAGATATTAAATTTTGCAGCGGAATAAAAAAACAACTTTATTAATCATATGATACCATGATCTAAAACATCACTTCTCTGAAACATAAAAACTCACTACAACATAAAAGTTACTGTCTTGTTCTTCAAAAATATCAAAGTACATAAAAGAAGTAAAATTCCCCAAGAACAAAATATAGCCATAGCAACAAGGATAGGAGCATGAGCCATACATGCTAGTAGCTCTAGTAAAAGTCAACAGAATCATGGTCAAGCCTGAGCGTTTCGTCCCTGAGAACCTTGAGGGGAGGGGGGACGGAAGAAAGAACGAGAAACAAAAAGGGTCAGAAATAAAGTCTAGCGATTATAGTTTCTTTTAGCCAGTAAATAAATAAAAGTAACATGATAGGCATATTAAGTGGATAAGAGAGATCATTACATAAATGACAGGTGTGACAAGGCAGACAGGATAGGGTACATATATATTTCTAATGATAACTCTGCACTATTACTAGTATAACCATAATGAGATGATCCTTTCTACTAAAGTTGGTAGACCTAAGGCATACGTCCAAGTGTACCCTAGCCACTACCATAATTGATCGGCACTCTACCGCGTAGATACCCTGTGTTGGCCCCACAGTAGGAGGTATCACTTCCTAAAGTGGCAACCCTTCATTTCCCAAGATGTGCACAACTGTATCTACTGGTGTCACGGTCGTCTTATCCCCCTCTGCCCGGCTCATGCACGCACATGGCCCTGTCGGTTTGTGCCGCCCACACCGTCCTTTACGTTTGGATCTCTTACAATCAGTCCAGTAAGCGTGCCCCTTCTCCGATACTTGATACCAACTTTGGGTTACTGCCTGAAACGGGTCCCATACAATATGACGCAAGCTCTCCCCCTTGTCCTGTATCCCCCCTACTAGGTTTTCACTGACTATGTACACCCCTAGGCGTCTTTAATTACACAGCCTTATTTATTTCTATAAGTTATGCTTACCCTAGAAGGTGTCTTTAGTTACATAACTTTATTATTTCCACCGGTTATGTATACCACTAGGTGTCTTTAATTACATAACCTTACTGGGTTAAGTTTGTGGGCCTATATAAATATTACCCACCCCCTCAGATTTACTTAACCCACGCCCTTTACTTAATCAAGTTTACTTAACCCCAACTTAAGTCTAAGTTCACACAATCCCTATGGATTAGATTTGGTTAAGTAGTCCAATTCTTTATCATGTCCATTTATGGTTTCATAATGGGCCAGACCTCCCACATTAGGCCTACAACATGTGGATGCTGGATATGCCGGTCGGGTCTGGGCAGACTTATTCCACAGTTGGGCCTAACCTCGTGTCATAACCCGATTCGTATTTACGTACTTAGACCTCCCACATTCGGTTCAACATTAGTGGCTGCTGGATATGCCGGTCGGGTCCGGACAAACTTCCACCACTAATGCAACCTAACCTCGTATCATAAGTACAACTACAATTCCTAATTGTAATTACTAAACTTCCATTTTTAATTAATTAATCAATTAATTAATCCTTACCTTTTATAGGTGTCAATACCTATTTTACCTAATACTTTGAATTACATGTCCAAAAATGTTCATATTGAAATTATGCCATTTTTTAACCCTTTTTCCCCCGTTCCTTAACTAGCGCCCTCAAAAATTGGCAACATGCCTAGGTAAGACAATAGCCTAGTCATGAACGATAATAGGGAAAATGATGGGGAAGTGACTAAAATGATCATCTTGGCATAAACATAAACTAGTGTGATAATCAGGTGAGCATACATACTGGCATGGACATGAAATTGTCATCATGACAAGGTGATAATTCAGATCACCTAAAATAGATCTAACATGATAACATAAGGTGATAATTTAGATCACATAAAACAGATCTAACATGATAACAAAAGGTGACAATTTAGATCACCTAAAATAGATCTAACACAACGTGACAATTTAGATCACATAAAATAGATCTAACATGATAACATAAGGTGACAATTTAGATCACATAAAATAGATCTAACATGATAACATAAGGTGACAATTTAGATCACATAAAATGGATCTAACATGACAACATAAGGTGACAATTTAGATTACATAAAATAGATCTAACATGATAACATAAGGTGATAATTTAGATCACATAAATAGATCTAACATGACAACATGACAATTTAGATCACATAAAATAGATCTAACATGACAACATAAGGTGACAACTTAGATCACATAAAATAGATCTAACATAATTAAAGATTTAGATCTACATAAAATATCCACACGATAATTAGATCTAACATGATTAAAGATTTAGATCTACATAAAATAGATCTAACATAATTAAAGATTTAGATCTACATAAAATATCCACATGATAATTAGATCTAACATAATTAAAGATTTAGATCTACATAAAATAGATCTAACATAATTAAAGAATTAGATCTACATAAAATATTCACATGATAATTAGATCTAACATAATTAAAGATTTAGATCTACATAAAATAGATCTAACATAATTAAAGGTTTAGATCTACATAAAATATCCACATGATAATTAGATCGAACATAATTAAAGACTCAGATCTACATAAAATGGATCTAACATAATTAAAGATTTAGATCTACATAAAATGTCCACATAATATTTAGATCTAACAAATAAATCTATCATAACATATCATAAGATATGATAATAGCATAGAATAGATCTATCATGTCATGACATAAAACATGATAATAACATAGAATATATTTATCATGTCATAACATATAACATGATATAGCATAGAATAGATCTATCATGTCATAACATAAAAGCATAGAATAGATTTATCATATAATAGCATAGAATAGATTTATCATGTCATAACATAAAACATGATAATAGCATAGATCCAAATCATAGTCTTTCATAATTCACTTTTAATTATTTAACCCTAAAAACAATTATACTCGCAAGGATTGGATCTATGAGAATGGAAGGAGATAACTGAAACTTGAATCTCAGAATTTGATTTGCAAAACTGATAATTGAAGAAAGCAGATCCGTCTTTGTTCGCACTCCAACAGAGTTTGGCCGCCATTGTTTCTTTGTGAAGAAAACAATGAAATTGAGGTGATTTTATAGCCGCTAGGTTTCAGAAATCGAATTACCACCTCATCCCTAAAAGGGGATTGGATAATGGGCCGATATCCACTTGAAAGAGGCCCGAATACCCAAAAACTTCTATCGTTCATAACTTCTTTATACGTTATCCGTTTTACGCAAACCAAGTGTCTATCCTGGCCAGAATTTCAAAACGGACGTAATAACTAATCAGTTTCCCTTAATTCTTAATATTAAATTAATTATTCTTTAATTTATCCTCTTTAATGTTAACATAATTACGGGGTGTTACAATTCTGGTAAAGGAAATTTAATTATAATGTATGATGTTTGTAGATCATTTTATCAAGAAAAAAAAACAGGAGCAAACTCTGATGAATTATTTCATAGATTTTAAAAAGACTTATGAAGAGTTCAATCTACTTCTTCTAATCAGTCCAGAAGTTAAGATTCAACAGCAGTAGATAGAGCAAATAGCTATAATGATTTTTCTAGCTAGATTATCAACGAAGTTTGAATCAGCAAAATCACAAATTTTATTTGGATCTGATATTTCATTTTTGCAAGATATATTTAGCAGAATTATTCATACAATGATTGCTCAGTTATCCTCTACAGTGACTAACAGTTCCTTGATCAGCAATGGTATGACTACTTCATCATGGAACAATCAAATATCAAATGCACAAATTCAGAATGCTCAAATGTTCAGGTCATTGAATCAAAACAAGTTTTCAAAAATCTGGTCATACAAATTTTGAGTGTAGAAAGTTGTAGTACAAGAATTCAATGTCTAGTAATGCATAGAATTACACTAAGACAATTTTGATGACAATTGATGAATTCGATAAGTATATACAGTACCAAGAGTCACTGAAGAAAACTACATCAGATCAAACATCATCACCATATGTTACAACTATTGCAAACTCAGAGAAACAATCATCAAAATGGATTATAGATTCTAGAATAATAGATCATATGATAGGTAATTTTCAATTGATTTCAGATTTTCAACTAAAATCAAATCAACTATTACATTAGCTAATGGATCACAAGCACATGTTCAAGGAACTGGAAATGTGAACTCACATACTCTGCTACCACTAAATTCAGTATTGTATTTGCCAGACTTATCTTTCAACTCGATATCAATAAGTCAGATTACTCATAACCTTAATTGCTACATATCCTTTTTCTTCGACCATTGTGTTTCTGGACCTTATAACAAGGAGGATTATCGGTAAAGATGAAGAATCGAGTGGCTTATATACTCTAACTGATATGCCTCCTGAACATATTGCTTGCTCAAGTATAAATTCTGCTCTCGAAACTCATTTGCAGTTAGGTCATCCTTCATTGTCATTACTCAAAAAGCTATGCCTACAATTTAGTTCATTGTCTACTTTAAATTGTGAGTCATGTCAATTTTCCAAACACCATTATAGTAATTCTTATTCTTGAGTAAATAAGAGAGATATTTTTGCATTTGATTTGATACATTCAGATATTTGTGGTCCCGATACAGTTGTATCTAAGTAAGGGTATAAATTCTTTGTTACTTTTTTTGATGACTATTCTCGTGTGACCTGGTTATTCTTAATGAAAATAAATCAGATTTTTTTTGTACATTCGGTGCTGAGATTAAGACACAATCTAATACTACTATTCAAAATTTTAGAAGTGAAAATTCCAAAGAAAATATGTCTGGACAGTCCAGTGATTATATGGCCCAAAATGGAATCCTTCATGAAACTTTGTGTGTTAATACTGCATCGTAGAATGGAGTGGTTGAGAGGAAAAATAGGCATCTACTTGAAACTACATGAGCATTACTATTTCAAATGAGTGTGCCTAAAATCTTTTGGGAAGATGTTGTTTCTGCAGCATGGTTCTTGATTAATAGGAAGTCATCAAGTATACTTGAGTATAAGGTACCATTCCAAGTCTTATTTCCAGATAAACATTTGTAAATAGTCAAGCCAAGAATTTTTGGTTGCACATGTTATGTGAGAGATGTTAATCCACAACTAACAAAGCTAGATCTAAAGTCCTTAAAATATATATTTATTGGTTATTCCAGATTACAAAATGCAACAAACTGGGATTTTCGACTCCGAAAATCAACACAAAACTACCATGTTGACTATTCAGACATCAAAAATACCTGATCATTAATAGAAAGAAGTTAGAGGGTGAGAATAGAAAAGATATAAAATTAGAATATAAAAAGAAGAAGATCACCACAGAACAAAATTAGAGTAACACGAATCTCACAGCGAAACGAATAAAATATAATATATAACATAACTTTGCAATAAAACAGTATATATATATATATAATAACATTATCAGAGTACAAAACTTACACACAGCATAAATAACAATAGCTATATAATCCTAAAGCCTCCTGCTTCAAGCTCCTCCAAATATATCTGTAAAGACCTGAACTACTTGACTGCCCGTAGAAATTTGGGCATGCAAGAGTTTAGGGAAATCAAAACAAAATAAACTCTGGGTCAGTCATGGGACTGGTGTGAGTAAACTCAAATCATTTGGTTTAACTTTCAAAATCCTTTTTCAAAAGAAATAATAATCGTAAGACCGATCCACATATAAACACGGATGATTTTTACCTTACGATAACCCAAAACAGTTTTGGAAATCAATACTTCTCTGATATTATAATAATGTCTAATCACAAGTAATTAACAATCTAGCAGAACGTTTGCATCTCACATTCCACATATATAGTATACAAACAAAATCGCGGGCTCTTATTGGGGATTGGATTCCGACTATGACAAGGTATGGGACTACCTGCCGATAGTGTATCTCTAGAGGCGAATACGCTGGGTTCAACAAGAATGTCATGCAACCCGGACCACACATGATCGACCACTCATTTCGCTTGAGTGTATCGAATGTATATCACTAACGGTTAGGAGCTACACACCGTTTCCCGAAAAGGGACAACATCGAAAATAGATAAAAGAATGAAATGGATTTCCTCTAGATAGGTGATACACACCCTAATGGGAGCGACCCACCTAGACATGTTGCCTGCCCGATTTCTGTCATTTCCCGGTTGATGAGGCTTGAGGTCATAACGTATCTTTTGGAACATCTGATCACCCTTCGCTTTGAATGCCACATCGTCATACCCACCAAATCACAAATTGATTTCCCCAAAAATACCACGGGTACAAAGCTAAGAGAAACGAATTCCTCTACCACCAAACGTAAGTATGTTTGAAGAGACCAACTTACGCGATCCGTTAGACATACTTTGTCAGATATTCGTCCATTCACGTTGTCCTGGGATTGGACAAACCGAAGGCACCATTCTGCAAATAGGATAGCCCTTGCATAACTACGTCTTCAATTATTTTCATCATATTTGATCGCACTGCTAACGTCCATATAGAGTGGTTTCAAGATAATGAATCTGATCCGGGTCTCTCCGTATTGACGACGGAAAGTGGTCAAAAAGTTTGACAGTCAGTGATTTAACTATCAAAGAAAAATAGGTGTACAACCAACGATCTTATATCCAGATAGAAATTTGATCGATCAATCTTCAATCAGCACTGATCTCCTTTAATTTAATTTATCATTAATTTATTCATTTCCCATTTCTATATATTTGTAAATTCTTATTTTCTAAATTTAGAAAATATACTTTATTAATCATTGGAAAACATTTCCATATTTGTTCTCATTCCTTATTTTCTATATTAGAAAACATTTCTGATTCTTATTTGGAAAACATTTCCAAAAGCTCCTTCATTGGATTTAACAGATGTTTAAATAAAACATCGCTAAGCCAATTCAAACAATTACACTCATTAACTAAATTCACTTAACCAACCCTCACTATCGAACCTTAACCGTTTCTTTTTTAAAACTGAAGCCAATCAAGTTGGGGTATAATTACCTCTTAGACCTTAACTGAACAACATTTCTAACCTCGAAACAGACAAAGTTCACCTTTCAAATCTTTAACAAACTTCCTTACTTAACTTTCGGATTTTATTTACGAATTCACTTCTTTTATACAAATCATTTGATTATAACAATAGTGTTCAAATCCCTATTTCTGAAATATCTTACTTCAAAATATAACTTTTATTCCTTAATTTAACTAAATAACTAAATAGACAATTTATAAAGAAATCATTAAATCTTGATTAAAAACGAAAAGTGTACTTTCCCGAATTCGATATAATCGAATTCCAATATATAACTCTCTTTCAAAAAATCTCTATTCGATAACTCCTTTTCAAATAAACTATATTCGACAACTCTTTCTTCGAATAACTATATTTGATAACTCTTTCTTCGAATAACTATATTCGATAATCTCTCTTCGAATGATTTACATTCGATTAACTCTCTTCGAATGATTTGCATTCGATTAATCTTCTTTCGAATAAACTATATTCGATTAACTCCCTTAATTCTATTTGAATAAACTATTTTGAATAACTCCTTTAATTCTATTCGAATAAACTATTTCAAATAACTCCTTTAATTCTATTCAAATAACTCCTTTGCATTAACTCATTTGGATTAACTAGGTTTGATTAACTCATCTTGACTAACTCAACTCGATTAACTCAACTTGATTAACTTACTTAATTAACTCAACTTATTTAACTCCTATCGAATAATTAATATTCGATTAACTTATATTCGGATAACTATGTCTGTTTTAGCTTTATATCGAATGGCTAATATTCGATTTAACTCCATTAGCTTGACTCTAGATCACAGCGATCACAATGGTTATGCCTGATTCCCTCAGGAAACATCCGATCGCCGTAGGCTATCTACAGCCTTGCGAATTACGCTAGCAGTCATACGAAATGACAACTCATCCTGAATAACTATGTTTGACTAACTCTATCTCAAATAACTATATTCGATCAACTCTAATTGAATAACTAATATTCAATTAATCCTAATTCGATTAACTATGTTCAATTTACTCTATTTGGTTAACTCTTACTGGTTAACTCTATCTAATTAACTCTAACTGGTTATGTAATGACCCAGATTTTTGGCGACTTTGGTTATCGACATAAACTCGATGTCGATAACCAAAACATCGAAAAATCCTGGTAATTAGTGAAAGAAATTAGAGGGTGAGGAAAGATAAGGTAGAAACTTAGAATAGAAGAAGAAGAAGAACACAACATCATAGTAACACGAATCTCACAGCGGAACGAATAACATATAATATATATAACATAACTTGAAATATACATCTGTACTTGAATATATATCAATATCAAAGTACATCACTTACAACACAGCGGAAATAACTATAGCTATATGATCCTGAAGCCTCCTGCTCCAGCTCTTCAACTATATCTGTAAATCCCGACTACTTGACTGCCCGTACAAATTAGGCACCCAAGAGTTTAGGGAAACAAACAAATAAACTCCGGGTCAGTCATGGGACTGGTATGAGTAAAACAGTTTAAAACAGTTCGAACAAGAAAACGATATCTCATAAGACCACACCGCCTAACAGAACGGGTATTTCCTTTATGAGAATCCAAAATATCTTTATATCAAAAACATTTTGATATTATAATAATGTCTATCAATCACAGTATATATAATCATCTAGCAGAAACACTTTCATCTCACGTTCTACATATATAGTATACAATCAAAACCGCAATGTAACGGCAAGGAATTTCCCTCGATCTGAATCAGTCGTTAAACCGATCTAGACCGTTCGAAACCCCTGATCGTTTTGAGAACAGGACAAATCAGAACGCAGACGGAAGAACATTTCATTGCTATTACAACAATTCCATCAGATACAAGAATATACAGAGTATAATTGAATAAATTACATTCGATAAATATCAGAGATTACAATAAATTACATAGCAGCGGAAAAACAATATAAACACAACTGAAATTAATACACGAATACAGAGCTTTCCGAGCATCGTCCCAGCTGTAAATCAAGATCCTGTGAATATAAATCTGCAAAACCAAAACTACTAGCTGCCCATGCGGAAAATAGGGGCACCCAGAGTTTAGGTTAAAACAATAAACTCCAGGTCAGTCATGTGACTGGTGTGAGAACTAAAACAGTTATTAAAACTTTATTTTAAAAAAGAGTAATTCAAGGGACCACGCCGTATGACACGGAACGGGTTTCCTCCCAAGAATACCAGTGTATATCAATAAACAACGCAATGCTTTTTCCGAAAATGAAGCTATTATAAGACCCAGGTCCCATCACACAATGCAACGCAAGCCGGATGTAATGGCGCGTTTTGTAAGGTATAATAATTAAGTTATTTAATTATTTAAATAACGAATATATTTAATAAACGATAGTTGAACGTATAATTTATAATATAATTATAATCGAGCTCGAAATGGCGCGGCAGTTCGCTATTTGGCGATCCGAAATTCAACTGAATGTACAGGGTCTGTTTTAAATCGGATTTCTGTTAAACAAGAAACGTGTGGAGCTGGTGGAGTATATCTTTCTAGTGGAAGAGAAAAATCAGGATTTCGTCGTGTGGATTTTGAGTTACGTCCAAATCAAATTATCAGAAATGCAGCGCCCTGACCATAACGATATAATTATATTTTAAATAAGGATTTAAATAGAAATCGACCATCGATATAACTCTGACGAGGTAATATCAAGCTGTAAATATATACAGGAATATTCTGGAGCTGTATGGTATGCCACTGTGAATACAGACGATAATAATTAATTTTAAATAATTAATTTAATAATATTTAAATATATTTATATATTTAAATAGGCTATTTAGAGCTTTGAAAAATAGCCACTTTTGCATACGAAGTCGGAATTCGACGAAACCAGTTTTGTTGGATCCGTAATGTTGAATTATTGTTAGATTTCCAGTTTCGTGATTTTTAGAGTCACTGTGTGGCCCTACGGATTTTTAGAGTGAGAAACAATCAGTTTTTTAACAGTTAAAAATACGTTGTGTGAGCATACGGAGTCGGAATTCGACGAAACCAGTTTCGTTGGGACCGTAATATCGAACTCTAGCTACATGTCAGTTTTCGTGATTTTTGCATATCGTATGTGGCCGTAGGGATTTTTAGAAGACAGAGACAAGTATAAAATCGATAAAATAAAATAGAAAATCAAATTTAAAATAATCCCCCTTTTTTTCTATGATCCGACAGAGGCCACACGACCTCTCTCCTCAGCCACAAAGCATACCAACCCAAAAGCAAGTATATATATACCTAACATCCAAACAGCAAAGATTTTGCCAGGAATGAAAATCAAAAGAAAACAAAATCAAATTCTATAAAACTAGAAAAGTATATATCCGAGATGTTTGAGTCGTCCTCTTCTTGCTGGTAGCCTTTTTTCAAAGTTCGAACACCATTTTTAGGTGCTGCGTTTTCACCATGAACCCTAGGTTCGATTTTAGTGGGCGTGTGGTGATTCTTGGGTGAAGTGGAGGTGGAAATTGATCTCTGGGGTGGTAGCCTAAGCTTTTGGGTGGAGTTTGAGGAAGTGCGACGAGATGTTGTGTCTCGCGATGCACTGTACAGTGCTGTGAATCCTCAAAGTCGCACAGGGAAGGGTTAGGCGAGTTGAACGAAAAGGGTATGGGGAGGGAGGCGTTGGAAAGAGGAGTGATTCGGTGGTATTGGCGCCGGAGTTCGATGGCCGAGGTGAAGGGGAGCAGTGGTCAAAGGAGCAGTCAACGGTGGAGTTTGGGGTTTGGGAAATTTTCTTAAGAGGTGCGATTTTATTTGGGGAAGACGGTATGAATGGAGCGGGCAGGTACATCAACGTATTGGGCCAAAGGAGAATAAGAAAACCAAGGGTGAAGGCCCATTTGTTTTTATAGGAGTTAAGTTTTTATTTATTTAAAATAGTGATTAAACTTCGTAATACCGTATCTTGTCCGTACGAGGTCGGATTTGCAAACCGTAAGTTGCGTTGGGGTCGTATGGACGGGAGCTACACAATGAGACTGACCGCGAGTCGATTGGAGCACGTTACAATTATGGCGAAATAAATTGTCCGACTGAATCAAATAACGCAAACCGTTATTTAACGGCTAACACGCAACTGTGAGTAAATCTCACAAACTCTAAATAGTTCTATTTTTACAGTGTATTCTTATAACTGCTAGATATTGTCTGTTTGACTGTATGTTGACTGTTTGATTGAACTGCTAGTCAGTTAGTAGAGATTTTATATATATATATATATATAAATATTTACGTATATATATATATAAACCGTCAAATAGTTATATGTTGATTCTGTTTATCAGAATATTATACTGTTGTTGTCTAACATCTGTGGTGCAGGGAAACAGGTTGGAGGAATCCAACTGGATTCCTCAACAGTTATTTTTACTGTGATTTATATATTGTGACATATAATGTGATGTATATAATCCGTTGTGATTATGCGTGTTTGGACAAATATTCACCATTGTTAGACGATGTGTTAAAAACCATAAGTTAAGCAAAGCGAGTTAGTCGAGTTAAACAAAGTAATTGGTTAGGTTAACCAAAGCAAAGTTAGTCGAGTTAAACAAAGTAATTGGTTAAGTAAATCAAAGCAAGTTAGTCGAGTTAAACAAAGTAATTGGTTAGGTTAACCAAAGTAAGTTAGTTGAGTTAAACTAAGTGAATCGGTTAGAGTTAATCAACGTGAATTAGCTAAGTTAAACTAAGTGGATTTGTTCAGTTAATCAAGACGAGTTAACCAGTTAGGTTAAACCAGTAGAGTTAACCAGTTGAGTTAACCAGTTAGAGTTAACCAGTTAGGTTAAACCAGTTAGGTTAAACCAGTTAGGTTAAACCAGTTGAGTTAACCAGTTGAGTTAACCAGTTAGAGTTGACCAGTTAGAGTTGACCAGTTAGAGTTGACCAGTTAGAGTTGACCAGTTAGAGTTGACCAGTTAGAGTTGACTAGTTAGAGTTGATCAGTTAGAGTTATCCAAGTAGAGTTAATCGAGTAGAGTTGTCGAATATCACTTATCCTAAGTAGAGTTATCGAATATAGTGTATTCGAGAGAAGAGTAATCGAATATAGTTTGTTCGAGTGGAGAAATCAAATGTTATTCATTTGAGAAGAGTAATCGAATATAGTTTGTTCGAGTGGAGAAATCAAATGTTATTCATTTGAGAAGAGTTATCGAATATAGTTTATTCGAGTGGAGAAATCAAATGTTATTCATTTGAGAAGAGTAATCGGATATAGTTTATTCGAGTGGAGAAATCAAATGTTATTCATTTGAGAAGAGTTATCGAATATAGTTTGTTCGAGTGGAGAAATCAAATGTTATTCATTTGAGAAGAGTTATCGAATATAGTTTATTCGAGTGGAGAAATCAAATGTTATTCATTTGAGAAGAGTTATCGAATATTATTTATACGATGAGGAGTTATCGAATATTAGTTATTCGAAGTTAGTTAATCCAAAGGAGTTATTCGAAGTTAGTTAATCCAAAGGAGTTATTCGAAGTTAGTTAATCCAAAGGAGTTATTCGAAGAGTTAATCCAAAGGAGTTATTCGAAGTTAGTTAATCCAAAGGAGTTAGTCGAAGAGTTAATCCAAAGGAGTTATTCGAAGTTAGTTAATCCGAAGGAGTTAATCGAAGAGTTAATCCGAAGGAGTTAGTCGAAGAGTTAATCCAAAGGAGTTATTCGAAGTTAGTTAATCCAAAGGAGTTATTCGAAGTTAGTTAATCCGAAGGAGTTAATCGAAGAGTTAATCTGAAGGAGTTAGTCGAAGAGTTAATCCAAAGGAGTTATTCGAAGTTAGTTAATCCGAAGGAGTTCATCGAAGAGTTAATCCGAAGGAGTTAGTCGAAGAGTTAATCCAAAGGAGTTATTCGAAGTTAGTTAATCCGAAGGAGTTAATCGAAGAGTTAATCCGAAGGAGCTAGTCGAAGAGTTAATCCAAAGGAGTTATTCGAAGTTAGTTAATCGAGGAGTTAATCCGAAGGAGTTAGTCGAAGAGTTAATCTAAAGGAGTTATTCGAAGTTAGTTAATCCAAAGGAGTTATTCGAAGTTAGTTAATCCGAAGGAGTTAATCGAAGAGTTAATCCGAAGGAGTTAGTCGAAGAGTTAATCCAAAGGAGTTATTCGAAGTTAGTTAATCCAAAGGAGTTATTCGAAGTTAGTTAATCCGAAGGAGTTAATCGAAGAGTTAATCCGAAGGAGTTAGTCGAAGAGTTAATCCAAAGGAGTTATTCGAAGTTAGTTAATCCAAAGGAGTTAGTCGAAGAGTTAATCCGAAGGAGTTAGTTGAAGAGTTAATCCAAAGGAGTTATTCGAAGTTAGTTAATCCAAAGGAGTTATTCGAAGTTAGTTAATCCGAAGGAGTTAGTCGAAGAGTTAATCCAAAGGAGTTATTCGAAGAGTTAATCCAAAGGAGTTAGACGAAGAGTTAATCGAATATAGTTATTCGAAAGAAAGTGTTAATCGAATATAGTTTATTCGAGTAAAGTTAAAAGAGTTAATCGAATATAATTTATTCGAGTAGAGTTAGAGAAGTTAATCGAATATTGTTATTCGAATAGTGTTGGAGGAGATATCGAATATAGTTTATTCGATAGGAGTTAAGTGAATAGGGTTAATCAAATAGAGTTAAGCAAATAGAGTTAATCCAATAGGGTCAGTCCACTAGGGTTAATTGGAAAGAGTAAATCGAATATAGTTATTCGACAGAAAGGTTAAGTAAGGAAGTTAGTTAAAGGAATTTAAAGCGAACTTTACCTATTTTCAAGGTTAGAAGTGTTGTTCAATTAAGGTCTGAGAGGTAGTTCTACCCCAACTTGATTGGCTTCGTTTTAACTAAGGAATGGTTAAAGTTTGGCAGTAAAGAGGAGTTAAGTGAAATGTGTAATTTAGGGAAATGGTTTAAGTTGGTATAGCGATGTTTTATCTAAACATCTGCTTAATCCAAATGTAGGAGTTTTCGAAATATCTTCCAAAGAAGAACAAGAATTGTTTTCTAATATAGAAAACAAGGAATGGAAATGTTTTCCAGTATTAATAAATATATTTTCTAAACATTAGAAAATAGCAAATGTCGAATATAGGGAAATAGGAGATGTGAAATGAACCAAAGAGATATATGTTAAAAGATGTTTGTTCGATATAATTTCCATCTGGAAATAATATCGTTGTTTGCACACTTGTTTTTCTTTGATAGTTAACTCACAGACTATCGAAGTTTTTACCATTTTAACGTTGTTAATATGGAGAGACCGGTTGGATTATTATCCAAAGAACCACTCTATATCGGCATAAGCGTTGCGAGCAAAATATGCCAAAGATAAATTGAAGACGGAGTAAAGTGCAAGGGCTGTTGTATAAGTCTTAGATAACATTGACTAAGATGGATATACTGAATAGTGCCTTCGGTTTGTCCAGTCCCAGGACAACGTATATGGAAGAAGGTCTGACAGAGTATATCCAATGGATCGCGTAAGTTGATCTGTTCAAACGTATTCACGTTTGGTGGCGGAGGAATTCGTTTCTCTTAGCTGTACCCGTGTTATTTTTGGATAAGTCAATTTGTGATTTGGCGGGTATGACGATGTGGCATTCAAAGTGAATGGTGATCAGATGTTCTGAAGATAGACGTAGCCTCTAGCCTCACACCAGGAAGTAACAAAAGTTGGGCTAGGCAGCATGGCTAGTTGGGTCATCCCCAAGCAGGGTGTATTGTCACTGATCTATAGAATATTCATAATTTATACTTCTTTTTGATTCTGTATCTTCGGATGATGGTTTGATGGCCTACAACCGTGGTGGCAATATATTCGCGACACTCAAGCTAAATGAGTGAGCGGTCATGTGTGGCCGGGTTGCAAGACGTTCTTGTTGAACCCTGAGTGTATCACCTCTAGGGTACACTATTCAGAAGGTGCTCCCATACCTTGTCTGTTGGAATCCATTCTCCGATAAGCGCCCTGCGGTTTATGATTTTATACTATGTATGTAGAACGTGAGATGCAAGCGTTTCTGCTAGATTGATATCTATTTGTATTTAGACATTATTATAATATCAGAAAGATATCCTTTATTTAACCAAGTGTTGGAGTTTTATTCACACCAGTCCCATGACTGACCCGGAGTTTATTTTGTTTGTTTTCCCTAAACTCTTGGGTGCCTAAATTTGTACGGGCAGTCAAGTAGTTGGGATTTTACAGATACACTTGGAGAGCTTGGAGCAGGAGACTTCAGGATTATAGCTATTATTATTCCGCTGTGTTGTAAAGTGTTGTACTTTGAAATGGTATGTATATACGAGTACTGATTTGTATTTCAAAGTTATGTTATATTTTATTCGTTCCGCTGTGAGATTCGTGTTTACTCTGATGATGTAAGTTCTTCTTCTATTCTATTAGTTCTATCTTTTCTTCCTCACCCTCTACTTTCTTTCACTAACGTCGCGGAATTTCTGACTCTCGAGGAGTCGAAAATTTCCAGCCGTTACACCGGAGGATAGGGTTTTCCCTTATAATAGCCAAACATGCTTGGTACGTTTAAAACAAATCATTTGATACTATAATAAGTGTATAGTGTCAAAACAATTTCAATCATAAATATAAATCATAGACGGCATAAGTGCCCCATACCACTATGTCGCCATACTAGGCTCTACAAATAAAGCCGAAATACACGTATTGGAAATTGGATTTCCGTCATGAGTCGAGGCAAGGGGCAAGATCCTCTCCGCTTCGAGACATTCTAGCAAATGCCTCAGGACTACACACTCTGGATAACCCTGGATTCGGCTGGGCCGGTCCTCTCTTATGTTTGAGGATTAATTAATCCTGAACACACGTTTCCCGGTCCTTACAGACCTATAATCGAGGCGCCTCGCATTTCAACAACCACATAGGTGAAAAATAGATATAAATGCCAGGGCTGGTAAGTCACTGACACCACCATAGCTAGAAAGAAACGTCGTATTCTCCCAACGGTCCGTATCCCGTTTTTAACTCATACCGAGGTGTGAGGCTCGCGAATCCACGCTATACACAAAGCTGCCATGTAGGCCGTGCTTTGATCATCAACCACAAGACTTTGCTTTTCAATAGAAGCCTTGATCCATGCAACTCAGCATGCCACACAGGCAATTCATGCCATGCGATTGATATCTATCGATATATAACCTCTAAGCTCATACGTCTCAGAGAAGGGCGTTAAGCAAGAGAATAAATTCTACGCCGCCAAACAGATATATATTTAACAGAAATCAATCAACACAGAATAAAATCCAATGTCAGACACACAATCCATTTACAAGTTCGTTCTGGGTCTGAATGAAACCGGAGGCACTTTCCTCGCATATCCATCGATCTCCAAGTACGTCTGGACGACAACCAACTGATTCCCTCATTTTGGGTGTACAGCCCAATCAAGATCATCAGTAATCACCCAAACGATGTGAAGACTTCCGGTCTTCGACCACCGCTTCATCTTCGACATATCGTCGAATCGGTTATTCAGAATGGTTATAAACCCGGCCTTTCCGAACAACCCACGTATATTAAAAACAAATGTTACACAAACACAACATACGCCTCATTCCAATTCATTAGTCACTAACCATAAATCAGTAAGAGAGCAATTCCCCAAATATTAACCCCGAAGGCCGAAACCAACATCAGATCAATACCCAGGAAACCATTCTTCTTAGCTAACCTACAGCTAGTTTCTAAATTCAACATTCTTAGGGAAAGGTTCCCATTAATTTTATCCAAGATAAATTCTTTAAAATTTATCCTTTAATCTTCCTTTGGATGTCGTATCAAACCAAATTATGGTTTTCCAAACTAGTCGAGATTAGCGAATCACTTCGGAGTAATTATTTATTTTATTTCTCAATCCCAACCTATTCATCCCATGAAGCAAAACTGGTAATACTCCATATCTAACACCATGGTGTTATCGGTAAAATTAATTACTATTTCACGTTCAAATCTAATTAAAGATTTAACTATCGCTTTGGAGCAAAACTGGTGATACTCCATTCTCGCTCATTTTCCAAATTTGATAATTTAAATTATCAATTCTCATTTCAATCTAATTGCAGATTCATTAAAACTCCTTTCACTGGGTTAAAGAACTTGTGTCATTTATAACACAGTTCACGATAAACCCATAAATCAATTCTATTTATTATCGGGTTAAAGAGTAAGTGTTATTTAAAACACCCTTCACGATAAACCCATAAATCAATTCTATTTAAAACCCATTTTAAATCCAATTTATTTATTTAAAAATAAATAGGTTTTAATTCCAGTTCAAAACTAGTTCATTTCGATAAAAATCCATTTTTATCTTTTCAAACATGGAGTTTTTCATCCTAATTTTTCCCAAATCATTTCTTATGATTTTACACAAATTATTACTATTTTTAATAATTTTATCAGGGCCCGTACAGTCGATTTCCATCAACGACCATCGAACTGCACTTACAGCGACCTTTTTCAAATTTGATTTGGACGTATCTCCAAATACAACCGTTAGATTTCAAATTTCTAATATTCGTTAGAAAGCTCATTTCGATACGAACCCAAAGGTTCCGGTTTTAGGAGAATCCGACAGTCGGATCTCCCGTGATGTCCGTTCGAAGTCAATGGTCGAAATTTACGAACTGCCGTGGCGCGGCGCGTTCTATTCAGGCCATTATATTATATATAATATATATAATATATATATTTTGTCGATATCCCTTTTTAAAGGAATTTTATAAATCGTTTCAAATTTGTTTCAAAAACAGTTTCAACATTCATTTCAAATTCAAATCGATTTCAATTCTATTTCAAATTCGATTTCTATTCAATTTAAATTCTTTTTCTATTCAATTCGAGTTCATTTCGTTTTCTATTCAATTCGAATTCATTTTCTTTTCTATTCAATTCGAATTCATTTTCTTTTCAATTCAATTCGAATTCAATTCGTTTTCTATTCAATTCAAATTCGTTTTCTATTCATATCAAATTCAATTCGTTTTCTAATCAAATCAAATTCAATTCGTTTATAATCGATATAAATATCGTTCGAATCAAAATAGCGCATCACTAATCAACACGGCTTTATATTCAACAAATGGATCTATATTTCTTTCAATACACGACTCTATATCTTTGTTAACACACGACTAATCTCAACGAATGAGTACTGTCCACGTGTGATTATTTTTGTTATTTAATATATTTTATAAAAATTATGGTATCTATCGTTTGATTTAAAATCATACTCCAACCGTAAATTAGTAAGAGAACGATTCCCTGAATATTAACCCCGAAGGCCGAAACCAACATCAGATTAATATCCAGGAGACCACTCATCTTATCTATTTTCCAGTTAGTTTCAAATTTTATATATGATAAAGATGTAAATTTTATTGTTAAAATATTTCGTTCAACACATGACTAGTCTCAACGGATGAGTACAGTCAACACATGAACCTTTACTTTATAATATTCTTTATTTTCTAAATTGGAGTGAGGCCCAATCAATTACCATATAGCGTTAACTATATGGATTCCATACAACACATGTATATAATAGCAACGATAAATAATCAACCATCATCCAAAGTGCACTACACTGTATAAGCATTAAATACAGATATCTAACGCTTATAACAGCCTGTCAATCAATCGATCGACATACAACTAATTATTGGCATTAGTGTATGCCGTATTTTATCCCAATACCCGTGTGGGGTTTCAAACAATCAAACACAGATTTTATTTGTGCAGTTGGGCGATGTGTAAAATTTATCGACCCAATCAATATCAGTCAAATCAGTGTATATAAACAAATCGGCCGATTTGTTTATAAATATTTATTTATTCACATTCACGTTAAAAATTATATTTTTAACTATAATTAATTTATTTCCACCATCTACAATTATTATCGATTTCACATCAACAACACAAACAAATTTCACAACACAACAATTAAACAAACAAGCCATCCATGGTCTGTGGATGACGGGTGTCGGGTGCTACTAAACACCGTCTACATCCTAGTATATATATATAACTAGAGAAGGGAATTTTAAAAGTTGAGAAGTTCTCACAGAATTGCTAATCCAACGCCACGACTCTTCTTAGGTAGAAATCTTCATCGTTCTTGCCTCTTGTCACTTTCTTTGCCCATATTCTCTACATATGTAAAAATCATATTTTTACTTCGCTATTCAATATATAAAAATCGAATTTTTTTATTTTGCATTCATATATAGAGATCAAATTTTTTATTTTGCATTCATATATAGAGAGATCGAATTTTTTTCTAGCTTAAAAATCCGACCTTTTATAGTTTAAAAATCTGACCTTTTATAGTTAAAAAATCCGACCTTTTATAGTTAAAAAATCCCGTCTTTCTAACATATAAAAATCAAACCTTTTTATATTTCAAAATCTAAGCTTTTCCTAAATTAAAAATCTAATTTTTTTTTCAGTTTTTAAACGCAAGAAAAATCAGTTTATATTATCTAAACAATTCAAAAGATGAATAAAGGCTCACCGGTGGATTGGCGGTCGGAAGGGGGTCAGCCCAAGTGGCGGCTGCGGCTCAGGAGGTGGTTGGCGGCCTCTGGTGTTCGGCGGAGGGTGGTGGGCGGTCAAAAGGGGCGTGCTAGGGTGTCCGGAGGCGGATGGGGGTGCGTCGCTCGTCGGGCTGGAGTAGAGGGGGCGCGCGCCTCCGGCCGGCGATGGTGGAGGGCCAGGCAACGGGGTTCGTAGGGTTTTTTTTCTAATTCAATTTGAAGTATAAGGGGGGGCAACGGTTTAAGGGGGAGAGAGAGTGTTTTTTTATTATTTTAAATTTCAAAAAGTTGACTTTTTCATACGACCTCTAAACGAGGCCCACCGCCTGTCGTCCATAGCGTTTTACCCCCATTCCAAACACAATGGGATATGTATCACAAGCTGATTTGATCGTTTCGATCGGTTTCCATCAAAATCAACATATAACTCTATATATTGAATTTGAACGCGCATTTCAAATTACCGGGGTCACATACGAACTCTATAAATCCCAGAAAAATATTTTCTAGCTTCGTATTGACGATACGGTCCTAACAAAACTAGATTCGTTGAATTCTGAGACCGTTAGAAAAATGGTCATTTTCCAGTCGATTAAAATCAACTAAAACTGGTCAAACACGCTTTCTTTTGCCACGCTCACATATTGATTCGAAAAATTATGAAATTTGGAATCTATCAATAACTTGACATCACGGACCCAACAAAAGAGGTTTCGTCAAAATCCGATGTCGTTTGCAAAATTCCCATTTTAAAGGGCTTGAATTCCATAGCGACTATTCAGAATTTTCAACTGGACATATCTTTTGATTCCCGCTACGAAATTTCGATTTTTCGGATTCGTTGGAAAGATACTATCAATTAGATCCTATGATTTTTGGTTTCACTAAAATCCGGATGGTTTTGCACCCGGTACATTCAATTGAAGTTTGAAATCGAATTCTCGAACTACCGCGCCATTTTCAATTCCTTTTTATAATTATTTATATACTAACGACGGCGTATATATTATATACGTTCTAAATATATTCAAAATAAATTTCTCGTCGATATTATTTAAAATAATTCATTTTAAATGTTCAAACTTCACTAAAATTGCCAAAATAAAAATTTTAAACTGGCCCAGATTTTCAGGTTGTTACAATCTCCCCCACTTAAAACTTTTCGTCCCCGAAAAGGAACAAAGTCGAAAGTGGTTTGATTAATCAACTCTACGTTCGATCTAGCTTCCATTCTCCAACTTTCCAGTTTCTGAGAATTTTCAAATTTTCAAAAATTTGGCTAGCACCCTAAATTTTCGAAAAATTTCGCCCTAACCTCCCCTACACCGGGAGCCACGGGAAAATCCCAAAATTGCCATACAGGCCTTCTGATCTGAAAAAGAAAAAGAAAAAGCCAAGCGGCTAGCCAATAGGCTCATAAAATCATCATCACCCAAACAAAACAGTAAATTATAGTAAACATGTACCTATTTTTCGGGCAAAAATTTTTATTCTCTGCTCTAGCCTCCTTGCTATGACCTGTTCAATGTAAGTACATGTATATGCAAGCAAATGCGACCAATTTTCAATACAATTCAATATTTGATTCAATTAGGCTAAATGGTTCAAAATTATCAAACAAATAAACAACCAACACAAACATCAATCAATTAGTGAATTTAACGTTTCAAATTCATTATTTTGATACATATATAGAAAATCATGTTTTTGATGCCAAATCACAACAAAGTATTCTAGCTATATTGGTTTTGGTTCTCACACCAGTCTAATGGAAATATATATATATATATATATATATATATCACACCTTCGAAACACGAAAATAAATACTGGTGATGGCGCGCCATCATCAGAATCATGTCCGGGCGACTAGAATGTGACTCTATATCTATCTAATATATTAAAACTTCGAATATACGTTCATGACGCGTATATGCAAAATCTTTATATATTGGATTGTCCAAATTCAAAATAAATAAATATTCAAATACGTATAAAATGGTTTAAATTTTCAAAACAAAATTGTTTTCAATTGAAAAATATACTCTTCACACTCGTTCTAGGATACTACTGATCCTATCTCTAACGAGTCATTCTGATTGGATATTACTAATCCAATATCTGATGAATTCTTTCGTATGGTTCTAATGTGTCTTGTTGTCAAGCTCTGTAAACCAAAGCTCTGATACCAAATGTAACGACAAGGAATTTCGCTCGATCCGAATCAGTCGTTAAACCGATCTAGACCGTTCGAAACCCCTGATCGTTTTGAGAACAGGACAAATCAGAATGCAGACGGAAGAACATTTCATTGCTATTACAACAATTCCATCAGATACAAGAATATACAGAGTATAATTGAATAAATTACATTCGATAAATATCAGAGATTACAATAAATTACATAGCAGCAGAAAAACAATATAAAACACAACTGAAAGTAATACACGGATACAGAGCTTTCCAAGCATTGTCCCAGCTGTAAATCAGGATCCTGTGAATATAAATCTGCAAAACCAAAACTACTAGCTGCCCGTGCAGAAAATAGGGGCACCCAGAGTTTAGGTTAAAACAATAAACTCCAGGTCAGTCATGTGACTGGTGTGAGAACTAAAACAGTTATTAAAACTTTATTTTAAAAGAGAGTAATTCAAGGGACCACGCAGTATGACACGGAACGGGTTTCCTCCCAAGAATACCAGTGCATATCAATAAATAACGCAATGCTTTTTCCGAAAATGAAGCTATTATAAGACCCAGGTCCCATCACACAATGCAACGCAAGCCGGAGGATAGGGTTTTCCCTTATAATTGCCAAACATGCTTGGTACGTTTAAAACAAATCATTTGATACTATAATAAGTGTATAGTGTCAAAACAATTTCAATCATAAATATAAATCATAGACGGCATAAGTGCCCCATACCACTATGTCGCCATACTAGGCTCTACAAATAAAGCCGAAATACAGGTATTGGAAATTGGATTTCCGTCATGAGTCGAGGCAAGGGGAAAGCTCCTCTCCGCTTCGAGACATTCTAGCAAATGCCTCAGGACTACACACTCTGGATAACCCTGGATTCGGCTGGGCCGGTCCTCTCTTACGTTTGAGGATTAATTATTCTTGAACACACGTTTCCCGGTCCTTACAGACCTATAATCGAGGCGCCTCATATTCCAACAACCACATAGGTGAAAAATAGATATAAATGCCAGGGCTGGTAAGTCACTGACACCACCATAGCTAGAAAGAAACGTCATGTTCTCCCAACGGTCCGTATCCCGTTTTTAACTCATACCGAGGTGTGAGGCTCGCGAATCCACGCTATACACAAAGCTGCCACGTAGGCCGTGCTATGATCATCAACCACAAGACTTTGCTTTTCAACAGAAGCCTTGATCCATGCAACTCAGCATGCCACACAGGCAATTTATGCCATGCGATTGATATCTATCGATATATAACCTCTAAGCTCATACGTCTCAGAGAAGGGCGTTAAGCAAGAGAATAAATTCTACGCCGCCAAACAGATATATATTTAACAGAAATCAATCAACACAGAATAAAATCCAATGTCAGACACACAATCCATTTACAAGTTCGTTCTGGGTCTGAACGAAACCGGAGGCACTTTCGTCGCATATCCATCGATCTCCAAGTACGTCTGGACGACAACCAACTGATTCCCTCATTTTGGGTGTACAGCCCAATCAAGATCATCAGTAATCACCCAAACGATGTGAAGACTTCCGGTCTTCGACCACCGCTTCATCTTCGACATATCGTCGAATCGGTTATTCAGAATGGGTATAAACCCGGCCTTTCCAAACAACCCGCGTATATTAAAAACAAATGTTACACAAACACAACATACGTCTCATTCTAATTCATTAGTCACTAACCGTAAATCAGTAAGAGAGCAATTCCCCAAATATTAACCCCGAAGGCCGAAACCAACATCAGATCAATACCCAGAAAACCATTCTTCTTAGCTAACCTACTGCTAGTTTCTAAATTCCACATTCTTAGGGAAAGGTTCCCATTAATTTTATCCAAGATAAATTCTTTAAAATTTATCCTTTAATCTTCCTTTGGATGTCGTATCAAACCAAATTATGGTTTTCCAAACTAGTCGAGATTAGCGAATCACTTCAGAGTAATTGTTTATTTTATTTCCCAATACCAACCTATTCATCCCATTAAGCAAAACTAGTAATACTCCATATCTAACACCATGGTGTTATCGGTAAAATTAATTACCATTTCACGTTCAAATCTAATTAAAGATTTAACTATCGCTTTGGAGCAAAACTGGTGATACTCCATTCTCGCTCATTTTCCAAATTTGATAATTTAAATTATCAATTCTCATTTCAATCTAATTGCAGATTCATTAAAACTCCTTTCACTGGGTTAAAGAACTAGTGTCATTTATAACACAGTTCACGATAAACCCATAAATCAATTCTATTTATTATCGGGTTAAAGAGTAAGTGTTATTTAAAACACCCTTCATGATAAACCCATAAATCAATTCTATTTAAAACACATTTCAAATCCAATTTATTTGTTTAAAAATAAATAGGTTTTAATTCCAGTTCAAAACTAGTTCATTTCTATAAAAATCCATTTTTATCTTTTCAAACATGGAGTTTTTCATCCCATTTTTCCCAAATCATTTCTTATGATTTTACACAAATTATTACTATTTTTAATAATTTTATCAGGGCCCGTACAGTCGATTTTCATCAACGACCATCGAACTGCACTTACAGCGACCTTTTTCAAATTTGATTTGGAAGTATCTCCAAATCCAACCGTTAGATTTCAAATTTCTAATATTCATTAGAAAGCTCTTTTCGATACGAACCCAACGGTTCTGGTTTAAGGAGAATCCGACGGTCGGATCTCCCGTGATGTCCGTTCGAAGTCAATGGTCGAAATTTACGAACTGCCGCGACGCGGCGCGTTCTATTCAGGCCATTATATTATATATAATATATATAATATATATATTTCGTCGATTTCGCTTTTTAAAGGAACTTTATAAATCGTTTCAAATTTGTTTCAAAAACAGTTTCAACATTCATTTCAAATTCAAATCGATTTCAATTCTATTTCAAATTCGATTTCTATTCAATTTAAATTCTTTTTCTATTCAATTCGAATTCGTTTCGTTTTCTATTCAATTCGAATTCATTTTCTTTTCTATTCAATTCGAATTCATTTTCTTTTCTATTCAATTCGAATTCATTTTCTTTTCAATTCAATTCGTTTTCTAATCAATTCAAATTCGTTTTCTATTCAAATCAAATTCAATTCGTTTTCTAATCAAATCAAATTCAATTCGTTTATAATCGATATAAATATCGTTCGCGTCAAAATAGCGCATCACTAATCAACACGACTTTATATTCAACAAATGGATCTATATTTCTTTCAATACACGACTCTATATCTTTGTCAACACACGACTAATCTCAACGAATGAGTACTGTCCACGTGTGACTATTTTTGTTATTTAATATATTTTATAAACTTTATGGTATCTATCGTTTGATTTAAAATCAGACTCCAACCGTAAATTAGTAAGAGAACGATTCCCTGAATATTAACCCCGAAGGCCGAAACCAACATCAGATTAATATCCAGGAGACCACTCATCTTATCTATTTTCCAGTTAGTTTCAAATTTTATATATGATAAAGATGTAAATTTTATTGTTAAAATATTTCGTTCAACACATGACTAGTCTCAACGGATGAGTACAGTCAACACATGAACCTTTACTTTATAATATTCTTTATTTTCTAAATTGGAACGAGGCCCAATCAATTACCATATAGCGTTAACTATTTGGATTCCATACAACACATGTATATAATAGCAACGATAAATAATCAACCATCATCCAAAGTGCACTACACTGTATAAGCATTAAATACAGAAATCTAACGCTTATAACAGCCTGTCAATCAATCGATCGACATACAACTAATTATTGGGATTAGTGTATGCCGTATTTTATCCCAATACCCGTGTGGGGTTTCAAACAATCAAACACAGATTTTATTTGTGCAGTTGGGCGATGTGTAAAATTTATCGACCTAATCAATATCAGTCAAATCAGTGTATATAAACAAATCGGCCGATTTGTTTATAAATATTTATTTATTCACATTCACGTTAAAAATTATATTTTTAACTATAATTAATTTATTTCCACCATCTACAATTATTATTGATTTCACATCAACAACACAAACAAATTTCACAACACAACAATTAAACAAACAAGCCATCCATGGTCTGTGGATGACGGGTGTCGGGTGCTACTAAACACCGTCTACATCCTAGTATATATATATAACTAGAGAAGGTAATTTTAAAAGGTGAGAAGTTCTCACAGAATTGCTAATCCAACGCCACGACTCTTCTTAGGTAGAAACCTTTGTCGTTCTTGCCTCTTGTCACTTTCTTTGCCCATATTCTCTACATATGTAAAAATCATATTTTTACTTCGCTATTCAATATATAAAAATCATATTTTTACTTCGCTATTCAATATATAAAAATCATATTTTTACTTTGCTATTCAATATATAAAAATCGAATTTTTTTATTTTGCATTCATATATAGAGATCAAATTTTTTATTTTGCATTCATATATAGAGAGATCGAATTTTTTCTAGCTTAAAAATCCGACCTTTTATAGTTTAAAAATCCGACCTTTTATAGTTAAAAAATCCCGTCTTTCTAACATATAAAAATCAAACCTTTTTATATTTCAAAATCTAAGCTTTTCCTAAATTAAAAATCTAGTTTTTTTTTCAGTTTTTAAACACAAGAAAAATCAGTTTATATTATCTAAACAATTCAAAAGATGAATAAAGGCTCACCGGTGGATTGGCGGTCGGAAGGGAGTCAGCCCAGGTGGCGGCTGCAACTCAGGAGGTGGTTGGTGGCCTCTGGTGTTCGGCGGAGGGTGGTGGGCGGTCAAAAGGGGCGCGCTAGGGTATCAGGAGGCGGATGGGGGAGCGTCGCTCGTCGGGCTGGAGTAGAGGGGGCGCACGCCTCCGTCCGATGATGGTGGAGGGCCAGGCGCCGGGGTTCGTAGGGTTTTTTTTCTTTTTTTTCTGATTCGATTTGAAGTATAAAGCGGGGGCCAACGGATTAAGGGGGAGAGAGAGTGTTTTATTTTTTTGTTATTAATTTAAATTTCAAAAAGTTGACTTTTTCATACGACCTCTAAACGAGCCCCACCGCCTGTCGTCCACAGCGTTTTACCCCCATTCCGAACACAATGGGATATGTATCGCAAGCTGATTTGATCGTTTCGATCGGTTTCCATCAAAATCAACGTATAACTCTATATATTGAATTTGAACGCGCATTTCAAATTATCGGGGTCACATACGAACTCTATAAATCCCAGAAAAATATTTTCTAGCTTCGTATTGACGATACGGTCCTAACAAAACTAGTTTCGTCAAATTCTGAGATCGTTAGAAAAATGGCCATTTTCCAGTCGATTAAAATCAACTGAAACTGGTCAAACACGTTTTCTTTTGCCACGCTCACATATTGATTCGAAAAATTATGAAATTTGGAATCTAGCAATAACTTGACATCACGGACCCAACAAAAGTGGTTTCGTCGAAATCCGAGGTCGTTTGCAAAATTCCCATTTTTAAGGGCCTATATTCCATAACGACTATTCAGAATTTTCAATTGGACATATCTTTTGATTCCCGCTATGAAATTTCGATTTTTCGGATTCGTTGGAAAGATATTATCAATTAGATCCTATGATTTTTTTTCACTAAAATCCGGATGGTTTTGCACCCGATACATTCAATTGAAGTTTGAAATCGAATTATCGAACTACCGCGCCATTTTCAATTCCTTTTTATAATTATATATAATTATTTATATTCTAACGATGGCGTATATAATATATACGTTCTAAATATATTCAAAATAAATTTCTCGTCGATATTATTTAAAATAATTCATTTTAAATGTTCAAACTTCACTAAAATTGCCAAAATAAAAAATTTCAACTGGCCCAGATTTTCGGGTTGTTACACGCAAGAACGTATTGGGTAATGGATTTCCAACTATGACAAGGTATGGAACCACCTTTCGCTAGTGTACCTCTAGAAAGGAATACACTGGGTTCAACAAGAACATCTTGCAACCCAGCCACACATGACCGACCACTCATTCGCTTGAGTGTATCAAATATATATCACCAACGGTTGGGATCAGCAACCGTTTCCCAAATGGGACAACATCAACAATAGATTTTTAAAAGTAAACGAAACTCTAGATCAGGTGATTATACACCCTAATAGGTGCGACCTACATAATCATGCTACCTGCCCGATTTCTGTCATTTACCGGTTGATGAGGCTAGATGCTACGCTTTACCATCACACCAGATTCACTCCGAATGTCACATTGTCAAATCCATCAAATCACTGATTGACGTCTACGACAATACATTATGCATTAGCTAAAAGAAGTTTCCTTCTCCGCTTCCACTCTTGGTACGGTTAGAGAAATCAATATACGTGATCGTCTGGAAATACTCTGTCAGACATCCGTCCATAAAAGTCATCCAGGAACAGGATGAACCGAAGGCACTATTCAGTACATCCATCTTAGGTAGTGTTATCTAAGACTTATACAATAGCCCTTGCACCTTACTCCGTCTTCAATTATCTTTGGCATATATGATTCGCAACGCTTATGCCAATGCAGAGTGGTTCTTTGGATAATAATCCAACCGGTCTCTCCATATTAACAACGTTAAAATGGTCAAAACTTCGATAGTCGGTGAGTTAACTATCGATGAAAAACAGGTGCGCAAACAACGATATTATTTCCAAATGGAAATACTATCAATCAATCATCAATCACTACCATTCCACAACTATCAGAATCTAACTGTAAACTAGTAGGAGAACAATTCTCTAAGTATAAACCCCGAAGGCCGAAACCAACATCAGATCGACACTTAGAAAACCATTCAACTTAACTAATTCTAGTCAGTTTCAAATTTTGCTTAACTCTATATCTTTAACTCTATTTGATTAACTCTAGTTCGTTTTTAACTTTAATCGATTAACTCTATTTGATTACCTCTAACTGATCAACTCTTTTTAATTAAACTATATTCGATTTACTCCTTTAACTCTATTCGAATAAATTATATTTGACTAACTCCTTTAACTCTAACTAATTAATTCTAACTCCTTTTATAATATCGTATTTATTTTCTAAATAAATATCTCCTTTATTCTATTTATTTTCTCAAATAAATATTCCTTTACTTTTAATTAACAAATAAATTCCTTCTATTAAAAATCCTTTTTCTTTTATAATATAAAATCCATTGATTTTATATAAATAAATTATTTTCAAAATATACTTTAAAATCCCTTTTCCACATCCAGTATTTCTATGGTACTTAACACACCATATAACAACGATAATATCGTTCAAACACACATAATCAACAACAGATTATATATCACATCATATATTACAATATATGAATCACAGTATAGAAATTCAACTAACTGACTAGCAGTTCAATCAAATAGTCAACACACAGTCAATCAGCCAATATCTAACAGTTCTAAAAATACAACATGAAATTATAAACTATTCAGAGTTAGTGAGATTTACTCACATTTGCAGTTCATCGTTAAAAACGATTAACTGTCTTTGATTTAGACGGACAATTTATTTTGCTATAAATGGTAACATGCTCCAATTGACTCGCGGTCAGTTTCATCGTGTTGCTCGCGTCCATAAGATCCTGTCGGATTTGTTTCACTGAAAACCGGTATCATATGACGAAGTAACACTCTTTTAAAGTTTGAATACAATTTAAATTAATTAAGCTTGGATTTAATTTAAATAACGGGCCTTTACCTTCTTTAAATATCTCGGCCCATCCACATTCAAACCAAACCCGCTTGTGTTCTTCCCCAAACCACCGAAGACCTGCTGCTCCTCACGACCGAAATACCATAGCCAACTTCCACCCACCTTCGCAACTTCATCATTCCATCGATTCAAAAATGGAAATCACCAAAGTGCCTCTCTCACATCCCTCTTTCACCTCAACCCATTCATACCGAGTTCGAACTCCATATAGGAGTTGCGGGTTCCATCGTACAGGCGCCTGTACAGAAAAGGATCGACAGTCACATTCACCGAACACCACCAAACCGCCTCCAAAGGCGCGTCTCCATCCCATAAACTTGATCATGAACTCGAAAACAACACTCTCTTCCTTAATCGCCAGAAATCTCTAGCCCTAGCATCGAAAAACCCGTCGCTGTACATTTTTCACAACCAAAAACAGGTGTCGAACCCTTTAAATCCTGTACCAGGTTGTAGAGATTTACTTAAGCGACTCATTCATCTCCATTCTATGATTTATAGAATTTTATTCTTATTTCTTTGATTTGTTTTGCTTACTCTTTTTTTTACTGTATGAAAAATGAGGCGACGGCGGATTGTTTTGACTGATGAAAAATAGAAATTAGGTTATAAGGAAGTAGTTAAGGAGTATATATAGGCAGTTCAAATTATCTAGATATTTTATTTTTGATTATTTTATTCATTTTCAATACATTTCTATTTGTATTCGTCTTTAAAAATCCTTATGATCACGTACAATCTTCTAAAATCATGGAAATTGACATACAGCTACAGTTCGACATTACGGTCCCAACGAAACTGGTTTCGTCGAATTCCGACTCCGTTTGTTCACATAGCGTATTTTTAACTGTCGAAATACCGATTGTTTTTCACTCTAAAAATCCGTACGGCTACACAGTGACTCTACAAATTACGAAACTGGAAATATAACAACTATTTGACATTATGGATCCAACAAAACTAGTTTCATCGAATTCCGACTCCGTTTGCAAAACTGGCTATTTTTAAAGCTCTGGATGACCCATTTAAATATATAAATATATTTAAATAAAATTTAATTAAATATAAATAAATTTATATTATCGTATATATTCACAGTGGAATACCATACAGCTCAGAAAAATCCTATATTGATTCCTAACTTGATATTTCAATCTAGGTCAACCCGATATTCGATTTATATTGAAATTCCCTTTATAAAATATAAATAATTCCTTTATAAATTTTAAAGGAATTCCACAGCGACTTTTCTAAAATTTGATTTGGACATGAATCAAAATCTACACTACGAAATCCCGATTTTTCTCTTCCACTAGAAAGATATACTCCACCAGCTCCACACGTTTCTTGTTTCACACAAATCCGGCTTAAAACGAACCCTATACATTCAGTTGAAGTTCGAATCGCCAATTTACGAACTGCAGCGCCATTTCAAGCTCGATTTTAATTATAATATAATTTATACGTTCAACGATCGTTATTTAAATATATTCATTATCGTAATTCAATTCTAAACTGAATTATATATCACAGATGATCCAGTTCACAACATATCGCCATTTCAGCCAATTCTGATTATTTCAGAATAAAATATATTATTTAATTTATTATTTTAATTAAATATTCACCATTATTTAATTCCACGACCATTTAATTCACTATATCACTATTTATATAATTAAATAAATTAATTATAATACCTCTGCCAATGCGGGTCATTACAATCTTCCCCACTTAAAATAATTTCGTCCTCGAAATTGCTAAAAGGTAGAGGACGACCCTATCGACTGGTTAGAACATATTTGTTCACTTCTCAACTTCAGTTTCAACTGAACCAATTTAATTTCAATTAAATTATTTATTCATTCTTATCAACGAAAATTTCCAAAAATCCTGAAAATTTTCTAACGCCTTAACTCTTCGAAAAATTTCGCCAGCACCTCCTTTGTACTGGTCAATCGGTCAAACTCCAACTCACCTCTCTGGGCCATCTCCATCCCAAAATAAAATCAAACAGCCAAGCAGCTTGCCAATTCGGCTCATCAAAATCACCAAACTCATATATAATATAAACTGGTACCTTTTTGTCGAGCATATCATTATATCCTTTCCATCTGCTGTTAACTCAGCATATACCAATGTCATCCCAATCAAACTCTAATCAATTTTTATCCTCAACACAACCATTCGCTTACCCAAGCCAAATTCCATTTCAACTCGAGTTTCTTCTTGATTCCCAACTCTTAACTTGATTATCACATTACACTTAAAATTTGAATCTCACATTTCGATTTGTCTTGATATCATTCTAATTCAATCTCAGTTACCACTTTACTGGCTTTACTTTAATTCAAATCTGCTTTCACAAATTTCTTTTAATTTGTTTTTAATTTAAACAGTCTTTCCCTGAGAGTTTTTAAACAGTTTACTCTTTTCAAAAATCGAATTTTCCTTTTGAACATGTCACTGAGCCCTTAATTAATGTTCCATTAGTTAAATCACTTCTCTATTTCTTTATCAATATTTGTTAACCAAATTTTTCAATAACCATATTGGCTTTTTTGTGTTATTTGGAAAACATTTCCAAATATCGCCTTCCTTTATTTTCTAAACTTTAGAAAATATATGCTATTTATAATTGGAAAATATTCCAATTACTTATCTCTTTTCCGATCTCGTTTTATTTCTATACTTAGGAAATATTCTTTATTATATTCCCAGGCTTGCACTTATTTGGGTTAAAACGGATGTTGTGTAAAACATCGTTACGACAACCCAAATACTATACTCAACTAACTCTTATTCAACATTGATCTTCGAGCCTGAAATCTTACTATTTATTTGTTAATAATGAAATCAATCAAGTTGGGGTATAACTACCTCTCAGACCTTGACTGAATAAAATTTATAACGTCAAAATAGATATGACTACTTACTCGAATAATCAATACCATACAACTACTTCTTCACTTTTAAACACGTATGTACTTTCTCTTTCTACTTTTACTAGATTTTATTCCTAGTCTTCCTTTTTATTTTACTATTCTATTTTTAAGTTCGTTTCCTTATCGACTTCTATATATATCGATACGTTGATTTCTAACTATCAAATTTCTTAAAAATATTCCAACTCCTTAAATTCCCGGAAAAATTCGCCATAACCTCCTTTGTACTAGGAGCATCGAGATATTTCAAATAGCCTCCTATGGCCCTCACCAATCCAAAAGAAAAAGAATACGCCAAGCGGCTAGCCGATACGGCGCATAAAATCTCATATATGAATTAAATACATACCTTTTCGTCGAGCATTCTATTTATTTCACTTCTATACCTTATTCCAAACCTTTAACCTATATCCAACCATTTCCATTTTTGTTTCAACTCAATCAAAAAGTTTTAACTCGTTTCGTTAAGTACTTCCCTAATTAGCTCTTTTCACTATTGCACTTTATATTTGAACACAACATGTTTAAATCTAAGTTTAACTTGTTTATAACTAATTGAATTCCTTTTTCAACTTACGTTTCATATCAAATTTCGAAATCTAAGTTCTCGAATCCCATTTACCTTTCAAAGTTCAACTTTAATTAAAAATTCCATTAACCAACTTCTAGTTAACTGTTTTGCCTATTTCCCCTTTCATTTTGAATATTACCTATTCAAATATAAGTTTAACTTATATATCACTAGTTGGATTCCATTTTCAATTCTATTTGAATTCTATATTCAAATTCTATATCAAATTCCTATTTGAACTTCTCTAATCAAATTCTATTATTCAAATTCTATATATCAAATTCTATTATTCACATTCTATATTATAAATCCCATTTGAATTTCTATATTCAAATTCTATATCACTTCCATTGAATTTCATATATTCAAACTCCCTTTGAATTTCTATATTCAATTTCTATTTCAAACTTTCTTTATTCATTCTTTATTATAAATCCCATTTTGAAATTCAACACAACTTGTCTTTCCCAAAAAAAATTCAAAACAGTATCTTTGGTAGTAATTCGTCACTTACAACTTGAAAATGAATACTGATGATGCAGCTGTCATCATCAGAATCTATTTTCCAGTGATCGAAGTGAGTTCAATACTATAAAACCATTTCTAAACATTTCCACTTTGAAATTCATTTCAAAATATAATTCATACTGCTTGTAAAACAATTTAAAATCTCCCAGGATCTTAAATTTTCCTTATTTTTAATCCAAATATATTTACAAACACTTATCCAATTCTCCAGAGTTTTAACTCAATTTCTAGTTTAAATTTCAGATTTAACTCATCTGATTTCACGTATTTTACTTATATAAATTCTGATTGGCTATTTACATAACCATTTAATTTATAATCTTTCTCGATTATAATAACAACCAATATATCCAATATATATCAAAATATACCTTGGGTAAACTTATTTTCATTTACCCTCTTTTCAAAACATATCGTGTCGACCCATCTTATTCGAGTGTTTAGTAACTGCTACCGATACAATGGACAAACTGATCGATCAGAACCCATAAACAACTCAACCAATGAACCTCCACAATATAAAACAAATTTTTATATCAATAACAAATACGTTCACTCGTATATATACACTCAAACTCAATCTAGGGTATTACTAACCCTATCTCTACCGAGTCACGCCACAGAGCCAAGGTAATTCACTTAACTTAAGCTCTGATACCAACTGTAATTACCAGGATTTTTCGATGTTTGGGTTATCGACATCGAGTTTATATCGATAACCAAAGTCGCCAAAAATCCAGGTCATTACAGGTTAACTCTAACTAATTAATTCTAATCAATTACCCTAATTTGATTAACTCTAATCGATTACTCTAATTCGATTAATCTAACCGATTAACTCTAATTTGATTAACTCTAACCGATTAACTCTTAATCAACTAACTCTTCGTCCATATTCAGTTTCAAATATCGATGTTGAAATCGATTCTTACTTCTCTATATATGTCCTGACTTATATATTCTATTTATCCAATGATAAACATTTTATTTAATTTATAAAACCTTATTTATAAATTTATCTTCTTACTTTATCTGTTAAAATAGATTTCTCTTAAATGTTCACTTTAAATTCATATTCTGTTACATCCGTGTGCGAAGCACGGGTCTAAACCTTCCTAGTGTAAAATTCTCTTTTTATACAATCTATTCATTTTTCAAGTGTTTCCCTTTTATAGTCTATTTATTTTCGAAATAAATATTTTCTTTATAATTCCATTTATTTTCCTAAATAAATATTTCTTTATGATTCTATTTATTTTCTAAATAAATATTTCTATTTAAAATCTATTTATAAATGTTTTATAAATATTCCCTTTTCAATTCTATTTGTAAATGTTTACAAATACTTCTTCTTTATTTGTTTTCACAAATATTTCCTCTTTCTATTTTATCATATTTATTTCCCTAAATAAATATTTATTTTTATAATATCATATTTAAAAATGTTTCTCTTTATAACATCTTTTGATTTTATAAATATTTCTTTTTCAATATAACATTGAAATTTTCCTTTTTAACATTCCAGTATTCCTTATGGTATTTAACGTACCATATAACAATGATCGGTATCATTCAAACATTCAAAATCAACAACAGATTTCATATCACATCATATAACACAATATATGAAAAAACAATAAAATAAATGTTAAGGAACCCAGTTGGGTCCCTCCGACATGTTTCCCTGCATCCACAGATGTTAATCACATAAATAACACGAATATGAAATATTCTGATAACAGAATCAATATTCGGTTAACGTATATCGTTATCTATATTTTCAACCAATTTACTAGCAGTTCAACCAAACAACCAACACACAACAAATATTTACCAGATATAGAAATACGTTATAAAAATATAACTGAGAAGAGTTAGTGAGTTTTACTCACATTGGTCGGTGATCGTTAAATAACGATTATCGGTCATTGATTTGATTCAGGCGTTTAATTTCACCATAAATCCAAACGAGCTCCACTTCACTCCCGGTCAGTTCCATTGGCCCTCCTCCATACGATCCCAATGAATCTGACCGTTTCCAAAACTGATAACGTATGAGGAAGATATTGTCATTACAAGACGATACACTATTTATATTAACTAAATTTAATCTATTTAAGTATTGGGCCTCGCTTGTGATTCTCGGCCCAAAACCCTTACAAAACCCATACTCGCTCTATTCATCTTCCTCCATCTCAAGAAAATCACATCGCCTGCTTTCCTGAAATGGCCATTGCCGCCCTTTACATCCCCAATAACTCACTCATCTCTCCACTTAAATTCAAAATAAAATCATCTAAATACATCTCATTCCATCCTCTTTCAATCCATGCTCAAATCACACAACTCGTTTGCTTCAAACGAGATGCGATTTACTAGTTGTCGCGCGTATTACAGAGGACTTGCGACCTTCATTTTCACCAAAGACCACAACAATCCTACCAACGAACCTCATTTCACTTCACACACCCAAATATCACCTTCAAAACTCGAACCACGACTCCTATCCTTTCGATTCTCAAACTCTAGTTTAGTGTATATTTTCGTGATTCGGGAATCCGCTTTGCACTGTCCAGAATGGATATCAAATGGAAGCTCTACTCCTCATGATTCCAAATATACAATTTCCTTGTTTATAGAGGTGTATACGATTTGTTTTTGATTTATTATAACTCATGAAATTTGTTGTGGAAGAGTGTTACTGGCGGGGGAAATTTCCTTTGATTGGAGAATGAAATTTTAGGGTTAGGAGAGTTAAGGTATATTTATAGGTAGATTTTATTATTTTTATATTCAATTATTTAATTTCTTTTTAAGCAACAGCTATTTGTATTGTTGAATAAAAAAATTCCTATAATCACATACAATATCCAAAAATCATGGAAATTGGCATACTACTAGAGTTTGTCACTACGGACCCAACGAAACTGGTTTCGTCGAATTCTGACTCCGTTTGCTCACATAGCGTATTTTTAACTGTCAAAATGCTGACTGAATTTCACTTTAAAAATCCGTACAGCCACACACTGACTCTAAAAATTCACGAAACTTGACATCTAACAATAATTTAATATTGTGGATCCAACAAAATTAGTTTCGTCGAAAACGGAGGTCGTATGCACAACTGGCTATTTTTAAAAAGCTCTAAATAGCCCATTTAAATATATAAATTAATTCAAAAATAATTAAATTTAATATTTAAAAATAAATATTATCGTATATATACACAAAATATATTACACAGGTCCATATCGGGATTTATAACTCGATATTCCAAATCCAGTGTTACATCGATATCCGATTTATATATAAAATCCTTTTATAATATAAATATATATTTATAAATTTCAAAGGAATTCCATAGCGACTTTTCTAAAATTTGGTTTGGACATAAACCAAAATCTACACAATGAAATCCTGAATTTTCTCTTCCATTAGAAAAATATCGTTCAACAGATTCAAACGTTTCTCGTTTCACAGAAATCCGATTCAAAACGGACCCTGTATATTCAGTTGAAGAATCGCCAAATAGCGAACTGTCGCGCCATTTGGAGCTCGATTTAAATTATATTATAATTATACGTTCAAACTTCATTTAAATAATATATTCATTATTCTAATTCAATTCCAAACTGGATTATAGCTTATATATGATCCAATTCACATCGTATTGTGAATTCTACTATTTTCGACTATACTGGAATTAAAATATATTATTTAATTATTGTGTTAATTAAATATTCCTTATTTTTTAATTCTGGTCATTTTAAATTACCAAATCTTTATTTAAATAATTAAATAAATTATTTATTATCCGGCGGGTCATTACATTCTTCCTCCCTTAAAATAATTTCGTCCTCGAAATTGTTAAGGTAGAAAACAAACCCTATTAACTAGGTAAAATTGATTTATTTACTTATTAACTTCAGTTTCAACTGAACCCATTTATTTCAACTGAAATATTAATTTCAACTAAATTATTTATTTATTTTGATTAACGAAAATTTCCAAAAATTCTGAAAATTTTCTAACACCCGAAATTTTCGAAAAATTTCGCCAGCATCTCCTTTGTGCTAGTCAATAGTTCAAACCCAAACTCGCCTCTCTAGGCCCTTTTGTTTCAAAAAGAAAATCAAAAAGCCAAGCGGCTTGCCGATTCAACACATAAAACCTTATATGGAAATTTAAATATGTATCGGGCATATCATTATATCCTTGCACTTGCTTCTACTCAATACCTGCTGATCATATATCCATCTATACCAATCGATTTCCAATTAATTTCAATCAATCAAATCTCAACACAATTATTCGCTTATCCAAAGCCAAATTCCATTTCAAACTCGAGTTCCATTCTCGATTCCAAACTCCTAACTCACCAATCCAATACCATTTCAGATTCTTATCTCATAATTCAAAATCTGATTTTACTTGATATGTTATATTCCAATTCAATTTCCAGTTAATTGGTTTCAATTCAATTCCATCTTGCTTTCACAAATTTCTATTTAAATTTGTTTTTGTTCAAACAATCCCTCCTGGGAGTTTTTAAGCAGTTTATCTCTTTCAAAAATTAAATATTCCTTTTCAGGATTCAAAACAACTTGTTTTCTCAAAACAATTCAACACAAATTCTTTGGTAGTAATTCATCACTTACAACTCGAAAATGAACACTGATGATGTGGCCAGCATCATCAGAGTTATTTCCCAGCTATTGAAGTGAGTTCAATACTATATCACTTTTCAAAACCATTTCTTAATCATTGCCATTTTGAAATTATTTCAAACTATCTTTATAATGTTTGGAAAACAATTAAAAATCTCCCAGGATTTTAAAATTCTCATCTACTTAATCCAAATCCACTTACAAACACTCTTTCAACTTTTAGGAATTTTAATTCTAATTCTGATTTAAATTCAGATTTAATTCATCTGATTCCATATATTATACTTATCTGAATTCTAATTGGTTATATTTAACCATTTCACTTTTTATAATCTCATTTGATTATAATAACAACCAACACTTCCAACATACTATAATATTTCCAATATTAATCATTCGTTTATATCAAAATATAGTTTGGGTAAAATTATTTCATTTACCCTCTTTTCAAAACATACTGTGTCGGTTTATCGTATTCAAGCGTTTAGAAACTCCTATCGATACAGTGGATCGAACTGATCGACTAGAATTCACAAACTACCCAACCAATAAATCTCCATAATATAAAACAATTTTATATCAAATAACAAATGTGTTCACTCGTATATATACACTCAACTCAATCTAGGGTATTGCTAACCCCATCTCTACTGAGTCAGGCCACAGAGCCAAGGTAATTACTTAACCTTTAGCTCTGATACCACTGTAACGAACTAGGATTTTCTACTTCGAAAATCAACACAAAACTACCATGTTGACTATTCAGACATCGTAAATACATGATCATTAATAGAAAGAACTTAGTGGGTGAGAATAGATAAGATAGAAAATTAGAATAGAAGAAGAAGATGAAGACCACCACAGAACAGAATCAGAGTAATATGAATCTCACAGTGGAATGAATAAAATAAAATATATAACATAACTTTGCAATAGAACAGTATATATATATCATAACATTATCAGAGTACAACACTTACACACAGCGGAAATAACAATAGCTTTATAATTCTGAAGTCTCCTGCTTCAAGCTCCTCAAATATATCTGTAAAGACCTGAACTACTTGACTGCCCGTACAAATTTGGGCACCCAAGAGTTTAGGGAAAACAAAACAAAATAAACTCTGGGTCAGTCGTGGCACTGGTGTTAGTAAACTCAAATCATTTGGTTTAACTTTCAAAATCCTTTTTCAAAGGAAATGATAATCATAAGACCAATCCACACATAAACACGGATGATTTTTACCTTACGATAACCCAAAACAGTTTTGGAAATCAATACTTCTCTGATATTATAATAGTGTCTAATCACAAGTAATTAACAATCTAGCAAAACACTTACATCTTACATTCCACATATATAGTATACAAACAAAATCACGGGCTCTTATTGGGGATTGGATTCCGACTATGACAAGGTATGGGACCACCTGCCGATAGTGTATCTCTATAGGCAAATACACTGGGTTCAATAAGAACGTCTTGCAACCCGACCCACACATGACTGACCACTCATTGTGCTGGAGTGTATCGAATGTATATCACCAACGGTTGGCAGCTATCCACCATTTCCCGAAAAGGGACAGTATCGAAAATAGATAAAAGAATGAAATGGATTTTCTCTAGAGAGGTGATATACACCCTAATGGGAGCGACCCACCTAGCCATGTTGCCTGCCTGATTTCTGTCATTTCCCGGTTGATGAGGCTTGAGGTCATAACGTATCTTTTGGAACATCTGAACCCCTTTGCTTTGAATGCCACATCGTTATACCCGCCAAATCACAAATCGATTTCCCCAAAATTACCAGGGTATCAAGCTAAGAGAAACGAATTCCTCCACCACCAAATGTAAGTACGTTTGAAGAGACCAACTTACGCGATCCGTTAGATATACTTTGTTAGACATTCATCCATTCATGTTGTCCTGGGATTGGACAAACCGAAGGCACTATTCTGTAAACAGGATAGCCTTTGCGTAACTACGTCTTCAATTATTTTCATCATATTTGATCGCAACGCTAACGTTCATATAGAGTGGTTTTCAAATAATGAATCTGATCCTAGTCTCTCCGTATTGATGACGAAAAATGGTCAAAAACTTTTTTAGTCGGTGATTTAACTATCAAAGAAAAATAGGTGTACAACCAACGATCTTATTTCCAGATAGAAATTCGATCGATCAAGCATCAATCAACACTGATCTCCTTTAATTTAATTTATCATTAATTTATTCATTTCCCATTTCTATATATTTGTAAGTTCTTATTTTCTAAATTTAGAAAATATACTTTATTAATCATTGGAAAACATTTCCATATTTGTTCTCATTCCTTATTTTCTATATTAGAAAACATTTCTGATTCTTATTTGGAAAACATTTCCAAAAACTCCTTCATTGGATTTAACAGATGTTTAAATAAAACATCGCTAAGCCAATTCAAACCATTACACTCATTAACTAAGTTCAGTTAACCAACCCTCACTATCAAATCCTAACCATTTCTTAATTAAAACTGAAGCCAATCACGTTGGGGGTATAATTACCTCTCAGACCTTAACTGAACAACATTTCTAACCTCGAAATAGACAAAGTTCACCTTTCAAATCTTTAACAGACTTCCTTACGTAACTTTCGGATTTTATTTACGAATTCATTTCTTTTATACAAATCATTTGATTATAACAATAGTGTTCAAATCCCTATTTCTGAAATATCTAACTTCAAAATATAACTTTTATTCCTTCATTTTAATAAATAACTAAATAGACAATTTATAAAGAAATCATTAAATCTTGATTAAAAACGGAAAGTGTACTTTCCCGAATTCGATATAATCGAATTCCAACGTATAACTCTCTTTCGAAAAATCTCTATTCGATAACTCTTTTTCGAATAAACTATATTCGATAACTCTTTCTTCGAATAACTATATTCGATAACTCTTTCTTTGAATAACTATATTCGATAATCTCTCTTCGAATGATTTACATTCGATTAACTCTCTTCGAATGATTTGCATTCGATTAATCTCCTTTCGAATAAACTATATTCGATTAACTCCCTTAATTCTATTCAAATAAACTATTTCGAATAACTCCTTTAATTCTATTCGAATAAACTATTTTGAATAACTCCTTTAATTCTATTCGAATAAACTATTTCGAATAACTCCTTTGGATTAACTCATTTGGATTAACTCGGTTTGATTAACTCATCTTAACTAACTCAACTCGATTAACTCAACTTATTTAACTCCTATCGAATAACTAATATTCGATTATATTTGAATAACTATGTCAGTTTTAATTTATTTCAAATGGATAATATTCGATTTAACTCCATTCGCTTGACTCTAGATCGCAACGATCACAATGGTTACGCCTGATTCCCTCAGGAAACATCCGACTGTCTTAGGCTATCTGCAGCCCTGCGAATTACGCTAGCAGTCGTACGAAATGACAAATCATCCTGAATAATTATGTTTGACTAACTCTATCTCAAATAACTATATTTGATCAACTCTAATTGAATAACTAATATTCAATTAATCCTAATTCAATTAACTATGTTCAATTTACTCTATCTGGTTAACTCTTACTGGTTAACTCTATCTAATTAACTCTAACTGATTAACTCTAATCAATTACTCTAATTCGATTAATTATAATTCGATTAACTCTAACCGAATAACTCTAATTCGATTAACTCTTCTTCCATATTCAGTTTCAAATATCGATATTGAAATCGATTCTTACTTCTCTATATAAGTCCTGACTTATATATTCTATTTATCCAATGATAAACATTTTATTTAATTTATAAAACCTTATTTATAAATTTATCTTCTTACTTTATCTGTTAAAACATATTTCTCTTAAATGTTCACTTTGAATTCATATTCTGTTATATTCGTGTGCGAAGCACGGGTCTAAACCTTCCTAGTGTAAAATTCTCTTTTTATACAGTCTATTCATTTTTTAAGTATTTCCTTTTTATAGTCTATTTATTTTTGAAATAAATATTTTCTTTATAATTCTATTTGTTTTCCTAAATTAATATTTCTTTATGATTCTATTTATTTTCTGAATAAATATTTCGATTTAAAATCTATTTGTAAATGTTTTACAAATATTCCCTTTTCAATTCTATTTGTAAATGTTTTACAAATGCTTCCTTTTTTATTTTTTTTCACAAATATTTCCTCTTTGTATTTTATCATATTTATTTCCCTAAATAAATATTTCTTTTTATAATATCATATTTAAAATGTTTCTTTTTATGACATCTTTTGATTTTATAAATATTTATTTTTCAATATAACATTGAAAATTTCCTTTTTAACATTCCAGTATTCCTTATGGTATTTAACGTACCATATAACAATGATCGGTATTATTCAAACATACAAAATCAACAACATATTTCATATCACATCATATAACACGATATATGAAAAAATAGTAAAATAAATGTTTAGGAACCCAGTTGGATCCCTCCGACCTGTTTCCTTGCATCCACACATGTTAATCACATAAATAACACGAATATGAAATATTCTGATAACATAATCAATATTTGATTAACGATTTATATCTATATCATTATCTATATTTTCAACCAATTTACTTGCAGTTCAACCAAACAACCAACACACAACAAACAACCATCATTTACCAGTTATAGAAATACGTTATAAAAATATAACTGAGAAGAGTTAGTGAGTTTTAATCACATTGGTCGGCGATCGTTAAATAACGATTATCAGTCATTGATTTGATTAAGGCGTTTAATTTCACCATAAATCCAAACGAGCTCCAATTCACTCCCGGTCAGTTCCATTGGGTAGTCCTCCTCCATTCGATCCCGGCGAATCTGACTGTTTCCAAAACCGATAACGTATGAGGAAGATATTGTCATTACAAGACGATACACTATTTATATTAACTATATTTAATCTATTTAATTATTGGGCCTCACTTGTGATTCTCGGCCCAAAACCCTTACAAAACCCATACAAGCTCTATTCATCTTCCTCCAGCTCAAGAAAATCACGTCGCCTGCTTTCCTGAAATGGCCATTGCCGCCCTTTACATCCCCAATAACTCACTCATCTCTCCACTTTCATCTAAATACATCTCATTCCATCCTCTTTCAATCCATGCCCAAATCACACAACTCGTTTGCTTCAAACGAGATGCGATTTACTGGTTGTCGCGCGTATTACAGAGGACTTACGACCTTCGTTTTCATCGAAGACCACAACAATCCTACCAACGAACCTCATTTCACTTCACAAACCCAAATATCACCTTCAAAACTCGAACCACGGCTCCTATCCTTTCGAATCTCAAACCATAGTTTACCGTATATTTTTGTGCTCCAGGAATCCGCTTCGCACAATCCAAAATGGATATCAAATGGAAGCTCTACTCCTCATGATTCCAAATATACAATTTCCATGATTTATAGAGGTGTATACGATTTGTTTTTGATTTATTATAACTCGAAATTTGTTGTGGAAGAATGTTACTAGCGGCGGAAATTTCCTTTGACTGGAGAATGAAATTTTAGGGTTAGGAGAGTTAAGGTTTATTTATAGGTAGATTTTATTATTTTTATATTCGATTATTTAATTTCTTTTTAAGCAATCGCTATTTGTATTATTGAATAAAAAAATTCCTATAATCACATACAATATCCAAAAATCATGGAAATCGACATACAACTAGAGTTTGTCACTACGAACCCATCGAAACTGGTTTCTTCGAATTCCGTAACGACCCGGAAAATCTGAACCAATTTAAATTTTTTAAATTGGCTAAAATAATGGATTTTAAATATTTAAAATAAATATTTTAAATAGTAGCAATGAAAAGTGAGTTTGAATCGACGTTTGAAAACGAATATAATTAATTCTAATTATAAACAAGGCCTGAAATGGCGCGGTAGTTTCAAAATTTGAATTCAAACTTTGACTGACAGTACCGGGTGCAAAACAAAACGGATTTGAGTGAAACTAAAAATATTTAAATCTGTTAGTGAATACCTTTCTAACGAATCTGAAAAATCAAAGTTTCATAGCGGGATGCAAAAGTTATGGCCAAATGAATTTTCAGAAAGGTCGCTATGGAATTTATATAGCCCGTGAAATTGGCCATTTTGCAAACGACCTCGGAATTCGACGAAACCACTTTTGTAGGATCCAGGATGTGAAGTTATTGCTAGGTTTCAAATTTCATAATTTTTGAAGCTAGTATGTGAGTGTGGCAAAGGAAAATGTGTTTTGGTCAATTACAGTTAAATTGGATCGACCAGAAATGGGCCATTTTTCAAACGGTCTCAGAATTCGACGAAACTAGTTTTGTTGGGACCGTATCGTCAAAACATAGCCAGATTTATTTTTCTGGAATTTTTCGAATCAGTTTGTGGCCCTAGCAAATTGAAATGTACGTTCAAATCGAATATTGAATGTTATATATTTTAATTTGAAGGAAAACTGACTGAAACATTCGAATGGGCCTACGAAACATATCCCATTGTGTTCGGAATGGGGGTAAAACGCTAGGGACGACAGTCGTTGGGTTTAAAAAGGAGTTCATTTGTGAAAACCCTAATTTTTTGAAATATATATATTCCGGCCAATCAGATTTTTTATATAAAAAAACTCTTTCTCTCTCCCCGACGTCAACAGCGGAAACCCCTTCGCCAGTTCCCAAGCGTTTTGCCGCCGCCACATCCACTTTCAGCAACGCCTCCAGTTGGGGTTTTTGTTCGCCTCCCTCCCGTCTTCAAATCAGACCCAACCTCACCCTTCCTCGTGGTGTCTTCGTCGAGATCCAGGCCTCTGAAGTCAGCGCCTTTGAAGAGCCGCCGTGCCCTCCTCCCTACGTTGAAGTGGACCCCACCGGGCTGCGCACGTGCGCCCCTCGACGCTCTACAGCGTGGCGTTGGCCGATCGTCTTCTAGCTCCACGGATTTGCAGAAAATCGCCGACCAAGTTTGGAGCAAAAACTGAAGGTACACGGCCTTTAATTTTAAAAGTGATTTCAACTCTTTAAAACCGTCGCGAAATTCGAACAACTTCTAAAAATCGTATCTTTTTGCTATGTGGTCGAAATTCAGTGAAACAAGAGAAAGTGGACTCGTGTGGACATCTTCTACATTCTAGTAGAGACCACATATTTTTCTGAGCCTTCTGCTATTTTTGGTGGAGTGGAACCCAATGTGAGATTTCTAATTTATAAACGATATGGAAAACGACGATGTATAAATTATATAGTCGATGTATGAGTTATATAAGCGTTGTACACCTCATGCATAAGCGTTGTATAAGTTGTACGTTCGATGTATAAGTTATATATGCGTTGTAAAAATTATATATGTGTTGAAATAGAAGTGAAAAGCTATATATATATATATATATATATATATATATACGCCCCTCGTCCACAAACCATGGACGATATTTATTGGTTGTGATTGGTGTGAAAATTGATTGATAGCGAATGGTTGATTGGAATTGTTTGTGGTTGATATTGATTGATTGTGGTTGAAAAATACCCGTTTGTGGTTGAGAAATATTTGGTTGAAACCACATAGGATTAGTTTGTGGAAATGAAATAAATATACATGCCGCCTGCGTGCGAACTAGATGCATGATTCCCCATTGTCAAAAACCGCGAGGTTTTAAGGTAGAGCGAGGAGCCGTACTAGGGACGGTCCCGGTTTTAACTACCCTGCCGTTATGCTGCCGAAATTTTGAATAATATTCATGTGTTTGAATTTTTTTCATTTGTTAAAACTATATTTATTCGTTGAATAGAAAACCGTCATGTGTTGAGGCGATATTCATTCGTTGGATAGAAATTCATGTGTTGAATGGTATTTGTGTTTTAAATATAAAAATCACATTTTTATCTATGTATAGAAACTATAGAAAACCTTCATGTGTTGAATCGATATTAATTCGTTGAATTGAAATTCATGTGTTGAATGGTATTCGTGTTTTAAATATAAAAATCACATTTTTATCTATATATAGAAACTATAGAAAACCTTCATGTGTTGAATTGATATTCATTCGTTGAATTGAAATTCATGTGTTGAATGGTATTCGTGTTTTAAATATAAAAATCACCTTTTTATCGATATATATAAACTATAGAAAACCTTCATGTGTTGAATCGATATTCATTCGTTGAATTGAAATTCATGTGTTGAATGGTATTCGTGTTTTAAATATAAAAATCACCTTTTTATCGATTTATATAAACTATAGAAAACCTTCATGTGTTGAATCGAAATTCATTCGTTGAATTGAAATTCATGTGTTGAATGGTATTCATATTTTGAAAAAAATTGTTTTATAATAAAAATCCCATTTTTAACATCAATATGAAATGTATAAAATAATCTTGTTTTGAAATAAATTGTTTTATAATAAAAATCCTATTTTTATCACCTATATTAACTATATAAAATAGTCATGTTTTGAAATAAATTGTTTTACATTAAAAATCACATTTTTATTATATACATGAATTGTTAAAGATAGTGAAGTGTTGAAATAGAAGACAGATAGATAAAAATATCATTTTTATCAAATGTATGAAAAGAATATAACTTTGAAATCGAAGAATCGATATATATATAAATAGAATTAAAATATATCGAATAACGACGCTGCAGTTCGTATTTTGAAACCGTGATTTCAAACAATTAGTACGGGAGATCCGACCATCGGATTTTCTCGAAACCGCAACCGTTGGGTCCGCTTTGGAAATATCTTTCCAACGGCACCAACTTTGTAAAGATCCAACGGTTGGATTGTCTGGAATGTTTAAATCAAATATGAAGAAAAACAATGCCAGAATTGATTATATTTATATATATATATATAAATATAACTATATATAATCGAATAACGACGCTGTACTTCGTATTTTGAAATCGAAACTTCAAACGATTATACCGGGAGATCCGACCGTCGGAATTTCCCGAAACTGGAACCGTTGGATTCGTATTGAAAAGATCTTTCTAATGATGTAAATTTTGTGAAGATCCAACGGTTAGATTTTCAGATATGTGTAAATCAAATCTGAAGAAAAACAGCGCCATGGCCGCGTTATGGCCCGAAGCGTCGTTTTGAATAAATTGGCTATTTTAAAATAAATAAAAATAGCGATAAATCGTTATAAAATATTACAAACGATATGGATGTGATTTAGAAATTAACTGAAGGTTAGCTAAGTCGAATGGTTTCCTGGATTTTGATCTGATGTTGGTTTCGGCCTTCGGGGTTAATATTTGGGAAATCGTTCTCTTACTGATTGATGGTTAGTGACTAATGAATTGAAATGATGCGTATGTATGTTAGTGTTGCACTTGTTTACTATATACGCGAATTGCTCAGAAAGACCGGGTTTATCCCATTCTGAATAACTGAATCGACGATAAGAAATCGAAGATGAAGACGGTGGTCGAAGACCGGAGATCTTCACCTCGTTTGGATGGTAACCGAGGTCCTGATTGGGAGGCATCCCGAAATATGGATAATGAGTGGTGACCATCCAGACGTACGTGGTGATCGATGGGTTTGCGAGGTATTTAGTGCCTCCGGTTTCGTTAAGACCCAGAACGGACTTGTAAATGGACAGTGTGTCTGACGTTGGAATTTATTCTGTGTGATTGATAGCTATCAGTTGCACGATGTGAATTGCCTGTGTGGCATGCTAAGATGCAGTGATCAGGGCTTCTGTTGAAAAGCAAAGTCTTGTGGTGATGATCAAAGCCCCCGCCTGTGTGGCAAAGCTTTGTGTATAACATAAAATCGCGAGCCTCACACCCCGGTGCGAACTAGAAACGGGAAAGGACCTCAGGGAGGACATGCTTTTCTTTCTAGTTAGAAGTGGCATCAGTGGTTTTACACGCCCTGACGAGTTTGACTTATGTGGTTGTTGCTGTTGCGAGGCGCCTCGGTTTGATCGGACGATTCGGGTCCGATGGAGTCATTCGTTGACTCATTTACGCCCCAAAGGGCGGGGAAACGTATTGTTCAGGCACTATAATCCACTCCGGGTGGACCGGCCCTGTCGCTCCAAGGGGCTGTTGCGGCTATTCCGGAGGCTCGGGCTAGAGAGTCTCGAAGTCGGTAAGGACTATCTTTTGCCTTGGTTCATGACGGAAATCCAATTTCCAAATACCTGACTGTGCGGTTTCGATTATATATATATTTGCGACATAGTGGCATGGGATGCTAATGTCGTCTATGATTGATAGTTATGATTTGAAATTGTTTTTGAAACATATAAACACTAGTAGTAATATCAAATGCTTTTGTTTTATTCGTATCAAGCATATCTTGGCCATTATAAGGTAAAAACTCTATCCTCCGATTTGCGTTGCATTGTGTGATGGGAACTGAGTCTTATAATGGCTTCATTTTTATTAAAAGCATTGCAATATTTAAAAGAAAGATTTGTTTTTAAAGCACTGGCAATCCAATGGAGTAAACCCGTTCCACGAAAGTGGCGTGGTCCTGTGATTAGCCATATTGTAAATGTGTTGAGTAGATTTCTCATACCAGTCCCATGACTGACTCGTAGTTTGTTTCACTTTCAAACTCGGGTGCCCCTTTTTCTACACGGGCAGCCTTTTATTCAGGTTTAGTTGGCTCTTTCTGGATAGCTGGAGCTGAAGATGGATTCTATTATTTATCTCTTTTTATGCTGTTCAGCTCCTATTGTACATATTTTGTTTGTTTCCGCTGTTGACATTTATGTATAACTGAACTGTATTTGTACTAAGTATGATCCTGTATACTGTGTAACTCTGATGATTACGTTTATCCTGTGTATTCTATTGTACATTATCTGGTGTATTTATTTAATTCTGTTCTGCTATTATCTGTTTCTGTGTTATATTCCAAAGATTACCCTTGTCTCCGTCTGTACGGGAAATGGGGTCGTCTACCATATAATGCTTCGAATGGCGACATTGTTAGGTTCTCCTGGTAGCTGGTATTATATGAGAATTCAGCCAAATGCAGATGGTCTTCCCATGATCCAGACTTGATCGTGGAAGAAGCAGCTCAACAGGATATTGAGATTACTCCAGAATTAGCTGTGAGAAGAGAGCCGCTCAAGATTATCGGCAAAGAAACCAAAGAGCTGAGGAACAAGAAGGTTTACTTAGTCAAAGTGCAATGGAGTGGAGATCCGCGAGATTGTACTTGGGAAACTGAGGAGAGCATTCAGAAAGCCTATCCTAAGTGTCGAGTAGATATCTCTGATTGACTCCGGTGCAAGGTACATTTACCATACTTTGCATTACCAATTAGTTCTCTACTCTGTTGTTATTTTCTTTCCATGGATGTGCATTTTTAATTCTATAGTCTGAATGATTTTAAAAGAGTATAGAAATGGATTAGTATATTTTTGAAAAATTAAAAACAATTTGATTGTTGTTTGTGTTGTGTGATAGTATATTTGATTAATTAAAATTATTAAAACGATAGTTAATTTAATCCATAATAGAATGAATGGTAGAATTTATTCGATTAAATCACACATTGAACTGATTAGAAAATAGTTAGAAATATATCCTTGTGCATTATATATGTTTGAACAGGTAAATGGATAGCTGTTGAGTAAAGAATTTATTTGCGTGCCCGACAAATAGGTAAACCTTAATGAGTTGGATGCGAAATATTATTATATCAACTCCTATGAATGCCATTGGATGCGGAGTGCTGGTTATTCTATGTGTAATAATAAACGTCGCCATAGGATAGTAACAATTAATTTTGAACTACATTACATGGCATACTTCTAAAGATAGGCATACTTCATCATATACCACATAAGCATTTGGAGCTTGTGTGACGAGGTGAAAGATTTACCATATGAGCGAGAGGCTTGTATGGCGATGACTATATTTTACAGGTTGAACTGATGACTGATATGGACTATTTAAAATATAACGATAAAATTGCCAGGTTAATAAAAATCCCACACGGGTCTGGAGTTGACAATAATCACGTCTCTCTAGTTATTAGATACGGCACATGGACTATTTATTTCCCATACGGGACGAGGTGATGAGGATTTATCCTCTGGAGCATTTAAAATACACACTCCCTCAGGCTTTGACAGGGTGACAAGAATTTATTCTCTGGAGTTATTATCAATATACGCTCCCCTTTAAACACCAGAATATATCACTATAAATATGTGTATGCTTATTAGGATTTATTGGGTACCTAATACGGCCCAATAAATTTCCAAACCTCTCCCCGTACAAAGGAGGTTATGGCGAAATTTTTCGAAAATTCCGGGTGTTAGCCAAATTTTTGAAAAATTTGAAAATTCTCAGAAACTGAAAAGTTGGAGAATGGAAGCCAGATTGAACGTAGAGTTGATTAATCAAACTGCTTTCGACTTTGTTCCTTTTCAGGGACGAAAAGTTTTAAGTGGGGGAGATTGTAACGACCCGGAAAATCTGAACCAATTTAAAATTTTTAAATTAGCTAAAATAATGTATTTTAAATATTTAAAATAAATATTTTAAATAATAGCAATGAAAAGTGAGTTTGAATCGACGTTTGAAAATGAATATAATTAATTCTAATTATAAACAAGGCCTGAAATGGCGCGGTAGTTTCAAAATTTGAATTCAAACTTTGGCTGACTATACCGGGTGCAAAACAAAACGGATTTGAGTGAAACCAAAAATATTTAAATCTGTTAGTGAATACCTTTCTAACGAATCTGAAAAATTGATGTTTCATAGCGGGATGCAAAAGTTATGGCCAAATGAATTTTCAGAAAGGTCGCTATGGAATTTATATAGCCCGTGAAATTGGCCATTTTGCAAACGACCTCGGAATTCGACAAAACCACTTTTGTTGGATCCGGGATGTGAAGTTATTGCTAGGTTTCAAATTTCATAATTTTTGAAGCTAGTATGTGAGCGTGGCAAAGGAAAACGTGTTTTGGTCAATTACAGTTAAATTGGATCGACCAGAAATGGGCCATTTTTCAAACGGTCTCAGAATTCGACGAAACTAGTTTTGTTGGAACCGTATCGTCAAAACATAGCCAGATTTATTTTTCTGGAATTTTTCGAATCAGTTTGTTGCCCTGGCAAATTGAAATGTACGTTCAAGTCGAATATTGAATGTTATATATTATAATTTGAAGGAAAACTGACTAAAACATTCGAATGGGCCTACGAAACATATCCTATTGTGTTCGGAATGGGGGTAAAACACTAGGGACGACAGTCGTTGGGTTTAAAAAGGAAATCATTTGTGAAAACCCTAATTTTTTGAAATATATATATTCCGGCCAATCAGATTTTTATATAAAAAAAACTCTTTCTCTCTCCCCGACGTCAACGGCGGAAACCCCTTCGCCAGTTCCCAAGCATTTTGCTGTCGTCACATCCACTTTCAGCCCCGCCTCTAGTTGGGATTTTTGTTCGCCTCCCTACCCTCTTCAAATCAGACCCAACCTCGCCCTTCCTCGTGGTGTCTTCGTCAAGATCCAGGCCTCTGAAGTCAGCGCCTTCGAAGAGCCACCGTGTCCTCCTCCCTACGTCGAAGTGGATCCCACCGGGCTTCGCACGTGCGCCCCTTGACGCTCTACAGCATGGCGTTGGCCGAACGTCTTCTAGCTCCACGGATTTGCAGAAAATCGCTGACCTAGTTTGGAGCAAAAACTGAAGGTACACGGCCTTTGATTTTAAAAGTGATTTCAACTCTTTAAAACCGTCGTGAAATTCAAACAACTTCTAAAAATCGTATCTTTTTACTATGTGGTCGAAATTCAGTGAAACAAGAGGCAGTGGACTCGTGTGGACATCTTCTACATTCTAGAAGAGACCGCATATTTTTCTGAGCCTTCTGCTATTTTTGGTGGAGTGGAACCCAATGTGAGATTTCTAATTTATAAACGATATGGAAAACGACGATGTATAAATTATATAGTCGATGTATGAGTTATATAAGCGTTGTACACCTCATATATAAGCGTTGTATAAGTTGTACGTTCGATGTATAAGTTATATATGCGTTGTAAAAATTATATATGTGTTGAAATAGAAGTGAAATGCTATATATATATATATATATATATATATATATATATATATATATATATATACACGCCCCTCGTCCACAAACCATGGACGATATTTATTGGTTGTGATTGGTGTGAAAATTGATTGATAGCGAATGGTTGATTGGAATTGTTTGTGGTTGATATTGATTGATTATGGTTGAAAAATACCCGTTTGTGGTTAAGAAATATTTGGTTGAAACCACGTAGGATTAGTTTGTGGAAATGAAATAAATATACATGCTGCATGCGTGCGAACTAGTTGCATGATTCCCCATTGTCAAAAACCGCGAGGTTTTAAGGTAGAGCGAGGAGCCGTACTAGGGACGGTCCCGGTTTTAACTACCCTGCCGTTATGCTGCCAAAATTTTAAATAATATTCATGTGTTTGAATTATTTTCATTTGTTGAAACTATATTTATTCGTTGAATAGAAAACCTTCATGTGTTGAGTCGATATTCATTCGTTGGATAGAAATTCATGTGTTGAATGGTATTCGTGTTTTAAATATAAAAATCACATTTTTATCTATGTATAGAAACTATAGAAAACCTTCATATGTTGAATCGATATTAATTCGTTGAATTGAAATTCATGTGTTGAATGGTATTCGTGTTTTAAATATAAAAATCACCTTTTTATCGATATATATAAACTATAGAAAACCTTCATGTGTTGGATCGATATTCATTCGGTCAATTGAAATTCATGTGTTGAATGGTATTCGTGTTTTAAATATAAAAATCACCTTTTTATCGATTTATATAAACTATAGAAAACCTTCATGTGTTGAATCGAAATTCATTCGTTGAATTGAAATTCATGTGTTGAATGGTATTCATATTTGGAAAGAAATTGTTTTATAATAAAAATTCCATTTTTAACATCAATATGAAATGTATAAAATAATCTTGTTTTGAAATAAATTGTTTTATAATAAAAATCCTATTTTTATCACCTATATTAACTATATAAAATAGTCGTGTTTTGAAATAAATTGTTTTACATTAAAAATCACATTTTTATTATATACATGAATTGTTAAAGATAGTGAAGTGTTGAAATAGAAGACAGATAGATAAACATATCATTTTTATCAAATGTATGAAAAGAATATAGCTTTGAAATCGAAGAATCGATATATATATATATATATATAAATAGAATTAAAATATATCGAATAACGACGCTGCAGTTTGTATTTTGAAACCGTGATTTCAAACGACTAGTGTGGGAGATCCGACCATCGGATTTTCCCGAAACCGCAACCGTTGGGTCCGCTTTGGAAATATCTTTCCAACGGCACCAACTTGGTAAAGATCCAACGGTTGGATTATCTGGAATGTTTAATTCAAATCTAAAGAAAAAAAGCGCCAGAATCGATTATATTTATATATAAATATAATTATATATAATCGAATAACGATGCAGCAGTTCGTATTTTGAAATCGAAACTTCAAACGATTATACCGGGAGATCCGACCGTCGGAATTTCCCGAAACTGGAAACGTTGGATTCGTTTTGAAAAGATCTTTCTAATGATGTAAATTTTGTGAAGATCCAACGGTTAGATTTTCAGATATGTGTAAATCAAATCTGAAGAAAAACAACGCCACGGCCTCGTTATGGCCCGAAGCGTCGTTTTAAATAAATTGGCTATTTTAAAATAAATAAAAATAGCGATAAATCGTTATAAAATATTACAAACGATATGGATGTGATTTAGAAATTAACTGAAGGTTAGCTACACCAAATGGTTTCCTGGATTTTGATCTGATGTTGGTTTCGGCCTTCGGGGTTAATATTTGGGAAATCGTTCTCTTACTGATTGACGTTTAGTGACTTATGAATTGAAATGATGCATATGTATGTTAGTGTTGCACTTGTTTACTATATACGCGAGTTTCTCAGAAAGACCGGGTTTATCCAATTCCGAATAACTAAATCGACGATAAGAAATCGAAGATGAAGACGGTGGTCGAAGACCGGAGATCTTCACCTCGTTTGGATGGTAACCGAGGTCCTGATTGGGAGGCATCCCGAAATATGGATAACGAGTGGTGATCGTCCAGACGTACGTGGTGATCGATGGGTTTGCGAGGTATTTAGTGCCTCCGATTTCGTTCAGGCCCATAACGGACTTGCAAATGGACAGTGTGTCTGACATTGGAATTTATTTTGTGTGATTGATAGCTATCAGTTGCACAATGTGAGTTGCCTGTGTGGCATGCTAAGATGTAGTGATCAGGGCTTCTGTTGAAAAGTAAAGTCTTGTGGTGATGATCAAAGCCCCCGCCTGTGTGGCGTAGCTTTGTGTATAACGTAAAATTGCGAGCCTCACACCCCGGTATGAACCAGAAACGGGAGAGAACCTCAGGAAGGACATGCGTTTCTTTCTAGTTAGAAGCGGCGTCAGTGGTTTTACACGCCCTGACGAGTTTGACTTATGTGGTTGTTGCTGTTGCGAGGCGCCTCGGTTTGATCGGACGATCTGGGTCCGATGGAGTCATTCGTTGGCTCATTTACGCCCCAAAGGGCGGGGAAACGTATTGTTCAGGCACTATAATACACTCCGGGTGGACCGGCTCTGTCGCTCCAAGGGGCAGTTGCGGCTGTTCGAGAGGCTCGGGCTAGAGAGTCTCGAAGTCGGTAAGGACTATCTTTTGCCTTGGTTCATGACGGAAATCCAATTTCCAAATACGTGACTGTGCGGTTTCGATTGTATATATATTTGGCGACATAGTGGCATGGGACGCTCATGTCGTATATGATTGATAGTTATGATTTGAAATTGTTTTTGAAACATATAAACACTAGTAGTAATATCAAATGCTTTTATTTTATTTGTATCAAGCATATCTTGGCCATTATAAGGTAAAAACTCTATCCTCCGGTTTGCGTTGCATTGTGTGATGGGAACTGAGTCTTATAATGGCTTCATTTTTATAAAAAGCATTGCGATGTTTAAAAGAAAGATTTGTTTTTAAAGCACTGGCAATCCAATGGAGTAAACCCGTTCCACGAAAGTGGCGTGGTCTTGTGATTAGCCATATTATAAATGTGTTGAGTAGATTTCTCATACCAGTCCCATGACTGACTCGTAGTTTGTTTCACTTTCAAACTCGGGTGCCCCTTTTTCTACACGGGCAGCCTTGTATTCAGGTTTAGCTGGCTCTTTTCTGGATAGCTGGAGCTGAAGATGGATTCTATTATTTATCTCTTTTTATGCTGTTGAGCTCCTATTGTACATATTTTGTTTGTTTCCGCTATAGACATTTATGTATAGCTGAACTGTATTTGTACTAAGTATGATCCTGTATACTATGTAACTCTGATGATTACGTTTATCCAGTGTATTCTATTGTACATTATCTGGTGTATTTATTTAATTCTGTTTTGCTATTATCTGTTTCTGTGTTATATTCCAAAGATTACCCTCGTCTCCGTCTGTACGGGAAATGGGGTCGTCACAAATTCCGACTCTGTTTGCTCACACAGCGTATTTTTAACTATCAAAATACTGACTGTATTTCACTTTAAAAATCCGTACGGCCGCACACTGGCTCTAAAAATAATGAAACTTGACATCTAGCAATAATTTAATATTGTGGATCCAACAAAATTAGTTTCGTCGAAAACGAATGTCGTATGAAAATTGGCTATTTTTAAAGCTCTAAATGACCCATTTAAATATATAAATATATTTAAAAATAATTAAATTTAATATTTAAAAATAAATATTATCGTATATATACAAAAAGAATTTCACACAACTCCATATCGGGATTTATAACTCGATATTCCAAATCCAGTGTTACATCCATATCCGATTTATATATAAAATCCATTTATAATATAAATATATATTTATAAATTTCAAAGGAATTCCGTAGCGACTTTTCTAAAATTTTATTTGGACATAAATCAAAATCTACACAATGAAATCCTAAATTTTCTCTTCCATTAGAAAAATATCGTTCAATAGATTTAAACGTTTCTCGTTTCACAGAAATTCGATTCAAAACGAACCCTGTATATTCAGTTGAAGTTCAAATCGCCAAATAGCGAACTGCCGCGCCATTTGGAGCTTGATTTAAATTATATTATAATTATACATTCAAAATTCATTTAAATAATATATTCGTTATTCTAATTCAGTTCCAAACTAGATTATAGCTTATATATGATCCAATTCACATCGTATTGTGAATTCTACTATTTCTGATTATTCTGGAATTTAAATATAGTATTTAATTATTATATCAATTAAATATTCATTATTATTTAATTCTGGTCATTTTAAATTACCAAATCTTTATTTAAATAATTAAATAAATTATTTATTATCCGTAAAATACGGGTCGTTATACAGAAAGGATATAAATGCTTTTGTCCCAAACTTCAAAGATACTTGGTATCTATAGATGTTGCTTTTATAGAAGATAAGACATTCTTTTCTGCTACTTCTCCAACTAATCAAGAATATACAGAAGAGGACGAATTCTCAGTGTATCCTTTAGTAAATTCATACAGTGTTGATCACCATATGAATGTTGAACCAATTCATGTTCCAGAAGCTAGTGTACCTATCAGTAATCAAGGAAACTTTCCATTGTATGATCCAAGTTTGGATTTACCTCTTGCACCGAGGAAAGAGAAAAGAAAGTGCACATATCCAATTTCATCCTTTATTTCATATGATGGACTATCATCAAAATCCTATTCATTCTTTCTTCCCTTGATTCAATTTTAATACCTAAAACAATTAAAGAGGCAATTTGAAAACCATAATGGAAACAAGCAATGTTGGAACAGAATAATCCCTTGGACAAGAATAACAATCAGGATTTGGTTCCGTTACATGATAATAGAAAGTGATAGGATGTAAATGGGTATATTCAATTAATGTAAATCCAGATGGATCTATTACAAGATTTAAAGCTTGCCTAGTTGTTAAAGGGTTTGCTCAAACATATGGAATAGATTACTTAGAAACATTATCACCAGTGGCCATGATGACATCAATTAGATTGTTTATATCATTGGCAGCAAAACACAATTGGATGTTACATCAGCTCGATATTAAAAATGCATTTCTGCATGGGGATCTTCTTGAATAGGTGTATATAGAGAAACCTCCAGGGTTTTTTGCTCAGGGGGAGAATAGTATGGTGTTCAGATTAAAGAAGACTTTGTATGGCCTAAAAAAAAGTTCACGTTCTTGGTTTGGGAAGTTTAGTAAAATAGTAGAAAAGTTTGGCACGCAACAAAGTAAGTCTGATCATTTATTTTTTTTCAAAATTCCTGAGGTATGACAATTTTATTGGTGGTATATGTAAATGATATTATGATAACTGGTGATGATGAAGATAAAATTGTGGATCTTAAAAGTTTTATTCATATATAGTTTTGTATAAAGGAGTTAGGTTAGTTAAGATACTTCTTAGGGGTTGAAGTCATAAGAAGCAATAGGAGAATATATTTGTCACAAAGGAAGTATGCGCTGGACTTGTTAAAAAATACTGGTAATTTGGATGCAAAGCCATGTGCTGCACCTGTGATGGTTAATAATTTCTTGATGAAAGATGGAGAGGAGTTCAGTGAGCTAGAGAAATATAAAAGATTAGTTGGCAAACTCAATTACTTGAGAGTAACTAGACCAAACGTTGTATATTCAGTGAGTATCTCCAGTCAATTTATGTGTGCACCAACTGTTGAGCACTGGAATGCACTGAAGTAGAAGGGAACCACAGGTCGAGGACTTGTGTACACAAACCATGGACATAATAGAGTTGAAAGCTTCACAGATGTGGACTGGGCAGGCTCGAAGGCAGATAAAAAATCTACTTCAATGTATTGTGTTTTTGTTGGAGGAAATTTAGTGTCATGGAAGAGTAAGAAGCAAAATGTAGTATCAAGATCAAGTGCAGAATCAGAGTATCGAGCTATGGTTAATGCAGTATGTGAGTTGATGTGGTTCAATCATTTATGACTGAATTGAAGCTAGATCTGGAAATGCAATTAGTTCTTTGGTGTGATAATTAGGCTGCTATACATGTAGCATCAAATCATGTATTTCATGAGAGAACAATGCATATAGAAGTTGACTACCATTTTATAAGAGAGAAAGTGCAGCGGGGGTTGATCAAGACTGGGCATGTGAAGTCAGAGGAGCAAGTTGTTGATGTGCTTACTAAAACACTGAATGGTGGCCGAGTGAAACAGTTATGCAACAAGTTGGGCATGATAGACATATATGCACCAACTTGAGGGGGAGTGTTGTGAGGATTAATGTAGATATGTTAATATGTGTATAGGTGTGTGTATGCTACCTTTTATACATGTCTTTAGATTGCAGATTTACAAGCTTACTGGGTTCAGCCCATTAGTGTGTGTGTGTGGGATATACGTATATAAGATGTTTGATGTAATTCGTGAATAAGCTTTTCAAGTTGAATGAAATATAAGCTTCTTCCCTCCTGTTGATAAAATTCTTCTAGAAGTTATCAACTATAAATAAGTGGTATAAAAAGTGTTGAAATCCCAATACTTCATTTCAAATTTAACATGTTATTCTTCTTAATTTCCCACTTTTCTCCTATCATACACGACACTAAATAAGTTGTTTCAGTACACTTTTTTTGGGCAATTCATCACAGTTATAATCGTGATAGATTTATAAAAAATACTCCTGCTAAACATAAATCATGTTTAAAACCCTTATACCTTCTGGTTATTTTGTAAATACTTGGAACCTTCTAGGTGATCTTTGGAAGTGACTTTTTTCTTTTATTCACTTCGTATTTTCTCCACTTCTAATGCATTCCACCAGGATTATGATTACGTCTATTCATAATTTCCAATTGCAACGCAACACTTCTATTCTCAATTCGCATAGGGGATTTGTGGTTAACATCGAAAATTAGACTTCACAAGTAGATCTATGGTTCATGTTAACAACTAGGGTTGGAGGCGGCACCACAATTCATGTCTAGAACTAGGTTTCAAGCTAGTATCTATTATTCACATCGAGATTAATGTATATTAAATTTTAATTATGTTTAACTGATTTTTATTTGTGGAAGTTTCTACTTATTTAGAATTTCGAGGGATTTTGAAGTGGTAGTTTTAAGTGATTCAAAACTCCTTGTAGATTGATGTCATATATAGTTTTATCATTTCTTCTAACCTGGGGAGCAAACGATTATTAGTTTTAATCTTTACATCTCTACCCAATTTTGTCAGTTGTTACTAAATCTAACAGTATATCAAAAAAATTATAATAATAAAGGGTGCAATTATTTGTTTTGCTTAGATTCATGTGTTCAGTGCTTTTAGAAGTATAAAATGGACTTATAGTTTTTTTCTATTAGAACATCGAAGCATAGTTTAAAAAGACCGAGAACCCTCTTTTCTCTTTACTCTACAAATATTTGTTTATTTGAATTCTAACAAAAAATTATGCGGCTAATGATATTTGAGCTGTATTTGTAATCTATCTAGTTAATATGTCCATAAGTTGCTCTTGGACAGATTACATGACACCAACTCAGAAATGTCCATGAACTAGATTTTGTTAGATTATATGAGTTGGTATTTATTAGACTACATGCTATTTAAATTCATTTAGGAACAACTAAACGAATTTAAATAGCCTAAAACGTAGTCAATCTGTAACGACTCGCATTTTTGACCGTTCAAATCTATTGAAGAATGGAATTTTGATGAAAACAATCTTTTTTCAATCATTATTGATTACAAAATATGTACTAACACATTTAAGAATATCTATATGCAGGTAATAGGTATTGAAGACTGTACAGTTTAAGAGATTTAAGATTTCAAAAGAGATTCAAGATTCATGAGTATCAAGATTGTAATTACCCGCATTTTTAGAGATATGATAATTAATTAATTTAATTATTTAAAGAGTGGTTTAGAGAATTTAAATGGTTGTTTAATTAAATTATATTGAATATTTAATTAAAATAATAATTAAATAATATATTGAATTCAGAAATAATCAGAATTAGTGGAATTCACAATATTGTGTGAACTGGACAATTCAAAGTATATAATTTAGTTTAGAATTTAATTTGAATAACGAATATATTTAAATAACAAAGTCTGAACGTATAATTATATTATAATTAAAATCGAGCTCGAAATGGCGCTGCAGTTCGTAAATTGGCGATTTCAACTTCAACTGAATGTACATGATTCGTTTTAAGCCGAATTTCTGTTAAACAAGAAACATGTGGAGCTGGTGGAGTATATCTTTCTAGTGGAAGAGAAAAATCAGGATTTCGTCGTGTAGATTTTGATTTACATCCAAATCAAATTTTAGAAAAGTCACTGTCGAATTCCTTTATAATTTATAAAGGAATTATTTATATGTTTAAAAAGGAATTTCATTTTTAATTGAATATCAATTTAATCGGGATTTGAAATATCAAGTTATAAATCCCAGTAGAGCTGTATGGTATTCCACTGTGAATATATACGATAATATAAATTTATTTATATTTAATTTAATTATATTTAAATATATTTATATATTTAAATGGGTCATTCAGTGCTTTAAAAATAGCCAGTTTTTGCAAACGACCTCAGAATTCGACGAAACTAATTTTGTTAGATCCACAATGTCAAATAGTTGTTAGATTTCCAATTTTGTGATTTTTAGAGTCACCGTGTGGTCGTACGGATTTTTAGAGTGAAAAACATCTAGTATTTTGACAGTTAAAAATACGCTGTGTGAGCATACGAAGTCGGAATTCGATGAAACCAGTTTCGTTGGGACAGTAATGTCAAGTTGTAGCTACATAACCATTTCCGTGATTTTTGAACATCATGTGTGATCACATGGATTTTAAGAAGACTAATAAATGAGAAATTAGCTTAAATAAAATAAAATAAAATAAAATAAAATATTCTACAGCCTACAAAGGCCACCTAGCATCTTTTTTCAGCCTCACAATCCCCGTATATAATTCCTTTCTCAGCCGCCACCGAGAAACATTTACAACGTAAAAATCCTCACTTCATAAATTCCTAGAATTTGAAATAAACTTCTATAAATCAAGTTATATGGTTATTTGGATCCACCAGGAGGTTCTCTTCAAAACGCTAAAGATTTTGTGGAACTCGATTCACATTTTGGTTCGCTGGAAACTCAAGCGTTGTCTAGGGTTCACTGTAGTTGGAGGTAGAAAGCATCGAGTGATGTTTGGCTTTCATTTTTGGATTCAACGTCAAAATCCGCACCTTGTGTGCAATGTCGAGGAGTTTCGTTGATTGTGGAGTTCGGTGGTCCCTGAACTGGTCTCGACGACGGGTTTTGATTTGGTGATGCGAGCTCGAGTTGATGGTGAGTGGTTGGTAGAGAATTCGAAGAGAAGTATTTTGGTGGAAGTTTCACTTGATTTCATGCAACAGAGAAGGAGCGGTTTAGAACCGAACTTGGCCATTGAAGTGCTGAAGGAGTCGGAATCGAAGTACATGGAAGAAGGATACTTTTCAACGCGGGTTAAATGGCCTTGGGCTGTTGGAAATTGGGTAAAGCCCAATTTGACATTTTATTTATGCTTTAATTCAAATTAAAAATGTACTGAACTTATAAATTGTATAACTTGATCATACGATATCAGATTGACGAACCGTAATTTGCGTTGGGATCATACGGACGGACACTACCCAATGGCACTGACTAGAAGTGGATTGGGGCTCGTATAAATTTATGGCGAAATAAATTGTTTGATTCAAATCAAACAAACAGTTTATCGTTCTTTAACGATGAACTGCCAATGTGAGTAAATCTCACTAACTCTGAACAGTTTATAATTCATGTTGTATTTTTAGAACTGCTAAATATTGGCTGATTGACTGTGTGTTGACTTTTTGATTGAACTTCTAGTCAGTTAGTTGAATTTCAATATTGATTCTATTTAACAGAATATATCATAAGAAACTGAAAGTGATGTTGATTTTATTGTGTAACATCTGTGGATGCAGGGAAACAAGTTGGAGGGACCCAACTGGGTTCCTCAATATATAAATACTGTTTTGTTTTATATATTGTGTTATACGATGTGATATGAAATCTGTTGATGATTTTATATGTGTGAATGATACTGATCATTTTTATATGCAATGTTAAATACCATAACATACCGGAATGTTGATAAGGGGATTTTCAAAGTGATATTTGAAAATAAAATATTTATAAAATCAAAGGATTTTATAAAAGAGAAATTAATTATAAAATCAAATAAGATTTTATAAACGGGAATATCTATTAATAGGAAATATTTTTAATTGGAATTATAAATAAAGAAAAATGTTTATAAAGTGGAATATTTATAAAGGGAAGTATTTATAAACTCACAAGATTTTATAAATAAGATATTTATGTGTTAAATAAATAGGATAATCAATAGGGAATATTTATAAAACAAATAGAGTTTTATAAAGGGATTATTTGTAAAAGAAATATAAAGGGATTATTTGTAAAACAAATGTAAAGGAAACTATTTGTAAAACAAATATGAAAGGAAATATGTGTAAAACAAATCGAAAGGAAAACATTTGTAAAACATTTACAAATGGAATTGAAAAGAGAAATATTTGTAAAACATTTACAAATGGATTTAAAAGAGATATTTATTTGTTAAATAAATAGAAAAGATTAAAAAGAGATATTTATTTGTTAAATAAATAGAAAGGGTAAAAGAGATATTTATTTGTTAAATAAATAGAAAAGATAAAAGGGATATTTATTTGTATAGAAAAGATAAAAGAAATACTTATTCGTTAAGTAAATAGAATTGAAAAGGGAATAGTTATCCGTTAAGTAGACAAATGGAATTAAGTAGACAAATGGAAAAGGAGTTAATCAAAGGAGTTGTTCAAAGGAGTTAATCAGAATGTGTTAATCAAAATGAGTTAGCAAAGTTAATCGAGTTAGAATTAATCGATTTAAAGTTAATGGAATGGAGTTAATCGAGTTAGAGTAAATGATTAGAGTTAATCAATTAAGGTTGACCAGTTAGAGTTAACCAATTAGGGTAAATCAATTAAGGTTGACCAGTTAGAGTTAAACCAGTTAGGTTAAACCGTAGAGTTAAATTAGTTAGAGTTAAACCAGTTAGAGTTAATCAGTTAGGGTTAACCAGTTAGAGTTAATCAGTTAGGGTTAACCAGTTAGAGTTAACCAGTTAGAGTAAAACCATTAGAGTTAACCAGTTAGAGTAAAACCGTTAGGGTTAACCAGTTAGAGTTAAACAGTCAGAGTTAATCAGTTAGAGTTAATCGATAGAGTTAATCGAACTAGAGTTATTCAGATGGAGTTAATCAAATTTAGTTTATTCGAATAGAGTTGAAATGAGTTAATCGAATTTAGTTATTCGAAGAAGTGAATCGAATTAGAGATATTCGAAGTGAGATAATCGAATCAGAAATATTCGAAGTGAGTTGATCGAATCTAGTTATTCGATAGGAGTTAAATCGAATAAGATCTATTCGAAGAAAGAGATTATCGAATATAAGCATTCGAAAGTAAGCAAATCGAATATAAGTTATCCGAATAATAGTTATTAGGTTGGAGTTATTCAAATAAGAGAGTATAGATTAAAGTTAACCGAATAGGAGTAAATAAATTAGTTGTCGTTATATTATTCGAGTTAGGAAATAAAAGTCATATTAAAGATAATATATTTCGGATGGAGGAGATTATAACACACCATTGTTATAATCACGTAAACTTGTAAAAGAAGGGGGTTCGTAAATAGAATCCATGGGTTCGCAAGGAAGTGTTAAAGAGTTAAAAAGGTGAATCTTATCTATTTCGAGATTTGAAAGGTGGTTCAGTTAAGGTCTGAGAGGTAGCTATACCCCAGCTTGATTGACTGCATTTTTAATTAAGAAATGGTAACGGTTCGAGTGTGAAGTGGATAAGTGAAATTAGTAATTTAGTATAGTGGTTTGTGTCATCATCGCAATATAGTTTTAAACATCTATTTAAATCCCATTTAAGATGTTTTGGAAATGTTTTCCAAACGAGAGTCAGGAATGTTTTCTGATAATAGAAAATAAGAATTTAGAATATATGGAAACAGGAGATAAGTAAATTTATGAAATAAAGAGATAAATGTTGAATGATGATTGATCGATATAATCTCCTCCTGGAAATAATATTGTTGTTTGCACACCTGTTTTTCTTTGATGGTTAAATCATAGACTATCGAAGTTTTGACCATTTTAACGTTGTTAATATGGAGAGACCGGTTGGATTATTATCCAAAAAACCACTCTGTATTGGCATAAGCATTGCGAATCATATATGCCAAAGAAAATTGAAGACGGAGTAAAGTGCAAGGGCTATTGTATAAGTCTTAGATAACAGCGCCTAAGATGGATGTACTGAATAGTGCCTTCGGTTCATCCTGTTCCTGGATGACTTGTATGGATGAATGGCTGATAGAGTATTTCCAGAAAGGTCACGTACATTGATTTCTTCAACTGTACCAAGAGTGGAAGCGGAGAAGGAAACTTCTTTAGATAACACGTAATGTACTGTTGTAGACGTCAATTAGTGATTTTCGATAGATCTGACAATGTGGCATTCGAAGTGAATCTGATGTGATGATAAAGCGTAGCTTCTAGCCTCACATCCGGTAAATGACAGAAATCGGGCAGGTAGCATGACTATGTAGGTCTCACCTATTAGGGTGTATAATAACCTGATCTAGAGTTTCATTTACTTCTAAAAATCTATTGTCGATATTGTCCTATTGGGGAAATGGTTGCTGATCCCAACCGTTGGTGATATACATTCGATACACTTAAGCGAAATGAGTAGTCGAACATGTGTGGCCGGGTTGCAAGATGTTCTTGTTGAACCCAGTGTATTCCTCTCTAGAGGTACACTAGCGAAAGGTGGTTCCATACCTTGTCATAGTTGGAAATCCATTACCCAATACGTACTTGCGGTTTTGATTGTATACTATATAAGTAGAACTTGAGAGGAAAGCGTTTCTGCTAGATGATTATTATGTTGTGGTTAATAGACATTATTATAATATCAAAAGGTTTTTGATATAAAGATATTTTGGATTCTCATAGGGGAAAAACCCGTTCCTTTATACGGCGTGGTCTTATGATGTAACGACCCAGCGAATTTTCGGCCTCGAAAATCGACATAAATACCCTTTACCGTACTCATGCCGATCATCCAAGCACCGAAAACACTGGAACGTTTAGAAAGAAATTAGAGGGTGAGATAAGAAGGAAAGAAATATTAGAATAGAAGAAGAACCAACACAGAGTCTCACATCGCAGCGGAACAAAATATAATACAGAAATAAACATTTATTGAGAGCTTTAGAAAATACTTACAATATCAGAGTACAACACACATCTGGACAGTTTTGATAATCTGTCCTCATATACATAATCACACAGTGGAATATCATTCATCTGAACATCTTCAGCTCGTCTCCGGACTTCTCAGTATCTGATAACCTGAACCTGTACACCTCGGTCTAACCCGAGCATTTACAAAACACCGGGTCAGTCTGGTGGACCAGAGTGAGATAAACTCGCACAGCATTAAGGTATCACACAACTTGATTTTAAAGTTAAAATCCTTTCGAAAGAAAAAGATAATCGTAAGACCGATCCACACATAAACACGGACGGTTTTTACTTACGATAACCCAAATCAGTTTTCGAAATCAATATCTTTTCTGATATTATAATAATGTCTAAATACAAATAATTAGCAAATCTAGAGGAACGCTTGCATCTCACGCTCCCCGTATATAGTATACAATCGAAAACCGCGGGCGCTTATTGGATATTGGATTTCCAACTTGACAAGGTATGGGACCACCTTCCGCACGTGTATCTCTAGAGGCGAATACACAGGGTTCAACAAGAACGTCTTGCAACCCGGCCCTCACATGACCGACCACTCATTTCGCTTGAGTGTATCGAATGTATATCACCAACGGATGGACTCAAACCACCGTTCCCGAATCGGCAGAATCGATAGAATAAGAAACAAAAGGAATTTCTCTAGATAGGTGATTATACACCCTAATGGGAGCGACCCACATAGCCATGCTGCCTGCCCGATTTTTGTCATCTCCCGGTTGATGAGGCTTGAGGCTAGAACTTCTTCCCGAACATCTGGCCACCATTCACTTTGAATGCCACATCGTCAGATCCTCTGGATATCACTAATTGACGTCCACAAAAATACTCTAGTTATTTGGCTAGAGAAAACCATTTCTCCGCCATCAACTATGGTACGTTTGGAGAAATCAATGTACGTAGTTCCTTTGGAAATACTCTGTCAGACACTCGTCCATACAAGTCATCCAGGAACAGGATGAACCGAAGGCACCCTCCTACTGCATCTCATATAGGAATCACCCCAAGGATCAGTAGCGAGAAGTCCTTGCAACCCGTGGATTCCAACCACGACCGAACCACAGTTCATCTCTAGGAGCTCACCAAAGATTATTAGCAGTCCTTCCGCTTACGAAAATCCACGGTCTTCAATGCCCCCTCTCGACCATCTTCTGATTTCTTCAACGTTTTTGTTGGTCGGAATGGTTTTCGAATATATATTCGATCCCGGTCTTTCCATACCAACCATCGTATTGGTCTGGTTTTGATAGTCGGTGATTTAACTATCAAATAACACATGTGTCAATAGAATGATATCACTGATTCAGTGCTTGGCATGACTTGGCCTTTTAAAAATATATTTAACAAAATCGTTAATCAATTCTAATATTCGACTTAACTTTACTCGATTGACTCTAGATCGCAGCGATCACAATGGTTACGCCTGATTGCCTCAGGAAACATCCGACCGCTGTAGGCTATCTGCAGCCCTGCGAATTACGCTAGCAGACATACGCAATGGCAACTCCTCTGACTAACTACGTTTGATTAACTCTACTATATTCGATCAACTCTAATTAAATAACAAATGTTTGACATAATTTGAAATCAATATTCTTATCCCTTTTTAAACCAATATTGCAATATTCCTTAATTTTCCAAATCCTTGCATTAGAGTTCAATATTTCTTGGATAAGATAAAACCAATCTATCATCTTCACTTACACCAAACTAATACCGTCCCTTGATAATAGTGAGGCCAACCAAGTTGGGGTATTTTAGTTACCTTTCAGACCTTGATCAACCCGTTCTTACCTCAGAATAATATTAGCTTATCACATAACTATCGATACTAAATCTCGTTTCAAATCTCGATTTCAAATCTGGGTTATTCAACATTTCTTTATATTTGAAACTCTTGTTCGAACATCTCATCAATTTTCCCCTTTAACGTATCACTCCAATTCGAATTCGCCTTACTAAATTTGAAACATTTAGTAAAAACACTTATTCAAATCTTTATACTTACCTACCAACTTTATTTACCAAGTTCGTCGAACGCTTGGGTCATAAAACACTCCATAATCTTTTAATCGAATTTATCTCCACTAATTATTTCTTACTCGACTTTAAATTGAATTCACTTCTTTAAATCAATTTAAATTAAAAGGATAATTAGTTTTATCATTAACCATATCAAAACATAGTTAACTTGGCCTAAATAAAAAAATAAGATTATTATTGCTCTTCTTTATAAAATCATTTAAAAACCAACTATAACTCAATTCGTAAATATTAATTATTTATTTCCTTTTTACAACTTTAATTCAAATAATATATTTAAAAATCTATTTTTAGTTATAAAATAAACTTTATAACTTAACTCGTCGATTTACCTGAGAGCAGATCGATATTTATAAAATGGTAAATTCACAGGCCATGTACTGCCAACCACTCAACCAATGATACTCATTTAAACCAAACAAATGGTAAATCATCCGGTCAATATTCAACCATCAAAATAATTCAATAATGGTCTTATAACAGTTTGTAATGACAATTCAAAGTCAACCACAGCAACCAGTCAAACAATTCATTTATTAAAAACACGTTTACTTTATAAACGTGACCAGTGAGGTAAGTTACCTCTCTTGGAACCAATCGTTAAAAATAACGGTTTGGATTCACTGAAATTAAACGACGTTTAATCTCATCAGTTCAACAATAACTGAATATATATCAGCAAACAGTCAATTACTAGCAATCATAGCACGCAAAAATAAACACCCAGCTTATAAAATATAAGCGGGAAATAACTGAGTGAGATTAACTCACCTTTGGTTTGATTTCATCGATAAATATCTGCTTTAGTCAAACTGAACTGCCGTTTAATTTGAATAAAAATTCCCGTTACTTCAGATCCGGACTAGGCCTGCTCCATCTCGAAGTACTCGTCTCCACGGTCCCAACGCAACTGACCGTGCGTAAATCTGAGATCGTATGTCCGAGATATCATATTAGGAAGATTATAAACTAATTAATTTATTTAAACAAGAATTTAGATTTAAAATAGTCGGGCCCTTACCTTTTGACCGCCGGCCCAAGCCCACTACCACTCCCCCTTAAAACCCTATCCCTAATCACTTTCCTTCATTAAGTCGGCCGCCTCAAAAATTTGCTCAAACCCGAAACCCTAAATCCCCAAAAACTCTGCTCCTATGGCCGCCGTACTCTTCCAAAACCAGCCCATCGCCTTCCTCCTTCCGATCTCTACCTTCTCCTTGTCTCATACACCAGCTTGGCCTCTTCCTGCCGTAACCCTAGTCGATCACCACAACACTGACGCCAGCGATGCCTTGCTGCCACTACCTCGCATCGGCCTCAACGTCAGATGCTCCGCCACCCCCCAGAACTAGATCGAATCTCAGTACGAAAAAGCTAAGTAATTTTTTTCCAATTAAATTTTTGTTTTTCTTTCTTTCTCTTCTTATTTGAGTTCGGTTTTTCGTATGCTGGTTTGAATTAGCTTGTGGTTGAACACACTGTGTATTTATACTTGCGGTTTACTGTGAATTCGAATCATAGGGTTTTTAGGCTTAGTTGTTCCTAGTTTTTAGGCGTTTGCTTTTCCATTTCGGCTCTGCCATGAATTGTCGAACTGTTTGTGATTGATTTGGTTTTTGTGTGACATTTAACAGTGAAATGTGACGATTTTCAGTTGGATTTTCATGCATTGTTACTGCTCATATATACACAACTGAACTGTGTCCCTATATAGATTAGGTTAGGCTATGTATTGTCTGCTCAGATTTGAAATTTGCATTGAGTTGTCTGTGTAACCATTTAATGGTTTATTTGGGTTTTCAGATTTTAGAATTGATGTAAATTTATGGCAGATAGGATTTGGTATACAAGATTTTCTGAATACCTATATATCAATATATATATATATATATATATATATATGTATGTATGTAGGTCAGGATTGGGTTTTCTAAATGTAGGTCTGCTTCGATTTCCTAAAGATTTATAGGTTTGGTTTGCTTAAGGACATACATTGTCTGTGGTGCAATGGTTTCGAAAGGGACATGCTTGTGCAAGCTGCACATGTCCATCTATATTATATATGTGGGTATGTGTACTTGATGGATGAATAGTTTAGTAATGTAGCTGTTCTTGGTTGATTGAGTTGTGTACCTTACTGTTTTCATGAGTAGTTAAATCAATGTTTCGTATTTGTTATTTCACTGTAAATTCACTGTCTTCATTTTTATTTTTATTTTTCTTTACAGCTTGAAATCTATTTCCTATTAGCTACTTATAGCAGTTTCTCTTCTTTTCAGGTTGCAGATTCAAATAGTGACATCACATGAATCGCTGAACAGTTTATATGTGAGGTTTACAGATTATATAGGATAGATATGCAGAACCGTAAATGTGTGAGAGACTCAAGAAAATACATAGGATACGAGCAGAAGACAATGGCAATCTCATTATAGAAGTATTGTTTTCATCAAGAACGTGTATTTTTTTATACGTTTGTTTTGATTGTGCTAATGTAATGTAATGTTCTCACTTGGTAAATTTAATAGTGGAACATCTTATCTTAGTGTATTTACCTACTGGATGTTGTCAACCAGTTTTAGTGATGAATAAATGTGTTTATTCTTGGTCATTGTGTTTCAACAAATTTTCTTTTTACTTATATTTTCTCTTTCTTTAAGTTTCAGTTATGGATGGTGGATCCATACATTGGAAACATATCCATACTGTAGTCATATATATATGTATATATTTATATATATATATATATATATGCATAGTCATCCCCTTAGCGGCGTTATAACTGGTGATACAACTTTGGATTGTCACATAACTTTTATTTAATATAAAGAGGGTTTGTTGCCTTGTGACTCTACCAAATATTTAATTATATACGATCGAGGGTTAAGTTTGCGTTTTATAATACCGATACGAGATAAGTTACATTTCAAAACAGTTGGGTAAATAAAAATAAGCTGATATTATCAAATATATTCAAACGAAATCTCATATCAAATAAGACTAAGAGGGATTTTAAAGCTCGACATTCAGGAATTCGGCTTAACAATTATCCAATTGTAAATACATCGCTAATATTTTATTTGATAAACGTTATTGTTTATAAACGATTTCCATAGCGACTATCTCAAAATTTTGAATTGGTCGTACTAACAAATTCAATATTAAATCCCATTAATATCTCGAATATTTAAATATTTGACTGACAGAAATACGGATCGTTACATTCTTTTCCCCTTAAAATAATTTCGTCCTCGAAATTGCTAAGGTAAGAAAGAATGTTACAAACCCATTAATTCCTAATTATTCCATTCAAACAACTATCGTCCAATAACAAACAATTCATAATCAGCAATCAATCCACAACCAAATCAACTGAATTCATATTCAATATTAATATTTTATTTTGGTTTCTCATATTTGAACATCAATCGATTAGTTATTCGATTGATTTCTATTTGATTATTATTTATTCATTCCAAATTTATTTAATTTCAATATCATTCTTTACTTTAAGTCCACTTAAAAGAGTTAAGTTCCAATTCAAATTTTCAATCCGATTTGAATTCCCTTCAAAATAATCAAACACACTAGTATCTCAATAATTTGATATAATTATTTTCTTTCTATATAAAAATATAATTTGGGTAAAATTATTTCATTTTCCATCTTTTGAAAACAATACTGTGTCCATTTGCAGTTCAACGCTTCTCAACACTTGCACCGATCAACCAACACAGTACAAAACATTTGTATATAAAATTTACAAATACGCTCTCATATATATACACTCAATCTCGATCTAAGGTATTACTAAACCCATCTCTATCGAGTTACGCCACAGAGCCAAGGTTATTACTAAACCAATAGCTCTGATACCACTGTAACGACCCAGCGAATTTTCGGCCTCGAAAATCGACATAAATACCCTTTACCGTACTCATGCCGATCATCCAAGCACCGAAAACACTGGAACGTTTAGAAAGAAATTAGAGGGTGAGATAAGAAGGAAAGAAATATTAGAATAGAAGAAGAACCAACACAGAGTCTCACATCGCAGCGGAACAAAATATAATACAGAAATAAACATTTATTGAGAGCTTTAGAAAATACTTACAATATCAGAGTACAACACACATCTGGACAGTTTTGATAATCTGTCCTCATATACATAATCACACAGCAGAATATCATTCATCTGAACATCTTCAGCTCGTCTCCGGACTTCTCAGTATCTGATAACCTGAACCTGTACACCTCGGTCTAACCCGAGCATTTACAAAACACCGGGTCAGTCTGGTGGACCAGAGTGAGATAAACTCGCACAGCATTAAGGTATCACACAACTTGATTTTAAAGTTAAAATCCTTTCGAAAGAAAAAGATAATCGTAAGACCGATCCACACATAAACACGGACGGTTTTTACCTTACGATAATCCAAATCAGTTTTCGAAATCAATATCTTTTCTGATATTATAATAATGTCTAAATACAAATAATTAGCAAATCTAGAGGAACGCCTGTATCTCACGCTCCCCGTATATAGTATACAATCGAAAACCGCGGGCGCTTATTGGATATTGGATTTCCAACTTGACAAGGTATGGGACCACCTTCCGCACGTGTATCTCTAGAAGCGAATACACAGGGTTCAACAAGAACGTCTTGCAACCCGACCCTCACATGACCGACCACTCATTTCGCTTGAGTGTATCGAATGTATATCACCAACGGATGGACTCAAACCACCGTTCCCGAATGGGCAGAATCGATAGAATAAGAAACAAAAGGAATTTCTCTAGATAGGTGATTATACACCCTAATGGGAGCGACCCACATAGCCATGCTGCCTGCCCGATTTTTGTCATCTCCCGGTTGATGAGGCTTGAGGTTAGAACTTCTTCCCGAACATCTGGCCACCATTCACTTTGAATGCCACATCGTCAGATCCTCTGGATATCACTAATTGACGTCCACAAAAATACTCTAGTTATTTGGCTAGAGAAAACCATTTCTCCGCCATCAACTATGGTACGTTTGGAGAAATCAATGTACGTAGTTCCTTTGGAAATACTCTGTCAGACACTCGTCCATACAAGTCATCCAGGAACAGGATGAACCGAAGGCACCCTCCTACTGCATCTCATATAGGAATCACCCCATGGATCAGTAGCGAGAAGTCCTTGCAACCCGTGGATTCCAACCACGACCGAACCACAGTTCATCTCTAGGAGCTCACCAAAGATTATTAGCAGTCCTTCCGCTTATGAAAATCCACGGTCTTCAATGCCCCCTCTCGACCATCTTCTGATTTCTTCAACGTTTTTGTTGGTCGGAATGGTTTTCGAATATATATTCGATCCCGGTCTTTCCATACCAACCATCGTATTGGTCTGGTTTTGATAGTCGGTGATTTAACTATCAAATAACACATGTGTCAATAGAATGATATCACTGATTCAGTGCTTGACATGACTTGGCCTTTTAAAAATATATTTAACAAAATCGTTAATCAATTCTAATATTCGACTTAACTTTACTCGCTTGACTCTAGATCGCAGCGATCACAATGGTTACGCCTGATTGCCTCAGGAAACATCCGACCGCTGTAGGCTATCTGCAGCCCTGCGAATTACGCTAGCAGACATACGCAATGGCAACTCCTCTGACTAACTACGTTTGATTAACTCTACTATATTCGATCAACTCTAATTAAATAACAAATGTTTGACATAATTTGAAATCAATATTCTTATCCCTTTTTAAACCAATATTGCAATATTCCTTAATTTTCCAAATCCTTGCATTAGAGTTCAATATTTCTTGGATAAGATAAAACCAATCTATCATCTTCACTTACACCAAACTAATACCGTCCCTTGATAATAGTGAGGCCAACCAAGTTGGGGTATTTTAGTTACCTCTCAGACCTTGATCAACCCGTTCTTACCTCAGAATAATATTAGCTTATCACATAACTATCGATACTAAATCTCGTTTCAAATCTCGATTTCAAATCTGGGTTATTCAACATTTCTTTATATTTGAAACTCTTGTTCGAACATCTCATCAATTTGCCCCTTTAACGTATCACTCCAATTCGAATTCGCCTTACTAAATTTGAAACATTTAGTAAAAACACTTATTCAAATCTTTATACTTACCTACCAACTTTATTTACCAAGTTCGTCGAACGCTTGGGTCATAAAACACTCCATAATCTTTTAATCGAATTTATCTCCACTAATTATTTCTTACTCGACTTTAAATTGAATTCACTTCTTTAAATCAATTTAAATTAAAAGGATAATTAGTTTTATCATTAACCATATCAAAACATAGTTAACTTGGCCCAAATAAAAAAATAAGATTATTATTGCTCTTCTTTATAAAATCATTTAAAAACCAACTATAACTCAATTCGTAAATAATAATTATTTATTTCCTTTTTACAACTTTAATTCAAATAATAGATTTAAAAATCTATTTTTAGTTATAAAATAAACTTTATAACTTAACTTGTCGATTTACCTGAGAGCAGATCGATATTTATAAAATGGTAAATTCACAGGCCATGTACTGCCAACCACTCAACCAATGATACTCATTTAAACCAAACAAATGGTAAATCATCCGGTCAATATTCAACCATCAAAATAATTCAATAATGGTCTTATAACAGTTTGTAATGACAATTCAAAGTCAACCACAGCAACCAGTCAAACAATTCATTTATTAAAAACACGTTTACTTTATAAACGTGACCAATGAGGTAAGTTACCTCTCTTGGAACCAATCGTTAAAAATAACGGTTTGGATTCACTGAAATTAAACGACGTTTAATCTCATCAGTTCAACAATAACTGAATATATATCAGCAAACAGTCAATTACTAGCAATCATAGCACGCAAAAATAAACACCCAGCTTATAAAATATAAGCGGGAAATAACTGAGTGAGATTAACTCACCTTTGGTTTGATTTCGTCGATAAATATCTGCTTTAGTCAAACTGAACTGCCGTTTAATTTGAATAAAAATTCCCGTTACTTCAGATCCGGACTAGGCCTGCTCCATCTCGAAGTACTCGTCTCCACGGTCGCAACGCAACTGACCGTGCGTAAATCTGAGATCGTATGTCCGAGATATCATATTAGGAAGATTATAAACTAATTAATTTATTTAAACAAGAATTTAGATTTAAAATAGTCGGGCCCTTACCTTTTGACCGCCGGCCCAAGCCCACTACCACTCCCCCTTACAACCCTATCCCTAATCACTTTCCTTCATTAAGTCGGCCGCCTCAAAAATTTGCTCAAACCCGAAACCCTAAATCCCCAAAAACTCTGCTCCTATGGCCGCCGTACTCTTCCAAAACCAGCCCATCGCCTTCCTCCTTCCGATCTCTACCTTCTCCTTGTCTCATACACCAGCTTGGCCTCTTCCTGCCGTAACCCTAGTCGATCACCACAACACTGACGCCAGCGATGCCTTGCTGCCACTACCTCGCATCGGCCTCAACGTCAGATGCTCCGCCACCCCCCCAGAACTAGATCGAATCTCAGTACGAAAAAGCTAAGTAATTTTTTTCCAATTAAATTTTTGTTTTTCTTTCTTTCTCTTCTTATTTGAGTTCGGTTTTTCGTATGCTGGTTTGAATTAGCTTGTGGTTGAACACACTGTGTATTTATACTTGCGGTTTACTGTGAATTCGAATCATAGGGTTTTTAGGCTTAGTTGTTCCTAGTTTTTAGGCGTTTGCTTTTCCATTTCGGCTCTGCCATGAATTGTCGAACTGTTTGTGATTGATTTGGTTTTTGTGTGATATTTAACAGTGAAATGTGACGATTTTCAGTTGGATTTTCATGCATTGTTACTGCTCATATATACACAACTGAACTGTGTCCCTATATAGATTAGGTTAGGCTATGTATTGTCTGCTCAGATTTGAAATTTGCATTGAGTTGTCTGTGTAACCATTTAATGGTTTATTTGGGTTTTCAGATTTTAGAATTGATGTAAATTTATGGCAGATAGGATTTGGTATACAAGATTTTCTGAATACCTATATATATATATATATATATATATATATGTAGGTCAGGATTGGGTTTTCTAAATGTAGGTCTGCTTCGATTTCCTAAAGATTTATAGGTTTGGTTTGCTTAAGGACATACATTGTCTGTGGTGTAATGGTTTCGAAAGGGACATGCATGTGCAAGCTGCACATGTCCATCTATATTATATATGTGGGTATGTGTACTTGATGGATGAATAGTTTAGTAATGTAGCTGTTCTTGGTTGATTGAGTTGTGTACCTTACTGTTTTCATGAGTAGTTAAATCAATGTTTCGTATTTGTTATTTCACTGTAAATTCACTGTCTTCATTTTTATTTTTATTTTTCTTTACAGCTTGAAATCTATTTCCTATTAGCTAATTATAGCAGTTTCTCTTCTTTTCAGGTTGTAGATTCAAATAGTGACATCACATGAATCGCTGAACAGTTTATATGTGAGGTTTACAGATTATATAGGATAGATATGCAGAACCGTAAATGTGTGAGAGACTCAAGAAAATACATAGGATACGAGCAGAAGACAATGGCAATCTCATTGTAGAAGTATTGTTTTCATCAAGAACGTGTATTTTTTTTATACGTTTGTTTTGATTGTGCTAATGTAATGTAATGTTCTCACTTGGTAAATTTAATAGTGGAACATCTTATCTTAGTGTATTTACCTACTGGATGTTGTCAACCAGTTTTAGTGATGAATAAATGTGTTTATTCTTGGTCATTGTGTTTCAACAAATTTTCTTTTTACTTATATTTTCTCTTTCTTTAAGTTTCAGTTATGGATGGTGGATCCATACATTGGAAACATATCCATACTCTAGTCATATATATATGTATATATATATATATATATATATATATATATATATATATATATATATATGCATAGTCATCCCCTTAGCGGCGTTATAACTGGTGATACAACTTTGGATTGTCATATAACTTTTATTTAATATAAAGAGGGTTTGTTGCCTTGTGACTACCAAATATTTAATTATATACGGTCGAGGGTTAAGTTTGCGTTTTATAATACCGATACGAGATAAGTTACATTTCAAAACAGTTGGGTAAATAAAAATAAGCTGATATTATCAAATATATTCAAAGGAAATCTCATATCAAATAAGACTAAGAGGGATTTTAAAGCTCGACATTCAGGAATTCGGCTTAACAATTATCCAATTGTAAATACATCGCTAATATTTTATTTGATAAACGTTATTGTTTATAAACGATTTCCATAGCGACTATCTCAAAATTTTGAATTGGTCGTACTAACAAATTCAATATTAAATCCCATTAATATCTCGAATATTAAAATATTTGACTGACAGAAATACGGGTCGTTACATATGAAATATCGTTTAATGACTCAAACTGTTTTAAATTGTTTTACTCATACCGGTCCCATAACTGACCCAGAGTTTATTTTGTTTTGTTTTCCCTAAACTCTTGGGTGCCCAATTTTGTACAGGCAGTCAAGTAATCAGGAATTTATAGATACTTGAAGAGCTGGGGCAGGATGCTTTAGGATCATATAGCTATAGTTTATTTCCGGTCTGTTGTAAGTGCTGTACTTTGATATTGATGTATATTCAAGTACATATATATATATTTCAAGTTATGTTATACATATTATATGTTATTCGTTCCGCTGTGAGGTTCATGTTACTCTGATGTTTTGTTCTTCTTCTTCTTCTTCTTCTTCTATTCTAAGTTTCTATCTTACTTTCCTCACCCTCTAAATTTTTTCATTAACTACCGGTATTTTCGATCCTTGGATGTTCGATATGTGTTGTATATCGGATAACCAAGATCGTCATTTTTCCGGGTCATTACAGTTGGTATCAGAGCTTAAGGTTAAGTATTACCTTGGCTCTGTGGCGTGACTCGGTAGAGATGGGGTTAGTAATACCCTAGATTGAGTTGAGTGTATATATACGAGTGAACGTATTTGTTATTGATATAAAAATTGTTTTATATTGTGGAGATTTATTGGTTGAGTTGTTTATGGGTTTTGGTCGATCAGTTTGATCCACTGTATCGGTAGGAGTTTACAAACACTCGAATATGATGAGTCGGCACGATATGTTTTGAAAAGAGGGTAAATGAAAATAATCTTACCCAAAGTATATTTTGATATATATTGGATATATTGGTTGTTATTGTAATTGAATAAGATTATAAAAATGTGAAATGGTTATGTAAATAGCCAATCTGAATTCATATAAGTGAAACACGTGGAATCAGATGAATTAAATCTGAATTTGGATCAGAACTAAAATTAAAACACTGGAAATTGGAAAGATGTTTGTAAATGGATTTGAATTGAATATATGTAAATTTTAAGATCCTGGGAGATTTTAAATTGTATTCCAAGCATTTGTGAATGATATTTCGAACTGATTTCAAAATAAAAGTGTTTAAGAATGATTTTGAAAGTGATATAGTATTGAACTCACTATGATAGCTAGAAAATAATTCTGATAATGACTGCAACATAATCAGTGTTCATTTTCGAGTTCTAAGTGACGTATTACTACCAAAGATTTTTTTTTTGAATTGTTTTGAGAAAAGCAAGTTGTTTTGAATCCTGAAAAGGAAAGTTTGATTTTTTGATATGGTAAACTGTTTAAAATTCTCAGGGAAAGATTGTTTAAATTAAAACCAAATTGAACAGAAATTTGTGAAAGAAAATTTGAATTTAAAGTAAAGCGAGTAAAGTGGTAACTGAGATTGAATTAGAATGATATCTGGACAAATTGGATTGTGAGATTCAAATTTGAAGTGTAATGTGATAATCAAGTTAAGAGTTGGGAATCGAGAAGAAACTCGAGTTGAAATGATATTTGGCTCGGATATAAGCGAATGGTTGTGTTGTGGATAAAAACAGATTGGAATTTGATTGGGATGACCCTTGTATCCGCTGAATGGATAACAGGTGGAAAGGATAAAATGATATGCCGGCAAAAGGTACAAGTTTATATTTCTATTGGATATAAGATTAATGAGCCGAATTGACAAGCCGCTTGGCTGTTTGATTTTCTTTTGGGATGGAGATGGCCCAGAGAGGCGAGTGGTGGTTTGACGTATTGACCAGTACAAAGGAGGTGCTGGCAAAAAAATTCAAAAAGTTAAGACGTTAGAAAATTTTTAGGATTTTTGAAAATTTTCGATAATAAGAATTAATAATTTAATTGAAGTTAAATTGGGTTTGTTGAAACTGAAGATAAGAAGTGAACAAATATGTTCTAACCAGTCGATAGGGTCGTCCTCTACCTTAGTAATTTCGAGGACGAAATTATTTTAAGTGGGGAAGAATGTAAAGACCCGCATTTTCAGAGATATAATAATTAATTAATTTAATTATTTAAAGAGTGGTTTAGAGAATTTAAATGGTCATTTAATTAAATTATATTGAATATTTAATTAAAATAATAATTAAATAATATATTGAATTCAGAAATAATCAAAATTAGTGGAATTCACAATATTGTGTGAACTGGACAATTCAAAGTATATAATTCAGTTTAGAATTTAATTTGAATAACGAATATATTTAAATAACGAAGTTTGAACGTATAATTATATTATAATTAAAATCGAGCTCGAAATGGCGCTGCAGTTCGTAAATTGGCGATTTGAACTTCAACTGAATGTACACGATTCGTTTTAAGTCAGATTTCTGTGAAACAAGAAACGTGTGGAGCTAGTGGAGTATATCATTCTAGTGGAAGAGAAAAATCATGATTTCGTCGTGTAGATTTTGATTTACATCCAAATCAAATTTTAGAAAAGTCACTGTGGAATTCCTTTATAATTTATAAAGGAATTACTTATATTTTTAAAAAGGGATTTCATTTTTAATCGAATATCGATTTAATCGGGATTTGAAATATCAAGTTATAAATCCCAGTAGAGCTGTATGGTATTCCACTGTGAATATATACGATAATATAAATTTATTTATATTTAATTTAATTATATTTAAATATATTTATATATTTAAATGGGTCATTCATAGCTTTAAAAATAGCCAGTTTTTGTAAACGACCTCAGAATTCGACGAAACTAATTTTGTTGGACCCCCAATGTCAAATAGTTGTTAGATTTCCAATTTCGTGATTTTAAGAGTCACTGTGTGGTCGTACGAATTTTTAGAGTGAAAAATAGTCAGTATTTTGACAGTTAAAAATATGTTGTGTGAGCATATGAAGTCGGAATTCGACGAAACCAGTTTCGTTAGGACCGTAATGTCGAGTTGTAGCTACATAACCATTTCCATGATTTTTGAACATCGTGTGTGATCAAATGGAATTTAAGAAGACTAATAAATGAGAAACTAGCTAAAATAAAATAAAATAAAATAAATTTTTCTACGGCCTACAAAAGGCCACACGACATCTTTTTTCAGCCTCACAATCCTCGTATATAATTCCTTTCTCAGCCGCCACCAAGAAACATTTACAACGTAAAAATCCTCACTTCATAAATTCCTAGAATTTGAAATAAACTTCTATAAATCAAGTTATATGGTTATTTGGATCCACCAGGAGGTTCTCTTCAAAACGCTAAGGATTTTGTGGAACTCGATTCACATTTTGGTTCGCTGGAAACTCAAGCATTGTCTAGGGTTCACTGTAGTTGGAGGTAGAAAGCATCGAGTGATGTTTGGCTTTCATTTTTGGATTCAGCGTCGAAATACGCACCTTCTGTGCAATGTTAAGGAGTTTCGGTGATTGTGGAGTTCGGTGGTCCCTGTACTGGTCTCGACGACGGGTTTTTATGTGGTGATGCGAGCTCGAGTTGATGGTGAGTAGTTGGTAGAGAATTCGAAGAGAAGTATTTTGGTGGAAGTTTCACTTGATTCCATGCAACAGAGAAGGAGCGGTTTAGAACCGAACTTGGCCATTGAAGTGCTGAAGGAGTCGGAATCAAAGTACAAGGAAGAAGCATACTGTTCAATGCGGGTTAAATGGTCTTGGGCCGGTGGAAATTGGGTAAAGCCCAATTTGACATTTTATTTATGCTTTAATTCAGATTAAAAATGTATTGAACTTATAAATTGTATAACTTGATCATACGATATCAGATTGACGGACCGTAAGTTGCGTTGGGACCGTATGGATGGACACTACCCAATGGCACTGGATAGAAGTGGATTGGGGCTCATATAAATTTATGGAGAAATAAATTGTTTGATTCAAATCAAACAAACAGTTTATCGTTCTTTAACGATGAACTGCCAATGTGAGTAAATCTCACTAACTCTGAACAGTTTATAATTTTATGTTGTATTTTTAGAATTGCTAAATATCGGCTGATTGACTGTGTGTTGACTGTTTGATTGAACTGCTAGTCAGTTAGTTGAATTTCTATATTGATTCTGTTTAAGAGAATATATCATACGGAACTGAAAGTGATGTTGATTTTATTGTGTAACATCTGTGGATGCAGGGAAATAGGTTGGAGGGACCCAACTGGGTTCCTCAATATATAAATACTGTTTTGTTTTATATATTATGTTATACGATGTGATATGAAATCTGTTGATGATTTTATATGTGTGAATGATACTGATCATTTTTATATGGTATGTTAAATATCATAACATACCGGAATGTTAATAAGGGAATTTTCAAAGTGATATTTGAAAATAAAGTATTTATAAAATAAAAGGATTTTATAAAAGAGAAATTAATTATAAAATCAAGGAAGATTTTATAAACGGGAATATCTATTAATAGGAAATCTTTTTAAGTGGAATTATAAATAAAGAAATATCTTTATAAAGTGGAATATTTATGAAGGGAAGTATTTATAAACTCATAAGATTTTATAAATAAGATATTTATGTGTTAAATAAATAGGATAATCAAAAGGGATTATTTATAAAACAAATAGAGTTTTATAAAGGGATTATTTGTAAAACAAATATAAAGGGATTATTTGTAAAACAAATATAAAGGAAACTATTTGTAAAACAAATATGAAAGGAAATATGTGTAAAACAAATCGAAAGGAAAACATTTGTAAACATTTACAAATGGAATTGAAAAGAGAAATATTTGTAAAACATTTACAAATAAATTTAAAAGAGATATTTATTTGTTAAATAAATAGAAAAGATTAAAAAGAGATATTTATTTGTTAAATAAATAGAAAGGAAAAAAGAGATATTTATTTGTTAAATAAATAGAAAAGATAAAAGGGATATTTATTTGTTAAATAAATAGAAAAGATAAAAGAAATACTTATTCGTTAAGTAAATAGAATTAAAAAGGGAATAGTTATCCGTTAAGTAGACAAATGTAAAAGGAGTTAATCAAAGGAGTTAATCAGAATGTATTAATCAAAATTAGTTAGCAAAGTTAATCGAGTTAGAATTAATCGATTTAAAGTTAATGGAATGGAGTTAATCGAGTTAGAGTGATTGATTAGAGTTAATCAATTAAGGTTGACCAGTTAGAGTTAGCCAGTTAGGGTAAATCTATTAAGGTTGACCAGTTAGAGTTAAACCAGTTAGGTTAAACCGTAGAGTTAAACCAGTTAGAGTTATATCAGTTAGAGTTAATCAGTTAGGGTTAACCAGTTAGAGTTAATCAGTTAGGGTTAACCAGTTAGAGTTAACCAGTTAGAGTAAAACCATTAGAGTTAGCCAGTTAGAGTAAAACCATTAGGGTTAACCAGTTAGAGTTAAACAATTAGAGTTAATCAGTTAGAGTTAATCGATAGAGTTAATCGAACTAGAGTTATTCAGCTGGAGTTAATCGAATTTTGTTTATTCGAATAGAGTTGAAATGAGTTAATCGAATTTAGTTATTCGAAGAAGTGAATCGAATCAGAGATATTCGAAGTGAGATAATCGAATCAGAAATATTCGAAGTGAGTTGATCGAATCTAGTTATTCGATAGGAGTTAAATCGAATAAGATCTATTCGAAGAAAGAGATTATCGAATATAAGCATTCGAAAGTAAGCAAATCAAATATAAGTTATCCGAATAATAGTTATTAGGTTGGAGTTATTCAAATAAGAGAGTATAGATTAAAGTTAACCGAATAGGAGTAAATAAATTAGTTGTCGTTATATTATTCGAGTTAGGAAATAAAAGTCATATTAAAGATAATATATTTCGGATGGAGGAGATTATAACACCATTGTTATAATCACGTAAACTTGTAAAAGAAGGGGGTTCGTAAATAGAATCCGAGGGTTCATAAGGAAGTGTTAAAGAGTTAAAAAGGTGAATCTTATCTATTTCGAGATTTGAAAGGTGGTTCAGTTAAGGTCTGAGAGGTAGCTATACCCCAGCTTGATTGACTGCGTTTTAAATTAAGAAATGGTTACGGTTCGAGTGTGAAGTGGATAAGCGGATTTAGTAATTTAGTATAGTGGTTTGAGTCGTCATCGCAATATAGTTTTCAACATATGTTTAAATCCCAATTAAGAAGTTTTGGCAATGTTTTCCAAACGAGAGTCAGAAATGTTTTCTGATAATAGAAAATAAGAATTTAGAATATATGGAAACAGGAGATAAGTAAATTTATGAAATAAACAGATAAATGATGAATGATGATTGATCGAAATAATTTCCTCTTGGAAATAATATTGTTGTTTGCACACCTATTTTTCTTTGATGGTTAAATCATAGACTATCGAAGTTTTGACCATTTTAACGTTGTTAATATGGAGAGACCGGTTGGATTATTATCCAAAGAACCACTCTGTATTGGCATAAGCGTTGCGAATCATATATGCCAAAGAAAATTGAAGACGGAGTAAAGTTCAAGGGCTATTGTATAAGTCTTAGATAACAGTGCCTAAGATGGATGTACTGAATAGTGCCTTCGGTCCATCCTGTTCCTCGATGACTTGTATGGATGAATGTCTGACAGAGTATTTCCAGAAAGGTCACGTACATTGATTTCTTCAACCATACCAAGAGTGGAAGCGGAGAAGGAAACTTCTTTAGCTAACACGTAATGTACTATTGTAGACGTCAATTAGTGATTTTTGATAGATCTGACAATGTGGCATTCGAAGTGAATCTGATGTGATGATAAAGCGTAGCTTCTAGCCTCACATCCGGTAAATGACAGAAATCGGGCAGGTAGCATGGCTATGTAGGTCGCACCTATTAGGGTGTATATTCACCTGATCTAGAGTTTCATTTACTTCTAAAAATCTATTGTCGATACTGTCCTATTCGGGAAATGGTTGCTGATCCCAACCGTTGGTGATATACATTCGATACACTCAAGCGAAATGAGTGGTCGGTCATGTGTGGTCGGGTTGCAAGATGTTCTTGTTGAACCCAGTGTATTCCTCTCTAAAGGTACACTAGCGAAAGGTGGTTCCATACCTTGTCATAATTGGAAATCCATTACCCAATACGTACTTGCGATTTTGATTGTATACTATATATGTAGAACCCGAGATGAAAGCGTTTCTGCTAGATGATTATTATATTGTGGTTAATATACATTATTATAATATCAAAAGGTTTTTGATATAAAGATATTTTGGATTCTCATAAGGGAAAAACCACTTCCGTTATACGGCGTGGTCTTATGAGATATCGTTTAATGACTCAAACTGTTTTACTCATACCAGTCCAATGACTGACCCGGAGTTTATTTTGTTTTGTTTTCCCTAAACTCTTGGGTGCCCAATTTTGTATGGGTAGTTAAGTAGTCAGGAATTTACAGATACTTGAAGAGCTGGAGCAGGAGGCTTCAGGATCATATAGCTATAGTTTATTTCCGCTGTGTTGTAGGTGTTGTACTTTGATTATGATGTATATTCAAGTACAGATATATATTTCAAGTTATGTTATATATATTATATGTTATTCATTCCGCTGTGAGGTTCGTGTTACTCTGATGTTGTGTTCTTCTACTTCTTCTTCTTTTATTCTAAGTTTTTATCTTATCTTTCCTCACCCTCTAATTTCTTTCATTAACTACCAGTATTTTCGATCCTTGGATGTTCGATATAGGTTGTATATCGGATAACCAAGATCGTCATTTTTCCGGGTCATTACAAAGATATAAAAATTTCAAGAGTTCAAGATTATCATAGTAATAGAGTCTAGTTATTATGTTAAAACTCTGATTAGCACTCTCAAAATTCTATTTTCAAATAATTTTTCTTAAATTGTGTTCAAATTATTTCAAACTCCTTTCAAAATGTTTTAAATCATCCAAAGATTTTGTACTTATGATTTCAAATATATATAAGTTTCTTATATAGTTTATATATATTACAAAGCTATATAATTATACAATATATATATATATGTATATATATATGTTTGTAATTATATTATATAGTTTTATATCATTTATATATATATATAGTTTTTATATCATATGGTTAAATAGTATTTTATATGTTTTTATATTTGAGAAATTATATTTTAAACAACTAGTTTTGTTGTAGAAATTTCCAGAATATATATTGGTTTAAATACTTGAAAAATGATTTAAAATTCAAATTTACATATATATGTCGACATACACAAATGTGCATGTCGACATATAACTATCACAAATTTTAAATTTAAAAAGATGTGTCTTTTAATATTTAAAATTTCTAGGAATGGTTGTGTCCCTTGGAACAATATATAAAGGGTCCGATTTCGAATTTTTTTCATGATATGTCTTCTCCTTATTCCTCCTTTATTAAACCACCATTATTCTACGTAATTTTCTAAGTTTCTACACTTATACTCTGCCGATTTCAACACAAATTATATCATTCTTCTTCTATTGTCAGTCTCTATCAAATACTTTCTGTTTGGAAGTGTTATTCAAGAGTTCTAGGACAATTGTAATCGATAAGAAAAGGATGTGTTCCTTATAGCCCGTAAATCAAGGAAAAGGAGCGGTGTTAACCTTGTAGCCGTGAAATCAAGGCTGTTGAATCGGTGTTAACCTTGTAGTCGTGAAATCAAAGCTGTTGAATCGGTGTTAACCTTGTAGCCGTGAAATCAAGGGGGTTTTAATTGGATACTGATATTAATAAATCTTTATGCAATCCAGCTTTGCATAATACTTGACGTAAGAGTAATCCGAACCGGTACAAAATTCAGTGTGTTCTTTCCTTTTTCACATTTTATTTCTATTTATATTTGCATCTGTGGTTCATATAATAGTTTGAGTAATTGTTAATTGTTTAAGATTTCTATAAATACTTTGAAATACTATTCACTCCTTCTACTATTATTTTTTCCTTAAGATCCATGGTTCTTATCCCTAACAATTGGTATCGTGGCATAGGTTTTCAAAATTTCATCATCTGAATTTTGGAAATATTAAATGGCAACCAACACTGGAATTGCTAGTAATAGTAGTTCATTTGTAGAGAGTCAGTCCACCGTTAGACCACCATGATTTAATGGCAATAATTATTCTTATTAGGCATGCAGAATGAAAATATATTTGCAATATATAGGATTAGACACTTGGAATATCACACAAACTGAATACGTGGAACCTACTACTAAATTTGCACAATGGACTAATGAACAGAAGGCCTCTGCACAAAGTAATTCTAATGCTATGAATATGTTTTTTTTATCAGATAGAAACAAATTTAATAGAGTATCAATTTGTAAATATGCTTATGAAATGCGGAAAACTTTACAAGTTACTCATGAACGAACAAATAAAGTTAAACAGACAAAGATATCAATTCTAGCTAATCAATTTGAGTTTCTTAAAACGAATCAGAATGGATCTGTCTCTTATATGTATTACACGTTTCAGGAAATCGTGCATTCATTTATAGCTTTGAGAAAAACTTATTCCGAAGAAGATCAAGTCACAAAAATCCTTAATCTCTAACTCCAGAATGGGATCAGAAAACACTGGCAATTGAATAGGCCAACAATATTAGTGAAATAAAGATTGAGGAGTTAATAGGAAATTTGATGTCGTTCGAAGTATAGTTACAAGAAATAAAGGAAAATAAGTCAACATAAAAGAAATCTATAACATTCAAAGCAACAACCGACGATTCTAATTCAAGCAGTGGGGATAATGAAGAAATTGCCCTAATGACAAGGAATTTCAAAAAAATTCTTAGATATAAGAAGAGAAATAACTTTCAAGAAAATAATCAAGGAAGCTCGGAAAGAAATGACGATAGATGCTACAATTGCAACAAACCAGGTCATATAAAAAGAATGTATCCATATCTAAATAAATCAAACCAACAGACAAACGATAATTTGTCAAAGAAGAGGAAACGAGCATACGTAGCAACTTTAGATGATTCAGACTCATCATCAAGTAATGAAGAACCAGAAACCGGAAATTCAAATATATGCTTTACAGCGATTCAGGATTCAGAAAATATCGAAGGAAAGGATCTAAAAACCAGGTACGCCTTAATTAATAATTTTTGATTGAAATGGTTGAATGGATGCTTGTCTGCTTTCCTTGTTTAATATTTGAATTCTAAAATTTAAATTTGAAATTTAAATTCTAAAATTTAAATTTAAAATTTGAATTTTAAAATACAAAATAATAATAATAAAATAATAAAAATATTTATAAAAATTAATTTTAAAATATTTTTTTCATTAATATCATATAAGAAAATAATTAAACAAAGAATATTGAATATTAAATAATATAAACAAAGTCAAAGGACACTTGAATTTTTGAATGGTCACATATATGTCGACATATAAGAATGTACATGTCGACATATACACCAAAAATTGAAATTCAAAATTTGAATTTCAAAATTTAAACTTTCAAACTTCCCTCCATCTTTTCACCAATTCCCAAGGTCTGAAAAGATGTCCTTCTACTCAGAAAGTTGTGTCCATTTGCTCTCTATTTAATCATCAATTCATTACTACACTTTCTACCATTCATTCAAAATTCAAAACTATATTCTTCATCTTATACTCTTCAAAACTATTCTCTAGTGGCTTCCTCAAGTAATCCTAAAACCGTGAGACTAACTAAGATTCTCAAAGGTTATCTCTATAATAACCTGGAGGTTATCCAAGCGTAAATTTATTATGTTACGTATGGAAAAGTCAATACGAGAACACTTGCTATCTTCAAAGATTTTGCATCCAATGATCTTCCTACTCTTTTTCATCAAAATGAAGTTTTAAGTTTGATTGATTTTCGAGATAACGATGAAGTATTTTATCCAAATCTTGTCAAAATGTTTTATGCGAATTTGAAATTGTGGATTTTTTGGAGGAAATGAAAATCAAGTTTGGAGTAGTGCTAAAGGCACACAAATTATTTTGGATAGTGATGTTTTGGGAACCATTTTAAATTGCAAGAAAACGAGTTCAGATTTTTTGGATTTCGAAATGGATGAACATGATTTGGAAACTTTTCATCATATTTTTGAAAGCGATGAACATATATAATTTAAGAATCGCTTTTCCGTCCAAAAGCAAGAATTGTTAGCCTCCTTCTTCAACACACTCTCACTCCTCATTCGGGAAATTTTAATTACCCTACTCTCAAGGTCTAAAATGTCCTTTTTGCCATTTTTGGCACTTATGATATTAATTGGGCCGAAGTAATTTTGGCAGAATTTAAACCAAAGGAAATGTCTACAAAAGAGAACACTCTTTATCTTGAAATTTACCTTATCTGAATCTTTGAATGTTTTGGAATGGATTTCAAAGGAAAGGAATTTGTCCCTCGTAGGTCTTTAACTCGGGAAATATATCCCTTATGCAAATTCCAATCACTTTCAAACCATATGAGACATATGCTGAAAAACAAGCTAGATTGAAACAATAAGAAGTTCAAATGGAAATTGACGAAGAAGAATCTTCCATAGAGAGAATAGAATTTCCTACTACATCAAGAGCCATAAGCAAAGAAGCCATTTTCCAAAACTAAGTCAAACTTGCCAAGAATCAAAAAAAATAAATCAAGAAGACTCTCAACAAAATGTCTTCAAAAATGAATAAGTTTCTCGGAAAAGTTGGAAGAAAACTTAGAATATCACCTTCCTCGTCTTCATCCACTGAAATCACTACCCACAGATGGCCTACTGCAACAAAAATCCAAGGTGTTGCAGCTAAAATGCTGCCACAACTATGCTGATTTTTGTTTATTGCAACACATGTTTCAATGTGTTAGCATATATATCAAATTACGTTGTAGCAGCTATAGATATATTCAAATTAAAAAAATTAAAAAAGAAATGATACCTCAGCGATCCACACATTTAGTTAAAACGAAATCCCAACCATTCAATCAACACCTTGATCCATACCTCACCTATTTCTATTTCCCACTATTATTTTCCTTTACCCACTTATTTTCATTTATTTAACGTTCCCAAATTTCCAAAATCAATCGACTTTTTCAATCAATTTTACAATCAGAAATCAAATTAAAACCAAAATCTTGCAAATTGCAAATCAATAAACTTGTCATTGGGTTGGTGCTCAATTTCGGGTTTGAGAGTTCGATTGCGATTGGTAAAAACTAGATCTGATTTACAATCAGATCTGCTTGATTTCGGATTTCTTCCAGGATCTTCTCGACAGATATACATCAGGAGATAAATCCAACAACAAATTGAAGCCTCCCTTTCAATGTGAGTTCTTCATCACTACTTGCAACTTTGAATGCAATATCTCGTTTTTCCTTCATACCGATTTCAGAGTCTTCTTACTAAGGATTAAGCCACTAGAGGGAAAGAGAGTATTTATGAAATCAATTCACTCGCGACACTCAGAAATAATACTTTGTACTCCTAAAACACATCCTCTTTAATTTGGAATAATGATCAGCTCAGATTCAGTCTCTAAAAGGTAAAATTGATCTTATCGATTTGGAGTTATTTATACTCATTTTGATCTATCGGGTATGCTTTGATCTATTGGGGTTATGATCCTTTCAAAATTTGTGGTTACCAGGATATTTCTATGAAAACTGTTTTACATTCAGTATGTAAAACGAACCACTTATTGTTTGCACGATTGTCTAGTGCAATACTTTCCGTGGAAACTGATTTACACTTTTAGATGTAAAACGAGCCGATGTTTAGATTACACAATTTTCGGTATTGGATTAAATGGCATGTTTTTGTTTTTGAAATTTTTGAAGACTCACAGTTTCAGAGTATGCCTTCGATTACTTTTTGAAAAGCCATGGAACTTCCACAACATGTTTTTTGGATTGGCTAAACTGCAAAATACAACTGGTTTCATTCAATTGTGGATGATACTAATTCAATTTCGGCATCTGTGTTTTTCATTGTCAACTATATATGCCGACTGGTCACACTCGTTTACATCTTCCGAATAACGTAAATGAAACAATAGGCTTCCACGAGCAAGAACATGTGTTTTTGAAATGCAGTTGTTGAATCACTTAGAAGAAGATTGACAGGTTTTCGTTAGTAATATTATCGTGAGTTATCAACCAATGTTATAGTAATAGGAGAGTCAATTTGCCTGGCAGCTGTGAACTAATATGTGTAAATTAAGTGCTGCTTTATTATAGAAATTGTTAGGGCTATTATGGTATTGGTAAATTTACCATTACCAGTTGATCGGTAACCATTTTTGATTGAAATCGGTATACTAGTTAAAATAGTATGGTAATGGTAAATTTACCATTTTTAACGGTAAATCATCGGTAACATTTCTTCAATACCAATGGTAACGATAATTTTTCCAGTCAATTTAAAATATATGTATATTCATTTGATATGCTTTATTACAGGTATTTAGAAACAAACAAATGATTGAACTTAGTTCAATAATAAGGTGTAGTAATTCCAAATACACTTATTTTCTTTCTCATTTATGTTTTTTCATTAACTAACACGGTATATAGCATAATAAAGATGCATTATGTACAAAAAACATATCAAGATACAAACTTTGATAAACAAATGGTAATTTACCATTACCGGTATAATGATTACCAGATTATCGGTATACCAGTCTTCGGTATACTAGTCGATAGGTAATGGTAAGCAATTTTGATTTACCAGTAAAAGCAGTACGGTAACGGTATTTGCCAAATGGTAATTGTAACCATTACCATAACAACCCTAGAAATCGTCACCAAGAAGACAAGCTCAACTAGTATGTTCTTAGTTATATTTTGTGGCTGAATATGATTGATAAACATATGTGTTACTTTGCATACATTTTTTGATTGAGATTGCTACGTTTGCTAAGAACATGGATGGTGTGGAGCGTAACTTGGTTTTCACTGTACATTCCATAACTGCTATTTTTCGCACACACATACTTAGTGCAACTGCTTTTTTAAGAGTATAAGTCGTTGATCCATGATATGAATTTGGTACAGGTACCATTGAAGCATGTATATTGGATAAGTGAGCTCAAGAGGATGGTCAACAACACTGGATTCTTAGACAGGCGTTTGACTCCAATGAAGCAGACTATGTCTGTAACAGCCAGCATTTTACGTATCGGAGGATCGTAAAATATTTTTATTTCATTCCCTGAGGTTTGGATCATTCTCATCTTTTGATATGTTGCTTATGGGGATGTGAGACATGTCCACAATTCTTACCAATTTTGTTTGTGACCATTTTTCCCCTGTCAGTCTTGAACAGGGCATAACTTTTGACTCAGGTCGAACCAGAGGGTGAGACCTATGCCATTGGAAAGGAATTGATGATTGCCTTTCCATAGAGTGGTTACATTAAAGATTTGGCTCAGCACTCTGTGAAAATTGTTGTTTTAAAGTTTTTCAGTTGGCTGTTCAGGTTTGAAGAGCCACAATGGGCTGATTTGGGAAGGCCCATTGGTGGTCTAGTGGAAGGGTATAAGTAGGGGGTAAGGGATATGGGAAATGGTTTTAGTTTTCCACTTTCTCATTTTTGTGCCTTGTGCTACTCCATCATCTAATACGTTTCCACCATTAAAAATCCAAATCCAAGGAGGAACATCATAGATCTTCACCAGTGGAGGCTAGATCTACATCAATTGAGGCAAGGATTCATCGAATCAAGGTGTTTGGTGTGAGGTGCTTGCTGTCCGGATTCATATTTCGTTGATTTTTTCTTGCTTGGGAGAATCTGTGAGTGATTTACATCTCTCACATGGATTCAATGAAGTATATGAATGTTTGATCATGTTTTTCGTCATATTTAAGTGTTTTTCCATAGATCTATGCTTTATTAAGTCCCTTTTTACGTGATTCACCTTATGATCTCATTTAGTAAGTTTAAATCATTGATTCTATGATTTTCCATATGATTATGCAAGTTAGGTCTATAGTTTTGTTCTTATGACCATTCATTATGATTTGTGGAGTGATTTGCATGATTTGGAGAAAACTATTGTTTTCATGTTGTTAACAGACCGTGTCGTTGATCATATTTGATGGATTGGACAAGTTGATTTCGTCGAATCTATCGTTTGGCGAAGTTTTGGTGGAAATCAGAGTGGAAGTTATGAAGTGCAAGTTTTGGGTCACACGTGGGGGGGTCGTTCGCTCCAAGGTGTGATTTCTTGGGAAACAAGACAGAAAGAAGGCTCGAGCGAGCCAAGGAGTCGGTCGGTCGAGCGAGCTGAATGTAAGGCAAGCGGACGAGCGAGCCTAGAGGAAAAAGGGTTCGATTGAGCGAGCCTATGGTTAAGTAGAAGGGTCGGTCCTAGGGTTGGTCTCACTTTTGGATCGGATTGGCCAGTCCAATCGGGTCGGTCGTGAAGCCTGGATGTGGTAAATTGGTGGGTCGGTTGATCCAAGTTGGGAGGGTCGGTCGCTCTGGTTGGTTTGAGCAGTGTGAAGGGTCGGTCGCTCTGGTCGATCGAGCAGTGTGAAGGGTCGGTCGCACAAGGAAAATTTCTGAAAATTTATATTTTTGGGTACGACTCATATTTGAACAAAAAGGTATGGAAAAAATATATATTTTGGGACCAACCCCCCGAACCCTGGCTGGCTCAGCGATGGTGTGACTTCGAAGTAAATTTAGTAGGAAAGTTCGAAGTGTTGAAAGGTGTTTCTTAATCGGTGTAGAACAGCGAATGAGATGACAACTCAAAGGTCGTGAGTTGGTGAATAATGGTTGCTTGAGCTATGAAAAGTCATTGAGTTGGATGACTAGAGATGCGAAGGCCGAGAGATTATCGTGGTCATAAGTTCTAGCAGGCTCAAAGCAGAAGTACGATGGGGGCACCCAAAAGACCGGTTGTAGGTCGAGTACCTTGGGTATCATTGAAAGGCCTAGTTTTCAAGGTTGGACTTCGTTGAAAGGCGTATGGAGTTAATGATAGAATTAGGGTTACCATTAGCCCTTGACATATGACAAGGTTGGTCATCATACGATTAACGTTTGTTTCAAAGCAGGATTGGTGGTGATAGCCAGAGTCAGTCATGGATGCTTGGTTGTTATGTTTGTACCGTCTCATGTTGGTCATCCAAAGTTGAAGGAGATTTTCCTTAGGTGCTTGTATGTTATTGGTTTAGGCCTCTGGGGCGTGTTCTTGAGGGGTGTTGAATTCGATTAGGATAGTTTACATGAGATATATGTAATTTGGATGTTATGAGTGTTTTACCATGATTGAATGAGTGTTCTGGTTTCCATGGATGAATGGTTGAATTGTTTAATGTAAAGGCTGTCATTGTCCGATGTGGGGAAGACGGGAGTTGAGTTCTTCTCTGGTATTTGGTAGATTGGTTTGTTAATTTACCTATTCTCATGTACTTTATTGTTGAACTTTGTTAGTTGTTTATCGCTCACTATGACTATTGTCTGACTCAAGGTTTTATGTCTCCTCTTATTACCTTGGGCTGTTCATCCGGTTGTGGATGGGCAGACTAAGTAGCAGGTTATAGGTGATTAGTGAGGACGATGCAGCTGTGCGGAGGCAAGCAGGAAGCTAGCGTACCAGATTTATTACTATCTAGTATTTCTGTTTCCGCTATTTGAGTGCTCTATGAGGGTTGTAGTGAGGCCTTATGTACAAACTTTAATACCAGTTGAATAACCTTTCAGGATGTTGAGAAAGTTTTAAAAGTTTGTTATATGATGCTTCATTACTATTACCTGTTGTATATGTTTTATTATATTTTATCCTTGCGCTGTGAGTTCAACGACAGGTTCCGATGTTGTTTACCTACTCCGATGATCGTCCATAGCTGCCTTGCACACTTTTCAGTGCATTATTCCTCTTGTTTAGTGCAAGGGTTATGGGCGGTCATCACAATGTCATAGAGAAGTTTTTCCAGTCCCTTGTCGTAGGTATGCATTCATGTTGATATATTTACGATTGCTGCATCTCAAGCCCTTTTGCTTTAGTTATTTTCATATTCAATGGTGCTTGTGGAAATGCATAGTTTGGCTTTTCATGGATGGTGTTTTGAAGACTTCCGGTTTATGTTCGCCTTTCCACTGCGTTTGCAGGTCAGCTGATTTCTTTTGTTCTTACTCTTTAACATCATGTTACAATGTCCTTATTTTATCATATACATTAGTTGGTATCCATATCAAGATAGCATGCACCCATTTATTAAATTTAGAAATATGTTTTTATTTTATTTTACTAGTCATTTTTATTATAACAAAATTGCTTGTCTTGCTTGTTTCATACTTCTACAAGATTTCTTTGCATTAACATTGCTTACATTAAGATAGCCTTTCATTCTTGCCTTAGCATGCTTTGTTTTTTGAGACATACATATAATTTATTTAAATTTTGCATATAAAAACGTTACTGCTCTGCTGTTAAGTATGAGAGCATGCCATCTTGAAAGTTTCTTTCACATCTGTAACCATTTTCTGCTGCATGAGCATGTCATTTTTATGCATTAAATTGAATCACACATCCTCAGTTGTACTTTGCGTATATTTATGTGTTATGTCCCCAATACTTAAATGCTTTCTTTTCTTTTGTTGATTTTTTGTACATTTCTATTACTAATAATGCTTTGTAACATATCAACTATGCATGCCTTAACCTGTATGTATGGTCTCATTGCCTAGTTTTTGTTTTTGTTCTCTGCTCTTTTGAAAATGTGAGCTGCTATATGAGTAATAGCCTTTTGCTTTGCCTGAGCAATAGTTTTTTTTTCTTTTTCTCTGACTATATGATACAGTTTGCTTCTTTATTTTGAAACTTTTATGGTTAATTTCTTTTGGAATTCTATTTCTTAGAGTAGTACTTGTTTGATATTGAAGTAACATATGTATGTATTTGATCTCTTTGCTTATTCGGCAATAGTAACGTGAAAAAGTATTCGTTTGACCGCCGAATTGCCATTGCTTGAGCTGCTCCAATTCTTGCTACTACTTCTAGTGCATCTTTTCCAAAATGTGGCATAGCAACACTTGTTGTTTTGAAGGAGAAGAAGGCAAGGATAACTTAAGTAATAGATTCATGACAAATGGTATGACAGTATTATGACAATTTGCAATAGTTTAATTACTGAATATGTTATACTTATAGATCAAAAATATTATGCATCATGAACTTTACTGTCAAATGTGGGATATTGTCTAAGCCATAGAGTAGCATTCACAATGTAGTTTATATAATCGCTTTCATGCATTTTTTTCTTGCTTATGGTTTTATGTGTGAGTCTGTATATGAGTGAATTGAGTGACAATGTAGTGAGGAATGTAAATAAATATGAATGATTGTGTAATATACCAGTAAATGTTGAAATAAGATATTAATTTAATAAAGTACTGTTTTTGAATATTGTGTTATAATAATATTTATTATAATATTATGAAAATTTTGATTAATACAGTTGAGATATAATTACTTTTAATAGTTGTAAAACAAAATTTATTAACTGCTAGAAACAGTTGTAAAAAAGGTTGACTTTATTATAATTGCAACATAACTAGTGGTGCATGCTAGTTTTAATAAGCATATTACAATTGTTTTTGGCTGTTGTGAAAGGGTATTTTTTTGTTGTAGTGCTACCTGTGGCAACACATGTACCGATGTTGCCTTAGAGTCGCAAAGGTGTTGCCTTTGACTCTAAGGCAACGTGGGAAAATGCAACGACAAGAAAGTGTTGCCACAAATCATTTTTGGCCTATAGCAAAAAAAATTGGAACTTGCTGCATCATTTCCCTAGTGTTGCAGTATGCAATCTATGGCCTAGTGAATCTAAGTTTACTAGCTTATGTTATCATTTCATATTAGCTTGTATTTCTTTTCTGTACTTTCTATTTCAAGTATTTCATGTATCATTTGATTGTAATCTCTCATTAGTAGTAAAGCATTTTTATTCTCTGTCAAAATCACCTTTAAACATCAATAAAACACATTAAAATAAAATAAAATAAAATAATAAGAAATAATCGAAAATTGTGTAAAAAGGAAAAATACCCAGAATTGTACGGGTGTGTCGACATAATGTTTCTGTATGTCGACATATAACTGTCAGAAAGTCAAATTTGTTCAAATTTAATTTTTTTTAATAACTACCTTATGTCTGTTCATTTTCATACGAATTCTAGACTTTATAACACGATTTTCTTCCAAAAAAACTCCATTTTAATTCTTTATTTCTTCTCTAATCACTTCTTCTCTAAATAATCAAATAATGGCCAATTATATTCACAATCTAAGTGAAAATCTTAAAGAAACTCTTAATTCTTTCAAGAATACCTATGTATAATCCTTCACAATCAACATCATCTAGAATTAAGTCAAATAAAGATGATTGAACAATAAGAAAAATACTTTCATGCTTTTTGTTGGATGATTTCTTCTCTTTCCATAGATGAAGATAATAACATCATTGGAGCACTTCTCACCAAAGACAACGAAGAATAGGAAGTCATTAAAAAGGATCCAATCTTCAGTGGAGATGGATGGATGGAAGTTCCAAGGTGTAACACCCCACCTCCGTTAAGGTCACTCACAGAGGGAATGTATTAACTTTGATGGAGCGTTTTAGTAGACATAACAGAAATTTACACGACAGATAAAACAGTACTTGAAAATTTTATAACTTTATTACAACAGAAACCGAAGTAAGTTTGGTTACATCTTTTCAATCACAATATCAGAATTCAAGTACAAAATATCAGTCTTGTTAAAAAGCCTTCAGAATGCATAGTTTTTAAAATCATAATCCCCAACATAAACTGCCATGCCAAAGCCAGACGATACTTCAAGCAGAGAAGATCTGAATCAAGCTCCTAGATTTCCACCCTACAAACCTGGGGGGGAACGAAAGAGAAGGGGGCGAAAACAAGAAAGGTCAGACATAAAGTCTGGCAAGTCTAGTGACTTTCAGCATATGAACAGATAATAATATCATGACATGAAAATAAAGCTGGATAAGAGACAACATCAACATGAGTAACTGGTATACTTAAGCTAAACAGAAGAAACAGAATGATATAGCCCAAGTTATGCTTCTTACTTACATTTTACTTCTCTGCACTAATACTAGTATAACAGGATTAGGCGTTACCCTAATGTCAAAACAGAAACAGAATAATGGGCAGTTACCACCCGAACAGAAGGTACAGAAACAGAATAATCCTTATGGAAACAGAATGTTAGAATTAGGTGTACACTAGTAAATGGGCCTTTACCACCCCAACAGATGGTACCACACAGAAACAGACAGGTGTTACCACCGAACAGAAACAGACGGTACCCCAACGAAAACAGACAGAACTAAGTGTACCCTAAATCTACCCCAAGCGATCGGCTCCCTAATACATAAATACCCTGTGCCAGCCCCACAGAAGGGTGTATCACTCACCAAAGTGGCAACCTTTAAATGACACAGACCTATTTACAGATGTCACGACGTCTTACATCCTCAGAGGCAGACCGAGATCCATGCACGCACATGACCCAGTTGGAACACACCATCAACACCCCTCACCATTATCAGAATGAACCGCTTATAATTAGTTCAGTAAGCGTGCCCGAACCCTACCTACTGTTGGGTCATAGTTTTGATACCATAAAGGGTTACTGACTAATATGGGTCCCAAAAAACAGATGACACAAGTATTTTCCCTCCTAACCTTGTGTCCCTAGACTAACATATTTCAGATTAACTTGTTTACAAGTTTTCAGACATACAGAGTTCAAGTCAACTAGTTCACAGACCAGAAAAATCAGGTTAACAGGTTTTCAGACTAATGGATCAGATGTACAGTTTAAACAGACTTACAGATTGTCTAACTTTGTATTGGGCCTATAGATTCACGAAACAGGTTTATTAATTCATCAGTCCAGTTTGTTTAGCCCTATCTACCCAACACGTTTTAGACATCATATTTATCTCATATTTGCATTAATTAAATATTAATGCGCATACCTCTCACATTAGGTCGGTAGCTTGTGGTCGCTGGATAAGCCGGGCGGTTCCGGGCAGACTTCTGTCATAAGCCATACATAACCTCGTGTCTAAGCATATTTTATTTATGCCTACGACCTCTCACATTAGACTAGCAGTTTGTGGTTGCTGGTTAAGTCAGTTGGGTCCGGGCAGGCTTCTACCGCAAACATAAGTCTAACCTCATGTCTAAGCATTTTTATTATAACCCATTTACTCCATTACAAATGATAAAAATATCAGACTAATTATGCCAAATTAACAGATTTGACTTCTTTTCAAGTCGCAGCAGATTAAACAAATTAACATGTTTTACACAAATTACAATCATTCAGCTTTTCAACAGATCTAACAGATTTAGCAGCTCAAGCGGTTCAACAGATTTAGCAGATTAGGCAACTCAACAGATTTAGCAGATTGGGCACAATTAGCAGATTAGGCGATTCAACATATTTAACAGTTTAGGCAATTCAGTAGATTAAACAGGTAACAGATTTAGCAGATTAGGTAAATTTGGCATATTAAACAGATAACAGTTTTAGTCGATTAAACATTCCTTAAAGTCCTATTCACATATCTTGCCTAATTCATAAAGTAAGCCTAAACTTATAAGCCCAAATTATGGTCAGAATCCACCATATAACATATGTCCCAAATTTTAGTTAAACTTGCATAGTTCAGAATATTCTCCAAAAACCTTACATATAAATTATGCCAAATATAGCCATGGATTACAATGCCTGACATATATCCAAAAACCCACTTTTAGGCGTGTTCACATTAATGGTTATCCTATTTAATGTACGCCTAAGTTATACACAAAATAATCCTCCTTCTTCTAAATTACAGACTATAATATATAAAGTATGTCCAGATCTAGAATTACAACTTATGTCCTTTATATTCTAAGTCATAAACAATCTCATATAATATGCCTCCAACTTATGTCCTGAATTACAACATGTGCTATGTATCTAAATCAATTGCTTATTTACATTTAAATCTTTACGCCCAAATCCTAAGTCATATGTCCAATATTATTCTATGCCTCAAGTCATATGTTCAATACACTTTATGTTTCAAACATGTCCAGCCATATGTCCTAGATTTATGTTCTAGCTACAGCCTATATTCTTTCCTCAAATCAGTCACAGATCAGTCACGACCAATTTATGCATCATTCATTATTTTCCCCCAAAAGTTTGGCATTCGTGCGTCAATCTCTTATGAGATTTGGCTCAGACTCGTGGTAGCCTGGCTATAGAATAGAAAGAAGAGAGATACAGAATAGTTACAATAGGATAGATCTAAACAGAACAGAATACGCATAACCTCAGATTCAGATTTACAACAATGTCACGATCATAATTAAAATTCATATCTAAAAATAACTGTGCTTGCCTTGATTGGATTATAGAAGAAGAGTTGTAGTAGTTCTCTTTTAACCTAATTCGGATTTGGTAGAAGATGCACTATTTCTAGTTTTGATTCCAGCAGAGTAGCGAAGCCATTTGTAACAGCCCGTATTTCAGTTAATAATAAAATTCACTAATTGCAGAATAAATAATCTCAAATGTGAGAATTGGGGGAAACGGGCAACGTCATTGCGTTCGTCTCGGAAAAATATGCGAAATAGAGTCCGAAATTTTGTAAATGGGAGTCCGTATGGCCCAGTTATGGCCCAATGAAGTTTGCAGAAAATTCAAAGTTAAAAACAGATTTAAAAATTCAAATTCAGATTTTTAATTTCAACCAGCGGGGCCAGGCGTGAAAGTTCCCACCCTAGCCATGTCGACAGGGCTGTCGACAGGCCTGTCGACTGGGGAGTCGACTGCCCTGTCGACTTGCCTGTCGACACGGGGTGTCGAGCCACTTGGCCTGGGTGCACCAGGTCTGGTTTTCTGGCTAGGGCTGGGCTGTGTTCTAGAGACTTCCTAAATCTGACGGACCTAATCTAACCTAGGGTTAATCCTATGGTCTAAAACACACCCTAATCCTATAAATACACCCTAATGCAAGCCTAATCCATACTAAAAATAGAAATGATGGCCTCATGCCGCCAAAATCAAACTTAAGAGGAGCCTCCACTAGTTTATGAAGGAAGTTGCAAGCTAATCAACCTCTAATCATCATCTTCTCCATATTTAGCAACTAGTTCTACTTCATAAGTTTGCTAATCTTGGTTTTGGTGAGTTCCTATGCCTTTAGCAAGTAATTGCTAAACTAATTAGGATAGGATATTAGGAGGCTATGGATGTAAATGTGGATTATGCTAGTTGTGGTTGTCATATGTTATAAGTTCATATGTAAACTTGCCTCTTTTTATGATATGATGTGTTATGTAAGATCATATGCAAGTTTTATGCAAGTTCTTATGCAAATCATATGCAAGTTAGTCTCTTTTTATGATATGCATAACATATGCAAGTTTGCCTTTGTGATATGACATGATATATGCAAGTTCATGTGCAAGTTAGTCTCTTTTTATGATATGCATAACATATGCAAGTTTGCCTTTGAGATATGACATGATATATGCAAGTTCATGTGCAAGATAGTCTCTTTTTATGATATGCATAACATATGCAAGTTTGCCTTTGTGATATGACATGATATATGCAAGTTCATGTGCAAGATAGTCTCTTTTTATGATATGCATAACATATGCAAGTTTGCCTTTGAGATATGACATGGTATGCAAGTTCATATGCAAGTTTTATGCAAGTTCATTTGCAAGTTTTATGCAAGTTTATATGCAAGTTCATTTGCAAGTTTTATGCAAGTTCATATGCAAGTTTTATGCAAGTTTATATACAAACTCATATGCAAGTTTGTCTCTTTTTATGATGTGCATAACATATGCAAAGTTGTCCCTATGAATGACGTGTTATGTAAACGAATTACGTGGGAAACGATGGGGTTAATATGCATGATTATAAAAAGGTGTAAAGTTGTTATGATTAAGCATAACATAAAATGAATGGACATAATTGGGAATTTACCTATTAAGTTAGGTCTACCCACATTATGGAGTTGGGAATTTACCTATTAAGTTAGGTCTACCCATACTATGGAATTGGGAATTTACCTATTGAGTTAGGTCTACCCATATTCTTAAAAATGTGTAATTAATTAGGGATAATTAATTATGGGGGGGTGATTAATTAGGTGTAATTAATCAACCAAGACACGAGGTTGGACCCTTTTGTAGCGGAAGTCTGCCCGGAACCGACCGGCCATCCAGCAGCTACAAATGATTGGCCCAATGTGAGAGGTCTTAGTCATGAATTAAATACATGATTAAAGTAAAGACACGAGGTTAGACTCTTTTTATGACAGAAGTCTGCCCGGAACCAACCGGCATATCCAGCAGTCATAAAAGATGGTCTAATGTGAGAGGTCTTTATGAGGTCATGATCTTAATTAATTAATTAAGAAACACTTAATCATATTAGCATGTAGAGGGACATAAGGGGTTAAGTGGGTGCCTTGGGTGGCATGTGGAAATCTAGTGGTTGCCTTGGGTGGCAATAGAAAATACGATTAGAATACTTAACCAAAGTGGAACATGTAATTAAAACATGATTAAAGGGTTAAGTGGTATACACTAGAAATGACAAGCTTAGGTGGGTAGCTTGTGGGGGCCCATTTCAACCAATATCCCAAACGTATCTTAGTGGGCTCGACTCTAGTCGAGTGACGGGACACGCATATTGGGCTTGACTATAAGAGGCCAAAACGGGTTAGCGGTGGCAACGCAAGTCCAACGGGTTTCATATGCGTGTGTGGACCCGGGCTGGTAGGTAAGACGTTGTTGCATCGTGTAGGTATAAGTCGTGCACCGTTGATTGTACCGGGTTGCCACTTTGGGGAGTGATACACCCCACTGTGGGGCCAACACGGGTATCTACGGTAGGGAGCCGATCGCTTGGGAGTAGTGGGTACACCTAGTGGAGATAGGGGCAGACGGCACCTATGTAGTGAGCTAGGGGTACACGAAACTACTGGGTAAATTTTCTAAGTCCTTGGGAGGGATCAACCTTTAAGTAGGAATGACTGGTGTGGTGCAGTGTAGTAATTATCCTTGGGTGGGTAAATACGTCTTTATCGTTATCTTAGTTCACTCTAAGTCTGATTGGCTACTGAATGTAGTCATTTATCCCCAGTCACACCGTACCAAGTTATATCATATCCTTATTACTTTAATGATTACATTGTTAAAGTTATAGGACTTGCTCAGACTTATGTCTGACCCCGTTGTTTTTATCTTTTTTCCCAACCCTCAGGTTCTCAGAGTGGGCCCAGCACGAGTGGGCTTTGATCAGGCTGCTTTTATTTCTCTCTTGGAGCTTGGAGCTTGGACCCTAGATGTAGAGTTCAGTTTACCCTTTTCTTTTATGGCTATCAGTTCATGTATTGGGATTATGTATTTTTATTTAGTAGGATGGATATTTGTACTTGACTTCTATTATGGTTTTGTGATGTAACCAGACATGTTTTATTTTCCGCTGCAATTGAAATGATGTTTTAAATTTTCAAAGTATTACTTATATCTGTCTTGCTGTAATTACTCTGTTCTATATTCACTCAAATACTCCACCGATGTTATGGCATTCCCTTAGAGAGTGACCGTAGCGGGCGTGGGGTGTTACACATGGTATCAGGGCAAAGGTTACCGGAACAGATAAAATTTTTAGAAAACTATTTTTCTAAAAACATTTTTGGAAGAGATATTTTCAAAAACATGTCTTTAAAGAGAAAAGTTTTTGAAAGAAAAGCATAATCCCCAATAGTCATATCTTTATTTTTCGAATTCTCCGTTTTGAATCTTTCCTTTTTCGTTTCAGCATGGCTGAGGATCTTAACTTTCCGGAGGGTGTGACGATACCAGTATGGTATAGGAGATTGATGGAGGCTAGGGCCACCACTGCGGGTCCAGCAAATGTACCTCCACCAACCGTAGCACCCGATCTTCCTCCTCCCCCTCCTCCTCGCACGGATACTTTTGCTAAGACTTGCAAGGAATTTAAAGCTATGGGAGGGAAACCTTTTCAAGGATCTGAAACTTTTGTGGAGGCTAGAGATTGGCTTAAGGAGGTGGAAGAGTTGATAGATATCTTTGAGATGGAAGAAGGAAAGAAAGTCAAGTTAGCTGCTTGGTTAATGAAGGGAGAGGCCTCATTCTGGTGGGAGGTCACTAATGGAGAACGCCCCGTTGACTCTTGGGAGGATTTTAGGCAAAGATTTGTGGCAAAGTTTCTCTCAAGGGCGGAGGAAAACTTGTATATGGAAAGATTCTTGACTCTAAAGCAAGGAAATCTCTCAGTGAAGGAATATGTCAACAAGTTTAATCAATTGGCAAGGTTTGGCCTAGACATGGTGAATACACCGGAGAAGAACCGATGCATGGGTTGAATGAACCGATGCATGGGTTGGCTATGACTCATATCCCTATGGGGGCCACCTTTGAGAAGCTAGTTGACATGGCACTCATGCATGAAGAAGAGAAGGGCCACAATGCTAATAAGGCACCCGAGAAGAAGGGAGATCAAAAGAGACCTCAGCAACAACAGCAAAACAAAGGGGGGAAAGGCAACGGTGGCAAGGGGAAGAAGAAGTGCTTCAATTGTGGGATACCAGGCCACATAAGCAAAGATTGTAGAAAGAAGAAGAAGACTGGTTGCTTTCACTGTGGCGAAGCAGGGCATTTAGTGAAGGATTGCCCTAAGAAGGGGCAAAGGACGGGATCTACCTCAGGAGGACAGGTGCAAGCTCTTATGGCACCGGGTCAGGCTAGGGGGCAAGTACAGGCTCTCGCGGTTCCACCAATTCAGGAAAGAGGTAGAACTATTTCCGTTGAAAGTCTGGTTTTTCTATTTGATCATCCTGTCCGTACATTGTTTGATTCAGGCGCATCGCATTCGTTTATCTCATCATCATTAGTTGAGTCACTGCACTTAGACACCAGTCTTGTAGATGATCCCTTGGTTGTTTCAAATCCAATTGGGTGCTCCACTTATTTGTCCATGATATGTTTGGGTTTGAAGATTTCTATACTTAGCATTGAGTTTAGATGTGATGCTTTTGTTTTGGGCTTCACGGGCTATGGGTTGATTTTGGGCATGGACTGGTTATCCAGTAATGGTGCTGTTCTTGATTGCGAAAGGAGAGTTGTTAGGCTCATGACCCGCTTGGGTAACACTCTCGAGATCTCTTGTAATCCCATGGATTCTGTTATGCTAAGTTATCTTGAATCGCTTGACGCTTCGGTCGAGAGTTTGCAATCTGTTAGAGTAGTCCGGGAATACTCGGATGTGTTTGAGGAGGTGAAGGGCTTACCTCCGAAGCGGGAGATTGACTTACAAATATATCTGGTGGATAATGCTAAACCTGTATCTTTACCAGTGTGCCACATGGCTCCTTGTGAGAGGAGGGAACTCCATAAGCAAGTAGGGGAGTTGCTTGAGAAGGGGTTCATAAGACGAAGTATATCGGAGTGGGGTGCTCCAGTAGTTTTTGCTACGAAGGCGGATGGGTCCCTCAGACTTTGTGTAGACTATAGAGAACTCAACAAGCTCACAAAGAAGAATAGACACCCATTGCCGAGGATTGATGATCTTTTCGATCAGTTGGTTGGCGCTTCAGTATTTTCTCAGTTGGACTTAGCCACGGGGTTTCATCAGTTGAGGGTGGCTGAGGATAGCATAGACAAGACCGCCTTTAGGACTCCGGATGGTTTCTATGAGTGGCTGGTGATGCCATTTGGGTTGACGAATGCCCCTGCATACTTTGTTGATTTGATGAGTAGGGTGTTCAGGGAGTTCCTTAATAAATTCGTGGTGGTCTTTGTGGATGATATCTTAGTATTTTCTAAGAGTGAAGAAGAGCATGCCCTACATCTTGGGGAGGTATTGAAGACTCTTCGAGCACATAGCCTTAAGGGTAAATTCTCTAAATGTCACTTCTAGAGGAGGGAAGTGCGGTTCTTGGGGCACGTGGTCTCCAAGGAGGGGATAGCTGTGGATCCCGCGAAGGTAGTATCAATACAAGATTGGAAGGTTCCGAAGAATGCTACCGAAGTAAGAAGTTTCTTAGGGTTGGCGGGTTACTATAGGAAGTTTATCAAAGACTTCGCGAAGATATCAGCCCCATTAACCCGCTTAACGAAGAAGAATCTTGTTTTCGCATGGGACGTAGATTGTGATGATGCGTTCCGACGGTTAAAGAGAGCTTTAACCACTGCTCCAGTTTTAGTATTGCCAGATAGGAGCAAGCCATTTGTTGTCTATACCGATGCTTGTGGGACAGGACTAGGCGCAGTCTTAATGTAAGAGGGAAGGGTAATAGCCTATGGTGGAAGGCAGTTGAGAGTGCATGAGAAAAATTACCCTACCCATGATTTAGAGTTGGCCGCTATTGTTTTTGCGCTTAAGATTTGGCGCCATTATCTTCTTGGTGAGAGATTCGAATTGTTCACTGACCACAAATCATTGAAGTACTTGTTTTCTCAGAAGGATTTGAATTTGAGACAGCAAAGGTGGATGGAGTTCTTAGCGTCCTATGATTTCGAGATAGCATATACCCCTGGCAAGGGTAACGTGGTGGCGGACGCCTTGAGCAGAAAGAGGTTGTCCTTGAGTCCATTGTTCGTGGAACAACGAAGCTTGGAATTTATCTCGATGTTTGATTTCAGACCTTCCATTGATTATGTACCCAGTTTGCTAGCATCCTTGGAGGTTAGACCTACTTTTTGGGGCGGATTGGAGAAGCACAGAGGGACGACCCACGGTTGGTTGAGTTGGTGGAGAAGCTCATAAGGGGGGAGTCGTCCAGCCATTTGAGTAGGTACACCCTGGACGATAGGGGGTGCTTGCGTAGAGACGGTAGACTTTGTGTACCGCAAGACGAGGGTTTGAGGAAGGTTATTCTTGATGATGCACACCGTTCTAGGATGACCATTCATCCCGGTGGGGACAAGATGTACCAAGACATGAAGAGGGTTTTCTTCTGGGCCGGTATGAAGAAAGATGTGGCCGAGTATGTCGCTCAATGCTTGGTGTGCCAATAAGTGAAGGCGGAGCAAAAGAAACCTGGTGGGTTGCTTCACCCATTGGAAGTTCCGCAATGGAAGTGGGATAGTGTCTCGATGGATTTTATTGACGGGTTACCCAGATCAAGAAAGGGTAATACGGGAATTTGGGTTGTGGTAGACAGACTTACTAAAAGCGCCCATTTCATACCTGTAAAGAGCAAGAGGACTGCTCCATGGCTAGCTTCAGTATATCTTCAAGAGATAGTTCGATTGCATGGGGTACCCTCTAGCATAGTGAGTGATCGAGATCCTATCTTCATTAGCGAGTTCTGGAGAAGTTTGCAAGAAGCAGTGGGGACTCAATTGTGTCTGAGCACCGCATATCATCCTCAGACGGACGGCCAGACTGAGAGGGTGAATCGTGTCCTAGAAGACCTTTTGAGGCTTTGTAGCTTAGATTTTGGAGGTACATGGGAAGAGCATCTTCCATTGGTGGAGTTCGCATATAATAATAGCTTTCAGTCCAGTATTGGTATGGCTCCTTTCAAAGCTCTTTATGGAAGGCCTTGTCGCTCACCTGCATGTTGGTGGGAATCTACGGATAAGATTTTGCTTGGGCCTGATATGGTTAGGGAGACTTCTGAGAAGATTGACTTGATTCGAAGAAGGATGAAAGCAGCGCAGGATAGGCAAAAATCTTATGCGGACAAGAGAAGGACGGATCTTGAGTTTGAAGTTGGGGACATGGTCTTTGTCAAAGTGTCTCCGTTACGAAATGTGGTTCACTTTGGATCTGTTGGGAAGTTAGCACCAAGGTTCGTAGGGCCATTTCCCATTAAGGAAAGAATTGGACGGATGGCATATAGAGTGGAGTTGCCCGACAGACTTAGTGGTGTACATGATGTATTCCATGTGTCCCATTTGAGGAAGTGCTTACAAGAGACCGCAGAGGTGGTAGAGCCGAGCTTGCTTAAAGAAGTGGAAGTAGAGTGTGATGCGACTATTAGACGAGCTCCTACCCGCATCCTTGGGTCAGAGACTAGGAAATTGAGGAATCGAGAGGTTCAACTAGTCAAAGTACAATGGGGAGAAGACGAGAGCAACGCAACTTGGGAAACGGAAGCGAAGATGCGTTCATTGTACCCGTTCCTTTTTGAGGGTATGTCTTTTAACTTCTCCTTTATCGTTTGTCTAGTACTTATCTTATCTTTAGTATGTCCTCTCATTTGTACCTTTGACCTTTAGATAGGGTAAAGCTATGGTTGAAACATGTGTTTGAGACATGTTATGTTTGATGGATGCATGTGGATGAAAGTGGTTGCTAGTGGTTGCTCGTGGATGCATATATACACACTCTAGGCACTAGATCGGCTCAATCACTTCATATTGCATATTGCATAAAATTGTGTGTAGGAAGCTATATTTATGGATGTGTAATGATTGTGTTATCATATGGATGATGCATTTTAGTGAATGATTGTGCACTCATGTAGATATTGTATGTGTCGATAGGGTTCTCTCGCATACATAATGGATGCATGGCACTATCATGGTTTGCATATGTTCATACATTAGATAGGGAACATATACACACACTCTTTGCATATGCTCATACATCATTAGAAATTGTTTTAAGGACAATGGATGCCCGTGTTTGATGGATTGAGTAGATGGTTGTTTGGATGGTAGGATATGCATTCTCCTTAGCTTAGGGATTTCGGGGACGAAATCCTTTAAGGAGGGGAGAATGTAACACCCCATATTTCAGTTAATGCTAAAATTCACTAATTGCAGAATAAATAATCTCAAATTTGAGAATTGGGGGAAACGGGCTTCGTCATTGCGTTCGTCTCGGAAAAATAGGCGAAATAGAGTCCGAAATTTTGTAAATCGGAGTCCGTATGGCCCAGTTATGGCCCAATGAAGTTTGCAGAAAATTCAAAGTTAAAAACAGATTTAAAAATTCAAATTCAGATTTTTAATTTCAACCAGCGGGGCCAGGCGGGAAAGTTCCCGCCCTAGCCATGTCGACAGGGCTGTCGACAGGCCTGTCGACTGGGGAGTCGACTGCCCTGTCGACTTGCCTGTCGACACGGGGTGTCGAGCCACTTGGCCTGGGTGCACCAGGTCTGGTTTTCTGGCTAGGGCTGGGCTGTGTTCTAGAGACTTCCTAAATCTGACGGACCTAATCTAACCTAAGGTTAATCCTATGGTCTAAAACACACCCTAATCCTATAAATACACCCTAATGCAAGCCTAATCCATACTAAAAATAGAAATTATGGCCTCATGCCGCCAAAATCAAACTTAAGAGGAGCCTCCACTAGTTTATGAAGGAAGTTGCAAGCTAATCAACCTCTAATCATCATCTTCTCCATATTTAGCAACTAGTTCTACTTCATAAGTTTGCTAATCTTGGTTTTGGTGAGTTCCTATGCCTTTAGCAAGTAATTGCTAAATTAATTAGGATAGGATATTAGGAGGCTATGGATGTAAATGTGGATTATGCTAGTTGTGGTTGTCATATGTTATAAGTTCATATGTAAACTTGCCTCTTTTTATGATATGATGTGTTATGTAAGATCATATGCAAGTTTTATGCAATTTCTTATGCAAATCATATGCAAGTTAGTCTCTTTTTATGATATGCATAACATATGCAAGTTTGCCTTTGTGATATGACATGATATATGCAAGTTCATGTGCAAGTTAGTCTCTTTTTATGATATGCATAATATATGCAAGTTTGCCTTTGAGATATGACATGATATATGCAAGTTCATGTGCAAGATAGTCTCTTTTTATGATATGCATAACATATGCAAGTTTGCCTTTGTGATATGACATGATATATGCAAGTTCATGTGCAAGATAGTCTCTTTTTATGATATGCATAACATATGCAAGTTTGCCTTTGAGATATGACATGGTATGCAAGTTCATATGCAAGTTTTATGCAAGTTCATTTGCAAGTTTTATGCAAGTTTATATGCAAGTTCATTTGCAAGTTTTATGCAAGTTCATATGCAAGTTTTATGCAAGTTTATATACAAACTCATATGCAAGTTTGTCTCTTTTTATGATGTGCATAACATATGCAAAGTTGTCCCTATGAATGACGTGTTATGTAAACAAATTACGTGGGAAACGATGGGGTTAATATGCATGATTATAAAAAGGTGTAAAGTTGTTATGATTAAGCATAACATAAAATGAATGGACATAATTGAGAATTTACCTATTAAGTTAGGTCTACCCACATTATGGAGTTGGGAATTTACCTATTAAGTTAGGTCTACCCATACTATGGAATTGGGAATTTACCTATTGAGTTAGGTCTACCCATATTCTTAAAAATGTGTAATTAATTAGGGATAATTAATTATGGGGGGGGGGGTGATTAATTAGGTGTAATCAATCAACTAAGACACGAGGTTGGACCCTTTTGTAGCAGATGTCTGCCCGGAACCGACCGGCCATCCAGCAGCTACAAATGATTGGCCCAATGTGAGAGGTCTTAGTCATGAATTAAATACGTGATTAAAGTAAAGACACGAGGTTAGACCCTTTTTATGACAGAAGTCTGCCCGGAACCAACCGGCATATCCAGCAGTCATAAAAGATGGTCTAATGTGAGAGGTCTTTATGAGGTCATGATCTTAATTAATTAATTAAGAAACACTTAACCATATTAGCATGTAGAGGGACATGAGGGGTTAAGTGGGTGCCTTGGGTGGCATGTGGAAATCTAGTGGTTGCCTTGGGTGGCAATAGAAAATACGATTAGAATACTTAACCAAAGTGGAACATGTAATTAAAACATGATTAAAGGGTTAAGTGGTATACACTAGAAATGACAAGCTTAGGTGGGTAGCTTGTGGGGGCCCTTTTCAACCAATATCCCAAACATATCTTAGCGGGCTCAACTCTAGTCGAGTGACGGGACACGCATATTGGGCTTGACTATAAGAGGCCAAAACGGGTTAGCGGTGGCAACGCAAGTCCAACGGGTTTCATATGCGTGTGTGGACCCGGGCTGGTAGGTAAGACGTTGTTGCATCGTGTAGGTATAAGCCGTGCACCATTGATTGTACCGGGTTGCCACTTTGGGGAGTGATACACCCCACTGTGGGGCCAGCATGGGTATCTACGGTAGGGAGCCGATCGCTTGGGAGTAGTGGGTACACCTAGTGGAGATAGGGGCAGACGGCACCTATGTAGTGAGCTAGGGGTACACGAAACTACTGGGTAAATTTTCTAAGTCCTTGGGAGGGATCAACCTTTAAGTAGGAATGACTGGTGTGGTGCAGTGTAGTAATTATCCTTGGGTGGGTAAATGCGTCTTTATCGTTATCTTAGTTCACTCTAAGTCTGATTGGCTACTGAATGTAGTCATTTATCCCCAGTCACACCGTACCAAGTTATATCATATCCTTATTACTTTAATGATTACATTGTTAAAGTTATAGGACTTGCTCAGACTTATGTCTGACCCCGTTGTTTTTATCTTTTTTCCCAACCCTCAGATTCTCAGAGTGGGCCCAGCACGAGTGGGCTTTGATCAGGCTGCTTTTATTTCTCTCTTGGAGCTTGGACCCTAGATGTAGAGTTCAGTTTACCCTTTTCTTTTATGGCTATCAGTTCATGTATTGGGATTATGTATTTTTATTTAGTAGGATGGATATTTGTACTTGACTTCTATTATGGTTTTGTGATGTAACCAGACATGTTTTATTTTCCGCTGCAATTGAAATGATGTTTTAAATTTTCAAAGTATTACTTATATCTGTCTTGCTGTAATTACTCTGTTCTATATTCACTCAAATACTCCACCGATGTTATGGCATTCCCTTAGAGAGTGACCGTAGCGGGCGTGGGGTGTTACACCATTATTTTATTTATTTATAATATTTCAGAGGCAGCATAAGGAGAGAATGAAATGGTGTAAAGAGAATGAGGCTAGGAGGCTGTTTATATAGGATTAGGTGGATGAATCTAGACAGAAAACATGACCAGATACATCAGAATGAACCCAGGCTCAGAACTGGGTTCTGTCACCAGGTCGACCCCCAGGTCGACCATAGGGTCGACCTGGTCCCTAGGAGGTCGACCATAGTGTCGACTCCCAGGTCGATCTGGTCCTGGGCGGAAAAATTCCCGCCCAGTCTACGCTGGCGTTTGAATTCGAATTTCGAATTCGAATTTCGAGCTGTTTTCGGTTCTGAAAATTCCTGAAACTTCGGAGGGTCATATCTCCCTCATACGGACTCCGTTTCTCGAAAACTCGGACTCGTTTCCAAGAAAAATTTCGAGACGAACGCAATGGCGCAACCTGTTTCCCTTGATTCTTATATTAAAAATTAATTATTCTCTGATTTGTAACTTATACGTTCACAGAAAATACGGGGTGTTACACAAGGGATGTATGAATTTATTTGATCTAATTTGATATGCTTTGTGTGGTATGTTGTTTAAAATTTGTACTCATTGTTTGATTAATTGTTTGGATTGATTAGTTTGATACATACAATGATTGTTTGTATTGATTGAAAATATTATTTGATCGTCTAATTTATATAATGTTGATTTAGATTATTTAGTAGGATTACACTAGTATAATCATTAAATTAGGAAGACTTCTAAGTTCATAAATTTTGAATTATAAATTTAGAAGGGATTATATTTTGGATTAGTCACTAGGATCATTATTGGTATAAATTTATGGGGAGTATGGCTAGATATATTTTTTGTTGATGACAATGAGGGAGAAATTATAAAATAAGTATAGATAGAATAGGTATAAATTAAGGGGGATTTAGAAAGAATTCATGGAGAAAAGGGGAGAAATCGAAGAATCAGATCGACTGGTAATATCAGGTATGAATATATTTTATGAACCAAGGTTGTCATCATCAAAAAGGTAGAGATGTTGGAGAATAGAATTTTGATGACAACAACCTTGTTTCAATCATTATTGATTATAAAATATATACTAACACCTTTATCCAGAATATTTATATGTAGGTAATAGATATTAAAGACTGTACAGTTTAAGAGATTCAAAACTCCTGTGAATCAAGATTTCAAGAGTTCAAGATTATCAGAGTAATAGAGTCTAGTTAGTATGTAAAAACTTTGATTAGCACTTCAAATTTCTATTTTCAAATTATTCTTTCTAAATTGTTTTCAAATTATTTCAAACTCCTTTCAAAATGTTTAAATCATCCAAAGATTTTTTTACTTATGAGTTTAAATATATATAAGTTTCTTATATAGTTTATATATATTACAAAGTTATATAATTTCATTACATATATAAAAATATGCTTGTTGTTATATTATATAGTTTTCATATCATATGGTCAAAAAATATGTTATATGTTTTTATATTTGAGAAATTATATTTTAAACAACTAGTTTTATTTCAGGAATTTCCATAATATATATTGGTTTAAATACTTGAAAAATGATTTAAACTTCAAATTTACATATATATGTCGACATACACAAATTTACATGTCGACATATAACTGTCACAAATTTTAAATTTAAAAAGACGTCTCCTTTCATATTTAAACATTCTAGGAATGGTTATGTCCCTTGGAACAATATATAAAGGGTCTAATTTTGAATTTTTTCATGATATATCTTCTCATTTTTCCTCCTTTATCAAACCACCATTGCTCTACTTAATTTTATAAGTTTCTACACTTATACTTTGTCGATTTCAACACAAATTATACCATTCTTCTTCTATTCTCAATCTCTAGCCCGTAAATCCAAGAAAACGAGCGATGTTAACATTGTAGTCGTGAAATAAAGGGTATTGAATGGGTGTTAACCTTATAGCCGTGAAATCAAGGGTGTTATAATTGGATACTGATATTAACAAAACTCTATGCAATCCAGCGTTGCGTGAGACTGGACGTAGGAATAAACCGAGCTAGTGTAAAATCCGGTATGTTCTTTCCTTTTCTGCATTTTATTTCTGTTTATATATGCATATGGGATTGTTTCTGTTGTGATATTCATTATGCGATTCATATAATAGTTTGAGTAATTGTTAATTGTTTAAGATTTCCATAAATACTTTAAAACACTATTCACCCCCTCTTCTAGTGTTAGCTTTGCCTTAAGATTCATGATTCTCATCCCTAACAAAATCGACAATGATCTTCACATGTCGACTCAAACAAATCTAAAATTCATATAGTTATCAGGATTAATATAAGAAAAGGAAGAAAGAAGAAAAAAAATCACAAAATCTCATTGCGTAAGGACAAAATATAATAATCAAATAACAGTTCATGAATCTGTTAAATAATACATTTGATTATACATTGCAACAATACATCAGAGTTAACTATCATAAAACATACCAATATATGCAGTGGAATAATACTAGTAACTACGCCTGTCAAGCTCCATCTTCATCTTCAAATAACATGGTCTTCACTAACTGAAAAACTCAGGCTGACCCAAGCACCAATGAAAATACAAAAATACTCGGATCAGAACTAGAATATTCTCATATCAGTTAAATAAAAATCAGGTAATAATATGAGTGTCACGGCGTCAGAGATGCTTACGATAATTCACATCTCATATCCAAAGTGTTCATGAGTTCATTAACTTAAGAGATGTTATGGGAATTTCCATCTCCTAAGGATCCGTTAAACTAGATACTATATAATACAATATGCTATTATAATAGTGTCTATCAATAAAGTAAGATATCAAAATAGATAAAGAAGGATTACCATGATTACCCTTGCACCATTTATAAACATTGTAGTCTATACAGTACTGTAAACTCCACTAAATTGGTGGGCTATCAGGGGGCACTTCATAGGTACAACGCAAAACAAAATCGTTGTGGGCGCGATCATGATAAATATGACAAGGCCCACGAGGAGTACCCAAGGTAGGAACCTACCGGTTACATGCCTGTACTGGTGGTAATGCATAGCTACTATTACTGCCCACCTCGAAACAACACTCCCAAATCGAGGATGCACATCAAATCAAATCAATCACCGAGGGACTATAGTAATAAAGGAAGAATTGCCGATGGGGGTAACTAACCCCACTTGGTCACAGTGTAGCACATGTTTTAGTCATTTTAATTATGACCCGAAGGTCAAAGACATCCATCATCGTTCTCTTTCTTCAAATCCACTAATCTCCTCCAAATCAACCTACTTCATTGTATTTCTCCACCACATCACGCTTACTTGGTGCATTTTTTTCTTAACTTTAGGAAATGCCAAAACTAGTATCTATAACGACCTAGAATTTTTGTTAATTTAAAAATCTGAATTTAAAGTAATTTTTTATGATTTTGGGGATAATATATATAATTTTGAAAGTTGAAAATTATTTTAATTTGGGAATATAATCTAAAATAGTTATTTTGAACTATTAAATTTAATCGGCGAATCGATAAAATACCGGTATTTGTTTGAATAGTTGTTTGGATATTGTGGTTGCTGAAGTGGCTCTTAGGTTAAATCGATAATATGGTATTTTGTAAAACAAATAAATGTTGCAAATTAGTAACACAAATGAGTATTAGAAAAAGTGTTGCAAATTTATACACATGTGTCATCATGCATGGAAATGAGGACACCTTATGAGACGTGTGCCCCCTTCCTTAATTATCATAATACCCCTTATTGCACTTATATAAAGGACCTCTCCACTTACTTTCTCCTCGCTTCTCTTCCTCTCTATTTTCCTTCTTCTTCCTTTTCCTTTCTTTCCACTAGTTCCCACTCCTTCCTTATCTTCGTCCAAGACCTACCTGCCCTCCTCCTTCCCATTTTTCGACCTCCTCCCCCTCCCTTCCATCTCGGCCCTAACCTCCTCCACATCGGCCTCCCCTTCTCTCCCTCTTGGCTCACATCCCCATGCCACCAAGCCCCCCCTCAACCTCCTTGCGCTACCTCCTCCCCATCTGCCCATGGCCTCCGCCATCCTCCTCCTAGCGCCACCACCTCCCTCACCCCCCTCTATTTTTTTAATTATAGAAATATATATATATATATATAATAATATTTTGGCGGAAGAAAATCTATAGTATGTGCGATGTTATGCTGTCCGAGTCCACTATCAGTATCCGCAATCTAGGTTTTGCAATAAAAGATTGACGTAGTGGAACTGTTGGTGAGAAACTCTGCACTTTACACATATTTAGTTTATTATATAATTATTTGATCAATATACGTGTGACTTGGTTGGATGATTACTATTTTAGTCCATATAAACTTTAAGCATTAATCACCATGGTGCTTATATTATATAGACAGTAATTGACATTGTTAATGGTTGTCATGGATGATTATATGCTTGTTATTGGATATTATTATTGTTGATATGTTACCTTGCACATATATACCCTAGTTTATGGATATATATAGGTATTAGTTAAGTCTTTTCCAAATCGATAGATAAAAATGAATATTTTATTCAGTAAAGTGGAAATAAGATGAGAAAATGGAAGTTGAAATTTTATATCCAGAATTGGTTAAAAATTAAAATAAAATAATAATAATAAGAAACTTTAGTAAAGGTAGAAATGAATTTGAAAGAATTTTGATTATAAAATTGGTTATTCAAATTTGAAATGAATAGCAAATCGATTTTGAATAGTAAATTCAAAATTGAATTTGAGTTAGGTATATAAATAATGGTTGAAACTCAAATTGATTGTTTCGATAAGCTTATATAATGCTTAAATTGAGTTCTGCAAAGTTTGAATTTCAATAGATTAAATTTTGAAAAATATTAATATTATATTAATATTTAAATATTCAATTATTATAAATAATTGAATTTGAATTTGAAATTTGAAAAATATTGTTTGAAATACGTTTATATATGTTTTTTAAAGGTTTTTAAATATATTTTAAATAAATCGGACGAATTTTAGTTTGAAATTACTCCGGATAGAGCTTGTCGCGCTGTGGTAGTTTGCAAATTTCGACCATAAGCTTCAAACGATTATACCGGATGCAATTTAAATCGGATTTTCCTGAAATGAAAAGCGTTTTCTTTATAACGATAATAGTTTTCAAATGAAAAGGGAAATTTAAAATTTCAATGTATATACCTTGAGATTTGTCCAAATCACGTTTGAAATAAAATCGCGGTTTTGTAGTTCGGAGATCGAATATGGAAATCATTAAAAACAGCTTTATAAAAATTATCAAAAATATGAAAAAAATTATGATAAATCATAATTAATGATTTTAAAGTGATTTGCATAAGAAATATGAAAGTTTTGCATAGTAATTTGAAATTTGAGTTTTTGCCGGGTACTATAAGTACGATATCTTAAAAATATAACTGGAATTAAAGTTTTCTGATAATGAATCAAATGGATTTAGATGAATTGATATTTATATATTATATATTGATTCTGTAGTTAGAACTCATGCTATTCGAGGAACTTAAAAGGTAGATATACCATTAGTCTTCTTATAATATCTGTTAAATATAGACTGATATTAAATATAAGCTGACATAAGTCTGTACAAATCTTATATTTAATTGGATTGGGGTTGTTGAGAATGATAACATCACCTTTAACACATTTAAAATTAAAGTTATGATTTAGAATGTTTATAATATTGGTTAAGGTTAAATGAATTTTTATTTTAAACATTTAAAAGTTTGGAAATTTAGAAGGATTAAAATCTTTTAATTAAAGGCTAATGAAAATGATCTTTGGCTAAGAGATAGGTTTTGAAAAGGAAAAGTGAATGGGTAAAGACTTAATTAAACTTTGTTGAAGATTAATTAATGATTTTATTGAAATAATTCCTAACTAACGAATGGAAGATCAAGGAATCGATTTAAGAGACAAAGGTTTAAATACGTCGGTCTAACGTAAGTAAGGGAATGGAAAATGATTTTTAAGAGTAATGAAGCTTAATTATCTTTCATTTAAAGGATATGTTTTAAAATGAGGAATTTATGTTATTAATCTTTTAATTAAGATTTAACAAGTAATATTAGAATATGAATTTAAAAGGGATTTTGGTTCATAAACCTTGGTTTAAAGATTTAAAAGAATGTATTTTAGGATTAAATAGTTTAACAATTGAGGATTTCGTTAAAACCAAAGTAAGATAATGACAGAAATAAATATTTAATGAATGATTTGGTATTAAGGATTAAATGAAAGCCTTTTTACCCTAAGCGAAGGAATAAATGGTTAAGAATTGTTTATGTAAAGATTTAGGTTAACAAATTTAAGAATGGAAGAGATTTAATTGAAACTCTATTTAAGTCCGTATTATTTTTTATAACCTACAATAATTATTCAAAGAGACCGAAGTCAAATAAGCGGAATGCCTATCTGAAAACTTTGTGTGGATGATGGAAGGAGTGCGCTCGGGTTAAAGGACAGTTACGATTAGAGAATGTCATATTCATGTTGCCATCTAGCGGGTTAGCAGATAGAGATGGTCCGGCTTTGTGTAGCAGAGAAATCATGAGTTGGTTTCTCAATGGTGCATCACTCTAGAGGTGTTCCCATCAGATTAAGTAAAATCCTTTGCCTTGGTCATTGTTGGCATCCAATATCCAATACGAACCAATGATTTTAAAATTGAAGGCACAATAGCTATCGAAATTTAATCAATGTAACAATTATGAATAATTCAAATAAATTTGTTTGAAAAGGTTCTTGAAATAATGTCACTAAAAGTAATATCAATGGTTTTAAGTTTTTTGGTTATGATAAGGGAAAAACCCGTTCTGCATTTGCAGTGCAGTCTTATGAGATACCTTTCTTTTGTTTTCAAAACAATTGTTTTATGTTTCTCATGTTAGTCCCATGACTGACTCGAAGTTTACTGTTTTCCTTCCAAAATTCTAAGTGCCCTTATTTTCCATACAGGCAGCCTATTAGTAGTTAGGTAATATTGGTGCTTGAAGATGTATTTTGAAGCTGTTTTGGAGCACCTTTTAGGGAAGAAGCTGAGAGTCGAAGAAGGAGCTTTTTGGGATTCACTCTCTGTTGTCTTATTTAGTTTTTGCTGTGTCTTTTGTATTACTCTAATATCTTTAAGGTACCATATGTAAGTATGATGTAAATTATTATTCATTATGTTTCTGTTGTAGTGTGTTGTTACCTCCACACAATCCACCTTTCTAGCGCTTGGGTTTCGGCATGTGAATATGGTGAACGTAATATTGTCGATTCTCAAGATTTGAGAAGGCGAGTCGTTACAGTATCTATTGTCTACCTTAATCATTTTTTTAATCCATGAGTTTCTCTTCGATTTTCAAGTATTTACATGTCCGAATTTATAGTTGTTTAATTAATTTTGAGTCAAATCATAAGTGGTTTGTGTTGTATAAATCGTTTACCATGAACTTTATTATAAATGAATGTTTTTCCTATCAAGTAAATAAACAAATTCTCACTGGTAAAATATGTTACCTAACACATGGAAATATAAGCTAAAAAAATTAATTTAATGTACTGCAATGTGCAAGTATTACATGTCTAAAATATCCCATTCCCTACTTGTTTAATTAATATATGCAATTAGATCATGTAAGATATTTTTGTTGCTTAATGAACAAATATTCTCTATGACTGAAGTCTTAGTCTTTGTTAATGTGTGCTAGTTGATCATTTAATCATGTTATTTAGTATAAGCTAGTTGGTTTTGTAATTTGTTTAATATTAGCTAGTTGCATAATTTGATGTTAGACAGACTATAAGAACATATGCAGGATATGCTATTTGAGTTGGTTTTGTAATCTGTCTAGTTCGTAATTCTATCAAAACATATGCAGGCTATGTTATTTGATGTCATAATATATCCTAGTTGTTTAATTAATATACGCTAGTTGGTTTTGTAATCTATATATTCTAGCAAATATACGCTAGTTGGTTTGTAACCTGTTTACTTAATATATTGCTAGTTGTAATAAAGCATTTCGGCAATAACCCTAGTAGTAAAGACATTATATATGTCTGATATAGTATTGGGCTAGGCCTACCTTCATTTTATATTCGCATAAGTATTTTAGTCTGTTTGGGCTATGGCATGTAACGCTTATTATATAAGCAAAAAATTCATTCATACTGTATTATTACAATTCATTTTCTTAATAAAATTTTCTACAATCACTTTTATGGTATCATTAACATGCGATTCAAATCAGATTTAGATTACAATGCATAATTTTACATTCAATTCAAATTAGATTTGAAATACAATAGTTTATTGAAAGGCTTGATCTTTTTAGAATCATCTAGTATCAGAATTGCATTGCATTTCAGCCATCCAAGACTTTACTTCATCACCGAAGATTACATTCCCTATCCTTGTCTAGATCTATTCTGATCAGTTTGCTTGCACCGGCCACTCTCTACCTCGCCATAGAAAACCAAAAATCATGTGTCATCATCGTTCTTCCAAGCTGTAGAGGTAACTTCACCGTCATTTACTCCTGAATTGATCTGAAATTCATCAGATTCAAAAATTTGGATGTGGTTCATCATTCTTGAACATCCCCATATATCCATTTTCTTCATTTGTCACTTCTGCACATTGTATCCATGGTTGGGAATAGTGAAATAGGAAGCATTGCAACATCAAGAATCGATAGTAATAGAGCCTCTTCATCAGTAACAACTCTGATTAAACCCAAAAGTCATGTAATTACCATCCCACTCGATGAAGACAATTACATGTTATGGAAGTATCAAGTTGAGACAGCCCTAAAGGGCTATGACCTTCAAGATTTCGTCAAGGGAACTGTAGCAGTCCCACCAGTTATGACACTTGATAAAGATGGAAATGTAATTAGTAACGAAGGTTATGTCATGTATTGAAAGCAAGATAGCCCATTGGCTTTATGGTTAATTTCATCTATCAGTGCATATTTTCTATCGCAAATTATAGGCAGCAATACATCCTTCGAGATATGGACCACAATTGAACAGATATTCAATTCACAGTCAACCTCTAGAATAATTCACTATCATAGCCAACTTCAGAATATCAAGAAGGATAGCATGCCAATGACTGAATATCTAACGAAGGTTAAAACTCTATGTGACAGACTTGGTGCAATTGGACACAAGATTTCAGAAAGTGAGCATGTATTATATAGAACAGGAGGTCGAGATGAGGAGTATGAATCAATGGTAACATTCGTTGCATCTCAAAGAAATATACCTGATTTATAGTATGTTCACTCAACCCTCTTAGCGTAACACCCCATGTCCGTTAATGTCACTCACAAAGGGAATGCATTAACTTCCATGAAGCATTATAAGTAAACAGAACAGAATATTACAAGACAGATACATAAAGTAGTGCTTGAAAAATTTATAACTTTATTATAGCAGAAACAGAAGTAAGTTTGGTTAAATCATTCAAAACCACAATATCAGAATTCAAGTACATAAATATTAGTCTTGTACAGAAGCCTTCAGAGTACGTAATTTTAAAGCCATAACCCCAACAGAAAATGCCATAAATAGGTAGAATCAAAGCCAAGCTATACTTCAAGCAGTTCTAGCACTTCAAGCAGAGAGAAATCTAAATCAAGCTCCTATGTTCCCAACCTGAGTACATGGGGGGAAACGGAAGAAAACAGGCGAAACAAACAAGGTCAGACATACGTCTGGTGAGTCCAGTGACTTTCAGCATATAAACAGATAACAGTATCATGACATATAAATAAAACGGATGAGAGATAGCCGTAACAGGAGTAGTAGGTTAACAGAATAAACAAAACGATATAGGCTAATCTAAGCTCCTTACTTAGTTTTCACTTCTCTGCACTAATACTAGTATAACAGAATTAGGTGTTGTCCTATTGTCTAAACAGAAAACATAATGATCTCTTCAGAAACACGATGCTAAAAATGGGCCTCTACCACCCGAACAGAGATAGACGGTACAGAAACAGAATCAGGAACGAAATCAGAGACAGAAACAAAATAATCCCTACTGAAACAAAATATTAGAGTTAGGTGTACACTAGCAATGGGCCTTTACCACCCCAACAGACAGTACCACAAAGAAACAGACAGGTGTTACCACCCCAACAGAAACAGACGGTACCCCAACAGAAACAGACAGAACTAAGTGTACCCTAAATTCTACCCCAAGCGTTCGGTTCCCTAATACATAAATACCCTGTGTCGGCCCCACAAAAGGGTGTATCACTCCCTAAAGTGGCAACTTATAGGCACAAACCTATTTACAGATATCACGGTGTCTTAAATCCTCAGAGCAGACCAGATCCATGCACGCACCTGACCCGGTTGGAATGCGCCATCAACACCCCTCGCCATTATCAGAGTGAACCTCTTACAATTAGTTCAGTAAGCGTGCCCGGACCCCTCTTAGTGTTGGGTCATAGTTTTGATAACAGAAAGGGTTACTGACTAATATGGGTCCCAAACAATAGATGAAATAAGTAATTATCCCTCCTAACCTTGTGTCCCCAACTAACAGATTAACTTGTTTACAGATTTCAGATGTACAAAGTTCAGATTAACTAGTTTTAATATCAGACATACAAGTTAATAGGTTTTCAGACTAACGGATCAGATGTACTGATTAACAAGTTCTCAGAGTAACGGATCAGATATACAGATTAACAGACTTATAGATTGTTTTACCTAACTTTGTATTGGGCCTATATATTCACGAAATGGGTTTATTAGATTCATCAGTCCTGTTGTTTTAACCCTATCCACCCAACATGTTTTAGGCATCATATTTATTTTAGATTTGCATTAATTAAATATTAATGCACAGACCTCTCACATTAGGTCGGTAGCTTGTGGCCGCTGGATGTGCTGGGCAGTTCCGGGCGGACTTCTTCCACAAGCCAGACTTAACCTCGTGTCCAAGCATCCTTATGCCTACGACCTCTCACATTAGATTGACAGTTTGCGGTTGCTGGTTAAGCCGGTTAGGTCCGGGCAGGCTTCCACCACAAACTGAGTCTAACCTCGTGTCTCATCATTATTATTTGTAGCTTAAGTTTTCATTCATAGATTATGCCAATATCAAATTAATTATGCCAATTCAACAAATTAACTTCTTTACAATTTACAGCAGATTATTCAAAGTTCCATTAACATGTTTTGCTCAATTTTAGATCGAGCCTACAGATTACATACCCAAATCACAGTATTCAATTCCAACAGATCTAGCGGATTGGGCAATTTAATAGATTTAAACATATCCTAAAGTTCTATTAACATATCTTGCCTAATCATAAATTAAGCCTCATTTTACATGCCCAAATTATGGCATAATTCTCAACATAACATATGCCCAAATTTAGTTAGATTTTCCATAATACTATTCTCTAAAAGCCCCAAATCATGATATACAATATGAATTATGCCAATTTATAGTCGTTGATTACCGCGTATGTCAAATATCCAAAAATCTGAATCAGGTGTATTCACTTTAATAGTTATCCCTATTTTAATATAGGTTTTTCAGGCCTAAGTCACATATCCTTTTTCTTCCAAGTCATAGATCATCATATAAAATATGCCCCAAATCTAGCTCTTAAATTACAACATGTATTATGTCCTCAAAATCAGATCTTGAATTATAACATGCACTATGTCCCCAAATTACAAGTCATATGTTGTCATACATTAATTCTCCTTCTTCCAAATCATAAACCGTCATATATAGCATGCCTAGATCTGGATCTTAAATTACAACTTATGTTGTGTTCTCAATTTAGTCATAAATTAGTTATGTCCAATTATGCATCATTCAATATTTTCCCCAAATTTAGCGTTCGCATGTCAATGTCTTATGAGATTTGGCTTAGGCTCGTAGTAGCCTGGCTATAGAACAGAAGGAAGAAAGAGATACAGAATAGTTACAATAAGATAGATCTACACAGAAAAACAGATCTGATAAACAAGAATAAGATGGATCTACCTAGAAAAACAGATATGATAAACAAGAATAAGATAGATCTCCAATTCAAATTCATACCCATGTCAAGATCATAATTAAATTTCATATCTGAAAATAAATGTACTCACAAATCGTGGTTTAAGAAAGAGAATAACGATTCTGGGGTCTGATTTTTTGGAGTTGATTTAGCTTTCCGTTGATGTAGGCGTTGATTTATTATCTTTATCTTCTCTTTTGAATTGATTGATTAGGGTGGAGGCTAGGTCACTTTAGGTTTTAGGAGCATGGAGGAACCATTCCTCTTTGTTAATGAATTAAGGTTTAGGTTTAGGGACCTTATATAGTTGTAGAGAGTGTTTTAGGACCATTAGATTAACCCTGAACCATGAGAACCAATCAGATGCCACATCTGCCTTAGAGCGAATCGGCCCACAGGTTGATAGCCAAACACCCTGAATTAACCCCTAGTCGACCCAGCGGGGCTTGGGTCGACCTCAAAAATGGGCCGGTTCGGTTATTCCCCCTCCCTATTCGTTGTTTTGAACTTTTTTGCATATTTATTTATTTAATTTATATATATATATATATATATATATTTCTCATATGCATACAAACTTCAAGGCTTAATAACATCTTCATAAGGTATCCGTTTTGTGCAAACCAAATGTCTATCTTGACCCAAAATTTTGAAATGAACATAGTAGCGCAACCCTTTTCACTTAATTCTTCTTCTAAAAATCAAGTATACTTTAATTTATGAATTTTAATGTTATAAAATTACGGGGTGTTACATTCTCCCCTCCTTAAAGGATTTCGTCCCCGAAATCTCCAAGTTAAGAAGAATGTATCCTTGTATCCAATCATCCATCTACTCAACCATCATCCACAAGCATCCATTGCCCTTAAAAGGTTTTCTAATGCCGTATGAACATATGCAGAGTGTGTGTATTTTTTTATTATCTAATGCAAAATCAGGCGGTCTACTGATCCAGTTAACCTCCTTAGTGCGAATTATGTTAGTGCCATGAGTCCACTTATGTATGCAAGAAATCCTATTTTATACACATCATTTCTATATGAGTGCATAACCATTCATCCAAATGCAACATCCATATGATGAGTCAATCATTTTACATCCACAAAAATTGAAAAATGCACACACATCCATATGCAGTATGAAAGTGTTATCGAGCCGATCTAGTGCCTAGTGTGTGTATATGCATCCACTAGCAACCACTTGCATCCACTTGCAACCATCAAACATAACATGTCTCAAACACATGTTTACACCATTAATTTCTACCTAAAGGTTAAAGACTCGATCGATAGGATACAGCCGAGTGATAGAAGCAAGTACAATTAAAATAAAAGTTCTGTTCCCATTAGACATCGGTTAAGAAAATAAATCCCTAAGTATCAAACCCGAAGACCGAAATCAACATCAGATTGACACTCGGAGAATTACTCCCATTAAACAATGTCAAAACTGGATATCTACTTCACGCTTCAAGTAAAAACTCCTATCCTTTTCAGAAATATTCAGATACGTACAGACTACTGGTATAGATCAAATTATCAAATGATTCTTAGGAAACTAAGCATGATAAAACCCTACCATATCCCACAAAAACCAGAATGTATGCGTCATAGTCAACTTAACGCTTAATACAGATACCCTCAAACCCCAACCTATCACAAACAGATGAGTCGTAAACCTTATGGGGTTTGAGACTATAGCGGGATCAGAAACAAGACTAGTATTAAAGTGCAGAGACTCAATTACAGAATTAAAATGCTAGAATGATCAGATAAGGAAATTAAACTTTCTGCGAAAAATTTTCCACCGCTATCCTGTCCACCAACTGTGAGAGCATTCGCCTACCTTCCAGAAGATTCTGCCCTTTTCCCTTGCCTTCTGGGGCAATCCTTGATCAGATGTCCTATCTCACCACACTGGAAACAACCAGTCTTCTTACATGTTAACAAGCCTTTCTCTAAAGTTGCCCCCATCGCGCGAAAAACCCTACAAAGCTCGAAAGAGGATTAGCCGTAGGTGAAATTACTGCGGCCACAGATGGAAGTTAGGCACTTCTTTGCCCTTTAATAGACACCGTACTCTCATCATGCCTACGGAATCATGTCGCGATGAGGTTACCTCCCAGAAATCCAGGAACCCTGGAGACTCAGAAAAGAAGGAAACAAGAATTAAACAGAAAATCAAAAGCTAGATATATGGCTTTAGGGACTATGTTTTTCAAAACAACTTTCCTTTTGAAAATACTTCATTTTTAAAACCTTTTTGAAAATAGTTTTCAAAAACTTTTTGTCAAATCTGGTAACCTTCAGCTCCGATACCAAGTGTAACACCCCATTTCCTTTAATGTCACTCACAAAGCTAATGCATTAACTTCCATGAAGCATTATAAGTAAACAGAACAGAATATTACAAGACATATACATAATATAGTACTTGAAAAATTAATAACTTTATTACAGCAGAAATAGAAAGTATGTTTGGTTACATCTTTCAAAACCACAATATCGGAATTCAAGTACATAAATATCGGTCTTGTACAAAAGCCTTCAGAGTACGTAATTTTAAAGCCATAATCCCCAACAGAAAATGCCGTATATAGGTAGAATCAAAGCCAAGCAATACTTCAAGCACTCCTAGCACTTCAAGCAGAGAAAAATCTAAATCAAGCTCCTACGTTCCCAACCTGAGTACCTAGAGGGTGGAACGGAAGAAAAGAGGCAAAACAAACTAGGTCAGACATACATCTGGTGAGTCCAGTGACTTTCAGCATATAAACAGATAATAGTATCATGACATGTAAATAAAATTGGATGAGAGATAGCCGTAACATGAATAGCAGGTTAACAGAAGAAACATAATGATATAGGCTAAGCTAAGCTCCTTACTTAGTTTTCACTTCTCTGCACTAATACTAGTATAACAGAATTAGGTGTTGTCATATTGTCTAAACAGAAAACAGAATGATCTCTTCAGAAACACGATGCTAGAAATGGGCCTTTACCACCCGAATAAAGACAGATAGTACAGACACAGAATCAGGAACGAAATCAGAGACAGAGACAGAAACAGAATAATCCCTACGGAAACAGAATATTAGAGTTAGGTGTACACTAGTAATGGGCCTTTACCACCCCAACAGACGGTACCACATAGAAACAGACAGGTGTTACCACTCCAACAGAAACATATGGTACCCCAATAGAAACAAACAGAACTAAGTGTACCCTAAATTCTACCCCAAGCGATCGGCTCCTTAATACATAAATACCCTATGTCGGCCCCACAGAAGGGTGTATCACTCCCTAAAGTGGCAACCTATAGACACAGACCTATTTACAGATGTTACTGTGTCTTACATCCTCAGAGCAGACCGGATCCATGCACGCATATGACCCGGTTGGAATGCGCCATCAACACCCTTCGCGATTATCAGAGTGAACCTCTAATAATTAGTTCAGTAAGCGTGTCCCGACCCCTCTTAGTGTTGGGTCATAGTTTTGATACCAGAAAGGATTACTGACTAATATGGGTCCCAAACAACAGATGACACAAGTAATTATTCCTCCTAACCTTGTGTCACCAGACTAACAGATTTCAGATTAACTTGTTTACAGATTTCAGATGTACAAAGTTCAGATTAACTAGTTTTCAGATCAGACATACTAGTTAACAGGTTTTCAGAATAACGGATCAGATGTACAGATTAACAAGTTCTCAGACTAACGGATCGGATATACAGATTAACAGACTTATAGATTGTTTTACCTAACTTTGTATTGGGCCTACAGATTCACGAAACAAGTTTATTAGATTCATCAGTCCAGTTGTTTTAACCCTATCCACCCAACACGTTTTGAGCATCATATTTATCTTAGATTTGCATTAATTAAATATTAATGCACAGACCTCTCACATTAGGTCGGTAGCTTGTGGCCGCTGGATGTGTCGGGCGGTTCCGGGCAGACTTCTGCCACAAGCCAGACCTAACCTCATGTCTAAGCATCCTTATGCCTATGACCTCTCACATTAGACTGACAGTTTGCGGTTGTTGGTTAAGCCGGTTGGGTCTGGGCAGGCTTCCACCGCAAACTGAGTATAACCTCGTGTCTCAGCATTCTTATTTGTAGCTAAAGTTTTCATTCACAGATTATGCCAATATCAGATTAATTATGCCAATTCAACAAATTAACTTGTTTACAAGTTATAGCAGATTATTCAAAGTTCCATTAACATGTTTTTCTCAATTTTAGATTGAGCCTACAGATTACATACCCAAATCATAGTATTCAATTCCAACAGATCTAGCGGATTGGGCAATTTAAGAGATTTAAACATATCCTAAAGTTCTATTAACATATCTTACCTAATCATAAACTAAGCCTCATTTTACATGCCCAAATTATGGCCTTAATTCTCAACATAACATATGCCCAATTTAGTTAGATTTTCCACAATACCTCTAAAAGCCCCAAATCATGATATAAATTATGAATTATGCCAATTTATAGCCGCTGATTACCGCGTATGTCAAATATCCAAAAATCTGAATTAGGCGTATTCACATTAATAGTTATCCCAATTTTAATATAGGTTTTTCAGGCCTAAGTCACATATCCTTTTTCTTCCAAGTCATAGATCGTCATATAAAATATTCCCTAAATCTAGCTCTTAAATTACAACATGTATTATGTCCTCAAAATCATATCTTGGATTATAACATGCATTATGTCCCCAAATTACAAGTCATATGTTGTCACATTAATTCTCCTTCTTCCAAATCATAAATCGTCATATATCGTATGCCTAGGTCTAGGCCTTAAATTACAACTTATGTTGTGTTCTCAATTTAGTCATAAATCATTTATGTCCAATTATACATCATTCAATATTTTCCCCAAATTTAGCGTTCGCGTGTCAATCTCTTATGAGATTTGGGTCAGGCTCATAGTAGTTTGGCTATAGAACAGAAGGAAGGAAGAGATACAGAATAGTTACAATAAGATAGATCTACATAGAAAAACAGATCTGATAAACAAGAATAAGATGGATCTACACAGAAAAACAGATCTGATAAACAAGAATAAAATAGATCTCTAATTCAGATTTATACCCATGTCAAGATCATAATTAAATTTCATATCTGAAAATAACTGTACTCACAAATCGTGGTTTAAGAAAGAGAAGAACGATTCTGGGATCTGATTTTCTGGAGTTGATTTAGCTATCCGTTGATGGAGGTGTTGATTTGTTATCTTTATCTTCTCTTTTGAATTAATTGATTAGGGTGGAGGCTAGGTCACTTTAGGTTTTAGGAGCATGGAAGCACCATTTCTCTTTGTTAATGAATTAGGGTTTAGGTTTAGGGTCCTTATATAGTTGTAGAGAGTGTTTTAGGACCATTAGATTAACCCTAAACCATGAGAACCAATCAGATGCCACATCTGCCTTAGAGCGAATCGGCCCACGGGTTGACAGCCAAACACCCAGAATCAACCCCTAGTCGACCCAGCGAGGCTCGGGTCCACCTCAAAAATGGGTCGGTTCGGTTATTCCCCCTCCCGATTCGCTGTTTTGAACTTTTTTACATATTTATTTATTTATTTAATTTTTATATATATCTATATATATTTTTCTCATATGCATACAAACTTCAAGGCTTAATAATATCTTCATAAGGTATCCGTTTTTTGCAAACCAAATGTCTATCTTGACCCAAAATTTTGAAACGAACATAATAGCGCAACCCATTTCACTTAATTATTCTTCTAAAAATTAAGTATACTTTAATTTTTGAATTTTAATGTTATAAAATTATGAGGTATTGCACTTAGCCCATAAAGGAAGAATATAATAGAAAAGAATGGCACAGTCAGACATTTCTGTCAATTATGCTTCTGCCTCCAGAGGTAAAAATGTTTCAAGAAACACCACTGGACAGAATAGCAATCAGAATACCAATACTACCAGAGGAAATCAACTCCAAAGAGGTAGAGGAAGAAATAATAATAGTAGAGTTAAGTGTTAGATTTGTGAAAAAAATTGGACATGTTGCTAGCAGATGTTACTTCAGATTCAATTCTGAATACGATGTAGCAAGACAAAATTCAAGGAATCAAAATAGACCAACTGTAAACATGACTCAGCAGACCAACAATGCAGACAGTTCAAGAAACCAACCCAGCAATGCAGATGAATCAGTGAAGACTGATGGTATAAGTGTTGAAGATTGGTGCCCAGACTCGAGCGCTTCAAGTCATGTAACTAGCATTTTTTAAAACCTTAATCTTGGAAATAAAAGTTAAAGCTACACAGGTACACAATCTACACAATTAGGGAATGGTGAAACTATACGTATATCACACATTGGAAATGGATGCATTAATGCCAAGAGGCAGCTTTATCTCGATAATTTATCGAGAGTTCCTAATATAAAAAAGAATTTACTAAATGTCTCACAATTTGCCAATGATAATAATGTATACTTCGAGTTTCACCCTAAATTCTGCTTAGTTAAGGACCTAATTAGTAATAATGTCCTATTACATGGTAGTTTTGATAATGGTTTTTACAGGCTCAGCAGTATCAAGACCAAGGGTGACAATAATACTGGAAATTATTTCTATTATAGTGTTCATGTTAATGATAAAAACAATGATGTTCATGTTAATGATAGTAACAATGATGATCATGTTAATGATAAAACTGATAGTGATTTGTTTGATGTATGACATAGAAAACTTAGACATCCAAATGTTAAAATTGTTTAACAAATACTAAATGAAAATAAAATCCGTGTTAGAAGGTTACCTGAATCACATTTCTGCACACGCTGCCAATTAGGCAAAAGTCATAAGTTACCATTCTTTGATTGATGATTGTTTTCAACAGTCCATTAGAACTAGTTGCGGTTGATTTATGGAGACCATCACCAATCAAGATAGATCAAGGACACAGGTATTATCTCTCTTTTGTTGATACTTATAGCAGATTTACTTGGTTTTTTCTTCTTAATTCCAAGTCAGATGCTCATAATGCAACAATGAGTTTCATAAATTTTGTTGAAAAACAAATTAATTGCAAGGTTAGAACCATTAAAACTGGCAGTGAGGAAGGGGAAGGGAGTTCAAATCATTAAGAAAATACTTTAATAAAAGAGGAATTATTCATAGAACTACCTTCCCTCTTACATTAGAACAAATGGGTTAGTAGAAAGAAAGCACAGGCATATTGTTGAAACAAGCTTAACACTGACGTCACAAGCATCTCCGCCTCTTAATTATGGGCAGAGGCATTTGCAACATCAGCATATCTTATAAATTTGTTGCTAACTAAAGTTCTTAAAGGCAAATGCCCTTATGAAATGATCTATAGAAATAAACCAGGTTATAACATGTTAAGAACTTTTGGGTGTTTGTGCTTTCCTTGTCTTAGACCTTATAATAAGCATAAACATAGTCTTACATCTACTTCTTGTACATTTCTCGGGTATCCAGATAAACAGAAAGGAAATAGATGCCTTGGTAGCAATGAAAAAATATACATATCAAGACATGTTTTATTCAATGAGAATGTTTTTCCTTTTGTAGAAAAAGAAATTAAAACAACAAATAAGGTGAACAAGTCAACAAACATGTTCAAGCACCAATAGATTTGAAAGACGAGACCAGGGATCAAAGAACAAATGTGCAATGTGATATGTTAAGTGATATGAATAGTATACCATGCAACAAATCTGGTTACAGTACTGATGATATGCATGATGTTACAATGCAACATAGTGAAAATGACAGTCAAAGAAATGAAACATCAGAATATACATGCAGACAATGATCAAGATAGGCAGAATAATGTCAGAGGTACAAGCAGTTCATACCAGACTCAAAATCAACCAGATAATAGAAATAGACATCACATGATGACCAGAACCCATTAGCTATGAAGAAGCAATTAATAAGGTAATCTGGAAGAAAGCAATGGGTAAAGAATACAGTGCATTGGTTAAGAATAACATATGGGCACTGGTTAGTACACCTAAGCATAAAAATGTAGTGGGTTGTAGATGGACTTTCAAGTTGAAAAGAAATCCTAGTGGCAGCATATATAAGCACAAAGCAAGACATGTAGCTAAGGGATATTCTCAATAGTTTGGTTTTTATTTTAATGAGACTATTTCTCCAATAGTGAAACCCACAACAATCACGATTATATTGATTATAGCTCTCAATAAGCATTGGAAAGTCAGGCAATTGGATGTTTATAATGCATTTCTAAATGGAAATTTAAAGGAGGAAGTCTACATGCATCAACCTAATGGATATGTTATTTAAGAGAACAACGGTTTAGTCTGCAAATTACAAAAGGCATTGTATGGATTAAAGTAAGCATCTAGGGTTTGGTATGAAAAACTGAAGGCAACTTTCACAAAATTGGGGTTCACTATGACAAAGTCGAGTTGCTCATTATATGTCAAGATAAAGGTGATAACAACAGTGTATATACTTGTTTATGTAAATGACATATTGATTACTGGTAATGGTGAATCATAGATTGACAAAGTTGTTAAATATCTAAACAAGGCATTCTCTATCAAAGACGAGCAATAAATTATTTTATGGGTATACAGGTAATACAGAAATCAAAATCAAAAAATATTTAATACCAGAAAAAGTACATCACGGAAATACTTGTTTGAGCAAACATGGACAAAGCCAAATCACTACCAACACCCATGAAAAGCAACCTACATCTATCTAAGCACAAGCGTGAGACAATTGAAGATGCAAAATTATATCGAAGCATTGGGGGAGCACTACAATACGTTACTATAACAAGACCAGAACTATGTTACAGTGTGAATAAAATGTTTCAATTCATGTAAAATCCTCTATCATAACATTGGAGAGCTCTAAAACATATATTCAGATACTTGAATGGCACACTGGAATATGGTCTATCACTAAAAGCATACAATAATTTAAATATACAAGCTTACAGTGATGCAGATTGGGCCTCTGAACATGATGATTGAAAATCCATATCTGGATATTGTGTATACATGGAGTCAAATCCAATATCTTGGTGACGCAAGAAGCAAGCCACTGTGTCACGCTCCAGCACCAAGGCTGAATATAGAGCTGTAGCAAGCACAATAATTGAACTGATGTGGATTGGCTACTTAACTCGTGAGCTTGGAATCTTTACCAACAAGAGACCGATAATATGGTCTAATAATATAAGACTGCTTATGGCCTGTTCAAGAGAACTGTTTTATATAAATATTCACTGTACAGACCGTTATTCATTATTATCAATACAATTCTCATTTACAATCTACATCTATTTAATTTTCTCAATATGGTATCAGAGCAAATCTTTAATCTTTTCCACGCAGCTGCCGTCCTCTCTCAACATCAGAGTAATATCATCACTTACTGAAGCCGTGGTAGCTGGTGCCAGATCGTCAGAGTTGATCTTCATTCGATATTGCCATGCCAATTTCTCTCTCTATTTCCCTCATATTTTTTTTATTTGATCATTGAGTCATGCCTAAGTCATCAGCTATTGCTTCAATTGACTGGCTGCTCTCACAAAATCAAGTTTTTGTACCCTTCTCTTCAGATCTCGTGTAATATTCTAATCTTGATTGTTCATCCCTTAGTTCTTGATCCAATCGCTTAATCATGGCTGGAAATAATAACAACCAGTCAGTATCATCTGCATAATCAAGTGCAAAAAATTCTACCACTGTTAATACGATAGAGCATTTGAACAAAATTTTGATAAACCCACAAATCCAACTTTCTCCCATTCAACATGATGAAATAAATTTCATTATCTTGAAATCCTAGATTCTTACTGCGACTAGAAGGCTACATTGATGGAACGAATATCACACCAGAGGCAACCATTATCAATGATCAAGATGTTATAACTCAAAATAGAGAGTACATCATTCATAAGAGACAAGGTAGGCTTCTATGTGCCTGGATTCTTTCCTCAATCAGTGCCAATATAGTGCCTCAACTTATTGGGTGTAATACTGCATTTGAGATCTGGACAACAATTCAAAAAGTGTTCAGTGTACAATCTTCAGCGAAGATAATGCAATACAGAAGACAACTTCAGAATATAAGAAAAGATAATATGAATATGAGAGATTAACTCGTCAAGATAACAAATATTTGCGACTTACTTGAATCAGCAGGCCAAAAGATTTCTAATTCAGAACAAATTACTGCTATGTCAAACGGTCTTGATGATGAGTATAAGGTTCTGGTAGCCATTATAGGCTCTTTAGATGCTTTACCAATTGTTCAATATGTTCATTCTACCCTCCTTGCTCGTGAGGATAGAATTGGTCACAATAAATGTATTGTTTCATATCTGTCTGTCAATTATGTAGCAACTAGTAAAGGAAAAAAAATCAAGAAAAAGGAAATAGTTATCAAAGAAACAATCAATTTAATTGACCTCCAAAAGGCAGAGGAGGTAGATGGCTTGCAAATAACAGTAATCAACCAAGTGTTAAATTTGTGAGAAATCCGGTCATATAGCTAACAGATGTTACTTTCGATTCAATTCTACCCAAGTCAAGGAAATCGGAAAAATAACAATCCTACTGCTAACTTAACCAATCTATAGCAAGAACGAAGAACTCAATCAGAAAGTGGAAAGAATTATTAAATTGTTAAGGTAGAGGACATTGTAGATGACTCACGATTTCCGCACTCGGGTTCAACTAGTCATGTTACAAGTAATCTCAACAACCTAAATCTTAGCAACAAAAAATATAGAGTTACACAATATATTCAAAGGGGTAATGGTAACTCATCAAATATCACTCATAATGGGAAAGCTTATATCCAGGATGATAGAAAACTATATCTTAATATTATTCTAAGAGTCCCTCAAAAAAAAAAGATTAGTGTTTCTTAGGTTGCAAGTGATAATAATGTTTTACTTTGAATTTTACCCTAAATGTTGCCTTATCAAAGATATTCTGACTAGAAATTTTTAATTATAGGGTAATACTGAAAAGGGATCTGTAACACCCTGAATTTTCTATGACTTTTAAAAGAATGAATTTAATAATACTTAATTGTTAAAGTGAGAATTAAGGGAAATGGGTTACGCCATTGCGTTCATCTCGAAATTCTGCTTGGAATAGAGTTCAAGATTTCGTAATCGGACTTCGTATGAGGAAGTTATGGCCCTCGAAAGTTTTAGTAATTTAAATAAAATTAATAACAGTTTAGAATTAAAGGTTAAAATTCAAAATTCAAACGAGGGAGCGGGCTGGGCGGATTTCTCCCGCCCAAGGCCAGGTCGACCAGGGGGTCAACCTCCCCTATACAGGTCGACCTACCCCCGGGGCAGATCTTAAATCAGACAATTCTGACTTGTTGATGAGTCTTTCCTAACCTGTTGCCGAGTCACTAGGGCATAGGTGGCAATTCTGGATAACTCTATCTAGTCTGGACGGTTGTGATTGCTCCTATGATAATCTAACGGCTTATGTTGAATTAAACTTGTATATAAGCACACTTAGACTAAAGTCCTAAACCTAAACTAAATTAGTCTCTTGGCCTCTATGCTGCTGGTAGGATAGTTCTTCTTCCTAAAGCTTAGGGATTTGCAAGTCAGAATTCTAATACAAACGACGACTGAATTATTTTCTTCTCTGACCTGTCTTTGTGAGTACAATTTCTTTCACAAAATAATTAATAAATTAATTATGATGAGTTATAACTTGGATTATGAGAACATGTCTATTGAATCATGTGATGTTATTTAACTTTGTTATCGTCTGTTGGTGAACATATGACAGTTTTGTTAACTTACGTTGGTAGATCTATTTCATATGTCCAATTACATATGTTTAACTTGATTCATTTTATGACATTAGTTTATATGCAAGTTTGGATGTAAATCATAAGCTAGTTCGTATGTGAATCTTATGCAAGTTTGGGATGTTAAATCATAGGCTAGTTCGTATGTGAATCTTAAGCAAGTTTGGGATGTTAAATCATATGCTAGTTCGTATGTGAATCTTATGCAAGTTTGGGATGTTAAATCTTATGCTAATTTGTATGTGTATCTTATGCAAGTCTGTTTTTACATATGCTAGTTTGTATGTGAATCTTATGCAAGTCTGTATGCGAATTATACACAAGTTTATATGTGAATCAAGTATATACATATGCTAGTTTATATGCAAAACATGTGATAAATTCATATGCAAGTTTGTAGGAATCCATATGGAATTGTAGGTGAAAACTATATTCACATTTTAAGGTGAAAACTATATTCACATGTGCAAGTTTAGGTGAAAAACCATATTCACATATATAAGCTTAGGTGAAACCCATATTCATATATGCAAGTACACAACTTCATGTTTAGATCTATATTTAGATCCATGGTAGTTTATGTAAATTTATGTTCTATATGTTCATTGCCTATGCAAGTTATTGGCTATGCAAACTTATGTTATAATTCTTATTCGCAAGTTAGATCTATTTTATGTGTTATGCAAGTTGTGATGTTGCTTTTCTTTTTATGAGTTAGACTATTTGCAAGTCTAACATATTTCATGTTAAACATACGAATGACGTGGGGATAATGGGAAAATATTAGTAATACATATTGTGAATTGGCATAAAATGGCTTTAAAGGCATATAATTAAATTGAGACATAAATTGGTATAATTTATATACCTAAAAAGTATGGACATAATTTAGGTGACAATTATGGACATAGTTAATTTGGAAATTATTGACAATTTGAATAGGGTTAATTAATTCATATTAGGGTGAAATAATTATGTGTAATAATAAATGCCTAAGACACGAGGTTAGACTCGTTTGTGGTGTAAGACTGCCTGGACCCGCCTGGCAAATCCAGCAACCACAAACGGTAGTATAATGTGAGAGGTCAAAGGAATAAATTAAATGTGTAACAATTGTAAAGACACGAGGTTAGACTCGTTTGCGGTATAAGACTGCCCGGACCCGCCCGGCAAATCCAGTAACCGCGAATGGTAGTCTAATAGGGGAGGTCTTACAAGGTTACGGTTATAATGAATTAAGTAACACTTAACCAAGATAAACATGTGGTGGTACATGGGGGTTAAGTGGGTGACATGTGAAATACGATTTGAAACACTTAACCAAATTGAAACATGTAAGAAGGCATGAATAAGAAGGGGTTAAGTGGGAATTTCTGGTGGGGACCAAGCATAGGTGGAAAGCTTGTGTCAAGCATGGGGGACCCTTTTCAAACCAGTAACCCATTAAGTATCTTTGTGAGCTTGAGTTAGATCGAGGACGGGAAATGCTTACTGGGTTTGATTGTAAGAGGTCAAAACGGGTTAACGGTGGCAACGCAAGTCCAACGGGATCATATGTGTGCATGGGCCCAGAGTGGTTGGTAATACATTGTTGCATCGTGTAGATATAAGCTGTGCATCTTTAGTGGTATCGGGTTGCCACTTTAGGGAGTGATACACCCCACTATGGGACCAGCACGGGTATCCACGAGTTAGGGAGCCGATCGCATGGGGGTAGTTGGTATAGCTAGTGGAGATAGCGGCAGGCGACACCTATGAAGATAGCTAGGGGTACACGAAACTAACATTATGGTTATTGTGTTAAGTAGACGGGATCAACTTTTAGGGTGACTAGTAATGGTGCAGTGTAGTAATTATCCTATAGCGATTAGGAGCGTGATTAACGCCAGAATATCCCTCATGTTTGTTTTGTCTTGCCCACTTGTTTCACAGTCATTCCTTGTTTTACCAGTTTATGCCTTATTCTAATTACTTTAATAATTATATTGTTAAAGTCATTAGACTCGCTAGACTTTATGTCTGACCCCCTTTGTTTTCGCCTCTTTTTTTCCTTCCCCCGCCTCCCCCCAAGGTTCTCAGGATGGGACTAGTGCTAGTGGAACTTGATTTGGATCTCTTTCTTTTGGAAGTGCTTGGATTGCTGAAAGTAAAAATCAGCTTATCTCTTTTATGGCTACTTGTGTTGGGGTTATGCTTTTTACTCTATGTACTCAGAAAATAATTTGTCAAGATGGATATTAAGTGTACTTGGTTTTATTGTTGGGTTTTGATGTTGTTGTAACCAAACTATTTCTCCGCTGCAATAAAAGTTGTTTTTAATTTTTCAAGTACCAATATATGTATCTGTCTTGTTATATTCTGTTATATACACCAATAATACTCCATGAAAGTTAATGCATTCCTCCTCCCCCAGCTGCAACCGCTCCTCCTCCTCCCCCTCCCCGCGTTGATACTTTTTCGAAGATATGCAAAGACTTTCGGGCAATGGGCGGGAAACCTTTTCACAAATCAGAGACGTTTGTTGAAGCACGAAATTGGCTTAATGAGGTGGAAGATTTTTTTGGTATCTTTGAGATAGAAGATGGAAGGAAGGTCCAATTAGCTGCTTGGTTAATGAAGGACGAAGCCTCGTTTTGGTGGGAGGTCACGAATGGAGAGCGTCCAGTGGAGACATGGATAGATTTCAGACATAGGTTCGAGATGAAATTTCTCTCATGAGCAGAAGAGAATTTATACATGGAGAGGTTCTTGGTATTGAAGCAGGGGAATTTATCAGTAAGGAGTACATCAACAAGTTCAATCAGTTGGCGAGATTTGTCTTAGACTTGGTGAACACACCTGAAAAGAAGGCCCTGAGATTCGTTAAAGTTTTGAACGAGCCACTACATGGGTTGGCTATGACCCACATTCCTATAGGGCCTACCTTTGAGAAATTGGTTGACATGGCGCTTATGCATGAAGAGGAAAAAGGCGCTAATGCTAATAAGGCACCGGAAAAGAAAGGGGATCAAAAGAAGTCACAGTAGCAACCTAAGAAAGGTAGTAAGGGTAACAATAGCAAAGGGAAGAAAAGGTGCTTTAATTGTGGAACACCAGGCCATCTGAGCAAGGACTGTAGGAAGAAGAAGAAGACTGGTTGCTTCAACTGTGGTGAGGCAGGACATCTAATTAAATACTACCCGAGAAGGCAAGGGCAGAAGACAGGGTCTACTTCTGGAGGGCAGGTTTAGGCTCTCATGGCACCAGAGCAAGCAAGAGGGTAGGTTCATGCTCTCATGGCACCAGGATAGGAGAGAGGTAGAAACATTTCTGTTGAAAGTTTGGTTTTTTTTTGTTTGATCATCCTATTCATACTTTGTTTGATTCTGGCGCTTCACACTTGTTTGTATCTGCTTCGTTAGTAGAAACACTGCACCTAAATACTAGTCTAGTTACGGATCCCATAGTAGTCTCAAATCCTATCGGCGGTTCGGCTCATCTTTCAATGATTTGTCGGGATTTGAGAGTGTCTATCTTGAGCATTGAATTTGAATGCAATGCCTTCGTTCTTGGCTTTACGGGTTATTGGTTGATTCTAGGCATGGATGGTTACCCAGTAATGGGGCCATCCTTGACTGTGAAAAGAGAGTGGTTAGACTTATGACTTTCCTCGGCAACACTCTCAAAATCTCCTATAATCCCATACATTATGTTATGCTTAGCTACCTAGAATCTCTTGACGCGTCTGTTGAAAACTTGCAGTCGGTTAGAGTAGTCTGTGAATACCCAGATGTATTTGAAGAGGTAAAGGGCTTACCTCCGAGGTGGGAGATAGACTTCCACATATACCTTGTTGATAATGCAAAACCCGTAGCTCTACCCGTTAGACACATGGCTCCAAGGGAGAAAAAAGAGCTCAGTAAGCAAGTCAAAGAGTTGATCGAAAAAGGGTTTATAAGGCAGAGTATTTCAAATGGGGTGCTCCAGTAGTATTCGCAACCAAAGCGGATGGATCACTTTGTCTATGCATTGATTATAGGGAGCTAAAAAAGCTAACCAAGAAAAATAGGCACCCACTTCCAAGAATAGGCGACTTGTTTGATCAGCTTGTAGGTGCATCGGTTTTCTCCCAACTAGATCTGGCCACCGGGTTTCATCAGCTAAGAGTGGCTGAAGACAACATTGATAAAACCGCGTTCAGAGCCCCGGATGGTTTCTTCGAATGGCTTGTCATGCATTTCGGCTTGACAAACGCACCCGCTTACTTCGTTGACTTGATGAGCAGGGTGTTCAGAGAGTTCCTTAATAAGTTTGTGGTGGTCTTCATAAACGACATTTTTATTTTCTCGAAGAATGAAGAAGAGCATGCTTTGCATTTAAGGGAAGTCATGGATACTCTTCGTACACATCAGTTGAAAGCCAAATTCTCCAAATGCCATTTCTGGAGAGAAGAAGTGATGTTTCTTGGACATGTGGTGCCCAAAGAGGGGTTAGCTGTGGACCCCGCAAAAGTAGTTGCGGTGCAAGATTGGAAGGTTCCATGAAATGCAACCGAAGTCCGAAGCTTCCTCGGACTAGCGGGCTTTTACCGAAAATTCATTGGAGACTTTGCAAAAATCTCAGCCCCACTCACAAGATTGACAAAGAAGAACCTAACTTTCGCTTGGGATTTGGATTGCGATATTGCTTTCCAACGTTTGAGTAGGACTCTAACAATAGCCCCAGTTCTGACATTGCCTGATGGGAGCAAAATGTTTACCATATACACAGACGCATGCGGTACAGGGTTGGGCGCTGTCTTGATGCAAGAAGGCAAGGTAGTTTGTTACGGGGGAAGGCAATTGAAGGTAGATGATAAGAACTACCCAACGCATGATTTGGAGCTAGCTGCCATTGTTTTCGCTCTAAAGTCATGGCGTCATTACCTACTAGGAGAAAGGTTTGAATTGTTTACTGACCATAAATCATTAAAGTACCTTTTCTCATAGAAGGATCTTAACTTAAGAAAACAAAGGTGGATGGAATCTCTGGCCTCATATGATTTCGAGATTTCCTATACCCCTGGCAAGGGCAATGTGGTAGTAGATGCCTTGAGTAGAAAGAAGCTGACCTTGAGTCCTCTCTTTGTAAAAAGGCAAAGCTTGGAGTACATAGCAAACTTTAACTTTAGACCCTCCTCTGAAATTATGCCTGGTCTGTTAGCATCGCTAGAGGTGCGGCTTAATCTTTTGGACTCAATAGGAACCGCGCAACGAGAAGACGCTCGGCTAGTTGATGTGACGGATAAACTAGTTAGGGGTGAGATTTCTAGTCACCTCAATGGATACTCCATCGATGATAAGGGTTGGTTGAGACGGGATTGAAGGCTATGGATCCCACTAGCAAGGGATTTAGTGAAGACAGTTCTCGAAGAAGCACACCATTCTAAGCTGACCATACACCCAGGCGGAGACAAGATGTATAAAGATATAAAAAGGGTTTTCTTTGGAATGGCATGAAGAGGGAAGTTCGTCGCTAAGTGTTTGATATGCCAGCAAGTCAAAGCGAAGAAGAAGAAGCCTGGTGGTCTGCTCCATCCTATGGAGGTCCCACAGTGGAAGTCGAATAGCATTTCGATGGACTTTGTTGATGGGTTGCCTAGGTCAAGAAGGGGCAATACTAGTATTTGAGTAATAGTGGACAGGCTCACTAAAAGCGCTCACTTTATACCTATTAAGATAGAAGGACTGCCTCGTCCCTAGCATCCATTTATCTTAAAGAATAGTTCGACTCCATGGGATACCCTCCATCATAGTGAGTGATCGAGATCCTATCTATACGAGAGAGTTTAGGAAAAGTTTGCAAGAGGCTGTAGGCACACAATTATGCTTAAGCACGACGTATCACCCCGAACCGATGGTCAAACAGAAAGAGTAAACAGAGTATTGGAAGACCTCTTGAGATTGTGCATTCTTGACTTTGGAGGGACATGAGAGGATCATCTTCCTTTGGTGGAATTCACTTAGGCATGGCACCCTTTGAAGCTTTATATGGAAGTTCATGTCGATCACCAACTTGTTGATGGGAGTCTACAGACAAGCTCGTACTTGGGCCAGACATGATTAGAGAAACCTCAGAAAAGGTGGACTTGATAAGAAGACGAATGAAGGCTGCACAAGATAGACATAAGTCCTATGGAGACAAAAGAATAACCGACCTTGAGTTTGAGGTTGGAGATAACGTGTTCCTTAAAGTATCTCCTTTGAGGAATGTCATTCGCTTTGGGTCCGTAGGAAAGCTAGCACCAAGATTTGTAGGATCATTTCCTGTCACTGAAAGGATTGGGATGATGGCTTACAGAGTAGAGCTACCTAAAAGACTGGCAGGAGTTCATAATATTTTTCATGTCTCTTAACTACGAAAGTGCTTACATGAGTCTGCGGAAGTGGTAGAGCCAAGTATACTAGAGGAAGTAGAAGTGGAACGAGAAGCGACTGTGAGAAGAGTTCCAACTCGTATCTTGGGTACGGAAGTCAAAAAGCTACGCAACCGTGAAGTCGAGCTTGTTAAAGTTCAATGGAGTGACGCTGAGGAAGACGCGACTTGGGAAACTGAGAGGAAAATACACGAAGCCTACCCTTTTCTTTTTGAGGGTACCTCCTTGATCTCTTTTTCCATAAGTTTATTCATGATTATATATATCTTTTAGGTATATCTCCTCGGTCCTGTTTTTCATCCTTAGGTAGAAACCAATGGATGTAAACATGTATTTGAAACATGTTATGATTGATGGTTGCGAGTGGTTGCAAGTGGTTACTAGTGGTTTCTCGTGGATGCATGCACACACACATTAGGCACTAGATCGGCTCAATTACCTTCATATTGCATATAAATATGTGTGCATATTTAAATTAATGGATGTATAATGGTTGTGTTATCATATGGATGTTGCATTTTTATGAATGGTTGTGCACACATGTAGAAGTAATTTGTATCGTTAGGATTCTTTCGCATACATAATGGACGCATGGCACTATCATGATTTGCATTAAGGAGGTCAACTGAATTGGTGGACCGTCTGATTTTGCATTGGATAAGGAACATATACACACACTTTTTGCATATGTTCATACGACATTAGAAATCTTGTAAGGACAATGGATGCCTATGTTTGATGGTTGAGTATATGGATGATTGGATGTTAGCATATACATTCTCCTTAACTTGGAGATTTCGGGGGCGAAGTCCTTTAAGTAGGGGAGAATGTAACACCCTGAATTTTCTGTGACTATTAAAACGAATTTAATAATACTTAATTGTTAAATTAAGAATTAAGGGAAATGGGTTACACCATTGCGTTCATCTCGAAATTCTGCTTGGAATAGAGTCCAAGATTTCGTAAATCGGACTTCGTATGAGGAAGTTATGGCCCTCGGAAGTTTTAGTAATTTAAATAAAATTAGTAATAGGTTAGAATTAAAGTTTTAAATTCAAAATTCAAACGAGGGAGCGGGCTGGGCGGGATTTCTCCCACCCAAGGCCTGGTCGACCTCCCCTATACAGGTCGACCAAGGGTTCTACCTGGGGGTCGACCTACCCCTCGGGGCAGATCTGAAATCAGACGATTCTGATTGTTACTGAGTCTTTCCTGACCTGTTGCTGAATCACTAGGGTATAGGTGGCAATTATGGATAACTCTATCTAGCCTGGACGGTTGTGATTGCTCCTATGATAATCTAATGGCTTATGTTGAATTAAACTTTTATATAAGCACGCTTAGACTCAAGCCTTAAACCTAAACTAAATTAGTCTCTTGGCCTCCATGCTGCTACTAGGATAGTTCTTCTTCCTAAAGTTTAGGGATTTGCAAGTCAGAATTCTAATACAAACGACGACCGTATTATTCTCTTCTCTGACCTATCTTTGTGAGTACAATTTCTTTCACAAAATAATTAATAAATTAATTATGATGAGTTATAACATAGATTATGAGAACATGTATGTTGAATCATGTGATGTTATTTAACTTTGTTATCGTCTGTTGGTGAACATATGACAGTTTTGTTAACTTATGTTGGTAGATCTATTTCATATGTCCAATTACATATGTTTAACTTGATTCATTTTATGACATCAGTTTATATGCAAGTTTGGGATGTAAATCATATGCTAGCTCGTATGTGAATCTTATGCAAGTTTGGGATGTTAAAACATAGGCTAGTTCGTATCTGAATCTTAAGCAAGTTTGGGATGTTAAATCATATGCTAGTTCGTATGTGAATCTTATGCAAGTTTGGGATGTTAAATCATATGCTAATTTTTATGTGAATCTTATGCAAGTCTGTTTTTACATACACTAGTTTGTATGTGAATCTTATTCAAGTTTGTATGCGAATTATACACAAGTTTATATGTGAATCAAGTATATGCATATGCTAGTTTATATGCAAAACATGTGATAAATTCATATGCAAGTTTGTAGGAATCCATATGCAAGTTTAGGTGAAAACTATATTCACATTTTTAGGTGAAAACTATATTTGCATATGCAAGTTTAGGTGAAAAACCAAATTCACATATGTAAGCTTAGGTGAAACCCATATTCATATATGCAAGTTCACAACTTCATGTTTAGATCTACATTTAGATCCATGGTAGTTTATGCAAATTTATGTTCTACATGTTCATTGGCTATGCAAGTTATTGGCTATGCAAACTTATGCTATAATTCTTATTCACAAGTTAAATCTATTTTATGTGTTATGCAAGTTATGATGTTGCTTTTCTTTTTATGAGTTAGACTATTTACGAGTCTAACATATTTCATGTTAAACGTACGAACGACGCGGGGATAATGGGAAAATATTAATAATACATATTGTGAATTGGCATAAAATGGCTTTAAAGGCATATAATTAAATTGAGACATTAATTGGTATAATTTATATACCTAAAAAGTATGAACATAATTTAGGTGACACATATGGACATAGTTAATTTGGAAATTATTGACAATTTGAATAGGGATAATTAATTCATATTGGGGTGAAATAATTATGTGTAATAATAAACGCCTTAGACACGAGGTTAGACTCGTTTGTGGTGTAAGACTGCCCGGACCCGCCCGACAAATCCAGCAACCACAAACGGTAGTCTAATGTGAGAGGTCGAAGACATAAATTAAATGCGTAACAATTGTAAAGACACGAGGTTAGACACGTTTGCGGTATAAGACTGCCCGGACCCGCCCAGCAGATTCAGTAACCGCAAACGGTATTCTAATGGGGGAGGTCTTACAAGGTTACAATTATAATGAATTAAGTAACTCTTAACCAAGATAAACATGTGGTGGGACATGGGGGTTAAGTGGGTGACATGGGTGACATGTGAAATACGATTAGAAACACTTAACCAAATTGAAACATGTAAGAAGACATGAATAAGAAGGGGTTAAGTGGGAATTTCTGGTGGGGACCAAGCATAGGTGGAAAGCTTGTGTCAAGCATGGGGGACCCTTTTCGAACCAGTAACCCATTAAGTATCTTTGTGAGCTCGAGTTAGATCGAGGATGGGAAACGCTTACTGGGTTTGATTGTAAGAGGTCAAAACGGGTTAATGGTGGTAACGCAAGTCCAACGGGATCATGTGTGTGCGTGGTCCCAGGCCGGTAGGTAAGACGTTGTTGCACTGTGTAGATATAAGCTGTGCATCTTTAGTGGTATCAGGTTGCCACTTTGGGGAGTGATACACCCCACTATGGGACCAGCACGGATATCCACGAGTTAGGGAGCCGATCGCATGGGGGCAGTGGGTACAACTAGTGGAGATAGGGGCAGGAAGCACCTATGAAGACAGCTATGGGTACACGAAACTAACATTATGGTTATTGTGTTCAGTAGGCGGGATCAACTTTTAGGGTGACTAGTTGTGGTGCAGTGTAGTAATTATCCTATAGCGATTAGGAGCGTGATTAACGCCAGAATATCCCTTATGTTTGTTTTGTTTTGCCCACTTGTTTCACAGTCATTCCTTGTTTTACCAGTTTATGTCTTATCCTAATTACTTTAATAATTATATTGTTAAAGTTATTGGACTCGCCAGACTTTATGTCTGACCCCCTTTGTTTTCGCCTCTTTTCTTCCTTCACTCCCCCCCTCAAGGTTCTCAGGGTGGGACTAGTACTGGTGGAACTTGATTTGGATCTCTTTCTCTCTTTTAGAAGTGCTTGGATTGCTGAAAGTAAAGATTAGCTTATCTCTTTTATGGCTACTTGTGTTGGGGTTATGCTTTTTTACTCTATGTACTCAGAAAATAATTTGTCAAGATGGATATTAAGTATACTTGGTTTTACTGTTGGGTTTTGATGTTGTTGTAAACAAACTATTTCTCCACTGCAATAAAAGTTGTTTTTAAATTTTCAAGTACCAATATATGTATCTGTCTTGTTATATTCTGTTCTATACACCAATAATACTCCATGAAAGTTAATGCATTCCCCTTGAGAGTGACATTAATGGACATGGGGTGTTACAGGATTACACAGATTCACTGTTGGTCATTCAAGAAAATTGAATAATAGTTCATTGTGTTGCAATGTTTCTGAAATTTATGAAAACAAAAGGAAACTTTACTCATTTGATTTTCGGCATGCTAAGCTAGGTCACCCATGTTTAGATACTGTAAAGAAAATTCTTAATAGTAATAAAATTCATGTGACATGTCATCTAGTTTTCATGTATACACTTACTGTCAGTTAGGGGAAAGCCATAAACTCCCATTCAAGAAATATGAAATTGTGCACAAAAATCCATTAGAAATTATTGATGTTGATCTATGGGGTCCTGCCCCAAAAGACACAGACTATGGGTTCAAGTACTATGTGTCGTTTGTAGATGCTTCTTCTAGATACTTATGGAATTACCTTCTTAAAAATAAGTCTAAGACCATGAATATTGTTCTACAGTTTATAAAATATGCTAAAAATCAAATTGGACATACTCTTTAATCTATTCAAACTGATGGGGGTTCAGAGTTTAAACCACTCAAATCCTACTTTTAAGATAAAGGGATAAATAATAGAGTAACTTGTCCCCATACCTCTGAGAAAAATGGTCTAATAGAAAGAAGACATAAGCATGTTGTTGAAAGTGGTATCACTTTACTTACATAAAATCAATGCCCCTCAAATTTTGGCATGTTGCTTTTGCCATTGCAGTATTTCTTATTAATAAGCTTCCCTCAAGAGTCCTGCAATTTAAAATCCCATCAAAGATGTTATTTAATAAGAAACCTGAATACAATAATCTAAAAATGTTTGGTTTTTTATGATTTCCTTTTCTACAAATGTAAAAATCTCACAAACTTGATTTTAGATCTGCACCATATACATTCATAAGGTATGCTAACAATATAAAGGGGTATAAATGTCTACACAGAAGATAAAATCAAAACAACCAACAAAGTCTATAACGCAAAATTTTCTATTTTGCCAATCTCTGTGTTAGATAGTATTACCTCTAGTGCAGATAATAAAAAAATTTGAGTGATTCGGGGAAACAACTCACAAGAGAAAGTACCGGGCAGAAACAATGTGAATCAATCAGCGAAAATGCATCTTTTTTCGCCACTTAACAAGAAACAGGAGATGAGGATAATGTAATCATTCAGGAGGAGTGTAATGAAAATACAGAGGAGACAGACACTCAACAGTCAACACCTCAAAGATAGGGACAATAAACACCTCAAACACGGGGACATCTAATGATAACAAGAGCTAAGAGTGGCATCTTCAAGCCTAAGGCATACAATGTAAACCTAGACAATGGAGAGCCATGCAACTTTTAACAAGCCATTCACAGCAGAAAGTGGAAAGCTGCAATGAATGAAGAATTTCAGGCTCTTGTCAACAAAAACACATGTACACTAGTCAAGCTACCAAAACATAAAATATAATTGGATGCAAATGGACATTCAAATTAAAAAAGAACGTTGATGGGACCATTCAAAAATACAAAGTAGAACTTGTTGCTGAAGGGTTTTCACAACAACATGGGTTTGACTTTAATGTAACTTTCTCCCTTATTGTAAAACCCACAGCTATTAGAGTTCTTCTGACCATTACTCTACAAAAAAATAAAATATTCGTCAACTGGATGTCAATAATGCATTACTTAATGGAATACTCCAGGAAGAAGTTTTCTTGGAGCAACCACTAGGGTACAAGGAAGGCAATGGTGAACTTGTGTGTACACTCAATAAAGCCATTTATAGCTTAAAGCAGGCACTACTTGTGTAGTTCGAAAAATTGAAGTCAACACTTTTGAAACTAAAGTTTAGTTTATACAAATCAGACAACTCCCTGTTCATAAGATTTCGTGATAATAATGTAATGTATGTTCTAGTTTGTGAGGATGATTTCATTATTACTGGAAGTAATAATAGTGAAATCAATGCATTAGTTGAACAACTAAACAAGGAATTCTCTGTTAGGGATTTAAGGGAACTACACTACTTTCTTAGTACTGAAGTCAAGAGAATTTCAGAAGCAACTATAATGCTATGTCAAAAATATATTTTTGGAATTCTCTTGAAGACCAAAATGAATGATGCAAACTGTTTAACTACCCCTATGATATCAAATCTGCACTTACCCAAATACAAGGGGAAGCCAATTCAGAATGTAAAAGAATACAGAAGCACTGTAGGTGTTCTTCATTATGCAATTATTACCATACCAGAAATTTCATATAGTGTGAATAAAGTCGGCCAATTTATGCAATATCCTCTAGATCAGCATTGGAAGGTTGTTAAGAGGATTTTGAGACACCTAAAGGGAACTATTGACTATGCTTTAACACTAAAATCATGCACTAATGTTGACTTGTGTGGTCTTGTAGATGCTGATTGGGCTAGTGACACTGATGACAGAAGATTAACTACTGGATATTGCATATTTCTGGATCAAAATCATATCTCATTTTGCTCAAAGAAGCAACCAATTGTTTCCAGATCCAGTACTGAAGCAAAATTCAGGAGTGTAGCAAGTGCTACTATAAAGATAAAGTGGATAGAATCGCTTTTAAGCGAACTAAAGATCAACAAAAACAAAGCAATACTTTTGTGTGATAATCTCAGCACAATTTCTCTTAAATAAAACCCTGTACTATACTCCAGAACAAAGCATATAGAACTTGACTTATATTTCATCATAGAACAAGTCCTAAATGGAAAATTTCAAGTCAATCATGTTGTTACTGCACATCAGAAAGCAAACATACTAATAAAAGCCCTATCAACTACAAAGTTTCATCGATCTATAGAGGATTTATGCATAAATAACTTTGCACCCACAAATAAGATAGGTCAGAGACATACCAGAGAGGTTCTCACTAATGTGAACCCGACCAGTTCAAAGGAGGCAACTTTGAAGCAGCAGTCAACTCTAAAGCCTACCACTCTTAGCAACAAATAGAGATCCAGTTGTGACACTTCGAAGAGGCATGAATCACCAGATGCTGTTGAAAGTTGTCGAGATCGACATCTCAGATCTGAGCAAACCTAAACAAAGAAGTGAAGATCAAAGTTTGCTCATATCCGTCCAACCCAAGTGCTGATGAACGTTGTGATAGCTCCATCCTTGTCGAAGAAGAAAGATGGAAGCCAGAGACCTATATTCTATTCTATATCGCCACCACTTGTGAGCAATTTGATCTGCTTGAAGATGACGGAAATCCTAGCTCTTTTTGAGGGGATGAAATAAATGAAATATCATTTCCAGAAATAATGTTATACATGAGGTTATTATTGTAATAACGGGTCATAGGCCCATCAAAGCTTATGGACTGTTCAAGAGAATTGTTTGTATATTAATATTCACTGTACAGATCGTTATTCATTATTATCAATACAATTCTCATTTACAGTTTACATCTATTTAATTTTCTCAATACATGATTTCACTTTCAGCAAATCCAATTTTACATTCACGTATGAAGCATGTTGAAATAGAATTATACTTTGTACGTGATCAAATTGCCAAAGGAAAACTAGATGTAAGACATGTTCCAGCTTCCTTTCAGAGAGTCGACATCCTCACTAATGCACTATCGACCAGAAATTTTAATCGATTCAAAGATGAAATGTGAATTACAGAGATTGGAGAAGAACTGGGGAAAGAGAAGAAGCCCTAGATATTTTTGAGGGCACATAATAAAGCATTTCGGCAGTAACCCTAGAAGTAAAGACATTATATATAGGGTTAGGCCACCTTCATTTTATATTCGTACAAGTATTTTAGCTCGTTTAGGCTATAGCATGTAACACTTATTATATAAGTAGATAATTCATTCATAGTGTATTATTACAATTCATTTTCTCAATAAAAGTTTCTACAATCACTTTTAAGTTGATTATGTAAGATATTTCTGTTGGACAATGAACAAAAACGTACGTAGACTATGTTATTAGTTCAATTATTAAAAGGAGACGATGAACTTTGTCTTTAATGTTAGAGCAATCTTATTCTAACTTCAGCAACCATTTAATATCCATCTGTACCTTAGAAAGTCCTTGTGCTATAATTTTTTTAAGTCCTACTTTTGTTTAGTTATGCCAAAACTTCAATAACCTCAAATTTTACTCACATTCTGATCGGTTCGCTTTTCTTGTACTTGTTAGTTGATTATAATTCGTGCTTGCATTTTCTTTTGTTGCAGGTTAGAATGAAGGTTGAATAGAGATAAGGTGAACTTCGCATGCTTCTGCATGCTGAACTGTAACAGCCCGCATTTTACGTATCGGAAGATCGTAATATTTTTTTATTCTCTGAGGGTTGGATCATTCTCATATTTTAATATGTTGCTTATAGGATGTGAAACATGTCCAAAATTTTTACCAATTTTGTTTATGACCATTTTTCCCCTGTCAGTCTTTTATAGGGCATAACTTTTGACTTGGATCGAATTAGATGTTGAGACCTGTGCCATTTGAAAGGAAATGATGTTTCCCTTTACGTAGAGTAGTCACATTAAAGATTTGGCTCAGCGGTTTGGAAGGAATCGCTGTTTTAAGGTTTTACAGTTGGCTATTCAGGTTTATAAAGCCATAATGGGCTGATTTGGGAAGGCCCATTGGTGCGCTAGTGGAAGGCTATAAATATGGGGTAAGAGACATGGAGAAGATTTTACTTTTCTCATTCTCTCAATTGGAGGGGCTTGTGATCCTCCATTCTCCTACACCTTTCCACCATTAAAATTCGAGACGAACGTTAGAGAATCGAAGATTTACATCGTTTGAAGCTAGATCTACACCATTCCAAGGGAGAATTCTTCGAACTGAAGAGTTTGGATCAAATTCTTCGCTGTTCAGATCTAGATCTAAGTGTTTTTGGGTTGTTTTGAAGAATTGGTGAGTGATATGCATCTCTCACACGGATTTAATCAAGTATATGAATGTTTGATCTTGTTTTTCATCAAATTCAAGTCGTTTTCCTTAGATCTACATCATGGTAAGTCTGTTTTCATATGAATCACAATAGGGACTTGTTTAACAACTTAAAACCGGTAATTTCCATGTATTTTCATATGTGTATGCAAGTTAGATCCATAATTTTGTTCATATGTTCATTTATCATGTTTTTAGTGAACTCTACGTGGTGATCGATGATTTGAGGTTGTTATTGATTTCATAACATGCTAATGGTTGTATTGGATGTACTAAATAAGTTGGTTTCGTCGAATTTGTCATTTAGCGAAGTATTGGTTGAAATTGGGATTGGGTTGAGGCTGTGTAGGTTTCTGATCTGTCTGGTATTTGGGCCGGTCAGAAGTGGGTCGGTCATGGTGTGACTTGGAAAACAAGTCTGGCGATGGGTCGGTCGGTGTTCAAGGCAATGGATCGGTCGGTCGTACCCAGGTGGGTCGGTCGTACCCAGGTGGGTCGGTCAGTCACGAAGTGGGGGTGTAGTAAAGGATCGGGTCGGTCGTGCAAGAACTAGGTCAGTCGGCAGGAAGACTTTTGGATCAGTCGGTTCTTCTCCAGAGATTTGGGTCGGTCGTGCTTAAGAGTTTTTGGTCGGTTGTACTTAGTTGGATCGGGTCGATCATGTTTGAGGTATTGGGGTCATGTTTTTGTGCAAGAGTTCGGGTCGGTCGTTGGGTTTGGGTCGATTGTGGGTCGAGTCGATCGAGGTGGAGTTGTACGGGTTGGTCGGTTTGCTTCAGATGGGTCAGTCTGGACTGTATTGCTTGGATGGATTGGTCTGTATTGTATGGATGGGTCGGTCGGCTCCAAGAGGATGGGTCGGTCGCACAGGGTCATTTTCTAGAAAAAAATATTTTTTGGGTATGATCCAGATGTGGACAAAAGAGATTACAAAATATACTTTTCGGGGGGAACCTCCCGAACCCTAGCCACAGCGCAGTGGTTTCAATTGGCTTGGTGATGTTAAGACTTCAAAGTGGGTTCAAGTTGGAAGGTTTGAAGTGTTGAATGTGTTCGTTGATCGGTGTAGAACAACGAATTGGGTGACAACTCATAGTTCGTGAGATGGTGAATAATGGTTGCTTGAGAAGGTTGCTGAGCTATGAAAAGTCATCGGGTTGGATAACTAGAGATACTGAAGGTCGAGGAGTTATCATTGTCGTAGGTTCTAGAAGGTTCAAAGCCGGGGGTATAATAGGGCATCTAAAAGACCGGATGTAGGTCGAGTAACCTGGGTATCATTGAAAGGCCTAGGTACGTGTCGTTGAAAGGCGTATGGAGTTTTTGCTAGAGCTGGGGTTACCATTAGCCCTTGAAGGATGGAAGTATGATATGGCCAATTATACAATTAACGATGGTTTTGAAGTGGGATTGACAGTGGTAGCCAGAGTCGGTCATGAATGATTGGTTTCTTTGTTTGTACCGTCTCATGTAGATTGTCCAACGTCGAAGGAGATATTTCTTCGGTGCTTGTCTGATATTGGTTTAGGCCTTTCGGGCTTGTACTTAAGAGGTGTTGAATTCAATTAGGATGGTTTACGTGAGATCTATAATCTGGATGCGATAAGTGTTATTAATTGGTTACTTCTGTTTTCCATGGTTGAATGGTCATTCCGATTACCATGGATGCATTGTTTTTACTTTGGTGTATGGATTGTAAACGCTATCATTGTCCGATGTGGGGAATATGGGAGTTGTGTTCTTCTCTGATGTTGTGGGTAAATTAGTTAATTTATTTACCCATTCTCATATACTTTATTGATGAAGTTAGTTAGCTGTTTTATCGTTCACTAAGACTGTTGTCAGACTCAAGGTTTTATGTTCCCCTCATATTACCTCGGGCTGTTCATCCAATTTTGGGTGGGCAGACTAGATGATAGCTTAGTAAAGACGATGTAGCAGTTCGGAGGCGAGCAGGAGGCTGGTGTACTATCTCTCTTATTATATAGTATTTAAATTCCTCCTATTTGTTATTCTACTCTGAGTGCTATAGTGAGGCAAATTTGTACAGACATATGTTGCGGTTCTGGTATATGGGTATACTTTCTAGTTGTTTTTGAAAGCTTGAAATTTCTATTAAAATATGCTTCACTAATATTACTTGTTGTATATGTTCTATTATATTTTATCCTTGTGCTGTGAGATTTACGACAGGTTCCACTTGTGTTATCACACCTTGATGATCGTCCTTAGCTGCCTGGCATACCTTTCAGCACACTTTTCCTTTTGTTTAGTGCAGGGGTTGTGGGTGGTCGTCACATTTGGTATCAGAGCTCTGGTTAATGATTATTTGCCAAAGTTCATAGGTGTAACTACGTAAGAGAGACGTATTTGTAGATTTCTATTGGATGTATACTATATTATAGTGTATAGTATAATAGAGTTTGAACTCCTTTAGAAGTTATTTTATATGTTGACTAATCATTCTAGTTACAGATTTAGAATGAGCCGTCAAACTTTAGGAAACACAACTAAGGATGAGCCTATGACTGGAAGGGCAAGCGATGACAACCAGTAGGAAGCTTTTATTGTAATGACAGAATGTCTAGTCATGTTTAGGGCCATGATGGCCACTGTCCTGCTAAGAATGCCAATTCCAGAAGGGAAATAAGGCGTGATGTTCCTGTACATGTACCTACGGCTGATTCCACTAAGAGATAGAGACAGATGAAGAAGATGAGGTTATAAGAGGTATGTCTTTAGAGCAATTTCGATGTTGGGCCATGGAGCATGGAGGATGGATCAATGCTTCTTGGGATGAGGCTTTTAGAACCAGAGATGAGCCGCGTGGAGAATCATTTCTGACACTAGAGTTGGGAAGAAACTGGATAAGAAAAAGAAGAAATCTAAGAAGAATTCCACTTGCTTTAATTGTCAACTGAAGGGCTGTAGTGACCCGCATTTTTTAGCTGTTGAATAATTTATTTATTTAATTATTAAATATCGATTTATCGATATCGAGAACGTGAATTAAATAATATTGAATATTTAATTAATAATTATAATATAATAAAATATATTATAATGTCGAAATAATCAAAAGTATTGGAAATCACAATATTCTGTGAACGGGGTCATCCCTAAGATGTAATTCAGCTTAGAGTTGAATTATATTGACGAATATATTCAATCGACGATAGTTGAACGTATAGAATTATAATATAATTATAAACGAGCTCGAAATGGCGCTGCAGTTCGCTATTTAGAAATTTGAACTTCAACTGAATATACAGGGTCCGTCTTAAGTCGGATTTCTGTGAAACAAGAACCGTCAGGACCGATTTGATAATAGTTTTCTAATGGAAGAGAAAAAACAGGATTTCGTCATGTAGATTTTGATTCACGTCCAAATCAAATTTTAAAATAGTCGCTATAGAATCGTTTATCGACCGTAATGGTTTATTCGATATAACTAGAGATCGGATTTGAATCTAGACAAGGTTCTTTAGAGACATAACGATAATTTAATTTTTAGAATTTTATGGCAATTTTTAATTAATTAAATATGCGATTTTTTATTTGGAGTGTTTTGCACCCTGTATCAGCGATTTTGGGGTTTTAAAATATGAGTTAATCTACCGGTGTTATTTTATTTTTGAAGTCGTGACGCCTTGCTCGTCGAAATGGTATGTTTACTTCAGTCATTTGCGGCTCGTGCGTGAACAAAATAATATGAAATGCGTGCCCTTTTTACAAAGACTAGTGTGGTCAAGACCCTGTACAGACGCACTGAAATACTTGAATCCAAACAACACTTTCTTGATCAGCCTTTATATACTTAGTTTATATAGTATACTTAGTTTCCATAGTTGAGGTTTTCAATGCATTTACCATGAAAGTGGATGCGATTCTATTCATATTTACACAACAAATATGACGGGTTTGAGAGTGTAACACGTGAACAAAAGAAATAAAAAGAAGCTTCTTAAGCAAGACAAACTTATCTCTATAAATACCCCTTTAAGAAATTCCTTATAACCTAATCTAAAACTTTCAGCAAACATAAAAGTTGCGCCGCCACCATATTAATCTACGAACGGGAATTACCGTTCCTTCTCCCCTCAAAAACCTCAGATCCATTTTTCTAATCCATATAAACCCAACAGTGGAGTTATTCCCCTCGTCGAGACCATGAGCTCCACCGGTGGTGATGAACTCCGAGGCGTGGTGGTGACTGGGGTATCAACTGGAAGTGGCGGCAGTTGTGCTGAGATTTCAGACAAACAGGGAGGGCAGGCTTCTCGATACCGGTGGCAAAGGCGGAGTAAGGAAACAGGGGTCATATTGGCGGTTTCAGATGAACGTCAGGAGGGTGGAGAGTTTGTACGGCGTCGTCTTTATTAGGTGGGCGAGTTGATGTGTGCTGCGAATTCTGAACGATGCCGGGCAAGGAGTTTGCATGGGTTTTTGTTCGAACATGAATGGTGGAGTTGACGTACCGAAGTTGAGGGAGGAGCGACAGTTTTTGGAAGAGTAGAAAATGAGGGGAGCGGGTCTGGTTTCTAAAACATTGGGAGATGGGCCGGTGTAAATTTGTGGTGAGGCCCGTTTGTTTAGTTATTAAGTTCAAAACTTTATGTTAATTAACTAATAAAGTGGATTAAAGGTTCTGTGTTTAAAAGGATGGAATTCGAGAGAGATGACAAACATAAGCAGGAAATGAATTGGGAAGGGGAAAGGAGAACGTATGCGGTTATGGGCTATAGTGTTATTATAGGCTTGGGCTTTTTAGTTATCAAAAGATGACGAAATCATATCGTTGAGGAAGCTAGAGATGATGGGGAGTTATGTTATCATGGTCTTGAACTAAGGGAAGATGGAGGACAGTCTTTTGGTATGGGCCGATGGGGAGATGGGCTGAAAGGTTGGTGAGGCCCAAGCTAGTTTTAAATTAAGTGTTTAATTTTATTAAATAATGTATTGAACTAGTAATATCGATAACTTCCGCATACGATATCAGAATTTGATGAAACAAGATCCATTGGGATCGTATGGACGATGACTACAACATGGAACTGACTGGAAGTGGATCGGAACTCGTTACAATTTATGGCTAAATAAATTGTCCAACTGAGTCAAATAACGCAAACCGTTATTTAACGGTTAACGCGTCAATGTGAGTAAAACTCACCAATTCTGAACAGTTTTTTTTTCATGTTGTATTTTTAGAACTGTTAGAAATTATCTGATTGACTGTATGTTGATTGTTTGATTGAACTGCTAGTCAGTTAGTTAAATTTCTATATTGATTCTGTTTAATAGAATATATCATATGGAACTGAAAGTGATGTTATCTATATTGTCTAACATCTGTGATGCAGGGAAATAGGTTGGAGGAATCCGACCGGATTCCTCAACAGTTATTTTATTGTTTTTCATATATTGTGTTATATGATGTGATATAATCTGTTGTCGATTATATGTGTTTGGACGATAGTGATCATCGTGATTTGATATGTAGAATATCATAACATACCGGAATGTAGATAAAGGGGATTTCAAAGTGATATTGAAAACAAAATATTTATAAATTGGAATCTTTATAAATAAGTGATATTTATAAATTTAAGTATTTATAAATAAAGAATATTTATAAATTGGGATATTTATAAATAGGAGATATTTTAAAAAGAAAAATAAATTCAAAACATTTCTTTTTGAATGGAAAGGCCTGTGTGGCGAGTTTGGGGATTTTCCCGATGCTCCCGATACAAAGGAGGTTATGGCGAATTTTCCCGGAAATTTAAGGAGTTGGAATATTTCAAGAATAAATTTGAAAAGGAAATATTTGTAAACCATTTACAAATAGAATTGGAAAGGGAACATTATAAAAAGGAAATCATTTTTTAAGTGTAGAGTCGTTATTTAAAAGTAAATCTTTTCAAATGAATAAAACGTTGTTAAAAAGGAAATCTTTATAAAGTGAATATAGTTAGTCGAATATGGTATTCGAAGTTAGTTAATCGAATATAGACATTCGAAAGGAGTTAATCGAATATGGTATTCGAAGTTAGTTAATCGAATATGGTATTCGAAAGTTAGTTAATCGAATATGTTATTCGAAAGGGGTTAGTCAACTCGAGTTAGTCGAGTTAACCAGTTAGAGTTAACCAGTTAGAGTTAATCAGTTAAAGTTAAACAGTTAGAGTTAACCAGTTAGAGTTAATCAGTTAGAGTTAACCAGTTAGAGTTAACCAGTTAGAGTTAACCAGTTAGAGTTAATCAGTTAGAGTTAACCAGTTGGAGTTAATTAGTTAGAGTTAATCGATTAGAGTTAAAACGAACTAGAGTTAATCAAAAATAGTTATTTGAGACAGAGTTAGTCAAACATAGTATTCAGGGTAAGTTGCCATCTTGTACGACTGCTAGCGTAATTCGCAGGGCTGTAAATAGCCTACGGCGGTTGGATGTTTCCTGAGGGAGTCAGGCGTAACCATTGTGATCGCGGTGATCTAGAGTCAAGCGAATGGAGTTTAAATCGAGTATTAGTTATTCGATAGGAGTTAATCGAATCGAATTGGTCGAACCAAGTAAGTCGATTTAAGTTAGTCAAGTTAGTCGAGCCTAGTTAATCGAATCGAACTGGTCGAACCAAGTAAGTCGAGTTAGTCGAGTCAAGTTAAGTTCGTCGAGTTAAATTTATCGATGTTAGTTTCATCGAAGGGAGTTATCGATTATAGTTTAATCGAAGTGAGATTTTCAAATATGAGATATTTGAAAAGGAAGAGTTATCGAATATTAGTTATTCGAAGAGAGATTATCGAATATCGTTTATTCGAGAAGGAGTTAATCGAATATAAGTTATTCGAAGAAGAGTTAATCAAATAGAGATTTCTCGAAGAGAGTTAATCGGCAAATTCGATTATATCGAATTCGGGAAAGTACTTATACTTTCCGGGGTTTAAATAGAGATTTATTTATTTATAAATAAATAAGTGTTAGGTTAATTATCCACTAATAAGAATAGAAGTTATAATTGAAGTTAGATAATTCAAAAGGAGGGATTATAACGTTATTGTTATAACCAATGTTTTAAATATAGAAGTGGATTAGTAAAATTGAATCCGAGAAAGGCGTAAAGAAGTTGTTAAAGATTAAAAGATAAACTTTGACCATTTCGAAGTTATAACGTTGTTCAGTTAAGGTCTGAGAGGTAATTATACCCCAACTTGAGTGACTTCCTTCTTAACTAAGAAATGGTAAGGTTTGATCGTAAAGGAGTTTTGGAAATGTTTTCCAAACGAGAATCAGAAATGTTTTCTGATAAAAGAAAAAATAAGAATTTAGAATATAGGGAAACAGGAGATAAGTAAATAAATGAACTAAAGAGATTTATGTTAAATGATGTTTGTTCGATATAATTTCCATTTGGAAATAATATCGTTGTTTGCACACTTGTTTTTCTTTGATGGTTAAATCACCGACTATCGAAGTTTTGACCATTTTAACGTTGTTAATATGGAGAGACCAGTTGGATTATTATCCATAGAACCACTCTGTATTGGCATAAGCGTCGCGAATCATATATGCCAAAGATAATTGAAGACGGAGTAAAATGCAAGGGCTATCCTGTTTACAGAATAGTGCCTTCAGTTTGTCCAGTCCCATGACAACTTGTATGGACGAAGGTCTGACAGAGTATATCCAATGGATTGCGTAAGTTGATCTGTTCAAACGTATTCATGTTTGGTGGTGGAGGAATTCGTTTCTCTTAGCTGTATACCCGTGTTATTTTTGGATAAGTCAATTTGTGATTTGGCGGGTATGACGATGTGACATTTCTAAGTGAATAAAGATGGATGTCTGACATAGTATTTCCAGACGGTCACGTACATTGATTTCTTCAACTGTACCAAGAGTGGAAGCGGAGAAGGAAACTTCTTTAGCTAACACGTAATGTACTGTTGTAGGCGTCAATTAGTGATTTTCGATGGATCTGACAATGTAGCATTCGAAGTGAATCTATTGTGATGATAAAACGTAGCTTCTAGCCTCATCAACCGGTAAATGACAGAAATCGGGCAGGCAGCATGGCTAAGTCGGTCGCACCGAAGTAGGGTGTATAATCACCTATCTAGAGAATATTCATTTGTTTCTTAAATCTATCAATGTTGTCCCATATATATATATATATATATATATATATACAGGAACGGTTGCTGATCCCAACCGTTGGTGATGTACATTCGATACACTCAAGCGAAATGAGTGGTCGGTCATGTGTGGCTGAGTTGCAAGATGTTCTTGTTGAACTCCAGTGTATCGTCCTAGAGTACACTGATCGGAAGGTGGTTCCATACCTTGTCATAGTTGGGAATCCAATCATCCAATACGAGCTTGCGATTTTGATTGTATACTATATATGTAGTAACGTGAGATGCAAGCGTTTCTGCTAGATTGATATTTATTTGTACTTAGACATTATTATAAGATCAGAATGATATTGCTTTGAAAAGTTATTTGGATTCTCATAAGGGAAAAACCCGTTCCGTATTCACGGCGTGGTCTTATGAGATATCATGTACCTGTTTAAATGATTTGAGTTTATTCACACCAGTCCCATGACTGACCCGGAGTTTATTTGTTTTGTTTTCCCTAAACTCTTGGGTGCCTAATTTTGTATGGGCAGTCAAGTAGTCGGGTTTTACAGATATACTGGAAGAGCTTGGAGCAGGAGGCTTCAAGATCATATAGCTATAGTTATTTCCGCTGTGTTGTAAGTGTTGTACTCTGATAAGTGCTATTGTATACATAACTGTTATATTTCAAAGTTATGTTATCTATTATATGTTATTCGTTCCGCTGTGAGGTTCGTGTTACTCTGATGTTGTGTTCTTCTTCTTCTTCTATTCTAAGTTTCTATCTTATCTATTCTCACCTTCTAATTTCTTTCATTAATTACCGGGATTTTTCGATGTTTTGGTTATCGACGTCGAGCTTACGTCGATAACCAAAGTCGCCGAAAATCCGGGTTACTACAGTTGGTATCAGAGCTTAAGTTAAGAATTACCTTGGCTCTGTGGCGTGACTCGGTAGAGATAGGGTTAGTAATACCCTAGATTGAGTTTGAGTGTATATATACGAGTGCGTATTTGTATTTGATATAAAAATGGTTTTATATTGTGGAGATTCATTGGCTGAGTTGTTTATGAGTTCTGGTCGATCAGTTTGATCCACTGTATCGGTAGGAGTAAATAAACACTTGAATACGATGGACCGACACAGTATGGATATGTGATATATTATCATATATAGGTTGTGATTATAATCGAATGAGATTATAAAGTGAAATGGTTATATATAACCAATCAGAATCATATAAGTAAAGTATATGAAATAAGATGAATTAAATTTGAATTTAAATCAGATTTGGAATTAAAATAAGGAAATTTTAAGTTCCTGGGAGATTTTGAAATGTTTTCAAATGGAAGTATTTAGTAATGGTTTTGAAAATGATATAGTATTGAAAATCACTTGGGTCGCTGGAAAATAATTCTGATGATGACTGCGCAGTATCATCGGTGTGATTTTCGAGTTCTAAGTGGTGGATTACTACCAGAGATTTTGATTTGAATTGTTTTGAGAAAACAAGCTGTTTGGAGATTCAAAGGTTTTGAATTGGCATTATGATTTCAAATTGATTTGAAATTTACCCAGGGATTAAAGTTCTGGAATTAAAATTTAACGTATGAGGTTAAATAGACTGAGATGACAAATGTGAATAAGTGAATTAGAATTAAACTTGAACTAAGTTAAATAAAATTGAATTGGATTAAAGATAATCTAGAATGGAACCAAATTGATAAGTCAATAATTTGGAATTTGGTATTGGGGTTCGAATGAAATTCGATTTGGATTTGAGGATATGAACTGATTGAAATTCAATTGAGATAACACTGGTATATGCTGAGTTGATAGCATACGGAAGTGATAGAGTTGATATGCCCGACAAAAAGGTACCAGTTTATATTATATATGGATATGAGATTTATGAGCCGAATTGGCAAGCCGCTTGGCTGTTTGATTTTCTTTTGGGATAAAGAAGGCCCAGAGAGGCGAGTTGGAGTTTGAGATATTGACCAGTACAAAGGAAGTGCTAGCAAAAATTTTCGAAAAGTTAAGGTGTTAGAAAATTTTCAGAATTTTTGAAAATTTAGTTAGTCAGAATAATTTAATATTTTAGTCGATATTAATTGGTTCAGTTGAAACCGGAGACAAGAGGTAAACAGATAAATTTTACCCAGAAGATAGGGTCGTCCCCTAGCTTAGCAATTTCGAGGACGAAATTTTATTAAGTGGGGAAGAATGTAGTGACCCGCATTTTTTAGCTGTTGAATAATTTATTTATTTAATTATTAAATATCGATTTATCGATATCGAGAACGTGAATTAAATAATATTGAATATTTAATTAATAATTATAATATAATAAAATATATTATAATGTCGAAATAATCAAAAATATTGGAAATCACAATATTCTGTGAACGGGGTCATCCCTAAGATGTAATTCAGCTTAGAGTTGAATTATATTGACGAATATATTCAATCGATGACAGTTGAACGTATAGAATTATAATATAATTATAAACGAGCTCGAAATGGCGCTGCAGTTCGCTATTTAGAAATTTGAACTTCAACTGAATATACAGGGTCCGTCTTAAGTCGGATTTCTGTGAAACAAGAACCGTCAGGACCGATTTGATAATAGTTTTCTAATGGAAGAGAAAAAACAGGATTTCGTCATGTAGATTTTGATTCACGTCCAAATCAAATTTTAAAATAGTCGCTATAGAATCGTTTATCGACCGTAATGGTTTATTCGATATAACTAGATATCGGGTTTGAATCTAGACAAGGTTCTTTAGAGACATAACGATAATTTAATTTTTAGAATTTTATGGCAATTTTTAATTAATTAAATATGCGATTTTTTATTTGGAGTGTTTTGCACCCTGTATCAGCGATTTTGGGGTTTTAAAATATGAGTTAATCTACCGGTGTTATTTTATTTTTGAAGTCGTGACGCCTTGCTCGTCGAAATGGTATGTTTACTTCAGTCATTTGCGGCTCGTGCGTGAACAAAATAATATGAAATGCGTGCCCTTTTTACAAAGACTAGTGTGGTCAAGACCCTGTACAGACGCACTGAAATACTTGAATCCAAACAACACTTTCTTGATCAGCCTTTATATACTTAGTTTATATAATATACTTAGTTTCCATAGTTGAGGTTTTCAATGCATTTACCATGAAAGTGGATGCGATTCTATTCATATTTACACAACAAATATGACGGGTTTGAGAGTGTAACACGTGAACAAAAGAAATAAAAAGAAGCTTCTTAAGCATGACAAACTTATCTCTATAAATACCCCTTTAAGAAATTCCTTATAACCTAATCTAAAACTTTCAGCAAACATAAAAGTTGCGCCACCACCATATTAATCTACGAACGGGAATTACCGTTCCTTCTCCCCTCAAAAACCTCAGATCCATTTTTCTAATCCATATAAACCCAACAGTGGAGTTATTCCCCTCGTCGAGACCATGAGCTCCACCGGTGGTGATGAACTCCGAGGCGTGGTGGTGACCGGGGTATCAACTGGAAGTGGCGGCAGTTGTGCTGAGATTTCAGACAAACAGGGAGGGCAGGCTTCTCGATACCGGTGGCAAAGGCGGAGTAAGGAAACAGGGGTCATATTGGCGGTTTCAGATGAACGTCAGGAGGGTGGAGAGTTTGTACGGCGTCGTCTTTATTAGGTGGGCGAGTTGATGTGTGCTGCGAATTCTGAACGATGCTGGGCAAGAAGGAGTTTGCATGGGTTTTTGTTCGAACATGAATGGTGGAGTTGACGTACCGAAGTTGAGGGAGGAGCGACAGTTTTTGGAAGAGTAGAAAATGAGGGGAGCGGGTCTGGTTTCTAAAACATTGGGAGATGGGCCGGTGTAAATTTGTGGTGAGGCCCGTTTGTTTAATTATTAAGTTCAAAACTTTATGTTAATTAACTAATAAAGTGGATTAAAGGTTCTGTGTTTAAAAGGATGGAATTCGAGAGAGATGACAAACATAAGCAGAAAATGAATTGGGAAGGGGAAAGGAGAACGTATGCGGTTATGGGCTATAGTGTTATTATAGGCTTGGGCTTTTTAGTTATCAAAAGATGATGAAATCATATCGTTGAGGAAGCTAGAGACGATGGGGAGTTATGTTATCATGGTCTTGAACTAAGGGAAGATGGAGGACGGTCTTTTGGTATGGGCCGATGGGGAGATGGGCTGAAAGGTTGGTGAGGCCCAAGCTAGTTTTAAATTAAGTGTTTAATTTTATTAAATAATGTATTGAACTAGTAATATCGATAACTTCCGCATACGATATCAGAATTTGATGAAACAAGATCCGTTGGGATCGTATGGATGACGACTACAACATGGAACTGACTGGAAGTGGATCGGAACTCGTTACAATTTATGGCTAAATAAATTGTCCAACTGAGTCAAATAACGCAAACCGTTATTTAACGGTTAACGCGTCAATGTGAGTAAAACTCACCAATTCTGAACAGTTTTTATTTTCATGTTATATTTTTAGAACTGTTAGAAATTATCTGATTGACTGTATGTTGATTGTTTGATTGAACTGCTAGTCAGTTAGTTAAATTTCTATATTGATTCTGTTTAACAGAATATATCATATGGAACTGAAAGTGATGTTATCTATATTGTCTAACATCTGTGATGCAGGGAAACAGGTTGGAGGAATCCGACCGGATTCCTCAACAGTTATTTTATTGTTTTTCATATATTGTGTTATATGATGTGATATAATCTGTTGTCGATTATATGTGTTTGGACGATAGTGATCATCGTGATTTGATATGTAGAATATCATAACATACCGGAATGTAGATAAAGGGGATTTCAAAGTGATATTGAAAACAAAATATTTATAAATTGGAATCTTTATAAATAAGTGATATTTATAAATTTAAGTATTTATAAATAAAGAATATTTATAAATTGGGATATTTATAAATAGGAGATATTTTAAAAAGAAAAATAAATTCAAAACATTTCTTTTTGAATGGAAAGGCCTGTGTGGCGAGTTTGGGGATTTTCCCGATGCTCCCGATACAAAGGAGGTTATGGCGAATTTCCCGGAAATTTAAGGAGTTGGAATATTTCAAGAATAAATTTGAAAAGGAAATATTTGTAAACCATTTACAAATAGAATTGGAAAGGGAACATTATAAAAAGGAAATCATTTTTTAAGTGTAGAGCCGTTATTTAAAAGTAAATCTTTTCAAATGAATAAAACGTTGTTAAAAAGGAAATCTTTATAAAGTGAATATAGTTAATCGAATATGGTATTCGAAGTTAGTTAATCGAATATAGACATTCGAAAGGAGTTAATCGAATATGGTATTCGAAGTTAGTTAATCGAATATGGTATTCGAAAGTTAGTTAATCGAATATGTTATTCGAAAGGGGTTAGTCAACTCGAGTTAGTCGAGTTAACCAGTTAGAGTTAACCAATTAGAGTTAATCAGTTAGAGTTAACCAGTTAGAGTTAACCAGTTAGAGTTAATCAGTTAGAGTTAACCAGTTAGAGTTAACCAGTTAGAGTTAATCAGTTAGAGTTAACCAGTTAGAGTTAATCAGTTAGAGTTAACCAGTTGGAGTTAATTAGTTAGAGTTAATCGATTAGAGTTAAAACGAACTAGAGTTAATCAAAAATAGTTATTTGAGACAGAGTTAGTCAAACATAGTATTCAGGGTAAGTTGCCATCTTGTACGACTGCTAGCGTAATTCGCAGGGCTGTAAATAGCCTACGGCGGTTGGATATTTCCTGAGGGAGTCAGGCGTAACCATTGTGATCGCAGCGATCTAGAGTCAAGCGAATGGAGTTTAAATCGAGTATTAGTTATTCAATAGGAGTTTATCAAATCGAATTGGTCGAACCAAGTAAGTCGAGTTAAGTTAGTCAAATTAGTCGAGCCTAGTTAATCGAATCGAATTGGTCGAACCAAGTAAGTCGAGTTAGTCGAGTCAAGTTAAGTTCGTCGAGTTAAATTTATCGATGTTAGTTTCATCGAAGGGAGTTATCGATTATAGTTTAATCGATGTGAGATTTTCAAATATGAGATATTTGAAAAGGAAGAGTTATCGAATATTAGTTATTCGAAGAGAGATTATCGAATATCGTTTATTCGAGAAGGAGTTAATCGAATATAAGTTATTCGAAGAAGAGTTAATCAAATAGAGATTTCTCGAAGAGAGTTAATCGGCAAATTCGATTATATCGAATTCGGGAAAGTACTTATACTTTCCAGGGTTTAAATAGAGATTTATTTATTTATAAATAAATAAGTGTTAGGTTAATTATCCACTAATAAGAATAGAAGTTATAATTAAAGTTAGATAATTCGAAAGGAGGGATTATAACGTTATCGTTATAACCAATGTTTTAAATATAGAAGTGGATTAGTAAAATTGAATCCGAGAAAGGCGTAAAGAAGTTGTTAAAGATTAAAAAATAAACTTTGACCATTTCGAAGTTATAACGTTGTTCAGTTAAGGTCTGAGAGGTAATTATACCCCAACTTGAGTGACTTCCTTCTTAACTAAGAAATGGTAAGGTTTGATCGTAAAGGAGTTTTGGAAATGTTTTCCAAACGAGAATCAGAAATGTTTTCTGATAAAAGAAAAAATAAGAATATAGAATATAGGGAAACAGGAGATAAGTAAATAAATGAACTAAGGAGATTTATGTTAAATGATGTTTGTTCGATATAATTTCCATTTGGAAATAATATCTTTGTTTGCACACTTGTTTTTCTTTGATGGTTAAATCACCGACTATCGAAGTTTTGACCATTTTAACGTTGTTAATATGGAGAGACCGGTTGGATTATTATCCATAGAACCACTCTGTATTGGCATAAGCGTCGCGAATCATATATGCCAAAGATAATTGAAGACGGAGTAAAATGCAAGGGCTATCCTGTTTACAGAATAGTGCCTTCAGTTTGTCCAGTCCCAGGACAACTTGTATGGACGAAGGTCTGACAGAGTATATCCAATGGATTGCGTAAGTTGATCTGTTCAAACGTATTCACGTTTGGTGGCGGAGGAATTCGTTTCTCTTAGCTGTATACCCGTGTTATTTTTGGATAAGTCAATTTGTGATTTGGCGGGTATGACGATGTGACATTTCTAAGTGAATAAAGATGGATGTCTGACATAGTATTTCTAGACGGTCACGTACATTGATTTCTTCAACTGTACCAAGAGTGGAAGCGAAGAAGGAAACTTCTTTAGCTAACACGTAATGTACTGTTGTAGGCGTCAATTAGTGATTTTCGATGGATCTGACAATGTAGCATTCGAAGTGAATCTATTGTGATGATAAAACGTAGCTTCTAGCCTCATCAACCGGTAAATGACAGAAATCGGGCAGGCAGCATGGCTAAGTCGGTCGCACCGAAGTAGGGTGTATAATCACCTATCTAGAGAATATTCATTTGTTTCTTAAATCTATCAATGCTGTCCCATATATATATACGGGAACGGTTGCTGATCCCAACCGTTGGTGATGTACATTCGATACACTCAAGCGAAATGAGTGGTCGGTCATGTGTGGCTGTGTTGCAAGATGTTCTTGTTGAACTCCAGTGTATCGTCCTAGAGTACACTGATCGGAAGGTGGTTCCATACCTTGTCATAGTTGGGAATCCAATCATCCAATACGAGCTTGCGATTTTGATTGTATACTATATATGTAGTAACGTGAGATGCAAGCGTTTCTGCTAGATTGATATTTATTTGTACTTAGACATTATTATAATATCAGAATGATATTGCTTTGAAAAGTTATTTGGATTCTCATAAGGGAAAAACCCGTTCCGTATTCACGGCGTGGTCTTATGAGATATCATGTACCTGTTTAAATGATTTGAGTTTATTCACACCAGTCCCATGACTGACCCGGAGTTTATTTGTTTTGTTATCCCTAAACTCTTGGGTGCCTAATTTTGTACGGGCAGTCAAGTAGTCGGGTTTTACAGATATACTGGAAGAGCTTGGAGCAGGAGGCTTCAAGATCATATAGCTATAGTTATTTCCGCTGTGTTGTAAGTGCTGTACTCTGATAAGTGCTATTGTATACATAACTGTTATATTTCAAAGTTATGTTATCTATTATATGTTATTCGTTCCGCTGTGAGGTTCGTGTTACTCTGATGTTGTGTTCTTCTTCTTCTTCTATTCTAAGTTTCTATCTTATCTATTCTCACCTTCTAATTTCTTTCATTAATTACCGGGATTTTTCGATGTTTTGGTTATCGACGTCGAGCTTACGTCGATAACCAAAGTCGCCGAAAATCCGGGTTACTACAAGGGCCATTATGCTAGAGATTGTAAGAAGCCAGAAAGTTGAAGGAAGTGATTTAAATATGGCAAGCCCGGACATAAAAAGAAAGATTACCTAGATTTTTCTTTGAAAGATAAGTAACCGGAGGAAGCATGTGTTCTGGAGGCTATCCCTGTTTCCTATTGCATTCTCGATGAGGATTAAGAGAAGCTGTTGTTAGTTTTGATGTGCTTTCTACCGATGGAATTTGTTTCAGTTCTATTCGATATTAGAGAATCATCTTCTTTTACCTACAATAAGATGTATGCTGAATAAGTTTGGAACTTGAAGTTGAAATAGACCTTTGGTTGTAACAAATCTAGTATGGGTTCATTTGCTCCTTGTATACTTTGTGGATCCAATATTGTTGATCATGGATGCTTAATTATGAATGGTTGCTTAGTTATAAATTTCTCAGGGTTTTGATCATCTTGGGCATGTATTGGCCCAAGAGGTTTGCGGCAAGAGTGAATTGCGAAAAGCTAGAGGTGAGAGTCGGGGATGTGGAAGGGCGAAATGTGTTGATTCGGGGTAACCTGAAGATGGTATTCTCGTGAGTTCTTGGAGTTCCACAAGTGTCATCTGGGCTAATCGCAAATAAGTTTGAGGATGTCTTTGGCGAAATCAAAGAGTTGTCGCCGCATTGTGAGATTGAGTTTAGAGCCGATTTGGTCGAGGGTGCCAGACCTATCGTTGTTCCACTTAGGCAGATGGCTCCTAAGGAACGGCGAGAGTTAGCAGTGCAGGTTAGTGATTTTTGGGGATCCATTCGAAGGAGTATTTCCTAGGGGTACACAAATTGTGTTTGCAACCAAGGATTGTGGCGGGTAGAGATTTTGTGAGGACTACCAAGAGCTGAATAAGATGACTAAGAAGAACAACTATTTGTTATCAAGGATCAAGGACTTGATCTATCATCTTTACGACGCCAAAGTGTTTTCTCAAATGGTTTTGCCAACGGAATTACACCAATTGCGAGTGGTAAAGGATAGTGTGTCGAAGGCTGTTTTTGGGACATCGTCCGGTTTCTTTGAATGGTTGGTGATGCCATTCGGGTTGACCACTGCGCTAGCATATTTTGTGGATCTTATGAATAAAGATTTTATAGACCAATGAATGCGTTCGTTCCTATGTTTGTGGATGATATCCTGGTTTACTCTCTAAACGAGCAAGAGTATAAGACTCGTCGTGAGTTGGTTTGGAAGTCTTGCGAAAGCATCAGTGGAAGGATAAGTTTTCAAAGAATCAATCCTGGAGAAGATAACGCAGGAGCATATGTGTTAAATCGAAGACATGCGAGTTTGGGAGCGATGTTTTCGGAATGTGTTGACATTTAAATTGTCGCATGCCAACCGCCAATGTGTATATGTGAACAATTATCCAAATAAGCAGTAAAGTAAAGAAATGCGAGGAGACACAACTTTTATAGTGGTTCGGCACTAATGCCTACGTCCACTTTATAATCATCATTCATCATATCTTTGGTCGATTACAAAGTTGTACAAGTTCGGACAATAGCTAAGCACAAAGAGTTACCATAGAATAACAAAATATGTGTTTATTCTACACTTTGACTAAATTGCCCTACTTCTTCTTCGTTGAAAAGAGTTGACTTGGTCAACAATATCCAAGTTCAATGGTCATGTCCATGAAGTTCAAGAGTAGCATGAAGATCATTGTTGATGTTCAAGTGTTGAAGGAAAACATGCATGCCATGTTTTAATTATCCATCTCATCTTCCATGGCCATGGTGGAGGTGTTGGAAGCCATCAATGAGTGTTTGGAGCTCTTAAGGTCCAAAATTTCCAAGGGAGAAGGATCCAAATGAAGGCCAAGGCTTGGGGTATTTATAGGAGGAAGGTTAGGTGGGAGTAGGTGAGCAGCGGGGCCCATAAACAGCAAATTTCGCACCCCAAAAGTAGCCTCAAAACAGGAAATTTGAGCACTCAGGCGCGAGGCTCGAAATTTCGACCCTCCACCGAGGGATTCTAAATTTCGTACCCCCCAAGGGTACGAAATTCCGAACCCCTCCAGGGATGCGAAATTTGAGGAGGAGAAAGGGGCGAACTTCTTGGTGCTGAAATCTCATTGTTTTAGGGAGTAGAAGCTCCTGGATGCGAAGTGACGGAATCCGCGGTTTTGCTGGTCCAAAGTGAAGGAATCTGAGCTTCCGACACGTAGAAAATCGAATGAATCAGGCGTGCCCATAGTTTTGGCCGGTTTCCGCTGGGACTGTGGGTCCCCGGACCAACACCGGCGCTGCACCCGGACCCGCTTGACGGCTTGCCTTCGGCACGGAGCACGGCTCGACTAAGAGTTCACTGGTCCTTGCGTTTGCGATGCGAATTCAACCATGCTGCTTTGTGCTTTTTGACGCTTGAGTGCATCGCTCACCAGATACTTGACGTGTGATAGGTTTGACAAAAAAACATGTTAACAGAATGGAAGAGCCTCGAGTATTTGGCAACGTTTGATTTCAGGCCACGATGTGAGTTGGAAACTGAAATATTGGCAAGCTTATCGATAAGACCTACTATTATTGAAAGGATTGGTGAGGGCCAAAAGTGAGATATGAAGCTTGTCGATTTTATCCAGAAGCTGAAACCAGAGGATAAAAAGTTCAAAGTCGATCGAGGAGGTTGGCTTCGAAAGCAAGGACGACTGGTTGTTCCTGATATCGATGGATTTTTATCGATGGGCTACCTAGAACCAGGGCAGGAAACGAAGGAATTTGGGTCATCGTGGATCGCTTGACCAAAAGTACGAGGTTCATTCCTGTCAGATCGACTAGGACAGCATTGAAGTTGGCTAAACTTTATAAAATGGATTGTTCGATTCCATGGTATTGGAAGAGCATAGCGAGTGATCGAGATCCATTATTCACGAGTGGATTTTGGAAGAGTCTACATGAAGCATTAGGATAGCACCATATGAGGCGTTGTATGGTAGATCATGTAATTCTCTAGCATGTTGGTTAGAAAATGGAGATAGGTTGATATTTGGGCCATAGATGATAAGAGAGACACTAGATTGTATCGAGATCGTTCGCCAATGAATGGAGGCAGCCCAAGATCGTTAGAAGAATTATTCTGATAAGAATCAAAAGGATTTGGAATTTGACATTGGCAATATGGTTTTCATGAAGATTTCGCCATTAAAGCATGTGGTTAGGTTCGGAAGTAATGGAAAGCTAGCTCCTAGGTTTGTTGGACCGTTTCCGATAGTCGAGCGAATTTGACAGCTTGCATATATATTAGAGTTACTTGAGAAAATGTCGTGTGTGCATAAACCTTTTCGTAATCGTTTCTACGAAATATGCGCATGATTCGGATGTGGTAGTATCTCCCAGACAATACGAAAACCTAGAAGTCGAGGTCGCGATTATGAGACCTCATAAGCCACTTCGTGTTGTGGCAAATGACACGAAATGGCTTAGGGGGAAAATGGTTAAACTAGTCAAGGTACAATGGAGTGAGGATGACGACGTTGATACGTGGGAGACGGAGGAGAGTATAAAGACGACCCATCCAAAACTCTTCGTCTGTATGACCCATTGGTATCGCGCCATCATTATATCATTGTTACTTGTTGATATTGTTGTTATCTTTGTTGTTGTTGTTGGAATTCTGCATGCTAGGATAAGGATATGGGTGCATGACTTGATGCTGCTAGTTTGGATGATAGAATTGGATGATCATGGATAATAGGAATGCGGAATGTTTTTGGTTACTTGTGTTTGCTTGGGATTTCGGTGGTGAAATCCTAAAGGGGGGAATGTAACAGCCCGCATTTTATGTCTCAAAAGATCGTAAAATATTTTTATTTTATTCCCTGAAGGTTGAACCATTCTCATATTTTAATATATTGCTTATGGGGATGTGAAACATATCCATAATTTTTACCAATTTTATTTGTGACCATTTTTCCCGTGTCAGTCTTGTACAGGGCATAAATTTTGACTCTGATCGAATCAGTTGTTGAGACCTGTACCATTGGAAAGAAAATGATGTTTCCCTTTCCGTAGAGTGGTCACATTAAAGATTTGACTGAGCAGTTTGGGAGAAATCGCTGTTTTAAGGTTTTACAATTGGTTGTTTAGGTTTATAAAGCCAATATGGGCTGATTTGTGGAGATCCATTAGTGGGCTGGTGGGAGGCTATAAATAGCGGGTAAGAGACATGGAGAAGAGTTTACTTTTCTCATTCTCGCGATAGGAGGGGCTTGTGATCCTCTATTCCTCCATTCTACTGCACCTTTCCACCATTAAAATTCGAGATCTACATCAGAGAATCAAAGATTTACATTGTTTAAAGCTAGATCTACACCATTCCAAGGATGTAACAACCCGCAATTTCTAAACCAATTTGAAATTTTTATTTTAGAAATTTTAATGGATTTTGAATATTTAAAATAATTTATTTTAAATAATAACGACTAAAAATTTATTTTAATCAAAGTTAAAACGAATAAATTTAATTTAATTATAAAAGGAGTTTGAAAGGGCGCGGTAGTTTGAAAATTCGATTTTAAACTTCCATTGAATATATAGAATTCAATTTAAATCAGAAGGGGATGACCCAGAAATATTTAACTCTGTTTAACAATATCTTTCTAACAAATGTGAAAAACTGAGATTTTATAATGTATGTTGAAAGTGGGGACTAGTTTAAAATTTAAAATAGTCAATATGGAATTTATATATATTTATCTATATTTTTAAATATATATATATATGTAGCCCTTGAAAATAGTCATTTCGCAAACGACCTCCATTTTCGACGAAACCACTTTTGTTTGATCTGGAATATCAAATTATTGCTAAGTTTAATTTTCCATAATTTTTGGAATTAATATGTGAGCGTGGCAAAGGAAAACGTGTTTTGTCCATTTCAATTAAATTTAATCGACTTGAAAATGGCCATTTTTTAAACAGTCTCAGAATTCAACAAAATTAGTTTTGTTAGGACCGTATCATCAAAACATAGTCAGAAATAATTTTTCTGTAATTTTTAGAGTCCGTATGTGGCCCTAGTAATTTAAAATGTACATTTAAATTAAATATAAATTGATTTATATTTTAAATTAAAGAAAAACATATTGTAACAGTCGAATTGGGTTACGAAACGTATTCCATTGTGCTTGGGATGGGGGTTATTAGCTAGGGGCGACACTCGTTGGGTTTGATTTGGAGTTAGAATCGATTTAAAAATTTAAAAGAATTAAATAAATTAAATTAGAATTAAAATATAGTATAAATACCTAGGATATATGGTCAAATACTAAACCCTAATCCATATTCTACAGGAGCCGCTATCTTCTAAACCAACAGCCCCAAATGCTCCGTGCTTCGATCCAAAATTCCCCCTTCCCCACGGCGAATGAATACATGAAACTAAAACAAAAATCAAAGAGGCTCGAGAGATCTTTGAAACCATACGGGTTTGATCAAAATTAATAGCGTGGATTGCCTGAAATCGACCCTCAAAGAGGCGTCGTTCAACTGGAACCGCCGAGCTCCTGGAGCCATCGAGTTCATCGGAACTCACGGAGGAGGAGGGTGCCACGTAGGCGCGGCGAGGTGTGAGGTCCGATCATCGTCTAGGTGAGTGGTTGAGGTGCAGCAAGAAGCCCTAGAGCCGGAGCTATTTCGTGAAGACCTGGAAGAAGTAAACAGACGTTGGGGAAGATGAATTAAAGGGTTAATTGTAATTAAGGCCTAACTAATTAATTATTTCTTTAATTTATCCAAATGTTTAAAACACCATAACTTTGTCAAACAGAAACAAAATCAGATGATTCAAGATCCGTTGGAATCGTCTTTCCGAGATCTACAACCTGACACTGACTAGAAGTGATTCAGAGCAAATTAGAAAATGAGGCAAACCTGAACTCGAACAGAATCAGAACAGAAATTCAAAATTTAAAACCTTCGACGAGAAATTCTTTTTTTAAAATAATTAAAATTTATTGAATCGTTATAAATTTGCTGTTAAATTCAGTTTTGTTGTTATATGTGATCTGATTTTGTTTGATGTTGCTGTTTTAATGAGCTGTTGATTGAATGAAACATTTTTGTTGAAATTAAAATGGATAATATAAAATTGTCATTTGTGTTCAGATTAGAATCAACAAAATAAAAAGTGTTTTTTTATCTAGAATAACATGTTGGATAAAAAGTGCCTTTTATTTAGAATAACATGCTTAAATAAAAATGTCTTTTATTTGAAATAATGTCAGGTTAAACAAAACATCACTTATATATGTTTGGTTGAATTAAAGATGTCGACAAAACAAAAATATTACTTTGATATGTTTTGTCAAATTAGAGTTGACAAAATAAAACTATCACCTTGTTAAATCATGTTTTGCCAAACAAACTATCACTTTGTTAGATCATGTGTTATTAACAACAAAAATGTCATCTTTGGTAAGATTATTACATTGAAACTAAAAATGTCATCTTTGGTAAGATCATTACATTGAAATAAAAATGTCGTCTTTGTTAAGAAATAACATTTTTAGTGTGAAATGTTTCATTAAAACTAAATTGTCATTTTTATGGTAAATGTTTCATTAGAACTACATTGTCATTTTGATGATAAATATTTCATTAGAATTAAGTTGTCATTTTTGTGATAAATGTTCACATAGAATAAAAATACCATTTTTAGTTAAAATGTTCACATAGAATAAAAATACCATTTTTAGTTAAAATGTTCATATAGGATAAAAACGTCACATTAGATTAAAAGTATCATTTTTATTAGAAATGTTTTATTGGAATCAAAATGTCCCTTTTTGTTAAAAATGGTTTATTAGAATAAAAATTTCTCTTTTGTTAAAAATGTGTTCTATTAGATAAAAACATCATTTTATTTAGATAATGTCATTTAGATGAAAGTATCATTACATTAAAATTATGTTAGTTGAAATAAAAATATCCTTACATTAGAATTATGCTAGTAGAATAAACATGTCATTTTTGTTTGAAATGTTTATTTAGAATAAACATATTAATTTGGTTAGAAATGATACATTAGCATAAACATGTCACTTTTGTTTGAAATGTTTATTTAGAATAAACATATTAATTTGGTTAGAAAGGATACATTAGCATAAACATGTCACTTTTGTTTGAAATGTTTATTTAGAATAAACATATTAATTTGGTTAGAAATGATACATTAGCATAAACATGTCACTTTTGTTTAGAGGGTTTATTTAGTATGAAAAGGTCATTTTTATTAGAAATGTTATATTAGAATAAAAACATCATTTTAATTGGAAATGGTATATATTAGAATAACAATGTCATTTGGGTTAATAATGTTAGGTTAAAAGGGGAATGTCATATTATAATAGAAATGTCATTAAATTAAAAAAATGTGTCATTATAGTAGAAGCGTCATTATATTAAAAATGTCATATTATAGTAGAAGCGCCATTATATTAAAAATGTCATATTACAGTAGAAGCATCATTATATTAAAAATGTCATATTACAGTAGAAGCGTCATTATATTAAAAATGTTATATTACAGTAGAAGCGTCATTATATTAAAAATGTCATATTATAGTAGAAGCGTCATTATATTCAAAAAGTCATTATATTAGAAATGACATTATATTAGAAATGTTATGTTAAATTATGTCTATGATAAAATATACATTTATATAGTGCATGTAACACCCCACATCCGTTAGTGTCACTCACAAAGGGAATGCACTAAGTTCTGTGGAGCATTATGGGTAAAAGATGCAGATAAATTACAAGACAGACAAACATTAAACAGCGGAAAATAAAACTTTGCTTTATTGACAAACTAATTTGTACAAGGTTCCTTTACAATATCAGAGTATCAACTGTCTTTACAAAATAAAGAAGCATAAAATACATTTATATTCCCCAATGTAACAAAAGCCAGCCATAGCAATCCAAAGCCGATGCATCCAAGATTCTTCAAGCTTGGAAAGAGAAATCATCCCAAAACAAATCTGAGCTATCCTATTTCCTCCTTAACAACCTGGGGGGGGGGAGAACGGAAGAAAGAAGACGAAAGAAAAACAGAGTCAGACATAAAGCCTGAGTAAGTTCAGTAACTTCTAGCATGTGAACATGGAAAACAAAACGACATGAATTAACTGAATACAAGATTACACCATGACGATAGGGTCAACAAGATGAGACAAGGTAGTCACAAGATATGCTAAGATAAACTGGATACGCTCTAATACTTTCGCTGCTTCGCTATTTACTTGTTATACCGGTTTCTATATCTCTGCACCGCCTAACTAGTGTTTCAACTAGTAACGATAACGTGATCCCAATCCCTGTATTTTCCATCGCCTTCAGGCATCCATTTATTAGTTGTTACCTAGATCTAATCTAGGGTTTTCTATCCACTGCTTTCTAGATTTAACTATAGTTTTACGCTATCTGTTGAACGCTTTTCGAGTTCAGGGTTTATGCCACCTAGTCCAACTAGGGATTACGCTACCTGTCGAACAATGCCCCCAAGTCTAGGACACACTACCTAGAGTGGTATATGTTCCTAGGCTTCCCCACGTATGTATCGCGAATCGTTATCGCTTGTCTAGATGCACATGTCCTGTAATGTGCGATCTGAGTCCTGTGACAGGGCAAATCAAGGAATACAGAACTCGGTCGGGAGCTTTCAGATATCTGCCGATGCAGATGCTAAGGTCTGTTTTTACTCCAGTGGCTATGGTCCCACTTGACCCCTCCCTCAGCTAATGAAAGGCACACCTTGTAAAATGAGAACTATACGCCGGCCCCCGGTGCCCCACTATCCTATGGCCATCCGCAACCATAACTAGATAGCAAGTATATGGTCTTTTGGAGTTCTCCGCCTTTCCGCTTCACGTATCTCGATTGACTCAAGATGGATGGTAGACGACGAGTTGCTATCACAGGGCTACCGTCTTCTCGCCGAATCACGCTGGTCCATCCTAGTCTTTAGGTTGCCACGTATATATTGCAACCAAGGCATACCCTCGGTTCTTCTAACGCAGACCTTAACCTCTGTGAGCCCAGGATGATCATCTGCAGCCTCACAGAGGGATACCAAGAGTACCCTCACGTCCCCTTGAAGCCTCGGGCTTCGTAACCCAATTCGTTGGAGCCTTCTTAAAACCAGATGGATGTCTGCTCCTTCGTGTTATACTAAGAATTACTACTTAGTTCTACTAACTAAGGTTTACCACTTAGTTTCCAAATTCCTTGTTTTCTTAACTAAGTTTTACTACTTAGTCCCTTTTTCAACTGAGGTCTACTACTTAGTTTTCTTTCTCGCCAGGTTGGGTTGGTTATGTGTATTTAGTCGATTCAAGCTATCTTAACCCTCTTCCCTTATCCTATTACACTGGTTAAGTGTTATCCCTTCATGCTTTTTACTTAACCCTATTCATTTATCATATTCTGATGGTTAAGCGTTCAAGTTTACTTAACCCTATGGTCTAGTCCAGTTAACATATTAATTTGGCTAAGTGTATTACTTAACCCCAACCTCTAGTCTAATTAACATGTTAAATTGGCTAAGTGTATTAACTTTACTTAACCCCACCTTCTAGTCTAGTCAACATGTTAATTTGACTAGAGGTTGGGGTTAAGTAATACACTTAGCCAAATTAATATGTTAACTGGACTAGACCATAGGGTTAAGTAAACTTGAACGCTTAACCATCAGAATATGATAAATGAATAGGGTTAAGTAAATAGCATGAAGGGATAACACTTAACCAGTGTAATAGGATAAGGGAAGAGGGTTAAGATAGCTTGAATCGACTAAATACACTTAACCAACCCAACCTGGCGAGAAAGAAAACTACGTAGTAGACCTCAGTTGAAAAAGGGACTAAGTAGTAAAACTTAGTTAAGAAAACAAGGAATTTGGAAACTAAGTGGTAAACCTTAGTTAGTAGAACTAAGTAGTAATTCTTAGTATAACACGAAGGAGCAGACATCCATCTGGTTTTAAGAAGGCTCCAACGAATTGGGTTACGAAGCCCGAGGCTTCGAGGGGACGTGAGGGTACTCTTGGTATCCCTCTGTGAGGCTGCAGATGATCATCCTGGGCTCACAGAGGTTAAGGTCTGCGTTAGAAGAACCGAGGGTATGCCTTGGTTGCAATATATACGTGGCAACCTAAAGACTAGGATGGACCAGCGTGATTCGGCGAGAAGACGGTAGCCCTGTGATAGCAACTCGTCGTCTACCATCCATCTTGAGTCAATCGAGATACGTGAAGCGGAAAGGCGGAGAACTCCAAAAGACCATATACTTGCTATCTAGTTATGGTTGCGGATGGCCATAGGATAGTGGGGCACCGGGGGCCGGCGTATAGTTCTCATTTTACAAGATGTGCCTTTCATTAGCTGAGGGAGGGGTCAAGTGGGACCATAGCCACTGGAGTAAAAACAGACCTTAGCATCTGCATCGGCAGATATCTGAAAGCTCTCGACCGAGTTCTGTATTCCTTGATTTGCCCTGTCACAGGACTCGGATCGCACATTACAGGACACGTGCATCTAGACAAGCGATAACGATTCGCGATACATACGTGGGGAAGCCTAGGAACATATACCACTCTAGGTAGTGTGTCCTAGACTTGGGGGCATTGTTCGACAGGTAGCGTAATCCCTAGTTGGACTAGGTGGCATAAACCCTGAACTCGAAAAGCGTTCAGCAGATAGCGTAAAACTATAGTTAAATCTAGAAAGCAGTGGATAGAAAACCCTAGATTAGATCTAGGTAACAACTAATAAATGGATGCCTGAAGGCGATGGAAAATACAGGGATTGGGATCACGTTATCGTTACTAGTTGAAACACTAGTTAGGCGGTGCAGAGATATAGAAACCAGTATAACAAGTAAATAGCGAAGCAGCGAAAGTATTAGAGCGTATCCAGTTTATCTTAGCATATCTTGTGACTACCTTGTCTCATCTTGTTGACCCTATCGTCATGGTGTAATCTTGTATTCAGTTAATTCATGTCGTTTTGTTTTCCATGTTCACATGCTAGAAGTTACTGAACTTACTCAGGCTTTATGTCTGACTCTGTTTTTCTTTCGTCTTCTTTCTTCTGTTCTTCCCCCCCCCCCCCCCCAGGTTGTTAAGGAGGAAATAGGATAGCTCAGATTTGTTTTGGGATGATTTCTCTTTCCAAGCTTGAAGAATCTTGGATGCATCGGCTTTGGATTGCTATGGCTGGCTTTTGTTACATTGGGGAATATAAATGTATTTTATGCTTCTTTATTTTGTAAAGACAGTTGATACTCTGATATTGTAAAGGAACCTTGTACAAATTAATTTGTCAATAAAGCAAAGTTTTATTTTCCGCTGTTTAATGTTTGTCTATCTTGTAATTTATCTGCATCTTTTACCCATAATGCTCCACAGAACTTAGTGCATTCCCTTTGTGAGTGACACTAACGGATGTGGGGTGTTACACTTGGTATCAGAGCATAGGTTTACCTGATAAGATAAAAAGTTTTGGAAAATTTATTTTCAAAAAGGAAATTTAAAGAAGCATTTTTAAAAGATAAAATATTATTTTTATTTTAAAAAGGCAAAGTCCCCCCAAAGCCATAGGTACTATCTCTTATCCTTCGTTTTGAATCTATCCTTTCTGTTTCAGCATGTCTGGAGACCTTACTCCCCAGCTGCTGACGCTTTCACTTCTCCTCCTCCACGTGAACCATCAAGTGGAAGAGTCCCAGAGTAGGAAGACGAATAATAGTCAAACAAGAAAGGATCGTAACAGTAATAATAAGAAACGAGAAAAAAGGAAATGCAATTTTTGTGGTACGGAAGGGCACATAGCCAAGGATTGTAGAAAAAGGAAAAGAAAGCAAGGAGAATGTTTTCATTGTGGGGAGACTGGACACATCAGCAAAGACTGCCCTGAGAAGCAGACCGGACCTTCTGGCGGTACATCGTTAACTTATTCTAGATGCTTTGTTTTATCCTATTTCTCTCCTCGATCCTATCTTGAGAACCATAGGTAGAATCTTTTTGGATGTAAACATGTAGTTGAAACATGTTATGGATGATGGTTGCAAGTGGTTGCAAGTGATTGCTAGTGGTTGCTCGTGGTTGCATATACACACACAATCTAGGTTTTAGATCGGCTCAGTCACTTCATATTGCATATGCGTATATGTTTGCATTCGTATATGGTTGAAATTTAATGTGTTATCATATGGATGTTGCATTTGTATGAATGATTGTGCACTCATGTAGAATCATGAATAGGAAAATTTGCATACATAATGGATTCATGGCACTTACATAATTCGCATTAAGGAGGTCAACTGAATCAGTAGACCGCCTGATTTTGCATTAGATAAGTACATGTACACACACACTTCGCATATGATCATGAAGCACTAGAAGTCTTTTAAGGACAATGGATGCTCGTGTTTGATGGATGAGTAGATGGATGTTTGGATGTTAGGATATACATTCTTCCTAACTTGAAGATTTCGGGGACGAAATCCTTTTAAGTGGGGGAGAATGTAACACCCCGTGTATTCTATAACCGTGAAAGTCATAAATTAAAGTATAATTAATTTCAAATCAAAGAATTAAGGGAAAGGGGATACGCCATTGTGTTCATCTCGGAAAAATACGCGAAATAGAGTCCGAGTTTTCGAAAAACGGATAACGTGTGAAGAAGATATCTTTAATTTAAATATCGCAGCAAAACATGAAAAAAAAAAAAAGAATGGGAAACGAATAATGTTTAGCATTGTTCTAGGGTTTGTAAGCAAAAGACTTAGTAGCTCATTTGGTTGGAACACATGACTTGCATACAAGAGGTACAGAGTTCGATCCCCGCCAGCGCCCTATTTTTGTTTTAGGGGAATGGCTTAAAATAGCCTAGTGTGAACGCAGTTCAAAAAGTGGTTTAGTGTGAAAATGGGTAATTGGGAAGGTAGAGAAAAAAATGAATATATATAATATATATATATATATATACATATACGCATATATATATATATATATATGACGTGTACGCATCATGTAGCGTACGTTGCGCATTTTTGGTTGTCAAGGATGGTTTTTTTTTTGGCCTTCTCCAATTTTTAATTATGACAAATTAAAGGTAAGAAAATATTTATTCATATATAAATAAATATTTATATATGGGTAATTAATACGGTAAAGGGGAAAATGTATCTATTAAATACGTATTTACGTTTGAATTGGTGAACATTTAATACGCTGAGTCATTTCTGACTCATCGCTGAGTCAATGCTGAGTCATTTCTGACTCATGGCTGAGTCAATAGGATAACTCTATCCTGACTGAACGGTTATGGTCATTTCTAGGATTAATCAAACGGCCTAAATTAATCCTAAAATTCTATATATACAACTCAAACCTAACCTAAACTCACATAAAAAAATAAGAATGAGGCCATCATGCTGCTGAGGAACGACTAGGAGTAGCCACCAATTTGAGAGAAGATTAGGAGGCAAATTCTAAAGCATAAAGCAACTTAAACAAATCAAATCAACGCCTACGTCAAAAGGAGTCGCATCTCCAAATTCCTGAATTGGAGAATTCGCCACACGATTGTAAGTAGAGTATTATTTTGGTATGAATAAATAACTGTGTTGGTTTGTACACTTGATTTGTGGTGATAAGTAATCCATATTTGTGCGTTACTATGATTCTTATCGATTTGGAATATTGTATAACGATTGGATATTCGCAAAGTATGTTATTCATTATAAAAACTACATGTTTGCGGTAGTTTTATGCAAGTATACGTTTGGATATTCGCAAAGTATGTTATTCATTATAAAAACTACATGTTTGCGGTAGTTTTATGCAAATATACGTTTGGATATTCGCAAAGTTTGTAATTCATGTTGAAGCTACATGTATGTAGTTCTTTAATTGAAATTCATGCAAGTTTGTGGTTTTGCTACTATGCCATCATAATGTGTATTTCTGTACAAAAATCATTTTGTGTGTAATTGGAACAAATTTGGGTTATTATAATTCATATGAAATTATGTTGAAATTTTGGCATCATGATCTATATATTATGCCATACTTTTGTACTAGAAAACCTCTTTGCGAACTTATGAATATGACTAGGCTATGATTGATATTTTGCATAATTGAAAAACATGTTAGGTCTATATTGTTAACAAGAATTATATGATGACACATGTGGTACATAGCTAGGTTAGATTTAAAATCCCATTTGCAAGTTTGCATGACTAAAGTAAAAATCATGATTTCATGTTTAGAAATATTTATGCCATAAGTATATGTGTGCCATGGTTATGTGAATAGATTTAAAATCATGATTAAGTTGGAATAATTCTAGTTGAACTATACTTTTGTATTAGTAACAAAAGTAAGCACCCTTGTAAACATGTAGTAACCTTATGAACATGATTTGCTTATGTTTAACATTATGCCTAAAGAAAAATATAGGTTTATGTTGTAGTTAAGACTATGTGTCAATAATGATATCCAATTTAGATTCTAACTTAACTACAAGTTTACATGCTTTGATTCATGTCACTTATGCTTTATGACCAAAGTATACGTTGCTACTATGCAAGTACACCAGTTTCTATTTTGTAGTTCCAACGATATGTTGCAAGTTCATGCGTTCACATTCCCCTTTTTGTGTATGTAATCACGCTTTAAGCCTCCCTTTTTCACGTGGCTAAGTTGGGCTTAAAAAGGCTAAGCCCAACATATATATATATATATATATATATATATATATATATATATATATATATAATAAACGAGCGTATTAAACGGGGGAAAATAGCGTTGGGCCAAAGTAATTAATGAATGAAAAACATTCAGCAAAGGGGCCCAAATTCAAGTATGGGTTGGGCCCATGATTGGTGTAAACCCTTACACCATTAATTGATTTTGAATAATGGGCCGCAAATATTTACATATAAGAAAATAAAGAAGAAAGACAAAATATGTAAATGTAGAAAATACGATGTGTTTAACCCGAGGTTGGATTGAGTTGTGATGTAAACCTGCCCGGAACCGCCCGGCTGTCCAGTAGTCACAACAATACCTATCCAATGTGGGTGGTTAAACATGGAGCCCAATAAGGACCCGAGGTTAGACTGAGTTGTGGCGTAAGACTGCCCGGACCCAACCGGCAACAGGCAGCCACAACAATACCTGTCTAATGTGAGAGGTCAAGGCTTTAATAAGACAATTAAGGCTGAGTCAGGATTGATAGGATTAAGTAAATTATATTAATACTTAATCAAAATGGAACATGCTAAACTAAACAGACTGATTGGGGGTTAGGTTTATAAAACACTTAACCACTTAGCATGTTGGCTAGAGATAGAAAACCTAGTAGCGGGGGACCCTTTTCAGCAGTAACCCTATAAGGTGTATCATGATACCCTGAAACTAGGCAGGGTGGGGCACGATTACTGGGCTGATTGTAAGAGGTCAAATCGACGGCGGTGGTGCAGCAGTGTAGGTTCTAACGGGGTGCAGGCGTGCACACACTCCGGCGCAGAAAAATAAGGCACTGGGCACCAGTAGCATACCTGTGCATTCTAGGATTGTGTCGGGCCGCCACCATGGGACTTGATACACCCCATGGTGGGACCAGCATAGGTAACTACAACATCGGGGGCCGTAAGACACATGTAACTATGCGAGTAGGAGCCGATCATCATAGAATGGATCACTTCACCCTGATTATGGGGTGCCTATTGGGAACTAGTTTATATGGGTACAGAGATTAATATAGGGTACGATAGTATATTCGACCCTAGACAACTTAACCAAGTTTATAGTGCTTTCCCCATTTCTAGTTTATACTTATCATACCCAGTTCTTTATTCATAGACAGAGTAGTCCTCGACTTACTCAGGCTTTATGTCTGACTCTACTTTTCTTTCATCTTCTTTTCTTCCGTTTCCCCCCCAGGTCCACAGGGAGGGAATACTACAGCTTGACCAGCCTTCATATCCAGCTTGAAGAGAAAGAATGTATTGCTTGGACCTTTTCGTTTGAACTATGGCTTTGGACAACAACTATGGGACTTTTGCAGTTTATTTATGTTTTCTTTATGCTTCTTTAAAATAATGTAATCAAGACAGTTATGAACGTGTTATGTTTTTTTCGAAAGGATGTAAGACAATCATGGTGATGTTGCTGTAACACGTATTTACTTTTATGAAATAAAAGTTGCTGCTTTTCTGCTATTTACAAATATGTGTTCTTATATCTGTCTTGTATATCTGTGACTTATACTTATAAACCTCCACCAAAATTAGGGCATTCCCTTTGAGAGTGACCCTAACGGAGGTGGGGTGTTTCAGTGCACGTAGACATGATTTGTGCTAGATAAAAACATTATCATAATAATGTTAATATGAATATGCTTGGTTGAAATTAAATTATAAATATTTATTTATAATTTAAAACAGTGAAAATTGGTTAAATTTATTAACCAATAATCTATTTAGATGAACAACTATTGTCTGAAAACCCCATACGGGTGTTGGGACGACAATGGACACACACTAGTCCCAATATTTATTAAATTGTCAATCGGTGGATTGACAGTCTGTGATGAGCGTTATTTATCTATTTTAAATGCTCACACATTTATAAATCTCACTTGGGTCGTGAATGCATTGCTTAGTGATTATGTATCATTATTATCATTATTGTTATTTATATACATGCGATGTATGAAATCCATACAACTGAAATTGTATGGTAATTGATTGAGTCACATTCCGATTTAGAATATTCTTTTTTTTTTAAAATATTTTAAAATAATATTCAATGAAGGATAAAATATAAAAATATGAAGTAGTGTTAAGTAGAAACACCATTTCTAACCAGAACGGGTTAATCGATCGATTTTATGTAACTTATAATGAATATCGAAATAAAATGATTTTAGAATTAAATATTATGAAAATATAAATATTTTAATATGTTAAAAATATAGAATATTCAATTTTGCCTTAAAATTGAAAATGTAGTTAAAGTCATTTAAAAACAGATTTATAAATATTTTATAAATACGTTTTAAATAGAAATCGATGAAAATATATAATATATATTATATATTTATATAATGGCCTGAATAGAACGCGTCGCGCAGCGACCGTTCACGAATTTCGACCATTAACTTCAAATTGGCGTAACGGGAGATCCGACCATCGGATTCTCCTAAAACTAGAACCGTTGGGTTCGTATCGAAATGAGCTTCCCAATGAATATAAGGGTTTTGAAATCTAACGGTTAGATTTGGAGTCATGTCCAAATCAATTTCAGAAAAGGTCGCTATGGATGCAGTTCGATGACCGTTTATGGAAATCGACTGTAATGGCCTAAATAAAATCATTAAAAATATAGAAAAATTATATAAAATCATAATAAATGATTTAAAAAGGTTTTTGATGAAAAATCCAATTTTGTAAAGATAAAATATATCTTTATCAAAACGAACTAGTTATTAACTAGAAAGAAAATCCAATGTTTTAAAATTAAATAAATTTGAATTTTGGTTTATCGTGAAAGGTGTCTTAAATAACACTATTCTTAAAACCCCGCGTAAAAAGAATAAATCTTTTAATTAAGATTAATAGAGTTTCCCAATTATATTTAATAATTGGAATAAAATGAAATGTGAATTGGGTTTATCGTGAACTGTGTTTTAAACGACATTTGTTCTTTAATCCAATTAATAGTGGAAATATAATTTGGAATTTATAAATCTTTTATTAAGATTTAAATGTGAAAATTTCCAAAATAAAGCTTTCCAATTTAATACATTAAATTGGAATTGAATGGAATTCGATTCGGTAATAATCGAGATGAACTCCTGTGAATGAACGCCGATACTATATATGGAATTTAAAAGGCTTTGCCAATATTCCATTTATATTATTAGTCTGATACAGGATTTTATATCAATTATATTCCGTTATGAATTCCGTGTAGATTCCACTTTGATGGATGATGATTTTGGGTTTATCGTGAACAATGTTTTTAAAAGACATTAGTTCTTTAACCCAGTTAAAGATAAGATTAATTTTCTTAAATTTGAATAATCTTTAAGTAATGATTTTAGAGATTAAAAAGTATAACTTTAAAGGGATTTATCTTTGATAAAATTAATGGGAACATTTCCCTAAAGTTGCGAATATATTTTAAAAGAATATCCTGAATTGGAATGAGATGTTGATGTGTTTTTATAGCATTTGACTTTTAAACTATATATATATACGATAATCATTTGAAAAGACCGAGTTCAATCTCATTTCAAATGATTACGCAACGATTTTAATCGAAGATATTGAAGACGGTGATTGAAGACCGACGATCTTCACATCGAATGGATGAGGACTACTGATGCCCGTGATTGGAGTAGCTACCTTGAAGGGGCTACAGTGGTAGCAGTCCGGACGTACTGTTGATTGTTCGGATATGCGAGGAATTTAGTTCCTCCGGTTTCGTTCAAACCCAGAACGGACTTGTAAATGGATGGTATGTCTGACATTGTATTCCATTACACTTTATTCGTTGATTTGTGCTAATATATATCTGTTTGGTAGCGGAGAATTTATTCTCCTGCATAATACCCTTCTCTGAGACGTATGAACTCAGAGGTTATATATTGGCAGAAATCAATGGTAGGGATTGACAACGTGGCATGCTAAGATGCATGGATCAAGGCTTTTGTTGAAAAGCAGAGCCTTGTGGATGATGATCAAAGCATAGCTTTAATTAGCATAGCTTTGTGTAGCGTGACTTCGCAAGCCTCACACCCCGGTATGATGGTGAACTGATGGTCAGATCAGTATGCGTTAGATATTAGTATGGATTCGGTCGACCGAGATGAGCTGGGTGTGGTCGCTCCACGCTCAGAGGGATAGGGCTTATACTCCCGATTCCCATAGAGGGATAGAGTAAGCGGTGTTTACTCTCGCTGGGACGTAAGCCACGGTGTTACTTGATTTCCCAAAAGTGCAGATGTGCATATTGCATTATGCGATAGATCTTTCGAATCAGGAGCCATCATGATCGAAATCCAACTTCCAATACGACATCATGCGGTTTTGATTGTAGAACTAGTATGGCGATATAGTAGGATGGGGTACTATGCCATCTATGATCGATACATTATGATTGAAATTGTTTTCAACAAATATACACTAATAATATCAAATCCATTTTTATCGTATCAAGCATTCTTGACCATTATAAGGTAAAACTCAATCCTACGGTTTGCGTTGCATTGTGTGATGGGACTTGAGTCTTATAATGGTTTCATTTTTCTAAAAAGCATTGCGTTATTTAACGATTTACTTTATTTTATGCACTGGAAATCCAATGGAGTAAACTCGTTCCACGTTAGTGGTGTGGTCCTGTGATTAGCCTTATTATTAGATAAGTTAAGTTAGATTTCTCACACCAGTCCCATGACTGACCTGTAGTTTGTTTCACTTGCAAACTCGGGTGCCCTCGTTTCCACACGGGTAGTCGAGTAGCTTGTTTTGCAGATATTCATTTTAAGCATGATTCTGGATCGAAGCCTAAAGCGGTGTCCAGAGTTGATAGTCTTCCGCTGTATATTGTAATTTATTATAATTTAATCTTCCACTGTATTATTTTTCAATGTACTCTGATATAATCTATACTCTGATGTTATATTATCATGCTGTAATAAAAGTCTTCTGTTATTTGTTCTAATGTATTGTATTCCCAAAGTTAACGCATTCGGGTTTTGAACGGTCTTCGTCGATTTTGCGATTGATTAGGTCCGGGAAAAATGCGAGTCGTTACAAAGGGAGATTTCATCGAATTGTAGAGTTTGGATCAAATTCTTCGTTGTTCGGATCTAGATCTAAGTGTTTTTGGATTGTTTTGAAGAATTGGTGAGTGATATGCATCTATCACACGGATTCAGTCAAGTATATGAATGTTTGATCTTGTTTTTCATCAAATTCAAGTCGTTTTCGTTAGATCTACATCATGGTAAGTCTATTTTCATATGATTCGCCATAGGTCTTTTTTAGCAACTTAAAACCGGTAATTTCCTTGTATTTTCATATGTGTATGCAAGTTAGATCCATAATTTAGTTCATATGTTCATTTACCATGTTTTTAGTGAATTCTATGTGATTATTGATGATTTGAGGTTGTTAGTGATTTCATAACATGCTTATGATTGTATTGGATGAGTTGGTCTCGTCGAATTTGTCGTTTGACGAAGTTTTGGTCGAAATTGTGCTTGGGTTGGGGCTGTGCAGGTTTTTGGTTGGTCTGGTACTTGGGTCGGTCAAAAATGGGTCGGTCGTGGTGTGACTAGGAAAACAAGTCAGATGATGGGTCGGTCCATGTTCAAGGCTATGGATCAGTCGGTCGGTGCTCAAGGCGATGGATTAGTCAATCGGTGTTCAAGGCGATGGATCGGTCGGTCGTACCCAGGCAGGTGGGTCGGTCATGAAGTGGGGTGGAATAAAGGATCGGGTCGGTCGTGTAAGAACTGGGTCGTTCGGCAGCGTAACGACCCACTTTTTAGTACCGTTTCAGCCGACATACATCAAGCCGTGTCAACTCAAATTATACAGAAAAGCAGATAGCTATTAGAAAGAAGTCATAGGGTGAGATAAGAAAGAAAGAAATATTAGAATAGAAGAAGAAGAAACACATCGAATATAGAGTCTCACATCGCAGTGGAACAAAATATAATATATAAATAATTTTTTTTACTGAGAGCTTGAAATAAAACTTACAATCATCAGAGTACATCACACATCTGTACAGTTATAATAACCTGTCCTCATATACAAAACACAACGGAATAAATACTAGATATATCATATGTCTGAACACCTCCAGCTCGTCTCTGGACTTTGCAGCATCCGATAACCTGAACCTGAACGACCCGGTCTAACCTGAGCATTACAAACGACGGGTCAGACTAGTGAACTAGAGTGAGAAAAAAACACTAAGTTTATAGGTATCACATAAGTTGATTTTAAAGTCAAACTCCTTTTGAAAGAAAAGGATAATCGTAAGACCAAATCCACACATAAATACGGATGGTTTTTACCTTACGATAACCCAAAAAAATTTTGAAATCAATATCTTTCTGATATTATTATAAAGTCTAAATACAAATGAATATCAATCTAGTGGAACACTTGCATCTCACGCTCCACATATATAGTATACAATCAAAACCATGGGCGCTTACTGGAGAATGGATTTTTGTTACAAAATCCTATCACTCACTCCTTTACCAAATTAACTTTTACCAACTCCTTTTTCTAATCCATTCCACTAATTTCCGCTTTGAAAATCTTATTTCAAATCCCCCTTTTACTTAGTTTCATTATTAAATAATGTTAATTTAAAAATAACATTTAAACACCTCATTCATTTTATAAATTTTGTATCTACAACTAGGGTTTGATATAAACTCTATTATTTCAGTTCCCTTTTACTTAATTCAAATATTAAGTAAATAATTAATTTCAGCTATCGTATTTGCTTAAAATTCCTTTTATAACCTTGTTATCAAAAATTCAGTTTAAAGTATAAAAACCATTCATAACTCTTTTCACAATTCAATTCAATTTCCATTTTAACTTTGATTACTCTTTAAATGAATTTCAAATATAAAGAAATATCCTAAATTGTTATTAAAAATAATAGTTTGTTTCAATCATTAACTACTGAAGGATTAGTAAATTCTTTATTAACTGAAATAAATAAAGAATTACCTTTTTAAAATCTTATAAAAATTAAAACAAACATTCGTTAAACAACTTATTAGATTAATTCAAAACAACTAATTTATAATCACTCTTACTTAAGCCAGTTGACTTCGTCAATCCAAAACACAGTTATTTCATTAATTGATCCTAATTTACTTCTTCCTTTAAATTAATTAATATATTTAATTTAAATAATTCCATTTAATTGTTTTCTTAAAAGAAATTATTCAACCCTTAATCGTTTGGTTAATTTTCTACTCCCTTGCTTATTAATCTAATTAATATCAACATTTGCTTTATAAAATCAATTAATAATTAATTATAATTTTAAATAATAAATATTTATTTACTTTTAACAACTTTTATTCAAAATAATAGATTTCAAAATCTATTTCAGTTATAAAAATAAATTTTATAACTTCACTTTTATTGATTCACCTGACGGTAAAATCCATATTTGGAAAACGATTGATTTATAGGCTATATAATGCCAATTACTCAACCAATACCACCCGTTTGTTTAAACGAAATAAATGTTGAATTCAGATCAACGGTCAACAAATCAAATCAATCACTCAACCAAATCTGTAATGACCTGGGATTTTGAGGACATTGGTTATCGACATAAACACGATGACGACTAACCAAACATCAAAAAAATACCGGACATTAATGAAAGAAATTAGAGGGTGAGGATAGATAAGATGAAACTTAGAATAGAATAAGAAGAAGACAACATCAGAGTAACACGAATCTCACAGCGGAACGAATAAAATATAATATATGTAACATAACTTTGAAATATACATTTGTATTTGAATATACATCATTATCAAAGTACAGCACTTACAACACAGCGGAAATAAACTATAGCTATATGATCCTGAAGCCTCCTGCTCCAGCTCTTCAAGTATCTGTAAATCCCGACTACTTGACTGCCCGTATAAAATTGGGCACCCAAGAGTTTAGGGAAAACAAAACAAATAAACTCCGGGTCAGTCATGAGACTGGTATGAGTAAAACAGTTTAAAACAGCTGAACAAGTAAACGATATCCCATAAGACCACGCCGTATAACGGAACGGGTTTTTCCCTTATGAGAATCCAAAATATCTTTATATCAAAAACCTTTTGATATTCTAATAATGTCAATCAACCCCAATTATATTAATCATCTAGCAGAAACGCTTTCATCTCACGTTCTACATACATAGTATACAATCAAAACCGCAAGCACATATTGGGTAATGGATTTCCAACTATGACAAGGTATGGAACCACCTTTCGCTAGTGTACCTCTAGAAAGGAATACACTGGGTTCAATAAGAACATCTTGCAACCCGGCCATACATGACCGACCACTCATTTCGCTTGAGTGTATCGAATGTATATCACCAACGGTTGGGATCAGCAACCGTTTCCCAAATGGAACAGCATCAACAATAGATTTTTAGAAGTAAATGAAACTCTAGATCAGGTGATTATACACCCTACTTCGGAGCGACCGACTTAGCCATGCTTCCTGCCCGATTTTTGTCATTTACCGATTGATGAGGCTTGAGGTTACACTTCATCATCACATCAGATTCACTTCGAATGTCACATCGTCAAATCCATCAAATCACCGATTGACGTCTACAACCATACATTACGTGTCAATTAAAAGAAGTTTCCTTCTCCGCTTCCACTCTTGGTACGATTGAAGAAATCAATGTATCGTGACCTTTCTGGAAATACTCTATCAGACATTCATCCATACAAGTCACCCAGGAACAGGATGAACCGAAGGCACTATTCAGTAAATCCATCTTAGACACTGTTATCTAAGACTTATACAATAGCCCTTGCACTTTACTCCGCCTTCAATTTTCTTTGACATATATGATTCGCAACGCCTATGCCAATACAGAGTGTTTTTTTGGATAATAATCCAACCGGTCTCTCCATATTAACAACGTCAAAATGGTCAAAACTTCGATAGTCTTTGATTTAACCATCAAAGAAAACACGTGTGCAAACAACGACATTATTTCCAGGAGGAAATTATATCGATCAATCATCGATCATATATATATATATACATATATATATATATATATATATATATATTCATATTTCCTTATTTTCTATGTTTAGAAAATATACGTTATTAACACTGGAAAACATTCCCATTGTTATTTACATATCATTTCACAACTTTCAGTCCCTGACTGTAAACTAGTAGGAGAACAATTCTCTAAGTATAAACCCCGAAGGCCGAAACCAACATCGGATCGATGCTCAGAAAACTATTCAATTTACTAATCTCTAGTCAGTTTCTAATCTGGTTTAACTCTATTTTGATTAACTCTAGTTTGAATAACTAATATTCGATTTAACTCCATTCGCTTAACTCTAGATCGCAGCGATCACAATGGTTACGCCTGATTCCATCAGGAAACATCCGACCGCCATAGGCTATCTGCAGCCCTGCGAATTACGCTAGCAGTCGTGCAAAATGGTAACTTATTATATATAACTATGTCTGATTTACTCCTTTTGATAACTATGTTTGATTAACTCCTTTTGATAAACTACGTTTGATTAACTCCTTTTGATAAACTATGTTTGATTAACTCCTTTTGATAAACTACGTTTGATTAACTCCTTTTAAAATCCTATTTATTTCCTAAATAAATATTTCTTTATTCTATTCTATTCGTTTTATCAACATTTTTTCCTTTTATAAAACTCTATTCGTTTTATTAACATTTTCCTTTTATTTACTTTCAAAATATTTCATTTTTATAAATTCTTTTGATTTTAAAAAATCCCTTTATTTCAATATACATTGAAATAATTCTTTTTACATCCCAGGGTCTTTTTATGATATTAAAAATATCGAATCACAATGATCAACATCATTCTAACACACATAATCAAACAGATTATATATCACATTATATATTACAATACATGAATAGAACAGTATCATAAATATTGAGGAGTCCAGTTGGACTCCTCGAACCTGTTTCCCTACATCACAGATGTTAAACAACGCAAATATAAAATATTCTGTTTAAACAGAATCGATATTCGATTAACGATTATATATATATCGTTATCTATAATTTCAACTAATACACAAGCAATTCAACCAAACAGTTAATACACAACAATCAGTCATCATTTATCAGTTCTAAATATACGTTATAAAAATAGAACTGTTCAGAGTTGGTGAGTTTTACTCACATTGGACGATCATCATTGATAACGATAACCATCGCTCGATTTTGATTCAGACGGACAATTTATTTTTCTATAAATTGTAACGTGCTCCAATTGACTCGCGGTCAGTTCCATTGTGTTGCTCATGTCCATACGATCCTATCGGATCTTGTTTCGTCTAATTCTGATTACGTATGTACAAGATATGACATTATTAAGTTTATACACTATTTAAAATTAAATTAAAACTTAAATTATAATTTAAATTGGGCTTAACTTCCCGGTCCATTCACTTGTAAATCAGCCCACCTGCACATCCGTTATCTCCTTCCTCTACTTAGATCTGAGAATCCCGTCTCCAGAAATCAACTTGTTCCCTTAAATCTCCATTACCAAAGATCTCACTTTCTTCCACAATTGAAGAGTACGCGACTGCTCCTCCTATTTCTCATGTACTCAGCGTCTTCAAACTCGATAACCCCTCACCATTTCCCAGACTTCGGCTCCATTCTCTCCCCCAATACTTCCTTAAATCGAAATCTAAATTTACCATAATAAACTTTGTCAAAACCGCATCCTTTCATACCCTTATCAAAACACTCGATCCCATTTCATTATCTCGCATCGTTCTCTACTAGTCCACGTTTAAACCCTGTGCTCATCCCTTTCCTTCTCACCCGAAATCCAGTGCCCCCTTGCCGTGGCTTATCCCCTCCCTGCTGAAACCGTCGCACCCACTGCCGCATGTATTTGAGTCCATTTATCTTCACGTTTTCATGTCATGACCCAAAACTTTAAATGAAAGGATGAGACAACATCACAGCGTGTACTGTACAACTGACCTTCAGGCTTCACCATACAGCCGCTCCACCTTCCATGCTTCCTCTCTATCTCTCTCAAATGATTCCCACTTCAGTACGTTTCCCGGAGTGCAAAGATATGGTTCTTGTGATTTAAAAATGGATGATTGGGTTGGAATGATTTTTATGAGATCTGGTTTTCCATTCTCTTTACTTACTTTGGGTTGCGTTTTTATAGGGTTTTATTGTGGAGTTTGGCGGACCACGTATTTGTTTTGAGTCCAAAGAGAAAGGGTGGTTTGAGAAGCATCAACGTGTACCCTTGTTTTATGTTACAACTTTTGTTAAAGTTATGATATAGTGCAGTATCCATTTTCGTTTGTTCCATTCATATACAACTGCTAAAGACAGAATTAGCTACATCGTTGTGACGACCAATGTGTCAGGATCCAAAAAATTTAATAATACCAATAGGTTAGCTTATTCTGTGAAACCCCGAAATGTCGATACATAGTGCCAAATACTCCAAACAAAAAGTTGCTTATTAAATTAATAAAAAATTTCCATAAAATTCTAAAAATTAAATTATCACTACTTCTCAAAAGAACCCTGTCTAAATTCAAACCCGATATCTAGTTATATCGAATAAACCGATACGGTCGATAAACGATTCTATAGCGACTATTTTAAATTTTGATTTGGACATATCTCAAAATCTACACGACGAAATCCATATTTTTCTCTTCCACTAGAAAGATATACTCCACCAGCTCCACACGTTTCTTGTTTCACAGAAATCCGGCTTAAAATGAATCATGTACATTCAGTTGAAGTTCGAATCGCCAAATTACGAACAGCAGCGCCATTTCAAGCTCGTTTTTAATTATATTATAAATCTACGTTCAAACTGTCGTTTATATAATATATTCGTTATTCAAATTAAATTCCAAGCTGAATTAAATATCATAGATGATCCAGTTCACACCATATCGCCATTTCAACCAGTTCTGATTATTTCAGAATTAAATATATTATTTAATTTATTATTTTAAATTAAATATTCATCATTATTTAATTCCACGACCATTTAATTCACTATATCACTATTTATATAATTAAATAAATAAATTACAATACCTCTGCCAATGCGGGTCATTACAATCTTCCCCACTTAAAATAATTTCGTCCTTGAAATTGCTAAAAGGTAGAGGACGACCCTATCGACTGGTTAGAACTCATTTGTTCACCTCTTTAACTCCAGTTTCCAATTGGACCAATTTAAATTCAATTAAATTATTAATTAATTCTTATCAACGAAAATTTTCAAAAATCCTGAAAATTTTCTAACGCCTTAACTTTTCGAAAAATTTCGCCAGTACCTCCTTTGTACTTGTTAATAGCTTAAACTCCAACTTGCCTCTCTGGGCCATCTCCAACCCAAAAGAAAATCAAACAACCAAGCGGCTTGCCAAATCGGCTCATAAATCTCATGCTTATATCGAATATAAACCTGTACTTTTTTGTCGGGCATATCAACTCTATCACTTTCACCTGTTGTCAATTCAGCGGATACAAGGGTCATCCCAATCAAATTCCAATCTGCTTTTATCCACCACACAACCATTCGTTTATATCCGAGCCAAATATCATTTTAACTCGAGTTTCTTCTCGATTCCCAACTCTTAACTTGATCATCCCATTACACTTCAAATTTGAATCTCACAATCCAATTTGTCTTGATATCATTTTAATTCAACCTCAGTTACCACTTTACTGGCTTTACTTTAATTCAATTTTTCTTCCACAAATTTCTGTTAAATTTGTTTTTAATTCAAACAGTCTTTCCCTGGGAGTTTTTAAACAGTTTACTCTTTTCAAAAATCAAATTTTCCTTTTGAACATGTCACTGAGCCCTTAATTAATATTCCATTAGTTAAATCACTTCACTATTTCTTCATCAATATTTGTTAACCAAATATTTTCAATAACCATATTGGCCTTTTATGTTATTTGGAAAACATTTCCGAATATCGCCTTTCTTTATTTTCTAAACTTTAGAAAATATATGCTATTTATAATTGGAAAATATTCCAATTACTTATCTCTTTTCCGATCTCGTTTATTTCTATACTTAGGAAATATTCTTTATTATATTTCCAAGCTTACACTTATTTGGGTTAAAACAGATGTTGTGTAAAACATCATTACGACAACCCAAATACTATATTCAACTAACTCTTATTCAACATTGATCTTCGAGCCTGTAATCTTACTATTTATTTGTTAAAAATAAAATCAATCAAGTTTGTGTATAACTACCTCTCAGACCTTGACTGAATAACATTTATAACGTCAAAACAAATATGACTACTAACTCGAATAATCAATACCATACAACTACTTATTCACTTTTAAACACGTATACACTTCCTCTTTCTATTCTTACTAGATTTTATTCTTAGTCTTCCTTTTTGATTTTACTATTCTATTTCTAATTCCGTTTCCTTATCGACTTCTATATATATATCGATACATTGATTTCTAATTATCAAATTATCTTAAAATATTCTAACTCCTTAAATTTCCGGAAAAATTCGCCATAACCTCCTTTGTACCAGGAGCATCGGGATATTTCAAATAGCCTCCCACAGCCCTCACCAATCCAAAAGAAAAAGAAAAAGCCAAGCGGCTAGCCGATACGGCGCATAAAGTCTCATATATTAATTAAATACATACCTTTTCGTCGAGCATTCTATTTATATACCTTCATACCTTATCCATACCTATCTCATGTATATTTATACCTGCCCAATCTATTTTAATTATACCTGATCGTTTTAACTCAATTCGTTAATTTATTTGTTAATTAACTCTTTAGTCTATTTCACTTTTATATTTGAACATGATATGTTCAAATATATTTTAACCTGCTTATTAACTAATTTGAATCCAAATTTCAAATTTAAGTTCTATATTCGATTTCGAATATCCATTTACAAATCCAATTCACCTTTCAAAGTTCAACTTCAAATTCAAAACTCGATTAACTAATTCCTCTTTGAGTTAGTTAATTCTATTCAATTTCTATATTATAAATCCCATTTTGAAATTCAACACAACTTGTCTTTCCTAAAACAAATTAAAAACAGTATCTCTGGTAGTAATTTGTCACTTACAACTCGAAAATGAATACTGATGATGCAGCCGTCATCATCGGAATCTATTTTCCAGCGATCGAAGTGAGTTCAATACTATAAAACCATTTCTAACATTTCCACTTTGAAATTAATTTCAAAATATAATTCACACTGCTTGTAAAACAATTTAAAATCTCCCAGGATCTTAAATTTTCCTTATTTTTAATCCAAATCCATTTACAAACACTTATCCCATTTTCCAGAATTTTAATTCAATTTCTGGTTTAAATTTCAGATTTAACTCATCTGATTTCACATATTTCACTCATATGAATTCTGATTGGTTATTTACATAACCATTTAATTTATAATCTTACTCGATTATAATAACAACCAATATATCCATTATATTATAACCTTGTGATATATATATATATATATATATATATATATATATATATATATCTTCTCTATATCAAGATATACCTTGGGTAAACTTATTTTAATTTACCCTCTTTTCAAAACATATCGTGACGACCCATCGTATTCGAGTGTTTAGTAACTCCTACCGATACAGTGGATCAAACTGATCGACCAGAACTCATAAACAACTCAACCAACAAATCTCCACAATATAAAACATTTTTTTATATCATCTACAAATACGTTCACTCGTATATATACACTCAACTCAATCTAGGGTATTACTAACCCTATCTCTACGGAGTCACGCCACAGAGCCAAGGTAATTCACTTAAGCTCTGTTACCAACTGTAATGACCTGGGATTTTGACGACTTTTGTTATCGACATAAACACGATGACGACTAACCAAACATCGAAAAAATACCGGACATTAATGAAAGAAATTAGAGGGTGAGGATAGATAAGAAGAAATTTAGAATAGAAGAAGAAGAAGACAACATCAGAGTAACACGAATCTCACTGCGGAACGAATAACATATAATATATGTAACATAACTTTGAAATATACATTTGTATTTGAATATACATCATTATCAAAGTACAGCACTTACAACACAGCGGAAATAAACTATAACTATATGATCCTGAAGCCTCCTGCTCCAGCTCTTCAAGTATCTGTAAATCCCGACTACTTGACTACCCGTATAAAATTGGGCACCCAAGAGTTTAGGGAAAACAAAACAAATAAACTCCGGGTCAGTCATGGGACTGGTATGAGTAAAAAAGTTTAAAACAGTTGAACAAGTAAACGATATCTCATATGACCACGCCGTATAACGGAACGGGTTTTTCCCTTATGAGAATCCAAAATATCTTTATATCAAAAACCTTTTGATTTTCTAATAATGTCTATCAACCCCAATTATATTAATCATCTAGCAGAAATGCTTTCATCTCACGTTTTACATACATAGTATACAATCAAAATCGCAAGCACGTATTGGGTAATGGATTTCCAACTATGACAAGGTATGGAACCACCTTTCGCTAGTGTACCTCTAGAAAGGAATACACTGGGTTCAAAAGAACATCTTGCAACCCGGCCACACATGACTGACCACTCATTTCGCTTGAGTGTATCGAATGTATATCACCAACAGTTGGGATCAGCAACCGTTTCCCGAATGGGACAGCATCAACAATAGGTTTTTAGAAGTAAATGAAACTCTAGATCAGGTGATTATACACCCTACTTTGGAGCGACCGACTTAGCCATACTGCCTGCATTTCTGTCATTTACCAGTTGATGAGGCTTGAGGTTACGCTTCATCATCACATCAGATTCACTTCGAATGTCACATCGTCAAATCCATCAAATCACTGATTGACGTCTACAACCATAAATTATGTGTCAGTTAAAAGAAGTTTCCTTTTCCGCTTCCACTCTTGGTAGGTTGAAGAAATCAATGTACGTGACCTTTCTGGAAATACTCCATCATACATTCATCCATACAAGTCACCCAGGAATAGGATGAACCGAAGGCACTATTCAGTACATCCATCTTAGACACTGTTATCTAAGACTTATACAATAGCCCTTGCACTTTACTCCATCTTCAATTTTCTTTGGCATATATGATTCGCAACGCTTATGCCAATACAGATAGGTTTTTTGGATAATAATCCAACCGGTCTCTCCATATTAACAACGTTAAAATGGTCAAAACTTCGATAGTCTGTGATTTAACCATCAAAGAAAACACGTATTCAAACAACGACATTATTTCCAGGAGGAAATTATATCGATGAATCATCAATCATATATATATACTCATATTTCCTTATTTTCTATGTTTATAAAATATACGTTATTAACACTGGAACACATCCCCATTGTTATTTACATATCACTATCATTTCACAACTATCAGTCCCTGACTGTAAACTAGTAGGAGAACAATTCTCTAAGTATAAACCCCGAAGGCCGAAACCAACATTAGATCGATGCTCGGAAAACTATTCAATTTACTAATCTCTAGTCAGTTTCTAATCTGGTTTAACTCTATTCTGATTAACTCTAATTTGAATAACTAATATTCGATTTAACTCCATTCGCTTAACTCTAGATCGCAGCGATCACAATGGTTACGCCTGATTCCCTAAGGAAACATCCGACCGCCGTAGGCTATCTGCAGCCCTGCGAATTACGCTAGCAGTCGTGCAAAATGGTAACTTATCCTATATAACTATGTCTGATTTACTCCTTTTGATAACTACGTTTGATTAACTCCTTTTGATAAACTACGTTTGATTAACTCCTTTTGATAAACTACGTTTGATTAACTCCTTTTGATAATCTACGTTTGATTAACTCCTTTTATAATCCAATTTATTTCTAAATAAATATTCCTTTATTCTATTCTATTCGCTTTATCAACATTTTTCCATTTTATAAAACTTTATTCGTTTTATAAGCATTTTCCTTTTATTTACTTTCGAAATATTTCCTTTTTATAAAATCTATTGATTTTATAAAATCCCTTTATTTCAATATACATTGAAATAATTCTTTTTACATCCCAGGGTCTTTTTATGATATTAAAAATATCGAATCACAATGATCAACATCATTCTAACACACATTATCAAACAGATTATATATCACATCAAATATTATAATATATGAACAGAACAGTATCATAAATATTGAGGAGTCCAGTTGGACTCCTCCAACCTGTTTCCCTGCATCACAGATGTTAAACAACGAAAATATAAAATATTCTGTTTAAACAGAATAAATATTCGATTAACGATTATATATATATATTGTTATCTATAATTTCAACTAATACACAAGCAACTCAACCAAACAGTTAACATACGGCAATCGGTCATCATTTATTAGTTCTAAATATACGTTATAAAAATAGAACTGTTCAGAGTTGGTGAGTTTTACTCACATTGGACGATCATCGTTGATAACGATAACCGTCTCTCGATTTTGATTCAGACGGATAATTTATTTTGCTATAAATTGTAACGTGCTCCAATTGACTCGCGGTCAATTCCATTGTGTTGCTCCCGTCCATACGATCCTATCGGATCTTGTTTCGTTTAATTCTGATTACGTATTTACAAGATATGACATTATTAAGTTTACACACTATTTAAAATTAAGTTAAAACTCAAATTATAATTTAAATTGGGCTTAACTTCCCGGTCCATTCACTTGTAAATTAGCCTACCTGCACATCCATTATCTTCTTCCTTTTCTTGGATCTGAGAATCCCGTCTCCAGAAATCAACTTGTTCCCTTAAATCTCCATTACCAAAGATCTCACTTTCTTCCTCGATTGAAGAATACGCGACTGCTCCTCCAATTTCTCATGTACTTAGCGTCTTCAAACTCGATAACCCCTCACCATTTCCCAGACTTCGGCTCCTTTCTCTCCCCTAATACTTCCTTAAATCGAAATATAAAATTACCATAATAAACTTTGTCAAAAACCGCATCCTTTCATACCCTTATCAAAACACTCGATCCCATTTCATTATCTCGCATCGTTCTCTGCCAGTCCACGTTTAAACCCTGCGCTCATCCCTTTCCTTCTGACCCGAAATCCAGTGCCCCACTTGCCATGGCTTATCCCCTCCCTGCTGAAACCGTCGCACCCACTGCCTCATGCATTTGAGTCCATTTATCTTCACATTTTCATGTCATGACCCAAAACTTTAAATGAAAGGATGAGACAACATCACAGCATGTACTGTACGACTGACCTTCAGGCTTCACCATACAGCCGCTCCCCCTTCCATGCTTCCTCTCTCTCTAATGATGTAATGACCCAACTTTCTAGTGCTTCGGAAGTTGTATCATTATATAAGAAAAGAAGTAGACATAATAATAGAACTAAAAAAAGACATCAGAATCTCACAACGAAACTTAGGACAATATATTAATAGCCCAAAATATTACACATTACAAGTCAAGTACATAACATACTTCATACATAGGGATACATATTTGAGTCAAGTACATAACGTACTTCATACATAGGGATATATGTCATCGTGATTACATAATGATCACTAGTGACACTAATCTGCTGAACAATAGTACATAACATCATAACTGAACCACCATCTGGATAATAGTACATAACATAAGATAAGTAAGCCAACATCCCAGGGTTTGCCATCCTGCTACTCCAAGTTATGGAAAACCTGGATCACTTGTCTATTCATAACAAGTGTTATGAATACCCAAGAGTTTAAGGGAAAACACAGAAAATAAACTCCGGGACAGTCATGAACTGGTATGAGTAAACGATTTATAAACAAATTTGAGAAATCAAAATGATTCATAAGACCACGCCGTGAATACGGAACGGGTTTTTACCTTATGAGATCAAAACAGTGTGTGTGCCAATAAACTAGGTATTATGATAATGTCTAGTGTTTCCACAAATAATTTATAATCTAGTAAAATGTTTTCATCTCACATTTTACTATATAATATACAAACAAAGCCGCTTGGCGCTTATGGATAACGGATTTCCAACTATGACAAGGTATGGGATCACCTTCCGTCAGTGTATCTCTAGATACAAATACACGGGTTCAACAAGAACATCTTGTAACCCGGCCACACATGACTGACCACTCATTTCTCTTGAGTGTGTCGAATGTATATCACCAATGGTTGTGTACGGCAACCATTTCCCGAGTCGGGACAGAATCGATAGAATAAGAAACAAGGAAAATATCTCTAGATAGGTGACGATACATCCTAATGGGAGCTAACCACATAGCCATGCTGCCTGCCCGATTTCTGTCATTTCTGGTTGTGAGGCTTGAGGCTAACTTACCACTTTCAACACGGTAATTTCTTTGAATATCACATTGTCAAAACTCGCTGATCTCTAATTGACTTTCCCAAAAATAAAATACGAGTATAAAGCAAGAGGAACGAGTTCGTCTGCCACTACGTACATATGTTTGGAAAGATCAACGTACGAGATCCGTTAGAATTACTTTGTCAGATATTCGTCTATACAAGTCGTCCTGGGTTTGGACAAACTGAAGGTGTTACTCTATACATCCATCTCAGGAAAATCCCTGCCTAGGATCTACAGAATAATCCTTGCATTTTTCACCGTCTTCTATTATCTTCGATAATTATTTACTGGCGACGATAAATCTAAATCGAAGTGGAACGTAGTTCCGGACTCTTCGAAACAATCTTCGTTAAATATATTTTAAGGACAAGTGCTACTTAAGGAATCAGTTTTACGTACACGAATAACTTACTTTTTATTTACAAATGATTTGATTTGTTAAATCATTTTAAATATGATTTCTGACTTAAGTTGACAAACCGTATTTTACTGTTTGTTCATTTTCAAATGTTTATATTGACGAAACTCTTCCTTCTTGGTCCGCTCTTGTTTTATTTATTTTTCCCTTGATCTAAATAAATAAATAACTTCTTTAGTTCGGATTTTTAATAAAACAACACATCGATTTTTATTTACAATGTCTGACGAAGTGTTATATAAATTTTCCTTAATTTATATAATTTATTTAAGTCTTATTTTATTTCAGTATTTATTTTATTTATAAATAAACTATTTAAATAAAATTCAGAAATAATTTCTTAATCTTTTTTTTAAAAAAAACTTTAAAACTCGACTGGCTATCTGGCAAAGTACCTGGTTCAGTGATCTGCCAAGTGCAGATCACTTGAAAACATAGTGATCTGCATGGCAGATCACTTGTTTTCACTTGATCTGGTTCTTGCCAGATCCAAGTGATCTGCCAAGTGCAGATCACTTGAAAACACTGTGATCTGCACGGCAGATCACTGCTGTTTTCAAGTGATCCACTCGGTGGATCACTTTCCTAACAGTTCTCGGCCCCTGGCCAAAAACCAAATGTGGCACTACCACATAAATAAACTACCAAGCTCTCCCACCCCCTGCGTTTATCAGCCAAATCCCTTCAACCCCCGTGTGCCAGCTCTTGCCACAAAAAGTGGAACTACCACTTATATAACGCAGCTGTGACCTGCTGTTGAAAACCCCACCCATCAACCTCTCCACCACTCGCGCCTCCGACCATCGGATCCCAGGCGGCGGCCACCACTCCTCGAAGGCGATCTCCTCCGTTGATTGGCTCAGGTCCCGCAGCCTCCTTCGCCGTAGGCGAGGAGCAGTTCTCGTTCGAAACTGAGACAGTCAATCACCATGAACACGTCCAAAAACTCGATCCCGCTTCAAAACAACATGTTATTAAATTCGTTTAGCATTTTTCCTGTACTCGAGAGGTCATTTCGTATGTATGTACAAATCCGTTCAAGCCCAAAGGCCGTGGATCATCCACGTTTGATCGGAACCCATGATTCGATAAAAACTTATTTTCTCTTTACATACTTAACTAAAAATCTTGATTTTTCTTTCTAAGATCCTGTTTTTGTATTTCGCATCATCCTATAACCCTGAGATCTACTTTCGAGAAGTTTGATTTTCATGTTTGTACGTGGGTTTTAACAGTAAGCAGGTTTTCGGTTTTCTCTCAAGCAATGATCATATATTCAACTAAACAATGGTGTGTAACATGAATATATACTTGTATGTACTGGTGTGAAAGCATGAAACAAGTCTCGAAATATATATGCATCAATACGTAAGGATCACAGCAGTAAACTACTTCAAACAGTAAGCATTTCATGTGTATACTTCAGCAGCAACCAATATGGGTTTGTTTTCTAACAGTTCACAGTAACACAATATGTGTGTTCCACATATTTCGACAGCAAAACATATATGTGTGTTTTGCAAAGTACACAGCAAGTTCATATTACTTGTATGTAGAAATACAAGTGTTTTCATGACAGTTAAATGGTAACATATACTTGTTTTCATCATAGTTCTACATCAATTATATAGGTGTGTTTTAAACAGGTTCAACACAGCAAAAATTTCCACATACTTGTATACATCCATTCATAGAAAAAGAAAATGAAGTTTACTCACTTGGAAATTTCTGGTTTTGCTGTGTTATAAAGTACTCTGTTTTCTTGCTTTCTTCTTAGCTTACAGGTGCAAAAATATATGGGGATGGATGTCTATATATAGGCTATAACAAAGAATAAACAAATGGTGTTCTATCATCAACTTGAACAGGGAAAGTCCTATTCCTACTGATCAAATATTTGGTGCAGGTTCTTACACAGGGAATGTTCCCTTAGCTTTAATTCATTTGGTCATTGTGTGCAAAAAGTCTTTGATGGAAAGGGGCATATTCACTTGCATTTTCAGTAGTGACAAAAACATTTAATGCTCCTACTTCTTTAATGCAAAAGAATGTATAATCTTTCCTTTTGAACCCACGGCTATACACAGTAATTCATATGTGTTTGGCTACACAATTTACACCACTTAAAGTAAATAAAACTTAAATCACCAATGGCCAAATCCAATTATGCTTTGCATTTAATGCTCACTGCGCCGGTCTTGTCTGTGTAAGGATTTCTTTGATCATTATCTTTGTAAACACTTAAGTGTTTACCTCTCTAATCACTTGTCTCTTCTCTGTTTTCTTTTATACTTTTATGAGAAGTATTTATCTAACTCACACCCTTGTCTTTAACTGGAAAGTTCCAATGTTTCTCTGCGCAAGAACTTGGATATTTATGGCTTTATTCATACATTCCTTATCCTATTTCAAGGCCTTGTTTTTAGTTGAGATGGTGATTTTGTTTTGCATATACAAATGGGCTAAAGTGGGCTTAGTCTTCCCTTATTATTTGTTCTTAATTAATCCATGGATTCATTCACATAAATGGCTTGAGTGCGAGCCTTGATTAATTTACTAAGTCTTGCTTTAGTTTAACAACGCTTTGGATCTTAGTAAAAGAATTTTTTACTTATATTTATGTTCTCGTAATTGAATTATCCTTTATCGATAAGTTTATTTATCGATGTTTTGTTCAATTTAAATTTTTATTTCGTTCGGAATTTCCGGGTCATTACAATCTTTCCCCCTTATAAAAAATTTTCGCCCTCGAAATTTGTAAACACAGATATAAATCAAGCCAAAAGTGATATGTCATAAACATCATAGAAAGTGCTACAAATGATACGATAAGTACTATACCCGAATAGTTCGAGTTATAGTCATAATACGATAACAAGTGCTATACCCGACTAGTTCGAGTTATAGACTAATACAAAGTCATATGTACATACATAGTATATCCTCCTACTCGGAGCCATCACTACTGATGCTAATCATGTCCTCCTCATCATCATCTGAGATATCGACTATCTCTTCATCGTCAGAGATATCGATTACCTTCACTACCTCGTCGTCCTCCTCCACTTCCTCTACTACCTCCTCCTCGTCATAAATGTATATGATCTCCGTAGGTAATGGTGGGTGTACCATCATAACTGGATAGTCAAGGTCAAACTGAATCCCCTGCTCAACTCCTGCAACATGGTATGCCAGCAAGTCCTGAATATACTGCACCCATGCAGAAATCAACTCCTCATCTAGCTCGATGGGTGGAGCCTGTACTACTGGGTCTTCCTCCTCTATCTCTTCCTCTTCTTCCATTGGCTCTTCTTCTTCTTCTTCCATTGGCTCTTCTTCTTCTTCCATTGGTTCTTCTTCTATCTCCTCTATCCCCATGTCCGAGTCACTATAATAGTCGCTGCAGTCGTCTCCCTCATCATCACCATCATAACCTGACTGCAGGCTCGCCTCTGAAATGTCTAAACTCTCTTCCTCCTCCTCCATTGGCTCGGGCTGTCCGGATATAGGCTCGTCTGCGACTATATATCTACCCTCATCACTCTTGGGCTGTATCGTCTCTGTCCTAACACTCGGCTCTGCTATCTCTCTAATACTGTCAGTGAGTCTCTGTTCTTGTAAAGGGGTCAATTTCTTTCTAGCGGTTCTCTTAAATACGGGGGCCATCTGATAAGTAAGGGACAAAGTCTCAGAATATATGTAAATAACCAGAAGAGTTCATAAGTCCTAGTGATAACTGAAATAGTAACATGCACACGCTGTTAAGATGGAAAAAAATCCAAAATTTCATTTCTAACATAGGATAACATCCAAAATAATACAATGATAACATCCAACATGCGATAATACTTAATCAAACATACAATAAACCGACACTTAGTCCATAGCAAAGTTCGGATAAAACTCCTTGATGTGCTTCTCCGTCTCCCAAGTACAGTCGTTTGGGTTCTCGCTCCATTGTATTTTTAACAACTTCACAGTCTTGTTTCGGAGTTGCTTCTCCTCTTTATCCATTACATAGACTGGATAGCGTATCACAGTCATGTTCGGTTCTATCTCTAGATCTTCTTGGACGGATGGTTCTAAAATCAAAGATGGATCGTGGACACATTTTCGGAGATGGGAAACATGAAAAACATTGTGAATCCCTGCCATCCTTTCTGGTAATTCTAGACGATAGGCTAGTGATCCAATCCTCTCAATAACACGGAAAGGTCCCACAAAGCGTGGAGCTAACTTCCCTGACTTACCAAACCTGATTGCTCCTCTGATAGGTGCAATCTTCACAAACACTAGATCTTCAACGGAAAAATTTAGATCCCTTCGCCCTCTGTTTGCGTAACTCTTCTGTCGATCCTGGGCTTCTTTCATCCTACTTTTAACTAACTCAACTTTCTCAGTTGCTTCTCGGATCATATCTGGACCGAGAACAAGTTTACTACCGGACTCAACCCAACAGGTTGGTGATCTGCATGGCCTTCCGTAAAGTACTTCATAAGGTGCCATACCTATACTGGTTTGATAGTTGTTGTTATAGGAGAATTCTACCAAATATAAGTGGTCTTCCCATGATCCTCCAAAGTCAAGAATGCATGCCCTTAAAAGGTCTTTTAAGATTCGGTTTACCCTTTCGGTTTGGCCGTCCGTTTGAGGATGGTAAGCTGTGCTCAGATGTAGTTTAGTACCCAAGGTTGTTTGAAGCGCTTCCCAGAATTTACTAGTAAATAAGGGGTCTCTGTCGCTTACAATATTCACTGGAACTCCATGAATTCTTACGATCTCTCTCATAAAAAGTTCGGCTAGCGAAGTTGCAGTTCGCGTCGGTTTTACTGGGATGAAATGTGCACTCTTTGTTAGTCGGTCTACTATAACCCATACTCCTTCATTTCCTCTCCTCGTCTTGGGTAACCCATCAATGAAGTCCATTGATATCATCTCCCACTTCCAATTGGGAATCTCCAATGGTTGTAGTAGTCCTGCTGTTTTCTGATGATTACCTTTGACTTGCTGGCAGTTTAAACAATTACCCACATAAGTCTGAACGTCCTTCTTCATCCCGGGCCACCAGAATACTCGTTTCATGTCTTTATATATCTTCTGATTTCCTGGATGAATACTTAACTTTGATTGATGGCCTTCGGTCAATACTTCTTGTCTTAGCCCGTCAATATTTGGAATGCATAGTCTCCCATTAATTCTGAGAGTACCTTGACCGTCTAGTTCAAAGTCTGACTCCTCTCCCTTCCTTACTCCTTGGATTATCTTTTGTAGATGAGCATCCCTTCTTTGATATCTCTTTATCCTTTCATGAAGTGTTGGAACGACTTCTAAAAGAGATAGGATTGCGTTTCGGCTTAGAGCGTCTGCTACGACATTAGCTTTCCCCGGCGTATAGATAATATCCAGGTCGTATGCTGCAAGAAACTCTAACCACCTTTGTTGTCTCAGATTCAGATCTTTCTGAGTGAACAAATGCTTTAATGGTTTGTGATCTGTGAAGAGTTCAAACTTCTCTCCTAACAGATAATGTCTCCACATTTTCAGTGCAAAGACAACTGCCAAAAGTTCTAGATCGTGCGTTGCGTAATTCTTCTCATGTTGTTTTAACTGTCTACTGGCATATGCAGTTACACATCTATTCTGCATTAAGACTGCACCAAGTCCATATCCACAAGCGTCAGCATATACCTTATTCACTCTGTCCATCGGGAACAGCTAGAACTGGTGCTTTCGTTAAATTCTCCTTCAGTTCTTTGAATGCTTCTTCACACTTCGGAGTCCACACAAATTTTTCCCCTTTCTTTGTTAACTTTGTTAAGTGGGAAGATATTTTTGAATAATCCGGGATGAATCTCCTGTAGTATCCTACTAATCCTAAGAAACTACGGATTTCTGTTGGTGTTCGAGGTTGTCTCCATTCTTGTATGGTTTCCACTTTGATTGGGTCAACAGAGATACCATCTCCGTTCACAATATGTCCTAAGAATCTGACTTCTGATTTCCAAAAATGACATTTGGAAAACTTCGCTTTTAATACGTGCTTCCTTAGAGTTTCCAATACTATTCTTAGATGATGTCTGTGCTCTTCCTCAGATTTTGAATAAATGAGAATATCATCAATGAAGATTAGGACAAATTTTTTAGAATTTTCCTAAAGACACGGTTCATAAGATCAACAAAATAAGCAGGTGCATTGGTTAGTCCAAATGGCATTACTAACCATTCGTAAAAGAAATCTGGCCCTCTGAAGGCAGTTAAAGGAATGCTGTCTTCAGAAATCCTCAACTGGTGAAAACCTGTTGCTAAATCCATTTGTGAAAATACGGTAGCTCCATTTAATTGATCGAATGATTGTCTATCCGGGGTAAAGGATATTTATTTCTAATGGTCACCTTGTTCAACTCTCTATAGTCAACACATAATCTTAGTGACCCATCAGTTTTTACCACAAAAACTACCGCTGAACCCCATCTTGAAAAACTTGGTTGAATTAAACCCTTAGCTAATAAATGTTGAGTCTGCTCCTCAAGTTCTTTAACTTCTCTTGGTGCCATTCGTCGTTTCGGTTGAACTAAAGGTCTTGCATTTGGAATTAAATCAATACGGAATTATATTTCACGGTGAGGAGGTAAACTAGTGACCTCTTCAAATATGTCAGAGAAATCTTTGACTATTTCTACCATCTCCAGATTTTCTTGTGGGGTTTCTAAAGCATACAAGAAACTACAAGTATGAATACCGGGTTTTCCACACGGTATCCTAGCTTTTCTTCCGATACTAGTTATTAGCGTTACGATTTCTTTGTCACATTTTATCTGCGCTTGGAATTTACTTAACCAGTCTAACCCAAGTATAAAATTAAACCCTTTAAAATCCAAAACATAGAAATCGAATAGGAAGGTATGTGAAATATATGAGAGGACTAGGTTATCGCAAACCATTTTTAATTCTGTCTTTCCGCCTATAGGATTAGATACGCAAATCGGATTTGGTGAAATATTTGGGGTAAGTTGAAATTTTCCTATTGTGCCAGATGAAATAAAACTTTGCGAGGCACCAGTATCAAATAAAATGCGAACATCAATTCCTTTAAATTGTAAGGTACCTTCAAGAACTCCTTTCCCCGTTGCATTCTGGGAAGTAGACGCCTCATTCTTAATAGCATAAACCTTGGTCTGTTGTGCCCTCTTCATAAGTGGGCAGTCTTTGATCAGATGTCCAGGTTGGTGACAATTGAAGCATAGAGTCTTCCTGACCATGTCATTTCCCGGTCCTTGCTGTGGTTGACGCTGTTGGGTTTGTTGCTGAGGTTGACGTGGAGTCTGTTGTTGACGTTGAGGCTGTTGCTGAGTTTGACGTTGAGGCTGTTGTTGAGGTTGCTGTGACTTTCCCACTATTGGCTTCTTACAGAACCTAGCGATGTGACCCTTTTCCTGACAGTTGTGGCATACAGTGTTCTTGAAACGCTCCTTAGTTTTCTCTCCCATTTCTCCCTTCCCTTTCCAGTTCGGATTAAACTTCCTCTTCAGAGGATTCTCCCCACTGGCTTCTCCAATTTGTGCCTTTTTAACTGGCTTCTTCGTACCTAGTGCCTCATAACGAATCGCCATGTCGACTATGTCACTGAATGAACTCTTTAGATGTCCAATCACCTTATCTTGCAAATTTTCTTTCAATCCCGCTATGAACATCTCGTTCTTTTTAAGCGAGGTATTGATCAGTTCTGGGCCGAAGCAAGAGAGTGCATTGAATTTATTCTCATACTCTGCTATTGACATGCTTCCTTGCTTTAGATCTATGAAATCGCGATACATTCTGGTCTTGCCTGCTGCGGGAAGAAATTGTGCTTCAAATTCCTCCTTGAACCTTCCCCAGGAATAGTCATTCTCAGATACGTTCGCAGTCTGTGCATCCCACCAGATTGCTGCAGCTCCTTGTGGTTGCCATGAAGCCAAAAGTCGTTTCTGTTCATCATTCAGGTTCTGTCCTTTGAAAATTATTTCACAAGATCTTATCCATGCTTGAACTTCGATGAAGGATTCTGTTCCCTTGAAAACTTTCCCTCCCAGTGTTTGATATTCCTTACAGATAGTTGCAAAGTTCGTCCTAGGTTGAACTGGTGTAACAGGCATAACTGGTGCAACTTCTTCCACAGTTTCTACTGGAGTTTGAGTAGTGTTACGCCCATTGGTAGTGGTAGTTCCCCTAGCTCGTCCTCTTTGTCCACGGGTAGTCATTCTTACTAGCCTGAATATAACAAGTTGTCATCAAAACTCGATCGGATATTAGGATACCTACTCTATATAAACTTAAGTCGTTCATTCCTAAGTATGTATATATATATATATAATAGCATCCAACTTTTAAAATACGCTCTCTCAGCACTCACCCAAAGCCTAGGTATACGATAACCTAAGCTCTGATACCAACTGTAATGACCCAACTTTCCAGTGCTTCGGAAGTTGTATCATTATATAAGAAAAGAAGTAGATAGAAGAATAGAACTAAGAAAAGACATCAGAATCTCACAACGGAACTTAGGACAATATATTAATAGCCCAAAATATTACACATTACAAGTCAAGTACATAACATACTTCATACATAGGGATACATATTTGAGTCAAGTACATAACGTACTTCATACATAGGGATATATGTCATCGTGATTACATAATGATCACTAGTGACACTAATCTGCTGAACAATAGTACATAACATCATAACTGAACCACCATATGGATAATAGTACATAACATATGATAAGTAAGCCAACATCCCAGGGTTTGCCATCCTGCTACTCCAAGTTACGGAAAACCTGGATCACTTGTCTATTCATAACAAGTGTTATGAATACCCAAGAGTTTAAGGGAAAACACAGAAAATAAACTCCGGGTCAGTCATGGACTGGTATGAGTAAACGATTTATAAACAAGTTTGAGAAATCAAAATGATTCATAAGACCACGCCGTGAATACGGAACGAGTTTTTACCTTATGAGATCAAAACAGTGTGTGTGCCAATAAACTAGATATTATGATAATGTCTAGTGTTTCCACAAATAATTTATAATCTAGTAAAATGTTTTCATCTCACATTTTACTATATAATATACAAACAAAGCCGCTTGGCGCTTATGGGTAACGGATTTCCAACTATAACAAGGTATGGGATCACCTTCCGTCAGTGTATCTCTAGATACGAATACACGGGTTCAACAAGAACATCTTGTAACCCGGCCACACATGACCGATCACTCATTTCTCTTGAGCGTGTCGAATGTATATCACCAATGGTTGTGTACGACAACCATTTCCCGAGTCGGGACAGAATCGATAGAATAAGAAACAAGGAAAATATCTCTAGATAGGTGACGATACATCCTAATGGGAGCTAACCACATAGCCATGCTGCCTGCCCGATTTCTGTCATGTCTGGCTGTGAGGCTTGAGGCTAACTTACCACTTTCAACACGGTAATTTCTTTGAATATCACATTGTCAAAACTCGCCGATCTCTAATTGACTTTCCCAAAAATAAAATACGAGTATAAAGCAAGAGGAACGAGTTCGTCTGCCACTACGTACATATGTTTGGAAAGATCAACGTACGAGATCCGTTAGAATTACTTTGTCAGATATTCGTCTATACAAGTCGTCCTGGGTTTGGACAAACAACTAAAGAATGGATAATAATTAATCATATTTTAATCATATTTTAATTCATATTTTAATTAATCATATTTTAATTCATATTTTAATTCATGCTCAAATTAAAGAATTAAGAAATCAATTAATCATATTTTAATTCATATTTTAATTAAAGAATGGACAAACAACTAAAGAATTAAGAAATCAATTAATCATATTTTAATTCATGCTCAAATTAAGTCTCTCTCTTAAATTAGCTTCTTTTAATGCAATATGAATGGATGTATAAATGTCTTATCATTTATAATAAATCATGGATAAAGAGAGCATTTAAACCGTATTGCTAATTGAATGGATAATATGAATGGATGTATAAACATCTTATGGTGCATTCGCTTTCTATTTTTTAGTTTTCTGTTTTCGTACGTACAAAAGTACGAACGACACATATTGTAAAAAACCATCATTTTACAAAATGAAGTTAACACACAAAACAAAAAAAATAATTTTTTATCATTTTCCGTCTTTCAAGAAACAACTAAAGAATGAAGTCAAATTCATCCGTCCATCATCCTTCAGCTCGTCCATTATCCCCTCTGTTTTAAGTCTGTCACCTTCGTTACCCTTTAAATTTTGGCATGTTTCGAAATCAACGTTGAAAACTCAAAATATATAATAATTCAAACACTACGTTATATTTTGAATTACACCAAACTTCTTAAAACATGTTATATTTAAAAATGGAGGAAGTAAGAATCCGTGTTTTGTTCAGTTTAACTCAGTAGAGAGACTTGTCCAGCAGACAGTCATCTTAAATCAGACCTTCCGTTTTGGTTCTAAACCGAATATGCATAGCGACCGGCGAACAAAACATGTCACGTGACAACGAAGGCAAAGCGACAGAGCAAAGAAACGAAGGGAAAAGAAAGAGAAATGACCGACAGTAAAAAAAATATAGTGAGTTTGGTGGCTTCGTGATGCGCATCTCTCAACATCCACCGCTTCAAAAACATTCCACAAATCTCAGAAACAGAAATCCAAATCCAAATCCAAATGGATTCTAGCTTCATGGTCTACTTCTTCGTATTTGCACTCCTATTAGTGTCTGCCAAATCTGATGGTAATGCAATGTACTGTGGCACTTTTCAACACTTTTTAACTTGTTTTTATGATGTTTATAGATCTCATGTAAATTATTTGTTGGATTTTTTATGGTCTTACTTCATTGATTGTTGTCTTGCAACAGTGAAATTGCTAGATTTGTTTTAGTACATTTCCTTGCTTGGATACTTCTATGCTTAACAATATCGTGACATGTTAGGTTGGTGGAGTAATAGATTAACATTTTTTTGATTAACTATGACATGGTTAACGATTGACTAGTAACGACTGTATGATCCCTTCTTCTTTGAATTTGGTCCTCTTACTATGAGTCTAGCTAATTAATCTTGTCCTTAATTACATATGAAATGCAGATCTAGTAGGCTTAGCTTAAACTACCATTGTTTGTGCAAATTTTGTCCGTAGTTGGATTTGAGATTTGTGCATAAGTATAACTGTGCATGTGTAGTTATGTAGTTTTGCAGTTCCTATTAAGAGTGTCAAATTTTGTATGATTTCCTGCCAGCTCCCTTTTTCATGCCATGGCTATTGACTGATTGTGACCCAAATGAAGACATATTAAGAGAACTTTGTTGACTTAATAATATCAAAACCCAATGCACAGTAGTTGCTATTATGCAAGAATTTTGGAAGATGGCCTTGGGAGCCAATCTTCCCTTGGATCGAGATTCAAGATAATAATCAGGAGACTCTGTTTGTGAACTCCTTAAGATGTACAGTTAATGTAGCATATTTAACAATGTATGTTTATATATCTTTTAAGTATATTTTGATGCGATGGATTGCACTATTATATCAAAGATGGGAAATTTTATTAAATTCAATGGGATGGAAATGCTTATCAAAATGGATTCCACCATAATCATTCAAAGTGGGCTTATAAGGTTTGAAACTTTGAACATAGAAACTGTATAATATCTGATGAAAGGTCTGGATCAAACACGGTTAGAAATTCACACTCACTGCTTGAATTTGAGAAATAATCATCCCGTGCTATTTTTCGTGTTTTGGTGGAGCAATTGAATATCCGTCACACAATCATGATACTTTAATCAACTGAAAGAAAAGAAAATGTTGAATGTGCGGTGAAGATTGAATTAGTCTGGAAAGAGATTTATTTATAGATTTTAGTATGTAACATAAATTCCGAACTTTTTTTTTTTGGCAAAGTTGAGAGGGTTGCTGTTGATTTTATAACACCACTACTTTGCATTAACTGTAAATTAAGCTCCAAACAAGGATAGAGTTTACCCAACTTTAAGTCTACTCTGGATTTATTAAATGCAATTAACCAACATGAGCGTTGATTTGAGGTAATTCTAGTGTTATTAAAGAGTTTTTAAGGCTGAACACGAACCATATATATTTTACTTCATCTACCCTATAAGAAAATTTGTGTTGGACTCATATGTGCAAAGCGTATATTTGCACAATTGTCTTACCATTGGACATCAACAAGGAGTACGAAAAACAAACCAACTTGAATTTTATGATAAGTTTATTCATTCTACATAGTGATAGCATACCTCAATCAATGAAAGATAAGAAAAAGATTAATTTAACCACCTAGTTTCATTTAGTCAATTGACCAATGTTTAATATAGGCATTATACATAGTGTTGATATTGATATATAACATAGTTCAATGAATGACAGATACATCAGAAGATCTTCTTAAAGGGATAAACCTCTACCGAACATCACTGAACCTCTCCACCCTAACCGAGAACTCAAAAGCAGCTTGCTTAGCAGATCAAATAGCAGAAAATTTCAAGGGTCAACCATGCAGCAACACAACTGGATCCAACACAGTCCCTGGCACTGAGGAGCAGTTCCCTAACTTCCTCGACTTTCTACAGCATTGCAAGCTGAACGCAACTGTAACACAAGATGCGGCTATCATGCCTGCATGTGTTCCTAATCTTGAACCTGGTATGGTCTTGACAAATTACACGAAGTCGCAGTATTCGGGGAAGTTGAATGATAGTAGCTTTGCCGGGGCTGGAATCGCTGATGAAGGTGACTGGGTTGTGGTTGTCTTTAGCACTAATACCAGTACTGGTGATTTTGCTGATGCTACTTCCGATGATTCTGCTGCTTCTGGTCTTGTGGCTAGGGTTGGTTTTTGGTTTGGTTTTATGTTGTTTTTGGGTTCTTGTTGCTTTTGAACTGAGAGTTTTCTGTTGTTTAATTTTCTTCATATGTCCTCTTATTGATATTGTTTTGTTTCGTTAGTTTTTACTAGCACGAGGCAGAATCTTGTTTAATGGAGTTTATTGTATGGCTAACACAAAAGACTAGAGTTGCGTCTGTGCATTCTTCAATGGAGTTTATTGTACTTTTGGACGTGTTCATATCATTATAGATCGCGAAAGCGTCAAACTAGAAATTTAACAGCTGCATAAGAAAGACTAGAGTTGCTTCTGTGCATTCTGCAATGGAGGTTTTTTTTTTTTTTTTCCTCGTTTTTGTTGTAAAAACTGGTTTGTCGCAGTGGCTGAAGACTTGTCATTGTATGCATTCAAAGGCAGTCAAGGAGGAAATGATCTTGTTCTTTGTTGCTCGTCGTCATCGTAGATCATAAAGAATAAGAAGATAAGGTCTTGCCGCTTAGATGGGTTTGTCGCCTTAGCTGGATAAAGCAAGTTTGTTGCGGTAATCAATGCTTATCGCCGTTGTTGGTACCTGAAGTTTGTTGCTCTTAGAAGAATTCCAAAGCTCATCAGACTTGATCGATGAGGAAGAACTCGTCGATATTGGAGACATATACATCGAAGTTTTGTCGCATTCGTCCAACAAAGGAAAGCTCAGTGGATCATCAAGAGCGTCTATCAACTAGTGAGATTGTCCCACCTCAAAGCCTTAGAAGATAAGCCTCCCAAGCACGCCATTAAGCTAATCTCACATGTTAGAAACGAATCTTGCCACCATCAGACTTGCCTCTTTCGTGCGCAAGCTTTGTCATTTTCGAACGAATGTTAACCTTGTTGACCTTGGGAAGCTTGCAGCCAAGATGCCTTATCGCCACAGTACATTTAAATGTACCAAGATAAAAGAACCAAGACGACAAGAGCAGAAGCCATTGGCCAAGTAGACATGAAAGGTATGATGTATATCAATTCGATCAGCATAGCCACTTCTATAAATAGAAGTAAAGGAGTATTGTTTTAGGGGGCAATCAATTCTCTCCTCACTCTATTATCATTGTCTGCTCTTCTCACAATTGTAAACTCTAAATCAAATTGAGGATAGATCCAATTGGGATTGTAACTCATAATTATTCAATAAAGAATGTGACATAGCTATATTTTACTCGCATCTATGTTGGATTATCAAGCTTGGTCAATTCATTTCGTGGAAACTAACATTAAATGGACCTAAGTGGGTTCCATTATGATCATGTTCTATAAATGATCTTCATCATATCTTCAAATGGAGAATATATAGGATGATTGTTACTATCATCAGATCATCTATTTGGATAACTACTTCTCATTTTTACTTAAACACATTTTGTGACGGCCCGCCCCGCACCAACCGACATTTACTCCAAAGGTGCGTTGTACACATGTCCAGTTAACACGGAACGGGTCGTCAGAAGGAAAGGGAAGAAGGAAATGAACTAATCAAAGAACTTGTAGAATGTCTCACAGCGCATGGAACAAAATATAATAATAATAATATACTTGACATAAAACAGACGAGACAGTGCATAAGCTGAAAACTAAACCAACATAGCGGCGGAAATCCAAATACAGCTTATTACAACTTTCCGAATTTACTGTCTCTAAACAAAAGAAAGGTAAAGTAGAAGATGCACGACTAATGCCCAAGCAGTGATCTTCAACAACACAGGGAGAATACTATATATATCATACGTGGAAGCCTCCTGCTCGTCTCCAGATCAGCTACTCGCGCACCACCAGCTAACCTGTCTCTAGTCTGCTCGTGTGAGCACCCAGAGTAATAAGAGGAGACATAAAACTCTGGGTCAAACATAAAGCCTGGTATGAGCGATAAGCAACAAAACATAACAATAACAGGTATAATCCAATCATACCTGAATCTGGACCTGCAACCAAAGAGTTAGCACTACATACCGTACAATACTCTAAGGTGCCACTAACATACTATGTAAGAGATACGGGGGTGGGGTGTGCATGTCATAGTGGTGTCAGACAATCAAGCATAGCAATCATCCTCACATCCCTCACTCAGTGCGTAAGGCATACGATATCCACTACTTTGGTCACCTAATACTTTGGGCCATGACGGAATCCAATCCCGTGTAACTATCACTACAAGCCCACCATCCATCTCTCAGTGGTGAACCAAAGTTATGAATACCGACAACCCCTTTGCACACGTCCCGCAACAAAGCCCAACCATGAAGTGAACTCATTGGTTCCCAACTGGATCATGAGCTCTAACTTCCCATTTGGACTACCTTTGCATCTCGGGTTATGGGTCATCACTGGGTCGGTTCGGGTTCCCCTTCTAGCTATCGGTTCGGGTCGGGTCCTCTACTTTGAATTGGTTCGGTTCGTAGTCTTCTCCTGTAGCGGTTCGGTTCGGGTCCACAGCGTTGCATTGGTTCGGGTCCACAGCGTTGCATCGGTTCGGGTCGGGTGTCCCACTTCGGGTCGGGTCGGGTGCCATCTCCCATCCAGCTCATGCTTCCGCTCCGATCAGCTCCCTCGCCCTTCATTTGTTCCGATCTGATCCTCCTCCTTTAGTCGCTATGATCCTCCTCCTTTAGCCGATCTGATCCTCCTCCTTTAGCCGATCCGAACCCAATATTGCTAGCATGGCCTTCCTTTTTGCGAGATTTCCCAAGTGCCAAGTTCCGATCCGATCGAATCCCTTGCCCAGTTCACTTATCCGATCTGAGCCCCCACATCCGATCCGATCCGAAAACCTGCACAACTTTCTGCAACTTTTTCCAGCAACTTGTTCACGTCATTCGACGACGTTTTCGACCAATCTAACTATACTAATCAACCACAAATCATTCCAAACAATCATAACAACATAGTAAACTAACCACAAACACCAAAACAATGAATTTATATGTCAAAATGGATCAAATATACCCAAAACCCCATAATTTCCCTTAAGCATGTTTAAGCAAAACTAATCATAGGGTTAACAAAACTTAATCAAATTAAACCAAATCTCTACCAGAGGCATAAAATATTATTTTCGACTTTATAGATATTTTTCCAAAATTTATTAGTGCATAAATTCGCTAATCTTCACTAATTACCCTTAATTAACTGTAATTAGTGTCAAAACAATGCTAATCACTCACCTTGACCACAAATAAGATTCTCAGAACTGAAATCTCGCTGATTTGGGTGAATACTGATGTCTAACCGCAGCTCTAACCTTGCTTTCGTGTTTTCTCTCCTTAATTTGATGTAGATTAAGCCAAAACTTGATTAGAAAGTGATTAGAAGATGATTTGGGTGTTGGAGGCCATTGCTAGAGTTCCAAGAATGAAAGTGGCGGCTGAAAGAAATGTTTTCTAACCCTAACCAGCCCCTATACATCTCCAATCCCGAAATCCCCTTTGGGCCTACCTGCTAATTACCCAATTAAGCCCAATTAAGTTGTTTTTCGCTATCTGAAACTTGTTTCAGCCATATCTCCCAAACGGTGAGTCCGTTTGGCTAATGTGACCACTCTACGGAATTGTAAACCATCATCCGGAGCCAATGGAAGTGGTTTCAGGTCAAAATTCTTGTCCAGTCAAAAGTTATGGCCAAAACTGTACCAACTAGGGGTAAAATGGTCATTTAAAAATCGAAAAAAATCATGAACATGGGAAATGACCCCAATAGTCGTCTCCCAAAGTTACATGACCATACGACTTCGTATGTGAAATAAATAAATATTCTACGATCCTATGATGCGTAGAATACGGGTCGTTACACTCTCCCCCCCTTAAGAAATTTCGCCCCCGAAATTCCCTAATCAAAACGCACAAAGGGTCTCACGTGCCTATCAACCATAAAACAACAATCAACATGCCAAACAAGTCTATCCTAGCATGCGGTTTACTAACAAGGGAAGAAACTATCACTACCAAACCCTTACCAGGCAAAGAGTTCTGGATACTTCTTCCCTATATCCTCCTCTGTTTCCCAAGTACAGTCTTTTTCATTCTCACCCCACTAGACTTTGACTAGTTTCACCGCCTTCCTTCGAAGCTGCTTCGTATCGTTCCCAACAATACGCATAGACTTGCGGTTCCCAACCGCCTCGAGTTCAGCTTCGATGTTATCCAACTGATCAGGTGAAATAGCCACACTAGGGTCGTGCACGAATTTCCTTAACTGGGAAACATGAAATACGTTGTGAACTCCCGCCATCTTGTCAGGTAGCTCTACTTCATATGCCAAATTCCCAACTTGCTCGAGGACTGGGAATGGGCCAACAAATCTTGGTGCTAACTTACCTCTCCAACCAATCCGAATCACATTCTCTATGGAGAGATCTCGACGAACACCAAGTCGTTAACGAAGAATTCCAAATCTCTTCGTCTCTTGTCGAGATAAGTCTTCTGCCTATCTTGGGTAGCCTTCATTCTCTAATATACAATTTACTCAAATACCATCATGACCTGACCTGGTCCTTGGTAAACCATCAATATAATACATTTGAGACTTGTTCTCAACGGTTGTGACAAACCACTAGGCTTCTTTTTGCTCAACTTTAACTAACTGGCAATTTATGCATTTGGACATAAACTTCCCAACGTCTTTCCTTATCCTTTCCCAGTAGTAGGTCTAATCCATGTCTCAATACATTTTGTTACCACCGGGATTCATAGTCAATTTCGAGCGATGATATGCTCTAAGCATTTCATCTCTCAGTCCATCTACGTTGGGTACAACTAGTCCCTTATTCTTTCGAAGCCACCCTTCTCGATCAAATCCTTACCTGATCATTCTCTTTCCATCGATACCCATCTCTACCCTAGAGATGGTTTCCAATAGATTAGGATCGTCCTTCTAACTGGAAACAATCCACTCAATCAAAATCGATCTAATCGTCAAGCTTACTAGTGTTTCTGAATCCAATTCACTCTTGGGCCCGAAATCATATCCTATGATATACTTTAGTTGCTTCCATCCTAGAGACAAAACCCCTAAACTGGCATGTCTCCTACTTAATGCAACTATTACCGCGCCCAAATCCTTTACTATGATCACTCTGCCCCATGGAGTCATGGCGGCTCCACTGCACTGATCCATAGCCACTAGTCCTTTGCTATGTCCACTTTACCCCTCGAGTCATGACGACTCTACTGCACTGGCTCATAGTTCTACTACAATCACTTTGTTACCCATCGCTGGAACCCTACAGGTGATAGTCTACTCAAGAGAAGAAAATAGGAACAACATAGCAACCATAACATCCATCAAACAAGTCCTACCTATCACCTGCTAAATTGATAAACACATCGACACCTACATGACTGGTCTAACCAATCCCAATATGTCGATTCTAGTATGTCTGGTCCAACCAACATCAATAATTAATGGAAGCCCAGCCTCCATACATACACCGATGCCTACTTGACTGGTCCAACCAATCCCAGGCCAATGGAAGCCCCGCCTCCCTACGGACTACCGTACGTCCAACGTACGTTTATCCTCCAAGGATAATTAAACTAATGGAAGCCCAGCCTCCAATAGGACTACCGTACGTCCAACGTACGTTTATCCTCCAATGATAACTAGATCACGTCCAACGGATCCAAGGTAACGGGCGTCCCCAGATACCCCTGCTTTTAGTCCTCCTAAAATACTTGAGTCCAACCCAAGTCTATCCATTATCTTGCTGCCCTCTCGAGTCCAACTCGAGCTGAATCCAATTCCTTGCAGCCTTCTCGATTCCAACTCGAGTCAATCTATAACTCAAACCCAGTCTTGAGTATCCATTAGTGACAAACTCTAGTCCAACGTGAGTCGTCTCCCTATTCGTTGCATCTCCAAGATCAACGAACACCCATTTTCTTTTACGAGTTCAAGTCCAACTTGAATCGCCCTAATCTTCGTTGTATCCTCCATGATCAACGAACACATCCTATTTCTTCAAAGTTCTACTATCCAATAGAGAACATCAACATAGGGTCCTAAACAATCCATTACTTTGCATCTTTGCCGAGTCCCACTCGAGCAATCTCATAACCCTATCGAGTCTAACTCTGGGCAGTCTATATCATTGAACAGTCTCATCATGTTCCGTCTGCCCATCACTCCTCGAGTAAACCAAGATATCATCCAATGAAAAATCACAACAACTATTTACCCCTCACGCAAACCATCCTAGTCGAAATCGACATTCCCCAAGCACAAGCCCCAAAGGCCTAAACCAATATCAGACAAGCACCCAAGTAACATCTCCTCCGAGTTCGGACAATCCACATGAGGTGATACTAGCAAAACAATCTAGCACTGGAGTACTCATTTGCCTCCCAGAGACAACTGGAACTTATTACAACGATAACCTCTTAGCTTCCTTAACTCCAGTTACTATCGCCATCACTAGGTAGGTACCTAATACCACCCTATTCCTTTGGAGTAGATCGACTCCCCAAAATAATGCTAAACCCAGTAAAGCCCAAAACAAAGCAATCACAAGGAAACATACATCCATGACTCGATAAGACCACATTAACAAATCATGCCAAACTAGTCGAACCACCAATCGGGTTCGTCACTACTAAAGGTCTATCGACTAACTCAGGTTTGTCAAACAAAACCCGATCAAAACATCTTAAATAGAAAGCATACCTCGAAGAACGACACCTTTTTCCTTCTACGCCGCAGTTGGGGCATTTGACGAAGAAGGAACAGCGTTGATAGCATACGCTTTCACAATCTGCTTCTCCCTAGGAGGTTCTGGGCAATCATCCTTGTGATGTCCCGCCTGGCCGCAGTTAAAGCACTTCCTTTCCCCAGGATTTTCTCGACAATCTCTGGCATAGTGGCCCTTCTTGCCACAACTAAAGCATTCGCCATCTTTCTTATTTTTCTTATTCTGACCATCCTTGGTCGGGTTCTGCTTCCTCTTGTTCTGAGAATTCTTCTTGCCTTCACCGCTTGCTTGCGGCTTTGGCTCCTCTGTAGATGCCGTAGCAACCTCAGTCTTCGACTTAGGGAAAAGGCTCTCTGACCTTAATGCCTTTCCTACAATAGACTCGACCGTCTCATCGATATGGTTTATAAGTCTTTCCCCCAAGTACCCATCCAAGCCAGTTATGAACTTCTCGTTCTTCTTTTCGACTGTATCGATAAGGGACCATCCATATTTCGATAAAGTGTCGAATTCGGCGATATACTCCGAGACTGCTCTACCGTTCTGCTTAAGCTCCAAGAACTTCCGGAACAGTTCTGATTTATGAGCAGCTGGAATAAACTTATCACAAAAGCGAGTCTTAAACTGATTCCAAGTAACTTGATCCTCTGGAGTAGCTATCTTAATGGCATTCCACCAATTCATCGCTCGCCCTTGCAGCTGACGAGACGTTAGCCTTCTCTTCATCGCATCCTCAAGACCCAAGTCGTCGAAGATACGATCACAGCTATCCAACCAATCCTGAACATCTGTGGCCGACTCCGTTCCATGGAACGACTTCCCACCAAGGTTAGTGTAATCCTTGCACAACTTGGCGAAATCGACCCTAGGCGCCTGCACTACTGGACCACCACCATTTCCGGGATTGGGAACTGCTCCCCGAACATCCCTAAGCATCTCCCTCATGAAGTTAGTGAACATTGTCCTCATGTCAGGAGCATTCCCATGGTTGGTCCCTCTACCAACACCCCTGGTGTCTCTACTCATCGTCAATCTGAAAAAGGGAAACGATTAACGACCCCATAATGGTGCTAGTGTAGTACGACTTCATCCTTATACTACTAATAGTGTATATATATATATATAGCTTTTGAAATCCAAAGTAATCACAAATACGCGCTCTCGTATACATAATATCTCTCCCTAGTGTCTTTCCCTAGGTTAACTACGCAACCTAGAGCTCTGATACCAAGTGTGACGGCCCGCCCCGCACCAACCGACATTTACTCCAAAGGGCGCTGTACACATGTCCAGTTAGCACGGAACGGGTCGTCAGAAGGAAAGGGAAGAAGGAAATGAACTAATCAAAGAACCTGTAGAATGTCTCACAGCGCATGGAACAAAATATAATAATAATAATATACTTGACATAAAACAGACGAGACAGTGCATAAGCTGAAAACTAAACCAACATAGCAGCGGAAATCCAAATACAGCTTATTACAACTTTCCAAATTTACTGTCTCTAAACAAAAGAAAGGTAAAGTAGAAGATGCACGACTAATGCCCAAGCAGTGATCTTCAACAACACAGGGAGAATACTATATATATATCATACGTGGAAGCCTCCTGCTCGTCTCCAGATTAGCTACTCGCGCACCACCAGCTAACCTGTCTCTAGTCTGCTCGTGTGAGCACCCAGAGTAATAAGAGGAGACATAAAACTCTGGGTCAGACATAAAGCCTGGTATGAGCGATAAGCAACAAAACATAACAATAACAGGTATAATCCAATCATACCTGAACCTGGACCTGCAACCAAAGAGTTAGCACTACATACCGTACAATACTCTAAGGTGCCACTAACATACTGTGTAAGAGATACGGGAGTGGGGTGTGCATGTCATAGTGGTGTCAGACAATCAAGCACAGCAATCATCTTCACATCCCTCACTCAGTGCGTAAGGCATACGATATCCACTACTTTGGTCACCTAATACTTTGGGCCATGACGGAATCCAATACCGTGTAACTATCACTACAAGCCCACCATCCATCTCTCAGTGGTGAACCAAAGTTATGAATACCGACAACCCATTTGCACACGTCCCGCAGCAAAGCCCAACCATGAAGTGAACTCATTGGTTCCCAACTGGATCCTGAGCTCTAACTTCCCATTTGGACTACCTTTGCATCTCGGGTTATGGGTCATCACTGGGTCGGTTCGGGTTCCCCTTCTAGCCATCGGTTCGGGTCGGGTCCTCTACTTTGAATTGGTTCGGTTCGTAGTCTTCCCCTGTAGCGGTTCGGTTCGGGTCCACAGCGTTGCATCGGTTCGGGTCCACAGCGTTGCATCGGTTCGGGTCGGCTGTCCCACTTCGGGTCAGGTGTCCCACTTCGGGTCGGGTCAGGTGCCATCTCCCATCCAGCTCATGCTTCCGCTCCGATCAGCTCCCTCGCCCTTCATTTGTTCCGATCCGATCCTCCTCCTTTAGCCGCTCTAATCCTCCTCCTTTAGCCGATCCGATCCTCCTCCTTTAGCCGATCCGATCCCAATATTGCTAGCATGGCCTTCCTTTTTGCCAGATTTCCCAAGTGCCAAGTTCCGATCCGATCGAATCCCTTGCCCAGTTCACTAATCCGATCTGAGCCCCCACATCCGATCCGGTCCGAAAACCTGCACAACTTTCTGCAACTTTTTCCAGCAACTTGTTCACGTCATTCGACGACGTTTTCGACCAATCTAACTATACTAATCAACCAAAAATCATTCCAAACAGTCATAACAACATAGTAAACTAACCACAAACCCCAAAACAACGAATTTATATGTCAAAATGGATCAAATATACCCAAAACCCCATAATTTCCCTTAAGCATGTTTAAGCAAAACTAATCATAGGGTTAACAAAACTTAATCAAATTAAACCAAATTTCTACCAGAGGCATAAAATATTATTTTCGACTTCATAGATATTTTTCCAGAATTTATTAGTGTATAAATTCGCTAATCTTCACTAATTACCCTTAATTAACTGTAATTAGTGTCAAAACAATGCTAATCACTCACCTTGGCCACAAATAAGATTCTCAGAACTGAAACCTCTCTGATTTGGTGAATACTGATGTCTAACAGCAGCTCTAACCTTGCTTTCGTGTTTTCACTCCTTAATTTGATGTAGATTAAGCCAAAACTTGATTAGAAAGTGATTAGAAGGTGATTTGGGTGTTGGAGGCCATTGCTAGAGTTCCAAGAATGAAAATGGCAGCTGAAAGAAATGTTTTCTAACCCTAACCAGCCCCTATACATCTCCAATCCCGAAATCCCCTTTGGGCCTAGCTGCTAATTACCTGATTAAGCCCAATTAAGCTGTTTTTCACTATCTGAAACTTGTTTCAGCCATATCTCCCAAACGTTGAGTCCGTTTGGCTAATGTGACCACTCTACGGAATTGTAAACCATCATCCGGAGCCAATGAAAGTGGTTTCAGGTCAAAATTCCTTTCCAGTCAAAAGTTATGGCCAAAACAGTACCAACTAGGGGTAAAATGGTCATTTAAAAATCGACAAAAATCATGAACATGGGAAATGGCCCCAATAGTCGTCTCCCAAAGTTACATGACCATACGACTTCGTATGTGAAAGAAATAAATATTCTACGATCCTATGATGCGTAGAATACGGGTTGTTACACATTTTATCAATTATGTCATATGAATGCTCGATAAGGTTATGAATCCATATAGGCTTATCAACTTTATACTGCTAACCTATAAACTTAGTCGACAGGAATCAAAGAAGCATCGTTCATCACATTATCCCTTATCGATGAGCTATGTGAACAATAATAAATGATTCTTTGTATTGAAGGCTTTTCCAACTAAGCCGATAATTCATAAGGGCTAGTAATCCATATGTGATAAACTACATCAATAAGGTCGATAAAAACATGTTATCGAACAATTCGACAAGGATACTGTTGAGAAACAATGACTGAGTCACGTACTTGGTCGCTTTCTTGAAGACGATTCGGCGATCTGGCCGGTGGTGCAAAACCAGTTCGTACTTTCGCCGCCGCCTCTAGAATAAAAGAGCCTCTGAAATAATAACTGATTTGCTTTGCACAACAAATCAGTGCAAATTTGCACTTTCGAAAATAAAAATACTGCTCGAAAATTTCAGGAAGAATACTTTAATGGCGGAGGTAAAAACTGTGTTTTTTGTTATATTATTTTCGTCTACAACTGAAGATAATATATAGATGGGGATTAGGGCTGAACGAAAATACTGGGCAGTAGATAAATCTGCTAAAATACCGGGTCAATATTTTACCGCTTCAAATAAAAGTCGGCTCAGAAATATATCTCGTATTTACAAAAAAAAGCAGTTCGAAAAAGGCAATTCTTTTTCTAGTCCAAAAATATAAGTGTTCACACCACAAAGCCAAGCCCAAGCCCGAGCCCGAACCGAGCCGGGCCGGGTCGAGTCGAGTCGGTCGGTCGCGCGCGTGTGTGGTGGTCATGATGCATGGTCTCCCTCCTCACAACAAAGCATACATTGGGAGCCCAAGGCCCCAACATGACTTCTTAGAAACAAGTATAAATACTTGCATCTTTCTTATAATCCCATGATGTGGGACTATTCACATATAGGAACTATTCATACACTTATTTCAATATTTTTAATAATTCACAAATTATTTTCAATAATCCTCCACTTGAATTTTTAAAAATATCTTCAAGCAGTTTCTAAAATTATATAAGATTGTGCATAAACAAAGGTGTCATCCTACTTGAACCTTTGCATAGTGAATAAGATTCAGTTTTTATTAGAGTGACACGTAGTCTTGAACTCTATTCCTGAAATCAAACCACACACAACCTTTTCTATGGTGCAATCAAATAAGCCTGTGCATTTATGGCCATGCACATCTATCCCAGTTTAGTGAACGCTCTAGAAGTTTTGCCCAAAACTCCATAGGAAACAGCCACATTTCCACATTCACATAGGTGAGTCTATCAAGAGTACTCCTAAAGGTAGGTACTCCACTCCGAATAGAGTATAGATCTCATTAAGAGTTTCTATCAACTCATCCTCTAATCACTTCAGGAATACATGCTTCTTGGTTTATTAAATAGCATGTTCAACTCCTATCACTACACAATTTGTTTTTACCCATTGAACCTATTTCTTGGGATCTCCAGTCATTTAGGTCGGGTTACCATTGTGCGTGACTCAACAATCTAAGGGCAACAGTCACATTCTTTTAGAAGAATTAAGGACTTTCTCTTTGGGCAGTCCTTTCGTCAAAGGATCTGCCAAATTTTCATCACTACGTACATAATCCACTCTAACGGTACCTGAGGAACGTAGTTCTCTAACCGTGATGTGCTTACGACGTATTTGTCGTCTCTTACCGTTATAATAAAAGTTCTGAACTTTTGCAATAGCCGTGGTACTATCGCAATGTATCAACACAGCTGGTATCGGTTTTTCCCATAAGGGAATCTCAGCTAGCAGATTTCTCAAATACTCTACTTCTTCACTAGTTGTGGCTAGTGCTATCATCTCAGACTCCATAGTAGACTGAGCCAAAATAGTCCGTTTCTTGGATTTCCAAGAGACAGCTCCTCCCGCGATGCTAAATATATAGCCACTGGTCGCTTTAGAATCATCAGATAAAGTATTCCAGTCTGCATCTGAATATCCTTCAAGTACAGGTGGAAACTTCTCATAATGTATTCCAAGGTTCATAGTTCGTTTAAGGTATCTCATTACCCTTTCAATAGCATGTCAGTGCTCTATACTAGGTCTACTGGTAAACCTGCACAATAATCCTACGACATAGGCAATGTCGGGTCTAGTACAATCAGTGGCATACCGAAGGCTGCCAATGATGCTCACATAATCAGTCTGTCTTACACCTTCACCAGTGTTCTTAAATAACTTTACACTTGGATCATATGGTGTACATGCAGGTTTACAGTCAAAGTAATTATATTTCTTCGGTATCTTCTCAATGTAATGAGATTGATCCAAAGAAATTCCCTTTTCTGACCTAGTAATCTTAATACCAAGGATTATACTCGCCTCACCTAGATCTTTCATATCAAAATTGGCACTTAATAAGGATTTGACTGAATTTATGGCATGAATGTTTGACCCAAAGATGAGTAGGTCATCTACATAAAGACATATAATAGTGCAAATGTCATTCTTAGATTTGTAATAAATGCATTTGTCACTTTCATTAACTTTAAAACCATGTGAAATGATTAAGTTATCAAATTTTTCATGCCATTGTTTAGATGCTTGTTTTAAACCATATAATGGTTTATCTAATTTGCATACTTTATGTTCTTGACCATGTACTACAAATCCTTCAGGCTGGTCCATATAGATTTCTTCGTCTAATTCACCGTTTAAAAATGCGGTTTTAACATCCATTTGGTGTATTAGTAAATTATGAATTGAAGCAAGTGAGATTAATACCCTAATGGATGTTATTCTAGTTACAGGTGAAAAAGTGTCAAAGAAATCTATATTTTCTTTTTGTCTAAAACCTTTAGCTACTAGTCTTGCTTTGTATTTATCAATAGTACCATCAGATTTTAATTTCTTTTTAAGCACCCATTTACAGCCTATAGATTTACAACCAGGGGGTAAATCTGCCAAATGCCAAATCTTATTGGATTCCAGAGAATCCATCTCATCATTTACAGCCTCTTGCCAAAAATCGACATCTAAAGGAGATAGGGCCTCTTGGAGGTTTAAGGGATCCTCCTCTATAGTAAAAGCACAAAAATCCAAACCAAAATCTTTTACGGTTCTTGTTCTTTTACTTCTTCTAGGTTCAGCTTCAGAACTTTTATTAAGTTCTGTTCTAATAGGCATACTTGAAGTGCCCCCACTATTCCTTAATTTAAAAGGAAATTTTGTTTCATAAAAATCGGCATCATTTGATTCAATTATGTTATGTGCATTTATATCATAAAATCGATATGCTTTGCTATTAATAGCATAGCATATAAATACACATTCTTATGCTTTACTTGCCAAATTTATTCTCTTAGGGTATGGGATGCGAACATATGCTAAACAACCCCAAGTTCTAAAGTATGATACATTGGGTTTATGATTCTTTAAAATTTCATAAGGTGAAATTTTATTCTTAGATTTGGGGATTCTATTTAGAACATAGCATACAGTCAATAAAATATCCCCCTACCAATGTTTTGCTGCATCAGAATTTAATAGGATGGCAACTACTAATTCGGTAAAAGTCCTATTTTTTCTTTCATCTTTACCGTTCATTTTAGGTGAATAGAGTGCAGTTCTCTCATGTACAATACCATGTAATTTATGGAAGTCCAGAATTGAATTAGATTCATATTCTGTTCCCTATCACTATGAAGTCTCTTAATTTTCCTATTTGTTTGATTCTCAATTTCAGTTTTAAACATTTCAAAAGCATCACTTTTATTTTTCAAAAGGTAAACATATGTGAAATCAGAACAATCATCAATAAAACTGATAAAATATCGATGTCCATGTCTGGTCAAAGTGCCATCAAGTTCACATATGTCATAATGAATCAAATCTAAGGGTTCCGATTCTCTATCAACAGATTTATGAGATTTCTTAGTGATTTTTGCTTGTGTACAGAATTCACATTTATCAGGTTCAGATTTTGACATCTTAGGTATCATATCTAGGGTGCTCATGTTATGAATTATTCGTTTATTAACATGACATAATCTAGAGTGCCAAATATTAAAATCACACAACGTATAAGCAGAATTATTCACTTTATTAGATTCAACATTTAATTTAAACATTCCCTCACAAGCATAACCCTTTCCTACAAAATTCCCTTATACCCCATGGTATACACATCAGCTCCAATAAATTGAGTAAAGCCTGCCTTATTAAGGAGAAAGCCAGAAACCAGATTCTTCCTCATCTCTGGAGTATGCAAAACATCATTAAGAATCACAGTCTTTCCAGAGGTAAACTTGATCTCCACATTTCCAACCCCTGCAACTTTAGTGGTATGAGAATCTCCCAACAACACTTTCTGATCATCAGCAGCCGTGTATGTGGTGAACATATCACGATCATAGCAGACATGGCGAGAAGCACCAGTGTCTACCCACCAATCCTCTAATCCACCAACAAGGTGAATCTCAGTAATCATAGCCTTAAGAGGTTCTTCAGTCAAGTTCTCCTGTGGTGCAGAGCTTGGCCTGTTTCGACACTTTCGTGCCATATGACATGGTTTTCCACAATTGTAACATAGAAACAACTGTCCAGAGTCATTCTTTGGGGTTGGTTTCTGCTGTCCTTTTGGGTTTCCTTGCGGATTCCCATTCTGTTTGTTGCGCCTGTTCTGATTCTTAAATGATTTCTGATTTGGTTTCAGAACAGCGGATGTGGTCTTCTTAGTGTTGTTGTTTGAGAAAACCAGCACTTCCTCTTTCTGGTCCTATTTATGTGCCTCCTCCTCAATACGGAGACGAGTGATCAAGCTCTCTAAGGAAAATTCCTTAGCCTTATGTCGTAGGAAATTCTTAAAGTCTTTCCAACCTGGGGGCAGTTTGTCAATAATAACAGCAACTTGAAACTGTTCGTCCAAAACCATACATTCGAAGATGATCTCATGAGCTATTTTCTGAAGCTCATGAGACTGCATCTCTACTGACCTGTCGTCTGTCATCTGATACTTGAGATAGCGGCTCACAGCATGCTTCTTTGCCCCTGCCTCCTCTGTATCGTATTTCTTCTTTAGCGCTTCCCAGATTTCCTTCGCTGTCTTGTCGTCCGAGTTGTAGTAATCATACAGATCATCGCTGAGACCATTAAGAATGAAATTTCTACACAGATAGTCTTGCTCAATCCAGTTCTGTTGCTGTTTTGCTTGTTCAGTCCAGGAAGCCATCCGCACTTCATCAGTTCCGTCAGGTTTGTCTGGCCACTGCGGTTTGTCGGTGGTTAGAGCAGCAGCCACCTTTCTCATCGTCAGGTAGAACTCCGTCTTCTGACGCCATCGTTTGAAGTGCAGACCTTCGAAACGGAATGGGGTAGTAGTCACCAATGGGATCTGGAAAGCAGAGGTAGGAGCAGCATCATCTATGTTTGATGTCGAAGCCATTGTTTTGATTCATCTTCAAATTGTTGGGAAATAATGGTTGAGTCATGTACTTGGTCGCTTTCTTGAAGACGATTCGGCAATCTGGCCGGTGGTGCAAAACCAGTTCGTACTTTCACCGCCGCCTCTAGGATAAAACAACCTCTGAAATAATAACTGATTTTCTTTGCACAACAAATCAGTGCAGATTTGCACTTTCAAAAATAAAAATACTGCTCGAAAATTTCAGGAAGAATATTTTAATGGCGGAGGTAAAACTATGTTTTTTGTTATATTATTTTCGTCTACAACTGAAGATAATATATAGATGGGGATTAGGGCTGAACGAAAATACTGGACAATAGATAAATCTGCTAAAATACCGGGTCAATAGTTTACCGCTTCAAATAAAAGTCGGCTTAGAAATATATCTCGTATTTAAAAAAAACACAGTTCGAAAAAAGCAATTTTTTTCTAGTCCAAAAATATAAGTGTTTACACCACAAAGCCAAGCCCGAGCCCGAACCGAGCCGGGTCGAGTCGAGTCAGTCGGTCGCGCGCGTGTGTAGTGGTCATGATACATGGTCTCCCTCCTCACAACAAAGCATACATTGGGAGCCCAAGGCCCCAACATGACTTCTTAGAAACAAGTATAAATACTTGAATCTTTCTTATAATCCCATGATGTGGGACTATTCACATATAGGAACCATTCATACACTTATTTCAATATTTTTAATAATTCACAAATTATTTTCAGTAGATCCCTTGCTCTTGTCTGTTGGAATTAAAATCATCGATAGAAGTTACCTATCGACCCCGATGATAAGGGTTAATGGTCCTTACATGACAAGGAGTATTTTTTTAATTACAAAACATCCACATGTGTGATAAATTCAATTCACATTCGTTTCAGAAACTTATAAATGAAATCTTTACTTCAATAAAAAAATCTAGAGCTCCACCCAATTGGTAAGGCAAAGAACTTCCAATTCTTTTGGTCTGTTAAGTCACCTGGGGTGTTAAACCATTTTTTAGTTAATGTGTTCGACTCTAGGAAGAGGGATCGAACCTCCGAACCCCCTTTATATTTCAACAAAAATCATTCAATGCATCAATTAAATATGTCCAACATCGAACTATGTTGGAAAGAAGATATAGCTCCTTGCTTCGATCCAAATAAAGTGAAGCATGTGCAACCTTCTAAAATAGGACAACCTACTCCTAGTGAAATAAAGATCAGAATATCAACATAGCAACTTGAGATGATGAAAGGATTACTTTAAAAGGCTTTTTTCCAAAAATCTTCTAAGCTTACTGAAGGAGAAGAAGCTGAGTCTTCAAAGCAAATTTTGAATCCTTCTCTATTCAAGAATAAGGAGAAGAGGCATATGGAAGAAGCGCAGAAGGTGAAGCTTTGGAAAAGGATCGTAAAAAAGCTCTCATGTGGATTATCAAGAAGAATGGGAAATGAAACAACTGAACAGTTTGGAAGTTCAATGTCCGAAGAATACAAGCAAACAAAGAGAATTAACATAATCAGGAAAGCTTACTATGAAGGAATGGGATGCCCCAAAATCAAATAAGGTGTGGAAAGAAACTCAGAATATAAGAATAATACCTTCAAGGACAGCTTTTCCTTGATCGGTTGGCAATTGACACTGAAGAGGTGTAGTTTCCAAAGCAAAGTTTTAACCACTTGGCCCACTCCTAGCAAGTTTTGGGCATCGCTTCGTATGATGTCCTTCCACTTCGCAGTTGTAACATTTTCCTTTGAAACTTTCTTTTATCAAGCTAACTCTGCAATCCTTGCCCTCATGGCCTTTTATGTAACGTCTTCCATGCACTTTAGCTTCCCTCTTGAACTTTCCCTTTGTCATCTTATTTTTCTTGAACCAAAAGCTTCATTTCTTATTCTCTCCTTTCTTTGCAACGCTCTTACATCTTTATTTTTTAACCTCTTTTCTCTCTTTTACCATAGTATAAAGAATAGAAGTCTCAACCAAAACCTTGAACATTGCTCCAAAGGGCACTTGTGCTAACAATGTCTATCTCATAGGTGAGGCCAGTTCTTTCACAAATCTCAGTGACTTATTCATAGGTATATCCACCAATCCTCTTCCAAACTTAGCCTGGTCAGTATACTTCGTGATATATTCACTCATGGAGGAATCTCCCTATCCGAAATTTGTAAACTTGTCTATCTATAGGCTAACCTCAGAATTAGTCAAAAATTTATTCTCAAATCATGCCTTGAAACTCGTTCCATGTAAATATTTTTCCTGTATTTTCCTCAAAGACCATGTTCCACCACTCCAATGCTTCTCCCTTATGATGCCATGCTACTATCCTCTTTCTTAGTTGGTCTTCCTATCCAACGGTCTCAAAGATGCTATCACACTCAGATAGTCATGACATGACTCCAAGAAACCCGTTCGTTCCATAAAATGCTTTACCTCGAAGATTTACGAAGTCTTTACATAAGCGAGGAAAATTGAAGGCTACTTCACCAGGTGGGCATGCGGGTTCAGCTGGGGTATCTGGAGGAACATGGACTTGTTCCACAATCCTAAGGCACCGTTGGAACCACTTGCGTACTAGTCTCTTTGGATTAAGGTTCCCTTAATTGAGTTAATTATCAGCCATGTCTACTATCTATAAGTGGAAACCTTTAGTGGGAAATCCCAAGATAGTATTTACGGCAAATGAAAAATGAAGAAAGATTGCTTAACGTAAAAGCATATGTTTTAAGAGGGTTGAGTGTGTGTGTATGTGTGTGTGTGTGTATTTAAAAATATTTTTCAAATAACAAAAGTGTCTCTCATTATTAAGTTTTCCCCATAATCGGGTAACATGGGCTCTGATACCAAGTATAACAACCCATCCGGAATGGGCCTAATCCTGACCCAAAAAAGACCCATCGGAATTTAGAGTTGCTCTAAATAGGTCTTTAGTTTCTATAAGATATAAATTCAATATAGCCAAACTAAAATGAAATCCAAACTCGCAACATAACGGGTAAAGTATAATATTAAATAAGATGTACCTTTCCGTAAAACCATAATATTATCAAGATACAACACAAGCACAAAGTCATAAATGTTGAGTCCATGGTTTTAAATCTCGAATATCGGTTGCGTTTTGTCTCGTGAATTTTATAGACTTAATCTCTTATCGGGGGATATCTCGGACGAGATGAGTCTAACTCGGGAGTTCGCCTCGGATTTCCATCTTGGGTCTGAAAGTTCATATTGGAACAATCTCAGTGTATATGATATGTTAAAAAATGATATTTTATAAAATGATTTTTATGAATGCTATTAAAAACATAGTAACTTAAACTTGAACTACAAGTAACTTTATTATTCTTTATTTCATGAAAGATCATTCATACTCTAATTCGCAATATGCTTAAAATAGAAATATTTTTAGACATAAAACATTAAAAAGATCCAAAACTTTAAAAAATTCAACATAAATAGACCATAAAATACATAATTTCATAGGTAACATGTATGTAAAAAGACGAATATGAAAATCATAAGCATTGTAGAACATATATGAACATACAATATGGTCATTTAACATGTAAAATAATAAAGGATTATCATAGCTAGATTTAAGTTTTTAATTATTGTTCTAGTTCAGGCATAGATTTAAATTTTAACCAAAAAAACTAAGATCTCGGACGATATTCCAGTATTTCGTCTCGCTCAATATATCGTTCGATGTTGCAATATCTCGGGCAGTATATTCGAAAGGATATTCAGAGTGATATTTGCTGTTTCATTTTGAAAGGAGCCTAAAACGAGATATCGGAGGAGATCTCGGGCGATATTTGCGATAGTTGAAACAGTGGTTGAGTCGCATATATAGGTACATCATAGGTATCACACTAAATATCATAAATAAATTTAATAATAAAATAAGATAAATAAAATCATCGCCATTTTCTCCATCATCATGCTTGAATAGTCTAACCTGTGTTGTTAAGAGGCGGATGTCATAACAACAAGTTATGGTGAGTAAAATCTTCAAGTTTAAAACCTTTTTACCTACACTTGGGCGGTATAAAAACCAGCAAGGGTGTGTCTAGGCAATAATACACACATATAAGATATTTGGAATATTTATCTACAAATATATATATATATATATATATATATATATTGGAAAAAGGCAAACCATCCAGCAACATAAGGCAAAATAAAAAATGGTGAATTCCAACGATCACTTAATACCCTAGAGTGGATTCTTACGATCACTTAAGATCCAATGATGGACCTAGACACTTAAGATGTCATTTCCTTATAGACATCTCAAAATATTTATATACTCACAAAAATAGTGTGGGAGATAGTATTCAACCAATTAAGACCAGAATGGTAGACGAGTCCTCTACCATTTAATACCCTCCAACGACGGACCCCTGTCATAACTATCTAGTTGGCACTAAGGGATAACTCCTAGCCACTTAATATTTCCTGTAGAAAGACGGAACCAGTTGCATGTTAGGTGAACTCGTAAATAGCCCATCCTTATGTAGATCCTCACTATAGTCCCCTCAAGAAAGTAAAAAACTTCCTTAGAACTACCTAACTCAATTCAAGATGATTTAATCTCTCAATTAAAACAATTAGAGAAAGGAGGACCCATATATCACTTAATACCAAATAAGGGCGGACCCTATGACTACAACCTGTATTCCTAAGGATAAATTCATTAGGAAACGGGCAAGTCCACCCACTTAATACCTCTAAAAAGCGGATCAACCACTTAAGACATTTCTCGAGGCAGACCTATCATAATACTAATGACCCATGGCACTAGTTGTCTCACATTAACTCACTTTCTTATAGCTACCGATAACCAGGTTGTCTAGGCAGACTTCTACTATAAGGAGCGATTAGCCTCGCGTCCTTATGTCATTTAATGTCAAGTAGAGGCCATTAACCCTCGCAAGAACACAAATTTCTAGTGAAGATATTTAATTTGAAAATCCTAAATTCAAAACGGTAAGTATAAATTTAATATATGCAGATTACGCTATAATAAATTGTAATAATAATACATTAGATGGCATACGTAGAAAAATGCACTAATCATGTGAAATGTCAACTAGCATATAAGATTATAATTTACAAGTCATTTTCCCTACAATTCATATCACAACATAAAAGTTCCAAAAATATGTTTTATAGGTTAAGTAGAGCAGCAATAACAGCATATACCACAGGAACATAGCCACATAATAATGTGAAATTTATGAGTGAGGGTCTAGGGATCTATATATAGATGTCATAGTGTATAGGAACCATTAGATCTAAACAATAAAATCCAAACCATTCGTAGCGCCAAACCTAAAGAAATAACCTAGAAACCCTAACTGCCAACCCCTATTTTCACGAAGTGGCCCTTATATAAGACAATCGACCCCTATAGGGGTAGGGCGGTCGACCGACCCTCGTACCTTGGTGTAGTAAATTTATTTCACGCATCTGCTAGTTATTACTACTTAATCTTAATTAATTTGTGATCAATATCTTTTAATGTATTCCCTTCTTATCTATGTATATATACATACAAGTTCAAATTCAAATGTCGAATATTTTTTTATGCTTGCCCGTTACTTCAGATTCAAAGCTTAATAAGTTTAAATCCAATTTTCAAAGTTTATTTATTTTAATTCCAAAACTTGATTTACTTATATCTTTTTCATATGGACTCTGTTTTTAGCAAGTTATACATGAAAACATATCAGAATCTTGCTACGAATGCAATGGTATGAGGATGTAGCTAAATTCCATAAGTATTAAATATCCATGTTTTGGCTTATTATTATTTAGTTATTTTATTTTTTCTATGTCTATTTATGGTATTTATCATGGAGTGTTACAGAAATGATCTTGTTGTTTGTCACTTATCGTCGTTATAGATCATAAGTAATAAGAAGATAAGGTCTAGGTGCTTAGAAGGGTTTATTACCTTAGCTAGATAAAAAAGTCTTGTCACCATTATCAGTACTTACAACTTACCATCACCATTTGGTGCCAAAATTTTTGTTGTTTTTAGAAGAATTCCAAAGATTACCAACTTGATCGATAATGAGGACTCGTCAACATTGGAGACATATATATTGAAGCCTTATCTCCTTCATCCAACAATGAAAAGGTTTGTACATCATCAAGGAAGTCTACCAACTAATGTGATAGCCCTACCTCAAAGTCATAGGAGATGAGCCTCCTAAGCACACCATTAAGCTTATCGCATATGTTAGAAACAAACCTTTCCACCATCAGACTTGCCTCTTTCATCCACAAGCTTTGTTGCCTTTGAAGGAATAAAAACCTTTCCAACTGTGGGAAGCTTGCCTACATGATACCTTATTGCCATAGTGCATTTTACTTATAGTAGGATAGAAGAAGCTAGAAGCCAAGTGCATATATCATCGACCAGGTCGACATGAAAGGTGTGATATGTATCAAGATGATAAGCATAGCCACTTCTTTAAATATAGGTTAAAGGAAACTGTTTTAGGGGTTGATCGTTCTCTCCACACTCTGTATCATTGTTAGTTGTTCTCACAATTGTAAAATTTTATCAAATTTGGGATAAACCCAATTGAGATTCTAACTCATAATTATTCAATAAATAATGCGGCATGTCTATATTTTACTCGCATTTATGTTGGATTATCAGGCCTAGTCTATTTATTTTGTGAAAACTAACATAAATGGACCTAAGTAGGTTCCATTATAATCATGTTCCATAAATGGTCTTCATCATAGCTTCAACAGTGATTACATATGATGATTGTTGTTATCATCAGGTCATTTGATGGATAAACATTTTTTATATTTACTTGAACATATTTTATTAATCATGTCATATGAATGCCCGATAAGATTATGAATCCATACATGCTTATCGACTTCATATGACTACCTTATAGGCTTAGTTGACAAGAGTTCGAGGAGCATCGTCCATTGTGATCCCTTATCGATCAAATCGGGATGGGATATCTGATTAAAATAAATGATTCTTTATATTAAAGGCTTTGTCAACTAAGTCGATATGGATAACTTGATTCATAAGGGTGGTAATCCTTATGCGATACACTGCATCAATAAAGTCGATAAGAACATGTTATCGATCAAATCAACAAGGATACATTTTTCCTATTTGTTGGAATTAATAGCATCGACTGAAATTACCTATTGACCCCGACGACAACGGCTAATGGTTCTTACACGACAAGGATTAATTTTAATTTTTGAACATCTGTGTGTGTATATCCAATTCACTTTCATCTTAGAAACAAATGAATTAAACTTTTGCTTTAATAATAAATCTAAAGCTTCAGTTAATTGTTAAGGCAAAGAATTTCTAGATTTTTTGGCCTATTAAGTCACCTGGGGTGCTAAACCATTTTTTTGGTTAACAGATTGGATCAAGTTGTAGCTATGTTAATTTGTAACCTATATATGATGAATTTTATGAATATTTTTGAAAATTAAATTATCATCACATGTTTTAGAAAAAAATATTGTTTGTGAATTGATTTATTATGCAATATATTGCGAATATGTAAGATGATTGAATGTATTATACTTATTCTTTTAATATGAAATTTATATTGCATAATCTATGTATTTTTATACTTTTATGACAAATTAAGTTATCATTTTTGTAGAATTAATAATATATGTTAGAAAGTAAATGAAAGTTATTTTCAAATTTAAATTTGATAATTTTACATACATACACACACATACAATATGTGTGTGTGTGTGTGCATATGATGAAGACTCATCAGATTACATTGAGGGTCTAGCGGGGCTTTTCTTTTTACATATCTGGTTCTTGGCACCATTTACGGACGTACTTAGTGCCGATTCCTCTGTTCGGGAGGTAATTAGGTCACATTGTGTAGGTTTAGTAGCAGAAGCACTTAGCCTCTCTCTTGTTTTTTTAACTTGTACCGTGTTTTAGCACTTCAATCAAATATTAGGGTTTATGCCTATGCAGAATTTCCTTCGTTTCTCTCTTTTTTATTAAACAGTGGCATGACCCACAATAAAAAAAGGTCGGCCTTGCCAAAAAAATATAGTTTGAATAGAAACACAATTTTTGGTTTGATTGCAAAGTTTAAAAAATACTCATATGTGCAAAATATGAATAACATTAACATCAATACAAATACTAATCAATACCACCTAACATTGCAGGTTTAGGACACTATCTTGTAATAACCCGAAAATCTGGGCCAGTTTAAAATTTTTATTTTGGCAATTTTAGCGAATTTTGAATATTTAAGATAGATTATTTTAAATAATTTCGACGAGAAATTTATTTTGAATATATTTAGAACGTATATAATATACGTCGTCGTTAGAATATAAATATTTATATATAATTATAAATAGAATTGAAAATGGCGCGGTAGTTCGATGATTCGATTTCAAACTTCAATTGAATGTACCGGGTGCAAAACAATCCGGATTTTAGTGAAACCAAAAACATTAGGATCTAATTGATAATATCTTTCCAACGAATCCGACAAATCAAAATTTCATAGCGGGAATCAAAAGATATGTCCGGTTGAAAATTCTGAATAGTCGCTATGGAATTCAGGCCCTTAAAAATGGACATTTTGCAAACGACCTCGGATTTCGACGAAACCAGTTTTGTTGGGTCCGTGATGTTAAGTTGTTGCTAGATTCCAAATTTCATAATTTTTCGAATCAATATGTGAGCGTGGCAAAGGAAAACGTGTTTTGACCATTTCAGTTGATTTTAATCGACTGGAAATTGGCCATTTTTCCAACGATCTCCGAATTCAACGAAACTAGTTTTGTTAGGACCGTATCATCAATACGAAGCTAGAAAATATTTTTCGAGAATTTATAGAGTTAGTATGTGACCCCGGTAATTTGAAATGTACGTTTAAAATTCAATATAGTGATTTAAATGTAAATTCGACGAAAACTGATTGTAACAGCCGAATCAGCTCACGATACATGTCCCATTGTGTTCAGAATGGGGGTAAAACGCTATGGACGACAGGCGGTGGGCCTCGTTTAGAGGTCGAAAATAAAAGTTGCTTTTTAATGATAAATAATAATAAAATAATAATAATAATAATAATAATAATAATAATAAAAAATATAACCCTCTCCTCCCTATAACCTTTGGCCCCCCCCCCCTTCTTCGATTTTCAGAATCGAATCAAAATAAAAAAAAATGAAATAGAATATTTGAAAATAGAATTTGAAAATAGAAATTTATGAAGCCGTGTTGATTAGATTGACGCCATTTTGACGTAAACGATATTTATATCGATTTTATTCATTTCGAAATGAATTGAATTGAAAACGATTTCGAAATGAATTGAATTGAAAACGATTTCGAATTGAATTGAAAACGATTTCGAAATGAATTGAAAACGAATTCAAATTGAATTGAAAGCGAATTGAAATGAATTCAAATTGAGTTGAAATTTGAATTGAATAGAAATGAATTTTAAAACGAATTTATAAAGAAGAATTCAATTTTGATTTGAATTGGAAAGGAAGTGGAAATTGCTTTTGAAACGAATTAAAAACTATTTATATAATTCGTTTTAAATAGAAATCGATGAAATATATTATATATATTATATATATAATATAATGGCCTGAATAGAACGCGCCGCGCCGCGGCAGTTCGTGAATTTCGACCATTTATTTCAAACGGACATTACGGGAGATCCGACCGTCGGGTTCTCCTAAAACCGGAACCGTTGGGTTCGTATCGAAAAGAGCTTTCTAACGAATATTAGAAATTTGAAATCTAACGGTTGGATTTGGAGTTACGTCCAAATCAAATTTGAAAAAGGTCGCTGTAAGTGCAGTTCGATGGCCGTTGATGGAAATCGACTGTACGGGCCTTGATAAAATTATTAAAAATAGTAATAATTTGTGTAAAATCATAAGAAATGATTTAGAAAGAATTGGGATGAAAAACTCCATATTTGAAAAGATAAAAATAGATTTTTATCGAAATGAACTAGTTTTGAACTAGAATTACAATTCTATTTATTTTTAAATAAATAAATTGAATTTGAAAAGGGTTTTAAAAATAACCAGAATTTCCAATGATTGCATTGGAGTGGATTTGAATCGAAATTGTCTTCGGAATATTTCGATGTTGGAATTCGTGATTATACAGATGTTGTCATGGAAATTTGAAAGATATATATTTATATCATTATTTCCAATCTGACATTTGTTAATCGTAGAATTTGATATTGAATATAAGCCGATATATTTTCTATTCAGAGCCTTATATTGAATATCAAATGTGATTTGGGTTTGTCGTGAATGGTGTCTTCACTAACACTGTTCTTGAACCCAGTTGAGAAAAGATTAAATCTTTTTATTTAGATTTAATGAAGTGTACCAATTAAATGATATTTAATTGGAATTGAATTGGTATTGATTTTTGGGTTTATCGTGAGCAGTGTTTTAAATAACACTTGTTCTTTAACCCGATAATTAATGGTAATGATTTTTGGGTTTATCGTGAACAGTGTTTTAAATAACACTTGTTCTTTAACCCGATAATTAATGGAATGATTTTTGGGTTTATCGTGAACAGTGTTTTAAATAACACTTGTTCTTTAACCCGATAATTAATGGAATGTGATTTTGGGTTTATCGTGAACCGTGTTTTAAATGACACTGATTCTTTAACCCAGTTAATGATTAAAACTAAGTGGAGTTTTAATGAATCTTTAATTAGATTGAAATGATCGAGAATGGAGGATCACCAGTTTTGCTCCAGGCGATAGTTAAATCTTTAATTAGATTTGAACGTGAAATGGTAATTGAATTTACCGATAACACCGTGGTGTTAGATATGAAGTACTACCAGTTTTACTTCATGGGATGAATAGGTTGGGATTGGGAAATTAAAACAAATGATTACTTCGTTAAGGTTCGCTAATCCCGACTAGTTTTGAATTGATATTCAAAAATAGATTAAAGAATAAATTCAAGAAATTTATCTTGGATAAAATTAATGGGAACCTTTCCCTATGGATGTGAAATCAGAAACTAATTATCGGTTAGCTAAGCAGAATGGTTTTCTGGATATTGATCTGATGTTGGTTTCGGCCTTCGGGGTTAATATTTGGGGAATTATTCTCTTGATTAATTTAAGGTTAGTGACTGATGAATTGGAATGAGGCGTATGTTGTGTTTGTGTAACACTTATTCAAAATATACGCGAGTTATTCGGAAAGACCGGGTTTATCCCATTCTGAATAACTGATACGACGATAAGTCGAAGATGAAGACGATGGTCGAAGACCGGAGGTCTTCACGTCGTTTGGGTGATTACTGATGATCTTGATTGGGCTGTACACCCAAGAAGATGGAAACAGTTGGTGATCGTCCAGACGTGCTTGGAGATCGATGGATATGCGGGGTACTAGGTGCCTCCGGTTTCGTTCAGACCCAGAACGGACTTGTAAATGGACTGTGTGTCTGACATTGGATTTTAGTCCGTGTGATTGATCTCTATTAAATATATATCTGTTTGGCGGCGGAGAATTTATTCTCTTGCTTAACGCCCTTCTCTGAGACGTACGAGCTCAGGGGTTATATATTGATGGATATCAATCACATGGAGTGAATTGCCTGTGTGGCATGCTTAAGTGGCAAATGATCAAGGCTTCTGTTGAAAAGCAAAGTCTTGTGGTTGATGATCGAAGCACGACCTTTGTGGCGTAGCTTTGTGTAACGTTGATTCGCGAGTTTCACACCCGGTATGAACCAAAAACGGGAGACGGACCTCAGGGAGGACATGCGTTTCTTTCTAGTTAGGAGTGGCGTCAGTGCTTGAACTGGCTGACGAGTTTGACTCATGTGGATGTTACTTATTATTACTTGCTGAAAAGCGAGGCGCCTCGTGATATCGGTTTCGGCCGATGCTTCTGGTCGGCTGACGGGCCAGGCTTACGCCCCAAAGGGCGGGGAAACGTAGTGTTCAGGCATAATAATCCACATCGGTGGACCGGCCCTGACGATCTAAAGGGTCGATGCGCTCTGACCCTGTGGCTCGGGCTAGAGAGTCACAAATCGGTAGAGGATCTTGCCCCTAGCCTCGGTTCATACCATAAATGATAACCCAACTTCCTATACGACGTCTTGCGGTTTTGATTGTAAACTTATATATGGTGACATAGTGTTATGGGGCATTCATGCCGCCTATGATTGATACTTATGATTTGAAGTTGTTTTATACACTATGCACTTATAATAGTATCAAATGATTTGTTTTAAACGTATCAAGCATTCTTTGGCTGTTATAAGGGAAAACCCTATCCTCGGCTGCGTTGCATTGTGTGATGGGACTTATAACAGCTTCATTTTTCTTTATTTAGCATTGCGCTATTTGTTTTATGCACTGGTATTCTTGGGAGGAAACCTGTTCCGTGTTATACGGCGTGGTCCCTTGATTTACCTAACTTTAAAAATAAAGATTAACTGTTTTAGTTCTCACACCAGTCACATGACTGACCTGGAGTTTATTGTTTTAACCTAAACTCTGGGTGCCCTTATTTTGACATGGGCAGCTAGTAGTTTTGGTTTTGCAGATTTATATTCACAGGATCCTGGTTTACAGCTGGAACGATATCCGGAAAGCTTTGTATCCGTATATCTCTTTCACAGTTGTGTATTGTATTATTTTCCGCTGCTATGTATTTAAATGTAATTTAAATCTCTGATATTTCTGTGTAATATATATTCATTTATACTCTGTATATTCTTGTAATATGATGCATTGTTGTAATATACAATGAAATGTTCTTCCGTTTGTGTTCTGATTTGTCATGTTCTCAAACGATAGGGCATTTCGAACGATCTGGGTCGGTTTAGCGACTGGTTCGGACCGAGCGAAATCCTCGATCGTCACACGTGGTATCAGAGCTTTGGTTTACCAAGCTTAGAGAACAAGACACATTAGAACCGTACGAAAGAATTCATCAGATATTGGATTAGCAATATCCAATTAGAATGACTCGTTAGAGATAGGATCAGTAGTATCCTAGAACGAGTGTGAAGAGTATATTTTTAAAGTGAAAACAAATTTTGTTTTGAAAATCTAAATCACTTATTCGTATTTGATTATTTATTTATATTGATTAGGACAGTCCAGTATATAAAGATTTTGCATATACGCCTTGCAAACGTGTATTTGAAGTTTTAATATACTGGATAGATATAGAATCACACTCTAGTCGCCCGAAGATGATTCTGATGATAGTTCGAACATCATCAGAATTGGTATTCGTGTTTCGAAGGTGTGATATCTATATATTTCCTATTGACTGGTGTGAGAACCAAAATTAGATAGGGCCTATTGTTGTGATTTGGCATCAAAAATTTGATTTTTGTATATGTATCAAAATTATGAATTTGAAACTCTAATTCACTAATTGATTGATGTTTGTGTTGCTTGTTTAATTGTTTGATAATTTTGAACCATTTAGCCTAATTATATCAAATATTGAACGATATTGAAAATTAGTCGCGTTTGCTTGCATATACATGTACTTACATTGAACAGGTCATAGCAAGGAGGCTAGAGCCAGAGAATAAAATTTGTTTGCCCGACAAATAGGTACATGTTTACTACATAATTTACTGTTTTGTTTGGGTGATGATGATTTTATGAGCCTATTGGCTAGCCGCTTGGCTTTTTCTTTTTCTTTTTGAGATCTGAAGGACCGGGAAAGCTATTTGAGATTTCCCGATGCTCCCATTGCAGGGGAGGTTATGGCGAAATTTTTCGAAAATTTAGGGTGTTAGCCAAATTTTTGAAAATTTGAAAATTCTCAGAAATTGAAAAGTTGGAGAATGGAAGCCAGAGCGAACGTAGAGTTGATTAATCGAACCACTTTCGACTTTGTTCCTTTTCGGGGACGAAAAGTTTTAAGTGGGGGAGATTGTAATAACCCGAAAATCTGGGCCAGTTTAAAATTTTTATTTTGGCAATTTTAGCGAATTTTGAATATTTAAGATAGATTATTTTAAATAATTTCGACGAGAAATTTATTTTGAATATATTTAGAACGTATATATTTTATACGTCGTCGTTAGAATATAAATATTTATATATAATTATAAATAGAATTGAAAATGGCGCGGTAGTTCGATAATTCGATTTCAAACTTCAATTGAATGTACCGGGTGCAAAACAATCCGGATTTTAGTGAAACCAAAAACATTAGGATCTAATTGATAATATCTTTCCAACGAATCCGACAAATCAAAATTTCATACCGGGAATCAAAAGATATGTCCGGTTGAAAATTCTGAATAGTCACTATGGAATTCAGGCCCTTAAAAATGGACATTTTGCAAACGACCTCGGATTTCGACGAAACCAGTTTTGTTGGGTCCGTGATGTTAAGTTATTGCTAGATTCCAAATTTCATAATTTTTCGAACCAATATGTGAGCGTGGCAAAGGAAAACGTGTTTTGACCATTTCAGTTGATTTTAATCGACTGGAAATTGGCCATTTTTCCAACGATCTCCGAATTCGACGAAACTAGTTTTGTTAGGACCGTATCGTCATTACGAAGCTAGAAAATATTTTTCGAGAATTTATAGAGTTAGTATGTGACCCCGGTAATTTGAAATGTACGTTTAAAATTCAATATAGCGATTTAAATGTAAATTCGACGAAAACTGATTGTAACAGCCGAATCAGCTCACGATACATGTCCCATTGTGTTCAGAATGAGGGTAAAACGCTATGGACGACAGGCGGTGGGCCTCGTTTAGAGGTCGAAAATAAAAGTTGCTTTTTAATGATAAATAATAAAATAATAATAATAATAATAATAATAATAATAAAATATAACCCTCTCCTCCCTATAACCTTTGGCCCCGCCCCCCTTCTTCGATTTTCAGAATCGAATCAAAAAAAAAAGGAGAAGAAGACGCGCGGCAACGCGGCACCGCAGGCGATCGTCGCCCCCCCCCCCCCCCCCCCCTCTCCGGTGCCTCTCCTTCCCTCTCGCCTCTCACCTCGTCACCCGTCGCCTCTGTTCCAGCCTCCTCCCCCAATCGCGAAGCCCACCGACGCCAGTACCTCCCCCACCACCTGCGACTGCACCAACGACCTTCGCCTGACCACCACAGCCCAACCCCGACCCCTTGGACCCCCCGGCGCCTTCCTGTAAGTTTGTTTTCTTCCTTTTTTTTATTTTATTTATTTATTTATTTAGCTAGGCAAATTAATGTTTAGATTTTTAATTTGATAAAACTTGGATTTGTATGATAGAAAGATCTGAATTTTAAAAATAGAAAGGAGATGTTTTTAAAATAGAAGATACGATTTTTAGAATTGTAAAGATATGGAATAATTTTTAAAGGAATAAAAATATGATTTTTATATTTTTAAAGTATTAAAAATATAGTCTTTACTATATAGAAAAAATAAAAATATGATTTTTATATTTTTAAAGTATTAAAAATATAGTTTTTACTATCTAGAAGATGTAAAAATATGATTTTTGGTTAGGTAGAGAATTAAAAATATAATTTTTACATGATAGGAATATTAAAAATATCATCTTTATATGTGTAGAAAAATAAAAATGAGATTTTTATAAAGATGAAATCTTTAAATTTGAAAAGGCGAAAACTTCATATTTGAAAAGGCGGAATCTTTATGTAAGGTATAGTGAAGTAAAATTCGATTTTTAAAGGTATGAAGCAATAATAAAAATATGATTTTTATTTTAAAAACATCAAAATATAAAGATGAGTGATTTTTATATATGTAGTGGCTACGGGCAACGAAGATGACGAAGATGCGAGAGCAGTGAAGATTTCCTGCATTAGAAGTGCCGTGGAGCTAGGATAGCTATCGGTGAGAATTTCTCACCTTTCAATTTATTTTTCTAGTTATATATATATACTAGGATGTAGACGGTGCTTAGTAGCACCCGACACAATCGTCCACAGACCATGGACTTGTTTGTTTGATTGCAAATTAGTTAGACTATTTGGTTTGAATTGAATGGTTTGGTGAAATGAATTGATATGATTGATGTGTGAATGGCGTGGGCCTTCACTAGACCGGGGATAAGGCTAGGCCTTGTCCCGTTTCTAGTATCGTGCCGTTATGCCGCCGAAATTTTCTAAAATATGTTAGAAAAATAAAAATATCATTTTATTTAAAGAATGAACTGAATAAAATGTTTTATCGTTAAAAATATAATTTTTAACGTGAAGTGAATAAATAAATATTCATTTACAAACCGGACGGTTTGTTTATGTACACCTATTTGAATGACATTGATTGGGACGATAAATTTTACACATCGCCCAACTGCACAAATAAAATCTGTGTTTGATTGTTTGAAACCCCACACGGGTGTTGGGATGAAATATGAAGTTCACTCATCCTGATTGATTAAATATGTCAATCGATTGATTGACAGGCTGTTATAAGCGTTAGATATCTATATTTGATGCTTATACAGTGTAGTGCACTTTGGTTGATGGTTGATTATTTTTCAATGCTATTATATATGTGTGATGTATGAAAATCCATATAATTAATATTATATGGTGATTGATTGGGCCTCATTCCAATTTAGAAAATAAAGAATAATATAAAACAAAGGTTCATGTGTTGACAGTACTCATCCATTGAGATTGGTCATGTGTTGAACGAAATATGTTAGTAATAAAATTTACATCTTTATCAATATAAAACAAAGGTTCATGTGTTGACAGTACTCATCCATTGAGATTGGTCATGTGTTGAACGAAATATTTTAGTAATAAAATTTACATCTTTATCAATATAAAACAAAGGTTCATGTGTTGACAGTACTCATCCATTGAGATTAGTCATGTGTTGAACGAAATATTTTGATAATAACAACTATTTTGAAAAAAAAAATATTTGAAATAGAATATTTGAAAATAGAAATTTATGAAGCCGTGTTGATTAGATTGACGCCATTTTGACGTAAACGATATTTATATCGATTTTATTCATTTCGAAATGAATTGAATTGAAAACGATTTCGAAATGAATTGAATTGAAAACGATTTCGAATTGAATTGAAAACGATTTCGAAATGAATTGAAAACGAATTCAAATTGAATTGAAAGCGAATTGAAATGAATTCAAATTGAGTTGAAATTTGAATTGAATAGAAATGAATTTTAAAACGAATTTATAAAGAAGAATTCAATTTTGATTTGAATTGGAAAGGAAGTTGAAATTGCTTTTGAAACGAATTTAAAACTATTTATATAATTCGTTTTAAATAGAAATCGACGAAATATATTATATATATTATATATATAATATAATGGCCTGAATAGAACGCGCCGCGCCGCGGCAGTTCGTGAATTTCGACCATTTATTTCAAACGGACATTACGGGAGATCCGACCGTCGGATTCTCCTAAAACCGGAACCGTTGGGTTCGTATCGAAAAGAGCTTTCTAACGAATATTAGAAATTTGAAATCTAACGGTTGGATTTGGAGTTACGTCCAAATCAAATTTGAAAAAGGTCGCTGTAAGTGCAGTTCGATGGCCGTTGATGGAAATCGACTGTACGGGCCTTGATAAAATTATTAAAAATAGTAATAATTTGTGTAAAATCATAAGAAATGATTTAGAAAGAATTGGGATGAAAAACTCCATATTTGAAAAGATAAAAATAGATTTTTATCGAAATGAACTAGTTTTGAACTAGAATTACAATTCTATTTATTTTTAAATAAATAAATTGAATTTGAAAAGGGTTTTAAAAATAACCAGAATTTCCAATGATTGCATTGGAGTGGATTTGAATCGAAATTGTCTTCGGAATATTTCGATGTTGGAATTCGTGATTATACAGATGTTGTCATGGAAATTTGAAAGATATATATTTATATCGTTATTTCCAATCTGACATTTGTTAATCGTAGAATTTGATATTGAATATAAGCCGATATATTTTCTATTCAGAGCCTTATATTGAATATCAAATGTGATTTGGGTTTGTCGTGAATGGTGTCTTCACTAACATTGTTCTTGAACCCAGTTGAGAAAAGATTAAATCTTTTTATTTAGATTTAATGAAGTGTACCAATTAAATGATATTTAATTGGAATTGAATTGGTATTGATTTTTGGGTTTATCGTGAGCAGTGTTTTAAATAACACTTGTTCTTTAACCCGATAATTAATGGTAATGATTTTTGGGTTTATCATGAACAGTGTTTTAAATAACACTTGTTCTTTAACCCGATAATTAATGGAATGATTTTTGGGTTTATCGTGAACAGTGTTTTAAATAACACTTGTTCTTTAACCTGATAATTAATGGAATGTGATTTTGGGTTTATCGTGAACCGTGTTTTAAATGACACTGATTCTTTAACCCAGTTAATGATTAAAACTAAGTGGAGTTTTAATGAATCTTTAATTAGATTGAAATGATCGAGAATGGAGGATCACCAGTTTTGCTCCAGGCGATAGTTAAATCTTTAATTAGATTTGAACGTGAAATGGTAATTGAATTTACCGATAACACCGTGGTGTTAGATATGAAGTACTACCAGTTTTACTTCATGGGATGAATAGGTTGGGATTGGGAAATTAAAATAAATGATTACTTCGGTAAGGTTCGCTAATCCCGACTAGTTTTGAATTGATATTCAAAAATAGATTAAAGAATAAATTCAAGAAATTTATCTTGGATAAAATTAATGGGAACCTTTCCCAATGGATGTGAAATCAGAAACTAACTGTCGGTTAGCTAAGCAGAATGGTTTTCTGGATATTGATCTGATGTTGGTTTCGGCCTTCGGGGTTAATATTTGGGGAATTATTCTCTTGATTAATTTACGGTTAGTGACTGATGAATTGGAATGAGGCGTATGTTGTGTTTGTGTAACACTTATTCAAAATATACGCGAGTTATTCGGAAAGACCGGGTTTATCCCATTCTGAATAACTGATACGACGATAAGTCGAAGATGAAGACGATGGTCGAAGACCGGAGGTCTTCACGTCGTTTGGGTGATTACTGATGATCTTGATTGGGCTGTACACCCAAGAAGATGGAAACAGTTGGTGATCGTCCAGACGTGCTTGGAGATCGATGGATATGCGGGGTGCTAGGTGCCTCCGGTTTCGTTCAGACCCAGAACGGACTTGTAAATGGACTGTGTGTCTGACATTGGATTTTAGTCCGTGTGATTGATCTCTATTAAATATATATCTGTTTGGCGGCGGAGAATTTATTCTCTTGCTTAACGCCCTTCTCTGAGACGTACGAGCTCAGGGGTTATATATTGATGGATATCAATCACATGGAGTGAATTGCCTGTGTGGCATGCTTAAGTGGCAAATGATCAAGGCTTCTGTTGAAAAGCAAAGTCTTGTGGTTGATGATCGAAGCACGGCCTTTGTGGCGTAGCTTTGTGTAACGTTGATTCGCGAGTTTCACACCCGGTATGAACCAAAAACGGGAGACGGACCTCAGGGAGGACATGCGTTTCTTTCTAGTTAGGAGTGGCGTCAGTGCTTGAGCTGGCTGACGAGTTTGACTCATGTGGATGTTACTTATTATTACTTGCTGAAAAGCGAGGCGCCTCGTGATATTGGTTTCGGCCGATGCTTCTGGTCGGCTGACGGGCCAGGCTTACGCCCCAAAGGGCGGGGAAACGTAGTGTTCAGGCATAATAATCCACATCGGTGGACCGGCCCTGATGATCTAAAGGGTCGATGCGCTCTGACCCTGTGGCTCGGGCTAGAGAGTCACAAATCGGTAGAGGATCTTGCCCCTAGCCTCGGTTCATACCATAAATGATAACCCAACTTCCTATACGACGTCTTGCGGTTTGATTGTAAACTTATATATGGCGACATAGTGTTATGGGGCATTCATGCCGCCTATGATTGATACTTATGATTTGAAGTTGTTTTATACACTATGCACTTATAATAGTATCAAATGATTTGTTTTAAACGTATCAAGCATTCTTTGGCTGTTATAAGGGAAAACCCTATCCTCGGCTGCGTTGCATTGTGTGATGGGACCTGGGTCTTATAACAGCTTCATTTTTCTTTATTTAGCATTGCGCTATTTGTTTTATGCACTGGTATTCTTGGGAGGAAACCCGTTCCGTGTTATACGGCGTGGTCCCTTGATTTACCTAACTTTAAAAATAAAGATTAACTGTTTTAGTTCTCACACCAGTCACATGACTGACCTGGAGTTTATTGTTTTAACCTAAACTCTGGGTGCCCTTATTTTGACACGGGCAGCTAGTAGTTTTGGTTTTGCAGATTTATATTCACAGGATCCTGGTTTACAGCTGGAACGATATCCGGAAAGCTTTGTATCCGTATATCTCTTTCACAGTTGTGTATTGTATTATTTTCCGCTGCTATGTATTTAAATGTAATTTAAATCTCTGATATTTCTGTGTAATATATATTCATTTATACTCTGTATATTCTTGTAATATGATGCATTGTTGTAATATACAATGAAATGTTCTTCCGTTTGTGTTCTGATTTGTCATGTTCTCAAACGATAGGGCATTTCGAACGATCTGGGTCGGTTTAGCGACTGGTTCGGACCGAGCGAAATCCTCGATCGTCACACACTATCTTCAGATTAATTATTTGATGTTGAATTAAAATTATCTGAATTAATACAATTACTAAATACTTTTTATTTAATTTAATGAGTGTTAAAATATAGTGGTTTTAATATTCTTACCACGTTCATATCAACAAAGGTGACTAAATTAGTTTTTCATTTAAATACGAAGACACATATGCCACATAGCATGAATAATATACATAAAAAATATTAATAGATTTTAATATATTATTCATTTACCTCAAGAAATATCATATATTGCATTGAATTTTTTTTGTTTCTTGCTTCAAATACCTACATTTTAAGCTTTCTATAGTTATTTACTTAACCCTTCCTTTTCTTTTCTTTTTTGATATTTTATATTTAAATTACTTATGAAATCTCAAATTTAATTAATCTCAATGATCATTTTTTCTATTCTTTTAATAAACCCAAAACGTATACAACTATTAATACATGTACATATTATAAGAAACTTCTTTCTATCATGTAACTATACACATGTTTAATTAAAATGAAAGTGTTTAAAAATTGATTTGTGATGATTTAATAATCGAGTGAATTATTTTGATTATATATAAAATATTATGGAGTGTGAATAATTTTATATGATTAAAATATTTAGAGAATGAATTAATTAATAAAAACACGGTAAGTAATTAAATATAAATAAGCGAGTATCAAATTGAATAAAATTGTCTAATAACTGAAATATAATTTGTAGAGTGAGTTATGAGCGAATTTTCATTGGGTTGAAATTTATTTTCAAATTAAACTTAGAAAATATAAGAAGAAATGAAAAGTTAATTAAATTAAAATTAAGACCCAATCATTCGAACCCAAAACTGCTTCGTACATCTCTAAGGTTCTCGAAATCTTTACCATTCTTCTTAAGCCCAAAATCCATTTTGTTTAAAACCGAAATCTTCTATCTCAAATTAAAAGGGCACGTGAAAACATATTCGTGATTGGATAGAGAGGCACAATGGAGAGGGAGGTTGACGTCATGTATTAGAGGCACAGCCTGGAGTGACGTGAGGGGAGACACGATGGGATTTGTCGTCTTGGGTGGAATTATGATGGGTGTGGAGCGCAAGGTGATGATGTTGGTGGTTGAGCTTAGTGGCTTTTAGAGCATGGAGATGGTTGTGTAGACGAGCTAACATGGCTATTGGAGCATGAAACTCTATCTATTTTGGTGATGTGATGACATAAGGTCGGTGATTGAAGATGTGTATGTAGTGAAGTGGATTGCCATGGCTGAGCAAGTGTGAACAACTCTAGTATTGTTTGTCATTCTTTTGATATTTACAGTGCAAAATTCTGCATATGATTATATCTAAATTCATTTGCATTTTATCCTTATCTTGATAATTACCGAATTACTCAATGGAATTTTCTAATTTAGACTAGATCGTTTGCGAATTTTGAATTGATTTTTTCATTAAATTATTATCGAATCGGTTGATTGGTTCAGTTGTTTGACATTTGACTGATTGTGATTATCGAAATGATCGCATGCATAAATTATGTAACTGAGATAGTCATTTGAATGTTGTGAATATTGGATATAACTAGAATTTATTTTGGAGGTTGGATGTTCAAAATATAAAGGAGATGCTTCCAATTTCTTTTTGAATTATAAGTTATTTCAAATTATGTAACATATTATATTTTTTTACATTTGATCAATCTTATGATCTTAAATTATTTGCGGAAGTTTGTTTGAATGGTTATGATATTTATAAATTAAAGTATTTATGTATTACCTAATATGGTTTTGTAGTTTGAATTATAAATACATTTAATTTAGGAAAATTACCTGTAGCGATCCGAACTTCCAGGCCAGCCTAAACCGAACAAGAAGGTGGATTGCTCTGAGAGCACGACTCATCAGAACACAAACATGAGAACATTTCCTTGTTATTACAACAATTTACATCATAGTACAAGATATCAGAGTTCAAATAGATAATATATAGCAGAAAATATGAGAGATTTAAATTACAAAACAACGGAAATATATATACATAATATAACGTGCAGCAGAAAACATCAACTACCACATCTGAAAGAAATACACGGATACAATGTATTCTGAATATAACTCTAGCCGTAATCCAGGATCCTGTGAAAAGAAATATCTACGAAAACCAAAACTACAAGCTGCCCGTGTGGAAAATATGGGCACCCAAAGTTTAGGTGGAAACAATAAACTTCAAGTCAGTCATGGGACTGGTATGAGAACTAAAATAGTTATTAACTTTATTTTAAAGTTAGATAAATCAAGGTACCATGCCGTATGACACGGAATGGGTTTTCTCCCAAGAATAACATAAAACAACCAATGCAATGTTAAAAAGGAAAAACGAACCTATTATAAGACTCAGGTCCCATCACACAATGCAACACAAACTAGAGGATAGAATTTTACCTTATAATAGCCAAACATGCTTGATACGCGACATAGGTACCATATATTATGTCGCCATATAGGCTTACAAATAAAACTGTAAAGTCACGTATTGGATATTGGATTTCCAACCATGAACCGAGGCAAGGGATCTTCCTCACCAATTTCGAGACACTCTACCAAATGCCTCAGGATCACACCTCTGGGCAACCCTTGGATCTTCTGGGTCGGTCAGCCATCGCTGATTAGTTATACCATAAACAATACGTTAGACAGTTCTGTCGAACCTGACACAAGGTCGGTATGTCGACCAAATCAAGGGCCTTTTAGTCGGCCCAGATCAAATCTGAGGTACCTCGCCTTTCACAATCTAAAACCCAACATCCACATAAAATGTTTGGGCTTCATACCATGACATCACTTCTAGCTAGCAGATAACGTATGTCCATTTCACTGCAGTCTCTATCCCGTTTTTGGTTCACAGCAGGGTGTGAAGTTCGCAAATTAACGCTATACACAAAGTTGTGCTACTTAAAGCTGTGCTTTGATCAACAACCACAAATCCCCTTTGCAATGTCAGAAACACCATCCATTTGCAAGTTCGTTCCAGGTCTGAATGAAAATGGGGGCACCTTATTCCTCGTCCCATATGTCCAATAAAGGAGAGAGGCCCTCGCATATTCGGTCGATCTCCAAGTTCGTCTAGATGATTACCACTTATTACCTCATCTTGGGTGTACAGCCCAATCCAGGCATCAGTAATCGTCCAAATGATGTGAAGACCTCTGGTCTTCAACTGCAATCTTCAAATTTTTGAATTTTAGTCGTCGTATCAGTTGTTCAGAGTGGGTTAAACCCGGTCTTTCCTAATAACTCGTATATCTTATAATCAAGTGCTATAAAGACACATCATACGTCTCATTCCAATCTAGAGTATTCTTTTATTCAAATATAATTGGAAATCATTTCAAAAGATTTATAATAGCTTTTCTCAATTTAAACAAAAATAAGGTTTATCCAACTAGTCGGGATTAACGAGCCTTACCGAACTAATCTTTCATTTATTATCCCAATCCCAACCTATACATCCCATGGAGAAAATCCGATAGTACTCCATATCTAACACCCATTGTGTTACCGGTAAATTCAAGTACCATTTAACATTCAAATCTAATTAAAATTTTAACTACCGCATGGTGTAAACCGGTGGTACTTCATATCGAACATTTCCCGATTCGGTAAATTTAATTATCACATTCACATTTCGATCTAATTAAAGATTCATTAAAACTCCACTTAGTTTTAATCTCAAAAATCATTACTTAATGATTATTCAATCTTTTAGGAAATTAATCATGTCTTTGACTGGGTTAAACAACCAGTGTCACTTAAAACTCAGTTCACGATAAACCCAAATCATCTTCCATTAAAACGGAACTTTAATGGAAATTCGATCAATCTTAATCGAAATAAATTTCCGTATCAAATTAATACTACAAGTGGAATAACGGCAAAGTCTTTTAAATTCCATAAATGGTAACGGCCTTCCTTTATGGAAGCTCATCCCGATTATAACTAAATTAAATTCCACTCAATTCCAATTTAATGTATTAAATTAGAAACCTTTACACTGGAAAATTTCCATAAATCTTAATTAAAAGATTTATAAATTTCAAATCATGTCTTCATTGTTAATTGGGCTTTAAGAACAAATGTTATTTAAAACATCGTTCACAATGAACCCAAAATCAACTACCATTTAATTCCAATTTATATTTATAAATTGGAAAACTTCATTAATCTTAATTAAAAGATTTGTTCTTTTCTTAACTAGGTTTAAGAACGGTGTTATTGAAGACACCACTCACGACAAACCCAAAATCCAATTTGATATTAAATGCAAGGCTCTGAATAGAAATCATATCGACTTATATTCAATATCGAATTCTGAAACCAACAGATATCGTATCAGAATAACGATATCTATATCTTCCAAATTCCTCAATGATATCTGTATAATCACAGAATCCAACATCAAAATATCCGAAGATAATTTCCATTCAAATCCAATAGAATTTTTATATGATGAACATTTTGGTTAGATTAAAACCATTTCAATTCTTTACTCAAGTTGGTAAACAAATTATTCAGATAAAAATATATTTTATCTTTACAAACTTGGAATATTTCATCCAAAATCAATTCAAATCATTTGTTATGATTTTACACAAATTTTTTCATATTTTTAATAATTTTAAAAAGGCCCTTACTATCGGTTTCTAATATTGGCCATCGAACTGCAACCATAGCGACCTTTTTCAAAATTGATTTGGAAATATCTTAAAATCTAACCGTTAGATTTCAAATCTCTTATTATTATTCGAAAAATCTTTTTGATACGAACCCAACGGTTTCAGTTTTAGGAGAATCCGATGGTTGGATCTCTTGTTACATCAATTCAAAGTCAATGGTCGAAATTCGCGAATGGTCGCTGTGCGACACATTCTATTCAAACCATTATAATATATATAATATAGTTCGTCAATTTCTGTTCAAAAATTATTTTATAGAACTTTTATAAATTAATTTTAAAAACGATTCCAACTTCCATTTCAATTTTAAATCAAAATTGAGTATTCCATATCATAATAATATTAAAATGATAATATTTTCAAAATATCATATTTTGAAATCAAATCTTTTCGATGTTCATTATAAAATGACAGGAAATTTCGTTCGACTTAAAATGGCTTATATCTACTTAACTCAACTTCATATATTTCAACATTTTCATGTCCACCCAAATCGGACATCAAAATCATATTTTGATTCTTCATTGAATATTATTTTTAAATTTCTGAATTGGAATCAGACTCAATCAATTACCATATAATTTTATTTATATGGATTCCATATATAACATGTATATAAAAATAGTGATAAACAACTGTTAAACATTCAATTAACATCTAGAGTGCAATTTACAATTGTATAAGCATTAAATACCTATTTAACGCTTATAATAGTCTGTCAATCAATCGGTTGACATACAATTAAATCCAAGGGAGATGTGAATTAATTATCATCCCCAAACCCGTGTGGGGTTTTCAACCATCAAACAAGTATTATTTTTTGTTTGGGATATGTGTAAAATTATCGTCCCAACACCTGTGTGGGATTTACATCACAATCCATGTGAACTTATCTAATATTTGGGGGACGGGTGGGTAAATTGTCATCCCAACTTAATTCATAATATAAACGTTTTATTTAACAATGTATATTTTCACAGTTTAATAATGATAACATTAAAACTGTAAACATTCATCATTCACCAAACAAATATTGCAATCACAGGCAATCAATATATATTTAGTTATAAAAATAAATAACTGTACAAAAGAATTGAGTGAGAGAGTTCTCACAATTGGTTTCCACTCCATCAGTCTTTAATTGAAGATTTTAGTACTGTTTGGGCTTAAATATGCCTCAAATTCTAACTTGCTTCGTTTTTTCATGGTCAGTTCCATGATATAGTGTTCGACATTGCGAATCCAACGCATCCAGTTTCGTAAAATTCTGTGTCCTTTGGACAAGTTATCATCATTTAAAGATTAACTATTTTATTAAAGTAATTAAATATAATTAACTCTGGTAAATTACATCATTAATCAAAATGTGGCCATCTTCCTCCTTCAGGTCTCGAACCAAAACCGCTCCCTCTTCTTCATCAGTTGCGCATGAATTATAAGGCACCAACCTTAGATCTAATTGCATCACGACGTCCTTCTTAGCATCACCATCCACCGCCCAGACCATGGCTGAACTCGATCCTCCCTAGTGACCGAAAAACTGCTGCGAACGTCTCCCCTTTGAGACCCAATTCCGGCGAACTTAACCCCTTAAACTCGATCTTAACCGTTGAGATCCAAGACCTCCCTTAGCATATCAATTTGGCAGTTATGAATTTCTTCTAAAGATGTTTAGATTTAGCGATTTGGAGGAGGAATGATTTGAATGATAATGTTCGTTCATTCTGTTTGGAGGTGGTGGATATGCGTTAACCACGTTGAAATGGGAATGAGGGTTTTGACCAATGGAAAATCTGACTTAGGGTTTTAACACATATATTTAAATACTATTTAATTCTAATTTAACTTATTTAACGCCTCGAACTCCAAAAGAACCCCGGCGACTATCGCTCTTAGCCAAATACCCCTATTCTGGACACAATGATATATGTTTCGTAAGCCGGTTCAATCGTTTCAATCAGTTTTTGTTAAAATTAAAATATAATTTCAAATACATTTTAATTTACCATGACCACATACTGACTGCAAAAATTACGAAATTTGAAATCTAGCTATGTTTTGTACATACGGCTCTAACAAAATTAATTTCGTCGAGTTTGGAGACCGTTTGAAAATTGGCCTTTAAACTAGCTTATTAAATTTTAACTGAAATTCAATACTTAAAATTTATCACGCTTACATACTAATTCCAATTGACCTAAAATTTTAAACCTGGCAATAATTTGACGTTTCAGATCCAACAAAATTTACATCGAAAACAGAGGTCATTTGCAAAATGGCTATTTTTAAGGGTTTAAATAACATTAAAATATAAGTAAATTCCATAGCGACTATTTTAAATCTTAATCTAGTCATAACTTACAATTTATAACTTCAAATCTAAATTTTTCACATTCGTTAGAAAGATATAATTAAATAGATTCTAACATTTCTTGTTTTATCAAATTCTGACTTATATTGAATTATGTATATTCATTTAAAGTTCATAACCAAATTTCAAACTACCACGCCTTTACGAGTTCGTTTTTAATTAAATTTTAAATTTATACGCTCAAACTTAGAATTAAATAAAAAAATTCCTCTTGTATTCTCAAAATAAATCATTAAAAATATTTAATTTCCATGAAAATAAAAAAAACTAAATTTTAAATTGGTTCCAAAAATACGGGTTGTTACAATCTCCCCCACTTAAAAAATTTTCGTCCCGAAAAAGAACGGAGCTGAAAGTTGTTTAACTAACCAACTCAACTTTCATTCTGGCTTAAGTTCTTCAACTTTTCAGTTTCTAAGAACTTTCAAATTTTCCTGAAATTTGGCTAATACCTTAAATTTTTGAAAAATTTCGCCATAACATCCTTTGTACGGGGTGATCTGAACAAATTTATTGGGTCGTATTAGGCACCCGATAAATCAATATATCGCATACAATTCAATTGTGCACACCCATTGTGACTTACATACCCTTCTCCCACCCATGCCAACTTGCCGAAACAAAAACAAGAGAGTCGTGTGTATTGTTGTCATCTCAAGACCTGTGTAGGGTTTGTTATTAAATCCGCAACTTAACGTTATAGGTTATTAAGTCCATAATCATTCCTCAGTTCAACTTGTAGTTCAATCCTCGTCATACAAGCATCTTGCTGGTAATCCGAACCTCATCATATAAGCGTCAAATGCTTATATGGAATATGCTATGTTGTCTTCAATAATATGCTATGTGGCATGATCCATAATTTATTAGTTACTACCATATGGCGTATGTTCAATTTCATACAAAGCAAACATCACAGTGCATCCAAATCATTCAAAATAGTTTAATAATAATAAAATTGCGCAAGCAATAAATAAGGTGCACCTGTTTGTCGGGCACACAATTTATTGCTCTACTCATCGTCAAATTAATAACCTGCTCAACATATATATGTATATATATGTCTACTTAGAACTAATTTTTAATTCATTTCTATTTTAGATGTGATTTAGCTTAATTTACTTTTCATTTATCATATTGGTTTTATTATTCCAATATTTTTAATAGTTAAACTAATAACCATCCATCCCAACCAGCAATCAATTGACTGATTAGCTTTTCAAATATATAACTTTTATATACTCAAAATCATATTTTCAATGCCAAATCACAAAAAGTAAACTCTAAATAAGTTTTGGTTCTCACACCAGTCAATTGGAATCATACAGATATCCCACTTTCGAAACTCGAAAACAAACACGTATGATATTGCAGTAATCATCAGAATCATCTCCGGGAGACTAGATTATGATTCTATATCTACCTAGTATATTTGAGACTTCGAATATACATTCATGATGCGTATATGCAAAATCTTCCTATACTCGATAGTCCGAATTCAAAAACAAATAAAATACTTAAAACTTATAATAAAATATAAGTTTCAAAACTAAATTTGTTTTCATAAACAATACTTTTCAAACTCATTCTTGGGAATTACTAACCCTATATTTAACGAGTCATTCTTATAGGATATTATTAATCCTATCTCTGATGAATTCTTTCATTCGGTTCTAACGTATCTTGTTCTCAAGCTTTGTAAACCAAAGCTCTGATACCACCTGTAGCGACCCGAACTTCCCGGCCGGCCTAAACCGAACAAGAAGGCGGACTACTTTGAGAACACAACTCATCAGAACACAAACATGAGAACAATTCCTTGTTATTACAACAATTTACATCAGAGTACAAGATATCAAAGTTAAAATAAATATTATATAGTGGAAAATATCAAATATTTAAATTACAAAATAGCGGAAATATATATACATAAATATAATGTGCAGCGGAAAACATTAACTATCACAACTGAAAAAAATACACGGACACAAAGCATTCCGAATATAGCTCCAGTCGTATTCTAAGATCCTATGAACAGACTTAATTTCAAAAACTAAAACTACAAGTTTCCCTTGTGGAAAATATGGGCACCTAGAGTTTAGGTGGAAACAATAAACTTCGAGTCAGTCATGGGACTGGTGTGAGAACAAAACCGTTATTAACTTTATTTTAAAATTAGATAAATCAAGGAACCACGCCATATGACACAGAATTGGTTTTCTCCCAAGAATAACATAAAATAACCAACGCAATGCTAAAAAGGGAAAATGAAATAAGACTCAGGTCCCACAACACAATGCAACACAAACCAGAGGATAGAGTTTTATCTTATAGTAGCCAAACATGCTTGATATGCTAAATTTATCTTTTATTATTATTATAAGTGCAGAAATCAATTTCAAATATAAATGTGTCAATCATAGATGACAAAGGTACCATATATTATGTCGCCATATAGGTTTACAACTAAAACTGTAAAGTCACGTATTAGAAATTGGATTTCCATCTATGAACCAAGGCAAAGGGTCTTCCTCATCGATTTCGAGATACACTAGTAAATGCCTCAGGATCACACCTCTGGACAACCCTTGGATCTTCAGGGCCAGTTAGCCGTCGTTGATTAGTTATACCATAAACAGTACGTTAGCCGGTTCTATCGAACCTGTCACAAGGTCAGTATGTCGACCAAATCAAGGGTCTTTTAATCGGCCAAGATCAAATCCGAGGTACCTCGCTTTCACAATCGAAAACCCAATATCCACTCTGGGCTCCATACCATGACATCATTTCTAGCTAGAATCTAACGTATGTCCATTTTCCTACAGTCGCTATCCCCTTTTTGGTTCACACTGGGGTGTGAAGTTCGTGAATTAACTCTATACACAAAGCTCCGCTACTTAAAATTGTGCTTTGGTCATCAACCACAAAGCGCTGCTTTTCAACGAAACTCTTGATCCATGCAACTCAGCATGTCACTTTGTTAATCCATACCATACCATTGATTTCCACCAATATACAACTTTTAAGCTCGTATGTCTTAGAGAAGGGTGTTCAGAAAAAAGAATAAATTCTCTACCACCAGACATATATATATTTTGCAGAGATCAATGAATATAGCAAAAGGGAATACAATGTAAGACACACCATCCATTTGCAAGTTCGTTCTGGGTCTGCACAAAACTGGAAGCACCTTATTCCTCGTCCCATATGTCCAATACAGGAGAGAGACCCTCACATATCAGGTCGATCTCCAAGTATGTTTGGACGATCACCAGTTATTACCTCATCTTGGGTGTACAGCCCAATCCAAACGATATAAAGGCCTCCAGTCTTCAACCACTATCTTCAAATCTTCGACTTTTAGTCATCGTATCAGTTATTCAGAATGGGTTAAACCTGGTATTTCTGAATAACTCGCGTATCCTATAATCAAGTGCTATAAAAACACATCATATGCCTTATTCCAATCTAGAATATTCTTTGATTCAAATATTCTTGGAAATCATTTCAAAAGATTTATAATATCTTTTCTCAACTTGAACCAAATTAAGGGTTATCCAACTAGTCGGGATTAATGAGCCTTGCCAAGTAATCATTCATTTTATTATCCCAAAACCAATCTATACATCCCATGGAGAAAATCTGATAGTACTCCATATCTAACATCCATTGTGTTACCGGTAAATTCAAGTACCATATAACGTTCAAACTTCAAATCTAATTAAAGAATCAACTATCGCATGGAGTAAAACTGGTGGTACTCCATATCGAACATTTCTCAAATTCGGTAAATTTAATTACCACATTAACATTTCAATATAATTAAAGATTCATTAAAAATCCACTTAGTTTTAATCTCAAAAATCATTACTTAATGATTATCCAATATTAGAAATAAATCCTGTCTTTAACTGGGTCAAAGAACCAATGTCACTTAAAACTCAGTTCATGATAAACCCAAATCATCTTCCATTAAAATGGAACTTTCACGGAAATTCGATCAATCGTAATCGATATAAATTTCTGTATCAGACTAATACTATAAGCGGAATAACGACAATGCCTTTTAAATTCCATAAATAGTAACGACCTTCCTTCATGGAAGCTCATCTCGATTATACTAAATCGAATTCCACTCAATTCTAATTTAATGTATTAAATTGGAAAACTTTACTTTGGAAAATTTCCTTAAATCCTAATTAGAAGATCTATAAATTCCAAATCATATCTTCACTGTTAATTGGGTTTTAAGAACAAATGTTATTTAAAACATCGTTCTTAATGAACCCAAAATCAACTACCATTTAATTCCAATTTATATTTATAAATTGGAAAACTTCATTAATCTAATTAAAAGATATATTCTTTTCTTAACTGGGTTTAAGAACAGTGTAATTGAAGACACCACTCACGACAAACCCAAAATCTAATTTGATATTAAATACAAGGCTCTGAGTTGAAATCATACCGATTATATTCAATATCAAATTCTAAAACCAACATATATCATATTGGAATAACGGTATCTATATCTTCCAAATTCCTCAACGATATCCTTATAATCACAGAATCCAATATCAAAATATCCGAAGATAGTTTCCATTCGAATCCAATCCAATTTTTATATTGGAACATTCTGGTTAGATTAAAACCATTTCAATTCTTTACTCAAGTTGTTAAACAAATTATTCAGATAAAAATATATTTTATCTTTATAAGTTTGATTTATTTCATCAAAAATCATTTGTTATGATTTTACATAATTTATTCATAATTTTAATAAGGCCATTACAGCTGGTTTCCAATATTGACCACCGAACTTCAACCATAACGACCTTTTTCAAAACTGATTTGGGTGTATCTTAAAATCTAACAGTTTCAAATATCTTATTATCATTCAAAAGCTCTTTTCGATATGGACCCAAGGTTCCAGTTTTAGGGGAATCCGAGGTTGGATCTCCCGTTACGTCAATTCAAAGTCAATGGTCGAAATTCGCGAACGGTCGATGTGCGACATGTTCTATTCAAACCATTATAATATATATAATATATTTCGTCATTTTCCATTCAAAACGTAATTCATAAAATGTTTATAAATTTGTTTTAAAAACGATTTCAACTTCCATTTCAATTTTAGAATATTTAATATCATTATAATATTACAATGGTAATATTTTCAAAATATCAAATTTTGAAATCAAACCTTTTCGATATTCATTATAAAATCAATAGAAAATTCCATTTGACTTAAAATGGCGTATATCTACTTAACTTGGCTTCATATATTTCAACATTTTCGTGTTCGTCCAAAATCGGACATCAAAATCATATTTTGATTCTTCACTGAATATTATTTTAAAATATTCGTTATTTCTAAATTGGAATCAGACTCAATCAATTACCATATAATTTCATTTATATGGATTGCATACATAGCATGTATTCAAAAATAGTGATAAACAACTACTAAACATTCAATTCACATCTAGAGTGCAATTTACAACTGTATAAGCATTAAATAATTAAATAACGCTTATAATAGTTTGCCAGTCAATCGATTGACATACAATTAAATCCAGGGGAGATGTGAATTAATTGTCATCCCCAGACCCGTATGGGGTTTTCAACCATCAAACAAATATTATTATTTGTGTACATGGGTGATGTGTAAAATTATCATCCCAACACCCGTATGGGGTTTACATCATAATTCATGTGAACTTATCTAATATTTAGGAGACAGGTGGGTAAAATTTCATCCCAAATTAATTTTTAATATAAACGTTTTATTTAACAACGTATATTTTCACAATTTAATAATGATAACATTAAAACTGTAAACATCCATCAATCGCTAAACAAATATTGCAATCATAGGCAATCAATATTTATTCAGTTATAAAAATAAAAAATTATACAAAAGAATTGAGAGAGAGAGTTCTCACAATTGGACTCCGTCAGTCTTTAATTGAAGATTTCAGTACTGTTTGTGTTTAAATTTGCCTAAAATTCTAACTTGCTTCGTTTTTTCCTGGTCAGTTACATGATGTAGTGTTCGACATTGCAAATCCAACGCATCTAGTTTTGTAAAATTCTGTGTTCGTTTGGACATGTTATCATCATTTAAAGATTAACTATATTATTAAAGTAATTAAATATAATTAACTTTAGTTAATTAAATCATTAATCAAAACTTGTTCGTCTTCTTCCTTCAGGTCTCGAACCAAAACTGCTCCTCCTTCTTCATCAATTGCACACGAATTACGAGACACCGACATTAGATCTGTTTACACCATGACATCCCCCATGGTATCACCATCAACCGCCCAGACCATGGCCGAACTCGATCCTCCCTAGCGACCGAAAAATTGCTGCAAACGTCTCCCCTTTTGAGACCCAATTCCGAAGAACTCAGCCCTTAAACCCGATCTTAACCGTTGAGATCCAAGACCTCCATTAGCTTATCAATTTGGCAGTTATGAATTTCTTCTAAAAATGTTTGGACTTCGCGATTTGGAGGAGGAAAGATTTGAACGACAACGTTCATTCACTCTGTTTGGAGGCGGTGGATATGCATTGACCACGCAGAAACGGGAATGAGGGTTTTGACCAATGGAAAATCTAAGTTAGTGTTATAACATATATATTTAAATACTATTTAATTCCAATTTAACTTGTTTAACACCTCGAACTCCAAAAGAACCCCGATGACTGTCACCATTAGCAAAATAACCCAATTCCGGACATAATGGTATATGTTCCATAAGCTGATTTGATTGTTTCGATTAGTTTTTGTAAAAATTAAAATACAATTTCAAATATTGAATTTAAACGTATATTTTAATTTACCACGACCACATACTGACTCCAAAAATTACGAAATTTGAAATCTAGCTATGTTTTGAAAGTACGTTTCTAACAAAATTATTTTTGTAGAGTTTGGAGACCATTTGAAAATTGACCTTTTAACTAGCTTACTAAATTTTAACTAAAATTCAATACACATTAAAATTTACCATGGTTACATACTAATTCCAATTGACCAGAAATTTTAAATCTGGCAATAATTTGATGTTTCAGATCCAACAAAATTAATTTCTTCGAAAACAGAGGTCGTTTGCAATATAGCTATTTTTAAGGGCTTAAATAATATTAAAATATAAATAAATTCCATAGCGACTATTTTAAATCTTAATCTGGTCATAACTTACAGTTTATAACTTGAAATCTAAAATTTTCACATTAGTTAGAAAGATATAATTAAATAGATTCTAACTTTTCTCGTTTCATCAAATTCTGACTTGTACTGAATTTTGTATATTCATTTAAAGTTCAAAATCAAATTTTCAAACTACCGCACCATTACGAGTTCGTTTTAACTAAATTTTAAATTTATACGTTCAAACTTAGAATTAAATAAATTTCTTCCTCTTGTATTCTCAAAATAAATCGTTACAAATATTTAATTTCCATGAAAATAAATTAAAAATAAATTTTAAATTGGTTCCAAAAATATGGGTTGTTACAATCTCCCCCACTTAAAACATTTTCATCCCCGTTAAAAAGAACGGAGCTGAAAGTTGTTTAACTAACAAACTCAACTTTCACTATGGCTTGAGTTCTTTAACTTTTCAGTTACTTAGAACTTTCAAATTTTCCTTAAATTTGGCTTCGCCATAATCTCCTTTGTACGGGGTGATCTGAACACATTTATTGGGCCGTATTAGGCACCCAATAAATTAATATAATGCATACAAATCAATTGTGCATACCCATTGTGACTTACATACCCTTTACCCCCCATGCCCATGCGCTGAAACTAAAACAAGAGAGTATGCGTATTTTTGTCATCTCAAGACCTGTGTAGGGCTTGTTATTAGATCCTGCTATTCACTGTTATAAATTATTAAGTCCATAATCAGTCCTTCGTTCGACCTGTATTCAGTCCTCGCCATACAAGCATCCTGCTCATATGGTAATCCAAACCTCGTCATATAAGCGCCAAATGATTATATGGAATACACTATGTTGTCTTCAATAATATGCGATGTGGCGTGATCCATAATTTATTGGCTACTATCATATGGCGCATGTTCAGTTTCACACAGAGCAACCATCACAGCGCATCCAAATCATTCATAGTAGTTTAGTAATAATAAAATTGCGCAACCAACTACATAAGGTGCACCTGTTTGTCGGGCATGCAATTTATTTCTCTACAAAGCATCAAATCAATAACCTGCTCAACAGATATATGTATATATATGCCTACTTTGAACTAATTTTCAATTCAGTTCTATTTTAGATTTGATTTGGCTTAATTTACTTTTCATTTATCATATTGGTTTTATTATTCCAATATTTGTATTAGTTAAACTAATAATCATCCATCCCAACCAGTAATCAATTGGCTGATTAGCTTTTAAAATATATAACTTTTATATACTCAAAAATCTTATTTTCAATGCCAATCCACAAACAATAAACTCTAACTAAGTTTTGGTTCTCACATCAGTCAATTGGAATCATATAGATATGCACTTTCGAAACTTGAAAATAAACACCGATAATACTGCAGTAATCATCAAAATCATCCTCAGGCGGCTAGAGTGTGATTCTATATCTACCTAGTATATTTGAGACTTCGAATATACGTTCATGATGTGTATATGCAAAATCTTCCTATACTCGATAGTCCGAATTCAAAAACAAATAAAATACTTAAAAATTGTAATAAGATATAAATTTCAAAAATAAATTCGTTTTCATAAACATTACTTTTCAAACTCATTCTGGAGAGATACTAACCCTATCTCTAACGAGTCATTCTTATAAGATATTATTAATCCTATCTCTGATGAATTCTTTCGTCTGGTTCTAACGTGTCTTGTTCTCGAGCTTTGTAAACCAAAGCTCTGATACCACCTGTAGCGACCCGAACTTCCTAGTCGGCCTAAACCGAACAAGAAGGCGGACTGCTTTGAGAATAAGACTCATCAGAACACAAACATGAGAACAATTCCTTGTTATTACAACAATTTACACCAGAGTACAAGATATCAAAGTTCAAAATAAATAATATACAGCGGAAAATATCAGAGATTTAAATTACAAAACAGCAAAAATATATGTATATAAATATAATGTGCAGCGGAAAACACCAACTACCACAACTGAAAGAAATAAACGGACATAAAGCATCCCGAATATAGCTCCAGTCGTAACCTAGGATCCTGTGAAAAGAAATAATTTCGAAAACAAAACTACAAGTTGCCCGTGTGGAAAATATGGGCACCTAGAGTTTAGGTGGAAACAATAAACTCCGAGTCAGTCATGGGACTGGGTGTGAGAACTAAACAGTTATTAACTTTAAAGTTAGATAAATCAAGCGACCACGCCATATGACACGGAATGGGTTTTCTCCTAAGAATAGCATAAAACAACCAATGCAATGCTAGGAAGGAAAAATGAAGCTATTATAAGACTTGGATCCCATCACACAATGCAACACAAACCAAAGGATAGAGTTTTACCTTATAATAGCCAAACATGCTTGATTCGCGAAATTTATCTTTTATTATTATAAGTGTATAAATTAATTTCAAATATAAATGTATCAATCATTGTTGTCATAGGTACCATATATTATGTCGCCATATAGGTTTATAACTAAAACTGTGAAGTTGCATATTGGAAACTGGATTTCCGTCCATGAACAGAGGCAAGGGATTTTCCTTACCGATTTCGATACACACTAGCAAATGCCTCAAGATCACACCTTTGGGCAACCCATGGATCCTCAGGGTCGGTCAACCGTCGATGATTAGTTATACCATAAAAAATACGTTAGTCGATTCTATCGGACCTGTCACAAGGTCAATATGTCGACCAAATCAAGGTCCTTTTAATCGGCCCAGATCAAATCCGAGGTACCTCGCCTTTCACAATCCAAAATCCAACATCCACATAAGTAAAATGTCTAGGCTCCATACCATGACATTACTTCTAGCTAGAATCCAACGTATGTCCATTTCCCTGCAGTCTCTATCTCTTTTTTTGGTTCACACCGGGGTGTGAAGTTCGTGAATTAACTCTATACACAAAGCTACGCTACTTAAAGCTGTGCTTTGATCATCAACCACAAAGTGTTGTTTTCAACAAAACCCTTGATCCATGCAACTCAGCATTTCACTTTGTCAATCAATGCCATATCATTGATTTCCACCAATATATAACTTCTAAGCACCTATGTCTTAGAGAAGGGTGTTAAGCAAAAGGATAAATTCTCCATCCTAAAACATATATACATTTAGCAGAGATCAACGAATACAACGAAAGGGAATACAATGTAAGACACACTATCCATTTGCAAGTCGTTTTGGGTCACACCATCCATTTGCAAGTCATTTTGGGTCTGAACAAAACCGGAGTACCATATCCCTCGTCTCATATGTCCAATACAGGAGAGAGGCCCTCGCATATCCGGTCGATCTCTAAGTACGTCTGGACGATCACCAGTTATTACCTCGTATTTTGTGTAAAGCCTAATCTAGACATCAGTACTCATCAAAACGATGTGAAGACCTCTGGTCTTCAACCACCATCTTCAAATCTTCGACTTTTAGTCATCGTATCAGCTATTAAGAATAGGTTAAACCCGGTCTTTCCGAATAACCCGCGTATCTTATAATCCAGTGCTATAAAAATATATCATACGCCTCATTCCAATCCAGAATATTCTTTTATTCAAATAATCTTGGAAATCATTTCAAAAGATTTATAATTTCTTCTCTCAACTTAAACCAAAATTCAGGTTTACCCAACTTGTCGGGATTAACGAGCCTTACTAAAATAATCATTCATTTTATTATCCCAATCCCAACCTATTCATCCCATGGAGAAAAACTAGTAGTACTCAATATCTAACATCCATTGTATTACCGTTAAATTCAAGTACCATTTAATGTTCAAATCTAATTAAAGAATTAACTATTGCGTGGAGAAAAACTAGTGGTACTTCATATCGAATATTTCTCGAATTCAGCAAAATTAATTACCACGTTCACATTTCAATCTAATTAAAGATTCATTAAAACTCCACTTAGTTTTAATCTCTAAAATCATTACTTAACGATTATTCAATCTTTTAGGAAATTAATCTTGTCTTTAACTGGATTAAAGAACCAATATCACTTACAACTTAGTTCACGATAAACCCAAATCATCTTCCATTAAAATGGAACTTTCACTGAAACTCGATCAATCGTAATCAATATAAATTTCCATATCAGACGAATACTTTAATGGAATAACGACAAAGCCTTTTAAATTCCATAAATAGTAACGGTCTTCCTTCACGGAAGCTCATCTCGATTATCACTAAATCAAATTCCACTCAATTCCAATTTAATGTATTAAATTGGAAAATTTTACTTTGGAAAATTTCCTTAAATCTTAATTAAAAGATTTATAAATTCCAAATCGTATATTCATTGTTAATTAGGTTTTAAGGACAAATGTTATTTAAAACATGTTTCACAATGAACCCAAAATCAACTACCATTTAATTCCAATTTATATTTATAAATTGGAAAACTTCATTAATCTTAGTTAAAAGATTTATTCTTTTCTTAATTGGGTTTAAAAACAGTGTTATTGAAGATACCACTCACGACAAACCCAAAATCCAATTTGATATTAAATACAAGGCTCTGAATAGAAATCATATCGACTTATATTCAATATTAAATTCTGAAACCAGCAGATATCGTATTGGAATAACGATATCTATATCTTCCAAATTCCTCAATGATATCCATATAATGACAGAATCCAATATCAAAATATCCGAAGAAAATTTCCATACTAATCCAACCCAATTTTTATATTGGAACACTCTTGTTAGACTAAAACCATTTCAATTCTTTACTCAAGTTGGTAAACAACTTATTCAGATAAAAATATATTTTATCTTTATAAACTTGGAATATTTCATCCAAAATCATTTCAAACCATTTGTTATGATTTTACATAATCTATTCATATTTTTAATAATTTTAATAAGGCCTTTATTGTCGGTTTCCAATATCGGCCACCGAACTGCATCCATAACGACCTTTTCCAAAATTGGTTTGGGCGTACCTTAAAATCTACCATTAGATTTCAAATCACTTATTATATTCGAAAGCTCTTTTTGATACGAACCCAACGGTTCCGGTTTTAGGAGAATTCGACGGACAGATCTCCCGTTACGTCAATTCAAAGTCAATGGTCGAAATTCGTGAATGGTCGTCGTGCGACACACTCTATTCAAACCATTATAATATGTATAATATATCTTGTCAATTTAAATTCAAAACGTACATTATAAAATGTTTATAATTTCAATTTAAAAACGATTCCAACTTCCATTTCAATTTTAAATCAAAATTGAATATTCCATTATAATATTAGAATGATAATATTTTCAAAATATCATATTTTGAAATCAAATCTTTTCGATACTCATTATAAAATGAATAAAATCAACAGAAAATTCCGTTAGACTTCAAATGGCGTATATCTACTTAACTCGTCTTCGTATGTTTCTACAATTTCGTGTCGATCCAAAATCGGACATCATAATCATAATTTGATTCTTCACTGAATATTATTTTAAAATATTCGTTATTTCTAAATTGGAATCAGACTCAGTCAATTACCATATAATTTTGTTTATATGGATTCCATATATAACATGTAACACCCCGTATTTTCTGTGTTCATAAGAGTAACAAATCAGGGAATAATTAATTTATAACAGAATAATTAAGGGAAACGGGCTACGCTATTGCGTTCCTGTCGAAATTCTGCTTGGAAAGAGTCCAAGTTTGCGTAAATCGGACTCCGTATGAAGAAGATATGGCCTTAAGAAGTTTCATCCCGAAATTCAAAACAAACAGGAACCAGGTCGACACTAGGGTCGACCTGGGGGTCGACCTACCTACACAGCTTGACACTAAGGTCGACTTAGGGGCCGACTTGGGTATACAGGTCGACACCAGAGTCGACCCTAGGGTCGACCTCCCCCCTATTTTCCAGATCTGTAGACATATCCATTTTTCTGCACCTAGACGCCTTTCTGACCAAATTCGTGACCCCTATGCTATTTAAACAACCCCAAACCTAGCTTTCTCTCCACACAATTTCATTCTGCCTATACTCTGCCTCAATTCTAATTAAAAATTAAAAAAAGGTGTTGCTACTCTGCTGGAATCAAAACTTGGATTAATGCATCTTCTTCCAAACTGAATAGAATTAAAAGAGCATCAAGTTAAAGCTTCAAGTTGGACCATAGGCATTCTGCTTCAAGCAACGTCACGCGAATCATAGCAAATCGCCACAATGCTGTCTTATTATCCTCTTCTAAACCGATCACTGTAAGTTCGGTTTTTCCTTAGATTTGAACGGGTAATTGGAATTGTGAATGTAATGAGTCAAAATATAGAACTATACCAATTTGCAAGTTAATTTCCTTTGATTCGTGTTTATGTCAAATCTAACGATATCTATGCCTTTGGATCTGATTCTCGGTTGTGGCCTAGAACTTATTGTGGCTAATTGCCAATGACTATGATTATGGGACTTTTGCCTAAGACTATGACTATGAAACTGTTGCCATGAAACTATCGCCTATGACTATGATTCATGACAAAGAGACTATTACATATGACTATGACTATAAGACTGTCGCCTATGACTATGACTACGATTCATAATTTTGAGACTATTGCATATGATACACGACTATGAGACTATTACCAAGATTTATAACCATGAGACTATTGCCTATGACATTGATAAGAAATTATTGTGATTAGTCGCCCATGACTGTTGTGGTTGACTGCCTATGACTATTGTAGTTAGTTGCTTATAACTATTCCCATTTTTACAATTAACCGATCATGTTGTACCTTGAACTGGCATTATGTTAGACCAAATCACCTATGCCTATTCCCTAGATTATGTGGATCTCATATTTAGTGTGTAACTTGGCTAGTTTATTCCTATTCACTGTTATGTACATCAAACCCATTGGAACCATTATTTTTGTATTTGGTTCATTCTTGCATGGCTATTCTTTTATGTCAATTCTCGTACTTATCCCCTATACCTTGCTTTGATACTGTTAGTATCATTTCATGAGTACTTAGAAACTTGTGAAATCATGTTATACGTACAATTATGATGCGAGGGTTGGGCGTAGCTTAATTAAGTTAGTTTGGCATAATAAATATGTTGGCATAATCTAAATTGGCTATAATAGTGAATGATTTACATGCATATTAGACTTGGGCATAAGTTGATAAATTCCATTGGCCGCAAAGTGTGTAATTGGCATGTAAACATAAATGGTAAACTAGAATATTAAATCTAGTTTTGACATGAACCGTAAATTGGAATATTAATCTAGATTGGCTATAAATTGTAAAAGGGGAATGTTAAATCTAAATTGGTATAAACTGCAAGTTGGGTAAATTGATAGGTATATCAAGTTTTGGGCAAATACGCTAATTTGCATGACAAATAAGTATGATCTAGGCTAAATTGATTTATGGAAAATTTACATAAATAGTAAATATATAAATTTAGTAAAAGACGAATATGCCTAACCCGAGGTTAGACTGAGTTGTGGTGTAAAACTGCCCAGAACCACCGGCACATCCCGTGACCGCAACAATACATGTCTAATGTGGGTGGTTAGTGCATCAAGCCCAGAGAGACCCGAGGTTAGACTGAGTTGTGGTGTAAACCTGCCCGGAACCGACCGACATGCCCAGTAACCACAACAATATCTGTCTAATGTGAGTGGTTGGTGCTTTAATTAATTAATTAATTAAGGCTCATGAATAAATCAATCTAGAAATGGTGAGGTTAAGTAATTAGGGAAAACACTTAACCGTAATAACATGTTAACTAGGCAAGTGGGTGAGGTTAAGTAAAATTAAAACACTTAACCGTTACAACATGTTAATTAGACAAGCGGGTGAGGTTAAGTAAATTTAGAACACTTAACCGTTGTAACATGTTAATTAAGCAGATGATAGGGTTAAGTTAACTAAAGTAACACTTAACCAAAATATATAATGACATTTGATGGGGTTAAGTAATACAAGAGGAAAACACTTAACCAATATAACACGAATAGAGGTAGGGTCAAGTCAACACCAGAAGGAAACACTTAACCAACATGACGTGGCGGGTGGATGGGTTAAGTCAACTTGAATTGATTAATGACACTTGACCAGTATAACTTGATGAGCTAATGGGGTTACGTTAAATGGGGAATACTTAACCAATATAACCTGATGATTGAACAGGGTTAAGTTAATAGATCACACTTAACCAATCCAACAAGATAAGCAAGATAGGTTAAGTTAATAAGAACCACTTAACCAACACGACTTGACGAGTAGGAGGTCAAGTACACGTCGGGTAGGTGGGTAATATTAGTAAATATAGGCCCACAAAACATAACCATTAAATAAAAATGCTTGAATCTGTGGGAAGGTTAAGTACACGTCGGGTTGGTGGATAATATTAGTAAATATAGGCCCACAAAAATTAACCATTATATAAATAGGCTTGGATCAGTGGGAGGGTTAAGTACATCTCGTATATGTGGGTAATATTTGTATATATAGGCCCACAAACTTAACCAACAAGAAACCCTAGTAACGGGGACCCATTTCAGCTGTAACCCACATAGATGTATCATGGTACCCTGAAACTAGGCAGGGTGGGGCACAATTACTAGGCTGATCATAAGCGGTAAAAATAGCGGCGGGGGTACGTCAGTGTAGGTTCCGATGGTTTACGGGCGTACACGTACTCCGGAGTGGAAAAAGCAGGCACTGGGTACCAGTAGTTATACACTGTGCATCTTGAATCGTGTCAGGTCGCTATCAAAAGGCTTGATACACCTTATGGTGGGGCCAGCACAGAGTATCTACATGCAAGAGAGGGCCGACTGACATAGACACGTGGAAAATTAATACAAAGTAAGTAGCATAATCCCTAGTTGGACCTAGGTCGCGTAAACCTTGAATCCGAGAAGCGTTCAATAGGTAGCATAAACCCCAGTGGTCCTGGGTAATGTAAACCCTGGTTGAATCTAGTAAGCACTCGATAGTAAGCCCTAGATTAAATCTAGGTAATAAACGGAATCCCCGTAATAGAAGCACACCTGAAGGCAACCGCAAATACGGGGATTGGGATCACGTTACCATATAACCATAAATTACTAGTTTGGACACCAGTTAGGTAGTGCAGTGATATAGAAATCAGTATAAACTGGGTAGTTGCGAAGCAGAGAAGGAGTAGAAGCGCATTCAGTTTATTAGTACATTCAGTTTATAGATACATTCAGTTTATCTTGCATATCCCATGCTTATCCCATATTATCTTGTTACTATGGTTTAGTCTTATATTTCGTTTATTCATGTTATGACCCTGTTCCTCGTTTAAATACTAAGAATCACTGGACTTACCAGACTTTATGTCTGACCTAGTTTGCTTTCGCCTCTTTTCTTCCGTTCCCCCCTCCCCCAGGTAGTCAGGGAGGGAATAGCTCAGGTTTGTTGGGACCGTTACTCTTTCCAAGCTTGAAGACTCTTTGACGTATTGCCTTGGACTCTCTCTCTTCTACTATTATGGCTGGCTCATGCTTTATTTATGGAAATCATTTTATGCTTCTTTATTTTTGTAAGCAAGACAGGATACTTTGGTATTGTAAAACAATCTTTGTACAAGCTGTTTATCAATGAAATAAAGTTTTATTTATTTGCCGCTGCTTTAATTGTCTGTCTTGTAATTTATCTGCATCTTTTACCTATAATGCTCTACCGAACTTAAGGCATTCCCTTTGTGAGTGACCTTAACGGAGGTGGGGTGTTTCACTTGGTATCAGAGCTGAAGGTTACCGGATCAGATAAAAGATTTTAAAATTTATTTTCAAACGGTTTTAAAAGAAGCATTTTCAAAAGAAAAGTTTTGTTTTAAAAGCATATTCCCCAAAAGCCAAATGCACTATCTTTTGATCATCTGTTTGAATCCTTGTTTCCTTCTTTCCTAAGTCTCCGGGGCTCCTTGCTTTCTGGGAGGTAACCTCATCGCGGCATGGTTTCGTAGGCTCGACGAGACTACGACATTTGTCAAAGGGAAAATATGTGCCTAACTTCCATCCATAACCGTAATTTCCTTTCGAGCTTTGTAGGATTCTCCGTGCGATGGAGGCAGCTTTCGAGAGACATGTCAACAAGTTACACAAGGGTGGAAAAGTTGAGAATGAGGGGGTTTGGCTAAGGAGCACAACACAAGGATGAAGAACCCATGGATATGGGCTTGGTTCACAAAGGAGGGGAGGGAAGAATAGTAAAACCTAAAAACAAGAGGATGTATCTTTATTTTGGTATAACGGGTCGTATAATTAAGGGCAAGAGCAAGAACTAATGACAGGATTTTCAGGAGGGCAAATCCATGCTTTCACCGCTATCGTACCTGAGAGAGAGGTAGTAAGGTTTCTGTTGAAAAAGTTTAGTTTTTCTTCTTGATCATTCTGTCTGTACTCTTTTGATATTTAGCGCTTCACATTCATTTATATCTGCTTCTATAGTTGAGTCTCTGTACCTTAGTCCTTGTATAGTAGAAGATCCCATTATTGTCTCAAATCCAATTTGTGGTTCAGCTCATTTATCTTTGGATTTGAGATGCTTATGTTTCTGGGTTTCATGGGGCATGGGCTGATTCTAGGCATGGAATGGTTAGCTAGTAATTGTGAAAGGAGGGTAGTTAGACTTTCAACTTGCCTCGGGAATACCCTCGAGATTTCGTGTGGTCCTAAGGGATCAGTTTGTCTTAGCTACCTAGAATCACTTTATGTAACTATCGACGATTTTCGATCTGTTGAAGTAGCCCATGAGTACGCAAGATGTTTTTGATTAGGATAGGGGTTTTCCCCTAAAACTCGAGACAGACTTCCGCATATATCTAGTTGACAATTCAAAGCCAGTTATATGATCAACGATAGTTTTAGAGCAAGATTGGAGAGGATAGCCAGAGTCGGTTAAGTGCTCAATTGTTTGGTAGTTTTGCTAGTATCATCTCACATAAATCGCCGAAATTCGGAGGAGATATTCCTTGGGTGCCTGTCTGATATTGGTTTAGGCCTTTGGGGCTTGTACCTGAGGGATGTCGAGTTCGACTAGGATGGTTTGCGTGAGAGATATCATCCATCAGATGTTTGACAGGATGGATAAGCTGAGTAGAAGAGAGACCTCTAATCATCTTAGTATATAAACTTGGTATCATGGTTAACATCTGTTCATCTTGGAAAGATAGTTCGACAACATTGGACACCCTCTAGCATAGTAAGTGATCGAGGTCCTATCTTTACTAGTGGTTTTGGAAATGGAGGTCAAGAAGCTCCGCGATCGTGAAGTTAAATTAGTTAAGGTACGATGGATTAAAGTACAAGAAGGTGCAACTTAGAAGACTAAAGACTAGATGCGCACATCATACCTTTTTTGAGGGAATACCCTTGATTCCTCCTTTTCTGTTATGTTTATACTAGTCTTTATCTTTTGAGGTATATCCTCCAAGTCATATCTTCGATCCTTAGGTAGAAGCCAATTGATGTAAACATGTGTTCGAAACATGTTATGATTGATCGTTGCAAGTGGTTGCTAGTGGTTGATTGTGGATGCATATGCACACATTAGGCACTAGATCAGCTCAGTCACTTTCATATTGCATTTGCATATATGTAGTTATTTATGTATTGAACTTGATGTGTTATCCTGTGGACGTTGCATTTAGATGAATGGTTATGCACACATATAGAAATGATGTGTATCAATTAGGATTTCTTGCATACATAATTGGACTCATGACACTAACTAATACGCATTGAGGAGGTCAACTGAATCAGTAGACCGCCCTGATCTTTGCATTAGATAAGGGACATATACACACACTTTTGCATATGTTCATACAACATTAGAAGTTTTCTAAGGACAATGGATGCTTGTGGATGATGGTTGAGTAGATGGATGATTGGATGGTAGGACACATTCTTCTTAACTTGAAGATTTCGGGGACGAATTCCTTTAAGGAGGGGAGAATGTAACACCCCATATTTTCTGTGTTCGTAAGAGTAAAAAAATCAGGGAATAATTAATTTGTAATAGAATAATTAAGGGAAACGGGCTACGCCATTGCGTTTGTCTCGAAATTCTTCTTGGAATAGAGTCCAAGTTTGTGTAAATCGGACTCCGTATGAAGAAGATATGGCCTTCAGAAGTTTCAGCCCGAAATTCAAAACAAACAGGAGCCAGGTCGACACTAGGGTCGACCTGGGGGTCAACCTACCTACACAAGTCGACCTGGGGGTCGACCTGGGTATACCGATCAACACTAGGGTCGACCCTAGGGTCGACCTCGCCCTTGTTTTCCAGATCTGCAGACAGATCCATTTTTCTGCACCTGGACGCCTTTATGACCAGATTCGTGACCCCTATGCTGTTTAAACACCCCCAAACCTAGCTTTCTCTCCACACAATTTCATTTTGCCTATACTCTGCCTCAATTCTAATTAAAAATAAAAAAATGACATCGCTACTCGGTTGGAATTAAAACTAGAATTAATGCATCTTCTTCCAAACTGAATAGAATTAAAAGAGAATCAAGTTAAAGCTTCAAGTTGGACCATAGGCATTCTGCTTCAAGTTGGACCATAGGCATTCTGCTACAAGCCACGTCACGCGAATCATAGCAAATCGCCACAACGTTGTCTTATTATCCTCTTCTAAACTGATCACTGTAAGTTTGGTTATTCCATAGATTTGAACGTGTAATTGGAATTGTGAATGTAATGAATCAAAATATAGAACTATACCAATTTGCAAGTTAATTACCTTTGATTTGTGCTTATGTCAAATCTAACGATATCTATGCCTTTGGATCTGATTCTCGGTTGTGGCTTAGAACTTATTGTGGCTAATTGCCAATGACTATGATTATGGGACTTTTGCCTAAGACTATGACTATGAAACTGTTGCCCATGAAACTATCGCCTATGACTATGATTCATGACAAAGAGACTATTACATATGACTATGACTATAAGACTATTGCCTATGACTATGATTCATAATTTTGAGAATATTACATATGATACACGACTATGAGACTATTACCAAGATTTATAACCATGAGACTATTGCCTATGACATTGATTAAGAAATTATTGTGATTAGTTGCCCATGACTGTTGTGGGTAATTGCCTATGACTATTGTAGTTAGTTGCTTATGACTATTCCCATTTTTACAATTAACCGATCATGTTGTACCTTGAACTGACATTATGTTGGACCAAATCACCTATGCCTATTCGCTTGATTATGTGGATCTCATATTTAGTGTGTAACTTGGCTAGTTTATTCCTATTCACTGTTATGCACATCAAACCCATTGGAACCATTATTTTTGTATTTGGTTCATTCTTGCATGGCTATTCTTTTATGTCAATTCTCGTGCTTATCCCATATACCTTGCTTTGATACTATTAGTATCATTTCATGAGTACTTAGAAACTTGTGAAATCATGTTTTACGTAAGATTATGATGCGGGGTTGGGCGTAGCTTAATTAAGTTAGTTTGGCATAATAAATATGTTGGCATAATCTAAATTGGCTATAATAGTGAATGATTTACATGCATATTAGACTTGGGCATAAGTTGATAAATTCAATTGGTTGCAAAGTGTGTAATTGGCGTGTAAATATAAACGGTAAATTAGAATATTAAATCTAGTTTTGACATGAACCATAAATTGGAATATTAATCTAGATTGGGCATAAATTGTAAAAGGGGAATATTAAATTGGTATAAACTGCAAGTTGGGTAAATTGATAGGTAAATCAAGTTTTAGGCAAATACGCTAATTTGCATGACAAATAAATATGATCTAGGCTAAATTGATTTATGGAAAATTTACATAAATAGTAAATATGTAAATTTAGTAAAAGATGAATATGCCTAACCCGAGGTTATACTGAGTTGTGGTGTAAAACTTCCCGGAACCACCGGCACATCCAGTGACCACAACAATACCTGTCTAATTTGGGTGGTTAGTGCATCAAGCCCAGAGAGACCCGAGGTTACACTGAGTTGTGGTGTAAACCTGCCCGGAACCGACTGGCACATCTAGTAACCACAACAATATCTGTCTAATGTGAGTGGTTGGTGCTTTAATTAATTAATTAATTATGGCTCATAAATAAATCAATCTAGAAATGGTGAGGTTAAGTAATTAGGGAAAACACTTAACCGTAGTAACATGTTAACTAGGCAAGTGGGTGAGGTTAAGTAAAATTAAAACACTTAACCGTTACAACATGTTAATTAGACAAGTGGGTGAGTTAAGTAAATTTAGAACACTTAACCGTTGTAACATGTTAATTAAGCAGATGATAGGGTTAAGTTAACTAAAGTAACACTTAACCAAAATATATAATGACATGTGGTGGGGTTCAGTAATACAAGAGGAAAACACTTAACCAATATAACACGAATAGTGGTAGGGTCAAGTCAACACCAGAAGGAAACACTTAACCAACATGACATGGCGGGTGAATGGGTTAAGTCAACTTGAATTGATTAATGACACTTGACTAGTATAACTTGATGAGCTAATGGGGTTAAGTTAAATGGGGAATACTTAACCAATATAACCTGATGATTGAACAGGGTTAAGTTAATAGATCACACTTAACCAATCCAACAAGATAAGCAAGATAGGTTAAGTTAATAAGAACCACTTAACCAACACGACTTGACGAGTAGGAGGTTAAGTACACGTCAGGTAGGTGGGTAATACTAGTAAATATAGGCCCACAAAACTTAACCATTAAATAAACATGCTTGAATCTGTGGGAAGGTTAAGTACACGTCGGGTTGGTGGGTAATATTAGTAAATATAGGCCCACAAAAATTAACCATTATATAAACAAGCTTGGATCGGTGGGAGTGTTAAGTGCATCTCATATAGGTGGGTAATATTTGTATATATAGGCCCACAAACTTAACCAACAAGAAACCCTAGTAACGGGGACCCATTTCAGCAGTAACCCACATAGATGTATCATGGTACCCTGAAACTAGGCAGGGTGGGGCACGATTACTTGGCTGATCATAAGCGGTCAAAAATAGCGACAGAGGGTACGTCAGTGTAGGTTCCAACGGTTTACGGGCATGCACGTACTCCGGAGTGGAAAAAGCAGGCACTGGGTACCAGTAGTTATACACTGTGCATCTTGAATCGTGTCGGGTTGCTATCATAAGGCTTGATACACCTTATGGTGGGGCCAGCGCAGAGTATCTACATGCAAGAGAGGGACGACTGACGCAGACACATGGAAAATTAATACAAAGTAGGTAGCATAATCCCTAGTTGGACCTAGGACGCGTAAACCCTGAATCCGAGAAGCGTTCAATAGGTAGCATAAACCCCAGTGGTCTTGGGTAGCGTAAACCCTGGTTGAATCTAATAAGCACTTAATAGTAAGCCCTAGATTAAATCTAGGTAATAAACGGAATCCCCATAATAGAAGCACACCTGAAGGCAACCGCAAATACGGGGATTGGGATCACGTTACCATATGACCATAGATTACTAGTTTGGACACCAGTTAGGTGATGCAAAGATATAGAAACCAGTATAAACATGGTAGATGCGAAGCAGAGAAGGAGTAGAAGCGCATTCAGTTTATCTTGCCATATCCCATGCTTATCCCATATTATCTTGTTACTATGGTTTAGTCTTTTATTTCGTTTATTCATGTCATGACCCTTTTCCTCGTTTAAATACTAAGAATCACTAGAATTACCAGACTTTATGTATGACCTAGTTTGCTTTTGCCTCTTTGCTTTCGTCCCCCCCCCCCCCCAGGTAGTCAAGGAGGGAATAGCTCAGGTTTGTTGGGACCGTTACTCTTTCCAAGCTTGAAGACTCTTTGACGTATTTTCTTGGACTCTCTCTCTTCTACTGCTATGGCTGGCTCATGCTTTATTTGGGGAAATCATTTTATGCTTCTTTATTTTTGTAAGCAAGACATGATACTTTGGTATTGTAAAACAATCTTTGTACAAGCTATTTATCAATGAAATAAAGTTTTATTTATTTGCTGCTGCTTTAATTGTCTGTCTTGTAATTTATCTGCATCTTTTACCTATAATGCTCTACCGAACTTAAGGCATTCCCTTTGTGAGTGACCTTAACGGAGGTGGGGTGTTTCACTTGGTATCAGAGCTGAAGGTTACCGGATCAGATAAAAGATTTGAAAATTTATTTTCAAATGGTTTTAAATGAAGCATTTTCAAAAGAGAAGTTTTGTTTTAAAAGCATATTCCCCAAAAGCTAACTGCACTATCTTTTGATCATCTGTTTGAATCCTTGTTTCCTTCTTTCCTATGTCTCCGAGGATCATGGCTTTCTGGGAGGTAATCCCTTCGTGGCATGGTTTCGTAGGCTCGATGAGACTATGACACTTGTCAAAGGGCAAATAAGTGCCTAACTTCCATCCATAGCCGTAATTTCCTTTCGAGCTTTGTAGGATTCTCCGTGTGATGGAGGCAGCTTTCGAGAGACATGTCAACAAGTTACACAAGGGTGGCAAAGTTGAGAATGAGGGGGTTTGGCTAAGGAGCACAACACAAGGATGAAGAACCTATGGATATGGACTTGGTTCACAAAGGAGGGGAGGAAAGAATAGTAAAACCTAAAAACAAGAGGATGTATCTTTATTATGGTATAACGGGTAGTATAATTAAGGGCAAGAGCAAGAACAAATGACAAGATTTTCAGGAGGGCAAATCCATGCTCTCACCACTAGCGTACCTAAGAGAGAGGTAGTAAGGTTTCTGTTGAAAAAGTTTAGTTTTTCTTCTTGATCATCCTGTTAGTACTCTTTTGGTATTTAGCGCTTCATATTTGTTTATATTTGTTTCCATAGTTGAGTCTCTGCACCTTAGTACATGTATAGTAGAAGATCCCATTATTGTCTCAAATCCAATTTGTGGTTCGGCTCATTTATCTTTGGATTTGAGATGCTTATGTTTCTGGGTTTCATGGGCCATGGGATGATTCTAGGCATGGATTGGTTAGCTAGTAATTGTGAAAGGAGGGTAGTTAGACTTTCAACTTGCCTCGGTAATACCCTCGAGAATTCGTGCGGTCCTAAGGGATCAGTTTGTCTTAGCTACCTAGAATCACTTTATGTAACTATCGACGATTTTCGATCCGTTGAAGTAGCCCATGAGTACGCAAGATGTTTTTGATTAGGGTAGGGGTTTTCCCCTAAAACTCGAGACAGACTTCCGCATATATCTAGCTGACAATGCAAAGCCAGTTATATGATCAACGATAGTTTTGGAACATGATTGGCGAGGATAGCCAGAGTCGGTTAAGTGCTTAATTGTTTGGTTGTTTTGCTAGTATCATCTCACATAAATCATCCAAATTCGGAGGAGATATTCCTTGGGTGGCTGTCTGATATTGGTTTAGGCCTTCAGGGCTTGTACCTGAGGGATGTCGAGTTCGACTAGGATGGTTTGCGTAAGAGATATCAATCATCAGATGTGTGACAAGATGGATAAGTTGAGTAGAAGAGAGAACTCTAATCATCTTAGTGTATACATTTGGTATCATGGTTAACATCTGTTCATCTTGGAAAGATAGTTAGACAACATTGGACAACCTCTAGCATAGTAAGTGATCGAGGTCCTATCTTTACTAGTGGGTTTTGGAAATGGAGGTCAAGAAGCCTCGCAATCGTGAAGTTAAATTAGTTAAGGTACGATGGATTGAAGCTCAAGAAGGTGCAACTTAGAAGACTAAAGACTAGATACGCACATCATACCCTTTTTGAGGGAATACCCTTGATTCCTCCTTTTCTGTTAAGTTTATACTAGTCTTTATCTTTTGAGGTTTATTGTCCAAGTCATATCTTTGATCCTTAGGTAGAAGCCAATGGATGTAAACATGTGTTTGAAACGTGTTACGATTGATCGTTGCAAGTGGTTGCTAGTGGTTGATCGTGGATGCATATGCACACATTAGGCACTAGATCAACTTAGTCACTTTCATATTGCATTTGCATATATGTAGTTATTTATGGATTGAAATTGATGTGTTATCCTGTGGACGTTGCATTTGGATGAATGGTTATGCACACATATAGAAATGATGTGTATCAATTAGGATTTCTTGCATACATAATTGGACTCATGACACTAACATAATCCGCATTGAGGAGGTCAACTAAATCAGTAGACCCCCTGGTCTTTGCATTAGATAAGGGACATATACACACACTTTTTCATATGTTCATACAACATTAGAAGTTTTCTAAGGACAATGGATGCTTGTGGATGATGCTTGAGTAGATGGATGATTGGATAGTAGGACACATTCTTCTTAACTTGAAGATTTCGGGGACGAAATCCTTTAAGGAGGGGAGAATGTAACACCCCGTATTTTCTGTGTTCATAAGAGCAACAAATCAGGGAATAATTAATTTGTAACAGAATAATTAAAGGAAACAGGCTACGCCATTGCGTTCGTCTTGAAATTCTGCTTGGAATAGAGTCCAAGTTTGCGTAAATCGGACACCATATAAAGAAGATATGGACATCAGAAGTTTCAGCCCGAAATTCAAAACAGACAGGAACCAAGTCGACACTAGGGTCAACCTGGGGGTCAACCTACCTACACAGATCGACACTAAGGTTGACCTGGGGGTTGACCTCCCCCCTGTTTTCCGGATCTGCAGACAGGTCCATTTTTCTGCACCTGGATGCCTTTCTGACCAGATTCGTGACCCCTATGCTATTTAAACACCCCCAAACCTAGCTTTCTCTCCACACAATTTCATTCTGCCTACACTCTACCTCAATTCTAATTAAAAATAAAAAAATGGCGTCGCTACTCGGTTGGAATCAAAACTAGGATTAATGCATCTTCTTCCAAACTGAATAGAATTAAAAGAGAATCAAGTTCAAGTTTCAAGTTGGACCATAGGCATTCTGCTTCAAGCAACGTCACGCGAATCATAGCAAATCGCCACAACGCTGTCTTATTATCCTCTTCAAAACCGATCACTGTAAGTTCGGTTATTCCTTAGATTTGAACATGTAATTGGAATTGTGAATGTAATGAATCAAAATATAGAACTATACCAATTTGCAAGTTAATTATCTTTGATTCGTGCTTATGTCAAATCTAACGATATCTATGCCTTTGGATCTGATTCTCGGTTGTGGCCTAGAACTTATTGTGGCTAATTGCCAATGACTATGATTATGGGATTTTTGCCTAAGACTATGACTATGAAACTGTTGCCCATGAAACTATCGCCTACGACTATGATTCATGACAAAGAGACTATTACATATGACTATGACTATAAGACTATTGCCTATGACTATGATTCATAATTTTGAGACTATTACATATGATACACAACTATGAGACTATTACCAAGATTTATAACCATGAGACTATTGCCTAAGACATTGATTAAGAAATTATTTTGATTAGTCGCCCATGACTGTTGTGGTTAATTGCCTATGACTATTGTAGTTAGTTGCTTATGACTATTCCCATTTTTACAATTAACCGATCATGTTGTACCTTGAACTGGCATTATGTTGGACCAAATCACCTATGCATATTCGCTTGATTATGTGGATCTCATATTTAGTGTGTAACTTGGCTAGTTTATTCTTATTCACTATTATGTACATCAAACCCATTGGAACCATTATTTTTGTATTTGGTTCATTCTTGCATGGCTATTCTTTTATGTCAATTCTCGTGCTTATCCCTTATACCTTGCTTTGATAGTATTAGTATCATTTCATGAGTACTTAGAAACTTGTGAAATCATGTTATACGTACGATTATGATGCGAGGGTTGGGCGTAGCTTAATTAAGTTAGTTTGGCATAATAAATATGTTGGCATAATCTAAATTGGCTATAATAGTGAATGATTTACATGCATATTAGACTTGGGCATAAGTTGATAAATTCAATTGGCTGCAAAGTGTCTAATTGGCGTATAAACATAAACGGTAAACTAGAATATCAAATCTAATTTTGACATGAACCGTAAATTGGAATATTAATCTAGATTGGTCATAAATTGTAAAAGGGAAATATTAAATCTAAATTGGTATAAATTACAAGTTGGGTAAATTGATAGGTAAATCAAGTTTTGGGCAAATACGCTAATTTGCATGACAAATAAATATGATCTAGGCTAAATTGATTTACAGAAAATTTACATAAATAGTAAATATGTAAATTTAGTAAAAGACGAATATGCCTAACCCGAGGTTAGACTGAGTTGTGGTGTAAAATTGCCCGAAACCACCGGCACATCCTGTGACCACAACAATACCTGTCTAATGTGGGTGGTTAGTGCATCAAGCCCAGAGAGACCCGAGGTTAGACTGAGTTGTGGTATAAACCTGCCCGGAACCGACCGGCACATCCAGTAACCACAACAATATCTGTCTAATGTGAGTGGTTGGTGCTTTAATTAATTAAGGCTCATGAATAAATCAATCTAGAAATGGTGAGGTTAAGTAATTAGGGAAAACACTTAACTGTAATAACATGTTAACTAGGCAAGTGGGTGAGGTTAAGTAAAATTAAAACACTTAACCGTTACAACATGTTAATTAGACAAGTGGGTGAGGTTAAGTAAATTTAGAACACTTAACCGTTGTAACATGTTAATTAAGCAAATGATAGGGTTAAGTTAACTAAAGTAACACTTAACCAAAATATATAATGACATGTGGTGGGGTTAAGTAATACAAGAGGAAAACACTTAACCAATATAACATGAATAAAGGTAGGGTCAAGTCAACATCAGAATGAAACACTTAACCAACATGACGTGGTGGGTGGATGGGTTAAGTCAACTTGAATTGATTAATGACACTTGACCAGTATAACTTGATGAGCTAATGGGGTTAAGTTAAATGGGGAATACTTAACCAATATAACCTGATGACTGAACAGGGTTAAGTTAATAGATCACACTTAACCAATCCAACAAGATAAGCAAGATAGGTTAAGTTAATAAGAACCACTTAACCAACACGACTTGATGAGTAGGAGGTTAAGTACACGTCGGGTAGGTGGGTAATATTAGTAAATATAGGCCCACAAAACTTAACCATTAAATAAACATGCTTGAATCTGTGGGAAGGTTAAGTACACGTCGGGTTGGTGGGTAATATTAGTAAATATAGGCCCACAAAAATTAACCATTATATAAACAAGCTTGGATCGGTGGGAGGGTTAAGTGCATCTCATATAGGTGGGTAATATTTGTATATATAGGCCCACAAACTTAACCAACAAGAAACCCTAGTAACGGGGACCCATTTCAGCAGTAACCCACATAGAAGTATCATGGTACCCTGAAACTAGGCAGGGTGGGGCACGATTACTTGGCTGATCATAAGCGATCAAAAATAGCGACAGGGGGTACGTCAGTGTAGGTTCCGACGGTTTACGGGCGTGCACGTACTCCGGAGTGGAAAAAGCAGGCACTGGGTACCAGTAGTTATACATTATGCATCTTGAATCGTGTCGGGTCGCTATCATAAGGCTTGATACACCTTATGGTGAGGCCAGCGCAGAGTATCTACACGCAAGAGTGGGCCGACTGACGTAGACATGTGGAAAATTAATACAAAGTAGGTAGCATAATCCCTTGTTGGACCTAGGTCGTGTAAACCCTGAATCCGAGAAGCGTTCAATAGGTAGCATAAACCCCAGTGGTACTGGGTAGCGTAAACCCTGGTTGAATCTAGTAAGCACTCGATAGTAAGCCCTAGATTAAATCTAGGTAATAAACGGAATCCCCATAATAGAAGCACACTTGAAGGCAACCGCAAATACGGGGATTGGGACCACGTTACCATATGACCATAGATTACTAGTTTGGACACCAGTTAGGTAGTTCAGAGATATAGAAATTAGTATAAACAGGGTAGTTGCGAAGTAGAGAAGGAGTAGAAGCGCATTTAGTTTATCATTACATTCAGTTTATCGGTACATTCAGTTTATCTTGCCATATCCCATGCTTATCCCATATTATCTTGTTACTATGGTTTAGTCTTATATTTCGTTTATTCATGTCATGACCCTTTTCCTCGTTTAAATACTAAGAATCACTGGACTTACCAGGCTTTATGTCTGACCTAGTTTGCTTTCACCTCTTTTCTTCAGTTCCCCCTCCCCCACCCCCCCAGGTAGTCAGGGAGGGAATAGCTCAGGTTTGTTGGGACCATTACTCTTTCCAAGCTTGAAGACTCTTTGACGTGTTGCCTTCGACTCTCTCTCTTCTACTACTATGGCTGGCTCATGCTTTATTTGGGGAAATCATTTTATGCTTCTTTATTTTTGTAAGCAAGACAGGATACTTTGGTATTGTAAAACAATCTTTGTACAAGATGTTTATCAATGAAATAAAGTTTTATTTATTTGCCGCTGCTTTAATTGTCTGTCTTGTAATTTATCTGCATCTTTTACCTATAATGCTCCACCGAACTTAAGGCATTCCCTTTGTGAGTGACCTTAACGAAGGTGGGGTGTTTCATAGCATGTATTCAAAAATAGTGATAAACAACTATTAAACGTTCAATTCACATCAAGAGTGCAATTTACAACTGTATAAGCATTAAATAATTAAATAATGCTTATAATAGTCTGTTAATCTATTGGTTGACATACAATTAAATCCAAGGGAGATGAGAATTAATTATCATCCTCAGACCTGTGTGGGGTTTTCAACCATCAAACAAATATTATTATTTGTACACTTGGGCGATGTGTAAAATTATCATCCCAATACCCGTGTGGGGTTTACATCATAATCCGTGTGAACTTATCTAATATTTGGGAGACTGGTGGGTAAATTGTCATCCCAAATTAATTCATAATATAAACGTTTTATTTATCAACGTATATTTTCACAGTTTAATAATGATAACATTAAAACTGTAAACATCTATTAATCACCAAACAAATATTGCAATCATAGGCAATCAATATATATTCAGTTATAGAAATAAATAATTATGCAAAAGAATTGAGTGAGAGAGTTCTCACAATTGGTTTCCACTTCATCAATCTTTAATTGAAGATTTTAGTACTATTTGGGTTTAAATTTATCTCAAATTCTAACTTGCTCCGTTTTCGTCCTAGTTAGTTCCATGATGTAGCGTTCGACATTGCAAATCCAACGCATCCAGTTTTGTAAAATTCTGTGTTCTTTTGGACAAGTTATCATCATTTAAAGATTAACTATATTATTTAAGTAATTAAATATAATTAACTTTAGTTAATTACATTATTTATCAAAATGTGGTCGTCTTCTTCCTTCAGGTCTCGAACCGAAACTGCTCCGCCTTCTTTATTAGTTGCATACGAATTACGAGGCATCGGCCTCAGATCTAATTGCACCACAATGTCCCCCTTGGCATCACCATCCACTTCCCAGACCATGGCCGAATTCGATCCTCCCTAACGGCCGAAAAACTGTTGCGAACGTCTCCTCTTTAAGACCTAATTCCGGCGAACTCAAACCCTTAAACCCGATCTTAACCATTGAGATCCAAAACCTCCCTTAGCTTATCAATTTGGCCGTTATGAATTTCTTCTAAAAATATTTGGATTTCACGATTTGGGGAAGGAAAGATTTGAACGATAATGTTCGTTCATTCTGTTTGGAGGAGGTGGATATGCGTTGACCACGCAGAAATGGGAATGAGGGTTTTGACCAATGGAAAATTTGACTTAGGGTTATAACATATATATTTAATTCTATTTAATTCCAATTTAACTTGTTTAACGCCTCGAGCTCCAAATGAACCCCAACGACTGTCGCCCTTAGCCAAATACCCCTATTCCGGACACAGTGGGATATGTTTTGTAAACCAATTCTATCATTTCAACCAGTTTTTGTAAAAATTAAAATATAATTTCAAATATTGAATTTAAACGTACATTTTAATTTACCACGACAACATACGGACTCCAAAAATTACGAAATTTGAAATCTTGCTATGTTTTGAAAATACAGTTCTAACAAAATTAATTTTGTCGAGATTGGAGACCATTTGAAAATTGGCCTTTTAACTAGCTTATTAAATTTTAATTGAAATTCAATACATGTTAAAATTTACCATGCTTATATACTAATTCCCATTGACTTGAAATTATAAACCTTGTAGAAATTTGACATTCCGGATCCAACAAAATTAATTTCATTGAAAACGGAGGTCGTTTGTAAAATGGATATTTTTAAGGGCTTAAATAATATTAAAATGTAAATAAATTCCATAGCGACTATTTTAAATCTTAGTCTGGTCATAACTTACAATTTATAACTTGAAATCTAAATTTTTCACATTCGTTAGAAAGATATAATAAATAGATTCAAACATTTCTCGTTTCATCAAATTCTGACTTCTATTGAATTATGTATGTATATTCATTTGAAGTTCAAAATCAAATTTTCAAACTACCACGCCATTACAAGTTCGTTTTAATTAAATTTTGAATTTATATGTTCAAACTTATAATTAAATAAATTTCTTCCTCGTGTATTCTCAAAATAAATCTTTAAAAATATTTAATTTCCATGAAAATCAATTAATAATAAATTTTAAATAGGTTCCAAGAATACGGGTTGTTACATTAACCAATTTATGCTAGTTTACAGAAATTATAACATGTTTAGATTTGTTTTGGAAATATTTACAAATATAGACTTGTTTTGATCGGGGAGAGAAGTGGACGAATTTTTAAACCTCGCCCTTGTGCGCATTTTGAAATTCACTAGTGTAGTTGTGAACTTTATATATAGCCACTTACTCCTTCATAATTCTGATTCATACTCAACTATACCTTCTCAACTCTTTTTCTCTTAACAATACCTTCATGGCCTTTATCTATGGACTTCAATTTCCGCAACGTCGCCTTCTTCCTTCCAATGTCTGGTGATCACTGATATAGATTGGAATATAAACTATCAAGAACAACATTACGAGGACATCGCTCTTGAATGCCCAGATCTTGATATACTCACACTTCAACCAGGACCGAATGAACATGCATATGTACCACAAGTGGATGAACATCCTGTTTATCAATAAATCAACCCTCATATGAAGAAGAGGTTAATTCTTACTCAGTTTGTTGTCACTGTGGATATATGGCTGAAGTTGTTGTAAGAGTTGATGGCGAAAACTTTGGTCGTCGAATACTGATGTGTTCCAATTTTCCCGTCAAAATGGATTGACAAACTGTTGTATCCAAGGGGCATAGCATATGTGGATGAGCTGGTACAAGAAATTAGACATCTCAACCAACTGCTAGAAAACTTGCAATTTAACTGCAACAACTAGTATTTCGATTATCTGTTGTCGTAGTAGTATTTCGAATATTAGTTTGAATTATTGTTTGTACAATTGTAGAACTTGGAAGATTAATATTAAGTATTGTACATTTGTTTTTTCTAAGAAAATAGGTTTATTTATTACTTTTGTATGTCATTACTCATTAAAATCAATGTTAGCAAGCAAAAAAACTTTGTTTGATGAAATGACAACTCACTGATTAAAGTATTTTCAAATAGTATCAGTCATGCTACACTGAACAAAGCTGGTCCCGAATAGTATATTAAACCACATTGACTAAAGTTGGTTCATATAGTATACCTTGTCATAAAGATGAAATGACAACTCACCGTGTTAAGTAAAGATGATCGAAATTTGAAATTTAAAATGGAGATTCACTTATTAAAGAATTTTCAAACTGTTCGAAATCATAACATTAAGTAAAGCTGTGCCAAAGCTATTCCAAACAGTATGAATTGATCTGCCAAAATTGTCCTATTTGATAAAGCTGGCCAAAGGAGTAATTATTTTGAAAAGATGAGTTGACAACACTTTGCCAAATCTGACCCAGAGCTTGTCCGTCATGATAAAGCTGGACAAAGGACAATGACGGTGTTTTGTGATAAAGGAAAAGGACAAAGGACAATGACAGTGACTTGACTTCACTCTGCCAAAACTGATCCCAAACTTGTTTATTGTGATAAAGCTAGACAAAGTACAGTGACATTTCTTTATTTCGAAATAATGACAAAGACAATGACATTTCCAAAGCTAGATAAAACCGGACAAAGGACAATGACATTGCTGAGATGACTAAAGCTGACTTGACAATGATATTTCTGATATGACTAAAGCTGACTTGACAATGACATTTCTAAAATGATTAAAGGTGACTTGACAATGACATTGCTGTAATGTTTTACCTATTTCATATCTTTTCAACACATTAATTCACATTTCAGAAACACTTCTATACCTACTTCAAATACCTTCGAAACTAATTTACTCAATCTATTGGTCGTGGATGAGCACCAAAATGGAAAGTGAGCTGAGGATTTTGCAAACCAGGGAGAGTTTGCAAGGGTTGCACACTTGATGCTTTGAAAGAATTGGTTAACTGGCCTACTGATTCAAGGTTGAGAGCAGTATCACTTCCCATCGTGAGTGTGGGTTTAGGGTATTTCACAGAAATGTTGCAAACTCATGATCCTTCGCTCATATTTAGTTCTCTTATGTATACTAATCCCTATTTTCAGCAACATCAGCAACAACAACAAACTTTTCAGCTGAACATTCATGAACAACAACAACAAACTTTTCAGTCAGACGACTATGAGCAATATGTCATCTTTCCTTCTCAGTCAAAATTGTATGATATGAGCCAAAGCTATGTATTGCACATTAATTTAGTTTGCTAACTACTCAATGAATTGTAACACGTGTAACGACCCGCCATTTTGACCGTGCCGAATTGACAAATATGCCAACTCAAAACGTCCAAAACAACAGATTGTTATTAGCTTCTGAGGTAAATAGAACAAATCACAGATCACAGACACAGATACAAAGCAATATAATATCTCACAGCGGAAAAATTAAAATACAATAGTAGTTCATGAAGCTTTACATCAGAGTTTACATAAATAATTCAGCGGAAGTCTAATACAATAAATAACTGATAACAATCTGAAACAGAATGACAAAGATAACTGAATAGGTAGATATAAATGAGAAAACCCAATAATCTTCAAACTCCAAGAGTGGATCTCGAAAGCTGTGATAATCGATCTGACCCGAGCAATAATGCAAAACAAAACAACTCGGATCAGGACTAACATTCTCGTGGAAGTAAATCAATTCAAATGAAATATTCGATGAAATGCAAAAAGTAACTTAGAGGATGTTTGGGATCACCATCCTCTAAGGATCCGTCAAACTAATACTATATAGTATAATACGCTATATACAATAGTGTCTATCAGTAAAGTAAAATATCAAAATAGCGTAAGCGGGATTACCATGATTACCCTTACACCGTTTATATATTCCCATAGTATATACAGTACCGTAATTCCTCCGTAAACTGGAGGTTGATCAGAGGGCACTCCATATAAAACAGTACAAAACAAAATCGTAGTGGGCTCGTATAAGGCATGTGACAAGGCACGCAAGGAATGCCAGGGTGGATTCACCGTTTGCAGAGCCGGACTGGTGGTAACGCATAGTAGCTACTACCGCCCACCTCGATACACACTCCCGTAATCAAAAGGGCCCAAATCGAATCTCAACAGTAATAGAATAATATCGAAGAAGTGTGCTCGATAAGAGGTATGACCTCACTTGGTCCGTGCGTAGCTCCTGTTTTAGCCACATCAAGCTGACTCAAGGTAGTCAGGGTCTCGTAATTAATATGAAATAAAAATGGAGTCGTTCGCCAAATCATCCCCTTCATTCTGGAACTCCACCGCGTACACAGTTGTCAAAGTGGTTTTCGGTATTGGCAGAGAGTATGACAATAGCCGATCCCGGTCTCTTTAACAACCAATCGTTTACATTTTTCACACCGTAGTCATTATTTTATAAATCACTTTATAAAATAGTTTATACGAATTCTCATATTCGAATTTGAAATCAAATTTAAATATCTAACTTCAATTATATTCAATTTTGAAAACATCTCACGAGAATCGCTCAAATCAAATCGATTTAAAAAAAAACATCTCGAAAAGATTTCAAAATGTAGTATAAGCAAATACTATACTATTTAACTTAGATTTTATATAAGTTTCCGGAAAAATCGCATAATAACTTTCAAATCCCAAATCGACTTATATTTAAGTTATACCTTAAATATCTCAATTTTCGTTTAAATCAATATCAAAACCTTTAACTTCAATTATAATTTTGGTTCGGCTTACATTCGCAAAAATTCAAGTTTGAAACCATTCAAGTGATTCGAAATTTTCCTTCACAAGGAATCGTTTCAATTCGATTCATTTAAATCCGACATTTGGTTCGAATTCGAATATACGATTCAAGTCAAAATTACATTTCAATTTAAACAAATTTTATCATACTTTATCATTCAAGTCATATAGTTCAAAATTGTTACTTCTACATTTTTGAATCAAAATCTTATATTTCCATTCAAACGAATTACTATTTAAAACCATTCTTATGCATCATTTTAACAAAATTCTTAATTCAAACCAAACAATATAAAAACCAATTCCGCATATAACACACACATATATATATATATATATATATATATATATATATATATTCCAATTCATGTTTAATCAATTAAAAACTTGAATTCAATTCATATCGATTATAAATTAAAATAAATCAATTTACCCAATTCACATTCATTTCTTATCAAGGTTCTTAATTTAAACCAAATCAAATTCAATTTCTTAATTTTATCAATTCAAGTTCATCTCTACTAAAATTCGAATCAGTTCCAATTCATAACATAATATGAGTTCATTCATTATTCAAACATCGTTATATAAATTTACATCTTTAAACTTCGAATTTAAATCGCGAAATCTAACCTACCCATCTTGACTTCATTCAAGTTTATGAAATATATATATATAGGAAAAATAAATTTTGAAAATAGATATATGTGTATATATATATATATAAGTTAAAAAAAATTCTAAAGTAAATTAGAAATAGATTATAAACATATAAGTTTAAAATAATATAAAGATAGATTTAAAGAAATATTTACAATAATATAAAAAGGTTAAAATACTTATAGGAATAAATTATATGGTTTAAAATAAATAAATTTATAAGTAAAATCTTAAATAAACATTTCAATCCCTATTTACAAATAAATCATTTTAAAACACATAATTTAAAATATACAAAATAATTTATATTTAAATAAAATATAAAGATAAATATATAAAGTCTTAAGTAAATATTTTAAAATAAAACTCATTTTACCTCGAAAACATGAACGACGGTGTTCGTATATAGTTTTCTACCCTATGGTCAAGTGATACAGATATTTATCATTTCAACCCGCAATTGATAAAATTTCTACGGGTCTATCATTTCAACCCGCGATCCCAAATTCAATAAAAATCGTTCAGATCTACCATTTCAACCCATAACGATTTTTCCCTATTCTAATGTTCATTTGGGTATGTATCATTTCAACCCTTAGTGATTTTCCTAAAACTAGGGTATCATATAGTATCAATCACAACATATATATCATCAGTGCAACTACGTGTCATATGAATATATCGTGTCGCATATGAAATGTGCATACATATCAAATCAAACAATTTCTACTAGCAACCTATACATTTCATATAACAGTTCATTATTGATCTAACATCCATGAAATAAATGTGAGTCAGGTGTGAGATAAACTCACCTTTTAAAGCATGGAAAAGAAGACAACGATGGACGAACACAAGAATTGAAGACGCAACCAGGCACTAATATGATGAACCAATCTAAACAACGACCAAGATCTTAGTACTCGATTCATCCTTTTCTTTTTATGGAGAGAGCCGACTCAGCAACATCAATAGAGGCTCGGTCGAATAAAAAAAAAATTCCAGGATTTTTTTTCTTTTTTTTTTTTAGAGCAGGGAACAAAGAGTACACAATTTCAAAGCAAAACACTGCTACATGCGTCGACTTTCAAATCAACAGTTTAACCAAAATTTAGTTCGGCCTCAAACATCTTTAACCTCAAAAAAAAAACATAAATAGTTTAAAGGGTAAGTACCAGGAGAACACCGCACAAATCAAGATTTTACACTCACAACAAGGTACTAAACCAAAACTTCAGCGTGAGTGATATAGACACATCCCACACACATAATTTTAATAATATATCTCATATATATAGTAGATTCAGAATATCACACTCAGAAAAGAAAAACAAAGCTTCAAAATGATTGGAAAGAACTATTCACGCTATAAGAACAAAATGAATTTTTTTTTTTGTAAAATCCTTGTCTCGCCTTGAATATTTTTTTTTTTTTTTTACATATATATAATATGAAGATGAAACCCAAATCATTAACACAAAAACGCACGCAACCAGGGACTTGTTGAAACAAATTTTCCAGGACAAACAAAATCACGGCAAAACAAGTAGAAAAAAATAATGATTAAAAAGAATAAAACATTGCCAAATTTCATGCTACAGAGAACATGGAACAAATTTCAACTTGGATTACCTTGTAGGCTTGTACACAAAATATATTATATATATAAAGGGATGCTCAGAAAAGGAATTGAATGAAAATGGCAAAGAATGGCAAATGCATGGAGCAGGTAGCACAAAATGAAGGTACCTTGATGAAGCATGGAAAGAAATAAATGACCAGAGTGTTTTTTTTTTTTTTTTATGCGGCAAGTTACCTTGAATATGCCTACTACCAATTCTTTAGCCGTAAAGGTTGGATCCAACTTTTTACTATCTCAAATCATTTTGAACGTGAAGTTAGTGTAACCGTTTTTCTCCTTTCAAACATGCATGCGCGTTTTCTTTTTATATAAACCGAACAGACTTAGGCATCCTTGGGAAACGAATAGTTTTGGAGATTTTATGACAAAAGGGGAACGTTGCTTAAAGTGCATGCATGGCTTGAAATAAAGAATGAAAACATGAATTGGAAAGACAAAGAGCGAAATGCTCTAAGAAAAATAGGACGTGCATGGCTAAAATGGATGTCTTGAAATATATTTGTGCCATACTAGGCCCAAGAATTAAATAAAAAAAATTAAACTGATAGTTTAGTAAAATAAAATGATAAGTTTTGCAGACCCAAAATGACTAGAAAAGTATGTAAGATCGGAAAAAGGACACATCGAACTCAGATGGCTCTGTTTCAAAAATGAACTGCACAAGCTTTTTCGTTATTTTAGCGCGATCCGAGCATCGAAACTGACAAATAAATATATTGCAGAAATCAACGCGACGAGATGGACACAACGGCATAAAATTTGCAGTGTCAGGATGCTCTATTCAAAATCGCGTTACGGACCCCTTTCACGTAAAAATGCGGACAAAAAACGGAGATCAAAACGTCCGATTTTCGCGAAACGAATTTCGCCGTCGGATTCGTGACAACGAATAGAATATTTTTCGTGTTTGTCCGAACTGGTTTTGGAGAAATTTTAAAATCGCTAAAATTTGATCTGTTATGCGCAACTTTGCACTGAAAATTGCACGACCGACAACAGTCAAATTTTCCGATGAAATTTTTACAGTTGCTACATCTCACTGTACGTATTACAAATTTCGAATTCCCGTTATGAAAAACCATAGAATAATTTCAAAATAAAATTTTGATTTAAATCGGATTTTTAAATCGTTAAAAATTACCGTTTGTTACAATCTCCCCTACTCAAAACTTTTCGTCCCCGAAAAGGTACGAAGTAGAGAAATTGTAATTAAATAATTTAATATATATTAACCAATGGTATAATTTAAAAGCTAAAATATCTTCAAACTTTTCAAAATAGTTTTAAGTATTTACTCGACGTCTCGATTGACAATATATATCAATCCCACTTTCGAAACTCGAAAATAGATATCGATGATGCTGCAGTCATCATCAGAATCATTTCCAAGCGACTAGAGTGTGACTCTATATCTATCTAATACATATACGATTTAACATATACGTTGATCAGACGTATACCCAAATCACTAGGTATTCGATAGGCCAATTTTAACGTCAAATAAGTACTCAAAACATCTTTTTATATTTAAATAGAATATATACCACACTCTAAATCATATATTATAAATAATATATTTCAAATCATTAAAATTTCAAGTAGGGGAAAATGTATCTCTCCCCTACTCATTTATTTGTTAAAATTCAATTACAATTCTTAATAAATATACAACAATATTATTATTAAATCAAATATATAACAAAATCATTATATACTATATCTAAATCTTTTCAAATTCATGTTATCAATATTTAAACTTATAACACTTAATTAATTCTATAAGTTAACATATGAATACTTACACATAAAATCTTTACAAACCATTGGTATTACCAAATTATTTACAAATATCAAATTAAATATTACATTAAGAAGATCTTATATAATAATATCTTTCAAAATAAATTTCAAACCAATATTTAATAAAGACAGACTGGCTAGAAGACTTATACTCTTTTTCTACTTCTTACCTTGAAATGGAAAAGTATAAATTATAGAATTCGAGGTAAAAGCTGAAAGAACAAAAGAACCTAATCAAAGAGGATCTACGAAGGAAGATAAATTCAAATGGAAAGGAAACTCAGAAGAAGATTTAAATATTAAACAGAATTTTATATTGGAAATATTTATTTAAAAACATTTTAAAACCATTTTGAAAACTATTTCTACTTTAAAAATACGCTCTCTCAAGAAGGATTCTGTAACTGATTCCACTCATTCTAGGGTATCACTACCCTATCTCTAATGAGCTTTTACCCCATAGGCTAAAGCTTTGAAAAACCAAAGCTCTGATACCACATGTAACGACCCGCCATTTTGACCGTGCCGAATTGCCAAATATGCCAACTCGAAACGTCCAAAACAACAGATTGTTATTAGCTTCTGAGGTAAATAGAACAAATCACAGATCACAGACACAGATACAAAGCAATATAATATCTCACAGCGGAAAAATTAAAATACAATAGTAGTTCATGAAGCTTTACATCAGAGTTTACATAAATAATTCAGCGGAAGTCTAATACAATAAATAACTGATAACAATCTGAAACAGAATGACAAAGATAACTGAACAGGTAGATATAAATGAGAAAACCCAATAATCTTCAAACTCCAAGAGTGGATCTCGAAAGCTGTGATAATCAATCTGACCCGAGCAATAATGCAAAACAAAACAACTCGGATCAGGACTAACATTCTCGTGGAAGTAAATCAATTCAAATGAAATATTCGATGAAATGCAAACAGTAACTTAGAGGATGTTTGGGATCACCATCCTCTAAGGATCCGTCAAACTAATACTATATAGTATAATACGCTATATACAATAGTGTCTATCAGTAAAGTAAAATATCAAAATAGCGTAAGCGGGATTACCATGATTACCCTTACACCATTTATATATTCCCATAGTATATACAGTACCGTAATTCCTCCGTAAACTGGAGGTTGATCAGAGGGCACTCCATATAAAACAGTACAAAACAAAATCGTAGTGGGCTCGTATAAGGCATGTGACAAGGCACGCAAGGAATGCCAGGGTGGATTCACCGTTTGCAGAGCTGGACTGGTGGTAACGCATAGTAGCTACTACCGCCCACCTCGATACACACTCCCGTAATCAAAAGGGCCCAAATCGAATCTCAACAGTAATAGAATAATATCGAAGAAGTGTGCTCGATAAGAGGTATGACCTCACTTGGTCCGTGCGTAGCTCCTGTTTTAGCCACATCAAGCTGACTCAAGGTAGTCAGGGTCTCGTAATTAATATGAAATAAAAATGGAGTCGTTCGCCAAATCATCCCCTTCATTCTGGAACTCCACCGCGTACACAGTTGTCAAAGTGGTTTTCGGTATTGGCAGAGAGTATGACAATAGCCGATCCCGGTCTCTTTAACAACCAATCGTTTACATTTTTCACACCGTAGTCATTATTTTATAAATCACTTTATAAAATAGTTTATACGAATTCTCATATTCGAATTTGAAATCAAATTTAAATATCTAACTTCAATTATATTCAATTTTGAAAACATCTCACGAGAATCGCTCAAATCAAATCGATTTAAAAAAAACATCTCGAAAAGATTTCAAAATGTAGTATAAGCAAATACTATACTATTTAACTTAGATTTTATATAAGTTTCCGGAAAAATCGCATAATAACTTTCAAATCCCAAATCGACTTATATTTAAGTTATACCTTAAATATCTCAATTTTCGTTTAAATCAATATCAAAACCTTTAACTTCAATTATAATTTTGGTTCGGCTTACATTCGCAAAAATTCAAGTTTGAAACAATTCAAGTGATTCGAAATTTTCCTTCACAAGGAATCGTTTCAATTCGATTCATTTAAATCCGACATTTGGTTCGAATTCGAATATACGATTCAAGTCAAAATTACATTTCAATTTAAACAAATTTTATCATACTTTATAATTCAAGTCATATAGTTCAAAATTGTTACTTCTACATTTTTGAATCAAAATCTTATATTTCCATTCAAACTAATTACTATTTAAAACCATTCTTATGCATCATTTTAACAAAATTCTTAATTCAAACCAAACAATATAAAAACCAATTCCGCATATAACACACACATATATATATATATATTCCAATTCATGTTTAATCAATTAAAAACTTGAATTCAATTCATATCGATTATAAATTAAAATAAATCAATTTACCCAATTCACATTCATTTCTTATCAAGGTTCTTAATTTAAACCAAATCAAATTCAATTTCTTAATTTTATCAATTCAAGTTCATCTCTACTAAAATTCGTATCAGTTCCAATTCATAACATAATATGAGTTCATTCATTATTCAAACATCGTTATATAAATTTACATCTTTAAACTTCGAATTTAAATCGCGAAATCTAACCTACCCATCTTGACTTCATTCAAGTTTATGAAATATATATATATAGGAAAAATAAATTTTGAAAATAGATATATGTGTATATATATATATATAAGTTAAAAAAAATTCTAAAGTAAATTAGAAATAGATTATAAACATATAAGTTTAAAATAATATAAAGATAGATTTAAAGAAATATTTACAATAATATAAAAAGGTTAAAATACTTATAGGAATAAATTATATGGTTTAAAATAAATAAATTTATAAGTAAAATCTTAAATAAACATTTCAATCCCTATTTACAAATAAATCATTTTAAAACACATAATTTAAAATATACAAAATAATTTATATTTAAATAAAATATAAAGATAAATATATAAAGTCTTAAGTAAATATTTTAAAATAAAACTCATTTTACCTCGAAAACATGAACGACGGTGTCCGTATATAGTTTTCTACCCTATGGTCAAGTGATACAGATATTTATCATTTCAACCCGCAATTGATAAAATTTCTACGGGTCTATCATTTCAACCCGCGATCCCAAATTCAATAAAAATCGTTCAGATCTACCATTTCAACCCATAACGATTTTTCCCTATTCTAATGTTCATTTGGGTATGTATCATTTCAACCCTTAGTGATTTTCCTAAAACTAGGGTATCATATAGTATCAATCACAACATATATATATATCATCAGTGCAACTACGTGTCATATGAATATATCGTGTCGCATATGAAATGTGCATACATATCAAATCAAACAATTTCTACTAGCAACCTATACATTTCATATAACAGTTCATTATTGATCTAACATCCATGAAATAAATGTGAGTCAGGTGTGAGATAAACTCACCTTTTAAAGCATGGAAAAGAAGACAACGATGGACGAACACAAGAATTGAAGACGCAACCAGGCACTAATATGATGAACCAATCTAAACAACGACCAAGATCTTAGTACTCGATTCATCCTTTTCTTTTTATGGAGAGAGCCGACTCAGCAACATCAATAGAGGCTCGGTCGAATAAAAAAAAATTCCAGGATTTTTTTTCTTTTTTTTTTAGAGCAGGGAACAAAGAGTACACAATTTCAAAGCAAAACACTGCTACATGCGTCGACTTTCAAATCAACAGTTTAACCAAAATTTAGTTCGGCCTCAAACATCTTTAACCTAAAAAAAAACATAAATAGTGTAAAGGGTAAGTACCAGGAGAACACCGCACAAATCAAGATTTTACACTCACAACAAGGTACTAAACCAAAACTTCAGCGTGAGTGATATAGACACATCCCACACACATAATTTTAATAATATATCTCATATATATAGTAGATTCAGAATATCATACTCAGAAAAGAAAAACAAAGCTTCAAAATGATTGGAAAGAACTATTCACGCTATAAGAACAAAATGAATTTTTTTTTTGTAAAATCCTTGTCTCGCCTTGAATATTTTTTTTTTTACATATATATAATATGAAGATGAAACCCAAATCATTAACACAAAAACGCACGCAACCAGGGACTTGTTGAAACAAATTTTCCAGGACAAAAAAAATCACGGCAAAACAAGTAGAAAAAAATAATGATTAAAAAGAATAAAACATTGCCAAATTTCATGCTACAGAGAACATGGAACAAATTTCAACTTGGATTACCTTGTAGGCTTGTACACAAAATATATTATATATATAAAGGGATGCTCAGAAAAGGAATTGAATGAAAATGGCAAAGAATGGCAAATGCATGGGGCAGGTAGCACAAAATGAAGGTACCTTGATGAAGCATGGAAAAAAATAAATGACCAGAGTGTTTTTTTTTTTTTATGCGGCAAGTTACCTTGAATATGCCTACTACCAATTCTTTAGCCGTAAAGGTTGGATCCAACTTTTTACTATCTCAAATCATTTTGAACGTGAAGTTAGTGTAACCGTTTTTCTCCTTTCAAACATGCATGCGCGTTTTCTTTTTATATAAGCCGAACAGACTTAGGCATCCTTGGGAAACGAATAGTTTTGGAGATTTTATGACAAAAGGGGAACGTTGCTTAAAGTGCATGCATGGCTTGAAATAAAGAATGAAAACATGAATTGGAAAGACAAAGAGCGAAATGCTCTAAGAAAAATAGGACGTGCATGGCTAAAATGGATGTCTTGAAATATATTTGTGCCATACTAGGCCCAAGAATTAAATAAAAAAATTAAACTGATAGTTTAGTAAAATAAAATGATAAGTTTTGCAGACCCAAAATGACTAGAAAAGTATGTTAGATCGGAAAAAGGACACATCGAACTCAGATGGCTCTGTTTCAAAAATGAACTGCACAAGCTTTTTCGTTATTTTAGCGCGATCCGAGCACCGAAACTGACAAATAAATATATTGCAGAAATCAACGCGACGAGACGGATACAACGGTATAAAATTTGCAGTGTCTGGATGCTCTATTCAAAATCGCGTTACGGACCCCTTTCACGTAAAAATGCGGACAAAAAACGGAGAACAAAACGTTCGATTTTCGCGAAACGAATTTCGCCGTCGGATTCGTGACAACGAATAGAATATTTTTCGTGTTTGTCCGAACTGGTTTTGGAGAAATTTTAAAATCGCTAAAATTTGATCTGTTATGCGCAACTTTGCACTGAAAATTGCACGACCGACAACAGTCAAATTTTCCGATGAAATTTTTACAGTTGCTACATCTCACTGTACGTATTACAAATTTCGAATTCCCATTATGAAAAACCATAGAATAATTTCAAAATAAAAATTTTATTTAAATCGGATTTTTAAATCGTTAAAAATTACCGTTTGTTACAACACGTGACTGAAATGCATTTATTAATAGATTGACCGAAGAATCCGAATTAGAATGAGGTGCAGGATGTTCATAGAAGATAAATGATCCAAATGCAAACATAGATGTCGACGTAAATGCCCCTATTGATAACATGGTGGTTGCCATGAGAAATGTTGATGATACACGTTGGATGCAATGAATGGAAGTCAACAATGAACCACTGGACTTTGACTTCGCAAACACAGAAGATAACGAAGACGATGGTGATGAGGATCACGAAGAAGATGGTGCTGAGGTTCAAATGGAAGTACCATTGGATGATGATCATTCGTACGGCACAAATGATGGCCAGATCGGTAGTTACTAATCTAGAGTTTTCAGGTGAAAAATTCTCAACTGCTTGCGTACAAAATGGTTTTGTTGGGATGGTATTTCAAAGTAAAGAAAAGTTTCTACACCAACTAACGGAGTGGTCTATTATACACGGTGTTTCGTACAAGCCAATCAAGTCGAATAAAACAATGTGTACTATTGTATGTAATGTTGATGCTACCTATCCATGGCAAATACATATTATAGCGTCGAAGAAATCTCAAAATGGATGGTGGGAAATTAGAAAGCTACCCCATGAACATGATTGTATCAACCCTACGCTTAATTCCAACCACAAGCAAGCCACTTCTGAATTTCTTGTCTACAAAATCATGTCTTTTGTGAAGGACGATTTGGTTGTCTCATCTGGTACGATCCAGGTGCTTATCGATGACCAATTCTTCATCAAAATCAGTTACATGAAAGCTTGGCGAAGAATAAAGCATTGGAAAAAATTATGGTGACTAGGCTGAATCGTATACGAGTTTGCCTGAGAAAATAAAGAGAAGCAATCCAGGTACAATTGGACATATAACATACGATGATGTTCGGGTATTTGATCGTGCTTTTTGGGCATTTGGTCCTTCCATTGCAGGTTTTGAACATTGTCGTCCTTTGCTGTGTATTGACGGTACACATTCGTATGGTAAATGCAAGGGCACACTGCTTGTTGCTACTGTTGTAAGTGCCGACGACTGTCTCATTCCATCAGCTTATGCGGCTGTTGAATCCGAGTCATATGATAGTTGGGCCTGATTTTTTTCATGCATGCGTGAGTTCAATTATGGTGTACGAAATCGTCACATTACTTTTATATCTGATACAATGAAAGGGATCTCAAAAGCTTTGCAGGAAAGATGGCAAGAACCGCACAAAAATAGGTTCTGTGCAAGACATCTTAAAAGCAATTTTCAAGCTACAGGTTATAGAGAGAAGCGACTAACAGACTTGTTTTACGCTGCTGCATGTGCATCAGAAGTAGCTGAGTACACTAAAATTAGAGAAGAAATCAAGGCAACTAATCCGTGGGCGCATGACTGGATTGAACGAAGCATGGGGAATTCTAAAGAAAATTGGGCCCTTTGTAGAGATAATGGTGGACGCTTTCATGTTATGACAACCAACACATCTGAAAGTTTTAATGGTGTACTAAACGGTGCCAGATCATTGCCTTTAAAAGCATTGGTTGCAAGGACGTTCTTTCGATCAATTGAATATTTCTATAAGAGGCAGGAAAAACGGGAGGCTCTGAAGACAAAACTTACTCCAAAATGAGAAGCTAAAATTGAAGCACGTTGTTGTAAACATGTTTGATTTGGTCGACCTGAATGGATAGTGATTCATTATTATGGAGATGAATATAAAGTTAATATCGAAGGTTCGCATTGCTCCTGTACATGCAATATTCCATTTCTGCAAAAGTTATTGTATGCTCATGTGATGTCGGCTTGTTCAACACAAGGTTTTGGTGTAAATAGAGCACATCACGATTTTTCTTCCGAGTGGTACTCGGTCCAAAGTTATAAAGATTTGTATATGCCGGAGTTTCATCCCCTACGTGATAAGAAATACTGGGTACCGTACAATGGTCCACGTATATTGCCTCCGCCTACAAGAAGACAATTCGGATGACCTAAATCTACGAGAATCAAAAATGTTATAGGCGAGCATCAAACGCCAAAAACAAACAGGTGCAACAAATGTGGATCGTAGAGCCATAACCGAAATAGGTGTACTTTAATCGTATAAAATGGTGATGTATGTGTGTTGATGAGATGTCATTGTGTTGACTTTAGTGTATCTGTTTTTTTTATATTTCGAACTTATATGTTGTGTATCGGACTTTATATCTCTCTAATTTTCGGATATTTGATTTTTTCTCATTCTGTTTATGTTGTTTGGTTAGGCTTTGGATGCTATTTGGATGTATAATTTATATATATCGTAGTTTTATGTTTTGAACTTAGCTGCATATATAGGATTCTTTATAAGTCGGATTTCATTAAACAAGAAACGTTCGAATCTAATGAACTATATTTTTATAAAGGAACAGAAATATGGAGATTTCATATTATAGATTTTGAGTTATGTCCAAATCAAAGTTTCGGAAAGTCGCTATGGATTTTAGTAGGAAAAAACATTGGCGATTTTTCAGAGCTCGCCTGTTGGTGAATTTCCAAAGTTCGCCTTCGTATGCAGCAAAACCGGTATATTCTTTTAATTATTTCTAGAAAAATTCTAAATTTGATATTAATCTTCAAGACATGGTTAAAACTATTAATCTTCCTTTAATTTAAGCAGTATATTTTGAGTAAATATAAGCGTTCTAATCTATAGTTGGATAAATAAATATATAAGATCCGTTAATTTGATTATATAGATTTCATTAAGTTTATTCATAGCATTGGAAAATAATATTTCAGAATAATTCTAGTTAGTTTTGCAAAGTTATTTAAAAAGTAATTCATAACTGTTTTGAACAAATCATCATGGAATTCATATTTTATTAGAGTACAAAATACTTTCTACATAATATCGTGTATTTTTTAATGTGAGATTTCAATAATAATACGATTTTCATAGATTTGATAAGGTATACAATAAATTTTTGAATTATTCAATGAAAAAGATTTTTTTTGACAAGGCCGACGAGGTCGAATGGTCATCTACCATTTTATTGATACACAAAGAAGATTACAAGGAAAAAAGACAACAAACAAGTTAGACACACTGTCTAAAAAACAAAGAGGGAAAACAAAGTCACATATGTAATAATGCACAACTAAAATGAGAAGAAAAGGAGAAAAACACACATAAGCTTCTAACCTAGAGACTGCAGAAAACAAGCAATATCCATGTTGTAGAGCATGCCATTCGACATGGAAGAATTGAGCTGCTAATTGCTTGCATCTGGCATGACCATGACACAAAAGAGACCATCACTCAAAACATCATGTAAATTTCAGAAACATTACCTCAAAATTATATGACATAATAGATATCTCAAAGAATCCAACAACACCAAGACCTATGCAACATAAGGTGGGTATATATGAGCTTTCAACAGTTCCATTTTCATGCTCGTAGTTATCGGATTTTGGAGGCCAAGGTAACCAGGGATAGCGACTGATAAGAGGGAGACTGAGAAGGCATTATTAGAACATGGACCAACACAATAGGTGAGAGGTTATTTGAAAGAGGAAAAAGAGGCTCCCAAAGTAACGGTGGTAACGGTGACAACCAAATTAGATGGAGCTCTGTGCGCAGTCGGAGGAAGGATTTGGTCATAGAAGTTAAGTTTGGGTTTAATGGGAAATTTGACTTCGTGCTTAGTCCCAGAGGGAAAACTAATGGGGGTGGGTTAGGAACAATTGGAGAGGAGGAGGTGTTGGCCAAAAGCACCGCAGAAGACACTGTGATGTCATGACCACTAGATTGCTTCTCCTTGTCTTGCCTAGTCGCTCGACTATCACCATCATCTGGCTGATTTATATTGCCATCTACTTCATTTGTTGCTTTAGAAAAAAGATTGTGATCTGTTGTTTCATTTTGTATTAGATTTAAGTTGTTCTGATCTTCCTTCACAATAAAACTAATAGTTTGGGTATTGACACATTCTATCTTCTATAAAGTATCTTGATTCAATTCTTCTTTGCTAGGGGTGAGCATTTGGTTGGTTTGGTTTATCCGATAATGAAAATTGGCAAACCAAACTAAAACCGATCAAAAGTAAAACCAAACCAAACCAACCAAATTAAGTTTGGATGGTTCAGTTAGTTATCTGATTTAATCAAACTAAAAATATTTTAGACTTTATGTTTGTAATATTAACTATAATTTGATTTTTTTTTATAAATATATGATTATAATAATATTATTTATGATTCATATGTTTTTCAAAAATAATTTTGACACATATGTGATGACTAAAATTTACTTGGATAACTAAACTAACATAATATATTTATTATAACGTGGAAGGTTTTGAAAATATAATAAAAGTTCGGTTAATTTGGTTGAACCGATAACCAAACTAAATATTTTTCCTAACATATTACAAACCAATATAATTTCAAAACCAAACCAAATCGACCAAAATAAATTGGTTTGGTTGGTTTAACCAAATAATGCTCACCCCATTCTTTGTCACTTGCTTAAATCTGTACATTTTAGATTTTATCACTGTGTTTTTTCAGTAGATTTTTTTTGCCCGAAAACAACCCTGCTGCATTAGTGCCTTAAATATGCTTCGTCGCCTCTTCAAGCATAAACGAATTGCCTATTAAATTTTCTTTGCTCTCTCTATTCATATTCTTGCAGTTCTTGTTATCATAATCAATCATTTCACCTTCCTCAAGTCCTTCAAGGACACTAAACATATTTTTAATCACCACAGTCCCTTCAGTTAATCTGTTCTTAATTTTCATATTGTTCCCTGCTTTTATTCCTGATTCCACATTAATCATTTGCTCCGGGATGACTATGTCAATTTTAGTAGCTTTGAGTTTTGCATTATTTCTTATGCTATCACATTTCCTTATTTCATGTATCAGTACAATAAAGGGGTTTGTTTCAGCAACAATACCAGTGATAGACTGCCTAACGCTCGCTGTTTGTCTAACTGAATCACCATTATTATTAATGTTAGTGTTTTTTGTTACATTGTCTCCAACTTCCTTGCCTTTGTCTAAACTATCATCTCCATTTGTTTCGTTCATTGGTTTGTTTGAGGAGTGTCTGACTTCTTAACTACACTCAACCACTTCCTCTACCCTTATTCATGTTCATTTGCTACTTCCTCATCATTGGCCATAGAATTTTCACACTTTCAAGAGTATGACCAAACGTTTTACAAAATGTACAGATATCCGGTTTCCACTGATATTTCACTTGTATCCCTTGAGTTCCTCCTTCCACTAGTTGTATCAAGAAGCTATCAAATAATTTGTTATTAGGTTTAATCTCAATCAAGCATTTAGCATATACTAATCTATCCAGTCACTCAGCAGATTCATTCATGCATAACATACTACCAAGTCTACTAGAAATCCAGTTGATTCCGAGGTGAGACCACACAAATATAGGGATATTAAGAAAATTCACTCGTACTAGGACATATTGAGTACCATCACATACAACAGGTTCAAAATAAAGAGCTTACTGCGTAAGATAATAGGGTCGCTTTAGAAAACCTTATGTCTATCAACATCACTAGAAAACTAAGACATAAATATATTACCATCAGATCTCACCTTTGTGGTCTCTTTTAGTTTCCACATGCACTTCAGCATTTGAACTATAATTGAGAAAGAGAGTGGACAATCCAAAAAAAATACTAGAAATTCGGACCAGACATCTGAACCAACTTATACCACTTTAGGTGTATGCATAAGACAACCAGCTTTAATCACAGGAACAAGATCAACATTATTGTTGTAATGACCCATATTTTTAGTTAATTTAAAATATGATTTTATATTAATTTTAGTGGACTTTAGATGGTTAAATACTAGATTTAAACTTGGTAATAATTGAAAATTAATTTTAATTTTGGTATATATTTTATTGGGATTAAAATAAGGTCAGTATCAATAATTTAATATTATTTTGATGACCTGAGAATAGACCATTTTTGAAATAGTCTCAGAATCCGACAAAACCAATTTTATTGGATCCGTAATGGAAAAATATGGTAAGGTTTAAAATTTCGAGTCAATTAGAGTTAATATATGAATATACGTAATATAAACGCGTATTAAAAAACTAGATAAATTCAGTAGAAGCTAGAAATAAAGCTGTTTTTCAAACGGTCTCCAAATTCAACGATACCTCTTTTATTGGATCCATTTAGTGAAATATATTAGGATTTCAAATTTTCGTATTGATTGGACTTACAGTTTGATCATACGAACTAAAAACGTATAAGGAATCGTTCTATTGAAAGTCGACTTGAAAATAAGCAGTTTTAGGTAATACCGAACAATTGAAATATATTGATAAATTGTTAAATGACAACTTGATGGATATATTAATGTGTGTTAACAATTTCACAAGTATTTGAATTGATTTAAACATGGGTACAACCTCCCTAAGTTAAACCTCAACTTAAATAAACCATTTATAAAATCCATCCTTATCCTTTCTCTTCACAAATTCCCACTTCTTCCTACACCAAGACAACTCAACATACCTACTCCCTCACGTTTCAATCTCTTCCACCAGCCCACTTCCCTTTGTCCCTAATGCATGTGCCATTTTCTTTTTTTTATTTTCATTTCTCTTTCTCCTTTTCTTCTTCTTTAAGCTCTTACCTCCATTTTCATGTCATCCTCCTCCTTCCATAGTCACGTCGCCTCCTCCCCATGCACCACCAGCGTCCTCCCCACCACCAGGTCTTGCGCAACCTTCCACCACCCTATAGCTACAAGTCATGGTCCTCTAAGCTCCAAAGACACCTTCTTTCTCCATTAAACCCTCAAAGACACCATCGTTTCACCATAAATCAACATCCTACCACCTTAGCCTCCTCCTTTGGGCCCCACATCTGACTCCACCTACCCACCTCCAACCCCACTCTAGCTCCACTAACGTGTGGACCCCACATTACTTAACCGTAGTCCTATTACCTATTTTATGCCTTAAACCCCTTAAAAATCACAACTTTCCTCCTAAACTTGTAATTGTAAATTTATATATTTTGTAAGTGTTGAAATTGGAGTGAAAGTTGCAAGCTTCGGGTTCGAGAAGGATAGGAAGTCCTACCTATGAAGTGTCATGGAGTTTGGATGGCTTTGGTGAGAGCTCTGCATCTTAATTATTCAGCTAGTTCAGTTAAATAACAATTATGCTATTAATGAATGACTAGTGTTTGATTGATTGAGTAATTATAAGTGATGTGATTTAGATGTCGGAAATGGTTAACTAATGTGTTAACACAATGTTAAGATGGTAATAGTAGCTGTTGTAGAGTTATTCACTCATTAACAAGGTTAAACGATTCATCTTTGACCACTTATTTAAGTAAATAGAAATTGGTAGATATATAATGTGAAATGCATGTGATATCATTAATTGGTTGATATGGATTGTGAATAATCATTGGAATTTGATGTATATTGCTGCGAATGGTTTTGTTAAATACAACAATGTAATGTTAATAATGTTTAATACCTTATTTAACAATGGTTTGATTTACGATTAAGTGTTAATGACCTTGACATTTAGGTCAATGATGCCAATATGTGATGATTGGATGTTAAAATTTGTTAACAACTATTATTTAATGTATATGATGTGTGAAATCCATATAAATGGAATTATATGGTAATTGGTTGAATCTTATTCCAATTCAGAATCAATTTGAATATTTTATTAATAAAATATTCAGTGAAAAATAAAAGTTTGAGTTTGATGTCCGATTTTGGAAGGACACAAAGATTGCAAAATTGCAATGAATATTCATAATTGGAATGAATTGATTTGTATCTATTTTCATATAGTTATAGCCCATTCAAGTTTTATTTTTAAAATGAATAGTAACGGACGAAAATGTAGTTCAGTTAGGTTATCTAGGATGAGTATTAAAAGAAGTTTCTTTTCAAAAGTATCTTATTTATTTTTATTACAAATGTCAGGAAATTTGGACTTCAAACAATAAGTTTTGGAAATAATATTATTTTAATTATTTAAATAATATTAAATGACTTAATATTAGAATATTTGAGTTTAAAGAAAAATAATTAAAATATTGTTTCCAAAAATAATTATATATGTTTTATATAATTAATAAATTATTTTGGAAATATTTTGCTTCAATTTTAATTATAAATCGAGTTGGGTCTGAACAGGACTTACCGCACGGCGGTAGTTTGCAAAGTTCAACCATGAACTTTAAATAAATGTACCGAGAGATACGACCACCAGATTCTCCCGAAACGAAAAATGTTGGGTTCGAAATGAAAATAGTTTTCAAATGGAATAAGAAGTTTTAAAATCTAACAGTTAGATTTTGAAAGAAGTTCAATTCAAATTGGAATAAAAGTAGCGCGGGTGCAGTTTAGGACCCGAATTGGGACCTGATTGAAATGGCCTATTTTTAATTATTAAAAATAGGAATAAATTATAATGAATCATAATAAATGGTTTGAAAAGGTTTTAGGTTGAATATTTCAAGTTTTGGAAAGATAAAAGACATTTTATCTGAATGAGTTGTTTAACAACAAAAGTAAAGAACCAAAAGGAACATGTGATGATTCCTAAGAGTACAGTCTAGTACCGCCTGTGAGATTTAACTGGAAACTTTTCCTTTAGGCGAGGGGTGGGAGAAACAAAAAGGACATATGATATTTGACAAAGAATAGATGAAGTTTTCTGTAAACAAAGGATCCAATGTTTAAAATAAAATATTGGAATGAAAGAGTTTACATGTAACCAAAGCTTTCCAATGTATGAATTTCATTGGGTTTGAATGAAAATAATCTTCAGATATTTCGATATTAGATTCTGTAATTATACGGATACTGTCTGAGGAATTTGGAAGATATTGATATCGTTATTTCCTATCCAGTATATATGAATCTAGAATCTGATATTGAATATAAGTCAATATGATTTATATATAAAACCATATATTTGATATCAAATTGGATTTTGGGTTGGTTGTGAATGGTGTCTTCAATTACACTATTCTTAAACCCAAAGTTTATGGAATAATCTTTTAATTAAGATTAATGAAGCTTTTCCAAAGTGAAGTTCTCCAATTAATAAATTTATTAGAATTGAATGGAAGTTTGATTTTTGGTTTACCGTGAACAATTTTTTAAATAACATTTGTTATTTAACCCAGTTAAAGGAAAGATGATTTCTCAAGTTTGAGTTGTAATAAATCTTTCAATAAAGATTTGATTGAATAAAATGGATATTAAAACCATGTTAGAGTTTTAATAAATCTTTCAGAAAAGATTTGAAATGGTAGAAGATAATTAAACTCGCCAAAATAAGGGGGTGTTAGATATGGAGTACCACTAGTTTTGCTCCATGGAATGAATAGGATGGGAATAGGATAACGATATGGGAATAGGATGGGAATGTCGGAACGAGCTCAAATTTTGAATAGATGATAATATGTATGTGGATTAAACATCTACATATTCTCATTGGATTTGGATTGATGTAGCTCACGAACGGGTAGAGCTGCTAAAGGGGTGCTACAAAAAAGAGGTGCCATGAAACGCTCCTTATATATATATGTATATATACACACACACACACACAAAAAGAGAGAAAATGTGTGTGCGTGTGTGTAAGAGAGAGAAATAGGATAATGAGCACCTTTAAATAGTGCAGCACCCTTTTAGCCTCCTGAATTTCACCACAACCCGATTTCTCCCTCCTCCCACCAACTCTCTCTCCCCCACTAACTTATTTTATTATAAATGAGGTGCAAAAGGAATGCTATAAAATAAGTGACACTATATAAATGCACACATACACACATATTCTCGTATTGCATTATATTTTCATAATTATATGGTATTTAATAATTAAGATGTAATGATTTAGTAGAATGTAGCAAAGTAATAGTATGATATCATATTAAATGCAATTCTTATACAAATTTAAAGAAACAATATGCTTGTATATTTGTATTCAACATTTTTACACAAAGCTTTCGTCATACAGAATAAAGTTGATAAATAAGCATACCTACCAACCGTAAAGGCTTAATACTAACCCCTACCAACCACAAGCAAAGCACAACTAAATGACATGCTTGGTAATGACATGAATTTTTTATTTTCCTATAAATCAGTATGTTGTAATATATAAGAATGAATATGCTTTTGTAATATTCTATTTAGTCCCACATCATGGGGAAAGTTTAACATCAGCTTCAAAGCCTATATATAAAGGAGCCAATGTAATAGAAATTATGGACACTTGAATCAATAGGTCTCTCCCTATCTCTTCTGTTTTCTCTTGTGGCTTCTCTTTTATTATTTATTCTATTTTATTTTATAACACGTTATCAACACAAGATTCTATTATAGCTATTTTTTGAAATCTTCTAGATCTACATCTATGAATTTGTCATGTAATTTGAGGATTGTCAATTCATAGATTTCTATATTTGTTCTACAGTTATTTTATGTTTGAGAATCTTTGATTAATGGATCTATGAATTTGTTATATCTTCTATTTTTTTAGATCTGATTCAAACTTCTACATCTCTTTTTCTATATATTTTTATAGATCTAGATTGGGTTCTAATGGATCTAATTTTTTTAGATCTAATTATTTTTATTGATCCTAAATATGTGTTTAGATCTATTCTTTCAATTCTTTACGGATCTATTTTGAGTTTCCCAAATTGAATTTTATGGAGATATGATTATAAATGTATTGTTTACGTTATTGATAGTGTAGAGGTAGATCTAGTTTTATCTTTCTCGGTCTACTATGATTTTTCGTATGTAATTCTTGTGGATAGACTGAAGACAGAATATCTCTTGAAAAAGAAAGATTTTTTTGTATGTATACCCAACAAAGACAGATAATGTCTTGAAAAAAAATGATTTTTGTAATGTATACCCAACATAATTATGGGTATAAAATATAATGATGTATCATTTAAACTTGATACCAATATTGATTTATCACTGGAAGTGAAAATGAAAATTCATGATGTAAACAAATTCTTTCAAATGAGGAAGATGAAGTTCATATGCAAATGATCTAAAGTTCATATGCAAATTCTTTCAAATGAGGAACCTGAAGTTCATATGCGAATGAGGAATCTGAAGTTCATATGCAAATAAGAAAGATGAAATAAAGCCTCAAAGCATGCAATTGCATTTAATATTTGCTTATAGCAAATGAACTATAATAGAAAAGAATTTGAAATGGCAATGAAAGGAAAAGATTTAACAAAAGGAAAAAGGCTTATATTCCAATTTTATGCTACACATAATTTCTTGAAGAAATTTATTGTTATAATAGATCATTACTTAAAATAAATACTATTCTCTTAAGAAAAATAGTAAAATGCTCTCATATGTGAATATAAGCATTTTCTAGAGAAATTGCTACAATTTGAAATGTACAATAATAGTATATAAATTATGATAAAACTTGAAGTTTTATTATAGTAATTTTAGAACATATCATATTTCCAAAAGAAATATTTTATTGTTTTTCTAAGGAAAACTTTTATAAAGAAAATATTCGTCTTGAATATCATATTAAGTTAAGATCTAAATATTGATCTTATTTTTGCACACCGGAAGTGAATGCAATAGAACCTGTAGTTTCTATGATGGTAAGAAGCAATTTTGATGTAAAAAGAAAGATCTAAAAGATTTTTACATGGATCATATAATTTGAATCTAAAACATGTAATTTTTATGTTGTGAATTTTATGTATAGATCTGCAAGTTTATGAAAGAATTCATATTAGAGAATGTAAAATTTGGTTCTATGATTATGCACTTTTACTCGATTAGACATTATCCATATATATGGTATTTTAGAAAATATGATTATTGAGAATGCAGTACAACTATAAGTTATTCATTTCATCTTTCTCATTGATCAATACTATTAGAGATAATGATGTTCACGTGATAGCCACTGCCATATTATTCAAAGCCCACAAATCAAGGCTCAAAATCATTACATTATCAGTTGCGCACATGGCAGGCCAAGCCTAATATTCTAGTTATTTTCAAATACTTAGTCTAATGTGTATTACTTGCCTATTTTACAAACTTTCCTGTTTTATACTTTGTTACTGTTGGGCTACAAGCCTATATATATGTAATACATCTTTGTACAATACAATCAATGAATAATCAATAAAATCCTCTCAGTTATAATTTCATCATGGTATCAGAGCATTAAACGGCTAACGGCATAATTCATTGCTACGATCAATTCTTTAGGAGATTATTCTTCTCTTCTCAATTTTCAAGTCAGGTTGCAGATAGTTTACATCTATCACCGTAAAAAGACTCATTCATCATTGAAGAGAGCCCTAATTGTCAAAGATCTTGTGCACTTCTTGAAGATAAAGAAGACTGTTCTTATTTTTTCGAATCTGAATTCAGTTAGGTTCAAATCTCGGTTGCAACATACATAAGTTGATTAATAAATCAAACTTCTGTCGTGCCATCCTGAGACTGAATCTCTACAATCAAATTTCAGATTTTTAATCCTTTTTTCTGTTTTTGATAATTTTATGAAACCCACTTTTGTGTCCATCCACCATGACCGAAGGGACTGTGGTTGATCCTCTACAATCAGCAAATAACAATTGTCAAGTGCCAAGTATTGATGACAGATTAAAAACTATCATTAGTCCTCATACACAGCTAATAACTCATCAATTAGATGAGAATAATTACTTATCTTCGAAGTATCAAGTGGAGACATCCATTAATGGCTATGGTTTAACAGATTTCATCAAAGGGACTGCAGCAATACCACCCAAATTTGTTGAAACCAATGGACAGATGCAACAAGATTACATCAAATACACTAGACAAGGTAGTCTACTAAGTGGCTGGCTAATGTCATCCATTGTATCAAGCTTCGTACCACAAATAGTGGGATGTAAAATAGCACATGAAATTTAGTCAAAGATAGAGCAAATATTCAACACCCAATCATCAGCAAAGATTCTACACTATAAGAGGCAGATTCAAAGTTTAAAGAAAGATAATCTATCAATGAGAGAGTACCTGACTAAAATGAAAAACTATGTGATCTATTAGAAAGCACTCGTAATAAATTATCAGATAATGAGTAACTACTGTACATCATTAATGGATTAGATGATGATTATGAAGCTATAACAGCAGTTATTCTTTCTCTACCCCCAGTATAGAATATGTTCACTCAACATTGATGGCTCATGAAGGTAGGATTGAACAAAAGAAACTCAACATGGATATGTCAGTAAATCTTACCACTCAATCAAGCTAAGAATTGAAACTCTAACTTCAATGAAAATAGTCAAAGAAACAATTAAAACTTCAATCAAAAATTTCAGAGAGGAAATCAGAATTCCAAAGAGGTGGACAAAGTTAAAGAGGCAGAGGTCAAGGTGGAAGATATGGCAATAATATCTACAGACCTAGGTGCCAAATTTGTGAAAAGATAGGACATACAACAAATAAGTGCTACTTCAGATTTGACAATAGTTAACACTGGTCAAAACAATGCTCAAGGACAACAACAGACTGCTACTAACCCGAACAACAATACTAGGAACTACAATGCAAATATGGCAAGTATGCAGAACAACAAAACTCAGACTACAGCCAACAACTCTGCAAGTATTGATGACATAGGTGATGAAGAATGGTACCTAAATATTGGAGCAACCAACCATGTAACAAACAATCTTGAAAATCTTAACATTGATAACAGGGAGTACAGAGGTAACAATTTCAACTCTATGGGAAATGGTCAGTAAATTAAAATCACTCACACTGATGTTGCATGTTTAAATGGTGAAAAACAACTATTCTTAAATAACATACTTATGGTACTACAAATAAAGAAAAATTTACTAAGTGATTCAAAATTTGCAAGTGATAACAATGTCTACTTTATATTTTATCCTCAATACTGTCTTGTAAAAGATATGCAACTAATGAGGTACTCTTGCAGGGTGAAGAGTGGAATGGTCTCTACAAATTTAATTTTATGAGATTGCAAGACACTAAAGCCAAAGAATCTGAAAATCATCAAAGAAACCCTAAGAATAGAGATATGTGTAGTAATCTATCTGAATTGCAATGTAATAAGATTGTTGACATATGGCACTACAAATTGGGACACCCCAATATAAACATTATAAAATAGGTTTTGAATAATAATAATATAAACTTTAGTAGTATTGATTTATCTTATGTGTGCACATTGTGTCAAATGGGGAAGAGTCACAAACTTGCTTTTGATGACTCAACAACCAAATATAATCACCCACTTGAAGTGGTTAACAGACCAATCGGGTCCAACACCAATCAACTCTGACTTTGGTTTTTCATATTACATATCCTTCACAAATGCATACTCCAGGTATACCTGGATATATTTCCTCAGAAACAAATCTAAAACAGGTAAAATAGTTGTGCAATTCGTAGATTTAGCTGAAAGGCTTACTGGCCATAAGCTAAAGATGTTGCAATCAGTTGGACGAACGGAGTATAAACCACTCTGTGAATATTTTCAAAAAAAAAAGAGAATTATTCACAGAGCGACACGTCCCTACACATCTGAACAAAATGGATTAGCCGAGAGAAAACACAAACATATAGTAGAAATCGGGCTTACATTATTAGCCCTAGCCCATTTACCACTGAAATTCTGGCCTAAATCATTCAACACAACAGTATACCTTATTAATAAATTGCCAAGCAAAGTGTTGAGTGGTTTAATCCCTACAGAAAAATTATTTCAAGAAAAAACAGATTATATAATGTTGAGAGTTTTTGGTTATTTGTGATTTCCTCATCTAAGACCATGCAATAAGCATAAATTAGAATTTAGGTCTTCCCCATGTACCTTTTTGGGATATGCAAGCAACCAAAAAGGTTATAAATGTTTAACTAACAATGGAAAAATAATAGTATCCAGACATGTTGTATTCAACGAACAAGTGTTTCCATTTGCTAGTTAAAAAATTAAAACATCAAATGTTGGGGTAAAGTTTCCCAAAAAAAAAAACCTTGAGAATAAAACCCAACCTTGCGGAAAAACAAATAGGAACGGACTGATGGCGAGGCAAAACAAACAACAGATAGTCACCAGTAAAACAATCACAGATCAAGTAATAAAAGAAAAAACATAAGAGATTTATAGTGGTTCCACTAACGTCTTGTTAGTGTACGTCCACTTGGGGAGAGGAGATTTTATTCCTTTTGTAAATAAGAAAATATTACAAGACTGATAATAGAGAAGAAGAAGAATGAGAGATGTACCATACATTTACCTATTCCCTATCCTTATATAAGGATTAATACTTGAGGTTGAAGTAATTGATTTATAGTTATAAATCAATGCCTAATTAATTCTCCAATCAGAGAATTAATTCCTTACTTCAATATCCCAAAAGAAACTTCTTCACATTCTTCCACTTATGTAGGTAATTTATTGCCCTGTCTAATTTTACAAAAAAGGCAATAAATTTTCTGATATCTTCCAAATCTTCTGCAGTTGGAAATATTATATTACTCAAGTTAACAATATTTCCCAAATCTTCTCTAAATGAAAATATTTTATCACCATAATCAATAATATCTTCCAAATCTTCTGCAAATGGAAATATTGTATCACAAATTCTAACACTAAAAAGTGTACAATCTTCAATTTTCAATTTTCAATAACTAATATACCATTATGTCAAGAAAATAGGGAAGGAAACCAAATCGTATCAGATCATCAACAGGACATACATGATCACATACCTAAAGAAACACCAGAGCCTTCAGAATTCAATGCTAATTCTACACCAAGCAATCAAAGTGCAAAACCAACATCTGAAAATCATTCAAGAAATACTGAAGATCCAAGTGTAACTACAACAAGTCAAAGAGCAGTTCACCACATGACTAATAGATCAAAGAGTGAGATTTTCAAGCCTAAAATATATGCAATAAATTTGAAAACAAAAGAATCAGAAAATCTATAGCAAGCAATAAACAATGGAAATTGGAAGAGAGCTATGGAAGAAGAAATCAATGCACTCATGAAAAACAAAACCTGGGAATTGGTTGAAAAACCAAAAGACAAAAACATAGTAGGCAACAGATAGACTTACAGGATCAAAAAGAAATCTGATGGAACAATACAAAAATACAAAGCTAAACTTGTAGCAAAAGGGTACACACAAGAGCATGGACTATACTTTAATGAAACATTTTCTCCAATTGTAATGCCAACTACAATAAGAGTTGTACTAACACTAGCATTACACAACAATTGGAAGATCAGACAACTGGATGTGAACAATTCATTTCTTAATGGAGTATTAGAAGAAGAAGTATACATGCAACAACCTATGGGATTCAGCAATGACAATGACGATATAGTGTGCATGCTCAATAAAGTCATCTATGGGTTAAAACAAACCCCTAGGGTTTGGTTCAACAAACTTAAATCAGTACTGACTGAATTAAGCTTTCAACCAACCAAATCTGATAATTCTCTTTTTATCAAAAACTGTAATAAAATACCATTTACATATTAATCTATATGGATGATTTTATTGTGATAGGTAACAGTGAAGAAGAAATCAACAGACTTGTGTCACAACTTGACAATCAATTCTCCATTAAGGATTTGGGTGAACTAAATCATTTTCTTGGAATAAATATCAGAAGGAAATCAAGCGCAAAAATACATCTATACCAAAGAGAATACATAGCAGACATACTCACAAATATGGAATGGATAAAGCAAATGCCCTACCTACACCAATGATAAGTAATCTAAAGTTGAAAAAGCATCAAGGAGAGGCTATATCAAATGGTAAACAGTACAGAAGTGTGGTGAGGGCATTACAATATGTCACAATCACAAGACCAGATATAGCATCCAGTGTAAACAAAGTGAGTCAATTTATGCAACAACCATCAACAGACCATAAGAAAGCAGTCAAAAGAAAACTAGAATGCTTAAAAGGAACAATGGATTATGGATTAAGCATGAAAGATGGCAACAATCTAAACACTGCGGGATTTGCAGATGCAAATTGGGCAAATGATTTAGATGATAGAAAATCTGCCACAAGGTATTGAATTTACATGAGTGACAATCTAATTTCATGGTGTGCTAAAAAGCAAACAATAATATCTCGATCCAGTATAGAAGCAGGGTTCAGAAGTGTAGTAGGTACAACATCAGAAATAATTTGGATCGAATCTCTATTTAGTGAATTGAAAATTAAATATAGCAAAAAACCAGTGATATGGTGTGATAATTTAAGTACAGTGTCTCTTACAGCAAACCTTATACTTCACTTACGAACAAAACACATGGAATTGGATCTATATTTTGTTCGTGAGAGGGTAATTAACAAACAACTTGAAGTAAATCATATACCATCCTATTTTCAGAAGGCAGACATCTTTATGAAACCATTATCAGCTATCGACTTTACCAGACTAAGAAATGAACTACAAATTGAAGAATACCAGAGTATCGAGAAGAAAGTAGAAACAACTAGCAGTCAGAAAATGACAACAAACCAGCAGATTTTAACAACAGAGAGGAGAATCGAATGGAATGAAGAAAGAAATGGAGAACGGCGGAAACCCTAGCAGGGATTAAAGGGGGGATATTGGAGATAATGATGTTCACGTGATAGCCACCGCCATATTATTCAAAGCCCACAAACACAAGGCCTGGAATCATTACATTATCAGTTGCGCACGTAGCAGGCCAAGCCCAATGTTCTAGTTATTTTCAAATACTTAGTCCAACGTGTATTACTTGCCTATTTTACAAACTTTCCTGTTTTATACTTTATTACCGTTGGGCTACAAGCCTATATATATGTAATGCATCTTTGTAAAATACAATCAATGAATAATCAATAAAATCCGCTTGGTTATAATTTCATCAAATATTGTAGCTAGATCAAAAAATTATTTTGTTCATTTAAGTAAAATTTGCTTGATTCGTATATTTGAACCACATAACGGTTATTTCCACTGTTTTTATATTAAATGCATTAAATGTATCATTACGATAATATATTATATTACCACATAACGGTTCATTTAAGTAATGTATGTTTGTGTTTGGAATATGAATAGACATGTGTATTGTTATTCGATGTATTTAGCAAGTAATATCTAATGTAATGGAAGAAGTTGTATAACTCAAAGTTTGAGACTTGAAGTCTTGAATTATGGAGAAAAAAAAACTTTTTGATAAAGTTTACAAGTTTGATATCTTGACAATTAGCAAAAATGCAAAAGCTTCTAAATTAGAAGTATGTTAAAAGATCAAGAACCAGAAGTTCATCATAAATCTATAAACTTGATATACACATGTATGTGTATATACATGCATAGAAACTCGAAATTCCTCGCTCAATTAAATCGAAATACTTCATAATTTAAAAGCCTGGAGCTTTATTCAAGCTGTGTGAAATAATAATATTGTACTTAAAGAAGTTACATCATGTAGGGCAATGATGATGCATCCAAAGATTTCACAATTTTCAAAATGAGTTGTATCTTGCTTATATATTTAAATTTGCATATTGTATTAAAGAATAAATTTTAACAACTTAAAGTTGATTGTATATTATTTGAACCAGAAGTTCAATACAGTTCCAAACTAGATGTTTTGGATATTATGATACAATCTTTAAGATTCACATTGACATTACTTGATAAGCAAAAATTAATGATCGAAACCTTATAAACAATTTATTCTAAAATCGATAACTCGAATGAGAGAGAATATGCAAATCAATTACATATGTAATACGTGGACGCACGTATACCCACATATATGTGAATATTTGATTAACCACCTGAAGTTGTATGAGCTCATATTATAAATTATGCATATATTATTTAGTAATTCAAAAAGTCGATTTACATCAATATTGAATGACCTGAAGTCATGTGCATATTCAAATAATGGAAAATTCCTTCAAGTTATCAGATCAATGAAAAGGAATAAGCAATACCATACGAATGCATCTTATCAACTAATAAAAGCATTATCCTCTTACACTTGAAATACATCTAATGTATTTGCTAGCATTAATACGATAATGGTCAAAAATGATCCAAAGAAGATTTATTATTTAATGTGACAATGTTTGTCAACATTAATGGGAGACAAAGGGATCATCAATGTTAAATATTTGCTAACATATATAATTATGCAAAGTATTAAGTAACCTGCATAAATTATCGGTTATGTCCCCAACAGACTTATTCCAATATAGATTTGAATCCCTAAAGGATCAAAAAGTGTAAATCACAGCTGAATGTGTGGTACAAAAGTTAGTTCAAAATTCTTTTGGAGTAAGTCATAAAGACGCCAAATGATGGAGGCGAGTGTTTTTGAAGAAACTTAAGGGTGCTTTGAAATAAACCCATGACATGATTGTCAAAATAACCTTAAAAACAGTTTAGGTACCTAAAGCATGATAAGTTTTGAGATCTTAATAAATCATGTATAGAACTGTCAAAAATAATCATCAATGATAAATTAATAAATAAAAAAGCGCTTATATTTATAAATGGATTAAAAATCTCATATTAAGAGAGAAACACGATTGACCACCAAGAAATTCTTCTAAATAAGATATATGGACCTGTAGTCCATAAGATATGAACCTGTAGTTCATAGGATAAAAATAGTAATATATATAATAACAAAAGCACACTGGTTTATTTTATAACAGTATAGCAATAATTTCAAATACAAATTTTCAGTACCGACCCAAAATCCAGCCTTACTGCTGTTAAGTAGCAATACAACTGTGTTTAAATATGGTGATACTTTTGTTGGACACCGCACCATAAGGACGGATTTAGCTGCATCAATGAATAGAGTACATTACAAAATAAAATCAGCGTACAGAATTATTTCACAAACAAACAATTTTATTTAGAGATGAATTTGAAAACATATTCATTTACAAAACGCCTAAATATGAAAATCACATATCATGAACATTTTGAAAACATGCATGCATAAATTCAGAGCCAAACCTCTTTTCATAACAAGTTAACCTGTGTTGAAATAAGTTCTTTTGTAGAGACCTATTCTTATAAACGAGTCCTAATGCATAAAATTTCGAACCAATGGCGGTCACAACCCTTACCTCACACATCATCTCCGTTGCCACAACATGAAGCAACTCAATAGCTTCATTCCATATTCCTCTGGTTTACACTGAACTGAAAGCATAATATCATAGTTGAACCCTACCATGTTTCCGCTTATTCCTAGCTTCAGTCCTTACAACCAATCATCAAACATAACACGCTTTTATCATAAAAGCGACAGTGTAGCATTAAATTTTAGGAATACAATACCAAATAACAGCCTAAAAGATGTTTGGACGAATGACATACCTAGGCAGCTAACCATCAAAACGTATCACAGGAACAACAATTCAACTACTTCGAAGAAATTAGGGATTTGATAACATAGAATACAAAAATAATTAGCTAAATAAGCTAGATAATCCATCAAAACAAGCATGGCTAAAGCATATTACAAGACTAGATGCGGAACAGTGACCAGGCATGAAAAGCAGGACACTGATACATATTTCTAATTACTCTCTGAATCACCAGAAGCACATTGATCACCCATCTGAATCAGCGAGGACTGCAAAAATATATTCAAGCAAGGAATTAGTACATTTAACTGGAAAGAAGTGCTGCAAAAGGATATTTGCAAATAAACCAAAAAACGACAAACTACACCTGAAGTACGGCTACTAAATATATAGTTCAAGCTGGCACGATTGAAAAGAAAAAAAATGTCCATGATATCATTTTTATTGCTCTTGAAGAAAACAACATAAAGATGAAACAAAAAGTATTAAACCTTAGATATTCACTGCTTTCTGCAGGCGTTGAAATTACGGGAGTTCACCATCTCTAGCTATACCATAGGGTAACGTTTGTGATTTGGGTTTGATTTTGTGTGAATTTTGGTTACCACGAATACTACAATAGGGTAAAGTTATTTTCAATTCTTATGGACGACTTCTCTACTTCAATTTTAGAAGCGTGCGTGAGCAATGGATACAATTAGTGTTTACTATCTAAAAGCATGTTGGTGGTGGATGTGTAACCCCAGTCTTGTGAAATTTATTCAAAAAACCGACACAAAAGTGAATTAAGTTATAATTTAATATAGTTGTCTGCTTAAAATTACCATTATTATTACAAATGTACTTAATTTCAAATTGGACAGATACTTTTCGAATACAGATACACTCATATCTGCATCTGTATCCACATCCGAAATCTATTTTAAATATCAAATATTAACGTCCTACTTTTCGGATATCGAATAATATACGTATTTTCAAATATTCTGATTTTTCAAGTATTCATTGACAAGCGTACGATACCTATGCATCAATGAAATAATTTAAGTGACTCCTAAATCATTTAACTTTGATATTTTTTCCCTAAAAATATACTCATGTTCCATGTTCCCAAACAAATAAACGTTTTCAAAATAATTTCAACTCTTAATTATGCAAATGCCTATACATAGCACTAAAATTCCAAAATTCTATTTGAACGGTTACTAAAAAGTAATTGATCATGGGTGATTTTTAGTAAGAAAAATATTGTTTGTGAAGACATAAAGTTGAAGAAAAGAAGATAAAATTTATCTTTAACAAACAATATAATAAAACACACACACACACACACACACACACACACACACACACACACATATATATATATATATATATATATGAGGGAGATTCCAGGGCACCCCTCTTTGTTGGTACCCCATTTGCCCCTCTATAAAAGTCATTCATTTATTATTTAATAAGTTAGTGGGAGAGAGAGCGTTAGTGGAAGGAGAGAGAAACAAGATTGTGTGTTGGAAATTAGGGAGGCTAAAGGGGTGCTGCACTATTTGGGGTGCTCTTGATCCTCTCTCTATATATATATGTATATATACACATATACATATGAAAAATTCTTGTGGTTTAATATGAAGATAGAGAATTGAATAAATAAAATATCAAAATTAATATTTGTCGATCAATGTTCAATGCATATCTAAAAAGAATATTGTGGTACTAAGAAGTCTAAATAAATAGAAACCATATAAAAAAAAATACAGTTTATGTTAGACCTTAGATTTAAACTCCTATTATAGAAATAAAAATGCAATTTATTTTTACCAAGAGCGAGTTTTGAACTCCTAAACTCCTTTAAAAAAAAAGTTATGGTGTTTTGTCAAAAGCAGAATTTAAAGTCGTGACCCTTATGCAAAGATATTTCTGGTAATTCATATTTACACCAAAAAAGATTGAAAATATCGTGCAACTTTTAAAAAAGAGCTATAAACCAGCACATTTTAAATCCAACCCAGCAGTTATAGATTGTTTATTTCATATGCATAATTATAACATTAACCGGTAATTGCACAAGAAAACCAGGTAGCAGGCCATAAGTGGAAATGACAATGGGGAGAGTTGAAACAATTTTGTGCTCTAACCCATCCCAAGTTTTCTAAGCCCCACTCCAAACCCGTCGCACCATAAACTCAGTGCGGGTTTGGATTTTAGCCACTAAACAGGAATCTGTATAGGTCAACGTAAACATGCCCTGCCCCAAAACCAGATGCGGCTTATGTGTTGATTCAAAATTGTGTTCTGATATAACTTTGTTTACTTAATTTTTATTTTTAAGAGCGACTGTCAGCGAAATGATACATTAGACACAAATAACGATGTGTTTACAATTATAAGAGACAATGATAAAAATAAAGTATACAATAACAGATAGAAAAATATGTATATGTTATTGTATAATTATTAGAGACACACTTAATATTATACAAAAAAAAAAACTAAACGAAACATTATAATATCCATATCATAATCGCTTTATACCCATGTTCCATGTTCCCAAACAAATAAACGTTTTCAAAATAATTTCAACTCTTAATTATGCAAATGCCTATACATAGCACTAAAATTCCAAAATTCTATTTGAACGGTTACTAAAAAGTAATTGATCATGGGTGATTTTTAGTAAGAAAAATATTGTTTGTGAAGACATAAAGTTGAAGAAAAGAAGATAAAATTTATCTTTAACAAACAATATAATAAAACACACACACACACACACACACACACACACATATATATATATATATATATGAGGGAGGTTCCAGGGCACCCCTCTTTGTTGGTACCCCATTTGCCCCTCTATAAAAGTCATTCATTTATTATTTAATAAGTTAGTGGGAGAGAGAGCGTTAGTGGAAGGAGAGAGAAACAAGATTGTGTGGTGGAAATTAGGGGGGCTAAAGGGGTGCTGCACTATTTGGGGTGCTCTTGATCCTCTCTCTATATATATATGTATATATACACATATACATATGAAAAATTCTTGTGGTTTAATATGAAGATAAAGAATTGAATAAATAAAATATCAAAATTAATATTTGTCGATCAATGTTCAATGCATATCTAAAAAGAATATTGTGGTACTAAGAAGTCTAAATAAATAGAAACCATATAAAAAAAATACAGTTTATGTTAGACCTTAGATTTAAACTCCTATTATAGAAATAAAAATGCAATTTATTTTTACCAAGAGCGAGTTTTGAACTCCTAAACTCCTTTAAAAAAAAAGTTATGGTGTTTTGTCAAAAGCAGAATTTAAAGTCGTGACCCTTATGCAAAGATATTTCTGGTAATTCATATTTACACCAAAAAAGATTGAAAATATCGTGCAACTTTTAAAAAAGAGCTATAAACCAGCACATTTTAAATCCAACCCAGCAGTTATAGATTGTTTATTTCATATGCATAATTATAACATTAACCGGTAATTGCACAAGAAAACCAGGTAGCAGGCCATAAGTGGAAATGACAATGGGGAGAGTTGAAACAATTTTGTGCTCTAACCCATCCCAAGTTTTCTAAGCCCCACTCCAAACCCGTCGCACCATAAACTCAGTGCGGGTTTGGATTTTAGCCACTAAACAGGAATCTGTATAGGTCAACGTAAACATGCCCTGCCCCAAAACCAGATGCGGCTTATGTGTTGATTCAAAATTGTGTTCTGATATAACTTTGTTTACTTAATTTTTATTTTTAAGAGCGACTGTCAGCGAAATGATACATTAGACACAAATAACGATGTGTTTACAATTATAAGAGACAATGATAAAAATAAAGTATACAATAACAGATAGAAAAATATGTATATGTTATTGTATAATTATTAGAGACGCACTTAATATTATACCAAAAAAAAAAAAACTAAACGAAACATTATAATATCCATATCATAATCGCTTTATACCCACAAAGGTTAACAAATCAACATTACAGTAATAAAACAATCTAATGATCTAGTGAGATCTTAGTAGTGCGAATCAGGTTGAGGTAGGTTAGCCAAACCTCAATCCAACCCTGGACTCGCTTTCAAGAAAGGAACATAAGTCTACCTGCACGAATGACTTGATGGGACGGATCTTGACATATCAAAATAAGGACGGGTCTACTGGATTTGGACCCTAGACCAGCCCATTGTCGTCCCTAACCACAAGAGTTGGATACACGGCCAAAATAATCAATTTCCAAATATTGATTAATTTAGCCAATGATTTTAATAATAAGCCTCCTAAATTTGATTGTGAGGTCAACCTCGCAAAAACAACACAAGTCGTATATCGTCGCTCGCTTTATTTAGCAAACACAACATTTTGAAATCATACAGAAAATATAGTAGCTGATATGAATGCTTTCCTCAAGTGGTAACTCAAAAGACTTACACGGATAAACACCAACTGAACTTTTGTTATAGGTAGTGTGCTCACCTATATGAATGAGACCTTGAAGGGCCATGTCCATTATTTCCCATAGATGGAGAATGGTGATTTGCCTGACGTGAACGTGACCCAGACCTGCTTCTTCTACTCCGCTTAGGACTTGGCGACCGATCAGATGGTCTGTGCTTTACGCTATCTCGTGCAGGAGATCCAGATCTTGGAGGAGAATAATATTTATCATCACGAGAACTCCTGTACCTATCTCTGCTTCATATACACCAGAAGAGAGGAAACAAACCATATGTTAGAAGAAATAAAAATAAAAACCTGTATTCTTTCTAGAGTCAGTATCAATATATAAATGCTGTTGCAATTATAAATCAAGTTATCGTATCAGGAAATATAGAGATTGGTTAATACAAGACACTTCATCCAACAATTTAGGAAATGCAGCCGTGTTACCTGCTCAGTTTCTTAGTTCTTGAACAAAATTAAGGATTGATTGTCTGACGACTATTCTTTTTGCCATCGTCTTTCTTAGACCAATCTTTATAGAAATTTGAAGCTTTTGAAAGGGCTTTGATTCTCTGGAGATCATAATTTCTCCCTTTTGGCAAATATTAACTTTAGATTCTTTGTTAACTGGATATGTTGTAAACCAAGACATTAATCTTTATACTACAGAAGGAAATAAGAAATTACTAAATATTAGTCTAGTAGCCAAGGTGCAGTGAAGATGTACACCGTATCATTAGATACACCTAATGATACGATAGTTACTTCTGAAGTATTGACTTTGATAAGGCAAAGGCCTAGCGAAAATTTTCGATACCCTTCACACTAAGCTTCTAGCAGTTCAAGGTCTCTGCGTAGCCCGTTTTCACCTTAATTGTCTGCATAAGCACAAACTGTGCCGAAAGAAAAAATGAATACACACACCCACTGACATACAGTAACAAAAGACTTGGGTGGACTGATGAAATTCACATACAGGTCCACTCACCTCGACTCCTCTCATCCAAACACGTTTTTAGCTGTTTGCTTCTCTAACCAACTTGTATGCAAAATATATGATTTCCAAAGGTGCATTGTTTATTAGGTTATTCGCAGAGATACAACTATTATCTATGATTTCCATGGAGATCAAAGCAATCATAACCAAGTAAAAAATCAAAGGAATGGTGGATAACATTTTGTACAAGCGAACTATGCATCCTTAAAAATAATCTTAATTAGAAAACACATATTTATAACAGCTGATTAAAAAATTCAAGTATTGATTACAAACTTGATGATCTCAAGAGGTAAGTGTAAGAAGGGAGAAGAGTAGAAAATTTACAGAACTGGAAAATCGACACAGAAGAAATCAAATGTCAAAATGAAATGCACAATTCTATATGAATACCAAATACTGCAGGTTTGAATTCTTTCACTTGTACATAGTAAAGATAATCACTTAAGCCGCTTAACCGGAACCTATAGTGCAAACAACACCTTTACTTTTTAAAGATCTAAAGCTTGATCATGAGTTAAAATTCACTATTCACTTATACTGATGATAAAAGAAGCTTTAGCTTTTATTTTTACTGATAATAGAAGCTCACTTTTACTTTCACCAACGATAAAATATTTAAGCAAATATTAAATGCACTTTCACTTTTACTGAGCTGAATTAAAATTCAGACATAGATACAGAGATCAGTTTACTTGTGAGATGCATAAAGATTAGTTCAAAGAATTCAGTAGTTGTCACGCAGAGTAATAAAAGAATTCACCATCTTTGTGAATGATATATGAACAAGTTGTGCAGCAAACGACTAAAGTTTACAAGCAATAAGCAGAGGAATATATATAAAAAAAAGGATCAAACCTTGAATCACGTCTTGGTGGTGGAGAACGAGAATGGGAATAAGCTGTTTATAAAATGATAGCATCAAAGCATGAATATTTAACATTTGCATAGAAAACAAATACGCGGAAACTAATCAGCATTATCAAATATAAACAGTTTAATCAGGCTCTACAAAGCTTACAACGATGTCGATGCCTAGGGGACCGCCGTGGGGATCGCCTTGGTGACCGCCTCCTAGAACTCCCAACCATATATCTATCACTTCATATCAGATGATAAAAGAAAATTGATTATTAATAAATCAAGCAGAGTTCCAATAATGCATAAGCATGCTGCATAGAACTAAATAAATGTCAAATCAATTTGACTAAGATAATATGAAAATACCTCATTCTTGTACTCCTACGCATTTCCTGAGGAGTCTTTCTGTTTTCTTCAGCAAACACAATGGAAATTTCACGCCCACCTATAATCTGACGGTCCATGCGATCTTTAGCTTCAGCAGCATCATTAGGATCACAGAACTTCACAAAACCAAAACCTCGTGGCTCCCTGCATATTTTAAAATGTAATAACCAACGAAAGTTAACTAATGATGTGATACGTTGTGCGTTCAAAATTAGCAATTGTTATGTATTACCACATAAAATGACAGTTGGTGCTTGTTGATTACAATGTTGTCAGACAGACTATACCCTATAAATATATGCCTTGAATAAAATACAGCACTCTGATAAACAGGATAAGGACGATGATGAAATTAGGAGTGATACCACACAAAATATGCTTCTCAGATCACCACTGATTGCAATTAGGTAAAGGAACAACCATTAAGTAAAAACATGCAAAAATGTTTCAGGTGTGTTGGCTGTTAGTCAAATTTATAATAATACGCGAAAATGGTATAGTTTTGTACTAGACTCTCTATACAGGCAAACTAAAAAAATTACAATATGTAAATTTATCAACATAGGCATATGATGACTGGCCAGTAGGCCACATCCCCATTATTCTTAGGATGTGTTATGAAAAGAAAGCTTAGGTGTTGTTCGCAGCCAAAACTTGACAAATTACCATTGGCGAATCGTTGGACGCCCCAGGACAAGAAAATGGGCTGTTCGGACAGTTTAAGGAAATGTGTATGTTCACACCCAACGCATCATACTATTTTCTCCAACAGTCTAAATTTTCAACCTCTCCAATCCTGATATAATCGACCCTCCCCCAACCAACTTCCCACCAGCAACAAACAGTCCCCAACTCATCTTCCTTGTTTCCTATCCAACTACTCAAGCCTATTTTCAAGTATTTTTCTCTGCTATTATGTTTATTATTTCAATATCTATAACATATATTTTATTAAGATTCTTTTCTATTCGTTTTTTTAAGCATGATGCAACCATCTTCTAGTTTATTATTTACATATCTATAACACCTGAAAGAGATGAAGCTTTTATAGATCTATGCATAGATTTTCTTCTAGACAAAAGTTCAATCAGCGAATTTTGTGTCGGTGACAGCCGCATTTATCAGTTACACACATAGATGAAAAAAATTAAAAAAATAAACCTGAGGCATACTTGCATTGATTGAAACAAACTTCTGCAGCTATAACGAAGGATACAGAATGAAAAAAAATGATTAGTTGGACGGTTTTGAGGAGTGATGGAACTCGGCTACCCAAAGATATAAAAGATCAAAATAAATCCTCCCTTCGAATTCAGAGAGTTGGATCGGCTTTTTGGAGGCTACATAGAAAATGGTATATGCAGGTTTGTAATACCTCCTACAACACCCGATCAGCCTTTCATTGTCGTCGATACATAAAATTACTCCAATCAGATGGTCTGTGACACTACACCCACTCAGCCTAGATATAGCTATCACATCTAGCATGACAGCTGATTTTCTTTCAGTCGATCCTTCGATAAGACCGTTTCACCGTCATGCAGCAGTGTTATCCTATATGGTCTCATATTGTACCTGCTGAGCAGTGCGATGTTACGTTGATTTTTCACAATGATTCTACAAAGTTGGATATTGTGGAAACATTGACTCATTTGGAAGTAAAAAGATTCATGATGTACCAATTGAATTGTTACATCATTGTCATCCGTAACTTTATTTTATTTTTCTTCATATATTTGAATTTAAAAAATGTATTTGTTTGTTTTAATGAAAAATCAAGCAATTTATTTTTTATTATTCGCAATTATTAAACTCATAATATTACACAATAAAAATAATAATTAAACCGATTAAATTAAAAATATAATTTGAAATAATCATCTCAAACACCCTGTTCTTAGCGTCAACTGCATTCTCCATTCAACCAACATTCCCATTCAAATTTCCCATGAAATGATATGCACCTTTGATGTACGCTAAAGCACAACAGTAATTAATTATTTCAAAGCACCAAGAGAAGACCTTGTTTGTGCCTCAAAAATGAAGCAAAAGTAAGCAAAAATGCCATGATGATTTGTATAAAAGAGAAACAAAAGGGTTCTACAGCAAAAATACCCCTTGCAATATAAAAACTTGTTCGCTTCGAGAAAATTTTTGTTTAGCTCTAAAACTAATAAATAACGGTCAAATCATAACTAGAGTTGTCAATAGATATCCGAAAAATCCAAAATCCATCTACATCCAAATCTAAAAAGCGGATAAACATCTGATATCCCTAAAAACGGATGCGGATGCAGACAAATCAAAATCCAAAAATTATCCATCCGTAAAATAAAAAATTTGTTTACATCTATATCAGAAGAACGGATCATCCGATATCCGAGAAAACTGATGCGATGTGAATGCAGACAGATCCACATCTGAAAATTATCTGTTTGTTTATTATAGTTTAAGTATATTTTGTTAAACTAAAAGATAATTATTGTTTTATTAAATTATAAATTTATATTGCACACACAAAATGCATATTAGTTGCTCAAAATTATTTATTATCATCATATTTGTTTATTTTTAGCACTTCAATAATCAACTGAATTAAAAAAGCTCTACGTAATACTAAAATTTTCCATTTTTGTTCTTCCATTATCAATCATTGGCGGATCAGATTATTATCAAACATCCATCTGTATTTACAGACGTGAATATCCAATATCGAAAATGATTTTGGATGTGGATGCAGACACGGCACTATCCGCATACGAAAGCATCCGTTAACAGACCTAATCATAACTAAGAAACAAAATTCAAGCTTAAAATATGAAATTGTGGTTAAGTGCCACTAATCAATTCAAAACTTTCCCAACTCGCCTCACTTAGTGTCTAACATAACATAGTTCATACGTTAATGCAAGACCAATTTTATCTTGCACCAGTGAGGTCATACACATCATGGTTTAATACTGAATGAACAGCCATACGGGCATGCAAATTCTCTAATGCAACTGTTCAAATTTGATCTTTAATCACGTTATTATGTAGTAAATTATGACATGTCGCTGGTGTGAGCATCGACAGACATTTATGAATAAACATAAACAAACCAATGTTGAGATGTATTTTCAAAGGTGCAGGACAGCTTCTCACTAAATTCCATGCCCAAGCAAAGACAGGAAACAATAAAGTTATGTTACCATTACATTACTAGATATATATGTAACTAAACACCAAAAAAACATGCAAATGCATACATTAATGTACCAAGAGAAATAAGCTAGAATTTACATTTCTTGGTTGCATGCAACACAACATACAGACAATTGGCAAACATAAATCATTACATGTAATCACTAATCAATGGGAGCAAAAAAAGATAATGAACATAATATAACTAATGTGCCCTACAAATCCCTGCATTATCACATAAACCATCATGTGTGTAGATATATATATATATATATATATATATATATATATATATATATAAGAGAGAGAGAGAGAGAGAGTGTGTGTGAGTGTTGCATAGATGCTCCAATTCGAAATCTGAACTTCAAGAGCAATATAACTCGTGAAAAATCACGTAATTAATGTAAACATACAGTTCGTACTATAAACTATATCCATATCTATAAGGTCTAGATTTGGGAGTTTGAAAACATCTAAATGGAAATAGGATGTGTCCACCCATCTACTAATCACATCCGAATTCTAGAAATATGCCCTTAATGAAAGTCTGGATGTATTCTTCTTCTGTAGCAACTCTCTATTCCTCGCTTTCTTTTTATTTGTCTGAAAGGTAAAAGGGTACTTTATTACCAGAAAGAAAATACAAAGGACCAAAGTGTGCTACAAATATAAAAGTTACAAACGAATGAAAAACATAAGGGAATTGTTAAAGAGACTCCGCATTTGATTAAAGGGGAATAAACTTAAGGGGACTCCAACTTAATTTTGTTTTATTAAGGGAGGTCTAAATTATTTCAAAAGAAAAATGAAAAATAAAAAAAGACCTAAATGTTAGTGGCTCGTTACCTGTGTTAAAACTTAACGTACTAAATTCAGCGCAAATTACAAACACGTGCTTCCAGAAATAAAAAACAAATTGCAAACAAACAAAATTTATTGACAAAATAAATAACAATATAAAATACGCAGCATGTTAGATCAAAATTTTCATTTCTGCATTTAATTTAAATTGAACGTTCAATATCAATTCCAATATGAAATTACAATTAATTATTTGATTCAATGCCTTCCAATTTCCCATGAAACTTTCTTGTGTCTCCCTTACATTAATTATATCCATTTCTTATTTTTACGTGCAGCGTCAAATTGTATGTATTAATTAAGGTTTAGGTTTTATGGTTTTCATTAATGAGGAATATAGGGGTTAATATCAAAAATTTAATTTATATGTTTAAGGGAACACTAATTTATTTTGTACCCCCATAACAATTATACACTAAAATAAAATTGATCCCCTTAACCAAATGTGGAGTCCCTTTAATAATCCACAAACAAAAAGAAAATGACATAAGCACACTTCAATCATTCAACATTTTACAGTCTTCAAGATAGAATAAAAATCAACTGACCCACGGGCTTATCCATAATACCATATTTGTCATCCTAAACATGCATGACCCATGTTTCAAAGCATTAAACTCCCAATTTCAAACAGTAAACACGCAAACTATTCAGATTAAAGCTTCCAAAATAGAATTTACGTAAATTAAAGCTTTTAAGATTCAACTCCAATACTAACAATGTTTATTCATTGTAAATAAATACAGTATAGGGAGCTCATATACCCGGTATAGTAATTTTTGGGCAGATACACATCCTTGATAGGACCAAAACGTTCAAAAGGGAGACGAAGATCTTCCGGCCTGCAGGAAATAGTACATATGCAGTTAAATAGTTTGCGTAATAAGGCTTACGGAAGTAAACATCGCGGAAGAACCTTGCATCAAGAGCGATGTTACGAACGAGGAGGCCAGTGGGGGCGTCGTCACGGTAACGGTCGTAGCGGCGGTGTCGATCTCGAGGGTCATCGTAGTGCTTTCCACGTGGAGGACTGCGACTAGGGCTTCGGCTACGGTATCTTCCCATTTTAATGGTGTAAACCCTAAATTTCGAAAGATTCAAGATTCCAAGGGTTTATAAGCTTTTATTTTTCACAAGATAAGACAGCGTGATAATCTGAAAAGACAACTACTGGGCTGGGCCGGTTAACTCACATGTGATAAAAGGATCGATTTTTGACGGATGAAGGTCTTCCATCAGCGGCGAGAAGAAAAGTTGCATCTGTAATTTCACTCGAAAGAATTCCGTTCGAGCATTGCAAAACGCACTTCACGTTAAACACATGGTATGTTTACCGTGGTGCTACCAAAAGAATTAGTATTAAACTCTTCTTAATACCACATTTAAAAAAAATGGGCTATCACACTGTTTTAACTTATATCTATTTCGCTTGTTATTCGTTCATTCTCATTTGCAAAACCGATCAATGAGTTAAACCCTATATCTATAACCGATCAACGAACTCGACACTGCAATGCCAAGGAATATACGAGTGTCGCGAATAAGGTTTGAATTAAGCAAATTAGAAGAGAAAGTGATAGATTTGGGTTTTCAAATCACCAAACAATAGGGAGATTACCGTACGATTTGAATTTTCCCACGAGAGATGCGAAGAAGACAGCGATTACGAGAGATTAAGGTTTTTAGATTAGCTTCGTACGTGATTAGTTCGGCATATAATGATTGAGTAAGAGATTAGAATGGAGAGGTAATGTGGTATTAGGAAGCATACAAAATTTAGTGAGTTTTATTTTTTTTTAATTGCGGTATTAGAAAGAACATATTGGGGTGCCCCTTAGCACCACATTATGTTTATTATAGTTATTGCTATGTAGACACATTTCAAGTTTTCAACTATCAACTAATGTGTAATCCGTGCGTTGCACACGATAATATTATTAAAAATAATACTTATTATTATAGTGTTAAAAGAAAAACTTTGTCATGCAATATATATAATAAATTTTGATGTGAAATTTAAAAACTATTAATTAAAACTCTTATTATTGTTTAAGTGCAATTTATGTTTTACAGTTTACACAAATAATATAGATACGTGTTTATTTGAGAATTTTTTTTAACCATTTTTATTAATATAGATCACATATTGAAATTAATGTATGTTAATAATTTATTCGATGAATTAGCAAATATTATTTAATAGAATTTTTTTAAATAAGTTAAATATAAAATTACGAAGTTAGTTTAAGTATATAGCATAACAAGAAAAACTGAAAAGAAATTTGCAAAAGAAATGTATAAATTTGTTGTGGAGTTATTGATGTTCAAAAAGAATTTTATGATATAATATATGGTAACTCTTGATACAAATGAATCATAACTAATTTACAAATTGACATTGTCATTACTTTTAATATACATAGTTCATGTTATGAGATTTGTGCTTCTTTATACTTGCATGGAAAAATACCTTTTTCCTGGTATGAACATACATAGTAAAATTAGCATATATTTTTAAGAGCTATTAGAAAAATGAACTAAATACTCTCTAAGATTATTTAAATAATTAGAGTTCAAGATTTCATGAGTAGTTTAAACATATAGACTGAAATATAAAATATCATGAAATAATTAAGGAGGTTCAGCAAATAATTGTAAAAATGTTAAAACACGGGTATTTAAAGTGGAATTTGTTTTTGTTCAATTCATGATAAATTTATTGAGATAAGTGTATAATATATTAATTTTTTCATTATTGCTTATATATATCATTTAATTGTGTGACTTATTTAACCTTATATTTCAAAGAAAAACTAATTTTCCCATTTTTTTGATATGAACATGTACATTTTAAACATTACACTTAGCGTTAATTAGATGAATTAACAACAATTTATTTATTGAATTCAATTGTTAAATTCAAAATCACATAATTAATTTAAACATATTGATTTAAATATAATGTTAAGTGATATTGTGCAGTTTTTTTGTAAATAACTAAATGATTGTTAAAATGCAGGCGTTTGACATTAATATTGCAAAGCAACACATGACAAATATATTAACGTAAGTGAGTTTAACTTTGAACTTGTGATAATTTTTTATGTGTATAATTTATGTTTTGTGAACGACATATTTATATATTTGATTTTTTTTTTAATATGAATATTGTTAATCTTGATGTGATTTAGTAGACAAATCAATAAATAACAGTTTGCTAAAGTTGTTTAAATAATTCAATACTATGTAATTAACTGTTAAATATCATGCAAAATGTAAAATATTTAAAAAACAAAAAATTAAGAGTGACTTAAATGATTATAAAATTTGAAATGGAGGTATTTGGAGCAAAAAAACATAAATTAAGAGTGAGTTCTGTTTCATGGTGTAGTATTTGAATCAGGCTTTCTTTGCTGAAGTGCATGTTTTCATGAAACCGTGGTTCTGGTGGGTTTTCCCGGGAGGTTCAGTATTTGAAGGTGGAGATCTTCGGTTGTATGATTCTGGTTTAGCTTTTTTTGGAGTGGTTCAGCTTTTTCAAATAATATATTTCTAGAGTTTTCTGTGCTTATGTGTTTGGAGTTCAGTGTAGTGTTGTAAAGTGTTTATATTGCTGTTGTTCTGCCTTTGTGGTTTCGACTAGAAGTGTTGTTTTGTGTGTGTGTAGTATTCGTTTTGTTAGTTGTATTTTGTTTCCAGTCCAAACATCTCTATGTAATTTCCCTCATATAATACAAGTACCATGTTCTTCAAAAATATATATATATTAGTTGATTAAATATATTTAAATTACTTAAATTTTGGGTTTTGTAATTAATTTAAATATGCAGACTTAAATATAAAATGTTAGAAGCTAAATTGTTCATAAAAACTGTGTAAACTTTGAAATAGGGGTGAGTGTTCGGTCGGTTTGGTTGGTTTTAAGGTTAAAAAACTCAAACCAAATTGAAACCGATTTTTTTTCAAATCGACCGAACCAAACCGAATTAATTTCGGTTAATTTGGTCGATAACCGATTTAAGCAAACTTGAAGGATGTATTATTATTCTAGTGATGAATTCACTTAATTAAAGAAAAACATAAATTCATGTTTGGAGAAATTTTGTATAGTAAATTTTATGTTTATAATAAAATTTAATCTATTTGCAACAAATGCATTTGTATTATATCACAAAACTAATTATTTAAAGTACTATAATGCCATAAAATTGGATAATAAATTAAAAGTTCGGTTAAACCGATAACTAAAAAGTCTTATTTTACAAACGGAATTCAAAGTTTCAAACCAATTTAGTTTTAAAACCAAATCGAACCGACCGAAATGAACTGGTTTGGTCGGTTAATTCGGTTTGAACTGAATATTGCTCACCCTTACTTTGAAATGTCCATATTAAAATGCAAAAGGACATAAGAAGTAAAATAACGTGAGAGCAATAGTAAACAAATGTAAAGTGATAAAATAATTTAAAAATAAAATATTAGAAGAGAATCAAGGAGAAGAAAGAAAACTGCTAGAATTAAGAAAAGAGCTCTAAAAGGTTATGTTTTACTATTATTTAATAGATGAACTAAACACTCTCAAAGATTATTCGAATAATTAGAATATAAGATTCAGAAATAGTCTAAACATATGGATTAAAATATAAAATATCACAAATGAATTGAGGAGATTCAACAAATAGTTATAGAAATGCTAAAATGCACGTATTTAAAGCAGCGACTGTTTTATTTAATCATGATAAATTTATTGAGATAAGTATATAATATTATTTTTTATTGTTTACATATATTAAGTAAACTATGACTTATTTAACTTTATATTCGAAGAAAAAACTAATTTTACCATTTTCATTGATACGAACATGGTGTACATTTTAAAACATCAAACTTAGAGTTAATTAGATGAAGTAACAATAATTTATTGATTGAATTCATTTGTTGAATCCAAAATCACATAATTAACTTAAATATATTGACTTAAATGTACAATATTAAGTGATATTGTGTAGTGTTTTGTAAATAACTAAATAAATATTAAAATGCAGGCGTTTGACACCGATATTACAATGCAATACACGGCAAATATATTGATATAAATGATGTAACGTCCCGCATTTTTATCAATTTTTATTTGGATATTTAAATTAGTTAAAATATTGAAATGATAATATAAATGGAATTTTATACTAAATAAACGAAGTTGAACGTAAATATATATAGCACGGTAGTCTGTAATATTAGTTCCGAACTTCAATTGAGCGTACAGAATCCGTTATAAGTCGGAATTCGCTGAAACAAGAAATATTCGAATCTGTTGAAATATAATTTTGTAATAAAAGAGAAAAATCATAATTTCATATTTTATATTGTTAGTTATGGCCAAATTAAATTTCCAAATAGTCGCTGTGGAATTATTTATAAAACGATAATGATTTATTTAATTAAAATAAATCGATTTAATATTAGTTTAACTTGAAAATGAAATATCAGGTTTAAAATTCAAGTTAATTTATTCTGGAGTTATATGAATTCAGTTTGAATATCTTATCTGTTATTTTTCAGTCGATTTATATTAAATCGAGTTTAATGTTAAATCGTCAGTTTAATTTAATATCTTCTGTATATGATCGAATTAGACTATGAAACCTGTTCCAGCGGGTTCAGAGCAGTGGTACAACCCTGGAAACATCTGTTGTTCCGTTCAAATAGGAGTTCCAATTCAACGCGATATTTTAATCACATCGGTTCACAATACAATATTTGTACGTACCAAAACATTTCCTTCCTATTGAAGCTTAGCAAATCTACCCAGCATAAAGCTTATTCCTTTCGAATGAAGGAATTCTACATCCCTATTTTTCTTAACTACAGCTACCCTTCTCGTTTCAAAAATCATGTACTCCCTATTCCTTCCAAACGAAGGAATTCTGAACCTACCCAAATAGTAGCTGCTCTCGTTCATTCAAATCACTGTCTTTCTTCTACCCAACTACGCTGAAAAGCTACCACTCCCACTTTCCTATGTCTAGACTTTGAAAGACAGTATTCCTATCCTTTAATTGTCCGTGTATATAAATCCATAAGCCATTGGTATTCTAGCAGCCTCAGATCCATGAAGTAACTCAAAAATTCACTTCAAAGAAGTTTAATTCCTCTACCCTTTCTTCCGTCCTTTTCTTTTTCCAATTAAATCAGAATGGTCTCACTGAATTAAATAAAAAAAATCGAAACAATAATCGCGATTTAAGTTTCTGAGTGGGGATCATGATTCGAAACGAGCCAGGCCCTAAAACTTGTCATCAGCTCGCGATAAGGGAAATCAAAAACTAAACTCACGAATTGGATCCGCGACAACCCTGAAGCTCGACACACGATGGAGGAACTCGCGAACTAGGAAATCAACTTGCGCTATTTTCAGGAGCTCAAGACCAATACAAGAAGCACTGGCGATTTTGCAACGTGGAGTTGGGTCGATGACATCGTTGTTCAGCGATTGCTGAGAGGATTTCATTTGTGATGAGGCCTGAAATTGTATGAAGGGGCCACAAAGATTTTACAGGAGGGCGAAGTATGTTTCATAGGCGACTAGTGTGAGTTCTAATGCTTTGAGCATGAACGGGATGGACTGGATTTGGCATTGAAGTAGAGGGTGTTCCGATTTGTTTTTGGGAAGTATGGTAGTGTGTTGAAACGGGGAGTTTCGCGTGACTGAGGTGGAGTGCGGGTCCATTGAATTTTGAGGAGATGTTGTGTTCGATAGTGGTTTTGGCTTGGACAATCTGAAGTGATCATTGAAAACACGGCTATTGAATTTGAGAAGGGTTCTGAATGGCGTGATAATTGGGGATGAACTGACCATTGTGAATCTGTGCTGATTTTTGATGGGGGGACTGTCGAGCTGGAGGAGTTTTATCTAGACAATTAAGACTGGTGGTTGAGCATGGCAGTAGGTATGAGTGATAAGAGGAGATGGAAATTGGTAGCAAACTGTTTGGAGAATTGCGGTAAAGATAAGGTATACCTTTTTATTTAAATTACTTACAATAATTATTATTTTTTATGTTAGTAATTAACTTAAAATGAATAAATATTTAATGGATAATTAAAATAATTATATCGTAGGAATAAATTAATTCAAGACATTTCGAGATGGTTCGTAGCTGCGACAATCAGGATTAAATGGAATATTCAACAAACGAAAAATCGAGGTGAGTTAAACTCACACAGTTAAATTATTAGGAACTATTTTTAATAGTTCAAATTTTATTGCTTGCTTGTTGGATGATAAATTGCTTGATATAAAGTGATAATATTATATTATAATAATATTGGTGATTGGATATTTCCCGCAGTACCATTAGCGGATGCCCGCAGTACCATTAGCGGATGATTTCCCTATACGCCCCACAATATATATAGTGGATGACCTTCTATACCGCGGTATCCTGCCTCGAAGTAGGATGGGTATTATTATTGTTAACTAACATCTGTGGATGCAAGAAAAATAGGTTGGAGTGATCCAACTGGATTCCTCAACATTTATTGTTTTCACATATGTGCTGTTATATGATTTGATTGATAACCTATGCTAGTGTATGACATGTTGGATGTGAATTAACAATGGACCTTGATTTTTGATATTTTTTGAATGTCAAAAATAATAAATGGATTTTAAACAGAATTTAAATATATATAAGTATAAAAAGGGAATTTTATTTTCAAATAGGATATTTATTTGGAAACCGAATTTTATATGGAATTGAACAGTAAAGTTTTATTTTAACAAATAAGGCGACAAGTTGATTTTATAAACGATATTTGTAAAGAAGTAAATAATAATTATAATTATTATTATTAGAGAATTCAGAAATTATATTCTGAGTATGAATTTAGAAGATAAATGGAAATTGGATTTAAAACCAATAATTGAAATAGATTTGAATTTTCCAATTCGAAGGAAATTTTGAATGAGATTATAATAATAGAAGTGATAATATATTTGGACTTGAATTTGCAAATTTGGAATTAAATCGACAAAATTTGTCAAGAATGGATTTGTATTAAGAGTTATTATTCGTGGATGAGGTGAATTTTGATTGAAGCGAATATTTTACAAATAAGAATATTTGAAAGGAAGTTAGAAAGTGTTTTTAAATTATAAATTGGATCATATGAAATAATTCTATTATTAGAAGTTAAAGTGAGATTGAAACGTGAAACTTGCTTTATGAAATCAAGTCTAGCATGGATCTGTATTGGAAATATTATTCACAATTAAAGTGAATAATGTAAATAAAGCAAGTAATGTGAAAAATAGGAATTTGTAGAAGTAAGTTGGAAAAGGGGTTTTGAAATTATAAATTCTAATTGAATTTAAATAAAATAATTTGAATAATATAATATAGATTATATTAAAGAATTTTACATAGGGTCTATAAATAATAATTATTATTTGCAAATGATAGTGATATACGAATTTTTAGAACATAAATTATAATTAGAATTGGATGAAGTTTTATAAAATAAACTGGAATGAGTAAAGAAAACATATGCAAATGTCTGAATAAATTATTTATGGATTAAAGACTTGATAAACCTTGATTTACGAATGTAAAACAGAATTGAGTTGGTTAGTGAAGATATATCAGTATAAGAAAATCTTGTTTCAATTTTAAAATAAATATTTAGCAAACGTTTTGCGAATCAAATCAGTAAGAGAATATTGTATAAAGTTGTCGCAATGTTTTGTAAATGCTATTTATAAGTAAGAAATTTAAATGGTTATAAATTTGGGATAAACACCAAAAAGGGTAATTGATATTTAGAAATCTTATTTCGTTTAGAAATTTAGAAATGAAGTTAATGGGATTAGAAACTGACTAAAGATTAGTTGAGATGATTAGTTTTTTAAGTATCGATCTGATGTTGTTTTCGGCCTTCGGGGTTGATATTTAGGAAATTATTCACTTACTAGTTTACGGTTGGGAACTAATGACCAAGGTGAGCAGTGCGTTCTAAAAGTATTTAAAATGAACGGTTTTGAATATTCTTATACTAATATAAGAAGAGAAATGAGTATTTCAGATGTTGGGAAAATTGAGAAGTTTAGTTAACGAATGATTAATTAAAGAGGCAATTATTGAATCAATAAATGCGGTTTTCTTTTATGGATGAATGATTGTTTTATTTGATAGTTAAATAACCGACTATCAAATCTGGCCTAAAACGATTGTTGGCACGGAAAGACCGGGATCGAATTTATATTCGAAAATCATTCTGACCAGCAAATACGTAAACGTTGAATATGTATCCAACGCTGATCGAGACGGAGAAATGAAGACCGTAAAGCTTCATAAAACGGAAGAACTACCTAAAATCTCTGGTTTAACGGCCAGAGATATACTGTGGTTCTGTCGTGGTTGGGATTTACGGATTGCAAGGACTTCTCGCTACTAATCTATAGGGTGATTCCTAGGATGTGGTAGGAGGGTGCCTTCGGTTTGTCCAGACCCAGGACAACTTGTATGGACGAATGTCTGACAAAGTACTTCCAAAAGAATCACGTACGTTGGTTTTTACAAACGTATTTTTGTCAGTAGCGGAGAAGGGCGCTTCTCTTAGCTTAACGACCATAATATTTTTATGGACGTCAATTAGTGATTTGGCAGATCTGATAATGTGGCATTCAAAGTGAATAGTGGCCAAATGTTCTATAAGAATATAAATAAATAAACAACTAAATAAATTATGACCTCAAGCCTCATCAACCGGGAAATGACAAAAATCGGGCAGGCAGCATAGCTATGTGGGTCGCCCCCATTAGGGTATATTGTCACCATCTAGAGAATATTCATATTTGTTACTTCTTTTCGCTTCTGTATCTCCCGGGAACGGTTATGTTGCTAGCAACCGCAGGTGACAATATATTCGATACACTCAAGAGAAGTGAGTGGTCGGTCATGTGTGGGCTGAGTTGCAAGATTTTATTGTTGAACTCCAGTGTATCCCCTCTAGAGTACACTGATCAGAAGGTGGTTCCATACCTTGTCATAGTTGGAAATCCAATCTCCAAAAAGCGCCCGCGATTTTGATTGTATACTATATATATAGAGTGTGAGATGCAAGCGTTCTGCTAGATTCTAATTATTTGTATTTAGACACTATTATAATATCACCACAAGATATTGGTTTCAAAAATGTTTTGGGTTAACGTAAGGCAAAAATCATCCGTGTTTATGTGCGGATTGTTCATACGATTATCCATTTCTTTCGAAATGATTTTTACTTTAAAATCAAGTTGAATGCTACCAATAATTTAGTGAGTTTTCTCATGTTGGTTCACTAGACTGACCTGTGCGTTTGTAATGCTCGGGTCAGACCCAGTTGGGTCGGGGACCGAGTTGTGCAGGTTCAGGATATGATGCGAATTCCAGGAGACAAGCTAGAGGAGTTCAAATGTATGATTCATATATTATCCAGCTGTGTGTTATAAATGAGGACAGACTGTTATAACTGTCAAGATGTGATGAATGAATACTGTACTCTGATAAATGCAAGTATTATTTCAAGGTTTTCAATAAGGATGTATTTCTATATTATATTTTATTCTGCTGCGATGTGAAACTGTGTATTGTTGTTCTTCTTCTTTCTTCTATTCTTAAACTTCTTTCTTTCTATTTCTCATCCTCTTATTTCTCTCTATTAGCCTTCTGGGATTTTGATGCTTGAATTTGGACATGGAGTGTATAAATGTCTGGATTCGAGAGTCGAAATTTCCCGGGAAGCTACACTTGGTATTAGAGCAATGGTTTAGGAATAAGCTTGGCTCTATGGTATAACTCGATAGAGATGGTGTTAGTAATACCCTAGATTAAGTTTGAATGTATATACGTATATATGAGAGCGTATTTGTAGATTTTATAAAAATGTTTTATATTGTGTTATTTGATTAGTTCAACTTTGAACTGACAATTGATGCAGTATTATTTTGTAAAGATGGGTAAATGAAATAATTTTGCCCAAATTATATTTTGTATAAAAAAATTGTTTTCTTATATTATATTGTTATTTGATTGTTTGATTTGTTTGACTGAAATTCAAATAGGATTATGGGATTGGATTGGTTTAATATAACCAAAACAGGATATAATAAATGATTTTTGGAAATAAAAATCAATGAAAATATAATTGAACGCTAATGATAATATGAAATAATATTGGATTAGAAATCAATCTGATATTAACCAATTGATATTAAAATATGTTAAAGCCAAAGTAAATATGAATATATTTATATTAAATATGGATTCAACTTGTTTGATTAGGTTGATTATGCGTTATTTGTTAATTAATCATTGGATTGGATAAAAATCTACCAACAATTAATGAAGTTGAATGAATAAATTGGAAACTAAGAAAACAAATTCCAATATAATGAATTGAATGATTGAAACTTGACTTAAAAGGGGCAAGTTTAATAAAATTTGGAATTGAGTTAGTAAATAAACATGAATTCAGGAGAATTAATTAAAAAGGGATTTTTGCAATGAGAATCAGATTATGAAATAAAGATAACTAATGTGAGAAATCAATTTGTTATAATAAATTATAACTTGAAAATAGGATCAGTGGGTTAAGATTATGGAAATTAATATGAAATGAAAAATGCTTGAATTCAAGTTGAAACATCAATAAATGGAATGTTGATAATTTAAATTGAGATCGACGCCTATAGTTTGAAAATGTCGAGTAGAATAAGAAGTAAAATGAAGTGAACCCAATTCAAATATAATAACTAAATATGACTTGGAAAAATAAATCAAATTGAGTTTGATTGAAATTAAAATTTGGATTCAAATGTAAATGGGATCGTATATTAAAAATTTAACCTGGAATTTGAACTAAGTAAAACTTGACTTGTTTATAAGCAAAAGTATATATATACAAACATGGATATTTTAACTATCATTAGTTAAGCAAGTGAACAAATTGATGGATGGACTAGTGAACTGGAAGTAAGAAATCAAGTTGTTTATGATCAGTTAGAAATACAGGTATATATGATTGAGCAGGTTATGAGATGGAAGCAGATATGTGAGAATATTATGAGATGCCCGACAAAAAGGTATATGTTTAATTCAATATGGGATTTTATGAGCCTATTTGGCAAATCGCTTGGCTTTTTAATTTTCTTTTGATTGGAGAAGGCCCAGAGAGGCATTTTGTAGTTGTACCGATCAGCCCGTATAAAGGAGGTGCTGGCGAAATTTTTCGAAAATTTAGGGAGTTAGAAAATTTTTCAACAGTTTTGAAATTTTTTGTTAACAAAAAGTTAATGTTCAATTGGAAGTTGAAGTTAAGGATTGATGAGTGAAATTGGAACTGGTGAGTTGGTTGAGTAGGAAGGATATAGAGGCAACTGTCGAACTGCATGAGTGGATTGTGGGAGGTGAATAAGATGTAGCACCTTTTCTACTTAATTCGGGGACGAAATTCTTTTAAGGGGGAAGGAATGTAACGTCCCGCATTTTTATCAATTTTTATTTGGATATTTAAATTAGTTAAAATATTGAAATGATAATATAAATGGAATTTTATATTAAATAAACGAAGTTGAACGTAAAAATACATACATACATACATATATATATATATATATATATATATATATATATATATATAACGAGCCCGTAATGGCATGGTAGTTCGTAATATTAGTTCTGAGCTCCAATTGAGCGTACAGAATCCGTTATAAGTCGGAATTCGCTGAAATAAGAAATATTTGAATCTGTTGAACTATAATTTTGTAATAAAAGAGAAAAATCATAATTTCGTATTTTATATTGTTAGTTATGGCTAAATCAAATTTCCAAATAGTTGTTGTGGAATTATTTATAAAACGATAATGATTTATTTAATTAAAATAAATCGATTTAATATTAGTTTAACTTGAAAATGAAATACCGGGTTTAAAATTCAAGTTAATTTATTCTGGAGTTATATGAATTCAGTTTGAATATCTTATTTGTTATTTTTCAGTCGATTTATATTAAATCGAGTTTAATGTTAAATCATCAATTTAATTTAATATCTTCTGTATATGATCAAATTAGACTACGAAACCTGTTCCAGCGGGTTCAGAGCAGTGGTACAACCCTGGAAACATCTGTTGTTCTATTCAAATAGGAGTTCCAATTCAATGTGACATTTTAATCACATCGGTTCACAATACAATATACGTACGTACCAAATCATTTCCTTTCTATTGAAGCTTAGCAAATCTACCCAGCATAAAGCCTATTCCTTTCGTGTGAAGGAATTCTGCATCCCTATTTTTCTTAGCTACAACTACCCTTCTCGTTTCGAAAATCATGTACTCCCTATTCCTTCCAAACGAAGGAATTCTGAACCTACCCAAATAGTAGCTGCTCTCGTTCATTCAAATCAATGTCTTTCTTCTAACCAGCTTGTAATGTCCCGTATTTTTACGGTGTAATAATAAATTTATTTAATTATTTAATTAGTGATTTATAGATGTAAATGGTGGTTTAATTACATAATATGGAATATCTAATTAATATTATAACGTAAAAGTATATTATAATTCTGAAATAGTCAAAAATAACTTAATTCGCAATATTGTGTGAGTTGGATCATTTAAAATATTTAATTCAGTTTAGAATTGAATTAGAATAACGAATAAATTATTTGAGCGATAGTTGAACGTATAAATTTTATTATAATTATAATCGAGCTTGAAATGGCGCGGTAGTTCAAAATTTGGCGATTTGAACTTTAAACGAATATACAGAAGCCATTTTAAATCAGATTTCTATGAAATAAGAAACGTTCGGAGCTGGTGAAGCATATTTTTCTAATGGAAGAGAAAAATCGAGATTTCATCGTGTAGATTGTAAGTTATGTCCAAATCAAAATTTAAAATAGTCGCTATGGAATTCGTTTATATTTTATAACGATTTATTAATATTATAAAAGGATTTTTAATATAAATCGAATAGCGATATAAATTGAGATTTTTAATTATTGATTTATAAATCCAGATAAGTATATTTTGGAGCTGCATGATATTATATCTGAATATATACGATAATATTAATTTATTAATATTATTTAATTTGATTATTTTAAAATGTTTATATTTAAACGGTCTATTTAGAACCTTAGAAAATAGCCATTTTTGCAAATAACCTTCGAATTTGACGAAACTAGTTTTGTTAGGTCCGAAATATTAAATTATTGTTAAATTTCAATTTCCGTGATTTTTGGAGTCAGTATGTGGCCGTGAGCGATTTTAACGTGGAAAACAGTCGATATTTCGATTATTAAATATACGCTGTGTGAGCAAACGCAGTCGGAATTCGATGAAACAAGTTTCATTGGGTCTGTAATGTCAAACTGTAGCTGCATGTCAGTTTCCATAAATTTTGGATATTTTATGTAACCATAGGAATTTTTAGAAGACGGAACAATGAGATTTTGAATAGGAAAAAAAATATTATAAATAGAAAATATTAATAGAAAAATAATTAGTCTATCCTATAAATACCTTACGACCATCTAACCTAAAGACATTTCCCCGATGGTCAAATAAGTGCCGCCGCCTCTTCTTTTCATTTTCACAGTAAAACATCCTCTTTAAATTTCAAAATCAAATCAAAACAAATACTATAAATTTCAAAACACATATATCTGGATTCAGCATCGAACAAGCTTCGATTCTATGTGCATTTGGGTGGGTTTGGTGGATTTTTTGCACACTCGAAAATTTTACAGCGTGAGTCCATATTGCTAGAGTTGAATTTTTAGATAAATACAAGGATCGATGCAAGTTTTCAATATCGTTTTTGAGTTCGTAGGAACATTTAGCATCTCATGTGAGTTTTTGAGGTGATTCGGTGCAAATTTTTGTTGAGTGGTTTACTGTATCGTGCGGTATGAGGCTAAGAACGTGATTTTGGATGGTGGCACCGAGTTAGATGTTGTGGTGTTGGGAAGAAGGAGATTTTGAAGAGAAGTGTGATGGTGCTTTCAGTTTTGGATTTAGTGGAGAAATGGAGGAGAGATGGGAGCTTGAAGTGGTGGAAATGGTGGAGGAATCGGTGGAGCTCGCTGCGTTTCAGCAAGGAGGAAGAAAGAGTGCAAGTTTGGGCTGGTTTGATGGGGTATTGGGCTGGAAATTATAAGGTGAAGGCCCATTTGTGTTTAAATCTAAGTTTTAATTCATTAAAATGTATACAAATTTGTAAACGTCATAACTTTGTCATACGAAATAGAAATTCAGCGAAACTAGTCACGTTGGGATCGTATGGATGGAGGCTACAAAATGGAACTGGTTTGGAGTGATTTGGAGCTCGTCTCAATTTATGGCAAAATAAAACGCCTGAACTAGTCCAACGATCGAATATTGTTATTTAACGATAATCGTCCAATGTGAGTAAAACTCACTAACTCTGTTCTATTTATATTTTTATAAATATAATCTAGTGTTGATAAATGATGATTTATTTCTGTGTGATGGTTTTTTGGTTGAATTGCTGTTTGTTAGTTGAAATTACAGATAATGGTATATACACATATCGCTGAACAACATTGATTCTGTTTATCAGAATAGTACATGTTGAACTGAAATTATTGTGAATTGTATTGCGTAACATCCGTGGATGCAGGAAAACAGCTTGGAGGGATCCAACTGGATTTCTCAACATTTATTTTACTATTTTTTCATATATATTGTGATATATGATGTGATATACAATATGTTGTTGATTATGTGTGTATGGATGATGTTGAACAATGATATATGGTATGTTAAATACCATAAGTAATACTGGAATTTAAAAGAGAACTTTTAAAGAGTATATTGAAAATAAAATATTTGTATAAAATAAATAGACATTTTGAAAAGAAATATTTCAGAAATAAATAGACATTTTTAAAAGGAATATTTCAAAAATAAATAGATTTGATAAAAAGAACATTTATAAAATGAATATATTTTATAAAGGGAAACATTTATAAAATGAATAGATTTTATAAAAGGAAACAATTGTAAATTGAATAGAATTTTATAAAAGGAATTATCTATAAAATTGAATAGAATTATAAAAGGGAATTGATAAGATATAAAGAACTATATGAGATGAATTTAAAATAAATAGAAATCTGTTTTAACAGATAACTGGAGAAGATAAATTTATAAATAATGTTTTATAAATTAAATGAAATATATATGATTTGATAAATGAAATATATAAGTCTGAACCTATATACAGAAGCAGAATTCGGTTTTAACACCAATATTTTTAAATAGAATGTGAACTCAACATTTATAAAGTGAATTATAAATGAGATTTTAGCATTAGAAAATAAAAGGAGATTTCGTATGGGAAATTCTATAAATAGAAGTACAAATAGAATTTGGAAATGGAATATTATTTTAAATACGAAATCAAACGAAATGGAGTATATAAAAGGAAACATTTTTCACATTTGATGAGAATGATGAAATTAAGCAAATATTTTGCAAATAAACATATTTGTAAAGGAAATTAGATTTAAACAGGAATTCAAACAGAAATGAAATTCTGAATGATTAGAAATAATTAACTTGTTTAATAATAAAAACAAGTGGTCGGATTTATAAACAATGTTTATAAATGGATTAAATTATAATTATTAGTGGACAATTGAGATTGCAAATTCAATAGTGAATGAAAAATGGGAAATTGTTTAAAAAGGAAACGATGAAATCCATTTTGTTGTTCAAAATGTAAAAAGGATTAAATAAAATCCGCAAAGGTGTGTAATTAGTATTCGACTAGAAACTAATAGTTATAATCGAATATAAGTTATTTGAAGTGAATTAATTGAATCTAAGTTATTCGAAGTGAGTTAATCGAATGTAAGTCATTCGAAAGAGGATTTATTGAATATAGTTATTCGAAAGATAGTTAATCGAATATAAGTTATTTGAGAAGAGTTAATCGAATAGAGATTACTCAAAAGACAGTTACGCGTCGAATTCAATTATATCGAATTCGGGAAAGTAATATTTACTTTTCGGTTTTTTAAATCAAGAGTATATATTAATAAATTAGTGTTTGTTTAATTATTCGAATTAAGAGTTAAAAGTTATATTTTAAGTTAGATATTTCAGAAGTACGAATTATAACGTTATTGTTATACTAAATGTTTTTTCAAAAAAGAAATGGAATTGTAAATTAAATCCGAGAATTTGCATAAGCAATGAGTATATGAATTAGAGTATTGAGCTTTATCTGTTGCAAGGTTAAGAACGTTGTTCAGTTAAAGTCTGAGAGGTAATTATACCCCAACTTAATTGGCTTCGTGGTTAACTAAGGAATAATTGCAGTTCGATGAAGAAGATTGATTAAAGATACAGTGAAGTAATAAATGATTAATGGTTTGAGTGGGCGTATGATGTTTTATATAACGATCGTTTTAAATACATATAAATGTGTTTTGGAAACGTTTTCCAAATATAATCAGAGATGTTTCTAAGCATATCAAATGAAATAATTGATGATAAAGAATACTGGAATGAAAATGATACGTGGAAAAGAGATGGAAATGTTTTCCAATGATTAATAACGTATATTTTCTAAATTTAGAAAATAAGGAATGTTGAATATATGGAAACAGGAAATGAAAAATGAATAAATTAATGAATTAAAGAGATAAATGTTGATTGATGATTGACCGATAGAATTTCCCTTTGGAAATAATATCGTTGTTTGCACACGTGTTTTTTTATAGTTAAATCACCGACTATCGAAGTTTTAGACCATTTTTACGTTGTTAATACGGACAGCCGGGATCAGATTCATTATTTGAAAATCACTCTGTATCGACGTTAGCGTTGCGATCAAATATGATGAAGATAATTGAAGACGGAGTTATGCAAGGGTTGTCCTGTTTATAGAATAGTGCCTTTGATTTGTCCAGTCCCAGGGCAAATTTATACGGAAGAATGTCTGACAGAGTATATCTAAAGGATCGCGTAAGTTGATCTTTTTAAATGTAGTTACGTTTGGTGGCGGAGGAATTCGTTTCTCTTAGCTGTATACATGTAGTATGTTTGGCGAAATCAATTTGTGATTTGGCGGATATGACAATGTGACATTCAAAGTAAATGAAGACCAAAAGATATGTTATAGCCTCTAGCCTCACAACCGGGAAATGGTATAAAATCGGGTAGGTCGCATGGCTAGTTGGGTCATACCCAAGCAGGGTGTATTATCACTTGATCTAGAGAAATTCCTTTTGCTTCTTAAATCTATCGATGTTGTCCCTTTTGGGAAACGGTTGCTGATCCCAACCGTTGGTGATAATACATTCGGTACTCTCAAGCTAAGTGAGGGACCGGTCATGTTTAGCCTGGGTTGCAAGATGTTCTTGTTGAACTCGGTGTATTTTTATCTAAAGGTACATTGTCGGAAGGTGGTCCCTACCTTGCCAGTTGGAATCCATTATCCAATAAGAGCCCACGGTTTTTATTGTATACTATATATGTAGAGCATGAGATGCAAGCGTTCTGCTAGATTGATATTACTTGTATTTAGACATTATTATAATGTCAGATGAATATTGATTTCAAAGAATGTTTTGGGTTATCGTAAGGTAAAAACCATCCATGTTTATGTGTGGATCAGTCTTACGAATATCCTTTCTTTTTAAAAGGATTTTTAAAAGTTAAACCAAGTGGTTGGAGTTTATTCACACCAGTCCCCTGACTGACCCAGAGTTTATTTTTTTTCCCCTAAACTCTTGGGTGCCCAAATTTTTACGGGCAGTCAAGTAGTTCAGGTATTTTCAGATATCATTGGAGGAGCTTGGATCAGGAGGCTTCAGCGTTATCTAGTATTGTTATTTCCGCTTTGTTGTAAGTGTTGTACTCTGGTAATGTTATTATATATATACTGTCTTATTTCAAAGTTATGTTATATTTTATTCATTCCGTTGTGAGATTCATGTTACTCTGATGTGTTCTGTGTTCTTCTTCTTCTATTCTAATTTTCTATCTTATCTATTCTCACCCTCTAACTTCTTCTATTAGCGTTTCGGAAATTGTGGTGCTTGGTTAGTCGACATCGTGTTTATGTCGAGTACTCATGGTCGCAATTTTTCGCGTTCGTTACTCAGCTACGCTGAAAAGCTACCACTCCCACATTCCTATGTCTAGACTTTGAAAGACAGTATTCCTATCCTTTAATTGTCTGTGTATATAAATCCATAAGCCATTGTTATTCTAGCAGCCTCAGATCCATGAAGTAACTCAAAAATTCACTTCAAAAGCAGTTTAATTCCTCTACCCTTTCTTCCATTCTTTTTCTTTTCCAATTAAATCAGAATGGTCTCGCTGAATTAAATTAAAAAAAATCGAAACAATAATCGCGATTTAAGTTTCTGAGTAGGGATCGCGATTCGAAAGGAGCCAGACCCTAAAACTCATCATCAGCTCGCGATAAGGGAAATCAAAAACTAAACTCGCGAATTGGATCTGCGACAACCCTGAAGCTTGACCCACGATGGAGTAACTCGCGAACTAGGAAATCGACTTGCGCTATTTTCAGGAGCTCAAGACCAACACAGGAAGCACTCGCAATTTTGCAGCATGGAGTTGGGTCGACGATGTCGTTGTTCAGCGATTGCTGAGAGGATTTCGTTTGTGATGAGGCCTGAAATTGGATGAAGAGGCCACAAAGATTTTACAGGAGGGCGAAGTATGTTTCATAGGCTACTGGTGCGAGTCTAATGCTTTGAGCATGAATGGGATGGATTGGATTTGGCATTGCAGTAGAGGGAGTTCCGATTTGTTTTTGGGAAGTATGGTAGTGTTTTGAAACGGGGAGTTTCGCGTGACTGAGGTGGAGTGCAGGTCCATTGAATTTTAAGGAGATGTTGTGTTCGATAGTGGTTTTGGCTTGGACAATCTGAAGTGATCATTGAAAACATGGCTGTTGAATTTGAGAAGGGTTCTAAATGGCGTGATAATTGGGGATGAACTGACCATTGCGAATCTGTGCTGATTTTTGATTGGGGGCGCTGTCGAGCTGGAGAAGTTTTGTCTAGACAATTAAGACTGGTGGTTGAGCAAGGCAGTAGGTATGAGTGATAGGAGGAGATGGAAATTGGTAGCAAGGTGTTTGGAGAATTACAGTAATGATAAGGTAAACCTTTTTATTTAAATTACTTACGGTAATTATTTTTTTTGATGTTAGTGATTAACTTAAAATGAATAAATATTTAATCGATAATTAAAATAAATATATCATAGGAATAAATTAATTCAAGACATTTCGAGACGGTTCGTAGCTGCGACGATCAGAATTAAATGGAATATTCAGCAAACGAAAAATCGAGGTGAGTTAAACTCACTCAGTTAAATTATTGGGAACTATTTTTAATAGTTTAAATTTTATTGCTTGCTTATTGGATGATATATTACTTAATATAAAGTGATAATATTATATAATAATAATATTGGTGATTGGATATTTCCCGCAGTACCATTAGCGGATGCCCGCAATACCATTAGCGGATGATTTCCTTATACGCCCCACAATATATATAGTGGATGACCTTCTACACCACAACATCCTGCCTCGAAGCAGGATGGGTATTATTATTGTTGACTAATATCTGTGGATGCAGGAAAAATAGGTTGGCGGGATCCAACTGGATTCCTCAACATTTATTATTTTCTCATATGTGTTGTTATATGATTTGATTGATAACCTATGCTAGTTTATGACATGTTGTATGTGAATTAACAATGGACCTTGATTTTGATATTTTTGTATGTCAAAAATAATAAATGGATTTTAAACAGAATTTAAATATATATAAGTATAAAAAGGGAATTTTATTTTCAAATAGGATATTTATTTGGAAACCGAATTTTAAATGGAATCGAACATTAAAGTTTTATTTTAAAAAATAAGGCGACAAGTTGATTTTATAAACAATATTTGTAAATAAGTAAATTATTATTATTATTATTATTATTAGAGAATTCGGAAATTATATTCAGAGTATGAATTTAGAAGATAAATGGAAATTGGATTTAAAACCAATAATTGAATTAGATTTGAATTTTCCAATTCGAAGGAAATTATGAATTAGATTATAGTAATAGAAGTGATAATAGATTTGGACTTGAATTTCCAAGTTTGGAATTATATCGACAAAATTTGTCAAGAATGGATTTGTATTAAGAGGTATTATTCATGGGTGAGGTGAATTGGGATTGAAGCAAATATTTTACAAATGAGAATTTTTGAAAGGAAGTTAGAATGTGTTTTTAAATTATAAATTGAATCATATGAAATAGTTCTATTATTAGAAGTTATAATGAGATTGAAACGTGAAACTTGATTTATGAAATTAAGTCTAGTATGGATCTATATTTGAAATATTATTCACAATTAAAGTGAATAATGTAAATAAAGCAAGTAATGTGAAAAATAGGAATTTGTAGAAGTAAGTTGGAAAAGGGGTTTTGAAATTATAAATTCTAATTGAATTTAAATAAAAATAATTTGAATAATATAATATAGATTATATTAAAGTATTTTACTTAGGGTCTATAAATAATAATAATTATTTGCAAATGATAGTGATATACGAATTTTTAGAACTGAAATTATAATTAGAATTGGATGAAGTTTTATAAAATAAACTGGAATGAGTAAAGCAAACATATACAAATGTCTATAAAAATTATTTATGGATTAAAGACTTGATAAAACTTGGTTTACGAATGTAAAACAGAATTGAGTTGGTTAGTGAAGATATATCAGTATAAGAAAATCTTGTTTCAGTTTAAAAATAAATATTTAGAGAAAATCTTGTTTCAGTTTAAAAATAAATATTTAGTAAACGTTTTGCAAATCAAATCCATAAGGAAATATTGTATAAAGTTGTAGCAATGTTTTGTAAATGCTATTTATAGGTAAGAAATTTAAATGGTTATAAATTTGGGATAAACATCAAAAAGGGTAATTGATATTTGGAAACCCTATTTCGTTTAGAAATTTAGAAATGAAGATAATGGAATTAGAAACTGACTAAAAATTAGTTGAGATGAATAGTTTTTTTGAGTATCGATCTGACGTTGGTTTCGACCTTCGAGGTTGATATTTAGGAAATTATTCACTTACTAGTTTACGGTTGGGAACTAATGACCAAGATGAGCAGTGCTTTCTCAAAGTATTTAAAATGAACGGTTTTGAATATTCTTATACTAATATAAGAAGAGAAATGAGTATTTCAAATGTTAGGAAAATTGAGAAGTTTAATTAACGAATGATTTATTAAAGAGGCAATTATTGAATCAATAAACGCTGTTTTCTTTTATGGATGAATGGTTGTTTTATTTGATAGTTAAATAACCGACTATCAAATCTAGCCTAAAACGATTGTTGGTACGGAAAGACCGGGATAGAATTTATATTCGAAAACCATTCCGCCTAGCAAATACGTAAACGTTAAATATATATCTGACGCTGATCGAGACGGAGTATTGATGTGACAAAAAGGAATTTCGCTCGATCCGAATCAGTCGCTACACCGACCCAGACTGTTCGAAACGCCTGATTGTTTTGAGAACACGACAAATTAGAACACAGACAGAAGAACATTTCATTGTTTATTACAACAATTCCATCAGAATACAAGAATATAGAGAGTATGAATAAATATTACACATTATAAAATATCAGAGATTACAATACATTACACAGCAGCGAAAAATAATACAATACACAACTGAAGGAGATATACGGATACAAAGCTTTCCGGATATCATTCCAGCTGTAAACCAGGATCCTGTGAATAAAAATCTGCAAAACCAAAACTACTAGCTGCCCGTGTCAAAATAAGGGCACCCAGAGTTTAGGTTAAAACAATAAACTCCAGGTCAGTCATGGGACTGGTGTGAGAACAAAAACAGTTATTAATCTTTATTTTAAAGTTAGGTAAATCAAGGGACCACGCCGTATAACACGGAACGGGTTTCCTCCCAAGAACACCAGTGCATAAAACAACAGCGCAATGCTAAATAAAGAAAAATGAAGCTATTGTAAGACCCAGGTCCCATCACACAATGCAACGCAAGCCGGAGGATAGGGTTTTCCCTTATAATAGCCAAAGCATGCTTGATACGTTTAAAAACAAATCATTTGATACTATAATAAGTGCATAGTGTATAAAACAACTTCAAATCATAAGTATCAATCATAAACGGCATGGGTACCGTATATCATGTCGCCTTACTAGTTCTACAATTAAAACTGCAAAATCACGTATTTGGAAGTTGAATTTCCATCTGTGAACCGAGGCAAGGGATCGTCCTCTACCGAATTTGTGACAATCTAGCCCATGTCTCAGGGACAGAACGCATCGACCCTTGGATCTTCAGGGCCGGTCCACCGATGTGGATTAGACGAAATCCTGAACACTACGTCTCCCCGCCCTATGGGGCGTAAATGAGCCAACGAATGACTCCATTGGTTCGAGAACGACCGATATATCTGAGGCGCCTCGCAACAGCAACAACCACATAAGTCAAACTCGTCAGGGCATGTAAAACCACTGACACCACTTCTAGCTAGAAGGAAACGCATGTTCTCCCTGCAGTCCTCTCCCGTTTTTGGTTCACTACCGGGGGTGAGGCTCGCGAATCAACGTTACACAAAGCTATGCCACATAGGCTGTGCTTTGATCATCAACCACAAGACTCTGCTTTTCAACAGAAGCCTTGATCATTTGCATCTTAGCATGCCACACATGCAGACCATTCCAAGCAACGGATATCAATCACATAGAATGAAATCCAATGTCAGATACACAGTCCATTTACAAGTCCATTCTGGGTCTGAACGAAACCTGAGGCACCTAGTACCCCGCATATCCATCGATCTCCAAGTACGTCTGGACGACCACTAACTGATTCCCTCCTCTTGGGTTACGGCCCAATCAAGATCATCAGTAGTCACCCAAACGACGTGAAGACCTCTGGTCTTCAACCACCATCTTCATCTTCGACACCACGTCGAATCAGTTATTCAGAATGGGATAAACCCGGTCTTTCTGAATAACTTACGTATATATTAAACAAGTGTTACACAAACACAATATACGCCTTATTCCAATTCAGAATATTCTTTTATTCAAGTATTCTTATACTTTGGGAAAGGTTCCCATTAATTTTATCAAAGATAAATTCTTTAAATTTATTCTTTAACCTTCTTTGAATATCAATTCAAACTAGTCGGGATTAGCGAGCCACACCGAGGTAATCACTTATTTTATTTCCCAATCCCAATCTATTCACCCCATGAAGTAAAATTGGTAATACTTCATATCTAACACCACGATGTCATCGGTAAATTCAATTACCATCTCACGTTCAAATCTAACTAAAGATTTAACTATCGCCTGGAGTAAAGCTGGCGATACTCCATTCTCGATCTTTTCAATCTAATTAAAGATTCATTAAAACTCCACTTAGTTTTAATCTTTGACTGGGTTAAAGAATCAGTGTCATTTAAAACATGGTTCACGATAAACCCAAATCACATTTGATATTAAATACAAGGCTCCGAATAGAAAATATACCGGTTTAATTCAATATCAAATTCTACGACCAACAAATATCGTATTGGAAATAACGATATAAATATATCTTTCAAATTCCCATAACAATACCTATATCGTCACGAAATCCAACATCGAAATATTCCAAAGACAATTTCGATTCAAATCCATTCCAATTCAATTATTGGAAATTCTGGTTACTTTTAAAACCATTTCAAATCCAATTTATTTATTTTTCAAAATAATTGAATTTATAATTCTAGTTCAAAACTAGTTCATTTCGATAAAAATTTACTTTTATCTTTTCAAATATGGAGTTTTTCATCCCAATTCTTCACAAATCATTTCTTATGATTTTACACAAATTACTAATATTTTTAATAATTTTATCAAGGCCCGTACAGTTGATTTCCATCAACGGCCATCGAACTGCACTTACAGCGACCTTTTCCAAATTTGATTTGGACATAATTCCAAATCCAACCATTAGATTTCAAATCTCTAATATTCGTTAGAAAGCTCTTTTCAATACGAACCCAACGGTTCCAGTTTTAGGAGGATCCGACGGTCGGATCTCCCGTAATGTCCGCTCGAAGTCAATGGTCGAAATTCACGAACTACCGCAGCGCGGCGCGTTCTATTCAGGCCATTATATTATATATATAATATATATAATATATATTCCGTCGATTTCCTTTCGAAACGAATTTTATAAATCGTTTCAAATTCGTTTTCAAAACGATTTCCACCTCCTTTTCAAATTCAAATCAAAATCGATTTTTTTTTCCAATATAAATTCATTTTAATTCCATTTCAAATCGATTTCAATTCAATTTCAGTTCGTTTTCAATTCAAATTCTAATTCATTTCAATTCAATTCGAATTCTAATTCATTTCAATTCAATTTGAATTCTAATTCATTTCAATTCAATTCGAATTCTAATTCATTTCAATTCAATTTAATTCGAATTTCTTTTCTATTCAATTCGAATTCATTTTCTAAAATATTCGATTATTGAAATCACTTTTCAATATTCATTAAAAACAAATAAAATCGATATAAGTATCGTTTACGTCAAAATGGCATCAATCTAATCAACACGGCTTCTTATATTATATTTTCAAATATTCTATTTCAAATATTTCTTTTTCAAATATTTCTTTTTCAAATATTTCTATTCAAATATTTCTTTTCAAATATTTCTTTTTCAAAACTGGAATGAGGCCCAATCAATTACCATATAATGTTAATTATATGGATTTTCTACAACACATGTATACAATAACAACGATGAATAATCAACCATCATCCAAAGTGCATTCTACACTGTATAAGCATCAAATATAAATATTTAACGCTCATAACAGTCTGTCCATCAATCGATCGACATACAACTAATTATTGGGATTAGTGTATGTCATATATCATCCCAATACCCGTGTGGGGTTTCAAACAATCAAACACAGATTTTATTTGTGCAGTTGGGTGATGTGTAAAATTTATCGTCCCAATCAATATCAGTCAAGTGTGTGTATACAAACAAATCGTTCGATTTGTTTATATTAATTTATTTCATTTCATATACACGTTAAAAATTCTATTTTTAACTATACAATATTTTCCACTATAAAATATTTTATTTCGTTTCACATCACATCACACAATCAACTACACATCAAAATCAAACAAGCATACAAGCCATCCATGGTCTGTGGACGACGGGTGTCGGGTGCTACTAAACACCGTCTGCATCCTAGTATATATTTTAACTAGAAAATTAAATTAAAAAGTGAGAAGTTCTCACCGGGGGTTCCACTCCGCCGTGTTTTGCTTTTGAACTGTTGAACCGACTGGATTCCTTGAAATTCTAATTTAGTTCTTGTCCCGCTGTTTATAATAAGAATTATCTTTTTATCATTTCATTTCAATAATAAAAATCCTATTTTTATTCCTTCTTCATATATATTTTCGACACTTCATTCTATATAAAAATTATATTTTTATATTTCTACTTTATATATGAAGATCGAATTTTTATTATCATACCTATATAAAAATCGTATTTTTATATTCTCTATCCTATAAAAATTATATTTTATAATTTCTACTATATAAAAATCACATCTTTAATATTTCTATTATATAAAAATCACTTCTTTAATATTTCTATTATATAAAAATCATATTTGTACTCTTTTTGTAATATAAAAATTATATTTTTAATAACATAAAAATCTTATCTTTACTTCATATGAAAATTCAAAGTTTTATACTTTATAAAAATTCATACTTTGTCATTGTAAAAATCCTAGCTTTATCATAGTAAAAAACCTAGCTTTATATTTTTATAAGTTATAACTGAAACTAAAACAATATTTAAAGCAAAAATAAAAATAGACACTCGCGGTTTTTGGAAGGAGGAGGGCTCGGCGTCATCGGAGAGGTGCTCGAGGAGATCGACAACCTTTGGTGGCGCTGGGGCGCTCACGGCAGGTGGAGGAGGCGCGCTGGAGGGCCCCTGACGGTGGCGTCGCGGCGGTGAGGTCAAGTGGCGGCGGCAGGCGGGTCTGGGGGTGGCGCTCGTGCGATAGGGAGGAGGGGTGCGACTGTTCTTGGGGTTTGCGGGCTAGGGTTCGATTTAGGTAGAAGGGGGAAGAAGGAGAAGAGTGAAGGAGAGGGGAGTGGAAGGAGGAGGGGGCGGTGGCCCACCAGCGACGACGACGATCGATTTCGGGGGGTGTGGGGCAGCGCGATTTTTTTATTTTTTTTATTTTTAAAATGAATTGAGGAGAGAGAACCGAAGGGGGGGGGTTATATAATAAAATATATATTATTTTATTTTAATTTCTCTTCAAAAAGTAACTTTTTATTTCGGAGTCGAAATCAAGCCCATCACTGTCATCCCTAGCTAATTACCCTCATTCTGAACACAATGGGATATGTATCGCAGGCCAATTCGACCATTACAATCTGTTTTCGTCAAAATCAACATATAACTCTATATATTGAATTTGAACGCGCATTTCAATTTACCGGGGCCACAAACTAACCAGAAAAATTCCAGAAAAATATTTTCTAGCTTCGTATTGACGATACGGTCCTAACAAAATTAATTTCATCGAATTCTGAGACCGTTTGAAAAATGACCATTTTCCAGTCGATTAAAATCAACTGAAACTGGTCAAACGCGTTTTCCTTTGTCACGCTCACATATTGATTCGAAAAATTATGAAATTTGAAACCTAGCAATAACTTAACATCACGGATCCAACAAAAGTGGTTTCGTCAAAATCCGAGGTCGTTTTCAAAATTTCCATTTTTAAGGGCCGAAATTCCATAGCGACTATTCTGAAATTTCAGCTGGACATATCTTTTGATTCCCGCTATGAAATTTCAATTTTTCGGATTCGTTGGAAAGATATTCTCAATTAGATTCAAATAATTTTTGTTTCACTAAAATCCGGTTTATTTTGAACCTGGGACATTCATTTGAATTTTGAAATCGAATTATCGAACTACCGCGCCATTTTCAATTCCTTTTATATATATAAATAAATATTTATATTCTAACGACGATCTATATAATATATACATTCGAATTCTATTCAGAATAAATTTCTCGTCGATATTATTTAAAATAATTCATTTTAAGTAATCAAAATTCATCAAAATTGCCAAAATAAAAATTTTAAATTGGCTCAGATTTCCGGGTTATTACAATTGAAGACCGTAAAGCTTCATAAAATGGAAGAACTACCTAAAATCTCTGGTTTAGCGGCCAGAGATATACTGTGGTTCTGTTGTAGTTGGGACTTACGGATTGCAAGGACTTCTCGCTACTAATCTATAAGGTGGTTCCTAGGATGTGGTAGGAGGGTGCCTTTGGTTTGTCCAGACCTAGGACAATTTGTATGGACGAATGTCTGACAAAGTATTTCCAAAAGAATCACGTACGTTGGTTTTCACAAACGTATTTCTGTCAGTAGCGGAGAAGGGCACTTCTCTTATCTTAATGACCAGAATATTTTTGTGGATGTCAATTAGTGATTTGGCGGATCTGACGATGTGGCATTCAAAGTGAATGGTGGTCAGTTGTTCTATAAGAAAATAAATAAATAAACAACTAAATAAATTATGACCTCAAGCCTCATCAACCGGGAAATGGCAAAAATCGGGCAGGCAGCATGGCTATGTGGGTCGCCTCCATTAGGGTGTATTATCACCATCTAGAGAATATTCATATTTGTTATTTCTTTTTGCTTCTGTATCTCTCGAGAATGGTTATGTTGCTAGCAACCGTAGGTGACAATATATTCGATACACTCAAGAGAAATGAGTGGTCGGTCATGTATGGGCTGAATTGCAAGATTTTCTTGTTGAACTCCAGTGTATCCCCTCTAGAGTACACTGATCGGAAGGTAGTTCCATACCTTGTCATAGTTGGAAATCCAATCTCCAATAAGCGCCCGCGGTTTTGAATGTATACTATATATGTAGAGCGTGAGATGTAAGCGTTCTGCTAGATTCTAATTATTTGTATTTAGACACTATTATAATATCACCACAAGATATTGGTTTCAAAAATGTTTTGCGTTATCATAAGGTAAACACCGTTTGTGTTTATGTGTGGATTGGTCTTATGATTATCTATTTCTTTCGAAATGATTTTTAACTTTAAAATCAAGTTGGATGCTACCAATAATTTAGTGGGTTTTTCTTACGTTGGATCACCAGACTGACCTGTGCGTTTGTAATGCTCGGGTCATACCCAGTTAGGTTAGGGACCGAGTTGTACAGGTTCAGGATAAGATATGAATTCCAGTAGACGAGCTAGAGGAGTTCGAACGTATGATTCGTATATTATTCCGCTGTGTGTTATAAATGAGGATAAACTGTTATAACTACCTAGATGTGATGAATGACTACTGTACACTGATAAATGTAAGTATTATTTCAAGTTTTTTAATAAGGATTTATTTCTATATTATATTTTATTCCGCTGCGATGTGAGATTGTGTATTGTTGTTCTTCTTCTTTCTTCTATTCTTAACCTTCTTTCTTTCTATTTCTCATCCTCTTTTTTCTCTCTATTAGCCTTCTGGCATTGTGATACTTGAATCTGGACACGGAGTGTATAAATGTCCGGATTCGAGAGTCGGAATTTTCCGGGATGCTACAAATGATTTCAACTTTGAACTTATGATAGTTATTTATGTGTATAATTTATGTTATGCGGTTGACATGTTTATATATTTGATTTTTTTCATTTTTGTCAATAAGAATAAAGTTAACCTTGATGTGATTTATTAGGCAGATCGGTGAATAGTAGTTTGTTGAAGTTATTTAGATACTTTTAATATTATGCAATTAGTTGTAAAATATGGTACTAAATGTAAAATATTAGAAAAGAATTGAGAGAGACTTAAATTATTATAAAAAATTTGAAGTGTAGGTATTTGGAGCCAAAAAACATAATTTTGTCATTTTTAATATATAAAAGAAATATTAGTTAATTGAATTTACGTAAATTACTTAAATTTTGGGTTTTGTAATTAATTTAAATATGTTGACTTAAATATAAAATGTTAGAAGCTAATTATTAATAAATAATTGTGTAAACTTTGAATTGTCCATATCAAAATGTAAAATGACAGAATAAGTAAAACAGTGTTGGGGAGATAATAAATAAATGTAAAGTGATAATTTGATTTTAAAATAAAATATCCAGAGAAAATTAAGGAGAAAAGAAAAAACTTCTAAAATCAAAAAGAGAGCTTTAAAAGGTTCTGATTTACTATTATTTAATATAATCAGTCAAAACACTTCAAACACTCACTTGATCCAATCATGAAAAAAATGAAATACGAAACAACCAAACTTTTAACTTAACCCATCTAAGTTTGCAAAAGAAACTAAATCAAAATTATCAATTATCACATTTTCAACTAATAACATAGCATATCCAATCAATAACACAAGAAAGACATATTTAATGTTTTTGAGCAGTTCCTTAAATTATAGGGTAATTTTTCTTATCATACTATAAATTAATTTGGAGATTTGATATATTGTATTAGTTTTTACTATTTTGATTCAAGTTGCTAGTTAATTTTGACTTAATTTTTTATTCGTACAGTAAAGAAGTGTCAGAATTAATTTTTATTTGTAACATTCGATTTCAAGTGAGATTTGGTTGTAAGCTCAAAAAATTTGATGGTCATGGCTCTTTACGTAATTGTTCGAAAAAATTATCTCTTTTCTAGTCATTTTTTTAACTTAAAGGTTGATGAATCTACCTTATTTTAAAAAAAATTGAGGAATTACATGTTATTTTCCTATTTCTTCTCAGCTAATACTTAGATTGTAGATGATCTCGGGTGTTTCAGTTTAGTGCTTTGTAGTAATTCAATCGGATATGAATTGAATAAATGCATAAAAATTTGACTAATTTTATACATACACTAAAAATTATCTAACATACACTATTATTCCACTAAGAAAGTCTATGACTATGTTTACTTTGTTATTGGTTGCATTTTTAGTTTTCGTTTTCCTTATAACTCATCCGATTAAAATATTAAAAGTCAATGATATTTGATTAAATTTGTACAATTGTGATGAAGTTAATGAAACATATTACCAATTAAAATAGTTTCCACAATTAACTAATTCAAATGTGTTTTAAAAAAGTTATAAAACTAGAGATGATTTTAAAGAAATTAAGAATTAAAAATAATTAAATAATTTACAATATCACGGTTAAAAAATAAAGTTAGTTTTGTTGAATTTAAGATAAAACTTATTTCTAAGAATTCTTAGTTCTGTGCAATTAGGTTTATTTTTTCAAAAAGAAGACTAATATATTACCGCACAAAGGAGGGTTTAGGCTCGAGGTAACAATACAACAAATAAAATGTAAAACAATAAGAAAAGAAATGATCGATCAATACGGACAGACTACCAAAGCCGTACAAGTAACGGCTCATAGAATAAGACAATCTAATTTGGTACCAGTCAAGCCAGAGACGATGCATGGAACATTCATCCTTTTGACGATGCTTGTAGTCCGTAGCAAATTAAAGCTCAAAAAATCCCTGCTCGGAATCAATGATGTGGATCAAGGCCTGTGAGTCTAATAATAGTTTGTGGCGGTGCTTCGGGCCATAGTTACAGGTTAGAGGCCCATGTTTGAGATCCAAAGCATGATCAATTTTTTAGAGAACCAAATGCAAGAGAAACCAGATGGGACAGAGTCGATCATGACAAGAGGCTCCAGATTCACACAAACATTTACAGTTTCAAGAGAAGGAGCAAGCATAAAGTCAGTGTGAAAATGGAAGGTTGAGATGTTGAATATTGTATCAACAAGAGTCAACGCACTACTGCCTGGAGTAGCCTTGGTCGGAGAAGAGACAGCAGGAGCAGGGGAGGCCATCTCTAGTGCAACAAGCGGCATGCGTGCATGCTAAGAGCCATGAAGGATGGGCAGACCCAAGCAATCGACACACCAAAGTCATCTAAAATAGGAACATGCACGAAAGGTGCACACGACATAGGTAGCGCAGTATGAGTTAAACTATGATTTAAGGTGCACGAAGCTGAAGCAAAAGCGCTGCCGGTACTAGATGAGCAGCAAAGAATCGAAGGCACGAGATATCGTGTAGAGTAGTATCAACCAATATAGAAGAGGCATGTGCAAAGGATGCAGCTAAGCCACAATTAGAAGATGTCACACCACGCTCATGAGCGGAAACCTAGGCAGCAACATGTTGCAACTTTGGAATCCAGACAGAGGCATGAGAGGAGTGGAAATGACCAAACACAATGCATACCCAGCGTTGAGGCGGTAAATACTCGTAGAAAACAATTACATCATGAGAACATCTAGTACAATGATCCACAGCGAGCTCATTAGGAATACTTAAGGAGGCATGCATTTCAATCAAAACCCAAGCGAAATCTAATCGTGAAGCACTAACAGTAACACTATCCATCTCGATCAGAGAGCACAACACACTAGAAACAACACTAATGATTCGATTGTCCTAATACTCAATCTCAAGGTCAAATCCCATACCCAAATCGGAAGAGACGATTAAAGCTATTTAATGTGTTTAATTCCTGGTTTCCATTTTTTAAACGATGATAAATCTAGAATCATAGAGACATGGGGCTACCATTTAACACACTCATAATCATGCACCCTCTCAAAATTTACAAGTAAAAACCTAATTTTCCTCGAGAAAGCCTCACACCTACTAATCAGTTTCCATACACGACAAATGTAAGTATGTAGGTAAGTGAAATAAGGCCTAGCCCTAACTACATAAACTACAGTAGAGCTAGCCCATTTTAAAGTAGATATGTCCAGCATCGCTTTGTTGACATAGGCCCGCACGTTACGAAGAGGCATAACGGGTAAATGGGAGGACTCGCCTACTTTGGCACTGGAAATTTTACTAGTTACTACCTCCTTCCAGTTCAGACCCGTCGGCAAGACAAATGGTAGAAGTTACTACACAATCGCCAGCATCCCCTTATGACTGGCCACTTACCGCGACCTTGTAACGACCCACATTCTACGCATCGAAGGATCGTAGAATATTTGTTTCTTTCACATGCGAAGTCGTGTGGTCATGAAACTTTGGGAGACGACTATTGGGGTCATTCCCCATATTCATGATTTTTGCCGATTTTTAAATGACTGTTTTGCCCTTATCTTATCTTGTTTTGACGATAACTTTTGACTGGAAAGGAATTTTGACCTGAAACCACTTCCATTGACTTCGGATGATGGTTTACAATTCCGTAGAGTGGTCACATTAGCCAAACGGACTTACCGTTTGGGAGATATGGCCGAAACAAGGTTAGAAAGGCGAAAAAACTGCTTAACCGGGCCTAATTTGGGTGGTTAGTGAGTGGACTCATAACCCATTTCGGGATTAGGGATGTATAGGGGCTGATTAGGGTTAGAAAACATTTCTTTTAGCCGCCACTTTCATTCTTGGAACCCTAGCAATGGCCTCCAACACCCAAATCAACTTCTAATCACTTTCTAATCAAGTTTTGGCTTAATCAACATCAAATCAAGGCGGTTTAGCACACAAATCGAGGTAGAGCTGCTGTGTTGTATTGGTATTCGCGCCCATACAGTAGAGTTTCGGTTCTAAAGGTTTTATTTGTGGCTAAGGTGAGTGATTTGCATTGTTTTTCACTAATTACAGTTAATTAGGGTGATTATTGTTAATTAGCGAATTTATGCATAAATAAATTCTGGAAAAATGTTTAGAAATTCTTAAATATTATTTTAGACCTTTGTTAGAAATTTGGGTTAATTTGGTTAAGTTTTGCTAATTGTATGCTTAAACATGATTAAGAGGGATTAAGGAGAAAATATGGGTTTTTGGGCATGTTTGACCTATTTTACCATGTTAGATTGTTGTTTTGGTGTTTGTGGTTGATGTTATATGTTGCTATGACTGTTTGGTATGAATCGTGATTGTTTAGAATGGTTAGAGTGGTCGAAAACGTCGTCGAGTGGCGTATAAACGGTCGTCGAAAGTTGCAGGAAAAGTGCAGGATGTGACCCGAACCGGATCGGATCGGATGGGGAGGCCCGAACCGAACCGATTGTGAAGCCTTTCCCCCACGAACCGCTTATATAACTCCGACCCGAACCGCCTATGTATCTCCGACCCGAACCGCTTATATAACTCCGACCCGACCCGGAGAGAAGATGAGAACTTAAGCTGCTTGAACTACAAACGGAGACCACGAACCGATGCCTGGAGGAGCCACGAGCCAGTGGAAGGGTGCAACCCGAACCGAACTGGAGATGGAGGCCACAAGCCGAACCGATCCGATTCTTAGAGAGGAGTATTCGAACTAAGCCACTTCAGGGAGTCCGATCCGAAGCAAAATTAAGAGGGAAGACCGAACAAATCCGGTAATGACCAAAAACCCGAGATGCAAAGGAAGTCCAAATGAGTAGTTTTGACTCGGGATCCAGATGGGAACCAACGAGTGAACTTCATGATTGGGCTTTGCTGCGGAACGTGTGCTAAGGGGTTGTCGATGTCTATAACTTTGGATCACTATGTGTAGGGGGTACGTGAACGGATTCAGGGCCATAGTGGCCTAGGTACGACTAAAAGGGTTATAGACCAATGAAGTGGGGGTTTTGTAAAGATTTAGTCATGATTCCATGAGGTATGCTTGATGGTAGCAGTAGTTGTACAAGTCGAACTCTGTCACTACTTCGATGGGTCTAGTGATTGATAGTGGTGGACATCATATGCTTTACGCACTGAGCGAGAGATGTGAGGATGGTTGCTATGTTTGACTTGTTTGCCATCATTATGACATGCACACCCCCACCCCCGTATTCTTTACACCATATGTTAGTGGCACCTTAGAGTATTGTGCGGTATGTAGTGCTAACTCTTTGTTTGCAGGTCCAGATTCAGGTATGGTTTAGTATACCTGTTATTGTTCTGTTTGCTGCTTATCGCTCATACCAGACTTTTTGTCTGACCCAGAGTTTTATGTCTCTTCTTATTACTCAGGGTGCTCTCACGAGTAGACTAGAGACAGGTTAAGAGGTATGCACGAGTAGTTGTACCGGGGACGAGCAGGAGGCTTCTACGTATGATACATATAAATATATATTCTCCCTGTGTTGATGTGGTCACTACTTTGGGCATTAGTGGCGTACCTTTCTTTCTTTTGTTTAGAGACAGTAATTTGGAAAGTTGTAATAAGTTGTATTTGGATTTCCGCTACTCTGATGATGATGTTGATGTCGGTTTTAGTTATCAGCTTATGCACTGTCTCGCCTGTTTTATGTCAAGTATATTATTACTATATTTTGTTCCGTGTGCCGTGAGACATTCTACAGGTTTTCGATTAGTTCATTCTCTTCTTTCCCTTCTTTGGCGACCGTTCCATGCTAGTTGGGCATGTGTATAGCGCACTTTCGGAGGAAATGCCAGCTGGTGTCGGGCGGGCCGTCACACTTGGTATCAGAGCTCTAGGTTGCATTGTTAACCTAGGGAAGTTATCAGGGAGAGATAGTACACGTATATGAGAGCGCGTATTTGTGATTATTTTGGTTTTAAAAGCTATATATATATATAAATATATATATATACTATTAGTATAATTAAGGATGAAGTCGCACTGCACTGGCACCACTATGGAGATGGTTAATCGTTTTCTCTGTGCAGATTAAACGATGAGCCGATATGCAAGGGGTATCGGTAGAGGAGCCAATAATGGGAATGCTGCTGATATGAGGACGATGTTTACTGACCTCATGAAAGAGATGCTTAGGGATGTGCAGAGGGCAACTCCCAATGCTAGTAATGGTGGTGGTCCAATAGTGCAGGCGCCTAGGGACGATTTCGCCAAGCTGAACAAGGATTATACTAGTCTTGGTGGGAAGCCGTTCCACGGAACGGAGTCGACCACGGATGTTCAGGATTAGTTGGATAGCTGCGAGCGTATCTTCGAAGACTTGGGTATCGAGGATGCGATGAAGAGAAGGCTAGCATCCCATCAGCTGCGAGGACGGGCAATGAATTGGTGGAATGCTATAAAGGCAGCTACTCCCGAGGATCATATTGCTTGGGATCAGTTTAAGGCTCGCTTTAGCAATAAGTTCATTCCAGCTGCTCAGAAGTCGGTATTGTTTAAGAAATTTTTGGAGCTCAAGCAGAATGGCAGAGCTGTCTCGGAGTACATTGCGGAATTCGATACTTTATCGATGTATGGATTATCCCTCATTGACACTCCCGAGAAGAAGAATGAGAATTTTATAACAGGTTTGGATCAGTACTTGGGGGGAAGGCTTATTAACCACATCGATGAGACGTTTGAATCGATTGTGGGGAAAGCATTGAGGTCAGAGAGCTTTACCCTAATTCAAAGACTGATATTGCATCTGCAGAGGAGCCAAAGCCGCAAGCAAGCGGTGGAGGCAAGAATGGTTCTCAGAATAAGAGGAAGCAGAACCAGAATAAGGATGGCCAGAAGAAGAAGAAAGATGTTGAGTGCTTTAGCTGTGGCAAGAAGGGCCACTATGCTATTAATTATCGAGCAAAACCAGCAGACAGGAAATGTTTCAACTGTGGCCAAGTGGGGCATCACAAGGACAAGTGTCCGCAACCCCCTAAAGGAAAGCAGACGGTGAAAGCATATGCCCTTAATGCTATTCCTTCTTCGTCGAATGCCCCAACTGTGGCGGAGAAGGGAAAGAATGTCATTATTCAAGGTATGCTTTCTGTTTATGATGTTCCTGTTAGAGTTTTGTTTGATACCGGAGCTTCCAGTTCTTTCATATCTAGTGACCTAGTAGATAGGTTGGGATTGGAGCCCGAGATTGTCGATAGACCTTTAGTAGTGACGAACCCGGTTGGTGGTTCGACTAACCTTAGCATGATTTGTCGTAATGTGGTCTTATTGAGTCATGGATGCATGTTTGTTTGTGATTGCTTTGTTTTGGGCTTTACCGGGTTTGGCATTATTTTGGGAGTCGATTAGCTCCAAAGATACGAGGTGGTGGTAGACTGTGAGGGCTTTTTGGTGACAGCTAGAGCGGATGATGGGCAGAGGGTAGTGTTTGGTGGTCTACCTAGTGATGGGGTAATGGCTAGTTTTCTAAATTCCCTCGACATCCCGCATGGTGAGTTGTCAGGTTTGTTCGTGGTTGGCCAGTATCTGGACGTCTTCGAAGAAGTGACCGGGCTTCCACCACACCGAGAGATTGAGTTCCGTATTGAATTAGTGAAAGATGCCAGACCTATAGTGATGCCACTTCGTTGTATGGCACCAAGGGAGCAGCGAGAGCTCGGGGTGCAAGTCAGCGATCTTTATCAGAAGGGGTTTATCAGAAGGAGTGTTTTTGAATCGGGAGCACCAGTTGTGCTTGCTACCAAGGCGGATGGTTCCCTTCGTTTGTGTGTAGACTACCGCGAGTTGAATAAGGTGACGAGGAAGAACAAGTGTCCTCTACCGCGGATAGATGATTTGTATGATCAGTTGAGTGGCACGAGAGTATTCTCTCAGTTGGATCTCGCGACAGGTTTTCATCAGCTTAGAGTGGAAGCTGAGAGTATAGCTAAAACGGCATTTCGGATGCCGTCTGGATTTTATGAGTGGTTGGTCATGGCATTCGGGTTGACCAATGCCCCAGCATATTTTATGGATATTATGAACAGGGTATTCAGAGATCAGTTGAATAAGTTTGTCCTTGTGTTCGTAGATGATATTTTGGTCTACTCGAGGACAGAGGAAGAACACAAGGAACATTTGAGGATAGTGATGGAGGTGTTGAAAAAACACCAATTGAAAGCAAAGTTTTCTAAGTGTCACTTCTGGAGGAGGGAAGTGAGATTCTTGGGCCATGTTGTTTCAGAGAATGGTATTGCCGTGGATCCTGCGAAGGTGGCTACGGTACAAGATTGGTCTACACCCAAGAATGCAACAGACATATGAAGTTTCTTGGGAATAGCTGGATATTATCGTAAGTTTATCCAAGATTTCTCCAAGATAGCAGCACCGTTGACTCAGTTGACCAAGAAGAATCAAGCTTTCGTCTAGGACGAAAAATGCGAGAATTCATTCAAGAGTCAAAAGGAAAAGTTGACATGTGCACCAGTATTAGTCATTCCTAAGAGGAATGAAGAGATGACGGTGTATACGGATGCATGTGGTACCGGACTAGGTGTTGTATTGATGCAAGGAGGTAGGGTTGTAGCTTATGCAAGTCGGCAATTGAAACCGCACGAAAGAAGATACCCTACCCATGATTTGGAATTAGCAGCGATCGTATTCGCATTGAAGATGTGGAGACATTATCTCTTGGGAGAAAGATTCGAGTTGTTTACTGATCACAAGTCATTAAAGTATCTCTTCTCTCAGAAGGATCTAAATCTCTGACAACAAAGATGGTTAGAATTCTTAGCTTCCTATGATTTCGACATCGCGTTTACACCAGGAAAGGGCAATGTGGTGGCTGATGCATTGAGTAGAAGACATGCCAGTTTAGGGGCTATGTTTTTAGAATGGAAGCAACTGGAGTACATCGCGGGGTATGATTTCAGACCAAAGTGCGAATTGGATCCAGAAATGTTAGCAAGTTTGACGATCAGACCCACTTTGATTGAGCGGATTGGTTCCAGTCAGAGGAACGATCCTAACCTATTGGAAATCATCTCCAAGTTAGAGATGGGTATCGACGAGGAGATGCACACGTATGGGCTTGATCGAGATGGATGGCTTAGGAAAAATGGAAGACTAGTTGTACCCAATGTCAATGGATTGAGAGATGAAGTGCTTAGAGAATGTCATCACTCAAAACTGACTATACATCCCAGTGGTAACAAGATGTATCGAGACATGAAGCAGACATACTACTGGTAAGGGATGAAAAGAGACATTGGGAAATTTATATCCAAATGCATGAATTGCCAGCTAGTTAAAGCTGAGCAAAAGAAGCCTAGTGGTTTGTTACACCCATTAGAAATTCCATAATGGAAATGGGAACAAGTCTCAATGGATTTCATTAATGGATTACCAAGAACTAGACCGGACCATGATAGCATTTGGGTGATTGTGGACCGATTGACCAAAAGTGCAAGATTTATACCCGTCAAGTCAAACAGGACGGCAGCTAAGTTAGCTGAACTATATGTAAAGTGGGTAGTGAGATTTCATGGAATACCCAAAGGCATTGTGAGTGACCGATATCCGTTGTTCACTAGTGGATTTTGGAAGAGCTTACAGGAGGCGTTAGGATCAGAATTACATCTCAGTACCGCGTATCATCCTCAAACCGACGGTCAAACAGAGAGGGTGAATCGTATATTAGAAGACCTCTTGAGAGCCTGTGTATTGGATTTTGGTGGATCATGGGATGACCATTTGCATCTAGTAGAGTTTGCATATAATAATAGTTACCAATCCAGTATTGGTATGGCTCCATTTGAAACTTTGTACGGAAGACCGTGCAACTCACTGTCATGTTGGTTAGAAACTGGTGAGAAGTTTGTGCTTGGACCAGATGTGATAAGAGAAACTTCAGCTAAGATTAAGATCATTCAACGACGAATGAAGGCTGCCCAAGATAGGCAGAAGAGTTATGCTGATTAGAGGAGAAGAGAATTGAAGTTCTCCATTGGCGACTTGGTGTTTGTCAAGATTTCTCCGTTGAAGAGCGTGATACGATTTGGCAGGAGAGGCAACTTAGCACCAAGATTTGTTGGTCCATTCCCAGTTCTTGAGCAAATTGGAAATTTGGCATATAAAGTTGAATTACCAGACAAGATGGCAGGAGTTCATAAAGTATTTCATGTTTCCCAGTTAAGGAAGTTCGTACACGACCCAGATGTGACTATTTCACCTGATCAGTTGGATGATATCGAAGTTGAACCCGAGGCAGTTGGGAACCGCAAGCCTATGTATATTGTTGGGAACGATACGAAGCAACTTCGAAGGAAAGCGGTGGATCTAGTCAAAGTTCAGTGGGGCGAGAATGAGAATGACTGTACTTAGGAGACAGAGGAGAGCATTAGGAAGGCGTATCCAGAACTCTTCGCCTGGTAAGATTTCAGTTTCGATTTAGTTTTTCCGCATGCTAGGATAGGTTGGTTTTATATGTTTTGCATGTTTGATTGTTGTATATGATTGGTAGGCATGCGGGATCCTTTGTATGTTTTGGGATATGGAATTTCGGGGATGAAATTTCTTAAGGGGGGGGGGGGGGGGGGGAGAGTGTAACGACCCGCATTCTACGCATCGAAGGATCGTAGAATATTTATTTCTTTCACATGCGAAGTCGTGTGGTCATGTAACTTTGGGAGACGACTATTGGGGTCATTTCCCATGTTCATGATTTTTGCCGATTTTTAAATGACCGTTTTGCCCCTAGCTTATCTTGTTTTGACCATAACTTTTGACTGGAAATGAATTTTGACCTGAAACCACTTCTATTGGCTTTGGATGATGGTTTACAATTTCGTAGAGTGGTCACATTAGCCAAACGGACTTACCGTTTGGGAGATATGGCTGAAACAAGGTTTGTAAGGTGAAAAAACTGCTTAACCAGGCCTAATTTGGGTGGTTAGTGAGTGGACCCATAACCCATTTCGAGATTAGGGATGTATAGGGGCTGATTAGGGTTAGAAAACATTTCTTTCAGCCGCCACTTTCATTCTTGGAACCCTAGCAATGGCCTCCAACACCCAAATCAAGGCGGTTTAGCACACAAATCGAGGTAGAGTTGCTGTGTTGTATTGGTATTCACGCCCAAACAATAGAGATTTGGTTCTAAAGGTTCAATTTGTGGCTAAGGTGAGTGATTTGCATTGTTTTTCACTAATTACAGTTAATTAGGGTGATTAATGTTAATTAGTGAATTTATGCATAAATAAATTCTGGAAAAATGTTTAGAAATTCTTAAATATTATTTTAGACCTTTGTTAGAAATTTGGGTTAATTAGGTTAAGTTTTGCTAATTGTATGCTTAAACATGATTAAGAGGGATTAAGGGGAAAATATGGGTTTTTGGGCATGTTTGACCTATTTTACCATGTTAGATTATTGTTTTGGTGTTTGTGGTTGATGTTATATGTTGCTATGACTGTTTAGTATGAATCGTGATTGTTTAGAATAGTTATAATGGTCGAAAACGCCGTCGAGTGACGTATAAACGGTCGTTGGAAGTTGCAGGAAAAGTGTAGGATGTCACCCGAACCGGATCAGATCGGATGGGGAGGCCCAAACCGAACCGATTGTGAAGCCTTTCCCCCACGAACCGCTTATATAACTCTGACCCGAACCGCCTATGTATCTCCGACCCGAACTGCTTATATAACTCCAACCCGACCCAGAGAGAAGATGAGAACTTGAGCTGCTTGAACTACAAACGGAGACCACGAAACGATGCCTGGAGGAGCCACGAGCCAGTGGAAAGGTGCAACCCGAACCGAACTGGAGATGGAGGCCACAAGCCGAACCGATCCGATGCTTAGAGAGGAGTATTCGAACCGAGCCACTTTAGGGAGTCCGATCCGAAGCAAAATTAAGAGGGAAGACCGAATCGATCCAATGATGACCAAAAACCCGAGATGCAAAGGAAGTCCAAATGAGTAGTTTTGACTCGGGATCCAGATGGGAACCAACGAGTGAACTTCATTATTGGGCTTTGCTGCGGGACGTGTGCTAAGGGGTTGTCGATGTCTATAACTTTGGATCACTATGTGTAGGGGGTACGTGAACGGATTCAAAGCCACAGTGGCCTAGGTACGACTAAAAGGGCTATAAACCAATGAAGTGGGGTCATTTGTAAAGATTTAGTCATGATTCCATGAGGTAAGCTTGGTGGTAGCAGTAGTTGTACAAGTCGAACTCCGTCACTACTTCGATGGGTCTAGTGATTGACAGTGGTGGACATCGTATGCTTTACGCACTGAGCGAGAGATGTGGGGATGGTTGCTATGTTTGACTTGTTTTCCATCATTATGACATGCACACCCCTTCCCCCGTATTCTTTACACCATATGTTAGTGGCACCTTAGAGTATTGTGCGGTATGTAGTGCTAACTCTTTGGTTGCAGGTCCAGGTACAGGTATGGTTTAGTGTACCTGTTATTGTTCTGCTTGCTGCTTATCGCTCATACCAGGCTTTTTGTCTGACCCATAGTTTTATGTCTCTTCTTATTATGCTGGGTGCTCTCACGAGCAGACTAGAGACAGGTTAGGAGGTATGCACAAGTAGTTGTACCGGGGACGAGCAGGAGGCTTCCACGTATGATACATATACATATATATATATATATATTCTCCCTGTGTTGCTGCGATAACTACTTTGGGCATTAGTGGTGTACCTTTCTTTCTTTTGTTTAGAGACAGTAATTTGGAAAGTTGTAATAAGTTGTATTTGGATTTCCGTTACTCTGATGATGATGTTGATATTGGTTTTAGTTATCAGCTTATGCACTGTCTCGCCTGTTTTATGTCAAGTATATTAATATTATTTTTTGTTCCATGCGCTGTGAGACATTCTACTGGTTTTCGATTAGTTCATTATCTTCTTTCCCTTCTTTGGTGACCGTTCCGTGCTAGTTGGGCATGTGTACAGCGCACTTTTGGAGGAAATGCCAGCTGGTGCGGGGCGGGCCGTCACACTTGGTATCAGAGCTCTAGGTTGCGTAGTTAACCTAGGGAAATTATCCGGGAGAGATAGTACATGTATATGAGAGCGCGTATTTGTGATTATTTTGGTTTTAAAAGCTATATATATATTATTAGTATAGTTAAGGATGAATTCGCACTGCACTAGCACCCCTATGGAGATGGTTAATCGTTTTCTCTGTGCAGATTAAACGATGAGCCGATATGCAAGGGGTACCGGTAGAGGAGCCAATAATGGGAATGCTGTTGATATGAGGACGATGTTTACTGACCTGATGAAAGGGATGCTTAGGGATGTGCAGAGGGCAGCGCCCAATGCTGGTAATGGTGGTGGTCCAATAGTGCAGGCGCCTAGGGCGGATTTCGCTAAGCTGAACAAGGATTATACTAGTCTTGGTGGGAAGCCGTTCCACGGAACGGAGTCGGCCACGGATGTTCAGGATTGGTTGGATAGCTGCGAGCGTATCTTCGAAGACTTGGGTATCGAGGATGCGATGAAGAGAAGGCTAGCATCCCGTCAGCTGCAAGGACGGGCAATGAATTGGTGGAATGCTATAAAGGCATCTACTCCCGAGGATCATATTACTTGGGATCAGTTTAAGGCTCGCTTTAGCGATAAGTTCATTCCAGCTGCTCAGAAGTCAGTATTGTTTAAGAAATTTTTGGAGCTCAAGCAGAATGGCAAAGTTGTCTCGGAGTACATTGCAGAATTCGATACTTTATCGAAGTATGGATTATCCCTCATTGACACTCCCGAGAAGAAGAATGAGAAGTTTATAATAGGTTTGGATCAGCACTTGGGGGAAAGGCTTATTAACCACATCGATGAGACGTTTGAATCGATTGTGGGGAAAGCATTGAGGTCAGAGAGTCTTTACCCTAAGTCGAAGAGTGAGGTTGCATCTGCAGAGGAGCCAAAGCCGCAAGCAAGCGGTGGAGGCAAGAATGGTTCTTAGAATAAGATGAAGCAGAACCAGAATAAGGATGGCCAGAAGAAGAAGAAAGATGTTGAGTGCTTTAGCTGTGGCAAGAAGGGCCACTATGCTAGCAATTGTCGAGCAAAACCAGCAGACAGGAAATGCTTCAACTGTGGCCAAGTGGGACATCACAAGGACAAGTGTCTGCAACCCCCTAAAGGAAAGCAGATGGTGAAAGCATATGCCCTTAATGTTATTCCTTCTTCGTCGAATGCCCCAACTGCGGCGGAGAAGGGAAAGAATGTCGTTATTCAAGGTATGCTGTAACGACCCGGATTTTGAGCGACTTTGGTTATCGACATAAGCTCGATGTCGATAACCAAAACACCGAAAAATCTTGGTAATTAGTGAAAGAAATTGGAGGGTGAGGAAAGATAAGATAGAAACTTAGAATAGAAGAAGAAGAAGAAGAACACAACATCAGAGTAACACGAATCTCACAGCGGAACGAATAAATATATTTATAATATAACTTTGAAATACAATAGTGGTACTTGAATATACATATCATTATCAAAGTACAGCACTTACAACACAGCGGAAATAACTATAGCTATATGATCCTGAAGCCTCCTGCTCCAAGCTCTTCCAGTATATCTGTAAATCCCGACTACTTGACTGCCCATACAAATTTAGGCACCCAAGAGTTTAGGGAAGACAACAAATAAACTCCGGGTCAGTCATGGTACTGGTATGAGTAAACAGTTTAAAAACAGTTCGAACAAGTAAACGATATCTCATAAGACCATGCTGCATAACGGAACGGGTTTTTCCCTTATGAGAATACAAATTATCTTTATATCAAAAACCTTTTGATATTATAATAATGTCTATCAACCACAGTATATATATAATCATCTAGCAGAAACGCTTTCATCTCACGTTCTACATATATAGTATACAATCAAAACCGCAAGCACGTATTGGGTAATGGATTTCCAACTATGACAAGGTATGGAACCACCTTTCGCTAGTGTACCTATAGAAAGGAATACACTGGGTTCAACAAGAACATCTTGCAACCCGGCCACACATGACCGACCACTCATTTCGCTTGAGTGTATCGAATGTATATCACCAACGGCTGGGATCAGCAACCGTTTCCCGAATGGGACAGCATCAACAATAGATTTTTAGAAGTAAATGAAACTCTAGATCAGGTGATTATACACCCTACTTCGGTGCGACCGACTTAGCCATGCTGCCTGCCCGATTTCTGTCATTTATCGGATGATGAGGCTAGAAGCTACGCTTTATCATCATACCAGATTCACTTTGAATGCCACATCGTCAAATCCATCAAATCACCGATTGACGTCCTCAACAATACATTATTTGTTAGCTAAAGAAGTTTCCTTCTCCGCTTCCACTCGTGGTACAGTTGGAGAAATCAATATACGTGATCGTCTGGACATACTCTGTCAGACATCCGTCCATACAAGTCATCCAGGAACAGGATGAACCGAAGGCACTATTCTGTAAACAGGATAGCCCTTGCATAACTCCGTCTTCAATTTTCTTTGGCATATATGATTCGCAACGCTTATGCCAATACAAAGTGGTTCTTTGGATAATAATCCAACCGGTCTCTCCATATTAACAATGTTAAAATGGTCAAAAACTTCGATAGTCTGTGATTTAACTATCGAATAAAAACAGGTGTGCAAACAACGATATTATTCCCAAATGGAAATTTATATCGATCAAACATCATTCAACATTTATCTCTTTATTTCATTAATTTACTTATCTCCTGTTTCCCTATATTCAATATTTCTTATTTCCTAAATTTAGAAAATATACGTTATTAACAAATGGAAAACATTTCCATTTCTTGTTTTCTTTATTAGAAAACGTTTCTGGTTTCTTATTTGGAAAACATTTCCAAAGCTTCTTCATTGGACTTAGACAGATGCTTAAACAAACATCGCTATGCCAACTCAAACCATTTCCTTTACTACCGAACCTTAACTATTCCTTAGTTAAAAACGAAGCCAATCAAGTTGGGGTAGAACTACCTCTCAGACCTTAACTAAACAACATTTCTAACTTTGAAATAGGCAAAGTTCACTTTATATTCCTTTTACTAACTTCCTTACTTAACCCTCCTTCGAATAGCTATATTCGATTGACTCTTTTCACTTAACTCTATTCGATTAACCCTTATCAATTAACTTTATTGGACTAACACTATTGGATTAACTCTATTTGACTAGTGCTATTGATTTACTTATTTCACTTAACTCCTTTCGAATAGACTATACTCGATAACTCCTTTTTACCTTAACTCTAATCGATTTACTAACATCGATTAACTTCTTTTAACTTTATTCTCTAATCGATTAACTAACATCGATAAACTCCTTTTAACTTTAACTCTAATCGATCAAACTAACATCGATAAACTCCTTTTAACTTTAACTCTAATCGATTAACTAACATCGATTAACTCCTTTTAACTTTAAAACTAATCGATTAACTAACATCGATTAACTCCTTTTCGAATAAACTATTCATTTGATTAACTCATTTTACTTTAACTCTAATCGATTAAACTTACATCGATTAACTTCTTTTACTTTCTATTCGAATAAACTATATTCGATTAACTCCTTTTACTTTCTATTCGAATAAACTATATTCGATTAACTCCTTTTACTTTAACTCTAATCGATTAAACTAACATCGATTAACTTCTTTTCGAATAAACTATTCATTTGTAAAGATTTACATTTAGTAACGGTTCTTCACTTTACAAATGATTTCCCTTTTATTCTAACTTATCCTTTGATTTTATAAATATTTCTTTTATAAAAATCCTTTTCCTTTTCTATATAAAATCAATCGATTTTATATAAATAATTCATTTTCAAAATACACTTTGAAAATATTCCTTTATCAACATTCGGTATGTTACGGTATTCAACATATCAAATCACGATGATCAGTATCGTCCAAACACATATAATCGACAACAGATTATATATCACATCATATATCACAATATATGAAAAACAGTAAAATAAATGTTGAGGAATCCAGTCGGATTCCTCCAACCTGTTTCCCTGCATCACAGATGTTAAACAATATAGATAACATCACTTTTCAGTTCCATATGATATATTCTGTTAAACAGAATCAATATAGAACTTCAACTAACTGACTAGCAGTTCAATCAAACAGTCAACATACAGTCAATCAGCCAATATCTAACAGTTCTAAAAATACAACATGAAATTATAAACTGTTCAGAGTTGGTGAGATTTAATCACATTGGACTATCATCGTTAATAACGATAATTGTTGTTGATTCAGATGGACAATTTATTTTGCCATAAATTGTAACGAGCTCGGATTGACTCCCGGTCAGTCTTATTGTGTTGCTCCTGTCCATACGATCCCGACGGATCCAAGTTTACGTAATTCTGATAATGTATGTTCAAGATATTAAAGTTTATAGTTAATACAATATTTGAATTGAATTAAACCTATGCATATATAAATTGGGCTATCACCCCCTTTTTATTCATTCTTGGCCCGTTAAGAAAATACCAGCCCTCTTAAAATCCTTTTCCCCGAACAAATCTTTTGCTCCTTTTCTCTAATCCGATGTCTACTTTCAAATTAACAACCGATCATTTCCATACGGCAACTCTTCCTTCCCGCTCCCACCCGTATCGTTCCTCTTCCTCTTCAACAAACATGACGACTTTCCCCTTTACAGTATTCTCCTTCCCAACTATATTTGCATTCTAGAATTTTACCCATAATAAAATTTCACTAATTAACTTTTAGTTATTATCAACGCAAATCAGTCCATTTTCCTCTAATCACGTGATTATCTTAAACCGCCCACTTCATCAATAAAATGCGCTTCTTCCTCCATCTCTCTATCTCCCTTCCCAACTCCTACTGTCTTGCCTTCCTCTTGCGTGAACTCCTGCTACAATGAGCTCCCACTTCTTCACAACGTATTCCGCACTACACAATACCCCTCCTTCATAAACACACACAAATCCTGCTCCTCATTTCAGCAAATCAACGCACCACTTCTACTGTATCTGAACACAATGAACACCGCCCCCTTTTCAGTTGCCATGCACATTCATCCTCACACTGTATCCTTGCATATCCCATTTTGGGATACCACCGTACCCCTTCACAGTAAATAGGAACCACAGCATGTACTGCCTCTACACCGCAAGCCAAGTTTAACTCCCCAATGTCTCCACCGCAAGTCCATGCGCCTCACCTCCAGGTACTCACGGTAAAAGGGACGACCCCAATACTCCTGCAAATCGCTTGAAGCACAACCCTAGGCCGCGGTTTAGAAAACCCACACCACAAAACAACGTCGAGCTCGGCAAAGCATACACGAGAGGGAAGCTCTTCATTAAGGGATTTCGAAAATATAAGATTTGGGATTTTATGATTTTCGTTGGATTTGATTTCGATTTTTCTTAATCTCGTTCTTAGCTGTGAAACGAGAGATATGTGGCGGCTGAAATTCTCTCTTTTTTTTTTACCGAGGAGAAATGAAAAATAGGTTTAGAGTTATTTTTAAGGGGTATATATAGGATTTCTACTTTATGTGGACTTTTGTAAGCCACAAGAATTTGTTTTGAGGAATGGATGGAAAGTGAAGACAGTGGCTCATTTGGGTTCACATAATAGTAGGGATATTTATTTTGAGTTGTAAAATTTTACGTACCTATTATATATAATTCTGTCCACATACGAGCTGTTATGAACAGAAAAAAACAGTGAGACGAGCAATGTCCCATGATCCCAAAAATATAATAATATCGGTAGGTGGACTCATATTTTGAAACTTCAAAATGTTGAATACAGGGTGCGAAATACTCCAAATGAAAAGTCACTTATTAAATTAATTAAAAATTACAGTAAAATTCTAAAAATTAAATTATCACTATTTCCCAAAAGAACCTTGTTTAAATTCAAACCCGATCTTTAGTTATATCGAATAAACCGTTATGGTCGATAAACGATTCCATAGCGACTTTTCTGAAATTTGATTTGGACATATCCCAAAATCTACACGACGAAATCCCGATCTTTCTCTTCCACTAGAAAGATATACTCCACCAGCTCCACACGTTTCTTGTTTCACAGAAATCCGATTTAAAACGGCTTCTGTACATTCAGTTGAAGTTCGAATCGCCAATTTACGAACTGCACTGCCATTTCAAGCTGTTTATAATTATATTATAAACTATACGTTCAACTGTCGACGATTGAATATATTCGTTATTCAAATTCAATTCCAAGCTGAATTAAACATCACAGATGATCCGGTTCACACCATATCGTCATTTCGGCCAATTCTGTTTATTTCAGAATTAAATATATTATTTAATTTATTATTTTAATTAAATATTCATCATTTTTTAATTCCACGACCATTTAATTCACTATACCACCATTTATATAATTAAATAAATTAATTATAATACCTCTGCCAATGCGGGTTATTACAATCTTCCCCACTTAAAATAATTTCGTCCTCGAAGTTGCTAAAAGGTAGAGAACGACCCTAACAACTGGTTAGAACATATTTGTTCACTTCTTAACTTCAGTTTCAACTGAACCAATTTAATTTCAATTAAATTATTAATTAATTCTGACTAACGAAAATTTTCAAAAATCCTGAAAATTTTCTAATGCCTTAACTCTTCGAAAAAACTTCGCCAGCACCTCCTTTGTACGGGTCAATACGTCAAACTCCAACTCGCCTCTCTGGGCCATCTCCAACCCAAAAGAAAACCAAACAGCCAAGCGGCTTGCCAATTCGGCTCATCAAAATCTCATATCCAATAGAAATATAAACTTGTACCTTTTTGTCGGGCATATCGTTATATCCCTCACATCTGCTATCAATTCAGCATATACCAATGTTATCCCAATCAAATTCCAATCTGCCTTTATCCATGACACAACCATTCGCTTATATCCGAGCCAAATCCCATTTCAACTCAAGTTCAATTCTTGATTTTTAATTCCTTAACTCCTCAGTCCAATACCATTTCGGATTTCAATTTCACACATCCAATCTTATTCGATTTCAATTCAACTTCAGTTACCACTTAACTGACTTTGCTTTAATTTAAATCTGCTTTCACAAATTTCTGTTAAATTTGTTTTTAATTCAAACAGCCTTTCCCTGGGAGTTTTTTTAACAGTTTACTCTTTTCAAAAAATCAAAGTTTCGTTTTTGAAATTCAACTGAGCCCATAATCAATATTCCATTAGTTAAATCACTTCTCTATTTCTTTATCAATATTTGTTAACCAAATAATTTCAATAACCATATTGGCCTTTTATGTTGTTTGGAAAACATTTTCGAATATCGCCTTCCTTTATTTTCTAAATTTTAGAAAATATATGCTATTTAAAATTGGAAAATATTCCAATTGCTTATCTCTTTTCCGATCTCGTTTATTTCTATACTTAGGAAATATTCTTTATTATATTTCCAAGCTTACACTTATTCGGGTTAAAACGGATGTTGTGTAAAACATCGTTACGACAACCCAATTACTGTATTCAACTAACTCTTATTCAATATTGATTTTCGAGCCAGAAATCTTACTATTTATTTGTTAATAATGAAATCAATCAAGTTGGGGTATAACTACCTCTCATACCTTGACTGAATAACATTTATAACGTCAAAACAGTTATGACTACTTATTCGAATAATCAATACCATACAACTACCGATTAACTTTTAAACACATACACACTTCCTTTTTCTATTTTTACTAGATTTTATTCTAGACTTTCTTTTTGATTCTACTATTCTATTTCTAAGTTCGTTTCCTTATCGACTTCTATATATATATATATATATATATATATATATATATATATATATATCGATACATTGATTTCTAACTATCAAATTATCTTAAAAATATTCTAACTCCTTAAATTCCCGGAAAAAATTCGTCATAACCTCCTTTGTACCGGGAGCATCGGGATATTTCAAATAGCCTCCCATGGCCCTCACCAATCCAAAAGAAAAAGCCAAGCGGCTTGCCGATACGACGCATAAAATCTCATATATGAATTAAATACATACCTTTTCGTCGAGCATTCTATTTATATACCTTCATACCTTATCCATACATATCTCATGTATATTTATACATTTCTAATTCATTTCAACTTAATCCAATCATTTTAACTTAGTTCGTTATGTGATTTTCAAATTACCTGTTTGCACATTTCACCTTTTTATTTGAATATACATGTTCAAATATAGGTTTAACTTATTTATCAACTAATTGAATTCCATTTCAATTTTATTTGAATTTCCTATATTCAAATTCCATTTCGATTCTCTTATTCATATTCTGTATTTGAATTTCATTTCAAATCTCTTATTCAAATTCTATGTTTCAATTTTCTTATTCAAATTCCATATTTGAATTTCTATATTCAAATCTATTTGAATTCTCTTTATTTCATTTCAATTCCCTTTGAATCTTCTATATTCAAATTTCAAATTCAATTCTATTTGAATCTTTTTTTTATTCAAATTTCATTTTCACTTTCGTTATTCAAATCTATATTTGAATTCCTTTATATTTCTATATTCAAATTTTATATTTGAATTCCATTTGAATTTCTATATTCAAACTCTATTTCAATTTCATTGAATTTCATATATTCAAACTCCCTTTGAATTTCTATATTCAATTTCTATTTGAATTCTCTTTATTCAAATTCTATATCTCTTCCATTGAATTTCATATATTCAACTCCCCTTCGAATTTTCTTATTTAATTTCTATGTTTGAACTTCCTTTATTCAAATTCCTTTAAATAAGTCCCGATTTCAATTCCTTTTGAAATCGATATTTCTACCTTTGGAAAATAGGTTTCCCTTTCAATTTCACACTTGTATTTTTATTTCTGAATTATCCAATGATAATTCTCTTCGCTTCTTTTATAAACTTCATTTACAAATGAACTATTTATAAACTTCATTTATAAAGGAACTACTTGTTTTATTTCTTTTAAAACAAGTTAATAATCTATTTAAAAATTCAAATTCTATATTTTAAATCCCATTTTGAAATTCAACACAACTTGTCTTTCCCAAAATAAATTCAAAACAGTATCTCCGGTAGTAATTCGTTACTTACAACTCGGAAATGAATACCGATGATGCAGCTGTCATCATCAGAATCTATTTCCCAGCGATCGAAGTGAGTTCAATACTATAAAACCATTTTTAACCTTCTCCACTTTGAAATTCATTTCAAAATATAATTCACACTGCTTGTAAAACAATTAAAAATCTCCCAGGATCTTTAATTTTCCTTATTTTTAATCCAAATCCGTTTACAAACACTTATCCAATTCTCCAGAGTTTTAACTCAATTTCTGGTTTTAAATTCAGATTTTAACTCATCTAATTTCACGTATTTCACTTATATGAATTCTGATTGGTTATTTACATAACCGTTTAATTTATAATCTTACTCGATTAATCACAACTAATATTTCTATTATATATCAAAATATACGTTGGGTAAAATATTTTCATTTACCCTCTTTTCAAAACATATCGTGCCGACCCATCGTATTCGAGTGTTTAGTAACTCCTACCGATACAGTGGATCAAACTGATTGACCAGAACTCATAAACAACTCAACCAATGAATCTCCACAATATAAAAAAAAATTTATATCAATAACAAATACGTTCACTCGTATATATACACTCAATCTCAGTCTAGGGTATTACTAACCCTATCTCTACCGAGTCACGCAACAGAGCCAAGTAATTCTTAACTTAAGCTCCGATACCAACTGTAACGACCCGGATTTTGAGCGACTTTGGTTATCGACAAAAGCTCGATGTCGATAACCAAAACACTGAAAAATCCTGGTAATTAGTGAAAGAAATTAGAGGGTGAGGAAAGATAAGATAGAAACTTAGAATAGAAGAAGAAGAAGAACACAACATCAGAGTAACACGAATCTCACAGCGGAACGAATAAATATATTTCATAATATAACTTTGAAATACAAAATTGGTACTTGAATATACATATCATTATCAAAGTACATCACTTACAACACAGCGGAAATAACCATAGCTATATGATCTTGAAGCCTCCTGCTCCAAGATCTTCCAGTATATCTGTAAATCCCGACTACTTGACTGCCCATACAAATTTAGGCACCCAAGAGTTTAGGGAAGACAACAAAATAAACTCCGGGTCAGTCATGGGACTGGTATGAGTAAACAGTTTAAAAACAGTTCGAACAAGTAAACGATATCTCATAAGACCACACCGCATAACGGAACGGGTTTTTCCCTTATGAGAATCCAAATTATCTTTATATCAAAAACCTTTTGATATTATAATAATGTCTATCAACCACAGTATATATATAATCATCTAGCAGAAACGCTTTCATCTCACGTTCTACATATATAGTATACAATCAAAACCGCAAGCACGTATTGGGTAATGGATTTCCAACTATGACAAAGTATGGAACCACCTTTCGCTAGTGTACCTCTAGAGAGGAATACACTGGGTTCAACAAGAACATCTTGCAACCCGGCCACACATGACCGACCACTCATTTCGCTTGAGTGTATCGAATGTATATCACCAACGGCTGGGATCAGCAACCGTTTCCCGAATGGGACAGCATCAACAATAGATTTTTAGAAGTAAATGAAACTCTAGATCAGGTGATTATACACCCTACTTCGGTGCGACCGACTTAGCCATGCTGCCTGCCCGATTTCTGTCATTTATCGGATGATGAGGCTAGAAGCTATGCTTTATCATCATACCAGATTCACTTTGAATGCCACATCGTCAAATCTATCAAATCACCGATTGGCGTCCTCAACAATACATTATGTGTTAGCTAAAGAAGTTTCCTTCTCCGCTTCCACTCTTGGTACAGTTGGAGAAATCAATATACGTGATCGTCTGGACATACTCTGTCAGACATCCGTCCATACAAGTCATCTAGGAACAGGATGAACCGAAGGCACTATTATGTAAACAGGATAGCCCTTGCATAACTCCGTCTTCAATTTTCTTTGGCATATATGATTCGCAACGCTTATGCCAATACAGAGTGGTTCTTTGGATAATAATCCAACCGGTCTCTCCATATTAACAACGTTAAAATGGTCAAAAACTTTGATAGTCTGTGATTTAACTATTGAATAAAAACAGGTGTGCAAACAACGATATTATTCCCAAATGGAAATTTATATCGATCAAACATCATTCAACATTTATCTCTTTATTTCATTAATTTACTTATCTCCCGTTTCCCTATATTCAATATTTCTTATTTCCTAAATTTGGAAAATATACGTTATTAACTAATGGAAAACATTTCCATTTCTTGTTTTCTTTATTAGAAAACATTTCTGGTTTCTTATTTGGAAAACATTTCCAAAGCTTCTTCATTGGACTTAGACAGATGCTTAAACAAACATTGCTATGCCAACTCAAACCATTTCCTTTACTGCCGAACCTTAACTATTCCTTAGTTAAAAACGAAGCCAATCAAGTTGGGGTAGAGCTACCTCTCAGACCTTAACTGAACAACATTTCTAACTTTGAAATAGGCAAAGTTCACTTTATATTCCTTTTACTAACTTCCTTACTTAACCCTCCTTCGAATAGCTATATTCGATTGACTCTTTTCACTTAACTCTATTCGATTAACCCTTATCAATTAACTTTATTGGACTAACACTATTGGATTAAATCTATTTGACTAGTGCTATTGATTTACTTATTTCACTTAACTCCTTTTGAATAGACTATATTCGATAACTCCTTTTTACCTTAACTCTAATCGATTTACTAACATCGATTAACTTCTTTTAACTTTATTCTCTAATCGATTAACTAACATCGATAAACTCCTTTTAACTTTAACTCTAATCGATTAAACTAACATCGATAAACTCCTTTTAACTTTAACTCTAATCGATTAACTAACATCGATTAACTCCTTTTAATTTTAACACTAATCGATTAACTCCTTTTCGAATAAACTATTCATTTGATTAACTCATTTTACTTTAACTCTAATCGATTAAACTAACATCGATTAACTTCTTTTACTTTCTATTTGAATAAACTATATTCGATTAACTCCTTTTACTTTCTATTCGAATAAACTATATTCGATTAACTCCTTTTACTTTAACTCTAATCGATTAAACTAACATCGATTAACTTCTTTTCGAATAAACTATTCATTTGTAAAGATTTACATTTAGTAACGGTTCTTCACTTTACAAATGATTTCCCTTTTATTCTAACTTATCCTTTGATTTTATAAATATTTCTTTTATAAAAATCCTTTTCCTTTTCTATATAAAATCCATCGATTTTATATAAATAATTCATTTTCAAAATACACTTTGAAAATATTCCTTTATCAACATTCAGTATGTTATGGTATTCAACATATCAAATCACGATGATCAGTATCGTCCAAACACATATAATCGACAACAGATTATATATCACATCATATATCACAATATATGAAAAACAGTAAAATAAATGTTGACGAATCCAGTCGGATTCCTCCAACCTATTTCCCTGCATCACAGATGTTAAACAATATAGATAACATCACTTTTCAGTTCCATATGATATATTCTGTTAAACAGAATCAATATAGAACTTCAACTAACTGACTAGCAATTCAATCAAACAGTCAACATACAGTCAATCAGCCAATATCTAACAGTTCTAAAAATACAACATGAAATTATAAACTGTTCAGAGTTGGTGAGATTTACTCACATTGGACTATCATCGTTAATAACGATAATTGTCGTTGATTCAGATGGACAATTTATTTTGCCATAAATTGTAACGAGCTCGGATTGACTCCCGGTCAGTCTCATTGTGTTGCTCCTGTCCATACGATCCCGACGGATCCAAGTTTACGTAATTCTGATAATGTATTTTCAAGATATTAAAGTTTATAGTTAATACAATATTTGAATTGAATTAAACCTATGCATATATAAATTGGGCTCTCACCCTTTTTTATTCATTCTTGGCCCGTTAAGAAAATACCAGCCCGCTTAAAATCCTTTTCCCCAAACAAATCTCCTGCTCCTTCTTCTCTAATCCGATGTCTACTTTCAAATTAACAACTGACCATTTCCATACGGCAACTCTTCCTTCCCGCTCCCACCCGTATCGTTCCTCTTCCTCTTCAACAAACACGACGACTTTCCCCTTTCCAGTATTCTCCTTCCCAACTATATTTGCATTCTAGAATTTTACCCATAATAAAATTTCACTAATTAACTTTTAGTTATGATCAACGTAAATCAGTCCATTTTCCTCTAATCACGTGATTATCTTAAACCGCCCACTTCATCAATAAACTGCGCTTCTTCCTCCATCTCTCTATCTCCCTTCCCAACTCATACTGTCTTGCCTTCCTCTTGCGTGAACTCCTGCTACAATGAGCTCCCACTACTTCACAACGTATTCCGCACTACACAATACCCCTCCTTCATAAACACACACAAATCCTGCTCCTCATTTCAGCAAATCAACGCACCACTTCTACTGTATCTGAACACAATGAACACCGCCCCCTTTTCAGTTGCCATGCACATTCATCCTCACACTGTATCCTTGCATATCCCATTTTGGGATACCACCGTACCCCTTCACAATAAATAGGAACCACAACATGTACTGCCTCTACACCGCAAGCCAAGTTTAACTCCCCAATGTCCCCACCGCAAGTCCATGCGCTTCACCTCCAGGTACTCACGGTAAAAGGGACGACCCCAATACTCCTGCAAATCGCCTGAAGCACAACCCTAGGCCGCGGTTTAGAAAACCCGCACCACAAAACAACGTCGAGCTCGGCAAAGCATACACGAGAGGGAAGCTCTTCATTAAGGGATTTCGAAAATATAAGATTTGGGATTTTATGATTTTCGTTGGATTTGACTTTGATTTTTCTTAATCTCGTTCTTAGCTGAGAAACGAGAGATATGTGGCAGCTGAAATTCTCTTTTTTTTACCGAGGAGAAATGAAAAATAGGTTTAGAGTTATTTTTAAGGGGTATAAATAGGATTTCTACTTTATGTGGACTTTTGTAAGCCACGAGAATTTGTTTTGAGGAATGGATGGAAAGTGAAGACAGTGGCTCATTTGGGTTCACATAATAGTAGGGATATTTATTTTGAGTTGTAAAATTTTACGTACCTATTATATATAATTGTGACGGCAAAGAATTTCGCTCGGTCCGAACCAGTCGCTAAACCGGTCCAGGCCGTTCGAAACGCCCTATCGTTTGAGAACAGGACAAAACAGAACGCATACAGAAGAACCTTTCACTGTATATTACAATAATGCACCAGATTACAAGAATATACAGAGTATGAAAGAATATTACACAGAAATATCAGAGATTTAAATACATCGCAGCGGAAAATAATACAATACACAACTAGAATGGGATATACGGATACAAAGCTTTCCGGATATCGTTCCAGCTGTAAACCAGGATCCTGTGAATATAAATCTGCAAAACCAAAACTACTAGCTGCCCGTGTCGAAAATAAGGGCACCCAGAGTTTAGGTTAAAACAATAAACTCCAGGTCAGTCATGTGACTGGTGTGAGAACTAAAACAGTTATTAATCTTTATTTTAAAAATTAGGTAAATCAAGGGACCACGCCGTATAACACGGAACGGGTTTCCTCCCAAGAATACCAGTGCATAAAACAAACAGCGCAATGCTAAATAAAGAAAAATGAAGCTGTTATAAGACCCAGGTCCCATCACACAATGCAACGCAGCCGAGGATAGGGTTTTCCCTTATAACAGCCAAAGAATGCTTGATACGTCTTAAAACAAATCATTTGATACTATTATAAGTGCATTGTTCATAAAACAACTTCAAATCATAAGTATCAATCATAGGCGACATGAGCGTCCCATGCCACTATGTCACCATATATAGGTTTACAAATAAAACCGCAAAGTCACGTATTTGGAAATTGGATTTCCGTCTATGAACCGAGGCCAAAGATAGTCCTCAACCGATTCGAGATGCTCTAGCCCGCCCCTCAGGATCAGAGCTCAAGTGACCCTTGGATCGTCAGGGCCGGTCCACACGGAGTGGATTATTATGCCTGAACAATACGTCTCCCCACCCTATGGGGTGTAAGTCTGGTCCGTCAGCCGACCAGAATGCATTCGGCCGAAACCGATATAACCGAGGCGCCTCGCAACCGCAACAACCACATAAGTCAAACTCGTCAGGGCATGTAAAACCACTGACGCCACTTCTAGCTAGAAAGAAACGCAAGTCCTCCCTGAGGTCCGTCTCCCGTTTTTGGTTCATACCGGGTGTGAAACACGCGAGGTAAACGTTACACAAAGCTACGCCACAAAGGCCGTGCTTTGATCATCACCACAAGACTTTGCTTTTCAACAGAAGCCTTGATCATTTGCATCTTAGCATGCCACACAGGCAAACCATCCTATGCAACCGATATCAGTCACACAGAATGAAATCCGATGTCAGACACACAGTCCATTTACAAGTCCGTTCTGGGTCTGAACGAAACCGGAGGCACCTAGTACCTCGCATATCCATCGATCTCCAAGTACGTCTGGACGATCACCAACTGTTTCCATCTTCTTGGGTGTACAGCCCAATCAAGATCATCAGTTATCACCCAAACGACGTGAAGACCTCCGGTCTTCGACCATCGTTTTCATCTTCGACTTATCGTCGTATCGATTATTCAGAATGGGATAAACCCGGACTTCCCGAATAACTCGCGTATATTTTATAAAAGTGTTACACAAACACAACATACGCCTCATTCCAATTCATTAGTCACTAACCGTAAATTAATCAAGAGAATAATTCCCCAAATATTAACCCCGAAGGCCGAAACCAACATCAGATCAATATCCAGAAAACCCTTCTGCTTGGCTAACCGACAGTTAGTTTCTAAATTTCACGTTCAAATCTAATTAAAGATTTAACTATCGCCTGGAGCAAAACTGGTGATACTCCATTCTCGATCTTTTCAATCTAATTAAAGATTCATTAAAACTCCACTTAGTTTTAATCTGTGACTGGGTTAAAGAATCAGTGTCATTTAAAAACACGGTTCACGATAAACCCAAAGTCACATCCCATTAATTATCGGGTTAAAGAACAAGTGTTATTTAAAACACTGTTCACGATAAACCCAAAAATCAATATCCATTCAATTCCAATTAAATATTATTTAATTGGTGCACTTCATTAAATCTAAATCAAAAGATTTAATCTTTTCTCAACTGGGTTCAAGAACAGTGTTAGTGAAGACACCATTCACGACAAACCCAAATCACATTCATTAATTATCGGGTTAAAGAACAAGTGTTATTTAAAACACTGTTCACGATAAACCCAAAAATCAATATCAATTCAATTCCAATTAAATATCATTTAATTGGTACACTTCATTAAATCTAAATAAAAAGATTTAATCTTTTCTCAACTGGGTTCAAGAACAGTGTTAGTGAAGACACCATTCACGACAAACCCAAATCACATTCATTAATTATCGGGTTAAAGAACAAGTGTTATTTAAAACACTGTTCACGATAAACCCAAAAATCAATATCAATTCAATTCCAATTAAATATTATTTAATTGGTACACTTCATTAAATCTAAATAAAAAGATTTAATCTTTTCTCAACTGGGTTCAAGAACAGTGTTAGTAAAGACACCATTCACGACAAACCCAAATCACATTCGATATTCAATACAAGGCTCTGAATAGAAAATATATCGGCTTATATTCAATATCGAATTCTACGACTAACAAATGTCGTATTGGAAATAACGATACAAATATATATCTTTCAAATTTCCATAACAACACCTGTAATATCACGAATTCCAACATCGAAATATTCCGAAGACAATTTCGATTCAAATCCACTCCAATGCAATCATTGGAATTTTGGTTACTTTTAAAACCCTTTTCGAATTCAATTTATTTATTTAAAAATAAATAGAATTGTAATTCTAGTTCAAAACTAGTTCATTTCGATAAAAATCTATTTTTATCTTTTCAAATATGGAGTTTTTCATCCCAAACTTTCACAAATCATTTCTTATGATTTTACACAAATTATTACTATTTTTAATAATTTTATCAAGGCCCGTACAGTCGATTTCCAACAATGGCCATCGAACTGCACTTACAGCGACCTTTTTCCAATTTGATTTGGACGTATCTCCAAATCCAACCGTTAGATTTCAAATTTCTAACATTCGTTAGAAAGCTCTTTTCGATACGAACCCAACGGTTCCGGTTTTAGGAGAATCCGACGGTCGGATCTCCCGTAATGTCCGTTTGAAATAAATGGTCGAAATTTACGAACTGCCGCGGCGCGGCGCGTTCTATTCAGGCCATTATATTATATATATAATATATATAATATATATTTCGTCGATTCTATTTAAAACGAATTATATAAATAGTTTTAAATTCGTTTCAAAAGCAATTTCAACTTCCTTTTCAATTCAAATCAAAATTGAATTCTTCTTTATAAATTCGTTTTAAAATCCATTTCTATTCAATTCAAATTTCAATTCAATTTGAATTTATTTCACTTCGTTTTCAATTCGATTCGAATTCGTTTTCAATTCAATTCGTTTCGAAATCGTTTTCAATTCAATTCATTTCGAAATCGTTTTCAATTCAATTCATTTCGAAATCGTTTTCAATTCAATTCATTTCGAAATCGTTTTCAATTCAATTCATTTCGAAATCGTTTTCAGTTCAATTCATTTCGAAATCGTTTTCAGTTCAATTCATTTCAAAATATTCGATTTCGAAATCACTTTTCAATATTCATTTTAAAATGAATAAAATCGATATAAATATCGTTCACGTCAAAATGGCGTCAATCTAATCCTCACGGCTTCACATATTTCTATTTTCAAATATTCTATTTCAAATATTTCTATTTCAAATATTTCTATTTCAAATATTTCTTTTTTCGAAACTGGAATGAGGCCCAATCAATTACCATATAATGTTAATTATATGGATTTTCTACAACACATGTATATATCAACAACGATGAATAATCAATCATCAACCAAAGTGCACTACACTGTATAAGCATCAAATATAGACATTTAACGCTTACAGCAGCTTGTCAATCAATCGATCGACATATTTAATCAATCAGGATGAGTGAACTTCAAATTTCATCCTAACACCCGTGTGGGGTTTCAAACAATCAAACACATATTTTATTTGTGCAGTTAGGCGATGTGTAAAATTTATCGACCCAATCAACGTCATTCAAATAGGTGTACATAAACAAACCGTCTGGTTTGTAAATGAATATTTATTTATTCACATTCACGTTAAAAATTATATTTTTAACGATAACACATTTTATTTTAACATATGAATTTCTATTCAGTTCATTCGTTAAATAAAATGCTATTTTTATTTTTCTAACTTATTTTAGAAAATTTCGGCGGCATAACGGCACGATACTAGAAACGGGACAAGGCCTAGCCTTATCCCCGGTCTAGTGAAGGCCCACGCCATTCACACATCAATCAAATCACTCTCGTTATGCAAACCACAAAATTTGGAGTAAGAGTCTAACCTAGTCTTACTCCTTCGCCTTATAACGGCGCACGTCTAATCCTAACCAATTTATCGATTCGATTTTTCACACCACAAACCACATTCAAACCAATATCTCAATCAATCACCAAACATCCAAACAAACAAGTCCATGGTATGTGGACGGGTGTCGGGTGCTTCTAAGCACCGTCTGCATCCTAGTATATATATATATAACTAGAAAAATAAATTGAAAGGTGAGAAATTCTCACATATAGCTATCCTAGCTCCACGGCTCTCCATTTGCAGAAGTCTTCATCGCTATCGCATCTTCGACATCTTTATTGCCCGTAGCCACTACATATGTAAAAATCGAATTTTTAGTTCAAAGTTCAATATATAAAAATCGAATTTTTAGTTCAAAGTTCAATATATAAAAATCGAATTTTTAGTTCAAAGTTCAATATATAAAAATCGAATTTTTAGTTCAAAGTTCAATATATAAAAATCGAATTTTTAGTTCAAAGTTCAATATATAAAAATCGAATTTTTAGTTCAAAGTTCAATATATAAAAATCGAATTTTTAGTTCAAAGTTCAATATATAAAAATCGAATTTTTAGTTCAAAGTTCAATATATAAAAATCGAATTTTTAGTTCAAAGTTCAATATATAAAAATCGAATTTTTAGTTCAAAGTTCAATATATAAAAATCGAATTTTTAGTTCAAAGTTCAATATATAAAAATCGAATTTTTAGTTCAAAGTTCAATATATAAAAGTCGAATTTTTAGTTCAAAGTTCAATATATAAAAATCATATTTTTCTATCGAAGTTCAATATGTAAAAATTCTATTTTTCTATCGAAGTTCAATATGTAAAAAAGAAAAAAATTGAATTTTTACTACTATGTTATATAGATAAAAATTATATTTTTATCACGCTATTTTCTATATGAAGATTTCCCTTTTCTAAAATAAAGATTTCACCTTTATAAAAATCTCATTTTTATTTTTTTTCTACACATATAAAGATGATATTTTTAATCTTCCTATCATGTAAAAATTATATTTTTAATCCTCTACCTAACCAAAAATCATATTTTTACATCATCTATATAGTAAAGACTATATTTTTAATACTTTAAAAATATAAAAATCATATTTTTACTACTTTAAAAATATAAAAATCATATTTTTAATTTTTCTATATAGTAAAGATTATATTTTTAATACTTTAAAAATATAAAAATCATATTTTTATCACTTTAAAAATATAAAGATCATACCTTTATCTTTCTACAATGTAAAAGATTATATTTTCTTACTTTACAACCTAAAATAAAAATTAGTTTTAAAGTAAATAAATAAAATAAAAAAAAATAAAAAAAAAACAGTTTTCAAAATAAAGAAAATTCAGTTTTTTTTTAAAAATAAAAATCAGATTTTACTCCCTATTAAAATTCAGTTTTAATACTTAATTAAAATTCAGTTTCTTACTGTTTATTTAAAATTAAAATAAAGGAAATAAAATAAATAAAAAAAAACAAACTTACAGAGGAGGGGGGGAAAGATGGCGGCGGCAGGAGGAAGAAGAAAAGCGGCGGCGGCGGCTTCAGGGGGGGCTTGATCGGGAGGGCGGCGCGACTGCCTGAGGGGGGGATGGTTTGATCGCGCGGCGGCGCGACTGCTGAGGGGGGGGGGTTTCGATCGGAGGTCGGCGGTCGTGGGGGCTGTTTGTCGGCGGAGGCGGTCTGAACGGGGGGGGGGGGGGGGGGGGGCGATCGCGATTTACTGCTAGGGTTTTTTTTTTTTTTTTTTTTTTCTTCTTTCTATTTTCTGATAACTGAAACGGGGGGGGCCAGACGGTTAAAGGGGGAGGAGATAGGATTTTAAGATTTTTTTTTTATTTAATTAATTAATTTACCACTAAAAAGCAACTTTTATTTACGACCTCTAAACGAGGCCCACCGCCTGTCGTTCATAGCGTTTTACCCCCATTCCGAACACAATGGGATATGTATCGCTAGCTGATTTGACCGTTTCGATCAGTTTCCTTTGAATTTACATTTAAATCTCTATATTGAATTTTAAACGTACATTTCAAACTACCGGGGTCACATACTAACTAGAAAAATTTTAGAAAAATATTTTCTAGCTTCGTATTGACGATACGGTCCTAACAAAACTAGTTTCGTCGAATTCTGAGTCCGTTGGAAAAATGGTCAATTTCCAGTCGATTAAAATCAACTGAAATGGTCAAAACACGTTTTCCTTTACCACGCTCACACATTGATTCGAAAAATTATGAAATTTGAAACATAGCAATAACTTCACATCTCGGACCCAACAAAACTGGTTTCGTCGAAATCCGAGGTCGTTTGCAAAACGGCTATTTTTAAGGGCTATATATTATATAAAATATATATAAATTCCACAGCGACTATTCTAAATTTTCTACTGGACATATCTTATCATTTCTAAAGTGAAATCTCAGTTTGTCAACTTCGTTACAAAGATATAGTTATACAGATTCAAATATTTCTTGTTTCGTTCAATTCTGACTTATATTGAATTCTGTATATTCATTTGAAATTAGAAATCGAATTTTCGAACTACCGCGCCATTTTCAATTCCTTTTATAATTATATATAATTATTTATATTCTAACGACGACGCGTATAATATATACGTTCGAATTATATTCAAAATAAATTTCTCGTCGATATTATTTAAAATAATTCATTTTAAATAATCAAAATCCGCTAAAATTGCCAAAATAAAAATTTTAAACTGGCCCAGATTTTCCGGGTTGTTACAATCTCCCCCACTTAAAACTTTTCGTCCCCGAAAAGGAACAAAGTCGAAAGTGGTTTGATTATTCAGCTCTACGATCGATCAGGCTTCCATTCTCCAACTCTTTAGTTTCTGAGAATTTTCAAAATTTCAAAAATTTGGCTAACACCCTAAATTTTCGAAAAATTTCGCCATAACCTCCCCTGCAATGGGAGCATCGGGGAATTTCAAATAGCTTCCCCGGTCCTTCAGATCTCAAAAAGAAAAAGAAAAAGCCAAGCGGCTAGCCAATAGGCTCACAAAATCATCATCACCCAAACAAAACAGGAAATTATGTAATAAACATGTACCTATTTGTCGGGCAAACAAATTTTATTCTCTGCTCTAGCCTCCTTGCTATGACCTGTTCAATGTAAGTACAAGTATATGCAAGCAAATGCGACCAATTTCAATACAGTTCAATATTCGGTTCAATTAGGCTAAATGGCTAAAAATTAGCAAACAAATAAACAAACAACACAAACATCAATCAATTAGTGAATTAGAGTTTCAAATTCATAATTTGATATATATACAAAAAAACATGTTTTGATGCCAAATCACAACAATGTATTCTAGCTATATATAAGTTTTGGTTCTCACACCAGCCTAATGGAAATATATAGAAAATCACACCTTCGAAACTCGAACATAAATACTGATGATGTCATGACAATCATCAGTACCATCTCCGGGCGACTAGAATGTGATTCCATATCTATCCAGTATATTAAAACTTTGAATATACGTTTGCAAGGCGTATATGCAAATTCTTTATATACTGAATTGTCCACATTCAAATAAATAAATAATCAAATACGTAGAAGTGATTTAAATTTTCAAAATAAAAATTGTTTTCATTTGAAAAATATACTCTTCACACTCGTTCTAGGATACTACTGATCCCATCTCTAACGAGTCATTCTAATTGGATATTACTAACCCAATATCTGATGAATTCTTTCGTATGGTTCTAATGTGTCTAGTTCTCTGAGCTTTGTAAACCAAAGCTCTGATACCAAATGTGACGGCAAAGAATTTCGCTCGGTCCGAACCAGTCGCTAAACCGGTCCAGGCCGTTCGAAACGCCCTATCGTTTGAGAACAGGACAAAACAGAACGCATACAGAAGAACCTTTCACTGTATATTACAACAATGCACCAGATTACAAGAATATACAGAGTATGAAAGAATATTACACAGAAATATCAGAGATTTAAATACATCGCAGCGGAAAATAATACAATACACAACTAGAATGGGATATACGGATACAAAGCTTTCCGGATATCGTTCCAGCTGTAAACCAGGATCCTGTGAATATAAATCTGCAAAACCAAAACTACTAGCTGCCCGTGTCGAAAATAAGGGCACCCAGAGTTTAGGTTAAAACAATAAACTCCAGGTCAGTCATGTGACTGGTGTGAGAACTAAAACAGTTATTAATCTTTATTTTAAAAATTAGGTAAATCAAGGGACCACGCCGTATAACACGGAACGGGTTTCCTCCCAAGAATACCAGTGCATAAAACAAACAGCGCAATGCTAAATAAAGAAAAATGAAGCTGTTATAAGACCCAGGTCCCATCACACAATGCAACGCAGCCGAGGATAGGGTTTTCCCTTATAACAGCTAAAGAATGCTTGATACGTCTTAAAACAAATCATTTGATACTATTATAAGTGCATTGTTCATAAAACAACTTCAAATCATAAGTATCAATCATAGGCGACATGAGCGTCCCATGCCACTATGTCACCATATATAGGTTTACAAATAAAACCGCAAAGTCACGTATTTGGAAATTGGATTTCCGTCTATGAACCGAGGCCAAAGATAGTCCTCAACCGATTCGAGACGCTCTAGCCCGCCCCTCAGGATCAGAGCTCGAGTGACCCTTGGATCGTCAGGGCCGGTCCACACGGAGTGGATTATTATGCCTGAACAATACGTCTCCCCACCCTATGGGGTGTAAGTCTGGTCCGTCAGCCGACCAGAATGCATTCGGCCGAAACCGATATAACCGAGGCGCCTCGCAACCGCAACAACCACATAAGTCAAACTCGTCAGGGCGTGTAAAACCACTGACGCCACTTCTAGCTAGAAAGAAACGCAAGTCCTCCCTGAGGTCCGTCTCCCGTTTTTGGTTCATACCGGGTGTGAAACACGCGAGGTAAACGTTACACAAAGCTACGCCACAAAGGCCGTGCTTTGATCATCACCACAAGACTTTGCTTTTCAACAGAAGCCTTGATCATTTGCATCTTAGCATGCCACACAGGCAAACCATCCTATGCAACCGATATCAGTCACACAGAATGAAATCCGATGTCAGACACACAGTCCATTTACAAGTCCGTTCTGGGTCTGAACGAAACCGGAGGCACCTAGTACCTCGCATATCCATCGATCTCCAAGTACGTCTGGACGATCACCAACTGTTTCCATCTTCTTGGGTGTACAGCCCAATCAAGATCATCAGTTATCACCCAAACGACGTGAAGACCTCCGGTCTTCGACCATCGTTTTCATCTTCGACTTATCGTCGTATCGATTATTCAGAATGGGATAAACCCGGACTTCCCGAATAACTCGCGTATATTTTATAAAAGTGTTACACAAACACAACATACGCCTCATTCCAATTCATTAGTCACTAACCGTAAATTAATCAAGAGAATAATTCCCCAAATATTAACCCCGAAGGCCGAAACCAACATCAGATCAATATCCAGAAAACCCTTCTGCTTGGCTAACCGACAGTTAGTTTCTAAATTTCACGTTCAAATCTAATTAAAGATTTAACTATCGCCTGGAGCAAAACTGGTGATACTCCATTCTCGATCTTTTCAATCTAATTAAAGATTCATTAAAACTCCACTTAGTTTTAATCTGTGACTGGGTTAAAGAATCAGTGTCATTTAAAAACACGGTTCACGATAAACCCAAAGTCACATCCCATTAATTATCGGGTTAAAGAACAAGTGTTATTTAAAACACTGTTCACGATAAACCCAAAAATCAATATCCATTCAATTCCAATTAAATATTATTTAATTGGTGCACTTCATTAAATCTAAATCAAAAGATTTAATCTTTTCTCAACTGGGTTCAAGAACAGTGTTAGTGAAGACACCATTCACGACAAACCCAAATCACATTCATTAATTATCGGGTTAAAGAACAAGTGTTATTTAAAACACTGTTCACGATAAACCCAAAAATCAATATCAATTCAATTCCAATTAAATATCATTTAATTGGTACACTTCATTAAATCTAAATAAAAAGATTTAATCTTTTCTCAACTGGGTTCAAGAACAGTGTTAGTGAAGACACCATTCACGACAAACCCAAATCACATTCATTAATTATCGGGTTAAAGAACAAGTGTTATTTAGAACACTGTTCACGATAAACCCAAAAATCAATATCAATTCAATTCCAATTAAATATTATTTAATTGGTACACTTCATTAAATCTAAATAAAAAGATTTAATCTTTTCTCAACTGGGTTCAAGAACAGTGTTAGTAAAGACACCATTCACGACAAACCCAAATCACATTCGATATTCAATACAAGGCTCTGAATAGAAAATATATCGGCTTATATTCAATATCGAATTCTACGACTAACAAATGTCGTATTGGAAATAACGATACAAATATATATCTTTCAAATTTCCATAACAACACCTGTAATATCACGAATTCCAACATCGAAATATTCCGAAGACAATTTCGATTCAAATCCACTCCAATGCAATCATTGGAATTTTGGTTACTTTTAAAACCCTTTTCGAATTCAATTTATTTATTTAAAAATAAATAGAATTGTAATTCTAGTTCAAAACTAGTTCATTTCGATAAAAATCTATTTTTATCTTTTCAAATATGGAGTTTTTCATCCCAAACTTTCACAAATCATTTCTTATGATTTTACACAAATTATTACTATTTTTAATAATTTTATCAAGGCCCGTACAGTCGATTTCCAACAATGGCCATCGAACTGCACTTACAGCGACCTTTTTCCAATTTGATTTGGACGTATCTCCAAATCCAACCGTTAGATTTCAAATTTCTAACATTCGTTAGAAAGCTCTTTTCGATACGAACCCAACGGTTCCGGTTTTAGGAGAATCCGACGGTCGGATCTCCCGTAATGTCCGTTTGAAATAAATGGTCGAAATTTACGAACTGCCGCGGCGCGGCGCGTTCTATTCAGGCCATTATATTATATATATAATATATATAATATATATTTCGTCGATTCTATTTAAAACGAATTATATAAATAGTTTTAAATTCGTTTCAAAAGCAATTTCAACTTCCTTTTCAATTCAAATCAAAATTGAATTCTTCTTTATAAATTCGTTTTAAAATCCATTTCTATTCAATTCAAATTTCAATTCAATTTGAATTTATTTCACTTCGCTTTCAATTCGATTCGAATTCGTTTTCAATTCAATTCGTTTCGAAATCGTTTTCAATTCAATTCATTTCGAAATCGTTTTCAATTCAATTCATTTCGAAATCGTTTTCAATTCAATTCATTTCGAAATCGTTTTCAATTCAATTCATTTCGAAATCGTTTTCAGTTCAATTCATTTCGAAATCGTTTTCAGTTCAATTCATTTCAAAATATTCGATTTCGAAATCACTTTTCAATATTCATTTTAAAATGAATAAAATCGATATAAATATCGTTCACGTCAAAATGGCGTCAATCTAATCCTCACGGCTTCACATATTTCTATTTTCAAATATTCTATTTCAAATATTTCTATTTCAAATATTTCTATTTCAAATATTTCTTTTTTCGAAACTGGAATGAGGCCCAATCAATTACCATATAATGTTAATTATATGGATTTTCTACAACACATGTATATATCAACAACGATGAATAATCAATCATCAACCAAAGTGCACTACACTGTATAAGCATCAAATATAGACATTTAACGCTTACAGCAGCTTGTCAATCAATCGATCGACATATTTAATCAATCAGGATGAGTGAACTTCAAATTTCATCCTAACACCCGTGTGGGGTTTCAAACAATCAAACACATATTTTATTTGTGCAGTTAGGCGATGTGTAAAATTTATCGACCCAATCAACGTCATTCAAATAGGTGTACATAAACAAACCGTCTGGTTTGTAAATGAATATTTATTTATTCACATTCACGTTAAAAATTATATTTTTAACGATAACACATTTTATTTTAACATATGAATTTCTATTCAGTTCATTCGTTAAATAAAATGCTATTTTTATTTTTCTAACTTATTTTAGAAAATTTCGGCGGCATAACGGCACGATACTAGAAACGGGACAAGGCCTAGCCTTATCCCCGGTCTAGTGAAGGCCCACGCCATTCACACATCAATCAAATCACTCTCGTTATGCAAACCACAAAATTTGGAGTAAGAGTCTAACCTAGTCTTACTCCTTCGCCTTATAACGGCGCACGTCTAATCCTAACCAATTTATCGATTCGATTTTTCACACCACAAACCACATTCAAACCAATATCTCAATCAATCACCAAACATCCAAACAAACAAGTCCATGGTATATGGACGGGTGTCGGGTGCTTCTAAGCACCGTCTGCATCCTAGTATATATATATAACTAGAAAAATAAATTGAAAGGTGAGAAATTCTCACATATAGCTATCCTAGCTCCACGGCTCTCCATTTGCAGAAGTCTTCATCGCTATCGCATCTTCGGCATCTTTATTGCCCGTAGCCACTACATATGTAAAAATCGAATTTTTAGTTCAAAGTTCAATATATAAAAATCGAATTTTTAGTTCAAAGTTCAATATATAAAAATCGAATTTTTAGTTCAAAGTTCAATATATAAAAATCGAATTTTTAGTTCAAAGTTCAATATATAAAAATTGAATTTTTAGTTCAAAGTTCAATATATAAAAATCGAATTTTTAGTTCAAAGTTCAATATATAAAAATCGAATTTTTAGTTCAAAGTTCAATATATAAAAATCGAATTTTTAGTTCAAAGTTCAATATATAAAAATCGAATTTTTAGTTCAAAGTTCAATATATAAAAATCGAATTTTTAGTTCAAAGTTCAATATATAAAAATCGAATTTTTAGTTCAAAGTTCAATATATAAAAATCGAATTTTTAGTTCAAAGTTCAATATATAAAAATCGAATTTTTAGTTCAAAGTTCAATATATAAAAATCGAATTTTTAGTTCAAAGTTCAATATATAAAAATCGAATTTTTAGTTCAAAGTTCAATATATAAAAATCATATTTTTCTATCGAAGTTCAATATGTAAAAATTCTATTTTTCTATCGAAGTTCAATATGTAAAAAAGAAAAAAATTGAATTTTTACTACTATGTTATATAGATAAAAATTATATTTTTATCACGCTATTTTCTATATGAAGATTTCCCTTTTCTAAAATAAAGATTTCACCTTTATAAAAATCTCATTTTTATTTTTTTTCTACACATATAAAGATGATATTTTTAATCTTCCTATCATGTAAAAATTATATTTTTAATCCTCTACCTAACCAAAAATCATATTTTTACATCATCTATATAGTAAAGACTATATTTTTAATACTTTAAAAATATAAAAATCATATTTTTACTACTTTAAAAATATAAAAATCATATTTTTAATTTTTCTATATAGTAAAGATTATATTTTTAATACTTTAAAAATATAAAAATCATATTTTTATCACTTTAAAAATATAAAGATCATACCTTTATCTTTCTACAATGTAAAAGATTATATTTTCTTACTTTACAACCTAAAATAAAAATTAGTTTTAAAGTAAATAAATAAAATAAAAAAAATAAAAAAAAAACAGTTTTCAAAATAAAGAAAATTCAGTTTTTTTTTAAAAATAAAAATCAGTTTTTACTCCCTATTAAAATTCAGTTTTAATACTTAATTAAAATTCAGTTTCTTACTGTTTATTTAAAATTAAAATAAAGGAAATAAAATAAATAAAAAAAAACAAACTTACAGAGGAGGGGGGGGAAAGATGGCGGCGGCAGGAGGAAGAAGAAAAGCGGCGGCGGCGGCTTCAGGGGGGGGCTTGATCGGGAGGGCGGCGCGACTGCCTGAGGGGGGGATGGTTTGATCGCGCGGCGGCGCGACTGCTGAGGGGGGGGGGTTTCGATCGGAGGTCGGAGGTCGTGGGGGCTGTTTGTCGGCGGAGGCGGTCTGAACGGGGGGGGGGGGGCGATCGCGATTTACTGCTAGGGTTTTTTTTTTTTTTTTTTCTTCTTTCTATTTTCTGATAACTGAAACGGGGGGGGCCAGACGGTTAAAGGGGGAGGAGATAGGATTTTAAGATTTTTTTTTTTTATTTAATTAATTAATTTACCACTAAAAAGCAACTTTTATTTACGACCTCTAAACGAGGCCCACCGCCTGTCGTTCATAGCGTTTTACCCCCATTCCGAACACAATGGGATATGTATCGCTAGCTGATTTGACCGTTTCGATCAGTTTCCTTTGAATTTACATTTAAATCTCTATATTGAATTTTAAACGTACATTTCAAACTACCGGGGTCACATACTAACTAGAAAAATTTCAGAAAAATATTTTCTAGCTTCGTATTGACGATACGGTCCTAACAAAACTAGTTTCGTCGAATTCTGAGTCCGTTGGAAAAATGGCCAATTTCCAGTCGATTAAAATCAACTGAAATGGTCAAAACACGTTTTCCTTTACCACGCTCACACATTGATTCGAAAAATTATGAAATTTGAAACATAGCAATAACTTCACATCTCGGACCCAACAAAACTGGTTTCGTCGAAATCCGAGGTCGTTTGCAAAACGGCTATTTTTAAGGGCTATATATTATATAAAATATATATAAATTCCACAGCGACTATTCTAAATTTTCTACTGGACATATCTTATCATTTCTAAAGTGAAATCTCAGTTTGTCAACTTCGTTACAAAGATATAGTTATACAGATTCAAATATTTCTTGTTTCGTTCAATTCTGACTTATATTGAATTCTGTATATTCATTTGAAATTAGAAATCGAATTTTCGAACTACCGCGCCATTTTCAATTCCTTTTATAATTATATATAATTATTTATATTCTAACGACGACGCGTATAATATATACGTTCGAATTATATTCAAAATAAATTTCTCGTCGATATTATTTAAAATAATTCATTTTAAATAATCAAAATCCGCTAAAATTGCCAAAATAAAAATTTTAAACTGGCCCAGATTTTCCGGGTTGTTACAATAATTCTGTCCACATACGAGCTGTTATGAACAGAAAAAAAACACCAGTGAGACGAGCAATGTCCCATGATCCCAAAAATATAATAATATCGGTAGGTGGACTCATATTTTGAAACTTCAAAATGTTGAATACAGGGTGCGAAATACTCCAAATGAAAAGTCACTTATTAAATTAATTAAAAATTACAGTAAAATTCTAAAATTTAAATTATCACTATTTCCCAAAAGAACCTTGTTTAAATTCAAACCCGATCTTTAGTTATATCGAATAAACCGTTATGGTCGATAAACGATTCCATAGCGACTTTTCTGAAATTTGATTTGGACATATCCCAAAATCTACACGACGAAATCCCGATCTTTCTCTTCCACTAGAAAGATATACTCCACCAGCTCCACATGTCTCTTGTTTCACAGAAATTCGATTTAAAACGGCTTCTGTACATTCAGTTGAAGTTCGAATCGCCAATTTACGAACTGCACTGCCATTTCAAGCTGTTTATAATTATATTATAAACTATATGTTCTACTGTCGACGATTGAATATATTCGTTATTCAAATTCAATTCCAAGCTGAATTAAACATCACAGATGATCCGGTTCACACCATATCGTCATTTCGGCCAATTCTGTTTATTTCAGAATTAAATATATTATTTAATTTATTATTTTAATTTAATATTCATCATTGTTTAATTCCACGACCATTTAATTCACTATACTACCATTTATATAATTAAATAAATTAATTATAATACCTCTGCCAATGCGGGTCATTACATATGCTTTCTGTTTATGTTGTTCCTGTTAGAGTTTTGTTTGATACCGGAGCTTCCAGTTCTTTCATATCTAGTGACCTGGTAGATACGTTGGGATTGGAGCCCGAGATTGTCGATAGACCTTTAGTAGTGACGAACCCGATTGGTGGTTCGACTAACCTTAGCATGGTTTGTCATAATGTGGTCTTATCGAGTCATGGATGCATGTTTGTGATTGCTTTGTTTTGGGCTTTACTGGGTTTGGCATTATTTTGGGAGTCGATTGGCTCCAAAGATACGGGGTGGTGGTAGACTGTGAGGGCTTTTTGGTGACAGCTAGAGCGGATGATGGGCAGAGGGTAGTGTTTGGTGGTCTACCTAGTGATTGGGTAATGGCTAGTTTTCTAAATTCCCTCGACATCCCACATGGTGAGTTGTCAGGTTTGTCCGTGGTCGGCCAGTATCTGGACGTCTTCGAAGAAGTGTCTGTGGTAACAAGATGTATCGAGACACGAAGCAGACATACTACTAGGAAGGGGTGAAAAGAGACGTTGGGAAAATTATATCCAAATGCATGAATTGCCAGCTAGTTAAAGCTGAGCAAAAGAAGCCTAGTGGTTTGTTACACCCATTAGAAATACCAGAATGGAAATGGGAACAAGTCTCAATGGATTTCATTGATAGATTACCAAGAACTAGATCGGGCCATGATAGCATCTGGGTGATTATGGACCGATTGACCAAAAGTGCAAAATTATTCCCGTCAAGTCAAACAGGACGGCAACTAAGTTAGCTGAACTATATGTAAAGTGGGTAGTGAGATTTCATGGAATACCCAAAGGCATTGTGAGTGACCGAGATCCGTTGTTCACTAGTGGATTTTGGAAGAGCTAACAGGAGGCGTTAGGATCAGAATTACATCTCAGTACCGCGTATCATCCTCAAACCGACGGTCAAACAGAGAGGGTGAATCGTATATTAGAAGACCTCTTGAGAGCCTGTGTATTGGATTTTGGTGGATCATGGGATGACCATTTGCATCTAGCAGAGTTTGCATATAATAATAGTTACCAATCCAATATTGGTATGGCTCCATTTGAAGCTTTGTACGGAAGACCGTGCAACTCACCGTCATGTTGGTTAGAAACTGGTGAGAAGTTTGTGCTTGGACCAGATGTGATAAGAGAAACTTCAGCTAAGATTAAGATCATTCAACAACGAATGAAGGCTGCCCAAGATAGGCAGAAGAGTTATGCTGATAAGTGGAGAAGAGAATTAAAGTTCTCCATTGGGGACTTGGTGTTTGTCAAGATTTCTCCGTTGAAGAGCGTGATATGATTTGGCAGGAGAGGCAAGTTAGCACCAAGATTTGTTGGTCCATTTCCAGTTCTTGAGCAAATTGGAAATTTGGCGTATAAAGTTGAATTACCAGACAAGATGGCAAGAGTTCATAACGTATTTCATGTTTCCCAGTTAAGGAAGTTCGTACACGACCCAGATGTGACTATTTCACCTGATCAGTTGGATGATATCGAAGTTGAACCCGAGGCGGTTGGAAACCGCAAGCCTATGCGTATTGTTGGGAACGATACGAAGCAACTTCGAAGGAAAGCGGTGGATCTAGTCAAAGTTCAGTGGGGGCGAGAATGAGAATGACTGTACTTGGGAGACAGAGGAGAGCATTAGGAAGACATATCCAGAACTCTTTGCCTAGTAAGATTTTAGTTTCGATTTAGTTTTTTCGCATGCTAGGATAGTTGGTTTTATATGTTTTGCATGTTTGATTATTGTAAATGATTGATAGGCATGCGGGATCCTTTGTATGTTTTGGGTTAAGGAATTTCGGGGACGAAATTTCTTAAGGGGGGGGGGGGGGGAGGGGGGTGAGAGTGTAACGACCCGCATTCTACGCATCGAAGGAACGTAGAATATTTATTTCTTTCACATGCGAAGTCGTGTGGTCATGTAATTAGCCGATTTTTAAATGACCGTTTTGCCCCTAGCTGATCTTGTTTTGACCATAACTTTTGACTGGAAAGGAATTTTGACCTAAAACCACTTCCATTGGCTCCGGATGATGGTTTACAATTCCGTAGAGTGGTCACATTTGCCAAACGGACTTACCGTTTGGGAGATATGGCCGAAACAAGGTTTGAAAGGCGAAAAAACTACTTAACCGGGCCTAACTTGGGTGGTTAGTGAGTGGACCCATAACCCATTTAGGGATTAGGGATGTATAGGGGCTGATTAGGGTAAGAAAAAATTTCTTTCAACCGCCACTTTCATTCTTGGAACCCTAGCAATGGCCTCCAACACCCAAATCAACTTCTAATCACTTTCTAATCAAGTTTTGGCTTAATCAACATCAAATCAAGGCGGTTTAGCACACAAATCGAGGTAGAGCTGCTGTGTTGTATTGGTATTCGCGCCCAAACAATAGAGTTTCGGTTCTAAAGGTTTTATATGTGGCTAAGGTGAGTGATTTGCATTATTTTTCACTAATTACGGTTAATTAGGGTGATTAGTGTTAATTAGCGAATTTATGCATAAATAAATTCTGGAAAAATGTTTAGAAATTCCTAAATATTATTTTAGACCTTTGTTAGAAATTTGGGTTAATTTGGTTAAGTTTTGCTAATTGTATGCTTAAACATGATTAAGAGGGATTAAGGGGAAAATATGGGTTTTTGGGCATGTTTGACCTATTTTACCATGTTAGATTGTTGTTTTGGTGTTTGTGGTTGATGTTATATGTTGCTATGACTGTTTGGTATGAATCGTGATTGTTTAGAATAGTTAGAATGGTCGAAAACGTCGTCGAGTGGCATATAAACGGTCGCTGGAAGTTGCAGGAAAAGTGCAGGATGTGACCCAAACCGGAGCAGATCGGATGGGGAGGCCCGAACCGAACCGATTGTGAAGCCTTTCCCCCACGAACCGCTTATATAACTCCGTCCCGAACCGCCTATGTATCTCCGACCCGAACCGCTTATATAACTCCGACCCGACCCGGAGAGAAGACGAGAACTTGAGCTGCTTGAACTACAAACGGAGACCACGAACCGATGCCTGGAGGAGCCACGAGCTAGTGGAAGTGTGCAACCCGAACCGAACCGGAGTTGGAGGCCACAAGCCGAACCGATCCGATGCTTACAGAGGAGTATTCGAACCGAGCCACTTCAGGCAGTCCGATCCGAAGAAAAATTGAGAGGGAAGACCGAACCGATCCGGTGATGACCAAAAACCCGAGATGCAAAGGAAGTCCAAATGAGTAGTTTTGACTCGGGATCTAGATGGGAACTAACGAGTGAACTTCATGATTGGGCTTTGCTGCGGGACGTGTGCTAAGGGGTTGTCGATGTCTATAACTTTGGATCACTATGTGTAGGGGGTACGTGAACGGATTCAGGGCCACAATGGCCTAGGTACGACTAAAAGTGTGACGGCCCGCCCCGCACCAGCTTGCATTTCCTCCGAAGGTGCGCTGTACACATGCCCAATTTGCACGGAACGGTCGCCAAAGAAAGGAAAGAAGAGAATGAACTAACAAGGAACCTGTAGAATGTCTCACAGCGCATGGAACAAAATATAATAATAACATAATCTTGACATAAAACAAGCGAGATAGTGCATAAGCTGAAAAACTAAACCAACATAGCAGCGGAAATCCAAATACAGCTTATGATCCAATATCATTATTACAACTTTAAACTGTCTCTAAAGCAAAAGAAAGCTAAAGTAGAAGATGCACTACTAATGCCCAAGCAGTGACCTTCAACAACACAGGGAGAATACTATATATATCATACGTGGAAGCCTCCTGCTTGTCTCCGGATCAGCTACTCGTGCATACCCAGCTAACCTGTCTCTAGTCTGCTCGTGAGAGCACCCAGAGTAATAAGAAGAGACATAAAACTCTGGGTCAGAAAAAAAGTCTGGTATGAGCGATAAGCAGCTAAACAGAACAATAACAGGTATACTAAACCATACCTGAACCTGGACCTGCAACCAAAGAGTTAGCACTACATACCATACAATATGCTAAGGTGCCACTAAACAGATGGTGTAAAGATAACGGGGTTGGGGGTGTGTATGTCATAATGAAGGCAACAAATTAACCATAACAACCATCCTCACATCTCTCGCTCAGTGCGTAAAGCATACGATGTCCACCACTGTCAATCACTAGACCCATCGAAGTAGTGACGGAGTTTGACTTGTACAACTACTGGTACTACCAAGCTTACCACATGGAGTCATGACCAAATCTTTACAAATGACCCCACTTCATTGGTCTACTAGCTCTTTAGTCGTACCTAGGCCACTGTGGCTCTGAATCTGCTCACGTACTCTCCCTACACATAGTGATCCAAAGTTACAGACATCGACAACCCCTTAGCACACGTCCCGCAGCAAAGCCCAATCATGAAGCTCACTCATTGGTTCCCAACTGGATCTTGAGTCAAAGCTCCTCATTTGGACTTCCTTTGCATCTCGGGTTTTGGTCGAATTGGAGTTGGTCTTCAAAAGAGTCGGCGCATAGTAGTAATAGCACACGTATGGTTCGGTTCGGTGTCCCCCTTTTAGCTTGGTTCGGTTCGGTGTTCTCTTGCTCCATCGGTTCGGTTCGGTGTTCCCCTGCTCCATCGGTTCGGTTCGGTGTTCCCCTTCTAGCTTGGTTCGGTTCGGTGTTTGTTCCCTCCTAGATGTCCCGATCCGATCCGGTGCTTCGCTCCAACTTCAGCTCCAAGCTTGGTCCTCCAATCCGATCCCTATGCCCTTGCCTCCGATCCGATCCCTGTTGGTCTCTCCGATTCGGTCCCCGTTGGTCTCTCCGATCCTATCCCCTGCTCAACTCCAATTCTAAACAAATAGCCTTCCTTCTCGCCAAGTCTCCTTTAGTGCGAGGTTCCTATCCAGTTCGGTTTCTCTGCCCAGTCCACCATCCGATCCGAGCCTTCTATCCCGATCCGATCCGAAACCCTGCACATTTTCTTGCAACCTTTCCAGCAGCTGTTTTACGCTATTCGACGACATTCTCGACCAATCTAGCACTTCTAGACAATCATAAAACATACCATATAGTCATAGTAACATGTACAATCAATCATAAACACTAAAACAACAACCATAGCATGTAAAAATGGATCAAACATACCCAAAATCCCATATTTTCCCTTAAGCATGTTTAGGCAAAGCTAATGATATGATTAGCAAAACTTAATCAAGTCAAACCAAATTTCTAACAGAGGTCTAAAACATTATTTTCGAATTTATAAATATTTTTCCAAAATTTATTAGTGTATAAATTCGCTAATCTTCACTAATTACCCTTAATTAACCGTAATTAGTGCCAAAACAATGCTAATCACTCACCTTGGCCACAAATAAAATTCTCAGAACTGAAACCTCGCTGATTTGGGCAAATACTGATGTCTAACAGCAGCTCTAATACTGATTTGGTGAAGATCTTCTTTGATTTGATGTAGATTAAGCCAAAACTTGATTAGAAAGTGATTAGAAGTTGATTTGGGTGTTGGAGGCCATTGCTAGGGTTCCAAGAATGAAAGTGGCGGTTGGAAGAAATGTTTTCTAACCCTAATCAGCCCCTATACATCTCTAATCCTGAAATGGGTCATGGGCCCTCTTGCTAATCACCCTAATCAGGTCCGGTTAAGCTGTTTTTCACCTTCTAAACCTTGTTTCAGCCATATCTCCCAAACAGTCAGTCCGTTTGGCTAATGTGACCAGTCTACGGAAAGGTAAACCATCATCCGGAGCCAATGGAAGTGGTTTCAGGTCAAAATTCCTTTCCAATCAAAATTTATGGCCAAAACAGTACCAGCTAGGGGTAAAATGGTCATTTAAAAATCGGGAAAAATCATGAACATGGGAAATGACCACAATAGTCGTCTCCCAAATTTACATGACCATACGACTTCGTATGTGAAAGAAATAAATGTTCTACGATCCTGCGATGTGTAGAATGCAGGTTGTTACAAAAAGGGCTATAGACCAATGAAGTGGGGTCATTTGTAAAGATTTAGTCATGATTCCATGAGGTAAGCTTGGTGGTAGCAGTAGTTGTACAAGTCGAACTCCGTCACTACTTCGATGGGTCTAGTGATTGACAATGATGGACATCGTATGCTTTACGCACTGAGCGAGAGATGTGAGGATGGTTGCTATGTTTGACTTGTTTTCCATCATTATTGCATGCACACCCCCACCCCCGTATTCTTTACACCATATGTTAGTGGCACCTTAGAGTATTGTGCGGTATGTAGTGCTAACTCTTTGGTTGCAGGTCCAGGTTCAGGTATGGTTTGTATACCTGTTATTGTTCTGTTTGCTGCTTATCGCTCATACCAGACTTTTTGTCTGACCCAGAGTTTTATGTCTTCTTATTACTCTGGGTGCTCTCACGAGCAAACTAGAGACAGGTTAGGAAGTATGCACGAGTAGCTGTACTGGGGACGAGCAAGAGGCTTCCACGTATGATACATATATATAGATATTCTCCCTGTGTTGCTGCGGTCACTACTTTGGGCATTAGTGGTGTACCTTTCTTTCTTTTGTTTAGAGACGATAATTTGGAAAGTTGTAATAAGCTATATTTGGATTTCCGCTACTCTGATGATGATGTTGATGTTGGTTTTAGTTATCAGCTTATGCATTGTCTCGCCTGTTTTATGTCAAGTATATTATTATTATATTTTGTTCCATGCGCTGTGAGACATTCTACAGGTTTTCGATTAGTTCATTCTCTTCTTTCCTTTCTTTGGCAACCGTTCCGTGCTAGTTGGGCATGTGTACAGCGCACTTTCGGTGGAAATGCCGGCTGGTGCGGGGCGGGCCATCACATCGGCATCGCCTTTAATAGGAGCCTCACGCGACGCTGGATATTGCAAATGAGATCGGGAATTGGTCTAAATCGATGTTTCTTTCTCTTGACCATGACCGAACTGTAAGGACGAAGAACCTAAACTCTTGCATGAATTTGAGGAAGATAGGGTGCGATTGGAGATAGGAGACCCTTATCGCTTATCCAGCCGCCAATTTTCATTTCAACTTTTCGAGTACTCGCGACATTATATAATATATATTGAATATAAATAGTTGACTATGTGTAATTAAGTTCTAAGGATTAGGGAGGGAAGATGATGAGGATGCAAAAGAAGGAATCTTGAAAAAGCCATAGTGTATGTAAAACAATTTTTGATGTATATTAGTTTAATATAATTCATCGTATATCTTAAGAGAGCGCAGATGTACCATGTATACTAATTTATTATATTTTTCGTTACATGTGCAACATCACTAATTTTGGTGTAGCATTATTCAAAAAATTTAATTAGATATGTTAAATGTAATGATATTGGGGAATTAAGAAGTAAAATTTGATAACCAGAAGGGTTTGATCTATATTAAATTAGCAAACTAGAGTTTGAAATAAGAGAGAACTTATGGGAGGGACAAAATGGGAATGCTCTTATCTTTCATCCCTTAACACATTACTCTCTCGTATATTTTCTCGTTTTGCACACATAAACTGTGATGGCTCAAAAATTCATACCTTTCGAATTGACTATAAACCACATAAGTTCGATCCAAACGACAAAAATCCTCGAACTTTAACTAAGGTTATATGACTAATAAGAACTAAACAAAACAACATTTCATTATCATTGACAATAACTTTTACATCAAAGTACAAAATTATTATCGGAGTACAATAATAAATACAATGCACATCGAAAATAACTATATCAGAGTGTATCATGTGTACAACGGAAAACATAAACTCTCAGCGGAAGAAATAAAATGCTCTGGACACAGCTTTAGCTTCAATCCAGGACCTGCTCTATAAAATATCAGCAAACCAAAACTACTACGCCGTCCGTGTGGAAAATATGGGCACACAGAGTTTAGGTGGGAAACAATAAACTCCGGATCAATCATTGGACTGGTGTGAGAACTAAACCAGTTATTTACCTTATTTTAAAGTTGGGTAAATCACAGGACCACCATATAACATGGAACAGGTTTTCTCCAAATGAATACCAATCATAAACAACTTGCAATGCTTTTTGAAAATGAAGCTATTATAAGACTCAAGTCCCATCACACAATGCAACACATACCGAAGGAGAGAGTTTTACCTTATAGTAACCAAACATGCCTGATACGCGAAAGTTTCTTTTATTATTACTAGTGCATAGTGTTGAAATCACTTTCGAAAGTAAATGTGTAAATCTTAGCTTGCATAATGCCATATCCCATTATGTTGGCTATTAGGTTACATCTGGAAACGCAAAGCTCGTAGTGGAAGTTGGATTCCAACAATGACCAAGTCAAAAGGATCTACCTTAACCGTTCGGAACAACTTTAGCGGGATGTCCCAGGACTCAACAAATGATCCTTCGTGGCGGTAGAGCCGACTAGCACTAACAAGCTAGTTGGAATATTACCTGGACATAATGTCCCTAGGTCGTAATCGACCATTATCTGAGGTGCCTCGATCTATCATCCACATAAGTAAACTTGCTAGAGCTCCATACCATAGCATCACTTTTTAACTAGAAGGAAACGTATGTCCTTATCTCTATTGTCCATCATCCTGTTTTTGGACATTCACGAGTTGTGAGGCTCTAAGGTCACGTTTCAACACAAAGCTACGCTATATCAGCCATGCTTTGATCATCATCCACAAAGCACTGCTTTCCAACAAAAATCTTTGATCAGCTCAACACTTATCATGCCATATTGTCAATTTGCAACATATAGTCGATGTCTATTAATATATAACCCTCTAAGTACATAAGTCTCAAAGAAGGGTGTTAAGCTAAGTGAATAAATCCTCTGCTACCAACTGAAATATCATTAATATAAACCAATTGGTTATGCTGTAAAATACAATGTCGGACACACATCCATTTACAAGTTCGTTCTGGGTTGTGAACGAAACCGAAGGCACCTTATTTCTGGTCCAACAAATGGAGAGAGACCCTTGCAAATCCGGACAATCACCAAGTACGTTCGGACTACTTCCACTTTTAACCTCGTCTTGGGTGTACCTCCCAATCGAGATATCAACAATAATCCAGACGACGTGAAGATCCCCGGTCTTCAATCATTGTTTTCAATATCTTCAATACTCATCGTATAGTTATTTAGAATGGGTCGAAACCCGGTCTTTCCGAATAGCTAGCGCATCTTTACAAACCATAATTGATATATAAAATATCATGAGTCTCATTTCATTTTAGAATATTCGTTAATCAAATCATTCTTTGCATTAGGAATTACTCCCCTAAATCTTATCCAAGATTTATATTCTTTAAACTCTTGTTTAAATATTTCCTTGGAAATCAGTTCAAAAGATTATAAAATCTTATTTCACAAACCTAACTCAAATCAAGTTTTCTACGCTTTTTTGTGATTAGTGAATCCCACAAAAGGGTAATTTCTCAAATCATTATCTCATTCCCATCATATTCATCCCATGGAGCAAAACTGGTGGTACTACATATCTAATACCCCTCGTATTCTGGTAAGTTTGATTACTACATTCATTTCAAATCCGAATAATGATTTCAATTATCATTACGGGAAAACATGTTTATCCTAAACCCAACCCATTCATGGATCATCATTGATCAGGGTTCATTACTTTATCTTTCCTCAATCATATTTCTCACCCAAAATCATACTTACGATTTCTTAATCTTACCGTTATACGATAAACACACCTATCTTCATTAAGGCGATCTTTACTTTGTTCCCATTATCATTTGTTAGGGAAAACTCTTTCATTAAATCTTTATATTCAAATTAAATAAAGATTTCATTTCAACTTAACTTGGAAAATCATCTTTCCTTTACATGGGTTAAAGAACAAACGTTATTTAAAACATTGTTCATGATAAACCCCAAACCAAGTGATATTAAATACAAGATTTAAGCAGAATTTACATCCACTTATATTTAACACCAATTCTCGTAATCAACGGATACTATAAATGGAATAATGATATAAACATCTTCCAAATTCCTCAAATAGTAAACATCTACACAACGGTAATCAATACCAAATATCTGAAGATCGTTTCTATCCAAATCCATATTCTAATTAATCTTAATTAAAAGATTTCTCAAAACTCTTCTTTCAAATCCAGTAAACCAATATTTGGAAATCTTTAGTTTATATAACTTAAATTCCCAAAACATAGTTTTACCATTTTCAGTCAGTTAGGCTGAAAGCACAAAAATTGAAATATAGTTCGAAACTTCATATTTCTTTCTCAAATATATTTAAAATCACTTATTATGATTTATCATAATTTTTATATGGCCATTTCGATTGATTTCCAATTACGGACATCGAACCGCATTTACAACGACTGTTTAATTTTTTTATTTAATCATAACTTAAAATTTATAAGTTGAAATCCCAAAAATTCTTTTTTCATTTGAAAGGCGCTATCATTAATATAAAACAAATGCTCCCGGTTTTGGGAAAATCCGATTTAAATTGCATTAGTTATGCTCGTTTGAAGTTCACGGTTGACATTCACGAACTGTCGTTGCACGACACGTTCTATTCAAACCATATTATTATTTAAAATAAAAATCGTCAATACAGTTGGAACATATTTTATAAAACGTTTATAAAATCATTTAAAAGCGATTCCAACTTCAAATTCAATTTTAAATCAAAATTGAATATTCTATATTATTATAATATTAAAATGATATTTTTATAAATATAATATTTTGAAATCCAAACTTTCCTGAAATCCATTATAAAACTAAATACGATTATCGGAACAATCGATTCGAGTTATATACGTGGTTTATATATCTAACTCGAATTCACGTTTGAATTTACTATTCAAAATCTATTTTAAATTAGGATAAGCTATTTCTAATTCAAAACTCTTTCAAATTTATTTCAACCTTTTCAATAGTTGTTTGAAATCATTTCAATTTCATTTCCAAATCGTTTTGGATATAAAAATCCAATTCCCACTTTCACGACTTATTTCACTTAAATGAAAATATATTCATTTAATACTCCAATGGAACTCGACTCGATCAATTCCCAAATAATTTCATATTTGTGGTGTTAATTTGTGTGAACAATAACAATAACAACCACAACAGTTCATCATCCATCAAACAACAGTCATAAGATAAGCGTTAAAATTGTTAACGCTTAAATGTACATAAACAAAATAAATAAAACTGTAATAAGCATCCACCAATTACGAAGCACCCATAACAACCATAAGCAATCAATATAATCGTATAACGATTATAATAACTTTTCGAAAACAATTAAGAAGTTCTCACAGTGATTTTTGATCGTTTCAATAACGATCGCTTTTGAATTAAATTAAACATGGGTTTAATTTAACCTAAAATTACAACTAGCTCCAATCTCGTCCAAATCAGTTTGTATGCATAGCTTGCGTCCATATGATCCCAACGGATCATGTTTCGTCCAATTTAGAGTTCATATGAATAAGATATAGCCGTTCGAACTTTGAATACACTATTACGTCATTAACATTAATTAATAATTAATTAACCTCAATAATCATCTTCCCATTCGATTTCACCATGCACCACCCTCGTTCATCGTTGTTGCGCCGCCTACGGCCACTTCCAGGCAACCGCAACCCCACCTTCGCCTACGCCACTACGAGGTGCCGCTACGCCGACCGCCAACTCGTCGCCATTGCCCTATTTTCCCCCATGACCGAGAATTGGTATTCCCCAAAATTTGATCGCCACAGGCGACCATCAACCATGCCACTACACCGATTGACGCGCCAGCCTCCCCTACCACTGTTGACACCCACGACCATCAACGCCTGTAGCGCAGCCAATCAACAAAACTTTAAAAGCAACACCCCCCTTTGTTCTTCTCCGATCATATCCATGCCATGCCTACCACAAGCCAGTTTCAGGCCAAACCTTCAACCACAAAGTTATAGCCCTCTCTCCTCTCTCCAACTTCCTAGTTGACACCTCCGACAACTCTTCCTCATTTGCACGTTAATCGAGATAAAACAAAATTCATTCCTCCCTATTTCGAGCCAGATTCTGACCACCTCCGACACCCATTTGCCAGCAAATTTTTGTTATAGATAGCTCTCACCAAGTATTCCAATTTCTCAGTTAGTGACTTCCTCCAATTGATGACGGTTGGTGAGTTAAAGATTAAAATAAAAAGGAGGACTTATTTGCAAAATAAGGCTGAAGATATTTGGGGGCTTAGGATTGCTGGTTTGGGGGTGTATTTATAAGGTAGGGTTTGGCTTATAGGTGAAGTTTCATATATTATTTTGATAATTTTTATTTTATCGCTACTTCCGTTCGTCGTTTTAAAATTCACATGGGCACATACGAACTCCGTTCGTGGTGAAAATTGATATGTTGCTATAGTTTGTCATTAGGTCCTAATGAAACTTGTTTCGTCGAAATCTGAGTTCGTTTACTCAAATAACGCTCGTCAAGCTTAAATTATTGATTTATTATACATATGTATTTGCATTGAGCGTTTATATCTCGCATAACCACATACTAACTCCGTTTGTCCTCAAATTTGGAATCTTACAATAATCTATCATAACGGTCCAATAAAATTGGTTTCATCGAAATTCGAGATCGTTTGCAAAATGGCTATTTTTCAATATTCAATTAAATCAATAAAATAAAATTTAATTCCAAAATAGTCAAATCCTCTAAAAAAACAAATTACAATTATCATATATATCCAAACAAAACTTCATATAACTTCAGAATAAACTGTATTGGAAAATTCAAGCTACATCAAATTTAAACTCAGTTGTCCATTTTAAGGTTAATAATACTATAAACATTTATCTTTGCCTTTATTTCACTTCGGTTATGGGAAGTAACCTAATCGTATATGTTTACCTTGATTGTGTTTGGCTTTTTGGTCATTGTTCGGATAAAATAATGATTTATTACATTTGTTTTGAATTAAATTGTTTAGTTTTGGATAAAAACCTATGATTTATGTCTCCAAATGTTTTGAAAATTAGATATGTCATGCTTAACATAATTTTAGAGATGCATTTTAATTTTCATAATTTTCTATATAATTATGAAAAGTTTATGAATTTCCTGAGTAAATTAAATTAATTTTGGATTGTAATTAATTAAATATTGATTTTATATTTGAAATTTTTATATAATGAAGGAAAAGATATCCTCAAATTTATGTGATTTTTGGGGATATTTCCGAGCTAAAAATGAAATATTATTATTTATTATGTCTTGAAAAAGCTTACGAAATGATTAATTAAGCGTATAAACTAATTAATTTGCTCAAACCTTCGGATAGGAGACCCATTTACATGATTTATAAAAGAATGTGTAATTTTTGAGATCCACCAATAAGATTTTTGACACATGAGGAGTCGGTAAAAAAATGGAGATTTATTTTAGAAGAAATTGGTTTTTTTATTACGGTTCAGGGTTCCTATCGTCATCGTTTCTTTCGCATCTGTTTAGGTAAAGTGTAAGATATCAATTCCATTGGCATAGAACGGTGTTCCATACGGCGGAGGACAAAACGATATAAACAATTCAAGTACGTTGTATCGACATAGGCAAGCCACCTATTTTAAAACAAATGCTGACTCCTACCTTTGTTTGAGCGCTTCACTCTAATCCTTCACGTTAATTCTATAAGCAGAGTGACACAAATGTGTCATCGCTCTTTCTTCTGCAATATTTTATAAAGCATTTTAAGGTTGAACCCGAAGGGATGACACTTTATGCACTATGTTATATTCTTTAGGGCTGATACCCTAAATACACTTTGTTTCGATCATCGGAAGATGTAATGACCCGCATTGGCAGAGGTGTTAGAATTAATTTATTTAATTATATAAATGGTGGGTTAGAGAATTTAATGGTTGTGGAATTAAATAATGGTGAATATTTAATTTAAAATAATAAATTAAATAATATATTAAATTCTGAAATAATCAGAATTGGCTGAAATGGCGATATGGTGTGAACCAGATCATCTGTGATATTTAATTCAGCTTGGAATTGAATTTGAATAACGAATATATTCAATCGTCGACAGTTGAACGTATAGTTTATAATATAAATATAATCGAGCTCGAAATGGCGCTGCAGTTCGTAAATTGGCGATTTGAACTTCAACTGAATGTATAGGATTCGTTTTAAGCCGGATTTCTGTGAAACAAGAAACGTGTGGAGCTGGTGGAGTATATCTTTCTAGTGGAAGAGAAAAATCGGGATTTCGTCGTGTAGATTTTGAGATATGTCTAAATCAAATTTCAGAAAAGTCGCTGTGGAATTCCTTTATAATTTGCGACGTTTTATTTACATTATAAAAGGATTTTCGATATAAACTGAATATCGATAAATCTAAATGCTGAAATATCAAACTGCAAATTCTGATATAATATTCTGAAGCTGTATGGTATTCCATTGTGAATATATACGATAATATAAATTTATTATATTTAATTTTATTTTATTTAAATATATTTATATATTTAAATGGGTCATCCAGAGCTTTAAAAATAGCCGGTTTTGCAAACGAAGTCGGAATTCGACGAAACTAATTTTGTTGGATCCGCAATGTCAGACAGTTGTTAGATTTCCAGTTTCGTGATTTTTAGAGTCACTGTGTGGTCGTACTAATTTTTAGAGTGAGAAACAGTCAGTATTTTGACGGTTAAAAATACGCTGTGTGAGCAAACGGAGTCGAAATTCGACGAAACCAGTTTTGTTGGGACCGTAATGTCGAACTCTAGCTACATGTCCAGTTTGGTGAATTTTGGGCATCGTGTGTGGTCACACGGATTTTTAGAATGCTTAAACGAATATAAAAAAGATAAAAATAAAATATCTAAGTCATTTCTAAGGCTAGAATCAGGCCACCCACCATCTCCTACAGCCACACAAGATTTTCATCCTCCTATATAACCAAACACTCCAAGCCACCACTTAGTTTTCTACAGGCTAAAACGAGAGAAAGAAATCCTCAAAAATAAAATCAAATAAATCCTATAAATTAGGAAAAGTATATATTCAGATTCACAAATCATTCCTCTTCAACTTGGTGTGCGATTTATGGAGCTCGACGTCAGTATTTTGGTTACAGGAAAATCACGCTGAAAGCTAGGGTTAAGGTTTGGTTAAGATTTTAGCATCGATCTTTTAAATGGAGTTGTGATTTGTGTTTGTGGTTGGAAGCCGCATCGTTTGTGGGAGTATTGGGATTTTCGGAGATAAAAACCATCGGTACTTGGGGGGGGGGGGGGGGTGAGCAGTTCGATGGAAACTGCTAAGGGGCTTCGAGCTCGTCGATTTTAGGAGGAGGAGGTAGTAGATGTGAAGGGAGGAATTATCATATATTTTGTTTAATTCGAAGTGGAAGAATGGAGGAGTTAGGAGTGGATGTTCGGCCATGGGATTTACCAGTGAAGGAGCGACGGGTTGGTGCTCAAAACAGGAAGAAGAAGGACATGTTTTAAAGGGGTCATTGTTTATCTAATTGGGCCGAAGTGGAAAGGTTAAGCCCAAGTCCTTTTTAAAGAAATTCAAGTTATTTTTCTTAATTAAATTGTATTAACTTGCTTAAGCGATATCTTGGCCATACTGTTTCAGAATCACGAACCGTAAGTTGCGTTGGGATTGTGTGGACAAACACTACACAATGGGACTGACCGCGAGTCAAACCGAGCTTGTTACAATTTATGGCAAAATAAATTGTAACAGCCCGCATTTTACATATCGGAAGATCGTAAAATATTTTTATTTTATTCCTTGAGGGTTGGATCATTCTCATCTTTTGATATATTGCTTATGGGGATGTGTGACATGTCCATAATTTTTACCGATTTTGTTTGTGGCCATTTTACCCCTGTCAGTCTTGTACTGGGCATAACTTTTAACTCAGGTCGAATCAGAGGGTGAGACCTGTGCCATTGGAAAGGAATTGATGATTCCCTTTCCGTAGAGTGGTTACATTAAGGATTTGGTTCAGCGGTTTGGGAGAAATCGCTGTTTTAAGGTTTTTCAGTTGGCTGTTCAGGTTTTGGAAGGCTAATGGGCTGATTTGGAGAAGGACCGTTAGAGGGTAGGTGGAGACTATAAATAGGGGGTAAGGGATATGGAGAAAGGTTGGCATTTTCCATTCTCTTATGGGGAGGCTTTGATCTCCTTCTTCCTCTAACATCTTTGCATCGTTAAAATTCCAAAATCCAAGGAGGGAAATCGAAGATCTACACCATAAGAGGCTAGATCTACATCGTCTCAAGGGCGAATTCATCGGATTGAAGAGTTTGATTTGAAGTGTTCGCTGTCCGGATTGCGTTTTCGGTGCTTTTGTTTAGATTTGGATAATTGGTGAGTGATTTACATCTCTCATTCGGATTCATGCAAGTATATGGGTTTTAGGATGTTAATTTCATCATTTCCATGTTATTTTCCTTAGATCCACATCATGCTAAGTCCATTTTATATATGAATCACCTTAGGATCTGATCTAGATAATTTAAATGGTTAATTTTATGATTTTTCTCAAGATTATGCAAGTTAGATCCGTTTTTATGTTCATATGATTCACTTATCATGTTTTGGGAAATTTATGTGTTTTGATGGAAATTGTTAGATTGATGATATTGTTGGTTGCATAACATGTTTGTGATTGCGTTTGGATGAATCGGATAAGCTGGTTTCGTCGGATTCGTCATTTGGCGAAGTTTTGGTCGAAATCGGAGTCGAATTGGAGATGTGCAGGATTTTGGTCGTCCTGGAGCTGGTCGGTTTAAGCTGGTCGGTCCAGAAGGAGCAGAAGTGTTTCTGGTCGATTTCAGATGGTGGCATTCTGGTCGGTTTTGGAGCTAGTCGGGTCGGTTGAGGAGGTCTGATGGCTCTGGTCGGTCCAGAAGGGTCTGGACTGAGGTAGTCAGTCACGTTATGGCTTGGGGAGCAAGTCAGGGAGCTGGTTGGTTGAAATGGAGGCATCGGGGTCGGTTTTGACTGGTCGTTCTGGAGCAATGTTGGTCGGTTTTGACTGGTCATTCTGGAGCAATTCTAGTCGGTTTTGACTGGGTCTTGGAGCTGGTCGGTTTGATCGGTCCAGAAGGCTGAGGAGGGAGTCTGGTCGGCTCAGGAGGGTCCTGGTCGGTCCAGGAGGAGCAAAGGGAGGTCTGGTCAGCCCAGGGGGTCTGATCGGTCTAGAAGTACCGGAAGAGGTCTGGTCGGTCCAGAATGGGTCTGGTCGGCATTTCTAGTGGGAATTTCTGATCGGACACTTCTAGTGATGACGTAACTTCGAGGTGATTCAAGTAGGAAGACTCGAAGTGATGAACGTGTTCGCTGATCAAGGTGGAACAACGAATGCGGAGACAACTCAAAGGTCGTGAGTTAGTGGATAATGGCTGCTCGAGAAGGTTGCTTGATCTATGAAACATCGTCAAGGTTGGACGATTAGAGATGCGAAGGCCGAGAAGTCATCGTTGTCGTAAGCTCTAGCAGGCTCAAAGCAGGCTCAAAGCAGGCTCAAAGCAGGGGTACGATGGGTATCGTTGAAAGGCCCAAAAGACCGGTAGTTGGTCGAGTACCCTGGGTCTTTCTGGTTGGGGAAAGGCCTAGTGTCAAGGTTGGACATTGCCAAGGTTGGGCATATGGAGTTCATGCTAGAACTGGGGTTATCATTAGCCCTTGACATATGGCAAGGTTGGCCGTCATACGATAATGATGGTTTCGAAGCAGGATTGGCGGTGATAGCCAGAGTCGGTTATGGATGATTGTTTGTTCTGTTTGTACTATCTCACATAGATTATCCAAAGTCGAGGGAGATGTTCTTTGAGTGCTTAAGTGATATTGGTTTAGGCCTCTGGCGAGGGTACTTGAGGAATGTTAAACTCGATTAGGGTTGTCTGTGTGAGACTTATATAATCTGGATGTTATGTGTGTTCTCTATGATTGAATGAGTGTTCTGGTTTCTATGGATGAATGGTTGAAATGCTTGGTGTAAAGGCTATCACTGTCCGATGTGGGGAAGATAAGGTTGAGTTCTTCTCTGGTGATGTGGGTAGATAAGTTGTTCATTTACCCATTCTCATATGCTTTCTTGTTGAAGTTTGTTAGCTGTATTATCGCTCACTAAGACTATTGTCTGACTCAAGGTTTTATGTCTCCTCTTATTACCTTGGGCTGTTCATCTGGTTGTGGATGGGCAGACTAAGTAGCAGGTTACAGGTAATGGAGCTTAGTGATACGAGGAAGCTGAGCGATGACGAGCAGGAGGCTGGCATACCAGTTTTATTCTATCTAGTATTTCTGTTTCCGCTGTTTGAGCTGCATGAGAGTTGTAGTGAGGCCTTATGTACAAACTTGGATATCAGTTGGATAATCTTTCTGGATGTTGAAAGAGTTTCAAAAGTTTGCTATATGATACCTCATTACTATCACCTGTTGTATATGTTCTATTATATTTTATCCTTGCGCTGTGAGTTCTACAACAGGTTTCGATGTGTTCACTTACTATGATGATCGTCCATAGCAACCTGGCACGCCTTTCAGCGCAATATTCCTCTTGTTTAGTGCGGGGTTATGGGCGGTCATCACATTTGGTATCAGAGCTCTGGTCAACGATTTTGGCCAAAGTTCGAAGACGTAATTACGTATGAGAGACGTATTTGTAGATTTCAGTTGGATGTTTACTATATATATTAGTGTATATAGTAGTAGCGGTTGTATCTCTTTAGCAGTTTTTCTTGGAAGTGGCTAATTATTCTAAATTGCAGATTTAGAATGAGTAGACGACCATCAAGACACGCTGCTAGGGGAGCTAATACTAGAGGGGGAAATGGTGGTGAACCAGATTACCCGGCCATGTTTGAAGCCATGGCAGAAGCAATTATGCGAAGGGTACCCGCTCCAGTGGCGGCTACGGTAGATGTAGGTGTGCGAGTTCCTAGGGTAGATTTTGCAAAGATGTGCAAGGACTTTACATCTCTAGGAGGGAAACCATTCAAGGGAACTGAGCCAGTTGAAGAGGTTCAGAGGTGGATGGATTCATGTGTTCGAATCTTTGGAGACTTAGGTATTGAGGATGCAATGAAGAGAAAGCTTGCATCAAGGCAGCTGCAGAGCAGGGCCATGGAATGGTGGAATTCTGTTATACTCGAGACTCCGGAAGAGGAGATTTCATGGGAGCAATTCCAAGCTAAGTTTGAAGCAAAGTTTATCTCCACTGCTCAGAAGTCAGTTCTCTTCAAGAAGTTCGTAGAGTTGAAGCAGAATGGCAGATCGGTTCTTGACTACATTTCTGATTTTGAGGCTTTGTCTAGATATGCTCGTTCATACATTGATACACCCTATCAGAAGAACGAGAAGTTTGTCTTGGGTTTGGATGCTCATATTGGAAAGCCGCTTGTGGACCACCTTGATGATTCATTTGAAAAGATTGTGGAAAAGGCTATTCGTCATGAGAGCTTGTTTCCCAAGGGAGCAAATGTTGTTGCTGCAACCAAGGAGGTTCAGAAACCACAGCAGGGTGATAATAATAAAAAGAGGAAGCAGCAACAACAGAAAGGAAAGGATGGCCAAAAGAAACCCAAGAGTGAGGTGGTTTGCTTTAACTGCCAACAGAAGGGACATTATTCGAATGAGTGTAAGAATCCCAAAGCTGAGAAGAAGTGCTTCAAGTGTGGAAAGCCTGGGCATGAGAAGAAAGATTGTCCGGAATCAGCTAAGGGTAAGCAGATGGTTAAGGCATATGCTTTGGATGCTGTGCCATCTTCTTCAAGAGCTCCTACTGCAGAGGAGAAGGGAAAGGGTGTCATGGTGCAAGGTACTTTTTCCGTTAATGGTGTTTCAGTTCGAGTGTTGTTTGATACTAGAGCATCACATTCATTCATCTGCAATGAGCTTGTGTGTCGCTTGGGTTTGGAACCCGAGATTTGTGATAGACCATTGATCGTGACTAATCCAGTTGGGGGTTCGTCCAGTTTGTGCATGATTTGTCGTGGTCTAGTATTATCGAGTCATGGTTGCTCTTTTATGTGTGATTTCTTTGTTCTTAACTTCGCTGGGTATGGGATCATCTTGGGCATGGATTGGCTCAAGAAGTATGCGGCAAGGGTGAATTGCGAGAAGCTAGAGGTGAGGGTCGGGGATGTGGAAGGGCGAAAGGTGTTGATTAGATGTAAGCGCGAAGACGGGGTCTTCGTGAGTTATCTATATTCGCTTGGGATTCCACAGGAAGACCTGTCATCAGTGCTGATCGCTAATGAGTATGTTGATGTCTTTGACGAGGTCAAAGGGTTGCCGCCGCATCGTGAGATCGAGTTTAGGATCGATTTGGTCGAAGGTGCTAGACCAATTGTTATGCGCCTTAGGCGGATGGCGCCTAGAGAACAGCGAGAGTTGGAGGTGCAAGTTCGTGACCTTTTGGGAAAAGGTTTCATTCGGAGGAGTGTTTCCGAGTGGGGTGCACCAGTCGTGTTTGCAACTAAAGCAGATGGCTCGTTAAGGTTGTGTGTGGACTATCGTGAGCTGAACAAGGTGACTAAGAAGAACAAGTATCCGTTGCCAAGGATTGATGACTTGTTCGATCAGCTTCACGAAGCCAAAGTGTTTTCTCAGATGGATTTGGCAACGGGATTTCACCAGTTGAGAGTAGCGAAGGATAGTGTGCCAAAGACTGCTTTTAGGACACCGTCCGGATTTTTCGAGTGGTTGGTGATGCCATTCGGGTTGACTAACGCATCAGCGTATTTTGTGGATCTTATGAATAGAGTGTTCAGAGATCAGTTGAATAAGTTTGTGCTTGTGTTCGTGGATGATATACTGGTTTACTCCAGAAATGTGGAAGAACATAAGACGCACTTGAGAGTTGTGTTAGAGATCTTGCGAAAGCATCAGCTTAAAGCTAAGTTCTCAAAGTGTCACTTCTGGAAGGATGAAGTGAGGTTCTTAGGTCATGTTGTTTCTGGAAAAGGTATAGCGGTTGACCCCGCTAAAGTTGCAGCAATCCAGGACTGGGATAGACCTAAGAATGCAACGGATGTTCGGAGTTTCCTTGGATTGGCTGGTTATTACCGAAGGTTTATCAAGGATTTCTCTAAGATGGCTGCACCATTAACAGGATTGATGAAGAAGAACCAAGTGTTCGCATGGGATGCGAAGTGTGAACAAGCGTTCGAAATCTTGAAGGAGAGATTGACGAGTGCACCTGTGTTGACCATTCCAAGTGGGAATGAAGAGATGGTGGTATATACTGATGCATGTGGTACTGGACTTGGAGCAGTGCTAATGCAGAAGGATAAAGTAGTGGCTTACGCAAGTCGACAGCTAAAGCCACATGAGAGAAACTATCCAACTCATGATTTGGAGTTGGCAGCGATTGTGTTTGCTCTAAAGATGTGGAGACATTACCTGTTGGGAGTACGATTCGAGTTGTTTACGGATCACAAGTCGTTGAAGTATCTTTTCTCCCAAAAGGATTTGAATCTTCGGCAGCAACGATGGTTAGAGTTTCTGGCATCGTATGATTTTGGGATAGCCTATACTCCTGGCAAAGGCAATGCAGTTGCAGATGCATTGAGTCGAAGACACGCAAGTTTGGGAGCGATGTTTTCGGAATGGAAGGGCCTCGAGTATTTGGCAAGGTTCGAATTCAGGCCAAGGTGTGATGTAACACCCCACGTCCATTAATGTCACTCACAAAGGGAATGCATTAACTTCCATGGAGGTTTTAAGTGAATATAGAATAGTAAAATTACAACAAGACAGATATAAAATAGTACTTGGAAATTCAAAAACTTTATTTCATTGTAGCAGAAGTCAAAACATGTTTGATTACATCATAACACCATATTCAATGTCAAGTACAATATCTATCTTGATAAAACAAGTACATAATCCCATTACATGAATAGCCATTAAAAAGAAAGATAACAAGCTGGACTTTACTTCAGCAGTCCAAGCTTTCCAGAAGATAAGCGATCCAACTAGACTCCACTAGAACTTGGCCCAACCTGCGGACCTGAAGGGAGAAAAAGGATGGAAAAGAGGGGGTCAGACATAAAGTCTGGTGAATATGATAATTCTACAATACTATTACCAAAATAACTGGACTAAGGCATAAGCTGGAAAACAAGAAAATGTCTATGAAGAGCAGATTAAGGACATAGACAATCGCTAAAGGCAACGTTATAGGCGCTCCTAAATACTAAAGGATAAACACTATACTGCACCACACCAGTCACCCTAAAGATTTATCCCACTTAGCTTCACTTAGAAACTTTCCCAATGGCTTTACGTACCCCTAGCTGACTACATAGGTGCCGCCTGCCCCTATCTCCACTAGGTGTACCCTACTTCCCATTATTCGATAGGCTCCCTAACTCGTAGATACCCGTGCTGGCCCCACAGTGGGGTGTATCACTCCCCTAAAGTGGCAACCTGATACAACGGACATGCACGGCTTATACCTACACGATGCAACAACGTCTTACCTACCAGCCCGGGTCCACACACGCATATGAAACCCATTGGACTTGCGTTGCCACCGCTCCCTGTTTTGGCCTCTTATAGTCAAACCCAGTATGCGTGTCCCGTCCTCGACTTGGGTCGAGCCCACAAAGATACGTTTTGGGATACTGGTTGAAATGGGCCCCCACTATTTACCACAAGCATTCCACCTAAGCTTGTCCCCATTAGTCCATCCCACTTAACCCACTTAGTCATGTTCATTTACATGTGTGTTTGGTTAAGTCTAATCGTATTTCAAATGCCTCTAAAGGCAACCACTAGATTCCTCATGCCACCCAAGGCACCTACTTAACCCCCATGTCCCACCTTACATGATTATCTGGTTAAGTATTTCTTAGTTCATTAAGGCCATAACCTCATAAAGACCTCTCACATTAGACTGGCATTTATGGCAGCTGGATTTGCCGGGCGGGTCCGGGCAGTCTTACACCATAAAAGAGTCTAACCTCGTGTCTTTACAACTGTTATGCTTTAGTTTGGGCCTAGGACCTCTCACATTGGGCCGACATTTGTGACTACTGGATTTGCCGGGCGGGTCCGGGCAGGTTTACGTCACAAACGGGTCCAACCTCGTGTCCTAAGCATTGATTAATAATAATCCACTTTCCCCCAATTTTAATAATTCCCTACTTGAATTATTAATTACTTCCTATTTTTAACAATGTCCATAATTGACTCAATTATGGACATCCATTCATGGTATGCAAAATCTTACAAAATTGCACCCAATTTATTAATTCCTAATATTACCCTTACCCCACGTTTGAACGTTTATTCGCAAAATATATGTTAGACTCGAATAGCCTAACTCATAGCATAAAAGAGATTATCATAATAACAACATGTACATGTGACCAAATGAATCATAATAAGGGGTGAAACTTGCATATGTCCAACTTGCATAGATTATACATGTCATGGACCTAAAAGTGTCAACTTGTTCAAAATTCACCTAATATGATCTCAATCAATTTTCATAAACTTACATATGAACATGTGTGAATCAACATCATCTAATTTTTTAACAACATGGTTTTATATGGGTACACCTAACTCAATAGGCAAATTCCCATAATCAAGTTTTATTTAATTATAGTTTCAAGTTTATGGGTACACCTAACCTAATAGGCAAATTCCCATAAACAAGATCCATTTAAATTAAGAAAAAAAAACATAACTTTAAGCATGATCCAACAACATGATTTTTCAACATAATATAGCATGATTTATAACATGGCATAGTATGATAGTATAACATAGCTTGACATGATTCTCAACATAGCACGACATAGCATAAGAGAATTTACAACATAGCATGACATAGCATATATAATTTACATCATACGACAACATAATAACATAATAAGAGATCCACAATATATAGAATTTACAATTACAAATCACATCACTTTCTTGTGATCCATTCATAACTGAGTCAAATTAGTTTGTAATAGTCTTGTGAGAATCATCATACTCACCAACAAAAGAAAAGAATTAGAGAAAGAGAGATCTTTTGATTTGATTTGTGTAGATTTAGTTGTAGATGATTAGGCTTCCTCTTCTTAATTTGTGACGGCTATGCTGAACTCCATGGCAGCAGCATGACGGTAGCTTCTCTATTTTTACAAGTGATTTAGGTCTAGGGTCTACCCACTTATTTATAGATTTTTAGAATTCATTTAGGCCATTGGATTTAACCTAGAAATAACCGCAGCCGTTCAGACAAGATGTGGTTTATCTTGTTGACTCAGCAATGAGTCAGAAGTGACTCAGCAAACACTCATCATATTAATAAACTTCTATTCATGTCATAAATATATATATATTTTCTACAATGTACATATTAGATACATCCCCCTTTACTTATTATTGTTTTTATATACATATTAGATACATCCCCTCTCTCACACACTTATTAATATTTTTATATTCATATTAGATACATCCCCTCTCTTACACAGTTATTAATATTTTTATATTCATATTAGATACATCCCCTCTCTTACACACTTATTAATATTTTTATATTCATATTAGATACATCCCCTCTTCTACACGCTTATTAATATTTTTATATTCATATTAGATACATCCCCTCTTCTACACACTTATTATTATTTTAGCAACTTTAGTGTTAATAGAAAATTCGGGGTGTTACATTCTCCCCTCCTTTTAGGATTTCGTCCCCGAAATCTTCAAGTCTGGAAGAATGTATATCCTACCATCCAAACGTCCATCTACTCATCCATCATACACAGGCATCCATTGTCCTTACTGACTTCTAATGCTTTCATGTTTAAATGCACAGTGTGTGTATATGTCCGTATCTAATGCAAAATCAGGCGGTCCACTGATTCAGTTGACCTCCTTAATGCAAATTATGTAAGTGTCATGAATCCATTATGTATGCAAAAGATCCTAATTTCTTACATACTACTTCTATATGCGTGCACACCCATTCAACCGAATGCAGCATCCATATGATGGTACAACCATTATACATCCATTATACTAAATACATCCATATATATGCAATATGCAATATGAAGTGACTGAGCCGATCTAGTGCCTAAAGCGTGTGTATATATGCATCCACGAGCAACCACTAGCAAACACTTGCATCCATTTTGCATCCATCATACATAACATGTCTCAAACACATGTTTCAACCATAGGATTATCCTAACTAAAGGTCAAAGATACTAATGAGAGGACATACTAAAGATAAGATAAGATAAGCTAAGCGATAAAGGAGAAATTAAAAGACATACCCTCAAAAAGAAAAGGGTACAACGAACGCATCTTCTCTTCTGTCTCCCAAGTTGCGTTGCTCTCATCATCTCCCCATTGCACTTTAACCAGTCTGACCTCTCGATTCCTCAACTTTTTGATCTCCGACCCAAGAATGCATGTAGGAGCTCGTCTAATTGTTGCATCACGCTCTATTTCCACCTCTTTAAGCAAGCTCGGCTCTACCACCTCCGCGGTCTTGTGCAAACACTTCCTCAAATGTGATACATGAAATACGTCGTGTACTCCACTAAGTTTCTCAGGCAACTCCACCCTATATGCCATCTTCCCAATCCTGTTTTTTTACAGGAAACGGCCCTACAAACCTTGGTGCTAATTTCCCCACGGACCCAAAGCGAACAACATTCTGTAACAGAGATACTTTGATAAAAACCATGTCCCCAATGTCAAACTCAAGATCTGTCCTCCTCTTATCAGCATACGATTTCTGCCTATCTTGTGCTGCTTTCATCCTCCTTCGAATCAACTCAATCTTCTCCGAGGTTTCCCTAACCATATCGGGCCCAAGTAGGATTTTATCGGTAGATTCCCACCAATATGTAGGCGAACGGCAAGGCCTTCCATAAAGAGCTTCGAAAGGTGCCATGCCAATACTAGACTGAAAGCTATTATTATATGCGAATTCTACTAACGGAAGGTGCTCTTCCCATGTACCCCCAAAGTCTAGGATACAAAGCCTTAAAAGATCCTCTAGAATGCGATTCACCCTCTCAGTCTGGCCGTCTGTCTGAGGATGATATGCGGTGCTCAAACATAGCTGAGTCCCTACCACCTCTTGTAAACTCTTCCAAAATTCGCTAGTAAAGATGGGGTCACGGTCGCTTACTATACTAGAAGGAATACCGTGCAAACGAACTATCTCCTTAATGTATACAGAAGCCAACCACGGAGCAGTCCTCTTACTTTTCACGGGAATAAAATGGGCGCTTTTAGTAAGTCTATCTACTATAACCCAAATCCCCGTGTTACCCTTCCTTGATCTTGGTAATCCATCCACAAAATCCATTGAGATGCTTTCCCATTTCCATAGTGGAACTTCTAATGGGTGAAGCAACCCACCGGGTTTCTTTTGTTCTGCTTTAACTCGTTGGCACACCAAGCATCTAGCGACGTACTCGGCCACATCCTTTTTCATACCGGCCCAAAAGAAAACCCGCTTCATATCTTTGTACATCTTATCCCCGCCGGGATGAATGGTCATTTTTGAGCGATGAGCATCATCAAGAATGGCCTTCCTTAAGTCTTCGTCTTGTGGTACACAAAGTCTATTATCCCTTCGTAACCAACCCTTATCGTCTAGGGTATACCTACGAAGATGGCTTGACGACTCCCCCCCTTTGAGCTTTTCTACTATCTCAACCAACTGTGGGTCGTCTCGCTGTGCCTCACCAACCCGTCCTAGAAGTGTAGGTCTAACCTCCAAGGATGCTAACAGACCGGGTACTAAGTCAACGGAGGGTCTAAAGTCAAACATAGAGATGAATTCTAAGCTTTGTCGTTCAACAAACAACGGACTCAAGGACAACCTTTTCCTACTTAAGGCGTCTGCCACCACGTTACCCTTGCCCGGGGTATATGCTATTTCAAAATCGTAGGAGGCTAAGAATTCCATCCACTGTTGCTGCCTTAAATTCAAATCCTTCTGAGAGAATAAGTATTTTAATGATTTGTGGTCAGTGAACAGTTCGAATTTCTCACCAAGAAGATAGTGACGCCAAGACTTAAGCGCGAAAACAATTGCGGCTAGCTCTAAGTCATGCGTGGGGTAATTCTTTTCATGAACCCTCAACTGCCTTCCACCATAGGCTATTACTCTTCCCTCTTGCATGAGGACCGCGCCAAGTCCCGTCCCACAAGCATCAGTATAGATGGTAAACGGTTTATTCCCGTCTGGCAGCACTAAGACTGGGGCTGAAGTTAAGGCTCTCTTTAAACGTTGGAACGCATCATCGCAATCTTTGTCCCACGTAAAAACCAGGTTCTTCTTCGTTAACCGTGTTAATGGAGCTGATATTTTTGCGAAGTCTTTGATAAACTTCCTATAATAGCCAGCCAACCCCAAGAAACTTCTTACTTCGGTTGCATTTTTAGGGACCTTCCAATCTTGGATGGCCACCACCTTTGCGGGATCCACTGCTATCCCTTCTTTGGAAACCACGTGCCCTAAGAACCGTACTTCCTTCCTCCAGAAGTGACACTTAGAAAATTTTGTCTTAAGGTTATGTGCTCGAAGGGTTTCCAACACTTCCCTAAGATGTAGGGAGTGCTCTTCTTTATTCTTAGAAAAGACTAAGATGTCATCCACAAAGACTACCACGAATTTGTTAAGGTATTCCCTAAACACCCTACTCATCAAATCAACAAAATATGCAGGGGCGTTTGTCAAACCAAAGGGCATCACTAGCCATTCATAGAATCCGTCAGGAGTCCTAAAAGCAGTCTTATCTATACTATCCTCAGCCACTCTCAGTTGATGAAAGCCAGTGGCTAAGTCCAACTGCGAAAACACTGAGGCGCCAACTAACTGATCAAAGAGATCGTCAATCCTCGGCAGTGGGTGTCGGTTCTTTTTAGTAAGCTTGTTTAGTTCTCTATAGTCCATACAAAGTCTAAGAGACCCATCCGCCTTTGTGGCAAAAACTACTGGAGCACCCCACTCCGATATACTACGTCTTATGAAACCCTTCTCAAGCAACTCCTTTACTTGCTTATTGAGTTCCCTCCTTTCACGAGGAGCCATGTGGCGCACTGGCAAAGATACGGGTTTAGCATTATCCACAAGATAAATTCGAAAGTCTATCTCCCGCTTTGGAGGTAAGCCCTTCACCTCCTCAAACACATCCGGATATTCCCGGACCACTTCTATCGATCGCAGGTTCTCTACAGACGCGTCAAGCGATTCAAGATAACTTAGCATAACGGAATTTATGGGATTACAAAAGATGTCGAGAGCATTACCAAGGCGAGTCACAAGCCTAACTACTCTCCTTTCACAATCAAGAATGGCCCTATTTCTAGACAACCAATCCATTCCTAAAATTAGCCCATAGCCCGTGAAGCCCAATACATAAGCATCACATCTAAATTCAACGCTAAGTATAGAGATTTTCAAATCCAAACATATCATGGTCAAATGAGCCGAACCCCCAATTGGATTTGAAATGACCAAGGGATCCTCTACTAAACTGGTGTTCAAGTGCAGTGATTCAACTAATGATGCAGAGATAAACGAATGAGATGCGCCAGAATCGAATAAGGTACGGACAGGATGATCAAACAGAAAAACTAAGCTTTCAACAGAAATTGTTCTACCTCTTTCTTGCAGCGGTGGGGCCGCAATAGCCTGAACTTGCCCCCTTGCCTGCCCTGGTGCCATAAGAGCCTGCACCTGTCCTCCCGAGGTAGACCCTGCCCTCTGCCCCTTCTTTGGACAGTCCTTCACTAAATGTCCCGCATCTCCACAATGAAAACAACCAGTCTTCTTTTTCTTTCTACAATCTTTGCTGAGATGGCCAGGCGTCCCACAATTGAAGCATTTCTTCTTCCCTTTGCCATTATTGTTTTTACCACCCTTCTTATTTTGCTGTTGGGGTTTCTTCTGATCCCCTTTCTTTTCAACTGCCTTATCCTCATGCATAAGTGCCATTTCTACTAGCTTTTCAAAGGTGGCTCCCATAGGGATGTGGGTCATAGCCAACCATTGCAACGGTTCATTCAAGCCTCTAACGAACCTCAAAGCTTTCTTCTCTGGCGTGTTCACCAACTCCAAGCCAAACCTTGCTAACTGATTAAATTTATTGACATATTCCTTTACTGATGAGCTCCCTTGCTTTAGTGCCAGGAATTTTTCCATATTTAAGTTCTCCTCTGCCCTTGAAAGAAACTTTGCCTCAAACCTTCGTTTGAAATCCGCCCATGAATCAACTGGACGTTCCCCGTTAGTGACCTCCCACCAAAACGAGGCCTCTCCCTTCATTAACCAAGCAGCTAAACGGACTTTCCTCCCATCTTCCACTTCAAAGATATCCAACAATTCCTCAGTCTCCTTAAGCCAATCTCTGGCCTCCACAAACGTCTCAGTCCCTTGAAAAGTTTTTCCTCCCATAGCCTTGAATTCCTTGCACGTCTTTGCAAAAGTGTCAACACGAGGAGGAGGAGGAGGAGGAGGAATGGGTGCAAATAGGGGTGGAGGAGTATCCGCTGGGCCAGCAGTGGTGGCCCTAGCCTCCAAGTATCTCCTAAACCACCCTGGAATCGTCACACCTTCTGGGAGATTAAGATCTTCAGCCATGCTGAAACGAAAAAGGAAAGATTCAAAATGGAGAATTCGAAAGATAAAGATAAGGATGTGGCTATTTGGGATTATGTTTTTCATAAAAACTCTCTTTAAATAACATGTTTTTTTTTTGAAAGCACTTCTTCCAAAAATACTTTAGAAAAAAAAATATTTTTCTAAATTTTTTTTTATCTGTTCTGGTAACCTTATGCTCTGATACCACGTGTAACACCCCACGTCCATTAATGTCACTCACAAAGGGAATGCATTAACTTCCATGGAGGTTTTAAGTGAATATAGAACAGTAAAATTACAACAAGACAGATATAAAATAGTACTTGGAAATTCAAAAACTTTATTTCATTGTAGCAGAAGTCAAAACATGTTTGATTACATCATAACACCATATTCAATGTCAAGTACAATATCTATCTTGATAAAACAAGTACATAATCCCATTACATGAATAGCCATTAAAAAGAAAGATAACAAGCTGGACTTTACTTCAGCAGTCCAAGCTTTCCAGAAGATAAGCGATCCAACTAGACTCCACTAGAACTTGGCCCAACCTGCGGACCTGAAGGGAGAAAAAGGATGGAAAAGAGGGGGTCAGACATAAAGTCTGGTGAATATGATAATTCTACAATACTATTACCAAAATAACTGGACTAAGGCATAAGCTGGAAAACAAGAAAATGTCTATGAAGAGCAGATTAAGGACATAGACAATCGCTAAAGGCAACGTTATAGGCGCTCCTAAATACTAAAGGATAAACACTATACTGCACCACACCAGTCACCCTAAAGATTTATCCCACTTAGCTTCACTTAGAAACTTTCCCAATGGCTTTACGTACCCCTAGCTGACTACATAGGTGCCGCCTGCCCCTATCTCCACTAGGTGTACCCTACTTCCCATTATTCGATAGGCTCCCTAACTCGTAGATACCCGTGCTGGCCCCACAGTGGGGTGTATCACTCCCCTAAAGTGGCAACCTGATACAACGGACATGCACGGCTTATACCTACACGATGCAACAACGTCTTACCTACCAGCCCGGGTCCACACACGCATATGAAACCCGTTGGACTTGCGTTGCCACCGCTCCCTGTTTTGGCCTCTTATAGTCAAACCCAGTATGCGTGTCCCGTCCTCGACTTGGGTCGAGCCCACAAAGATACGTTTTGGGATACTGGTTGAAATGGGCCCCCACTATTTACCACAAGCATTCCACCTAAGCTTGTCCCCATTAGTCCATCCCACTTAACCCACTTAGTCATGTTCATTTACATGTGTGTTTGGTTAAGTCTAATCGTATTTTAAATGCCTCTAAAGGCAACCACCAGATTCCTCATGCCACCCAAGGCACCTACTTAACCCCCATGTCCCACCTTACATGATTATCTGGTTAAGTATTTCTTAGTTCATTAAGGCCATAACCTCATAAAGACCTCTCACATTAGACTGGCATTTATGGCAGCTGGATTTGCCGGGCGGGTCCGGGCAGTCTTACACCATAAAAGAGTCTAACCTCGTGTCTTTACAACTGTTATGCTTTAGTTTGGGCCTAGGACCTCTCACATTGGGCCGACATTTGTGACTACTGGATTTGCCGGGCGGGTCCGGGCAGGTTTACGTCACAAACGGGTCCAACCTCGTGTCCTAAGCATTGATTAATAATAATCCACTTTCCCCCAATTTTAATAATTCCCTACTTGAATTATTAATTACTTCCTATTTTTAACAATGTCCATAATTGACTCAATTATGGACATCCATTCATGGTATGCAAAATCTTACAAAATTGCACCCAATTTATTAATTCCTAATATTACCCCTACCCCACGTTTGAACGTTTATTCGCAAAATATATGTTAGACTCGAATAGCCTAACTCATAGCATAAAAGAGATTATCATAATAACAACATGTAGATGTGACCAAATGAATCATAATAAGGGGTGAAACTTGCATATGTCCAACTTGCATAGATTATACATGTCATGGACCTAAAGGTGTCAACTTGTTCAAAATTCACCTAATATGATCTCAATCAATTTTCATAAACTTACATATGAACATGTGTGAATCAACATCATCTAATTTTTTAACAACATGGTTTTATATGGGTACACCTAACTCAATAGGCAAATTCCCATAATCAAGTTTTATTTAATTATAGTTTCAAGTTTATGGGTCCACCTAACCTAATAGGCAAATTCCCATAAACAAGATCCATTTAAATTAAGAAAAAAAAACATAACTTTAAGCATGATCCAACAACATGATTTTTCAACATAATATAGCATGATTTATAACATGGCATAGTATGATAGTATAACATAGCTTGACATGATTCTCAACATAGCACGACATAGCATAAGAGAATTTACAACATAGCATGACATAGCATATATAATTTACATCATACGACAACATAATAACATAATAAGAGATCCACAATATATAGAATTTACAATTACAAATCACATCACTTTCTTGTGATCCATTCATAACTGAGTCAAATTAGTTTGTAATAGTCTTGTGAGAATCATCATACTCACCAACAAAAGAAAAGAATTAGAGAAAGAGAGATCTTTTGATTTGATTTGTGTAGATTTAGTTGTAGATGATTAGGCTTCCTCTTCTTAATTTGTGACGGCTATGCTGAACTCCATGGCAGCAGCATGACGGTAGCTTCTCTAATTTTACAAGTGATTTAGGTCTAGGGTCTACCCACTTATTTATAGATTTTTAGAATTCATTTAGGCTATTGGATTTAACCTAGAAATAACCGCAGCCGTTCAGACAAGATGGGGTTTATCTTGTTGACTCAGCAATGAGTCAGAAGTGACTCAGCAAACACTCAGCATATTAATAAACTTCTATTCATGTCATAAATATATATATATTTTCTACAATGTACATATTAGATACATCCCCCTTTACTTATTATTGTTTTTATATACATATTAGATACATCCCCTCTCTCACACACTTATTAATATTTTTATATTCATATTAGATACATCCCCTCTCTTACACAGTTATTAATATTTTTATATTCATATTAGATACATCCCCTCTCTTACACACTTATTAATATTTTTATATTCATATTAGATACATCCCCTCTTCTACACACTTATTAATATTTTTATATTCATATTAGATACATCCCCTCTTCTACACACTTATTATTATTTTAGCAACTTTAGTGTTAATAGAAAATTCGGGGTGTTACATGTGAGTTGGAACCTGAAATATTGGCAAGCTTGTCGATAAGGCCTACTCTTATCGAAAGGATTGGCGAGGGCCAAAAGAAAGATGCGAAGCTTGTCGAGTCCATTCAGAAACTGAAACCAGAGGATAAGGAGTTCGAGGTCGACCGAGAATGCTGGCTTCGAAAGCAAGGACGATTAGTTGTTCCTGATGTCAACGGATTGAGGGATGAGGTTCTGAGAGAATGTCATCACTCGAAGCTAATGATTCATCCCGGTGGTAATAAAATGTATCAGGACATGAAGCGAGTCTACTACTGGGAAGGGATGAAAAGAGATATTGGAAAATTCATTTCCAAGTGTATGAACTGTCAGTTAGTGAAAGATGAACAGAAGAAGCCGAGTGGTTTACTTCAGCCATTAGAGGTTCCTACGTGGAAGTGGGAGCAGATATCGATGGATTTTATCGATGGACTACCTAGAACTAGGGCAGAGAATGAAGGGATTTGGGTCATTGTGGATAGTTTGACCAAAAGTGCGATATTTATTCCTGTCAAGACGACTAGGACAGCGTCAAAATTGGCTGAGCTTTATGTGAAATGGATAGTTCGATTCCATGGTGTCTCAAAGAGTATAGTAAGTGACCGGGATCCATTGTTCACGAGTGGATTTTGGAAAAGTTTGCAAGAAGCTTTAGGAACCGAATTGTGTTTAAGTACGGCATATCATCCCCAAACTGATGGTCAGACCGAGAGAGTCAACCGAGTTTTAGAAGATCTCCTGAGGGCTTGTGTCTTAGACTTCGGAGGATCATGGGAGGACCATCTACATCTAGTTGAGTTTTCATATAATAATAGCTACCAGTCGAGTATTGGGATGGCACCATACGAGGCGTTGTATGGAAGGCCATGCAATTCTCCAGCTTCTTGGTTAGAAACTGGAGATAAGTTGGTACTTGGGCCTGAAATGATTAGAGAAACCTCGGATTGTATCGAGATTGTTCGACAACGAATGAAGGCGGCCCAAGATCGCCAGAAAAGTTACGCCGATAAGCGTCGTAAGGATTTGGAATTCGACGAAGGCGATATGGTTTTCGTGAAGATTTCACCATTGAAACATATGGTTCGATTCGGAAGTAAAGGGAAGTTGGCTCCTAGGTTTGTTGGACCGTTTCCGATAGTCGAGCGAATAGGAAAGCTCGCATATAGATTAGGGTTACCCGAGAAGATGTCGAGTATGCATAATGTTTTCCATGTGTCGTTTCTACGGAAGTTTTTGCACGACTCGAATGTGGTGGTATCTCCAGAACAGTATGAAGATTTAGAAGTCGAGACCGCAGTTGCGAAACCTCGTAGGCCACTTCGTGTTGTGGGAAATGATACGAAACAACTTAGGAGGAAGACGGTTAAGCTAGTCAAGGTACAATGGAGTGAAGATGGCGACGATTGTACATGGGAGACGGAAGAGAGCATGAGGGCGACTCATCTAGAACTCTTCGTCGGTAGGACCCTTCGTTATCGTATCTTCGTTGTGTCGTTGTATCTTGTTGTTGTGTGGTAGAATTCCGCGTGCTAGGATAAGGCTATGGATGCATGGCTTGATGGTTGCTAGTTTGGATGACAGAATTGGCTTCACATGGATGATAGGCATGCGGAATTGTTGTGGTTGCTTGGAATTTCGGGGGCGAAATTCTTAAGGGGGGGAGAATGTAACAGCCCACATTTTACGTATCGGAAGATCGTAAAATATTTTTATTTTATTCCCTGAGGGTTGGATCATTCTCATCTTTTGATATATTGCTTATGGGGATGTGTGACATGTCCATAATTTTTACCGATTTTGTTTGTGACCATTTTACCCCTGTCAGTCTTGTACTGGGCATAACTTTTAACTCAGGTCGAATCAGAGGGTGAGACCTGTGCCATTGGAAAGGAATTGATGATTCCCTTTCCGTAGAGTGGTTACATTAAGGATTTGGTTCAGCGGTTTGGGAGAAATCGCTGTTTTAAGGTTTTTCAGTTGGCTGTTCAGGTTTTGGAAGGCTAATGGGCTGATTTGGAGAAGGCCCGTTAGAGGGTAGGTGGAGACTATAAATAGGGGGTAAGGGATATGGAGAAAGGTTGGCATTTTCCATTCTCTTATGGGGAGGCTTTGATCTCCTTCTTCCTCTAACATCTTTGCACCGTTAAAATTCCAAAATCCAAGGAGGGAAATCGAAGATCTACACCATAAGAGGCTAGATCTACATCGTCTCAAGGGAGAATTCATCGGATTGAAGAGTTTGATTCGAAGTTTTCGCTGTCCGGATTGCGTTTTCATTGCTTTTGTTTAGATTTGGATAATTGGTGAGTGATTTACATCTCTCATTCGGATTCATGCAAGTATATGGGTTTTAGGATGTTAATTTCATCATTTCCATGTTATTTTCCTTAGATCCACACCATGCTAAGTCCATTTTATATATGAATCACCTTAGGATCTGATCTAGATAATTTAAATGGTTAATTTTATGATTTTTCTCAAGATTATGCAAGTTAGATCCGTTTTTATGTTCATATGATTCACTTATCATGTTTTGGGAAATTTATGTGTTTTGATGGAAATTGTTAGATTGATGATATTGTTGGTTGCATAACATGTTTGTGATTGCGTTTGGATGAATCGGATAAGCTGGTTTCGTCGGATTCGTCGTTTGGCGAAGTTTTGGTTGAAATCGGAGTCGAATTGGAGATGTGCAGGTTTCTGGTCGTCCTGGAGCTGGTCGGTTTAAGCTGGTCGGTCCAGAAGGAGCAGAAGTGTTTCTGGTCGATTTCAGATGCTGGCATTCTGGTCGGTTTTGGAGCTAGTCGGGTCGGTTGAGGCGGTCTGATGGCTCTGGTCGGTCCAGAAGGGTCTGGACTGAGGTAGTCGGTCACGTTATGGCTTGGGGACCAAGTCAGGGAGCTGGTTGGTTGAAATGGAGGCATCGGGGTCGGTTTTGACTGGTCGTTCTGGAGCAATGCTGGTCGGTTTTGACTGGTCGTTCTGGAGCAATTCTGGTCGGTTTTGACTGGGTCTTGGAGCTGGTCGGTTTGATCGGTCCAGAAGGCTGAGGAGGGAGTCTGGTCGGCTCAGGAGGGTCCTGGTCGGTCCAGGAGGAGCAAAGGGAGGTCTGGTCGGCCCAGGGGGTCTGATCGGTCTAGAAGTACCAGAAGAGGTCTGGTCGGTCCAGAATGGGTCTGGTCGGCATTTCTAGTGGGAATTTCTGATCGGACACTTCTAGTGATGACGTAACTTCGAGGTGATTCAAGTAGGAAGACTCGAAGTGATGAACGTGTTCGCTGATCAAGGTGGAACAACGAATGCGAAGACAACTCAAAGGTCGTGAGTTGGTGGATAATGGCTGCTCGAGAAGGTTGCTTGAGCTATGAAACATCGTCAAGGTTGGACGATTAGAGATGCGAAGGCCGAGAAGTCATCGTTGTCGTAAGCTCTAGCAGGCTCAAAGCAGGGGTACGATGGGTATCGTTGAAAGGCCCAAAAGACCGGTTGTTGGTCGAGTACCCTAGGTCTTTCTGGTTGGGGAAAGGCCTAGTGTCAAGGTTGGACATTGCCAAGGTTGGGCATATGGAGTTCATGCTAGAACTGGGGTTATCATTAGCCCTTGACATATGGCAAGGTTGGCCGTCATACGATAATGATGGTTTCGAAGCAGGATTGGCGGTGATAGCCAGAGTCAGTTATGGATGATTGTTTGTTCTGTTTGTACTATCTCACATAGATTATCCAAAGTCGAGGGAGATGTTCTTTGAGTGCTTAAGTGATATTGGTTTAGACCTCTGGCGAGGGTACTTGAGGAATGTTAAACTCGATTAGGGTTGTCTGTGTGAGACTTATATAATCTGGATGTTATGTGTGTTCTCTATGATTGAATGAGTGTTCTGGTTTCTATGGATGAATGGTTGAAATGCTTGGTGTAAAGGCTATCACTGTCCGATGTGGGGAAGATAAGGTTGAGTTCTTCTCTGGTGATGTGGGTAGATAAGTTGTTCATTTACCCATTCTCATATGCTTTCTTGTTGAAGTTTGTTAGCTGTATTATCGCTCACTAAGACTATTGTCTGACTCAAGGTTTTATGTCTCCTCTTATTACCTTGGGCTGTTCATCCGGTTGTGGATGGACAGACTAAGTAGCAGGTTACAGGTAATGGAGCTTAGTGATACGAGGAAGCTGAGCGATGACGAGCAGGAGGCTGGCGTACTAGTTTTATTCTATCTAGTATTTCTGTTTCCGCTGTTTGAGCTGCTTGAGAGTTGTAGTGAGGCCTTATGTACAAACTTGGATATCAGTTGGATAATCTTTCTGGATGTTGAAAGAGTTTCAAAAGTTTGCTATACGATACCTCATTACTATCACCTGTTGTATATGTTCTATTATATTTTATCCTTGCGCTGTGAGTTCTACAACAGGTTTCGATGTGTTCACTTACTATGATGATCGTCCATAGCAACCTGGCACGCCTTTCAGCGCAATATTCCTCTTGTTTAGTGCAGGGTTATGGGCGGTCGTCACATAAATTGTCCGACTGAATCAAATAACGCAAACCGTTATTAAACGGCTAACGTGCAAATGTGAGTAAATCTCACTAACTCTGAACAGTTTATAATTTGATGTTGTATTTTTAGAACTGTTAGAAATTGTCTGATTTACTGTGTGTTGATTGTTTGATTGAACTGCTAGTCAGTTAGCTAAATTTCTATATTGATTCTGTTTAACAGAATATATCATATGGAACTGAAAGTGATGTTATCTATATTGTTTAACATCTGTGATGCAGGGAAACAAGTTGGAGGAATCCAACTGGATTCCTCAACATTTATTTTACTGTTTTTCATATATTGTGATATATGATGTGTTATATAATCAGTTATGGATTATGTGTGTTGGAATGATGTTGATCATTGTTATTCGATATTGTAAATATCATAAAGACCCTAGGATGTAAAAAGAATTATTTCAATGTATATTGAAATAAAGGGATTTTATAAAATCAACAGATTTTATAAAAAGAAATATTTCGAAAGTAAATAAAAGGGAAAGATGTTTTTAAAACGAATAGAGTTTTATAAAAGGGAAATCATTTGTAAAGTGAAGAACTGTTACTAAAAGTAAATCTTTATAAATGAATAGTTTATTCGAATAAAGTTAAAAGGAGTTAATCGATGTTAGTTAATCGATTAGAGTTAAAGAAAAGGAGTTAATCGATGTTAGTTAATCGATTAGAGTTAAAGAAAAGGAGTAAATCGATGTTAGTTTAATCGATTAGAGTTAAAATAAAATGAGTTAATCTAATATAGTTTATTCGAATAGAAGCAAATGAGTTAATCGAATATAGTTTATTCGAATATAAAGCAAATGAGTTAATCGAATATAGCTTATTCGAATATAAAGCAAATGAGTTAATCGAATGTAGTTATTCGAATAGAAGCAAATGAGTTAATCGAATGTAGTTATTCAAATAGAAGCAAATGAGTTAATCGAATGTAGTTATTCGAATAGAAGCAAATGAGTTGATCGAATATAGTTTATTCGAATAAAAAGCAAATGAGTTAATCGAATGTAGTTATTCGAATAGAAGAAAATGAGTTAATCGAATGTAGTTATTCGAATAGAAGCAAATGAGTTAATCGAATATAGTTTATTCGAATAGAAAGCAAATGAGTTAATCAAATGTAGTTATTCTAATAGACGCAAATGAGTTAATCGAATATAGTTATTCGAATAGAAAGCAAATGAGTTAATCGAATGTAGTTATTCGAATAGAAGCAAATGAGTTAATCGAATATAGTTTATTCGAAGAAAGTAAAAGGAGCTATCGAATATAGTTTATTCGAAAGGAGTTAAGTGAAATGAGTAAATCAATAGTGTTAGTCCAATAGAGTTAATTGATAAGGGTTAATCAAATAGAGTTAAGTGAAAAGAGTCAATCGAATATAGCTATTCGAAGGAGGGTTAAGTAAGGAAGTTTGTAAAGGGATATAAAGTGAACTTTGCCTATTTCAAAGTTAGAAATGTTGTTCAGTTAAGGTCTGAGAGGTAGTTCTACCCCAACTTGATTGGCTTCGTTTTTAACTAAGGAATAGTTAAGGTTCGGTAGTAAAGGAAATGGTTTGAGTTGGCATAGCGATGTTTGTTTAAACATCTGTCTAAGACTGATGAAGAAGCTTTGGAAATGTTTTCCAAATAAGAAACCAGAAATGTTTTCAAATAAAGGAAACAAGAATTGGAAATGTTTTCCAATGGTAATAACATATATTTTCTAAATTTAGAAAATAAGAAATGTTGAATATAGGGAAACAGGAGATGAAAAATGAACTAAGGAGATGAATGTTAAATGATGTTTGATCGATATAATTTCCATTTGGAAATAATATCGTTGTTTGCACACTTGTTTCTATTCGATAGTTAAATCACAGACTATCGAAGTTTTGACCATTTTAACGTTGTTAATATGGAGAGACCGGTTGGATTATTATCCGAAGAACCACTCTGTATTGGCATAAGCGTTGCGAAGAATATATGCTAAAGGAAATTGAAGACGGGGTTATGCAAGGGCTATCCTGTTTACAGAATAGTGCCTTCGGTTCATCCTGTTCCTGGATGACTTGTATGGACGGATGTCTGACAGAGTATTTCCAGACGATCACGTATATTGATTTCTCCAAACGTACCAAGAGTGGAAGCGGAGAAGGAAACTTCTTTTAGCTAACACATAATGTATGGTTGAGGACGTCAATCGGTGATTTCATGGATTTGACGATGTGGCATTCAAAGTGAATTTGGTATGATGATAAAGCGTAGCTTCTAGCCTCACATCCGGTAAATGACAGAAATCGGGCAGGCAACATGGCTAAGTCGGTCGCACCGAATGTAACAACCCGCAAAAATCAGGACCAATTTAAAATTTTTATTTTAGGAAATTTTAACGAATTTTGACAATATAAAATAATTTATTTAAATAATAATGATCACAAATTTGAAATAAATCAGAATTGAGTGAAACAAGAAATATTTAAATCTATTTAATCATATCTTTCTAACGAATCTGAAAAATCAAAATTTCGTTTTAAAAATCAAAAGTTATGGCTAATTCAATTTTCAGAAAGATCGCTGTAGAATATTTATATATAATATATATGGCCTGAAAGGGTACTTTTCACATACGAAGGAATTTGGACTCGAAACCACTTCCATTGAGTCCGGAATGATGTTTCTGCATTTAATAAGTATAAACACTTATATATTTTGAATTTCAGAAATTATTTGTTTAAAAATGTATTTTTAATATTAAATATATAGCCCTTGAAAATAGATATTTTACAAACGACCTCCGTTTTCGACGAAACCACTTTTGTTGGATCCGGAATGTCAAAATATTGTTAAGTTTATTTTTTCATAATTTTTGGAATTAATTTGTGGCCGTGGCAAAAGGATTTCTATTTTGTCAATTTACGGTCAAATTTTAATCGACTTAAAAATAGCTATTTTTTTCAAACAGTCTCAGAATTCGATGAAATTAGTCTCATTGGAACCGTATCGTCATAAGAAAGCTAAAAATATTTTTTTTAGATTTTTCGGAGTCCGTATGTGGCCTCGGCGGATTTTTGATTGTGTCCAAATTAAATAATAAAAAGAATTAATTTTAGTTTCGAAAAATGAGGTCTTAGACAACCTTTTGGGCCTGCGGGACATGGCTAGATGGATCCGGATTAGGGGTTATTGGGTAGGGTAGCTTTTGTTGGACTGGATTCTAAATAATATGAGAGAAATGAGTTTTTTTTGAAAAATCAACAATTACATAATATAAAAAAGAGGAGAACCCTAACTAAATCATTATTCATCTTCTTCAATTAGTAGCCGCCGCCCCCTATTCTCTTCATGGCCGAAAATTCTTGTGCCACTTTCTCCCTCTTCTCTTCAAATTAAATCCTAACTCCTATACCAAATCAAAGAGCATCTTCTCCTCTCCGTTCTCATAAGGTTAGATCTTCTCTGGAGCCACCATCTTCTCCTCTCCATTCTCATAAGTACGGCCGATCCTATTTGAGGAGGAAGAAGGGTAATTATCTTAATTAATTAACTAATTAATTAATTTAAATTATTTTAAAAACTTGTTTTGACCATGACTCGTTCATTTCAACTTAGAATTTGACGATTTCAAAAACATTGGAATCGTAACAGCAAATAGAACGGATTGAGACTGATTGGAACATTTTCTGGACTGTTTGAATCTTTAGATCCGAATTAACGGAAGGTGAGATTTCTTTAATTTAAATTAATTAGTTGATTAATTTATTTATTATATAATATTCGTTCAGATCTGAATTGTATAGTATGTTATGTTGATTTTCTGTTTGATGAGTGTATTGTTGTATTGGTTGTTGTGCGAACTTGGATACGTTTATTTCAGATTTGGTGTTTATTGAATTGAGTTTGATAATCAATTCAATATTCATATTGCGTTGGAAACATATACATAGAAAAAAATTATTTATTTTATTTTTGTGTTCCAACACAAAAATACACATGAGAAAAAAAAGATTGTTTATTTTATTTTTGTGTTCCAACACAAAAATTATACATAGAAAAAAAAAAGATTGTTTATTTTATTTTTTGTGTTCCAACACAAAAGTATACATGAGGAAAAAAATGAGTTTATTTTATTTTTGTGTTCCAACACAAAAATCTACAAGAAAAAATGTTTATTTTATTTTTGTGTTCCAACACAAAAATTTACATGAAAAAAAAAAGTTTACTTTATTTTTGTGTTTCAACACAAAAATCTACATGTATGAAAGATGTTCATTTTATATTTGTGTTTCAACACAAATAACAATATTCAAAAGAAATGTCTAAACATAAAAGTTTAAAAAAAAAATGTCTTTTTATTTATATATTAGCACATACATTTACACAGGAATATGAAATATTTTTATTTTTGTCTTAAACACAAATAAATACTTCGTCATCAAAGTTTTATTTTTATTTTTGTCTTAAACACAAATAAATACTTCATCATCAAAGTTTTATTTTTATTTTTGTCTTAAACACAAATAAATACTTCGTCATCAAAGTTTTATTTTTATTTTTGTCTTAAACACAAATAAATACTTCGTCATCAAAGTTTTATTTTTGTCTTAAACACAAATAAATACTTCGTCATCAAAGTTTTATTTTTATTTTTGTCTTAAACACAAATAAATACTTCGTCATCAAAGTTTTATTTTTATTTTTGTCTTAAACACAAATAAATACTTCGTCATCAAAGTTTTATTTTTATTTTTGTCTTAAACACAAATAAATACTTCGTCATCAAAGTTTTATTTTTATTTTTGTCTTAAACACAAATGAATGCACCGCCATTGAAATTTTATTTTATTTATTTTTACTTGTGTTTCCAACACAAATACATGTACCGTACATCGAAAGTATTTCACTTATGTCCCTAACACAAATATTTACATCGTTAATTGATTAACATTTTGATTTGTGTTTTCAAACAAAAATTTTATATGATGGAAAAGGAAAGTGTATTGTTGCATTCCTTAATGTCAACAAAGTATAGGAACTCATCTCGTTACAATTTGTAATAAAAATTCAATGTAGAAAGAAATAATATATATGATTTTCATTATTTTTGTGTTTGCATGCATATGCAAACGCTTCATAAAAAAAAAAAAAAGATTTACATTTTTGTGTTTACATACATATGCAAACGCTTCATAAAATTAAAACATACATTTTTGTGTTGACATGTATATGAAAACGTTTCTTAAAATTTAAAATTTACATTTTCGTGTTGCAATTAAATGCAAACACTACATGTAAGAGGGAAGAGACAGTTTTATTTTATGATTACATTTTATAAAACAAAAGTAGAAAAAAGAAAAAAAATATCTTTTGTTTGCAATTTTAGATGCAAACAAAAGTAGAGAAAAAAATTATACCTTTTTGTTTGCAATTTTGGAGGCAAACAAAAATAGAAAAAAATATATCTTTTTGTTTGCAATTTTAGATGCAAACAAAAGTAGAGGAAAAATATATCTTTTGGTTGCAATTTTTGATGCAAACGAAACGTAGAAAATACATTTTATTTGCATCCTACCATGCAAATAAAACAAGAAGAAAGAAAAAAAAAATTACATTTTTTTTGTTTACAACTTTTGTTGCAAACAAACAAGAAAATAAAATTTGCATTTTTGGTTTGCAAATTTAGATGCAAACTAATTTATATTTTTTTTATATTATTTGCATTCCATCATGCAAATAAACAAAGAGATAAAACGTCATTTGTTGTTTGCAACCTTAGTTGCAAACAAACAAGACAATAAAAAAAATTACATTTATATTTTGTTTGCAAATTTAGTAGCAAACAAATTTATTAAAAACAAATGTCTCATTTTTGTTGCATGTTTTTAAATGCGAACAAAACATTAAAATAAAGGTTATAATTTTTATTTATTTACTTCACTTGATGTAAATAAACATAAAATAAGAAGTAGTTATTTTATTTACATTTCTTGATGTAGATAAAACTAGAAAATAAATATTACATTTTTATTTGCATTACTCAACGCAAATAAAAACATGAGAATAAAGGATACATTTTCATTTGAAATCCTTAATGCAAATAATTTATGAAATGAAGAGTCGCAATTTTATTTACATTCCTTTAGGTAAATAAACATCAAATTAAAAAGTTGAATCTTTATTTGCATTCTCTATTGCAAATGAAGCATGAAATGAGAAGTTATATTTTTGTTATTGATTGTATTCCCTATTACAAATGGAATTAAAAGATTACATTTTTCTTTTCATTTATTTACAATGAAAGGAATTGAAATAAGTATTATATTTTTATCGTCATTTTAGATGCGATGAAGGAATAGAAATAAAGAATTCATTTTTATTGACATTCTACATGCGATAAAAATAATAGAAATAAAAAGAGACAGTTTTATCGTCGTGTTATATATTGTGTATTACACTGCCATAAACAAGTTACCTGACATGTTTATGTGATTGGGTCGATAATTTTCACACATCGCCCAAGTGCACAAATGAATTAATTATTTGTTTGTTGGATGAAACCCCACACGGGTGTTGGGTTGAAAATTAACATATACTAATCCCAATATTTAGTTGTATGTTGATCGTTAGATCGACAGGCTGTGATGAGCGTTATTATTTAATTTTAACGCTTAAACAGTTGGAATTTACACTTTGGATGTAAATGGATGACTTGATAATTACATTTTTATTGTTATATATGATGTGTGTTAAATCCATATAATCCAAATTATATGGTAAATGGTTGAGTCGCATTTCGATTCAGATGTTCTTTTAAATAAGAATATTTTTACATTAGAAATTCTTTTTATTTAAATATATATATATATATATATTTTAATTAAGTATATGTTAAACAAAGAATATTTGTAAAAGGTAAAAATCTTTTATATAAAGAATATTTTTAATGATTATCTCTAAAATACGTTTTTCTTATAATAATAAATATTTAAAGAGAAATCTTTTATTTAAGATTATTAGAATTTGCAAATCTTATTTTATGATATGAAATAAATTGAGATGTGAAGTGGATTTATCGTGGACGGTGTTTTTAAATGACATTTCTCCTTTAATCCAATTTACATTGAAATTATTATTTGGGATTTATAAATCTATTTTATAGATTTAAAAAGAGCATTTCCTAAAAATCTAATTTTCCAATTTAATATATTAGATTGGAATTAAGTGGAAATTCGATTGGTAATAATCGAGATGGGCTTCTGTAAAAGAAGACCAATATTATATATGGAATTTAAGAGGCTTTGCCGTTATTCCATGTATATTGTTAGTCTGATACAGAAATTCACATCGATTATGTATTGATTGATTTATGTGGAATTCCATATTTTGGAAATTGATTTATGGGTTTATTGTGAACTGTGTTTTAAATGACACGAGTTCTTTAACCCGTTTAAAAGAAGATTTATTCTTTAAAATAAATAATCTTATGAAAATGATTTTTGATATTAAATCAAATTTAGAATTTTTAATAAATCTTTTAAGGAAGATTTATGATTAAATTTATTAATTTATCTTTGATAAAATTAATGAGAATCTTTTAATATGAATATCTTATTAAAAGAATATTCTGAGTGAGAAATGTGGCGTAATGTGTGATTTTCCAATATTTGATTTTTAATCACAAAATACGCGAGTTATTCAGAAAGACCGGGTTTAACCCATTCTGAATAATCATCACGACGATCAAGAGTCGAAGATGAAGATGGCAATTGAAGATCGAAGTTTTCACATCGTTGGGATGATGATGACTGGTATCTTGAATTGGGACTGGACACCCCAAGGCAAGGTATTTGGTAATGATCGTCCAAATGTATTTGGAGATCGACGGACACGTTGTTTCGCTCAGACCCAGAGCGGACTTGTAAATGGATTGTGTGTCTGACATTGTATTCTTTTCTACTGTATTTGTTGAATGCTACTGATTATATATTTCTGTTTGGTGGTGGAGAATTTATTCTTCATTTAACCCCCTTCTCTAAGACGTATGAGCTTAGAGGTTATATATATATTGGTAGATGATCAATGATATGGTAGAGTCTGACAATGTGGCATGCTAAGATGCAATTGATCAAGGCTTTGTTGAAAAGCAGGCCTTGTGGTTGATGATCAAAGCACGGTCTATTTAGGCATAGCTTTGTGTATATCGTGACTTCGCGAGCCTCACAGCCCGGTAGAGTCTAAAACGGGAGAAGGGAACGCAGGGAGTGCACACGTTTCTTTCTAGCTAGAGTAGTGCCAGGGACCTACCAGCGCTGGCATTTATTCATTGTGGTTGTTGGATTTTTCGAGGCCTCGGTTTATGCTGTCGCCACTGGCCGTATTATAGGTCCAAAAGGACCGGGGAGCGTGTGTTCAGGAATTGCCAATCCATTAAGCGTTAACGTATGGACCGGCCCTGCAGGATCCAAGGGTTGGACAGAGTACCAATCCTGGGGCATTTGCTAGAGTGTCTTGAATCGGTAGGGATCTCCTCCCTTGCCTTGACTCAGATGGAAACCCAAATTTCCAATACGACATCACGCGGTTTTGATTTTATACCTATATATGGCGACATAGTGGGATGGGGCACTCATGCCGTCTAGGATTGATACATTTACTTTGATGTATTTCAAATTGGTTGCACACTATTATTATATAATACCGTGTTTATCGTATCAAGCATCTTTTGATCATTATAAGGTAAAACCCTATCCTCCGGTTTGCGTTGCATTGTGTGATGGGACTTGGGTCTTATAATGGTTTCATTTTTCTAAAAAGCATTGCGTTATTTTGACGATTTACTTTAGTCTTGCACTGGCAATTCATAGGAGAAAACCCGTTCCGCGAAAGTGGCGTGGTCCTGTGATTAGCCTTATTATATTATATTGGTTAAGTAGAATTCTCACACCAGTCCCATGACTGACCTGTAGTTTGTCCACTGGCAAACTCGGGTGCCCATATTTTCCACACGGGTAGTCGAGTAGCTATTTTTGCAGATATATTAAACAGGATTCTGGGTTGAAGCTTAAATCTGTGTCCAGAGATAGAGAGTCTTCCGCTGTGTTCTTCCGTTGCAGTATATTACATTTTATTTTAACTTATTCTTCCGCTGTAATTATATTCCAATGTACTCTGATATGTATATTCTGTACTCTGATGTAACATTTATTATAGTGTTATAAAAGTCTTCTGTTATCTGTTGTAATGTGTTGTATGCCCAAAGTTAAAGTATTCGTAGGTTTCCACTTTTTGGATCAGACCTGTGTGGTTTATGGTCGATTCGAAGGGCGGGGATTTGCGGGTCTTTACAGTTGGTATCAGAGCTCTGGTTAGCTCAAATCTTTGGGGTACAACTTGTTAGAACTGAACAAAAGACTCATCAGAGATTGGATTAGTAATGTCCAATAAGAATACTCATTAGAGATAGGATCAGTAGTATCCTAGAATGAGTAAACTCGTTAGAGATGGGGTTAGTAATGCCTTAGAACGAGTTCAGAGTTACGAATTTATAATTAACGTATTTTTGATATTTATAATCTATTCTTTGAAATATGATTTTTATATATATTTTGAAAAGATAATTAACCATTAAAATTTAAAATTAAGATAGTTAAATTTACAATTTTTAGCTACGTTCCTTTTCGAGGACGAAAAGTTTTTAAGTGGGGGAGATTGTAACAACCCGCAAAAATCAGGACCAATTTAAATTTTTTATTTTAGGAAATTTTAATGAATTTTGACAATATAAAATAATTTATTTAAATAATAATGATCACAAATTTGAAATAAATCAGAATTGAGTGAAACAAGAAATATTTAAATCTATTTAATCATATCTTTCTAACGAATCTGAAAAATCAAAATTTCGTTTTAAAAATCAAAAGTTATGGCTAATTCAATTTTCAGAAAGGTCGCTGTAGAATATTTATATATAATATATATGGCCTGAAAGGGTACTTTTCACATACGAAGGAATTTGGACTCGAAACCACTTCCATTGAGTCCGGAATGATGTTTCTGCATTTAATAAGTATAAACACTTATATATTTTGAATTTCAGAAATTATTTGTTTAAAAATGTATTTTTAATATTAAATATATAGCCCTTGAAAATAGATATTTTACAAACGACCTCCGTTTTCGACGAAACCACTTTTGTTGGATCCGGAATGTCAAAATATTGTTAAGTTTAATTTTTCATAATTTTTGGAATTAATTTGTGGTCGTGGCAAAAGGATTTCTATTTTGTCAATTTACGGTCAAATTTTAATCAACTTAAAAATAGCTATTTTTTTAAACAGTCTCAGAATTCGATGAAATTAGTCTCATTGGAACCGTATCGTCATAAGAAAGCTAAAAATATTTTTTTTAGATTTTTCGGAGTCCGTATGTGGCCTCGGCGGATTTTTGATTGTGTCCGAATTAAATAATAAAAAGAATTAATTTTAGTTTCGAAAAATGAGGGCTTAGACAAGCTTTTGGGCATGCGGGACATGGCTAGATGGATCCGGCTTAGGGGTTATTGGGTAGGGTAGCTTTTGTTGGACTGGATTCTAAATAATTTGAGAGGAATGGGTTTTTTTGAAAAATCAACAATTACATAATATAAAAAAGAGGAGAACCCTAACTAAATCATTATTCATCTTCTTCAATTAGTAGCCGCCGCCCCCTATTCTCTTCATGGCCGAAAATTCTTATGCCACTTTCTCCCTCTTCTCTTCAAATTAAATCCTAACTCCTATACCAAATCAAAGAGCATCTTCTCCTCTCCGTTCTCATAAGGTTAGATCTTCTCTGGAGCCACCATCTTCTCCTCTCCATTCTCATAAGTACGGCCGATCCTATTTGAGGAGGAAGAAGGGTAATTATCTTAATTAATTAACTAATTAATTAATTTAAATTATTTTAAAAACTTGTTTTGACCATGACTCGTTCATTTCAACTTAGAATTTGACGATTTCAAAAACATTGGAATCGTAACAGCAAATAGAACGGTTTGAGACTGATTGGAACATTTTCTGGACTGTTTGAATCTTTAGATCTGAATTAACGGAAGGTGAGATTTCTTTAATTTAAATTAATTAGTTGATTAATTTATTTATTATATAATATTCGTTCAGATCTGAATTGTATAGTATGTTATGTTGATTTTCTGTTTGATGAGTGTATTGTTGTATTGGTTGTTGTGCGAACTTGGATACGTTTATTTCAGATTTGGTTTTTATTGAATTGAGTTTGATAATCAATTCAATATTCATATTGCGTTGGAAACATATACATAGAAAAAAATTATTTATTTTATTTTTGTGTTCCAACACAAAAATCCACATGAGAAAAAAAAAGATTGTTTATTTTATTTTTGTGTTCCAACACAAAAATTATACATAGAAAAAAAAAGATTGTTTATTTTATTTTTTGTGTTCCAACACAAAAGTATACATGAGGAAAAAAATGTGTTTATTTTATTTTTGTGTTCCAACACAAAAATCTACAAGAAAAAATGTTTATTTTATTTTTGTGTTCCAACACAAAAATCTACATGAAAAAAAAAAGTTTACTTTATTTTTGTGTTTCAACACAAAAATCTACATGTATGAAAGATGTTCATTTTATATTTGTGTTTCAACACAAATAACAATATTCAAAAGAAATGTCTAAACATAAAAGTTAAAAAAAAAAATGTCTTTTTATTTATATATTGGCACATACATTTACACAGGAATATGAAATATTTTTATTTTTGTCTTAAACACAAATAAATACTTCGTCATCAAAGTTTTATTTTTATTTTTGTCTTAAACACAAATAATACTTCGTCATCAAAGTTTTATTTTTATTTTTGTCTTAAACACAAATAAATACTTCGTCATCAAAGTTTTATTTTTATTTTTGTCTTAAACACAAATAAATACTTCGTCATCAAAGTTTTATTTTTATTTTTGTCTTAAACACAAATAAATACTTCGTCATCAAAGTTTTATTTTTATTTTTGTCTTAAACACAAATAAATACTTCGTCATCAAAGTTTTATTTTTATTTTTGTCTTAAACACAAATAAATACTTCATCATCAAAGTTTTATTTTTATTTTTGTCTTAAACACAAATAAATACTTCGTCATCAAAGTTTTATTTTTATTTTTGTCTTAAACACAAATAAATACTTCGTCATCAAAGTTTTATTTTTATTTTTCTCTTAAACACAAATAAATACTTCGTCATCAAAGTTTTATTTTTATTTTTGTCTAAAACACAAATGAATGCACCGCCATTGAAATTTTATTTTATTTATTTTTACTTGTGTTCCCAACACAAATACATGTACCGTACATCGAAAGTATTTCACTTGTGTCCCTAACACAAATATTTACATCGTTAATTGATTAACATTTTGATTTGTGTTTTCAAACAAAAATTTTATATGATGGAAAAGGAAAGTGTATTGTTGCATTCCTTAATGTCAACAATGTATAGGAACTCATCTCATTACAATTCGTAATAAAAATTCAATGTAGAAAGAAATAATATATATGATTTTCATTATTTTTGCGTTTGCATGCATATGCAAACGCTTCATAAAAAAATAAAAAAAAAAAAATAAATAAAAAAGATTTACATTTTTGTGTTTACATACATATGCAAACGTTTCATAAAATTAAAACATACATTTTTGTGTTGGCATGCATATGAAAACGTTTCTTAAAATTTAAAATTTACATTTTCGTGTTGCAATTAAATGCAAACACTACATGTAAGAGGGAAGAGACAGTTTTATTTTATGATTACATTTTATAAAACAAAAGTAGAAAAAAGAAAAATATATCTTTTGTTTGCAATTTTATATGCAAACAAAAGTAGAGAAAAAAAATATACCTTTTTGTTTGCAATTTTAGAGGCAAACAAAAATAGAAAAAAAAATATATCTTTTTGTTTGCAATTTTAGATGCAAACAAAAGTAGAGGAAAAATATATCTTTTGGTTGCAATTTTTGATGCAAACGAAACGTAGAAAATAGAAAATACATTTTATTTGCATCCTACCATGCAAATAAAACAAGAAGAAAGAAAAAAAAAATTACATTTTTTTTTGTTTACAACTTTTGTTGCAAACAAACAAGAAAATAAAATTTGCATTTTTGGTTTGCAAATTCAAATGCAAACTAATTTATATTTTTTTTATATTATTTGCATTCCATCATGCAAATAAATAAAGAGATAAAATTTCATTTGTTGTTTGCAACCTTAGTTGCAAACAAACAAGACAATAAAAAAAATTACATTTATATTTTGTTTGCAAATTTAGTTGCAAACAAATTTATTAAAAACAAATGTCTCATTTTTGTTGCATGTTTTTAAATGCGAACAAAACATTAAAATAAAGGTTATAATTTTTATTTATTTACTTCACTTGATGTAAATAAACATAAAATAAGAAGTAGTTATTTTATTTACATTTCTTGATGTAGATAAAACTAGAAAATAAATATTACATTTTTATTTGCATTACTCAATGCTAATAAAAACATGAGAATAAAGGATACATTTTCATTTGAAATCCTTAATGCAAATAATTTATGAAATAAAGAGTCACAATTTTATTTACATTCCTTTAGGTAAATAAACATCAAATTAAAAAGTTGAATCTTTATTTGCATTCTCTATTGCAAATGAAGCATGAAATGAGAAGTTATATTTTTGTTATTGATTGTATTCCCTATTACAAATGGAATTAAAAGATTACATTTTTCTTTTCATTTATTTACAATGAAAGGAATTGAAATAAATATTATATTTTTATCGTCATTTTAGATGCGATGAAGGAATAGAAATAAAGAATTCATTTTTATTGACATTCTACATGCGATAAAAATAATAGAAATAAAAAGAGACAGTTTTATCGTCGTGTTATATATTGTGTATTACACTGCCATAAACAAGTTACCTGACTTGTTTATGTGATTGGGTCGATAATTTTCACACATCGCCCAAGTGCACAAATGAATTAATTATTTGTTTGTTGGATGAAACCCCACACGGGTGTTGGGATGAAAATTAACATACACTAATCCCAATATTTAGTTGTATGTTGATCGTTAGATCGACAGGCTGTGATGAGCGTTATTATTTAATTTTAACGCTTACACAGTTGGAATTTACACTTTGGATGTAAATGGATGACTTGATAATTACATTTTTATTGTTATATATGATGTGTGTTAAATCCATATAGTCCAAATTATATGGTAAATGGTTGAGTCGCATTTCGATTCAGATGTTCTTTTAAATAAGAATATTTTTACATTAGAAATTCTTTTTATTTAAATATATATATATTTTAATTAAGTATATGTTAAACAAAGAATATTTGTAAAAGGTAAAAATCTTTTATATAAAGAATATTTTTAATGATTATCTCTATAATACGTTTTTCTTATAGTAATAAATATTTAAAGAGAAATCTTTTATTTAAGATTATTAGAATTTGCAAATCTTATTTTATGATATGAAATAAATTGAGATGTGAAGTGGATTTATCGTGGACGGTGTTTTTAAATGACATTTCTCCTTTAATCCAATTTACATTGAAATTATTATTTGGGATTTATAAATCTATTTTATAGATTTAAAAAGAGCATTTCCTAAAAATCTAATTTTCCAATTTAATATATTAGATTGGAATTAAGTGGAAATTCGATTGGTAATAATCGAGATGGGCTTCTGTAAAAGAAGACCGATATTATATATGGAATTTAAGAGGCTTTGCCGTTATTCCATGTATATTGTTAGTCTGATACAGAAATTCACATCGATTATGTATTGATTGATTTATGTGGAATTCCATATTTTGGAAATTGATTTATGGGTTTATTGTGAACTGTGTTTTAAATGACACGAGTTCTTTAACCCGTTTAAAAGAAGATTTATTCTTTAAAATAAATAATCTTATGAAAATGATTTTTGATATTAAATCAAATTTAGAATTTTTAATAAATCTTTTAAGGAAGATTTATGATTAAATTTATTAATTTATCTTTGATAAAATTAATGAGAATCTTTTAATATGAATATCTTATTAAAAGAATATTCTGAGTGAGAAATGTGGCGTAATGTGTGATTTTCCAATATTTGATTTTTAATCACAAAATACGCGAGTTATTCAGAAAGACCGGGTTTAACCCATTCTGAATAATCATCACGACGATCAAGAGTCGAAGATGAAGATGGCAATTGAAGATCGAAGTTTTCACATCGTTGGGATGATGATGACTGGTATCTTGAATTGGGACTGGACACCCCAAGGCAAGGTATTTGGTAATGATCGTCCAAATGTATTTGGAGATCGACGGACACGTTGTTTCGCTCAGACCCAGAGCGGACTTGTAAATGGATTGTGTGTCTGACATTGTATTCTTTTCTACTGTATTTGTTGAATGCTACTGATTATATATTTCTGTTTGGTGGTGGAGAATTTATTCTTCATTTAACCCCCTTCTCTAAGACGTATGAGCTTAGAGGTTATATATATATTGGTAGATGATCAATGATATGGTAGAGTCTGACAATGTGGCATGCTAAGATGCAATTGATCAAGGCTTTGTTGAAAAGCAGGCCTTGTGGTTGATGATCAAAGCACGGTCTATTTAGGCATAGCTTTGTGTATATCGTGACTTCGCGAGCCTCACAGCCCGGTAGAGTCTAAAACGGGAGAAGGGAACGCAGGGAGTGCACACGTTTCTTTCTAGCTAGAGTAGTGCCAGGGACCTACCAGCGCTGGCATTTATTCATTGTGGTTGTTGGATTTTTCGAGGCCTCGGTTTATGCTGTCGCCACTGGCCGTATTATAGGTCCAAAAGGACCGGGGAGCGTGTGTTCAGGAATTGCCAATCCATTAAGCGTTAACGTATGGACCGGCCCTGCAGGATCCAAGGGTTGGACAGAGTACCAATCCTGGGGCATTTGCTAGAGTGTCTTGAATCGGTAGGGATCTCCTCCCTTGCCTTGACTCAGATGGAAACCCAAATTTCCAATACGACATCACGCGGTTTTGATTTTATACCTATATATGGCGACATAGTGGGATGGGGCACTCATGCCGTCTAGGATTGATACATTTACTTTGATGTATTTCAAATTGGTTGCACACTATTATTATATAATACCGTGTTTATCGTATCAAGCATCTTTTGATCATTATAAGGTAAAACCCTATCCTCCGGTTTGCGTTGCATTGTGTGATGGGACTTGGGTCTTATAATGGTTTCATTTTTCTAAAAAGCATTGCGTTATTTTGACGATTTACTTTAGTCTTGCACTGGCAATTCATAGGAGAAAACCCGTTCCGCGAAAGTGGCGTGGTCCTGTGATTAGCCTTATTATATTATATTGGTTAAGTAGAATTCTCACACCAGTCCCATGACTGACCTGTAGTTTGTCCACTGGCAAACTCGGGTGCCCATATTTTCCACACGGGTAGTCGAGTAGCTATTTTTGCAGATATATTAAACAGGATTCTGGGTTGAAGCTTAAATCTGTGTCCAGAGATAGAGAGTCTTCCGCTGTGTTCTTCCGTTGCAGTATATTACATTTTATTTTAACTTATTCTTCCGCTGTAATTATATTCCAATGTACTCTGATATGTATATTCTGTACTCTGATGTAACATTTATTATAGTGTTATAAAAGTCTTCTGTTATCTGTTGTAATGTGTTGTATGCCCAAAGTTAAAGTATTCGTAGGTTTCCACTTTTTGGATCAGACCTGTGTGGTTTATGGTCGATTCGAAGGGCGGGGATTTGCGGGTCTTTACACCGAAGTAGGGTGTATAATCACCTGATCTAGAGTTTCATTTACTTCTAAAAATCTATTGTTGATGCTCTCCCATTCGGGAAACGGTTGCTGATCCCAACTGTTGGTGATATACATTCGATACACTCAAGCCAAATGAGTGGTCGGTCATGTGTGGCCGGGTTGCATGATGTTCTTGTTGAACCCAGTGTATTCCTCTCTAGAGGTACACGAGCGATAGGTGGTTCCATACCTTGTCATAGTTGGAAATTCATTACCCAATACGTGCTTGCGGTTTTGATTGTATACTATATATGTAGAACGTGAGATGAAAGCGTTTCTGCTAGATGATTATATATACTGTGGTTGATAGACATTATTATAATATCAAAAGGTTTTTGATATAAAGATATTTTGGATTCTCATAAGGGAAAACCCGTTCCGTTATGCGGCGTGGTCTTATGAGATATCGTTTACTTGTTCGAACTGTTTTTAAACTGTTTTACTCATACCAGTCCCATGACTGACCCGGAGTTTATTTTGTTGTTTTCCCTAAACTCTTGGGTGCCTAAATTTGTACGGGCAGTCAAGTAGTCGGGATTTTACAGATACACTTGAAGAGCTTGGAGCAGGAGGCTTCAGGATCATATAGCTATAGTTATTTCCGCTGTGTTGTAAGTGATGTACTTTGATTCTGATATGTATATTCACGTACAGATTTGTATCTCAAAGTTATGTTATGAAATATATTTATTCGTTCCGCTGTGAGATTCGTGTTACTCTGATGTTGTGTTCTTCTTCTTCTTCTATTCTAATTTTCTATCTTATCTTTCCTCACCCTCTAATTTCTTTCACTAATAACCAAAGTCGCTCAAAATCCGGGTCATTACAGTTGATATCAGAGCTTAAGTTAAGAATTACTTGGCTCTGTGGCGTGACTCGGTAGAGATAGGGTTAGTAATACCCTAGACTGAGATTGAGTGTATATATACGAGTGGACGTATTTGTTATTGATAAAAAAATTTGTTTTATATTGTGGAGATTCATTGGTTGAGTTGTTTATGAGTTCTGGTCGATCGGTTTGATCCACCGTATCGGTAGGAGTTACTAAACACTCGAATACAATGGGTCGGCACAATATGTTTTGAAAAGAGGGTAAATGAAATTAGTTTACCCAACGTATATTTTGATATATAGTGGATATATTGGTTGTTATTATAATCAAGTAAGATTATAAATTAAATGGTTATGTAAATAACCAATCAGAATTCATATAAGTGAAATACGTGAAATCAGATGAGTTAAATCTGAAATTTAAACCAGAATTGAAGTTAAGACTCTGGAGAATTGGATAAGTGTTTGTAAATGGATTGGGATTAAAAATAAGGAAAATTTAAGATCCTGGGAGATTTTAAATTGTTTTACAAGCAGTGTGAATTATATTTTGAAATAAATTTCAAAGTGGGAATGTTTAGAAATGGTTTTATAGTATTGAACTCACTTCGATCGCTGAAAAATAGATTCTGATGATGACAGCTGCATCATCAGTATTCATTTTCGAGTTATAAGTGACGAATTACTACCAGAAATACTGTTTTGAATTTGTTTTGGGAAAGACAAGTTGTGTTGAATTTCAAAATGGGATTTATAAAATAGAATTTGAACTTTTAAATAGATTTGAAATATTAACTTGTTTAAAAGAAATAAAACGAGAAGTTCCTTTATAAACGAAGTTTATAAATAGTTCTTTTATAAACGAAGTTTATAAATGAAGCGAAGAGAATTATCATTGGATAATTCAGAAATAAAAATACAAGTGTGAAATTGAAAGGGAAACCTATTTTCCAAAGGTAGAAATATCGATTTCAAAAGGAATTGAAATCGAGACTTATTTAAAGAAATTTGAATAAAGAGAATTCAAATAGAAATTGAATATAGAAATTCAAAGGGAGTTTGAATATATGAAATTCAATGGAAGTGATATAGAAATTCAAATGGCGTGTGGATATAGAAAATATAGGAGATTTCAAACATAGGATTTGAATATCGAAAGTGAAAATGAAATTTGAATAAAGCAGATTCAAATAGAATTGAATTTGAAATTTGAATATAGAAGATTCAAATAGAATTGAAATGAAATTCAAATATAGAATTTGAATAAGGAAATTGAAACGAAATTCAAATGTAAAATTTGAATAGAAATTGAATAGAATTAACTAAGTCGAAGATGAATTAGTTAATCGAGTTTTGAATTTGAAGTTGAACTTTGGAAGGTGAATTGGATTTGAAAATAGATATTCGAAATCGAATATAAAACTTAAGTTTGAAATTTGAATTCAAATTTGTTAATAAGTAAGTTAAAATATATTTGAACAGGTTATACTCAAATAGGAAGGTGAAATGGGCAAACCAGTAATTTGAAAATCACTTAACGAAATAAGTTAAAACGATTGGATTAAGTTGGAATGAATTAGAAATGTATGGATATACATGAGATAGGTATGGATAAGGTATAAAGGTTTATAAATAGATTGCTCGACAAAAGGTATGTATTTAATTCATATATGAGATTTTATGTGCCGTATCGGCTAGCCGCTTGGCTTTTTCTTTTTCTTTTGGATTGGTGAGGGCCATGGGAGGCTATTTGAAATATCCCGATGCTCCCAGTACAAAGGAGGTTATGGCGAATTTTTCCAGGAATTTAAGGAGTTAGAATATTTTTAAGATAATTTGATAGTTAGAAATCAACGTATCGATATATATATAGAAGTCGATAAGGAAACGAACTTAGAAATAGAATAGTATAATCAAAAAGGAAGTCTAAGAATAAAATCTCATAAGAATAGAAAGAGAAAGTGTATACGTGTTTAAAAGTGAATAAGTAGTTGTAGGGTGTTGATTTTTCGAGTAAGTAGTCATATCTGTTTTGAAGTTATAAATGTTATTCAGTCAAGGTCTGAGAGGTAGTTATACCCCAACTTGATTGATTTCATTATTAACAAATAAATAGTAAGATTTCAGGCTCGAAGATCAATGTTGAATAAGAGTTAGTTGAATATAGTAGTTGGGGGGTCGTAAAAATGTTTTACACAACATCCGTTTTAACCCAAATAAGTGTAAGCTTGGAAATATAATAAAGAATATTTCCTAAGTATAGAAATAAACGAGATCGGAAAAGAGATAAGTAATTGGAATATTTTCCAACTATAAATAACATATATTTTCTAAAGTTTAGAAAATAAAGGAAGGCGATATTTGGAAATGTTTTCCAAATAATATAAAAGGCCAATCTGGTTATTGAAAATATTTGGTTAACAAATATTGATAAAGAAATAGAGAAGTGATTTAACTAATGGAATATTGATTATGGGCTCAGTTGAATTTCAAAAAAAAAAAAATGATTTTTGAAAAGAGTAAACTGTTTGAAAACTCCCAGGAAAATTTCTGTTTAAATTAAAAACAAATTTAACAGAAATTTGTGAAAGCAGATTTGAATTAAAGTAAAGTCAGCTAAGTGGTAACTGAAGTTGAATTGAAATCGAATAAGATTGGATTTGTGAAATTAGAATCCGAGTTGGTATCGGATTGAGGAGTTAAGGAATTAAAAATCAAGAATTTGACTTGAGTGAAATGAGATTTGGCTTGGATATAAGCGAATGGTTGTGGGGTGGATAAAAGCAGATTTGAATTTGATTGGGATGACCCTTGTATCCGCTGAATGGATAACAGGTGGAAAGGATATAATGATATGCCGACAAAAAGGTACAAGTTTATATTTCTATTGGATATAAGATTTATGCGCCGTATCGGCTAACCGCTTGGCTGTTTGATTTTCTTTTGGGTTGGAGATGGCCCAGAGAGGCGAGTTGGAGTTTGACCGATTGACCAGTACAAAGGAGGTGCCGGCGAAATTTTTCGAAGAGTTAAGGTGTTAGAAAATTTTCAGGATTTTTTGAAAATTTTCGTTGATAAGAATTAATTAATAATTTAATTGAAATTTATTTGGTTCAGTTGAAACTGAAGTTAAGAAGTGAACAAATATGTTCTAAACCAGTCGATAGGGTCGTTCTCTACCTTTTAGCAATTTCGAGGACGAAATTATTTTAAGTGGGGAAGATTGTAATGACCCGCATTGGCAGAGGTATTAGAATTAACTTATTTAATTATATAAATGGTGGGTTAGAGAATTTAATGGTTGTGGAATTAAATAATGGTGAATATTTAATTTAAAATAATAAATTAAATAATATATTAAATTCTAAAATAATCAGAATTGGCTGAAATGGCGATATGGTGTGAACCAGATCATCTGTGATATTTAATTCAGCTTGGAATTGAATTTGAATAACGAATATATTCAATCGTCGACAGTTGAACGTATAGTTTATAATATAAATATAATCGAGCTCGAAATGGCGCTGCAGTTCGTAAATTGGCGATTTGAACTTCAACTGAATGTGCAGGATTCGTTTTAAGCCGGATTTCTGTGAAACAAGAAACGTGTGGAGTTGGTGGAGTATATCTTTCTAGTGGAAGTGAAAAATCGGGATTTCATCGTGTAGATTTTGAGATATGTCTAAATCAAATTTCAGAAAGTCGCTGTGGAATTCCTTTATAATTTGCGATGCTTTATTTACGTTATAAAAGGATTTTCGATATAAACTGAATATCGATAAATCTAAATTCTGAAATATCAAACTGTAATTATGATATAATATTCTGAAGCTGTATGGTATTCCATTGTGAATATATACGATAATATAAATTTATTTATATTTAATTTAATTTTATTTAAATATATTTATATATTTAAATGGGTCATCCAGAGCTTTAAAAATAGCCGGTTTTGCAAAAGAAGTCGGAATTCGACGAAACTAATTTTGTTGGATCCGCAATGTCAGATAGTTGTTAGATTTCCAGTTTCGTGATTTTTAGAGTCACTGTGTGTTCGTACTGATTTTTAGAGTGAGAAACAGTCAGTATTTTGACGGTTAAAAATACGCTGTGTGAGCAAACGGAGTCGAAATTCGACGAAACCAGTTTTGTCGGGACCGTAAGGTCGAACTCTAGCTACATGTCCAGTTTGGTGATTTTTAGGCATCGTGTGTGGTCACACGGATTTTTAGAATGCTTAAACGAATATAAAAAAGATAAAAATAAAATATCTAAGTCATTTCTAAGGCTAGAATCAGGCCACCCACCATCTCCTACAGCCACACAAGATTTTCATCCTCCTATATAACCAAACACTCCAAGCCGCCACTTAGTTTTCTGCAGGCTAAAACGAGAGAAAGAAATCCTCAAAAATAAAATCAAATAAATCCTATAAATTAGGAAAAGTATATATTCAGATTCACAAATCATTCCTCTTCAACTTGGTGTGGGATTTATGGAGCTCGACGTCAGTATTTTGGTTACAGGAAAATCACGCTGAAAGCTAGGGTTAAGGTTCGATTAAGATTTTAGCATCGATCTTTTAAATGGAGTTGTGATTTGTGTTTGTGGTTGGAAGCCGCATCGTTTGTGGGAGTATTGGGATTTTCGGAGATAAAAACCATCGGTACTTGGGGGGGGGGGGGGGTGAGCAGTTCGATGGAAACTGCTAAGGGGCTTCGAGCTCGTCGATTTTAGGAGGAGAAGGTAGTAGATGTGAAGGGAGGAGTTATCATATATTTTGTTTAATTCAAAGTGGAAGAATGGAGGAGTTAGGAGTGGATGTTCGGCCATGGGATTTACCAGTGAAGGAGCGACGGGTTGGTGCTCAAAACAGGAAGAAGAAGGACATGTTTTAAAGGGGCCATTGTTTATCTAATTGGGCCGAAGTGGAAAGGTTAAGCCCAAGTCCTTTTTAAAGAAATTCAAGTTATTTTTCTTATTTAAATTGTATTTACTTGCTTAAGCGATATCTTGGCCATACTGTATCAAAATCACAAACCGTAAGTTGCGTTGGGATCGTGTGGACAAACACTACACAATGGGACGGACCGCGAGTCAATCCGAGCTCGTTACAATTTATGGCGAAATAAATTGTCCGACTGAATCAAATAACACAAACCGTTATTAAACGGCTAACGCGCAAATGTGAGTAAATCTCACTAACTCTGAACAGTTTATAATTTCATGTTGTATTTTTAGAACTGTTAGAAATTGTCTGATTTACTGTGTGTTGATTTTTTGATTGAACTGCTAGTCAGTTAGCTAAATTTCTATATTGATTCTGTTTAACAGAATATATCATATGGAACTGAAAGTGATGTTATCTATATTGTTTAACATCTGTGATGCAGGGAAACAGGTTGGAGGAATCCAACTGGATTCCTCAACATTTATTTTACTGTTTTTCATATATTGTGATATATGATGTGTTATATAATCAGTTATGGATTATGTGTGTTGGAATGATGTTGATCATTGTTATTCGATATTGTAAATATCATAAAGACCCTGGGATGTAAAAAGAATTATTTCAATGTATATTGAAATAAAGGGATTTTATAAAATCAACAGATTTATAAAAAGAAATATTTCGAAAGTAAATAAAAGGGAAAGATGTTTTTAAAACGAATAGAGTTTTATAAAAGGGAAATCATTTGTAAAGTGAAGAACTGTTACTAAAAGTAAATCTTTATAAATGAATAGTTTATTCGAATAAAGTTAAAAGGAGTTAATCGATGTTAGTTAATCGATTAGAGTTAAAGAAAAGGAGTTAATCGATGTTAGTTAATCGATTAAAGTTAAAGAAAAGGAGTTCATCGATGTTAGTTTAATCGATTAGAGTTAAAATAAAATGAGTTAATCGAATATAGTTTATTCGAATAGAAGCAAATGAGTTAATCGAATATAGTTTATTCGAATATAAAGCAAATGAGTTAATCGAATATAGTTTATTCGAATAGAAAGCTAATGAGTTAATCGAATGTAGTTATTCGAATAGAAGCAAATGAGTTAATCGAATGTAGTTATTCGAATAGAAGCAAATGAGTTAATCGAATGTAGTTATTCGAATAGAAGCAAATGAGTTAATCGAATATAGTTTATTCGAATAGAAAGCAAATGAGTTAATCGAATGTAGTTATTCGAATAGAAGAAAATGAGTTAATCGAATGTAGTTATTCGAATAGAAGCAAATGAGTTAATCGAATATAGTTTATTCGAATAGAAAGAAAATGAGTTAATCAAATGTAGTTATTCGAATAGAAGCAAATGAGTTAATCGAATATAGTTATTCGAATAGAAAGCAAATGAGTTAATCGAATGTAGTTATTCGAATAGAAGCAAATGAGTTAATCGAATATAGTTTATTCGAAGAAAGTAAAAAGAGCTATCGAATATAGTTTATTCGAAAGGAGTTAAGTGAAATGAGTAAATCAATAGTGTTAGTCCAATAGAGTTAATTGATAAGGGTTAATCAAATAGAGTTAAGTGAAAAGAGTCAATCGAATATAGCTATTCGAAGGAGGGTTAAGTAAGGAAGTTTGTAAAGGGATATAAAGTGAACTTTGCCTATTTCAAAGTTAGAAATGTTGTTCAGTTAAGGTCTGAGAGGTAGTTCTACCCCAACTTGATTGGCTTCGTTTTTAACTAAGGAATAGTTAAGGTTCGGTAGTAAAGGAAATGGTTTGAGTTGGCATAGCATTGTTTGTTTAAACATCTGTCTAAGACTAATGAAGAAGCTTTGGAAATGTTTTCCAAATAAGAAACCAGAAATGTTTTCAAATAAAGGAAACAAGAATTGGAAATGTTTTCCAATGGTAATAACATATATTTTCTAAATTTAGAAAATAAGAAATGTTGAATATAGGGAAACAGGAGATGAAAAATGAACTAAGGAGATGAATGTTAAATGATGTTTGATCGATATAATTTCCATTTGGAAATAATATCGTTGTTTGCACACTTGTTTTTATTCGATAGTTAAATCACAGACTATCGAAGTTTTGACCATTTTAACGTTGTTAATATGGAGAGACCGGTTGGATTATTATCCGAAGAACCACTCTGTATTGGCATAAGCGTTGCGAAGAATATATGCTAAAGGAAATTGAAGACGGAGTTATGCAAGGGCTATCCTGTTTACAGAATAGTGCCTTCGGTTCATCCTGTTCCTGGATGACTTGTATATTGATTTCTCCAACCGTACCAAGAGTGAAAGCGGAGAAGGAAAGTTCTTTTAGCTAACACATAATGTATGGTTGAGGACGTCAATCGGTGATTTGATGGATTTGACGATGTGGCATTCAAAGTGAATCTGGTATGATGATAAAGCATAGCTTCTAGCCTCACATCCGGTAAATGACAGAAATCGGCCAGGCAGCATGGCTAAGTCGGTCGCACCGAAGTAGGGGGTATAATCACCTGATCTAGAGTTTCATTTACTTCTAAAAATCTATTGTTGATGCTCTCCCATTCGGGAAACGGTTGCTGATCCCAACTGTTGGTGATATACATTCGATACACTCAAGCGAAATGAGTGGTCGGTCATGTGTGGCCGGGTTGCAAGATGTTCTTGTTGAACCCAGTGTATTCCTCTCTAGAGGTACACGAGCGATAGGTGGTTCCATACCTTGTCATAGTTGGAAATTCATTACCCAATACGTGCTTGCGGTTTTGATTGTATACTATATATGTAGAACGTGAGATGAAAGCGTTTCTGCTAGATGATTATATATACTGTGGTTGATAGACATTATTATAACATCAAAAGGTTTTTGATATAAAGATATTTTGGATTCTCATAAGGGGAAACCCGTTCCGTTATGCGGCGTGGTCTTATGAGATATCGTTTACTTGTTCGAACTGTTTTTAAACTGTTTTACTCATACCAGTCCCATGACTGACCCGGAGTTTATTTTGTTGTTTTCCCTAAACTCTTGGGTGCCTAAATTTGTACGGGCAGTCAAGTAGTCGGGATTTTACAGATACACTTGAAGAGCTTGGAGCAGGAGGCTTTAGGATCATATAGCTATAGTTATTTCCGCTGTGTTGTAAGTGATGTACTTTGATAATGATATGTATATTCAAGTACATATTTGTATTTCAAAGTTATGTTATGAAATATATTTATTCGTTCCGCTGTGGGATTCGTGTTACTCTGATGTTGTGTTCTTCTTCTTCTTCTATTCTAATTTTCTATCTTTTCTTTCCTCACCCTCTAATTTCTTTCACTAATAACCAAAGTCGCTCAAAATTCGGGTCATTACAGAAGACGTCGCATTATTTCTCATCTCCCTAAGCTAGGCAGGCCGGTCAAAGCACTATTTCGTCTTAAATAAGCCATTTTTCTAAAGGTAATAAGCCTATGTAATTAAAGGTCAAGGCTTTGCTTCGATTAACGCAAATTTTATTTATTATATGCCTTAAGTAAAGGGTTGACACGTGCTAAGCGAGATGGATTTCTCTTTGACAGATGTTGAATTATTGATCACATTCCTTTATTTCGGTTATGAGGAAGCGACATGGATATTGCTTTGTTTTACCTTATATGGTGGATAACCAGCCACAGTTTTACCTTATACGTATTTTAATACCATGTTTTGAATAAGATATGGATACCATCATTTCATTATACAACATGTTAATATGTCATCGACATAAATAATGGGGACAAAAGTGGGTAGTAAATTAACATATATGGAAAAGAACCAAATTTTAGGTACCAAATAGATATGAGTTACAATCTTAGGGTATAAGATTTAAAATATTTTTCAGCGCTATGGAAATTTCTTTTAATTAGAAATTCGTCATGAGTGTAATAAACCGCAAGCGCACGGTGTACACTTATAGTACGTTGCATATACAGGTCGATCCGCAGAGAAAGAATTAATTTAAAAATTTTACTCAATCAAATTAAATCAACTTGAGATTGTGATTAGGTAAAAACTAGAAAACTAAAGCTAACAAAAAAAATAAAAACTCTAAGATTAAAAGCTAATTTAGAGGAAAATTTACTTTGCTCTTTCTTAACATAGATCAACATAAAATCACATAATCATATCTTTTTAATCTAAGTAGGATTAGTGATGTAATTATCATAAGCATGGCCTATTTGTGTTATTAATTAACACAAATTAAGTCATCAAACTATAATACACATCTAATCACTTTTTTTCACATTCATGAAACATGGCATTGAAATGAAACAAAAATCTAGTTTAAGTATGATCTAGTTACTATTAATTAGTAACATAGATCATCAAAATTTAATTAAAACTTCATTTCATTGTCATGGTAATATTTTAGATGAAGAGACTATTTGTCATTCATGTGATAAACATGGGCTCTATTTACTAACAAATGAGACTATCAAATGCAACATGAAACACAAATAAACATCTACATTTATTATCATGAAGCAAAGAGAGTTCAAAAATATAAGATTATGTTGAATTTACATTAATTAAAAAAAGCTTCATTACCCTTAAATTGTAAGGATAGTGCTTGGATTTCAAGTGCTTACTCTCTTTTATTATTATTTACAAAAATTATTGATATTCACTACAATAAAAATACTCTATTACAACGGGCATTGGCTGCCTGTTGTAATAGAATGCTTTTACAACGGTCATTTCTAGACCGTTGTAATAGATGTCATGTACAATGCTTTTCTTACAAAGGGCAGGGATTGCCTGTTGTAATAGAATGCTATTACAACAGTCTTTAAAGGCCCGTTGTAAAATATATCGATTTTACAACGTCAGATAATGGCTATTGTAATAGATATCTATTTTACAACGGTCACAAAATGCCTATTGTAAGATGTGTCAATTTTACAACGGGTAATGCCCGTTGTAATATGTGCCAATTTTACAATGGTCTTAAAATGTGCGTTTTAACCGGTGCCAATTTTACAATGATCAATGTCTGTTGTAATAAACATATGTTACCAATTTTTGAAAACCAGTAATTAATAATTATGATACTTTCTTAAATTAATATTGATTATTTTTTACTATTTAAAACTAATCATTAATAATATTATATTAATCATATGCTACCAATTACTAACTATAATATTATATTATTACTAATCATTAATAATATTATATTATTTGTTAATATTTAATATTAAATCATTAATAATATTTTATTAATCATTTATAACTTATGATAATTAATGATTATTAATAAGTAATCACTAATTACCAATTATTATATACAAATAAATATTCCAACAGGTTTAATAATATAGTATATTTATTTATTAATATATAAATAAATGATTAATAATTTCTAATAATAATTTTTAAGTAATAAATAAACTTAATATTTATTAATTTACTATAATAGTTAAATCGTAAATAATTAATAATTTTATTATTATATAGTAATTTATAATTATTTATTTATAAATAATCATAAACAATGATCTTGGGTATGGACTGGCTTAGGAAGCATGTGGCTATTGTGGATTGCGAGAGGCTCAAGTGACGACCGAGAACATGGAAAAGAGAGGGGTTGTGATTGACTGTTTACCGGGAGACGTCATAATGGTCAACTATTTATATTTGTTAAGAAATCCATAGGAAGGTTTTTCATCTACGCCTATTGTTTGGGAATATCCGGATGTCTTCAAGGTAGGTTCTGGTTTGCTGTCGTTTCGTGAAATCGAGTTTAGTATCGTTATGGTAGATGGATCCATAACTGTTGTTATGCCATTGAGACAGATGGCGCCGAGAGAACAGGGAAACCTTGAGGTGCAGGTTAGAAATCTATCGAGGGAAGGATTCATTCAGAGAAGCATATCCTAATGAGGTGCACCTATCATGTTCGCGACTAAGGCAATGGCTCCTTGAGACTATGTGTGGATTATCGTGAGCTGAATAAAGTAACTAAAAGAACAAATATCCATTGCCGAGGATAGACGGTTTGTTCGATCAGCTGCACAAGGCAAAAGAGTTCTCCCAGATGGATTTGGCTATGGGATTTCACCAGTTGAGAGTGGCAGATGATAGTGTGTTGAAGATAGCTTTTAGGACACTGTTGGGTTTCTTTGGGTGATTGATTATGCCATTTGAATTGACCAATACACTGACATGTTTTATGGATCTTATGAATAGGGTATTCATAGATCAACTGAACAAGTTTGTACTTATGTTCATGGATGATATTCTTATCTACTCTAAGATGGAAGAGGAACATAGGACTCACTTGAGGATTGTCCACTACAAGAAAAAAAGGCTATTTTCGATGGTTGAAAACCGTCGGCGGCTATCGGAAATAGCCGTCGCTTTTAGAGTCGTCGGAATTCAGATTTTCCGACGTTTTTCGACACAGCCCGCAGTTTTGTTTCCGATGGCTTTAGGCGGTTTGTAACGGTTTCCGATGGCTTTTGTCGGCCGCCGGAAGCCATCGAAAAACTTACATTTTTTTATTTCAAGCGCTATTTAGCCTTCCAGCTACACTTCTTCACTCAAACCATTATCTCATCAATCAATATATAACCCAGCATATCAGCTCTCAACCAAATAACGAAAACACAAAAATTTCACCACAAACTTAAACCATTAATTACACAATACATAAATTTGTGCATACCACATTGTCTATCATTATACCAAGTACCAACAATAAATACACTGCCCCAGAAAAAACCTGCTTGATTTCCAAATCCTAACTCATATCTTGTACATATTATGATGAAGTGGACAGTTTGAATCCTAACTCATATTTGTAGCAACTCTGTAAGGATACATGATTTTATTTCTAAACTAAAAGATAAATTAAGGAAAAAAATTCGTTTACCACTTGATTTCCAAATCCACATCGCCTCTTTCGCGTCGCTTTCGCATAGGCCCATCCAAAAATCATAATTTAAGCATACCTTAAAATCAGAATTAACATACCTTAAAAATATATTTAACACAAAAAAATTAGAAAAACATACCTTAAATCAGAATTTAAGCATCGCTCTCACGTTGGCCCATACAAAATAGTTAAAGGAACTGTGTCCTCATCGTCATCTATGAATATATAAGCATTAACACTAAAAAAAGAAAAAGGAATTGAGATACGAACAGAAGCACCAAGATATAGATAAAAGAGTTTACCTTTGAAGAGAGGTTCAAATTCGTCGAATTTGTCTCCCTGCAATCATTGCCCAGAGTTCATTAGTTGACTACATGAAGAAGCTGGCGAAAACAAAATCGGACAAGCTCGTATCATCAAATTCGGTAGAACATGATTTAATTGCTTGTTTATTTTAAGCAAGAGATGAAGTAAAGTAGTAAATAATTCATGATGATGTTATCACCACCATCACGGACAATATGTGTGCAAGTATGGAGGTTGCTGGGCCGGGTCTGCAAAGAATGACATTATCAATCAAATATTTTTTATATTTACAAATGATTTAGTGCACTTACCTTCGCCTCATCGGTGTTCCAATACTTGACAAATCCTTCCCACACGGTTGTTCCAACGCTGAAAATAGTTAGCTTTGTGCGTTAATTCACAAGTTTATTCATACGTATAATATTCATAGATATAATGCATCAATTTCATGCATATTATCCTACTATTATGTGTTCTCTAATGTAAAACCAAATTAAGGGGGACATATGCACAAATAACCAAACATTGCACATAAAATTTCCAATTTCATTATATAACATGAAATACACACATAATAGGATGCTATAACCCACTACAACGCTATTGGAACCAATTGCAACCAATAGATAACCCTAATTTTCTAATTTAAGCAAAAATAGATTTAGGTAAAAATTGAATTTTTATGGAAAAAAATGATTACACCTCAAATTGATTGCTCTAGAGATCTGAATGAAAGCCTGGGAGGTTCTTACGCGAAGAAATCGGGGTTTGGAGGCAAAAAAATCGAATTTGGGGTGGTAGGGTTTTAAATATCATAGCTGGAAAAAAATGTCCGAGCAAAAGAAATGAGGTAGAAAGAGCTCGGTAGGAAGTTTATCACGATATTTTTCGACGACTTCTGACGGCCGCCGACGACACATCTGAAGCCGTCACAAATAGCCTGTTTTCTTGTAGTGATGTCCTTGGTGTGTTAAGGAAACACCAGCTGAAGGACAAATTTTCTAGGTGTTACATATGGAAGTAGGAAGTGAGATTCTTTGGTCATGTAGTATCTAGATTGGGGATAACGGTTGTAACGACCTGCTATTTCGACCTTTTCGATTAGATAATAAAATCAGCTCAAACCATTCAAAATAGCAGATTGTTATTACTATGGTGTTAAATATAAAATCATCTTAGAATCATAAACAAAACGCAAACATAGAAAAATAGAATATCTCGCAATGAAACAAATAAAATACAACAGTAGCTTATGAAGCTACTAAATACAAAATTTCAAAATTTATACATAATATCAGAGTTATAAAATTTAATACAGCGGAAGTCTAAATACAAGGATTTCTAATACAAAAGAGAAATGGAACCGATAAATAGAGATGGCATCTTTAATAGGTCTCCAGCTCTGAAAGATGAAATCTCAATACTATAGTACTTGATCTGACCCGAGTAACAACGCAAAGAAAAACACTTGGATCAGGACCTACATTCTCATGAAAGTATATCGAATCAAGGGAATAGTTCAAATTAAATGCACAAGTAACTTAAAGGATATTTAGGATTCTTGTCCTCTAAGAATATGTTAAACCAAATATTATATAATAGATTATGCTATTATAATAGTGCCTACAATAAATGAACTATTGGAAATAATGTAAGCAGGATTACATTTTTCCCCTTACGCCGTAATAATGTCGTAGCTTATACAGTACCATAAACCCACCGTAAACTATTGGCATAATAGGGCACTCCATAGGTACGACACAAATCAAAATCGTATGTGATTCAATTAGGATAATATGACAAGGCACCGAGGTTATACCGAACGGTAGAATTCTACCGGATTGCGGACTCGGGCTGGTGATAACGCATAGCCGTAACTACTGCCCACCTCAGACGATACTCCCATAATAAATGTGCTCCCAATCAATCATAATGAAGCGACCCGAACTTCCCCGTGAAGGAAAGCCCAGATTGAGTTGAGAATAAGATGAATCAGAACACAAACAGAAGAACATTTTATTGCTTTTTACAACAATTTCACCAGAATACAAGAATATACAGAGTATGAATCAATATTACACATTTGATAAACATAAGAGATTTAAATACATTAAAAATGCAGCAGAAAATAATACAAAACACAATTGAAGAGAATATACGGATACAGAGCTTTTCGAATATCATTTCAGTTGTAAACCAGGATCCTATGAATATAAATCCGCAAATCCAAAACTACCAGCTGCCCGTGCGGAAAATAGGGGCACCCAGATTTAGGTTAAAACAATAAACTCCAGGTCAGTCATGTGACTGGTGTGAGAACTAAAACAGTTATTTAAAACTTTACTTTAAATCATATATATCAAGCGACCTCTCCATATAACACGGAACGGGTTTCCTCCCAAGAATACCAGTGCATATAACAAAACAGCGCAATGCTTTTTGAAAAAATGAAGCTATTATAAGACCCAAGTCCCATCACACAATGCAACGCAAGCCAGAGGATAGGGTTTTCCCTTATAATAGCCAAACATGCTTGGTACGTTTAAAACAAATCATTTGATACTATTATAAGTGCATATTGTATAAAACAACTTCAAATATAAATGTATCAATTCTAGACGGCATGTGTACCATATATCATGTCGCCAATACTAGGCTCAACAATCAAAACCGCAATTGTCATGTATCGGAAGTTGGATTTCCATCTGTGAACCAAGGCAAGGGACTTGGGTCTTATAATCATTTTTTCAAAAAGCATTGCGCTGTTTTGTTATATGCACTGGTATTCTTGGGAGGAAACCCGTTCCGTGTTATATGGAGAGGTCCCTTGATATATATGATTTAAAGTAAAGTTTTAATAACTGTTTCAGTTCTCACACCAGTCCCATGACTGACCTGGAAGTTATTGTTTTCACCTAAACTCTGGGTTCCCATGTTTTTACACGGGCAGCTAGTAGTTTTGGTTTTGCAGATTTTTATTAAACAGGATCTTGAATTTATGATTGGAGCTATATTTTGAAAGCTTTGTATTTGTGTATTTCTTTAGTTGTGTTAGTTGATGTATTTCCATTGTGCATTGTATTTATACACTTTTATTTCCGTTGCGATGTATTGTATTTCTTTGATAATTGTATTTTCGCTGTGTATATTATTTGTTCATACTCTGTTATTCTTGCACTCTAATGTAAATTGTTATAATAACAATGAAAAGTTCTGTTGTTCTGTGTTCCGATGCGTCGTGTTCTCATACAATCCGCGTTCTTGATCGGTCTAGGTCGACCGGGGATTTCGGGTCATGACAGGTGGTATCGGAGCTTTGGTTTACAAAGCTCGAGAACAAGACACATTAGAACTAGACGAAAGAATTCATCAGAGATAGGATTAGTAACATCCTATAAGAATGACTCGTTAGAGATAGGGTTAGTAATACCCTAGAATGAGTTCGAAGAGTGTTATTTATAAAAGCGAATTTAGTTTTGGAAATTATATCTTATTAATAAGATTTAAATATTTTATCTGATTTGGGCTATCAAGTATAGGAAAATTTTGAGTATACGCCTGACGAGACATATCTTTAAAGTCCCAAATATACTGGGTAGATATAGAATCACACTCTAGTCGCCCAGAGGTGATTCTGGTGATTAATGCATTATCATCAGTATTTATGTTCGAGTTTCGAAACTTGGATGTCTATATGATTCCAATTGACTAGTACGAGACCAAAAACTTAGTTAGAATTTGTTGTTTGTGATTTGGCATTGAAAATATGATTTTAAGTATATAAAAGTTATATATTTGAAAAGCTAATTAACCAATTGATTGCTGGTTATGACGTGTGATTATTAATTTAACTAATAAAATATTGGAATGATGAAATCGATATGAAAATGAAAGGTAAATTAAATCAAATTTGGTGCAGAACTAAATTGAAAATTAGTTCTAATTAGAAATATATATACATATATATGTTACGTAGGTTATTGACTTAAAGTTGAGTGAAGAAATAAATTGCGTGCCCGATAAACAGGTGCACCTTATTTAGTTGGTTGCACAATTTTACTATTATATTGTTGTGAGTGAATTGGATGCGCTGTGATGGTTTTTTTTGTGTGAAACTAAACATACTCCATAGGATAGTAAACAACAACTATGGACTATACCGCATAGCATATACCGAGGACATCATATCATATCCATATAAGCATGCAATTATTTGATGCTTATATGACGAGGTTTGGATTACCATATGAGCGTGCACTTGTTTGATGCTTGCATGACAAGGACTGAATTACAGGTTGAACTAAGGACTTACTATGGACTTAATAAACATATAAAGGAAATGGCGGGATTTAATAATAATAAAACCCAATCACTGGGTATTGAGATGACAAAAATATACACGTCTCTCTTGTAGTAGATACGGGACATGGATCATAACTAATCCCCGTTACCGGGTCAAGGGATGATTTTTCACACATCTCCCTTGAGTGTAGATAAGTTACAATTGCTTTGTTTGATGTATGTTGATTTATTGGGTGCCTGATAAGGCCATATATATTTGTTCAAATCAACCCGTATAAAGGACCTTATGGCAAAAAAATTCAGAAATTTAAGGCGTTAGCCAAATTTCAAGAAAATTGGAATGTTCTTAGAGACTGAAAAGTTGAAGAACTCAAGCCAGAATGAAAGTTGAGTTGGTTGGTTAAACAACTTTCGACTCCGTTCCTTTTTTAGGACGAAAAAGTTTTGAGTGGGGGAGATTGTAATAACCCAGAATTTTGAAACCAATTTAAAATTTATAACGATTTAGTTTGAGAATAAACGACTTAAAGTTTATTTAAAATGAAGTTTGAGAACATAAATTTATAATTTATCTAAAACGAGCTTGAAACGTCACGGTAGTTTAAAATTTTGGTTTTAAACTTTAAATGAATGTACAAAGTTCATTATAAATAAGAATTTGATGAAACAAGAAAAGGATCTATTTAATTATATCTTTCTAACGAATGTAAGAAATTGAGATTTCAAGTTATAAATTATAAGTTATGTGTAAATTAAAATTTAAAATAGTCACTATGAAATCGTTTATAAATTATAACAATTTATTAAATTCAATAAAAGGATTTTTATTGTAAATTCAGCACCGTTTGATTAGAAAATTATCATATCGAGCTATAAACTTAAGTATGTATATCTTACATTTATATGACATTTGATTAGGATATATATGGGATATAATAATTAGTTTATTATAAATTTGAATAATTTTGAAATTTAATAATATTATAAGCCTTTAAAATAGCCATTTTGCAAATGACCTCCGTTTTTGACAAAACTAATTTTGTTGGATCCGAAACGTCAAATTATTGTCAGGCTTAAATTTCAAGTCAATTGGAATTAGTATGTAAGCGTAGTAAATTTAAACGCGTTTTGTAAATTCAATTGAATTTAATAAGCTAGTTAAACGACCATTTTTCAAATGGTCTCCAAATTCGACGAAATTAATTTTGTTAGAACCATAATTGAAAAACATAGCTAGATTTCGAATTTCATAATTTTTGGAGTTAGTATGTGGCCGTGGCAAATTAAAATGTCTGTTGAAAATCAATTTTGAATGTTATATTGATTTATGTTTTAATTTTGATGAAAATTGATTGAATGATCTTACGAACATATTCCATTATGTCCAGAATATGGGTATTTGGTTAGAAAGGACAGTCGTTGGGAGTTGTTTGGAGTTCGGAACGATAAACAAGTTATTTTTGAATTAAATAATATAATAAGTATATATATATATATATTATCTTTTTTAGAACCCTAATCCGATAACAGAAGCTGCCGCCTCTAACTATTTTGATGGACGATATTGTTCAAATTTTGCAGCCATTTTTCCATCAATCTACGTAATAATTTCAAAAACTTCCAATAGTAAAATGGAAGATCTAGCGAGCTATTGCATCTCAACGTTGGAGATCGTTTAAATTGCTTTGCGGTGACGGGATTTTGGGCTTGCAACTGTGCCGTTCGCACGCATTCCCAGGCTGGTGGGGGCCACCGAGTTGGGTGAGGGGGAGGACGGCGGTAGATGGAGGTTGGCGGTCAGCGTGGCACCCTCCGATCGAATCCCGGTTGGCCAGAGGAGAAGCTAGTTGAAGCCCTAAGCATTGCGTGATGGGTTCGAATTTTTGGGGCACCTGGAGAGTGAAAACGGTGGGTAGGAGGAGATTAAGGAATGTAATTAAAAATGTAACTATATTTTATTGTTTAATTATGTAATTAACCTATGAACCCTTATAACTTTTGCATACGAATAGTGAAATGACTTGCGTTGGAATCATCTTGAAGAGCACTACGCAATGGAACAAATTTGGACAGAAATGGAGCTAGTTACAGTTTTTGTTCAAATTAAACACCCAACTTAATTTGACTAAAACAATCGTTATTTAATGATTTCTATCCGATCAAAGTGATTACTCTCTCACTCAAATATATTGTACAGTTATTTATTTTATAACTGAAACACATTGATTCCCTATGCATTTTTTATTAAATTAATTATCACAAATTGTATACGATGCCTGGTAGCTCACATCACAGTTGTATGACAACCCATGGATGAATTGTTGATTTCTTGTGTTATGTTGTGATTGTGAATTTGAGATATTTAACATGTGAAAATGATGTTAATATACTAGTGGTAGGTGAAATTAGATATAAATATCCATTTATACTTTGAATAGTAAAATTATTATTACCCGTTAAGTAAAAATTTGTTAGTTAGAAAAATGATTAAATTGGGCTAGTAATGATTAAATTTATGAATCAATATTGATTTAAAATGACTGTTTGTTGGTTGAAAATCCCACAAGGGTATTGGGATGATACTTGATTTACTCTAATCCCAATTGTTTAGATTGAATTTTAATTGATTGATTGCCAGGCCGATATAAGCGTTAAATAGTTATTTAAGGCTTATATGGATGTAAGTGCTCTTTGGATGTGATTCGAGCTTGAATAGGATGCATCGCGCAGCGATAGTTCGCGAACGTCAACCCGTAACTTCGAACTGACGTGCCGGGATATCCGACCATCGGATTCTCCTGAAATTGGAATTGTTGGAACCGTAATGAAATGAGCTTTTCAATAAAATGATTTTTTTTTTGAGATCTAACGATTTGATTTTTAAATATGCATAAATCTGTTTTGCGCTTTGGATGTAGATTGGTGGCCGATATTGGAAACCGACTGTAAGTTCCTTAATAAAATTATTAAAAATATGAATAAATTATGTAAAAATCATAATAAATGATTTGGAAAGATTTTTTGGATGAAATAATCCTAGTTTGAAAAGATAAAGTATATTTTTATCTAAATGAACTAGTTAACAACTAGATTAATAATCCAATGATTTCAAATTAATAAATTGGATTAAGAATGATTTTGATATAACCAGAGTTTACAAATATATAAATTGGATTCGATTTGAATGGAAATTATCTTCGTATTTTTTTGATATTGGGGTCCATGATTATACGGATATTGTTTTGGGAATTTGGAAGATATATATATCGTTATTCCAAAACAATATCTGTTAGTTTCAGAATTGATATTGAATGAAAGTTGACATGATTTCTATTTAAGATCTTATATTTAATATCAAATTGGATTTTGGGTTTGTTGTGAATGGTATCTTAAATGATACTGTTTTTAAACCCAGTTATGAAAGGAATAAATATTTTGATTAAGATTTAAGGAAGTTTTCCAGTTTATTTAATAAAATCTGAATTAAATGGAATTCGATTAATAATAATCGAGATGAGTTTCTTTGAAGGAAGGCATTTACTATTTATGGAATTTAAAAGGCTTTGTCATTATTCCACTTATAGTATTAGTCAGATACGAGAATTTATCTCAATTATAAATTATTCAGATTTCCACGAATATTCCATATTAAATGAAAGATAATTTTAGGTTTATTGTGAATAATGTTTTAAATGACATTTGTTCTTTAACCAAGTTAAAGTCAGAATTAATTTCCTAAAAAATTAATAATCTTTAAGCAATGATTTTTGAAATTATAACTAAGCTATAGTTTTAATGAATCTTTAATTAGATTGAAATGTAAAGAAGCAAGTAAATTTACCGAATTCGAAAGGTATTCGAGAATGGAGTACCACCAGTTTTACTCCATGCAATAGTTGAATCTTTAATTAAATTTGAAACGTTAAGTGGTAATTAAATTTGCCGATAACACTATGAGTGTTAAATATGGAGTAACACCGGTTTTGCTCCATGGAATGAAGAGATTGGGATAAATGAAATAAATGACTACTTTGGTAAGGCTCGATAATCCCAACTAGTTTTATAAACCTTAATTTGGTTTAAATTGTGAAAAGATGTAATAAAATCTTTTGAAATGATATCCAAAGGAAAATTAAACAAAGGTTTAATGAATGTAAAACTTTGATAAAATTAATGGGAAAATGAATATTTAAATAAAAGATTATTTTGGATTGGAATGAGATGTGTGCTATCATTGTGTATTTATCACATGATTATAAAGATGTGTGAGTTATTCGGACAGACCGGGTTTAACCCATTCTGAATAAATGTTATGACGATTAAAATTCGAAAATGAAGACGATGCTTGAAGACCGGAGATCTTCACATCGTATGGATGATTATTGATGTTTCGATTGGGCGGTACACTCAAGACGAGGTAATAAGTGGCGATTATCCATATGTACTTGGAGATCGACCAGATTTGCAAGGACCTCTCTCCTGTATTGGACATATGGGACGAGGAATAAGGTGCCTCCGGTTTCGTTCAGACACAGAACGAACTTGAAAATGGATTGTTTGACTGACATTGTATTTTGTGCTTTATTAATTGATCTATACTAAATATATATCTGTTGGTGACAAAGAATTTATTCTCTTTCTTAACACCCTTCTCTGAGACGTACGAGCTCAAATGTTATATATCGATAAACATCAGTTGTATGGTATGAACTGAAGATGTGGCATGTTGAGATGCAATGATTAAGGCTTTTGTTGAAAAGCAGAGTTTTGTGGATGATGATAAAAGCATGGATTAATATAGCATAGTTTTGTGTATAGTGTTAATTCGCGAGCTTCACACCCGGTATGAGTCAAAAAGGGCATGAGGACCGTAGGGAGGACATGCATTTTTTCTAGCTATGGGTGATGGCATGGTATGGAGCCTATACATTTTTACTTATGTGGATGATTGGATAATGAGGCGCCTCAGATATGATTGGTCGACATACTGACCAGGTGACAGGTCCAATAGGACTAGGAAACATATTGTTCAGGAATAACCAATCCACAAATGTTAGGTGTGGACTGGCCGTGCTGCTAACCAAGGTTTGTCCATAGGTGTGATCTTGGGCATCTTGGTAGAGGTGATCCAAAACCGGTGAGGAATATCCTTTGCCTCGACTCATAGATCCAATTTCCAATATGTGACTTTTCGGTTTTAGTTGTAAACCTATATGGTGACATAGTAGGATGGGGTACTATACCGTCTATGATTGATGCATTTATTTTTGAAGTTGTTTTATACACTATTCACTTATAATAATATTAAAAAAATATTTGTTTTAAAGCGTATCAAGCATGTTTGGCTATTATAAGGTAAAACTCTATCCTCCTGCTTGCGTTGCATTGTGTGGTGGGACCTGAGTCTTATAATAACTTCATTTTTCAAAAACCATTGCTTTGTTTTACTTTAAAAACTAATATTCATGTGGAGTAAACCCATTTCGTGTCATACAGCGTGGTCCCATGATTTACCCTATTTTAAAGTCAAGTTTTAATAACTGTTTTTGTTCTCATACCAGTCCCATGACTGACCTGGAAGTTATTGTTTTTCACCTAAGCTCTAGGTTCCTATTTTTTCCACATGCGCAGCTAGTAGTTTTGGTTTTGCATATTTTTATTTAATAGGATCCTGGATTTACGACTGAAGCTATATTTGGAAAGTTTTATATTCGTGTATTTCTTTTGTTGTGTTAGTTGATGTATTTCCACTATGCATTGTATTTATACATTTTTATTTCCGCTGTTATGTATTCTATTCTCTGATAATTGTATTTTTGTTGTATATATTATTTATTCATACTCTAATATTCTTGTACTTCAATGTAAATTGTTGTAATAACAATGAAAAGTTCTGTTGTTCTGTGTTCTGATGCGTCGTTTTCTCATACAATCTGCGTTCTCGATTGGTCTAGGTCGGTTGGGGATTTCGGGTCATGGCAAAATCTGCACGAAAGAAATTACCTTACTCATGATATGGAGTTGGTGATGATTGTCTTTTCTTTGAAGATATTGAGGCACTACTTGTTGGGGAAAGGTTTGAGTTGTTAATGGATCATAAGTCGTTGAAGTAACATTTCTCTCAAAAGGATCTTAATCTTTAATAATAGAGATGGTTAGAGTTTCTGCTCTAATATGACTTTAGTATTTCTTATAACCCAGGAAAGGATAATGTAATGGCGGATGCTTTAATTTGAATTCATGCTAGACTTGGAGCTACGCTTCTAGAGTTGAAACAACTAGAGTATTTAGCTGGATTTGATTTTAGGCCCCTTTATGAGTTGGGGCCTGAAATGTTAGTGAGTTTATCCATCATGCATACTCTCATTGAAAGGATTGGTGCTAGCCAGAAGCGGGATGCTAAGCTAGTAGAGATTTTAGGTAAAATCAAGATGAGAGTCGACTCAGAGGATTTGAAGCAATTCCAGATCGATCGAAATGGTTTTCTTAGTAAGGATAGACAGTTGTATGTTCCAAATATCGATGGTCTTCGAGAGGAAGTTCTGAGATAATGTCATCATTCTAGATTGGCTATCCATTCTGGTGGTAACAAGATGTATCGAGACGTGTGAAGGACTTACTACTGGGAAGGTAAGAAGGGTGAAGTACGAAAATTAATCTCGAAGTGCATGAACTGTCTTTTAGTGAAAGTTGAGCAGAAGAAGTCTGGTGGTTGCTTTAACCATAAGAAGTACCAGATTGGAAATGGGAACAGTTGATGGATTACCCTGGACTAGAGTAGGTTATAATATTATTTGGTTTATAGTGGATTGGTTGATCATGAGCGCGAGATTCACACCTGTCAATTCTAGTAGGACGACATCGAAGTTGGCTGAATTGTATATGAAATGGATTGGTCGATTTCATGGTGTGCCAAAAGGAATAGTGAGCAGTAGAGATCCATTATTTACTAGTGAATTTTGGGAAAGTTTACAAGAGATGTTGGGCACCGTGCTACATCTGAGTACAACTTATCATCCTTAGACGGATGGACAGACTGAGAGGGTGAATCGAGTTTTGGAAGGTCACCTTAGAACTCATATTATAGATTTTGGAGGATCTTGGGATGATTATTCCCATTTGGTTGATTTTGCTTATATCAAGAGTTTTCAAGCGAGTATCAACATGGCAACTTATGAGGCATTATATAGAAGACCATGTAACGAACCTTTATGTTGGTGAGAATCAGGTGAGAAGGTGATGCTTGGGAATGAGATGATTCGAGAGACTTCATATAAATAGAGATCGTTCGATAGCGAATGAAAGCAACTCAGGTTCATCAGAAGATCTGTGTAGATAAACGAAGATGAGATTTGAAATTCTCGGTTGGCGATATGGTATTCGTTAAGGTTTCTTCTCTTAGGAACGTTGTTTGGTTTGGGAAGAAGGGTAAGTGAGCTTCGAGGTTTGTTGAACCATTTCTGATTGACAAGAGGATTGGAAACTTAGCGTATATAGTGGGTTTACCTTCGAAGATGGCAGGTGTGCAAAAAGTCATGTATCTTGCCTACGGAACTTTGTGCATGACTCAGGTATTATGGTGGCACTGGATCAACTTGAAGACTTAGAGGTTGAGCCTAATGTTTCAAGACCTAATAAGCCACTTCAAATCGCGGAAATTGATACAAAAAAGCCTAGGAGGAGAATAATTAAGATACAATGGGGCGAGGATGATGGCGATTGTACACGAGGGACGAAGGAGAGTATGAGGGAGGCGTATCCAGAACTCTTCAGTTGGTATGTTCTAATTATTGCATCTACTTGCATCATCATATCTTATACTACTAGATTATACATGCTAGGCTAGGACATTGCTTGCATGGATTGTTGGATTCTAGATTATGTTTTAGATTGATTGCTCATGTTTGATAGGTATGCAGGATTCCATGTTTCTTGTGTTTATCTTAGGATATCAGGTAGGAGTTCATAAGGGGGGGGGGGGGGAGGGGAATGTAACGACCCGTATTTCACGTATCGGATGATCATAAACAATTTTATTTAAATCACATGAGGTCATATCATTCTCATATTTTGAAATATAGCTAGTTAGGATGTTTTGCACATTTATGATTTTTGTTGGATTGTTTTGTGACCATTTTACGCTTAAGTATTTTGTTTTGGCTATATCTTTTGATTGACATAGAATTAGATGCTCAAACTTATGTCATTGGAAATATTTGATGGATGGTCGTTCTATTGGGTGGTTACAGTAATGATTTGGACAAAATGTTTGGGAGATACATCAGTTTTAAGTTTCCTGGACTGTTGAGCAAACTGTTAGACGGATTAATGGGATGATTAGGTAAGCCCATTAGGGTTAATAACATATTGTATAATAAGAGGACGAAGGGATTAATTACAATTCTCCCTTCGTTTGTCCAGTAGACATAAGAACTAAGACCCTCTAGCTTTTCCTCCTAAAGCTTCCAAACCACATTCTAAATTGTTTCAAAATCTCCTTTAAACATATTCTGGAGATTGGATCTTTATTGATTTATGAATTTTGCATCATTTAAGGGCTGTTTACATCCATTTTCTTGTTGCCCAGATCATATTAACCTTGATCTTCATTAGATCCATTGATTTAGTGAGTGATTTGGATCTCTCACTATGCTATTTATATTATATGCTTAGATTGGCTGTTTTTATCACATTTACATGTTAGATCACATCGAATAATGATCATATATGTTAATTATTATTTTTAAACCTTAGGGATAATAAAATTAGTGAAAATGTATTAAAATGGTATGTTTAGGTTCATTTACATGTAGATATACACGTAGTCTATGCATCTGAATGATTGTTTCATGTTCTATAAAAAAATTGGGTGGTTGAATCTGCTAGTCGATTCATATGTCTTCTATTTGAATTTCTGAAATCATTATTTGGATGTTATATTTGATTTTGTGTGTTAATATTGATGAAACTGGGTCTTGGAATAATTATTGGAGCACAACAGAATCAAAGTTCATCGAAATCGTATGAAATTTGGTGGTTGACCTCTAGAAGGCAGCGGAAAGACACCTGGAAAATTAGGGTCGAAATTTGCTAAGTACGTAGGTCCATAGCCTATGGGCCGGTACTGGTACCGATCCATAAGGAAGCGATATTTGGCCTCCAAACTTTTTGCATTGACTTCTAGAGGGATTTTCAGTTCACGTGCAAAGTATAGTGTCAGATGGAGTTGGCATGCGACATGAAGATATCTTTTAAGTCTTGAACAGATAATGAGTCACGATGGGTCGGTAGGAAGTGGATCAGTAGGAAAATGGATCCTAGAGGAGATGTACTTCGAGGATCCAAAGTATTTAGCCAAAAATTATCTAACTACATAAACTGGTACTGACATATCAGGGTGTGTCGTACGGACATGTGATCCATAGCGGAGGAAGCAAATACTTCTGGGATCGTGATGATGGTCTTGCTTTGACAAATGTTGTTCCGGTTTTAGAGTTATGGCGTGATCGAGTAATGAACTCTTCAAATAAGGCCTGGATGGGGAGTGGATGGAAGGGAAACCATAGTTAATACTTGAGGAACGTAGATACATGATAGTAAGGTAGTTCATGGTGAATGACACTACATGATTGACTCATGGCGAATGGGATTAAGGAAACAACTTGTGACGAATGACGCTTTAAGGATTGAGGTGATCCGTGATAGCGAAGCTTCAAGATAATGGATTGGCTTAGGGGGGACTCAAGCTTAAATTAACAAAGAGGAGTATCTTTGTTAGTGTTTGTCCAAATAACCGTTGATAGCTCGAAATGTTCTAGTGGGACTCCAAGGGTATCATGGGGACGCTCATTAGGATCAGTAAGATCGTGTACCCTGGGTGGCGAACCTAGGGCAGAAAGTCATGTGTTGGCAAAGTGTGGAGTTTCTACTAAAGCTGGGATTCCATTAGTCCTTGGTTGGGGTGTCATACAAGTATCAACGTATTCACGGCTTTAGAAGGTGATAGTTAAGATTTGTGTGATCGTTGTTGTGGTTGTTTTGTCACTTACACCTTCATTTCTGGGTAAACTATCATCGACGGGGCTTAGAGGAGATATGGAATGAGGAGCCAGTAAGGCTGGATAGATTCTCTAATCTTATGACATCGCCCACTTCTTCTGTTACTTCTTTGTGTAGCATTATTTCTTTGAGTAACATATACTATCACGTTATTATGTGTTGACTCTTTGGTTGTAGGGACAAGTCAGGTATGAGACTTAATCTGTCTATTTACATATCTTATAGTACAAGTTTTGATATATCTTATTGCTCATACCAGACTGTTGTTTAATCCCAAGGTTTTATGTTTTCTCATATTCTCTTGGGTACTCATTGACGATACTGATGAATAGACTAGATAGCAAGTTAGGTTATACGAGATGTCAAGGCAAAGATAAGCTTGGATGAGCTATAGCGTATACTTCCTTGTATATATTTGCTTTTAACTATTGGGCATACTCTAGGGGTTGAAGTGAGGATGACATGTATTCAGATATTGTTAAATTTCATGTACATGACTTTGTGATTTTGATGATATGACGGATGCTTTGTGTTTTGTCATCTCCTATTACGTTATTGTCTACATTTCTTATTATAAATTGTCAATGCACTATGAGATATACGATAGGTCTAGTTTTGATTATCACTCTTGATGGATGGTCCATACCGGCTTGGCATGCTACAACGCACTGTTTTATCTATTTACATGCAAGTGGTATGGGGCGGTCGTCACACAAACTCATAACCTTTAACTTTGAGATGATATTTTATTTGAACAAATATTTTATTACATTTTTGAATAGTACCCATTTATGTTCTCACGATTTACAGTCCACATTCACCATTAAAACTCTCTTATTTGTACAACATATCCTCACTACACACTAGTACGCTCTTGTGTGATATAACACTCATTCGCTCGCATACGTTTGAATTTATCTTGCTTGCTCAAGAATTTGTCCAGTCATCAGTTATACCTACTAAATAAATTAACGTAGTAAACTGAAATAGAAACAAATTTAAATTTGCCTCATTTTTACGTATGTTTCTCTTCATGTTTCTATACATTGAGAAATATGCATATATGTAAATGCTCGAACAACTTAAATATTTAAAGTGATACATTGTAAATATTACAAGGGTCAAGCATGATATTATCGTCACAGATAATTAAAAATGGCCATTCCAAATGGCTCAACTCAGTGCCATTAAGCACGAGGTTATACCCAAGCCAAGCCGAATTCAACAAGTGCATATGTACATAAGTAATCCAATTCAAATCAATGATAAACTCTATATACAACTGCCAAAACTGCCTCGGTATGGATAGATACAACAATTAAACACAAGTACATATCCAAAGTCAATCAAATGCACATTTTTTCAGCCAAAAAAGGTGCAAAGGGAAAACAACTCATCAGGAAAAACAGTAAAAAAGTTGCACGACATTTTTTAACAAGGAAGAGGGCTGAGAAAACCAACTTAAGACATGTTCCACAAAGAAAATCAGGTGTAGGAATGTAACAACCTGAAATTTTGATGGTTTAAAATAATGTGTTTAACACAAATTTTATTTAAGAAACTAAATTTTTATTTATTGTGAATTATAAAAATGTATATATTTGATCAATTAAAACATGTATGTCTAACTTGAATAATAAAATTGGAATAATTGTTTAGTTTCATGGCGCTTTTGCTTTAAAACTAATGTGAAACCAATTAAAAAGTAAACATTGTAATATTGATTTATAAAAGGTAATATTCTTATGAAAAAGTGATGCTGTAAAATTTATAATAAAAACATCAAGTTTCGCTCGCTATGTTTAAATTGATTTATGTGATCGATTTATAGTAGCGACAACCAATATAGCGCAACTAATGTTGAAAACTTAAAATTTGAAATAAAATCCTTAAGTTTATGTTTGAGATATGTCTAACTAGACATAGCGGAGTAATGAATTTCAAAGAAAAATATGCAAGTTTTTTTTTGTGTTAATTTAATTAAACATTTAATAAATTTCTATGAATAAAACTTTGTCAGAATTTGAGCGAATTTAAACTAAAAACAGTAGACAATTTTCAAAGCAAGACGGTATTTTTTTCGTTTCGCTAAATTTGAAAATCTTTAATTTCAACTGAAAAATGCACGAAAATGGATAATGTATATTTGTGAACAACTTTGATCATCACCTCTTTGATATTTTGTATATATTTGTGAAACCGTATCTTAAATTTAAGATAATAAAATTTTGAGCAAGGTTGGAAATTTGAAAATCTTGGTGCCTGAAAGTCGGTCAATTAATGCTTATAATATATAACTTCGTGCAAATTAACACCAATAACTCACGCGGCCCCTCACTTACCACCTCTTCTATCTTCTTTACATATGCTTCTTTCTTCTACAATAACCAAGTTTAGAAAGAAAGAAAGAGAGAAAAAGGAACAAAATGCATGACATAAAGTAGAAGATGCCACAAAAATGATCAAATATAGTGTATCCAGTAGCATTTCAAAAGGCTGTAAGCACGCAACCACTGTAGCTTAAGAAGAAAATAAAATTTTCTATCTACTCTTTCTTCCCCATCCATCACCGAACTATAGCTCCTTCCAACGTCGTGACAAACTTCTCTGATCATCCCCTTAGCTGCTCCTTGTTCTCCTCCTTGAAATCCTAGGACCCACACCCAGTATTTAAAAAACAAAAAAACCGAAGTCACCCCTACAAAGCCACTGCTAGACCACCGCCATGTTGTGGCCTCCGACCATCGCCCTGCTCCCCTTCGTCCAAGCTACCTCCAAACCCCTTTGTTCCAATAAACCATGACCTATAACAAAAAAAAGTTTGCAAAACCTAGGATCCTCCTAGCCTACTCGTGCATAGCCTAGCCTCCCCACTCTCTTCCCAGGCGTTATTCATGTCCGACCTACTGTTGTGATGGTTGTGGTGCTGTAGTTGAGGTAGAGTATTGTGTGAGTTGTGTGTATTCAAATTGAGTTGGAAACATTAAGGTGTTGTAGTAAGTTACAGGGATGAGACGTGCGAGGTCCTAAGTTCGATCCTGGGTGTAGTCAATTGGAGTAACATTTTTACTTTGGAGTATTTTATAAAAGTATAATTTTTTTTTGCTTCACGCGAATGTGTGTGTGTCTATATATATATATTTTAGAAAATAATATAATGTTGATTTGGAATTCGTAATTGGAGATTGGTTTGATTCAAGTTAAAGATTCAATTTGTCGATTCGATCGTGCTATGTCACCTTATGTGCTCGTTTCACCTTTTGTCGTCCATTTCTATTTTGCAACGCAAGGTGAGAATCCTTCCCGAGTAACAATCTAAATATGTGAATAGATATCATTTGAAATGACATACGAAATGTTAAGATTGCTCAAGAAATTCCAATTATTTGTTTGAGTACATGTGACACACACACTGTTGACATATATGACTTGAAATTAATTGTTATGAAGTGTGTTGATTTATGTGTGTTAATTGAAATGTATATTCATTTTGTTCTCATCCTGCAAGGTCCCTATGTATGTGTAAAGTCACTATGGGTTGAAATGATATATACCTGAATCACTGTATAGATTTAGGAATTGAAATTGAATTCATTGGGATGTTGGTTGAAATGATAATTACCATATATTTTATGTTAAACGGATTGAAATGATATATCTGTATCACTTGACCTAGGTAGAAAATTATATACGAACACCGTTAGACTATTTTGAAAGTAGTTCGGAAATTATAAAATGTTTCAAGGGATTAAGTATTTTAGAGATTTAAATTTAGAATTTTATTCAAACTTATATTTTTATAATTTAATAAACTTTAAATTTAGTATTTTTAAAAAATACAATTATATGTTATAAATCTTTAATACATAAGTTAATGTATGTTTTGATATAAATTAAGATTTTAAATTATAATATTATTTAGTTTTAAAATTTAAATAATATAAATTATTTTATAAGTAAATAAATATATCTTTTATTTTAGTATAAGTATTATTTAAATTTAACTATAGATATAAATATAAAATACAAGTATATAAAAAGGTTTAAAGAGAAGTTAGAAATATAATGATAACTTGATTGGTCTAATGAAAAAATTGAAATGTAATTTATCGAGCAAAATGGACGGATTCTAAGACGTGAATTTAATAATTAATGGGATTTGATGATTTTTTTAATGATTGTAAAACTTAATAAATTAATTTGTCAATAATTTATCTTAAAAATATTTTGAATCTAAATATAACTAAAGTAAACATTATATAATCGATTAAATTGAAATTTTGATTCAATTGGTATGAACTTTATAAAAAGAGCGATTTGAAGGTAATTTGAGTTCTTAAGAATAAAAATTGAATAACCCAACTTGAATACTATCTTGAAATGGTTTAAAATTAAGAAATTATTGTTAGAAGTTTAAAATTGATTTGAAGTAAATTTGCTGAATCTGAATGAATGAAACTGAACTTTGGAAATGCGGATATGTGGTTTAGATTGGATTGTTTTAAATTATTTAATATTCGTATCATTTTATATTAAACTATTTTAAATTATATTATTCAAATTTAATTATTACTTTATAACTATCTTATATATGTTTAACATTGTTACTATCTTTCAATAACTATTTCAATTATATTATTTTATTTTAGGGGACGGCTATTGGGACACAAAATTAAACACAAAATTAGAGCACAAAACTTGGACCATAGAATTCGTTTGTCTTTATGTGGAAGGTGGAATCCAAGGGGAGATCTAGTGGTTGAGATTGGATGTGTCTAAATTTGTGTCACCATTTTGTGTCTAAATGGACTTTCCCTTTATTTTAATTTAACTTTTATTTATATTATAATTATTTTATATAAAAATAATTATTATTTTTAAATAAAACCATTCATATTATATTAACTATTTCAAATAAGAATTTGTTACAATCCAAGCTATTGAATTCAGAATGTTAATAGAAAGATTTTTTGAAAATGTGAAATTTGAGATGTAGAATTGTGAAATCGAAATGTAATTTTGATCATAAGTTGTTTTGTAAATATGAAATCTGAATCTTGAAATTAGTCCAATAATAAATGAATTATTATTTATGAACTTAATCGAATAATGTATTGGTTTGAAATATGTTTTATGGCATTGAAATATTTGAAATCAATTATTTGAATATGAACGATATCATTATTATTTGATTTGTGATGCTTTAAAGTATGATTTATGGCCTTTATCCATTTAAACATAATTATTTGAATATAAAGCAATGTTATTATTTTATTGATTTGCAATATTTGATTTTTTTTTAAATATAAACAACCACGGTGCGAAATAAGCGTTTGGTTGTTAAAGAGACCTGGGCCAAATATTGTCATACTCTCGCCAATACTAGGAACTACTTTGACAATTGTGAACGTGGTGGAGAATCCATAATGAAGTAGGTTGGTTTGGCGAATACTACTGGAATAAAGTAAAAGAACAATGATGGATAGCCTTGACCTTTGGGTCATAATTAAATTGAGTGAAACAGGTGTTATACCGTGATTAAGTGAGGTCGCACCTCCTATCGGACGCACTTCTTCGATACCATCTCTATTGCTTATGATCAATTGGGACCCCTTTGGTTATAGGAGTGTGTTTCAAGGTGGGGAATATTGTGGCTATGCGTTACCAATGGATCAGGCGTGCATTTGGTAGAATCCTACCTTTGGTATTCCTCGTATGCCTTGTCATTGTAACAACCCGGAAAATCAGAACCAACTTAAATTTTTTATTTTGGCAATTTTAATGAATTTTGAATATTTAAAATGATTTATTTTAAATAATAATGATTAGAAATATATTTGAATAAAATTAGAATGTATATATTTATATAAAGCGAAATTAGAACATAAATATTTATTTAATTATAAAGGGAATTGAAAATGCACGGTAGTTTGAAAATTCGATTTCAAGTTTCAAATGAATTTATAGGATTCAAAATAAGCCAGATTTTGGTGAAACTAGAAATATTTGAATCTATTTTAAAATATCTTTCCAAAAAATTTGAAATATCCAAATTTCATAGCGAGAATAAAAAGTTATGTCCAGTTGAAAATTCAAAATAGTCGCTATGGAAATATAGCCCTTAAAAATAACGATTTTGCAAACGACCACCATTTTCGATGAAACCACTTTTGTTGGATCCGGAATGTCAAATTATTGCTAGATTCCAAAATTCATAATTTTTGGAATTAGTAGGTGAGCGGGGCGAAAGAAAACGTGTTTGGTTAATTTCTGTCAAATTGAATCTACCAGAAAATGGCAATTTTTCAAATGGTCTCCAAATTCGACGAAATTAGTTTTGCTAGGACTGTATCGTCAATACAAAGCTAGAAATATTTTTTCAGTAATTTTTTGGATCCGTATGTGACCCTAGTAAATTGAAATGTACGTTAAAATTGAATATATAATGATTTATATTTTAATTTAAACTAAAACTGATCGAAACAGTCGAATCATCTTACCGAGAAAATCCCATTGTGTTCGGAATGGGGGTATTTAGCTAGGGGCGACAGTTGTTGGGTTTGATTTGTAGTCCGTATAAGAAAACACTATTTTTGGAATTTATATAAATATCGGTGAATCATAAAATTAGAATCATTAAATAAAAAATAGAAAATTCCATTTTCTCTCTCTCCGACCTGCGCTCGATGAAGGAAAACTGATTCCCCCTTCTCTCCACCCTATCGCTCAAATCACTCAATAAAATCACATGCTCCAGTTAGGAATTTTGTAGATCTCATCTCAAGCTTCACATCCATATAGGGTTTGCATTTTTTCGTCGAGTATTGGGAGAGATCCGTCGCCCTAAAGTTCGAAGCTTCCAACCGCCACCATCGAGTATTGGCCCCACCACCCTGCGCGTAAAGCCCTTCCGTCCCTCTTCGACGCAGCACCGGCCAATCATCCTATCGCTTCACAGATTGATCAGAAAATTTAAACCTAGGTTTGAACGAAACTGTTGATGTACGGTTTTAATTATTTAAAACTGATTTGAACACTTTAAAACCGTTGCGAAGTATGAAAATCGAATAAAAATCATATCTTTTTGTTATGTTGTCGAAATCCAGTGAAACAAGAGATACCGGGACCGTGACGACGTCCTCTACGTTTTAGAAGAGACTGGAGAATTTTTAGAGCTTGCTACAATTTTAGACCAAGCCAAAAGCAAAGTGAGAACTTCTCACTACTATTTTTGTACAGTTATTTAAATTATTTTATAACTGCATATATGAACTGCTCCCCGTCGTCCGTAGACCATGGACGACTTGTTTGATTGTATTGCATTGTGGTTGATGATTGTGATGTGAAATGAAGAATATGAAATATTCATGTGTTGAAATAAATATTTTATAGTTAAAAATATAATTTTTAACGTGTATATGAATAAAATAAATATTCATTTACAAATCAGACGATTTGTTTATGTATATCCATTTTACTGATATTGATTGGGACGATAAATTTTACACATCACCCAACTGCACAGATAATATTCAGTGTTTGTTGATTGAAACCCCACACGGGTGTTGGGATGATATTTGACGTACACTAATCCCAATTGTTTAGTGGTATGTCGATCGATTGGTTGACAGGCTGTATAAGCATTAATTATTTATATTTAATGCTTATACAGTTGTAAATTACACTCTGGATGATAGTTGATTGTTTATCATGGTCGTTATATACATGTGTTGTATGAAATCCATATAAATAACATTATATGGTATTTGATTGTGTCTGATTCCAGTTCAGAAAGAATGAATATTTTAAAATAACGATTATTTTAAAATAATGAATATTTTAAAATAATATTCAGTAAAAGATCAAAATCTGATTTTGATGTCCGATTTGGGATGAACAAGAATATATTTAAATATATAAAGCTGTGTTGATTAGATTAATGCCATTTTGTCGTGAACGATATTTATATCGATTTTATTCATTTTTATAATGAATATCAAAAAGGAAATGATTTCAAAATCTAATGTTTTGAAAAGATTATCAATTATATATTAAAGATATGGAATATTCAATTTTGATTTAAAATTGAAAATGAAGTTAGAATCGTTTTAAAACAATTTATAAAATACGTTTTGAATTGAAATCGACGAAATATATATATTAAATGGCCTGAATAGAACGCACCGCGCTGCGATCATTCGCGAATTTCGACCATTGACTTCGAATTGACGTTACGGGAGATCCAACGGTCGGAGTCTCCTAAAACCAGAACTGTTGGGTTCGTATCGAAAAGAGCTTTCCAACGAATTTGAGAGATTTGAAATCTAAGGGTTGGATTTAGAAATATGCCCAAATCATATTTGGGAAAGGTCGCTATAAGTGCTATTCGATGACCGTTTATGGAAATCGGCTGTACAGGCCTTGATAAAAATTATTAAAATATTAATAATTTGTGTAAAATCATAATAAATGATTTGGATGAAAAATTCCACATTTGAAAAGATAAAAATATATTTTTGTCGAAATGAACTAGTTATGTACTAGAATTATAATCCCATATTTTTAAATAAATAAATGGGATTTGAAATGGTTTTAAAAATAACCAATTTCCAATATATGGATTTGAATCGAAATTATCTTCGGAATATTTCAATATTGGATTCTGTGATTATACGGACATTGTGGAGGAATTTGGAAGATATATATATATATATATATATATATCGTTATTCCCAATACGATATTTGTTGGTTTCAGAATTTGATATTGAATATAAGCCGATATATTTTCTATTCAAAGCCTTGTATTTAATTTTAAATTAGATTTTGGGTTTGTCGTGAACGGTGTCTTCATTAACAGTGTTCTTAAACCCAGTTGAGAAAAGATACAAATCTTTTTATTAAGATTTAATGAAGTTTACCAATTAATTAACATTTAGTTGGAATTAAATTGAAATTGGTTTTTGTGTTTATCGTGAACAGTGTTTTAAATAACACTTGTTCTTCAACCCGATTAACAATGGAATGAGAATTTGGGTTTGTCGTGAATGGTATCTTTAATAATACTGTTCTTAAACCCAATGGAGTTGAGAAAATTAGAAACTAACTGGAGATTAGCTAAGTTGAATGGTTTCCTGGGTATTGATCTGATGTTGGTTTCGGCCTTCGGGATTAATACTTAGGGAATTGTTCTCTTACTAATTAACGGTTAGAGACTGATGGGATGGGGTCTTCAGTAACACTGTTTTTAAACCCCATCTGAAAAGAATAAATCTTTTAGTTATGATTATTGGAGTTTCCAGTTATATTTAGTAATTGGAATAAAAATGGAATGTGAATCGGGTTTATCATGAGCTATGTTTTTTAATGACATTCGTTCTTTAACCCGATTTACAGTGAAATGTGATTTGGAATTTATAAATCTTTTAACTAAGATTTAATGGAAATTTTCCGAAGTAAAGTTTTCCAATTTAATAAAATAAATTGGACGGAATGGAATTCGATTTGGTAATAATCGAAGTGAATTTCTGTGGAGGAAGACTGCTAATATATATGGAATTTAAAAGGCTTTGCCATTATTCCATTTATACTATTAGTCGGATATGGAAGTTTATGTCGATTATATATATTGATCTGTTTTCCGTGAAGATTCCATAATTAATGGAATGTGATTTTGGGTTTATCGTGAGCTGTATTTTAAATGACATCAGTTCTTTAACCGAGTTAAAGATAAGATTAATTTCTTAACTTGGAATAATCATTAAGTAATGATTTTTGGAGATTAAAACTGAATTAGAATTTTAATGAATCTTTAATTATATTGAAATGTGAATCTGATAACTAAAATTATCAAATTCAAGAAATGATCGAGAATGGAGTATCAACAGTTTACTCCTGGTGATAGTTAAATCTTTAATTAGATCTGAACGTGAAATGGTAAATTTTTTACCGATAACACCGTGGTGTTAGATATGGAGTATTACCAGTTTCGCTCCATGGGATGAATAGGTTGGGATTGGGAAATAAAATAAATGATTTCTTCGGTAAGGATCGCTAATCCCGACTAGTTTGGATAAACCTTAAGTTGGTTTGAATTGATATCCAAAGGAAGATTAAATAATAAATTTAAAGAATTTATCTTTGATAAAATTAGTGGGAACCTTTCCCAAAGGATATGAATATTTAAATAAAGGAATATTCCAGATTGGAATAGGGCGTATGTTGTGTTTTTATAGCACTGGTTTATTATATATGCGAGTTATTCATAAAGACTGGGTTTATCCCACTCTGAATAACTGATTCGACGATATGTCGACGATGAAGACGGTGGTTGAAGACCGGAGGTCTTCACATCGTTTGGATGATTACTGATGTCTTGATTAGGGTATAGACCCAAGACGAGGTAATAAGTGGTGATCATCCAGACGTACTTGGAGATCGATCGGATATGGGAGGACCTCTCTCCTGTATTGGACATTTGGGATGAGGAATAAGGTCCCTCCGGTTTTGTTTAGACCCAGAACAAACTTGTAAATGGATGTGTGTCTAACATCGGATTTCATTCTGTGTGATTGATAAACATCGGTTGCATAGCGTGAATTTCCTATGTGGCGTGCTGAGATGCAAATGATCAAGGCTTCTGTTGAAAAGCAGAGTCTTGTGGTTGAAGATCAAAGCACGGCTTTAATATAGCATAGCTTTGTGTATAGCGTTAATTCGCGAACCTCGCACCCCGGTGTGAACCAGAAACGGGAGAGGACATCAGGGAGGACATGCCTTCTAACTAGGAGTGGTGTCTGGGTTTTGCACGCCCAGATGTTTTACTTATGTGGATGATGGATAGCGAGTCACCTCAGTTATATCGGTATCTGCGGAGCTGATGGATGGTTTGGTCAGGATAGGACCAGTTTACGCCCCATAGGGCGGGGAAATGCATTGTTCAGGCATCTTAATCCACTTCGTGTGGACCGGCCCTGACGATCCAAGGTGTAGTTGCGGCTGTATCCTGAGGAGCAGGCTAGAGTGTCTTGAATTCGGTAAGGACGATCCCTTGCCTTTGTTCATGATGGAAATCCAACTTATAATACATGACATTTCGGTTTTGATTGTAGAGCCTAGTATGACGACATAGTGGGATGAGGCACTATGCTGTCTATGATTGATACATTTATATTTGAAGTTGTCTTCATACACTTTACACTGTAATAGTATCAAAATGATTTGTTTTAAACGTACCAAGCATGTTTGGCTATTATAAGGTAAAACTCTATCCACCGGCTTGCGTTGCATTGTGTGATGGGACCTGAGTCTTATAATAGCTTCATTTTTTCAAAAAGCATTGCGATGTTTGTTTTATGCACTGGTACCCTTGGGAGGAAACCTGTTCCGTGTTATATGGCGTGGTCCTTGATATATCTGATTTTAAAGTAAAGTTTTAAATAACTGTTTTAGTTCTCACACCAGTCACATGACTGACTAGGAGTTTATTGTTTTAACCTAAACTCTGGGTGCCCCTATTTTCCACATGGGCAGCTAGTAGTTTTGGTTTTGCAGATTTATATTCACAGGGTCCTGGCTTACAGCTGGAATGATATTCGGAAAGCTCTGTATCCGTGTATCTCTTTCAGTTGTGTTTTGTATTATTTTTCCACTGCACTGTAATTTAAATCTCTGATATGTTTCTGTGGTGTAATATTAATTCATACTTTGTATATTCTTGTACTCTGATGTAAATTGTTGTAATAAGCAATGAAATGTTCTTCTGTTTGTGTTCTGATTTTTCATGTTCTCAACTCAATCCGGGCTTTCTCTTTTCTTCGGAGACCGGGGAAATTCGGGTTGTGTCAGTTTGGTATCAGAGCTTTGGTTTACAGAGCTCCAGAACAATACACATTAGAACCAAACAAAAGAATTCATCAGAGATCGGATTAGAAATATCCAATAAGAATGACTCGTTAGAGATAGGTTCAGTAGTATCCTAGAACGAGTGTGAAGAGTAGTGTTTTAAAATAAAAATGAAAAAAAAAATTGTTTTGAAAATTTAAATCATATTATACGTATTTGAATATTTTATTTTAAATTGATTTGGACAATCCAGTATATAAACATTTTGCATATACACCTTGCAAACATATATTCGAAGTTTTAATTTACTGGATGTATATAGAATCACACTCTAGATACCCGGAGATGATTCTGATGGTTGAGATCTCATCATCAGACTATTTGTTCGAGCTTCGAAAAGTGGGATATCTATTTATTTCCAATTGGCTGGTGTGAGAACCAAAATTAGATAGGGTTTATTGTTGTGATTTGGCACTAAAAATATCATTTTTGACTATGTATTAAAATTATATATTTGAAACGTTAATCAACAAATTGATTGCTGGTTGTGTTGTATGATAATTAGTGTGACTAAATGAAATTATTGGACTAATAAAACCAATAGGAAAATGTAAGGCAAAAATTGAGCCGAATTGAATCAAAAAATTGAAATGAATTGAAAATTGTTTGAAATTGCATGCATGTACATATATATGCGTGAACAGGTCATAGCAAGGAGGCTAGAGAAGAGGAATAAAATTGTATGCACGACAAATAGGTACATGTTTACTAATTTATTGGATTTGGATGATTTTATGAGCCGCTTGGCTTTTTCTTTTTCTTTTTGAGGTGAGAGGGCCTGTGTGGCGGTTTGGGGATTTTCCCAATGCTCCCCGTACACAGGAGGTTATGGCAAAAAAATTCGAAAATTTAGGGTGTTAGCCAAATTTTTGAAAAATTAGAAATTCTTAGAAACTAAATAGTTGAAGAATGAAAGTTGAGTTGATTAGTAAAACAACATTCAACTCTATTCCTTTTTGAGGATGAAAAGATTTTAAGTGGGGGAGATTGAAACAACCCAAAAAATCAGAACCAATTTAAATTTTTTATTTTGGCAATTTTAATGAATTTTAAATATTTAAAATGATTTATTTTAAATAATAACGACTAGAAATATATTTGAATAGAATTATAACGTATATATTTATTTAAAGCGAAGTTAGAATAGAAATATTTATTTTAATTATAAAGGGAATTGAAAACGGCGCGGTAGTTTGAAAATTCGATTTCAAGTTTCAAATGAATGTACAAGATTTAAAATAAACCAGATTTTGGCAAAACTAGAAATATTTGAATCTATTTGAAAATATCTTTCCAACGAATTTAAAAAATCCAGATTTCATAGCGTGAATAAAAAGTTATGTCCAGTTGACAAATTCAGAATAGTCGCTATGGAAATACTACCCTTAAAAATAGCGATTTTGCAAGCAACCTCCGTTTTCGACGAAACCACTTTTGTTGGATCTAGAATGTCAAATTATTGCTAGATTCCAAAATTCATAATTTTTGGAATTAATAGGTGAGCGTGGCGAAAGAAAACGTGTTTGGTTAATTTCAGTCAAATTGAATCGACCAAAAAATGGCCATTTTTCAAACGGTCTCCAAATTCGACGAAATTAGTTTTGTTAGGACTGTATCATCAATACAAAGCTAGAAATATTTTTTCTGCAATTTTTGGGATCCATATGTGACCCAAGTAAATTGAAATGTATGTTAAAATTGAATGTATAATTATTTATATTTTAATTTAAATGAAAACTGATCGAAACAGTCGAATCAGCTTACCGGGCATATCCCACTGTGTTCGGAATGTGGGTATTTAGCTTGAGGTGATAGTTTTTTGGGTTTGATTTGGAGCCCGGATAAGAAAACACTATTTTTGGAATTTATATAAACATCTGCGAATCAGAAAATTAGAATCATTAAATTAAAAACATAGAAAATTCCATTTTCTCTCTCCCCGACCTGCGCTCGACGATGGAAAATCGATTCCCCCTTCTCTCCTGCCTCTCGCTCAAATCACTTAATAAAATCACATTCTCCAGTTAAGAATTTTGTAGATCTCATCTCAAGCTTCAGATCCATATTGCATTTTTTCGTCGAGTATTGGGAGGGATCCGTCACCCCAAAGTTTGAAGCTTCCAACCGCCGCCGCACCTCCCTCAAGTCGTCGATCTGGGCCCCACAACCCTGCGCAGAAAGCCCTTCCGTCCCTCTTCGACGCAGCACCGACCGATCGTCCTATCGCTTCACGAATTGATCGAAATTTCGAAGCTGCTGAGGTACGGTTTTAATTATTTAAAACTGATTTCAACACTTTAGAACCGTCGTAAAGTGTGAAAATCGAATAAAAATCATATCTTTTTGCTACGTTGTCGAAATCCAATGAAACAAGAGACACCGGGATCGTAACGACATCCTCTACGTTCTAGAAGAGACCGGAGAATTTTTAGAGCTCGCTACAATTTTAGGCGAAGCCAAAAGCAAAGTGAGAACTTCTCACTATTATTTTTGTATAGTTATTTAAATTATTTTATAACTGCATATATAAACTACTCCCCGTCATCCACAGACCACAGACGACTTGTTTGATTGTATTACGTTGTGGTTGATGATTGTGATGTGAAATGAAGAATATGAAATATTCATGTGTTGAAATAAATATTTTATAGTTGAAAGTATAATTTTTAATGTGTATATGAATAAAATAAATATTCATTTACAAATCAGACAATTTGTTTATGTACATCCATTTTACTTATATTGATTGGGACGATAAATTTTACACATCGCCCAACTGCACAGATAATATTCAGTGTTTGTTGATTGAAACCCTACATGGGTGTTGGGATGATATTTGAAGTACACTAATCCAAATTGTTTAGTGGTATGTCGATCGATTGGTTGACAGGCTGTATAAGCGTTAATTATTTATATTTAATGCTTATACAGTTGTAAATTACACTCTGGATGATGGTTGATTGTTTATCATGTTTGTTATATACATGTGTTATATGAAATCCATATAAATAACATTATATGGTAATTGATTGTGTCTAATTCCAGTTCAGAAAGAATGAATATTTTAAAATAACGATTATTCTAAAATGATGAATATTTTAAAATAATATTCAGTAAAAGATCAAAATCTGATTTTGATGTCCGATTTGGGATGGACACGAATATATTTAAATGTACAAAGCCGTGTTGATTAGATTAACGTCATTTTGTCCTGAACGATATTTATATCGATTTTATTCATTTTTATAATGAATATCAAAAAGGAAATGATTTCAAAATCTAATGTTTTGAAAATATTATCAATTATATATTAATGATATGGAATATTCAATATTGATTTAAAATTGAAAATGAAGTTAGAATCATTTTAAAATGATTTATAAAATACGTTTTGAACTGAAATCGACGAAATATATATAATATATATATTAAATGGCCTGAATAGAACGCGCCGCGCTGCAACTGTTCGGGAATTTTGACCATTGACTTCAAATTGACATTATTGGAGATCCGACGGTCGGATTCTCCTAAAACCCAATGGAGTTGAAAAAATTAGAAACTAACTGGAGATTAGCTAAGTTTGAGGGTTTCCTGGGTATTGATCTGATGTTGGTTTCGACCTTCGTGATTAATACTTAGGGAACTTTTCTCTTACTAATTTACGGTTAGAGACTGATGGGATGGGGTCTTCAGTAACACTGTTCTTAAACCCCGTGTGAAAGGAATAAATCTTTTAATTAAGATTATTGGAGTTTCCAGTTATATTTAGTAACTGGAATAAAAATGGAATGTGAATCGGGTTTATTATGAACTGTGTTTTTTAATGACATTCGTTCTTTATCCCGATTTACAGTGAAATGTTATTTGGAATTTATAAATCTTTAAACTAAGATTCAATGGAAATTTTCCGAAGTAAAGTTTCCAATTTAATAAAATGAATTGGAACTGAATGGAACTCGATTTGGTAATAATCGAAGTGAATTTCTGTGGAGGTAGACTGCTAATATATATGGAATTTAAAAGGCTTTGCCATTATTCCATTTATATTATTAGTCGGATATGGAAGCTTATATCGATTATATATATTGATCTGTTTTTCGTGAAGATTCCATAATTAATGGAATGTGATTTTGGCTTTATTGTGAGCTGTGTTTTAAATGACATTATTTCTTTAACCCAGTTAAAGATAAGATTAATTTCTTAACTTGGAATAATCAGTAAGTAATGATTTTTGGAGATTAAAACTAAATTAGAGTTTTAATGAATCTTTAATTAGATTGAAATGTGAATCCGATAACTAAAATTATCAAATTCAAGAAATGATCGAGAATGTAGTATCACCAGTTTACTCCAAGCGATAGTTAAATCTTCAATTAGATTTGAATGTGAAATGGTAAATAATTTTACCGATAACACCGTGGTGTTAGATATGGAGTATTACCAGTTTTGCTCGATGGGATGAATAGGTTGGGATTGGGAAATAAAATAAATGATTACTTCGGTAAGGATCGCTAATCCCGACTAGTTTGGATAAACCTCAATTTGGTTTGAATTGATATCCAAAGGAAGATTAAAGAATAAATTTAAAGAATTTATCTTTGATAAAATTAATGGGAACCTTTCCCAAAGGATATGAATATCTAAATAAAGGAATATTCTGGATTAGGGTGGGGCGTATGTTGTGTTTCTATAGCACTTGTTTATTATATACGCGAGTTATTCAGAAAGACCGAGTTTATCCCATTCTGAATAACTGACTCAACGATATGTCGACGATGAAGACAATGGTTGAAGACCGGAGGTCTTCACATCATTTGGATGATTACTGATGTCTTGATTGGGCTGTGCTCCCAAGACGAGGTAATAAGTGGTAGTCGTCCAGACGTACTTGGAGATCGACCGGATATGCGAGGATCTCTCTCCTGTATTGGACATATGGGACGAGGAATAAGGTGCCTCTGGTTTCGTTTAGACCCAGAACGAACTTGTAAATGGATGTGTGTCTGACATCGGATTTCATTCTGTGTGACTGATGGACATCGGTTGCATAGCGTAAATTGCCCGTGTGGCATGCTGAGATGCAAATGATCAAGGCTTCTGTTGAAAAGCAGAGTCTTATGGTTGAAGATCAAGGCACAACTTTAATATAACATAGCTTTGTGTATAGCGTTAATTCGCGAACCTCGCACCCCGGTGTGAACAAGAAACGAGAGAGGACATCAGGGAGGACATGCGTTTCCTTCTAGCTAGGAGTGGTGTCTGGGTTTTGCACACCTAGACGTTTTATTTATGTGGATGATGGATAGCAAGGCGCCTCAGTTATATCAGTCTCTGCAGAGCCGATGGATGGTTTGGTCGAGATAGGACCAGTTTACGCCCCATAGGGCAGGAAAATGCATTGTTCAGGCATTTTAATCCACTTCTTGTGGACCGTCCCTGATGATCCAAGGTGCTGTTGCGGCTATATCCCGAGCGACAGGCTATAGCGTCTCGAATTAGGTAAGGATGATCCCTTGCCTTAGTTCATGATGATATCCAACTTCCAATACATGACATTTCAGTTTTGATTGTAGAGCCTAGTTTGACAACATAGTGGGATGGGGCATTATTCCATCTATGATTGATACATTTATATTTGAAGTTGTCTTCATACACTTTACACTATAATAGTATCAAAATGATTTGTTTTCAACGTACCAAGCATGTTTGGCTATTATAAGGTAAAACTCTATCCTCCGGCTTGCGTTGCATTGTGTGATGGGACCTGAGTCTTATAATAGCTTCATTTTTACAAAAAGCATTGCGATGTTTTTTTATGCACTGGTATCCTTGGGAGTAACCCCGTTCCGCGTTATATGTCGTGGTCCCTTGATATATCCGATTTTAAAGTAAAGTTTTAAATAACTGTTTTATTTCTCACACCAGTCACATGACTGACCAGGAGTTTATTGTTTTAGCCTAAACTCTGGGATCCCCTATTTTCCACACGGGCAGCTAGTAGTTTTGGTTTTGTAGATTTATATTCACAGGATCCTAGCTTACAGCTAGAATGATATTCGGAAAGCTCTGTATCCGTGTATCTCTCTCAGTTGTGTTTTGTATTATTTTTCCACTGCACTATAATTTAAATCTCTGATATTTTTCTGAGGTATAATATTAATTCATACTCTGTATATTCTTGTACTTTGATGTAAATTGTTGTAATAAGCAATGAAATGTTCTTCTGTTTGTGTTCTGATTTGTCATGTTCTCAACTCAATCCGGGCTTTCTCTTCTCTTCGGAGACTGGGGAAGTTCGGGTCGTGTCAGTCATATTATCCTAATCGAACCCCCTACGATTTTGATTTGTATAGTATCTATGAAGTGCCCTCTGATTGGCATTAGTTTACGGTGTACTTTATGGTATCTATATAAACTACGTCATTATAAATGGTGTAAAGGTAAAAATGTAATCCCGCTTACGCTATTTTGAATATTATATGTAACCATAGACACTATTGTAATACTAGCGTATTGTATTTCATAATACATAGTTTAATTGATCCTTAAAGAATGGAATCACAAACATTCTTTAAGTTACTGATGCATTTCATTTGAACATTTTACTTGAGTTGATTTACTATTGAGATTGTTACTCATAATCCGAGTGTTTTGTTTTGACTTTATGCTCAGTCAGATTGAGAAGTTTAGCTTTGGCGATTCGTTCTTTTGAGAGCTGGAGATTTATTGGAGATTCAGCTTATTATCTATCAGCTATTGCTATCTTAGTGAATTGGTTATTTCATTTATATTATTTATTTAAATACTAGGCACATATCCATCTTAGGTTTCCTAATTTATTTAAGTATGACTCTAGTATTATATGTAATTTATTTTGAGATTAGTAACTTCGTGAAATAATAAGTAATTATTCCACTGCGAGTTATTCTATTATTTTGTATTTGTAATCTGTCTATGTTCTGTGATCTGATTTTATTAAATCCCATAGTTAAAACAATCTGCATTTTCGAATGATTGAGTTGGTTTCATTATCAAATTAAATGGTCATAAAATGCAGGTCATTAAATGTTGTCTCATAGCTTTGGTTCAATCAAAAACCTTAGCTTATAGGTAAAAATCAGTTTAGCTTATGGGTTAAAACCTTAACTACTAACCTTGACTTAAATGACAGTGATACCCTAGAATGAGTAAAATTAGTCGTAGATTCTGCTTGAGAGAGCGTATTTTGAAAAGTATAAATTATTTTCAAATTGGTTTTAAGTGTTTTAAAAGTATATATGTATTGCACACTAATCAAATAAAATATATATGTATGTCCATAACAAAAATAAAAGAAATGGCTTTCTACTATGAATCTTAATTGATGTATGTTATGGAAATATATCTTTACATTTTTCCATTAAGCAATGTAATGAAGTGTGCGAAGTGTTTTCCTGAAATGATAAAAATGAACATGATGGTAATTAAAGAAAGAATACAAAGTAAAGTTGGTTCATGTTATGGAACCTAAGCAGAATTGTAATGAACTGGGAATATAACCTATTGTAATTAATTATATGAATGATAATGTAATAATAGGTAGGCTTGTCCTAGGGCCAAGTGGAATTATAACATAGGTTATAATAGTGAAAAGAGAACTTATTAGTAAATCTTAGTCAAGAGAACTATGTTAAAAAGTAAACAACAACAAGTTGTGATAACAGTGTAAGACAAGGTTATGATTAAATAAGAAATAATAAAGTAGGATTATTATTAATAGACTTATAATTGGAAGTATTAAGTCTAATAAACTTAATAAATAATAAGCGGAAGACCGCACTGGCGGCATATGGCTGAATAAAGAAAGTAAGCAGCCAATTGTGAGCTAATGAAACATGCAACTTGAATAAAAAGTGAACATGTGGACAATCAAGTTAATTAGCAACATGATGAGATAAAAAAAGCACATGATTAAAAGATTAGACGTTGGATCTAATAACACGTTAGTGTAATGTACTTGGACCAGTCCGCACGTATGAAGGTGAAGAACCCAACGGGATAGATCATCGTGGTGTCTGGAGACACGAGAGGAGCACGTCCATCTGATTATTGTGCTTGATTATTCTACCTGGTTATTTTGTCCAATTATTCTATGGGACTGGAAGGAAGCACGCGACCTTCGGGATGTGGTTGGGTACTCCGTGGTAGCCCTCTGTGCGGTACACGCTCATGCTGTACTCACAGAGGTTTGGTATGTGCGGTACCACCCAGTGAGTACACCTTGACTGCAATTGTAAGTTGGCAGACAGAAGGCTGTGGCGGATGGCGTTGGGTGATTCGGCGGTTTGCCCTGGAGAGGTAGGTCAGGATCAATATAGGATAGTAATCGTTGGGTACCTGTCATCGGCAGTCAGTGTGACGCAGAAAAACTAGAGCTAAACCTAGAGACCATCGATCTTTCACTATCGAGACGTTGGTTACGGACACACCAAATTGATGTTAGATTGTTTGATAGGGGCACATTACTTAGCTCTTGGTGTAGTCTTTCACTACTTGAGGTAGAGGCTAGGTTGGTGTAACAACCCGGAAAATCTGAGCCAATTTAAAATTTTTATTTTGGCGAATTTAAGGAATTTTGAATATTTAAAATGAATTATTTTAAATAATAATGACGAGAAATTTAATTTGAATAGAATTTGAATGTATATATTTATTTGAAGCGTCATTAGAATGGAAATATTTTATTTTAAATATAAAAGGAATTGAAAATAGTGCGGTAGTTTGAAAATTCGATTTCGAATTTCAAATGACTATACAGGATTCAAAATAAACCGGATTTTAGCGAAACCAAAAATATTAGAATCTAATTGAGAATATTTTTCCAATGAATCCGAAAAATTGAAATTTCATAGCGGGAACCAAAAGATATGCCCAGTGAAAATTCAGAATAGTCGCTATGGAATTCTGGCCCTTAAAAACGGAAATTTTGCAAACGACCTCAGTTTTCGACAAAACCACTTTTGTTAGATCCGTGATGTCAAGATATTGCTAGATTCCAAAATTCGTAATTTTTCGAATCAATATGTGAGCGTGGCAAAGGAAAACTCGTTTGACCAGTTTTTGTTGATTTTGATCGACTGGAAAATGACCATTTTTCAAACAGTCTCGGAATTTGACGAAATTAGTTTCGTTAGGACCGTATTGCCAATACGAAGCTAGAAAATATTTTTCGGGAATTGTTAGAGTCCGTATGTGGCCCCGGTAAATTGAAATGTGCGTTCAAATTCAATATATTGATTTATATTTTGATTTTGGCGAAAACTGATCGAAACAGTCGAATCATCCTGCGATACCTATCCCATTGTGTTCGAAATGGGGGTAATTAGCTATGGACGACAGTCAGTGGGTTCGATTTCGAGTTTGAAATTAAAAGTTGCTTTTTAAAATTAAACAATTATATATATATATATTAATATATTCTCTAATCCCTCCTCCCCCTTTTATTCTCTCAGAAGAAATCGGAAAAAAAGAAAAAAAAAAGAAATCGCGTCGCCGCCCCCCCTTTTTCATCGCGCCGCCATGCCAGGAGCACCCCACCGCCGCTCGACCTCCACCCCCCGCCTCTTCTCTCCTCCCCTTCCAGCGCGCAAGCCCTTCCTCCCTCTCTCCTCCTCCATAAACGAAGATGCGAGCCCCCCTAACCCAAATCGAATGCGCCGCCTCCCCTAGCCTCACCCGCCCCCTGCGCGCCCTCAGCTCCTCCACCGACCGCCGCTGACAAGCCAAGGCCCCTCCTCCAAAGGAAAAATCCGATTTTGTTATAAGGTGAACTTTATTTTAATTTTATTTAAGGTAATAGGTGTTAGAAAAATGGGAAAATCAGTAAATAAAAACAGATCGGATTGTTATCATGAAGAAAGCGATATAAAAATGTGATTTATATGTATGTAGTGGCTACGGGCAAGGAAAGTGACAAAAGGCGAGAATGACGAAGACTTCTACATATGAAGAGCCGCGGTGTATTGGTTTAGCTAGTCGGTGAGAACTTCTCACTTTAATTCTTTTTTTCTAGTTAAAATTATATACTAGGATGCAGACGGTGCTTAGCAGCACCCGACACCCATCGTCCACAGACCATGGACGACTTGTATGCTTGTTTGATGTGTTGTGAAGTTTGTTTGTGACGTTGATGTGAAATGGATAATAAAACATTCATGTGTTGAAATAAATTAATTATCGTTAAAAATATATTTTTTAACGTGAATGCGAATAAATAAATATTCATTTACAAACCGGACGGTTTGTTTATGTACACCTATTTGAAGGATATTGATTGGGACGATAAATTTTACGTGTCGCCCAACTGCACAAATAATATTCAGTGTTTGTTGATGCGAAACCCCACACCGGTGTTGGGATGATATTTGGCGTACACGAATCCCAATTATTTAGTTATATGTCGATCGATTGGTCGATTGATTATGTAAGCGTCAATTAGTTATATTTAATGCTTATGTAGTTGTGTGGTGCACTCTGGATGATGGTTGATTATTTATTGTTGCTATTATATACATGTGTTGTATGGAATCCATATAATTAACATTATATGGTAATTGATTGGGCCTCATTCCAATTGGGAAAAAAATTATAAAATAGAATAAAGAATATTCATGTGTTGAATAAAATATATATTCATGTGTTGAATAGAATAAAGAATATTCATGTGTTGAAAATATTCATGTGTTGAGTAAAATATTTTAAACAATAAAATTTACATCTTTATCATAATTTTATAAAATATATTAAATAACAAAAATAGTCATTTGTTGACGATACTCATGTGTTGAGAATATTCATGTGTTGAAAGAAATATAGATTCATGTGTTGAATAGAATAAATATTCATTTGTTGAATAGAATAACGAAGTTATTGAAATGTATAAAGTCGTGTTGATTAGAGATGCGCCATTTTGACATGAATGATATTTATATCGATTATATTCATTTTTGTAATGAATATAGAAAAGGAAGTGATTTCAAAATATAACGTTTTGAAAATATTATCATTTATGTATTAGTGATATGAAATATTCAATTTTGATTTGAAATTGAATACGAAGTTGAAATTGTTTTGAAAACGAATTTATAACGATTTATAAAATTCGTTTTGAATTGAAAACGACGAAGTATATATAATATATATATTATATATATTAAATGGCCTGAATAGAACGCGCCGCGCCGTGGCAGTTCGCGAATTTCGACCATTGACTTCGAATTGATGTTGCGGGAGATCCGACCGTCGGATTCTCCTGAAACTGGAACCGTTGGGTTCATATTGAAAAGAGCTTTCCAATGAATATTAGAAATTTGAAATCTAATGGTTGGATTTGGAATTATGTCCAAATCAAATTGGGAAAAGGTCGCTGTAAGTGCAGTTCGACGACCGTTATTGGAAATCGACTGTACGGGCCTTGGTAAAATTATTAAAAATATCAATAATTTATGTAAAATCATAATATATGAACTGGAAAGAACTAGGATGAAAAATTCCACATTTGAAAAGATAAAAATAGATTTTTATCGAAATGAACTAGTTATGAACTAGAATTATAATCCAATATTTTTGAATAAATAAATTGGATTTGATGTGGTTTTAAAAATAATCAGAATTTCCAATATACGTGAATTGGAATGGATTTGAATCGAAATTATCTTCTGAATATTTCGATGTTGGATTTCGTGATTATACGGATATGGTTGTGGAAATTTGAAAGATATATTTATATCGTTATTTCCAATATGATATTTGTTGGTTTGAGAATTTGATATTGAATATAAGCCAATATATTTTCTATTCAGAGCCTTGTATTTAATATCAAATGAGATTTTGGGTTCGTCGTGAATGGTGTCTTATATAACACTGTTCTTGAACCCAGTTTAGAAAAGAATAAATCTTTTAAGTAAGATTTAGTGAAATTGTCCAATTAATTAGTATTTAATTGCAATTTAATTTAAATTGGTTTTTGGGTTTATCGTGAGCGGTGTTTTGAATAACACCTGTTCTTTAACCCGATTAACAATGGAATGTGATTTTGGGTTTATCGTGAACCGTGTTTTAGACGACATTGGTTCTTTAACCCAGTTAAAGACAGGATATTGATTTTTGGGAAGATTAAAACTAAGTGGAGTTTTAATGAATCTTTAATTAGATTAAAGTGATTGAGAATGGAGTATCACCAGTTTTGCTCCAAACGATAGTTAAATCTTTAATTAGATTTGAACGTGAAATGGTAATTAATATTTACCGATAACAGCGTGGTGTTAGATATGGAGTATTACCAGTTTTGCTCCATGGGATGAATAGGTTGGGATTGGGAAATAAAATAAATAATTACTTCGATGTGGTTCGCTAATCCCGACTAGTTTGGAAAACCTTAACATGGTTTGAAAAGATATCCAAAGGAAGATTAAAGAATAAATTTAGAAGAATTTATCTTTGATAAAATTAATGGGAACTTTTCCCTAAGAATGTGATTTTGTGAATAAAAGAATATTCTGAATTGGAATGAGGCGTATGTTGAGTTTGTGTAACATTTGTTTATTATATACGCGGGTTATTCGGAAAGGGCGGGTTTATACCCATTATGAATAACCGATTCGACGATATGTCGAAGATGAAGACGGTGGTTGAAGACCAGAAGTCTTCACATCGTTTGGATGATTATTGATGATCTTGATTGGGCTGTACACCCAAGAGGAGGGAATCAGTCGGTGATCGTCCAGACGTACTTGGAGATCGATGGATATGCAAGGAAAGTGCCTCCGGTTTCGTTCAGACCCAGAACGAACTTGTAAATGGACTGTGTGTCTAACATTGGATTTTATTCTGTGTTGATTGATCTCTATTAAATATACATCTGTTTGGCGGCGGAGAATTTATTCTCTTGCTTAACGCCCTTCTCTGAGACGTACGAGCTTAGAGGTTGTATATCGATGGACATCAGTTGTAACACCCCATGTCCATTAATGTCACTCACAAAGGGAATGCATCAATGTCCATGAAGCGTTATTGTTGTATAGAACAAATAAATTACAAGAATAAATAAATAAAACAACACAACGGAAGATAAAACTTATTTCATAGCATCATAACTCAAAACAAGCTTACATAAGTAGTTCCCAAAACCATTACAACAGGATCAATAGTCTTTTCCAAAAACTTCAAAGTATATAAAGAAGCAAATACTTAAATAACATAAATGCATAAATCCCCACTGAACATAAGCAAAGCCACAAAGATGAGAGAGTCCAAAGCGATACATCTACTCTTTTCAAGCAACTGAAAGAAATCGGCACTAAGCTGTAGTATTCCCTCCTTGCAAACCTGGGGGGGAAAAGGAAAGAAAAGAGGTGGAAACAAATGGGTCAAACATAAAGTCTGGCGAGTCCAGTAATTTTAACAAATAATAGGTAAGGTAAATGATCAAGACATAAATAGGCATCATGATATTGCTGTAACTTAGATAAGGTAGATAAAAAGGATGGACAAGATGATTTCGTTCCTAAGTACTAAGACAATCCTACACCTTGGCTAAGCGAACAACCCTCCAAGTACTAACCCCGAAGACCGAAGTCAACATCAGACTAGCACCTAAAGGACTATCCAACTCAACAAACATGTATTTCGTTACACCGCACTTTTGCTAAGTTACACCACATTACTTAATTACACCGCACATCTACTAGTCTATATTTACTAAAGGTCGACACCAAAAATGGTGCGGTTCGGCTATTCCCCCTCCCGATTTGCTGTTTTGAATTTTTTTTGAATATTTATTTATTTAATTTTTATGTATATCTATATATATATTTCTCTCATATGCATACAAACTTCAAGGATTAATAACATCTTCATAAGGTATCCGTTTTGTGCAAACCAAATGTCTATCTTGACCCAAAATTTTGAGAGGAACATAATATCACAACCCATTTCACTTAATTCTTCTTCTAAAAATTAAGTATACTTTAATTTGTGAATTTTAATGTTATAAAATTATGGGGTGTTACATTCTCCCCTCCTTAAAGGATTTCGTCCCCGAAATCTCCAAGTTAAGAAGATTGTGTCCTACCATCCAATCATCCATCTACTCAACCATCATCCACACGCATCCATTGTCCTTAAAATATTTCTAATGTTATATGAACATATGCAAAAGTGTGTGTATATGTTCCTTATCTAATGCAAATATCAGGCGGTCCATTGATTCAGTCGACCTCCTTAATGCAAATAATGATAGTGCCGTGTATCCACCATGTATGCAAAGAACCCTATACATATCATTACTACATGTGTGCACAACCATTCATTCAAATGCAACATCCATATGATACGTCCATTTAATATACATCCATTTAACTAAATGCATCCATTTATATGCAATATGCAATATGAAAGCGACTGAGCCGATCTAGTGCCTAAAGTGTGTGTATATGTATCCACGAGCAACCACTAGCAAACACTTGCATCCACATGCATCCATCAATCATAACATGTCTCAAACACATGTTTCAACCATAGGACTACCCTATCTAAAGGTCAAAGACTTAAATGAGAGGATATACTAAAGATAGGACAAGTACAAGCTAAGCGATAAAGGAGAAATTAAAGGACATACCCTCGAAAAGAAAAGGGTACAATGAACGCATCTTCTCTTCCGTCTCCTAAGTAGCGTCGCTCTCATCATCTCCCTATTGCACTTTGACTAGCTTGACCTCTCGATTCCTCAAATTCTTAATCTCCGACCCAAGAATGCATGTAGGAGCTCGTCGAATCGTCGCATCACTCTCTATCTCCACCTCTCTAAGTAAGCTCGGCTCTACCACTTCCACGGTCTCATGCAAGCACTTCCTCAAATGCGAAACATGGAACACGTCGTGTACACCACTAAGTCTTTCGGGCAACTCTACTCTATATGCCATCTGTCCAATCCTCTCCTTAATAGGAAACAGCCCTACGAACCTTGGTGCTAACTTCCCAACGGACCCAAAGCAAACAACATTCCATAATGGAGACACCTTGATAAAGACCATGTCCCCAATATCAAATTCAAGATCTGTCCTCCTCTTGCCCGCATACGATTTCTGCCTATCTTGCGCTGTCTTCATCCTCCTTCGAATCAAATCAATCTTTTCCGAAGTCTCTCTAATAATATCGGACCCAAGTAAGATCTTATCCGTAGATTCCCACCAACATGTAGGTGAACGACAAGGCCTTCCATAAAGAGCCTCGAAAGGTGCCATGCCAATGCTAGACTGAAAACTATTATTATACGCGAACTCCACCGAAGGAAGATGCTCCTCCCATGTACCTCCGAAGTCTAAAACACATAGCCTCAAAAGGTCCTCTAGAATACAATTCACCCTCTCGGTCTGGCCGTCCGTCTGAGGATGATATGCGATGCTCAAACATAACTGAGTCCCTACCGCCTCTTGCAAGCTCTTCCAAAACTCGCTAGTAAAAATAGGATTGCGATCGCTTACTATGCTAGAAGGAACACCGTGCAAACGAACTATCTCTCGAATGTATACGGAGGCTAACCATGGAGCAGTCCTCTTACTCTTCACGGGAATGAAATGGGCGCTCTTAGTAAGTCCGTCTACCACGGCCGAAATCCCCGTATTACCCTTCCTCGATCTCGGTAACCCATCAACAAAGTCCATCGAGACACTCTCTCACCTCCATTGTGGGATCTCCAATGGGTGAAGCAACCCACTGGGCTTCTTTTGCTCTGCTTTTACTTGTTGGCACACCAAGCATCTAGCGACAAACTCGGCCACATCCTTCTTCATACCGGCCCAAAAGTAAACTCGTCTCATGTCCATGTACATCTTGTCCCCGCCGGGATGAATGGTCATCTTCGAACGATGTGCATCATCAAGAATGGTCTTCCTCAAGTTCTCGTCTCGTGGTACACAAAGTCTACCGTCCCTATGTAACCAACCCTTATCATCTAGGGTATACCTACTGAGATGGCTCGATGACTCCCCTCTTATGAGCTTCTCTACCAACTCAACCAACTGTGGGTCATCTCGTTGTGCCTCACCAATCCGTCCCAAAAGCGTAGGTCTGACCTCTAAGGATGCTAGCAAACCGGGTACAAAATCAATGGAAGGTCTAAAGTCAAACGTAGAGATGAACTCTAAGTTTTGCCGCTCAACAAACAATGGACTCAAGGACAACCTTTTCCTACTTAAGGCGTCTGCCACCACGTTACCCTTGCCAGGGGCATATGCTATCTCGAAATCGTAGGATGCTAAGAATTTCATCCACCTTTGCTGCCTTAAGTTCAAGTCCTTCTGAGAGAACAAGTATTTTAGCGATTTGTGGTCTGTGAACAATTCGAATTTCTCGCCAAGAAGATAATGGCGCCAAGACTTAAGCATGAAAACAATAGCGGCCAACTCTAGGTCATGTGTAGGGAAATTTCTCTCATGCACTCTCAACTGCCTTCCTCCATAGGCTATTACCCTCCCCTCTTGCATTAAGACTGCGCCTAGTCCTGTCCCACAAGCATCGGTATAAATGGTAAATGGCTTACTCACATCTGGCAACACTAAGACTAGGGCTGTTGTCAAAGCTCTCTTTAAATGTTGGAACGCATCATCACAATCTACGTCCCACGTGAATACTAGGTTCTTCTTCATCAAGCGTGTCAATAGGGATGATATCTTTGCTAAGTCCTTGATAAACTTCCTATAGCAGCCTGCCAACCCCAAGAAACTCCTCACCTCGGTAGCATTTTTAGGGACCTTCCAGTCTTGGATGGCCGCCACCTTCGCGGGATCCATAGCTATCCCTTCTTTGGAAACCACATGCCCTAAGAATCGCACTTCCTTCCTCCAAAAGTGACATTTAGAAAATTTAGCTTTAAGGTTATGCGCTCGAAGGGTCTCCAACACTTCCCTAAGATGTAGGGCATGCTCTTCCTCGCTCTTAGAAAAGATCAAGATGTCATCCAAAAAAACCACCACGAATTTATTAAGGTACTCCCTAAACACCCTACTCATCAAGTCAACAAAGTATGCGGGGGCGTTTGTCAAACCGAAGGGCATTACAAGCCACTCATAGAAACCGTCCGGAGTCCTTGAAGGCACTCTTGTCTATGCTATCCTCATCCACTCTCAACTGATGGAAACCAGTGGCTAAGTCCAACTGCGAAAATACTGAGGCGCCAACTAACTGATCGAAGAGATCGTCAATCCTCGACAGTGGGTGCCTATTCTTCTTAGTAAGCTTATTAAGTTCTCTATAGTCCACACAAAGTCTAAGGGACCCATCCGCCTTCGTGGCAAATACTACTGGGGCACCCCTCTCCGATATACTACGTCTTATGAATCCCTTCTCAAGCAACTCCCCTACTTGCTTATTGAGCTCCCTCCTCTCACGAGGAGCCATGTGGCGTACTGGCAGAGATACTGGTTTTGCATTGTCTACAAGATAAATACGAAAGTCTATCTCACGTTTTGGGGGTAGACCCCTCACCTCATTGAAGACATCAACATATTCACAGACTATATGGACAAAATGTAAATCATCATTGGATGCGTCAAGTGACTCAAGATAACTAAGCATCACTGATCCTCTAGGGTCACAAGAAATATCAAGGGTCTTTCCACTACGAGTCAACAATTTTACTACCTTTCGTTCACAATCTAGGATGGCACCATATCTGGCTAGCCAATCCATCCCTAGAATCAACCCATAGCCCATGAAACCAAGCACAAAAGCATTACATTCAAAACCAACACCTAAGATAGACAATGGATAAATGAGCCGACCCACCAATAGGATTTGAGACTACAATGGGATCTACAACGAGACTTGTATTTAAGTGCAGTGTTTCAACTAATGGTGTAGAGTTAAACGAATGTTATGCGCCAGAATCGAATAAAGTACGGATAGGATGATCAAACAAGAAAATCAAACTTTCGACAGAAATTTTTCTACCTTCTTCCTGTCCCGGAGCCATGAGAGCGTGAAACTTCCCTCCCGAAGTAGAACCTGCCCTCTGCCCTTGCTTCTTAGGACAGTCCTTCACAGCATGACCTGCATCACCACAATGATAATAAGCGAACTTCTTCTTCTTCCTACAGTCTTTCTTCAAATGGCCGGGTTTCCCATAGTTGTGACACTTCCTCTTTTCTTTACCACCTTTCTTTTGTTGTTGGGCTTTCTTTGGATCCTCCTTCTTATCTTGCGGCCTAAAAGTACTTACACCCTTCTCTTCTTCATGCATGTATGCCATATCAACAAGCTTTTCAAACGTAGCCTCCATTGGAATGTGGGGGCATAGCCAAACTGTGAAGCGGTTCATTTAGGTCCTTTGCAAACCTCAAGGCCTTCTTGTGAGGCATATTCGCCAACTCTAGCCCAAATCTCGCCAACTTATTAAATTCGGTCGCATACTCCTTCACGGTCAAGTTTTTCTGCTTCAATGTCAATAAGCTCTCCATGTACATACTCTCCTCAGCTTGAGAAAGGAATTTCAACTCAAACCTTCCCCTAAAATCTGCCCACGTCTCATAGTACGCTCTCCATTAGTAACCTCCCACCAAAATGAAGCTTCGTCCTTCATCAACCAAGCAGCCAATTGGACCTTCTTACAGTCGTCCAAATCGAAAATGCCAAACAGATCCTCCACTTCTTTCAACCAATTTCTAGCTTCAACGAACGTTTCAGACCCACTAAAAGGTTATCAACCCATCGAAGAAAGTCCTTACATATCTTGGAGAAAGCATCTCCACGCGGAGGAATGACTGGAGCTGGGGGAGGAGGAGGAGGAACGTTGGCCGGACCTGCGGTAGCGGCCCTAGCCTCGAGATATTGACGAAACCAACCGGGTACATGAACACCCTCTGGTATCTCAGATGCTCCAGACATGCTGAAAAGAAAAAGAAAGAGTTTCAAAACAAGGGAAGCGAAAAAGAGATGTATGGCTTGCAGGGATTATGCTCTTTAAAGTAAACTTTCCTTGAAAATAGCTTCTTCAAAACAAGTTTTTAAAAATACTTTCTAGGAAAATAATACTTTTGAAAACACTTTTCAAAACTTTTTATCTGTTCTTGTAACCATTGCTCTAATACCACGTGTAACACTCCATGTCCATTAATGTCACTCACAAAGGGAATGCATCAATGTCCATGAAGCGTTATTGTTGTATAGAACAGATAAATTACAAGAATAAATAAATAAAACAACACAGCGGAAGATAAAACTTATTTCAGAGCATTATAACTCAAAACAAGCTTACATAAGTAGTTACCAAAACCATTACAACAGGATCAATAGTCTTTTCCAAAAACTTCAAAGTATATAAAGAAGCAAATACTTAAATAACATAAATGCATAAATCCCCACTGAGCATAAGCAAAGCCATAAAGATGAGAGAGTCCAAAGCGATACATCTACTCTTTTCAAGCAACTGAAAGAAATCGGCACTAAGCTGTAGTATTCCCTCCTTGCAAACCTGAGGGGGGGGGGAGGAAAGAAAATAGGTGGAAACAATGGGTCAGACATAAAGTCTGGCGAGTCCAGTAATTTTAACAAATAATAGGTAAGGTAAATGATCAAGACATAAATAGGCATCATGATATGGTTGTAACTTAGATAAGGTAGATAAAAAGGATGTACAAGATGATTTTGTTCCTAAGTACTAAGACAATCCTACACCTTGGCTAAGCGAACAACCCTCCAAGTACTAACCCTGAAGACCGAAGTCAACATCAGACTAGCACCCAAAGGACTATCCAACTCAACCAACATGTATTTCGTTACACCGCACTTTTGCTAAGTTACACCACATTACTTAATTACACCGCACATCTACTAGTCTCTATTTACCAAAGGTTGATCCCTTCCCACTAACTGTACCCACATGACAAACTTGGTAGTTACTTTGTAGCGACCCGGAATTTTGCGATCTTGGTTATCCGATATACAACGCATATCGAGCATCCAGAGTCCAAAATACCGAATGGTTAATGAAAGAAATTAAAGGGTGAGGATAGATAAGACAGAAACTTAGAATAGAAGAAGAAGAAGAACACAACATCAGAGTAACACGAATCTCACAGTGGAACGAATAACATATAATATATGTAACATAACTTTGAAACATACATCTATACTTGAATATACATCATTATCAAAGTACAACACTTACAAAACAGCGGAATACAATAGTTATATAAACTCCTGAAGCCTCCTGCTCCAGCTCTTCAAGTATCTGTAAATCCCAACTACTTGACTGCCCGTACAAAATTGGGCACCCAAGAGTTTAGGGAAAACAAAACAAAATAAACTCCGGGTCAGTCATGGGACTGGTGTATGTAAAACAGTTTAAACAGTTCGAACAAGTAAACGATATCTCATAAGACCATGCCGTATAACTGTACGGGTTTTTCCCTTATGAGAATCCAAAATATCTTTATATCAAAAACATTTGATATTATAATAATGTCTATCAACCACAATATAATAATCATCTAGCAGAAACGCTTTCATCTCACGTTCTACATATATAGTATACAATCAAAACCGCAAGCACGTATTGGGTAATGGATTTCCAACTATGACAAGGCATGGAACCACCTTTCGCTAGTGTACCTCTAGAGAGGAATACACTGGATTCAACAAGAACATCTTGCAACCCGGCCACACATGACCGACCACTCATTTCGCTTGAGTGTATCGAATGTATATCACCAACGGTTGGGATCAACAACCGTTTCCCGAATGGGACAGCATCAACAATAGATTTTTTTTGAAGTAAATGAAACTCTAGATCAGGTGATTATACACCTAATAGGTGTGACCTACATAGCAATGCCGCCTACCTGATTTCTGTCATTTACCGGTTGATGAGGCTTGAGGTTACGCCTTATCATCACATCAGATTCACATCGAATGCCACATTGTCAGATCCATCGAAAATCACTAATTGACGTCTACAACAGTACATTACGTGTTAGCTAAAGAAGTTTCCTTCTCCGCTTCCACTCTTGGTACGGTTGAAGAAATCAATGTATGTCAGACATTCATCCATACAAGTCATCCAGGAACAGGATGAACCGAAGGTACTATTCAGTACATCCATCTTAGGCACTGTTATCTAAGATTTATACAATAGCCCTTGCACTTTACTCTGTCTTCAATTATCTTTGGCATATATGATTCGCATCGCTTATGCCAATACAGAGTGGTTCTTTGGATAATAATCCAACCGGTCTCTCCATATTAACAACGTTAAAATGGTCAAAACTTCGATAGTCTGTGATTTAACCATCAAAGAAAAACAGGTGTGCAAACAACGATATTATTTCCAGATGGAAATTCTATCAATCAATCATCAATCATATATATATATATATATATATATATATCTATATATATATTCATACTTTCCTTATTTTCTATGTTTATAAAATATACGTTAACGCTGTAAAACATTTCCATAACTTATTTACGTATCACTATTTTTCTACAACTATCAGTCTCTGATTGTAAACTAGTATGAGAACAATTCCCTAAGTACCAATCCCGAAGGTCGAAACCAACATCAGATAGACACTTAGGAAACCATTCAACTTAACCAGTCTCCAGTCAATTTCTGATTTAGCTTAACTCCATTTCTTACCTCCTTATACATGAACATTTCCTTTTCTAATTTATATTTCAAATTTCAATATTTGATTACGTTTCTGATTCTATTTGAAAAAAACATTTCCAAATCTTCTTTACTTGGATTTAAACAAATGTTTAAATCAACATCGCGACGATAACTCAAACCACTATACTTATTTACTAAAATCACTTAACCACTTTCACTCTCAAACCTTAACCATTTCTAAATTAAAAACGAAGTCAATCAAGTTGGGGTATAACTACCTCTCAGACCTTAACTGAACAACATTTCAAATCTCGAAATAGGGTAAGTTCATCTTTTAACACTTTAACACTTCCTTACGAACCCTCGGATCCTATTTACGAACCCACTTCTTTTACAAGTTTACGTGATTATAACAATGGTGTTATAATCTCCTGCATCCGAAATATATTATCTTTAATATGACTTTTATTTCCTAACTCGAATAATATAATGACAACTAATTTATTTACTCCTATTCGGTTAACTCTAATCTATAACCCTTATTTGAATAACTCCAACCTAATAACTCTTACTGGATTAACTCTTATTCGAATAACTTATATTCGATTTGCTTACTTTCGAATACTTATATTCGATAATCTCTTTCTTCGAATAAATCTTATTCGATTTAACTCCTGTCGAATAATTAGATTCAATCAACTCACTTCAAATATTTCTGATTCGATTATCTCACTTCGAATATCTCTGATTCGATTATCTCACTTCGAATATCAACTATTCGATTCACTTCTTTGAATAACTAAGTTCGATTAACTCATTTCAACTCTATTCGAATAAACTAAATTCTATTTACTCATTTGAATAACTCTGGTTCAATTTAACTCTATTGATTTACTCTAACTGTTTAACTCTAACTGGTTTAACTCTACGGTTTAACCTAACTGGTTTAACTCTACGATTTAACCTAACTGGTTTAACTCTACGGTTTAACCTAACCGGTTAACCCTAATGGTTTTACTCTAGCTGGTTAACCCTAATGGTTAACTCTTTGTCCTTATTCAGTTTCAAAACGTCGATGTTGAAATCGATTCTTACTCCTTTATATAAGTCCTGACTTATATATTCCATTTATCAAATGATAATATTTAACTTAATTTATAAATCTCATTTATAAATCAATCTGCTCCCTTTATCTGTTTACTTCTTCATATATAAGTTCAAACTTATATATATATTTATCCAAGGATAAATATTTTCTTTATAATCTATTTGTTTTCTAAATGCCTTTACCCATATTTCCTTTTTAAATCTTTATTTGTAAATGATTTACAAATATTACCCTTTTAAATTCTATTTGCAAATGGTTTGCAAATATTCCCTTTTAAAATCTATTTGCAAATGTGTTGCAAATATTTCTTATATAATATCTTATTTGTTTTCTAAACAAATATCCCTTTATTGTCTTATTTATTCATCCTAGGTATTTCCTTTAACAATTTCTAATTTATTTTCTAAATAAATATTCCTTATCTCTTATTCTATTTATTTAACAAATAAATATCCCCTGTTTATCTTATTCTACTTATTCAACAAATCAATATCTCATTATCTTATCTATTTAACAAATAAATATCTCATTATCTTATCTATTTATTTATCCTAAATAAATATTCCAGTTTATAAATATTCTGTTTTCAATATCACCTTGAAAATCTCTTTTTCCCATTCTGATATTTTATGGTACTTAACACATCAAATCACGATGACCCATATCGTCCAAACACATATAATCAACCACATATTATAAACTACATCGTATATCACAATATATCAAAAACAATAAAATAACTGTTGAGGAATCCAGTCGGATTCCTCCAACCTGTTTCCCTGCATCCACAGATGTTACACAATAAAATCAACATCACTTTCAGTTCCATATGATATATTCTGTTAAACAGAATCAATATAGAATTTCAACTAACTGACTAGCAGTTCAATCAAACAGTCAACACACAATCAATCAGACAATTTTTAACAGTTCTAAAAATACAACATGAAATTATAAATTATTCAGAGTTAGTGAGATTTACTCACATTTGCAGTTCATCGTTAAAGAACGATAAATTGTTGTTTGATTTGAATCAAATAGTTTATTTCGCCATAAATTCAAACGAGCTCCAATCCACTCCCAGTCAGTTCCATGTTTGTACTGTCCGTCCCTACGATCCCAACGGATCCGACCGTTCATGATTCTGACATCTTATGAGGGATATATCTCAATAACAAGTTTACATACATAGTTGAATTAAAATAATTTCTATATGGGCCTTTTACCTTATATCCGGCCCAATAGCCATTATTAAATAAAAACCCGGCCCTGCGTTATATCCCTCTTCCTCAACTCCTGATGCCGTAGCTTCCTCCACTTCGAAGTCCATCACCGCAAATGCCAAGTACCATCCATCTCCATCTTCCCTTCATTAAAAACCAAACTAAATTCACCATTCAACTTCCCTTCTAATACTACATCTCCTCACTACCATATAATGGCGTTCGAACTTCACATCAGCCCCGCGTTTCCATGTTTCTACGGAAACCCAACCCACAGACATCGACGTCCTCAATCACCGATTAACCCCAAACTAACACAAACGAAGCCAACTCTAACCCTAAATCCAATTATCACCACCAATTCGTGGATTTCGGTCTCAAGATTCCAAACAATTCAACCCTAGCTTCACTGACTTATTTTCGCTCCTTAGGAACAACGACCGAGCTTTGCATAGAGGATATCAATTCGAAGAGAAACAAAGCTGGAATCCAAATATACAAGTCTTCATATTTATAGGATTTTTCTTTAATTTTTCTTTTTTTGGGATTTTTACTGTAAAGACCATTTTCGGTCTTATATAGTTGCATTTGTGGTAGGTGCCATTTGTGGCCGAGAAAGAAGGCTGCGTGGCCTGTGCTGGATCACAGAAAAATGGAGGGGATATTTTGAATTTGATTTTTATATTTTATTTTCATTATTTTATACTCGTCCTGAGTCCTTAAAAATCCCTGCAACTACATACGATACCCAAAAATCACCAAACTGGACATACAGCTACAGTTCGACATTACAGTCCCAACGAAACTGGTTTCAACGAAATTCGACTCCTTTTCCTCACACAGCGTATTTTTAACCGTCAAAATATCGACTGTTTCTCACTTTAAAAATCCGTACGGCCACACAGTGACTCTAAAAATCACGAAACTGGAAATCTAACAACTATTTGACATTGCGGATTCAACAAAATTAGTTTCGTCGAATTCCGACTTCGTATGCAAAAGTGGCTATTTTTAAAGTCCTAAATAACCCATTTAAATATATAAATATATTTAAATATAATTAAAATAAATATTTATAAATTAATATTATCGTATATATTCACAGTGGAATACCATACAGCTCTAGAATATTCCTATATGAATTTCTAACTTGATATTCACTTCTGGGTCAACCCGATATTCGATTTATATCGAAATTCCTTTTAAAAATATAAATAATTCCCTTATAAATTATAAAGGAATTCCACAGCGACTTTTCTAAAATTTGATTTGGACATAAATCAAAATCTACACAACGAAATCCCGATTTTTCTCTTCCACTAGAAAGATATACTCCACCAGCTCCGTACGTTTCTTGTTTCACAGAAATCCGGCTTAAAACGTCTTCTGTATATTCGTTTGAAGTTCGAATCGCCAATTTACGTACTGCAGCGCCATTTCGAGCTCGATTATAATTATATTATAATTTATTCGTTCAACTGTCGTTTATATAATATATTCGTTATTCAAATTCAATTCCAAACTGAATTATATACTTTGAATTGTCCAGTTCACACAATATTGTGAATTCTACTATTTCCGACTATTCTGGAATTTAAATATATTATTTAATTATTATTTTAATTAAATATTCATTATTGTTTAATTAAACGACCATTTAAATTCTCTAAACCACTCCTTAAATAATTAAATAAATTAATTATTATACCGCTGAAGATGCGGGTCATTACATTCTTCCTTACTTAAAATAATTTCGTCCTCGAAATTGCTAAGGTAGAAAACAAACCCTATCGACTGGTTAGAACTTATCTGTTCACTTCTTAACTTCAGTTTCAACTGAACCAATTTAATTTTAATATTAATTAATCCTTATCAATGAAAATTTTCAAAAATTTTGAAAATTTTCTAATGCCTTAATTTTTTTGAAAAATTTCGCCAATGCCTCCTTTGTACTGGTTAATAGTTCAAACTCCAACTCGCCTCTCTGGGCCATCTCCAACCCAAAAGAAAATCAAACAGCCAAGCGGCTTGCCAATTTGGCTCATCAAAATCTCATACCCAATATATAATATAAACTGGTACCTTTTTGTCGGGCATATCATTATATCCTTTTCATCTGCTGTTAATTCAGCATATACCAATGCCATCCCAATCAAAATCCAATCACTTTTATCTCCAACACAACCATTAGCTTTTAACCAAGCCAAATTCCATTTCAAATTCAAGTTTCTTCTCGGTTCCCAACTCTTAACTTGATTGTCACATTACACTTCAAATTTGAATCTCACAATCCAATTTGTTTTAATATCATTCTAATTCAATCTCAGTTACCACTTTACTGGCTTTACTTTAATTCAAATTTGCTTTCACAAATTTCTATTAAATTTGTTTTTAATTCAAACAGTCTTTCCCTGGGAGTTTTTAAATAGTTTACTCTTTTCAAAAATCAAATTTTCCTTTTTGAAATTCAACACAACTTGTCTTTCCCAAAACAAATTCAAAACAGTATCTCTGGTAGTAAATCGTCACTTACAACTCGAAAATGAATACTGATGATGCAGCTGTCATCATCAGAATCTATTTTCCAGCGATCGAAGTGAGTTCAATACTATAAAACCATTTCTAAACATTTCCACTTTGAAATTCATTTCAAAATATAATTCACACTGCTTGTAAAACAATTTAAAATCTCCCAGGATCTTAAATTTTCCTTATTTCTAATCCAAATCCATTTACAAACACTTATCCAATTTTCCAGAATTTTAATTCAATTTCTGGTTTAAATTTCAGATTTAATTCATTTCGTAACACTTGTATGAATTCTACTTGGTTATATATATAACCACTTTACTTTTATAATCTTGCTCGATTATAATAGTGACCAACACATCCAATATATTATAATCATTTCAATATAAATCCTTTATATCAAAATCTAATTCGGGTAAAATTATTTCATCTACCCACTTTTCAAAACATACCATGACGGTTCATCGTATTCGAGTGTTTACCAACTCCTACCGATACAGTGGATCAAACTGATCGACCAGAACCCATCAACAACTCAACCAATAAATCTCCACAATATAAAATTATTTTTATATCAAATAATAAATACGTTCACTCGTATATATACACTCAACTCAATCTAGGGTATTACTAACCCCATCTCTACCGAGTCACGCCACAGAGCCAAGGTAATTCACTTAACATTAAGCTCTGATACCAACTGTAACGACCCAGAAATTTTGATTCAAGTAGACTTTACAACCATCCTCTCCTCATCCTCCCGAAGCAGCAGGGCAATACCCCACTGTGGCTTACATTGGTAACCCAGCACCACGTTTTACGGCCAACCTTTCGACTTCACAACCAACCCTCATTTTCGGGACATGTAGGGGTAAGAGTCTCCCGTTCGCCACCTAACGAAAAGCCAGAACCCCCTATCATGCGACACATGCCCTAAGTACGCAACATGGATGGTTATGAGTAAAACAGTTCGAACAAGTAAACGATGTCTCATAAGACCACGCCGTATAACGGAACGGTTTTTTCCCTTATGAGAATCCAAAATATCTTTATATAAAAAACATTTGATATTATAATAATGTCTATCAACCACAATATAATAATCATCTAGCAGAAACACTTTCATCTCACGTTCTACATATATTGTATACAATCAAAACATCAAGCACGTATTGGGTAATGGATTTCCAACTATGACAAGGTATGGAACCACCTTTCGCTAGTGTACCTCTAGAGAGGAATACACTGGATTCAACAAGAACATCTTGCAACCCGGCCACACATGACCAACCACTCATTTTGCTTGAGTGTATCGAATGTATATCACCAACGGTTGGGATCAACAACCGTTTCCCGAATGGGACAGCATTAACAATAGATTTTTTTGAAGTAAATGAAACTCTAGATCAGGTGATTATACACCCTAATAGGTGCGACCTACATAGTCATGCTGCCTGCCAGATTTCTGTCATTTACCGGTTGATGAGGCTTGAGGTTACGCCTTATCATCACATCAGATTCACTTTGAATGCCACATTGTCAGATCCATCGAAAATCACTGATTGACGTCTAAAACAGTACATTACGTGTTAGCTATAGAAGTTTCCTTCTCCGCTTCCACTCTTGGTACGGTTGAAGAAATCAATGTACGTGACCTTTCTAGAAATACTCTGTCAGACATTCATCCATACAAGTCATCCAAGAACAGGATGAACCAAAGGTACTATTCAGTACATCCATCATAGGCACTGTTATCTAAGATTTATACAATAGCCCTTGCACTTTACTCCGTCTTCAATTATCTTTGGCATATATGATTCGCAAAGCTTATGCCAATACAGAGTGGTTCTTTGGATAATAATCCAACCGGTCTCTCCATATTAACAACGTTAAAATGGTCAAAACTTCGATAGTCTGTGATTTAACCATCAAAGAAAACAGGCATGCAAACAACGATATTATTTCCAGATGGAATTCTACCAATCAATCATCAATCATATATATATATATATTGATATTTTCCTTATTTTCTATGTTTAGAAAATATACGTTAACGCTGGAAAACATTTCCATAACTTATTTACGTATCTCTATTCTTCTACAACTATCAGTCTCTGATTGTAAACTAGTATGAGAACAATTCCCTAAGTACCAATCCCGAAGGTCGAAACCAACATCAGATAGACACTTAAGAAACCATTCAACTTAACCAGTCACCAGTCAATTTCTGATTTATCTTAACTCCATTTCTTACCTCCTTATACATGAACATTTCCTTTTCTAATTCATATTTCAAATTTCAAATTTCATTATTTGATTACGTTTCTGATTCTATTTGAAAAAAGCATTTCCAAATCTTCTTTACTTGGATTTAAACAAATGTTTAAATCAACATCGCGACGACAACTCAAACCACTATACTTATTTACTAAAATCACTTAACCACTTTCACTCTCGAACCTTAACCATTTCTAAATTAAAAACGAAGTCAATCAAGTTGGGGTATAACTACCTCTCATACCTTAACTGAACAACATTTCAAATCTCGAAATAGGGTAAGTTCATCTTTTAACACTTCCTTACGAACCCTAGGATCCTATTTACGAACCCCTTTCTTTTACAAGTTTACGTGATTTTAACAATGGTGTTATAATCTCCTGCATCCGAAATATATTATCTTTAATATGACTTTTATTTCCTAACTCGAATAATATAACGACAACTAATTTATTTACTCCTATTCGGTTAACACTAATCTATAACCCTTATTTGAATAACTCTAACCTAATAACTCTTACTGGATTAACTCTTATTCGAATAACTTATTCGAATAACTTATATTCGATTTGCTTACTTTCGAATACTTATATTCGATAATCTCTTTCTTCGAATAAATCTTATTCGATTTAACTCCTTTCGAATAACTAAATTCAATCAACTCACTTCAAATATTTCTGATTCGATTATCTCACTTCAAATATCTCTGATTTGATTATCTCACTTCGAATATCTACTATTCGATTCACTTCTTCGAATAACTAAATTCGATTAACTCATTTCAACTCTATTCGAATAAACTAAATTCGATTTACTCATTTGAATAACTCTGGTTCAATTTAACTCTATCGATTTACTCTAACTGTTTAACTCTAACTGGTTTAACTCTATGGTTTAACCTAACTGGTTTAACTCTACGGTTTAACCTAACTGGTTTAACTCTACGGTTTAACCTAACTGGTTAACCCTAATGGTTTTACTCTAGCTGGTTAACCCTAATGGTTAACTCTTTGTCCTTATTCAGTTTCAAAACATCGATGTTGAAATCGATTCTTACTCCTTTATATAAGTCCTGACTTATATATTCCATTTATCAAACGATAATATTTAACTTAATTTATAAATCTCATTTATAAATCAATCTGCTCCCTTTATCTGTTTACTTCTTCACATATAAGTTCAGACTTATATATATATATATATATAGATATACATCTATTTATCCAAGGATAAATATTTTCTTTATAATCTATTTGTTTTCTAAATGCCTTTACCCATATTTCCTTTTTAAATCTTTATTTGTAAATGATTTACAAATATTACCCTTTTAAATTCTATTTGCAAATGGTTTGCAAATATTCCCTTTTCAAATCTGTTTGCAAATGTGTTGCAAATATTTCTTATATAATATCTTATTTGTTTTCTAAACAAATATCCCTTGATTATCTTATTTATTCATCCTAGGTATTTCCTTTAACAATTTCTTATTTATTTTCTAAATAAATATTCCTTATCTCTAATTCTATTTATTTAACAAATAAATATCTCCTGTTTATCTTATTCTACTTATTCAACAAATCAATATCTCATTATCTTATCTATTTAACAAATAAACATCTCATTACCTTATCTATTTATTTATCCTAAATAAATATTCCAGTTTATAAATATTCTGCTTTCAATATCACCTTGAAAATCTCTTTTTCCCATTCTGATATTTTATGTACTTAACACATCAAATCACGATGACCCATATCATCCAAACACATATAATCAACCACAGATTATAAACTACATCATATATCACAATATATCAAAAACAATAAAATGACTATTGAGAAATCCAGTCGGATTCCTCCAACCTGTTTCCCTGCATCCACAGATGTTACACAATAAAATCAACATCACTTTCAGTTCCATATGATATATTCTGTTAAACAGAATCAATATAGAATTTCAACTAACTGACTAGCAGTTCAATCAAACAGTCAACACACAGTCAATCAGACAATTTTTAATAGTTCTAAAAATACAACATGAAATTATAAACTGTTCAGAGTTAGTGAGATTTACTCACATTTGCAGTTCATCGTTACCCAATTATCACCACCAATTCGTGGATTTCGGTCTCAAGATTCCAATCAATTCTACCCTAGCTTCACTTACTTATTTTTGCACCTCAGGAACAACGACCGAGCTTTGCATGGAGGATATCAATTCGAAGAGAAACAAAGCCCGAATCCAAATATACAAGTCTTTATATTTATAGGATTTTTCTTTGATTTTTCTTTTTTGGGATTTTTACTGTAAAGACCATTTTCGGTCTTATATAGTTGCATTTGTGGTAGGTGCCATTTATGGCTGAGAAAGAAGGCTGCGTGGCCTGTGCTGGATCACAGAAAAATGGAGGGGATATTTTGAATTTGATTTTTATAGTTTATTTTCATGATTTTATACTCGTCCTGAGTCCTTAAAAATCCCTATGACTACATACGATACTCAAAAATCACCAAACTGGACATGCAGCTACAGTTCGACATTACGGTCCCAACGAAACTGGTTTCGTCGAATTCCGACTCCGTTTGCTCACACAGCGTATTTTTAACCGTCAAAATATCGACTGTTTCTCACTTTAAAATCTGTACGACCACACAGTGACTCTAAAAATCACGAAACTGGAAATCTAACAACTATTTGACATTGCGGATCCAACAAAATTAGTTTCGTCGAATTCCGACTTCGTATGCAAAAGTGGCTATTTTTAAAGTCCTAAATAACCCATTTAAATATATAAATATATTTAAATATAATTAAAATAAATATTTATAAATTTATATTATCGTATATATTCACAGTGGAATACATACAGCTCTAGAATATTCCTATATGAATTTCTAACTTGATATTCACTTCTGGGTCAACCCGATATTCTATTTATATTGAAATTCCTTTTAAAAATATAAATAATTCCCTTATAAATTATAAAGGAATTTCACAGTGACTTTTCCAAAATTTGATTTAGACATAAATCAAAATCTACACGATGAAATCCCCATTTTTCTCTTCCACTAGAAAGATATACTCCTCCAGCTCCGTATGTTTCTTGTTTCACAGAAATCCGGCTTAAAACGACTTCTGTATATTCGTTTGAAGTTCAATCGTCAATTTACGAACTACAGCGCCATTTCGAGCTCGATTATAATTATATTATAATTTATTCGTTCAACTGTCGTTTATATAATATATTCGTTATTCAAATTCAATTCCAAACTGAATTATATACTTTGGATTGTCCAGTTCACACAATATTGTGAATTCTACTATTTCCGACTATTCTGGAATTTAACTATATTATTTAATTATTATTTTAATTAAATATTCATTATTGTTTAATTAAACGATCATTTAAATTCTCTAAACCACTCTTTATATAATTAAATTAATTAATTATTATACCGTTGAAGATGCAGGCCATTACATACTTGTACCTAGCTGCTATCGTAGGTGCCAGCTTGCTTCTACCACCGCTAAGGTACTCTTACCCTACCCATTCGATCGGCTCCCTAAACCCCGTAGGCACCCATGCTGGCCCCACAGTGGGGTGTATCACTCCCCAAAGTGGCAACCCCGATACCAACATAAAATGCACGGTCATACCTACACGATGCAACAACGTCTTACCTACTAGCCCAGACCCATGCACGCACATGAGCCCGTTGGACTCGCGTTGCCACCGATATTCACGTTTTGACCTCTTACATTCAAGTCCAGTAAGCGTGCCCCAACCACAGCCTAGTACCGGCCCCAATTAGATACTCAAACGGGTTACTGGTTGAAACGGGTCCCCCATCCGACACAAGCCTCCCACCTATGCTTGGTCCCCACTAGGTTTTCCCCACTTAACCATTTTAATTAAAATGTCCATGTCTTACACATGCTACGACTAAGTCCATACTTACATGTCATAATCTACATGTCCTATCTTATTCCGGTTAAGTCCATATTTACATGTCATAATTTACATGTCACCCCACTTAACCCTCTAACCATACCCATGTCTTATTATGGTTAGTATTCTTTAATTCATTCCTTATGACCAACGGTGCATGACCTCTCACATTAGACCGAACACTTTGGGACCGCTGGATTTGCCTGGCGGTTCCGGGCAGTCTTACGCCACAAACCAGGTCTAACCTCGTGTCATTAACCGTTACGCCCACAATTCATTCCTTCGACCTCTCACATTAGACGTCCAATTGTGACCGCTGGATTTGCCGGGCGGTTCCAGGCAATCTTACGTCACAATTGCGCCTAACCTCGTGTCAAAGGTTCATTAACATCGTGTTTCACCCAATTTTCATGTCATACATATCCAATTAAACATATAATCATGTCTATAATATTGCCTACTTCAATTTATCACTAATTACACATTGATTAGCCTCAATTACAAATTTACAATTTTAGGCAATTTCATCAATTCCATGTAATTCATACCCAAATATGCCAATTTCATATATTATGCAATTATCCAAAATATCCAATAATATCCAATTTTCCAAATTTGCCATATTCCCAATATTCCACATCGTTTCCACGTATTCACATTCGCGCGTATTTTTAATATAGGCTCGAAGGTAGCCTAGATCCACAAATAAAAGGAATAGGGGTAAGAAGAGAGAATCAATTCATAGAAAATTGGAATAAAACAACATCATGAAATAAAGAGGCATATAGACTGGCATAGAGGCATAATAAAAGATTTAACATGAATAAACTGATAAAAGGTATGAACTTTACATAGTAACATAGGCATATGATGACATGAATCAAAAAGGTGAAGACTTGGTGAGATTTTCATTACAAACATATATATGAATCCTTTTTACAACTTTTTCATGTTACTTTAATCCCATTAAATTTGTGAAAATAACTGTACTCACCTTTCTAGCTTAAGAAAAGGATTAACGAATTGAAATTGGTGTAGAAACGTTGCGGTGATGTTGACTGATCTTCTTTAATTGTTGTTGAAGCTCTAAACTTTGATTTGAATTGTGTATGAACACTTGAGATTTAATTTAGAGGCGGCGGCTAGGGTTTAAGAGAGAGCTTGACAACATAATGGTGTCATAGATAATATTTTATGAATTAGGGTTAGGTCTTAGGGTGTATATATAGATGTCTAGGATCGATTTGAGCTCTTAGATTAACCCAGAAATCATTAGGACCACTTGATGCAACATCAGCCCTTAGCGCGAATCGGGCCACGGGTTGATAGCCAAATACCTTGGATCGACCCCTAGTCGACCCAGCGGGGCTTGGGTCGACTCCAAAAATGGTGCGGTTCGACTATTCCCCCTCCCGATTTGCTATTTTGAACTTTTTTTTGAATATTTATTTATTTAATTTTTATGTATATCTATATATATATATTTCTCTCACATGCATAAAAACTTCAAGGCTTAATAACATCTTCATAAGGTATCCGTTTTGTGCAAACCAAATGTCTATCTTGACCTAAAATTTTGAGACGAACATAATAGCGCAACCCATTTCACTTAATTCTTCTTCTAAAAATTAAGTATACTTTAATTTTTGAATTTTAATGTTATAAAATTATAGGGTGTTACATCAGTCGCATGGAGTGAATTGCCTGTGTGGCATGCTTTAGTGGCAAATGATAAGGCTTCTGTTGAAAAGCAAAGTCTTGTGGTTGATGATCAAAGCACGACCTGTGTGGCATAGCTTTGTGTATAGCGTTAATTCGCTAGCCTCGCACCTCGGTATGAGTCAAAAACGGGATAAGGACCCAAGGAGTGCATGACGTTTCTTTCCAGCTATGGGTGATATCAGTGACCTACCAGCCCTGACATTTATATACTTTTTACCTGTGTGGTTGTTGGATGCGAGGCGCCTCGAATATATGATCGATAACTGGCACTATGTGAGTCGACGTATAGACCATTATATAGGTCCTATAGGACCGGGAAACGTGTGTTCAGGAATTGCCAATCCTCAAAAGTAAGAGAGGACCGACCTTGGAGGTTCCAAGGGATCGCTGTGTGTGGTCCCGAGACATTTGCTAGAGTGTCTCGAATCGGAGAGGAGCTTGCCCCTTGCCTCGACTCATGATGGAATCCAATTTCCAATACGTGATAATTCGCTTTTATTTGTAGAACCTAGTATGGTGACATAGTAGATGGTAGCTATGCCGCATATGATTGATACTTATGATTGAAATTGTTTTGACACTATACACTTATAATAATATCAAAATAATGTGTTTTTTAAACGTATCAAGCATTCTTTGGCTATTATAAGGTAAAACCCTATCCTCCGGCTTGCGTTGCATTATGTGATGGGACCTGAGTCTTATAATAGCTTCATTTTTCTTTATTTAGCATTGCGCTGTTTGCTTTATGCACTGGTATTCTTAGGAAGAAACCCATTCCGTGTTATACGACGTGGTCCCTTGATTTACCTAACTTTAAAAATAAAGATTAATAACTGTTTTAGTTCTCACACCAGTCACATGACTGACCTAGAGTTTATTGTTTTAACCTAAACTCTGGGTGCCCCTATTTTCCACACGGGCAGCTAGTAGTTTTGGTTTTGCAGATTTATATTCACGGGATCCTGGTTTACAGCTGGAATGATATTCGGAAAGCTCTGTATCTGTATATCGCCTTCAGTTGTGTGTTGTATTATTTTTCCGCTGCTATGTATTTAAATGTAATATAAATCTCTGATATTTGTCAAATGTGTAATATTTATTCATACTCTGTGATATTCTTCTATTCTGATGGAATTGTTGTAATAAAAATGAAATGCTCTTTTGTTTGTGTTCCGATGTGTTTTGTTCTCAAAGCAATCCGTGATTTCCTTACCGGGGAAGTTACGGGTTACTATAGTTGGGGCCATAATCACCATGAAAATGCAGACCATACTCGGATATCTGCATTGTAGGCCTAATGAAGTGGGCCTATACAGATATGTAAAGTCCTGACCGAGTTCCATGCATTGGATGCAACCCTATTACGGGATTCTGGTTACCGACAGTACGTTAATGGGAGGTCTAGGTACACGCACTAGGTGGTGTATGTAGACAGTAGGGCATTACTCCATGTTTAGACTTGATTCGACCGAGGAGATTGGATCTAACAATCTGTACGCTTATGTGGCATAGCAATGGCAATTCTGTGCGATCACGTGGCGTAACGATATAGTTTTCCATACGTCATTCGACATAGGATGAAGGTTGTATACGCTTCCGTGGCGTGACGGCGGAGACCGTACGAGGAGGGTACCATGGTGAGTACCTTGGGATGTTGCGTACAACTACATATATACTATATTAGTTTAATCTACTAGGGAGTAGATGGGTGCGACATGAGTACAAAGCCTCGAGTGTTTTTAACCCAAATAACCAAATAATTAAGAAAACATAAATGAATGGTATATGTAGGGTTATTTCATATTATATAATTTGTCCAGTCACCAGAACTTTGTGTTCTGACCCTAAAACACCCCACCCTCCATTAAGGTCACTCACAAAGGGAATGCCTTAACTTTGGTGGAGGTTTTTAAGTAAAAGTCACAGATAAACACAAGACAGATATATAAACACATATATATAAGCAGCGGAAAACAAGCAGACTTTTTATTTCATAAATACGTGTTCAACAAAACATTTCCATAACTGTCACATAATAACTTCCAAAACATTACATCATTACTTCTGTCTTGGTTATTACATTAAAGAAGTACAAAACATAATTAAAACTGCATAAATCCCCATAGAGTGTGTCCAACAGCCATAGCCAAAGAGAGTCCAAACCGTATCTACTATCTTGAAGCTTGCAAAGAGTCTGACTAAGCTGGATCGTTTCCTCCCTGTGGACCTGGGGGGGGGGGGAGCGGAAGAAAAGAAGACGAAAGAAAATAGGGTCTGACATAAAGCCTGGTAAGTCTAGTGACTCTTTAGTATGAGAATAAGAAAAAGGACATGATAAGTATAAACTGGAAATAGGAAAGTGTAATAAACTAAGTAAAGCAGTTTGAACCGAATATGCTTATCGCACCCCACAATATATCTTTGCATCTACTTGTATTGTCTTAACTGGCACCCCATGCTGGAGGTGAAGTGATCCCCTTTTCTAAATATCGGCTCCTACTCGCATAATCATCTGTGTCTTACGGCCCCCAAATATTGTAGACACCTATGCTGGCCCCACCATGGGGTGTATCAAGTCCCATGGTGGCGACCCGACACAATCCTTAGAATGCATAGGTCATACTACTGGTGCCCCCAGTGCCCTGTTTGTCTGCTCCGAAGTGTGTGCACGCCCGCACTCCGTTAGAACCCACACTGTTGAACCCACCGCCGTCGCTTTTGACTGCTTACAATCAACCCAGTAATCGTGCCCCACCCTACCTAGTTTTAGGGTACCATGATACCTAATTGGGTTACTGCTGAAAATGGCCCCCATTAGTAGGGTTTTCTAGTCAAACATGTTAAGTGGTTAAGTGACTGCATTTACCTAACCCCACCCATCAGTTTAATTAACATGTTGAATTGGTTAAGTGTTTTAGTTAACTTAACCCTACCATCCTGACTGTCTGTCCTTAGCTTTTTAAAGCACCGACCACTCACATTAGACAGATATTGTTACGGTTACTGGATATGCCGGTCGGTTCCGGGCAGGTTTACACTGTAACTCAGTCTAGCCTCGGGTCCTTATTGGGCTCCATGCTTAACCACCCACATTGGATAGGTACTGTTGTGACTACTGGACAGCCGGGCTGGTCCGGGCAGGTTTACGTCACAACTCAATCCAACCTCGTGTTAAGCATATTTGTATTTTTCTAAATTTACATATTTGTCTTTATCACTTAATATATGTAAATTTGTCAACAATTAAATGTTGTGGCCCACTTTCCAAGTTTAACATTCTTGGTATAAATAATTTATACCATTCAAATGCCACCAATTTTGGCATGTGACAAACATGCCAATTTCATATATTTACCAATTTATGTCAGTTCTTACTAATATTCCCAACGTTACCCCATTTAAATATTAGGCTAACAACCTTAGCCTAATTTTCGTTCGCATGGTTTTTAACATATAATATTAGGCTAAAAACTTAGCCTAATTTAGCGCACACAAATTGGCACAAGGGAATTCATAAACATAAACATGACATAGGTGTAAACTTGGCATTTTTGGCATAGTCAATATGAACATCATAGGTGTGAATTTGCAAAATAGTCAACATACATATATGTGAATTTGTAACATAGACTAAATCAACATACATGTGAATTTGCAACATAGCCTAGTTCAACTTACATATATGTGAACTTGCATTGAAATAGGGATCTAACCAAATAGGTATCACATAAATTAACATATGATTTAGACAACACAAGCCTAAACATGTTTTGTATCTAGGCACAACATCAAACATCTCTAGCATATGACAAGGATATGACATTTTCATAAGTATGCATAATTTTATGGCAAGGATGTGACCTAGATCCAATCATATATCTAATTACAACATGAAATATGTATTAAAGTGGATCTTAGCATGGATCCAATTAACTTGCAACTTTCTTACAAACCTACTAGCGTGTATGTGAACATAATCGTTTTGGACATAAAGGTTCTAGCATATATATACATGAAATCTTAATAACATACAACCTATATAATCACATAAACATATAGGTGTTGATTACAACTTGAACTATACAACTTGCATGTGATTCTACATGTACAATAGGATCAACATAAACTCAATTATACCATCAACATCACAATACCACAATTATTACATCGCATATGAATCAACATCGTTGTTATACAATAACACAACTTCATTCCCAATTCACATCGAATCAAGACTTAATTTTATTCACATCGGAAGAATCACTATACTTACAACGAACGCAGAACTTGAATTCTGGATTCTAAGTTCTGAATTTGAATTTCTTTCCTTTGGGAAGACTAACGTTGTTTTGATTCGTGCTTTAACTTTGATTTTGGCTTGTCACTAAGCTTTTCTACAAGTGGAGGCTCCCCCTAGTTTTCTCCCGACAGCATGGCGGCTCCGTCTCTAATTTCTTATGTGAATTTAGGATGGAGTCTTAAGTTGTTTATATAGAGTTTCAGATTAATTTGAGCCGTCAGATGATCATAGACGAATCTAGACCATTCACTTCAAAGGGAGCCAAACAAAATGCGACATGTCAGCCCTAGTGACACAGCCAAGCCTCAGAAATCGACCAGAATCCGATCAGGCCAGCCAGGGCCAAACCAGGTCGACCCCCAGGTCGACCCTTTGGTCGACCTGGTCACCCAGGTCGACCCCCAGGTCGACCTGGTGCCCGGGCGGGAATTTTCCCGTCCAGCCCAACTTGGTCTGATTTTTGAATTTCGAACTCCGTTTTGAACTGTTTGAATTTTAATTTGAATCCCGAAACTTCCGGAGGTCATAACTCCTTCATACGAAATCCGATTCACGCAAACTCGGACTCTATCTCAAGTAGAATTCCAAGAAGAACGCAATGGCGTAGCCTGTTTCCCTTAATTCTTCCATCTAGAATTAATTATACTTTAATTTGTTAATATACAGTTAACAGAAAATTCGGGGTGTTACATTCTCCCCTTCTTAAAGGATTTCATCCCCGAAATCTTCAAGTCTAGGAGAACATAAGTCCTAACATCCAATCGTCCATCTACTCAACCATCAAACACAGGCGTCCATTGTCCTTAAAAGACTTCTAATGCTTTATGATCATATGCATAGTGTGTGTATATGTCCTTAACTAATGCAAAAATTAGGTGGTCTACTGATTCAGTTGACCTCCTTAATGTGAATCATGTAAGTGCCATGAATCCATATGTATGCAAATTTTTCCTACTCATAATTCTACATGAGTGCGCAACCATTCATACAAGTGCGACATCCATCTGACGACATATCAAATTTCAACCACATACAAGTATGGATACACGTATGCATATGCAATATGAAGTGACTGAGCCGATCTAAAACCTAGGTTGTGTGTGTATGCATCCACGAGCAACCACTAGCAACCACTTGCAACCACTTGCAGCCATCAATCATAACATGTTTCAATTACATGTTTACATCCAAAGGGGTTTCTACCTAAGGATAAAGGATAATATCGAGGAGATCATACCTAAAAAGATAGATATAAGCACAACTTAAGGAAAAGAAAGGTCAAAGATGTACCCTCGAAAAGAAAAGGGTAGGCTGCACGTATTCTATCTTCAGTTTCCCAAGTTGCATCTTCCTCGGCGTCGCTCCACTGAACTTTAACGAGTTTAACTTCGCGGTTGCGTAGCTTTTTCACTTCAGTTCCTATGATTCGAGTTGGAACTCTCCTTACAGTTGCTTCGCGTTCTACTTCGGCTTCTTCTAGAATGTTTGGTTCCACTACTTCCGCCGATTCATGTAGACATTTTCGGAGATGAGTAACGTAAAAGACGTTGTGAATTCCGGCCAATCTATCAGGCAGCTCTACTCTATAAGCCATTTTCCCAATCTTCTCGATGATACGGAATGGTCCTACAAATCTTGGTGCTAGCTTTCCTGCGGATCCAAAGCGAACGACATTCCTTAAAGGGGATACCTTAAGGAAAACCCTGTCCCCAACCTCAAATTCATTGTCGGTCCTTCTTTTATTGGCGTAGGATTTCTGTCTATCTTGGGCCATCTTCATTCTCCTCCGTATCAAGTCCACTTTTCTGAAGTCTCTCGAATCATGTCTGGCCCAAGTATAAGCTTGTCGGTAGACTCCCACCAACAAGTTGGTGACCGACACGGTCTTCCATATAGAGCTTCGAAGGACGTCATACCGATAGTGGCTTGGTAACTGTTGTTGTAGGCGAATTCCACTAAAGGAAGATGATCCTCCCAAGTCCCTCCGAAGTCAAGAACACACAGTCTCAGCCAACCTTTATCATTGATGGAGTACCTATCGAGGTGACTGGAAGTTTCACCCCTAATTAGCTTATCACTCACATCCACAAGCTGAGGGTCTTCGCGTTGTGCGGCCCCTATTGAGTCTAAAAGAGTGGGTCGTACTTCTAGGGATGCCAATAATCTAGGTATAAAATCAGAGGAAGGCCTAAAGTCAAAACTAGTGATATACTCCAAGCTTTGCCTTTCCACAAAGAGAGGGCTTAGGGTCAGCTTCTTTCTGTTCAACGCGTCTGCTACTACATTGCCTTTGCCAGGAGTATAGGAAACTTCAAAGTCATATGAAGCAAGGAACTCCATCCATCTTTGCTGCCTCAAGTTAAGATCTTTCTGCGAGAAAAGATACTTCAACGATTTATGGTCAGTATATAATTCAAACTTCTCACCTAGGAGATAATGGCGCCAAGACTTAAGCGCAAAGACAATGGCGGCCAACTCAAGATCGTGGGTTGGGTAGTTCTTTTCATGCACTTTTAGTTGTCTTCCACCATAAGCTACTACCCTCCCTTATTTCATCAGAACAACGCCTAGCCCCGTACCACAAGCATCCGTGTATATAGTGAACATCTTGCTTCCATCTGGCAAAGTCAGAACTGGGGCGGTTGTGAGAGCCCTTTTTAATCGCTGGAAAGCAAATTCGCAATCCAAATCCCAAATGAATGCCAGATTCTTCTTTGTTAGCTTTGTGATTGGAGTTGAGATTTTCGCGAAATCCCTAATAAACTTTCGGTAAAAACCGGCTAGCCCAGGAAAGCTTCAGACTTCGGTTGCATTTCTTGGTGTCTTCCAATCTTGTACCGCCACCACTTTCACGGGGTCCACAGCTAACCCCTCTTTGGACACTATATGCCCAAGAAATCTTACTTCTTCTCTCCAAAAGTGGCACTTGGAGAATTTGGCTTTTAGCTGATGAGCTCGAAGAGTTTCCATGATCACCTTCAGATGCTGAGCATGTTCTTCCTCATTCTTCGATAAGATTAAAATATCGTCTACGAAGACCACCACGAACTTATTGAGGAATTCTCTGAACACCCTGCTCATTAGGTCCACGAAATAAGCGGATGCATTTGTCAAACCGAAAGGCATGACAAGCCACTCGTAGAAACCGTCTGGGGTTCTGAACGCCGTTTTATCAATGCTATCTTTAGCTACCCTTAGCTGATGGAACCCAGTAGCCAGATCAAGTTGGGAGAAGACCGACGCACCTACAAGCTGATCAAACAAATCGTCTATTCGGGGAAGCGGTTGTCTATTCTTTTTGGTCAGCTTGTTTAGCTCCCTATAGTCCACACGAAGACTTAGTGAACCATCTGCTTTGGTGGCGAACACCACTGGAGCACCCCATTCCGAGATACTTCTCCTTATAAACCCCTTCTCGAGAAGCTCCTTAACTTGCTTACTGAGCTCCTTTCTCTCCTTTGGAGCCATGTGTCTAACAGGCAGAGCTACGGGCTTTGCATTATCAACAAGATATATGCGGAAGTCTATTTCCTGCTTCGGAGGTAAGCCTTTCACCACTTCAAAGACATCCGGATAATCCCGGACTACTCTAACTGACTGCAAATTCTCAACAGAAGCGTCAAGCGACTCTAGATAACTAAGCATAACAACATTCAAGGGATCACAAGAAATTTCTAGAGTGTTACCGAGCCGAGTCAAAAGCCTAACCACTCTTTTCTCACAATCAAGAATGGCACTATTACTGGATAACCAGTCCATGCCTAAGATCAGTCCATATCCTGAGAAGCCCAAAACAAAGGCACTACATCTAAATTCAACACTTAGAATAGAGATTTTCAAATCCAAGCAAACCATCGACAAATAAGCCGAGCCCCCAATTGGATTCGAAACAACCAAGGGATCTTCTACCATACTAGTGTCTAGGTGCAGAGATTCTACTAAAGTAGATGAAATAAAGGAGTGTGATGCACCAAAGTCAAAGAGAGTGCGAATTGGATGATCATAAAGATAAACTAAGCTTTCTACAGAAATATTTCTACCTCGTTCCTGTATAGGTGCCACTAGCGCGTGAACCCGTGCCGTTGAGGTGGATCCAGTCCTCTGTCCCTGCCCCCGCTTCTTTGGGCAGTCCTTAGCCAAGTGTCCAGTCTCTCCACAATGAAAACAACCACTATTCATCTTTGCCTTCTTCTTCTTGCAGTCTTTTGCTATATGTCCCACAATGCCACAGAAATTGCACTTTCTCTTTTCATGGATTTTGTTGTTTTCCCCCCATTCTTGAAGTCTGTCTTCTTAGCCTGTAAACCTTCTTTCTTTTCTTGAGGCACTTCTACTTTTTCCTCCTTCTTGCCTTTATCTTCCTCGTGTAGCAACGCCATGTCCACCAAGCTTTCATAAGTTGCTCCCATGGGTATATGGGTTATCGCAAGGCTGTGTAGAGGCTCATTCTAACCTTTGAAGAAGCGAAGGGCCTTCTTGTGTTGGGTGTTTACCAAATCCAGCCTAAATCTGGCCAGTTGGTTAAACTGATTGACGTACTCCTTGATTGTCATATTTCCTTGTTTCAAAGTTAGGAACTTCTCCATTTGTAGGCTTCTTTCAGCTTGGGAGAGGAATTTCATCTCAAACCTCATCCTGAAATCTTCCTAAGTCTCCACTGCCCTCTCAGCATGGGTAACTTCCCACCAATAGGAAGCTTCATCTTTCAGCAACCACACTGCTAGCTGTATCTTTTGCCTGTCGTCAACTTCGAAGATGACGAACAAGTCTTCGGTCTCCTTTAGCCAGTTCCTTGCTACCACAAAGGATTCAGTTCCATAAAAGTTCTTTCCACCCATAGCTTTTAAGTCCCTATATATCTTAGCGAAAGTATTCCCCCGAGGAGGAGGAGGAGGAGGTGGAGGAACCGCTGCCACTGTTGGAGGAGGAATGCCTGCTGGGCCCGCACCATTAGCCCTAGCCTCTAGGTACCTTTGGAACCAACTGGGTATCGGTACTCCTTCTGGAAGGTTAAGGTCTCCAGACATGCTGGAACAAAAAGGAAAGTATTCAAGACAAAGGATAGAGAGATAGTGGATATGGCCTTTGGGGAATTATGCCTTTTAAAAATAACTCTTTTTCTTGAAAACAATGCTTCGTTAAACTTCTTTTTGAAAATAGTTTCAAAAACTTTCATCTAGTCTGGTAAAACTGTGCTCTGATACCAAGTGAAACACCCCACCCTCCATTAAGGTCACTCACAAAGGGAATGCCTTAACTTTGGTGGAGATTTTTAAGTAAAAGTCACAGATAAACACAAGACAGATATATAAACACATATATATAAGCAGTGGAAAACAAACAGACTTTTTATTTCATAAATACGTGTTCAACAAAACATTTCCATAACTGTCACATTATAACTTCCAAAACATTACATCATTACTTCTGTCTTGGTTATTACATTAAAGAAGCATAAAACATAATTAAAACTGCATAAATCCCCATAGAGTGTGTCCAACAGCCATAGCCAAAGAGAGTCCAAACCGTATCTACTATCTTGAAGCTTGCAAAGAGTCTGACTAAGCTGGATTGTTTCCTCCCTCTGGACCTGGGGAGGGGGGGGAAGCGGAAGAAAAGAAGACGAAAGAAAATAGGGTCAGACATAAAGCCTGGTAAGTCTAGTGACTCTTCAGTATGAGAATAAGAAAAAGGACATGATAAGTATAAACTGGAAATAGGAAAGTGTCATAAACTAAGGTAAAGCAGTTGGAACCGAATATGCTTATCGCACCCCACACTATATCTCTGTACCTACTTGTATTGTCTTAACTGGCACCCCATGCTGGAGGTGAAGTGATCCCCTTTTCTAAAGATCGACTCCTACTCGCATAATCATTTGTGTCTTACGACCCCCAAATATTGTAGACACCTATGCTGGCCCCACCATGGGGTGTATCAAGTCCCATGGTGGGGACCCGACACAATCCTTAGAATGCATAAGTCATACTACTGGTGCCCTCAGTGCCCTGTTTGTCTACTCCGAAGTGTGTGCACGCCCGCACTCCGTTAGAACCCACACTGTTGCACCCACCGCCGTCGCTTTTGACCGCTTACAATCAGCCCAGTAATCGTGCCCCACCCTACCTAGTTTCAGGGTACCATGATACCTAATTGGGTTACACCTGAAAAGGGTCCCCGTTACTAGGGTTTTCTAGTCAAACATGTTAAGTGGTTAAGTGTCTGTATTTACCTAACCCCACCCATCAGTTTAATTAACATGTTGAATTGGTTAAGTGTTTTAGTTAACTTAACCCTACCATTCTGACTGTCTGTCCTTAGCTTTTTAAAGCACCAACCACTCACATTAGATAGATATTGTTACGGTTATTGGATATGCCGGTCGGTTCCGGGCAGGTTTACACCGTAACTCAGTCTAACCTCGGGTCCTTATTGGGCTCCATGCTTAACCACCCACATTGGATAGGTATTGTTGTGACTACTGGACAGCCGGGCGGGTCCGGGCAGGTTTACATCACAACTCAATCCAACCTCGTGTTAAGCATATTCGTATTTTTCTAAATTTACATATTTGTCTTTATCACTTAATATATGTAAATTTGTCATCAATTAAATGTTGTGGCCCACTTTCCAAGTTTAACATTCTTGGTATAAAGAATTTATACCATTCAAATGCCACCAATTTTGTCATGTGACAAACATGCCAATTTCATATATTTACCAATTTATGTCAAGTCTTACTATTATTCCCAACGTTACCCTGTTTAAATATTAGGCTAACAACCTTAGCCTAATTTTCGTTCGCATGGTTTTTAACATATAATATTAGGCTAAAAACTTAGCCTAATTTAGCGCACACAAATTGGCACAAGGAAATTCATAAACATAAACATGACATAGGTGTAAACTTGGCATTTTTGGCATAGTCAATATGAACATCATAGTTGTGAATTTGCAAAATAGTCAACATACATATATGTGAATTTGTAACATAGACTAAATCAACATACATGTGAATTTGCAACATAGCCTAGTTCAACTTACATATATGTGAACTTGCATTGAAATAGGGATCTAACCAAATAGGTATAACATAAATTAACATATGATATAGACAACACAAGCCTAAACATGTTTAGGATCTAGGCATAACATCGAACATCTCTAGCATATGACAAGGATATGACATTTTCATAAGTATGCATAATTTTATGGCAAGGGTGTGAACTAGATCCAATCATACATCTAATTACAACATGAAACATGTATTAAAGTGGATCTTGGCATGGATCCAATTAACTTGTAACTTTCTTACAAACCTACTAGCATGTATGTGAACATAATCGTTTTGGGCATAAAGGTTCTAGCATATACATACATGAAATCTTAATCACATACAACCTATATAATCACATAAACATATAGGTGTCGATTACAACTTGAACTATACAACTTTCATGTGATTCTACATGTACAATAGGATCAACATAAACTCAATTATACCACAAACATCACAATACCACAATCATTACATAGCATATGAATCAACATCATTGTTATACAATAACACAATTTCATTCCCAATTTACATCGAATCAAGACTTAATTTTATTCACATCGGAAGAATCACTATACTTACAATGAACGCAAAACTTGAATTCTGGATTCTGAGTTCTGAATTTGAATTGCTTTCCTTTGGGAAGACTAACGTTGTTTTGATTCGTGTTTTAACTTTGATTTTGGCTCGTCACTAAGCATTTCTACAAGTGGAGGCTCCCTCTAGTTTTCTCCCGACAGCATGGCGGCTCCGTCTCTAATTTCTTATGTGAATTTAAGTTGGAGTCTTAAGTTGTTTATATAGAGTTTCAGATTGATTTGAGTCGTCAGATGATCATTGACGAATCTAGACCATTCACTTCAAAGGGAGCCAACCAAAATGCAACATGTCAGCCCTATGTGACACAGCCAAGCCTCAGAAATCGACCAGAACCCGATCAGGCCAGCCAGGACCAAACCAGGTCGACTGGGCAGGTCGACCCCCAGGTCGACCTGGTGCCTGGGCGGGAATTTTCCCGCCCAACCCAGTTTTGTCTGATTTTTGAATTTCGAACTTCGTTTTGAACTGTTTGAATTTTAATTTGAATCCTGAAACTTCCGGAGGTCATAACTCCTTCATACGTAATCCGATTCACGCAAACTCGGACTCTATCTCAAGCAGAATTCCGAGATGAACGCAATGGCGTAACCCTTTCCCTTAATTCTTCCATCTAGAATTAATTATACTTTAATTTGTTAATATACAGTTAACAGAAAATTCGGGGTGTTACAGACCCCCTCCTTATAACATTCTCGCAGGTTAGTTTATGGCAGAGATCTGATAGCTTTGGATACTGGTTAGACAGTATTATTATTTTGGTAAGGCTATATTTGATTATATTATATTATATCCATTCCGCTGTGAGATATTTTATCGAGCTCTGATATATTTATTATCTCTGCTTTTCTGCAGGATACCAGACAAGCCAACTTGAGCTTCGATAGATTTGGAGTTTTGAAAAAAAACGGTCTGTCAAAATTCGGGTTGTTACATCTGTTATCAGAGCTTAAATTTAGGATTCCTGTATAGATAGTGAGTGAATGTATTTGTATTTAAAAAATTGGATTAGGAATATATATACATACATATATATATATATATGTATATATATTTGAGAGAAATGACTTTGTGGGAATATTTAGGAAGGTCTAAGTATGTTAGAAATCCACCTTTGAGTCTAGCCTTATTGTTAACTTTTAAGAACTTGAAATTTCAAAAGGTTTTAGGTTTTGGGTGAGGGTTTATGATGTAATTTTTTTAATTAATTCCCTGTTTGGGTTAAGAATTATTGTGATACCAAAATAGTAAATTTGATAATAGTTATGCATACAGTCTTGAGATTACTATTCAATAACAGATTGGAATAATCTGAGAGAAATTTAAAAAGGGAAGTTTTTGGTCATATTGGAATTTGTGAATCAAGGACAATAATTTGGCATAAAATACAAAGTAAGGATGTCCAAACACGTGAATCGGAAAAGGCTACACTTAATTATATACTAAGTATACATGTCATTGGAAAACGTGCTAATTTGACAGTAATTCAAAAAACATGTTAGCTTGACAGTAATTTAGAAAATACGTTAGTTTGACAGTAATTTGGAAAACATGTTAATTTGACAGTAATATGGAAAATTTATAGAAATTGAAAATGGTAAATGAAAAATAGAAATTAACGTCTAACTCAAAAAATATAAAGAGGAAAAGTTAGTAGTGGACCGAGTTAGTTGGCTTTTGGTAAAATGGATATATTTCCATAATGGTAAAATTATTAAGAACATAGTTGCAAGAAAAGAAAGGAAAAAGGGATTAGTATGAAATAGGGTTCTATTACCATATTGCACACTAATCAAATAAAATATATATGTATGTCCACAACGAAAATAAAGAAAAAGCTTGCAACTATGGATCTTAAATGATGTACAATATGAAAATAGATCTTTGCATTCTTCTGTTAGCCAATGTAATGAAACGTGCGGAGTGTTTTCCTGGAATAATAAAATTGAACATGATGGTAATTAAAGAAAGATTACAACAATATAGCCGGTTCATGTTAAGGAACCTAAGAAGAATTATAATGAACACAGAATATAACCTATTATAATTAATTATATGAATGAGAATGTAATATAGTAGGTAGGTTTGTCCTAGGGATAAGTGGAATCATAACATAGGTTATTGTAATGTCCCGTATTTTTAGTAGTTAGATAGTTAATTTATTTTAAATATTGATTTGGGATTTATAAATGAATTTATATTATATAATTCATTTATTAAATGACGTCTGAATGTATAGTTTATATAACTATAAAACAATCTCGAAAACATCGTGGCAGTTCGTAATTTATGATTTGAACTTCAATTGAATATACAGAACCCTTTTTAAGTCAGAATTCTGTGAAACAAGATTCATCCGAAATCTATTTGATTATGTTTGTCTAATAAATGTGAAAAATGGAAATTTCAGCTTATAAGTTGTTAGTTATGTCCAATTCAAAATCTTGAATAGTCGCTATGAAATTGTTTATAAACTATTATGATTTATTAAAAATATTATAAGGATTTGTATATAATTTGAATATCGTTTAACCCAGAATTTTAAACATTGAGTTTAAAATATAAATTGGTTTATCTTGAAGCTATATAAGATTACATTTGGATTATGATAATAATATTTTATATTATTTAAATAGAATTTTTTTTAGATTTAATTATATTTATATCAATATTATATAGGCCTTACAAATAGCCATTATTCAAACGACCTCCGTTTTTGACAAAACGAAATTTATTGGAATACATATAGCTAGCTATTGTAGGATTTTTGATTTGGAGCCAATCAGAGTTATTTTGTCAGCAGATGAAATTTAAATGTCAACCGATAAATATATTGAAATTTAAATAACATCGTTGTGCAAATGAAGTCGAAATTCAACAAAAGGAATTTCATTGGGATCGAAACGTAAAGACGTAGCAGTGCACCCATTTTCGTTCCATTTGAAATTCATGTGTGTCGTTGCGAATTTACAACAGTCAACATAAATAGCAGTAGTGATAAATATCGTATAAAAACAAAGTTATATAAAAACTTAGGATCTAAGCAAATGAAGTACAAACACACATGCAAACTTTATTTTTACGGCTGCCTCTATCTTTTTCCTCTACATGGATAAACCCAAAAGCTACCAACCTATAAAAGTACACGCACCTTATATCTTCATTTAAGTAAAACTAAAACAGCTCAGTCCCTATATTTTCTTTTAGCTGCACATGCTAGGGGTTAGTAATGGATTATGAACTCATGTACTTCTTCTGCAAGCTTAATAAGAATGTACAGGCTACCGTATATTATACCAGCTTGGCCAATTCGATCGTCAAGTAAAATCATGCAGATGCTACTCTACCTACTCTACTTAATCTCATCAAACAAATACATCGCCTGGTTCCTTCAAATCATACACACAAACCTAGTCTACCCTAAGACTACAATATTACATGATCATCAAGGAGTTCTCGTTATAAATACTGGACGATTTCAAGCAAAGCTTCAGACAAGAAACTGAACTTCCTTATTCTCCTATAATAAAATATATCACGCAAGCCATTGTTTTTAGCAAATAAAAATATTATAACCGTTCAATGACCTTAACTGGAAGACGATCGAGTAACTGGCCTGTTTGAAGTACAAGAAATTGATCGAGGCAAAGACGGAGCTGAGGTGATGATGAGTCGCGAAGTTCAGACGGGGTGGAGGACAAATGGCGCAGCATGGCCATGGGGTGATGTTACAGCAGTGAAGTGAAACAATAGTAGAGAGGAAACAATAAGGATGTTATCCATCTGATCGATCCAAATGAATACGGGTCGGTTTTAAGCATTTTTGAAGAAGGGGTCGGTTCTGTCATTGATAAAAGGGGGGCGGTCGTAGCACAAGAGTCCTGGTCGTCCCAAAGCTGGTCGCTTTCAGGTCGCTTCGAACACGAAGTTGTTTCAATCGTGCCAAAGAACTAAAAGCTTCTGGTCGTTCCGGAGGCCAATGATTACCGATCGCTCCCAACATTCAAGATAGTTGGTCGCTCTAAACATACCAAAGCTCTTGATTATCCCAAAAGTACAGAAGATTCTCGGTCGCTCCAGACTACTAAAGAGATTTGGTCGATCCAAGATACTGAAGAGTTCCTGGTCGCACCAGAGTGCAGAAGATCTCTGGTCGCTCCAAATATACAAGGTATCCGGTCGTTTACTAGCTCTTGATCGCGCCAACAAGCTTCAAGGCTTTCTGGTCCGCTCTGCATTCTAGCCTCCTGGTCGGTCCGCTCCACATTCTAGACTCCTGGTCGGTCCGCTCCACATTCTAACATCCTGGTCAGCCAAAGCACTAGGAACGACCTGTGATGGCGTGGCAGCTGGAGACAACTGGTGACAACTGGCAGTGGCATTTCTGTAAATACCGAAAAAACCGACCAGACCCCTACATACAAGATTTCAGCCATTTCTCCGCCTATAAATAGGACCCTACCTCCATCATTCTGGGGGACTTTTCTGGAAGAACGAGGAGGTGCTGTCCAATTGCTTTCGGGATTTCTACAAGCATTTCCCCATCTCTTCTCTATCAAATCTATGGAGCTTTGGAGCATGTGGAGCATAACTTTCATGGAGGAACGAGCATAAGCATTCTATGCTGTAATGGCGCGTTTTGTTAGCTGTGGAATAAATTATTTATTTAATGATTTATATATCGATTTGGCGATATCGATAACTTAAAGTACAACGTTCGAACGTATAATTATAATATAATTAAAATAGAGCTTGAAATAGCGCTGCAGTTCGCTATTTGGCGATTTGAACTTCAACTGAATGTACAGGATTCGTTTTAAAACGGATTTCTATGAAACAAGAAACGTATGGAGCTGGTGGAGTGTATCTTTCTAGTGGAAGAGAAAAATCGGGATTTCGTCGTGCAGATTTTGAGATATGTCCAAATCAAATTCTACAAAAGTCGCTATAGAATTCCTTTATAATTTATAAAGGAATTATTTATATTTTAAAAAGGAATTTCAATATAAATCGAATATCGGGTTGACCCATATTTGAAATATCGGGTTGTAAATCCCATTTGAGTCGTATGGTATGCCACTGTGAATATAGACGATAATATTTATTTTTAAATATTAAATTTAATTATATTTAAATATATTTATATATTTAAATAGGTTATTTAGAGCGTTAAAAATAGCCACTTTTGCAAACAAAGTCGAAATTTGACGAAACCAGTTTTGTTGGATCCGCAATGTCAAATAGTTGTTAGATTTCCAGTTTCGTGATTTTTAGAGTCACTGTGTGGTCGTACGGATTTTTAGAGTGTAAAATAGTCAGTATTTCGATAGTTAAAAATACGCTGTGTGAGCATACGGAGTCGGAATTCGACGAAACCAGTTTCATTGGGACCGAAATGGCGAACTCTAGCTACATGTCCAGTTTGGTGATTTTTAGGTATCGTATGTAATCACTGGGATTTTTAGAAGGCAGGTACAAGGAGGAAATCGATAAAATAAATACAAAAAAAATCAAATTGAAAATATCCCTCCCATTTTCTGAGGTTCCGCACAGGCCACACGGCCTTCGATCTCCACCACAAACCTTACTTAACCCATTCAAGCCTATATAAGGCGTATAAACCATCACAGCAAACAACTTTCCCAAAGTAAAAATCAAAATCAAAACAAAACCCAACAAATTACTATAAATTATTTTATATACATATTTGTGTTGCTACAATCCTTCTCTTCGATCTGGTAGTGGTTTTGGTGAATGCGACGCAGGCATTGGGAGTGCGAACGCATGTACAGCGGCTAGGGTTTAGCCTTGATGCGATTAAAAGGAGGTTAAGCCGAAGTAATGGCGCTGGAGAGTTTACGAGGTCGAGGCGCACCTGTCGGAGGAGTTTGGCGGACTCCGGTGTCGTCTGATGTCGCGCCCGTTCGTCGAGGAACAGCAGGTCACGATTTCTTGAGGAGCTTCGAGTTGGAGGTAAAGGGGTTAGGTGGGCGCGGGTTTTGGTGGTGAAGTCATTGGTGATGGTTGCGGCGGAGTTGGGTGATCGAAGTGATGGCGGCAGGAGGTCAACGCGAGGTCAAAGGGGAAGTAAGGGATACTGGAGTCGATGCTTTAATTTGGGGAGGAAGGGATTTAAAGCGGGTGTGGGTTTTATAAAAGAAAATGGGCCTTGGTCAAGGAGGATGGGCCGGAGATAAGCAAATGGTAAAGGGCCTATTTATTTAATAAATAGGGTTTTAATTTATTTAAATCATCGTATAAACTTGTGAAATTCATATCTCTCTCATACGTAATCAGTTTGACGAACCGTAAGTTGCGTTGGGATCGTATGGACGGACACTACACGATGACACTGACTGGGAGTCCATCCGAGCTCGTTACAATTTATGGCGAAATGAACTGTTCGACTGAATCAATGAACGCAAACCGATATTTATCGGCTAACGCGCAAATGTGAGTAAATCTCACAAACTCTAAACAGTTTTATTTTCACGTTGTATTCTTAGAACTGTTAAAATATTATCTGTTTGACTGTTTGACCGTGTGTTGACTGTTTGATTGAACTGCTAGTCAGTTAGTAGAGATTTTATATATATATATATACGTATATATATAAACCGTTAAATAGTCATATGTTGATTCTGCTATCAAAATATTTCACAGTGAAGTGAAATCGATGTTGTTGTATTGCCTAACATCTGTGGTGCAGGGAAACAGGTTGGAGGAATCCAACTGGATTCCTCAACAGTTATTTTACTGTGATTTTTATATTGTGATGTATAATGTGATGCATATAATCTGTGTAATTATGCGTGGTGGGACGATATTTATCGTTGTTATATGGTGTGTTAAATACCATGAGAAATACCAGACTGTAGGAGAGGGGTTTTCAAAGTATATTTTGAAAATAGTTTATTTATATAAAATCAAGGGATTTTATATATATATATATATAAGAAAAAGGATTTTTGAATATTAAGGAATATAGTTGGTAAAACAAATATAAAAGAGTTTTATTTGTAAATCAATATAAGGGAATATATATGTTAATCGAATATAAGAGGATATATTTGTTAGTCAAAATATAAAGGAATTATATTCGTTGGAACAAATATAAAGGTTATTTATTTAGAGATTAAATAAATAGAATATTATAAAGGGTATTTATTTAGAGATTAAATAAATAGAATTAAACTAAAGAAGATATTTATTTGTTAAATAAATAGGAGTTAACCAAGTGAATTGGTCAAGTTAACCAAGTGAATTGGTTTAGTTAAACGAAGTGAATTAGTTAAGTTAAACTAAGTGGTTAATCAAAGTGAATTAGTTAAGTTAAACTAAGTGGTTAACCAAAGTAAATTAGTTAAGTTAAACTAAGCGGTGAATCAAAGTGAATTTGTTAAGTTAAACTAAATGATTAATCGATGTGAATTAGTTGAGTTAAACTAAAGGATTAATCGATGTGAATTAGTTAAGTTAAACTAAAGGATTAATCGATGTGAATTAGTTAAGTTAACTAAGTGGTTAATCGAAGTAAATTAGTTGAGTTAAACTAAGTGAACCGGCTAGAGTTAATCAACGTGAATTAACTAAGTTAAACTAAGTGGATTAGTTCAGTTAATCGAGACAAGTAAATCAAGTTAGGGTAAACCATTTGAGTTAACCAATTAGAGGTGACCAGTTAGAGTTGACCAGTTAGGGTTGATCAGTTAGAGTTGACCAGTTAGAGTTGACTAATTAGAGGTGACCAGTTAGAGTTGACCAGTTAGGGTTGATCAGTTAGAGTTGACCAGTTAGAGTTGACTAATTAGAGGTGACCAGTTAGAGTTGACCAGTTAGGGTTGATCAGTTCGAGGTGACCAGTTAGAGTTGACCAGTTAGGGTTGATCAGTTAGAGGTGACCAGTTAGAGTTGATCAGTTAGAGTTGACCAGTTAAAGTTGACCAGTTAGAGTTATCCAAGTGGAGTTAATCGAGTAGAGTTGTCGAATATCACTTATTCAAAGTAGAGTATCGAATATAGTGTATTCGAGAGAAGAGTAATCGAATATAGTTTATTCGAGTGGAGAAATCAAATGTTATTCATTTGAGAAGAGTTATCGAATATTATTTATTCGAAGAGTAGTTATCGAATATTGGTTATTCGAAGTTAGTTAATCCAAAGGAGTTATTCGAAGTTAGCTAATCCAAAGGAGTTATTCGAAGTTAGTTAATCCAAAGGAGTTATTCGAAGTTAGCTAATCCAAAGGAGTTATTCGAAGTCAGTTAATCCAAAGGAGTTATTCGAAGTCAGTTAATCCAAAGGAGTTATTCGAAGTTAGTTAATCCAAAGGAGTTAGTCGAAGTTAGTTAATCCAAAGGAGTTAGTCGAAGAGTTAATTGAATATTAGTTATTCAATTTGAGTTAATCGAATGTAGTTATTCGAGAGGAGTTAAATCGAATTTAGTTATTCGAAAGGAGTTAATCAATTTGAGTTAAGTTAATCGATTTGAATTAAGTTGAATCGAAATGGAGTAAATCGATTAGAATTAAGTTAATCGAGTTAGAGTAAATCGAATATTGGTTATTCGAAGGTAAGTTATTCGAATTAGTTATTCGAAGGAGTTAATCAAATGAGTCGATCCAAAGGAGTTAGTCGAATATTAGTTATTCGAATAGAGTTAAAGGAGTTATCGATTTTAGTTTGATCGAAAGGAGTTATCGATTAGTAAATCGAAAGGAGATTTTCGAATATAGCATATTCGGAAGAAAGAGATCAAATATTGTTTATTCGAAAGAGAGAGATTTCGAATATAAGTTATTCGAAGAGAGATAATCGAATATAGGTTATTCGAAGAAGAGTTAATCAAATAGAGATTACTCGAAAGAGAGTTATACGTCGAATTCGATTATAGCGAATTCGGGAAAGTACTATTTACTTTCCAGGGTTTAAATCAAGATTTAGTTATTGATTTAGAAATTAGGTGTCTGTTAAATTATTCGAGTTAGGAAATAAAATATATAGGGGTAGGAATTATAACGTTATAGTTATAATTAAACACTGTCATATAAGAAGTGGATTCGTAACCGGAATCCGAGAATTTGCATAAACAGACGATTGTAAAAGGTGAGTGATGAGCTTCATCTATTTCACAGTAAAGGACGTTGTTCAATTAAGGTCTGAGAGGTAACTATACCCCAACTTGATTGACTCCAGAATTGACAAAGGAATAGTTGTGGTTCGATCTAAAAGGTTGATTAGGAATAAAGCTAAGGAATAAGCGATAAATGGATTAAGCGAAACGATGTTTTATACAACGTTCATTGGAAATCCGTAAATGAATTTTGGGAACGTTTTCCAAATATAGTCAGATATGTTTTCTAAACATAAGAAATGGAATGTTTTCATGATAAGAATTTAAGAAATAGAGTTAAGCAAATTCAGAAACTGACTGGAGAGGGTAAGTTGAACGGTTTTCTAAGTGACAATCTGATGTTGGTTTCGACCTTCCGGATTGATACTTAGAAAATTGTTCTCATACTAGTTACAGTTAGGGACTGATAGTTGCGAAATAATAGTGATGTGAAAATAAGCTATGGAAATGTTTTCCAATGATTAATAACATATATTTTCTAAATATATGAAATAAGGAAATATGAACATGTGATGATTGATCGATCGAATTTCCATTTGGAGATAAGATCGTTGTTTGTACACCGACATGTTTTCATTTGATAGTTGAATCACAGACTATCAAAGTTTTTACCATTTTAACGTTGTTATTATGGAGAGACCGGTTGGATTATTATCCAAAGAACCACTCTGTATTGGCATAAGCGTTGCGAGCAATATCTGCCAAAGATAAATTGAAGACGGAGTAAAGTGCAAGGGCTGTTGTATAAGTCTTAGATAACAGTGACTAAGATGGATATACTGAATAGTGCCTTCGGTTTGTCCATTCCTAGGACAACGTATATGGAAGAAGGTCTGACAGAGTATATCCAATGGATCACGTAAGTTGATCTGTTCAAACGTATCCACGTTTGGTGGCGGAGGAATTCGTTTCTCTTAGCTGTATACCCGTGTTATTTTTGGATAAGTCAATTTGTGATTTGGCGGGTATGACGATGTGGCATTCAAAGTGAATGGTGATCAGATGTTCTGAAGATAGACGTAGCTTCTCGCCTCACACCAGGAAGTAACAAAAGTTGGGCTAGGCAACATGGCTAGTTGGGCCATTCCCAAGCAGGGTGTATTGTCACCGATCTAGAGAATATTCATATTTATACTTCTTTTTGATTCTGTATCTTCGAATGACGGTTTGATGGCCTATAACCGTGGTGGCAATATATTCGCGACACTCAAGCTAAATGAGCGAGCGGTCATGTGTGGCTGGGTTGCAAGACGTTCTTGTTGAACCCTGAGTGTATCACCTCTAGAGTACACTATTCAGAAGGTGCTCCCATACCTTGTCTGTTGGAATCCATTCTTCGATAAGCGCCCTGCGGTTTATGATTTTATACTATGTATGTAGAACGTGAGATGCAAGCGTTTCTGCTAGATTGATACCTATTTGTACTTAGACATTATTATAATATCACAATGATATTGCTAGTCAAAGTTGTTCAGATACTCATAAGGGAAAAACCCGTTCCGTATTCACGGCGTGGTCTTATGAGATATCCTATACCTGTTTTAAACTATTTTACTCATACCAGTCCCATGACTGACCCGGAGTTTACTTTGTTGTTTTCCCTAAACTCTTGGGTGCCTAAATTTGTACGGGAAGTCAAGTAGTCGGGATTTACAGATATACTTGGAGAGCTTGGAGCAGGAGACTTCAAGATTTTATAGCTATAGTTATTTCCGCCGTGTTGTAAGTGTTGTACTCTGATAAGGGCTATTGTATATGTATAACTGTTTACTTCAAAGTTATGTTATATATTATATGTTATTCGTTCCGCTGTGAGATTCGTGTTACTCTGATGATTCTGATGTTCTTCTTCTTCTTCTATTCTATTAGTTCTATCTTTCCTTTCTCACCTTCTAAATTCTTTCACTAACGTCGCGGAAATTTCCAGCCGTTACAGTTGGTATCAGAGCTTAAGTTAAGAATTACTTGGCTTTGTGGCGTGACTCGGTAGAGATAGGGTTAGTAATACCCTAGATTGAGTTTGAGTGTATATATACGAGTGCGTATTTGTATTTGATATAAAACTGTTTTATATTGTGGAGATTCACTGGCTGAGTTGTTTATGAGTTCTGGTCGATCAGTTTGATCCACTGTATCGGTAGGAGTAAATAAACACTCAAATACGATGGGTCGTCACGATATGTTTTGAAAGAGGGTAAGTGAAATTTAACTTTACCCAAAGTATATTTTGATATAAAGATATATTTATATATATCAAAATTTTAATATATTAGATATATTGGTTGTAATTATGATCGAGTAAGATTATATAGTGAAAGGGTTATACATAACCAACAGAATTCATATAAGTGAAATCAGATGAGTAAATCTGAATTTAAATCAAAATTTGGAATTAAAATAAGGAAATTTTAAGTTCTTGGGAGATTTTGAAAATGTTTTTCAATTCAAAATAAATATAGTATTGAACTCACCTGGATGACTAGAAAATAATTCCGAGGATGGATCGATACATCGTCGGTGTAATTTTCGAGTTTCTAAGTGGCGGATTACTACCAATGGTTTTGTTTTCAAATGGTGTTGAGGAAAACAAGTTGTTTAGAAATTCAAAAGTTTTGAATTGGTGTTAGGATTTGAAATTGATTTGAAATAAATCCCAGGAATTTAAATCTTGAAATTTAAAATTTAACTTGTTAGGTTGAATGAATCAAGATGGTAAAAACAAATAGTAAATTAAAATTTAACTTGAACCAAGTTAAATAAATCGGGATTTGGTTAGAGAATAATCTGGATTGGAATTAAGTTGATGGGTTAAGAGTTTGAAATCTGATATTGGAGTTTGAATAGAACTTGACTTGGATAGAACCAAGTGTTTGAGTTGAAGGTTGGATTGAGATGACATTGTTATATGTTGGGTTGATAACAGGTGAAAGTGATAAGAGTTGATATGCCCGACAAAAAGGTACAAGTTTATTTTTGATATAAGCATGAGATTTATGAGCCAAATTGGCAAGCCGCTTGGCTATTTTGATTTCCTTTTGGATTGGAGGAGGCCTAGAGAGGCGAGTTGTGGTTTGACGTATTGAGCCGTACAAAGGAGGTTATGGCGAAATGTTCTAAAAATATAAAGTGTTAGAGAATTTTCAAAATTTTTGGAAATTTTAGTTAGTCGAAAGGAATTAATATTTTAATCGATATTAATTGGTTCAGTTGATATCAGAAATAAGGGGTAAACAAATCTGCGGAATTCAAGTAGATAGGGTCGTCCTCTAACTTAGCAATTTCGGGGACGAAATTATTTTAAGGGGGAAAGTCTGTAATGGCGCGTTTTGTTAGCTGTGGAATAAATTATTTATTTAATGATTTATATATCGATTTGGCGATATTGATAACTTAAAGTACAACGTTCGAACGTATAATTATAATATAATTAAAATAGAGCTTGAAATAGCGCTGCAGTTCGCTATTTGGCGATTTGAACTTCAACTGAATGTACAGGATTCGTTTTAAAACGGATTTCTGTGAAACAAGAAACGTATGGAGCTGGTGGAGTATATCTTTCTAGTGGAAGAGAAAAATCGGGATTTCGTCGTGTAGATTTTGAGATATGTCCAAATCAAATTCTAGAAAAGTCGCTATAGAATTCCTTTATAATTTATAAAGGAATTATTTATATTTTAAAAAGGAATTTCAATATAAATCGAATATCGGGTTGACCCATATTTGAAATATCGGGTTGTAAATCCCATTTGAGTCGTATGGTATGCCACTGTGAATATAGAGGATAATATTTATTTTTAAATATTAAATTTAATTATATTTAAATATATTTATATATTTAAATAGGTCATTTAGAGCGTTAAAAATAGCCACTTTTGCAAACAAAGTCGAAATTCGACGAAACTAGTTTTGTTGGATCCGCAATGTCAAATAGTTGTTAGATTTCCAGTTTCGTGATTTTTAGAGTCACTGTGTGGCCGTACGGATTTTTAGAGTGTAAAATAGTTAGTATTTCGACAGTTAAAAATACGCTGTGTGAGCATACGGAGTCGGAATTCGACGAAACCAGTTTCATTGGGACCGAAATGGAGAACTCTAGCTACATGTCCAGTTTGGTGATTTTTAGGTATCGTATGTAATCACTGGGATTTTTAGAAGGCAGGTACAAGGAGGAAATCGATAAAATAAATACAAAAAAAAATCAAATTGAAAATATCCCTCCCATTTTCTGAGGTTCCGCACAGGCCACACGGCCTTCGATCTCCACCACAAACCTTACCTAACCCATTCAAGCCTATATAAGGCGTATAAACCATCACAGCAAACAACTTTCCCAAAGTAAAAATCAAAATCAAAACAAAACCCAACAAATTACTATAAATTATTTTATATACATATTTGTGTTGCTACAATCCTTCTCTTCGATCTGGTAGTGGTTTTGGTGAATGCGACGCAGGCATTGGGAGTGCGAACGCATGTACAACGGCTAGGGTTTAGCCTTGATGCGATTAGAAGGGGGTTAAGCCGAAGTAATGGCGCTGGAGAGTTTACGAGGTCGAGGCGCACCTGTCGGAGGAGTTTGGCGGACTCCGGTGTCGTCTGATGTCGCGCCCGTTCGTCGAGGAACAGCAGGTCACGATTTCTTGAGGAGCTTCGAGTTGGAGGTAAAGGGGTTAGGTGGGCGCGGGTTTTGGTGGTGAAGTCATTGGTGATGGTTGCGGCGGAGTTGGGTGATCGAAGTGATGGCGGCAGGAGGTCAACGCGAGGTCAAAGGGGAAGTAAGGGATACTGGAGTCGATGCTTTAATTTGGGGAGGAAGGGATTTAAAGCGGGTGTGGGTTTTATAAAAGAAAATGGGCCTTGGTCAAGGAGGATGGGCCGGAGATAAGCAAATGGTAAAGGGCCTATTTATTTAATAAATAGGGTTTTAATTTATTTAAATCATCGTATAAACTTGTGAAATTCATATCTCTCTCATACGTAATCAGTTTGACGAACCGTAAGTTGCGTTGGGATCGTATGGACGGACACTACACGATGACACTGACTGGGAGTCCATCCGAGCTCGTTACAATTTATGGCGAAATGAACTGTTCGACTGAATCAATGAACGCAAACCGATATTTATCGGCTAACGCGCAAATGTGAGTAAATCTCACAAACTCTAAACAGTTTTATTTTCACGTTGTATTCTTAGAACTGTTAAAATATTATCTGTTTGACTGTTTGACCGTGTGTTGACTGTTTGATTGAACTGCTAGTCAGTTAGTAGAGATTTTATATATATATTTACGTATATATATAAACCGTTAAATAGTCATATGTTGATTCTGCTATCAGAATATTTCACAGTGAAGTGAAATCGATGTTGTTGTATTGCCTAACATCTGTGGTGCAGGGAAACAGGTTGGAGGAATCCAACTGGATTCCTCAACAGTTATTTTACTGTGATTTTTATATTGTGATATATAATGTGATGTATATAATCTGTGTAATTATGCGTGGTGGGACGATATTTATCGTTGTTATATGGTGTGTTAAATACCATGAGAAATACCAGACTGTAGGAGAGGGGTTTTCAAAGTATATTTTGAAAATAGTTTATTTATATAAAATCAAGGGATTATATATATATATAAGAAAAAGGATTTTTGAATATTAAGGAATATAGTTGGTAAAACAAATATAAAAGAGTTTTATTTGTAAATCAATATAAGGGAATATATATGTTAATCGAATATAAGAGGATATATTTGTTAGTCAAAATATAAAGGAATTATATTCGTTGGAACAAATATAAAGGTTATTTATTTAGAGATTAAATAAATAGAATATTATAAAGGGTATTTATTTAGAGATTAAATAAATAGAATTAAACTAAAGAAGCTATTTATTTGTTAAATAAATAGGAGTTAACCAAGTGAATTGGTCGAGTTAACCAAGTGAATTGGTTGAGTTAAACGAAGTGAATTAGTTAAGTTAAACTAAGTGGTTAATCAAAGTGAATTAGTTAAGTTAAACTAAGTGGTTAACCAAAGTAAATTAGTTAAGTTAAACTAAGCGGTGAATCAAAGTGAATTTGTTAAGTTAAACTAAATGATTAATCGATGTGAATTAGTTGAGTTAAACTAAAGGATTAATCGATGTGAATTAGTTAAGTTAAACTAAAGGATTAATCGATGTGAATTAGTTAAGTTAACTAAGTGGTTAATCGAAGTAAATTAGTTGAGTTAAACTAAGTGAACCGGCTAGAGTTAATCAACGTGAATTAACTAAGTTAAACTAAGTGGATTAGTTCAGTTAATCGAGACAAGTAAATCAAGTTAGGGTAAACCATTTGAGTTAACCAGTTAGAGGTGACCAGTTAGAGTTGACCAGTTAGGGTTGATCAGTTAGAGTTGACCAGTTAGAGTTGACTAATTAGAGGTGACCAGTTAGAGTTGACCAGTTAGGGTTGATCAGTTAGAGTTGACCAGTTAGAGTTGACTAATTAGAGGTGACCAGTTAGAGTTGACCAGTTAGGGTTGATCAGTTAGAGGTGACCAGTTAGAGTTGACCAGTTAGGGTTGATCAGTTAGAGGTGACCAGTTAGAGTTGATCAGTTAGAGTTGACCAGTTAAAGTTGACCAGTTAGAGTTATCCAAGTGGAGTTAATCGAGTAGAGTTGTCGAATATCACTTATTCAAAGTAGAGTATCGAATATAGTGTATTCGAGAGAAGAGTAATCGAATATAGTTTATTCGAGTGGAGAAATCAAATGTTATTCATTTGAGAAGAGTTATCGAATATTATTTATTCGAAGAGTAGTTATCGAATATTGGTTATTCGAAGTTAGTTAATCCAAAGGAGTTATTCGAAGTTAGCTAATCCAAAGGAGTTATTCGAAGTTAGTTAATCCAAAGGAGTTATTCGAAGTTAGCTAATCCAAAGGAGTTATTCGAAGTCAGTTAATCCAAAGGAGTTATTCGAAGTTAGTTAATCCAAAGGAGTTATTCGAAGTTAGTTAATCCAAAGGAGTTAGTCGAAGTTAGTTAATCCAAAGGAGTTAGTCGAAGAGTTAATTGAATATTAGTTATTCAATTTGAGTTAATCGAATGTAGTTATTCGAGAGGAGTTAAATCGAATTTAGTTATTCGAAAGGAGTTAATCAATTTGAGTTAAGTTAATCGATTTGAATTAAGTTGAATCGAAATGGAGTAAATCGATTAGAATTAAGTTAATCGAGTTAGAGTAAATCGAATATTGGTTATTCGAAGGTAAGTTATTCGAATTAGTTATTCGAAGGAGTTAATCAAATGAGTCGATCCAAAGGAGTTAGTCGAATATTAGTTATTCGAATAGAGTTAAAGGAGTTATCGATTTTAGTTTGATCGAAAGGAGTTATCGATTAGTAAATCGAAAGGAGATTTTCGAATATAGCATATTCGGAAGAAAGAGATCGAATATTGTTTATTCGAAAGAGAGAGATTTCGACAGAAGTAGGGATTATAACGCTATAGTTATAATCAATGTTTTTCAATTAAAGAAGTGGATTCGTAAATAGAATCCGAGAATTTCGTAAGGAAGTTTGTTAAAGATTTAAAAGATAAACTTTGACTATTTCGAAGTTAAAACATTGTTTAGTTAAGGTCTGAGAGGTAATTATACCCCAACTTGATTGACTTCCTTCTTGACTAAGGAATGGTAAGGTTTGATAGTGAATGATGGTTAAGTGAATTTAGTTAATGAGTGAAATGGTTTGAGTTGGCATAGCGATGTTTTATTTAAACATCTATTTAAATCCAATAAAGGAGGTTTGAAAATGTTTTCCAAATCAGAATCAAAAATGTTTTCTAATAACAGAAAACAAGAAATGGGAGAGATATGAAAATGTTTTCCAGTGATTAATAATGTATATTTTCCAAACATAAAAAATAAGAATTTACGAATATATGGAAGTGGGAAATAAGGAAAGGAATAAATTAATGTTAAATTAATTTAAAGGGGTTAAATGTTAAATGATGATTGATCGATATAATTTCCATCTGGAAATAATATCGTTGTTTGCACACGTGTTTTTCTTTGATAGTTAACTCACCGACTATCAAAGTTTTTGACCATTTTAACGTTGTTAATATGGAGAGATCGGTTGGATTATTATCCGAAGAATCACTCTGTATTGGCATAAGCGTTGCGAATCATATATGTCAAAGATAATTGAAGACGGAGTAAAGTGCAAGGGCTGCTGTATAAATCTTAGGTAAAGATTGCCTAAGATGGATGTACTGAATAGTGCCTTCGGTTTGTCCAGTCCTAGGACAACTTGTATGGACGAATGTCTGACAGAGTATATTTAATAGATCACGTAAGTTGATCTCTTCAAACGTATTTACGTTTGGTGGCGGAGGAATTCGTTTCTCTTAGCTGTATACCCGTGGTATTTTTGGGGAAATCAATTTGTGATTTGGCGGGTATGATGATGTGACATTCATAGTGAATAAACATGTGATCTGTCAGAGATAAGCGTGGCCTCTAGCCTCACAACCGGGAAATAACAAAATTTGGGCAGGCAACATGGCTATGTAGGTCGCACCTATTAGGGTGTATAATCACCTGATCTAGAGTTTCATTTACTTCTAAAAATCTATTGTCGATGTTGTCCCATTCGGGAAACGATTGCTGATCCCAACCGTTGGTGATATACATTCGATACACTCAAGCGGAATGAGTGGTCGGTCATGTGTGGCCGGGTTGCAAGATGTTCTTGTTGAACCCGGTGTATTCCTCTCTAGAGGTACACTAGCGAAAGGTGGTTCCATACCTTGTCATAGATGGAAATCCATTACCCAATATGTGCTTGCGGTTTTGATTGTATACTATATATATAGAACGTGAGATGAAAGCGTTTCTGCTAGATGATTATATATTGTGGTTGATAGACACTATTGTAATATCGATGAGTTTTGATATAAAGATTATTTTGGATTCCCATAAGGGAAAACCTGTTCCGTTATACGGCGTGGTCTTATGAGATATCGTTTAATGGCTCAAACTGTTTTAAACTGTTTTACTCATACTAGTCCCATGACTGACTCGGAGTTTATTTTTTTTTGTTTACCCTAAACTCTTGGGTGCCCAATTTTGTACGGGTAGTCAAGTAGTCGGGATTTACAGATACTTGAAGAGCTGGAGCAGGAGGCTTCAGGATCATATAACTATTGTTTATTTCCGCTGCGTTGTAAGTGCTATACTTTGGAAATGATATGTATATTCAAGTACAATTATATTTCAAAGTTATGATATATATTATAAGTCATTCATTCCGCTGTGAGGTTTGTGTTACTCTGATGTTTTTTTTTCTTTTCTTCTATTCTAAGTTTTTATCTTATCTATTCTCACAGTCTAATTTCTTTCATTAACTACCGGTATTTTCGATCCTTGGATGTTCGATATGTGTTGTATATCAGATAACCAAGATCGACTTTTTCCGGGACGTTACAGTACCCATGCCGTCTAGGATTGATACATTTATATTTGAAGTTGTTTTATACATTATGCACTTATCATAGTATCAAATGATTTGTTTTAACGTACCAAACATGTTTGGTTGTTATAAGGGAAAACCCTATCCTCCCGCTTGTGTTGCATTGTGTGACGGGACCTGGGTCTTATAACAGCTTCATTTTTCCCAAAAGCATTGCGCTGGTTTGTTATATGCACTGGAATTCTTGGTAGGAAACCCGTTCCGTGTTATACGGCGTGGTCCCTTGATATATTCCATTTTAAAGCAAAGTTTTAAATAACTGTTTTAGTTCTCACACCAGTCACATGACTGACCTGGAGTTTATTGTTTTAACCTTAACTCTGGGTTCCCCTATTTCCACACGGGCAGCTAGTAGTTTTGGTTTTGCAGATTTATATTCGCAGGATCCTGGTTTACAGCTGGAATGATATTCAGAAAGCTCTGTATCCGTATATTCTTTTCAGTTGTGTTTTGTATTATTTTCCGCTACATTGTAACTTGTAAATCTCTGATATTTAGTAAATGTGTAATATTTATTCATACTCTGTATATTCTTGTATTCTGATAAAATTATTGTAATAAGCAATGAAATGTTCTTCTGTTTGTGTTCTGACTCGTCTTGTCCTCAATACAATCCGTGATTTCTCGTAAGGGGGATTTCGGGTCTCTACAGCTGTTATTGTTTGATTGTTAAATATTATATCCGTTTATTGAATATATGATTTTATTTAAGGTAACGTATTTAGATGCAGGGAAAAATAGGTTGGAGGGATCCAACTGGATTCCTCAAATTTATTGTTTATTTTCATATTCCACTTATATGAACTGTTTAACCAATATGATTGGATGATTGATTGTTGAATCTAAATTCAATGTTTGTTTTGATATTAACCAATGAGCAGTATTGGTTGAGTAAATCGTAGCAATTGGCCCAAAAATACATTGTTTTACAAATGTTGATTTACCGTCAAGTGAATCGATGATAATGAGATTACAAAAAAATATAACTGAAAATAGGTTTTGAAATCTATTATTTTGAATATAAGTTTATTTAAAGGAAATTAATGTTTATTATTTATTATTTAAGTTTATAACCAATTATAGAATGATTTTATAAAGGCAAATTCTTATGTTAATAAGATTTATAAGCAGATGAGTGGAAATTGACCTAACGGTTAAGAATTGGATTAATTGTTTTCAAGAAACAATTAAATATTATTATTTAAATTAATTATATTATTAAATAATTTAAAAGGAAGAACAAATTGGAGTTGATTAACGAGATAATCATAGTTTGAGTTGACCAAGTCAACTGTTTTAATTGAAATTGGTTATTAGATTAATTCGTTTTAATTAAGCAAATAAAAATGGTTTAATGAATAGTTGTTTTAAATTTTAATAAGATTATAAAAAGGAATTTATTATTTATTTTAAATAAAAATGAAATAAACCACTTTTATTTAAGTTAAAGATGAAGTAAAATATTTATGGTAATTAATAATAATATACGTGATTATTTTTTAGATGAAATCCATTTATGTATGTAATCGTGTTTGGAAGGAAATTTAGTTGAGTTTTGGGAGGAGTTAATGAAAGGGTTTTATATTAAAACCCGAGTTTTTATAACGAAGTTACATAAGAGATTTAAGCGAATACGATAACTTAATTTAAATGTTTATTTAATATTTGAATTAAGTAAAAAGGATCGAAATAAAAAGAGTTTTATATTAAACTAAGTTTTATAAATGATGTTTATAGAAAGGGGTGTAAAGCTAAAACATTAAGTTTAAGTTAACATTACTTATTAAGAGAACTGAAACAAGATTTTCAAAGTGGAAAATAGTTGAATGGATTAGAAGTAGAGTAAGATGGGTTAATAAGGAGTTAAGATAAGAATTGGAACCTAACTGGAGATTGGTTGAGTTAAGTGATTTTCTAAGTGTTAATTTGATGTTGATTTCGGTCTTCGGGGTTGATACTTAGGGAATTATTCTCTTATCAATTTATGATCAGGACTAATTAATGTTGAGGTATACAAATGCATGAATAATTTGTAACTAATGTTTGGAAATAATAGTAAAATAGAAGAGTGGATATAGTTATTAAATATGTATTTTTTATTAAAATAAAAGGGTTAGTATATTGAAATAAGAAATGAATCTGTGTTAAAATTATTGAAAGTTTTATAAGTTTAAATTAACCATTTGTTAATTTATTTTTAATTAAAAAGGACCAAGTGATGCTAAATACTGAACCAGTGAATTCAATTTTTTTATAGTTGAATGGTTGTTTATTTGATTGTTAAATAATCGACTATCAAATTATAGGCTATACAATTGTTGGTACGGAAAGACTGGGATCGAATTTATATTCGAAAACTATTCCGACCAACAAATACGTAAATGTTGAAGATATCAGATACTGATCGAGATGGAGCAATTGAAGACCATGGATCTTTATAAAACAGAAGAACTACTTAAAATCTCTGGTTTAGCGGCTAGAGATATACTGTAATTCTTTCGTGCTTGGAATTGCAAGGACTACTCGCTACTGATCTATAAGATGATACCTAGGATATGATTGGAGGGTTTCTTCGGTTCATCCTGTTCTCGGATGACTTGCATGGAGGAATGTATAACATAATTCTCAAGGGTCATATACATTGATTTTCACAAACATACTTTTGTTTGGTGACTAAGGGGTAGCAAAAAAGTCCGTACCTATGGTTACCCATGGATAAAATACGTCATGGGTATGAAATGGATAACTAAATGGGTACCCATGGATAAAATAAACGGTTTTTTTAATATTCGTTAATTAATGGGGCGAGTACGAATAGTAAGATATTTGTGTCCGTGGGTACCCGTTCCCGTATTGAGTGTGATTTATTGCCAATGCATAAATCATTGTTGTTGGCTTTGCGTATTTGTGCGCGTGTTTTTATTGAACAATTCAAATCATCCTGCCAAAGTTCTTGCTTCACACTTTCTCACCAGTTTATATTAATACGTTGCCAAATCCATGCAATGCGTTGCCAAACTTCACGCTTGGTCTTTTTTTTTTGGGATGTATTTTTAAACAATTTCAATAGACGTTTAAAAAACAAATTGAATAAAATATCATGGATACCCACCTATACCCACGAATACCCATAACTTATTTAAAATCTGTTTAATGGGTATTCATGCTAGTATGGGGCAGACACGAAGCAAAAAATTACCTAACGGGGTGGGTGATGGGGAGATACTACCCGTGCCCGCCCTACCCCATTGCCATGCCTATTGGTGACAGCTAACACCCAGAGTATTTTTGTGGACGAAAATTAGTGATTTGACGGATCTAACAAAGTAGCATTCAAAGTGAATGATGATATGATATTTCAAAAAGGAAAATCGTGACCTCAAGCCTTACAACCGGGAAATGGTATAAAATCGGGTAGGTCGCATAGCTAAGTGTGTCGCTCCCAATTTGTGTGTATTGTTACCTGATCTAGAGAAAATCCATTTGCTTCTTTATTCTAACGTTGTTGTATGCTTTCGGTAACGGTTGCTAATCCCAACCATTGGTGATAATACATTCGATACACTCAAGCGAAGCGAGTGGCCGATCATGTTTATCCTGGGTTGCAAGATGTTCTTGTTGAACCCGGTGTATTCCTCCTTAGAGATACACTATCGGAAGGTGGCCCATACCTTGCCAGTTGGAATCCGTTCTCTAATAAGAGCCCGTAGTTTTGATTGTATATTATGTATGTGGAGCTGAGATGCAAGCGTTCAATAGATTACTATGTACTTGATTTAGGCATTATTATAATATCAGAATATTGTGGATTTAAAAGAATGCTTTGGGTTATCGTAAGGTAAAAATCATTTGTGTTTATGTGTGGTTTGGTCTTACAATCATCCTTTTCTTTCGAAAGGATTTTTACTTAAAAATCAAGTTGGATGATACCATTAAACTTAGTGAGTTTTCTCATTTGGTTCACCAGACTGATCCTGGCGTTTGCAATGCTCGGGTCAGACCAAGTATTACAGGTTCAGGTTATCGGATGATGTGAATCCAGAGACAAGCTGGAGGAGTTCAGACATATGAGACATATTAGTATTTATTCTGATGTGTGTTGTATACGAGGACAGAATGTTATAACTTTTCAGATGTGTTGATGTACTATGATGATTGTAAGTATTAATTTAAGCTTTTAATAAAGATTTATTTCTATATTATATTTTATTCCATTGCAATATGAGATTCTGATTTCTGTTGTTATTCTTTTTCTTTTTCTTCTATTCAAATATTTCTTTCTTATCTCATCCTCTAATTTCTTTCTATTAACTATTTAGTGTTTTCGATACTTGGGTTTTGACAAGTAATACGGATTTAGGTATTATTATCGTAATTTGGGCGTCGAATTCCCCGACTCGTTACAGTTATAATAAATGAAAAGAGAACTTATTAGTAAACCTTAGTTAAGAGAACTAAGTTAATAAGTAAACAACAATAACAAGTTGTGATAACAGTGTAAGACAAGGTTATGATTAAATAAGAAAGAAAAAAGTAGGATTATTATTAACAGACTTATAATTAGAAGTATTAAGTCTAATAAACGTAATAAATAATAAGCGGAAGTCTGCTCCGCCGACATAGGGCTGAATAAAGAAAGTAAGCAGCCAATTGTGAGCTAATGAACCCTATAACTTGAATAAAAAGTGAATATGTGGATAATCAACTTAATTAGAAACATGATGAGATAAAGAAAGTGCGTGATTAAAAGATTAGACATTGGATCTAATAACACATTAGTGTGATGCACTTAGACCAGTCCGCTTGTACGAAGGTGAAGAACCCAACGAGGTAGTTCATCGTGGTGTCTGGAAACATGAGAGGAGCATGTCCATCTAATTATTCTGCTTAATTATTCTAAATTGTTATTCTGTCTGATTATTCTGGGGGACTAGATGGAATCATTCGCCTTCTGCGGGACGTGGTAGGGTACTCCGTTGTAGTCCTCTGTGCGGTACATGCTCAGGCTGTACTCGTAGAGGTTTTGTATGTGCGGTGCCACCTAGTGAGTATACCTTGACTGCAACTGTAAGTTGGCAGTCAGAAGGTTGTGGAGGATGGCGTTGGGTGATTCGGTGGTTTATCTCGGAGAGGCCGGTTAGGACTAATACATGATAGTAATCGTCGGGTACCTGTCATCAACAGTCAGTGTGACACGACCCGAACTTCCCCGGTAAGGAAAGCCCGGATTGAGTTGAGAACAACACACATCGGAATGAAAACAGAAGAACATTTCATTATTTAATACAACAATTCCATCAGAATACAAGAATATACAGAGTACGAACAAATATTATACATTAGAAAAATATCAGAGATTTAAATACATTACTGCAGCGGAAAAATAATACAATACACAACTGAAAGAGATATACGGATACAGAGCTTTCCGGATATCATTCCAGCTGTAAACCAGGTTCCTGTGAATATAAATCTACAAAACCAAAACTACTAGCTGTCCGTGCGGAAAATAGGGGCACCCAGAGTTTAGGTTAAAACAATAAACTCCAGGTCAGTCACGTGACTGGTGTGAGAACTAAAACAGTTATTAATCTTTATTTTAAAGTTAGGTAAATCAAGGGACCACGCCGTATAACACGGAACGGGTTTCCTCCCAAGAGTACCAGTGCATAAAATAACAACACAATGCTAAATAAAGAACAATGAAGCTATTATAAGACCCAGGTCCCATCACACAATGCAACACAAGCCGGAAGATAGGGTTTTACCTTATAATAGCAAAAGAATGCTTGATACACTAAATTTAATCTTTTATTATTACTATAAGTATATAGTGTCAAAACAATTTCAATCATAAATATCAATCATAGACGGCATAAGTGCCCCTTACCACTATGTCGCCATATATAGGTTCTACAATCAAAACCGCAAAATCACGTATTGGAAATTGGATTCCTATCTGTGAACCGAGGCAAAAGATAGTCCTCTACCGATTTGAGACGCTCTAGCCCGCCCCTCAAGAACAGCCGTAACTGCCCCTTGGATCGTCAGGGCCGGTCCACCGATGTGGATTATAATGCCTGAACACTGCGTTTCCCCACCCTTTGGGGCGTCACTGAGCCAAATGACTCCATCGGCTCCACATAGTCACCAATATATCTGAGGCGCCTCGCAATCCAATAAGCACACAGGTGAAAATAATATAAATGTCAGGGATGGTAGGTCACTGACACCACCCTAGCTAGAAGGAAAAGCATGCCTTCCCTGATGTCCTCTCCCGTTTCTGGTTCACAACCGGGGTGTCAGGCTCGCGAACCAACGTTACACAAAGCTATGCCACACAGGCAGTGCTTTGATCATCAACCACAAGACTTTGCTTTTCAACAGAAGCCTGGATCAATTGCCACTTAGGCCATGCCACACAGGCAATTTACACCATGCGTCTGATGTCTATCGATGTACAACCTCTGATCCCGTACGTCTCAGAGAAGGGTGAAGTAAGGGAATGAATTCCCCTTCACCAGGCAGATGTATATTTAATAGAGATCAATCAACACAGAGCAAAATCCAATGTCAGACACACAGTCCATACAAGTTCGTTCTGGGTCTGAACGAAACCGGAGGCACCTCATACCTCGCATATCCATCGATCTCTAAGTACGTCTGGACGACTACCAACTGATTCCCTCCTCTTGGGTGTATAGCCCAATCAAGATCATCAGTAATTATCCAAACAACGTGAAGACCTCCGGTCTTCGACCACCGTCTTCATCCTCGACACATCGTCGAATCAGTTATTAAGAATGGGATAAACCCGGTCTTTCTGAATAACTCGCGTATATAATAAACAAGTGTTACACAAACACAACATACGCCTCATTCCAATTCAGAATATTCTTTTATTCAAATATTCTTATACTTTGGGAAAGGTTCCCATTAATTTTATCAAAGATAAATTCTTTAAATTTATTCTTTAATCTTCTTTTGAATATTAATTCAAAACAAATTATGGTTTATCCAAACCAGTCGAGATTAGCGAACCTTACCGAAGTAATCACTTGTTAAATTTCCCAACCCCAACCTATTCATCCCATGAAGTAAAACTGGTCATACTTCATATCTAACATCACAGTGTTATCGGTAAATTCAATTACCATTTTACGTTCAAATCTAATTAAAGATTTGACTATCGCATGGAGCAAAACTGGTGATACTCCACTCTCGATCATTTCAATCTAATTAAAGATTCATTGAAACTCCACTTGGTTTTATTCTTCCCAAAAATCACTATCAATGATTATTTAACTTAGGAAATCATATCCTGTCTTTAACTGGGTTAAAGAACCAATGTCATTTAAAACACGGTTCACGATAAACCCAAAAAAAATCAATTCAAATTCAATTCCAATAAAATACCATTTTATTGGTATACTTTATTAAATCTAAATGAAAAGATTTAATCTTTTTCTCAACTAGGTTTAAGAACATTGCTAATGAATACGCCATTCACGAAAAACCCAAATCCCATTTGATATTAAATACAAGGCTCTGAATAGAAAATATATCGGCTTATATTCAATATCAAATTCTACGGCCAACAAATATCTTATTGGAAATAACGATATAAATATATCTTTCAAATTTCCATAACAATATCTGTATAATCATGAAACCCAACATCGAAATATTCCAAAGACAATTTCAATTCAAATCCATTCACTTTATATATTGGAAATTCTGGTTATTTTCAAAACCATTTCAAATCCACATTATTTATTTTTAAAAATAAACGGGCTTATAATTCTAGTTCAAAACTAGTTCATTTCGATAAAAATCTATTTTTATCTTTTCAAATTTGGAGTTTTTCATCCCAATTCTTCACAAATCATTTCTTATGATTTTAAACAAATTATCACTATTTTTAATAATTTTATCAAAGCCCGTACAGTCGATTTCCATCAACGGCCATCGAACTGCACTTACAGCGACCTTTTCCAAATTTGATTTGGATATAATTTCAAATCCAACCATTAGATTTCTAATTTCTTGTATTCGTTAGAAAGCTCTTTTCGATACGAACCCAACAGTTCCGGTTTTAGGAGAATCCGACGGTCGGATCTCCCATAATATCCATTCGAAGTCAATGGTCGAAATTCGCGAACTGCCGCAGCGCGACGCGTTCCATTCAGGCCATTATATATATATAGTATTGTTGGCTAGCTTTTTGACCAAGCCACCAAGGTTCACATACAAGAAGGAAATACGATGCTCCATTTCTCTCAGTCTTCAGAAATCTTGTCGTAGTTGCTCAGCCCTTATCGGATTGCTACGCACCCCTCGAATCGCAACCATCTAGCACGAGCCGAACCACCTACATCAGACCGATCCGATCCCTCCTCAGCGACTCGACCCGATCCGACTTCATCACAGAAGGCGCGGTGAAGCCACTGACCTGTTCAAGCGCGAGCTAGTCTTCAGCGATCCGAAAAGAATAGATCCAGCGACACGTGTCCATAACTGTCATATTGACCAATTCCTCTTCATTACTCGGTCCGATCCGATTTTCTCGGGATTTTCGCCACGTGTGACCACGAACCTCCTAACAGAATCAGCTATAAATATCCCAGAGATTGGCATTTTTCAGGATCTTTTGGCAGTATTGAGCACTGATTCCACCATTGCTGTCATACCACTATTTCTCATCAGTTTAACTTCGAGATTATTGAGAGAAATCATAATTGTAAGAGTGAGTTTGAGAGAAATCATTGATTGTACTAGCATTCAAAGTATAATCGATAACATATAAAGTGGACGTAGGCTCGTTAACGCCGAACCACTATAAATTCTGTGTGTTCTCTGCTTTTTCTTCATTCTCCAGTTGTAATTCTTTACGAATCAGAACAATTTGGGTGTTAGGTCCAAATTTTGATCTAACATTTTGGTGCTTTCACTGAGAATTCAATTCTCAGCCTACCGGATTGCTATTCTACAATTTGGATTTGAAAGTCCGAAGAAAACAATCCCAAAACTTCACTTTTCAGATTTTTGAAGATTCCAGTGACATCTGATATCATGGCTGGAAAGAAGTCTAAGGAAGTACGAGCTTCACGGGCGAATGAAGTCGCGAATGAAGCAGTTGAAGAAAGTGTGCACGAGCAGGTCAATGAAGGACCCTCGGATCGCGGAGCGCAGGGGGCGAACTGATCCAATCGTGGTGTCGCGGACCGATCCGATGAAGGTGCCATGCTCCGAGTCGATGAGGACGATGTGATCCGGACTGCTGAAGGGGTTGTGACCTGATCCCAAGACAATACACCTAACCCTCTACCCCCTGTTACCACGAACCGATCCCGGGGGGCGCTGCGAGCCACCGACCTCGGTCCACAGCGATCCGAATTGATGACCAGACTACAACTCGACCTGGAAAGGAGCCTATGGCTCGCTCCTACCATCCTGGCCCCTCCGCTCGACCTGGCTCAAGCTCGTTGCGCATAAGAGAAAATGATGATGATCAATATGACCCTTCTACTCCCGTTACTGAGGGAGATCTTTCTCGCTTTTCTGAAATGTGGGAGAGGCTGTTTGATGAATTGGCTGCTCAAAGGCAGGAGAGCTCTGTTCTGCGACAGAACTTGACTGCTATGGATAGAAGGCTCAATGATCTCGCAAGGCAAAGGACGCCCCCAGTTCGTCCGCTCACCCCAGAGTACTCTTCTTCGTCAGAGGAATCGCCAAGACCTCTACGGCGACCATATGAGAGGCCTGAAAACATAGAGCAGCTTCGATTTGGAACCCTGCCATCACGGAAAGAAGAGGCACTGGGTGCAGGGCCCTCAAACCACAATGTGAATGATCGCGCCGCAACTCCCAGAGCTCGAGGTGTGGACAGCCCTGTTCATAATAGACTACCTCAACAGGGGGCAGGGGGCAGCGAAGCCCAATCCGAGCCCCGGATTTCATGGCCGCTCCTCGAAGGGAGATTAGAGAACCCCACCTAGCAAGAAGCGCTGACCCCGAGCCTCCGCTGACCAGTGCAAATGTTGCAGCTATGATCCATCAAATTCTGGCAGATAGCCGTGGACAACGGAAAGAAGATTGGGGAATTGACCGCAGCCACACCCCTTTCACTGATGACATTTTAGATGCGACGTTCCCGAGGCGCTTCAACATGCCGCAGATGAACCGTTACGCGGGTAGATCTGATCCCGTCCAACATCTGATGAGATATTCTTGGTCAATGACAGCTGCCGCAGCTTCTAATGCTGTCAAGTGCAAAGCATTTCCCATATTCCTGGAGGATGTAGCATTATTATGGTTTACTCGCTTACCAGCAAGATCAATCTCCAGCTTCAGGGAGTTGACTGAAAGGTTTGTGGAACAGTTCCGCATCTATGCACAAAAGACGAAGATTGTGATTGACTTGTTCCTTATCAAGCAACGATTAGGCGAGAGTTTGAGGGTGTATCTAGACCGTTTCAACCTAGCCGCTACTGAAGTCAAAGATCCTCATGAGCCAACTGTTGTGGCAGCCCTAATTGATGGGGTAGATAAAGACACTGAATTTGGGAGATACCTGGCCGGCAAGCCACCTCATACTAGAGAGTTATTCTACGAAAAAACTAACGTGCACTTACGCCGGGAGGAGGTATATGCTAACCGAAAGGCAAAAGTGGCCGATAAGGAGGAAATCCAGGGCAATGTCGCCATTAAGCAGACCGGAGACAGCCCGGGGAAGGTCGAGGTTAATGTCGGAAATCAGAACCAGGGTGGTCGTCAGTCAGGAAACAATGGTAATAACAGTAATGGCAACAACCGGAAGAGGAATCGAGGGAACGACTCCCAGAGAAGGACTCGTCCCAGGTCTTTTGAGAGTTATACGCCAATAAACGATACTTTGGAGAATATCTTCATGGATTCGTACAACGTCCTCCAAAATAAAAGGCCTCCTCCCATAGAGTCGATGGAGAAAGAACGTGAAACGGGGAAGTTTTGTCTCTTCCATCAGATTCATGGCCATTCGACAAATGAATGTCGTCACCTAAGAGATGTGGTCGAGAGGCTTCTCCGAGAAGGAAAATTGGATGAATACAGAGTGACACCCAGAGACAGGGGGCAAGCCGTACAGGCCCCAAATCAGAACCAGAATCAACCTGCTGTCAGGCCAACTGCCCAGCAAAAGGGAAAGGACCTTGTTATCAATACAATAATCGGAGGGCTTAATCTCGTCGGGCATGGTTCCAAGGCATTGGATCACTATGTCAATTCAGCCAAGCAGCACCTCGGGGTAGGGGAGTGTAGCAACCCTGAGGACAATGTCCCGGTAAAGCAACAAAAGATGATGTCCGACGACGTAGTTTTCCGCGAACGAGAAAGCATTGGAGTCCATGCTCCGACTGAAGATCCATTTGTAATCACAGTACCTATTGGCCCGGCCACTGTTCATAAAGTCTTGGTGGATAACGGGAGTTCCGTCAACATTCTTTTCAAAAAGACATTCAACCAGATGAATCTCGAGATAAAAGACTTGAAGCCCTGTGAGGGATGGATCTGTGGATTTAACGGAGCATCCACCGCTCTGATGGGTTATGTAGAGCTACCAGTTACACTTGGGGAAGGAGAACGCCAGAGAGTGAGAATTCTTCCCTTTGTGGTTTTGGGTATTGAATCACCCTATAATGCCTTCTTGGGCCGATCAACCCTCACAAAGTTTTGAGCCTGTATAGCCCCCTGGTGCTTGTTACTGAAGTTTCCTACAGAAGCCGGTGTTGGTATTGTCAAAGGAGATCAGGTTGCCGCACGGGCATGTTATATTGCAGAGCTAAAGCTACTCCGCAACGGAGGAGACATAGAAACCAAGGGCACTTCTCCCCCCACAAGGGCGGAGACCTCATAGCAATTAAAGAGGATAACCGTAGGAGAGTCGCCCAGAGAGTTGCCCGAGGATATAGATCCCAGAGAGGACAAAGAACCTGGGGGCAGAATGACGACTCCCAACGAGACAACTATGGATGTACCGATCGATGATAGTGACCCAGAGAAGGTCCTTAAGATTGGATCCCAGTTAAATCCGAATTTAGCTAACGAACTGACGGATTTCTTGAAAGATATTGGATGTATTTGCTTGGACCCACGCAGACATGTGCGGGATATCTCCATCAATCATGAGTCATTTATTAAGCATTAACCCTAAGCATCCTCCGGTAAAACAAAAAAGGCGAATGCTGGGCCCAGAGAGGTCCGCTGCCTTGAAAGAAGAAGTTGGAAAGCTAAAGAGTAATGGATTTATCAGAGACTCAATATACCCAGACTGGATTTCAAATCCTGTTCTGGTAAAGAAGGCCAACGGGAAGTGGCGAACGTGTATCGATTTCTCAGATTTGAATAAAGCCTGCCCGAAAGACAGTTTTTAGTTACCCAGGATCGATCAGTTGGTGGACTCAACGGCGGGTCATGAACTTCTCTCCTCTATGGATGCTTATTCAGGATATAACCAGATTCCAACGCATGTTCCAGATCAAGAACACATTAGCTTTATTACGGATCTGGGATTATACTACTACGTGGTAATGCGCTTTGGCTTAAAGAACGGAGGCGCTACATATCAACGGTTAGTGAACAGAATGTTCTATAACCAGATTGGGAAAACAATGGAAGTATACGTCGACGACATGTTGGTTAAGTCCAGGCAATCCTCCAATCACACTACGGACTTGGCAGAGATGTTTGGCATTCTTCGAAAGTACGGGATGAAACTCAACCCAACAAAATGTTCATTTGGGGTTGCCTCCGGAAAATTCTTGGGATTCATCGTCAGTTCTCGGGGGATTGAGATTAATCCAGATTAGATCGCAGCAATCAGAGACATTCAAGAGCCTAGGCAAATTAAAGATGTGCAAAGCCTCGTAGGGAAAGTAGCCGCACTAAGCAGATTCATCTCCAGGGCTACAGACAAATGCATCCCATTCTTCGAATTGATAAAGTGAGGAAAACGCCACTTCAAATGGACGCCCGACTGCATAGAAGCGTTTCAGAACTTGCTGAGACACCTGGAGAAACCTCCGATATTATCTAAGCCGGTGGATCATGAGGACTTATTCGTGTACTTGGCAGTGTCGTCCCACGCGATCAGCTCAACATTGGTGAGAGAAGAAGATAAAGTTCAAAGGCCAGTGTATTACGTGAGCAAAAGATTGACGGCAACAGAGCGTAATTATCCAAGGATAGAAAAGTTGGCGTACAGTTTGCTGATTGCCTCTAGAAAGCTTCGACATTATTTTCAGGCTCATCCCATTACCGTATACACTGATCATCCACTCAAGCAAGTTCTACAGAGACCAGAAGCGTCTGGAAGACTACTCAAATGGAACATTGAGTTGAGTCAATTTGATCTGAACTTTCAGCCCCGGCGGTCAATACGGGAGCAAGTGATAACCGACTTCATAGCAGAGTTTACTGTCCCGGAGGAAGATATAGCGAACGAAGAAGTTGTCCCCTCAAAGTTACTTCTCGACCCCAGTGCCTGGAGATTGTATACTGATGGCGCTAGGAATGATAAGAGATCAGGCGCTAGAGTAGTGCTTGAAACTCCCGAGAAACGGCTGATATCCTATGCTATCCGGATGGAGTTTCACGCCACTAACAACGACTCCAAATATGAAGCCCTGATAGCCGGGCTAAGGATCGCAAAGGAGTTGGAAATCACAAAGCTAGACATATTTTGCGACTCCAAGTTAGTTGTGAACCAGGTTACTGGAAAATTCCAAGCCAAAAGCCCAAGATTGATTTTATACTTGGAGAAAGTAAAGGAGTTGCTGAACGGCTTCGATCACTACAGCATATCTCATATTCCGCGTTCAGAGAATCAACATGCGGATAAGTTGGCAAAGATGGCTAGTTCCGACGATCCTGAAGAGACCGGGCTAGCCCCAGTTGAAGTACTTCGGTCTCCTAGTATAGATCAGATGGAAATTGATCCGGTACTAGAGACGGAACCAGAAAGGGAGTCATGGATGACCCCTCTAAAGAATTTCTTGATGAAAGGAACGCTTCCGACCAAGAAAAGCGAGAGGCGTAAAGTGACTCGTAAAGATGCCCGATATGTTCTGCAAGGCGGAGTTCTTTACAGACAGGAATTTTCGATGCCCCTTCTCCGGTGTATAGCTCATGACAACATCAAGCGTGTGCTGCAGGAGGTACATGAAGGTGAATGCGGCGATCACACTGGAGGGAAAACATTGGCGAAAAAGGTGTTACAGCATGGTTATTTCTGGCCTGCCATAAACAAAGATGTGGCGAAATACGCACGACGGTGTGATGCATGCCAGAGATTTTCAAAGATACCTAGGGAACCTCCTAGTCAGTTAAAAACGATGACGAGCCCATGGCCTTTCGCTATGTGGGGAATTGATATCATCGGAAGTCTCCCCATAGCTAAGGGCCGAGCGAAGTTCGCTATTGTAGCTGTAGATTACTTCACTAAGTGAGTCGAGGCTGAGCCACTGACTACAATCACAACCAAACGAGTGATCAATTTCGTCGTTAGAAACATCATCTGTCGATTTGGGATTCCAAAGATTGTTATTACAGACAACGGAACTCAGTTCGATAGCACTGAATTCAGAGACTTCTGCCAGAAATACCACATTGAGAAACGGTACACCTCTGTGGCGCACCCGCAATCGAACGGACAGGTCGAAGCGGCGAATAAAGTGATTAAGTCCATTCTGAAAAGAAGACTGAAACGGGCCAGAGCCATGTGGGTTGATGAATTACCCTTAGCACTATGGGCCTACAGGACAACGTATAAATCGGCAACAGGCCATACCCCCTTCTCCCTTGCTTTTGGAGCAGAAGCAGTCATCCCGGTTGAGATAAAAGTACCTTCTCACCAAGTGACTTATTACGATCCGATGACTAATAATGAATTGCTCCTTGAATTCCTAGATATGATTGAAGAAAAGAGGGACGAAGCAAACCTGCGTGCCTTGAGATGCAAACAACAGGTCGCCCGATACTACAACAAAAAGGTTCGAGCTCGAACCTTTGAACCCGGAGACTTGGTTTTGAAGTGTGTCTTTCCAGCCCCAACTCATATGGGTGCGAAGTGGGAAGGACCATACTCCATTCTGTGCAAGCTTGATAATGGAACCTTCAAGCTAGCAACCGTAGATGGAAAGGAAATCCCCAGAGTGTGGAATGCCCAACATTTACGGCCGTATCTAACATAAAGATGTCAGATCTGTTCTTTCGCTTTATTAAGGACCATGTACAAGGCACGACTTGCCTAGAATAGTCCGATTTCTTAAGCAAAAAAATTATAAAGTGGACGTAGGTCATGATTCGACCGAACCACTATAAAAATATTGTGTGTCGTTTACCTTTATTGCACTATTATTTATCTGCCTTTCTATTTTTATGGAAATTGCTGTGAACCATGCAACGATCACAGAAGCGTATAATTATAGGTGCCTTCCATCAGAATGGAATGCAATCACCAGTAAAAGCTCTGAGGGTGCGATAAAGTAAATCATATCATTGATAGCGCTCTAACTCTCCAGAGCCGAGAGAGAGCATAACGGACATGAAGGCGATGTCCGTAAGTCATGGCGGTGTACCATGATCGGAACCGCCTTGACGGAACTCTAACTCTCCAGAGCAGAGAGAGAGTATAAAAGCGTCTCCGATTGAGCGCTGAGAAAGAGCTCCTACCCCGCTGAAGGATCGGGGAGAGATTGAACTGCTGAGCTCGAACTCTAACTCTCCAGAGCAGAGAGAGTATAAAAGCGTCTCCGATTGAGCGCTGAGAAAGAGCTCCCACCCCGCTGAAGGATCGGGGAGCGACTGAACTGCTGAATTCGAACTCTAAACTCGGCGACCGCCATGAGAGTACAAGAGAGTCTATGATTAAGCGCTGAGAAAGGTGCCGGAAACTCAGCACCACAAGGACAGTTATCTTACTAAATTTTCTAAGTCCCCCATATTCAGAAATAGTGGGCAACGTGCAAACAACACTAATCAATCCTTAATAAGCACTGGTTAGGCGCTACGTTAACGATTGATTGGGGGCATATACATATACACATGAACCTTGATGCAGCACAGAAATTTTTAAATTTTTCTTTCTGTTGCTTGACTGATTTGTAGTTATAATCAGATGATCTATGACTAAGCATGAAAAGTTTATTAAATGCAGGTACACGATGATGCAAAAGAGATAAACTTTCATTTATAAACTGCAAGCCTACAAAGTGAAAAACAACCTAAAACAAAAGTGAGGGCCAGTCTCACAATTACATTTCATGGCCAGTGGGAAGCCTAAAGACAAAATATAGACAAGCGACAATATCCTATTTACGCTTGGACTTCTTCTCCTGTTTTTGCTTCTCCAGCTTCGCCTTGTCAGTTTCCGATTGATCACCCTTCTTTCTTTTCCTTTTGTCTATAAGAGGAACGTTCGACTCATCAGAAGACTCCTCCTCCTCCTCCTTTCTCTTTCTTTTATCAGTAAAGGAAGCTGGGAAATCATCAGGGTTCGCAAAATGAAGCTGTTTGCTGATGGATTTGGGCTGGAGTTTCAGAACTATCCCAGTTTTGGGATTAAACTCCGAGATAGGAGCTACGTTCAAAGGCTCTTGTCCCACCTTCTTTAAAGCCAGCTGCTTTTCTTGCCTAGCCTTTCTTTTAGCCAAAGTTTCGTCGTCATCGCCTTCGACTTCTTTGGTGCTAATGATATCCTCCTCATCATCTACATGGCGCCCGTCCATATCTTTCAAGGCATCGATGGTTTCGTCATCCTTGGAAGCATCAGCACTAGGTGCCAGGACGCCTTTCTCCGCTGTTGTACCTTCGGCCTACTTCAGTATATCAACACCGGCGCTAGGCGAGACGTCAATCTTGTCCGCCTCTGCCCTCTTCTCGACATCCTTGTCGATGGGCCCGCCACCTGTATTATGAGGAACACATGTTATTAATTCGATTGGTTGCTCCACCAGACGACGACAACTCACAATTGCTTTGACAAATTGTGGGGAAAAAAGGGAGATACCTTCCGTTGATCCTCCATCCAGGCTAGCTGCAGAAGCTCCAACAACCACAGGAGTCAGGCCCAAAGGAATTAATGGATCATCAGGATTGTATTCCTCAACTCCGGAGGCCTTGGGCTCTACAGCTGAGCTCGAACCTTCGTCAATCTTGTTTTTGCCCTTGGCCAGGGTCCTCTCCTTCTCCATTTCTTCTTGAATTAGGCGCCGGCCTTCTGCCAAATCCTCGGGCTCGTTATCCCTCAGAATGGTCCTCATCAGCTCATCTTCGTCAATCTCTTCAACTCCTAATCTCTGCTTCTCACCCTCGACGATGGCGTCCCATATGTTGGCTAAAGTGACGTGGTAGTCCGGGATCCACGAGATGTTACGGGTTTTGAGGACGTGGCCGAGGAAGTCAAATATCATCTCTTCAAACCCTTCAATATCCTTTTCCCTCTCGAGGAGCTTGTTGTTAGAAGCAGTAGCCATTTCAATGGAACTTTCTACATTCTTTTCGGCGAGCGCCGCACGCCTCTTTGCATCCGCAACTTGATCATTCAAAATCACCTTCTCTGCTTCGGCCAAAGCTAGACTTTCTTTCAAACTTGCTTTTTCTTTCTCCCAAGCAGCTCTCTCAGCTTCAAAACGGCCCTGTGCCGTCTTCAACTCAATGTTGGCCATTTTTAGATCTTCTACCTCCTTCTTTAAGGCATTTTCTCTTGACTATTTGAGTCGAGTTCAGAATGAAAGCGTTTCCTAGCATTCTCCAATTCAGTCTTATAATTTTCAGCATCTCTCCGCGCTAAGGCAAGTTGGGATTGAGCGTCTTCCAAGTCCTTCTCCATTTTTGTCCTGGCCCTTTCATTGTTATCTATCTTCACTTTGGATCTATGTGCTTCCATCTTAAGTGCTCGGATGACCTCTGAAAGATTAACATCATGTTTCTTCATCACTTCATACTGCCTGGCTACATGGCGAATGTGCCCGATGACTTCAGTATCCCAGTTCCTAGGGACTGGTTCCAAGGCTGGAACAAACATCATCCTTTCAAAGAAGATGTTAGGGAATTATTCTTGCAACTTTTCCAGCTTAGCCTGAGTCTCGGGACCATGGATGTAATCTCGTGACCCGGGGGCCACCAAATCTTGTTGGTTGGAAGGGACAATGTCAATTTTCTCCTTCTCAGAATCCTTGATTGGATCTTTGCTTTTATCCTTGGGCTCGTAGTGTCTTTTTGATAACCTGCTGTGAGAGGGTGCACTCTTCGGAGGGGTTAATTCTTTAGGGAGTTGTTTTCCCCCTGTAGGTGGCACCGAATAACTGGGAAGCTTGCCAGAGGTAGGTTTTGATGGAGACCGGGATTGTGAAGAAGTAGGCTTGTGAGAAAGACCGCGAGAATGCTCAGGATTTGGATGAAGGCTAGGTGTGCCTTGACGAAGAGAGCGATAAGAATAAGACCGCCTGCAAGACATCTTTCCTGCAAAAGAAAAAAGAGCATATTACAACCTTGAATACTGTTGATATAAAAGTGTGGGTTCAGGCAGTGCGTGTGATTTGTGCATCCCATATAATTCCCCCTAACAGACCAGGGCCCGAAGTCAGGCTCATCTGAGTAGTTTCTCGTTCTCCAACTGGAACAGTTGTTTCCTCAGAAACAGGGAAAAAATGGCTCCCCTTCAAAGTCTCCCTGTGTGTATACATCATCAGGCAAAGGAATTTTGCTCAGCTCTTTAAATAGTTGTTCTTCTGTTAACTCATCGGGAGCAGCAGGTTCAATCGGAAGAGAGGCCCTTGAGGGGAAACCCCCCGAAGAAACTGGGGTTTCCTTAGACTTATCACCACGGGCCTCATCTCCTCTATATATGTTTAGGTCCTCGTCGTCCTGGATGATTATCGGGGAAGGACTCTTACGAAATTTAATTGTTTCTGCTGCCCGTGACGTTCCTTCTCCCTCCGTTGGGGGCACGTACTTGTAGGGTTTGCCGCCTGCACTAAGTCCAAACCTTATATCCAGAAGGCGATGCTTGTGAAGGTTCTCGTCAGTAATGCACTTCTTGATCTTTAGAAAGTCGGATTTGCTTTGTAGAAGAAGAGACAGTCGATTATTGTATACCGAGCCTTCCGTCTTGGGAAAGGCGTGATCTGCTTAGAAAAAAAAAGAAGGGGCATGTTAATGCTTCGATTTCTTAAATAAGTTATTCAGTCAAAAGTTTAAAGTTTACTTGATTTAAGCCATCTTTTTGAACACCCATCCTGTCTCTTTATATAGAACCAATCGGCCTTGGGATCCCCTATGTTGCTATATCCATCAGACAGAACCTTCCTATTCGCTACCGATTCGAAGAAAGAGAAATTTGGGGTTGCCGAGGAGCGATGCTTGAAAAGATAAAAGAATTTTAAATCTTTAAATGTGAGTTCAGTATGCAGGATTTCCGCGTATGCGATATATAGAGTGTATAGAGCCACGTAGGCATTGGGATGAAGCTGCATCGGAGCAATACCCAATAGTTTCAAGGTCTCAATAACGATTGGAGGAAACGGTGGAATAGCTCCTACCCAGCACATGAGTCGGCTGACTGTCATATACCCTTCCGGAGCTAAGTGAGGTCTATCTTCGCTGTCGGGTGTCCTCACATCATCCCAAGGGATCCCATGTCTCAAGCAAATTCTCTTAAGCTTTATGTCATCGAGTTTGGAAGCTAGAGAGTCTATGAATTTCTCTATTTCTATTGCACCAGGGACTTCGTCGGGAGCTCGGCCATCTACCATGACTCTTCATCAAGCGAGGTACTCTCAGACGGATTCGATTCTGTTTCTGCCCCATATTCGGATCCAGAATCCGCACCCTCTGGATTAGATGGAAGAACCTCAGGGTTGAGATGCTCATACACCTCGGGATCCGTCTCTGTGTCAGATCTTGAAGGGGAATGATTATCCGACATTACTGTTTAGGCGAGTAAACATGAGAAATAAGATTATAATTACCCATCCCCCTGTGTGTGCAAGTGCCGGTGTGTGCTTGTGCGTGCATTAAAGAAAAGTATGAAAGTCAACAAGATCGTCAAGATATTAGTCATCATATGCAGTCAAATTGTGCAGTTCAATTATGTTGTCATCCAGTCGAGAAAGCCCAACATCAAGGCTCTAGCCTAACTGTCTAGATTCTTGTTATAACAGTGTATTGTTTGAAGTTAAAAACATGTTTGGATCGTGGGTTGAAGACTCGTTTCGCTAGAGGGGTACGATTGGATCACAGGACGGATGGATCGTCCTCATTCAGGTCGCACTCACTGGAATCGTATGCATCGGATCGTGAAGCCGTCACCCCTTGGAAGGCAACATCGGTTCGTGATACCTCTTCGGATCGCGAGATTGGGGTTCGGATCGTGGCATATGGATGGATTCACGAGACAAGCATGAATCAGAGATAGACACTAACTCCCAGGAGTGCTCCGGATCGGGTCGCTATATGCTCGTAGCGATCCGCTCCCTCATCACATCACCGCGATTCGCTGCTTGCTCTCCAACTCCAACTCCTTCCATTTACTCCCTCCACGAATCGATGCTCCTATCCGATCTGATTCGTCCTTCTTCTTCTCCCTCGCCTCTTCTTCATCACCCCTCCTTGCTCCGTCACGCGAGCACCTGAACCCATCATCCATCGCGGATGCGGTCTCAAACATCACCAATTTTCCGTTTTTTCTTCTTAAATTCCAGAAAAACGAGTGAGAAATTGCATGAGAATGATTTCGACGAGATTACCTTTCTTAAATTGGGAAGAACAATCGGGTTTTTTGGAAGAAAAAATTAGGGTTTTTTTTCTCGAAAAGACTTGGTGGCTCGTTGCTGAAGGAAGAATAAGAAGGAGAAAAGTGAAGTTCGGTTCGATTTATATAGAGAAAACGGTGACCGCTGGCCCCCCCTTTTTGTCCCACACGAACCGTGGGCTTCGGTGGATCGTAGGGGCAAGCCCATTGGGCCCAGCAGAGAAGAAAGAGGCCGATCCCTAGATCGACTCGCTACCAAGGATGGGGCACCATATCTAAGGCCACACAAAGGCTGGAACGAGACGGGCATCTCGTCTCACTGGACCATGACAAAAAATGCTCCCGCGAACCGTGGCGCGTTGCTGCGAACCGAACAAGGATGAAAAGTAGCGAACCTCCAGAAATACTTGTAAAAAAAAAAGAGAAAGAAGAGAGAAGAGAAGGAAAGTTCAGAAATTTACCTGGTACACACGACAATGAGGTCTCCAAAGATTCCAAGAAAAGAATTGCCCAATGAACGAGAAATGATCGAAGACTGTACCGATATTTATACTCGTCAAAAGATACGACCTTTTTGAAGTGACAAGGTTTTTTAGACAGGCGCGACTATTTGATTGCACCGCTTCGCGAAAAGACATCTTTGCAACTTCGAAGCATGTTCCATCCTCGATAAAACATACTTCGAGGGGGCAAAATGGTGGCTAGATTTTTGACCAAGCCACCAAGGTTCACATACAAGAAGGAAATACGATGCTCCATTTCTCTCAGTCTTCAGAAATCTGGTCGTAGTTGCTCAGCCCTTATCGGATCGCTACGCACCCCTCGAATCGCTACCATTTAGCACGAGCCGAACCACCTACATCAGACCGATCCGATCCCTCCTCAGCGACTCGACCCGATCCGACTTCATCACAGAAGGCGCGGTGAAGCCACTGACCTGTTCAAGCGCGAGCTAGTCTTCAGCGATCCGAAAAGAATGGATCTAGCGACACGTGTCCATAACTGTCATATTGACCAATTCCTCCTCATTACTCGGTCCGATCCGATTTTCTCGGGATTTTCGCCACGTGTGACCACGAACCGCCTGACAGAATCAACTATAAATAGCCCAGAGATTGGCATTTTTCAGGATCTTTCGACAGTATTGAGCACTGATTCCACCATTGCTGTCATACCACTATTTCTCATCAGTTTAACTTCGAGATTATTGAGAGAAATCATAATTGTAAGAGTGAGTTTGAGAGAAATCATTGATTGTACTAGCATTCAAAGTATAATCGATAACATATAAAGTGGGCGTAGGCTCGTTAACGCCGAACCACTATAAATTCTGTGTGTTCTCTGCTTTTTCTTCATTCTCCAGTTATAATTCTTTACGAATCAGAACAATTTGGGTGTTAGGTCCAAATTTTGATCTAACAAATATATTATATATATTTCGTCGATTCCCTTTTAAAGCGTATTTTATAAATCGTTTTAAATTCGTTTTCAAAACGATTTCAACTTCATATTCAATTTCAAATTAAAATTGAATATTCCATATCATCGATATATAAATGATAATATTTTCAAAACGTCATATTTTGAAATCACTTCCTTTTTTATATTCATTATAAAAATGAATATAATCGATATAAATATCGTTCGCGTCAAAATGACGCATATCTAACCAACACGGCTTTATATATTTCAATAACTTCGTTATTCTATTCAACAAATGAATACTTTCTTCAACACATGAATATATATTTTATTCAAAACATGAATATTTATTTTATTCAACACATGAGTATTTATTCTATTCAACACATGAATTTATATTTTTATTCAACACATGAATATTTTTATTCTATTCAACACATGAACTTGTATTTTTATTCAACACATGAATATTTTTTTTTCGATTCAACACATGAATTTTTATTCTATTCAACACATGAATTTATATTTTTATTCAACACATGAATATTAATTCTATTCAACACATGAATTTATTCTATTGAACACATGAATTTTCTTTTATAATATTCCTTATTTTCCAAATTGGAATGAGGCCCAATCAATTACCATATAATGTTAACTATATGGATTCCATACAACACATGTATATAATAGCAACGATAAATAATCAACCATCATCCAAAGTGCACCACACAACTGCATAAGCATTAAATATAAATAATTAACGCTTACACAGTCTGCCAACCCATCGAGTGACATACAATTAAACAATCGGGATTAGTGTACGTCAAATATCATCCCAATACCCGTGTGGGGTTTCAAATCAACAAACACAGATTTTTATTTGTGCAGTTGGGCGATGTGTAAAATTTATCGTCCCAATCAATATCAATCAAATGGGTGTACATAAACAAATCGTCCAATTTGTTTATAGATATTTATTTTATATACACGTTAAAAATTATATTTTTAACTATAAAATATTTTATTCATTCCATTTCACACAATCAACTTTCAAAACACATCAATTAAACAAACAAGTCATCCATGGTCTGTGGACGACGGGTGTCGGGTGCTGCTAAGCACCGTCTGCATCCTAGTATATATTTCAAACTAGAAATTAAAATAAAAGTGAGGAGTTCTCACTGAGAAGCTAAACCAAATGCCACGACTCTTCATATGTTGGAAATCTTCGTCGTGCTCGCCTTTTGTCACTTTCGTTGTCCGTATGCACTACATATATAAAAATCGCATCTTTATATTGTTGCTATGTATATAAAAATCACATTTTTGCACTGCTACTATAGAGATAAAAATTCTATTTTTATAACCGTGTTCATATAATAAAGATTATATTTTTATCATGCTAACTTCATTAAATAAATTATATTTTTTTAAACTTCTAAAGATCAAATCTTTATTCTCACTACTTCATGACAAAAATAAAGTTCCTATTTTTATTTCACTTCATATACTGTAAAGATTATATTTTCATTACTCTACATCATTGAAAATCATATTTTTAAATCGCTAAGTATATAAAAATCATATTTTAAACAAAAATCATATTTCTTTTCATGAATAAAAATCTCTACTTTATATATTAAAAGATCTCATCTTTAGATTAGAAAAAATCTAATCTTTCCCTATCGTAAAAATCATAACTTTATACATCGTTTTCCTATTAAAAATCAACTTTTTATCATGTTATTTAATATATAAAAACAAATTTTTTTATGATGCTATTTTATTTAAAACTGAAAATAAAAATTCAGTTTTAACTCACTTACTTTCCAATCGAAGAAGGACTTCAGGGGGTACAGCAGGTCGGAGATCGTCGGGTCCTGGTGGTCACGGCACAGGGGTGTGGCCGGAGGCGGCTTCTGGTGGCGGGGTTGGGCTAGGGTTTCGGTTTTGGGCCTGGGGGGTCTCGTTCGAGCTTTAATGGAGAGGGAGGGGAGAAAGGGTGAGGGCGCTGGAGTGGAAGGGGCTCGCCGAAGCGCCGCGGCGCTGGGCGCGATGGCCGGAAGCCTGGGCGAGGTCGGGTTCGCGATGGAGGCTCCAATTTTTTTTTTCCTTTTTCCGATTTGGAAAAGTGACGGGGAAAGAGAGAAGGTAAGGGGAGAGAGTAAGGAGTTTATATAAAATATATATATTTAATTATTTTTAAATTCCATGGCATTGACTTTTAATTCGAAACTCAAATCGAGCCCAACGACTGTCACCCCTAGCGTAATACCCCCATTCCGAACACAATGGGATATGTCACGTAAGCCAATTCGACCGTTTCGATTAGTTTCTATCAAAATTAAAATATAAATCTATATATTCAATTTTAAACGTACATTTTAATTTATCGGGGTCACATACGGACTCTAAAAATTCCCAAAAAATATTTTCTAGCTTCGTATTGACGATACAGTTCTAACAAGACTAATTTCGTCAAATTCTGAGACCATTTGAAAAATGGCCATTTTCTGGTCGATCGAAATTGACTAAAACTATCAAAACACGTTTTCCTTGGCCACGCTCACATATTGATTCAGAAAATTATGAATTTTAGAATCTAGCAATAACTTGACATCCCGGATCCAACAAAAGTGGTTTCGTCGAAAACCGAGTTTGTTTGCAAAATTTCCATTTTAAGGGCCAAAATTCGATAGCGACTATTCTGAATTTTCAACTGGACGTAACTTTTGATTCCCGCTATGAAATTTCAATTTTTCGGATTCGTTGGAAAGATATTCACAAATAGATTCTAATATTTTTGGTTTATCTAAAATCCGGTTTATTTTGAATCCTCTACATTCAATTGAAATTTGAAATCGAATTTTCAAACTACCGCGCCATTTTCAATTCCTTTTATATTTAAAATAAAATATTTATATTCTAACGACGATTCAAATAAATATATACGTTCTAATTCTATTCAAAATAAATTTCTCGTTGTTATTATTTAAAATAATTCATTTTAAATATTCAAAATTCATCAAAATTGCCAAAATAAAATTTTTTAATTGGCTCAGATTTCCGGGTTATTACACAGTGTGACACGGAAAGACTAGAGCTAAATCTAGAGACCATCGATCTTTCATTATCGAGACGTTGGTTGCGGGACACGCCAAATTGTTTGATAGGGGCACTTCCCTTAGCTCTTGGATATCTGTATTGTAGCCCTAATAAAGTGGGCCTTTACAGATATGGAAAGCTTCCGACCGAGTTCCATGCATTGGATGCAGCCCTTACGGGACTCGGGTTATAGTAAATAGTACGTTCATGTGAGGGTCTAGGTACACGCACTAAGTGGTGCATCGTAGACAGTAGGGCATTACTCTGTGTTGAGATTTGATTCGACCAAAGGTTTTGGATATGATGATCAGTATGCTTACGTGGCATATCAATTGCAGTTTTATGCGATCACGTGGCGTAACAATATAGTTTTCCATACGTTGTCCAGCGTAGGATGGAGGTTGTATACGCTTTCGTGGCGTGACGACGAAGACCGTACGAGGAGGGTACTACGGGAAGTACCTTAGCATGTTAGGTATAGCTACATATATACTTCATTAGGTTGATATACTGGGGCGTAGATGGGTGCGACATGAGTATAGAGCCTTGAGTGTTGTTAACCCAAATAACCTAATAATTAAGAAAACATAACTGAACGGTATATGTAGGGTTGTTTTAGAATGTATAGTTTGTCCAGTCACCAGAACTTTGTGTTCTAACCCCCTCCTCATAACATACTCGTAGGTTAGGTTATGGTAAAGATATGATAGATTTGGATACTGGTTAGATAGTAGTATTATTTCGGTAAGGCTATATTTGATTATATTACATTTTATCCATTCCCCTGTGAATTCCCCTGTGAGTAATTTTATCGAGATGTGATATATGTATTATCTCTATCTTTTCTGCAAGATACTAGACAAGCCAACTCGAGCTTCGATAGATTTGGATTAAAAAAAGATCTATCGAAAATCGGGTTGTTACATTATGAATATTATATTTTATGTAAATTATTTTGAGATTAACAACTTCATGAACTACTAAGTTATTATTCCACTGTGAGTATTCTGTTATTTTGTATCTGCAATATGTCCATGTTCTATAATCTGGTTTTATTAAACCCTATAGTTTAAACAATCCGTATTTTCGAATTATTTGATTTTGTTTCATTATTGACTTAAACGGATAGAAAATGCAGGTAGTTACAAGGAAATTTAAAAAATGTGATAACATGACTAGCAAATCAAATTTAGGTGAACAAGTACAAGCATGGTATAGGTACACAGGTACAAGCACATGCAGAAAACAAATCACAATGCAACTCGACAAGAACAAACTGACATGAACAATGGAAAGAAAAACAACTCAAGTTTAAGTTAGTTGCAAAATACTAGATTTTTGAAACTCATTTCGGTTTATAATCAAATAGATGTGTACACATTCATGGTGCAGTTCAAATGTACAAGAACATATACAAGTATCCACATACATATGTATGTATGTGTGTGTGTGTGTATACATATATAACTACAATTTCACAAGCTAGGTACAAAGTTAAAGTCAGTTGCAAATGCAAGCATGGTACACCAAAAGTAATACATATGATTTAATCGAGTGTAGCATTAATTCATCAAGTGTAGCATCGATTCAAGATAACACAATGCATTGAAATGCAAAATATGCAGTAAAATAAAAGGGAACAACCAACAGCCACAAATTTCGATTTAAAATATGTGTTGAATAAGCCAATAGTTTAAGGCAACATATCAAGGAGCCAAAACAGTAAATTGAAGTCAGAGCCAAAACCAAACAATCAAAACCAAGTTAAAAATATATGAACGTATTTTCATGCAAAAGCCAGCAATATACAAAACCAATCCAAGTCAAATGAAATCAGAGACATATATGTATTTGTAGTCCTTGATAAACATAACAATTGTCACGTGGAGAAATGGTTGAGCAATTTAAATCGAAAAGTGAAAAAATTCATACGAATTTAAAGCAACAATTGAACTCAATAATCATAGCACCATACCCAGATCAAAGTAGATAATTAGCCGGCAAAAGCATAATTGTAACACCCCGCACTTTTCTACACCCAAAATTTGACAAAAATCAAAACTTGAACACATCCAAGCATGGAGCGTACATCTGGTCCCTGCAATAAATGAGCATGAGTATAATCAGAGTACGATAAAGAAAACTCACAGCGGAAAAAAAACAGGGTAATAAGTATTAACTCAAGTGACTACCTTTTCCAAAGTAAGTCACTTTGCCAATACCAAACATGAGAGAGAACGAGAATCAAAAGCCAAACTTAATCATCTATGAGAACCCGACCTTCTTGAAACGACCAGAAATCTCCTTTACGGGAAAGCGCAGATTGCTTTGAGAAAACGACGCATCAAAACACAAACAGAAGAACTTTTCATTACTATTACAACAATTTACATCAGAGTATAAGAATATTCCAGAGTATGAATAAATATTTCACATTGTAAATACAATATTAGAGATTAAGAATTTACATAGCAGTGGAAAATAATACATAAGTACAATGCGTAGCGGAAAATAAAAACTAACACAACTGAAAGAGATATACGGATATAAAGCTTTCCGAATATAGCTCCAGATGTAATCTAGGATCCTGGGAAAAGAAGTATCTACGAAAACCAAAACTACTAGCTACCCGTGTGGAAAATATGGGCACCTAGAGTTTAGGTTAAAACAATAAATTCCAAGTCAATCATGGGACTGGTTTGAGAACTAAACAGTTATTAATCTTGATTTTAAAGTTAGGTAAATCACAGGACTACGCCGTATAACACGGATCGGGGTTTACCCCCCATGAATACCAGTTCTAAAAATAACAGCGCAATGCTAAAGAGAAAAATGAAGCTATTATAAGACTCAGATCCCATCACATAATGAACGCAGTCGAGGATAGAGTTTTCCCTTATAATATCCAAATATGCTTGATACGCGAAATTTCATCTCTTATTATTACTATAAGTGAAGAAATCAACTTTAAATATAACTGTATCAATCATAGGCAGCGTAGGTACCATTATATTACATCTCCATATAGGTATACAACTAAAACCGTAAAATAGCATATTGGAAATTGGATTTCCATCTATGAACCAAGGGAAGGGATGGTCTCCTTACCGATTCGAGACACATTAGTAATGCCTTAGAATCCCCCATAGTGAACCCTTGGATCCTGCAGAGCCGGTCATTCATCGATGATTAGTTATACCATAAACTATATGTGAGCCGGTTCTATCGAACCTCTAAAACAGGTCAGTACGTCAACCCTGTGGGCACACAGCCCATTAAAGAGCCACTAGGGACTCAAGTCCAAGGTACCTCGCTTTCCATCATAAAGTTTTTTCAATATCCACATAAGTAAATAGTCCGAGGTCCATACCATGTTGTTACTCGTAGCTAGAAACTAACATATGTCCATTTTCCTGTGCTCCCTTATCTCGTTTTTGGTTCATACCGGGGAGTGGAGCTCGCGAATTAACGCTACACAAAGCTATGCTAATTAAAGCTGTGCTTTAGTCATCAACCACAAGACTCTACTTTTCAACAAAAGCCTTGATCATTTGCATCTCAGCATGCCACACTGTCAATCCATATCGCACCACTGATTTCCACCAATATATAACCTCTAAGCTCGCACATCTCAAAAAAGGGTGTTAAGCAAGAGAATAAGTTCTCCGCCACCAAACTGATATATATTTAGCAGATATTAATGAATACAGTATAAAACAATAAAATGTCAGAAACATTATCCATTTGTTAGTCCGTTCTGGGTCTGAACGAAATCGGAGGCACCTTATTCCTCGTCCCATATGTCCAATACAAGAGAGAGGCCCTCGCATATCCGATTGATCTCCTAGTACGTCTGGATGATCACCACTTATTTCCTTGTCTTGGGTGTACATCCCAATCAAGACATCAGTAGTCAACCAAACGTTGTGAAGATCTCCGGTCTTCAACTACCGTCTTCATATCATCGACATTTAGTCGCCGTATCAATTATTTAGAATGGGTTAAACCCGGTCTTTCCGAATAACTTGCGTATTTTATAATCAAGTGCTATAAAAATACATCATACGCCTCATTCCAATTCAAAATATTATTTTTATTCACATCATTAGGGAAAGGTTCCCATTAATTTTATCAAAGATAATTTTTTTTAAAATTTTCTCTTTAATCTTCCTTTTGATATCATTTTCAAAAGATTTTATTTTATCTTTTCACAATTCTAAACCAAATTAAGGGTTACAAAACTAGTCGGGATTATCGAACCTTATCGAAGTAATCATTTATTTTATTTATCCAATCCCAATCTATTCATCCCATGGATCAAAAATGGTAGTACTCCATATCTAACACCCACTATGCTATTGGTAAAATTAATTACCATTTCTCATTTCAAATCTAATTAAAAATTTAACTATCGCCTAGAGTAAAACCAGTGGTACTCCATTCTCGATCATTTTTGATAAATTTAATTATCTCGTTCTCATTTCAATCTATTTAAAGATTCATTAAAAATCCACCTTGGTTTTGATATTAAAAATCATCACTTTATGATTATTAACTTTAAGAAATTAATCTTGTCATTAACTGGGTTAAAGAACCAATGTTATAAAAAAACACAGTTCACAATAAACCCAAATCATTTTCCATCAAAATGGAATCTTCACGAAAACCATAATCGTGTATAATTGATATAAATTTCCGTATCAAACTAATAGTATAAATGGAATAACGGCAAGGCCTTTTAAATTCTATATATAGTAACAGTCTTCCTTTACCGAAGCTCATCTCAATTATTAACAAATCGAATTCCATTCAATTCCAATTTAATGTATTAAATTGGAAAACTTTACTTTAGAAAATTTCCATTAAATCTTAATAAAAAGATTTATAAATTCCAAATCATCTCTTCACTGTTAGTTGGGTTAAAGAACAAGTGTTATTTAAAACACCGTTTATGATAAACCCAAAAATCCGATTTCAATTCAATTCCAATTTAATATTAATTAATTGGTAAACTTCTCTAAATCTTATTTAAAAGATTTATTCTTTTCTCATCGGGGTTTAAGAACAGTGTTATTAAAGACAACATTCACGACAAACCCAAAATCCAATTTGATATTAAATATTGGGCTCCAAATAGAAATTATATCGGCTTACATTCAATATCAAATTCTGAAACCAATAAATATCATATTGGGAATAACGATATATATATATATATATATATATATATATATATCTTCCAAATTCCCGCAACAATATCCGTATAATCACGAAATTCAATATCGAAATGTTCCGAAGGTAATTTCGATTCAAATCCATTGCAATTTTTACATTGGAAAAATTCTGGTTATTTTAAAACCATTTACAGATCTAATTTATTTATTTAAAAACATTGTATTTTTTTATATTAGTTAATAACTAGTTCATTTCGATAAAAATATCATTTATATTTTCAAAACTTGGAATTTTCATCCAAAGTCTTTCCAAATCATTTATTATGATTTTACATAATTTTTCCGTATTTTTAATAATTTTATTAGGGCCCTTACTGTGGGTTTCCAATAACGGCCACCGAACTGGATCCATAACGACCTTTTTCGAAATTAATTTGGACATAATTCCAAATCCAACCGTTAGATTTCAAATCTCTTATATTCAGGGGAAATCTCTTTTCGATGCGAACCCAATGGTTCCGGTTTTAGGGGAATCCGACGGTCGGATCTCCCGTTACGTCCATTTGAAGTTAATGGTCGAAATTAGCGAATGGTCGTTGCGCGACACGTTCTATTTATGCCATTATATATATATAGTATGTATATATGTCATCGATTTCCATTTAAAATGTATTTTATAGATCGTTTATAAATTTGTTTTAGAACGATTTCAACTTCATTTTCAATTTTAGATCAAAATTTAATTTTTATATCATTATAATATTAAAATGATAATATTTTCAAAATATATGATTTTGAAATCCATTTCCTTTCGATATTATTTTAAAATGAATAAAATCAATCGATAAACCCGTTTGGGTTAAAATGGCGAATATTTACTTATTTGGCTTTATATATAACAATATTTTCGTGTCCATCCCAAAATCGACATCAAAATCATAATTTAATCCTTTACTAATATTAATTTAAAATCTTTTTGAAACGACCCAAACTTTCCCTTATGGAAAAGCCCGGATTGAGTTGAGAACACGACAAATCAGAACGCAATAGAAGAACATTTCATTGATGTTACAACAATTTACATCAGAATACAAGAATATGCCAGAGTATAAATAAATATTACACAGTAGATATAAAATAATATTAGAGATTAACATACAAAGCAGCATAAATTTAAATGTATAAATACAATGTATAGCGGAAAAAACATCAAAAACACAACTGAAAGAAATACATGGATACAAAGCTTTCCAAATATAGCTCCAGCTGTAATCCAAGATCCGGGGAAAAGAAATATCTGCGAAAACCAAAACTACTAGCTGCCCGTGTGGAAATATGGGAACCCGGAGTTTAGGTAGAAACAATAAACTCCGAGTCAGTCATAGGATTGGTGTGAGAACTAAAACAGTTATTAACTTGATTTTTAAAGTTAGGCAATCACGTGACCATGTTGTATAACACGGAACGGGTTTATCCTCCATGAATACCAATGCATAAAAATAACAGCGCAATGCTAAAGAGAAGAATGAATCTATTATAAGACTCAGGTCCCATCACACAATGAATGCAGTCGAGGATAGAGTTTTTCCTTATAATATCCAAATATACTTGATACGCCAAATTTCATCTTTTATTATTATTATAAGTGAAGAAATCAACTTCAAATATAAATGTATCAATCATATGCGGCATAGGTACCATTATATTACGTCGCTATATATATATATACAACTAAAATCATGAAATCACGTATTGGAAATTGGGTTTCCATCTATGAATGAAGGCAAACGATCCTCTTTACCGATTTGAGACACATTAGCAATGCCTCAGGATCCCCCGCAGTGAGCCCTAGGTTAGCCGCATGGCCGGTCATCCGTCGATGATTAGTTATGCCATAAACTATATGTTAGCCGGTTCTATCGAACCTCCAAAATGGTCAGTACGTCGACACACATGTCTGTTTACAACCATATGAGCCTCTAGGGACTCAAATCATATCCGAGGCACCTCGTTTCCAACAATAAAGTTTTCCAACATCCACATAAGTAAACATTTTGGACTCCATACCATGATGTTACTCGTAGCTAGAAACTAACATATGTCCATTTCCATACGTTCCTAATCCCATTTCAGGTTCATACCGGGGTGTGAAGCTCGCAAATTAACGTTACACAAAGCTATGCTAACTAAAGTTGTGCTTTTATCATCAAACATAAGACTCTGCTTTTCAACAAAAGCCTTGATCCATGCATCTCAGCATGCCACACTTTCATTCCATACCGTACCACTGATTTTCACCAACATATAACCTCTAAGCTTGTATGTCTTAGAGAAGGGTGTTAAGCAAGAGAATACATTCTACACCACCAAACAGATATATATATATATATATATATATATATATATATATTTAGCAGAAATCAACGAATACAGTATAAAGGAATCAATGTTAGACACACCATCCATTTGCAAGTCCGTTCTGGGTCTGAATGAAACCGGAGGCACCTTATTCCTCGTCCCATATGTCCAATACAAGAGAGTGGCCATCACATATCCGGTCGATCTCCAAGTACGTCTGGACGATCACCACTTATTACCTTGTCTTGGGTGTACATCCCAATTAAGATATCAGTAATCATCCAAATGATGTGAAGATCTCCGGTCTTCAACCACCATCTTCATATCATTGACATTTAGTCTCCATATTAGTTATTTAGAATGATTTAAACCCGGTCTTTCCAAATAACTTGCGTATTTATAATCAAGTGCTATAAAAACCACATCATACACCTCATTCCAATTCAGAATATTCTTTTATTCAAATATTCACATCTTTAGGGAAATGTTCCCATTAATTTTATCAAAGCTAAATTCTTTTAAATTTATTCTTTAATGTTCCTTTTTGATATCAATTCAAAAGATTTGATTTTATCTGTAACGACCCACTTTTTAGTACAGTTTAAGCCGACATTTATCAACTCATGTCAACTTAAATTTTACAGAAAAGCAGATAGCTATTAGAAAGAATATAGAGGGTGAGATAAGAAAGAAAGAAATATTATAATAGAAGAAGAAGAACTAACACAACAAAGAGCCTCACATCGCAGCGGAATAAAATATAATATAGAAATAAATTTTTACTGAGAGCTTGAATTAAAACTTACAATCATCGGATTACATCACGCATCTGGACAGTTATGATAACCTTCCTCATATACAACACACATTGGAATAACAATGATATATGGTATAATATCATACGTCTGAACACATCCAGCTCGTCTCTGGACTTCGCAACATCCGATACCTAGACCTGTACACCTCAGTCTAACCCGAGCATTACAAACACCGGGTCGGTCTGGTGAACCAGAGAGAGAAAAACACACTAAGTTTAAAGGCATCACACAACTTGATTTTAACGTCAAAATCTTTTCGAAAGAAAAGGATAATCGTAAGACCGAATCCACACATAAATACGGATGGTATTTACCTTAGGATAACCCAAAACATTTTTGAAAACAATATTTTCTAATATTATGATAGTGTCTAAATACAAATAAATATCAATCTAGAGGAACGCTTGCATCTCACGCTCCACATATATAATATACAATCAAAACCGCGAGCGCTTATTGGAGAATGGATTTCCTAGCAAGGTATGGCACCTCTAGAGATGAATATATTAGGGTTCAATAAGAACATCTTACAACCCAGGCTAAACATGACCGGCCCCTCACTATACTTTGAGAGTACCGAATATATTATTACCATGGTTGGGGGCTGGCAAACCGAACCGATAACATACATACATAAATAAAACAGGACAACCGAAGGCATTTGATTTCACTAGATCAGGTAATGATATATCCTTTTGATGGGTGCGACCCACATAGCCATGCGACCTACCCAACTTTATGCCATTTCCTGGTTGATGAGGTTAGAGGTTAAGCTTATCCTTTAGATTAGTATATGTCCATTCACTTTGAATGCCTCATCGTCAGATCCATCAGATATCACTTAAATCAAAAAAAAAATCCGAACCGTTCAGAAATAAAGATTGGCGGAGTGGAACCCCAAGGTGAGAACTTCCCACTTTTAATTTGTTTTCTAGTTGAAATATATACTAGGATGCAGACAGTGCTTAGCAGCACCCGACACCCGTCGTCCACAGACCATGGATGACTTGTTTGTTTGATTGCTGTGTTGTGAAATTTGATTGTGTGAAATGGAATGAAATAAAATATTTTATTGTTATAAATATTTTATAGTTAAAAATATAATTTTTAACGTGTATACAAAATAAATATTTATAAACAAATCGGATGATTTGTTTATGTACAACCATTTGACTGATATTGTTTGGGACGATAAATTTTACACATCGCCCAACCGCACAAATAAAATATGTGTTTGATTGTTTGAAACCCCATACGGGTATTGGGATGATATTTGACGTACACTAATCTCGATTGTTTAGTTGTATGTCAATCGATGGGTTGACAGACTGTGTAAGCGTTAATTATTTATATTTAATGCTTATGCAGTTGTGTGGTGCACTCTGGATGATGGTTGATGATTTATCGTTGCTATTATATACATGTGTTGTAGGGAATCCATATAATTTACGTTATATGGTAATTGATTGGGCCTCATTCCAATTTAGTAAATAAGGAATATTATAATAGAAAATTCATGGGTTGAATAGAATAAAATTCATGTGTTGAATAGAAAATAAATTCATGTGTTGAATAGAATAAAAATTCATGCGTTGAAATAAAAATTTACTCATGGGTTGAAGAAAATATTTATTTGTTGAATAGAATAACGAAGTTATTGAAATATATAAAGCCGTGTTGATTAGATTTGGGCCATTTTGACGCGAACGATATTTATATCGATTATATTCATTTTTAAAATGATTATAGAAAAAGAAGTGATTTCAAAATATAATATTTTGAAAATATTATCATTTGTATATCGATGATATGGAATATTCAATTTTGATTTGAAATTGAATATGAAGTTGAAATCGTTTCGAAAATGAATTTAAAACGATTTATAAAATACGTTTTAAAAGGAAATTGACGAAATATATATAATATATATAATGCATATATTAAATGGCCTGAACAGAACGCGTCGCGCCGCGGAGTTCGCGAATTTTGACCATTGAGTTCGAATGGATATTACGGGAGATCCGACCGTCGGATTCTCCTAAAATCGGAACCGTTGGGTTCGTATCGAAAAGAGCTTTCTAATGAATGTTAGAGATTTGAAATCTAACGGTTAGATTGTGTAACGGCTCGGGATTGCCTGACCCGATCGATTGTTAGATCGACCATGACCGTTCAAAACTCGAACACGTTAACTCTGGGAATACGACAACATCAGAACCACAACAACAGACTTTTATAAACATCACAATAATGTTACATCAGGGTACAGAATATATCAGAGTACATCGAATAAAATTACAGCGGAAGATAAATTACAATAAATTAATACAATACACAGCGGAAGACTTTCTATGCTCTGGACACAGCTTTAGGCTTCGATCCAGAATCCTGCTCAAGAGATAAATATCTGCAAAAAGTTACTCGACTGCCCGTGTGGAAAAGAAGACACCCGAGTTTGCAAAGTGAACCAAACTACGAGTCAGTCATGGGACTGGTGTGAGAATTCTTAACTAATTTAACTAATAGCGATAAGGCAAATCCAAGGACCACGCCGCTAACGCGGAACGGGTTTTATTCCAATGGATTGTCGGTGCATAAATTAAAGTAAATCGTTAAACAACGCAATGCTTTTTAGAAAAATGGAATCATCATAAGACTCAAGTCCCATCACACATTGCAACGCAAACCAGAGGATAGAGTTTTACCTTATGATGATTAAACATGCTTGGTACGATAAAAACGAATTTGATATTATTATTATTGTATATATGTTTCAAAAACATTTCAAAGTAAATGTATCAATCCTAGGAAGCATAACTACCATATACTATGCCTCCATACTAGTAATACAATCACGTCCGTAGGGTCGTATTGGGAATTGGGTTTCCGTCATGAGTCAAGGCTAGGAACGATCTCCTTACCGATTCGAGACACTCTAGCTAATGTCTCAGGATTCCCCGCAGTGAACCCTTGGATCCTGCAGGGCCGGTCCACACATACGATTTTGCGGATTGGCAATTCCTGAACACACGTTTCCCGGTCCTATAAGACCTAATATCCGAGGCGCCTCATTCCATCATCTACGTAAGTAAAATGTCAGGCCGTGTAAAACCCAAACACCACTTCTAGCTAGAAAGAAACGTGCTGCTCTCCCTGCGTTCCCTTGCTCCGTTTTAGACTCAACCGGGTTCTAAGGCTTGTGAAGCTACGTTATACACAAAGCTATGCCTAAATAGGCCGTGCTTTGATCATCAACCACAAGGCCTGCTTTTCAACAAAAGCCTTGATCATTTGCATCTTAGCATGCCACATTGTCAATCCATACCATACCATTGATTCCCGCCAATATATAACCTCTAAGCTCGTACGTCTTAGAGAAGGGTGTTAAACACCAAACAGATATATATTTAGCAGAGATCAATGAATACCGTATAAAAGAATACAACGTCAGACATACAATCCATTTTCAAGTCCGTTCCGGGTCTGAACGAAACCGGAGGCACCTTATACCTCGCATATCCGAACAATCAACAAGTAGTCTGGAAGACCCCCATTTTAGCCCCTTCAAGGTAGCTACTCCAATCATGGGCGTCAATGGTAACTCATCCATTCGACGTGAAGATCGTCGGTCTTCAATCACCGTCTTCAACTCTTCGACTTAGATCGACGAATAATCATTTGAAACGAGATTGAACTCGGACTTTTCAAATGATTCTCGCGCATATATCATTTCAAATCATTTCTTATCATTAATATTAATTTATAATGATTAATCTCTATTTTTATTTATATAAAAATAATTGAATTTTATTTAACAATACTTCATGTCAATTGGCGACCTTGGCGCTGTTTTCACCCAAATTTGTTTTACACATTTCTCTAAATCGACCCGTTGGATTTTAACACAATTCATATCGTTGGAAAGATCTTCCCAAGGTGAACCTAACGGTTTCAGTTTTGGGAAAATCCGACGGTTGGATATTTTGGTATAATAATTTAAAAACACTATTCTAAAACGCGAACTACCACGCTCGATTCGTTTAATTTTGATTATATATATATAATTACACAAATATAATTCCTTCGTCCATTTCATTTCACTATATTTTGTTAACATCGAATATCCCTATTTGTGTATATAATATCGAGGTATAACATGACACACAATAATGTTTATTTTTATTATAATTCACATACACATGCTATATCCAACAATGTATTTTTTTTCTTCTTTCATCTTTCAATTTACACCAAATGTATATTTGGTTTCATTATTCTTTTTAATAAAAATCCATTCCTTAAAATGTAAATTTCTAATCCTTTTATTTACATAAAAAAAATGTAAATTTCTATTCCTATTTTATTTACATTGAGAAATGTAAACTTATATTTTAATATATTATTATATTGAAAATGTAACTTTTATTTCATATTCTATTTACATTGGAAAATATAAATTCCTAATCATTCTTTTATTTCTTTTGTTTACATTGAAAAATGTAAATTCTTTTATTTACATATAAAAAAAATATATAATTTCTATTTCATCCTTATTTACATTGAAAAAATGTAAGTTTCTATATTTCTCTAATTACATATAAAAATGTAAATTCCTATTTATCTTTTATTTACATTGAAAATTGTAACTTCTTTTTTACCGTCTCTAAAATGACGATAAAAATATAAAATATTTATTCTATTCTTTTATCGCATCTAAAGTGACAATAAAAATATACATTTCATTTCTACTCTTTTTATCGCATCTAAAATGACGATAAAAATATACATTTCATTTCTACTCTTTTTATCGCATCTAAAATGACGATAAAAATATACATTTTAATTCTATTATTTTTATCGCATTAAAAATGTAAACTTTTCTTTTTAATATAATCTACTTTAAAAAATGTGACTTTTCTTTTTAATATAATCTACATTAAAAAATGTGACTTTTCTTTTTAATATAATCAACATTGCATTAAATAATTTTGCAATGTCAAAATCTAATCTTTTCATTGCATAAAAATGTAATTTTCTTACTCTAAATCTTAATTACATGAAAATGTAATTTTCTTACTTTAAATCTTATCCACATTAAAAATGTAAAATTTTCTTCTTTACCTTATTCTTTTATTTACATAGAAATGTAAATTATATTTCAACATTGCACTTCATTCTTTATTCTTTTAATTCTATTCTTATGATTTCATGGAAAATCCATTCTTTTAATTACATTAAAAATGTAATAATTTACAATGCCAAAATCTTCTTTTTAAATTACATTAAAAATGTAATTGGCATTATAATGTAAAATTCTTCTCTTTTAATTACAATGTAAAGTCTCCTTTTTAATTACAATAAAATTGTAATCAACATTATATTGTAAAATTTCTATCTTTTCACTTGTCCTTTAATTTACAATAATAAACCCTACTCTTTAATTACATCAAAAATGTAAGTAACATTACACGTCCAATTTTGTCTTTTAGTTTGTAATGTAAAATCCTACTTTTTAGTTACATTAAAAATGTAATTAATATTACATGACAAATCTTGCTTCTTCTTTTTTTAATTTAAAATGTAAAATTCTACCTTTTAAGTTACATTAAAAATGTGATTTTAATTACACCGTCAAATTCTACTTTTTAATTACATTAAAAATGTAATTTTATTAACAGTGCAAATTCTTCTTCTACAATTACATATAAAAATGTAATTTTATTTTACATGAACATATTCTTTAATTACATATAACAATGCAATTTTATTTTCAATGCGAATTCTCCTTCTTTAATTACATATAAAAATTTAATCTTGATTACAATGCAATTTTATTTTCAACCAAATGTAAATTCCATTAATTTACAAACAAAGGTATTCATTTTCTGTGCTGGTAATTTTCATCCAAACAATAACAAACTGCATGATTGTGTCAGTATCATAATAACATAACACTGATTTACATGTCCGCGACAATTTCATCCTAACATTAACGAACGAATGTACATTTCTAATCTATTCTATATATACGATAAAATTGTATTTTTTATCATTAACATGTTTTCAGTACAAATAAATGAACATTTTGATCTAATTTAACATTTCTAACACAAATGACATTTCCTTTTATTTTAACATGAAATCACTAAGTATAATGACATTTTTATTCTAAATAAATGGCGTTTCCTAATAAATGACATTTTCATTTCTACTTGACATTTTCTAATAAATGACATTTCCATTTTAACTGCTCTAGTTCAATAAAAATGGTAACTTTATCTTATCAATTTTGTTTCAATAAAAATGTTATTTTTATTTCATCAAAAATGTCATTTTTAAATGTACAATCTTTTTATTGGAAACAATGAACAATAAAATTATGATCTTTTACGTTGCTCCTTTTTATCGAAAACAATATTACATTAAAAATGGAATTTTTAATGTTACATCTTTTATTGAAAACAAAGTGACAATAAAATATAAACTTTTAATCCATTCTTTTTAATGTAACAATTTTACATTAAAATACATCTTTTTAGCCAATTCGTTTTAATGTAATAATTTCACATTAAAAATACATCTTTTTAGCATAAACAATTTGGCACTAAAATATCTTCTTTTTAACACAAAAAAAAGATGTTCTTTTTAACGCACTAAAAATGTGTTCTTTTTTATTGCGTCAAAATTATGCTCTTTTATAACGCCAAAAATATGTACTTTTATTACCGTCAAAAATATGTATTTTTATTAACGTAAAAAATATGTACTTTTATTAACGTCAAAAATATGTACTTTTAATATGAACCAAAAATACGTTCTTTTAATACGAACAAAAATATGTTCTTTTTATAACGTACAAAAATGTGTTCTTTTATAATGTACAAAAATGATACTTATGTTTGAAATAAAACGACGCTTAAAATTTGCTCTTTTTATTTTGAAACAAAACGACATTAAAATTTCATCTTTTTATTTATAACAACACGATGCTAAAAATCAAATCTTTTCATTTTAACAAAACGATATTTTTAATATGAACAAAGCGATATTAAAAAGATAATCTTTTTAATATGAACAAAAAGAAAGACATTAAAAATCTTCCCAACAATTCAATAAACAAATATGATGAATTTGGTTTAACTATTCCCAACATACACAAATGCAAATTTTAAACACACAAATTCTAAGGAACCATTCGTATATATGTATATAAATCTCAATAAAAATGAGATTTTGATCGCATTGACAAAACTGAAATAATAGAACTGAAACAAAGAAGTAAATAGCAGTGCAACATCAGATCTGAAATAATGGATCTGGAATTAATAATAAATTTCATCGTGAATTTAGAACATAAATTTGAATCTCAATAAATATGAGATTTTAATTGTATCAACCCAAGCGAATATATCAAACACAACAGAAATACATAAACAAATAAATCTTAAATTACCATAGCGCAGAATAATATACATATAGCGATTCAGAGTCGAGAATAATAATTAAAATATAATTATTTATAAAAATAGATAAGATTTCTCACATCATTTTGAATTTCTGCACCATTCAGATCCAAAAATTGGCCAAATTTCAACTTCCTCAGAATCAAGTCTAGTCAGTTTCATTGCGAAGATCTCGGTCTCACGATCGTGGCGCACCTGAAATCGTTCGAATCTGAGTCCGTGCGAGCAAGATATGGTTTAATTAAGATCGGTAAAAATTGAATTAAATTAATTAGTCAACTAAGGTTTGAAAAAGTCAACCTCACCCTCATCTTCCTCTTCCACGTTCAAAGTCGTTCCATGAAACCCATAGGCTTCCAAACTAGGGTTCCAAATAACTTGAAATTGGCGAAGCTTGAAGACGATTAGAAGGTGGCATATCGGAGAGGGAGGAGAGGGGGTTGGTGCGCCCTAGGGGTGGTTGGCCGCAGTGGGCCCTAGGAGGTGCGGCGGGGCTGAGTTGGGCACAGGATTGGAGGTGGAATCCGGGCCAAAAACTCCACTAAATCCGATCACCACCTTATGGAATCAAAGCTTGTGTAAATCTCTACAATTAGTTCCAAAGAAGCATAGAATTTCATTGAAGGGATTTGGAGAAATTGAGGGAGGAAAATTAGTGCATTCTAGGCCATGGAAAGAGGAGATGGCGGCTGGTACAATTAGATTAGGGTTAGGGATTTTCTAATTAGCCTATTATTTATATTATTATATTCACTAATTACCCATTAAGGTCCGTTTAGCAACTTTGTCAGATTTCAGCCCAACGACTGTCGTTCCTACCCATTAACCCCTATTCCGGACTCATCTAGCTATGTCCCGCAGGCCCAAACGACTGTCTTAACCCAATTTTCTTTATTTTAAAATATTTTTTTTTATTTTTAATTCAACCGTACGAATAAATTCACCGGGGCCACAAATTAACTTCGAAAAATCCCGAATAATATATTTAGCTTTCTTTTGACACTGCGGACCTAGGAAAACTAATTTCGTTCAATTCTGATCCCATTTGAAAAATGGCCTTTTTCAAGTCGATTAAAATTGACCGAAATTGACCAAACTGAAATCTTTTTGCTACGGTCACAAATTGATTCGAAAAATTATGAAAAATTAAATTTAACCATATTTTGACATTCCAGATCCAACAAAAGTGGTTTCGTCAGAAACAGAGGTCGTTTGAAAAATGGCTATTTTCAAGGCGTATACATTACATATTAAAAATACATTTTTAGACATATAATTTCCGAAACTCGAAATATATAGCGTTTATACTTTTTAAATGCAGAAACATCATTCTGAACATAATGGAAGTGGTTTCGAGTCCAAATTCCTTCGTATGCAAAAAGTAGCATTTCTAACCTTAACATATTATATATATAAATTTCATAGCGACCTCTCTAAATTTTAAACTGGGCATAACTTTTGATTCCTGCTATGAAATTTCAATTTTCCAGATTCGTTAGAAAGATATTTTTAAATAGATTCTAATATTTTTGGTTTCACTAAAATCCGTTAAATTTTGCATCCTGTATGGTCAGTCAAAGTTCAAGTTTGACTTTTCAAACTACCGCGCTATTTCTAACTCCTTTTATAATTAAAATTAAATTATTCATCCTAACTTCAATTTAAATAAATTTTTAGTCAATATTATTTTAAATAAATTATTTTAAATATCAAAACCCATTAAAATTGGTTAAAATAAATTTTAAATTTCCCCCAAAATTCAGGGTTGTTACAGGTTAGGAATTATGTCCAAATCAAAATTGGAAAAGGTCGCTGTAAGTGCAGTTCGATGGCCGTTGATGGAAAACGACTGTACGGGCCTTGATAAAATTATTAAAAATAGTAATAATTTGTGTAAAATCATAAGAAATGATTTGTGAAGAATTGGGATGAAAAACTCCATATTTGAAAAGATAAAAATAGTTTTTTATCGAAATGAACTAGTTTTGAACTAGAATTACAATCCCATTTATTTTTAAAATAAATAAAGTGGATTTGAAATGGTTTTGAAAATAACCATAATTTCCAATATATAATTGGAAATGTATTTGAATCAAAATTGTCTTTGGAATATTTCGATGTTGGATTTTGTGATTATACAGATATTATTATGGAAATTTGAAAGATATATTTATATCATTATTTCCAATATGATATTTGTTGGTCGTAGAATTTGATATTGAATATAAGCCGATATATTTTCTATTCAGAGTCTTGTATTTAATATCAAATGTGATTTGGGTTTGTCGTGAATGGTGTCTTCATTAACACTGTTCTTAACCCAGTTGAGAAAAAGATTAAATCTTTTTATTTAGATTTAATGAAGTATACCAATTAAATGGTATTTAATTGGAATTGAATTAGAATGTGATTTTGGGTTTATAGTGAACCGTGTTTTAAATGACATTGGTTCTTTAACCTAGTTAAAGCCAGGATATGATTTCCTAAGTTTAATAATCATTGAGAGTGATTATTGGGAAGATTAAAACCCAGTGGAGTTTTAATGAATCTTTAATTAGATTGAAATAATCGAGAATGGAGTATCACCAGTTTTGCTCCAGGCGATAGTTAAATCTTTAATTAGATTTCAACGTGAAATGGTAATTGAATTTACCGATAACACCGTGGTGTTAGATATGAAGTATGACCAGTTTTACTTCATGGGATGAATAGGTTAGGATTGGGAAATAAAATAAATGATTATTTCGGTGTGCTTCGCTAATCCCGACTAATTTGAATTGATATTCAAAGGAAGATTAAAGAATAAATTTAAAGAATTTATCTTTGATAAAATTAATAGGAACCTTTCCCAAAGTATAAAAATATTTGAATAAAAGGATATTCTGAATTGGAATGAGGCGTATGTTGTGTTTGTGTAACACTTGTTTATTATATACACGAGTTATTCAGAAAGATTGGGTTTATCCCATTCTGAATAACTAATTCGACGATGTGTCGAGGATGAAGACGGTGGTCGAAGATCGGAGGTCTTCACATCATTTGGATAATTACTGATGATCTTGATTGGGCTGTACACCCAAGAGGAGGGAATCAGTTGGTGATCGTCCAGACGTACTTGGAGATCGATGGATATGCGAGGTACCAGGTGCCTCCGGTTTCATTTAGACCCAGAACGAACTTGTAAATGGACTGTGTGTCTGACATTGGATTTTATTCTGTGTTGATTGATCTCTATTAAATATACATTTGTTTGGTGAAGGGGAATTCATTCCCTTACTTCACCCTTCTCGCTAGTTCTTGTTGCAGTCATGATGGGGGGTTCTCACTTCGCGGTTTGGTGGAGAACGGGACACTCTTACCCTCACATGTCCCTCTTGAGGGTTGGTTAGGCAGTGGCCGGGAGGCTCGAGAGGGTAGCCGTAAAACAAGCGTACTAGGGGACCACTTGGAAGCCACGGTGGGTTTTACCTGCTGCTTTAGGGGATGAAGGGATGGTTGCAAAGCCTACCGGATTTCATCGGGTCGTTTCAGCTTGGTATCAGAGCTTTGGTTTACAGAGCTCGGAGAACAAGACACGTTAGAACCAAACGAAAGAATTCATCCGAGATTGGATTAGTAATATCCAATGAGAATGACTCGTTAGAGATAAGATCATTAGTATCCTAGAACGAGTGTGAAGAGTAGTGTTTTTGAAATAAAAGTGAAAACAAATTTTGTTTTGAAAAATTTAATTCAATTATTCGTATTTGAATATTCTTTTTATATTGATTTGGACAATCAAGTATATAAAGATTTTGTGTATACGTCTGATCCGCGTGTATTTGAAGTTTTAATATACTGGATAGATATGGAGTCACACTCTAGTCGGCCGGAGATGATTCTGATGAATGTAGCTACATCATCAGAATTTGTGTTCGAGTTTCAAAGGTGTGATATTTATATATTTCCAATTGACTGGTGTGAGAACCAAAACTAGATAGGGCTTATTGTTGTGATTTGGCATCAAAAATGTGAATTTTGACTATGTATCAAAATTATGAATTTGAAACGTTAATCAACTAATTGATTGCTAGTTGTGTTGTTTGATTATTGATTTGATATTTTTAACCATTTAGGCCAAATTGAATCAAATATTGAACTGTATTGAAAATTGTTTGGAAATGCATGCATGTACATATATATGTGTGAACAGATCATAGCAAGGAGGCTAGAGAAGAAGTATAAAATTGTTTGCCCGACAAATAGGTATATGTTTATTGTATTTCTTGGGTTTTGGATGATTTTATGAGCCGATTGGCTTTTTCTTTTTCTTTTGGACTGGTGAGGGCCACGGGAGGCTATTTGAAATATCCCGAAGCTCCCGGTGCAGGGGAGGTTATGGCGAAATTTTTCGAAAATTTAGGGTGTTAGCCAAATTTTTGAAAAATTTGAAAAGTTCTTAGAAACTGAAAAGTTGAAAAACTTAAGCCGTAATGAAAATATTGGAAGTTGAGTTGATTAGTTAAACAACTTTCGGCTTCGTTCCTTTTCGGGGACGAAAAGTTTTAAGTGGGAGAGATTGTAATAACCCGGAAATCCGAGCCAATTTAAAATTTGTATTTTGGCAATTTTAGTGAATTTTGAATATTTAAAATGAATTATTTTAAATAATAACGACGAGAAATTCATTTGGAATAGATTAGAACGTATATATTTATATAGGTCGACGTTAGAATATAAATATTTTATTTTAAATATAAAAGGAATTGAAAATGGCGCGGTAGTTTGAAAATTCGATTTCGAATTTCAAATGAATATACAGAATTCGTTTTAAGCCGGAATTGGACGAAACCAGAAATATCTAAATCTCTTTGATGATATCTTTCTAACGAATGTAAGAAACTGAGATTTCACTTTATAGAGTGTAAGATATGTCCAGTTTAAAATTCAGAAAAGTCGCTGTGGAATTTATATATATTTTAATATATAAAAGCACCTTAAAAATGGAAATTTTGCAAACGACCTTCGTTTTCGACGAAACCACTTTTGTTGGATCCAGGATGTCAAATTATTGCTAGGTTTCAAAATTCATAATTTTCTGAATCAATATGTGAGCGTGGCGAAGTTAAACGTGTTTTGACAGTTTCAGTCAATTTGGATCGACCAGAAAATGGCCATTTTTCAAACGGTCTTAGAATTCGATGAAATTAGTTTTGTTAGGACCGTATAGTCAATACGAAGCTAGAAATAATTTTTCTAGAATTTTTGGGGTTAATATGTGGCCCCGGTAATTTAAAATGTGCGTTCAAATTTAATACATATTGAATTATATTTTAATTTAAATCAAAACTGATCGAAACGATAAAATTGGCTAACGAAACATATCCCATTGTGTTCGGAATGGGGGTAATTATCTAGGGGCGATAGTCGTTGGGTTAGAATTGGAGATCAAATAAAGGGGTAACTTTTTTTGATTTAAATATAAATTAAATATACAAATATATATTCCACCCCCCTCCTTTCTCTTCTTTGAAGTCAACCCCCCCCCACGTCAGTTAAAAAGAAAACAAATAAACAAAAAAAAAACCAAAATGGAAATCGCGCCTCCCCCACACGCCAACGGCCGCCGCTCCGACCGCGCTACCATCCATCGCCCCCCTCCTTCTCCTCCGCACCTCCTCCTTCTTCCTCAACCCCTCTGCTCTCTCTTCCTCCCACCAGCGAATCGCTGAACCCCCTGACCCCGTGCCCAACCTCAGAACTACCCAACCCGCCATCATCCGCCAAGCGCCGACACCCCACCTCCTCCCGGACCTCCTGCGCCTCCCCTCTGTCCATCTCAGCAACCATGGACCCCACCCTACTGAAAAAAAAACCAATTTTTATTTTCCATGTTCGCGAATAACTGTCTCCGACTAGTTTTTGCCCTCTCCCCGACCATCCTCCCTCTGCCCCTTCGTCTTTCTCTTCGTTCAAGGCCTACTGTGAGTTGTTAAACCTCATATGATTTTATTTTGATTTTTTATCTTGTTTATAAACATGAATGATAGATTTTTTTTTTAAATAGAAACCACAGATTTTTATAAGTATAAAACATGTATTTTTATGAATCCAAAGATTCAATTTTTATGAATCCAAAGATTCAATTTTTTTTATTAACCAAAAGATTTAATTTTTCATATGTAAAAGATTAGATTCTTTATTATGTAAAGGAAAGATTTTTGATAGCGAAAGGTTAAGATCTTTGAGAAGGAAAAGATTTGATTTTGAAATGTAAAAAGATTTGAATTTTAAATATAAAAAGGATTAATATTGAGTTAGGTGAAAATATGATTTTTTTTATCTATATAGATTTGAAATAAAAATTCGATTTTTACATATATGAAGTAGCGATAAAAATTTGATTTTTACATATATGAAGTAGATATAAAAATTCAATTTTTATATATATGAAGTAGCGATAAAAATTTGATTTATATATATATGAAATAGAAATAAAAATATGATTTTTTATTTATTGGAATGAAGTGATAAAAATAAGATTTTTACTATGAACAGCGTGAAAAGGAGTGCGATGGAACGGACTGAAATCAAAACAAAATCCGAACCGTTCAGAAATAAAGATTGGCGGAGTGGAACCCCAAGGTGAGAACTTCCCACTTTTAATTTGTTTTCTAGTTGAAATATATACTAGGATGCAAACGGTGCTTAGTAGCACCCAACACCCGTCGTCCACATACCATGGGTGACTTGTTTGTTTGATTGCTGTGTTGTGAAATTTGATTGTGTGATGTGGAATGAAATAAAATATTTTATCACTACAAATATTTTGTAGTTAAAAATATAATTTTTAACGTGTATATAAAATAAATATTTATAAACAAATCGGACGATTTGTTTATGTACACCCATTTGACTGATATTGATTGGGACGATAAATTTTACACGTCGCCCAACTACATAAATAAAATCTGTGTTTGATTGTTTGAAACCCCACACGGGTATTGGGATGATATTTGACGTACACTAATCCCGATTGTTTAGTTGTATGTCAAGCGATGGGTTGACAGACTGTGTAAGCGTTAATTACTTATATTTAATGCTTATGCAGTTGTGTGGTGCACTCTAGATGATGGTTGATGATTTATCATTGCTATTATATACATGTGTTGTATGGAATCCATATAATTAACGTTATATGATAATTGGTTGGGCCTCATTCCAATTTGGAAAATAAGGAATATTAGAATAGAAAATTCATGTGTTGAATAGAATAAAAATTCATGTGTTGAATAGAAAATAAATTCATGTGTTGAATAGAATAAAAATTCATGTGTTGAAATAAAGATATACTCATGGGTTGAAGAAAATATTCATTTGTTAAATAGAGTAACGAAGTTATTGAAATATATAAAGCCGTGTTGATTTGATTTGCGCCATTTTGATGCGAACGATATTTATATCGATTATATTCATTTTTAAAATGATTATAGAAAAAGAAGTGATTTCAAAATATAATATTTTAAAAATATTATCATTTTTATATCGATGATGTGGAATATTCAATTTTGATTCGAAATTGAATATGAAGTTGAAATCGTTTCAAAAACGAATTTAAAACGATTTATAAAATACGTTTTAAAAGGAAATCGACGAAATATATATAATATATATATTATATATATTAAATGGCCTGAATAGAATGCGCCGCGCCGCGGCAGTTCGCGAATTTCGACCACTGAGTTCGAATGGATGTTATGGGAGATCCGACCGTCGGATTCTCCTAAAACCAGAACCATTAGGTTCGTATTGAAAAGAGCTTTCTAACGAATATTAGAGATTTGAAATCTAACAGTTGGGTTGGGAATTATGTCCAAATCTAATTTGGAAAAGGACGCTGTAAGTGCAGTTCGATGGCCGTTGATGGAAATCGACTGTACGGGCCTTGATAAAATTATTAAAAATAGTAATAATTTGTGTAAAATCATAAGAAATGATTTGTGAAGAATTGGGATGAATAACTCCATATTTGAAAAGATAAAAATAGATTTTTATCGAAATGAACTAGTTTTGAACTAGAATTACAATCCCATTTATTTTTAAAATAAATAAAGTGGATTTGAAATGGTTTTGAAAATAACCAGAATTTCCAATATATAAAGTGGAAACGGATTTGAATCGAAATTGTCTTTGGAATATTTCGATGTTGGATTTCGTGATTATACAGATATTGTTATGGAAATTTGAAAGATATATTTATGTCATTATTTCCAATACGATATTTGTTGGTCGTAGAATTTGATATCGAATATAAGCCGATATATTTTCTATTCAGAGCCTTGTATTTAATATCAAATGTGATTTGGGTTTGTCGTGAATGGTGTCTTCATTAACACTGTTCTTAAACCCAGTTGAGAAAAATATTAAATCTTTTTATTTAGATTTAATGAAGTATACCAATTAAATGGTATTTAATTGGAATTGAATTAGAATGTGATTTTGGGTTTATAGTGAACCGTGTTTTAAATGACATTGGTTCTTTAACCCAGTTAAAGCTAGGATATGATTTCCCAAGTTAAATAATCATTGATAGTGATTATTGGAAGATTAAAACCCAGTGGAGTTTTAATGAATCTTTAATTAGACTGAAATAATCGAGAATGGAGTATCATCTGTTTTGCTCCAGGCGATAGTTAAATCTTTTATTAGATTTGAACGTGAAATGGTAATTGAATTTACCGATAACACCGTGGTGTTAGATATGAAGTATGACCAGTTTTACTTCATGGGATGAATAGGTTGGGATTGGGAAATAAAATAAATGATTACTTCGTTGTGGTTCGCTAATCCCAACTAATTTGAATTGATATTCAAAGGAAGATTAAAGAATAGATTTAAAGAATTTATCTTTGATAAAATTAGTGGGAACCTTTCCCAAAGTATAAGAATATTTGAATAAAAGAATATTCTGAATTGGAATGAGGCGTATGTTGGGTTTTTGTAACACTTGTTTATTATATACGCGAGTTATTCAGAAAGACCGGGTTTATCCCATTCTGAATAACTGATTCGACGATGTGTCGAGGATGAAGACGGTGGTCGAAGACCGGAGGTATTCACATCGTTTGGATAATTACTGATGATCTTGATTGGGCTGTACACCCAAGAGGAGGGAATCAGTTGGTGATCGTCCAGACCTACTTGGAGATCGATGGATATGCGAGGTACCAGGTGCCTCCAGTTTCGTTCAGACCCAGAACGAACTTGTAAATGGACTGTGTGTCTGACATTGGATTTTATTCTGTGCTGATTGATCTCTATTAAATATACATCTGTTTGGTGACAGAGAATTTATTCTCTTGCTTAACACCCTTCTCTGAGACGTACGAGCTCAGGGGTTGTATATCGATGGACATCAGTCGCATGGAGTGAATTGCCTGTGTGGCATGCCTAAGTGGCAATTGATCAAGGCTTCTGTTGAAAAGCAAAGTCTTGTGGTTGATGATCAAAGCACCGCTTGTGTGGCATAGCTTTGTGTAACGTTGATTCGTGAGCCTCACACCCCGGTTGTGAACCAGAAACGGGAGAGGACATCAAAGAGGGCATGCGTTTCCTTCTAGCTAGGGTGGTGTCAGTGACCTACCAGCCCTAACGTTTATATTATTTTCACCTGTGTGGTTGTTGGATTGCGAGGCGCTTCGGATATATCGGTGACTATGTGGAGCCGATGGAGTCATTTGGCTCATTTACGCCCCAAATGGTGGGGAAACACAGTGTTCAGGCATTTTAATCCACATCGGTGGACCGGCCCTGACGATCCAAGGGCTCACCTGTGTCTGGGTCCTGAGGCTCGGGCTAGAGAGTCTCGAATTGGTGAGGACAATCTTTTGCCTCGGTTCACAGATGGAAATCCAATTTCCAAATACGACATCATGCAGTTTTGATTGTATACCTATATATGGCGACATAGTGGTATGTGGCACTTATGCCGTCTATGATTGATACTTATGATTGAAACTATTTTGACACTATACACTTATAGTAATAATAAAACATGAAATTTAGCGTATCAAGCATTCTTTGGCTATTATAAGGTAAAAACCCTACTCTCCGGCTTGCATTGCATTATGTGATGGGGCTTAGGTCTTATAATAGCTTTATTGTTCTTTACTTAGCATTGCGCTATTGTTTTATGCACTGGTATTATTGGGAGGAAACCCGTTCCGTGTTATATGGCGTGGTCCCTTGATTTACCGAACTTTAAAATAAAGAATATTAATAACTGTTTTAGTTCTCACACCAGTCACATGACTGACCTGGAGTTTATTGTTTTAACCTTAACTCTGGGTGCCCCTATTTTCGACATGGGCAGCTAGTAGTTTTGGTTTTGCAGATTCATATTCACAGGAACCTGGTTTACAACTGGAATGATATCCGGAAAGCTCTGTATCCGTATATCTCTTTCAGTTGTGTATTGTATTATTTTTCCGCTGCTATGTAATGTATTGTAATCTCTGATATTTTTTGATGTATATTATGTATTCATACTCTGTATATTCTTGTATTCTGATGTAATTGTTGTAATAAACAATGAAATGTTCTTCTGTTTGCGTCCCGATGTGGCTTGTCCTCAATTCAATCCGGGCCTTCCTTACCGGGGAAGTTCGGGTTGTTTCATCGCAGTTGGATTTGGCTACAGGACTTCATCAGCTAAGAGTGGCTGAAGACAACATAGATAAGACTGCATTTAGAACTCCTGACGGTTTCTTTGAGTGGCTCGTCATACCTTTTGGTGTGACGAATGCACCCGCATATTTCGTTGACTTGTTGAGTAGGGTGTACAGGGAGTTTCTAAACAAGTTCAAGGTAGTCTTTGTGGATGATATCTTGATTTTCGCTAGCAGCAAGGAAGAATATGCCCTATATCTTAGCGAAGTCTTAGAAATCCTTCGAGCACATCAACTCGAAGCTAAGTTCTCTAAATGTCATTTTTGGAAGAAGGAGGTAAGGTCTAAGTTCTCCAAATGTCATTTTTGGAAGAAGGAGGTAAGGTTCTTAGGACACATGGTCTCTAAAGAAGGAATAGTAGTGGATCCTGCAAAAGGCGGTGGCAATCCAAAATTGGAAGGTTCCCAGAAAAGCAACGGAAGTAAGAAGTTTTCTAGGGTAGACGAGCTATTATAGGAAGTTCGTTAAGGAATCTACAAAGATATCAGCCCCAGTTTTGACTTTGCTAGATGGGAGTAAACCGTTCACAATACATATACTGATGCTTGCGAGACAGGGCTTGGAGCAGTTTTCGATGCAAGAGGAAAAGGAGATATGCAAAAGGCGGCGCGTAAGAGCATCGCTTATTCAGCCACAGACGGATGGACGGACAGAAAGGGGTGAATAGAATCCTTGAAGACCTTTTGAGGTTATGTGTCCTAGATTTTTGAGGGACATGAGAAGAGGCAACTAGCTTAGTGATGTTCATGATATGCTTCACGTATCGCATTTGCGGAAGTGTTACATGATACTGCGGAAGTAGTGGAGCCGAGCATGCTTAGAGAAGTGGAAGTAGAGTGAGATGCCACGATTAGACGAGCTCCTACATGCATCCTTGGGTCAGAGGTATTAAAGCTACGCAACAGAGAGGTCAAGTTGGTCAAAGTGCAATGGGGAGATGATCAAGGAGATGCGACTTGGGAAATGAAAGACAAGATGCGTACGCTGTACCCTTTCCTTTTTGAGGGTATATTTTTAACTTCTCCTTTTTCCTACCGCTTTGTTTATATTTGTCCTATCGTTTAGTATGTCTTCGCGATTATATCTTCGATCTTTAGTTAGGAAAAACCCTATGGTTGTAAACATGTGTTTGAGACATGTTATGTTTGGTGGATGCAAGTGGATGCGAGTGGTTGCAAGTGGTTGTTAGTGGTTGCTCGTGGATGCATGTACACACACATTAGGCACTAGATCAGCTCAATCACTTTCATATTGTAAATAAATATGTGTGCATATTTAAATTTAATGGATGTATAATGGTTGTGTTATCATATGGATGCTGCATTTTTATGAATGGTTGTGCACACATGTAGACGTAATATGCTTTGTTAGGATTCTTTTGCATGCATAATGGACGCATGGCACTATCACGATTTGCATTAAGGAGGTCAATTGAATCAGTGGACCGCCTGATTTTGCATTGGGTAAGGAACATATACACACAATTTTTGCATATGTTCATACGGCATTAGAAATCTTATAAGGACAATGGATGCCTGTGCTTGATGGTTGAGTAGATGGATGATTGGATGGTAGGTTATACATTCTTCTTGACTTGAAGATTTCAGGGACAAAATCCTTTAAGAAGGGGAGAATGTAATACCCTGAATTTTCTGTGACTATTAGAAGAACGAATTCTAGAATACTTAATTTTTAAATGAGAATTAAGGGAAACGGGTTACGCCATTGCGTTCGTCTCGAAATTCTGCTTGGAATAGAGTCCAAGTTTTCGTAAATCGGACTTCGTATGAGGAAGTTATGACCCTTAGAAGTTTCAGTAATTTAAATAAATTAATAACAGTTCAGAATGAAAATTCAAAATTCAAACGAGAAGCGGGTTGGGCGGAATTTCTCCCGTCTAAGGCCAGGTCGACTAGGGGGTCGACCTCTCCTATACAGGTCGACCAGGGGGTCGACCTAGGGGTCGACCTTCCCCCCTTCCCCCCGGGAAGATCTGAACTATGGCGATTCTAACTTATTGCTGAGTCTTTTCTGACCTGTTGCTGAGTCACTAGGGCATATGTGGCAATTTTGGATAATTCTTTCTAGTCTGGACGGTTGTGATTGCTCCTATGATAATCTAACGGCTTATGTTGATTTAAATTTCAATATAAGCATGCATAGACTTAAGCTCTAAACCTAAACTAAATTCGTCTCTTGGCCTCCATGCTGCTGCTAGAATAGTTCTTCTTCCTAAAGCTTAGGAATTGCAAGTTAGAATTCTAATACAAACGACGAACGAATTATTCTCTTCTCTAATACGTCTTTGTAAGTACAATTTCTTTCAAAAAATAATTAATAAATTAATTATGATGAGTTATAATTTGGATTATTAGAACATGCCTATTGAATCATATGACGTTACTTAATTTTGTTATCGTCTGTTTGTGAACACATGACATTTTGTTAACTTATGTTAGTAGATCTATTTCATATGTCCAATCACACATGCTTAACTTGATTCATTTTATGACATCAGTTTATATGCAAGTCTGTATGCGAATTATACACAAGTTCATATGTGAATCAAGTATATATATACATGCGAGATTATATGTAAAACGTGTGATATTAGTTTACATGTTTAAATTCATGATGTTGCTTCATATGTCTAAACACATATGCTAGATTTGATTCATTTTGTGACATTTACATGCCTAAATCATCTGCAAGTGTAAATGTAAATCTTAATTTACATGTCTAAATTATATATGCAAGTTTATATATAAGTTTGGATGTGAATCATATGCTACTTTATATGTAAGATTGTATGTGAATCATATGAAAGTCTTAATTTACATGTCTAAATTGCATATGCAAGTTTAATACAAGTTTGTATCAAGATCATATGCAAGTTTATGCGAAAACCATGTTCATATATGCAAGTTCACCTTTATGTGCATAAATCTATGCAAATCATATCTTATATAATTTGATTCATGCCAGTTTGTATTTTATGCAAATTATGCCTATTGCCTATGCAAGTTATTGATTATGCAAATTTATGATTATATAAATTATAATCATGCAAGTTTTGATCCATGCTAGCCTATTTTTATATGCAAGTTAGATCTATTTTTACGTGTTATGCAAGTTGTGATGTTTTTGTGAGTTAGGCTATTTGCTAGCCTACGTATTATATGTATTACACGTATGAACAACGTAGGGGCAATGGGAAAATATTAAATATTAATATTGTGAAAATTGGCATAAAATGGCTTAAAAGCATATAATAAATTTGAGACATTAATTGGCCTAATTTATATGCATAGAAATTATGGACATAATCTAGGTGACAATTATGGACATAGATTAATTTGGAAGTTATTGACAATTTGAAATAGGGATATTAATTCAAATTGGGGTTGAATAATAATGTGTAATAATAAATGCCTGAGACACGAGGTTAGACTCGTTTATGGTATAAGACTGCCCTTAACCGCCCGGCACATCCAGCAACCACAAACGGTAGTCTAATGTGAGAGGTCAAAGGCATAAATTAAATGAGTAATAAATGCCTAAGACACGAGGTTAGACTCGTTTGTGGTATAAGACTGCTCGGACCCGCTCGACACATCCAGCAACCGCAAACGGCAGTCTAATGTGAGAGGTCGTAAGCATAATTAAAAGATGCTTAGACACGAGGTTAAGTCTGGCTTGTGGTGGAAGTCTGCTCGGAACCGCCGGGCATATCTAGCGGCCACAAGCAATCGATTTAATGTGATAGGTCTGTGCATTAATAATTAATTAACGCTGATCAAAGACGAATATGAATGACAAACAGAAGTTTGGTTGAGTTGAGTAATTCTCTGAGTACCAATCTGATGTTGATTTCGGTCTTTGGGGTTGATACTTAGGGAGTTATTCTCTTAACCAATGTATCTGTGAACTAAGATGTACTTAATCATAAATTTAAGCAAAACATGTTATATGATATATATATATATATATGATACATAAAACATGATAAGTGGATAGGGTTAAGACCAGCTTAACCAATAATCTGATAAGTAGGTAGGGTTAAGACCAGCTTAACCAATAATACATATTAATTTGATAAGTGGGTAGGGTTGAGACCAACTTAACCAATAATATATCTGATAAGTGGATAGGGTTAAGACAAACTCAACCGATAGTACATATTGATCTGATAAGTGGAAAGGGTTAAGACTAACTTAGCTAATAATATATAAGTGGATAGGGTTAAGACCAACTTAACCAATAATATATAAGTGGATAGGGTTAAGACCATCTTAACCAATAATATATATATTGATCTGATAAGCGGATAGGGTTAAGACAAGCTTAACCAATAACACATGTTGATTTGATAAGTGGGTAACATGGGTGACATGTGGGATATAATTTTAAACACTTAACCAAGTTGAAACATGTAAGAAGACATGAATAAGAGGGGGTTAAGTGGGAAATCCTAGTAGGGACCAAGCATAGGTGGAAAGCTTGTGTCAAGTGTGGGGACCCTTTTCAACCAATAACACATTTAGTATCTAAGTGAGCTCGATCTAGATCAAGGACGGGACACGCTTACTGGGTTTGATTGTAATAGGTCAAAACGGGTTAGCGGTGGCAACTTAAGTCCAACGGGGTCATGTGCGTGCGTGGACCCGGGCTGGTAGGTAAGACGTTGTTGCATCGTGTAGGCATAAGCCGTGCATCTTGTAGTGGTATCGGGTTGTCATTTTGGGAAGTGATACACCCCATTGTGGGACCAACATAGGTATCTACGAGTTAGGGAGCCGATCGAATGGGGAAGGTGGTGGGTTCGACTAGCGGAGATAGGAGCAGGCGGCACCTATGGTGAAAGCTAGGAGTCCAAATACCATATTATGAATAAATGTTGTAATTAGAATGGGGAGGGTAGTGGGTACAACTAGTGGAGATAGGAGCAGACGGCACCTTGAAGACAGCTAGGGGTACACGAAACTGCCATTATGATTATTATGTTCATAAGGTGGGATCAACTTTCAGGGTGACTAGTAATGGTGCAATATAGTAATTATCCTATAGTGATTAGGAGCGCGATTAACGCTAGTATATTCCTCTTGTTTGTTTTGTCTTGCCCACTTGCTTCACAGTCATTCCTTGTTTTACCAGTTTATGCCTTATCCTAATTACTTTAATAATTATATTGTTAAAGTTATTAGACTCGCCAGACTTTATGTCTGACCCCCTTTGTTTTCGCCTCTTTTCTTCCTTCCCCCCCAAGGTTCTCAGGGTGGGACTAGTACTAGTGGAGCTTGATTTGGATCTCTTTCTCTCTCTTTTGGAAGTGCTTGGATTGTTGAAAGTAAAGTTCAGCTCATCTCTTTTATGGCTACTTATGTTGGGGTTATGCTTTTTTACTTTATGTACTCAGAAAACAATTTGTCAAGATGGATACTAAGTGTACTTGGTTTTACTGTTGGTTTATGATATTGTAATCAAACTATTTCTCCACTACAATAAAAGTTGTTTTAAATTTTTCTAGTACCAATATATGTATCTGTCTTGTTATATTCTGTTCTATACACCAATAATACCCCATGAAAGTTAATGCATTCCCTTTGAGAGTGACATTAATGGACGGGGGGTGTTACAAGTACAGAAGTACATAAGCTGTGAGGACAGAGTAGCAAGGTAAAAGCGGAAGATCAATCATGCGATGAGTCCCAGAGGAGTACCTAAAATGACTCGGCCTGACTCGAGTATTATTTACAAAGAAATAAACAATAAACGGATCATTCTAGCTGTACTTATCAAATAAACTGAGATAATAAGAGATATAACGCAGGATGACGTGATTCTAATAGTAATATCTAATCATAAATAAATATGAAACATGACATGTCAACACAACTATCTCTAAATAATCTCCTAGCTAATGTAGAATGCAACATTCAAATACTAGCACACAACAGGAAACGACAGAGAAACGCCAAAGTAATCATAAATCATCATGGTAAACATAAATCATCGAAGTAAACATAAATCATCGAAGTAAACATAAATCATAATTGATGCGTATCGCATCAAGGTAATCATAAATCACAAATCATCAAAGTAATCATTCATAAAGAGGCAGACCTTTCATAGATGAGATACGATCTCTAGGTAGCGAACCTAAAACATCATAAAGGGGGGCAGGTCTGTTCATAGATGGGATTCGATCTCTACGTAGAGAACTCATTTGTTGGAGCCGAAGCTCCCCACGGTGCCGGGAGCCGAAGCTCCCCACGGTGCCGGGAGCCGAAGCTCCCCACCGTCCCGGGTCGTGACCTCGGAGAGAAAAACATAAATCATAGAAAGTTGGACCGAAGTCCCATAGATGAAGGTCACAAATCATATATTCCCACTAGGGAGATCGCGAACCAAACAACTATGTAAAAGAGGCAGATACCATGGATCCGGGTGAATAGAAATTACTCCGAGCTAGTTAATATAAGAAAATAGCAACATGTCCCATAACAATATGCTATTCTCGAATATTTACACACTCGTAATTGGTTCCTATTCAAAACAGTGAAAATCATATAAGGAGCATTGCCATGGTTTTCAATCGGATGAGTCCAAGAATTAACCATCGAAGCAAAAGCAAGGGTTCATAGTCCTTGATTTTACTAATACGTTTAATTAGATTTCTCATACGAACGAGAAAAGGTTTATAAAAATATATACTAGTAGATTTGAAGAAGGTTCATAAAACGATTTCGTAGATTAGCTTTGTATAATGAAGTAAGATTGGAAACCATTTTAGTACAAGAATTTGATATCTACTAAATAACATAAAACCTCTTTATATAATTTCAAAGTGGCAATAAACAATAGTACGATTGCCGAGGCAACTCGATCAAGGGGATTCATGTCATAATGACATAAATCCAAATCATAAATCATCAAACGTAAATTCGATAAATCGCATATACATATAGCTCGTTAGTGAATTCAATGATGTTAAGAAACGGTTAGAAATCACCCTGGAGCGACATGAAACGAAGACACAAAATCAGCTGCCGCAGATCAAAGAGCGATCACAAAGGTGATCGCTAATGTGTAATTCACATTACAACAACATACAGGAAATAAAAGGGATAACGGCTGTAATTTCGATCAACGAACGAATCGAAATCCCAAACTATCACCCGAAGGTTTTAAACTACACCGGAATAGACTCGAAGGATATCGAGTCGATAATCCACATTTTTAATGCTGTGAATCATCTTAATAAGAGTATCGAATAAATTCGATATACCAAAAGGAGCGTACGACTTTACGATGATCTCTAGTGAATTCGAAGACCATCGACATGCACAGGAGAGCCAAAGAGGTGTCCAGAAACCAACGTGATCGTGCGCGGAGGCGCACAACCGGAATTGAGTCGGACCTGGGCAAAACAGCCCAGGTTCAGGGTGACCGGTCGACCGGTCAAATAGGGCGGTCGACCGATTTTGCCCAAAAGCAAAACCGGTCGACCGCCACATATTTGACCTATCGACCAGTTTAGGCCTGAGCTGTTGCCCAGGCCAAAACCAGGGGTATTCGTCCCCCGCGAGTGTCCGACGCCGATCGTCGACTTCTTCGGGACGTCAATGAGACCTCTCCGATTCACCGTATCGACTCGCAAATCTCGAATGCATTGGTTTGGATTATAGATTCTAAAACGAACAAAATTCCAAACCAAAACGAATAAACGCGATATATGCGGATTGTGAAGTCTTAGAAATTGCCGGGAGCGACAATGATACTTCACAACAACACTTAATCAATTCATAACATGTGCATAATCGTGTGAATAACATATATACATAAGATTGCAATGATTCGGTTTATAAATTCAAGTATGAACTAAATTCCAAACCAAAGCACACCAAAGCGATTCAAGCGACTTATGAAGACTTAGAACTTTGTCGGGGGACAACGGAGCTTCACAATACCACCAAGTCAACTCATATCATATAAATTAGATCGTATGAACAATCCTTATCATAATTGTCAACTTAATCAAACATAAATATATGAAATCGGCTAAGCTACACTAACCTAACCAATTCACAAGCACAAGCAAACTCATATGAACACTAAATTACACTTGTACAAGCCAATGGCTTGTGGCATAGATGTGGGTTCAAAAAGAACTCACCTTTTCTTGCTAGAAGCAAGAAATCAACTCAAAGCTTTGCTAAATCAACCTCTCTTCAACCAATACTCATGAATCTCTAATCTAAGAGCATATCAACAAGATTCCTAAGAGTTAGGTTTAGGAAATTATACAAATTCAAGAGGAATAGGGTTGGAGAAAATAGAGATGAAGATGGAGAAGCTTACCCAAGTCTCTACACTTGATTTCCTCAAGAAATGGGAGCTACAAGATCAAGCTAGGGCTTAGGGAGTTTTAATTTCCCATTCCATTCTCCATTTTTCTATTTTCTTCCAAGTGAAAAGGAGAGAGCTATTAGGGGGTTTATAAGGTAGGCTAGGTTAGCTCAACCAAGCCCTAACCAAGGTGCCAATTTTCACAAACTCGAAACATATCGATGCTTATAGTCAAAAAGGTCGTAAAGGATGATCCAGACTCAATGGAAGTGGTTCCAAGTCCTAATTTTATCGTTTGTGAAAAACGACATTTTGAGTGACATATCGGATATGACGATAGATTTAAATAAAATATTTAAATCTATTATCATGGAATAAGCGGGTTGTTACATAGTCCAATTCTGTTATGGACAATTTATCAATAATAATTGTTAAGGTTTTAATTAAATAAAACTAATTCTTTAATTATAATTTTATAAATAATTATTTACTTTCAGAAAAAATCCGATTATTTCTTCCTTTTATCACTCCTCAACCGCTCCTTCTCTACGTCTTGCCCTCAAGACCAGAGGCCTGCAAATCATAATTCGCATTTTAACATGTAAGATTTAATTAAAGTTAACATAATTTTAAATAAATTATTCCATGATCATTGTTTATAAACTAATTACGTTGATGGCCGAAATTTCCTTTTCCTTCCCCTCATTTACGGTTGCTCACATGTATGTCCTCGCGTTGGAACAAGTAGGCCAACTTTACTTCACCCTTCCAAGTTCTGCAATGTATTTGTTTATTTTTGCAGTGCAAAAACCAACACACCCAACTTTGTTTTCTTCTGATTACACCTGTGAAGATTTAGGATTTGGATAAGTTTATCATCATTTAATAATTGTTAGGAAATTTAATCCTATGGTTTAGTTCTTAATGTTACTGTACATTAAAAATTAAACTGGTCGATGCTCCTTCTTCCTTGCATTTCAATCAGTTCCCCAGTCTCCTTCGCTTCAGTCTTTGATTCATTTTCATCTTCATCGAATTAATCAAATTGATTAATTATAAATCACATAATACATTTAATTAATCGCCTTAAAAGTATTAATCGGATTTTAATTACACTGTATGCTTCGTTGTTTGCTGTCTTTGTTCATGCTTAAAGTTCCATCATCCAGTTCGCCTATCTAGTATATAACAAACCCACGCTTCTTTGTATCATGCAAAAACCCCCATTTCTTTAATGTATCTTGCCCCTCCTTTTAAACTGTTGCTTCTCTGATTTGTATTCAACCTTTATTGCTTTCGGTTATAAGAAAATAGTTGTTGTTAAACTCTTGCTCCCTTCATTCTCGTTACAGAAGCCACACATCTCATCCACTTCAAAATCTGTTGCATGCCACCCACTATATCATGCTGAAACCAAACAACCCCGCATCTCATCTCTCACCACCGCAACCACTGGTGGACGACGCCACCTCATTTGAACGCCGCGCTAACCCCTCCTTTGGTCATCCGCAATTCGCTAGTCGCTAGCGTCGGCTGCCATAAAAATTGCTTCCTCCATGCCACCCACGTGACCTTGAGCCACCATCGTCGTCAGCGGGAGCCACCAGATCCCGTACCCCCATGTCCAAATGAAAGGCCTATGTCACTTCCACCCTCGACCGAAAGCACGTTCAACTAAATGCCCATATTTGCGAAGAAAACACCTCGCCAGATCCGCCATTTCAACCCATTTTCCTGCCTCTATAGGCGACTGCACCACCACCGACTCCACTCGTGGGTCGAGACCACCTCCCTTTACATTTTCTATGTTGATGCTTTCTGCTAACATCCTATGGTATGGGAGTTTTCGATTTATTATTGAAATGAAGGCTTGCGTTTTGTTTTTCATTACTGGAAGCAAAAATAACAAATGGAAGAGCATCATTTTTATAAAGGAAAGGCACGGTGGGAACCAAGTAATAGGATATATAGGTATCCAGAAATTTAGAGAGAGTTGTTAATTCCTTTATTTCGATTTTGACACGCGTGTACGAGTGCAGTGTATTTTCATTTCTAGATGTCAAATGTGTTATTACATTACTTAACCATGAAGCATGTAGGAGTCTAGAAATAGGTAGTCTGCGTTAGGCATATACATATTTTATTTATTTTTGATATTTTGGTGAATATAAGTTTGGTAGGTTAGTACATTGGGGTCAGTGTGCACACCGTTCTTTTTTTTCAATTTAGTTTAAAACTTAAAGTTTTATTTTTATATTATTTTAATATGGTTAAGCTGTTTACCCTGACCGTTAAATATACGTATCGCCATCCGCGAACTCTAAATGCAACAAAAGTGGACATACTGGTTTGATCGTTCTGAACCCAATGAAATTAATTTCATTGAATTTCAACTCCGTTTGCACAACGTGGTTATTTTAATTCCAATATATTCATTGGTTCTCATTTAAATTATCACGCACTGATGAAACAACTCCAATTGGCTCCCAACTGGAAATCTAGCAATAACTAGTTATATGTATTCCAATAAAATTTGTTTCGTCGGAAACGAATATCGTTTGAAAAATAAACCATTTTAAGGCTTATATAACATCGATAATATATTAACTAAATTCCAAATAATTTAATTAAATAATAATAAATTATTATTATTGTAAATATCCAAACAAAATATATTTATAGCTTTATAGAACTCGATATCATCCATTTCGAGTTAAAACAATATCCAAATTATATAAAAATCGTTATAAATTTATTAAATAAACGTTATTGTCTATTAATGAATTCCATAACGACTATTTTAAAATTTGATTTGGATATAACTAACAATCTATAACACGAAATATGGATTTTTCTCTTCCATATGGAAATTATAATCAACAAGATTCACACATTACTTGTTTTACAGAAATCCGACTTATATCGGATCCTGTATATCAAATCAAAGTTTAAAACTCTATATTACGAACTACAGCGCCATTTTGAGCTCGTTTTAAATTAAATATAATTTAACGTTCAAATTTCGCTATATAAAGAATATATATGTTTTAAATCCATTTTGAAATTCCAAATAAATATTTAAAATAATAAATTATATTAAATATATGATCACAAAAAATATGGGATAATACATTATCCTTTCACAATTTCAAACCAAATTAAGGTTTATCAACTAGTCGGGATTAGCGAACTTTACCGAAGTAATCAGTTATTTATTAATCTCAATACCAACCTATTCATCCCATGGAGAAAAACTGGTAATACTCCATATCTAACACCCATGTGTTATCGGTAAATTTAATTACCACTTTACATTTAAATCTAATTAAAGATTTAACTATCGCCTGGAGTAAAATTGGTGGTACCCTATTCTCGATCATTTCACAAATTTGATAATATCTCCTTTCCATTTTAATCTAATTAAAGATTTATTAAAACTCTATCTTGGTTTTAATATCATAAATCATTTCTTAATGATTATTTAACTTGGGAAATCAAACATGCCACATCCACAATCTATACCGTACCATTGATTTCTGCCGATATATTACCTCTAAGCTCATATGTCTCAAAGAAGGTTGTTAAGCAAGAGAATAAATTTTCCGCCACCAAATATATATATATATATATAGTAGAGATCAACAATACAATTTGAAATACAATGTTAGACATGTAATTCTGTCTTTAACTGGGTTAAAGAACAAATGTCATTTAAAACACAGTTAATGATAAACCTAAAATCACATTCCATTAATTATGGAATCTTCACCGAAAACAGATCAATATATATAATCTATATAAATTTCCGTATCCAACCAATAATATAAATGGAATAACGGCAAAGCCTTTTAAATTCCATATATAGTAACAGTCTTCCTCCACAAAAGCTTACTTCGATTATTACCAAAGTGAAGTCCATTCCATTCCAGTTTATTTTATTAAATTGGAAAACTTTACTTTGGAAAATTTCATTAAATCTTAATAGAAATATTTATCAATTTGAAATTACATTTCGCTGTTAATCGGGTTAAAGAACGAATGTCGTTAAAAACACAGTTCACAATAAACCCAATTCACATTCTATTTTCTTCCAATTACTAAATATAAATGGAAACTCTAATAATCTTAATTAAAAGATTTATTCTTTTCACACAGGGTTTAAGAGCAGTGTTACTGAAGACACCATTCACGACAAACCCAAAATCCACTTTGATACAAAATATAAGGCTCTAGACAGAAATTATATCGGCTTACATTCAATATCAAATTCCGAAAACAACACATATCGTATAGGGAATAACGATAAATACTTATCTTCCAAATTTCTCCACAATATCCATAGTCACGGAATCCAATATTGAAATATCCTAAAGATGATTTCTATTCAAATCCATTCCAATTCATACATTGGAAAATTCTGGTTAGATTAAAACCATTCACAAATCCAATTTATTTATTTAAAAACGTTGGATTATCTTTCTAGTTAATAACTAGTTCATTTTGATAAAATATATTTTTATCTTTACAAACATGGAATTTTTCATCCAGATTCTTTCCAAATCATTTATTATGATTTTACACAAATTATTAATATTTTTAATAATTTTATCAAGGCCCGAACAGTCAGTTTCCAATAGCGGCCACCGAACTGCATCCATAGCGACCTTTTCTAAATTTGATTTGGATATAATTCCATATCCAACCATTCAAATTTAAATCTCTTATATTAATTGGAAAGCTCTTTTCAATGCAAACCCAATGGTTTCAGTTTTAGGAGAATCCGATGGTCGGATCTCCCGTAATGTCAATTCGAAGTCAATGGTCGAAATTCGCGAACGGTCGCTGCGAGGCGTGTTCTATTCAAGCCATTAATATATAAATGTAACACCCTGTAAATTTTAAATATTATAGTTAACAAATTAAAGAATACTTAATTTCAAATGTGAGAATCAAGGGAAACGGGTTACGCCATTGTGTTCGTCTCGGAATTCTGGTTGAGATAGAGTCCGAGTTTGCATAAATTGGACTTCGTATGAAGAAGTTATGGCTGTCGAAAGTTTCCAGAAAATTCAAATAAATTCAAACAGCTCGAAACAGATCCAAATTTCAAATCAGAAGTCAGAAGCGGGCTGGGCGGGAAAATTCCCGCCCAGGACCCAGGTCGACTAGGGGGTCTACCCTAGTGTCTACCTCCCCCCTACAGGTCGACCTGCCCCCTTGGGCCAGATCTGAAAGATGACTACTTATGACTTGTTGCTGAGTCACTAAGGTTTCTGGATAGTTCTAATCTGGTCTGAATGGTCTTGATTGATTCAAGGTTGATCGGATGGCCTAAATTAATCCTAAATTCTATATAAACACATGTAGACTAAAACCCTAAAACCTAAACAAAATTAGAACCATGGCCATCATGCTATCACCTTGCAACCTAGAGTAGCCGCTGCCAACTGGAGGAAAAGTGAAGCTAATCAACTCAATTCAACTCAAATCAACAACAGCAACAACGAATTTTTCTACTTCAAAGGCGAGCTAAATCAATTTCAGAACTCAGATTCCATAACTCAAGATCTTTTGAGTTGTGAGTTCAATTTCTTTAATAAGATAATTAATAAGATAATTGGGTTGAGTTATAAATTGGGTTATATGGATATGTTTGTGAAACATTGAAAAAATGTGATATTTTGTGAATATATGCTAGTTGTTCATAATGATAGTTTTGGATCTCTTTGTTTATATGCCAAATCACCTATGTTCAACTTGATTCATGTTTGACATCATTTTATATGCAAGTTTGGTTGTAGATTATATGCTAGTTTCTATATCAATTGTACACAAGTTTACATATGAATCAAATAAAGTGACTATATGCAAGTTTAGGTAGAAATTGGATTCACATATATGCAAGTTTACACCTTTAGATTTAGATCTATGATGTACATAGTTTTATATAAGTTTGTGACTATGGCCTATGCAAGTTTTGGACAAAAACTATTATATATATATACATATATATATATATATATATATATATATATGCAAGTTCACACCTTTAGGCCTATGTTTAGGTTCATGACAATACAAAGTTTATGCAAGTTATGTTTTAATCCTTATTTGCAAGATTAGATCCATTTTGTGTGTTATGCAAAATTTCGATGTTTCTTCCCTTTTATGTGCTAGACTAATTGCTAGTCTAATATACATATATGTCATGATAAACGAACGAACAACGTGGGAACGATGGGGTAATATTGAATATACACATATTGAGAATTGACATAATGGCCTTGAAAAAGGCATATAATTAATTTAAGACATTAATTGGAAGAATTGGCATTTATGGACATAATTGAGACAATTATGGACATAAGTATATTTGGAATTCATTGACAAATTTGAATAGGAATATTAATCCAATTTGGGGTTAAATGAAGATGTGTAATAATAAACCACCTAAGACACGAGGTTAGACTCTTTTGTAGTGTAAGACTGCCCGGACCCGCCCGATAAATCCAGCAGCCACAAATGCCAGTCTAATGTGAGAGGTCGAAGGCATGAATTAAATGCGTAAAAATTGTGAAGACACGAGGTTAGGCTCGTTTGTGGTGTAAGACTGCCCGGACCCGCCCGACAGATCCAGCTGCCACAAATGCCAGTCTAATATGAGAGGTCTTTACAAGGTTACGGTGTTAATGAATTAAGAAACACTTAACCAAATAAACATGTGGTGGGACATGAGGGGGTTAAGTGGGTGCTTTGGGTGGCTTATGTAATTAAGAGGGTGCCTTGGGTGGCATGTGAAATATGATTAGATGCAATTAACCAAGATTGAAACATGTAAGAAGACATGAATAAGAATGGCGTTAAGTGGGGAAAAACTTTGGAGGGGACCAAGCATAGGTGGAAAGCTTGTGTCATGCATGGGGGCCCTTTTCAAACCAGTAACCCATTATGTATCTTTGTGGGCTCGACCCAAGTCGAGGATGGGACACGCGTACTAGGTTTGATTGTAAGAGGTCAAAAAGGGTTAGCAGTGGCAACGCAAGTCCAACGGTGTCATATGCGTATGTGGGCCCGGGCTGGTAGGTAAGACGTTGTTGCATCGTGTAGATATAAGCCGCGCATTTTTGGTGGTATCGGGTTGCCACTTTGGGGAGTGATACACCCCACTATGGGGCCAGCACGGGTATCTACGAGTTAGGGAGCCGATCAAATGGGGGTAGTGGGTACACCTAGTGGAGATAGGGGCAGACGACACCTATGAAGGCAGCTAGGTGTACACGAAACTACCATTATCATTATTAAGTTCTGTAGGCGGGATCAACTTTTAGTGTGTTTGGTGTGGTGCAGTGTAGTATTTATCCTATAGTGATTAGGTACGCCTTTAACGTTATCTTTGTTCATCTTTCTTCCTTTGTTTACTCTGTCATACCCATTTATTCACAGTCATTTCCTTATTTTCCAGCTTATGCCTTACCCTAGTTACTTAATGATTATATTGTTAAAGTTATTGCACTCGCCAGACTTTATGTCTAACCCTTTTGTTTCCACCTCTTTTCTTCCTCCCCCCCCCCAAGGTGCTCAGGGTGGGACTAGTACTAGTGGAGCTTGATTTGGACAGCTTTATCTCTTTCTTTTGGAAGTTGCTTGGATCCCTGAAGTAAAAGTTCAGCCTATCTTATTTATTTATGGCTATTTTATGTGGGGGGTTATGTCTTTCATTTTATGTACTCTTATTTAGTCAAGATGGATATTATGTACTTGACTCTGATCTTTAGTTTTTGATGATGTAACCAAACTTATTTGTTTACCGCTGCAATGAATGAAGTTTTAAAATTTTAAGTACTGTTTTATATCTGTCTTGTTGTTAAGTTTCTGTTCTATACACACTTAAAACGCTCCATAGAAGTTAATGCATTCCCTTTGTGAGTGACTTTAATGGACGTGGGGTGTCACACGTGGTATCAGAGCTGAAGGTTACCAAAACAGATAAGATATTTTGAAAAATCATTTTTCAAAAAGCATTTTATAAAGAAATACTTTTAAAAGTATGTTTTAAGGAGAATATCTTTAAGAGAAAGGTTTATTTTAAAAACATAACCCCAAGAGCCATATATCTTTCTTTTGAATTCTTCGTTTGAATCTCTTCATTTTCTTTTCAGCATGTCTGGAATTCCCGAGATACCCGAGGGGATACCGGTACCAGGATGGTTTAGAAGGTATCTGGAAGCTAGGGCCCATGTCGCAGGCCCAGCAAATGCTCCTCCTCCTCCTCCCCGTGTTGACACTTTCGCAAAGATATGCAAAGACTTTCGGGCAATGGGCGGGAAACCTTTTCACGGGTCGGAGACGTTTGTTGAAGCTCGAAATTAGCTAAAGGAGGTGGAAGAATTGTTTTGAATCTTTGAGGTAGAAGATGGAAGAAAGGTCCAGTTAGCTGCCTGGTTAATGAAGGATGAGGTCTCGTTTTGGTGGGAGGTCACTAATGGAGAGCGTCCAATTGATACATTGCCGGATTTCAGGCGTAGTTTTGAGGCAAAGTTTCTCTCACGGGCTGAAGAGAATCTATACATGGAAAGGTTTTTGGTTTTGAGGCAGGCGAATCTATCAGTGAAAGAATACATCAACAAGTTCAATCAGTTGGCAAGATTTGGCTTGGACTTGGTGAATATACCCGAAAAGAAGGCCCTGAGGTTTGTTAAGGGTTTGAACGAGCCGCTACATAGGATAGCTATGACCCACATCCCTATGGGGGCCACCTTTGAGAGACTAGTTGACATGGCGCTTATGCATGAAGAGGAGAAAAGCACCAATGCTAATAAGGCACCTGAGAAGGAAGGGGATCAAAAGAAACCACAACAGCAACAGCAGAACATAAGGGTGGTAAAGACAACAATGGTAAGGGAAAGAAAAGATGCTTTAACTGTGGGACACCAGGCCATCTAAGCAAAGATTGTAGGAAGAAGAAGAAGACTGGTTGTTTCCACTGCGGCGAGGTAGGACATCTGATTAAGGACTGCCCAAAGAAAGGGAAGAGGACAGGGCCTACCTCTGGAGGGTAGATTTAGGCTCTCATGGCATCAGGGCAGGCAAGGGGGCAGGTCCAGGCTCTCGTGGTCCCACCGCTGCAAGAACGAGGTAGAGCGATTTCCGTTGAAAGTTTAGTTTATCTTTTCGATCATCCTGTTCGCACACTCTTTGATTCTGGAGCATCGCACTCTTTTATATCCACTACTTTAGTTGAGACACTACACCTAAACACCAGTATAGTAGAGGATCCCTTAGTTGTTTCAAATCCAATTGGGGGCTCAGCCTATTTGTCGATGATTTGTTTGGATTTGGAAATTTCTATACTTAGCATTGGGTTTAGATGTGATGCTTATGTTTTGGGCTTCACGGGCTATGGGTTAATTTTGGGCATGGATTGGCTATTCAGTAATGTAGCCATCCTAGATTGTGAAAAGAGAGAGGTTAGGCTTATGACTCGCTTGGGCAACACTCTCGAAATCTCTTGTAATCCCATGAATTCTGTTATGCTAAGTTATCTAGAATCGCTTGACGCGTCTGTTGAGAATTTGCAGTCTGTTAGAGTGGTCCGTGAATACCCGGATGTCTTCGATGAAGTTCGAGGTTTACCCCGAGACGTGAGATAGACTTTCGAATATACTTAGTAGATAATGCAAAGCCAGTTGCATTACCAGTACACCACATGGCTCCGAGAGAGAGAAGAGAACTCAGTAAGTAAGTGAAAGAATTGCTTGAGAAGGGGTTCATAAGAAGAAGTATTTCGGAGTGGGGTGCTCCAGTCGTTTTTGCTACAAAAGCTGATGGTTCACTTAGATTGTGCGTGGACTATAGAGAGCTGAATAAGCTAACAAAGAAGAACAGACACCCGTTACCGAGGATAGACGATTTATTCGATCAGTTGGTGGGAGCTTCTGTTTTCTCGCAACTGGATTTAGCTATAGGGTTTCATCAGCTAAGGGTGGCTGAAGATAGCATCGATAAGACTGCATTTAGAACTCCTGATGGTTTCTTCGAGTGGCTCGTCATGCCTTTTGGTTTGACGAATGCACCCGCATACTTTGTTGACTTAATGAGTAGAGTGTTTAGAGAGTTTCTGAACAAATTTGTGGTAGTCTTTATAGACGATATTCTGGTTTTCTCTAAAAATGAAGAAGAGCATGCCTTATATCTTAGGGAAGTCTTAGAGACCCTACGAGCACATCAGCTAAAAGCTAAGTTCTCCAAGTGCCATTTTTGGAGAAAAGAAGTGAGGTTCTTAGGATACGTGGTCTCAAAGGAAGGGATAACTGTGGATCCCGCTAAGATAGTGGCAATCCAAGATTGGAAAACACCTAAGAACGCAATCGAAGTAAGAAGCTTTTTAGGGCTGGCTGGCTATTATAGGAAGTTCATTAAGGACTACGCGAAGATATCAGCCCCTCTCACTCGATTAACAAAGAAGAATTTGACTTTTACTTGGGACGTTGACTGTGATGATGCTTTCTAACGTCTGAAGAGAGCTTTAACGACCGCTCCAGTTTTAGTTTTGCCAGACGGGAGTAAGACATTCAGTATATATACCGATACTTGCGGGACAGGGCTTGGTGCAGTTTTTAATGCAAGAGGGAAGGGTGATATGCTATGGTGGAAGACAGTTGAAAACCCACGAGAAAAATTACCCTACCCACGACTTGGAGTTGGCAGCCATAGTTTTTGTGCTTAAGTCGTGGCGTCATTATTTTCTTGGCGAGAAGCTTGAGTTATATACAGACCATAAGTCGCTAAAATACTTATTCTCTCAGAAGGACCTAAACTTGAGGCAACAGAGATGGATGGAGTTTTTGGCGTCCTACGATTTTGAGATCGCATATACCCCTGGCAAGGGTAACGTTGTAGCTGACACCCTAAGGAGAAAGAAGTTAACTTTAAGTCCTTTGTTTCTAGAGCGGCAGAGTTTGGAGTATATATCTTCCTTTGACTTCAGACCATCTGTCGATTTTGTACCCGGATTGTTGGCATCATTAGAGGTGCAACCTACACTTTTGGGTTGAGTTGGAGAGGCACAACGAAACGACCCACAGTTGGTTGAGATAGTTGGCAAGCTTATAGGAGGGGAGTCCTCGAGTCATCTGAATAGATACGCTTTAGATGAAAGAGGTTGGCTACGTAGAGATGGAAGACTTTGCGTACCACAAGACGAATGTTTGAAGAAGGCAATTCTTGAAGAGTCACATCGCTCTAAGATGACCATACATCCCGGTGGTGATAAGATGTATAGGGATATGAAGCGAGTTTTCTTTTGGATCGGAATGAAGAAGGACGTGGCCGAGTTTGTTGCTAGATGCTTAGTATGCCAGCAAGTCAAGGCGGAGAAAAAGAAGCCCGGAGGTTTGCTCCATCCCTTAGAGATTCCGCTTTGGAAATGGGAAAGCGTTTCCATGGATTTTGTAGATGGGTTACCAAGATCGAGGAAGGGTAATACGGGGATTTGGGTAATTATAAACCGACTTACTAAAAGTTCCCATTTTATTCCCGTTAAAAGTAGAAGGACCACCGCATGGTTAGCATCCGTTTACCTTCGAGAGATAGTCCGCTTGCACGGCATACCCTCCAGCATTGTGAGCGATAGAGATTCTATTTTCACAAGCGAATTTTGGAAGAGCTTACAAGAGGCGGTTGGAACGCAATTATGATTAAGTACCGCTTATCATCCTCAGACGGACGGCCAGACCGAGAGGGTGAATCGGATTCTAGAAGACCTTCTGAGGCTATGCATTCTAGACTTTGGAGGAACATGGGAAGAACACCTTCCACTAGTAGAGTACGCCTATAATAATAGTTTTCAGGCTAGCATTGGCATGGCACCTTTTGAGGCTCTTTATGGATGACCGTGCCGATCACCTACATGTTGGTGGGAATCCACGGATAAGGTTTTGCTTGGACCAGACATGATTAGGGAGACTTTGGAGAAAATAGACCTGATTCGACGCCGAATGAAGACGGCACAGGATCGACAGAAGTCATATGCTGACAAGAGATGAACCGATCTTGAGTTCAATGTTGGGGACACGGTTTTTATTAAGGTGTCACCATTGAGAAACGTAATCTGCTTTGGATCAGTAGGGAAGTTGGCACCAAGGGTCATAGGACCCTTTCCAATTACAGAGAGGATTGGGAAGATAGCGTACAGAGTAAAATTACCAGAGAAGCTCAGTGGAGTTCATGACGTGTTTCACGTTTCACATTTGCGTAAGTGTTTACACGATACGGCGGAAGTGGTAGAGCCGAGCACGCTCGAAGAAGTGGAAGTAGAGCGCAATGCCACGATCAGACGAGCTCCTACACGCATTCTCGGATCGGAGGTCAAAAAGCTTCGCAACAAAGAGGTCAAGTTGGTCAAAGTGCAAAGGGGAGATGATCAAAGAGACGCGACTTGGGAGACGGAAGATAAGATGCGTACATTGTACCCTTTCCTTTTTTAGGGTATGTTTTGATTTCTCCCTTTTCCATCGCTTTGTTGATACTTATCCTATCTTTTAGTATTATCTTTGCAATGACATCTTCGATCTTTAGTTAGGAAGAACCCTATGGTTGAAACATGTGTTTGAGACATGTTATGTCTGATGGATGCGAATGGATGCAGGTGGTTGATAGTGGTTGCTTGTGGATGCATATACCCACAGCTTAGGCACTAGATCGACTCAATCACCCTCATGTTGCATATAAATGTGTGTGCATATTTAATTAAATGGATATATAATGGTTGTGTCATCATATGGATGCTTCATTTTGATGAATTGTTGTGCACACATGTAGAAATAATATGTATTAGTAGGATTCTTTCGCATACATAATGGACGCATAGCACTCTCATGATTTGCATTAAGGAGGTCAACTGAATCAGTAGACCGCCTGATTTTGCATTAGATAAGGAACATATACACACACTTCTTGCATATGTTCATACAGCATTAGAAATTTTGTAAGGATAATGGATGCCTGTGTTTGATGGTTGAGTAGATGGTTGATTGGATGTTAGGATATGCATTCTCCTTAACTTGGAGATTTCAGGGCGAAATCCTTTAAGGAGGGGAGAATGTAACACCCCGTAAATTTTAAATACTATAGTTAAAAATTAAAGAATACTTAATTTCAAATGTGAGAATCAAGGGAAACGGGTTACGCCATTGTGTTCGTCTCGGAATTCTGGTTGAGATAGAGTCCGAATTTGCATAAATTGGACTTCGTATGAAGAAGTTATGGCTGTCGGAAGTTTCCAGAAAATTCAAATAAATTCAAAAAGCTCGAACCAGATTCAAATTTCAAATCAGAAGTCAGAAGCGGGCTGGGTGGGAAAATTCCCGCCCAGGACCCAGGTCGACCAGGGAGTCGACCCTAGTGTCGACCTCCCCCCTACAGGTCGACCTGGGGGTCGACCTGCCCCCCTCCCCCCCACCCCCCGCGGGCCAGATATGAAAGATGACTTCTTATGACTTGTTGCCGAGTCACTAGGGTTTCTGGATAGTTCTGATCTGGTCTGAATGGTCTTTATTGATTCAAGGTTGATCGGATGGCCTAAATTAATCCTAAATTCTATATAAACACATGTAGACTCAAACCCTAAAACCTAATCAAAATTAGAACCATGGCCGTCATGTAATCACCTTGCAACCTAGAGTAGCTGCCAACTAGAGGAAAAGTGAAGCTAATCAACTCAATTCAACTCAAATCTATAACAACAACAACAACAACAACAAATTTGTCTACTTCAAAGGCGAGCTAAATCAATTTCAGAATTCAGATTCTAGAACTCAAGACCTTCTTTGAGTTATGAGTTCAATTTCTTTAATAAGATAATTAATAAGATAATTGGGTTGAGTTATAAATTGGGTTATATGGCTATGTTTGTGAAACATTGGAAAAATGCGGTATTTTGTGAATATATGCTAGTTGTTCATAATGATAGTTTTGGATCTCTTTGTTTATATGCCAAATCACCTATGTTCAACTTGATTCATGTTTGACATCATTTTATATGCAAGTTTGGGTGTAGATTATATGCTAGTTTCTATATGAATTGTACACAAGTTTACATATGAATCAAATAAAGTGACTATATGCAAGTTTAGGTAGAAATTGGATTCACATATATGCAAGTTTACGCCTTTAGATTTAGATCTATGATGTACATAGTTTTATGTAAGTTTGTGACTATGGCCTATGCAAGTTTTGGACGAAAACTATATTATATATATATATATATATATATATGCAAGTTCACACCTTTAGGCCTATGTTTAGATTCATGACAATACAAAGTTTATGCAAGTTATGTTGTAATCCTTATTTGCAAGATTAGATCCATTTTGTGTGTCATGCAAAATTTCGATGTTTCTTCCCTTTTATGTGCTAGACTAATTGCTAGTCTAATATACATATATGTCATGATAAACGAATGAACAACGTGGGGACGATGGGGGTAATATTGAATATACACATATTGAGAATTGACATAATGGCCTTGAAAAAGGCATATAATTAATTTAAGACATTAATTGTAAGAATTGGCATTTATGGACATAATTGAGACAATTATGGACATAAGTATAATTGGAATTCATTGACAAATTTGAATAGGGATATTAATCCAATTTGGGGTTAAATGTAGATGTGTAATAATAAACTTCCTAAGACACGAAGTTAGACGCTTTTGTGGTGTAAGACTGCTCGGACCCGCCCCGCAAATCCAGCAGCCACAAATGCCAGTCTAATGTGAGTGACCGAAGGCATGAATTAAATGTGTAACAGTTGTAAAGACACGAGGTTAGGCTCGTTTATGGTGTAAGACTGCCCGGACCCGCCCGGCAAATCCAACTACCACAAATGCCAGTCTAATGTGAGAGGTCTTTACAAGGTTACGGTGTTAATGAATTAAGAAACACTTAACCAGATAAACATGTGGTGGGATATGAGGGGGTTAAGTGGGTGCTTGGGTAGCTTATGAAATTAAGAGGGTGCCTTGGGTGGCATGTGAAATACGATTAGATGCACTTAACCAGAATTGAAACATGTAAGAAGACATGAATAAGAATGGGGTTAAGTAGGGAAAACCTTTAGAGGGGACCAAGCATAGATGGAAAGCTTGTGTCATGCATGAGGTCCCTTTTCAAACCAGTAACCCATTAAGTATCTTTGTGGGATCGACCCAAGTCGAGGACGGGACACGCGTACTGGGTTTTATTGTAAGAGGTCAAAACGGGTTAGCGGTGGCAACGCAAGTCCAACAGGGTCATATGCGTATGTGGGCCCGGGCTGGTAGGTAAGATGTTGTTGCATCATGTAGATATAAGCCATGCATTTTTGGTGGTATCAGGTTGCCACTTTGGGGAGTGATACACCCCACTATGGGGCCAGCACGGGTATCTACGAGTTAGGGAGCCGATTGAATGGGGGTAGTAGGTACACCTAGTGGAGATAGGGGCAGATGACACCTATGAAGGCAGCTAGGGGTACACGAAACAACCATTATCATTATTAAGTTCTGTAACATCCCAGAATTTTAACTAAGTTGATTTGGATTTTTATTATATAATCTTGGATTTACTAAATATAAATTGATTTTTATAAGGTTTGAATATGAATCTTAATTGAATAAGTAACTTGTTTTATTTTATATGATTTTGTATAAGAAAAACTTATTTTAAAAATTATATTCAATTTATAAGATTTTATGTTTAAGTAATGATATTCTCTGATTTTGATAATACCGAATTGTAAAATATAATTTTGTTAAGGAATAATTTATTTTTAAGATTTCACAAGAATGATTATTATTCTATTACTTAGATAAATTATAATGATGTTTATAAGATTTTATAAGGATTTTTAGGTATTTATTTTTAAAACCATTTGTTAGTATAAATTTGGGTAAACTACATATGTATATATTTGATAAATTATATAGATAAATATTAATAAGTTATATTTTATAAACATTTGGTAATAAGATGGTTACAGGCATAAGTGTTTATCTTAGACCATTTTGGTTAATATAAATTTTGGTAAATTATATAAATATTTTGAAATAATTAGTTAATTTAAAATATGATTTATTTAAATATGATAACTTATAATTTAATAGTTAAGATTTATAAATGTTGCATTTATAGGTATAACTAAATTTTGGCTACATTTATAAGTGTTACAACTTATGTTGCTAATATAAATAAATAAATTAAGGTTTAGAAGATCAGTTGTCCTCCTACTTGTCATGATGCATGGAGTAGTTCATGTTGTAAAGACATGTAGCATATATGTGTAATGCATGCATGTAGTTAGATATGAAAGTAACATGTGTCCTAAAGAGGTGTCACCACCTTATTCACTTAAGGAACATGTGTTAACATGCATGAATCAAAAACATAAGGAAAGGACAAGTGTCCTATGAGGTGTAAGCTCCTTATACCTTTAAGTTTCATATATAAACCCACCTTAACCCTCTCTTTTCGTCATCCTTTTCCATTTCTCATTTCTTCCATTTTCTTTCATCCTTCTCCCCTTCTAATCCATGGCTTCCTATGCTATTCACGTCTCCTCTTCTTTTCACCATTTTTCCTTAGCCTTTTTCCTCCTCCCTTATTAAAAAAAAAACTCGGCCTCCGTCACCACCACGTTGCCAAAGTTCGTCCTCCTCCTCTTATAAAGAGATAAGATTAATATTATATATATATATATATATATATATATATATATATTGGCAAAGAAGATGGTGCGCAGAAATACTATCTGAGGGTTCGTTCACCTAGGCTCATCTACCATGAATTTTTCGAAAGCTGTTGGTGAGAACTCATTAACCACGATTTATATTTTTAATTAGTAGTTAGACTAATTTAAATATAGTGATGGATTATTAGTGGTTAATGATGATTGATGTTTGTTGTGATGGATGATGGATGCGTAGTCTAAAACACACACACTATTAAGCGTTGGTGTTATAACGCTTGTGCACAGTTATGATTTATTTAATAATGTTGATGATGGTTTCCATAGATGTTTATAATGGTTGTTGATGTTGTTTCACACACACTATAACAATTCGTCTTTATAAACGGTTTGAGTCGGTTTAATTACCGGCAAGAACTGGGCAAAAGGGCGGGTCGTTAGAGTTGGTATCAAAGCTTTGGTTATACAAAGCTATCGGGTACGACATATTTTGAAGAAAGGATATGACTCATCAGAGCTATAGTATCTCATTAGAGATAGGGTTAGAAATGCCCTAGAATGAGATTTTGGAAAATTATGACGGGAGAGCGTATTTTTGAAATCTATATAAGGTATTTTTGAACAAGTAAATCATTTTGACAATGATAATTATTTGAAATATAATTGAAAATAAGGATTTCGAGTGCTTATTCGACGTCACAATTGGACTATCGAGTATGTAAGGATCTTAAATATACGTCTGATCAACATATATGCGAAGCCCAATAAATACTAGGTAGATGTAGGGTCACACTCTAGTCGCTTGAGGATGATTTTACTGATGACCATGGCACCATCAGTAGTTATTTTCGAGTTTCAAAATGGGATGACTATATGGTTTCAATTAGCACGTCGAAGAATACTTGAACCATTTCGATATGTTTGAAATATTAGAAGGAATATAAGGTAAGGACAATATGTTATAGATGCAAAACCAACTATTTTGATAATAATAAAAAGGGGTATTGTAGAAGTAAACTATACTTAAGAATTAGAAAGAACACGTAAGTGTGAAAATTCATTAAGAGATTATATCAATACCACCCCTTAAGGAATCTGAAGATGATTTAGACTTAAGTTAAGAATTTGTTTAAAGAGATGATTTTGACTTAAGAATGAGTTTAAAAGGTTAATTTAAATCATAACAAACATCAAAGTAGGAAAATTTTGGATCTTTGAAATATTAAATTTGAAGAAGTGAGTTCTGAAATGTTAGATTTATATTTGAAACAACCCTTGTTTGAACATAATCAAAGTGCGCAGTGGAAGTGTGATGGTATTTTAAATAAAACTGCTTTAAGAGATTTTCCGGCTAGTTGAGTAAGAAAAGTTTTCTAAACACGATTTGATATTTAAACAATAGTGGAAAAGAGTTATATATATTTATGAATTTTAAAGTGGATTTAGAAAAAGTGTTATTCGATTAGGTGAATATGACAACCAAAATATAAATATTAAATGAGTATAAGTTTAACTTATAAATGGGTTAATATGGGATTATATTGGAAACGATTAAAATAAAAATTTGACATAGAATGAGTATTTCGGAAATATAATTCTATCTCCTCCCGTGTCACTGGATTTTGCTCGACCCATTGTCATCTTTTGATTATCACCCCGAATTGTCGTGCTTGAAATTTTACTGTTCAACTTTATTTATGAACTCTTCCTTGTTCCCTTCTCTGATAAAGCGATGGACAAGTGAATTAATTTGGATTTGAAACCTATATTTTGAATTATCTATTAAATTGAATTTGAATTTGTATTAAGAACAATAGAATTTCTAATACTGAATTTAGCCAAGATGTTATTTACAAGGTAATTGAATGATTAGGGAAAAATTTATTTGAGAACTTGGATTTAAATTTCTAATTTGAGCACTTAGTCTTATAATGGATAAGGAAATCATGGGTTCCATAAGAGTAAGTTAGAAAGATAATTTCCAAACTTTAAAATCTTCTTAGGATCGTAGGCCTCTAAGTACTAGACCGTATCTATCCCAGTTTCTCCCAGTGGTAGTGGTAGCAACTAGGAGTCTAACTCGAAAAATATTCGATTGCAATCATGACCAGTGACGACCCCAGTAATCGCGAGATTATAGAAGCTCCTTAGACTCTACCTTTGGTGAGAATTAGGTAAAGTATCCCGAGATAATATAAGCCTTTGTTCTGACCATTACATTTCTGACATATTAAGAGAGAAATTGGAATTTAAAATTTGTAAAGGAGTTTAAATTTACTCGACTTCCTTTTCGAGGACGAAAAGTTTTTTAAGGGGGGGGGGGGTGAATGTAACATCCCAGAATTTTAACTAAGTTGATTTGGATTTTTATTATATAATCTTGGATTTACTAAATATAAATTGATTTTTATAAGGTTTGAATATGAATCTTAATTGAATAAGTAACTTGTTTTATTTTATATGATTTTGTATAAGAAAAACTTATTTTAAAAATTATATTTAATTTATAAGATTTTATGTTTAAGTAATGATATTCTCTGATTTTGATAATACTGAATTGTAAAATATAAATTTGTTAAGGAATAATTTGTTTTTAATATTTTACAAGAATGATTATTATTCTATTACTTAGATAAATTATAATGATTTTTATAAGATTTTATAGGAATTTTTAGGTATTTATTTTTAAAACCATTTGTTAGTATAAATTTGGGTAAATTAATATGTATATATTTGATAAATTATATAGATAAATATTTTAAAACATTAATAAGTTATGTTTTATAAACATTTGGTAATAAGATGGTTACATGCATAAGTGTTTATCTTAGACCATTTTGGTTAATATAAATTTTGGTAAATTATATAAATATTTTGAAATAATTAGTGAATTTAAAATATGATTTATTTAAATATGATAATTTATAATTTGATAGTAAATTTTGTCTACATTTATAAGTGTTACAACTTATGTTGCTAATATAAATAAATAAATTAAGGCTTAGAAGATCAGTTGTCCTCCTACTTGTCATGATGCATGGAGTAGTTCATGTTGTAAAGACATGTAGCATATATGTGTAATGCATGCATATAGTTAGATATGAATGTAACATGTGTCATAAAGAGGTGTCACCACCTTATTCACTTAAGGAACATGCATGAATCAAAAACATAAGGAAATGACAAGTGTCCTATGAGGTGTAAGCTTCTTATACCTTTAAGTTTCATATATAAACCCACCTTAACCCTCTCTTTTCACCATCCTTCTCCATTTATCGTTTCTTCCATTTTCTTTCATCCTTCTCCCTTTCTAATCCATGGCTTCCTATGCCATTCACCTCTCCTCTTCCTTTCACCATTTTTTGCTTAGCCTTTTTCCTCCTCCCTTCTTAAAAAAAAACTCGGGCTCCATCACCACCACCACCACCTTGCCAAAGTTCGTCCTCCTCCTCTTATAAAGAGATAAGATTAAAATATTATATATATATATATATTGGCAAAGAAGATGGTGCGCAGAAATATTGTTTGAGGGTTCTTTCAGCTAGGCTCGTCTACCGTGAATTTTTCGAAATCTGTTGTTGAGAACTCTTTAACCACGATTTATATTTTTAATTAGTAGCTAGACTAATTTAAATAGAGTAATGGATTATTAGTGGTTAATGATGGTTGATGTTTGTTGTGATGGGTGATGGATGCGTAGTTTAAAACACACACACTATTAAGCGTTAGTGTTATGACGGTTGTGCACAGTTATGATTTATTTAATAATGTTGATGACGGTTTCCATAGATGTTTATAATGGTTGTTGATGTTGTTTCGTACACACTATAACAATTAGCCTTTATGAACGGTTTGAGTCGGTTTAATTACCGGCAAGAACTGGGCAAAATGGCGGGTCGTTACAAGTTCTGTAGGCGGGATCAACTTTTAGGGTGTTTGGTGTGGTGCAGTGTAGTAATTATCCTTTAGTGATTAGGTACGCCTTTAATGTTATCTTTATTCATCTTATTTCCTTTATTTGCTCTGTCATGCCCATTTGTTCACAGTCATTTCCTTATTTTCCAGCTTATGCCTTATCCTAGTTACTTAATGATTATATTGATAAAGTTATTGCATTCGCCAGACTTTATGTCTGACCCCTTTGTTTCCACCTCTTTTCTTCCTCCCCCCCAGGTGCTCAGGGTGGGACTAGTTCTAGCGGAGCTTGATTTGGACAGCTTTATCCCTTTCTTTTGGAAGTTGCTTGGATGGCTAAAGTAAAAGTTCAGCCTATCTTATTTAATTATGGCTATTTTATGTGGGGGTTATGTCTTTCATTTATGTACTCTGATTTAGTCAAGATGGATATTATGTACTTGATTCTAGTCTTTGGTTTTTGATGATGTAATCAAACTTATTTGTTTACTGCTGCAATGAATGAAGTTTTAAATTTTTAAGTACTGTTTTATATCTGTCTTGTTGTTAAGTTTCTGTTCTATACACACTTAAAACGCTCCATAGAAGTTAACGCATTCCCTTTGTGAGTGACTTTAATGGACGTGGGGTGTCACTATATATATATATATATATATATATATATATATATATATATATATATATATATAATATAATACATATTTCGTTAAAAATGTATTTTATAAATTCGTTTTAAAAACGCTTCCCACTTTCATTTTAATTTTAAATCAAAATTGAACACTCCTTATCATTAAATATTTAAATAATAATATTTTCAAAATATCAGATTTTGAAATAATTTCCCTTTTCGATATTCATTATAAAAATGAATAAAATCGATATAAATATCGTTCGCGTTAAAATGGCGTCTATCTAATCAACGCGGCTTCACATATTTCAATATTTTCGTGTCCATCCAAAGTCGGACATCAAATTCACATTTTTAATTCTTTACTGAATATTATTTTAAAATATTCATTATTTCTGAACTGAAATCAGACCTAACTAATTACCATATAATGTTAGTTATGTGGATTTCATACATCATATGTACATAACAACCATGATAAACAATCACCCATCATCCAGAGTGCATCACACAACTGCATAAGCATTAAATATAAATAATTAACGCTTGCAATAGTCTGTCAACTAATCGATTGACATACAACTAAATAATTGGGATTAGTGTATGTCAAATATCATCCCAATACCCGTGTAGGGTTTCAACCTACAAATACTGATTATTATTTGTGCGGTTGGGCGATGTATAAAATTTATCGTCCCAATCAATGTCATTCAAATGGGTGTACATAAACAAATCATCCGATTTCTAAATGAATATTTAATTTCATTTCAGGAGAATTTTATGCCATTCATATATACGTTAAAAATTATATTTTTAACGATAAAATATTTATTTCAACACTTGACTATTTTATATAGTTTATACATTCAATAAAAATGATATTTTTATTATTTAAACATTTTATTCAATACATGAATATTTATATAGTTTATTTCAGAAAATTTCATATACATTTTAGTTTCATTATAATGGCTGGATATTAGAACCAGAGTAATGTCTAGCATTACCCCTCTCCTGATACTGGCTCGCACCACACACAATCATCAATCAATCCAAAATCATAATACAATCCACTTCACCACAATACAGTCAATTACACCAGCATTCAATCCAAACAAACACCCATGGTCTGTAAAATAAATATTGTCAGGAGCTACTAATCCCCGTCTGTAACCTAGGATATATTTAACTATAAAATAATTTGAGTGAGAAGGAGTTCTCACCTTGGGATCCACTCCGTCATTCTTTATTGGACGGTTCCGATTCCTCTTTGTTTCCAGTCAGTCACATCGCATAGGGTTCTTCTCCATGATTCCAACGCAGTCTGTTTCACGCAATTTGTATTAAAAATCACATTTTTATATTGCGTTATTTATTTTAAAAATCATGTTGTTTATATTTTAAAAACAATGCTATATATAAATTAAAAATCATATTTTAAGAAAAGTTATATATATTAAAAATTATATTTTTAACAAAGTTATATATATATAATCACATTTTTAATTCAATGCTATTTTATATTAAAACTAAAAATAAAATCAATGTTATTTATAATAAAAATCAAATTTTTATACAATGTTATATAAAAAAAAACTTACTATTTTCGGTTCTGGATGTTTTCAAAGGGAGCCGCCACCTAGGGTTTTCCTCGCCGTCGCCATGGGAGCCGCCTGACGCTGATCGGAGGTGACCGCTCAACAGCCCCCAGCGACGCCACATGCCGCCTTGAGTATCCCGACGTTCGAACCTCCCCGGCGCCTTCAATTTGCGTGCGACAACCATAGCTTTAAGCCTCGATTTCGACAGCCACCATCCGTCAGTGTAGATCACCACCGCTGGATTGAAGCATCATACATAGACGAACATTTTTGCTTTTATAACTTTCGATTTTTATGGAATGGATTGGAAGACACAATTGATTTTTGTTTTTAAGCTTTGTCTATCATTCTGAACAGGGGGAGGCGGGATTTTGGCGTTGACCACGGGCAAGAGCAAATAAAGGGTTTTGACCGTATGTAAAGAGCATATATACTATATTTATTTAATTTTAATTCAAAAAATTGTTGTTTTCCAATCCGAACTCTAAATCAAACCCAACAACTACCACCCCTAGCCAAATACCCTTATTCCAGACATAATGGAATATGTCTCGTGCGCCAATTCAACTATTTCGATCAGTTTTCTTTTAAAATTAAAATATAAAATAATATAACGTTCAATATTGAATTTCAACGTACATTTTAATTTACCGGGACCACATACTAACTCCAAAGATTCCCAAAAAAATATATATAGCTTTGTTTTGACGATACGGTCGTAACAAAACTAATTTCGCCGAATTTGGAGCCATTTGAAAAATGTCCATTTTCAGTCGATTAAATTCAATCTGAAATTACCAAACACATTTTAATTCACTACGCTCACATATTAAATCCAAAAATTATGAAATTTGAAATCTAGCAATAATTTGACATTCTGCATCCAAAAAAAGTGGTTTCGTCGAAAACGGAGGTCGTTTGCAAAATCACTATTTTTAAGGGCTATATATATATATTGAAAATATATATAAATTCCATAACGACTATTTTAAATTTTAAACTGGACATAACTTTCAATTTGTATTATGAAATCTCAGTTTCTTACATTCATTAGAAAGATATAGTTAAATAGATTCAAATATTTCTTGTTTCGTCCAATTCTGATTTATATTGAATTCTGTACATTCATTTGAAAATTTAAAATCGAATTTTCAAACTATCACGCCATTTCAAGTTCGTTTTATAATTGAAATAAATTTATACATTCTAACTTCGATTTAAATAAAATTTTAGTCGTCATTATTTACAATAAATCATTTTAAATATCCAAAATACATTAAAATATCTAAAATAAAAAATTTAAATTGGTTCTGAAATTCCAGGTTGTTACACTTTACTAAATATTATTTTAAAATCGTTACAAAATATTATTTTAAAATGTTTACTAAATATTATTTTATAATCTTTATTATTTCTTAATTGGAATCAGACCCAATAGATTACCATATAATTTCAGTTATATAGATTTCATACATCGCATGTATTCAACAATAATGATAAGTAATCATTATACATTCAAACATCATCCAGAGTGCATTCTACAACTGTATAAGCATTAAAGTAAATAAATAACACTCATCATAGTCTGTCAACCCATCGATTGACATACAACTAAATATTGGGATTGGTGTATGTCAAATATCATCCCAATACCCGTGTGGGGTTTTCAAACAAAAAATATTGATTATTATTTGTGCAGTTGGGCGATGGGTAAAATTTATCATCCTAATCAATATCAGTCAAGTAGGTGTACGTAAACAAGCCATCCGACTTGTAAATGAATATTTATTTCAATTTCATTATTTAAATTATAAATGGATATTTATAATTTTAATTTCAATTTCCATGAAAATATTAACATTATTTTTAATATGTTAAACATTCCAACATCACAAACAAAACACAATACAATCAATAAAATCGTCCATGGTCTATGGACGAGGGAGGTTAGCTAACAGGCACCATATACAATTTATAATGATTAAACTGATAAAAATCTACATTAGCAATTCTATATATTTTTATACATGAATACAATAACATGATAAAATAATTTTGAGTGAGAAGGAGTTATCACGTTGGGTTCCATTCCGTCATTCTTTATTGAAGGATTTGAATTTTAAACTAAATTAAATAGCCATTTAATTTAGCTTAAAAATTCCACTTGCTCTGTTTCCATTCTAGTCAATTCCATGTTGTAGCGCTCGATTTTACGGTACCAACGTACTTCATTTCATCCAATTCTGAGTTTGTACAACAAAGATATGGACATCTGAAGATTAATTACCTTATTTAATAATTAATTAAAATTTCTATTACTTCAAAAAAAAAATTAATTAAAATTTCTAATTGCATTCCAAAGGAAATCAAGGCCGTTAGTTTTTCCTTCTTCCCAGATTGCCTTCAGCCGACATCCTCTTGAGCTCCAAACTAGGGTCCCACTTTGTGCGTGCTTTAGGGCATCGACCCCGAATAAACCTGCACCATGATGAAGATCCCAGCGCCGCCATCCACTGCCTGACATACGGTGGTGCTCGGTCCCCTCGTCACGCCTCAAGTTGCGTGCGATGGCACTCTCTTCAAGCTCGAATTTCGAGCATAATACACAATGAAGACCAATCATATCTGTAACGTCCCGAGTTTTGACTGCATTTTTAATACAATTTATTTCATGATATATTTTCATAATTTATTTTAATAATAAATTGTGAGTAATAAAAGTTGAGGAAAATTCCAAATATGTATATATTTTAATAATTTAAATATTATGACCAATGTATAAAAGCAGTAGATAATGTTATATGGTTTTGTTTGTATTTTTAATGGATTTCAATCTCTAGTTAAAAATATAGATAATATTAATTTCAAATGTTATAAAATTTGAATAATTATTTATAAATCTATTTTGTATGTTTTCATATACATATAGGAGTAAATGATGTTTTATATGGTGACTTTAACTGCTTAATATAGAAAAATAGATTAATCAATATAATAAATTTAATCATTTGTCATTTGCTTCATCTTCAAGTACATAGCAATGACATGTAAATGACAAAAATAGGAAAAATCTAAACAAATGATTTCTTAAATGCTAAGCAAAATCTATTATACAAGTTATACACAAATGCACAACAAAACCATAAGGTACAATCATTTCCACTTCTAATCCTATAACCAGCTAAACACCCTAGATATACGTGTAGAGAACCAGAGCCTTTCTAGTCTATGATCTTTACAAATGCATCAATTTCAATAGCATGTATACGGCCAGCATTGAGTTTTCTTTTCTACTCCTACTAGCAGTCTACACATATAGCATAAGCTAGACTAAATACATGCATAGTCCTTTTCATAGCTGGTAGAAGCACTTGAAGTGCATCATCAACATTATAATTCAATCAATTCAAGCAACACTCTTTCACATTTATTTGCAGACAGCCTAGCTTTTAAACCATTAGCACATGCTACTCTACAAGCAGCATATCCATGTGTATTCCCAATATGAGACTGGTTACAGCCGAGCAAATGTGCCAGCAAGAATCAGATCACCACACCCATTTTTACATTAGTCAGTACACTGTACACACATGTGTACTACAAAAATCTGGCCACCTGTAGCTTCCAGTAGAAGATCATACAAATATGACTAAATAACACATCCCTTTTCAATCAAAAAAATTAGTAGCAGACACCCTCCCATCTACCCTCTATCTAACTAGAAAGCTTCATATGCAAGTCTTGTTTGTCCTCTATATATACACTAGTTACACCCTCACACACTCCCACAAAATCTAAAGTAAAACTCAAGATGAAACTAGAACTAAAAATAATGGCAGCCAAGCTGAAAATAGAAAATAGAAAATAGAAATTCTGGAAACAGTGATCAAACTTGGAGATAAACAATGGACTTTTATGCATATGTGCTTGGATGTATCGAATGCAGCCAATTGGATCTTCATGTCAAAACCTGAAACATACTTGAATGTTAAAAAAACCAGTAAACTAAGGTGAGTAAACTCTTTACCCTTTTAAGAAATATGTTGTTTGCTAGTATATATAATGATCCAGCTTCTATATATGTATACCACTTTTGAATGTATGGTATTAAATCAAATTCATACTTCATATTAAAGCTAAAATGCATAGGGACTGGAATTAATAAAATAAAAGCCTGAAAACCAAATAACCCAGGCTTTGTTTGTAACAAACCATTTGCTTGAATCAAAGAAAATTCCATAACTCCATTCCTAGTGTATTTAAGAATCTGAAGACAACTTAAGAGTTGTTTCAAATATGATGTAGCTTATTTAAGCATTGATTTGTGGTTTGATTTAAATAGAGATTACCACACCGATCAAAACACTTAATTATTCATATAACAGAACAATTGGTGCGACCATTGAGTGAGCAAATAGTTCACAGCAGACCTAGTGGGAGAAATAAATCACGTGAGATAACCAAATACCGTCACTGGAAATGGAAAAAAAAGGAAAAAAAAACCTGAATTAAACCTTTTTAATAGAACATAGTTCATTGGGTCGAAAAACTCTAAACATAAATAGGGACGTTGTAGAAGAAGAATCCTATAATCACGACGATAGTAAACTTCTTAGTAGTTAATGCTCTACAAGCAGCAGAAGATACTATGAAGAAAGATAATGATAGCACAATGCATGAGGAATTTGCTTGCTGTGCTTCATCTGTTGTGGTAGATTTTTTCGTGAGTATTGGTTGAGACTGCCTTTGTAACATCCTTCTTGTAGGTGATCTGTACATGTCATTATTGTTGTGACATGCGCTACTTCTGAGAAGCGGTGTGTCATCTTTTGCCGACATTGTCCTGGCTTTTGTACAAGTTGGTTTGACTGAGTTTTATTTTACGTCCATCAATAGCAAATTTCAGATCAAGTCATACAGCCTCTACAGGATTAATTTTCTAAATGACGGTTTTAACTAAATGAATATAAACGCAACTATGGATAAAGGGACTATTTAAGATAACTGATAAGGTATTGAATATATGAAATTATGTATATAGCAGCAGAACATTGGAAGCAGCAGACTATCCATTTTGTGTGTGAATTACCTCCTATATTTCCACTTAACCTATCTGATGATTGCTAGATTGTGTGCTGTTAACACATATGTGTGTGCATATACGTCTAAATGTGTTATTCATTTGTAAACTGAGCTATACAAAAATAATTTTTGTTAGTAAAAATAAAAATACAAACAAAGGATAAAAGAAAACGTGAAGAAAGAAGAGATTAGAAGAGGTATGCCTTGAACAGAGCAGTAAAGCAGAACTGTGATTAAATCGTGGATCCTGCAAGGCAAAGTTTTGGTGAAATGGGAAATCAGTAAACAAAAGCCGGTGTTCTTACTTCTGATAAAACAGTAGTGGAGATAAAGGTAGAAATACCCAACTATCGAAGGATATAAGTTAGAAGCTACTATAGGGAAGTTAAGTATGGATGTATAGAATAAAGTAGCACTTGATTCCGGGCTATCAACAGGAGGGTTGTGATTCAGCATGGCGCATCATTTGTTTATGTTGTAAATGTGTGTTCTGGGCTAAGCCCATATATATTATATACATATATATATAATATAATATCAAACGCTAAGAAAAGATGAAAGAACACGTAAAGAAAGGGTAGAAATATGAGATAGGAGAAGAACTAAAGTGGGGAAATGTGTTGTTGTATGTCTGGTAGATGAAAAAGGGAAGTGCGGGTTGGATGCGTGAGCGTGGGTGATAGTAAAATGGGCTCGACCCAGTTTATTTTAAAAAAAATGAGAAGAAAAAGGAGAAGCGGGCCGAGGGTAGAGCCGGTGGGCTGAAGCAAAGAAAAGAAGGTAGAGAAAGAATGAGCTGATCAAATTGGGCTCGACCATTGGTAGGAAAAAAAATTAAGTAAGAATTTAAAATATATACATATTGGTATGAGTGTATATACATATAAGTTTAAAATAAAAATGTATTCAAATAGATTTGACACAAGTATGTTAATCGAGTCGGTTGATAGGGCGTGCGGTGTAAGAGACTCAAGTAGCTGTCAAGTTTTAACAGTTTAAATCTAATATAAGTTAATTTATTAAGTAATTAAATTGTGTGTTATTTATAACAATCGTTTATAATATAATAAACATAAATTTGGTCATCGAACTAAAGTACCGTAAATCGTTAAGTATTGACTGGTAACGATCTATAAAGTCAACAGATTCTGAATTGGTTGTTTTATTAATTATAATTAAATAAGTTATGTTAACTACGTTAATCGTAATTATATATTGACGTCTGTTAGTGGAAAAAATAATATAACATTCCACCATAAATTGAATTGACTGAATTGTTTGGACACCCTACTAGAAGAATAAACACCATTCTGCTATTATATCAGTTTGATGTTGAGATATTATACTATCATTTGATAATATTGAATTTTATTCATATGTGTGTTTGTGCAAATTGGGTTAACGACTTGAATGTCGTCTGTTATAATAACTGTTAAATACCATTAGAACTGCTAAGCCGTTTTCTGTAAAGTAACTCAGAATTGAACGCAAGTTTTAATTGGGTATAAAATGCTTTAAGAGCAATTAAATGGATTACTTTAAATTAAATATATTATTAATTAATTTAAAAAGGAAAGATTAATTGTAATCAGTTAAATCAGTTTGTTTGATGTAAATCAACAGTTTAAATAAGAACTGATTTATTAAATTAATTTAATAGAAGAAGTTTTAAATGAATGGTTGCTCAAAGATATGATAACATTTTAATTTAACGAATTGGGTAGAATAATTATGCAGTTAAATAGAGGAGTTAAAATTGAATAAGTTATCCATCAAAAAAAAATTATTCAATCATCAAAGGGGAAAGGAAGTGAAGTCGGTTAAATTCCATGGTTTTAAATATTTATGTTAATCAAGTCAACTTGATGAATATTTTCAAACAACAACGTTGTTTTGAAATGATTTAAGATTTGAAAATCAAATTGGATTTACAAATTCTGGCTTGTCGAATATTTTGGATATCAAACTCCTATGAATCTTAACGATAAGAATTATTTCGACTCAAGGTCTGAGAGGTAATTAAAATACCTCAACTTGATCGATTTCACTATTATCCGATAGATCGTATTAGGTCGTGTTCAGAATGAGTGCTAGAGTCGAATAATGTTTGCAATCATGAAATGAGTATTCGAAAGTGGGATTATCACATATGGTTGATAATAAGAGTTTTGTTAATAATTATGTTTTCAAATGAACATATAAATAAAATTAATAATATTTAAATATTCAAAAATTATTTAAATAAGGCTTAGCAGGTCCAATGGGAATAAATCTATTCATTTTATTTTATTTTATATTTGATAGGTAAACACCGATTATCAAATCTGGACCTTTTCATTATCTTTTTCGAAGAGATCAGAATCTGATTTCCACTTCGATTTGACATATACGTTACGAAGTCAAAGATTTTATTGAAGACCATTAAAGACGAAGTACTGCAAGAGTTGTTCTGTTTACGGGATAGTACCTTCGGTTTGTCCAATCCCAGGACAACTTGTATGGACGAATGTCTGACAAAGTATACCTAACCAATCACGTACGTTGATCTCTTCAAACGTATTTATGTTGGTGGCAGAGGAATTCGTTTCTCTTGCTTTATACCCATAATATATTTTGGGTAAGTCAATTAGTGGTTGGTGGTATTGATGATGTGGCATTCAAAGAAATGATTTGTCAAAGGTAAGTTCAGCCTCAAGCCTCACAACCGGAAAATGACAAAAATCGGGCAGGCAGCATGGCTATGTGGGTCGCTCCCATTAGGGTGTATTGTCACCATCTAGATAATATTCATTTTGTTACTTCTTTTCATTTCTGTATCTCCCGGGAAACGGTAGCTGCGCAGCCGTAAGGTGATAATATATTTGATACACTCAAGAGAAATGAGTGGTCGGTCATGTGTGGGCCGGATTGGAAGACGTTCTTGTTGAACCCAGTGTATTCCTCTCTAGAGATACACCATCGGAAGGTGGTTCCATACCTTGTCATAATTGGAAACCATTATCTAATAAGCACTCGCGGTTTTGATTGTATACTACATATGTGGAGCGTGATATTTATTTGTATTTAGACACTATTATTTATTTGTATTTAGACACTATTATAATACAGATAAGATATTGTTTTCAAATTGTTTTTGGTTATCGTAAGGTAAAAGCCATACATGTTTATGTGTCGATTGGTCTTACGATTATCTTTTATTTCAAAACATTTTTGAAAGTTAAACAAGTGTTTGGATTCTCAAAAGAGAAAAACCCGTTCCGTTTTTACGGCGTGGTCTTATGAGATATCCATTATTTAAATCATGCTGTTTAAAAATCGTTTACTCACACCAGTCCAATGACTGACCCAGAGTTTATTTTTCTTGTTTTCCCTAAACTCTTGGGTGCCCAAATTTGTACGGGCAGTCAAGTAGTTCAGGATTTTACAGATTTCTTTGGAGGAGCTTGGAGCAGGAAGCTTCGACGTTTAGATATTTAGAGTTTATTCCCGCTATATTGTATATGTGATATACTCTGTTGATGTATGTAAATCCAAATCCAATTTGTATTTCAAAGGTGATTTTATATATTATATTTTATTCCGCTGCGATGTGAGATTCTATGGTGTTGTTCAGTTCGATATTCTTTCTATTTTCTTCTATTCTAAATTTCTTTCTTTCTATTTGTCACCCTCTAACTTCTTTCTATTAATGATTCGTATTTTTGTGCAATTTGGGTTGGACGTGAGTTGTATTCAGTCAATCCAAATGGTACAGATTTGCGGGTCGTTACAGTTGGTATCAGGGCCAGGTTGAGTAGTAACCTTGGCTCTGTGGTGTGACTCGATAGAGATAGGGTTAGTAATACCCTAGATTGATTTTGAGTGTATATATATATATATATATATATATGAGCGCATATTTGTTATTTGATATAAAAATAGTTCTATATTATGTTGGTTAAAATATTGAGTGGTATAAAAATTTCAAATCGACGCGTTTAGCTGACGAGGTCGATAGGGATTTCTAAACACTTGGATAGAGTAAATCAACACGGTATTGTTTTTAAAGCTGGGTGAATGAAATAATTTTTCACCGAACCTATATTTTGGTTATAAAAGAATAATTTTCTACAATTATTATATATATATATTGATGTGTTGATTGTTAATCCAACTTGAAATAAGCTATATACATAACCAAATTAAATTTGGATAAGAAAGAGATATACAAATAAGACAAACTAGATAATATGTTGAGTAAAGCAAAATGATTCGGGAAAATTCAAAGGTTTTGAATTTAAGTGAAATCAAGATATATGATTGGTTTTGTAATAACCCGGAAATCCGAGCCAATTTAAAATTTTTATTTTGGCAATTTTAGCGAATTTTGAGTATTTAAAATGAATTATTTTAAATAATTGCGACAAGAAATTTATTTTGAATAGAATTAGAACATATATATTTATTTGAATCGTCGTTGGAATATAATATTTATTTTTATTTATAGAAGGAATTGAAAATGGCGCAGTAGTTTGAAAATTCGATTTCAAATTTCAATTGAATGTACATGATTCAAAATAAACCGGTTTTTAGCGAAATCAAAAATATTTGAATCTATTTGAAAATATCTTTCCAACGAATCCGAAAAATCAAAATTTCATAACAGAAATCAAAATTTACGTCTAGTTGAAAATTCAGAATAGTCGCTATGGAATTTTGGCCCTTAAAAATGGAAATTTTGCAAACGACCTCGGTTTTCTATGAAACCACTTTTGTTGGATCCGGGATGTCTAGTTATTGCTAGATTCCAAAATTCGTAATTTTATGAATCAATATGTGAGTGTGGCGAATGAAAACATGTTTTAATAGTTTTAGTCAATTTCGATCGACTAGAAAATGGTCATTTTTCAAATGATCTCAGAATTTGACGAAATTAGCTTTGTTAGGACCATACCGTCAATACGAAGCTAGAAAATATTTTTCTGGAATTTTCAGAGTCCGTATGTGGCCTCGGTAAATTGAAATGTGCGTTCAAATTCAATATATAGATTTATATTTTGATTTTGAAGGAAATTGATCGAAACAATCGAATCATCCTACGACACATATCCCATTGGGTTCGGAATGGGGGTAATTAGTTATAGGCGACATTCGGTGGACTCGATTTGGAGTTCGAATGAAAAGTCAACTTTTATGGAGAAAATTATATATTAAATTATTATATATATATATATTTATTTAAAACCCCCTTGCTTTCTCTTCCCTTTACCCTGTTCAGATTTGGAAGTGAAATGAAAAAAAAGAAAAAAAGAGGGGGCACGAACAAAGGTACCCCCGACGCCCTAGCCTCCAAGCCGACGCCATCGTCGCGTCGGGCCCCCTTCTCTCGCCCCTCCAGTCGCTTCTCCTCCACCCTTCCTCGATGTGAAAGCCCCAAACCCGAGAAGCCCATCGCCGTGGACCTCCCCCAGCGCCAGCGCCGTGCCCCGCGCCAAACCCTCCCCCCCAACTTTCGACCACCGCCGACAACAGCGTGGGCCCCCTCCCCTTCCTCCTTCGAGCGCAAAAACCCCCTTTTCTCCAATAAATGTGAGTTTTCTTATTATTTTTATTCATTTATTTATTTACAATTGTTTTAATTTCAGATCTTATGTAAATAAAATTGTTTTAGACTTCGAATTTTTTTTATATCATATAACTTTTTATAAGGATTGATTTTTATTTAAACAAAGTTTTGATTTTCATGTAAGCAGAGCTCTGACTTTTAGTTAGCAAAGTAAAAAGGATTAGATTTTTTTGTTTTTGTAAAAAAAATGGAAGAAAGATTAGATTGTTAGAAGCAAAAAGATTAGTTTTTTATCAATAAAAATATTAGATTTTTATCAATAAGAAGATTAGATTTTTATTTATAAAAAGATTAGATTTTTATTTATAAAAAGATTAGATCTTTAATTTAGAAAAGGTGAGATTTTTGTATATGAAGTAGCGTATTAAAAATATAATCTTTATCATCTAGAGGTCGAAATAGATATGATTTTTATTGTTAGATTAGCAAAGTAAAAATATGACTTTTACAATGAAAAGATCGATATAAAAATACGATTTTTATTATACGAATGGCATGTTAAAAATATGATTTTTATAGTATCATAGCGGAGTAAAAATATAATTTTTAGCTAGGAAAAAATTAGATTTTAATATATGTTATAGCGAAATAAAAACTCGATTTTTATATGAGTAGTGGATTGAAAATAGAATTTTTTATATAATGTAGAATATAAAAATATATTTTTTGTATGTAGCAAAATAAAAATCTGATTTTTATTATATACATAGTGAGATAAAAATGTGATTTTTTATATGAACAAAGTGAAATAGAATGCGGTGGAACCTACGGTAATCAAAACAAATCCAAATCTGAACCGTTCAGAAATAGAGAATGGCGGAGTGGATCCCTAAGGTGAGAACTCCTCACTTTTATTTTGTTTTCTAGTTGAAATATATACTAGGATGCAGACAGTGCTTAGCAGCACCCGACACCCGTTGTCCACAGACCATGGACGACTTGTTTGTTTGTTGTTTGTGGTGTGAATATTGATTGTGTGATGTGGAATGGAATAAATTATTTTATGGTTAAAAATATAATTTTTAACGTGTATATAAAATAAATATTTATAAACAAATCAGACGATTTGTTTATGTACACACATTTGACTAATATGGATTGGGACGATAAATTTTACACATCGCCCAACTACACAAATAAAACCTGTATTTGATTGTTTGAAAATGAAACACCCCACCTCCGTTAGGGTCACTCTCAAAGGGAATTCCCTAATTTTGGTGGAGGTTTATAAGTATAAGTCACAGATATACAAGACAGATATAAGAACACATATTTGTAAACAGCGGAAAATCAACTACTTTTATTTCATGAAAGCAAATACGTGCTACAACAACATCACCATAATTATCTTACATCTTTTCCAAAACATAACATAACACTTTCATAATCTGTCTTGATTACATTATTTAAAGAAGCATAAATAAAACATAGATAAACTGCAAAAGCCCCATAGAGTTTGTCCAAAGCCATAGTTTCAAACGAAAAGGTCCAAGCAATACATTTCTCTTCTTCAAGCTGGATGTTAAGGCTGGTCAAGCTGCAGTGTTCCCTCCCTGTGGACCTGGGGGGCGGGAAACGGAAGAAAAGAAGACGAAAGAAAAGTAGAGTCAGACATAAAGCCTGAGTAAGTCTAGTACTATTCTGTCTATGAATAAAGAACTGGGTATGATAAGTATAACCAAGAAGTGGGAAAGCACTATAAACTTGGTTAAGTTGTCTAGGGTCGAATATACTATCGTACCCCATGTTAATCTCTGATCCCATATAAACTAGTTCCCAACTGGCACCCCGTAATCAGGGTGAAGTGATCCATTTCATAATGATCGGCTCCTACTCGCGTAGTTACATGTGTCTTACGACCCCCCGATGTTGTAGTTACCTATGCTGGTCCCACCATGGGGTGTATCAAGTCCCATGGCGGCGGCCCGACACAACCTTAGAATGCACAGGTATGCTACTGGTGCCCAATGCCTTATTTTTCTGCGCCGGGGTGTGTGCACGCCCGCACCCCGTTAGAACCTACACTGCTACACCACCGCCGTCGATTTGACCTCTTACAATCAGCCCAGTAATCGTGCCCCACCCTGCCTAGTTTCAGGGTATCCTGATACACCTTTTAGGGTTACTGCTGAAAAGGGTCCCCCGTTACTAGGTTTTCTATCTCTAGCCAACATGCTAAGTTGGTTAAGTGTTTTCTAACCTAACCCCCACCATTCCGTTTAGTTTAGCATGTTCCATTTTGGTTAAGTCTTTAGTTCACTTAATCCTAACAATCCTGACTCAGCCTTAATTGTCTTATTAAGGCCCTGACCTCTCACATTAGACAGGTATTGTTGTGGCTGCCTGTTGCCGGTTGGTTCCGGGCAGTCTTACGCCACAACTCAGTCTAACCTCGGGTCCTTGCTGGGCTCCATGTTTAACCTCCCACATTGGATAGGTATTGTTGTGACTACTGGACAGCCGGGCGGTTCCGGGCAGGTTTACATCACAACTCAATCCAACCTCGGGTTAAACACATCGTATGTTCTACATTTACATATTTTGTCATTCCTCTTTATTTCTTATATGTAAATATTTGCGGCCCATTATTAAGTTAATGGTGTAGAGGTTACACCAACCATGGGCCCAACCCATGCTTGAATTTGGGCCCTTCTATTTTATATTTTCATTCATTAATTAATTTTAACCCAACGTTGTTTTCCCCCGCTTTACACGTCCGTTTATATATATATTGGGCTTAGCCTTTTAAAGCCCAATTTAGCCATGCGAAAAGGGGAGGCTTATGGCGTGATTACATACACAAAGAGGGGAAGGTGAGCGTATGAACTTGCAATACGACGTTGGAAATACAAAATAGAAATTGGTGTACTTGCATAGTGGTAACATAGGTGACATGAATCAAAGCATGTGAACTTGCATAGGTTTAACTACAACATGAACCTATATTCTTATTTAGGCATAATGTCAAACATAAGCATGTCATAAATATTTCTAGCATAAGCATAGCATAATGTCAAACATAAGCATGGCATAAATACTTTTAGCATAAACATGACATAATATCAAACATAAGCATGGCATAAGTAAAGTTAAATTTGTCCATGGCATAAACATAAACAAGTCATGTTCATAAGGTTTCTACATGTTTACAAAGGGGATACTTTGTTACTAACACAAAATCACATAACGATAGTATAAATATACTTATGCATAAATATTCCTAATCATGGTGTTTGCTTTAACTTGCAAAAAGGGATTTTTAAGTCTAACCTAGCCATGTCTCACATATGTCATCATATAATTCTTTTAAACAAGATAGACTTAATCATAGATTTCAATTATGCCAAATATCATTCATAGCCTAGCCATATTCATAAGTTTGCAAAAACATGACTTAATACATGGATTATGGTGTCAAAATTCCAACATAGTTTCATATGAGCTATAACAACCAAACTTGTTTCAATTACTTGCAAAATGATTTATGCACAAAAATATACATCATAGTGACATAATAACAAAGCCCCAAACTTGCATGGATGTCAATCAACTACATACATGTAGCCTCAACATAGATTATATAATTTGCGCAATATTCCAAACGTATACTTGCATAGAACTACCGCATGTAGTTCTTTATAATCGAATAACATAATTTTGCACAAATATGAATTACTTTATTATCCCAATTCAAGCATACAAATCAATACAGTTGTTTATTCATACCAAAGTAATACTCTACTTACAATGGTTGCGGCGAATTCTCTAATTAAGAGATATGATTCCTTTGTTGAATTGATTGGCCTTAGGTTGCTTGAATTGCTTTAGGCTTTAGAACTTTCTTCCTAATTCTCTCTCTAGTTGGCGGCTACTCTTTGTCGTTCCTCAGCAACATGGCGGCTATGTTCTTAATTTGAATGAATAGATTAGGGTTTAGTCTAGGGTTGTTTATATAGAGGTTAGGAATTGATTAGGACCATTGATGTTGCTAGGTTAGATCGTAGCCATTCATTAGATAGAGAGACCAATCAAAACTTGCCACCTAGCCCTAATGACAAAGCAGACCACAGAAATTCGACCAAACACAGACCTGGCCAGCCAGGTTGACTGGGCTCGACCAGGTCGATACCCCTGTCGACAGGGCTGTCGACAGCCCTGTCGACATGGGTAGCCCAGGTCGACAGCCCAGTCGACCTGGGTGGCCTAGGCGGGTGTTTATCCGCCCTGGCCCACTGGGCCCGATTTTATTCTGTTTGAATTTTAAATTTAATTCAAAACTTCCGAAGGCCATATCTTCTTCATACGGACTCCGTTTTTCGAAAACTCGGACTCTATTTCGCGTATTTTTCCGAGACGAACGCAATGGCGTAGCCCGTTTCCCTTAGTTCTTTGATTTCAGATTAATTATACTTTAATTTGTTAATTTCACAGTTATAGAATTTTCGGGGTGTTACATTCTCCCCCACTTAAAAGGATTTCGTCCCCGAAATCTTCAAGTTAGGAGGAATGTATATCCTAACATCCAATCATCCATCTACTCATTCATCAAACACGAGCATCCATTGTCCTTAAAAGATTTCTAATGCTTCATGATCATATGCGAAGTGTGTGTGTACATGAACTTATCTAATGCAAAATCAGGCGGTCTACTGATTCAGTTGACCTCCTTAATGCGAATTATGTAAGTGCCATGAATCCATTATGTATGCAAATTTTCCTATTCTTGATTCTACATGAGTGCACAACCATTCAATACAAATGCACCATCCACATGACAACACATTAAAGTTCAACCATATACGAATACAAACATATATGCATATGCAATATGAAGTGACTGAGCCGATCTAAAACCTAGATTGTGTGTGTATATGCAGCCACGAGCAACCACTAGCAATCACTTGCAACCACTTGCAACCATCATCCATAACATGTTTCAACTACATGTTTCCATCCAAAAAGATTCTATCTAAAAGATACGGTCGAGGAAATATACCTAAAAAGATAGATAAAAGTGCAACTTAAGGAGAAGGAAAGATCAAGGATGTACCCTCGAACAGAAAAGGGTAGGCTGTACGGATTCTAGCTTCAGTTTCCCAAGTCGCGTCTTCCTCGGCGTTGCTCCACTGAACTTTGACGAGCTTGACTTCGCGGTTGCGTAGCTTCTTCACTTCCGTTCCCAAGATGCGGGTTGGAACTTTTCTTATGGTTGCTTCGCGTTCCACTTCGGCCTCTTCGAGTATATTTGGCTCTACCACTTCAGCAGACTCATGTAGACATTTTCGAAGATGTGAAACGTGAAAAACGTTGTGGACTCCAGCCAACTTCTCGGGTAGCTCTAATCTATAGGCCATTTTCCCAATTTTCTCGATGATAGGGAATGGCCCTACGAACCTTGGTGCTAGCTTTCCTGTGGTTCCAAAGCGAACAACGTTCCTTAGCGGTGATACCTTGAGAAAAACTCTGTCTCCAACTTCAAATTCAAGGTCGGTCCTCCTCTTGTCGGCATAGGACTTTTGTCTGTCTTGGGCCGTCTTCATCCTTCTTCGTATTAAGTCCACTTTCTATGAAGTATCTCGGATCATATCTGGTCCAAGTATGAGCTTATCCGTGGATTCCCACCAACAAGTGGGCGATCGGCACGGTCTTCCATATAAAGCTTCGAAGGGCTCCATTCCAATGGTTGCTTGATAGCTGTTGTTGTAGGCAAATTCCACCAAAGGAAGGTGGTCTTCCCATGTCCCTCCGAAGTCAAGGACGCATAGCCTTAAAAGGTCTTCCAAAACTCTATTCACTCTCTCTGTTTGGCCGTCGGTTTGGGGATGATAGGCTGTACTCAAGCATAACTGCGTTCCTACTGCTTCTTGCAGACTCCGCCAAAACTCACTAGTGAAGATGGGGTCTCGGTCACTAACAATGCTAGATGGTATTCCATGGAGTCGAACGATTTCCTTAAGGTAAAGTGATGCTAGGGATGAGGCAGTTCTTTTACTTTTGACAGGTAAAAAGTGGGCGCTTTTAGTAAGCCTATCCACTATTACCCAAATACTAGTGTTGCCTCTCCTAGACCTAGGCAGCCCATCGATGAAGTCCATTGAGATGCTATCCCACTTCCACTGCGGGACCTCCAGAGGATGTAGCAGTCCGCCAGGCTTTTTCTGTTCTGCCTTAACTCGTTGGCACACCATACACTTAGAAACGAACTCTGCCACGTCCTTCTTCATGCCGTTCCAGAAGAAAGTCCTTTTTATGTCTTTGTACATTTTATCTCCGCCTGGGTGTATCGTCTTCTTGGAGTGATGTGCTTCCTCGAGAACCTTCTTTACTAATTCTTTTGTCTGTGGGACGCATAGTCTTCCGTCTCGCCTTAGCAAACCCCTATCGTCGATGGAGTATCGGTTGAGGTGACTTGAAGTCTTACCCCTAATTAGCCTATCAATTTTTTCCATAAGCTGAGGGTCTTCGCGTTGTGTTGTCCCTACTGAATCCACTAAAGTTGGGCGCACTTCGAGAGATGCTAGCAAGCCTGGTACGAAATCGGAGGAAGGCCTAAAGTCGAAGCTGGCTATAAACTCTAGGCTTTGTCTTTCAACAAACAACGGGCTTAGAGTCAATTTCTTTCAGCTCAACGCGTCTGCCACTACGTTGCCTTTGCCCGGAGTGTAGGAGATTTCGAAATCGTACGAGGCAAGAAACTCCATCCACCTTTGTTGCCTCAAGTTAAGATCCTTCTGCGAGAAAAGACATTTCAACGATTTATGGTCTGTGTAAAGTTCGAACTTCTCACCTAGGAGATAGTGTCGCCAAGACTTGAGTGCAAAGACGATGGCGGCTAACTCAAGATCGTGGGTTGGGTAGTTTTTTTCGTGCACCTTCAAATGTCTCCCGCCATAAGCTACTACCCTTCCTTCTTGCATTAAGACGGCGCCTAGCCCTGTCCCACATGCATCCGTATAAACAGTGAACATCTTGCTCCCATCCGGCAGCGTCAAAACTGGGGCTGTTGTGAGAGCCCTTTTCAGTCGTTGGAAAGCAAACTCGCAATCCAAATCCCAATTAAACACTAGATTCTTCTTAGTCAATTTCGTGAGCGGAGCTGAGATTTTCGCAAAATCCCTTATAAATTTTCGATAGAAACCCGCTAGTCCTAGAAAGCTTCGGACCTCAGTTGCATTCCTTGGTGTCTTCCAATCCTGTACCGCCACTACCTTAGCAGGATCCACTGCTAACCCTTGTTTGGATACTATGTGCCCAAGGAACCTCACCTCTTCTCTCCAAAAGTGGCATTTGGAGAATTTGGCTTTTAGTTGATGGACTCGCAAAGTTTCCATGATTGCCCTTAAGTGCTGAGCATGTTCCTCTTCACTCTTTGAGAAGATAAGGATATCATCTACGAAGACCACTACGAATTTGTTGAGGAAATCTCTAAATACCCTACTCATTAGGTCCACGAAGTAAGCAGGTGCATTTGTCAAACCGAAAGGCATGACAAGCCATTCAAAGAAGCCGTCTGGGGTTCTGAACGCCGTTTTATCGATGCTATCTTCAGCCACCCTTAGCTGATGAAAACCGGTTGCTAAATCGAGCTGGGAGAAAACAGACGCTCCTACAAGCTGGTCAAATAAATCGTCAATTCTAGGGAGAGGGTGCCTATTCTTTTTCGTTAGCTTGTTGAGCTCCCTATAGTCAACACATAGACGGAGTGAACCATCCGCCTTCGTAGCGAACACCACTGGAGCGCCCCATTCCGAAATGCTTCTCCTAATGAACCCCTTTTCTAGAAGCTCTTTAATCTGTTTACTGAGCTCTTTCCTTTCCCGTGGAGCCATGTGTCTAACGGGTAACGCAACGGGCTTTGCATTATCTACAAGATATATGCGGAAGTCTATTTCCCGCTTCGGAGGCAAGCCCTTCACCTCTTCGAAGACATCCGGATATTCCCGGACCACTCTAACTGATTGCAAATTTTCAACAGAGGCATCTAGCGATTCAAGATAACTAAGCATAACCGCATACGAGGGATTACAAGAACTTTCCAAAGTATTACCGAGCTGGGTTAGGAGCCTAACAACCCTTTTCTCACAATCAAGGATGGCCCCATTACTGGATAGCCAATCCATACCCAAAATCAAACCATAACCCGAAAAGCCCAAAACAAAGGCACTACATTGAAATTCTACACTTAGAATAGAAATTTTCAATCCCAAACAGATCATAGACAAATGAGCTGGGCCCCCAATTGGGTTTGAAACAATTAAGGGGTCCTCTACTATACTAGTTTTTAGGTGCAGAGATTCTACTAAAGCAGACGAGATAAAGGAGTGTGATGCGCCAGAATCAAATAAAGTGCGAACGGGGTGATCATAAAGATAAACTACGCTTTCTACAGAAGTATTTATACCTCGCTGTTGCAGAGGTGGTGCTTCCAACACATGGACCTGTGCCCCTGGGGTGGATCCAACCCTCTGCCCCTATCCTCGTTTCTTTGGGCAGTCCTTAGCCCTGTGGCCTGTCTCACCGCAAGAAAAGCACCCACCATTCTCCTTGGCCTTCTTTTTCCGGCAGTCCTTTACTAAGTGCCCCACTTTGCCATAGAAATTGCACTTCCTCTTCTCTTTGTTGCCTTTCCCGCCCTTCTTAAAGTCTGTCTTCTTAGGCTGCAAACCCTCTTTCTTCCCTTGAGAGCTTTCTGCCTTTGTCTCCTTCTTGCCCTTATCCTCTTCATTCAGCAATGCCATTTGCACCAATCTTTCATACGTGGCTCCCATAGGTATATGGGTCATGGCCAAACTGTGTAATGGCTCATTCAACCCTTTGACGAAACGGAGAGCCTTCTTGTGCGGGGTGTTGACTAGGTCAAGCCCAAACCTAGCCAGCTCATCGAACTGATTCACATACTCTCTGACTGTCTTGTCCCCTTGCTTAAGAAATAAGAATTTTTCCAACTGCAAACTTCTTTCCGCATCTGAGAGAAATTTAGTCTCAAACCTTGCCCTAAAGTCCTCCCATGTCTCCACTGGTCTTTCAGCGTTAGTGACTTCCCACTAGTAGGAAGCCTCGCCCTTCAATAGCCACACCGCCAATTGTACTTTTTGTCTATCTTCTACCTCAAAGATGATGAATAGGTCCTCAGTTTCTTTCAGCCAATTTCTAGCTGCCACGAAGGACTCAGTTCCATGGAAATCCCTTCCTCCCATAGCTTTAAAATCTTTACATATCTTAGCAAACGTGTTTCCCCGAGGAGGAGGTGGAGGAAAAGGTGCCGCTGCAGCTGGATGATTTCCGGCAGTTGGGGGAGGAGGAATGGTAGGACCTGGCTGAGTGGCTCTTGCTTCTAAGAACCGTCTAAACCAACCAGGTATTGGCACCCCTTCCGGCAAGTTAAGATCTTCGGACATGCTGAAACAAAAAGGATAGATTCAAAACGAAGGATAAGAGATAGTACCTATGGCTTTGGGGAGTGGACTATGCCTTTTTAAAATAAGATAATATTTTTCTTTTAAAAATGCTTCTTTAAATTTCCTTTTTGAAAATAATTTTTCAAAACTTTTTATCTTATCTGGTAAACCTATGCTCTGATACCAAGTGAAACACCCCACCTCCGTTAGGGTCACTCTCAAAGGGAATGCCCTAATTTTGGTGGAGGTTTATAAGTATAAGTCACAGATATACAAGACAGATATAAGAACACATATTTGTAAACAGCGGAAAATCAACAACTTTTATTTCATGAAAGCAAATACGTGCTACAACAACATCACCATAATTGTCTTACATCTTTTCCAAAACATAACATAACACTTTCATAATCTGTCTTGATTACATTATTTAAAGAAGCATAAATAAAACATAGATAAACTGCAAAAGCCCCATAGAGTTTGTCCAAAGCCATAGTTTCAAACGAAAAGGTCCAAGTAATACATTTCTCTTCTTCAAGCTGGATGTTAAGGCTGGTCAAGCTGCAGTGTTCCCTCCCTGTGGACCTGGGGGGCGGGAAACGGAAGAAAAGAAGACGAAAGAAAAGTAGAGTCAGACATAAAGCCTGAGTAAGTCTAGTACTATTCTGTCTATGAATAAAGAACTGGGTATGATAAGTATAAACAAGAAGTGGGAAAGCACTATAAACTTGGTTAAGTTGTCTAGGGTCGAATATACTATCGTACCCCATGTTAATCTCTGATCCCATATAAACTAGTTCCCAACTGGCACCCCGTAATCAGGGTGAAGTGATCCATTTCATAATGATCGGCTCCTACTCGCATAGTTACATGTGTCTTACGACCCCCCGATGTTGTAGTTACCTATGCTGGTCCCACCATGGGGTGTATCAAGTCCCATGGCGGCGGCCCGACACAACCTTAGAATGCATAGGTATGCTACTGGTGCCCAGTGCCTTATTTTTCTGCGCCGGGGTGTGTGCACGCCCGCACCCCGTTAGAACCTACACTGCTACACCACCGCCGTCGATTTGACCTCTTACAATCAGCCCAGTAATCGTGCCCCACCCTGCCTAGTTTCAGGGTATCCTGATACACCTTCTAGGGTTACTGCTGAAAAGGGTCCCCCGTTACTAGGTTTTCTATCTCTAGCCAACATGCTAAGTTGGTTAAGTGTTTTCTAACCTAACCCCCACCAGTCCGTTTAATTTAGCATGTTCTATTTTGATTAAGTCTTTAGTTCACTTAATCCTAACAATCCTGACTCAGCCTTAATTGTCTTATTAAGGCCCTGACCTCTCACATTAGACAGGTATTGTTGTGGCTGCCTGTTGCCGGTTGGTTCCGGGCAGTCTTACGCCACAACTCAGTCTAACCTCGGGTCCTTATCGGGCTCCATGTTTAACCTCCCACATTGGATAGGTATTGTTGTGACTACTGGACAGCCGGGCGGTTCCGGGCAGGTTTACATCACAACTCAATCCAACCTCGGGTTAAACACATCGTATGTTCTACATTTACATATTTTTGTCTTTCTTCTTTATTTTCTTATATGTAAATATTTGCGGCCCATTATTAAGCTAATGGTGTAAAGGTTACACCAATCATGGGCCCAACCCATACCTGAATTTGGGCCCTTCTATTTTATATTTTCATTCATTAGTAATTTTAACCCAACGTTATTTTCCCCCGTTTAACACGTCCGTTTATTATATATATGTTGGGCTTAGCCTTTTTAAGCCCAACTTAGCCATGCGAAAAGGGGAGGCTTAAAGCGAGATTACATGCACAAAAAAGGGGAAGGTGAGCGCATGAACTTGCAATATGACGTTGGAAATACAAAATAGAAACTGGTGTACTTGCATAGTGGTAACATATACTTTGGTCATAAAGCATAAGTGACATGAATCAAACCATGTAAACTTGTAGTTAAGTTAAGAACATCACTATCGACACATAGGCTTTAACTACAACATAAACCTATATTTTTATTCAGGCATAATGTCAAACATAAGCAAAGCATGTTCATAAGACTACTACATGTTTACAAAGGTGTCTACTTTTGTGACTAATACAAAAGTATAGTTAAATTTGTTCACATAACCATGGCATAAATATTTCTAACATGAAATCATGATTTTTACTTTAGTCATGCAAACTTGCAAAAAGGGATTTTTGAATCTAACCTAGCTATGTACCACATATGTCATCATATAATTCTTGTAAACAATATAATCATGCAACATATCAATCATAGCCTAGTCATATTCATAAGTTTGCAAATAGGTTTTTCCAGTACAAAAGCATGGCTTAATACATGATGCCAAATTTTCAACATAATTCCAAACTTATTCCAATTACTTCAAAAATGATGTTTGTATAAAAATACACATTATGATGGCATAATAGCAAAGCCCCAAACTTGCATGAATTTCAATCAACTACATACATGTAGCTTCAACATGGATTACATAATTTGCGAATATTCCAAACGTATACTTGCATAGAACTACCGCATGTAGTTCTTTATAATGAATAACATAATTCAAGAATATCCAAACGTATACAATATTTCAAATTAATAATAATCATAGTAACGCACAAACTATGAATTATTTATCACCACAATCAAGTATACAAACCAACACAGTTATTTGTTCATACCAAAGTAATACACTACTTACAATGGTGAGGCGAATTCTCAAATTTAGGGATAAGAAGATGCGGTTTGATTTGATTGAGTTGCTTTATGCCTTAGAATTTGCCTCCTAATCCTCTCTCCAATTTGGTGGCTACCCCTAGTCGTTCCTCAGCAACATGGCGGCTTTGTTCTTATTTTTGAATGAATAGATTAGGGTTAGTCTAGGGTTGTTTTTATAGAGGTAATGAACTGATTAGGACCGTTGATGTTGCTTGGTTAGATCGTAGCCTTTCATCCTAAGGAGAGACCAATTAGAGCCTGCCACCTAGCCCTAATGACAAAGCAGACTACAGAAAATCGACCAACATAAAATAGGCCAGCCAGGTTGGACTGGGTTCGACCTGGCTCTGGACCAGGTCGACATGCCTGTCGACAGCCCTGTCGACCTGGTTAGACCAGGTCGACAGCCCAGTCGACCTGGGTGCGTTAGGCGGTGTTTTTCCGCCCTGGCCCATTGGGCCCCATTTTGGAATTTTAAACTGTTTGAATTTTAAACTTAATTTAGAAACTTCCGAAGGCCATATCTTCTTCATACGGACTCCGTTTTTCGAAAACTCGGACTCTATTTCGCGTAATTTTCCGAGACGAACGCAATGGCGTATCCCGTTTCCCTTAGTTCTTTGATTTCAAATTAATTATACTTTAATTTGTGAATTTCACAGTTATAGAATTCGCGGGGTGTTACAGAAAACCTCACACGGGTGTTGGGATGAAATTGGCCTTACACTAGTCCCAATAATTAGTTGTATGTCGATCGATTGATTGACAGGCTGTTATAAGCATTAAATATTTATATTTGATGCTTATGAAGTGTAGAATGCACTTTGGGTGATAGTTGACTGTGTTTGATTGTTGTTGTGTACGTGTGTGTATGAAATCCATATAAATCACATTGTATGGTAATTGACTGTGTCTGATTCCAGTTCAAAAAGAATGAATATTTTAAAATAACGATTATTTTAAAATAACTAATATTTTTCAAATAATATTCAGAAAAGAATCAAAATTTGGTTTTGATGTCCGATTTGGGATGGACGACAGCCGTGTCGATTAGATTCACGCCATTTGAACGTGAACGATATTTATATCGATTTTATTCATTTTTATAATGAATATCGAGAAGGAATTGATTTCAAAATCTAATGTTTTGAAAATATTATCATTTATATATCGGTGATATAGAATATTCAGTTTTGATCTGAAATTGAATATGAAGTTGAAATCGTTTTGAAAACGAATTTAAAACGATTTATAAAATATGTTCTAAATGGAAATCGATGAAATATATATAATATATATACAATATAATGGCCTAAATAGAACGCGCCGCGCTGCGGCAGTTCGTGAATTTCGACCACTGACTTCGAACGGATATTACGGGAGATCCGACCGTCGGATTCTCCTAAAACCGTAACCGTTGGGTTTGCATCGAAAAGAGCTTTCTAACGAATATTAGAGATTTGAAATCTAATTGTTGGATTTGGAATTATGTCCAAATCAAATTTGGAAGAGGTCGCTGTGAGTGCAGTTCGATGGCCGTTTATGGAAATCGACAGTACGGGCCATGATAAAATTATCAAAAATAGTAATAATTTGTGTAAAATCATAAGAAATGATTTGGAAAGAATTGGGATGAAAAATTCCATATTTCAAAAGATAAAAATTGATTTTTATCGAAATGAACTAGTTTTGAACTAGAATTATAATCCATTTATTTTTGAAATAAATAAATTGGATTTGAAAAGGTTTTAAAAGCAACCAGAATTTCCAATAATTGAATTAGATTGGATTTGAATTGAAATTGTCTTTGGAATATTTCGATGTTGGATTTCGTGATTATACAGATATTGTTATGGAAATTTGAAAGATATATTTATATCGTTATTTCCAATACGATATTTGGTGGTCGTAGAATTTGATATTGAATATAAGCCGATATATTTTCTATTCAGAGTCTTGTATTTAATATCAAATGGGATTTCGGTTTGTCGTGAATGGTGTCTTCATTAACACTATCCTTAAACCAGTTGAGAAAAAGATTAAATCTTTTTATTTAGATTTAATGAAGTATACTAATTAAATGGTATTTAACTGGAATTGAATTTAATTGATTTTTGGGTTTATCGTGAACGGTGTTTTAAATAACACTTGTTCTTTAACCCGATAATTAATGGAATTTGAATTGGGTTTATCGTGAACTACGTTTTAACGACATTCGTTCTTTAACCCGATTTACAGTGAAATGTGATTTGGAATTTATAAATCTTTTGTTAATATTTAAAGGAGATTTTCCGGAGTAAAGTTTTCTAATTTAATAAAATAAATTGGAATGGAATGGAATTTGATTTGGTAATAATTGATCGACGCTTTCCTATGAATTAGAAAAGTGCGATTTATGAAATAATACTGCAAGCGTACAGATCATATAGTATGCAGGTCGAATCATAGGGAGGTAAATTATATTAAATTAAATTATTTGTATAATTTCTTGGGCGAGTTAGACAAATCTTCGAGGTTGGTTTTGAAAGCAAATGAAATTGAAGCTGCAATTAAACTGTTATTGAATTGAATCAGATCTGAATCTAATCAAATCTGTATTCAATCCAATTGACCTAAGGAAGCAGCAAAAAGAACAGAAATTGAAATTACAGAAATTAAAATAACAAACAGGAAATAAAGTTAGGATTATCGTTGAAACTAATGAAACGATTAATCACTAATGAAAATAAATGTAAAATACAACTAGTACTCTACCAAATCTAATTGTGTAGATGGCACTAGTTGCTAAGAAATAGAAAAATGCATAAAATAAAAAGAAGAAGAAGACTTTATTAATTTTAGGATGACGTTTACAATGAGAATACAAGGGTATTTATAGGATAGATAGACAACCTTAACCCTAATACAATGACAAATGGGTCTCAGGGAATTCACAAAAGAGTTTACAATGAGAATTACAAATGGTCCTCAGTGAAATCTAGTAAATTTGGGCCTTTCCTCTTTTCCTCTTGCTCCTTTGATAATTCTTCATTGATCTGTGATATATATGGACATTCTACTAGTTATTTTCTTGTCCAAAAAGCAACTGGATGTGATATTTTCGTAAGCAAGTCTTCAAATGTAAATATGCATCAATTTGATCTCTATTTTCCATTTTTCTGACTATATCGGCATATCTGTAAAAATGAAAAAACAATACCCAAGTAATATTTATTTATATACAAAAGATAAGGTATAAGAGCATAAAATAAACACATTTCTATGTTAATCAAATACCCCCACACTTATCTTTTAATCGTCCTCGAGTAACAAAAAATGAAAAACTACAATGGATAGGTAACACTTTCGTTGGAAACATGATTGCATTGAGTGTATGCAACAAGTTGTTAAACCTCTAGGTGTCCCTAGTAGGAAGAGTGGTGTCTTGTGAGGGTTTTCAGCGGATACTACCCACAAAATCCAATTGCAGTATGATATGGTTCTAATGTAACTACATGAATGCAGAGGACTTATGCAATTGAAAACAAAAAAAATGAAAACACGACTTGTTTCAGAAAAGTGGCATAACAAATTAAGTTAACAATTTCTAGTCAGTTGATTTTATTTTAGATACCTCAACTTGTCACAAATTTTCAATATAAATCAAGTTTTCAAATGTTATGTTCTAGTTTGGCCGGTTAGTTCGGTTGATAACATAGTGCAGCCATGAAATAAATTCTTAGTTTGCTTATCACAGTTTGTAAAGTGGTATTCTAATTTTCTTGTGTATGGCTAGTCAAATCAATAAGGTCAAGAAGTGTTTAGGCATCATCACTTATTCTCTATCTCTATAAAAATTGAAATTTACGATTAATTACATACACCTAACTTAAAGACCAAGGTTTACCACCCATACACCGCCTTGCGGACTGACGGAGAGTTGGGACAGAGCTTGGCGGATTATGCAGACCGACGCTGACTTTGTCAACAACATGTCGGTAATCCTTAGGTGTCCAATCTCATAAAATGAGAACAAGATATTCCGACGCTGACTTTGTCAACAACATGTCAGATAGAGCTTGGCGGGTTGTGCACACCAAAGCTAGATATACAAGCAATGTTGGATACCCTTGGATTGCTATCATTATTATTATTGAAAATATAAAAACAAGAGAGATTACGCGAAATCAGCTTAACACAACTTAGTTTTAAAGATTCGAAAAACCAATATAAGTATTTTAAGTCCTCCACTTATTTAAACAAAGACTACAATTTAGAATAAGCTTCATGGCCATCACCGAAGAATCTCCCTGCGTACCAGTTACACTATTATCCTTGTAATTCAACTTTTCATTATATTTCTTATTCGATCTAAGTTGAGAGAAAAAATGTAATAACCCGAAAATCTGGGCCAGTTTAAAATTTTTATTTTGGCAATTATAGCGAATTTTGAATATTTAAAATAGATTATTTTAAATAAAATCAACGAGGAATTTATTTTGAATATAAATAGAACGGATATATTATACGCGTCGTCGTTAGAATATAAATATTTATATATAAATTATAAATAGAATTGAAAATGGCGCGGTAGTTCGATAATTCAATTTCAAATTTCAATTGAATGTACCGGGTGCAAAACAATCCGGATTTTAGTGAAACCAAAAATGATAGGATCTAATTGATAATATCTTTCTATCGAATCCGAAGAATCGAGATTTCATAGCGGGAATCAAAAGATATGTCCAATTGAAAATTCTGAATAGTCGCTATGGAATTCAGGCCCTTAAATATGGACATTTTGCAAATGACCTCGGATTTCGACGAAACCACTTTTGTTGGGTCCGTGATGTCAAATTATTGCTACGTTTCAAATTTCATAATTTTTCGAATCAATATGTGAGCGTGGCAAAGGAAAACGCGTTTGACCAGTTTCAGTTGATTTTAATCGACTGGAAATTGGCCATTTTTCCAACGGTCTCAGAATTCGACGAAACCAGCTTTGTTAGGACCGTATCGTCAATACGAAGCTAGAAAATATTTTTCGAGAATTTTTAGAGTTAGTATGTGACCCCGGTAATTTGAAATGTACGTTTAAAATTCAATATAGTGATTTAAATGTAAACTCAAAGGAAACTGATCGAAACAATCAAATCAACCTACAATACATATCCCATTGTGTTCGGAATGGGGGTGAAACGCTATGGACGACAGGCGGTGGGCCTTGTTTCGAGGTCGATAGAAAAAGTTGCTTTATGTGAATAAATAAAAATGTGATTTTTATTTTAAAGACATCGAAATATAAAAATATGTGATTTTTATATATATAGTGACTACGGGCAACGAAGATGACGAAGATGGGATAACGAAGAAGATTTCTATTAAAGAAGTGCCGTGGAGCTAGGATAGCTATAGGTGAGAACTTCTCACCTTTCAATTTCATTTTCTAGTTATATATATATATATATACTAGGATGCAGACGGTGCTTAGTAGCACCCGACACAATCGTCCACAGACCATGGACTTGTTTGTTTGATTGCAAAAATTAGTTAGAGTATTTGATTGAAATTTGATTGCTTGATGAGATGAAATTGATTTGATTGATGTGTGAATGGCGTGGGCCTTCACTAGACCGGGGATAAGGCTAGGCCTCGTCCCGTTTCTAGTATAGTGCCGTTATGCCGCCGAAATTTTCTAAAATATGTTAGAAAAATAAAAATATCATTTTATAAAAAGAATGAACTGAATAGATATTCATATGTCGAAATAAAATATTTTATCGTTAGAAATATAATTTTTAACGTGAATATGAATATAGTGAAAGTGAATAGAATAAATATTCATTTACAAACCGGACGGTTTGTTTATGTACACCTATTTGAAGGACATTGATTGGGTCGATAAATTTCACACATCGCCCAACTGCACGAATAAAATCTGTGTTTGATTGTTTGAAACCCCACACGGGTGTTGGGATGAAATATGAAGTTCACTCATCCTGATTGATTAAATATGTCGATCGATAGATTGACAGGCTGTTATAAGCGTTATATATCTATATTTGATGCTTATACAGTGTAGTGCACTTTGGTTGATGGTTGATTATTTTTCAATGTTGTTATATACATATGTTGTATGAAAATCCATATAATTAATTTTATATGGTGATTGATTGGGCCTCATTCCAATTTAGAAGATAAAGAATATTATAAAGTAAATGTTCATGTGTTGACTGTACTCATCCGTTGAGATTAGTCATGTGTTGAACGAAATATTTTAATAATAAACTTTACATCTTTATAATATAAAGTAAAGGTTCATGTGTTGACTGTACTCATCCGTTGAGATTAGTCATGTGTTGAACGAAATATTTTAATAATAAACTTTACATCTTTATAATATAAAGTAAAGGTTCATGTGTTGACTGTACTCATCCGTTGAGATTAGTCATGTGTTGAACGAAATATTTTAATAATAAACTTTACATCTTTATAATATAAAGTAAAGGTTCATGTGTTGACTGTACTCATCCGTTGAGATTAGTCATGTGTTGAACGAAATAATTTAACAAAAGTAGTCACACGTGGACGGTACTCATTCATTGAGATTAGTCATGTGTTGACGAAAAGAAATATTTGAAAAAGAAATATTTTGAAATAGAATATTTGAAAATAGAAATATATGAAGCCGTGTTAATTAGATTGACGCCATTTTGACGTGAACGATATTTATATCAATTTGATTTCGAAATGAATTGAATATATAACGATTTCAAAATGAATTGAATATATAACGATTTCGAAATGAATTGAATATATAACGATTTCGAAATGAATTGAATATATAACGATTTCGAAATGAATTGAATATATAACGATTTCGAAATGAATTGAATATATAGCGATTTCGAAATGAATTGAATATACAAAGATTTAGAAATGAATTTGAATCGAATAGAAAACCAATTTGAATTGAATCGAATTGAAAACGAATTCAAATTGAATAGAAAGCGAATTGAAACGAATTCAAATTGAATTGAAATTTGAATTAAATAGAAATGAATTTTAAAACGAATTTTTAAAGAAGAATTCAATTTTGCTTTGGATTGAAATAGAAGTTGAAATGGTTCTTGAAATGAATTTAAAACTATTTATATAATTAGTTTTAAATAGAAATCGACGAAATATATATTATATATATAATATAATGGCCTGAATAGAACGCGCCGCGCCGCGGCAGTTCGTAAATTTCGACCATTTATTTCAAACGGACATTACGGGAGATCCGACCGTCGGATTCTCCTAAAACCGGAACCGTTGGGTTCGTATCGAAAAGGGATTTCTAACGAATATCAGAAATTTGAAATCTAACGGTTGGATTTGGAGATACGTCCAAATCAAATTCGAAAAAGGTCGCTGTAAGTGCAGTTCGATGGCCGTTGATGGAAATCGACTGTACGGGCCTTGATAAAATTATTAAAAATAGTAGTAAATTGTGTGAAATCATAAGAAATGATTTGGGAAAGATTGGGGTGAAAAACTCCATATTTGAAAAGATAAAAATGGGTTTTTATCGAAATGAACTAGTTTTGAACTAAATTTAAAACCCAATTATTTTTAAATAAATGAATTAGATTTAAGAAGGGGTTTTAAATAATCGAATTTCTAATATATTTGATTAAATTTGAAATGGGTTTATCGTGAACAGTGTTTTAAATAACACTAGTTCTTTAACCCGATAACAAATAGAATGTGATTTGGGTTTGTCGTGAACTGTGTTTTAAATAACACCTAGTTCTTTAACCCAGTAAAAGGAGTTCTAACGAATCTGCAATTAGATTGAAGTGTGAATTTGTAATCTAAATTATCAAATTTAGAAATGAGCGAGAATGGAGTATCACCAGTTTTGCTCCAAAGCGATAGTTAAATCTTTAATTAGATTTGAACGTGAAATGGTAATTAATTTTACCGATAACACCACGGTGTTAGATATGGAGTATTACCAGTTTTGCTTCATGGGATGGATAGGTTGGGATTGGGAAATAAAATAAATAACTACTTCATTACGGTTCGCTAATCTCGACTAGTTGGAAAAACCATAATTTGGTTTTAAATGACACCCAAAGGAAGATACAGGATAAATTTTAAAGAATTTATCTTGGGTAAAATTAATGGGAACCTTTCCCTAAGAATGTGGAATTTAGAAACTAGCTGTAGGTTGGCTAAGAAGAATGGTTTCCTGGATATTGATCTGATGTTGGTTTCGGCCTTCGGGGTTAATGTTTGGGAAATTGTTCTCTTGCTAATTTGCGGTTAGTGACTAATGAATAAGAATGAGGCGTATGTTGTGTTTGTGTAACATTTGTTTTTAATATACGCGGGTTGTTCGGAAAGTCCGGGTTTACACCCATTCTGAGTAACCGATTCGACGATAAGTCGAAGATGAAGACGGTGGTCGAAGACCGGAAGTCTTCACATCGTTTGGGCAATTACTGACGATCCTGATTGGGCTGTACACCCAAGAGGATGGAAATAGTTGGGGGTCGTCCAGACGTACTTGGAGATGGATGGATATGCGAGGAAAGTGCCTCCGGTTTCGTTCAGACCCAGAACGGACTTGTAAATGGATTGTGTATCTGACACTGGATTTTATTCTGTGTTGATTGATTTCTATTAAATATACATCTGTTTGGCGGCGGAGAATTTATTCTTTTGCTTAACGCCCTTCTCTGAGACGTACGAGCTCAGAGGTTGTATATCGATGGACATCAGTCGCATGGCATGAATTGCCTGTGTGGCACGCTAAGATGCAATGATCAAGGCTTCTGTTGAAAAGCAAAGTCTTGTGGTTGATGATCAAAGCATGGCCTTTGTGGCGTAGCTTTGTGTATAGCGTGAATTCGCGAGCCTCACACCTCGGTATGAGTTAAAAACGGGATACGGACTGCAGGGAGAGCACGACGTTTCTTTCTAGCTTTGGTGGTGTCAGTGACTTACCAGCCCTGACATATATATACTTTTCACCTTTGTGGTTGTTGGATGAGGTGCCTCGATTTTAGGTCTGTAAGGACCGGGAAACGTGTGTTCAGGAATAACTAATCCTCTAATGTAAGTGAGGACCGGCCCTGAAGATCCAGGGGTTACCCAGTGTGCGTAATCCTGAGGCATTGGCTAGAGTGTCTCGAACGCGGAGAGGAGCTTGCCCCTTGCCTCGACTCATGACGGAATCCAATTTCCAATACGTGTATTTCGGCTTTATTTGTAGAGCCTAGTATGGCGACATAGTGGGATGGGGTACTCATGCCGTCTATGATTTATATTTATGATTGAAATGTTTTGACACTATACACATATTATAGTATCAAATGATTTGTTTTAAACGTACCAAGCATGTTTGGCTGTTATAAGGTAAAACCCTATCCTCCGGCTTGCGTTGCATTGTGTGATGGGACCTGGGTCTTATAATGGCTTCATTTTTCGAAAAAGCATTGCGTTGTTTATTCTATGCACTGGTATTCTTGGGAGGAAACCCGTTCTGTGTTATACGGCGTGGTCCCTTGAATTACTCCCTTTTAAAAGTAAAGTTTTAAATAACTGTTTTAGTTCTCACACCAGTCACATGACTGACCTGGAGTTTATTGTTTTAACCTAAACTCTGGGTGCCCTTATTTTCCGCACGGGCAGCTAGTAGTTTTGGTTTTGCAGATTTATATTCACAGGATCCTGGTTTACAGCTGGAATGATATCCGGAAAGCTCTGTATCCGTATATCACCTTCAGTTGTTCTTTGTATTATATTTTCCGCTGCTATGTATTTAAATGTAATTTAAATCTCTAATACTTCTGTGTAATATTTATTCATTTATACTCTGTATATTCTTGTAATCTGATGCATTGTTGTAATATACAATGAAATGTTCTTCTGTTTGTGTTCTGATTTGTCATGTTCTCAACGTTCAGGGGTTTCGAACGGTCTAGATCGGTTTAACGACTGATTCGGATCGAGCGAAATTCTTGGCCGTCACATTTGGTATCAGAGCTTTGGTTTACAGAGCTCGAGAACAAGACACATTAAAACCATACGAAAGAATTCATCAGATATTGGATTAGTAATATCCAATTAGGATGACTCGTTAGAAATGGGATCAGTAGTATCCTAGAACGAGTGTGAAGAGTATATTTTTCAAATGAAAACAATTTTGTTTTGAAAATTTAAACCATTTTATACGTATTTGAATATTTATTTATTTTGAATATGGGCAATCCAATATATAAAGATTTCGCGTATACGCGTCATGAACGTATATTCGAAGTTTTAATATACTGGATAGATATAGAATCACATTCTAGATATCCGGGGATGATTCTGATGATGCTGCATCATCATCAGTATTCATGTTCGTGTTTCGAAGGTGTGATTTCTATATATTTCCATTAGACTGGTGTGAGAACCAAAACTAATATAGTTAGAACACTTTGTTGTGAATTGGCATCAAAAACATGATTTTCTTTATATGTATCAAAATTATGAATTTGAAACTCTAATCCACTAATTGATTGATGTTTGTGTTGTTTGTTTATTTGTTTGATAGTTTTGAACCATTTAGCCTAATTGTACCAAATATTGAACTATATTGAAAATTGGTCGCATTTGCTTGCATATACATATACTTACATTGAACAGGTCATAGCAAGGAGGCTAGAGCCAGAGAATAAAATTTGTTTGCCCGACAAATAGGTACATGTTTACTACATAATTTCCTGTTTTGTTTGGGTGATGATGATTTTGTGAGCCTATTGGCTAGCCGCTTGGCTTTTTCTTTTTCTTTTTGAGATCTGAAGGACCGGGGAAGCTATTTGAAATTCCCCGATGCTCCCATTGCAGGGGAGGTTATGGCGAAATTTTTCGAAAATTTAGGGTGTTAGCCAAATTTTTGAAATTCTCAGAAACTGAAAAGTTGGAGAATGGAAGCCAGATCGAACGTAGAGTTGATTAATCAAACCACTTTCGACTTTGTTCCTTTTCGGGGACAAAAAGTTTTAAGTGGGGGAGATTGTAATAACCCGAAAATCTGGGCCAGTTTAAAATTTTTATTTTGGCAATTATAGCGAATTTTGAATATTTAAAATAGATTATTTTAAATAAAATCAATGAGGAATTTATTTTGAATATAAATAGAACGGATTTATTATACGCGTCGTCGTTAGAATATAAATATTTATATATAAATTATAAATAGAATTGAAAATGGCGCGGTAGTTCGATAATTCAATTTCAAATTTCAATTGAATGTACCGGGTGCAAAACAATCCGGATTTTAGTGAAACCAAAAATGATAGGATCTAATTGATAATATCTTTCTATCGAATCCGAAGAATCGAGATTTCATTGCGGGAATCAAAAGATATGTCCAATTGAAAATTCTGAATAGTCGCTATGGAATTCAGGCCCTTAAATATGGACATTTTGCAAATGACCTCGGATTTCGACGAAACCACTTTTGTTGGGTCCGTGATGTCAAATTATTGCTAGGTTTCAAATTTCATAATTTTTCGAATCAATATGTGAGCGTGGCAAAGGAAAACGCGTTTGACTAGTTTCAGTTGATTTTAATCGACTGGAAATTGGCCATTTTTCCAACGGTCTCAGAATTCGACGAAACCAGCTTTGTTAGGACCGTATCGTCAATACGAAGCTAGAAAATATTTTTCGAGAATTTTTAGAGTTAGTATGTGACCCCGGTAATTTGAAATGTACGTTTAAAATTCAATATAGTGATTTAAATGTAAATTCAAAGGAAACTGATCGAAACAATCAAATCAACCTACGATACATATCCCATTGTGTTCGGAATGGGGGTGAAACGCTATGGACGACAGGCGGTGGGCCTTGTTTCGAGGTCGATAGAAAAAGTTGCTTTATGTGAATAAATAAAAATGTGATTTTTATTTTAAAGACATCGAAATATAAAAATATGTGATTTTTATATATATAGTGACTACGGGCAACGAAGATGACGAAGATGGGATAACGAAGAAGATTTCTATTAAAGAAGTGCCGTGGAGCTAGGATAGCTATAGGTGAGAACTTCTCACCTTTCAATTTCATTTTCTAGTTATATATATATACTAGGATGCAGACGGTGCTTAGTAGCACCCGACACAATCGTCCACAGACCATGGACTTGTTTGTTTGATTGCAAAAATTAGTTAGAGTATTTGATTGAAATTTGATTGCTTGATGAGATGAAATTGATTTGATTGATGTGTGAATGGCGTGGGCCTTCACTAGACCGGGGATAAGGCTAGGCCTCGTCCCGTTTCTAGTATAGTGCCGTTATGCCGCCGAAATTTTCTAAAATATGTTAGAAAAATAAAAATATCATTTTATAAAAAGAATGAACTGAATAGATATTCATATGTCGAAATAAAATATTTTATCGTTAGAAATATAATTTTTAACGTGAATATGAATATAGTGAATGTGAATAGAATAAATATTCATTTACAAACCGAACGGTTTGTTTATGTACACCTATTTGAAGGACATTGATTGGGTCGATAAATTTCACACATCGCCCAACTGCACGAATAAAATCTGTGTTTGATTGTTTGAAACTCCACACGGGTGTTGGGATGAAATATGAAGTTCACTCATCCTGATTGATTAAATATGTCGATCGATAGATTGACAGGCTGTTATAAGCGTTATATATCTATATTTGATGCTTATACAGTGTAGTGCACTTTGGTTGATGGTTGATTATTTTTCAATGTTGTTATATACATATGTTGTATGAAAATCCATATAATTAATTTTATATGGTGATTGATTGGGCCTCATTCCAATTTAGAAGATAAAGAATATTATAAAGTAAATGTTCATGTGTTGACTGTACTCATCCGTTGAGATTAGTCATGTGTTGAACGAAATATTTTAATAATAAACTTTACATCTCTATAATATAAAGTAAAGGTTCATGTGTTGACTGTACTCATCCGTTGAGATTAGTCATGTGTTGAACGAAATATTTTAATAATAAACTTTACATCTTTATAATATAAAGTAAAGGTTCATGTGTTGACTGTACTCATCCGTTGAGATTAGTCATGTGTTGAACGAAATATTTTAATAATAAACTTTACATCTTTATAATATAAAGTAAAGGTTCATGTGTTGACTGTACTCATCCGTTGAGATTAGTCATGTGTTGAACGAAATAATTTAACAAAAGTAGTCACACGTGGACGGTACTCATTCATTGAGATTAGTCGTGTGTTGACGAAAAGAAATATTTGAAAAAGAAATATTTTGAAATAGAATATTTGAAAATAGAAATATATGAAGCCGTGTTAATTAGATTGACGCCATTTTGACGTGAACGATATTTATATCAATTTGATTTCGAAATGAATTGAATATATAACGATTTCGAAATGAATTGAATATATAACGATTTCGAAATGAATTGAATATATAACGATTTCGAAATGAATTGAATATATAACGATTTCGAAATGAATTGAATATATAGCGATTTCGAAATGAATTGAATATACAAAGATTTAGAAATGAATTTGAATCGAATAGAAAACCAATTTGAATTGAATCGAATTGAAAACGAATTCAAATTGAATAGAAAGCGAATTGAAACGAATTCAAATTGAATTGAAATTTGAATTAAATAGAAATGAATTTTAAAACGAATTTTTAAAGAAGAATTCAATTTTGCTTTGGATTGAAATAGAAGTTGAAATGGTTCTTGAAACGAATTTAAAACTATTTATATAATTAGTTTTAAACAGAAATCGACGAAATATATATTATATATATTATATATATAATATAATGGCCTGAATAGAACGCGCCGCGCCGCGGCAGTTCGTAAATTTCGACCATTTATTTCAAACGGACATTACGGGAGATCCGACCGTCGGATTCTCCTAAAACCGGAACCGTTGGGTTCGTATCGAAAAGGGATTTCTAACGAATATTAGAAATTTGAAATCTAACGGTTGGATTTGGAGATACGTCCAAATCAAATTCGAAAAAGGTCGCTGTAAGTGCAGTTCGATGGCCGTTGATGGAAATCGACTGTACGGGCCTTGATAAAATTATTAAAAATAGTAATAAATTGTGTAAAATCATAAGAAATGATTTGGGAAAGATTGGGGTGAAAAACTCCATATTTGAAAAGATAAAAATGGGTTTTTATCGAAATGAACTAGTTTTGAACTAAATTTAAAACCCAATTATTTTTAAATAAATGAATTAGATTTAAGAAGGGGTTTTAAATAATCGAATTTCTAATATATTTGATTAAATTTGAAATGGGTTTATCGTGAACAGTGTTTTAAATAACACTAGTTCTTTAACCCGATAACAAATAGAATGTGATTTGGGTTTGTCGTGAACTGTGTTTTAAATAACACCTAGTTCTTTAACCCAGTAAAAGGAGTTCTAACGAATCTGCAATTAGATTGAAGTGTGAATTTGTAATCTAAATTATCAAATTTAGAAATGAGCGAGAATGGAGTATCACCAGTTTTGCTCCAAAGCGATAGTTAAATCTTTAATTAGATTTGAACGTGAATGGTAATTAATTTTACCGATAAAACCACGGTGTTAGATATGGAGTATTACCAGTTTTGCTTCATGGGATGGATAGGTTGGGATTGGGAAATAAAATAAATAACTACTTCGTTACGGTTCGCTAATCTCGACTAGTTGGAAAAACCATAATTTGGTTTTAAATGACATCCAAAGGAAGATACAGGATAAATTTTAAAGAATTTATCTTGGGTAAAATTAATGGGAACCTTTCCCTAAGAATGTGGAATTTAGAAACTAGCTGTAGGTTGGCTAAGAAGAATGGTTTCCTGGATATTGATCTGATGTTGGTTTCGGCCTTCGGGGTTAATGTTTGGGAAATTGTTCTCTTGCTAATTTGCGGTTAGTGACTAATGAATAAGAATGAGGCGTATGTTGTGTTTGTGTAACATTTGTTTTTAATATACGCGGGTTGTTCGGAAAGTCCGGGTTTACACCCATTCTGAGTAACCGATTCGACGATAAGTCGAAGATGAAGACGGTGGTCGAAGACCGGAAGTCTTCACATCGTTTGGGCAATTACTGACGATCCTGATTGGGCTGTACACCCAAGAGGATGGAAATAGTTGGGGGTCGTCCAGACGTACTTGGAGATGGATGGATATGCGAGGAAAGTGCCTCCGGTTTCGTTCAGACCCAGAACGGACTTGTAAATGGATTGTGTGTCTGACACTGGATTTTATTCTGTGTTGATTGATTTCTATTAAATATACATCTGTTTGGCGGCGGAGAATTTATTCTTTTGCTTAACGCCCTTCTCTGAGACGTACGAGCTCAGAGGTTGTATATCGATGGACATCAGTCGCATGGCATGAATTGCCTGTGTGGCACGCTAAGATGCAATGATCAAGGCTTCTGTTGAAAAGCAAAGTCTTGTGGTTGATGATCAAAGCATGGCCTTTGTGGCGTAGCTTTGTGTATAGCGTGAATTCGCGAGCCTCACACCTCGGTATGAGTTAAAAACGGGATACGGACTGCAGGGAGAGCACGACGTTTCTTTCTAGCTTTGGTGGTGTCAGTGACTTACCAGCCCTGACATATATATACTTTTCACCTTTGTGGTTGTTGGATGAGGCGCCTCGATTTTAGGTCTGTATGGACCGGGAAACGTGTGTTCAGGAATAACTAATCCTCTAACGTAAGTGAGGACCGGCCCTGAAGATCCAGGGGTTACCCAGTGTGCGTAATCCTGAGACATTGGCTAGAGTGTCTCGAACGCGGAGAGGAGCTTGCCCCTTGCCTCGACTCATGACGGAATCCAATTTCCAATACGTGTATTTCGGCTTTATTTGTAGAGCCTAGTATGGCGACATAGTGGGATGGGGCACTCATGCCGTCTATGATTTATATTTATGATTGAAATGTTTTGACACTATACACATATTATAGTATCAAATGATTTGTTTTAAACGTACCAAGCATGTTTGGCTGTTATAAGGTAAAACCCTATCCTCCGGCTTGCGTTGCATTGTGTGATGGGACCTGGGTCTTATAATGGCTTCATTTTTCGAAAAAGCATTGCGTTGTTTATTCTATGCACTGGTATTCTTGGGAGGAAACCCGTTCCGTGTTATACGGCGTGGTCCCTTGAATTACTCCCTTTTAAAAGTAAAGTTTTAAATAACTGTTTTAGTTCTCACACCAGTCACATGACTGACCTGGAGTTTATTGTTTTAACCTAAACTCTGGGTGCCCCTATTTTCCGCACGGGCAGCTAGTAGTTTTGGTTTTGCAGATTTATATTCACAGGATCCTGGTTTACAGCTGGAATGATATCCGGAAAGCTCTGTATCCGTATATCACCTTCAGTTGTGCTTTGTATTATATTTTCCGCTGCTATGTATTTAAATGTAATTTAAATCCCTGATACTTCTGTGTAATATTTATTCATTTATACTCTGTATATTCTTGTAATCTGATGCATTGTTGTAATATACAATGAAATGTTCTTCTGTTTGTGTTCTGATTTGTCATGTTCTCAACGTTCAGGGGTTTCGAACGGTCTAGATCGGTTTAACGACTGATTCAGATCGAGCGAAATTCTTGGCCGTCACAAAAAAATACTATCAATTGACTAAAAATTATTGATTTATTTTGTTGTACCAATCTAAAATGAGTCGTTTGAGTCGTATTTCCAAAACAAAAAAATTTATGGTATGTTACTACGATCTAAAATGTATGATGGTCCTACCTAAATGCATGAAAAAGAAAAAACGAAAAAGAAAGAAAATAAAAATAAAAAGGATGCAATGCAAACTTCCCCGACACTAGATCTAAACAGTGCCCACACTGTGAACGTTTTCTAAATTTGAAAGATCGTACCCAAAGGTGAATGAGTTGCAAAATTATCTGTAAAATGAAATGATGTTTAACCACTATATACGAATGCCAATTATATAAAAAATGGAATCTATGATGATGATGAGTATTATGTGAAAAATGAGACTTCTTTTTCCTCCCACGCTTGCCTCTATCGAAAATGATGTACGACGATTTCATATGTGATTTTTGAGGTATAAGAGACATGTCGGTAACTTCTGAAATAAAAATTTTTCCTATGCAAATTTGGTTGTGACAGTTATTTATACAATTCAGATGCATATTATCCCATAAAATTTTCATAGGTTTTTCTTCTTGGTCCTCGGTAAGATCGGAGGCCAAGATTACGGGAAAACTTTCTGTAGAGTCCAAGTAATCATACTCAAAGTCTTGCGGTAGGGGTTTTAGGTCTAACTTAGGAAGTTCTTGTGTGCAAACATCGGTCAACGTCCCTTGGTTAGATTCAAATGACATAGGTTTTGGGTTAAGAAGTTCATTTAGTTCAGAAGTGTATTCGAGCTCATCGAAATCGAAGCTGAAATGGTTAAAACACATTTTCAAGGCTTCAGAAGTGTCAATAAAGGTTTCGTCAACTGTGGTCTGAATCATGTCAATTTTATCAATCCCAAAATCCGTAGAAGAATTATGGTGGCTAAGACTTTTCTCATTCATCGTTATCAAATATGGAAAATCCAAACTTAAATTTTTTACACAAGTAGCTTTTATTCAAAATAAATAACGTACTCAAGTATATCTTATTTGTTGATAATCTCGATTTGAAGGGGGAAGAGTGTCTTATGATCGTTCACATATAGTATAAATAGTAAAGGATACGACCAATGTTTTACGGGTAGTATGCAACCTCTTTTGCTAGAAGTTCAATAAATTGAACTAATATATATCCACGATCAAACCCTTGAGACAATCAATTTCATAAAATACACTCCAGTTGTTAAATACTTTGAAAATCAAGTTTTACTGTTGAAAAACGATGAGAATGATGATAATAGTTATGAAAATTTCAACCAACTACAACAATCAGACAATAACAATTAACATAAATTAAAAAGTTGTACACGCAAGCCACTGCCCCTGCAGAAATTTTTTACAAGCAATTTCTATATATTTTTCTTTGCAGCAGAGCACCTGTAGAGTTCAGAAAATATTACAGTGGTGTATGGCACATTGTCGAGAGCAATTGAGTAGCTATAGCGATTAAAATCCAAGTATATGCAATTTGTTCACCTTTCAGTTCCTTGATTGATTTTTTTTTTTTTTTGAATTTTTATCTTTGCTCTAGTCTTTGAACCCTTTTTTTTGAAAAGGAAAGAGAGAGAGAGGGAGAGAGCAAACAATAGAATTGGGAAAGAAAAAAGAAACTTAAAAATCGGATTTTTTTTTTTAAAAAAAACTAAACTGACAAACAAACAAGACTCGACCAAAAGAAATATAAAACAAGCAAAGTATGTCAGCTAGACTCAACGAACCAGAAATAAAAAAACTCAAAAAAGAAAAAAAAGTTAGATTCAAAAAGGAAAAGACAAAGAAAAAACAAAAGAAAAGCAAAAGAAAAGAAAAAAAACAAGCTTGTCACAGGCCAAGAATTTACACGTACTCAACTAAGTTAAAAATCCATGCAGTCAAAAGTAGGGCGATCAGTTAAGGAAATGAACAAACAGATTGCTTCCCAAATTAAAAAAAAAAACCCAAAAATATAGAAGCACTCAAATAAAAGCAAACAGCGTCCTAATATAATGCTCAAACCTAAATCTTGCCCCTTCCCCAAAATATGAATGGATTTCTTTCCCCAATTAAACAAAAAATAAAATAAAACTACGCACACAAAAAATTAAACCGGGAAACTCACAAAAATTAGTCAACAGATAAATGACGCCCCCATTTTTTCTTTAAATGCACGCTCCTTCTTTTCTTTTCACAATACCCAGCACTCTGTTAATTCCTCAAAAATTACACCCAAATTAAAATTGCAATGGACTGAACAAAAAGTCTCGCACCCATTTTTTGGAAACGATTCACGCAAGATTGACTTGCAGTTCTGATTTCTGGATTTGTTGTTGTGATAGATGAAAAGGTGGAAGGTTGAGTGATGAGGAAGTTGTTTGGTGGTTGGTATCTCTAAGGATGTTGGTGGTTCTGTGCATCTCAGTGTAGGGCGGATGCATATGTGAGGTTGGCGAATAACGGTGTGGGTTTGATTGTGTGAACAGTTGGATTTGTGGTTTTGGTTTACGAATTGGGTACTGATGGGATAAGGCTATTACAATTTGGATATCTACTGTGATATTGGAGTATGGATGCGATTGTGGTACTGTGGTGGAATGGTTGATGTGGGTAATGGTCTGAAAGTGGTGAAGGGTGATGTGGTTTTAGTAAATGGCAGATGAGAATATAGAAAGAAGAAAGAAAAAAAAACGAAAAGGGAGAAATTTGTATTTTTTTTTGTTTGGTAAGACCTATAAAAGAAGAAAGAAATTTGTACAGAATTGATTAAGTAAAAAGGGAAAGAAATAAAAGAAAGAGAAAATAAAATGTCAAAGGTAGAAAATCAATGAAAATGAAAGGTTTATTTTTGTAATTAAAGCAAATGTAAAAAGATGGAAGAAAATAAAGAAAGGAAGGAACCAGAAAAACAAGCAAGTTGTAAATGCAAAGGGGAAGAAAAAAATTAAAACAAATAAAATTGAAAGAAATAAAGGAAATTGCAAAAGTAGGAAGAAATAAATGACAAAGCAGAGAATTAATTACAAGGCAGAGAAGGGAAAGATCTTAAAAAAGAAAAGCTAATTTTTTTTTTGTTTATTATTTTAAAAGATTGAACAATTGGAAAGAAGTAAAAGGAAGGAAGGAATAGATGGAAAGAAATTAAAGAAAAACTGGAAGATTTTTTTTTTAAGGCTTATAGAGGAAGAGAGGGTATGTACTGAAACAGGAAAGAAATCGTGAAATTGGCAGGTAATTGAAAGAAAATGAAAGGAGATCGAAATAGGGAAAGCAATAAAAGAGAGAGCAAAAACAGAAAGAATCTAAGAAAACAGATTTTTTTAAAAAAAAAAATTGTTTTGAAAGTAGAGACGTAAAAAGAAATATAAAAGGAAAAAAATGAAAAGGGGGGAAGAAATAAATGAAAAAAAAGGAGAAGATAAAATCAAGGAAATTCGATAAGTTTTTTTCCTCTTTTCTCTTGCTTAGTAGATTATAGTGTCAACAATTAATACCAATCCAACTAATCAAGATTTTTTTAATATATATACAAGATAACAAAAGGAAATAAAATAAAACAAAAACTAACACGAGTCAGAAAATAAATAAATAATAAAATTTAACTGTTACCTCCCCGGCAACAGCGCCAAAAAATTGATCGACGCTTTCCTATGAATTAGAAAAGCGTGATTTATGAAATAATACTACAAGCGTACAGATCGTGTAGTATGCAGGTCGAATCATAGGAGGTAAATTAAATTAAATTATTTATATAATTTCTTGGGTGAGTTAGACAAATCTTCGAGGTTGGTTTTGAAAGCAAACGAAATTGAAGCTGCAATTAAACTGTTATTGAATTGAATCAGATCTGAATCTAATCAAATCAGTATTCAATCCAATTAACCTAAGGAAGCAGCAAAAAGAACAGAAATTGAAACTGCAGAAATTAAAATAACAAACTGGAAATAAAGTTAGGATTATTGTTGAAACTAATCTAACGATTAATCACTAATGAAAATAAATGTAAAATACAACTAGTACTCTACCAAATCTAATTGTGTAGATGGCACTAGTTGCTAAGAAATAGAAAAATGCAGAAAATAAAAAGAAGAAGAAGAATTTATTAATTCTAGGATGACGTTCACAATGAGAATACAAGGGTATTTATAGGATAGATAGACAACCTTAACCCTAATACAATGACAAATGGGCCTTAGGGAATTCACAAAAGAGTTTACAATGAGAATTACAAATGGGCCTCAGTGAAATCTAGTAAATTTGGGCCTTTCCTCTTTTCCTCTTGCTCCTTTGATAATTCTTCATTGATCTGTGATATATATGGCCTTTCTACTAGTTATTTTCTTGTCCAAAAAGCAACTGGATGTGATATATTCGTCAGCAAGTCTTCAAATGTAAATACGCAACAATTTGATCTCTATTTTCCATTTTTCTGACTATATCGGCATATCTGTAAAAATGACAAAACAATACCCAAGTAATATTTATTTATATACAAAAGATAAGATATAAGAGCATAAAATAAACACATTTCTATGTTAATCAATAATCGAAGTGAATTTATGTGGAGGAAGACAACTAATATATCTAGAATTTAAAAGGCTTTGCCGTTATTCCATTTATATTATTAGTCAGATATGGAAGTTTATATCGATTATATATATATATCGATTTGTTTTCCATGAATATTCCATTGTAAATTGAATGTGATTTTGGGTTTATCGTGAACCGTGTTTTAAATGACATTGGTTCTTTAACCTAGTTAAAGACAGGATATGATTTCACAAGTTAAATAATCATTGATAGTGATTTTTGGGAAGATTAAAACCAAGTGGAGTTTTAATGAATCTTTAATTAGATTGAAATGATCGAGAATGGAGTATCACCAGTTTTGCTCCAGGAGATAATTAAATCTTTAATTAGATTTGAACGTGAAATGGTAATTGAATTTACCGATAACACCGTGGTGTTAGATATGAAGTATTATCAGTTTTACTTCATGGGATGAATAGGTTGGGTTTGGGAAATTTAACAAATGATTACTTCGGTAAGGTTCACAAATCCCGACTAGTTTGGATAAACCATAATTTGGTTTGAATTGATATTAAAAGTATGATTAAAGGATAAATTTAAAGAATTTATCTTTGATAAAATTTATGGGAACCTTTCCCAAAGTAAAAGAATATTTGAATAAAGGAATATTCTGAATCGGAATGAGGCATATGTTGTATTTGTGTAACACTTGTTTATTATATACGCGAGTTATTCAGAAAGGCCGGGTTTATCCCATTTTGAATAACTAAATCGACGATGTGTCGAGGATGAAGACGGTGGTCGAAGACCGGAGGTCTTCACATCGTTTGGATAATTACTAATGATCTTGATTGGGATGTACACCCAAGAGGAGGGAATGAGTTGATGATCGTCCAGACGTACTTGGAGATTGATGGATATGCGAGGTACAAGGTGCCTCCGGTTTCGTTCAAACCCAGAACAGACTTGTAAATGGACTGTGTGTCTGACATTGGATTTCATTTTGTGTGATTGATATCGGTTGCATAGCGTGAATTGCCTGTGTGGCATGCTGAGATGCAAATGATCAAGGCTTCTGTTGAAAAGCAAAGTCATGTGGTTGATGATCAAAGCACCGCCTGTGTGGCATAGCTTTGTGTAGTGTTAATTCGAGAGCCTTACACCTCGGTTGTGAACCAGAAATGGGAGAGGACTGCAGGGAGGGCATGCGTTTCCTTCTAGCTAGGAGTGGTGTTTTGGGTTTTACACGCCCGGACATTTTACTTATATGGATGATGGATTGCGAGGCGCCTCGGTTATATCGGTCGATCCGGGACCGATGGAGTCATTTGGCTCATTTACGCCCCATGGGGCGGGGAGACGTATTGTCCAGGGTTTAAGTTTAATCTACATCGAGTGGACCGGCCTTGATGATCCAAGGTTCGATGCGTTCTGATCCTAAGACATGGGCTAGATTGTCTCGAAGCGGTAAGGACGATCCCATGCCTTGGTTCACAGATGGAAATCCAACTTCCAATACGTGACTTTGCGGTTTTGATTGTAAACCTATATATGGCGATATAGTGGTATGGGGCACTTATGCCGTCTATGATTGATACTTATGATTGAAATTGTTTTGACACTATAAACTTATAGTAATAATAAAAGATGAGATTTAGCGTATCAAGCATTCTTTGGCTATTATAAGGTAAAACCCTATCCTCCGTCTTGTGTTGCATTGTGTGATGGGACCTGGGTCATATAATAGCTTCATTGTTCTTTATTTAGCATTGCGCTATTGTTTTATGCACTAGTATTCTTTGGAGGAAACCCGTTCCATGTTATACGGCGTGGTCCCTTGATTTACCGAACTTTAAAATAAAAATTAATAACTGTTTTAGCTCTCACACCAGTCACACGACTGACCTGGAGTTTATTGGTTTAACCTAAACTCTGGGTGCCCCTATTTTCCACACGGGAAGCTAGTAGTTTTGGTTTTGCAGATTTATATTCACAGGAACCTGGTTTACAACTGGAATGATATCCGGAAAGCTCTGTATCCGTATATCTCTTTCAGTTGTGTATTGCATTATTTTTCCGCTGCAGTAATGTATTTAAATCTCTGATATTTCTCTGATGTATAATATTTATTCATACTCTGTATATTCTTGTATTCTGATGGAATTGTTGTAATTAACAATGAAATGTTCTTCTGTTTGTGTTTCGATTTGCCGTGTTCTCAAAACAATCAGGGGTTTCGAACGGTCTTGATCGGTTTAGCGCTCGATTCAGATCGAGCGAAATTCTCAATTGTTACATGCGGTATCAGAGCTTTGGTTTACAAAGCTCGAGAACAAGGCACGTTAGAACCAAACGAAAGAATTCATCAGAAATTGGATTAGTAATATCCAAGGAGAGTGACTCGTTAGCGATAGGATCAGTAGTATCCTAGAACGAGTGTGAAGAGTGATATTTTTAAAATAAAATTGAAAACAAGTTTTGTTTTGAAAATTTGAAATTTATTGTTCGTATTTGAATATTTATTTTAAATTGATTTGGACAATCGAGTATATAGAGATTTTAATATACGTCTGATCCACGTGTATTAGAAGCCTCAAATATATTCGATAGATATAGAATCATACTCTAGTAGCCCGAAGGTGATGCTGATGATTGAGTACTCGTCATCAGAATTTATGTTCGAGTGACGAAAGTGGGATTTCTACATATTTCCAATTGACTAGTGTGAGAACCAAAATATAGTTAGAATATATTGTTGTGATTTGGCATCAAAAATCTGATTTTTGGACTATGTATCAAAATTATGAATTTGAAACATTAATTCACTAATTGATTAACGGTTGTGTTGTTTGATTATTGGTTTGATATTTTTAGCCATTTAGGCCAAATTGTATCAAATATTGAATTATATTGAAAATTGTTAGAATTTGCATACATGTACACATATATACATTGAACAGGTCATAGCAAGGAGGCTAGAGAAGAGGAATAAAATTGTTTGCCCAACAAATAGGTACATGTTTACTAATTTCTTGGGTTTTGGATGATTTTATGAGCCGATTGGCTAGCTGCTTGGTTGTTTCTTTTTCTTTTTGGATTGGAGAGGCCTGTATGGAAATTTCAAGATTTTCCCGGTGCTCCCATGCAGAGGAGGTTATGGCGAAATTTTTCGAAAATTTAGGGTGTTATCCAAATTTTTGAAAAATTTGAAAAGTTCTTAGAAACTGAAAAGTTGAAGAACTTAAGCCATAATGAAAATACTGGAAGTTGAGTTGATTAGTTAAACAACTTTCAGCTTCGTTCCTTTTTGGGGATGAAAAGTTTTAAGTGGGTGAGATTGTAATAACCCGGAAATCTGAGCCAATTTAAAATTTTTATTTTGGCAATTTTTGCGAATTTTGAGTATTTAAAATGAATTATTTTAAATAATTGCGATGAGAAATTTATTTTGAATAGAATTAGAACGTATATATTTATTTGAATCGTCGTTGGAATATAAATATTTATTTTTATTTATAAACGGAATTGAAAATGGCGCGGTAGTTTGAAAATTCGATTTCAAATTTCAAATTTCAAATGAATGTACAGGATTCAAAATAAACCGAATTTTAGCGAAACCAAAAATATTTGAATCTATTAGAAAATATCTTTCCAACGAATCCGAAAAATCAAAATTTCATAGAGGGAATCAAAAGTTTCGTCCAGTTGAAAATTCAAAATAGTCACTATGAAATTTTAGCCCATAAAATGGAAATTTTGCAAACGACCTCGGTTTTCGATGAAATAACTTTTGTTGGATCCGGGATGTCTAGTTATTGCTAGATTCCAAAATTCGTAATTTTTTAAATTAATATGTGAGCGTGGCGAAGGAAAACGTGTTTTTAACAGTTTTAGTCAATTTCGATCGACCAGAAAATGGTCATTTTTCAAACAATCACAGAATTTGATGAAATTAGCTTTGTTAGGACCGTATCATCAACACGAAGCTAGAAAATATTTTTCTGGAATTTTCAGAGTCCGTATGTGGCCTCGGTAAATTGAAATGTGCGTTCAAATTCAATATATAGATTTATATTTTGATTTTGACGGAAATTGATCGAAACGATCGAATCAGCTTACGACACATATCCCATTGGGTTCGGAATGGGGGTAATTAGTTATAGGCGGCAGTCGGTGGACTCGATTTGGAGTTCGAATGAAAAGTCAACTTTTATGGAGAAAATTATATATTTATTTATTTATTTATTTAAAACCCCTTTTCTTTCTCTTCCCTTTACCCCATTCAGATCTAAAAGTGAAATGAAAAAAAAAGGAAAAAAGAGGAGGCACGAACAAAGGAACCCCCGACGCCCTAGCCTCCAAGTCGACGCCATCGTCGGAGGCGCACCTCATCGCGCCGGGCCTCCTTCTCTCGCCCCTCCAGTCGCTTCTCCTCCTCCCTTCCTCGATGTGAAAGCCCCAAACCCGAGAAGCCCATCGCCGTGGACCTCCCCCAGCGCCAGCGCCGTGCCTCGTGCCAAACCCCCCTCACTTCCGACCACCGCCAACATCCGCGTGGGCCCCCTCCCCTTCCTCCTTCGAGCGCAAACCCCCCTTTCTCCAATAAATGTGAGTTTTATTATTATTTTTATTCATTTATTTATTTACAATTGTTTTAATTTCAGATCTTATGTAAATAAAATTGTTTTAGACTTTGATTTTTTTATATCATATTGATTTTTATTTAAACAAAGTTTTGATTTTCATGTAAGCAAAGCTCTGACTTTTAGTTAGCAAAGTAAAAAAGACTAGATTTTTTTTGTATTTGTAAAAAAATGAAAGAAAGATTAGATTATTAAAAGAAAAAAGATTAGATTTCTATCAATAAAAAGATTAGATTTTTATCAATAAAAAGATTAGATTTTTATTTATAAAAAAGATTAGATTTTTATTTATAAAAAGATTAGATCATTAATTTAGAAAAGGTGAGATTTTTGTATATGAAGTAGCGTATTAAAAATATAATCTTTATCATCTAAAGGGTGAAATAGATATGATTTTTATTGTTAGATTAGCAAAGTAAAAAATATGATTTTTACAATGAAAAGATCGATATAAAAATACGATTTTTATTATACGAATGGCATGTTAAAAATATGATTTTTATAATATCATAGTGGAGTAAAAATATATTTTTTAGCTAGGAAAAAATAGATTTTTATATATGTTGTAGCGAAATAAAAATTCGATTTTTATACGAGTAGCGGATTGAAAATAGATTTTTTATATAATGTAGAATATAAAAATATAATTTTTATATATGTAGCGAAATAAAAATCTGATTTTTATTATATATATATAGTAAGATAAAAATGTGATTTTTTATATGAACAGATTGAAATAGATTGCGGTGGAACCTACGGTAATCAAAACAAATCCAAATATGAACCGTTCAGAAATATAGAATGGCGGAGTGGATCCCCAAGGTGAGAACTCCTCACTTTTATTTTGTTTTCTAGTTGAAATATATACTAGGATGCAGATGGTGCTTAGCAGCACCCGACACCAGTTGTCCACAGACCATGGACGACTTGTTTGTTTATTGTTTGTGGTGTGAATATTGATAGTGTGATGTGGAATGGAATAAATTATTTTATGGTTAAAAATATAATTTTTAACGTGTATATAAAATAAATATTTATAAACAAATCGGACGATTTGTTTATGTACACACATTTGACTGATATGGATTGGGATGATAAATTTTACACATCGCCCAACTGCACAAATAAAACCTGTGTTTGATTGTTTGAAAACCCCACACGGGTGTTGGGATGAAATTGGCCATACACTAGTCCCAATAATTAGATGTATGTCGATCGATTGATTGACAGGCTGTTATAAGCATTAAATATTTATATTTGATGCTTATGCAGTGTAGAATGCACTTTGGGTGATGGTTGACTGTGTTTGATTGTTGTAGTGTACGTTTGTGTATGAAATCCATATAAATCACATTGTATGGTAATTGACCGTGTCTGATTCCAGTTCAAAAAGAATGAAAATTTTTAAATAACGAATATTTTTCAAATAATATTCAGAAAAGGATCAAAATTTGGCTTTGATGTCCGATTTGGGATGGACACGAATATATTTAAATATACATAGCCGTGTCGATTAGATTGACGCCATTTGATCGTGAACGATATTTATATCGATTTTATTCATTTTTATAATGAATGTCGAGAAGGAATTGATTTCAAAATCTAATGTTTTGAAAATATTATCATTTATATATCAGTGATATAGAATATTCAATTTTGATTTGAAATTGAATATGTAGTTGAAATCATTTTGAAAACGAATTTAAAACGATTTATAAAATACGTTCTAAGTGGAAATCGACGAAATATACATTATATATAATATAATGGCCTGAATAGAACGCGCCGCACTGCGGCAGTTCACGAATTTCGACCATTGACTTTGAACGGATATTACGGGAGACCCGACCGTCGGATTCTCCTAAAACCAGAACCGTTGGGTTCGTATCGAAAAGAGCTTTCTAACGGATATTAGAGATTTGAAATCTAACGGTTGGATTTGGAATTAAGTCCAAATCAAATTTGGAAGAGGTCGATGTGAGTACAGTTCGATGTCCGTCTATGGAAATCGACTGTACGAGCCTTGATAAAATTATTAAAAATAGTAATAATTTGTGTAATATCATAAGAAATGATTTGCAAAGAATTAGGATGAAAAATTCCATATTTTAAAAAATAAAAATAGATTTTTATCAAAATGAACTAGTTTTGAACTAGAATTATAATCCATTTATTTTTGAAATAAATAAATTGGATTTGAAAAGGTTTTAAAAGTAACCAAAATTTCCAATAATTGAATTGGAATGGATTAGAAACGAAATTGTCTTTGGAATATTTCGATGTTGGATTTCGTGATTATACAGATATTGTTACGGAAATTTGAAAGATATATTTATATCGTTATTTCCAATACGATATTTGGTGGTTGTAGAATTTGACATTGAATATAAGTTGATATATTTTCTATTTAGAGCCTTGTATTTAATATCAAATGGGATTTGGGTTTGTCTTGAATGGTGTCTTCATTAACACAGTCCTTAAACCCAGTTGAGAAAAAGATTAAATCTTTTTATTTAGATTTAATGAAGTATACTAATTAAATGTAGTTAATTGGAATTGAATTTTAATTGATTTTTGGGTTTACCGTGAACGGTGTTTTAAATAACACTTGTTCTTTAACCCGATAATTAATGGAATGTGAATTGAATTTATCGTGAACTGTGTTTCAACGACATTCATTCTTTAACCCGATTTACAGTGAAATGTGATTTGGAATTTATAAATCTTTTGTTAAGATTTAAAGGAGATTTTCCAAAGTAAAGTTTTCCAATTTAATAAAATAAATTGGAATAGAATTCGATTTGGTAATAATCGAAGTGAGTTTCTGTGGAGGAAGACAACTAATATATCTGGAATTTAAAAGGCTTTGTCGTTATTCCATTTATATTAGTAGTCGGATATGGAAGTTTATATCGATTATATATATCGATTTGTTTTCCATGAAGATTCCATTGTAAATGGAATGTGATTTTGGGTTTATCGTGAACCTTGTTTTAAATGACATTGGTTCTTTAACCCAGTTAAAGACAGTATATGATTTCCCAAGTTAAATAATCATTGATAGTGACTTTTGGGAAGATTAAAACCAAGTGAAGTTTTAATGAATCTTTAATTAGATTGAAATGATCGAGAATGGAGTATCACCAGTTTTTCTCCAGGCGATAGTTAAATCTTTAATTAGATTTGAACGTGAAATGGTAATTGAATTTACCGATAACACCGTGGTGTTAGATATGAAGTATTATCAGTTTTACTTCATGGGATGAATAGGTTGGGGTTGGGAAATTTAACAAATGATTACTTCGGTAAGGTTCGCAAATCCCGACTAGTTTAGATAAACCATAATTTGGTTTGAATTGATATTCAAAGAAAGATTAAAGAATAAATTTAAAGAATTTATCTTTGATAAAATTTATGGGAACGTTTCCCAAAGTAAAAGAATATTTGAATAAAGGAATATTATGAATTGGAATGAGGCGTATGTTGTGTTTGTGTAACACTTGTTTATTATATACGCGAGTTATTCGTAAAGGCCGGGTTTATCCCATTCTGAATAACTGAATCGACAATGTGTCGAGGATGAAGACGGTGGTCGAAGACCAGAGGTCTTCACATCGTTTGGATAATTGCTGATGATCTTGATTGGGTTGTACACCCAAGAGGAGGGAATCGGTTGGTGATTGTCCAGACGTACTTGGAGATCGATGGATATGCGAGGTACAAGGTGCCTCCGGTTTCGTTCAGACCCAGAACGGACTTGTAAGTGGACTGTGTGTCTGACATTGGATTTCATTCTGTGTGATTGATATCGGTTGCATAGTGTGAATTGCCTGTGTGGCATGCTGAGATGCAAATGATCAAGGCTTCTATTGAAAAGCAAAGTCTTGTGGTTGATGATCAAAGCACCGCCTGTGTGGCATAACTTTGTGTAGCGTTAATTCGCGAGCCTCACACTTCGGTTGTGAACCATAAACGGGAGAGGACTGTAGGGAGGGCATGCGTTTTCTTCTAGCTAGGAGTGGTGTTTTGGGTTTTACACGCCTGGACATTTTACTTATGTGGATGATGGATTGCAAGGCGCCTCGGTTATATCGGTCGATCCAGGACCGATGGAGTCATTTGGCTCATTTACGCCCCATAGGGCGGGGAGACGTATTATCCAGGGTTTAAGTTTAATCCACATTGAGTGGACCGGCCCTGAAGATCCAAGGGTCGATGCGTTCTGATCTTGAGACATGGGCTAGATTGTCTCGAAGTGGTAAGGACGATCCCTTGCCTTGGTTCACAGATGGAAATCCAACTTCCAATACGTGACTTTGCGGTTTTGATTGTAAATCTATATATGGCGACATAGTGGTATGAGGCACTTATGCCGTCTATGATTGATACTTATGATTGAAATTGTTTTGACACTATACACTTATAGTAATAATAAAAGATGAGATTTAGCGTATCAAACATTCTTTGGCTATTATAAGGTCAAACCCTATCCTCCGGATTGTGTTGCATTGTATGATGGGACCTGGGTCTTATAATAGCTTCATTTTTCTTTATTTAGCATTGCGCTGTTGTTTTATGCACTGGTATTCTTGGGAAGAAACCAATTCCGTGTTATATGGCGTGGCCCCTTGATTTACCGAACTTTAAAATAAAGATTAATAACTGTTTTAGTTATTACACCAGCCACATGACTAACCTGGAGTTTATTGTTTTAACCTGAACTCTGAGTGCCCCTATTTTCCACACGGGTAGCTAGTACTTTTGGTTTTGCAGATTTATATTCATAGGAACCTGATTTACAGCTGGAATGATATCCGGAAAGCTCTGTATCCGTATATCTCTTTCAGTTGTGTATTGTATTATTTTTCCGCTGCAGTAATGTATTTAAATCTCTGATATTTCTATGATGTATAATATTTATTCATACTCTGTATATTCTTGTATTCTGATGGAATTGTTGTAATTAACAATGAAATGTTCTTCTGTTTGTGTTCCGATTTGTCGTGTTCTCAAAACAATCAGGGGTTTCAAACGGTCTTGGTCAGTTTAGCGCTCGATTCGGATCGAGCGAAATTCCCAATTGTTACAGGTTTGGAATTAAAAATTAGGAATCTAGATTCTGGAGTTTTAAAATTTTACTGGAGTTAAGAAATTGGAACCTAAATGGAAATTGGCTGAGTTAATTATTTTTCTGAGTATTAGTCTGATGTTGATTTCGGTCTTCGGGGTCGATACTTAGAAGATTATTTTCTTACCGATTTACATTTAGGAACTGATGAAAGTTTAAAGATAAGAAGTATATAAATTAGAAATAGGAATGTTTTCCAGCAATAATAACAAATATTTCTAATTATGAACATGGATGTGATTGATAGTTGACTACTGATATATTGATTGTCTTGGTTGCTGGAAATTGTTTAGCAGTTAACCTGTGTATTTTGGACACCTTGTTTGTTGTGGTCGTTAGGCGAAGACTCATGTATTTGTTTGAATATAAGTCTATCACTATAAATATAACTATAATCTCCTTATTACTCTTCAATTTTGAGGACGATTTTTTTTTAAGGTGGGTATATTGTAACGTCCCGAGTTTTGACTGCATTTTTAATACAATTTATTTCAGGATATATTTTCATAATTTATTTTAATAATAAATTGTGAGTAATAAAAGTTGAGGAAAATTCCAAATATGTATATATTTTAATAATTTAAATATAATGACCAATGTATAAAAGCAGTAGATAATGTTATATGGTTTTGTTCGTATTTTTAATGGGTTTCAATCTCTAGTTAAAAATATAGATAGAATTAATTGCAAATATTATAAAATTTGAATAATTATTTATAAATTCTATTTTGTATGTTTTCATATACATATACGAGTAAATGATGTTTTATATGGTGACTTTAACTACTTAATATAGAAAAATAGATTAATCAATATAATAAATTTAATCATTTGTCATCTGCTTCATCTTCATGTACATAGCAATGATATGTAAATGACAAAAATAGGAAAAATCCAAACCAAGGATTTCTTAAATGCTAAGCAAAATCTATTATAAAAGTTATACACAAATGCACAACAAAACCATAAGGTACAATCATTTCCACTTCTAATCCTATAACTAGCTAAATACCCTAGATATACATGTAGAGAACCAGAGCCTTTCTAGTCTATGATCTTTACAAATGCATCAATTTCAATAGCATTTATATGACCAGCATTTAGTTTTCTTTTTTACTCCTACTAGCAGTCAACACCTATAGCATAAGCTAGACTAGATACATGCATAGTCCTTTTCATAGCCGGTAGAAGCACTTGAAGTGTATCATCAACAATATCATTCAATCAATTCAAGCAACACTCTTTCACATTTATTTTGCAGACAACCTAGCTTTTAAACCATTAGCACAGGCTACTCTACAAGCAGCATATCCATGTGTATTCTCAATATGAGACTGGTTACAGCCGAGCAAATGTGCCATCAAGAATTAGATCACCACACCCATTTTTACATTAGTCAGTGCACTGTACACACATGTGTACTACAAAAATCTGGTTATATGTAGCTCCCAGTAGGAGATCATATGAATATGACTAAACAACACATCCCTTTTCAATCAAAAAAATTAGTAGCAGACACCCTCCCATCTACCCTCTATCTAACTAGAAAGCTTCAAATGCAAGTCTTGTTTGTCCTCTATATATACACTAGTTTACACCTTCACACACCCCCACAAAATCTGAAGTAAAACTCAAGATGAAACTAGAATTAAAAATAATGGCAGCCAAGCTGAAAATAGAAGATAGAAATTCTAGAAACAGTGATCAAACTTAGAGATAAACTATGGACTTTTATGCGTATATGCTTGGATGTATCGAATGGAGCCAATTGGATCTTCATGTCAAAACCTGAAACAGACTTGAATGTTAAAAAACTAGTAAACTAAGGTGAGTAAACTCTTTACCCTTTTAAGAAATCTGTTATTTGTTAGTATATATAATGATGCAACTTTTATATATGTATACCACTTTTGAATGTATGGTATTGAATCAAATTCATACTTCATATTAAACCTAAAATGCATAGGGACTGGAATCAATAAAATAAAAGCCTGAAAACCAAATAACCCAGGCTTTGTTTGTAACAAACCATTTGCTTGAATCAAAGAAAATTCCATAACTCCATTCCTAGTGTATTTAAGAATCTGAAGACAACTTAAGAGTTGTTTAAAATATGATGTAGCTTATTAGAGCATTGATTTGTGGTTTGATTTAAATAGAGATTACCACACTGATCAAACCACTTATTTATTCACATAACAGAACAATTGGTGCAACCATTGAGTGAGCAAACAGTTCACTACAAACCTAGTGGGAGAAATAAATCATGTGAGATAACCGAATACCGTCATTGGAAACGAAAAAAAAAGAAAAAAAAAACCTGAGTTAACCCTTTTTAATAGAACATAGTTCACTGAGTAGAAAAACTCTAAACGTAAATAGGGACGTTGTAGAAGAATCCTGTAATCACGATGACAGTAAACTTCTTAGTAGTTAATTCTCTACAAGCAACAGAAGATACTATGAAGAAAGATAATGATAGCACAATGCATGAGGAATTTTCTTGCTGTGCTTCATCTATTGTGGTAGATTTTGTCGTGAGTATTGGTTGAGACTGCCTTTGTAACATCCTTCTTGTAGGCGATATGTACATGTCATTATTGTTGTGACATGCGCTAGTTCTGAGAAGCGGTGGGTCATCCATTGCCGACGTTGTCCTAGCCTTTGTACAAGTTGGTTTGACTGAGTTTTATTTTACGTCCATCAATAGCAAATTTCAGATTAAGTCATACGGCCTCTACAGGATTAATTTGCTAAATGACTGTTTTAACTAAATGAATATAAACGCAACTATGGATAAAGGGACTATTTAAGATAACTGATAAGGTACTGAATATATGAAATTATGTATATAGCAGCAGAACATTGGAAGCGGCAGACTATCCATTTTGTGTGTGAACTACCTCCTATATTTCCACTTAACCTATCTGATGATTGCTAGATTGTGTGATGTTAACTCATATGTGTGTATATACATCTAAATGTGTTATTCATTTGTAAACCGAGCTATACAAAAATAAATTTTGTTAGTAAAAATAAAAATACAAACAAAGGATAAAAGAAAACGTGAAGAAAGAAGAGATTAGATGAGGTATGCCTTGAACAGAGCAGTAAAGCAGAACTGTGATAAAATCTTGGATCCTGCAAGGCAAAGTTTTGGTGAAATGGGAAATTAGTAAACAAAATCCGGTGTTCTTACTTCTGATAAAACAGTAGTGGAGATAAAGGTAGAAATTCCCAACTATGGAAGGAAATAAGTTAGAAGCTGCTATAAGGAAGTTAAGTATGGATGTGTAGAATAAAGTAGCACTTGATTCAGGGCTATCAACAGGAGGGTTGTGATTTAGCATGGCGCATCATTTGTTTATGGTGTAAATGTGTGTTCTGGGCTAAGCCTATATATATTATATACATATATATAAAATATAATATCAAACGCTAAGAAAAGATGAAAGAACACGTAAAGAAAGGGTAGAAACAGGAGATAGGAGAAGAACTAAAGTGGGGAAATGTTTTGTTGTATGATTGGTAGATGAAAAAGGGAAGTGCGGGTTGGATGTGTGAGCGTGGGTGCTAGTAGAATGGGCTCGGCCAAGTTTATTTTAAAAAAAATGAGAAGAAAAAGGAGAAAAGGGCCGAGGGTAGAGCCGGTGGGCTGAAGCAAAGAAAAGAAAGTAGAGAAAGAATGAGCTGATCAAATTGGGCTCGGCCATTAGTAGGAAAAAAAGAATTTAAGTAAGAATTTAAAATATATACATATTGGTATGTGTATATACATATAAGTTTAAAATAAAAATGTATTCGAATAGATTTGATACAAGTATGTTAATCGAGTCGGTTGATAGGGCGTGCAGTGTAAGCGACTCAAGTAGCTGTCGAGTTTTAACAATTTAAATCTAATATAAGTTAATTTATTAAGTAATTAAATTGTGTGTTATTAATAACAATCGTTTATAATATAATAAACATAAATATAGTCATCGAACTAAAGTACCGTAAACTGTTAAGTATTGACCGGTAACAATCTATAAAATCAATAGATTCTGAATTGGTTGTTTTATTAATTATTTGATTAATTAAGTTATGTTAACTATGTTAATCGTAGTTATATATTATATATTGACGTCTGTTAGTGGAAAAAATATACCATTCCACTATAAATTGAATTAACTAAATTGTTTGGACACCCTGCTAGTAGAAATAAACACCGTTCTGCTATTATATTAGTTTGATGTTGAGTTATAATACTATCATTTGATAATATTGAATTGTATTCATATGTATGTTTGTGCAAATTGGGTTAACGACTTGAATGTCGTCTGTTATAAGAACTGTTAAATACCAATAGAACTGCTAAGCCGTTTTCTGTAAAGTAACTCAGAAATGAACGTAAGTTTTAATTGGTTATAAAATGCTTTAAGAGCAATTAAATGGATTATTTTAAATTAAATATATTATTAATTAATTAAAAAGGAAAGATTAATTGTAATTAGTTAAATCCGTTTGTTTGATGTAAATCAACTGTTTAAATAAGAACTGATTTATTAAATTAATTAGTTTAAATTAATTTAATAGAAGAAGTTTTAAATGAATGGTTGCTCAAAGACATGATAACATTTTAATTTAACGGATTGGGTAGAATAATGGTGCAGTTAAACAGAGGAGTTAAAATTGAATAAGTTATCCAAATTTTTTTTTATTCAATCATCAAAGGGGAAAGGAAGTGAAGTCGGTTAAATTCCATGGTTTTAAATATTTATGTTAATCAAGTCAACTTGATGAATATTTTGAAACAACAACGTTGTTTTGAAAGGATTTAAGATTTGAAAATCAAATTGGATTTACAAATTCTGGCTTGTCGAATATTTTTGATATCAAACTCCTATGAATCTTTACGATAAGAATTATATCGACTCAAGGTCTAAGAGGTAATTAAAATACCCCAACTTGATTGATTTCACTATTATCCGATAGATCGTATTAGTTCGTGTTCAGAATGAGTGCTAGAGTCGAATAACGTTTGCAATTATGAAATGAATATTCGAAAGTGGGATTATCACATATGGTTGATAATAAGAGTTTTGTTAATGATTATGTTTTCAAATGAACATATAAATAAAATTAATAATATTGAAATATTTAAATATTATTTAAATAAGGCTTAGCAGAGATGGGAATAAATTTGTTTATTTTATTATATATTTGATAGTAAAATCACCGACTATCAAATCTGGACATTTTCGTTATCTTTTTCCGAAGATATCGGAATCTAATTTCCACTTCGATTTGATATATACGTTACGAAGTCAAAGATTTTATTGAAGACCATTAAAGACGGAGTATTGCAAGGGTTGTCCTATTTACGGGATAGTACCTTCGGTTTGTCCAATCCCAGGACAACTTGTATGGACGAATGTCTGACAGAGTATGCCTAACCAATCACGTACATTAATCTCTTCAAATGTATTTATGTTGGTGGCAGAGGAATTCGTTTCTCTTGCTTTATACCCGTAATATATTTTTGGTGAAGTCTATTAGTGGTTGGCGGTATTGATGATGTGGCATTCAAATAAATGATTTGTCAAAGGTAAGTTCAGCCTCAAGCCTCACAACCGGAAAATGACAAATATTGGGCAGGCAGCATGGCTATGTGGGTCGCTCCCATTAGGGTGTATTGTAACCATCTAGAGAATATTCATTTTGTTACTTCTTTTCATTTTTGTATCACTCGGGAAATGGTAGCTGCCCAGCCGTAAGGTGACAATATATTCGATACACTCAAGAGAAATGAGTAGTCGGTCATGTGTAGGCCGGGTTGCAAGACGTTCTTGTTGAACCCAGTGTATTCCTCTCTAGGGATACACTATCGGATGGTGGTTCCTTACCTTGTCATAGTTGGAAATCCATTATCCAATAAGCACCCGCGGTTTTGATTGTATACTGTATATGTGGAGCGTGAGATACAAGCATTCTGCTAGATTGATATTTATTTGTATTTAGACACTATTATAGTATCAGATAAGATATTGTTTTCAAATTGTTTTTGGTTATCGTAAGGTAAAAGCCATCCATGTTTATGTGTGGATTGGTCTTACGATTATCTTTTATTTCAAAACATTTTTGAAAGTTAAACAAGTGTTTGGATTCTCAAAAGAGAAAAACCCGTTCCGTTTTTACGGCGTGGTCTTATGAGATATCCATTATTTAAATCAAGCTGTTTAAAAATCGTTTACTCACACCAGTCCAATGACTGACCCAGAGTTTATTTTTCTTGTTTTCCCTAAACTCTTGGATGCCCAAATTTGTAGGGGCAGTCAAGTAGTTCAGGATTTTAAAGATTTCTTTGGAGGAGCTTGGAGCAAGAAGCTTCGACGTTTAGATATTTAGAGTTTATTCCCGCTATATTGTATATGTGATGTACTCTGATGATATATGTAAATCCAAATCCAATTTGTATTTCAAAGGTGATTTTATATATTATATTTTGTTCCGCTGCGATTGTGAGATTCTATGGTGTTGTTCAGTTCGATATTCTATCTATTTTCTTCTGTTCTAAATTTCTTCCTTTATATTTCTCACCCTCTAACTTCTTTCTATTAATGATTCGTATTTTTGTGCAATTTGGGTTGGACGTGAGTTGTATTCAGTCGATCCAAATGGTACAGAATTGCGGGTCGTTACAATATCTGTTGAAGTGCAAGAGCACACTTAGCTCTACCCTTTACTCTTTGGAAGTTGCTGAAATCGACGAAGTGATGGAGAGAAAAATGGGGGAGAAGGAGGGAACAATATTGGCCATTGAAACGTTCGAAGGTGGCTCCAACGTGGGTTGACCGCACGTGAAACGAGAATCTGGTTTTGACCCTCCCTTTTACAAACAACCATATATATTTTAAAATATTATTTAATTCAAAAAGTAAGATTTTGAATTCGGACCCCAAATCAGACCCAACGACTATCGCCCCTAGCTAAATACCCCCATTCCGGATACAATGAAATATGTTCAACTATTTTAGCCAGTTTTTATCAAAATTGAAATATAAATCAATATAACGTTCAATATTGAATTTAAACGTACATTTTAATTTACCGGGGCCACATACTGACTCCAAAAATTACATAAAAATAAATCTAGCTATATTTTGATTATACGATCCTAAGAAAACTAATTTCATCGAATTTGGAGATGATCTGAAAAATGGTCTTTTTCCAGTCGATTAAATTCAAACTGAAATTACCAAACACATTTAAATTTACTACACTCAAATATTAATTCCAAAAATTATGAAAATTGAAACCTAACAATAATTTGTCGTTCTGGATCCAACAAAAGTGGTTTCATTGAAAACGGAGGTCGTTTGCAAAATGGCTATTTTTAAGGGCTATATATTATATTAAAAATATATAAATTCCATAGCGACTAGTTTGAATTTTAAACTGGACATAACTTACAATTTATAAAGTGAAATCTCAATTTCTCACATTCATTAGAAAGATATAGTTAAATAGATTCTAACGTTTCTTATTTTACTGAAATCCGATTTATTTTGAATCTTATACATTCAATTGAAATCTAAAATCGAATTTTCAAACTACCGCGCCATTTCAAGCTCGTTTTATAATTAAAATAAATTTATATGTTTTAACTTCGATTAGAATAAATTTTAAATTGTTATTATTTAAAATAAATGATTTTAAATATTCAAAGTCCATTAAAATAGCTAAAATAAAAATTTTAAATTGGTTCAGAATTTCCGAGTTGTTACAGTCTCCCCCGCTTAAAATCTTTTCGTCCTTGAAAAGGAACGGAGCTAAAAGTTGTTTAATTAACCAACTCAACTTTCATTCTGGCTTTCATCCTTCAACTTTTCAGTTTCTAAGAATTTTCTAGTTTCTCAAGAATTTGGCTAACACCATAAATTTTCGAATTTTTTTGCCATAACCTCCTTTGTACGGGTTGATCGATAAAACCGCAACTCGCCTTACAAGGCCCTCATCAATCAAAAAGAAAAAGAAAAAGCCAATCAGCTCATAAAATAATCAAACCCCAATAAATAAAGTAAATATGTACCTATTTGTCGGGCATACAACTTTATTCCTCTTCTTAGCTTCCATGCTATGACCTGTTCATTATATACACATGTACATATATGCAATTCTAATCAATTTTCAATTCAGTTCAATATTTGATTCGATTTGGCTAAAATTTACCTTTCATTCTCTTATTTGTTTTATTAATTATCACTCCAATAATTTTATTAGTTAGATTAATAATTATACAACACAACCAACAATCAATTAGTTGGTTAGCTTTTCAATCATATAAATTTAATATATACCTAAAAATATATTTCTAGTGTCAAATCACAACAATAACTCTAACTAAATTTTGGTTCTCACACCAGTCAATTGGAAATATTTAGATATCCCACTTTTGAAACCCGAACATAAACTCTGATGATGTCCGGACGATCATCAGAATCGTCCCCGGGCGACTAAAATGTGATTCTATATCTACCTAGTATATTTGAGACTTCAAATGCACGTGGATCAGATGTATATTAAAATCTCATTATACCCGATAGTCCAAAATCAATTTAAAGTAAAATACTCATATACGAATAATAATATATAATTTTCGAAATTAAATTTGATTTTATAAAATAGCACTCTTCGAACTCATCCTAGTTTACTAACCCTATCTCTAACGAGTCATTCTTATAGGATATTACTAATCCCGTCTCTGATGAATTCTTTTGTTTGGTTCTAACGTGTCTTTTTCTCGAGCCTTATAAACCCAAGCTTTGATACCAAAATGAAACGACCCGAAATCCCCTTTACGAGAATGCCCGGATTGCTTTGAGAACACGATGCATCAGAACACAAATAGAAGAACATTTCATTGCTATTACAACAATTTACATCAGAGTACAAGAATATTCCAGAGTATGAGTAAATCTTACACATTGGAAATATAATATCAGAGATTAAGAATTTGCATAGCAGCGGAAAATAATACATAAGTACAATGCATAGCGGAAAATAATAACTGACACAACTGAAAGAGATATACGGATACAAAGCTTTCCGAATATAGCTCCAGCTGTAATCCAGGATTCTGGGAAAAGAAGTATCAGCGAAAACCAAAACTACTAGTTGCCCGTATGGAAAATATGGGCACCCAAAGTTTAGGTTAAACCAATAAACTCCGAGTCAGTCATGGGACTGGTGTGAGAACTAAAATAGTTATTAATCTTGATTTTAAAGTTAAGTAAATCACCGGACCATGCCATATAACACGGAATAGGTTTATCCATATGAATACCAGTGTAAAAATAAGAGCGCAATGCTAAAGAGAAAAATGAAGCTATTTTAAGACTCAGGTCCCATCACACAATGAACAATCGAGGATAGAGTTTTCCCTTATAATAGGCAAATATGCTTGACGTGCGAAATTTCATCTTTTAGTAGTACTATAAGTGAAGAAATCAACTTCAAATATGTAACAACCCGGAAAATCAGAACCAATTTAAATGTTTTATTTTGGCAATTTTAACAGATTTTTAATATTTAAAATGATTTATTTTAAATAATAACGACTAGAAATTTATTTTGAATAGAATTATAAAGTATAAATTCATTTAAATCGAAATTAGAATATAAATATTTATTTTAATTATAAAAGGAATTGGAAATGACGCGGTAGTTTGAAATTTCGATTTCAAATTTCAAATGAATGTACAGGATCCAAAATAAACCGGATTTTAGTGAAACCAAAAATATTAGAATCTATTTGAAAATATCTTTCCAACGAATCTGAATAATCCAGATTTCATAGCGGGAATAAAAAGTTATGTCCAATTGAAAATTCAGAATAGTCGCTATGGAAATATAGCCCGTAAAACTGGAGATTTTGCAAACGACCTCCGTTTTCAACGAGACTACTTTTATTGGATCCGGAATGTCAAATTATTGCTGGATTCCAATTTTTATAAACTTTGGAACCAATATGTGAGCATGGCGGATTGAAACGTGTTTGGTAATTTCAGTTTGAATTTAATCGACTGGAAAACGACCGTTTTTCAAATGGTCTCCAAATTCGACGAATTTAGTTTTGTAAGAACCGTATCGTCAAAATATAGCTAGATTTATTTTTCTGGAATTTTTGGAGTCCGTATGTGGCCCCGGTAAATTAAAATGTGCGTTTGAATTTAAAATATATTGATCTATATTTTAAATTTAGTGGAAACTAATCGTAGCAATCGAATTGGCTCACCGGACATATCCCATTGTGTCCGAAATGGGGGTAATTAGTTAGGGGCGACAAAGGGTGGGTTCGATTTGGAGTTAGAATGAAAATTCACCTTTAAAACGATATATATATAAGGTTTCCAGGAGTCAAACCCCTAATTCAATTTCCATGGTCAACTGGAACCCGCCTCCCCCAAATTTAAAGTCGCGTTGCCCATTTCTCAGTCCACCACCGACGCTCCAGGTGGCGTGCCACCACCGAAGGCCCTCCCCCTCCTCACTGCGCCACCATGACCCCCCTCCTCCTCTGGCCCCTTTTCCCTCTCCCCTCTCCAAATCGATGGGAGGCACCCCAAAACCGTGCCACGACCTCCTCCTCTGCCACCACAGCCCAGCGCTGCCTCAGGCGAACCCCCTGACCATCAGCGAACCCTACCGCTCCTCCTCCTCCACTTATCAATGTGAGTTTTTATTTAATAAAAATTACATTTCTATGCTATTAAAATTTACATTTTTATGCTATTAAAATTTACATTTTTATGCTAATAAAAACTACATCTCTACGCTAATAAAAATTACATTTATATGCTAATAAAAAAATTGGATATATATGCTAATAATGACATTGGATTTTTGTGTAAGGAAAAAAGGATTTGATTTTTTAACTTAGATCTGATTTTTAATTTAGGAAAAAAAGATTTGATTTTTTAATAAAGATCTGATTTTTAATTATAAAAAGATTTGATTTTTAGTTAGAATAAAAAGTTGATTTTTATATATATACTAACAGAATAAAAATATGATTTTTATTATGAAGTTAACAAAATATGATTTTTATTATGAAGTTAACAAAATATGATTTTTATTATATGTATAGCTATATAAAAATATGATTTTTATACTATAAACACCGTTATAAAAATATGATTATTATATATGTAACGTTGAAACAAAAATATGATTTTTGATTTAATATCGTGTGTAACAGATTGCGATGGAACCGACTGGAAATGAATTAAAATTCAAACCGTTCAGAAATAAAGAATGGAGGAGTGGATCCCAAAGGTGAGAACTTCTCACTTTAATTTTATTTTCTAGTTAAAATATATACTAGGATGCAGACGGTGCTTAGCAGCACCCGACACCGTCGTCCACAGACCATGGACGACTTGTTTGATTGTATGTTGTTATGAAAATTGATTGTGATTGTGATGTGGAACGAATGAAATAAATATTCATGGGTTGAAATACAATAATCTATCGTTAAAAATATATTTTTTAACGTGTAAATGAATAAAATAAATATTCATTTACAAATCAGACGATTTGTTTAGGTACACACATTTGAATGATATTGATTGGGATGATATATTTTACACATCGCCCAATTGCACAAATAATAATCAGTGTTAGTCGTTTGAAAACCCCACACGGGTATTGGGATGAAATTGGACATACACTAATCCCAATATTTAGTTGTATGTCAATCGAATGGTTGACAGGCTGTTGTAAGCGTTAATTATTCATATTTAACGCTTATGCAGTTGTGTAATGCACTCTGGATGATGGTTAACTGTGTTTGATTACTGTTGAGTACATGTGTGTATGAAATCCATATAAATAAATTATATGGTAATTGAATCTGCATGATTCCAATTCGGAAAGAACGAATATTTTAAATTAAAGAATATTTTAAAATGTTGAGTAATGAATATTTTAAAATAATTAATATTTTAAAAAAATATTAAGTAATTGATCAAAATATGATTTTGATGTCCGATTTGGGATGGACACGAAAATATTTAAACGTATAAAGCCATGTTGATTAGATTAACGCCATTTTGACGTGAATGATATTTATATCGATTTTATTCATTTTTATAATGAATATCGAAAAGGAAGTGATTTCAAAATCTAATGTTTAGAAAATATTATCATTTATATATTAATGACATGGAATATTCAATTTTGATTTGAAATTAAATATGAAGTTGAAATCGTTTTTAAAATGAATTTAAAACAATTTATAAAATACTTTTTAAATGGAAATCGACGAAATACATATAATATATATTATATATATTTAATGGCCTGAATAGAACGCACCGCGCCGTGGTAGTTCGAGAATTTCGACCATTGACTTCGAACAGACATTACGGGAGATCCGACCATCGGATTCTCCTAAAACCAGAACCATTGGGTTCGTATCGAAAAGAGCTTTCCAATGAATATGATAAACTTGAAATCTAACGGAGGGATTTGGAATTATGTCCAAATCAAATTTGGAAGAGGTTGCTATAAGTGCAATTCGATGACCGTTTAAGAAAATCGACTGCACGGGCCTTGATAAAATTATTAAAAATATCAATAATTTGTGTAAAATCATAATAAATAATTTGAAAAGAATTGGGATGAAAAATTCCATATTTGAAAAGATAAAAATATATTTTTACCAAAATGAACTAGTTATTAACTAGAATTATAAATCCAATATTTTAAATAAATAAATTCGATTTGTGAATGGTTTTAATATAAGCAGAAATTTCCAATATAAGAATTGGAATGGATTTGAATCGAAAGTATCTTCGGAATATTTTGATATTGGATTCCGTGATTATATGGATATTGTGGAGGAATTTGGAAGATACATATATCGTTACTCCAATACGATATTTGTTGGTTTCAGAATTTGATATTGAATATAAGCCGACATATTTTCTATTCAGAGCCGTGTATTTAATATCAAATGGGATTTTGGGTTTGTCGTGAATGGTATCTTTAAAAATGCTGCTCTTAAACCCAATGGAGTTAAGAAAATTAGAAACTAACTAGAGATTAGCTAAGTTGAATGGTTTCCTGGGTATTGATCTGATGTTGGTTTCGGCCTTCGAGATTAATACTTAGGGAATTGTTCTCTTACTAATTTATGGTTAGAGGCTGATGGAACGGTGTCTTCACTAACACTGTTCTTAAACCCAGTTGAAAAAAGATTAAATCTTTTTATTAAGATTTAATGAAGTTTACCAATTAATTAATATTTAATTAGAATTGAATTTTGGTTTTGTCATGAATGGTATCTTTAAAAATGTCGTTCTTAAACCCAATGGAGTTAAGAAAATTAGAAACTAACCGGAGATTAGATAAGTTGAATGGTTTTTTGGGTATTGATCTGATGTTGGTTTCGGCCTTCAGGATTACTACTTAGGGAAATGTTCTTTTACTAATTTACGGTTAGAGACCGATGGAACGGTGTCTTCACTAACACTGTTCTTAAACCCAGTTGAGAAAATATTAAATCTTTTTATTAAGATTTAATGAAGTTTACCAATTAATTAATATCTAATTGGAATTGAATTTTGAGTTTGTCATGAATGGTATCTTTAAAAATGCTGTTCTTAAACCCAATGGGGTTAAGAAAATTAGAAACTAATTGGAAATTAGCTAAGTTGAATGGTTTCTTGGGTATTGATCTGATGTTGGTTTCAGCCTTCGGGATTAATACTTAGGGAATTGTTCTCTTACTAATTTACGGTTAGAGACTGATGGAATGGTGTCTTCAGTAACACTGTTCTTAAACCCCGTGTGAAAAGAACAAATCTTTTAGTTAAGATTATTAGAATTTCTAGTTATATTTAGTAATTGGAATAAAATGGAATGTGATTTTGGGTTTATCATAAACTGTGTTTTATATGACATTGGTTCTTTAACCCAGTTAAAGATAAGATTAATTTCTTAGCTTTGAATAATCATTAATATTGATTTTGGGAAGATTAAAACTAAATGGAGTTTTAATGAATCTTTGATTAGATTGAAAAGTGAATGTGATAATTAAAATTATCAATTCAAGAAAATGATTGAAAATGGAGTATCACCAGTTTTGCTCCAAGCGATAGTTAAATATTTAACTAGATTTGAACGTGAAATGGTAATGAATATTTATCGATAACACCGTGGTGTTAGATATGGAGTATTACCAGTTTTGGTCCATGGGATGAATGGGTTGGGATTGGAAATAAAATAAATGATTACTTCGGTAAGGTGCGCTAATCCAGACTAGTTTGGAAAACCTTAATATGGTTTGAATTGATATCCAAAAGAAGATTAAAGAATAAATTTTAAAGAATTTATCTTTGATAAAATTAATGGGAACATATCCCTAAGGATGTGAATATTTGAATAAAAGAATATTCTTAATTGGAATGAGGCGTATGTTGTGTTTTTATAGCACTTGTTTATTATATACGCGAGTTATTCGGAAAGGTCGGGTTTATACTCATTCTGAATAACTGATTCGACGATATGTCGACGATGAAGATGGTGGTTGAAGACCGGAGGTCTTCACATCGTTTGGACGATTACCGATGTCTTGATTGTGTTGTACACCCAAGACAAGGTAATAAGTGGTGATCGTCCAAATGTACTTGGAGATCAACCGGATATGCGAGGACCTCTCTCCTGTATTGGACATATGGGACGAGGAATAAGGTGCATCCGGTTTCGTTCAGACCCAGAACGAACTTGTAAATCGATGTGTGTCTGACATTGGATTTTATTCTGTGTTGATTGATTTCTATTAAATATATATCTTTTTGGCGGCGGAGAGGATTTACACAACCTCTAAAATTATAAAATAGGTTATTTAGCCTTTGAATTTTACTAGGCTAAATAAGGTCTAAAAATAGGTTATTTACACTAATGTACTAGTGCACATAAAGTGGTGTTGTAGTATATAACTTATTCTATGTAGTATACCTTGAAAATCAGGCTATTTATACTATTCTCTCTAGAGAGAATAGTATAAATAGCCTGATTTTCAAGGTATACTACATAGAATAAGTTATATACTACAACACCACTTTATGTGCACTAGTACATTAGTGTAAATAACCTATTTTTAGACCTTATTTAGCCTAGTAAAATTCAAAGGCTAAATAACCTATTTTATACCTATTTATAATTCAAGAGGTTTACAGAACCTCTCTTTCTTAACGCCCTTCTGAGACGTACGAGCTCAGAGTTTATATATCGATAGATATCAGTCTTTATGGCATAAATTGCCTGTGTGGCATGCTGAGATGCAAATGATCAAGGCTTCTATTGAAAAGCAGAGTCTTGTGGTTGATAATCAAAGCACGGCTTTAATATAGCATAGCTTTGTGTATAGCGTTAATTCGCGAGCTTCACACCTTGGTATGAGTTAAAAACGGGATAAGGGAACCCAAGGAGGACATGGCGTTTCTTTCTAGCTATGGGTGGTGTCGGGGGTTTGCAAGCCCAGACATTTATATTATTTTTACCTTTGTGGTTGTTGGAATGCGAGGCGCCTCGGATATATCGGTCTCTTCGGAGCCGATGGATATAGGTCCTATAGGACCGGGAAACGTATGCTCAGGAATTTCCAATCCTCAAACGTAACGGAGGACTGGCCTTGGAGGATCCAGGGGTCTTCTGCGGGAGATCCTAAGGCATTTGCTAGAGTGTCTCGAAGCTGGCGAGGAATACATCCTTTGCCTCAACTCATGATGGAAATCCAATTTTCAATACGTGACATTTAGGTTTTGATTGTAGAGTCTAGTATGGCGATATAGTGGGATGGGGCATTATGTCGTCTATGATTGATACATTTATATTTGAAGTTGTTTTCATGCACTTTACACTATAATGGTATCGAAATGATTTTTTTTAAACGTACCAAGCATGTTTGGCTATTATAACGTAAAACTCTATCCTCCGGCTTGCGTTGCATTGTGTGATGGGACCTAAGTCTTATAATAGCTTCATTTTTCCAAAAAGCATTGCACTATTTATTCTATGCACTGGTATTCTTAGGAGGAACCCGTTCCGTGTTATACGACATGGTCCCTTAATTTACTTTATTTATTAAGTAAAGATTTAATAACTGTTTTAGTTCTCACACCAGTCACATGACTGACCTGGAGTTTATTGTTTTAACCTAAACTCTGGGAGCCCCTATTTTCCACACGGGTAGCTAGTAGTTTTCGTTTTGCAGATTTATATTCACAGGATCCTGGTTTACAACTGGAATGTTATTCGGAAAGCTTTGTATCCGTGTATCTCTTTTAGTTATGTTTTTGTATTATTTTCCGCTGCATTGTATATTTGTAAATCTCTGTTATTTATCAAATGTATATTATTTGTTCATACTCTGTTTATTATTGTACTCTGATGTAAATTATTGTAATAAGCAATGAAATGTTCTTCTGTTTGTGTTTTGATTTGTTATGTTCTCAACTCAATCCGGGCTCTCCTTCATGAGGAAGTTTGGGTTGTTACATAATATAACTATATCAATCATAGGCAGCATATGTACCATTATATTACGTAGCCATATAGATTTACAACTAAAACCGCAAAATCGCGTATTGGAAATTGGACTTCCATCTATGAACCAAGGAAACGGATGGTCTCCTTACTGATTCAAGACACACTAGAAATGCCTCAGGATCCCCCGCAGTGAATCCTTGGATCCTGCAGAGCCGGTCATTCGTCGATGATTAGTTATACCGTAAACTAGATGTTAGCCGGTTCTATTGAACCTCTAAAACAGGTTAGTACGTCTATGGGAACATAGCCCTATAAAGAGCCACTAGGGACTCAAACCCGAGGTACCTCACTTTCCATCATAAAGTTTTTCCAACATCCACATAAGTAAATAGTCTGGGCTCTATACCATGATGTTTCTCATAGCTAGAAACTAACATATGTCCATTTCCCTGCGCTCCCTTATCCTTTTTTTGGTTCATACCGAGGAGTGAAGCTCGCGGATTAACGCTACACAAAGCAATCCATACCGCACCGCTAATTTCCACCAAGATATAAGCTCTAAGATTGTACATCTCGGGGAAGGGTGTTAAGCAAGAGAATAAATTCTCCGCCACCAAACAGATATATATATATATATATATATTTAGCGGAGATCAACGAATACAGTATAAAGGAATACAATGTCAGACACACTATCCATTTGCAAGTTCGTTCTGGGTCTGAACGAATCCGAAGGAACCTTATTCCTCGTCCCATATGTCCAATACAGGAGAGAAGCCCTTACATATCCGGTCGATCTCCATGTACGTCTAGACGATCACCACTTATTACCTTTTCTTGGGTGTACATCCCAATCAAGACAGCAATAATCATCCAAACGATGTGAAGATTTCCGGTCTTCAACTACTGTCTTCATATCATTGACATTTAGTCGCCATATCAATTATTCAAAATGGGTTAAACCCGGCCTTTCCGAATAACTCGCGTATTTTATAATCAAGTGCTATAAAAATACATCATACACCTCATTCCAATTTAGAATATTATTTTTATTCAAATATTCACATCATTAGGGAAAGGTTCCCATTAATTTTATCAAAGATAAATTCTTTTAAATTTCCTCTTTAATCACCCTTTTGATATCATTTTCAAAAGATTTTATTTATCTTTTCACAATTCTAAACCACCAAATTAAGGGTTACAAAACTAGTCGGGATTATCGAGCCTTACCGAAGTAATCATTTATTTTATTTATCCATTCCCAACCTATTCATCCCATGGAGCAAAACTGATAATACTCCATATCTAACACCCACTGTGTTATTGTTAAATTAATTACCATTTCTCATTTCAAATCTAATTAAAGATTTAACTATCGCCTAGAGTAAAACTGGTGGTACTCCATTCTTGATCGTTTCATGAATTTGATAAATTTAATTATCTCATTTTCATTTCAATCTATTTAAAGATTCATTAAAACTCCACCTTGGTTTTAATATCAAAAATCATCACTTTATGATTATTCACTTTAAGAAATTAATCTTGTCTTTAACTGGGTTAAATAACCAATGTTACAAAAAAACATAGTTCACAATAAACCCAAATGATTTTCCATCAAAATGGAATCTTCACGGAAATCATAACCGTGTATAATCGATATAAATTCCCGTATCAAACTAATAATATAAATGGAAAAACAACAAGGCCTTTTAAATTCCATATATAGTAATGGTCTTCCTTTACCAAAGCTCATCTCGATTATTACCAAATCAAATTCCATTCGTGTAACAACCCAAAAAATCAGAACCAATTTAAAATTTTTATTTTAGCTATTTTAATGGATTTTGAATATTTAAAATGATTTTTTTAAATAATAATGATTTAAAATTTGTTTACATCAAAGTTAGAACATATGAATTTAAAATATAAATAAAACGAACTAGAAATGGCACGGTAGTTCGAAAATTCGATTTTAAATTTCAATTGAATGTATAGGATTCATAATAAATTAGATTTCAGTAAAACCAGAAACATTTGAATCTGTTTAATAATATCTTTCTAATGAATGTAAGAAACTGAGATTTCATAATATAAATTGAAAGTTATGTCCAGTTTAAAATTTAAAATAGTCGCTATGGAATGTAATATATTTTTAAATTATATATAGCCCTTAAAAATAGCCATTTTGCAAACGACCTCCGTTTTCGATGAAACCACTTTTGTTGGATCCGGAATGTCAAATTATTGCTAGGTTTCAAATTTCATAATTTTTGGAATTAATATGTGAGTGTGGTGAATTTAAACGTGTTTGGTCATTTCAGTTTGAATTTAATCGACTGGAAAAATGCCATTTTTTAAACGATATCCAAATTCAATGAAATTTGTTTTTTAAGGACAATATCATCAAAACATAGCTAGATTTATATTTCTGTAATTTTTGGAGTCAATATGTGGCCCCGGTAAATTAAAATGTACGTTTAAATTCAATATACATTGATTTATATTTTAATTTTGATAAAAACTAATTAAAAGAGTAGAATTGGCTTATGAAACATATCCCATTGTGTCCGGAATGGGGGTATTTAGCTAGGGGAGACAGTCATTGGGATTCGTTTAGAGTTCATATCAACAAACAGACATTTTTGGAATTAAAATAATATAAAAATAAATTTAATTATATACGGTCAATAGGATTTTTGTCCATCTTTCAATTTCTGATAAATCTACTAATTGATTTCGAAAATATATAAAGGGAAAATCGTGGAGGGCATCAAGATCTTCAAAGTGAACAGGTGTGATCGATTCTAGCTTCGTGGATAGCTCGATTTCTCCACTCGAAACTGCTCCATTTCGTGCTGATTTCAGGGGGGCTTGGGAGTTCGAGTTTGGCAAAGGGGGTGCCGAAGGTAGCTCTCGTGGCGGCGAAGGTGGTGGTGACGGCCGATCATCATCCAGCGCCTCGGTTTGCACGGGAAAATCAACCCTAGTTTTAGAGCAGTGTGTTTTGAGCGCGGCCTGAAGAAAACAAGGAAGAAAGGTTTATTATTTTAATTTATTAATTTATTAATTATCTTTAATGATGTCATTAACATTTAAACGCTAATAACTCTCTCGTACGGTGTCGAAATCCAGTGAAACAGGAATCATTGTATCCGTGATTGCGTGTACTACATTTTGGAATAGACTGGGAGGAATTTGGAGCAAGCTACAGTTTTTGGTCAAATTAAACGTTCAATTTAATTTGATTGAACAATCATTATTAAACGATTTCTAACCGATGAAGGCGAGAACTCCTTCTCACTAAATTATATTTTACCATGTTATTGTATTTATGTATAAAAATGTATAGAATTGTCAATGTAGATTTTTATCAGTTTTAATCATTATAAATTGTATACGGTTTCTATTAGCTCACCTCCCTCGTCCACAAACCATGGAAAATTTAATAGACTGTATTGTGTGTTGATTGAGTTGTTGAAATGTTTAACATATTAAAAATAATGTTAACATTAATGTGGTAGTTGAAATTAAATTATAAATATCTATTTATAATTTTAAACAGTGAAAATTGGCTAATTAGAAAAATAATTCTAACTGAATTAGGATTGGTTAAATTTGTTAACCAATAATTTATTTAAAAATAAACCGTTGTTGTTTGAAAACCCCACACGGGTCTGGGGATGATAATTTATTCACTTCTCCGCTGAATTTAATTATATGTCAATCGATTAGTTGACAGACTGTGATAAGCGTTATTTAATTATTTAATGCTTATACAATTGTATTGCACTCTGGATGTGAATTGACGGTTTGATGATTATTTATCATTAGTGCTGAATACATGTGATGTATGAAATCCATAACTGAAATTATATGGTAATTGAGTGAGTCGCATTCCGATTCAGAAATAAATAATATTTTAAAATAACAAATATTTTAAAATAACGAATATTTTAAAATAATGAATATTTTAAAATAATATTCAATGTACAAACAAAATATGATTTTGATGTCCGGTTTTGGATGGACTCGAAAATATATAAAAATATATGAAGCCGGGTTAAGTATATACGCCATTTTGACCCGAACGGGTTTATCAATCAAATTTATTCATTTTATAATGAATATGAAAAGGAAATGGATTTCAAAATTAGATATTTTGAAAATATTATCATTTTAATATTATAGAGAAATGGAATATTCGATTTTGATTTAAAATTGAAAATGAAGTTGGAATCATTTTAAAATGAATTTATAAACGAAATATAAAATACGTTTTAAATGGAAATAGATGATAAATATATATATATATACATATATATATATATAATAGCCTGAATAGAATGCGCCACTTAGCGACCATTCACGAATTTCGACTATTGGCTTCAAATTGATGTGACGGGAGATCCGACCGTCGAATTCTCCTAAAACCAGAACCGTTGGGTTCGTATCGAAAAGAGTTTTCCAAGAATATATGAGATTTAAATTTGAATGGTTGGATTTGGAATTATGTTGAAATCAATTTCAGAAAAGGTCGCTATGAATGCAGTTCGGTTGCCGTTATTGGAAACCGACTGTAAGGGCCTTATAAAAATTATTAAGAATATGGATTTTTTTTGTAAAATCATAATAAATGATTTGAAAGATTTTTGATGAAAAATTCCATGATTTGAAAAGATAAAAGTTGTTTTTATTTAATGAGCTAGTTATTGAATTAGAAAAATAATCCAATATTTTTAAATAAATAAATTGGATTCGTAAATGGTTTTAAAATAATCGAAATTTTCCAATGTATAAATTGAAATGGATTTAAGTAGAAATAATCTTCGGTATTTCGATATTGGATTCCGTTATTATATGGATACTGTTGAGGAATTTGAAAGATATATATATATCGTTATTCCCAATACGATATTGATTGGTTTCAGAATTTGATATTGAATATAAGCCGATATGTTTTCTATTCAGAGCCTTGTATTTAATATCAAATTAGATTTTGGGTTTTTCATGAATGGTATCTTAAATAATACTATTCTTAAACCTAGTTGAGAAAAGAATAATCTTTTAATTAAGATTTAGTGAAATTTACCAATTAATTAATATTTAATTGGAATTGAATAAAAGAATTGGATTTTTGGGTTTATCGTGAATGGTGCTTTAAATAACACTTGTTCTTTAACCCAAATTAACGGTGAAGATATGATTTGGAATTTATAATATTTTAATTAAGATTAATGGAATTTTCCAAAGTAAAGTTTTTCAATTTAATATATTAAATTGGAATTGAATGGAATTCCATTCGGTAATAATCGAAATGAGCTTCTGTGAAGGAAGGCCATTACTATATATGGAATTTAAAAGGCTATTCCATTATTCCATTTATATTATTAGTCAAACACGGGAATTTATATCGATTATATAATGTTATGATTTCCATAAAGATTCCATTTTGATGGAAGATGATTTTGGGTTTATCGTGAACGATGTTTTAAATGACATTGGTTCTTTAATCCAATAAAGACAGGATTTACTTCCTAAATTTTAATAATCATTAAATAATGATTTTTAGAGATTAAAACTAAATAAAGTTTTAGTGAATCTTTAATTAGATTGAAACGTGAATGTGGTAATTAAATTTACCGAATTCAAGAAATGATCGAAAATGGAGTATCACCAGATTTACTTCATGCGATAGTTAAATCTTTAATTAGATTTGAACGTGAAATTGTAAATAAATTTTCTAATAACACAATGGGTGTTAGATATGGAGTACTACCAGTTTTGTTCCATGGGATAAATAGGTTGGTATTGGAAAAATAAAATGAATGATTACTTCAGTCAGGCGTTAATCCCAACTAGTTTGATAGACCTTAATTTGGTTTAAACTATGAAAAGATACTATAAAATCTTTTGAAATGATTTCCAAAGAAATGGATTAAACAGTGTGTTTAAAACTGATAATCTTTGATTAGATTAGTGAGAACCTTTCCAAAATAAAGAAATACGAGTAAAAGAATATTCTAGATTGGAATGAGGCGTATGATTTGTTATTATAGAACTTGATTATAAGATACGCGAGTTATTCGGAAAGACAAGGTTTAACCCATTCTAAATAATTGTTACGATGACTAATAGTCGAAGAGATTGAAGATGGTGCATGACCGATGATCTTCACATCGAATGGATGGGTTTCTACTGATGCCCATGATTGGAGTAACTACCTTGAAAGGGCTACCGTGGTAGCCGTCCGGACGTATTTGTTGATTGTTCGGATATGCGAGGGCCTCTCTCCTGTATTAGATATATAGGATGAGGAATAAGGTGCCTCCTATTTCGTTCAGACCCAGAATGGACTTGCAAATGGATGGTATGTCTGACGTTGTATTACTTTATGTTGTATTCGTTAATCTCTGCTAAATATATATCTGTTTGGTGGTAGAGAATTTATTCTCTTGCTTATCACCATTCTCTGAGACGTAGGAGCTTAGAGGTTAAATAATAGCAGAAATTAATGGTATGGATTGACAAGGTGACATGATGAGATGCTTGGATCAAGGCTTTTGATGAAAAGCAGGGCCTTGAGAATGATGATCAAAGCATAGCTTTAATTAGCATATCTATGTGTAGCGTTAATTTGCGAGCCTTACACACCGATATGATGGTGAACTGATGGTCAGGTCAGTATGCTTTTGAGATGAGGATAGACACCCTTAGGGTTGTCATGGATTCGATCGACCGAGATGATGTTGGGTGTGGTCGCCCCACACCAGTAGGGATAGGGGCACACCCCCCCGATTCCCATATGATATGGCGGATGTGCATTACAGTGTTTTCCAAATGCCCTGGATGTAAGCCGCGGAGAACTGCACTATATGATAGATCTTTCGAATCAACAGCCATCATTATGGAAATCCAACTTTCCAATACGAGCTTTGCAGTTTTTGTTGTATAGCTATATATTTGGCGACATAGTGGGATAGGGCGCTCATGCCATCTATGATTGATACATTTATATTTGAAGTTGATTTCTTCACTTATAGTAATAATAAAAGATAAATTTTGCGTAGTAAGCATATTTGGCTATTATAAGGTAAAACTCTATCCTACGGCTTGCGTTACATTATGTGATGGGACCTGAGTCTTATACTAGCTTCATTTTTCTTTTATTTAGCATTGCGCTGTTTGTTTTATGCACTAGTATTCATGGGGGATAAACCCATTCCGTGTTATACAACGTGGTCTCGTGATTTACCTTACTTTAAAATAAAAGCTAATAACTGTTTTGGGTTATCACACCAGTCCCATGACTGACTTGGAGTTTATTGTTTTAATCTAAACTCTGGGTGCCCATATTTTCCACACGGGCAGCTAGTAGTTTTGGTTTTTGCAGATATTTCTTTTCACAGGATCTTGGATTACGGTTGGAGCTATATTCGGAAAGCTTTATATCCATGTATTTCTTTCAGTTGTGTTAGTCGATGTATTTCTGCTGTACATTATACTAATGTATTATTTTCCGCTGCTATGTATATTAATCTCTGATACTGTATTTCCAATGTGTAATATTAATTATTTGAACTCTGATATATTCTTGTACTCTGATGTAATGGTTGTGGTAGCAATGAAATGTTCTATTGTTTACGTTCTGATGCGTCGTGTTCTTAATGCAATCCGGACTTTCCCGTAAGAGGAAGTTTGGATCGTCATAGTTGGTATCAGAGCTTTGGTTTACAAAGCACGAGAACAAGGCACTTTAGAATCAAATGAAAGAATTCATCAGAGATAGGATTAGTTACATCCTAAAATAATTACTCATTAGAGATGGGGTTAGCAATGCCCTAGAATGAGTTTGAAGAGCGTTATTTATTAAAACGAATTTGATTTTGAAAATTATATCTTATAATAAGTATTGAAAAAATTATTTTATTTTGAATTTGAACTATCGGGTATATGAAGATTTTGAATATATGCGTAATTAACGTAAATCCAAAGCCTTAAATATACTGGGTAGGCATAGAATCACACTGTAATCGCCCGGGGATAATTCTGATGATTGATCGATCATCATTAGTATTTATGTTTGAGTTTCGAAAGTGGTATATCTATATTGTTCCAATTAACTGGTGTAAGAACCAAAAACCTTAGTTAGAATTTATTGTTTGTGATTTGATCTTTAAATATGATTTTTAGAGTATATATAAAGTTATGTATTCGAAAAGCTAATTAATTAATAGATTGCTGGTTATGATGTGTGATTATTAACTTAACTGATAAAAATATTGAAATAATAAAACCAATACGAGAATGAAAGGTGAAATAAGCAAAATAAAAAATATTAGCCCTCTTGATACAAACCTGAAATATTATGCAGGATATAGAGGACTACGGCTTATCTGGAACTGAATTCTGGATGACTCCAAAACAAGCAAGAAGGGCTCACCAACAAGCTGAAAAGGAAAGGGAGTTGGACTTAAGAACATGCGTGGGTGTTCATTGTTATAGATGTAAAAAGGAAGGGCATTATGCAGTTCTGTGTCCTCAGAAAAGGAAGAATAAGAAGAAAAAGATAAGAAAGGACATAGTTTGTTTCAAGTGCAAACGGATAGGACATGTAACAACCCGTATTTTGAACAACATGTTATAACATAAATCAAGGCAGAATTAAATGTTAAAATATGAATCAAGGGAAACGGGCTATGCCATTGCGTTCGTCTCGGAAAAATACGCGAAATAGAGTCCGAGTTTTCGAGAATCGGAGTCCGTATGACCCAGTTATGGCCCGTCAAAGTTTTCAGAAAATTTCAAGTTCAAAAATAGTTCAAATTTCAAATCTGGAGCCAAACAGACTGGGCGGGAAAATTTCCCGCCCAGCCCCCAAGTCGACTGGGGAGTCGACTTGGGAGTCGACACACCCCAGTGGGTGTCGACTGCCCTGTCGACACCCCTGTCGACCTGGGTGGTCGGGCCAGTTTGGCCTGGTGCACCTGCTTGTCCTTTTGAGTCATGTTTCTGGCCTTATGACGAATTCTGATGGCTAGGATCTAAACTAGGGTTATCCTATGGTCTAAACTAACCTAAACTTCTATATAAGCACCCCTAGACCTAGCCTAAACCCTCATAAATCAATCCTACAATGAAGTTATGCCAAAATGCTCCCTAATCATGGCCTCCATCTTCATATCATGACCTCCATCTTCATCTTGAGAGCTTCTAAGGCAAAAAGGAGCCATCTTTCTTCATCAAATCAAAGGAGCTACTTATTCTCAAGGCTATTTGTGTTGCTACATCATCCCTAGAGCTTCTACAACGTCTCTATCTTGTTCTATTGTGTTCTAGTTCTCATAGCTACGCTTTGTAAGCCCTATTCTACTCTTAGATTTAAACTATGAACTTAATATGACATGTAGCAAGTTGAAATGAGACTTTTGTGTTATGCTTGCCTTGGATTGTATGCATAGATCTATTCATAACCCTTTTGATCTATGTTTGTGGACCTAATGTTTACCTATCATGAACCTAGTACCGTTTATGTTGGCTTTTGGGTAGAAAGCTATGATCTTTATTTGGGAATGTTGCATAATGCAACATAGAAACCCTCATGACCTTGATGTTAACTTGCCATGATGCGACCTATATGCTAATCATAAGTTTATCACCCTATTTGCTAAGTTTAATGCCATACATGTGTAGATTGGAATTGGACCTAAGTGCAATATTTGCCTTGAACCTATCATTGTATGCATAGATCTATTCATGCCTCTCTTGATCTATAATTGTGGACCTATCGTGAACCTAGTACCGTTCATGTTGACCTTTGGGAAAAATGCTATGAAATGGATTATGGCTTATGCATGTTAACAAACCTTAACCCCTCATGTTCCTTAACATGCATATGATGATATTGAACCTATTTGTTATGCACAAGTTAGGATTGTCACCCTATATCAACTATTACCATGTTACCACCATATTTGCTAATTATGCTATTCATACATGTTTTTGGCCAAATCACCCTTATGCTATTATGCATGCTTGAGGCCAAAGCACCCTTATGCTATTTGATATATTTGGGGCCAAGTCACCTTCTATGCTATCATATATGTTGAGGCCATATGCTAGTATGTTGAACCCCTTTTTCCTCAAATATCACCATGTTTAACTTGTGATAGACTTTGCCATCGTATGCCCACCTTGTCATATTCTTATGTTCCCCCTTTTGATCTATTTGGATTGATGCGAACTTACGTGCGATGGGGTTACGTTATGGGTAAACTTAAATGACATGAAACACGACTTGAAAATATGACATGTGATTATGCTTGAAAACATGAACGTGGACATGACATGTAGAAAACATGAAAGTGGCCAACTCGAGGTTGTGTTGAGTTTGTAGCATAAATCTACCCGGAACTGACCGACTTAACTAGTGGCTACAAACAATAGGACCCAATGTGAGTAGTTGGTCATATCGAACTTAAAACCCGAGGTTAGACTAGGTTGTGGTGTAAAGCTACCCGGACCCGCCCGGCTTAACTAGTAACCACAACAAAGTCTAATGTGAGTATGGGGTGCATTAAGTTAATTAATGCCACATGGTAGGGTTAAGTCATGGACTACTTTAATACTTAACCAATTAAACACGATGCATTGGTAGGGTTAAGTCATGGACTACTTGAATATACTTAACCAGTTGAACACGATGTATTGATAGGGTTAAGTCATGAACTGCTTGGATACACTTGACCAACTCAATACATGGTTAGGATAAGGGTTGACCACACTTAACCCGTTTAAAACCCTAGTTACGTGGTCCTTTTCAGCAGTAACCTACTTGGGAGTATCTGGATACCCTGGACTAGGCTAGGGTGGGGCACGATTACTAGACTGATTGTAAGAGACCAAAAGAGACGGCTGAATGGTGCACCAGTTAAGTTCTGGCGGACCATGGTCGTGCACATTAAGTCTGGAGTTGAACATGGGCACCGGTAGGTTTAGACTGTGCGTGCTTGTTTTGTGTCCGTGGTTTACACCCTAGGACTGGATACACCCTAAGGTGGACCTTGCACAGTTAACTACATTCCATGATTAGGCCGTATGACACCGATACACGACGAGTTAGGCTTATAGGGAGCCGATCGACTAGACCGAGTAGTTGGACCTTGATTTAGGTCATCTCATGAGTTTGGGCCAATATTGGGCTAAGGGATCATTTCTTGTTTATACTTGACATGGGTTGGAATACTAGTACACTCTTGGTTCAACTTAACCTTGTATATGCGATGCCACCCTTGATCTATCTTGTTAACTATTTACCATGCCAGTTTAGTTACCATCCTTATGTTTCATCTCAGTTTCTCATGTCCAGTTAATTTTACTAGTTTTTATACTAATAGTAGGTAGGACTTACCAGTCTTTATGACTGACCTGTTTTCCTTACGCCTCTTTTCTTCCGTTCCCCCCCCCCCCAGGTTCTTAGGGTGGGAACACTAGCACCTAGCTTGGATCTTTGGCTTGCTTTTCTGACAGCTAATGTACGGTTTGGACTTGAGATTTGCTATGGCGACACTTCTATTATCTTTGGGGAATACTTTACTCATGTTATTTTTCAGTTTATGTTTTCTAGACTTTGTTTTGTTGGAAAATGATGACTAAGTACTTTGATGTAACTTGACTATGGTTTTGAAATAGTAATTTTATCCGCTGCTTTATTTACTCTGTTTTACTCATATGTTCTGTCTTGTGGTATCTTCATGCATGTTTACCTTGTCCAACACCCCTCCAAAGCTAGTGTACTTGCTTAGAGTGACCCTGGCGGAGGCGGGGTGTTACATTTGGTATCAGAGCATAAGGTTTACGAGATTGAACAAAAGGTTTTTAAAACTTACCTTTTGAAAAACTATTTTCAAAACCGACTATAAAGAAGTATTTTTCCAAGAAAAGTCTAGTTTATTTTAAAAGGCTATTCCCCAAAAGCCATTAGCACTATCCTTAGTTTCCTTGTTCTGAATCTATCTTTTTCTTCTTTTCAGTATGGCCGATAATTTTGCCATTCTGGAGGGCGTACCAGTACCTATTTGGTTTAGGAGGTACATGGAGGCAAGGGCGAATGAAGCCAGCCCCGCGAACATTCCTCCTCCTTCCCCCGTGGCTAACATTCCTCCTCCTCCCGTAGCTGAGGTTCCTCCTCCTCCTCCTCAGCATCCACAAGCGGATTTCGCGAAGATTTGCAAGGACTTTAAGGCGATGGGTGGCAAGAATTTTGTTGGGACGGAGACTTTTGTTGAGGCAAGAAACTGGTTAAAGGAAACTGAAGACCTCTTTGCTATCTTTGATATGGAAGACCGTAGGAAAGTTCTGTTGGCGGTATGGCTGTTGAAAGGGGAAGCTGCATATTGGTGGGTAGTCACCACCACTACTAGGCCAATTCAAACTTGGGATGATTTTAGGAGAAGGTTTGGACTGAGGTTTCTATCATCAGCAGAAGAGAACCTTCAGATGGAGAGGTTCCTATCTCTAAAGTAAGGGGACATCACAGTTAGGGAATACGTGGATACGTTTAATCAACTTGTTCATTTCGGTCTAGACTTGGTTAACACATCTCAGAAGAAGGCCCTACACTTTGCTCTAGGATTGAATGAGCCATTGCACGGTTTGGTCATGTCCCATATACCCATGGGGGAGACCTTCGAGAGTTTGGTGAATATGGCCCTGCTTCAAGAGGAAGATAAGAGTGGCAAGAAGGAGGTCAAGGCAAATGAGTCTCAAGGCAAGAAGGAAGATTCCGAGAAAGGAGACAAGAACAACAAGAAGGGAAACAAGGGAAACAACAACAACAAGGCAAGAGAGACAAGAAAGTGCAACTTCTGTAGGATCACTGGGCACATAGCCAAAGACTGTAAGAAGAAGAAGAGGAAGCTGGGCGTATGCTTTCATTGTGGAGAGTCTGGACACTATAGTAAGGATTGCCCGAAAAAGCGAGGACAAGGGAAAAGGCAAACTCAGCGAGCAGGACCCTCTGGAGGGCAGTTGCAGGCTCTCCTCGCTCTTCCAGCTCTTGATCGAGGTAGTGTTTCAATAGAAAGTCATGTTTACATTTCTGATTTCTCTGTTCGTACCTTATTTGATTCTGGCGCATCGCATAGTTTTATTTCTGATCTTGTTGAAAGTTTGCACCTAAGTACTAGTCTAGTTGGAAATCCTGTTAGTATTTCAAATCCGATTAGGGGTTCCGCCCATCTATCTGTGATTTGTATGGATTTGAAAATCTCTATCTTGAGCGTAGAATTCATGTGTAATGCTTATGTTCTCGGGTTTATGGGATACAGGTTGATTTTGGGCATGGATAGGTTGTCCAATTATGAAGCCATTCTTGATTTTTGAACATAGGGTTGCGAGGCTCATTACTCGCTTCGGTAATACCCTCGAAATCTCGTGTGATCTTCAGGGTTCCATCATGATTAGTTATCTATAATCCCTTGGCACCTTTATTGGAAATTTGTAACCCAATCGGGTAGTGTTCGCCACTAAGGCGGATAGTCCATTTCGCTTAAGCATGGGTTATAGAAAACACCCTAGTAAGTACATTTGGCAACGTGGATTGGCATTTGTTTTCAAGAGATAGTTCTTCTGTGTGGAATACCGTATAGTATGTAAACGAGATCCAGGATTCACTAACGAATTTTGTAAAGCTTGCATGAAATCATGAGCACGCAGTTATGTTGAAGCCAAGTATTTTAGGAAAAGAATAAGTGGAAGTGGAACGAGAGGCAACGGTGAAATGAGTTCTAACTCATAATTTGGAAATAAGAATTAAGAAGCTACGAAATTGTGAAGTTAAAAGACGGTCAAGGTACGATAGGATTAAGCTCAAGAAAATGCGACTTAGAAGATTGAAGGCTAGATACGCGCATTATATCTCTTTCTAAGAGTATATCCTTGATCCCTATTATTCTGTAGAGCTTACTCGCATGCTATTTTTTAAGTATATCCTCTCGGTCCTATTCTCAATCTTAGTTCTGTTGCAAACCCCATAAGGAGTATGACTCACTTGTTTGTGATATATAGTTGGGGTGAAGATGTCCGTCAAGTTGACCAAACTATTTGGGCTTTATGGGATATGGGTCATAGTTGATAGACTCACGAAGAGCGCTCATTTCATTCCAGTAAAGAGCAAGAGGACCGCATCATGACTAGCATTTGTTTATCTTCGAGAGATAGTGCGATTGCATGGAGTTCCTTCTAGCATAGTTAGCGATCGTGACCCAATCTTCACTAGCCAGTTCTGGAATAGTTTGCAAGAAGCGAGGGGTACACGATTGAATCTAAGTACAGCCTATCACCCACTGACGGATGGCCAGACCGAAAGGGTGAATAGGGTACTAGAAGATCTGTTGAGGCTATGCATTCTTGACTTTGGTGGCACTTGGGAAGACCACCTTCCTCTCGTAGAGTTTACTTATAATAACAGCTACCAAGCAAGCATAGGGATGGCACCATTCGAAGCTTTGTATGGGAGGCCGTGCAAGTCACCAACATGTTGGTGGGAGACGACGGATAAGCTTATACTTGGGCCCGACATGATAAGGGACACATCCAAGAAAGTTGAGTTGATTCGAAGGCGGATGAAAGCGGCCCAAGACAGACAGAAATCCTATGCAGACAAGCGAAGGACAGACTTAGAGTTTGAAGTTGGAGATTTGGTCTTCGTGAAGGTTTCTCCTTTGAGAAATGTGGTTCGTTTTGGAGCAGTTGGGAAGCTGGCACCAAGGTTCGTAGGACCCTTCCCTATCATAGAGAGGATTGGGAGGATGGCTTATAAGGTAGAAGTGCCCGAGAAGCTGGCCGGAGTGCACAATGTTTTTCATGTCTCGCATCTCCGAAAATGCCTACATGAGTCAGCCGAGGTAGTTGAGCCTAGCATTCTTGAAGACGTGGAGGTAGAGAAAGAGGCAACCCTGTGGCGAGCTCTGATTCGTATCTTGGGAACGGAGATCAAGAAGCTGAGGAATCGAGAAGTCAAGTTAGTAAAGGTTCAGTGGAGTGAAGCCGAAGAGGACGCAACTTGGGAAACCGAGGAGAAGATGCGAGCGCTTCACCCATTTCTTTTTGAGGGTACATTCTCAATCTCTTTTCCTATAAGCTAGCATATCTTTCTTTTGCTATCCATGTTTATCTGGTTACTTCATTAATCCTGTCATGAGAACCTTAGGTAGAAACCCTTTGGATGAAACATGTATTTGAAACATGTTATGCTTGATGTTTGCAAGTGGTTGCAAGTGGATACTCGTGGATGCATGATACACATTAGGCACTAAGATCGGCTCACACACTTTCATATTGCATATGCATGAGTGCTTATACTTATTCATGGCTAAAACTTGTTATGCTATCACGTGGATGTTGCATATGGATGAATGTTATGTGCACTCATGTAGAGATTATGAATTATGTTAGGAATTTGCATACATATGGACTCATTTCACTAACATACTTTGCATTAAGGAGGTTTACTAAATCAGTAACCGCTTGATTTTCGCATTAGATAAGTACATATACACACACCTTTCGCATATGATCATACAGTATTTAGAATCTTTTAAGGATAATGACTGCTCATGGATGATGTTTTGAGTAGATGGATCATGGATGGTAGGATACGTTCGACCTAACTTGAAGATTTCGGGGACGAAATCCTTGAAGGTGGGGAGAATGTAACAACCCGTATTTTGAATAACATGTTATAACATAAATCAAGGCAGAATTAAATGTTAAAATATGAATCAAGGGAAACGTGCTGTGCCATTGCGTTCGTCTCGGAAAAATACGCGAAATAGAGTCCGAGGTTTCGAGAATCGGAGTCTGTATGACCCAGTTATGGCCCGTCAAAGTTTTCAGAAAATTTCAAGTTCAAAAACAGTTCAAATTTCAAATCTGGAGCCAAACAGACTGGACGGGAAAATTTCCCGCCCAGCCCCCAAGTCGACTGGGGACTTGGGGGTCGACACACCCCAGTGGGTGTCGACTGCCCAGTCGACACCCCTGTCGACCTGGGTGGTCGGGCCAGTTTGGCCTGGTGCACCTGCTTGTCCTTTTGAGTCATGTTTCTGGCCTTGTGACGAATTCTGATGGCTAGGATCTAAACTAGGGTTAATCCTATGGTCTAAACTAACCTAAACTTCTATATAAGCACTCCTAGACCTAGCCTAAACCCTCATAAATCAATCCTACAACGAAGTTATACCAAAATGCTCCCTAATCATGGCCTCCATCTTCATATCATGACCTCCATCTTCATCTTGAGAGCTTCTAAGGCAAAAAGGAGCCATCTTTCTTCATCAAATCAAAGGAGCTACTTATTCTCAAGACTATTTGTGTTGCTACATCATCCCTAGAGCTTCTACATCGTCTCTATCTTGTTCTATTGTGTTCTAATTCTCATAGCTATGCTTTATAAGCCCTATTCTACTCTTAGATTTAAACTATGAACTTAATATGACATGTAGCAAGTTGAAATAAGACTTTTGTGTTATGCTTGCCTTGGATTGTATGCATAGATCTATTCATAACCCTTTTGATCTATGTTTGTGGACCTAATGTTTACCTATCATGAACCTAGTACCGTTTATGTTGGCTTTTGGGTAGAAAGCTATGATCTTTATTTGGGAATGTTGCATAATGCAACATAGAAACCCTCATGACCTTGATGTTAACTTGCCATGATGCGACCTATACGCTAATCACAAGTTTATCACCCTATTTGCTAAGTTTAATGTCAGACATGTGTAGATTGGAATTGGACCTAAGTGCAATATTTGCCTTGAACCTATCATTGTATGCATAGATCTATTCATGCCTCTCTTGATCTATGATTGTGGACCTATCATGAACCTAGTACCGTTCATGTTGACCTTTGGAAAAAATGCTATGAAATGGATTATGGCTTATGCATGTTAACAAACCTTAACCCCTCATGTTCCTTAACATGCATATGATGATATTGAACCTATTTGCTATGCACAAGTTAGGATTGTCACCCTATATCAACTATTACCATGTTACCACCATATTTGCTAATTATGCTATTCATACATGTTTGTGACCAAATCACCCTTATGCTATTATGCATGCTTGAGGCCAAAGCACCCTTATGCTATTTGATATGTTTGGGGCCAAGTCACCTTCTATGCTATCATATATGTTGAGGCCATATGCTAGTATGTTGAACCCCTTTTTCCTCAAATATCACCATGTTTAACTTGTGATAGACTTTGCCATCTTATGCCCACCTTGTCATATTCTTATGTTCCCCCTTTTGATCTATTTGGATTGATGCGAACTTACGTGCGATGGGGTTACGTTATGGGTAAACTTAAATGACATGAAACACGACTTGAAAATATGACATGTGATTATGCTTGAAAACATGAACGTGGACATGACATGTAGAAAACATGAAAGTGGCCAACTCGAGGTTGTGTTGAGTTTGTAGCATAAATCTACCCGGAACCGACCGGCTTAACTAGTGGCTACAAACAATAGGACCCAATGTGAGTAGTTGGTCATATCGCACTTAAAACCCGAGGTTAGACTAGGTTGTGGTGTAAAGCTACCCGGACCCGCCCGGCTTAACTAGTAACCACAACAAAGTCTAATGTGAGAGGTTGGGTGCATTAAGTTAATTAATGCCACATGGTACGGTTAAGTCATGGACTACTTGAATACTTAACCAATTAAACACGATGGATTGGTAGGGTTAAGTCATGGACTACATGAATATACTTAACCAGTTGAACACGATGTATTGATAGGGTTAAGTCATGAACTGCTTGGATACACTTGACCAACTCAATACATGGTTAGGATAAGGGTTAACCACACTTAACCCGTTTAAAACCCCAGTTACGTGGTCCTTTTCAGCAGTAACCTACTTGGGAGTATCTGGATACCCTGGACTAGGCTAGGGTGGGGCACAATTACTGGACTGATTGTAAGAGACCAATAGAGACGGCTGAATGGTGCACCAGTTAAGTTCAGGCGGACCATGGTCGTGCACATTAAGTCCGGAGTTGAACATGGGCACCGGTAGGTTTAGACTGTGCGTGCTTGTTTTGTGTCCGTGGTTTACAGCCTAGGACTGGATGCACCCTAGGGTGGACCTTGCACAGTCAACTACATTCCCTGATTAGGCCGTATGACACCGATACACGATGAGTTAGGCTTATAGGGAGCCGATCGACTAGACCGAGTAGTTGGACCTTGATTTAGGTCATCTCATGAGTTTGGGCCAATATTGGGCTAAGGGATCATTTCTTGTTTATACTTGACATGGGTTGGAATACTAGTACACTCTTGGTGCAACTTAACCTTGTATATGCGATGCCACCCTTGATCTATCTTGTTAACTATTTACCATGCCAGTTTAGTTACCATCCTTATGTTTCATCTCAGTTTCTCATGTCCAGTTAATTTTACTAGTTTTTATACTAATAGTAGGTAGGACTTACCAGTCTTTATGACTAACCTGTTTTCCTTTCGCCTCTTTTCTTCCGTTCTCCCCCCCCCCCCCCCCAGGTTCTCAGGGTGGGAACACTAGCACCTAGCTTGGATCTTTGGCCTGCTTTTCTGACAGCTCATGTACGGTTTGGACTTGAGCTTTGCTATGGCGAAACTACTGTTATCTTTGGGGAATATTTTACTCATGTTGTTTTTCAGTTTATGTTTTCTTGACTTTGTTTTGTTGGAAAATGATGACTAAGTACTTTGATGTAACTTGACTATGGTTTTGAAATAGTAATTTTATCCGCTGCTTTATTTACTCTGTTTTACTCATATATTCTGTCTTGTGATATCTTCATACATGTTTACCTTGTCCAACACATCTCCAAAGCTAGTGTACTTGCTTAGAGTGACCCTGGCGGAGGCGGGATGTTACAGGACATTTTGTGGATAAGTGCCCAAAGGTAAGGAAAAAGTCCAGAAAACTAGGAAAGAAAATGAAGTGCTTCCACTGTAAAGAAGTAGGGGATGTAGCCCGGAAATGCCCGTTAAAGGGGGCAGATAAGAAGTCCAAAGGAAAGGAGCTATCTACTTTGGAAGGGGCCACGATTTCCTAGGAAGCTAAGTTATAATATAAAGAACTAGCATTTTGGATATATGTATGAACTTATCGTTATTTATGTCATGACTCTTTTTGCTTTAAAATATATCAGTATTGTATGATAAAACCAATGTAAGAACGAGTAATTGAATTGGGTTAAGTTAATTTTCACGAAAGTGTTAAATTGAAATTTATTAGAATTGCATATATATACATGTATATATAATGAACAGGTCATAGCATAGAAGCTAAGAAGAGGAATAAAATTGTTTGTCCGACAAATAGGTACGTTGTAACGTCCCGCCTTTTTTGACCGCTTCAAATCGGTAATTAAACCAATTTAAAACGTCCAAATCGACGGATCGTTATTTATCTTACAAAGTTTAAAATAGATTCAACACAGAAAATATAGAATAAATAAACACAATATTGAACAACAAAATAAATCTTTTATTTATATTAATCAGAATTTTTGATACAAATATTTCTCTATACAGCGGAATGAAAATGCAGTTTGAATACAATAAAAATATTACTGGTTTAAAACTTCAGAGTGCGCCCTCTTTGGAATCCACAGCTTCTTCAATCTTCGAATCCTAAGCTGTGATCTTTAAAATCTTGTACTGCTCGGGTCTGACCCGAGCGTTCCATGAAAAAACATAAAACACTCGAGTTAGGATTAACTTTATTTCACGTAAATCAACGGTCAATATAAACTAGAATAAAATAGATAATCCTAATGTCAATGCCATATATATAAAATAAACAATTGTGGTATCTGTTAATATCCATTCTATCTATTTCAGAGACGAACGGTCTTGACCGTTTGCGAGTGTACACGTGTGTATAATATACACAAGTACACAGCCCCAACATCCCAAACTGAATATGATATTACATAGGTGATTCTGGAGGCTTTCATATACATGTGCATGTATATATACACACACATGTATTGCCTCAGCATCTCGGACCACGAATATGCAAATTTCAAAGTCACCCTCAATATTCCGGATCATAAATACCATACAGGTTTAGTGTGCACTTACAGTTTGAGGGTGGAATGGATCAGTCATGCGTGTGCCCCAAAATTACATAAACCAAAGATGACATGGTGTTAACATATATATACCTTAGTACCTCTAATGAAAGTGTAAAATATGCCCAGTATTCAAATAGTGATCAAACTGAAATCAACTAGCATGCCTCGTATATATACTCAAAGTTGGGTGTATAATACTCGAGGTCTTAGTACATAAATAAACAAAGTATGCCTCAGGGAAACATGTTTGCAGATTTCATATAAAAGAGTGAATATGTTTCAAGTTGATTCAAGAACGACATACTTCCAAGTATTCTCTTTTAATCACAATTGAATAAACATGTTTCAGGTCTTTTATATTTTTATTCACAAATGAATACCAAACACATGAGTAAACCATGATTTCAGGTAAGCACATAAGTAACCATCTTTCTCAGGTAAAAACAAGTGAGAAGCCAGGTTTCAAATTTCAGGTTCCCAAATATACACATGAATATATGGGAAGACGTATTCAAAACAAAAATAAAATATGAGATATGTGTTTTCAGATTTTCACAATTTGGCCAGAGGGTATAATATGCATTTATCAGGTTGAGGTCCACTAGATAATTTAACATGACATATGTTTTCATAAAGCCAGTGTTTAGCTCGGCCACCGTTTACATTAACACAAATGACATCAGGTCCCCCTTAAGTATAACTGTGCTCAGGAATTACTACAAAATACACATGCAGTATAAATCAAGTCCAACTAGAATAACTTTACACTACAACATAATGACCCTATTACAACGGTGGAAAATAGTTGTAAAAGATTTTTTACAACGGTAGAGCCACCGTCGTCTCTTAAGAAGTTGTAATAGACTGAAATCTTTTACAACTTTTATACACCGTTGCGACACCGTTGTTAAATGTATATTTTACAACTGTTTTCCACCGTTGTAGTAATACATATTACAACATTTTTGCACTATTGTAGTATTATATATTACAACTTTTTTTCACCGTTGTAGTAATTCCTACTACAATTAATTATAACAATATGATTTTTGTTTCTTTATACATTACATTTCATATAAAAATAAATATTTATATTGAATAAAATGATACTACACTGAACTGAAATAATTAATTAAATATTTTATTTCAATATTTGAATTAGTACAACTTTGTGATCCATTATCGTACAACTCACTTTTACATAATACAGTCATAACAATACATACATTCCTCACTACAAATCGATCGCTCAACAAATCTGAGGTAGACGGTCTAGCTCTAGGCTTAGCAATGCATCATTCTATGAAGGCCTTGATTTCTAGGTAAACCATCTATCATTCCTCCATTACCATCTGCAAATTTTAGTCATTTAAACATAATGGAGAAAACAATAAAGATTAATGCAGTCATATTACCTCTTTTACATGCAAAATGACGTTCTGGATCAAACTTTGACATAAAACATATGATGTTTCGAAAGTCTGACTTATATTAATATGAAACTATGTCAAAAGTAAAATTGGCGATTGTTATTTTCCATAGAAATTGTGTCCTTGAAAATTTTGTTCAAAACTTTGAACAACTTTCTTTGTGGGTAGAGTACAATAAAGTACAATAAAGCCAAAGCATCTGAAAAGAAGCCATATGAATGCAAATGAGTATACACATTTGCAGGTATCATAAACACAAATCTGTTGCTTTGATTGCTGTTTTGAAAAACTGAAGTAAGACCATGATTGAAATATAAGCTAAGATTGTGTACATTGATTCTCCATCACATATGCCCATTCAAATGCATGACAATGAAGCATACAAACAATTTATTGCTTAATGCTGGAACAGACTAGTAGACTTAGAAATGTTGCCAAAACAAGGAAGTAAACCAAAGGGACAGTACGCATATATTGTGCCACAACTTAACTACCAACATGCAATGGTAGAGAATCACTAAATCAATGTAACCAACTGTGCATGCAAGAAATACAGTGCCTATTCTAACTTGGATCCACATGTGAGACATATATAAAACAAGAGGTGCTATTATAAGGAACATGCTGAAGTATATATGCATAGGAAGTGGAATTGTTTCTTTTTTCTTTTTTAGTTCGACAACACTGGTGTGCCAAAGTAACATGGTATCATCCTAATATGAGTGTATTATGAAATCTGAAGGTCAGGAATCAAGTATGGCTTCACAGCAGGATATTTAAAAGCATGCCACTAAAACGTGTACTTATTTAAATCAAGTCAAACTTAACATAAGACATGCTTTCACTTCAAAGGTGAACAATAACCAGAAATCAATGACAATCAAGGTGACGGAAAAGCAGTAGCCAAACAGTGTGAATCAGTATGATGTAGTCCTAATTATCATATTATAAGGAGCACCATTGCAAATACTAAAATCAACCAATAACCGAATTTAAATTTATACAACCCCAGGACAGTAGGAAAGCAATAACCGACAAACTAATGATATTAGTGCAAACCGAAGTCGTATGCTTGAAACATGTTTAATCGTAAGAGAACTTACATTTAATCGGTGAAGGAAGCGCAGACAATGGCGGACGGTTGGCGTTGGCTATAGAACGGCGAGGAGGTGTTGCTACAAACGGCGGCGCTCGACTGCTAGAGGGGAGAACAGGTTGTCGGATGCGTTGTTCGGATCTGAGAGATGCTGAGGCGATTTGGTTTTCTGGCTTCAAGGAGGGCAGCACTGCGCGATGGTTGTCGAAGGAGGTGACGCGGCTTCACTGGACTGGAACAAGGGCACACGTGATTGGGGAGCTCAGACGATGGGTGGCACGACCCTTGTAGTTGGTGGCGTTCGCGGTTGAGCTCGTGGGTTGACTCCGGTAGCGAGCGACGCCTGGTGACAAGGCCTTGTCGGCGGAGAGGGATTCGATGGCAAATGAAATGGAAACCGATGGCCTATTTTCGGTTTTTGGATGTGAGACGTTGGTCGATTTGTTGATTTCCCCAATTTGATTTCTAGGGCTTCAGCCATTTTTAAGTTTTTTTTAGAACGAGAGAATGAAATCGAAACCGATGACATATTTTCTTTTATTTGCTTCATACGGCTAGGGTTTCACCATTGCCAATGTCCATTTTGCCCTTAGATTTAATGTTAACCCTTATAAAACTTAAGCCCCAAATCATAACACTTAAACAAAATTTTCATGTCACATACACAACAAACAAACAAATGTGTGTTTATTCACCATTTTAATCATGCACAATTTCACATATTCATCATGTACATAGCACAAATGATTTATTTATTTATTTATTCACCCCAAATATTATGGATTTAATTGAAATCAATATAATCTAGGATCATCAAATTTGGGTTCTCACATTATTAATCTCTACTTCTTAATTATTAATAGCAATCATTGATTATTCATGATTGGCATTAATTATTATATTTTAAGTATTAACTGTTTAATAGTAATTATGTAATATTAACTATATTTTTTAATTATTCTTCTTAATTGCTAAGTATCAAATATTATGGATTGATTATTAATTATTACTTCTTAATTGATTATTAATAGTAATTATTAGTTATTTATTATAAATAATCAACATAAATGTATTAAATATTAAATATTAATTATTAGTTGTTAATTATATTAAACTATAGTCATATATTACAACAATCAAAAAATAGAAGTTGTTAATTATATTAAACTATAGTTAATATACATTTTAGTTAATTATAAATTAAATATTTATTAATTGTTATTTACTTATTGATTATTAATTAATTGATTATTAATCGCTCATTAGTTATTACTTACTAATTAATTACTAGTACTTAATAATGAAGTAGTTATAAATTAATTATTTTTAATTAAATATTAAATATTTATATATTGATTATTATTAAATAATTACTAGTTGGTTGTTAATTAGTAATTATTAGTAGGAATTAATTATTTATTAATGTATTTTTAATTAAATATTAAATATGTATTTACGGATTATTAATTAATAATTACTAATTGGTTGTCAATTACTAATTATTAGCATGAATTATTTATTTATTGAAGTATTTTTAATTAAATATTTAATATTAATATATAGGTTATTAATTAATAATTACTAATTAGTTGTAAATATTAATTATTAAAAATTATTTAATGAAAATAATTAATATTAAAATATAGTCAAATATTACAACAGTAAAAAAATAAAAGTTGTGATACGCTTTTATTACAACTGTCAAAATAACACAGTTGTTAAAAATAAATTTATTTCAACTTTTCTGGAAAAAAGTTGTAAAAAACATTTATTACAACGGTGCTTTAACCACCGTTGTAAAATTAGAGTTGTAATATGGTGTTTTTGTTGTAGTTACAACGGTGTTTATACCATCGTTGTAAAAAACCATTTATTACAACGGTGATTTTACCACCGTTGTAAAAACCCATTTATCACAACGGTGCGTTTACCACCGTTGTAAAATTAAAGTTGTAATAGGGTCATTTTGTTGTAGTGTTAGGTTCACCCCACATATAACCGCGCTCAGTTTTTTTATATAGGACATATGAAATTATCATAAATAAGTTTTAATTGTCAACATGACATAGGTGCAGCTATTCATAACTGTCAGTGCACCTCAGCTTTATTTTTAAAAGGGAAAATGCTTGAGGAGCATTGATCAGGTCATAAAAACTTGTAATTGCAGGTGCGGTGATCATAATCGAATATGAAGGCACAATTGTGCAAATTTACACACTCCATTCTATTCGATTTGTATCTATAATAAAACTCTGTTTAATGATTCAGGAAAAATAAATAAGCAGCTATGTTTCCAAGTGAAATGAGGGCAGAAATCCAAAATGCCAAACAGAAATACAATAGTTCATTGATCTTTAAAATGAGCATATGCTAAGTGCTTACGTCCATCACATCAATACCGTATGTTTTTTTTTAGATTTTAGATATGGCCTGAATATATTTCAGGTTGATTAATTTGTTCATGATCATCGACACTTATACCCTAGTCACTACAGGTTTTGAAAGTGAACAACTATCAATACAAGGTGAGACACAGCCTAAATCAGGGTACCAAGGTAAGTGTAGCATCAAAGTTCAAGTCAAAGGGATGCACACAACGACCCAACATGAAGTGAAATACACAGTTATTTGTCAAGTGGTATCCTCGCATTCTTTGTCAAGAGGTATCATAACTAATGCCCATGATAAATGAGAACAAATGGCCCGCGATGTAAGTAACAAGAAAAATCTGTGTATATGTGTATATACACACAGATAAATTCTATGCATACACACACACACACGTAGATATTCAAGCATACAATTCTCAACTAAACTGAAGTCAAGTAAGAGGCAAAAATTTCATAATTCATACATTCAGATTTAAGACTTAGCAAGTGTATATATATACCCAGAAAATATTTATGTTCTAGATTTAGTTATGGTTCCTCAATTCATGAACAATCACGCCAATTTCTTCACTTATACGTATCAATACTAATATAATTTAATTCATTCCTTATGTGCATCATATATCGAGACCATAACATGGGTGCAGACTTCATATTTTATATTCACCGACTAAAACATTTTGTATCATCGATTAAATCAACAACACACAAATTTCCAAGTAACGAAATCAACATCGTGCAGTGACCAAGAAAAATCCACAAAACACACAAACATCCATTCGCAAGGTCTAACTATTATATTATAGTTTAATTGACATTAGTAAACTTGAAATAAAGGGAATCAATCGTGAGTTGAAATTTTCAACTCACCAGAAGCCGTGCTTCCTAATGGTGCTAATGCTTGCGATGGAAGTTGTCCTCGAGTTGGTGAACTGGAGTTTCACATGATGCTAGAGCTATAACTCGCTGGTCCTCGATTGAAGGCAAATTTTTGATTTTTATGGAAGAGGAGTCAAAGTTCGATTTGTAGAGGAACGATGGGAGTTAGAGTTTCAATGAGGAAGCTTTCGCAGCCATAAAAATGGAGAAAAGGGGATTGATTAGGTCTGGCTGAAGGAATTTGGGCACGCCTGATTTATAGAAGACAGTACCATGGGTAGCAAGGAAAATAGGGTGCCATAGCTACTATTTTTTTCTCTTTAGGTCTGCGCAAAGTTGATGTTTGTAGAAGGTCAAATTGAGGGAGGTCAATTGCAGAAGAAAGTACGTGATTAGGTTTGCAGATGGAAATGGTATAGCTGATAACGTAGGGAAATAGAGGTTGACCTTTTATTATTGTTTTAGGTAAGGTTTTATCTTTTTTTCTTTTTCTTTCAATGCAAATTATCGCTACGTTTTAAATCTTTATATTATCATAAATAAACTCTAATCGCAACGAAATTGGACGTGCTGCTACATCCCCATGTTCTAACCCCGGTAAAATTACTTCAATAAATATTTGATTTCTCTCCAACCATTCTAAATATTATACACAAACAATATATTTTCGATTTTAAATTTCTAATTCCAGTATCAATATAAAAATTGATTTTCTAAACCCAAATCTTTAATTAATTTCTCATTCCAGTTGTCGAAATTTCTGGGACGTTGCATTCTTCCCCCCTTTAAAACTTTTCGTCCTCGAAAAGAAGAGATCTTCAGAGTTATACTAACGTATACTTCAAATTTTCATATAGCTGTGAAAATTTCCCACAACTAAGTTTAATATCGATATTTAAAACATCGAAGTTCCTTCTTTATTCATCATATTCAATTAACTCAAAAAGTCGAATTTCCTTTGGAGATCAACTTTGATCAACCCCGATTTCATTTATTTCCATTCTCTTTAAATCACAATCAATTTTCTTAGACTCATCTTCTATCTCAAGTTATTTTGAGATATTTCCCCATTTTTCATTCTATATAATCTTCTAAGAGATTCAAAATCATAAAATTCCCTTTCCAAACCAATCGCTTTTTAAATTCCAAATCCTATATAAATCGGATTTGTGCATCTCAAATTATTCCAAATTTCTTTATAAGCTTCATTCGTCAACCAAATCTTCTTACATTTAAGCCATTAATCTTTCTCAATATTCATTGAAGAGTGTAAATAATATCTCCTCTTCAAGTCATAATTTGTCGACTTGAAAATTTCCAAAATCCAAAATCATTTATAATTTTTTTTATATAATATATATACACAAATATTTGTATTATAATTCCGAAATTCTCTTTCTTAACTTACTAAACTAGGTATAATTTAATTTCAAACTATTGATTTAAAAATATTTGATAACTCGAAGCTTGACAAGTCTAGCGTCGTTCTCACAGATATTAGGCATACGCTGGCCAGGCGCACGACTAAAATCTCCAAGTACTAAATATCCTTGCTTTAACTTCCAGTTTAAAACACTTCAAAAATTCGTTTAAAAACAGATACGGAAAGTACCAATGTGATATTGATATGTTGATTGTTCATGAATCGTAAATACACAATGGTTTCGTCTGAATCCCCCAGAAAACATCCGTATCTGTAAGAAATCACTTCCTTGCGAATTTCGTCATGGACAGGTCAATGGGAAATATTTATGAATCAAAAGAAAATCTGAGGTCATTGAGCGTTGACTGCTCTATCTCAGGTTCATGAAAACAAATTATCAAGTTATGAAGATAAACCAGGTTATGAGGACATATCAAATCATGAGGATAAATCAGGTCACGAAGACCAATCAAGTCATGAAGACACAGTGCTGCATCAAACAGGTGACTCTACATCACTAAGATATCTCGAACATTACATGGCTTCATTCTACCTTTAGTAACTCTAGTGGTTACATCTCTTTCACTTGTAGATATGCCATGGGGACCGCAGGTACACAATGGTTACGCCTGGATCCCCCAGGAAACATCCATACCCGTAAGCTTTCATAGCTCTGTGGATTACGCCCTTCTCATGACTGTAGATCGCAGCAGACACAATGGTTACGCTTGGTTCCCCCAAGAAACATCCGTCCGTTGTAGGCCATCTATAGCCCTGCGAATTACGCTACACGGCCGTGTTCTTCAAGGAACAATGACAACTCGAGTTTTATGTCCGGACAACCTACTACCACTAGCAACACATCTCAACTAAGCTTGAATTCGAAAGAGAAGGATGGTATTTCCCTTATCTTGACTTGAAAACATACATTGCTTTATTTAATAAATCATACTTATGTCATTTACATAAGATTTTCTTCCCAAATCAACTTTCCAAACATCTTATTTTTATATAACTTCCATCGTAAAATTTTATCTCAAATCAATTACCTTCAAATTCGGTAGTTTTCAAATTCACTAAATTTCGATATATTTTTCCATATGGATTTCGAAAACTTCTATATCCAATATCCGAAATTGAATCCTCAAATTCCATTCTAATATTGGAACTCTAGTTTTGATCTTTTAATCTACTCAGCTATTGGATATCCTTTTAACTCGGATTTTTATATCCGTTGGTTATAAACCAAATTTTATTTAAATTTTCCATTATCAAGTTCATTACTTAATTCAAATCTTTATGCTGTCAAAATTTCAGAATTTTTCCATTTTTATAACAAGTTCCCATTTACGCGCTATTACTTTTCCATATCCACGACCGTCAATTAGCGAGTGAACAATTTTTGAGCGTCAACCCCGAAGGCCGAAACCAACATCAGATCAACACTCAGGAAATTATTCAACTTAATTAATCTCCAGTCAGTCTCTAAATTTCTTATTCTATTTCTCGTATTCTTATCAAAACATTTCTTACGAAAAACTTGGATTCAGTTTCAAATCCATTCCTCTTACGTTCTGTAGCCCTTCGTTCTCGTCGTGTGGCTTTTTATTCTTTAGTTCTCGCCATTTTGATTTATCAAACCCTGTCAGCCTCTCATGATCTTAAAAAAAACACTTCCAATTATCACACTTATTTTCTATAATTATAGGAAATATCCTATTTAACATTTCTATAAAATCACATTTTTTTAATTCTCTATCTAAAATATACTTTATCCTCTTAAAAACAGTTCTAAATTCGTTATTTCAATCTAAACAGATGTTAAATAAAACATCATTATTCCCACTTTCTGTTGACGCTCATTAGCTCACTTTACTTAACCAATTCTTGCTATCGAACCTTAATCATTTATTAGTCAACAATGAAGTCAATCAAGTTGGGGTATATTTACCTCTCAGACCTTAACAGAACAACACTATTAACTTTGAAATAGATTAAGTTCATAGCTTCGAATACCAACAAATTATTCGTTCTCGTAACTTACAAATTCAAGTTCATAATTTACTTTAATGGACATAACTCACGCCTTCGAAAGATTTAACTTTAAGATATACTTTATACTTTGATCTAAATGAACAAATTATTAATATTAAATGTTTAATTAAAACGGAAAGTTAACAGTATTTTTCTGAAATTAGACATATCCGACTTCCATGAATAACTTCTTTTCACATAATTTCTTATTCGATAATACATTCTGACTTCGGAAAATGCCATGTGACTTATATTCTGAACTTCAGAATAATTTTCTCGTACTATTTAACTCTATTTCCAATTCCATTTGCAACATATTTTCTTTCAAACGTCATTTGCTTCTAAAAATGAATATCATCCCTTTTATGGAAATCTGAACCGGTTTTTACTCCATTAAATATCGATTCAAATCTCTTCACAATCCTCATTCGTACAATGCTTTATTTATAACTCTCGTTCACCATTTACTTCTTGTTAATCAATTAACAAGTTCATACTTCACTATCGAATTCATATATTCGATTATACCTTTTTGGTTTGAAACCAATTATAATTTATCTTGTCAAATTAGTAATACAATCGAATTCCGATTATAACCCTTTTTCATTAATCTATATTTCGAATATCGAAATAAAATTCATCTTCTCATCTCTAAAACGGTTTCAAAATTCACTTTTTCCATTTAAATTCTCATCCGAAATTCTTATCCCTAATAAATTTCTATTGTCTCAGATTGCTAAAATACATAACTAGGGAAATTGATTCATCGATTCTCTTACATTTATTTTCCCTTAATACCATTTAATGATGGATTCAAGTTTAAGGGGGACTTATCGAAGAAAAATTCTCACAAACCTGGATTTGAAGACTTCCGAAGACTGGGGATTCCGAAAAAGAAATTCAAATCTCAAAATAAAATTTTATTTCCGCTGTATCAATTTCAAAATACTGGTTTCAAAATAATTTTTCCAAGATAATTCAACTTTCCAGAAATCATTTTAAAATTATTTTTACTTTAAAATGTTATTTTTTTCAAAACCTTTTACTTTCAAGAATCTGTTTTTAAACCCAATAAGCTAAGCTTTGAATAAACCAAAGCTCTGATACCAACTGTAACGTCCCGTCTTTTTTGACCGCTTCAAATCGGTTATTAAACCAATTTAAAACGTCCAAATTGACGAATCGTTATTTAGCTTGCAGAGTTTAAAATAGATTCAACACAGAAAATACAGAATAAATAAACACAGTATTGGACAACGAAATAAATCTTTTATTTATATTAATCAGAATTTTTGATACAAATATTTCTCTATACAGCGGAATGAAAACGCAGTTTGAATACAATAAAAATATTACTGGTTTAAAACTTCAGAGTGCGCCCTCTTTGGAATCCCCAGCTTCTTCGATCTTCGAATCCTAAGATGTGATCTTTAAAATCTTGTACTGCTCGGGTCTGACCTAAGCGTTCAGTGAAAGAACATAGAACACTCGAGTTAGGATTAACTTTATTTCAAGTAAATCAACGGTCAATATAAACTAGAATAAAACAGATAATCCTAATATCAATTCCATATATATAAAATAAACAATTGTGGTATCTGTTAATATCCATTCTATCTATTTCAGAGACGAACGGTCTTGAGCGTTTGCGAGTGTACACGTGTGTATAATATACACGTGCACACCGCCCCAATGTCCCAAATCGAATATGATAATAACATAGGTGATTCTGGAGGCTTGCATATAGATGTGCATGTATATATACACACACATGTATTGCCTCAGCATCTCGGATCATGAATATGCAAATTTCAAAGTCACCCTCAATATTCTGGATCATAAATACCATACAGGTTCAGTGTGCACTTACAGTTTGAGGGCGGAACGGATCAGTCATGCGCGTGCCCCAAAATTTTCATAAACCAAAGGTGACATGGTGTTAACATATATATTCCTTAGTACCTCTAACGCAAGTGTAAAATATGCCCAGTATTCAAATAGTGATCAAACTGAAATCTACTTGCATACCTCGTATATATACTCAAAGTTGGGTGTATAATACTCAAGGTCTTAGTACATAAATAAACAAAGTATGCCTCAGGGTAACATGTTTGCAGATTTCATATAAAAGAGTGAATATGTTTCAAGTTGATTCAAGAATGACATACTTTCAGGTATTCTCTTTTAATCACAATTGAATAAACATGTTTCAGGTCTTTTATATTTTTATTCACAAATGAATACCAAACACATGAGTAAACCATGATTTTAGGTAAGCACATGAGTAACCATCTTTCTCAGTTAAAAACAAGTGAGAAGCCAGGTTTCAAATTTCAAGTTCCCAAATATACACATGAATATATGGGAAGACGTATTCAAAACAAAAATAAAATATGAGATATGTGTTTTCAGATTTTCACAATTTGGCCAGAGGGTATAATATGCATTTATCAGGTTGATGTCCACTAGAAAATTTAACATGACATATGTTTTCATAAAGCCAGTGTTTAGTTCGGCCACCGTTTACATTAACACAAATGACATCAGGTCCCACTCAAGTATAACTGTGCTAAGGAATTACTACAAAATACACATGCAGTATAAATCAAGTCCAACTTGAATAACTTCAGGTTCACCCCATATATAACCGTGCTCAGTTTTTTCATATAGGACATATGAAATTATCATAAACAAGTTTCAATTGTCAACATGACATAGGTGCAGCTATTCATAACTGTCAGTGCACCTCGGCTTTATTTTAAAAAGGGAAAATGCTTGAGGAGCACTGATCAGGTCATAAAAACTTGTAATTGCAGGTGCGGTGATCATAATCAAATATGAAGGCACAGTTGTGCAAATTTACACACTCCATTCTATTCGATTTGTATCTATCATAAAACTCTGTTTAATGATTCAGGAAAAATAAATAACAGCCATGTTTCCCCGTGAAATGAGGGCAGAAATCCAAAATGCCAAACAGAAATACAATAGTTCATTGCTCTTTATAATGAGCATATGCTAAGTACTTACGGCCACCACACCAATACCGTATGTTTTTTTCTTCAGATTTTAGATATGGCCTGAATATATTTCAGGTTGATTAATTTGTTCACGATCATCGACACTTATACCCTAGTCACTGCAGGTTTTGAAAGTGAATAACTATCAATGCAAGGTGAGACACATCCTAAATCAGGGTACCAAGGTAAGTGTAGCATCAAAGTTCAAGTCAAAAGGATGCACACAACGACCCAACACGAAGTGAAATACACAGTTATTTGTCAAGTGGTATCCTCGCATTCTTTGTCAAGATGTATCATAACTAATGCCCATGGTAAATGAGAACAAATGGCCTGCGATGTAAGTAACAAGAAAAATCTGTGTATATGTCTATATACACACAGATAAATTCAGTGCATATATATATATATATACACACACACACACACACGGATATTCAAGCATACAATTCTCAACTTAACTGAAGTCATGTAACAGGCAAAAAATTCATAATTCATACATTCAGATTTAAGACTTAGCAAGTGTATATATATACCCAGAAAATATTTATGTTCCAGATTTAGTTTGGGTTCCTCAATTCATGAACAATCACGCCAATTTCTTCACTTATACGTATCAGTACTAATATAATTTAATTTAGTCGTTATGTGCATCATATATCGAGACCATAACACGGGTGCAGACTTCATATTTTATATTCACCGACTAAAACATTTTGTATCATCGATTAAATCAACAACACCCAAATTTCCAAGTAACGAAATCAACATCGTGCAGTGACCAAGAAAAAACCACAAAACACACAAACATCCATTCGCAAGGTCTAACTATTATATTATAGTTTAATTGACATTAGTAAACTTGAAATAAAGGGAATCAATCGTGAGTTGAAATTTTCAACTCACCAGAAGCCATGCTTCCTAAGGGTGCTAACGCTGGCAATGGAGGCGGTCCTCGAGTTGGTGAACTGGAGCTTCGCGTGATGCTAGAGCTACAACTCGCTAGTCCTCGATTGAAGGCAAATTTTTGATTTTTATGGAAGAGGAGTCACAGTTCGATTTGGGGAGGAACGATGGGAGTTAGGGTTTCGATGAGGAAGCTTTCGCCGCCATAAAAATGGAGAAAAGGGGATTGATTAGGTCTGGCTGAAGGAATTTGGGCACGCCTGATTTATAGAAGACAATACCCTTGGTAGCAAGGATAATAAGGTGCCATAGCTACTATATTTTTTTCTCTTTAGATCTGTGCAAAGTTGATGTTTGCAGAAAGTCGAATTGAGGGAAGTCAATTGCAGAAGAAAGTATGTGATTAGATTTGCAGATGGAAATGGTATAGCTGATAAAGTAGGGAAATAGAGGTTGACCTTTTATTATTGTTTTAGGTAAGGTTTTTTCTTTTTCTTTCACTGCAAATTATCGCTACATTTTAAATCTTTATATTATCATAAATAAACTCTAATCGCAACAAAATTGGATGTGCTGCTACATCCCCATGTTCTGACCCCAGTAAAATTACTTCAATAAATATTTGATTTCTCTCCAACCATTCTAAATATTATACACAAACAATATATTTTTGATTTTAAATTTCTAATTCTAGTATCAATATAAAAATTGATTGTCTGAACCCATTGTGGAAATTTCTGGGACGTTACATACATGTTTACTATATTCATTGGGTTTGATGATTTTATGAGCCGATTGGCTAGCCGCTTGGATTTTTCTTTTTCTTTTGAATTGATGAGGGCCATGTAATGCTAGTTGGGGTTTTACCGATCAACCCGTAGAAAAGAGGTTATGGTGAAATTTTTTGAAAATTTAGGGTGTTAGCCAAATTTTGAGAAATTAGAAAATTCTTAGAAATAGAAAAGTTGAAGAATGAAAGTGTAACGACCCGCATTTTCAGCAACAGAATAATTAATTAATTTAATTATTTGAATAGTGATTTAGATAATTAAATGGTCGCTTAATTGAATTATAGTGAATATTTAATTGAATTAAATAATAGAATCATATATTCATTTCTGAAATAGTCAGAAATAGTTGAATTCAAAATATTGTGGGAATGGGCGATATAAAATATATATAATTCAGTTTATATTGAATTTTATTGACGAATATATTTATAAACGCCATTTGAACGTATAATTTAATTTATAATTATAATAGAGCTCGAAATGGCGCTGCAGTTCGCTATTTGGCGATTCGAACTTCAACTGGTTATACAGGATTCGTTTTAACTCGGATTTCTGTGAAACAAGAAACGTGTGGAGCTGGTGGAGTATATCTTCCTAGTGGAAGAGAGAAATCAGGATTTCGTCGTGAAGATTTTGTTTTATGTCCAAATCAAATTTTAAAATAGTCGCTATGGAATTCCTTTATATTTTGCAACGCTTTATTTACGTTATAAATGGATTTTCTATATAATTTGAATATCGAATTAATACTGGAATTTGAATATCGAGTTATAAACTCTGATATGATTATTTTAGAGCTGTGGTGTATCGTATGTGAATATATACGATAATATTTATTTTTAAATATTAAATTTAATTGTTTTTAAATATATTTATATATTTAAAAGGGCTATTTAGGACTTTAAAAAAATAGCCACTTTTGCAAACGAAGTCGGATTTCAACGAAACTAATTTTGTTGGATCCGCAGCGTCAAATTATTGTTAGATTCCAAGTTTGGTGATTTTTAGAAGCAGTGTGTGGCCGTACGGATTTTTAGAGTGAAAAATAGACAGTATTTCGACAGTTAAAAATACGCTGTGTGGGCATACGGAGTCGAAATTCGACGAAACCAGTTTCGTTGGGACCGTAATGTCAAACTGAAGGTGCAGGTCCAGTTTGGTGATTTTTGGGTATTGTATGTGATCACAGGAATTTTTAAACAGTGTGTACAAACAACGATACGATAAAATAAATATAAAACTCGAATAAAAAAATATTAAAACTACACTATAAATAATCCTAACATCTGTAACCCTAACTTCTCATTTTTTTTCTGGTCAGTAAAAAAAGTTGCGCCGCCACTCCCAAACAATTTCTATAGCAAATTTCCATCTTCAAAATTCAAAATAAAATCAATCAAAAATCCTAAAATCATGGATTATATATATTCTTGATCACCAAGTGCTTCTCTTCCTTTTGCCCTCAGTTTTGTGGTGTTCGATCAACAATCGGGAGTTCGATTTTTTGTACAGTCAAATTAGGGTTGGGGAATTCGTTCGATTTAGGGATTAATGGGTTGTTTTGAGTTCATTTTTGGGTTGAGGCGATGAAGGAGGGTGGTGTACCTTGGTTTGATGGAATTCGGTGTTGGTTGTCGTCGTACGTTACCTGGGAGCATCGAAGTTGCGGTCGACGAAGTGGGTCTCGAGTTTTGTGGAAATGGTAGGGGAGTGAAGTATGTTGGATAAGCAGTGTAGTGGTGAATTTAGTTTGGGGTTTCGTGAAGTGGTGTGAGATCGGTTTGGAGTTGAAGTTGGGAAATGGCGTGATGAATGGTCTGTAGCCGACGGTCTTGGAGTAGATGAAGGGAAATGCGGTCTGGGCCTTTATTGGGTTAATGGGCCGACGAGTTTATAGTGGTGAGAGGCCCGGTTTTAATTTATTAACTTTAATTCAATTTAAAGTAAAGAATTTACTTGTGATTACAATAATTTATCCATACGTGATCGAAATTCAGCAAAACTGGACTCGTTGGGACCGTATGGACGAGCACTACACAATGAGACTGACCGCGAGTCAATTGGAGTCCGTTACAATTTATGACAAAATAAATTGTCCGTCGTAGTCAAATGAAAACATATCGTTATTCAACGATAAACCGACCAAGGTGAGTAAATCTCACTAACTCTGAACACTTTATATTTTTATAAAGTATTTTTAGAATTGATAAATATTGGTTGAATTGCTATGTATTGGCTGTTTGATTGAACTGCTAGTCAGTTGATTGAATATTTCGATAACGATATATATAAATCGTATCGAAATATTGATTCTGTTTATCAGAATATTTTATACTCATGTTATTGACGTTGACTGACATCTGTGGATGCAGGGAAACAGGTCGGAGGGACCCAACTGGGTTCCTCAACATTTATTTACCGTTTTTCATATATTTTGATATATGATGTGTTATATCATCCGTTATTGATTCTGTGTGTTTGGATGATGACCGATCATTTTGATTTGATATTTTTACACCATAAGTGATACGAGAAAATGAAAAGGGAGATTTTCAAAGTATATTTGAAAATAGATTACTTATATATATATATATAATCAATAGATTTTATGTATGAAAGGAAAACGGGTTTATAAAGAAAAATCATTTTGTAAATCAAAGAAATAGAGGAAAAATATTGGTAAAACCAATATAGAAGAATATTTGTAAAATAATTACAAAAGGAACAAAAAGAGAAACATCTGAGAGATAGTTACAAATGAAATTAGGAAGAAATATTTGTAAACATTTCAAATGGACTAAAAGGAAAAATGAATTTAGAAAATGAACTGAGTTATAAAAGGAATTATTTATTTTGGAATTAAATAGAATAATGAAATACTTGAAAATGGATAAAAGTGTAATAAAGGAGAATTTTACACTAAGGAGAGTTTAGACCCGTGCTTCGCACACGGGTAAGCAGAATATGAATTCAAAGAGGGAATTTAAGAGAGACCTATTTTAACAGATAAAGTGAGAAGGTTAATTTATAAATAAAGTTTTATAAATTAATTTAATTATTTATCTCTGGGTAAATAGAGGATATAAGTCAAGACTTATATAGAGAAGAAAAAAATCGATTTCCACATCGATATTTGAAACTGAATATGTATGAAAGAGAATTTATCGAATAAGAGTTATTCGAAGTAAAGCTATCGAATATCAGTTTATTCGAAAGGGAGTTTATTGAATATTTGTTATTTGAAATGGGTTGAGCCAAGAGAGTTAAACTATTAGAGTTGAACTGTTAGAGTTAAATCGTTAGGGTTAAACCGTAGAGTTAAACTGTTGGAATAAACATTTAGAGTTAGTTAGTTAGAGTTAACCAATTAAAGTCAATCAGTTAGAGTTAATCGATTAGAGTCTTATCGAACTAGAGTTATCCAAATATAGTAATCGAATAAGGGATGATTGAATATTAGTTATTCAATTAGATTTGCTCGAATTTAGTTATTGAGATAGAGTTAAACCGAGGTAGTCATTAAAGATAAGTTATCAGTAAACACGACTGCTAGCGTAATTCGCAGGGCTGCAGATAGCCTAAGGCGGACGGATGTTTCCTGAGGGAATCAGGCGTAACCATTGCGATCGCTGCGATCTAGAGTCGAGCGAATGGTGTCAAGTCAAATATTAGATAATTGATAAAAGTGATTTAGTCGAGTTAATTAAGTTAAGTTAGTCAAATCGAACTAATCAAGTAAGTTGGTCAAAATGAGTTAATCAACCTGAGTTATCCGAATAAGAGTTAATCCAGTAAGAGTTAATAGAATAAAAGTTATAGATTAGGGTTAACCAAATAGGTGTCGATAATTAGTAGTTCGTTATATATTCGGGTTAGGAAGTAAAAGTAAAATTTAAGTTATTATATTTCGGATGCAGGGAATTATAACACCATTGTTATAATCAAGTGTTTTTCCGTACGAGAAGCGGATTTGTAAATAAAATCCGAGGATGTCGTAAAGAAGTGTTAAAGAGTTAGAAAAATGAACTTTTCCTATTTCGAAGTTAGAAATGTTGTTCAGTTAAGGTCTGAGAGGTAACTATACCCCAACTTGATTGACTTCGTTTTTAACTAAGAATGGTTAAGGTTCGATAGTGGAAAGTGGTTAAGTGGAAACCAAATGAAGGAGATTTGGCATAGTGATGTTTATTCAAACATCTGTTTAATCAAATGAAGGAGATTTGGAAATGTTTTCCAAATGAGTAGCAGAATTGTTTTCTGAATATAGAAACAGGAGCTGGAAATGTTTCCCAATGATAATGTTATATATTTTCTAAATATAGTGAATAAGAAACATTAAACAACAGGAATAGGGAAATGGACGAATGAATGAAATGATGATTGTTCGATAGAATTTCCTTCGGGAAATAATATCGTTGTTTGCACACCGACATGTTTTCGTTTGATAGTTAACTCACCGACTATCAAAGTTTTGACCATTTTACGTTGTTAATATGGAGAGACCGGTTGGATTATTATCCAGAGAACCACTCCGTATTAGCATAAGCGTTGCGAATCAAGTATGTTGAATATATCGAAGACGGAGTTGTGCAAGGGCTATCCTGTTTACAGAATAGTGCCTTCGGTTTGTCCAGTCCCAGGATAAACGTGTATGGACGAGTGTCTGACAGAGTATATCCAACAGATCGCGTAAGTTGATCTCTTCAAACGTACTTACGTTTGGTGGCGGAGGAATTCGTTTCTCTTAGCTTTATACCCGTGGTATTTTTGGTGAAATCAATTTGTGATTTGGCGGGTATGACGATGTGGCATTCAAAGTAATGGAGGTGTGATCTGTCAAAAGATACGTTATGACCTCAAGCCTCATCAACCGGGAAATGACAAAAATCGGGCAGGCAGCATGGCTAAGTCGGTCGCTCCGAAGTAGGGTGTATGATCACCTATCTAGAGAAATTTCTTTTGTTCTTAAATCTATCGATGCTGTCCCATTTCGGGAGGCGGTTGCTGATCCCAACCGTCGGTGATATACATTCGATACACTCAAGCGAAATGAGTGGTCGGTCATGTGTGGGCCGGGTTGCAAGATGTTCTTGTTGAACCCAGTGTATTTGCCTCTAGAGATACACGTTCGGAAGGTGGTCCCATACCTTGTCAAGTTGGAATCCAATCTCCAATAAGTGCCTGCGAGATTGATTGTATATTATATATGTAGAGCGTGAGATGCAAGCGTTCTACTAGATTTTAATTACTTGTGATTAGACATTATTATAATATCAGATAATATATGATTTCCAAAGTGTTTTGGGTTATCGTAAGGTAAAAAGCCATCCGTATTTATGTGTGGATTGGTCTTACGATTATCTTTTCTTTTGAAAAGGATTTTGAAAAGTTAAACCAAATGATTTGAGTTTACTCACACCAGTCCCATGACTGACCCAGAGTTTTATTTTGTTTTGTTTTCCCTAAACTCTTGGGTGCCCAAATTTGTACGGGCAGTCAAGTAGTCAGGATTTTACAGATAGACTTGGAGAGCTTGGAGCAGAAGGCTTCAGGACTTATATAGCTATTGTTTATTTCCGCTGTGATGCAAGGGTTGTACTCTAATAATGGTATTGTATGCATATACTGCTTTTGATTTCAAGTTATGTGATATATTATGTTTTATTCGTTCCGCTGTGAGATTCGTGTGACTCTGATGTTGTGTTCTTCTTTTTCTTCTTCTATTCTAATTTTCTATCTTATCTATCCTCACCCTCTAAATTCTTTCATTAACTATTCGGTAATTGTCGACCCTTATTGTTCGATATGTGTTGTATATCGGATAATCAAGGTCGTCTTTTCCCGGGTCGTTACAGTGGTATCAGAGCTGGTTGCTTAATTGGTACGGATGATAGGGTGTTCTCGCTTCGCGTTAGGTGGCGAACGGGAGACTCTTACCCCTACATCTCCCGACAATGTGGGTTGGTCGAGTCGAGAGGCTGGCCGTAAAAGCAGTTCTGAGGTATCTCTGTAAGCCACGCTGGGAGGTTAGCCCAGTGCCGAGGGAGGAGAGGATGGTTGAAAAGCCTACTCGAATCCCGGGGTCGTTACAGTGGTATCAGAGCCAGGTTAAGTATTACCTTGGCTCTGTGGCGTGATTCAGTAGAGATGGGGTTAGTAATACCCTAGACTGAGTTTGAGTGTATATATACGAGTGAACGTATTTGTTATTTGATATAAAATGATTTTATATTGTGGAGATTTATTGGTTGAGTTGTTTATGAATTCCGGTCGATCAGTTTGATCCACTGTATCGATAGGGGTTTATAAACGCTTGAATACGATGAACCGACACAGTATGTTTTGAAAAAGGGTGAATGGAATAATTTTACCCAAATTATATTTTGATATAAACAAAGTATAGTTATTTGAAATATTATCATATATTGGATGTGTTGGTTGTTATTATAATCGAATAAGATTATAAAATGTGAAATGGTTATATAAATAACCAAATAGAATTCATATAAGTGAAATATATGAAATCAGATGAATTAATTTTGAATTTAAATCAGAAATGAAATTAAAACTCTGAAAATGTGAAGTGTGTAGAATGAATCTGGTTAAATAGATGTGAATTTTAAAACCCTGGGAGATTTAAAATTTGTTACAGGCTTTGAAAGGGATATTTTGAAATAATTTCAAAATGAAAGCGTTTAGAAATGATTTTGAAAGTGACATAGTATTGAACTCACTTCGATAGCTGGAAAGTAGATTCCGATGATGATCCGGACATCATCGGTGTTCATTTTCGAGTTTGTAAGTGACGGATTACTACCAAAGAGTTTGTTTTTGAATTGTTTTGAGAAAACAAGTTGTTTGATATTCCAAATAAATAATTTGATTTTTTGAAAAGGCTAAGCTGTTTAAACTCCCAGAAACAGATTATTTGAAATAAACACAGATTAAATAGAAATTTGTGAAAGCAAATTCGAAATTGAACTGAAATTGAATTAGAAGGGTATCAAGTAGAATTGGGCTGGATTAGAGATAATCTGGAATAGAAATGAATTATTGAGTAAGATATTTGAATTGAGATTGGAATTGCAGTTTGGTTGGAATTTTGCTTGGATAAGCGAATGGGTGTGTTGAGGATAAAAGTGATTTGAGTTTGACTGGGATGACAGTTGCATATGTTGGATTGGCAGCAGATGGATGTAATATAAGGAATGCCCGACAAAAGGTACACATTTATATTCATAGGAGTTTGACGAGATTTTTGATGAGCCGAATTGGCAAGCCGCTTGGCTGTTTGATTTTCTTTTGGATTGGAGAGGCCTGTGTGGCGGTTTGGGGATTTTCCCGATGCTCCCGGTACAAAGGAGGTGCTGGCGAAATTTTTGGAAATTTCGGGTGTTAGAAAATTTTCAGGAGTTTTGAAAATTTTCGTTTATAGAAATGAAGTAATAATTTAATTGAAATAAATAAATTCAGTTGAAACTGGAGTTAAAGAAGTAAACAAATAATTCGAAACTAGTTAATAGGGATGTCCTCTAACTTAGCAATTTCGAGGACGAAATTATTTTAAGGGGGGAAGAATGTAACGACCCGCATTTTCAGCAACAGAATAATTAATTAATTTAATTATTTGAATAGTGATTTAGATAATTAAATGGTCGCTTAATTGAATTATAGTGAATATTTAATTGAATTAAATAATAGAATCATATATTCATTTCTGAAATAGTCAGAAATAGTTGAATTCAAAATATTGTGGGAATGGGCGATATAAAATATATATAATTCAGTTTATATTGAATTTTATTGACGAATATATTTATAAACGCCATTTGAACGTATAATTTAATTTATAATTATAATAGAGCTCGAAATGGCGCTGCAGTTCGCTATTTGGCGATTCGAACTTCAACTGGTTATACAGGATTCGTTTTAACTCGGATTTCTGTGAAACAAGAAACGTGTGGAGCTGGTGGAGTATATCTTCCTAGTGGAAGAGAGAAATCAGGATTTCGTCGTGAAGATTTTGTTTTATGTCCAAATCAAATTTTAAAATAGTCGCTATGGAATTCCTTTATATTTTGCAACGCTTTATTTACGTTATAAATGGATTTTCTATATAATTTGAATATCGAATTAATACTGGAATTTGAATATCGAGTTATAAACTCTGATATGATTATTTTAGAGCTGTGGTGTATCGTATGTGAATATATACGATAATATTTATTTTTAAATATTAAATTTAATTGTTTTTAAATATATTTATATATTTAAAAGGGCTATTTAGGACTTTAAAAAAATAGCCACTTTTGCAAACGAAGTCGGATTTCAACGAAACTAATTTTGTTGGATCCGCAGCGTCAAATTATTGTTAGATTCCAAGTTTGGTGATTTTTAGAAGCAGTGTGTGGCCGTACGGATTTTTAGAGTGAAAAATAGACAGTATTTCGACAGTTAAAAATACGCTGTGTGGGCATACGGAGTCGAAATTCGACGAAACCAGTTTCGTTGGGACCGTAATGTCAAACTGAAGGTGCAGGTCCAGTTTGGTGATTTTTGGGTATTGTATGTGATCACAGGAATTTTTAAACAGTGTGTACAAACAACGATACGATAAAATAAATATAAAACTCGAATAAAAAAATATTAAAACTACACTATAAATAATCCTAACATCTGTAACCCTAACTTCTCATTTTTTTTCTGGTCAGTAAAAAAAGTTGCGCCGCCACTCCCAAACAATTTCTATAGCAAATTTCCATCTTCAAAATTCAAAATAAAATCAATCAAAAATCCTAAAATCATGGATTATATATATTCTTGATCACCAAGTGCTTCTCTTCCTTTTGCCCTCAGTTTTGTGGTGTTCGATCAACAATCGGGAGTTCGATTTTTTGTACAGTCAAATTAGGGTTGGGGAATTCGTTCGATTTAGGGATTAATGGGTTGTTTTGAGTTCATTTTTGGGTTGAGGCGATGAAGGAGGGTGGTGTACCTTGGTTTGATGGAATTCGGTGCTGGTTGTCGTCGTACGTTACCTGGGAGCATCGAAGTTGCGGTCGACGAAGTGGGTCTCGAGTTTTGTGGAAATGGTAGGGGAGTGAAGTATGTTGGATAAGCAGTGTAGTGGTGAATTTAGTTTGGGGTTTCGTGAAGTGGTGTGAGATCGGTTTGGAGTTGAAGTTGGGAAATGGCGTGATGAATGGTCTGTAGCCGACGGTCTTGGAGTAGATGAAGGGAAATGCGGTCTGGGCCTTTATTGGGTTAATGGGCCGACGAGTTTATAGTGGTGAGAGGCCCGGTTTTAATTTATTAACTTTAATTCAATTTAAAGTAAAGAATTTACTTGTGATTACAATAATTTATCCATACGTGATCGAAATTCAGCAAAACTGGACTCGTTGGGACCGTATGGACGAGCACTACACAATGAGACTGACCGCGAGTCAATTGGAGTCCGTTACAATTTATGACAAAATAAATTGTCCGTCGCAGTCAAATGAAAACATATCGTTATTCAACGATAAACCGACCAAGGTGAGTAAATCTCACTAACTCTGAACACTTTATATTTTTATAAAGTATTTTTAGAATTGATAAATATTGGTTGAATTGCTATGTATTGGCTGTTTGATTGAACTGCTAGTCAGTTGATTGAATATTTCGATAACGATATATATAAATCGTATCGAAATATTGATTCTGTTTATCAGAATATTTTATACTCATGTTATTGACGTTGACTGACATCTGTGGATGCAGGGAAACAGGTCGGAGGGACCCAACTGGGTTCCTCAACATTTATTTACCGTTTTTCATATATTTTGATATATGATGTGTTATATCATCCGTTATTGATTCTGTGTGTTTGGATGATGACCGATCATTTTGATTTGATATTTTTACACCATAAGTGATACGAGAAAATGAAAAGGGAGATTTTCAAAGTATATTTGAAAATAGATTACTTATATATATATATATATATATATAATCAATAGATTTTATGTATGAAAGGAAAACGGGTTTATAAAGAAAAATCATTTTGTAAATCAAAGGAATAGAGGAAAAATATTGGTAAAACCAATATAGAAGAATATTTGTAAAATAATTACAAAAGGAACAAAAAGAGAAACATCTGAGAGATAGTTACAAATGAAATTAGGAAGAAATATTTGTAAACATTTCAAATGGACTAAAAGGAAAAATGAATTTAGAAAATGAACTGAGTTATAAAAGGAATTATTTATTTTGGAATTAAATAGAATAATGAAATACTTGAAAATGGATAAAAGTGTAATAAAGGAGAATTTTACACTAAGGAGAGTTTAGACCCGTGCTTCGCACACGGGTAAGCAGAATATGAATTCAAAGAGGGAATTTAAGAGAGACCTATTTTAACAGATAAAGTGAGAAGGTTAATTTATAAATAAAGTTTTATAAATTAATTTAATTATTTATCTCTGGGTAAATAGAGGATATAAGTCAAGACTTATATAGAGAAGAAAAAAATCGATTTCCACATCGATATTTGAAACTGAATATGTATGAAAGAGAATTTATCGAATAAGAGTTATTCGAAGTAAAGCTATCGAATATCAGTTTATTCGAAAGGGAGTTTATTGAATATTTGTTATTTGAAATGGGTTGAGCCAAGAGAGTTAAACTATTAGAGTTGAACTGTTAGAGTTAAATCGTTAGGGTTAAACCGTAGAGTTAAACTGTTGGAATAAACATTTAGAGTTAGTTAGTTAGAGTTAACCAATTAAAGTCAATCAGTTAGAGTTAATCGATTAGAGTCTTATCGAACTAGAGTTATCCAAATATAGTAATCGAATAAGGGATGATTGAATATTAGTTATTCAATTAGATTTGCTCGAATTTAGTTATTGAGATAGAGTTAAACCGAGGTAGTCATTAAAGATAAGTTATCAGTAAACACGACTGCTAGCGTAATTCGCAGGGCTGCAGATAGCCTAAGGCGGACGGATGTTTCCTGAGGGAATCAGGCGTAACCATTGCGATCGCTGCGATCTAGAGTCGAGCGAATGGTGTCAAGTCAAATATTAGATAATTGATAAAAGTGATTTAGTCGAGTTAATTAAGTTAAGTTAGTCAAATCGAACTAATCAAGTAAGTTGGTCAAAATGAGTTAATCAACCTGAGTTATCCGAATAAGAGTTAATCCAGTAAGAGTTAATAGAATAAAAGTTATAGATTAGGGTTAACCAAATAGGTGTCGATAATTAGTAGTTCGTTATATATTCGGGTTAGGAAGTAAAAGTAAAATTTAAGTTATTATATTTCGGATGCAGGGAATTATAACACCATTGTTATAATCAAGTGTTTTTCCGTACGAGAAGCGGATTTGTAAATAAAATCCGAGGATGTCGTAAAGAAGTGTTAAAGAGTTAGAAAAATGAACTTTTCCTATTTCGAAGTTAGAAATGTTGTTCAGTTAAGGTCTGAGAGGTAACTATACCCCAACTTGATTGACTTCGTTTTTAACTAAGAATGGTTAAGGTTCGATAGTGGAAAGTGGTTAAGTGGAAACCAAATGAAGGAGATTTGGCATAGTGATGTTTATTCAAACATCTGTTTAATCAAATGAAGGAGATTTGGAAATGTTTTCCAAATGAGTAGCAGAATTGTTTTCTGAATATAGAAACAGGAGCTGGAAATGTTTCCCAATGATAATGTTATATATTTTCTAAATATAGTGAATAAGAAACATTAAACAACAGGAATAGGGAAATGGACGAATGAATGAAATGATGATTGTTCGATAGAATTTCCTTCGGGAAATAATATCGTTGTTTGCACACCGACATGTTTTCGTTTGATAGTTAACTCACCGACTATCAAAGTTTTGACCATTTTACGTTGTTAATATGGAGAGACCGGTTGGATTATTATCCAGAGAACCACTCCGTATTAGCATAAGCGTTGCGAATCAAGTATGTTGAATATATCGAAGACGGAGTTGTGCAAGGGCTATCCTGTTTACAGAATAGTGCCTTCGGTTTGTCCAGTCCCAGGATAAACGTGTATGGACGAGTGTCTGACAGAGTATATCCAACAGATCGCGTAAGTTGATCTCTTCAAACGTACTTACGTTTGGTGGCGGAGGAATTCGTTTCTCTTAGCTTTATACCCGTGGTATTTTTGGTGAAATCAATTTGTGATTTGGCGGGTATGACGATGTGGCATTCAAAGTAATGGAGGTGTGATCTGTCAAAAGATACGTTATGACCTCAAGCCTCATCAACCGGGAAATGACAAAAATCGGGCAGGCAGCATGGCTAAGTCGGTCGCTCCGAAGTAGGGTGTATGATCACCTATCTAGAGAAATTTCTTTTGTTCTTAAATCTATCGATGCTGTCCCATTTCGGGAGGCGGTTGCTGATCCCAACCGTCGGTGATATACATTCGATACACTCAAGCGAAATGAGTGGTCGGTCATGTGTGGGCCGGGTTGCAAGATGTTCTTGTCGAACCCAGTGTATTTGCCTCTAGAGATACACGTTCGGAAGGTGGTCCCATACCTTGTCAAGTTGGAATCCAATCTCCAATAAGTGCCTGCGAGATTGATTGTATATTATATATGTAGAGCGTGAGATGCAAGCGTTCTACTAGATTTTAATTACTTGTGATTAGACATTATTATAATATCAGATAATATATGATTTCCAAAGTGTTTTGGGTTATCGTAAGGTAAAAAGCCATCCGTATTTATGTGTGGATTGGTCTTACGATTATCTTTTCTTTTGAAAAGGATTTTGAAAAGTTAAACCAAATGATTTGAGTTTACTCACACCAATCCCATGACTGACCCAGAGTTTTATTTTGTTTTGTTTTCCCTAAACTCTTGGGTGCCCAAATTTGTACGGGCAGTCAAGTAGTCAGGATTTTACAGATAGACTTGGAGAGCTTGGAGCAGAAGGCTTCAGGACTTATATAGCTATTGTTTATTTCCGCTGTGATGCAAGGGTTGTACTCTGATAATGGTATTGTATGCATATACTGCTTTTGATTTCAAGTTATGTGATATATTATGTTTTATTCGTTCCGCTGTGAGATTCGTGTGACTCTGATGTTGTGTTCTTCTTTTTCTTCTTCTATTCTAATTTTCTATCTTATCTATCCTCACCCTCTAAATTCTTTCATTAACTATTCGGTAATTGTCGACCCTTATTGTTCGATATGTGTTGTATATCGGATAATCAAGGTCGTCTTTTCCCGGGTCGTTACAGAAAGTCAGAATGAGTTGAGTTGGTTAATTAAACAACTTTTATTGAGTCAATATTTTCATACAGTTTTGACCTATGACAAAGAGATACGCCATGATCGACAAAAAAAAAAGATATTCATTGGTTTAAAGAGACACAAAGAGCTACATATGGTATTATACATTGGAGGTTGACTATTTGGTATGTTAGTAGTGTTATTTATGTTAAAATCTATCCTCAAATAATCTCACACCTCCAATCTTTAAATATATATATATAAGAATATATGAGTGCACATTAACTGTACAATCTAGGCTAAACCGGTCGACCGGTTGAAACCAGGCGGTCAACCGTTTCTGCCTAGAATGCACAGATAACATGCACATGGGTACATAACATATATATATTCAAATTCCTGTCTACTGGTCATTTTTGACCTGTCGACCGTTTTCTTCCAAATAGCAACTTTTCGAAGAAACACCTTCTTTCATTAATGGATACTTCTCTTTCTCTTTACCAAAAATCATGGCCATTGCTTGTAACTCTTCAGAAAGGGTTATAACTGTTTATCCTCTATATAAACATCATGAAATCATCATTCCAAATCACCAATTCTATCAATCTAATCTCTATTCTCATGATTTCAATCTTGAACTCTCGAGCTCTAAAATTGCTCATATTCAATCATATATCGTTTGAATCCTAGAATCTATTTAACATTCTTTCGATTCAATACGATATCCACTTCCAAATCTTCATATACACAAATATATTATTTAACGATAAGATTATAGGAAGTTTATACAACAAGTGGCAAAATCGTGTTATCAAGAACACATGCTATCAACAACAAAGTGTATTCATCTTAGTTGATGTCCTCGGTGTTGTAAGAGGCACGTGTTGAAGTCCTCAGTGTTGTTAGAGGCATGAAATCTCTTTCGTTTGCTAGGGCGTTGTATACCTATTCCTCCGGGTTAAGTGAGGTGATTATTAGTGAAAATCTAGATAGTAGTCTGGGACCGGAGGTAGGGCGGTGCTCCGAACCAATATAAAAATCCCTGGTGTGATTTTTCTAGTTTACTGCATCTACTGTTATATATATATATATATATATATATATATATCTGTGATTAGCTATTATTTCATACTTGTAACAGCTCGGATTTCGCCCGGACCCAAACTATCGCAAAATCGACTAAGACCGTTCAAAACCCAAATACTTTAACTCTGGGAATACAACAACATCAGAACAATAACAACAGACTTTTATAAACATTACAGTAATGTTACATCAGAGTACATAACATATCAGAGTACATCGATTTAAAATACAGCGGAAGATAAATTACAACAAATTATAATACAATACAGTGCAGCGGAAATAAAATAACTAAGGCAGCGGAAGACAACTATACTCTGGACACAGCTTTAAGCTTCAATCCAGAATCCTGCTAGAGATAAGGACCTGTAGACAAACTACTCGACTGCCCGTGTGGAAAAGAGGGCACCCGAGTTTGCAAAGGTGGAAACAAACAATGGGTCTGTCATGGGACTGGTGTGAGAATTCTTAACTAATTTAACTAATAGTAATAAGGCAAATCCAAGGACCACGCCGCTTACGCGGAACGGGTTTTATTCCAATCGATTGTCGGTGCATAAAATAAAGTGAATCGTCAAAACAACGCAATGCTTTTAGAAAAATGGAATCATCGTAAGACTCAAGTCCCATCACACAATGCAACGCAAACCAGAGGACAGAGTTTTACCTTATAATGATTAAACATGCTTGGTACGATAAAAATGAATTTGATATTATTATTAGTGTATATATGTTTCAGAAACGTTTCAAAGTAAATGTATCAATCCTAGGAAGCATAGCTACCATATACTATGCCTCCATATTAGTAATACAATCAAGTCCGTAGGGTCGTATTGGGAATTGGGTTTCCATCATGAGTCAATGCTAGGAACGATCTCCTTACTGATTCGAGACACTCTAGCTAATGTCTCAGGATCCCCCGCAGTGAACCCTTGGAAAGCTGCAGGGCCGGTCCACACATACGATTTTGCGGATTAGTTATTCCTGAACACACGTTTCCCGGTCCTATAGGACCTAATATCCGAGACGCCTCATTCCATCATCCACATAAGTAAAATGTCGGGCCGTGTAAAACCCAAACACCACTTCTAGCTAGAAAGAAATGTGTTGCTCTCCCTGCGTTCCCTTGCTCCGTTTTTTACTCATACCGGGGTGTGAGGCTCGTGAAGTCACGTTATACACAAAGCTACGCCTAAACAGGCCGTGCTTTGATCATCAACCACAAGGCCTGCTTTTCAACAAAAGCCTTGATCATTTGCATCTTAGCATGCCACATTATCAATCCATACCATACCATTGATTCCTACCAATATATAACCTCTAAGCTCGTACGTCTTAGAGAAGGGTGTTAAACACCAAACAGATATATATTTAGCAGAGATCAACGAATACCATATAAAGTAATTCAACGTCAGACATACAATCCATTACAAGTCCGTTCTGGGTCTGAACGAAACCGGAGGCACCTTATACCTCGCATATCCGAACAATCAACAATACGTCCAAACGGCTACCCCTGACTCCCCTTCAAGGTAGCTACTCCAATCATGGGCCTCAGTAGCAACACGTCCATTCGGTGTGAAGATCGTCGGTCTTCAATCACTGTCTTCAACTCTTCGACCTATGTCGTCGTATAATCATTTGAAATGAGATTGAACTCGGACTTTTCAAATGATCCTCGCATATATATATATATATATATATATATATATATATATAAATCATTTCATATCGTTATCAGTATTTAATAACAATCTATCGCTACTTTTATTTATATAAAAATAGCCCAAATTAATTTAACGACGCTTCGGGTCAATGGGCGACCCTGGCGCTGTTTTCACCCAAATTTGTTTTACACATTTCTCTAAATCTAACTGTTGGATTTTAACACCATTCATATCGTTGGAAAGATCTTCCCAAGGCGGACTTAACGGTTTCAGTTTTGGGAAAATCCGACGGTCGGATATTTCAGTATAATAATTTAAAGACACGATTCCAAAACGCGAACTACCACGCTCGATTCGTTTGATTTTAATTTCTATATATATAATTATATATAATTTCTTCACCCATTTCATTAACGTAATTAACACAACAAGTAATGAATGTTTTATTTCACAACATATCGATATGTTTATAATGTGTAATGAAATGTATTTTATTACACTATATCTTGCTAACAACAAATATTCTTGTTTGTATCCAATATTGATATATATCATAACACACAACAATTTTTTTTCCCATACATATCCTATATACAAAATGTATAATTTTCTTTTAGCTTTCAATTTACACAAAAATTGTATATTTTGTGTATCATTCCAATTACAACAAAATAGATATTTTTGTGTTTCATTTCCCTTACAACAAAAATGAATTGTACGTCATTTATAATTTACCGAAAATGAGTATTTTTGTGTCATTACAATTTCTAACAAAAATGTAAATTTTTACCTTTATCTAATTACATGAAAAGACAATTTTTCACTTTTAATCTAATTACATGAAAAATGTAATTTTTCCCTTTTTAATCTAATTTACATTATAAAATGTAACTTGACTCTTTAATCTAATTTACATTAAAAATGTAACTTTTCTCTTTAATCTAATTTACATTAAAAATGTAACTTTTCTCTTTTTAATCTTATTTACATTAAAAATGTAACTTTTCTTTTTAATCTAATTTACATTAAAAATGTAACTTCTCTCTTTAATCTTATTTACAATAAAAATGTAACTTTTCTCTTTAATCTTATTTACATTAAAAATGTAACTTTTCTCTTTAATCTTATTTACATTAAAAATGTAATTAACATTACGGTGTCAAAATTTTATCTTTTAAATTACATAAAAATGTAATTAACATGTCAAAATCTTATCTTTTTTATTACATATCAAAATATTTCCTTTTAATTACATTAAAGATGTAATTAAGACTACCATGTAAGTTCTATTTCTTCTTATTATTATTTTTAGAAAGGCAATGAGAATTTATTGACAACAAGAAAATTACAAAAGTTTAGTACAAAATTACTACATGATCAACCATTAAGAGAAGAGAAAAAACTATACAAATAAAACACTGAATACAGAAAAACTCTTCTCAAATACCATAGACTGAACTGAATTACACTATAAAAATTTCCTCTGGATCTTCCTTAACACTGCCAAAAACAGCTCCTTAGCATTCAAACAAGCTCCATTGAAAATCCTGCGATTTCTCTCTGACCGTACTTCATAGCAAAAGTGCTTCAATGTAATCAACAACAACCTACTTTTGGGTGTCCTCCATCTAGTTGCCTTGAACACATTAAACAATTCAATTCTCGAAATCTTGGAAGGCCTATGAAAACATCCTGCTACAAGCAAATTACTCCAAATCTGAAAAACATAATCACACTCAAAGAAGATGTGAGTATTAGTTTCAGCTGCACCATTACATAAAACACATTTATCATCAGGACTGATCCCCATACTGTATAATTTGGCCTTTGTTTTAAGAGCATTAGACATGATTTTCCAAAATAGAAAATTAAGTTTGGTAGAACACTTCAAATTCCAGATCCTTTTATGCCACAGAAAAACCTGATTATCCTCATTTAGCAACTCATAAACATGACTCATAGTGTGACTCCTATCCATCTAAGCAATTTCCTGTTCAAACCTGAAATTTGAATTCAAACTAATCTGATTCCACAAACCTCTCAGAACAGAAGAGCTTGAATGAGGCAAAGTTACAACACCGTCATGCAAATAATCATCCACTATGGCATTTTCAGGTATTCCACTATTCCTCCTCAAACTATAATCCACTATATCACTAAGAATCATAACTTTTCCTGCCCATGGAGTGTGCCAGAAAGAAAGCTTCCTTACTTTGACTGGATTGCATTGTACAAAAGGAAGAAAAATACTCCTTAACTTCAAAATCTGTCTCCAACTCCAAGAACTGTTTTGAGATATTTGCATGGTCCAAAAATGCTTATTTCCTATTAAGTTCTTCCATGCAAATTGAGTCCACAAACAATCAGGCTCAGAATATAATCTATTAATGAAATTGGAAATGCTTATTTCTTCTTATTACATTAAAATGTAAATAATTTTGCAACGTCAAAATCTTATCTTTTAAATTACATAAAAATGTAATTTTTTTAATTGCGGTGCCAATCATGTTCATTTCTAATTTAACACATAACGTTATTTCTAATTAATACATAACGGTGTAAATAATGTCATTTCTAATTTAATACATAATGGTGCAGATATTCATTTTTTGATTAACGCATGATGGTGAAAATATTCATTTTCTAATTGACACATGACGGTGAAAATATTCATTTTCTAACTGTCACATGACGATGAAAATTATACTTTCCTAATTACATTTACAAACAAAAGTGAAGTTCATGTACTTACAAACAAAAGTGAATTTCTATTTACAAAACAAATGTAAATATTGTCACTTTTCTTTTATTTTTTTTATTTTTTTTATATTGCATAAAAAAATGTAAATTAACATTACGGTATAAAATTCTATCTTATTAAATTACATTAAAAGTGTAATTTTGATTATAACGTCAAATTCTTCTTTTTAATTACATAAAAAAAATGTAATTCTTATTTTAATGACAAAAACTTATCTTTTTATATATATATTTTTTATAAAAATAAATCTTTTCATACCATCATATTACATTTTTTATTTTCAATAAAGATTGCATCTTTTCATACCAATAACATTTTCACTTTTTATTTGCAATAAAAATTTAAGATTTTCATACCATCATATTTCACTTTTTATTTGCAATAAAAAAAATTACAAATCTAAATAATAGAATTTGAATCTAGAGGGGAGAAGCATAATTTTGAATTCAAAATAGAATGGTTTGAATTGGCATACATGTAGATAATCAAAATATGATTTCAGATCTAAATAAATCACTTGACTAGAGGGGTAACCATATGACATCTCAAACAAATCAATAATCAATCGCAACATCACAGATCAGAACCAATAACTTATACAGCATGATTTATGAGCAAATGAAATAGTTAAATTAAAATTAATTATTTAAAATCAGAATACTCACCTCAATTTCAGATCTAGATCTAAAATTCAAAAAGGTCCAAAAATTGTTCCAATCAGTTCTAAGTCGAAGTATTTGCTGTCACGATTCACACGGATCTGAAATTTTTGGATTTGGAGGTCGTATGAATTAGTTATCAATTTTTAAATAACAACTACAGTTTGCAACAGAAATAAGCGTGGCAAATCTTCTAGTATATTCATACTGTATAGTTTCAGATTTGGTTCAAATCTTTGATCCAACTTTTCAGGAGATTTAGACTATGACTTTCGGAGTGGTTTACGCGACGTCGGAGAGCTCGGAGAGGGGTACGATCGTCGGGGAGGGGGGAGGTTGCGGTCTGGTCTGGCCCACCGACGGCGTGCGAACGGTGGTGGGTTGGGAGGCTCGATTCTTGAGAAATAGGGCGCGGCGGAGGACAATTCAGGTATGGATGGAAAGGTGGTGAAAAACTCTTCGAAAAGTTTAACTGGAGTGGAGGATTTCGTGGAGTGGAGAAGGAGAAATCGGAGCTAGAAGTTTTGAGGAAGAAGAGGGGGCGACGGCTTTGAAAAAGAGGAAGAACGATGAATAGTGCGCACCGTATATATACTAGTATTTTTGTATTTTTTATTTATTTTGTATTTATTTAATTTCAAAATTAGGGTTTTTCCGTCCGATCTACAAACGGAGGCCAACGACTGTCGAACAATATGTTTTGACGCCTTCTGAACGCAATGGCGCTAGTGCCGAAGTATAATTCTGAAGTTTACAGCCTGTTTCTTTTATTTTTAAAATAAATCCTTAATATTAATTTCGAACGTACTTTTTAATTTAACCGGGGCCACATACGAACTCAGAAAAATCCAGGAAAATTATTTCTGGCTTTGTTTTGATGATACGGTCCTAACATAATTAATTTCGTCAAATTCTGAGACTATTTGAAAAATGGCTATTTTCCGGTCGATCAAAATTGACTAAAATTTAAAAACACATATCTATTTGCCACGATCACAAATTTATTCCAAAAATTATGGGAATTGAAACCTAGGAATAATTTGACATCCTGGATCCAACAAAAGTGGTTTCATCGAAAATCGAGGTCGTTTGCAAAATGGCTATTTTTAATATTAAAAAAAATATAGAAATTCTACAGTGACTATTCTGAAATTTAAACTGGGCATAACTTTTGATTCCCGCCATAAAATTTCGATTTATCGGATTCGTTGGAAAGATATTTTTAAATAGATTCTAATATTTTATGTTTCACCAAAATCCGGTTTATTCTGTATCCTGTACAGTCAGTCAAAGTTCAGATTTGACTTTTCAAACTACCGTGCTATTTCTAACTCCTTTTATAATTAAAATTAAATTATTCATCCTAACTTCGATTTAAATAAATTTTTAATCATTATTATTTTGAATAAATTATTTTAAATATCAAAACCCATCAAAATTAGTTAAAATAAGTTTTTAAATTTACCCCAAAATTCGGGGTTGTTACAGTCTCCCCCACTTAAAAACTTTTCGTCCTCGAACAGGAACTATGCTAAAAGTTGTTTTAATTAACTAACTAAATTTTCATTCTTTTATTCATTTTTATAATTTTATTAGTTGAACTAATAATTACACTACATAACCATTAATCAATTAGTTGATTAGCTTTCCAAATATTTATAACTTTTATATATTCGAAAATCATATTTTCAAAGATCGGATTATATATAATCAAAAATACGTTAATTATAAACTGGGCACTCTCAACTCATTCTAGGACATTACTAACCCCATCTCTAATGAGTTTTCTCATTCTAGGATACTGCTGATCCTATCTCTAATGAGTATTCTTATTGTATATTACTAATCTAATCTCTGATGAGTCTTTCATTCAGTTCTAATGAGTTGTACCCCAAAGATTTGAGCTAACCAGAGTTCTGATACTAACTGTAATAGCACAGATTTCGCCCGGACCCAATCGGTCGCAAAATCGACTAAGACCGTTCAAAACCTGAATACGTTAACTCTGGGAATACAACAACAACATAACAATAACAGCAGACTTTTATAAACATTACAGTAATGTTACATCAGAGTACAGAACATATCATAGTACATCGATTTAAAATACAGTGGAAGATAAATTACATTATAATACAGTGCAGCGGAAATAAAATAACTAAGGCAGCGGAAGACAACTATACTCTGGACACAACTTTAAGCTTCAATCCAGAATCCTGCTGGAGATAAGGACCTGTAGACAAACTACTCGACTGCCCGTGTGGAAAAGAGGGCACCCGAGTTTGCAAAGGTGGAAACAAACAACGAGTCAGTCATGGGACTGGTGTGAGAATTCTTAACTAATTTAACTAATAGTAATAAGGCAAATCCAAGGACCACGCCGCTAATGCGGAACGGGTTTTATTCCAATGGATTGCCGGTGCATAAAATAAAGTGAATCGTCAAAACAATGCAATGCTTTTAGAAAAATGGAATCATCATAAGACTCAAGTCCCCATCACACAATACAACGCAAACCAGATGATAGAGTTTTACCTTATAATGATTAAACATGCTTGGTAAGATAAAAACGAATTTGATAGTATTATTAGTGTATATATGTTTCAAAAACATTTCAAAGTAAATGTATTAATCCTAGGAAGCATAGGTACCATATACTATGCCTCCATACTAGTAATACAATCAAGTCCGTAGGGTCGTATTGGGAATTAGGCTAGAAACGATCTCCTTACCGATTCGGGACACTCTAGCTAATGTCTCAGGATCCCCCGCAGTGAACCCTTGGAAAGCTACAAGGCCAGTCCGCACATACGACTTTGCGGATTAGTTATTCCTGATCACAAGTTTCCCAGTCCTATAGGACCTAATATCCGAGGTGTAACACCCCACGTCCATTAATGTCACTCACAAAGGGAATGCATTAACTTCCATGGAGGTTATAAGTGAATATAGAATAGAAAAATTACAACAAGACAGATAATAAATAGTACTTGGAAATCTAAAACTTCACTTTATTGCAGTGGAAATTAAACATGTTTGTTACATCATAAAACCATAGATCATAACCAAGTACAATATCCATCTTCATAAAAACAAAATACATAATCCCATTACATAATTAACCATTAAAAAGATAACAAGCTGGAATTACTTAAACGGTCCAAGCTTTCCAAAGAGAGATGAAGCAATTCAATCAAACTCCACTAGAGCTGGGGCCAACCTAAGGACCTGAAGGGGGAAAAAGGATAGAAATAGAGGGGGTCAGACATAAAGTCTGGCGAGTATGATAATTCTAACAATACTATTATCAAAATAACTAGACTAAGGCATAAGCTGGAAGACAAGTAAATGTCTATGAACTCTTAGGAAGATAAAGATAGCGTTTAAGATAACATTAAAGATAACGGTAAAGGCACACCTACTTACTAACGAATGATTACTACACTGCACCGCACATTACTACACTGCACCGCACATTACTACACTGCACCACACCAGTCACCCTATTGTTTGATCCCACTTGCTTCACACAAAAACTTTATAAATAGCCTTATGTACCCCTAGCTGACTACATAGGTGTCGTCTGCCCCTATCTCGACTAGGTGTACCCCACTACCCACTTTCGATCGGCTCCCTACTCGTAGATACCCGTGCTGGCCCCACAGTGGGGTGTATCACTCCCCTAAAGTGGCAACCCGATACAACCGAGAATGCACGGCTTATACCTACACGATGCAACAACGTCTTACCTACCAGCCCGGGTCCACACACGCATATGAAACCCGTTGGACTTGCGTTGCCACCGCTCCCCGTTTTGGCCTCTTATAGTCAAGCCCAGCATGCGTGTCCCATCCTCGACTTGGGTCGAGCCCACAAAGATACGTTTGGGATACTGGTCGAAATGGGCCCCCACAAGCTACCCACCTAAGCTTGTCACTAGTATATCCCACTTAACACTCTTAGTCATGTTCATTTACATGTGTGTTTGGTTAAGTCTTACTAATCGTATTTCACATGCCACTAAGGGCACCCCCTAGATTCCTCATGCCACCCAAGGCACCTACTTAACCCCCATGTCCCACCTTACATGTTTATCTGGTTAAGTATTTCTTAATTCATTCAGGCCATAACCTCATAAAGACCTCTCACATTAGACTGGCATTTATGGCAGCTGGATTTGCTGGGCGGGTCCGGGCAGTCTTACACCATAAAAGAGTATAACCTCGTGTCATTACAACCGTTATGCTTTAGTTTAGGCCTAGGACCTCTCACATTGGGCTGACATTTGTGACCACTGGATTTGCCAGGCGGGTCCGGGCAGGTTTACGTCACAAACGAGTCCAACCTCGTGTCCTAAGCATTGATTAACACTTAAAATCTTTTACCCCAGTTTTAATAATTCCCTATTCAAATTATTAATTAAGTCAACTTTTAATGATGTCCATAATTGACTCAATTATGGCCATCCACTTATGGCATGCAAAATCATATCAATTGCACCCCAACTTTTTAATATTAAATCCTTAATATTACCCCTACCCCACGTTTATACGTTCGCTTATTCAACGCATAATATACGCTAGACTTGTATAGTCTAACACCTAGCACAAAGATAAATTATCACAACATATAGACAATTAAAATAGATCTAATCGTAATAGGGGTGAAACTTGCATAAACTACACATGTTAAGGATCAAAAGGTGTCAATTTGTTAAATGTCTCAATTTATATGATATGATCATAGCCCAAATCTATACATAAACTTGCATATGGGGTTTTTAGGCAACATAATGATGGTGTGAACTAGCATAGGTCCTTAATTCCATGGAAGAAACTCATACTATTCGAGGAATTTAAAAAGTGGTTATACCGTTATTCTGCTTATAACATATGTTGAATATGTGAATTGAAATCGAATATGAGTTGATACGATTTATATCTAAATCGTGTAGTTAATATTAATTGATTTTGGGTTGTTATGGACGATGTCTTTAATAACATTGTCCTTAACCCAGTAAGTTAAGTTATTTGGTTTTTTAAATATAAATATTAGAAGATTTGTTTTGATAAATATTTTTATTTAGGGAAATGGTTCCCAAATTGAATTAATTGTATTTAGATGAAAATAATCTTCAGGTTTTTAGTATGTAATTCCATTATTTAGACTTATACTATTTGGGATGTTTGAAAGATATTTATATCGTTATTCCACTTATAGTATTTGTTGATTTCTGAATTGGTACTGGATAGAAGTTGATATAATTTCTATTTAAATCTTATATTTAATATCAATCGATTTTGGGTTAGTTGTGAATGGTGTTTTAAATAACATCATTCTTTAACCCAACTATGACTAAGTTATGATTTGGAATTCAAAACAGATTAAGATATTTTTTATTTCTAATTAATAGGATGCTAACGATTTTAATTCTGAAATGAGTTTCGAAAGGAAAGTAAAGAACTAATGATTCTTGATTAAGATTTAATGAGGTTTTCCAAAGTTAAGTTTAAGAACGAATCTTTAATAAGACAATATCTTTGTTTCAAGATAAGAGAATGAATATATGGAATGAATTTATAATAGTATAGACAATTAAAGATTTTTATTTAAATTGATAACGATTTTAATAAACCATTCGGCGTGATTGAAGAGACTTGATTTGTAATAACCCGGAAAATGTGAACCAGTTTAAATTTTTTAAATTAGGTTATTAACAAGAAATTTGAATGATTAAAATAGCCTATTTCCATAAAATATAGAATTGTGTATAATATGGTCGTTTGAAATTTTGAATACAAACTAAGTCTGACTGTGCAGGATGGAAAATATAACGGATTTTGGTGAGACCAAAAATATTTAAATCTGTTTATCAATACCTTTCTAACGAATTTGAAAAATTGAAGTTTCATAACGAGAATCAAAAGTTATGGCCGAATGAATTTTCAGAAGAGTCGGTATATAGAATATATAGGCCTGGAAAATTGATATTTTGCATATGGCCTCGGAATTCGACGAAACCACTTTTGTCGGGTCCGGGATGTCAAACTATTGCTAGGTTTCGAATTTCATAATTTTTCGAATCAATATGTGAGCGTGGCAAAAGAAAACGCGTTTGACCAGTTTCTGTTGAATTTAATCGACTGGAAATTGGCCATTTTTCAAACGGTCTCAGAATTCGACGAAACTAGTTTTGTTAGGACCGTATCGTCAATACGAAACTGGAAAATATTTTTCTGGAATTTTTCTAGTTAGTATGTGACCCCGGTAATTTGAAATGTACGTTTAAAATTCAATATAAGGATTTAAATTGTAAATTCAACGGAAACTGATTGTAACGATCAAACCAGCTTACGATACATATCCCATTGTGTTCGGAATGGGGGTAAAACGCTATGGACGACAGGCGGTAGGCCTCGTTTCGAGGTCGTATGTAAAAGTCAACCTTTTTACAATAATTAAATAATAAAAGGAGAAAAAAATATATTATTTTAATTTCTTTCCCCCCCATTTTCTTCTTCATTGCCCCCCCCCCCCCGATTCATTATTCATTTACCAGAAATAAAGGAAAAAAAAGGGGAAAACCTAATCAAATCGAAGCCGCCGCCTTACCTCAAGACCCGACGCCGACGAACCCATCGCCGCCTCCCTCCAGACATCGCCGCCCCCCCCTCGAGACATCGTCGAAGCCCTCGAACACCCTGCCGCCTCGTCTCGAAGTCGCGACGCAATCGAAGCAACACCCCGCCCTCATCTCGAAGCCGACAACCCAGCGAACATCACCTCGAAGCCGCCGCGACACCTCCGAACGCCACCAACGAGCCGCCGACGCCCTCTTCTTCCCTCCACTTCGAAATCTACGGTGAGCTTTTAGTTATTTTATTTTTATTTTTGTTTTATAAAAACTGATTTATAAAATGAATTTAAAACTGATTTAAAAAGAATTTAAAACTGAATTTTTAAAGATTTAAAAACTGTATTTTTAAAAGATTTATAAACTGATTTTTTTTAGATTTGAAAACTGATTTTTTTTTAGATATTAAAAACTGGTTTTTTAAAAGAGCAAAAACTGATTTGAAAAAGAATTTTTAAAACTGATTTTTAAAGAAATAAATAAAACTGATTTTATTTTAAAGGTTTAAACTTTGAAATAGAAAAAGGTTTAATCTTTTAATAGAAAAAGATTTGAACTTGCAAAAATAAAGATCATATTTTTAAAAAGAAAAAAGACGGGATTTTTATTAGGTAGAAGGAGCAAGACATGATTTTTGTATTTTTTAAAGTAATAAAAATATAATTTTTACATCATAAGAATAATAAAAATATAAACTTTATATATTTAATAGCGAAGTCAAAATGCAATCTTTATGTATTGAATAACGTAGTAAAAATTCGATTTTTACCTATGTAGAGAATACGGGCAACGAAAGCGACAAGAAGGCGAAATAGGCGAAGATTACTATAAAGGAAGGGTCGTGTTACTGGAAAGCTATTGGTGAGGATTTCTCACTCTTCAATTTCTTTTTATATAAATAACATATATGTTGAAAATGAAAGTGAATTGCTATATATAAATATATATATATATATATATATATATATATATACGCCCTTCGTCCACAAACCATGGACGATATTTATTAGTTGAAATTGTTGTGAAAATTGATTGATAGTTTGGGATTGTTTGTGATTGATATTGGTTGATTGCGGTTGAAAAATACCCGTTTGTGATTGGAAAATATTTGGTTGAAACCACATAGGATTAGATTGTGGAAATGAAATAAATATAAACATGCCGCCTGCGTGCGAATTAGATGAATGATCCCCATTGTCAAAAACCGCGAGGTTTTAAGGTAGAGCGAGGAGCCGTACTAGGGATGGTGCCGGTGTAACTACCCTGCCGTTATGCGGCCGAAATTTTGAATAATATTCTTGTGTTTGAATTATTTTCATATGCTTAAACTATATTTATTCATTGTATAGAAAACATTCATGTGTTGAATTGATATTCATTCGTTGATTAGGAATTCATGTGTTGAATGGTATTCATATTTTGAAATAAATTGTTCGATAATAAAAATCACATTTTTATCTATATATAGAAACTATAGAAAACATTCATGTGTTGAATTGATATTCATTCGTTGATTAGAAATTCATGTGTTGAATGGTATTCATATTTTGAAATAAATTGTTCGATAATAAAAATCACATTTTTATCTATATATAGAAACTATAGAAAACATTCATGTGTTGAATTGATATTCATTCGTTGAGTAGAAATTCATGTGTTGAATGGTATTCATATTTTGAAATAAATTGTTCGATAATAAAAATCACATTTTTATCTATATATAGAAACTATAGAAAACATTCATGTGTTGAATTGATATTCATTCGTTGATTAGAAATTCATGTGTTGAATGGTATTCATATTTTGAAATAAATTGTTCGATAATAAAAATCACATTTTTATCTATATATAGAAACTATAGAAAACATTCATGTGTTGAATTGATATTCATTCGTTGATTAGAAATTCATGTGTTGAATGGTATTCATATTTTGAAATAAATTGTTCGATAATAAAAATCACATTTTTATCTATATATAGAAACTATAGAAAACATTCATGTGTTGAATTGATATTCATTCGTTGATTAGAAATTCATGTGTTGAATGGTATTCATATTTTGAAATAAACTGTTCGATAATAAAAATCACATTTTTATTGTATGCATAAATCGTTGAAATGTGAAGTGTTAAGAATAGCCACTTGTTCAAAATAAACATATATGAGATGAAATATTCATTAATTAGCCAATGAAATGATTTGCACCTATTTATGTAACATTAGAATGAATGGTGTTTTTAAACCAAACAGAAATCAAATATGAAGTTGAATAGAAAATGATAATTGATAAAAACTGTATATATATGTACCTGCATAATTATTGAACAGGTTATAGCAAAGGGGCTAGAGAAGAGGAATAAAATTTGTGCCCGACAAATAGGTACACATTTACTGCTTTGTTTGGGTGATGATTTTATGAGCCTGTTGGCTAGCCGCTTGGCTTTTTCTTTTTCTTTTTGAGATTAGAAGGACCGAGAACGCTATTTGCGATTTCCCGATGCTCCCGGTGCAGGGGAGGTTATGGCGAAATTTTCCAAAATTTTAGGGTGTTAGAAAAATATTTGAAGTGAAAACGATATAGAAATCATTGAATGAACTATATTTATATAAATATATAAATATAAATAGAATTAAAATGAAACGTGGCCGTGCAGTTCATATTTTGAAACCGTGATTTCAAATGACTAGTGCGGAAGATCCGACCATTGGATTTTCCCGAAACCTCAACCGTTGGGTTCGCCTTGGAAATATCTTTCCAACGGCACCAACTTTGTGAAGATCCGACGGTTGGATTGTCTGGAATGTTTAATTCAAAATTAAGGAAAAACAGCGCCAGAAACGATTATATTTATATATATATATAAATATAATTAAATTAAATCGAATAACGACGCTGCAGTTCGTAAATTGAAATCGTAACTTCAAAAGGTTAGTGTGGAAGATCCGACCGTCGGATTTTCCCAAAACTGGAATCGTTGGATTCGTTTTGAAAAGACCTTCCTAATGATGTAAAATTTGTGAAGATCCAACGGTTAGATTTTCCGATATGTGTAAAACAAATTAAGGGAAAAACAGCGCCAGTGACACGAAACGACCTGAAACGTCGTTTAATTAAATATGGCCATTTTTAAATAAACAAAAATGGCGAAAAATCGTTATAAAATATTATAAGCAACATAGGTTGCAAATAAACCAAGTGGGCTTGAATTGTTTGATATTTGATGGTTGTATGTGTATGACATGAAAATAACATTAAATAACTGAAAGATGGATGTCGAATAATATAACCATATAAAGAATCGATTTAAATTCTAATGACGTGAATTATTTGAAAAGGCCGAGCTAACCCTCATTTCAAATAATTCATCGAGCGATTCGAATTGGAAAATGCAAAGACGATTCAAGACCGACGATCTTCGTATCGGTTGGATGGGCGCTACTGAGGTTCCTAACCGGAGTAGCTACCGGAAAGGGACGGAAGTAGTAGCCGTCTGAACGTATATGTTGATTGGACGGATATACGAGGAATTTGACACCTCCGGTTTCATTCAGACCCAGGACGGAGTTGTAAATGGACTGTGTGTCTGACATTGGATTTTGTTCTATACTGATTGATCTCTGTTAAATATATATCTGTTTGGCGGCGGAGAATTTATTCTCTTGCTTAACGCCCTTCTCTGAGACGTACGAGCTTATAGGTTATATATCGATGGAAATCAATCGTATGGAGTGGACTGCCTATGTGGCATGCCAAGATGCTGTGATCAAGGCTTCTGTTGAAAAGCAAAGTCTTGTGGATGATGATCAAAGCAAGGTCTACGTGGCCTAGCTTTGTGTATTTCGTAGATTCGCGAACCTCACACCTCGGTATGAGTTAAAAACGGGATACGGGCCGCTGGGAGAGCACGACGTTTCTTTCTAGCTATGGTGGTGTCAGTGACTTACCAGCTCTGACATATATATCTACTTTTCACCTTTGTGGTTGTTGGAATGCGAGGCGCCTCGATTATAGGTCTGTAAGGACCGGGAAACGTGTGTTCAGGAATTGCCAATCCTCAAACGTAAGAGAGGACCGGCCCAGCCGATTCAGGGGTTACCCAGTGTGCGTAATCTTGAGGCATTTGCTAGAGTGTCTCGAAGCGGAGAGGAGCTTGCCCCTTGCCTCGACTCATGATGGAAATCCAATTTCCAATACGAAATAACGGACGTGACATAGTATATGGTAGCTATGCCGCCTATGATTGATATTTATGATGCTATTCGTTTTTGAAACATATATGCACTAGTAATAATATCAAATGATTTCTCTTTATACGTATCAAGCATATTTGGCTATTATAAGGTAAAACTCTATCCTCCGGCTTGCGTTGCATTGTGTGTTGGGACTTGAGTCTTATAATGGCTTCATTCTTTCTAAAAGCATTGCGATTGTTTTAAAAGAATTTACTCTATTTTAAATGCACTAGCAATCACTGAAGTAAACCCGTTCCGCGAAAGTGGCGTGGTCCTATGATTTGCTATTACTGTTGTTTAACTGTTAAATAGATTCCTCATACCAGTCCCCATGACTGACTCGTTGTTTGTTTCACTTTGCAAACGCGGGTGCCCTTATTTTCACACGGGCAGCCTAGTACACAGGTGACAGGTGGTTTTTGGTTCTGCACTGCTGCATAGCATGCACTTTTGGCTCATGGCGAGGCTGACTTCATAGAGATGACTTAGATATTTTCCGCCATTCCTGTATTTATGTTATGATTCCGCCACTGGCGATGCAGACTGATTTACTTTCCGTATTTCTCACTATATGTATATGTATTCCGCCTTCGGCGATGTAGACTGATACTCTTATTATGTCACTGCATGTATGTATTCCGCCTCTGGCGATGATGACTGATCACTTCCCTTTCTTTTTACTAAGTATATCCCACGTTATGCTATTCTGATATTCCTACATGTTGTGATTCCGCTGTCATATCCATGTAAAATTATTTTATTTATTGTTTCTGCTATTATTTGTACTCTGCTATGATGATTAATGTGTTATTTCCTAATGATTATCCTTAATACCGCCCCTCGGATTTTGGGATCGTCACAGTTGGTATCAGAGCTTTGGTTAACCTTAGTCCGGGATCTAACACATTAAACACCTCGTCAGAATAGAATCAGTAGTGTTCTAATGCGAGTAGCTCATTAGAGATAGGATTAGCAATGTCCTAGAATGAGCTAAGCAGATTAGCAAAACAATTTGATCAGTACATCATCATTATCTTTCCTTGTATTTCCTTGCTTTATCATTTATGAAAATTATCAAATTTGTGAGCTTGACTCTTTTCTTGCTTACACAGTATTCTCTTAGATGGCTACACGAGCAGCATCAGCTAGAGGAGGCCGTGGAGGCCGAGGAGATGCAGCAGGAGGACGGGGGAATATCCCCGTAGCTGTAGAGATCCCTATTATTCAGCCACCAGCACCAGAAGACTTTGAGTTGGATAAAGTGGCAAAGAGATACAGAAATCTTGGAGGGAAACCTTTTACTGGCACAGGCACAGTGACCGAAGCTATCGCTTGGCTGAAAACCTGTGAGAAAATCTTCGAAGGTATGGGCATGGGAACTAACAACAAAGCCTGACTTGGCATTTGGCTCCTTCAGGAAGAGGCAGAGCTGTGGTGGGATGCCATTACTTCTGGAGATGCAGCTGGTACTATCCGAACTTGGGAGCAGTTCAAGACTTTATTCAATGAGAAGTTTGTGCCAGAACAAGCTCTTGAGAGGATGCGGGAGCAATTTGCTAATCTCCAGCAGGGAGACCTCTCTATTCAAGACTATCTGAATAAGTTCACTCAGCTATCGCGCTATGCTCCAGAGTTGGTTTTGACCGACAAAGCGAAGAATAAGAGATTCATTTTTGGGCTGAAGCGCAAATACCATGATAGAGCTATGAGCAACATCAAACTTTCTTTTGCAGAACTCGTAGAGATGGCTTGCAACTACGAGGACATGGATGAGAGGCATGCTAGCCAAGACCGCGCTAAGAGCCAAGCAGGGAATAAGCGCAAGACCTCAACTGACCAACCCGAATCTAGCATCACCGCGGCCGCTACTCAAAAACCCGCAAAGATCCCGAAAGGAAACTGCTACAATTGCGGGAAGCCCGGTCATTTCTCTAATGCATGCAAAGCCCCAAAGAAGCCAAGGGCCAGTGACTCAGCTGAATGCTACAATTGCCACAAGAAGGGGCACTATAGCAAGAATTGTCCTTTGAAGAAGAGCGCACAAGTGGCCCATGTTTATGACGGGAATACCCCGCCAGCTATCACCGATGGATCAGGTAAACCCGATGTCTTGGGAGGTACCCTTACTATTAAAAATATTCCTGTTTCTGTACTTTTTGATACTGGTGCATCACGTAGCTTCATATCTGGTAAAATTGTTCATAAGTTAAAATTGAAGCGAAGAAAACTTAAGGAACCAATTAAAGTTCAAAACCCGATAGGAGGTTCTGTTAGTCTCGGTATATATTGTAAAGTGCCTATTTCCTTTTCTCGATACCGATTTCCTTTTGATTCGATTGTCATGGACCTTTCCGAATTTGATATGATATTGGGGCTTGACTGGTTGACAACATATAAGGCCGAAGTTAGATGTTCCGAAAGAATTGTGAAAGTTGAAACAAAATCGGGGCATATCACTATACCATGTCTCGGTTCAGAAATTAATAGAACAGAATTTTGGTCTTCTTTAGAAATTACTCCCCCTTCAATAGAAAAGATACCGGTCGTGAAAAATTATGCGGATGTGTTTGAAGAAGTAGAGAACTTACCGCCGCAAAGAGAAATTGAATTTAGAATTGATCTAATTCCGAATGCCCGACCAGTAGTACATCCAATAAGAAGAATGGCCCCGAAAGAAAAAGAAGAGCTCAGTAGTCAAACCAGAGAATTACTTTGGAAAGGTCTGATCAGACCAAGCTTTTCAGCATGGGGAGCCGCAGTAGTATTTGTCCCTAAATCAGACGGTACTCTAAGACTTTGCGTTGATTACAGGGATCTCAACAAACAAACACTGAAGAACAAATATCCTTTGCCCCGAATAGACGATCTGTTAGATCAATTAAATGGAGCAACCGTATTCTCCAGAATGGACCTAGCTACAGGTTTCCACCAATTGCGTATAGCCGAAGACTGTGTTCCTTTGACAGCCTTCAGGGGTCCCGATTTATTCTACGAATGGTTAGTAATGCCGTTCGGCTTGTGCAACGCTCCGGCATACTTCGTTGATCTTATGAACAGAGTGTTCCGTGGTGTGTTGAATAAATTTGTTCTAGTCTTCATCGATGACATTCTAATCTACTCTAAGTCGGAAGAAGAACATGCAAAAAATTTAGAACAAGTGTTGAAAATTCTAAGAAGAAATATCTTGAAAGCTAAATTTTCTAAGTGTGTCTTCTGGCAGAATGAAGTTAAATTCCTTGGCCACGTTGTGTCAAAGGAAGGAATTGCTGTAGACCCAAGCAAAATTACAGCGATTCAGAACTGGAAACAACCTACTACACCCACTGAAGTTCGAAGTTTCCTTGGATTAGCTAGTTACTATCGGAAATTCGTTCAGGATTTTTCAAAGATATCAGGAGTACTGACAAAGCTTACAAAGAAGCATGAGAAATTCAAATGGACTCCCGAATGTGAAGAAGCTTTCCAGGAGCTGAAACGGAAGTTGACAACCGCTCCGGTATTGACAATAATAGAAGGTAACCAAGACTTGACAGTATGGACAGATGCTTCTATTAGAGGGCTAGGAGCAGTGTTAATGCAAAAAGGCCAAGTGATCGCATATGCCAGTCGTCAACTAAAGCCGCATGAAAGAAACTATGCTACTCATGATCTTGAGTTATTAGCTATCGTGTTCGCTTTAAGAATCTGGAGGCATTATTTATTAGGCGAGAAATTCGAACTATACACCGATCATCAATCCCTGAAATACCTTTTCACCTAGAAATATCTAAACTTGAGACAACAGCGTTGGTTAGAATTCCTTGCAGCATACGATTTTGAAATTATATACACTCCAGGGAAAGCCAATGTTGTAGCAAATGCGCTCAGCAGAAAGAATGAAATCATCGCCAGTTTTGTCATCACGTCTTCATTAATAGACAGGATCTCGACTCTTCAGAAAGACGATGAATTTATTCAAAGAATCAGTCAAAGAGTCAAAGGAGGTGAATCCACAAGTTTTAGACTCGATGACAAGGGAGTTCTAAGATTAAAGGGTAGAATCTGCATCCCAAACCTTCCCGAGCTCAGGAGAGAAATACTTGATGAATGCCACAAATCCAAATTAAGTATCCATCCCGGTGTGAGCAAAATGTATAACGATATCAAACGCACATTCTGGTGGAGGTCAATGAAGAGAGATATCTCATTATATGTTAGCAGATGCTCCACTTGCCAACTAGTCAAGAGTGATCAGCAGAAATTGGCCGGATTATTACAACCATTAGAAATTCCGGGTTGGAAGTGGGAACAAATCTCGATGGATTTCATCGATGGCCTGCCTCGGACTAAGAAAGGAAACGACAGTATATGGGTAATCGTAGATCGCTTCACGAAGACTGCCCATTTCATACATGTCCGATCCAACAGAACAGCTCAAAGTTTGGCACAGATTTACTTCAAAGAAATTGTTAAACTTCATGGAGTACCGCTCAGTATAGTCAGCGATAGAGATCCCCTGTTCACTAGCAAATTCTGGGAAGCATTCCAAGAAGAATTGGGGACCAAATTAAATCTAAGCACCGCTTATCACCCTCAGACAGACGGCCAAACTGAGCGGGTGAATAGAATTTTGGAAGATTTGCTGCGGGCTTGCGTTATTGATTTTGTAGGCTCATGGGAAGATCATTTACATTTAGCAGAATTCTCTTACAACAATAGCTATCAAGCAAGTTTGGGAATGTCCCCATTTGAAGCACTATACGGTAGACCGTGCAGATCTCCCGCATGTTGGGTAGAACCTGGCAACAGACTTGTGTTAGGGCCCGATATGATTCAAGAAGCATCGGATAAAGTCGATTCCATTAAGAAGCGATTAAAAACCGCACAGAGCCGGCAGAAAAGTTATGCTGATGCGAGAAGAAGGGATATATCGTTTGCCGTTGGCGATTATGTTTATTTAAGAGTTTCTCCAATGCAAGGAGTAATCAGATTTGGCAAGACTGGGAAGTTGGCACCGAGATTTATTGGTCCCTTTCCTATACTTGAACGGATTGGAACTCTTGCATATAGGGTTTCATTACCTGATTGGTTGCCTGGTGTACATAATGTGTTCCACGTGTCTCAACTCAGAAAACATGTTCATGATCCAGATCTTGTTGTGGAAGAAGCAGCGCAACAGGATATTGACATAACTCCAGAATTAGCACTCAAAAGAGATCCATTAAAGATAGTTGGCAAAGAAACCAGAGAGCTAAGGAGGAAAAAGATTCATTTAGTCAAAGTGCAGTGGAGTAGTGATCCTAGGGACTGTACTTGGGAGACTGAGGAAAGCATTAAGCAAGCCTATCCCAAATGCAGAGTGGACATCTCTGACTAACTCCGGTGCAAGGTACCTTTACAATACTTTGCATTTACATTTTATTTCCTGCTTAACTATTATTTCCTTTTCGAGGACGAAAAGTTTTAAGTGGGGGAGATTGTAATAACCCGGAAAATGTGAACCAGTTTAAAATTTTTAAATTAGGTTATTAACAAGAAATTTGAATGATTAAAATAGCCTATTTCCATAAAATATAGAATTGTGTATAATATGGTCGTTTGAAATTTTGAATACAAACTAAGTCTGACTGTGCAGGATGGAAAATATAACGGATTTTGGTGAGACCAAAAATATTTAAATCTGTTTATCAATACCTTTCTAACGAATTTGAAAAATTGAAGTTTCATAACGAGAATCAAAAGTTATGGCCGAATGAATTTTCAGAAGAGTCGGTATATAGAATATATAGGCCTGGAAAATTGATATTTTGCATATGGCCTCGGAATTCGACGAAACCACTTTTGTCGGGTCCGGGATGTCAAACTATTGCTAGGTTTCGAATTTCATAATTTTTCGAATCAATATGTGAGCGTGGCAAAAGAAAACGCGTTTGACCAGTTTCTGTTGAATTTAATCGACTGGAAATTGGCCATTTTTCAAACGGTCTCAGAATTCGACGAAACTAGTTTTGTTAGGACCGTATCGTCAATACGAAACTAGAAAATATTTTTCTGGAATTTTTCTAGTTAGTATGTGACCCCGGTAATTTGAAATGTACGTTTAAAATTCAATATAAGGATTTAAATTGTAAATTCAACGGAAACTGATTGTAACGATCAAACCAGCTTACGATACATATCCCATTGTGTTCGGAATGGGGGTAAAACGCTATGGACGACAGGCGGTAGGCCTCGTTTCGAGGTCGTATGTAAAAGTCAACCTTTTTACAATAATTAAATAATAAAAGGAGAAAAAAATATATTATTTTAATTTCTTTCCCCCCTTTTTCTTCTTCATTGCCCCCCCCCCCCCGATTCATTATTCATTTACCAGAAATAAAGGGAAAAAAAAAAGGGAAAACCTAATCAAATCGAAGCCGCCGCCTTACCTCAAGACCCGACGCCGACGAACCCATCGCCGCCTCCCTCCAGACATCGCCGCCCCCCCCCCTCGAGACATCGTCGAAGCCCTCGAACACCCTGCCGCCTCGTCTCGAAGTCGCGACGCAATCGAAGCAGCACCCCGCCCTCATCTCGAAGCCGACAACCCAGCGAACATCACCTCGAAGCCGCCGCGACACCTCCGAACGCCACCAACGAGCCGCCGACGCCCTCTTCTTCCCTCCACTTCGAAATCTACGGTGAGCTTTTAGTTATTTTATTTTTATTTTTGTTTTTGTTTTATAAAAACTGATTTATAAAATGAATTTAAAACTGATTTAAAAAGAATTTAAAACTGAATTTTTAAAGATTTAAAAACTGTATTTTTAAAAGATTTATAAACTGATTTTTTTTAGATTTGAAAACTGATTTTTTTTTAGATATTAAAAACTGGTTTTTTAAAAGAGCAAAAACTGATTTGAAAAAGAATTTTTAAAACTGATTTTTAAAGAAATAAATAAAACTGATTTTATTTTAAAGGTTTAAACTTTGAAATAGAAAAAGGTTTAATCTTTTAATAGAAAAAGATTTGAACTTGCAAAAATAAAGATCATATTTTTAAAAAGAAAAAAGACGGGATTTTTATTAGGTAGAAGGAGCAAGACATGATTTTTGTATTTTTTAAAGTAATAAAAATATAATTTTTACATCATAAGAATAATAAAAATATAATCTTTATATATTTAATAGCGAAGTCAAAATGCAATCTTTATGTATTGAATAACGTAGTAAAAATTCGATTTTTACCTATGTAGAGAATACGGGCAACGAAAGCAACAAGAAGGCGAAATAGGCGAAGATTACTATAAAGGAAGGGTCGTGTTACTGGAAAGCTATTGGTGAGGATTTCTCACTCTTCAATTTCTTTTTATATAAATAATATATATGTTGAAAATGAAAGTGAATTGCTATATATAAATATCTATATATATACGCCCCTCGTCCACAAACCATGGACGATATTTATTGGTTGAAATTGTTGTGAAAATTGATTGATAGTTTGGGATTGTTTGTGATTGATATTGGTTGATTGCGGTTGAAAAATACCCGTTTGTGATTGGAAAATATTTGGTTGAAACCACATAGGATTAGTTTGTGGAAATGAAATAAATATAAACATGCCGCCTGCGTGCGAATTATATGCATGATCCCCATTGTCAAAAACCGCGAGGTTTTAAGGTAGAGCGAGGAGCCGTACTAGGGACGGTGCCGGTGTAACTACCCTGCCGTTATGCTGCCGAAATTTTGAATAATATTCTTGTGTTTGAATTATTTTCATATGCTTAAACTATGTTTATTCATTGTATAGAAAACATTCATGTGTTGAATTGATATTCATTCGTTGATTAGGAATTCATGTGTTGAATGGTATTCATATTTTGAAATAAATTGTTCGATAATAAAAATCACATTTTTATCTATATATAGAAACTATAGAAAACATTCATGTGTTGAATTGATATTCATTCGTTGATTAGAAATTCATGTGTTGAATGGTATTCATATTTTGAAATAAATTGTTCAATAATAAAAATCACATTTTTATCTATATATAGAAACTATAGAAAACATTCATGTGTTGAATTGATATTCATTCGTTGAGTAGAAATTCATGTGTTGAATGGTATTCATATTTTGAAATAAATTGTTCGATAATAAAAATCACATTTTTATCTATATATAGAAACTATAGAAAACATTCATGTGTTGAATTGATATTCATTCGTTGATTAGAAATTCATGTGTTGAATGGTATTCATATTTTGAAATAAATTGTTCGATAATAAAAATCACATTTTTATCTATATATAGAAACTATAGAAAACATTCATGTGTTGAATTGATATTCATTCGTTGATTAGAAATTCATGTGTTGAATGGTATTCATATTTTGAAATAAATTGTTCGATAATAAAAATCACGTTTTTATCTATATATAGAAACTATAGAAAACATTCATGTGTTGAATTGATATTCATTCGTTGATTAGAAATTCATGTGTTGAATGGTATTCATATTTTGAAATAAATTGTTCGATAATAAAAATCACATTTTTATTGTATGCATAAATCGTTGAAATGTGAAGTGTTAAGAATAGCCACTTGTTCAAAATAAACATGTATGAGATGAAATATTCATTAATTAGCCAATGAAATGATTTGCACCTATTTATGTAACATTAGAATGAATGGTGTTTTTAAACCAAACAGAAATCAAATATGAAGTTGAATAGAAAATGATAATTGATAAAAACTGTATATATATGTACCTGCATAATTATTGAACAGGTTATAGCAAAGGGGCTAGAGAAGAGGAATAAAATTTGTGCCCGACAAATAGGTACACATTTACTGCTTTGTTTGGGTGATGATTTTATGAGCCTGTTGGCTAGCCGCTTGGCTTTTTCTTTTTCTTTTTGAGATTAGAAGGACCGGGAACGCTATTTGCGATTTCCCGATGCTCCCGGTGCAGGGGAGGTTATGGCGAAATTTTCCAAAATTTTAGGGTGTTAGAAAAATATTTGAAGTGAAAACGATATAGAAATCATTGAATGAACTATATTTATATAAATATATAAATATAAATAGAATTAAAACGAAACGTGGCCGTGCAGTTCATATTTTGAAACCGTGATTTCAAATGACTAGTGCGGAAGATCCGACCATTGGATTTTCCCGAAACCTCAACCGTTGGGTTCGCCTTGGAAATATCTTTCCAACGGCACCAACTTTGTGAAGATCCGACGGTTGGATTGTCTGGAATGTTTAATTCAAAATTAAGGAAAAAACAGTGCCAGAAACGATTATATTTATATATATATATATAAATATAATTAAATTAAATCGAATAACGACGCTGCAGTTCGTAAATTGAAATCGTAACTTCAAAAGGTTAGTGTGGAAGATCCGACCGTCGGATTTTCCCAAAACTGGAATCGTTGGATTCGTTTTGAAAAGACCTTCCTAATGATGTAAAATTTGTGAAGATCCAACGGTTAGATTTTCTGATATGTGTAAAACAAATTAAGGGAAAAACAGCGCCAGTGACACGAAATGACCTGAAACGTCGTTTAATTAAATATGGCCATTTTTAAATAAACAAAAATGGCGAAAAATCGTTATAAAATATTATAAGCAACATAGGTTGCAAATAAACCAAGTGGGCTTGAATTGTTTGATATTTGATGGTTGTATGTGTATGACATGAAAATAACATTAAATAACTGAAAGATGGATGTCGAATAATATAACCATATAAAGAATCGATTTAAATTCTAATGACGTGAATTATTTGAAAAGGCCGAGCTAACCCTCATTTCAAATAATTCATCGAGCGATTCGAATTGGAAAATGCAAAGACGATTCAAGACCGACGATCTTCGTATCGGTTGGATGGGCGCTACTGAGGTTCCTACCCGGAGTAGCTACCGGAAAGGGACGGAAGTAGTAGCCGTCTGAACGTATATGTTGATTGGACGGATATACGTGGAATTTGACGCCTCCGGTTTCGTTCAGACCCAGGACGGACTTGTAAATGGACTGTGTGTCTGACATTGGATTTTGTTTTATACTGATTGATCTCTGTTAAATATATATCTGTTTGGCGGCGGAGAATTTATTCTCTTGCTTAACGCCCTTCTCTGAGACGTACGAGCTTAGAGGTTATATATCGATGGAAATCAATCGTATGGAGTGGACTGCCTATGTGGCATGCCAAGATGCTGTGATCAAGGCTTCTGTTGAAAAGCAAAGTCTTGTGGATGATGATCAAAGCAAGGTCTACGTGGCCTAGCTTTGTGTATTTCGTAGATTCGCGAACCTCACACCTCGGTATGAGTTAAAAACGGGATACGGGCCGCTGGGAGAGCACGACGTTTCTTTCTAGCTATGGTGGTGTCAGTGACTTACCAGCCCTGACATATATATCTACTTTTCACCTTTGTGGTTGTTGGAATGCGAGGCGCCTCGATTATAGGTCTGTAAGGACCGGGAAACGTGTGTTCAGGAATTGCCAATCCTCAAACGTAAGAGAGGACCGGCCCAGCCGATCCAGGGGTTACCCAGTGTGCGTAATCCTGAGGCATTTGCTAGAGTGTCTCGAAGCGGAGAGGAGCTTGCCCCTTGCCTCGACTCATGATGGAAATCCAATTTCCAATACGAAATAACGGACTTGATTGTAGTACTAGTATGGTGACATAGTATATGGTAGCTATGTCGCCTATGATTGATATTTATGATGCTATTCGTTTTTGAAACATATATGCACTAGTAATAATATCAAATGATTTCTCTTTATACGTATCAAGCATATTTGGCTATTATAAGGTAAAACTCTATCCTCCGGCTTGCGTTGCATTGTGTGTTGGGACTTGAGTCTTATAATGGCTTCATTCTTTCTAAAAGCATTGCGATTGTTTTAAAAGAATTTACTCTATTTTAAATGCACTAGCAATCACTGAAGTAAACCCGTTCCGCGAAAGTGGCGTGGTCATATGATTTGCTATTACTGTTGTTTAACTGTTAAATAGATTCCTCATACCAGTCCCCATGACTGACTCGTTGTTTGTTTCACTTTGCAAACGCGGGTGCCCTTATTTTCACACGGGCAGCCTAGTACACAGGTGACAGGTGGTTTTTGGTTCTGCACTGCTGCATAGCATGCACTTTTGGCTCATGGCGAGGCTGACTTCATAGAGATGACTTAGATATTTTCCGCCATTCCTGTATTTATGTTATGATTCCGCCACTGGCGATGCAGACTGATTTACTTTCCGTATTTCTCACTATATGTATATGTATTCCGCCTTCGGCGATGTAGACTGATACTCTTATTATGTCACTGCATGTATGTATTCCGCCTCTGGCGATGATGACTGATCACTTCCCTTTCTTTTTACTAAGTATATCCCACGTTATGCTATTCTGATATTCCTACATGTTGTGATTCCGCTGTCATATCCATGTAAAATTATTTTATTTATTGTTTCTGCTATTATCTGTACTCTGCTATGATGATTAATGTGTTATTTCCTAATGATTATCCTTAATACCGCCCCTCGGATTTTGGGATCGTCACATGATTAATCCTTTGTTTCCATATGATTACAAAATAGCTCTTGTCATTCGGAAAGACCGGGATTAGAATTTGGATCTGAAAAGCTTTCCGAATAATGATATGATGTTTTGAACAAAATGAGCATATTGATGATGGTGTTGAAGACTGGAAACTTCACATCGAAAGGATTGCTTGTTGAATGTCTCAAATGGAAAGCTTCCATTTGGAGATGGATTTTATATCAATTTAGTGGCAGTAGTCAGGACGTATTTGAAGGAATTCCACATTTGCAAGCGCCTCTCTCCATCATTTGATGAGGAATAAGGGGCCTTCGATTTCGTTCAGACCCAGAACAGACTGGTATGTATTGTGTGTTTGGCATTGTAATTGAATGCATAGCAGCTAATCTTTACTTTATATTTATCGGTTTGGTGGTTGAGAATTTATTCTTTAGCTTAACACCCTTCTCTGAGACAAATGAGCTTAGAGGTTATATATTGGTAGATATCAATTATGTGTTGTGAATTGACAATGTGGCATACTTAAGTGATAAGCTAGTGATGATCAAAACATGGCTTAGTGAAGTGTAGCTTTGTGTATAACGAGACTTCAACAAGCCTCACACCTCGGAAATAGCCAAAACTGGAAGAATGCAGCGGGGACATGGGTAGTATCTCCTTCTAGATAAAAAGTGTACTATGATATGGAGCCCATGTATTACTATGCGGCAACTTATACTTTTTTGGATGTTAGTGTTACGGGCACCCGGTTAAAGGTTGGTAACCATCGAGATATGATATACCTAGGCGTGACCTAATCAATCCAGCAAGGGAGAGATCGGCCTCGTGTTAGCAAAGAGCCCGTTTGGTTCTCGGGATGTCCCTCTAGAGGTGTACCCATTATGGATAAGGAAGTTCCTTTGCCTGGTCATTTGTTGGAAACCCAATCTCCACTACGAGCATTTACGATTTCAGTTGTGTGGCCTATTAGTTCCCAGTAGGAATACGTCAACATAATGGGATATGGCATTATGCTGGCTATGATTGATACATTTTTTTTGGGAAATTGTTTTCACACTATGCACCAATAATAATATAAGAGGATTTTCACGTACCAAACATTTTTGGTTATCATAAGGAGAAACCTCTCCCATGTGTGCCTTTTTATTGTGTGTGTGCCGCGATACCTTGTGGTAATTTCATTTAAAAAGCATTGTGAATTTGTATGCTATAACAACCCATGTTCCAACAGATCGATTTTTTTCAAAAATCCAATCCATCGAAATCCGAGTTGGTTTGCTCTGGTATCCTACAGAAAAGACAGAGACATAAAACATGTCAGAGTTCGGAAAACATCTCACAACGGAAGGAATACAATATAATGTAGTTAAAACATAGCTTTACCTTAATAATAATACTGCTAAACCAGTATCCAAAGCTATACAGTCTCTGTCAAGAACCTAACCTGCGAATGTTATGAGGAGGGGGTCAGAACATAAGTTCTGTGTGGCTGGATTTAAATTATACTTCTGGATAATCCTACATATACCGTTCAATTACTTTTTCTAATTTATTGGGTTATCTGTGTTATTAGCATTCAAGGCTTACACACGTCGCACCCATTTACTCCCTAGTAGATTAACCTAATACAGTGTATATATAGCTACCCCCAACTAAGGTACACCCCATGGTACACTACTCGCACGGTCTCCACCGTATCATCGCAGGAATATAGCAGTCTCTAACCCTACGCCCGAATGTCATACGGATTTCTGTATATATATCAGCGCTACATCTGCAAAGAACCACTACTTCTATATTACGTAAGCGTTCGGACTGCCATCCATCTTTGAACCATTCGATCGAATTAGCTTCCGTCCTCGAATAATGCGCTCTAGTCTTATGATACACCACCCAGAGCGACATGAGTGTACCTAAACTTTCCCACGTACGTATCGTCAATCATTCTCGATGTCTATTGCACATGTTTTCTATATGTGCGCCCGAGTCCTGTAGCAGGGCTAATCAATAAACACGGAACTCGGTCGGGAGCTTTCAGATATCTGCCGATTGCAGATGCTAAGGTCAGCTTTTACAATGGCTATGGTCCCACTAGACCCCTCCCTCAACTAATGAAAGGCACTAAGAATATCAAGAATAAGAACTTAACCCGGCCACATATGCCCTTCAAAGCTATTAGCCAACCTCACTCATAACTAGATAGCAAAGTATATGTTCTTTTGGAGTTCTCCGTCTTTCTGCTTTACGTACTGATTGAAGATGGTAGGTAGATGACAAGTTGTTATCACCGGGCACTAACTGGTCTCGCCGAATCACGCTGGTCCATCTTAGTCTTTTGATTGCCCCTTATTATTGCAATCAAGGCATACTCATTGGTTCACCTACGCAGACCTAACCTCTGTGAGTACAGGCGGATCATCTTCCACTCACAGAGGAATAACAAGAGTACCCTACGTCCCCGGAAGCCGTGTGCTTCTTAAACCAGTCCGTTGGATCCTACAAGAATATCTAGGTGGACATGCGCTCCTCTTTGTGTCTTTTGGCACCTCGATTGTAACGAACCAATAATTTCAACATATTTTAAATTATGATTTAACTTAGAATAAACATTTATACTTATAACTTTGTCTATTTTGAACAATAGACATAAACCACTTTCGTGGATTTACAGGCATTTCAACGCGAGACATACATTTCTGGCCGATTTGAATCTTTAAAGTTAAAAATGCCTTTGTTGATTAAAATATGAATGTTATTGAAACAAGAGTTTTTACCATTTTATTTGTTGTGTAACTTTAATTTTGACCTTGTAAATTGGTTTATAAAAGAAAACTATCCTTGTACTTGAGATCTAATTGAGAGATTGGACCGTTATTTATCTTGAACAGAATTAGAATATGCTATATATGGATTATTTTGTAAATATAATTTACATGAGCGTTTTGCTAGCAAAGACTTTCACTTTACTAATCAACTTTAAATTATACATATGTTTGGAAATCTAACGTTGAATGTTATCTATTTTAATTTAGAAAGAAATTGTTATCATCGACAAATATTGATAAAAGTAAAGTATAACATGAATGATGATTAATTTTATAAACTGCTAAGTTTGAACTTATGTCAAGACGGTACCAATTGTAATATAATTAATATATAAAAAAAAGGAAAAGAACTAATAGTTTTAATATTGAAGAAAAATTTCATGTTAATTAAATTTCTAAAAAAAAAAATTAACATCGGATAAGTTCCACATTTTTTTCGCTAAATAAATGTTAGCGTTGTTCATACGCAGTGCGCGTTCACAAATATATATGTAAAGATGAGTAAACCAGATTAATGTTAGCTGCACTTTCCGTTAATGACCATATATATAAATAATAACGGTGTATTAATGATTTTTTTTTTACTTTAAAAGAAGAAATAAAAATAAATAAATGGCGTTAATATTGGAAACAAAATTTTATTTTCTAAATTTACGGTGAATAAATATTAAATCATAACGCACATAATTGAAGTGTGCTTTAAAGGATTAACGTTCGCGCATTCAATACATTGTCTGTTCATGTATATGCAAATAAATGATGAAAAAAAAAAGGGAGAGAAATTAATTTTTAATTCTTTATTCGCATTAATTAAACAAGGAAGAAAATAAATAGTTAAACGAAAATTTGGATCGGGTAGTAACGGTAGAAAATGTGCACTGTGAACACCAAACTTGATCATGTAATAAGGTCATTCATGAGCTTTTAAATTTGATATTTAATCTTCTTCTTAAAATATGGCAACAACAAATCTTACCTGTCAGTAACTAATCTTTGAAACCACTGTTCAAGATGTGGAAATATATCTCTGTCAGAAAACAAATACATGGTGACTGTACACCAAAGATATGGAAATATTTGTGAGAAGAGAATCCAATGCGCTCTGTAATAAAATATTCTAACGGAGAAATAAAAGGCCTTCACTTCTTCTTCCTCAGGTGAAAACGTTTTCCTCTCTCCTGCCTATTTCCCTTCACGCAACAATCTTCTTTCTCCTGTTAATTTCTCCACTCCAAAGCTCTAAAATACCCAAACGCACAGCACCCATTTTTGAAGAAGGAACCGCACTATTCTCCAATTCCATCTTTCTTGTACTCCACTTGTATTGTCTCCTCACAAAGCTGTTACACCATTTTTTTGGGACAGTAGCCCATCTTTCTTCCCTCTCCTTTCTCTACCAGAATTCTACAGTACTCAAAGGAAAAAAAGAAAAAAAAAAGAGAGAAAGGAGGTAGGCAAATTCCAAGGCCGGGAAGCAAAGAAAACCTGGTACCACATTCTTCACGTGGAACGCCATGGAAATGCTCTTTTCCCCTTCCCAAAAATCGTGCTGTGCTAAACCCTCACTGGACCAGCAACCGCAAGCCGCCACCCGGTCTTCGCTCTCAACTCCGGCGCCAAAGCTCCACTTCTCCACTTTCTCTCTCACCCCTTAGCTGAACCGTGAGTGCCAAGCACTGTGTGACCATCGAAGCCGGAGACCCATCGCTCCTCAACTGTCCTTCTGCTGACGACGCCGCAGTCGCCAAGCTCCGGTTGCCGAAGTCTCCTCTTACACCGCACCAGACCCCGAGCCGGTTTCCTTCTCTCGCACAAGACCGGAACTGAGAAAGAGAGAAAAACAATAGAAAAAAAAAACGTCCAAGGCAGACAAGTAGCTGCCTTCGCAGCTCTGCCATTCGCGTCGCAACCTGCTCCAGTCGAGCTATCAGCACTTCGCCAAGTTCTAGCGTCTCGGTTGAGCTTTAGCACCTCATCCAGAGCTTAGTTGTCGTAGCGAATATCTCCTTGTAGCGGTTAGCGCCGTTCTTTTCATATCGTGTATTCTCTTGTTGCCACAGAAGGTGAGTTTTTCTCACTCACAGACTAACTGATTATGAAGTGAATTAAAAGTATGAAATGTTGAATGAAATGTTAGGGTGCTCTAGTTTTGGTTGCTTTGTGTTTGTGCACGTGCTACGCACACACTATTATTTCACATGACACATATGCATGTATGATTGCCATGCTATGTTATTTTCTCACCATGCAAGTTCCCCCTTAGTTTAGCAAACGTCACGGGTTGGAATGATACATACCCGAACCCCCTTTGTATTCGAATCGACTTGGGATGCGGGTTGAAATGATACATACCCGGGATTCGAATATTTTAAAGAACGGATTGAAATGATAAATATCCGTATCACTTGACCATAGGATAGAAAATTTTATACAGGCACCGTGGTCAATAAAATAAAATATCTTTAAAATATTTTATCAATTTTTTATAAGTAGAAATTCTAGATGAAACTTATTTATAGTATAAAGAAAAGTTAAAGAAATTTTGTTCAAATCTTACTTGAATGTTTGAAAAAAAATCTCATTTGTATTCAAATAAAGTTGGAAATGATTTTGTAAATTAATACTTAATATTAATTTATTTAAATAAATTCTTCATACTTTTATGTTCATTTAGTGAATTTGGTAATATGACGATTTTTGAATTGAACGTAAGAGATTTGCAAAACTTTGACAAATATTTTCCAACCATAATTGAATGTATGATGTGTCAAATGGATATTTGCCTTATGAATACATATAAAAGGATTTTTATCCATAGCTAACGCTAAAAGTGGTTTGAGAAATGATTATATGAATGGACATGTGGATTTCAAGTCAAATAATGATTCAAGCATCGTTTTGACGATAAAGTGTTGAAATCGAACCAAATCAAAAGAATTGGACTTTTATATGAATTCTATTGGGAAAGAAATTGTAAACAAGGATTTAGAATTGGATTGGGTTAATATTACTTGTTTAAAATATAATATTTTAAAAAGTATTTTCCCGCATTACTAGTTTTATAATCATTCTTTATAAAATGATTTGATTACTTTAACCATATAAATTTATGATAGTTTTCCAAAATATATACATGTTTACATTGCTTTAGATTTAAGATACATACATTATTTTCAAACTTAACTTTTCTAAATATATTTATTTTATTTTATTTTGAAACTTATGTCCAGTCCAGTCTAATGAATCCAACGGTGAGTATTGGTTTATAGTCCTAATCGAACCATTTGTAAATGATTTGTGGATAATCGATTTTGGGGGCGAAACTTGAAATAAAGTGAGTTGGGATATTTGAAATATGTTTTCAAAACTGATGGCCACGGTGTGAGAAAATGTAAGCGTTGGTTGTTAAAGAGACCGGAGTCGGTAAGTGGCATACTCTTTGTCAGCGTCGATACCACTTTAACAACTGTGTACGTGATGAAGTATCGGAACGACATCATGATAGCTTAGAAGCAACCACTAGATCGAAGAAGGCGAACGATGACGAATTGGCCTTGACCTTCGGGTCATAATTAAAATGACTAAAACAGGAGCTATACCGTGACTAATTGAGGTCGCACCTCATATCGGACACGCTTCTTCGATACCATCTCTATTACTGTTGTGATTGATTTGGGGGACCCCCTTTTTGATTTGGGAGTGTGTTCCGAGGTGGGCGGTAGTTGCGGCTATGCGTTACCACCGGTCCGGGAGTGCAACTGGTAGAATCCTACCCTGGGCATTGCCTCGTGTGCCTTGTCATATTTATCCTATGCGAGTCCCATACGATTTTAAATTAGTATTGCTTTCTATGGAGTGCCCTCTGATAACACCAGTGCGGTGAATTTACGGTACTGTATAGACTGTGATGCCTATAAACTGTGTAAGGGTAATATGGTAATCCCGCTTACGCTATTTTCAGTATATTTACTTTACTGAATAGACATTACAATAATATCGTACTAATTTATGTTTATTATTTCTACGGATCCTTAGAGGATGGGAATCCCAGACATCCTTTAAGTTACTGTACATTTTTGTAGACACTTCATGTGGTTTAATTCACTTATATGAGACTGTTAGTCCTGACTCGAGTATTTTGTTTGTTTTATTCCTTGCAAAATGCTCGGGTCAGACCGAGTATTTCGGCTTGGAGACATATCTGTTAGAGCTTGAGATTCATTGGAGGTCCAGCTATCCACCTACTTTGTCATATGCAGTTGTGCCCATTTCTGCTTATCGCCGAATATTAGTATGATTCTATATTTATTCTTCCGCTGTATATATGTTTATCTCTGTACTCTAATATCATGTAAAGTTAAAGATTTGTATAAATTTTACTTCCGCTGTTAGATATTCTGTGTTATGTGTCTGTTATTCTATGATGATTTGTATTTCAACTTCATTAGCAATAACAATCTGTCCTTTTGAACGGTTTGAGTTGGTTTAATTACCGACTTGAGGCGGTCAAAAAGGCAGGTCGTTACATCGATGATCTACCCTTTATGATTATTCATCCTCTAACGTGTGGACCGGTCCAAGCGCCTCAGTTTTGAAACAACCCGCAAATTCTGAACCAATTTAAATTTTTTATTTCAGAAATTTTAATGAATTTTGAGGATATAATAAATTTTATATAAATAATAATGGCTAGGATTTATTTTAAACGAAGTTAAAATGAATAAATTTAATTTAAATATAAAAGGAGTTAGAAATGGCGCGGTAGTTTAAAATTTTAATTTTGAACTTTAACTGAATGTACAGGATTCAAAATAAATCAGAATTGAGTGAAACCAGAAATATTTAAATCTATTTAACCATATCTTTTTAATAAATCTGATAAATTGAAATTTCATAGCGAAAATCAAAAGTTATGGCCAATTCAAAATTTAGAAAGGTTGTTGTAGAATTTATATATATAATATATAGCACTTGAAAATTGTCAATTTTCAAACGACCTCCGTTTTCAACGAAACCACTTTTGTTGGAATCGGAATGTCAAATTATGGCTAAGTTTCAATTTTCAGAATTTTTTGAATTAATATGTGAGCGTGGCAAAAGAAAATGTGTTTTGACTATTTCAGTTAAATTTAAACGACTTGAAAATAGCCATTTTTCAAACAGTCTCAGAATTCGACGAAATTAGTCTTGTTAGAACCATATCGTCATAAGAAAGCTAAAAATATTTTTTTCGAAATTTTCTGAGGTAATATGTGGCCCCGGCATATTTAAATTACAGTCAATATTTGATTAATTAATTTTTAATGGGATTTTTAAATAAAATTTCTACAGATTTTGGAATTGGACCCCGTGACCTGTCCCATTGCGTTCAGAAGGCCTCAAAACGTTAAGATCGACAGTAAGCAAGCCCTATTCTGAGACAGTCCAGAGACCCGCCTTTATAATACGTTTTTCAATGAATTTAATAATAAAAAAATAAAGAAACCCTAAACCTAATTAGGGCTGCACACAACCCATATCCAACCCGACCCAACCCACCAACCCGACCCAACCCACATAAACCCAACCCAACCCATCCTAGTTCGGGTCGGATATGGGTTACAATTTGTAACCCATACTATATGCGGGTTGGGTTTGACATTTTGTTCAACCCAACCTCATTTTAACCCAACCCAAACCTATTTAAAAAAAACTAATTTAATATCCATCCAATTAAAATTAGAATAGTATAATCCTTGAATAATGTTTATGTATTCTATAATAAATGTACAAAAAAATATTTCATGTCAATCCAAACTAGATAGAATTTGATAAATATATTTTAAAGAGCATTTTAATGTATTTTAAAATGAAACACTTGCTCAAATATGTAGTAAATTAATTTCATATGATGTGTTTTACAATGAAATTTTAATTATATGTCTTGTAATGAATCGGTTATTTTAAATGCATTATGCTAACTAAAATCTAATATATTATGCTCAATATTTTGATATAATTTTTAGAAAAAATCCCTCATATTCTCATTTTTTATTGTATTCAAGTGACCAAACCCAACCTTACTTAACCCGACCCAACCCATACTTCAACCCAACCCATATCCAACCTCATATAGGGTCGGGTATGGGTTGAGCTACCTTAAACCCATACCTATGCGGGTCGGATAAAGTATTTGGTCTAACCCGACTCAACCCATACTTTGTGCAGCCCTAAACCTAATGCACAGCCGCCGCCATGTCTATTTGAAGGCCAGAAAGCTCCCAATTTCAAACGTTAATTTCTCTTAATCCGTTCAATGAAAATTGGCAAACCATATATCAAATCGAAGAGAATTCATAGAGCTTCGAAACTATACGATTAAGATCGGCTTTTGGTGCACAGATTTCGCGAATTTGGGGCACAAAGTGCCGCCGTTCGGGTTCGGGTTTCGAGGCAAGGAGGGGGCCGAGCTTGGTGGGTTTCTGGGCGGTGGTGGTTCGTGGTTCGGGCTTCGGAGTGATGGTGTTGGATCGGCGCCAGGGTGGCCGAGGGTGCATGCGACGTGGGGTTTGAAGGAGGAAAAATGGGTTCGGCCGAAACGTGGAAGGAGGAAGAAGGTTGATTATTTTATATTATTTATTTATTCAATATTTAATTTATCCAATGTTTAAAATTGAATATCTTTTTACTGCGATATCAGAATTCAACGAAACAACTTGCGTTGGACTCGTCTTTCCGAGATCTTCGCAATGGCACAGACCAGAGCTGAAACCGAGACAGTTGAATTTTCAGCCAAATCAACGTGAGAACTCTAATTTTTATTATTTAAATTATTTTTAACTATTTTTCTCGTGTTAAAAATAATTGTATTGTGATGTTAAATCAAATCTGAAATGTTCTGTGATTGATGAATTGTTGATGATTGTTTGTGGTATGTTTGTTGGTCATGTTATGCTAGATCCCCATTGAAATCTCATATATGGTTGAATTTTATTTGCGATTAGAAAATTAAATCTAAATTTAGATTTAAATAATATTTTATTCAGATCTAGTGGCTCTAATTTATTTAAATTTATATTATTTTTATTATTCTAAAATGAGCAATGAAATTTGATCGACAAATAAAAACTTATTTTTATTTGTTTATATTACATTAGAAGTTGAAAGACAAATAAAATTTTTATTTTTGTTTATTTGTTTACTTTACAACAGAAAATGAACAACAAATCAAACCTTATTTTTATTTGTTTACTTTGCAATAAGATTTGAACGACAAATAAAATATTATATTTATTTGTTTATTTACAATAGAATATATTTTTATTTGTTTTATTACAACAGAATTTGGCTAACAAGTAAAATCCCATTTTTATTTGTTTACAGTAAAAATTTCCTTTTTACTGTTACCTTAACATAAGAGGTTATAGAATAAGGATAACAATAAAATATTAAATTTTATTGTTGATATTAATAACATATTAGTAAAATAAAACTTTATTTACATTATATTTGTAAATTAAAGGTTATATTTGGAAACCACCTTTTTGTTCACATTTTTATGTAAATAAAAATCATGTTTTGGAAATCACAATTTTGTTTACATTTTGTATGTAAATAAGAAATTATTTTCAGAAGCTACATAGAAATTGGATAGATATTTTATTCGTGTTTTTCAACGCAAATATATACATAGAAATATTAGTTTTACATTTTTTTTGCATTCCACCATGCAAATAAAATGTTGGAAATAAAAGTACACTTTTTATTTGCATTCTACAACGCAAATAAACATAGAAATTAAAAGTTTGCTTTTCATTTGCACTTCTCAATGCAAATATAGCATGAAATAAAATTCATTTTTCTTATTTGCATTCTCTAATGCAAATATACATTAAAATATAAAATTGTTCTTTTATCTGCAATCCCTAATGCAAATATGTTTTGAAAATAGAGTTTTCCCTTTTATTTGCATTCACAAATGCAAGCAAATTCTGGAAATAAAATTTGTTCTTTTATTTGCATTCTTCAATGCAAATATACATTGAAAATAAAATTATTCTTTTTATTTGCATTCACAAATGCAAATATATATTGAAAATAAAATTTGCTCTTTTTACATTCACAAATGTAAATATACTTTGAAAATCAAGTTTGTTCTTTTATTTGCATTCCACAATGCAATATAACATCAAAAATAAAAGTTACATTTTTATTTGCAAACATAAAAATGAAATAAACATCTTTGTCAAACTTGATTTAGTTAAAATGAAATAAACATTTTTGTCAAACAAGATCATTGGAATAAAACTGTTCTTTTATTTGCATTCATAAATCTACTTTAAAAATAGAGCTTGTTCTTTTATTTTGCATTCACTAATGCAAACATACATAGAAAATAAAGTTTGTTCTTTTATTTGGAATCACCGATGCAAATATATATATAATAAATAAAAATTGTTCTTTATTTGCATTTACCAATGCAAATATATATCGAAACAAATTTTTCTTTCATTTGCACTCACCAATGCAAATACATATATTGAAAATAAAGTTTATTCCTTTATTTGCATTTATCAATGCATATATGCATTGAAATTAAGGTTTATTCTTTTATTTGCATTTATCAATGCGAATATTCAATGAAACTAAAGTCTATCTTTTTATCTACACTTACCAATACAACTATATACATTCTTATACATTTAACAGAATTTGTTAAAAATATACTTTGAAATAAATTTTGTTCTTTTATTTACATTCACTAATGTAAATATAATTTGTAAACAAAACTATTCTTGTTTGCATTCATAAATGCAAATACTCTTTTAAATAAAATTTGTTTCTTTTATTTACATTCACTAATGTAAATACACATTGGGAATGAGTTCTTTTTTTTACATTCACTCAAATATACTTTTAAATAAAAAGTTACATTTGTTAATTGCTTTCCTTGTTGCAAATAAAACATTAAATAAAAGTTTCATTTTTGTTTGCAATCCTACATGCAAACCAAACATCAAAATGGAAGTTACATTTTTGATTTATAATTTTGATATGAATATAATATTGATAGAAATAATAGTTTTTAGAAATGCATTTTTATTGCAATTTTATATGGAGTGAAAAGAACCAATTTGTCAAATGTCTTATATGAAATAAAATGAGTTCTTTTTGTCACTTCAAAAAGAATGAATGTAAAATGTTTATTTAAGCTTTTGAAAAGAATGGATAACTAAACATTCATATTTTTATCATTAAAGTAAAATGGGCAAAAACACTCATTTTGTCTGAATTAAAAGAATGAAACAAAATATAGCATTGGAATACTTTATTAGAATTGAAACACAAATTATTCATTATTGTAAATTTACATTGGTTAAAATCAATTATTCATTTTAGTTAATTTATACTAGTTAAAAACAATTATTTATTCTAGTTAAACCAAAATAGACATTTTGTCAGAAATATTCATTTTTGTCAAAATGAATTAGTTGAAGCAATTTATATATGGATGTGTATATATATATATCTTATGTTTGGCAAGATATATATACTTGTCAAGATAGGTTAGTTAAATCAAAATATTTATTTTGTCGAAACAAAAATTATCATTTTTGTCGCACTAGAATTGTCAGAACAATATAACCATTTTTGCTTGAGTTTAACTAGCGGAATAGAAATTGTCAATAGAGACGAAGTTATTATGCATATTCATTCATTGCAATAGAGATATTTTCTTGTCATCATTATATATGGTGTATTACACTTCCATTCACAAGTTACTCGACTTGTTTATGTGATTGGGACGATTATTTTCACACATCGCCCAAGTGCACAAATTAATTTATTATTTGTTTGTTGGTTGAAACTCCATACGGGTGTTGGGATGAAAATTTACTTACGCTAATCCCAATATTCAGTTGTATGTTGATCGTTAGATCGACAGGCTACGATGAGCGTTATTGCTTCATTTTAACGCTTACACAGTGGAAATTACACTTTGGATGTAGATGGATGATTTGATGATTATACTGTTATTATCATGTATATGATGTGTGTGAAATCCATATAATCCAAATTATATGGTAAATGATTGAGTCGCATTTCGATTCATGTGTTCTTTTAAATAAGAATATTTTTACATTTGAAATTTTCTTTTTATATAAAGTATATATTTTCATAAAATAGAAAAATATATTTTTAATCAGATAAATGTTAAAACAAAGAATATTTGTAAAAGATAAGAAATTGTAGTATAAAGAAAACTTCCCATTTAGAATCTTTTATATAAAGAATATTTTTAATGATTATTTTAAAATATGTTTCTAAAAGATTATTAGGATTTGCAATTATATTTTGTGATATGAAATAAATGGAGATGTGAAGTGGATTTATCGTGGACGGTGTTTTAAACGACATTTGTCCTTTAATCCAATTTACATTGAAATTATCATTTGGAATTTATAAATCTATTTTATAGATTTAAAAAGGGCATTTTCTGAAAATCAAGTTTTCCCAATTTAATATATTAAATTGGAATCAAGTGGAAATTCGATTGGTAATAATCGAAATGGGCTTCTGTAAAAGAAGACCGATATTATAAATGGAATTTAAGAGGCCTTGCCGTTATTCCATTTATATTATTAGTCCGATACATAAATTTATATCGATTGTGTATTGATTTGATTTCTGTGGAATTCCATATTTTGGAAATTGATTTGTGGGTTTATTGTGAACTATGTTTTAAAGGACACTAGTTCTTTAACATGTTTAAGACAAGATTTATTTCTTAAAATAAATGATCTTGTAATAATGATTTTTGACATCAAATCAAAACTGGAGTTTTAATAAATCTTTTAAGGAAGATTTAAGTTTTTATTTTCAGAGCTTATCTTTGATAAAATTAATGAGAATCTTCTAATATGAATATCTTATTAAAAGAATACTCGGAGTTGGAATGTGGCGTAATGTGCGATTTTCCAATATTTACTTTTTAATCGCAAAATACGCGAGTTATTCAGAAAGACCAGGTTTAACCCATTCTGAATAATCATCACGACGATCAAGAGTCGATGATGAAGATGGTGATTGAAGACCGAAGGTTTTCACATCGTTGGGATGATGATGACTGGTATCTTGAATTGGGATTGGCCTTCCAAGGCAAGGTATTTAGTAATGATCATCCAAACGCATTTGGTGATCGATGGACACGTTGTTTTGCTCAGACCCAGAGCGGACTTGTAAATGGATTGCGTGTCTGACATTGTATTCATTTCTACTGTATTTGTTGAACGCTTCTGATTATATATTTCTGTTTGGTGATGAAGAATTTATTCTTTACTTATCACCCTTCTCTAAGATGTATGAGCTTAGAGGTTATATATATATTGGTAGATGATCAATGATATGGTAGGGTCTGACAATGTGACATGCCAAGATGCAAATGATCAAGGCTTTGTTGAAAAGCAGGCCTTGTGGTTGATGATCAAAGCACAGTCTATTTAGGCATAGCTTTGTGTATATCGTGACTTCGCGAGCCTCACACACCGGTTGAGTCTAAAACGGGAGAAGGGAACGTAGGAAGTGCACACGTTTCTTTCTAGCTGGAAGTGGTGTTGGGCTTTAACACGGCCCGACATTTGCTTATGTGGTTGATGGAATTTTTGCGAGGCCTCGGTTTATTCTTATCGGTCGCCCTCGGCTGATTTGTAGGCCCAATAGGATCGGGAAGCGTGTGTTCAGGCATAACTAATTCACTAAAGTATTTGTGGACCGGCCCTGCTGTATCCAAGGGTTCGCCAGCGTCCGAATCCTGGGGCATTGCTAGAGTGTCTCGAATCGGTCAGGAGCTCCTCCCTAGCCTTGACTCATGATGGAAACCCAATTTCCAATACGCCCCTTGCGGTTTTGATTGTATAACTAGTATGGCGACATAGTAGATGGTATCTATGCCGTCTAGGATTGATATTATATTTGAAATGTTATATATATATACACACACTAATAATAATATCATTTTTATGTATCAAGCATCTTTTGACCATTATAAGGTAAAACCCTATCCTCTGGTGTGCGTTGCATTGTGTGATGGGACCTGGGTCTTATAATGGTTTCATTTTTCTAAAAAGCATTGCGTTATTTGACGGTTTACTTTATTTTATGCACTGGCAATCCAATGGAGTAAACCCGTTCCGCGTCAGCGGCGTGGTCCTGTGATTAGCCTACTTATTAGATAAGTTAAGTATAGAATTCTCACACCAGTCCCACGACTGACCTGTAGTTTGTTTCACCTTGCAAACTCGGGTGCCCTCTTTTCACACGGGCAGTCGAGTAGCTTTTTGCAAATATAGTTAAGCAGGATCCTGGATTGAAGCCTGAAGCTGGGTCCAGAATATTGATGGTCTTCCGCTGATATTAGTTCCGCTGCAATGTATTAATTTATTGTAATTTATCTTCCGCTGTAATTTATCTTCCGCTGTATTATTTATCGATGTACTCTGATATATTCTATACTCTGATGTAAAATTTATTATTGATGTTATAAAAGTCTGTGTTGTTGTCCTGATGTGTTGTATGCCCAAAGTTAACGTACGCGGGTTTTGAACGGTTTTGATCGATCTTGCGATCGATCGGGGTCGGGCGAAATTCGGGTCGTTACAAGTTTTATATGTCATTAGACCCTACATCTAATCATTAATCAAGTGCTTGCGCCACCTCGTGAGTTTTCTCATTTAACTTGGTTATTCTCCTTCATGTTGACTTCCTTTCCAAGTTTACCAAGTTACCCTTGCTAATTAATTCAATTTATAACTTAACCCATTTAAGTTCATTAATAAGCCTACAATATGTTATTCTCATAATCTATTCATTATTCCATCCCATGGTTACCATAACATATTCTACTTAATTTATAATTAAGCACATCTTAATTCATAGATACATTGGTAAGAGAATAATTTCATTTTTCCCTATCATTCCTTATAACTTATCTTATTTCATAAGTTGTAATTCCCACTTGTCCCTAGGACAAGCCTACCTATTATCTTTCTTATTCAAGTTCATTCATAATAGGTTATTATCATCATTCCCATTTTGGCATTAATTACGATTAACTTAGCCTTTCTCATTTCTTTAGAAAATTTACTTAACCCCTACTCAATTCAACTGGTTCGTAACACCACTACAGATTTAATTAGGTTAAGTATTCTAATTTAACAAATTACCATGCTACCCATGTTACCCACTTAACCCCTTTTATTATATCCATGTCAACCCTAAATGTGTCGTCTTGGTTAAGTGTTCATTATTATTTATTATATCCGTAAACACGCAAGACCTCTCACATTAGATTGTCGTTTGCGGTTGCTGGATATGCCAGGCTGTTCCGGACAGACTTCTACCGCATCCGAATCTAACCTCGTGTCTTGACACCATTACGGGTCCAATTTCCACCTAAGACCTCTCACATTAGATTACCGTTTGCGGTTGCTGGATATGCCGAGCGGTTCCGAGCAAACTTCTACCGCAGACCAAATCTAACCTCGTGTCTTAGGCGTATAAGTTCTTATTATAACTTATACTCATAATTCAAATCTTGGGTTATAATATATGTTAATTACCCATAAACCCTCAATTCACATTTATGCTTATAATCCTATCAACAGATTATGCCTATAATCCCAATTCAACTTATAATCCCAATTTCATGTTCATAATTCCAATTTGATTTATACATATATAAATCCCACCCTAATTATATTCATAATTCCAAGCATAGTTATGCCTAATTCCCCATATACATCTCATTTCTTCTTACATTTAATTAACTTCATTAAAGTGAAATTATTCCAATTCTACCCATTGTTCATATTCACTGAAGTTATGCTCCAAAATTCCAAACCATCAGATTTGCCCCAAATTACCCAACCTTAAGTTGCGCTCAAATTACAGTCTTGCTTATTCATGTCCATTATTAATCCATGAACTTCCCAATTATCCAAACATACTTGATTGTTCCAACTTAATTTGCACTATTTTCACTAATGTCCTAGATTAATATTTATGGTTATGCGCCAAATTACCAACCCACTTAATTTCAAGTATTTTATAAGTTGTACAACAATTCTCCAATCACGGGTTTTGCCCAAAATCCATCATGCAAGTTGTTTTAATTTCCCAAATATCCTCCCACTATTACAATATTGTTCATATGTATGCTTTTCAACGAGATCTGGAATAGGCTCGAAGTTAGCCTAGTCTATAAAAATAAAAAGGAACGGGAGGAAGAACTGAATAGACAAAAAGTAAAAGCTATAAAATTTTAATTGAATTAAACATTTTAATTTGAGGAATTGCTAAACGATATGCGTACAATTATTCATAAGGGTAATTTAAACCCACTCACCTTGCCAGGATTAGAAAAGAGATAAATCGTTGTTGTAGCACTTTGATGTTGATTAACCTTCTAAATTGATTGTTGATGAAGAACTTGTCTCTAAAAATCTCTACTTTAATTTATGTTGAAGGTGGAGGCTAGGTTAGTTGAGAATTTAGCAGCATGGAGGCTAGAGTTAAAGAGATAGATGAGATTAGGGTTGGGTTTGATGTTTATTTATAGTTGTAGTAGGCGAATTTGGGCCTTAAGATTAAAATAGAATCCATCTAAACCTTCCACCTCGCTTAAAAAAAGAAGGTTCTAGAGTAGGCTAAACCAACCCAGGTGCGTTGCACCCATACACACGCGTGGACACTGATGGTGTTGACACCTTCCTATATGCGGTTTCTTTTCTTTTTGTACCAGGAAAATCTTAAATGCTCCTTAATATATGCAAAGTATGTTTCTTTTCCATTAATGCATCCTTCCATGTGTCATTATTTTATGTATAATAGGAATTGTATTAATTCTTTTGACATTAGCTTGCTTTAATTGAATCAATTTATGTTTATTTTCCAACTTCTTTCCATGCATTAAACTTTCTCATGTGACATTATTTCTTTGTTGCATATATTTCTAATATTCTTATTTAAATGCGTTAATGCTTTCCCGTTTCATGCACTTGATATGTTACTTCTTTTTAACGCATTAAATTGCTTGGTCCCTCTTTCTAAACCTTTTTCTTCTATGCATGCTTTAATTACATAATTGACATGTTTGCATTCTACATTCCTTTTCTTTTATTTGAATGACATTAATTCGTTTTATTTAGGTTCGTGCATCTACACATTTCTATTATTTTTATTTAGGTTCATGCATTTACACATTCCTATTATTTTTAGTGCATGTATTATCTTCCTACAAAATTTCGAATTTCAAATAACATGTATACACGTATCCCTCTTCTCATTTGTTGTTGCATGCAATTTTATTAATTCACCTTTTTACCATTTACATTAATTACATTAACGTTTCTCTTTATTAATTGTTTTCTCTATCATAATTACATGCATGTACTTCCTTTTCCTTTTTAACATTATTACATGCGCAATTGTATTGCAAAATTTTTTTCCTTGCATTGACTTCTTTATATATATATGTATATGTATATGTATACATATATATTTATATATATTTCATGCAATTCATTTTCCTTCATTTCAATGCACTTGTATATTATTTAATTTTTCCTTTTAAATATATCTATGCATATAATATATACATATATGCATATTTTTAATTACATTAAAAATGCGGGGTGTTACATTCTCCCACCCTTAAGAAATTTCGTCCCCGAAATTTGTTAAGGGTAAAATCAAATAATCCCTCGCATATTATACATCCATCATGTGTGCATCCAATTTTTGCAAACATTGTGCATATGTGCAAAGTGAAATACATCATAGTAATGCATGTATGCCTAATTTAGTACCACCTATATGCATGCAACCTTTCAAAAAATCTTTCAAAACATGATGCTCACATCTTAAATATACTTGCAGTTCTATATGAGTGCAATATTTTTTTTAAAAAAACCAAAACATTTTTCACCCAAATTTTCCCACACTCTTACAGAGTAAGAGCATAGTTCATCCAATTGTTGCATCCAAAACCCTACCAACCATTATTAAATTCGAAATTTAGAAAAATCTAATTTTTCAAATTCGATTTCTTATGTTACAAAAAGGTATTAAATGGAAAAATTACATTTTCCAATTTTTTTTATGTACCCATTCTAATTGCACTTTGATTTTTACATAACTATTCTATAAAAGCACAACTACATAAGAAAACTTCTTTTTCTTTTTCAACTTATCTTGGAAATTTTTATTAATTTTCATCTTTTCTTAAAATTTTCATTTTCTTTTCCCGTCATATTTGTTGCTTTTCTGACTTTACTGTTTTCTTTTTAGTTAGGCTATTTTTCTTTCTTAGCTTACTTTACTTAATCCAATGATTTAAGTTTGTTTCTAAATAAGCCCTTCCATCATCCTACACAGCTACTACTAAGTGCCAAGAATCATAAGACTATTTTACTAATGGAAAGTCCAACCACAAACCCTCAATGATCACTTTCCCTTCTCTATCTAATAGTTACTACTAGTCCTTGCTGTGTATTACTAGCCTACATTTTTTTTTTCAAGCAACAACTCTAGGCCTCACAATGCTTATGCATTCTACGGGAATTTTCCACTATTCCAAGATGGTCCTTGCTATTTACTTCATAGCCTCAAACTTCTTCTCGTTCTTTCTAGATACTAATCCTTACCTACTCCATTTTTTCAAAACATGGTTTGACCTCTTTTTTCAAACATCAAAAATACTTTTAAAATTAGAACTTGAAAACACCACAAACCCTTTTTGCCAAAACTTTTATAATTTCAAGTTCTTAAAAGTTAATCATTGGGTTAGACTCAAAATGGGACTCCAACTCAACTATAAATATTCCTAATCCATTCTCCACTTTTTAACCTTTTTCTAATTTATAAGGTTTCACTTCTGAACCCACTAATCTGAAATACTAACATTTCAGTTCCAATCGTATGGGATTCGTCTTTCTCTAAAAACATGTTGTACACTATCCACCTAAACCACCTAAGGGTCTCAAAATTTCTATGTTCATTTCTTTAGTGTACAAAAAAGATATCCCATTTCTTTCATATTTTATCTCTTTCTATTTAGTAGGCTCCTTATGGATCTAGGTTTATATATATTTATATTTATATTTTTGAAAATACAAATACGCTCACCCATTATTTCCCTAGAAACCCTAAACCGAAGCTCTGATACCAGATGTAACAACTCGCGTTCCAACAGATCGATTTTTTTTCAAAATCCAATCCATCGATACCCGAGTTGGTTTGCTCTGGTATCCTACAGAAAAGACAGAGACATAAAACATGTCAAAGTTCGGAGAACATGTTACAGTGGAAGGAATAAAATATAATGTAGTTAAAACATAGCTTTACCTTAATAATAATACTGCTAAACCAGTATCCAAAGCTATACAGTCTCTGTCAAGAACCTAACCCGCGAATGTTATGAGGAGGGGGTCAGAACATAAGTTCTGTGTGACTGGATTTAAATTATACTTCTGGATAACCCTACATATACCATTCAATTACATGTTCTAATTTATTGGGTTATCTATGTTATTAGCATTCAAGGCTTACACACGTCGCACCCATTTACTCCCTAGTAGATTAACCTAATACAGTGTATATATAGCTACCCCCAACTAAGGTACACCCCATGGTACCCTACTCGCACAGTCTCCACCGTATCATCGTAGGAATATAGCAGTCCCTAATCCTACGCTCGAATGTCGTACGAAATTCTGTATATATGTCAACGCTACGTCTGCAAAGAACCACTATTTCTATATTACGTAAGCATTCGGACTGCCATCTTTGAACCATTCGATCGAATTAGGTTCCATCCTTGAATAATGCCCTCTAGTCTTATGACACACCACCCAGAGCGACATGAGTGTACCTAGACTTTCCCACGTACGTATCGTCAATCGTTCTCGATGTCTATTGCACATGTTCTCTATATGTGCGCCCGAGTCCCGTAACAGGGCTAATCAAGAAACACGGAACTCGGTCGGGAGATTTCAGATATCTGCCGATTGCAGATGCTAAGGTCTGTTTTTACAGTGGCTAAGGTCCCACTAGACCCCTCCCTCAACTAATGAAAGGCACCCAAGAGTATCAAGAATGAGAACTTAACCCCAGCCCCCATGCCCTTCAGACCTATTGGCTAACCTCACCCATAACTAGACAGCAAGTATATTGTCTTTTTGGAGTTCTCCGCCTTTCCGCTTTACATACTAACTGAAGATGGTAGGTAGATGATGAATTGTTATCACAGTGCACTAACTGGTCTCGCCGAATCACGCTGATCCATCTTAGTATTTTGATTGCCCCTTATTATTGCAATCAAGGCGTACTCATTGGTTCACCTACGCAGACCTAATATCTATGAGTACAGGCGGATCATCTACCACTCACAGAGGAATACCAAGAGTACCCTACATCCCCGGAAGCCGTGTGCTTCTTAACCCAGTCCGTTGAAGCCTACAAGAATATCTAGGTGGACATGCGCTCCTCTTTGTGTCTTTTGACACCCCGATGATCTACCCCTTATGGTTATTCATCCTCTAACTTGTGGACTGGTCCAAGCGCCTCAGTTTTATATGTCATTAGACCCTACATCTAACCATTAATCAAGCGCTTGCTCCACCTCGTGAGTTTTCTCATTTAACTTGGTTATTCTCCTTCACGTTGACTACCTTTTCAAGTTTACCAAGTTACCCTCGCTTATTAATTCAATTTATAACATAACCCATTTAAGTTCATTAATAAGCCTACAACATGTTATTCTCATAATCTATTCATTATTCCATCCCATGGTTACCATAACATGTTTTACTCAATTTATAATTAAGCACATCTTGATTCACAGATACATTGGTAAGAGAATAATTTCATTTTTCCCCATCATTCCTTATAACTTATCTTATTTCATAAGTTATAATTCCCACTTGTCCCTAGGACAAGCCTACCTATTATCTTTCTTATTCAAGTTCATTCATAATAGGTTATTATCATCATTCCCCATTTTGGCATTAATTAAGATTAACTTAACCTTTCTCATTTCTTTAGCAAATTTACTTAACCCCTACTCAATTCAACTGGTTCGTAACACCACTACAGATTTAATTAGGTTAAGTGTTCCAATTTAACAAATTACCATGCTACCCATGTTACCCACTTAACCCCTTTTATTATATCCATGTCAACCCTACATGTGTCATCTTGGTTATGTGTTCATTATTATTAATTATGTCCGTAAATACACAAGACCTCTCAAATTAGATTGCTGTTGGTGGTTGCTGGATATGCCGGGCGGTTCCGGGAAGACTTCTACCGCATCCGAATCTAACCTCATGTCTTGACACCATTACGGGTCCAATTTCCACCTAAGACCTCTCACATTAGATCATCGTTTGCGGTTGCTGGATATGCCTGGCGGTTCCAGGCAGACTTCTACCGCAGACCAAATCTAACCTCGTGTCTTAGGCATATAAGTTCTTATAATAACTTATACTCATAATTCAAATCTTGGATTATAATATATGTCAATTACCCATAAACTCTCAATTCACATTTATGCTTATAATCCTATCAATGGATTATACCTATAATCCCAATTCAACTTATAATCCCAATTTCATGTTCATAATTCCAATTTGATTTATATACATAAATCCAACCCTAATTATATTCATAATTCCAAGCATAGTTATTGCCAATTCCCCATATATGTCGCATTTCTTCTTACATTTAATTAACTTCAATAAAGTGAAGTTATTCCAATTGTACCAATTGTTCATAATCATTGAAGTTATGCTCCAAAATTCCAACCTATCAGTTTTGCCCCGAATTACCCAACCTTAAGTTGCGCTCAAATTACAGTCTTGCTTATTCATGTCCGTTATTAATCCACGCACTTCCCAATTATCCTAACATACTTAATTGTTCCAACTTAATTTGCACATATTTTAACTAATGTCCCGGATTAATATTTATAGTTATGCGCCAAATTACCAACCCACTTAATTTCAACTATTTTATAAGTTGTACAACAATTCCCCAATCATGGGATTTGCCCAAAATCCATCATGCAAGTTGTTTTAATTTCCAAAATATCCTTCCACTATTACAATATTGTTCGTACGTATGCCTTTCAACGAGATCTGGACTAGGCTCGAAGTTAGCCTAGTCTATAAAAATAAAAAGAAATGTGAAGAAGAACTGAATAGGCAAAAAGTAAAAGCTACAAGATTTTAATCGAATTAAAAATTTTAATTTGGGGAATTTCTAAACGATATGCATACAATTATTCATAAGGGTAATTTAAACCCACTCACCTTGCCAGGATTAGAAAAGAGATAAATCGTTGTTGTAACACTTTTATGTTGATTTACCTTCTAAATTGATTGTTGATGAAGGACTTGTATCTAAAAATCTCTACTTTAATTTATGTTGAAGGCTATGTTAGTTGAGAATTTAGCAGCATGGAGACTAGGGTTAAAGAGATAGATGAGAATAGGGTTGGGTTTGATGTTTATTTATAGCTGCAGTAGGTGAATTAGGGCCTTAGGATTAAAATAGAATCCATCTAAACCTTCCACCTCGCTAAAAAAAAAGAAGGTTCTAGAGTAGGCTAAACTAACCCAGGTGCATTGCACCCATACGCACGCGTGGACACTAATGGTGTTGACACCTTCCTATATGCGGTTTCTTTTCTTTTTGTACAAGGAAAATATTAAACGCTCCTTAATATATGCAAACTACGTTTCTTTTCCATTAATGCATCCTTCCATGTGTCATTATTTTATATATAATATGAATTGTATTAATTCTTTTGACATTAACTTGCATTAATTGAATCAATATATGTTTATTTTCCAACTTCTTTCCATGCATTGAACTTTCCCATGTGACATTATTTCTTTCTTGCTTATATTTCTAATATTCTTATTCAAATGCGTTAATGCTTTCTCGTTTCATGCACTTGATATGTTACTTCTTTTTAACGCATTAAATTGCTTGGTTCCTCTTTCTAAACCCTTTTTTTTTCTATGCATGCTTTAATTGCATAATTGGCATGTTTGCGTTCTATATTATTTTTCTTTTATTTGCATGACATTAATTCATTTTTATTTAGGTTCATGTATCTACACATTTCTATTATTTTTATTTAGGTTCATGCAACTACACATTCCTATTATTTTTAGTGCATTTATTATCTTCCTACAAAATTTTGAATTTCAAATAACATGTATACACATATCCCCCTTCTCATTTATTGTTGCATGCAATTTTATTAATTCACCTTTTTACTATTTACATTAATCACATTAACGTTTCTCTTTATTAATTGTTTTCTCTATCATAATTACATGCATGTACTTCCTTTTCCTTTTTAACATTATTATATGCGCAATTGTATTGCATACTTTTTTCCTTGCATTAACTTCTTTATATATATATATATATATATATATATACACACACACATACATACATACACATATACATATATATATATATATATTGCATGTAATTCATTTTCCTTCATTTCAATGCACTTATTTATTATTTAATTTTTCCTTTTAAATATATCTATGCATATAATATTTACATATATGCATATTTTTAATTACATTAAAAATGCGGGGTGTTACATATGCACTGGTATTCATAAGGAGAAAACCCGTTTTGTGTTATACAGCATGATCATATGAATAAGCTAAGTTTGGTATTTTTCCATTGTATATTCTATCGACTGTGATGTAAAATTATTATTGTGATAATTAAAAAGTTATTTTGTTTTTGTTCGAATGTGTAAGTACCCCTAACAATCTATCTTGTTGAATGGTTTAAGTCGGTTTAATTATCAATTTGGACTGGTCAAAAAGGCGGGTCGTTACAGATGTTGAGTCATATATGGAATGCATATTATATTGGATGTCTCATATTAGTTAGATTAGTATCCTACATGATAGTGTAAGTATGGATGTTAGTTTATGATTGTTATTATTTTTCCATGCAAGTATGATTATTAATGTTTGATATGACTATTTGTGCTCATATGATTGTTAGGCATGGAGGATAGTTTTCAATGTTGTATAGCCCGTTTATTCGAGATAAATTCCATATATGACTTGACAAGTTTATATTAAATAAATTCTATTTATTTAATACACTTATTTTCCTTGTTGCTACTTCTACTATATTTGATCCTCTTTGTTGAGTACATTCCTAGGAATAGAGAAGCAAGGATTGATTGTTTGGATTCTAGTTCACTTTTATTTGCATCGAAATGCTAAGCTTGCTTGAAAAGAGGTATGTAGTAGATATATAGTTATGGTTTTTTATCATTGGTGCATTTTTGTTGATTATATTCCCTAGACATGGGTAGCCACTTTTGGTCTTTTCTTTTGTTGGGACGAGTCATATTTGGCGAGCTGTAGTTTCATTGGATCGAGCTGCGCAAAAGAGATTGTATCGCACCGTATTTTGATGATTAGATATTAAAATATTTTATTTTAATATTAATTGACAGTTCCAATTTAATGTTTATCACAAATGATTGAATCAGGACTCGGGACTAGTTCCAATGAGTCTGGATTGTTCGTTACGTGAAGGGTTTGTATATGGATGTTATATTACAAGTTCAGACCAATTAGTGATCATAACGATCTATATATACGTGTAAATAGTCATTTTCAGAAGCACAATGTCGGAATAGGACGAAACTTATATTTTTGGAATTGAAGAAGTGGGTTGTTGCGCACCATCAAGTTTCATAACAATCGGATGTGACGTTTGATTGTGGGCAAATAAAACTCGTGTCGATTTCTATAATGAAACTAACATTGTATAATTGAGTTTTAAAGGCTAACTTCTGCATACGATCGATTTAAGGCTCAAGGCTAGTCTCATTGTTTTCAAAAGGCACTTTTACATAGATGACGATAAGTGGCACACTTCGATTAGAGTTCGTAGGATTTCGGGCCTTATTTATTAAATATTATAATTATCCATAGCCCTAAAACCTAATTGGCCACATTATTGTACACCCACTCTCTTTTTCTAAATCATTATTTCATCGCCACTTTATTAGCCCTTTATGAGTGATTTCAGAAAGGGAAATCTGTCTGCATGCCATGTTAAAAATCACGAACTTAATATGGTTAGAATCATATGATCGATATCTTCATGATTATACTCATTTTAGGAGGTGCGACTATCTATGGATATCATCGACAGTAGGGTTGGAATTATGGTTCAAATTCAATGGATTGTTGGGGAAACGGTTAATGAATTAGAGGTTTTCATCGGGTTTCCCGTGGTGTTTGTCAAATGGCTATGTCATTTGCTTGAAGATCGAGCCTAAATCTCGGGTCGCATCACTTGCTTGGGGGTGTATGAGTGATGAGGCCGCGTGTTGAATGGAGGAAGGGGAGGCTAGGGATGTAAATCAGTTGGACCAAATAAAGGTGTGTTTAGTTTTTTTAATAAATAAATTAAGACCGCATACGAAGTAGAAGAAATTTTTTCTTGTGCAAATTTAAATTTTTGTCCTAGCTCGTGTCTAAAATGAAATCGATCGGACACAGATATGTGATTTTTGGACATGGATACGAATAGATCGGGTCGGACATGGCTATATTTATCAAATTTTATACTTTTTATTAGATTTTCTCACAATAATATACTGAATAACGAGGAATTTGGGCGAATTCGAACAAACACAGACTGAAATGATTTTTTTCTTGTACAAATTTTGTTGTCCTAAATGAATTTCGGACAGACTCAGACATACATATTTCAATTACGGACTTGAACAGACCCTAAGGGAGGCATGGGGTTCGGGTGCAGATCAGAGAGGGTAGGTCATGGAGTTTATTGGCGAAGTCGATTTAAGATTTCATTGATCACCAGAGAAGGAATCTGAGTTTAAGTGCACGACTATGGCATGTATGTGTTGGATATGTACAATGTTTATTTAAGGGAGAAGGATTAAGTTTAATTAGGTAATTATCCTATAGTTAAATATTTACTTAGTTAATTGGTTACTTAAATGATCATTAATCGTATATATGTGATATCTTTTGCGTACGAGGACGAATTTGGACGACGTTTCTTTCATTGAACCCGTATTGGCGATCTCTACGTTTTTACACTAGTTTGTACTGATTTGACTAAGGTGGGTGATATTGTCTCTCACTGAACTGTGTTTGTTCAAATAATACAAATTTGACGTTTTAAACTGATTTCTACTTATAAAACGTAATTGTTAGGATAATTGCACCTAGTAAATAATTAATAAAAAGGATTATTAAGTGGTTTAAGTAGATTTAACCTAATTGTTATATATTTACCTATTGCATGTGTACTATTACACGATATTTAGCCATTTATGCGCTATATTGGTTACATTGCTAGATATAGGTTATTTGGACTCTTATTTCACTTTGACTACTACAGATTAGTTGTACTGACTTATAATTGCTAGTATTGATAATTATATGCTACTTTATGAAATTGTATGACTATTGGTTGCATGGTTGAGTTGTTTGCTTAGTTTAGTTCAAAAACGCCATTCATGGGTAGTTTAGTATTACGAAGTATTTCGAGGTTGGGGTGCTTGCCGATCAAACGCACTTACCAGCATGTGCTAATTGAGCGCATAAGGTAGATAGGCTTGAACGAATGAGATAAATTCTCGAAGGAGCTTTAGAGTGCATGATTGGACTCGACAATGGAGTAGCATTCGGGATCGACGACAGATTTGAAGATGGAGCTACACTGGATCTTGACGGTCGATCTAAAGATTAAGGACAGATTTGGCGATGAGCTGGATTTCAAGACGAATGTCGGACGTTGATCCTTGGATGTGTATTTAATCAATTCTGGTTAAATAGATGATTCGAGCAGTCGTTATCGATTACTATGAAGTAGTTGATATCGATTACTACTGTTATTGGCCCTTTTGGCCTATTTTACATGGATGATGGTATGATTTCGACGAGAAGGACATGATGGTTCATCTGATAGTGGTTTCTATGTGATGGCTCTTGAATAATGGTTCGTTGTCCAATGATGGTGATTCAAGGATGAGCGACTTCGATAAAGGATAGCGATATTCCAAAATGCAAAGTAGTGATTATGGGTTGAGAGGGAGCTACTAAAGACAAGTCGTGGTTGTATTCCTAGGATAGACTTTTCTAGGATGATGTGTGCAAAAGAATTATTGACATGCATGGTTTTAGCAGTTACTTGGGAAGAAGGGGTAGCGAGTGTGATGTCCATTTATACCAAGTTGGGTCCTCCTGGTTTCCATTAACGGGAGACTTATGGCATTCACTAGAACCAATTGGGTCCTTATCTTGGGGAATACACATGGGTACAACCTATGTTCTAACCGACTGAGTGGCATGTATTCGAGTATCATGGAAATCTTTCGTTGTCGTATATCCAATGCACTAAGTAAGTGAATGTGAGGATGGTCGATGGATGATATGGTTGTTTATATATCTATCACCATTTAGTACTTAAGCATCTATCACACCTTGTTTACTTAATATTTATCATATTGTAGTATATATCAGTCATTATGTGCTAACTCTATGCATGCAGAGGCATGATAGGTATGATTCTCCGTACCTTCTATGGCATATATACTATCATGACTTTTATAGCACTTCGAGATTTGTTCATCCCTCACACCAGACTGTTATCTAACCTAAATTTTTATTTCCATCTTATTACCTTGGGTGCTCATCAATGATGTTGACAAGAAGACTAGGTAATAGGTATATATATTATTTGGAGCTGCGCAGGAGGATTAGAAAGAGGCCATGTTTTACATATTTATTCTTTTATCCTTATTCTTTATTCCATTGTGTATCACTATGGAGCCTTGATAGTGTTGTGTATTCTAATTAGAGATAGTTTATCAGTTGGTTTTATTTATCTAACATATAGACTCTATTACTGTTCTACAAACAGTATGAGCCAGTATATTCTGATTATATGGTTTATATAGTTATTACTATTTTGCCTATTTATAATTTGTGATTGTTACTATTGTATGTTATCTGATGCACTGTGAGATACACGAAAGATTTTATTGTTGTGTTTTTGTTATGTTCTCTTCTTTCTCTTCTATTTCCCTCATTTCTTTCCCTTTTCTCTACTTTTCCACTATTCCTTTCCCATGAAGATCTCTTTACATTGATCGAGTGCTTGTATAATGCAAATTTAATTATGAGCGCGATGGTGTACGATAGGTCATCACATTTGGTATTAGAGCTTAGGTTGCATTGTTTAACCTAAGTAATATTGAATATGAGAGTTAATGTATATGAGAAAGTACATATTTGTGTATATTTTGGTTTTCAAATCGTTATACTATTAGTATATATAGTGCAGGTTGTTTGCACATGAGTGTCATTGAATAGTTTTCTCTATTAACAATTGATCGTCTTAACCACTTATTCGGGAATATCTAATGAACGGGAAATACTTCTAATTATTCCATCTAGGGAGTTGATAGTCGGGTAGAATAGAGGACTACTAACCTCGATTTATAGTTTTTTCTTTAGTAAATGGTATGATCCATTATCTGGGATGCCATAATATTTGTAATTAGTTTGGCGCTCAAGTGCGGTGAGTCGACTATATCGTGCTATACGGACACTTACATGTCTATGTGGAAGGTTGTTCCTTGGAATGAGTCGATTGTTGTGGCCCGAGAGTTGTTTGGGTTCTCATAAGAGTTATCTTTGAAGACTTGGCATTGGATGTTGAATAAATTAGGAGTTTACCCCTAAGAGACTCCAAGATTGAGCCTGAAATAGTCGAGAGTCTTTATCATTTTGGGTTTCCAAAATCGATTCGCTCGAGACCAATTCATGGTTCACTTCAAATATGTTTGCATCGAATTCTTAGGAGTCGATAGAGAGTTTTCCAATTCGGATGATATGTCTATGTTGGAGAGTGTGACCGAATTGGATGTGCTATCGAAGTATGGTTATTCTTTTTGTCGTTACTACGAAGTTTGAAGTTTGTAGCTGGGTTGAGTGATCGATTCAAAAGGTAATTATTTCATTCCGAGGGAATGATGATTAGAGGAATCGATCGAGTAAGCTCACAATGTTCGAATTTGCACCCTATATAGAAATATGTCCTATTTTGTTGGAACAAATCATGGGGACATGTATTGACTGTCGTTTCTATTTCGTCGAGTGCTCCCTCTATAAGGAAGCGACGTCACCACTCAATATATGTTTTTATTAATGACGTTTCCATATGTGTTTTAGACTAGTGTCGAGGTTTCATCATTCCATTTGATCTTATATTGCAACGGCTGGAGCTGTATTGGGACTCATGATAATTAATTGCTTTTCTTGATTTTGATTTACCATGTGGAGGGATGAGTTAGATTATATATGTGTGTAATATCCCCTATTTGGTCGCTAGAACTTAATACTATAGGTGACTGCATCATCTATAGCTATTAATTTTAGGCCTCGCGGTGGGGGATTGTTGTGGCATAACTATCCTATACTAGACAGTATACACGTTCATCAAAAATCAAATATCATCCATTCATGTTTGCTAATTTTTTTGTAGTTGTTGATTGTTGAGCTTAAATAGACCTAATTTTTGAGTCCAATGGTTCATTTACTGGGAGAATAGGGATGTCAATGGTAGTAAGAGGTTGTTGGTGATGATAGTGGGCTAGGACAAGCTCTTTAGTAGTAAGTCATCTACGATTTAGTGATAGTGGGTTGAGAGTAAGACCTTCAGTAGGCGAGTCTCTTATGATTGGATGATAGCAAGCTGAGATAGTTCTTTAGTAGCAAGTCGCCAGCTAAGCTTGTAGCCTGAGAGTGTTGGATCTAGATTAACCCTAGAGGGTGGTGAATAGGGTTTACTGGATTTTACGAAATATTAAAATTATCACAGCATATATTGCAGTAGAAAAAATGAATGCAGGAAATAAATAACATGGATTTTACCCGGCATTGGCAAACCATGCCTACTGCTGCATCTCAAAGATTTCTACTAGGTATTAAAACAGATTCCTCTTACAAAATTCTGTAAACTCGCAAACCCTACTCCCTCTCTAATCCGATGCTCAAAACCCTGGACTGATCTTTATCCCAGAGATCAGATTTTCTCCGAATTACAAACCTGTATCTCGTAAACCCTAGTTATAAATCATATAACTAGTAAATCCCTAGTTTTAGGGATAAACTAGAAAACCCCTAGTTTTACAGACAAACTAGAAAACCAATGGACGATTACAAAAGAAATTACAACAAAAAAACAAAGCCCTCACATTCATAAAATAAAATGGCTAGCCCTTATTTCTTTTATCCCTTGAAAAAGTCTATTGGAGAATGGAATGTTGATGATTTTTCGATGACAACAACCTTGTTTCAATCATTATTGATTATAAAATATGTACTAACACCTTTATCCAGAATATATATATGTATATGTAGGATTTATAGGCAGGAAATAAATACTTAAGACTGTATAGTTAAGAGTTTATAGAGATTCAAGATTTCAAAAGAAGATTCAAGACTGATGAGTATCAAGATTATCAAAGTAATAGAGTCCAGTTAGTATGTTAAAACTTTGGTTAGCACTCTCAAAAATTCTATTTTCAAATTATCCTTTTTAAATTGATTTCAAATTATTTCAAAAAAATTTAAATCATATAAAGGTTCTTACTTATGATTTAAAATATATAAGTTTTTTATATAGTTTATATTATAAAGTTTTATAGTTATATTATATAAGTGTTTATATAGTTTTGTATCATTTATATATAAAATGTTCTATATTATATGTTTAAATTATACATTACTATGCTTTTATGCTTAAGAAATTATATTTTAAACAACTCGTTTTGATTCAAGAATCTCCAGAATATATATATATATATATTGGTTTAAACACTTGAAAAATGATTTAAAAAATTCAAAATCACAAGTATATGTCAACATATCAATTTATACATGTCGACATATAACCGTCATATTTTTAAATTTCAAAGGAAGTGTCTTTTAAATATTTTAAACGTTTCAGAACTGTTGCAATCTTTGGAACTCTATATAAAGGGCTCGTTTTCGAATTTTTAACTATCTTATCTTCTCCTTCTTCATCTTATAACTTACCACCATTATTCTACTTTAAATTCTTGATTTCTACATTTATACTCTGCAGATTTCAATACAAATTATATCATTATCTTTCTATTCTCAATCTATATCAAATACTCTCTGTTCGGAAGTGTTATTCAAGAGTTATAGGGTTGTTTGTAACTGTTAAAGAAAGGGTGTGTTCCTTGTAGCCTGTAAATCAAGGAAAGGAATCAGCGTGAACCTTGTAGTCGTGAAATCAAGGGTGTTGAATCGGTGTGAACCTTGTAGTCGTGAAATCAAGGGTGTGGAATCGGTGTTAACCTTATAGCTGTGAAATCATGGGTGTTGTAAGTTGATACTATAATTAATAAAACTCTACGCAATCCAGCATTGCGTGGGATTGGACGTAAGAGTAATCCGAACCAGTATAAAATCCGGTGTGTTCTTTCCTTTTTTGCATTTTATTTCTGTTTATATTTGCATCTATGATTGTTTCAGTTATGATATTCATTCTGTGATTCATATAGTTATTTGAGTAGTCATTAATTATTTAAGTTTCCGATAATCTCTTTAAAACACTATTCACCCCCCCTCTAGTGTTAGTTTTGCCTTAAGATATGTGATTCCCATCCTTAACAATTGGTATCGGAGCATAGGTTTTCAAAATTTCATCATCTGAATTTTGGAAGTATTAAATGGCAATTTTTAAGACTATTTTTCATATGGATATGTAATAGAATTACCGTGATGTTATTATTTAAAATTACAATTAGTTACTTTAAAAAGTCACTTGATTCTTTGAAAAGATGTGTTGTTTTGTAGGGGAAGAGTTATGTCTGATGACTACCGGTCAAAAGACACCAAGATGATCTTTCATCAATCAAGAGAAAATCGGATATGTAATAGACAATCTACAGTGAATGGGTACCTGACCTACAAAACTATTTTTCTTCTTCAATTTGATTCAGTGTTATACTTCTCTTCATCTACTCTGCAATGCTTTTGGTTTCGTGCAAATCTTTCAAGAAATGACCAAGTTATGATCAAATGAAGTTTTGGTGCACCAAAAAAAGAAAAAAGAAACCAAAATTGTCATTGGTATTCTTTATATTTCACTTAAATATTTGAAATAATTTATCACAGTTCCTTTTTCCAAATCGAAGTTCTTGTTCTCGCGGTTATTTTGATGGGTAAATCATCAAATTCAGATCAAAATTGAGTGAGATATGGTAGTTTGAAGTTGACTATCCAAAATAGAAAATTGTATATGGGATTTTCTGTTTTTCTCTCACTGATTCGGCCTACTTCACCATAATATCATTCAAATTCTTCACAAAACTATTACTGAATCGTTTCCCTTACCTTCCTCTTCGATTTGCCACTAGTTTCATCCAATTCTATTTAAGAACAAAGAAGTTATGCCTCCCAGAAGATTGATTGAAAGTGGAAAAACAGGAAAAAGAAGAAGAGAAATGGTTATGAAGGGATATGACTATTGAGCCTATTTATAGTAGTTGAAGTGTCCATTCATTCAAATTTAAATTCAAATTTTTGGCGCCAAGATGGTTAAACTACTAAATCACCAATGTCTTTCTCATATGTCTTCAAATTCAGCAAATGAATATACTATGCTGATCAGAAAAACGATCCTGTCGCAACAGAGTAGATCTCATCGTCAAATTCTAGATGATGTAAATGTATGGTTCATGACAACGGAAGAACAACAAAAGGAAGGATTGCAAAAAGAGATACGCTTTACAGTTATTTCATAATTATCATTGAATTTAGGAATATACATCTATGCACATAGTTAGGTATAGAAATTTATCTCTTTTATAATTTTAAATATTTTGGTTCATATGTCGATACACCATAGTATACATATCAATATACCCATCTAATTAAAATCGCTTCTTATTTTAAATTTCACTACTCTTTGATTTGGTTTTGAAAAATTGGAAGGACATCTTTTCAATATGAAAATGTAAGTTCAAACTCTAGTTATCAGTTTTGTTCATCTACTTATGTTTCATATATTTTGTCTCAAAAATATATATTAAAAGTGTATAAATTAATAAAATCATATATTAATATGGTATACAGAAATAATATGAAATTTTCAAATGCTTGATATTGTTATAAATAAATTTATATATCTTTTATATGTATTTTAAACATACATAGTTTAACTTATATTTTTTTACATATAATTTCATAACAATTTTGGGTTACATTATCACAGATACTATTTGTAACTAAATACTAATTTTGATTTCTTATTTGTAAAACTTGTATATTTAACCTAATATTTTGGGGTATATATACATATATGACTTTTATGTCTTAAATACATAGTTTGAATATAAGAAGTTATAGTATTATAGTTTACTTTATATTATTAGATTTCATCAAAAATTATTTTGTCATCGCTATAGATTTCTTTTAAAGTTTTAAATATAAGTAGTTATTTAGAAAATAAATATATTTTGATTTCTAAAGTTTAAATTTAAAATTGATTTGTATCAAAAGATTGGTGTATATCTCATAATAAATTAAATTTTAAGTCCTTTTTAAAATTAGTTTTTATATATATACAATTATGAATACATGTTTATATCAAAATAGTTTACTTTATATGATATAATTTTATACTCTCTTTAAAAAAATCTTCAATATTTACTATTTTATTTTTAAAAGCACCCCAATAAGATTATTTAACTCCATATTTCTAGTAAATTTTTTTCGAATATTTTACTACCTATCATGAATATATTTTTAATTTCCATTAAACTCTTATTTTTACTATTTTTTCAAATATCTTTCATTAGTATCATTAACCTAAGTTTATAAATTAATGTATATTACCGTTGTTTGATTAAAAATAATTTATAATATATATGTATAATAGTTAGATAGTACTTTGAATATCTTTTACCAAAGTAGATATCATCACCAAATCATTCTACATATTATCATTACACAACTTATTTCATGTCATACATCATTATTATAAATTACAGTGCATCTCAAATTAAAAAAAATCATATCACAAGTTGTATTTCATTCAATATATATCATCTCATATTGCTTTGCATATGACATACATTTCATACTGCATTATAACCAACATACTGCATTACTTTGACATGATTAACTTGTTTGACTTGATTGATTTAACTTGATTGACTTGTTTGAATTGTTTGACTTAATTTATTTATCTGATTTGAATAACTTGATTGACTTGTTTAACATGGTTGAATTTCATTTATGGTTGATAGGTTTGTTAGAAATATACTTATGCATATGTAGGTATAAATATAACTATACTCATCTTTTTCATATTTCATAACTTTGCTTTTATATAGTTCTTATAGTATTAGATTAAAGCAAGAGCTTTATACGTTTTTAGGATAAATAGAAGTTACAAGAAATGTTTGGCTTTATGTTTTGATGTTTATTGACAACAAAACTTAAATTGGTTGATTGTTTGGATTGCTTGCATAGTTTATACAATGTTTGTTTTAATTATACTCCAAATTAAGTTTACTTAGTAGAATTATATTAGTATTATCATAGATAAGGGGGGAGTTTTAGGAAAATTATAGATTTAGGGAGTATTATTGATTCAGGAGGAATTATATTTTGGATTAGTCACTAGGATCATTATTGGTAAAAATTAGGGGGAGTATAATTAGATATACTTTTTGCTTGATGAAAAAGGGGGAGAAATTATAAAATAGGTATAGATAGAATAAGTATAGTTTAAGGGTGTAACGACCCAACTTTTGAACACCTCGAAAGTTGTATCATTATATAAGAATAAAAGATAGATAGAAGAAAAAACTAAAGAAAACATCAGAATCTCACAGTGGAACTTAGACATAATATAATAACCCAAAATATTACATATCGTAGTCAAGTACATTAGAGTACTTCATACATATGGATACATGTCATCACAAATTACATACATAAACATTTGTGATAAACTAACATGCAGATAATTATACATAAACATGATAGATAGGCCAACATTCAGATCCTTCCCATCCAGCTACTCCAAAAGTTAAGTCAAGACCTGGATCACTTGTTTACTCATAACAAGTGTTATGAGTACCCAAGGGTTTAAAGAAAACACAGAAAAATAAACTCTGGGCCAGTCGGGGACTGGTGTGAGTAAACGATTTTAAAACAAGTTTAAGAAATAAAATCATACTCATAAGACCACGCCGTGAATACGAAACGGGTTTTTACCTTATGAGAATCAAAACAGTTTGTATATTTAAATCAGATATTATGATAATGTCTAGGGTTTCCACAAATAATTTAGAATCAAGTAGAAATGCTTTCATCTCACATTTCTACTTATATAATATACAAACAAAACTGCTTAACGCTTATGGATAATGGATTTCCAACTATGACAAGGTATGGAACCACCTTCTGATAGTGTATCTCTAGAGAGGAATACACTGGGTTTCAACAAGAACTTCTTGTAACCCAGCCACACATGACCGACCACTCATTTCTCTTGAGCGTATCGAATGTATATCACCAATGGTCGTGTAAGACAACCATTTCCCAAATGGGACAGCATCGATAGAATAAGGAATAAAATGAATCTCTAGATAGGTGATAATACACCCTAATGGGAGCTATCCACATAGCCATGTTGCCTACCCGATTTTTGTCGTTTCTTGGTTGTGAAGCTGGAGGATAAACTTACCTTGACACACGCTTTTTATTTGCTTTGAATGTCACATCGTCAAAACCCGCTAATTACTAATTGACTTCTTCAAAAATATATCATGAGTATAAAGCAAGAGAAACAAATTCCTCTGCCACCACATAACTACGTTTGGAAAGATCAATGTACGTGATTAGTTAGGAGTACTCTGTCAGACATTCGTCCATACAAGTTGTCCTGGGACTGGACAAACCGAAGGCACTATTCTGTAAAACAAAAAAAGCCCTTGCATATCTCCATCTTCAATTATCTTCAATATTTCTGACATGCGATGTATAAATCAAATCGAAGTGGAATATTAATTCCGGACTCTCCGAAATGATTCACGTAATGTCTTTTCTATCAATTGAGAATTGTTATAATATTCACTTGATCTCAACATTTCTCTAAAGAATTAGTTATCAGCCTAAAATGAACTGGATTAAATATAATTCAGTTTATATACTCTTTATTTTACTAGCTTTAGCCAAACAGAATGGTATATGTCTGCATTGTTTAAATCCGGACATTTTGACTATCTTTATAAATGAACAACTAAAGCGTGTGCGTCGCACATATATTCTGCTATAAAATGTCAGCTTGTTTATACAGCATTTTATACCTTTGTCAACTTTGCAAATTATTTTTATTTCTAAGTAACATTAATAACTATATAAATTCTCTATTTTTATATTTTATTATTTCCTTTTGTTTTGCTTTTAAACTCGTCGAATCCTTTAAAAGCCTAGCTACTACAACCCATATCCCATATCCTATTTTCCTTTGAAAGCCCAAGATATTTGGCCCATCTCTTTTTATTTATTTTCAGTTTCCTTCTTTTATTTTTATTTGATTTTCTATTTTTATTTTAAAACTTGATTAAATTAAAAACCCGCCAAAAAATCCTTTTGCCAAACCCATTGCATTTGCCAAGTACCACTTGCCCAAACTCCATGCTACGCATGCCAATTCCTCCCCAAATCCCATGCTGTGCCCAGTACCACATTTCCAGTACCATACTACCAAAGTACCACATCCCAATACTCCATGACGCGCAAATCAGACCACTTCGAATTCTCATGCTCCAGCCAAGATATCAAATTCCCATTTTTTGCCCAGCACCAAAGTACCATACTACCACTTTACCAGGTACAACATAAGTTTTGCGAGATTATCCCCAAAAAAATTCTTGCTCCATCTCTCTTCTTCTCTGTCGTTTTTGTCCAGTGCACCACCGTGCCACGGTGCATGTGCACACCTGCTCCGGCCATCAAACAACCACTGTATCACCTCCTGCAAACTCTATTAGACTTACTGATCCCATTTCCACCTCCAGTGTCAACTTTGATCATCCACGTCCAGATCTGGATGTTAACCTGAGTTCCTTCATCAACCACGCCCACTAATCCACTCGCACTACCACATCTCTGGTTTAGTTATCGTCAAACTTCACCTCGTCGTTGCCGACATCCACCTCCTACTTTCCCGCCTAGACTAATCATCTGAAAACCCCCAGCATCGTTGTAGTTCATCGCTGAATAATGGTTTCAAAAATGAACACAAAAACCTAATTATACCTCATTCACAAAATCCACACAATAGAAAAATCGTTTTATAATTTTCCTGTGATCCTCTATCCTAGATGTTGCTCCTTCCTCACGCCATGGACTCCGACTGCTTCGGTCATCGGAAATTGATCAAGATGTATTTCCCGTTCATCACACATTATCACGACAATCTCTTACATAAAATTTTTGAAACCACCACTAAAAATCATCATTTGGCGTCACGATTTCATTTATATACTCAAATCATGATTCTGCATTATTTGAATTTTCATGTTAAAACGTTTGTTACAGAGAATACTAGGTTCGGGTTTCCTTTGTATATACATACAGATTTTAATGCTATTCTTCTTTGTATTACTACATAAGGATGCCATAGATTCTTGTATTCAGATAACATCCTAATATGAGAATCTTGTATAATTCTCTTCTTGGAAACAGGTTGTTATATAACAGCAGTATTTTCATCAAAACTGGTTCTAACTTGTTGACAGCATTACTTAGCATCAAGGTGATACATGTTTATAAATATACCTGGCTTTATTTAGTAAAATCATCTAGCATTCATCACTGGAAACAAAGAACAACTATACACAACAGGTTATCATCTTATGTAGGGTTAAACTTAGCATATGATTAGACAAGGTTCAACATTTCATTTTAACACTGGTATTAACTAAAAAGAACAACAACTAATATGAAGATTTAGTTTACTCACTTGTTTTCTACTCTGTTCTTTAAGCTTTCAAAATGGTTCTTTGGCTTGAGTTCTCTCTTCAGTTTGATCGAAAAATGGTGTGTGCAATAATGTGAAGGTGTGCTCCTTTTACATGTGCATTATACTATTAAACAAATAAGTCTCTTAAATGCTTGCAGTGAATAGTCATGGTGCATGTGACGGCCATGAATTTTGCTCGATCCGAATCAGTCGTTAAACCGATCTAGACCATTCGAAACCCCTGATCGTTTGAGAACAGGACAAACCAGAACGCAGACGGAAGAACATTTCATTGCTTATTACAACAATTCCATCAGAATACAAGAATATACAGAGTATAAATGAATAAATTACATTTGATAGATATCAGAGATTACAATAAATTACATAGCAGCGGAAAAATAATACAAAGCACAACCGAAGGTGATATACGGATACAGAGCTTTCCGGATATCATTCTAGCTGTAAACCAGGATCCTGTGAATATAAATCTGCAAAACCAAAACTACTAGCTGCCCGTGTCGAAAATAGGGGCACCCAGAGTTTAGGTTAAAACAATAAACTCCAGGTCAGTCATGTGACTGGTGTGAGAACTAAAACAGTTATTTAAAATTTATTTTAAAAGAGAGTAATTCAAGGGACCACGCCGTATAACACGGAACGGGTTTCCTCCCAAGAATACCAGTGCATAGGAAAGACAACGCAATGCTTTTTAGAAAAATGAAGCTATTATAAGACCCAGGTCCCATCACACAATGCAACGCAAGTCGGAGGATAGGGTTTTCCCTTATAACAGCCAAACATGCTTGGTACGTTTAAAACAAATCATTTGATACTATTATAAGTGTAAAGTGTCAAAACATTTTCAATCATAAATAACAATCCTAGGCGGCATGGGTACCATCTATCATGTCGCCATACTAGGCTCTACAAAATAAAACCGAAATACACATATTGGAAATTGGATTTCCGTCATGAGTCGAGGCAAGGGGCAAGCTCCTCTCCGCTTTCGAGACACTCTAGCAAATGCTCAGGACTACACACTCTGGGCAGCCACTTGGATCGGTTGGGCCGGTCCTCTCTTACGTTTGAGGATTGGCAATTCCTGAACACACGTTTCCCGGTCCTTGCAGACCTAAATTCGAGGCGCCTCATTCCAACAACCACAAAGGTGAAAAGTATATAAATGTCAGGGCTGGTAAGTCACCGACACCACCAAAGCTAGAAAGAAACGTCGTGTTCTCCCAACGGTCCGTATCCCGTTTTTAACTCATACCGAGGTGTGAGGCTCGCGAATTCGCGTTATACACAAAGCTATGCCACGTAGGCCGTGCTTTGATCATTAACCACAAGACTTTGCTTTTCAACTGAAGCCTTGATCAATGCAACTCAGCGTGCCACACAGGCAATTCATGCCATGCTATTGATATCTATCGATATATAACCTCTAAGCTCGTACGTCTCAGAGAAGGGAATTAAGCAAGAGAATAAATTCTTCGCCGCCAAACAGATATATATTTAACAGAAAACAATCAACGCAGAATAAAATCCAATGTCAGACACACAATCCATTTACAAGTTTGTTCTGGGTCTGAATGAAACCGGAGGCTCTTTCCTCACATATCCATTGATCTCCAAGTACGTCTGGACGACCACCAACTGAATCCCACATCTTGGTTGTACATCCCAATCAAGATCATCAGTAATCACCCAAACGATGTGAAGACTTCCGGTCTTCGACCACCGTCTTCATCTTCGACTTATCGTCGAATCGGTTATTCAGAATGGGTATAAACCCGGCCTTTCCGAACAACCCGCATATATTATAAACAAATGTTACACAAACACAACATACGCCTCATTCCAATTCATTAGTCACTAACTGTAAATCAACACGAGAACAATTTCCCAAATATTAACCCCGAAAGCCGAAACCAACATCAGATCAATACCCAGGAAACCATTCTTCTTAGCTAACCTACAGCTAGTTTCTAAATTTCATATTCTTAGGGAAAGGTTCCCATTAATTTTATCCAAGATAAATTCTTTGAATTTATTCTTTAATCTTCCTTTGGATGTCATTTCAAACCAGATTATGGTTTTCCAAACTAGTCGAGATTAGCGAACCACTTCGAAGTAATTATTTATTTTATTTCCCAATCTCAACCTATTCATTCCATGAAGCAAAACTGGTAATACTCCATATCTAACACCACGGTGTTATCGGTAAAATTAATTACCATTTCACGTTCAAATCTAATTAAAAATTTAACTATCGCTTTGGAGCAAAACTGGCGATACTCCATTCTCGCTCATTTTCCAAATTTGATAATTCAGATTATCTATCCACATTTCAGTCTAATTGCAGATTCATTAAAACTCCTTTTACTGGGTTAAAGAACTAATGTTATTTAAATCACAGTTCACAATAAACCCAAATCACATTCTATTTATTATCGGGTTAAAGAACAAGTGTTATTTAAAACACCGTTCACGATAACCCCCAAATCAATTCCAATCAAATATATCAGAAATTCCGATTATTTAAAAACCCCTTTTAAAGCCAATTTATTTATTTAGAAATAATTGGGTTTTAAATTTAGTTCAAACTAGTTCATTTCGATAAAAATCTATTTTTATCTTTTCAAATATGGAGTTTTTCATCCCAATTTTTCCCAAATCATTTCTTATGATTTTACACAAATTATTACTATTTTTAATAATTTTATCAAGGCCCGTACAGTCGATTTCCATCAACGGCCATCGAACTGCACTTACAGCGACCTTTTCCAAATTTGATTTGGACGTATCTCTAAATCCATCCATTAGATTTCAAATTTCTAATATTCGTTAGAATGCTCTTTTCGATACGAACCCAACAGTTCCTGTTTTAGGAGAATCCGACGGTCGGATCTCCCGTAATGTCCGTTCGAAGTCAATGGTCGAAATTCACGAACTGCCGCGGCGCGGCGCGTTCTATTCAGGCCATTATATATATAATATATATTTCGTCGATTTCTATTTAATTCAATTCGAATTCGTTTTCTATTCGATTCAATTCGAATTCGTTTTATATTCAATTCGAATTCGTTATATATTCAATTCAGTTCGAATTCGTTTTATATTCAATTCAATTCGAATTCGTTTTCCATTCGATTCAATTCAAATTCGTTTTCTATTTAATTCAATTCGAATTCGTTATATATTCAATTCAAATTCAATTCAATTCCTATTCAAATCAAATTCAATTTGTTTTCTATTCAAATCAAATTCAATTCGTTTTCTATTCAAATCAAATTCAATTCGTTTTCTATTCAATTCAAATTCAATTCGTTTTCTATTCAATTCAATTCAAATTCGTTTCCTATTCAAATCAAATTCAATTCGTTTTCTATTCAAATCAAATTCAATTTTTTCCTATTCAAATCAAATTCAATTCGTTTTCTATTCAATTCAAATTATAAAAACGAATATAATCGATATAAATATCGTTCGCGTCAAAATAGCGCATCTCTAATCAACACGGCTTTATATATTTCAATAACTTCGTTATTCTATTCAACAAATGAATCTATATTTCTTTCAATACATGACTCTATATTTTTGTCAACACACGACTAATCTCAACGAATGAGTACTGTCCACATGTGACTATTTTTGTTATTTAATATATTTTATAAAAATAATGGTATCTATCGTTTGATTTCAAATCAGACTCCAACCGTAAACTAGTAAGAGAACGATTCCCTAAATATTAACCCCGAAGGCCGAAACCAACATCAGATCAATATCCAGGAGACCACTCATCTCATCTATTTTCCAGTTAATTTCTAATTTTATATATGATAAAGATGTAAATTTTATTGTTAAAATATTTCGTTCAACACATGACTAATCTCAACGGATGAGTACGGTCAACACATGAACCTTTATTTTATAATACAAAGATGTAAATTTTATTGTTAAAATATTTCGTTCAACACATGACTAATCTCAACGGATGAGTATTGTCAACACATGAACCTTTATTTTATATTATTCTTTATCTTCCCGATTGGAATGAGGCCCAATCAATTACCATATAAAGTTAATTATATGGGTTCCATACAACACATGTATATAATAGCAACGATAAATAATCAACCATCATCCAACGTGCACTACACTGTATAAGCATCAAATATAGATATCTAACGCTTACAACAGCCTGTCAATCAATCGATCGACATATAACTAATTACTGGGATTAGTGTATGTCGTATTTCATCCCAATACCCGTGTGGGGTTTTCAAATCAACAAACATAGATTTTATTTGTGCAGTTGGGCGATGTGTAAAATTTATCGTCCCAATCAATGTCCTTCAAATAGGTGTACATAAACAAACCGTCCGGTTTGTAAATGAATATTTATTTATTCACATTCACGTTAAAAATTATATTTTTAACGATAATTAATTTATTTCAACACATTAATCTATATTATCGATTTCACATCAACATCACAAACAAATTTCACAACACATCAAATAAACAAACAAGCCATCCATGGTCTGTAGATGACGGGTGTTGGGTGCTACTAAACACCGTCTGCATCCTAGTATATATATATAACTAGAAAAAGAGATTGAAGAGTGAGAAATTCTCACCAAAGCTATCCCAATTCCACGACACTTCATATGTAGAAAATCTTGTCGTTCTTGCCTTTTGTCACTTTCGTTGCCCGTAGCCACTACATATATAAAAATCACATTTATACTTTGCTATTAAATATATAAAAATCGAATTTTTTCTTCGCTATTCAATATATAAAAATCACATTTTTATTTCGCTATTCAATATATAAAAATCGGATTTTTTACTTTGCTACTCAATATATAAAAATCGTATTTTTACTTCGTTATTCAGTATAGAAAAATCGTATTTTTACTTCGCTATTCAATATAGAAAAATCGTATTTTTAATCCAACTAAAATTCATATTTTTATATTGGTAAAAATCATTCCTTTTCTCAAGAAAAATCATATCTTTTCAAATTAAATATCAAAGCTTTTCAAATTAAAACCCACTTCTTTTTCTATTTAAAAAAAATCATATATTTTCCTAAATGAAAATCACTTCTTTTTCTACCGACTAAAATTCAAAGCTTTTTATACAATTAAAAATCAAATCTTTTCTTTCGTTGCTTACCTAGAAAAATCGAATTGCTAATGTACAGATAAAATTGATTTTTAGAATACGTTTAACTTATAAAAACTAACCTTAAATAAATGAAAATTAAAACAATAGGACACTTACAGTTTTTTTTAAAAGAGGGAGGGCTTCACCAACAGATTGAGGGCGCGCAGGGGTGTTGGAGGGTCGGTGGAAGGTTCCAGCGCCGGCGGTGGCTGCAGCAGGTGTGGGTCCGGTGCTTCACGGTGGCGTTCGCGTGTGAGAAGGGGGAAGCTGGGTTCGAACGCAGAAAGGGAACGAGGGGGTTGGTGCTGGCGCGAGGGAGATGGTCTGAGGGGATTCCGGCGAGGGGCGCCGGTCTTGGGGAGGGCGACGAAGGGGGAGGGTCGATTTGGATCGATTTCGGTTTTTTTCTTTTCTTTTCTTTTTAATGAACGTTGACTCAGAGAAAGGTAGGGATAAATATAAATAAATTTATTTAATTAATTTTAATTTAAAAAAAAAAGCAACCTTTTATTTCGAACTCGAAATCTAACCCACCGCCTGTCGTCCATAGCGAATTACCCTCATTACGAACACAATGGGATATGTATTGTAAGCTGATTCGATCAGTTTCCGTTGAATTTACATTTAAATCATTATACTGAATTTTAAACGTACATTTCAAATTACTTGGGTCACATACGGACTCGAAAAATTCCAAAAAAATATTTTCTAGCTTCGTATCGACGATACGGTCCTAACAAAACTAGTTTCGTCGAATTCTGAGATCATTGGAAAAATGGCCATTTTCCAGTCGATTAAATTCAACTAAAACTGGTCAAACGCATTTTCCTTTGCCACGCTCACATATTGATTCGAAAAATTATGAAATTTGAAACCTAGCAATAATTTGACAACACGGACCCAACAAAAGCGGTTTCGTCGAAATCCGAGGTCGTTTCCAAAATTCCCATTTTTAAGGGCCTGAATTCCATAACGACTATTCAGAATTTTCAACTGGACATATCTTTTGACTCCCGCTATGAAATTTTGATTTTTCGGATTCGTTGGAAAGATATTCTCCAATAGATCCTATTATTTTTGGTTTCGCTAAAATCCGATTTATTTTGCACCCGGTACATTCATTTGAAATCGAATTATCGAACTACCGCGCCATTTTCAATTCCTTTTATAATTATATATAATTATTTATATTCTAACGACGACGCGTATAAATATATACGTTCTAAATATATTCAAAATAAATTTTCGTCGATATTGATTAAAATAATTCTTTTTAAATGTTCGAAATTCGCTAAAATTGCCAAAATAAAAATTTTAAACTAACTCGCATTTCCGGGTTATTACAATCTCCTCCACTTAAAACTTTTCGTCCCCGAAAAGGAACGAAGTCGGAAGTTGTTTAATGTAATGACCCGCATTGGCAGAGGTATTAGAATTGATTTATTTAATTATATAAATGGGGGGGTTAGTGAATTTAATGGTCGTGGAATTAAATAATGGTGAATATTTAATTAAAATAATAAATTAAATAATATATTTAATTCTGTAATAATCAGAATTGGCTGAAATGACGATATGGTGTGAACGGGATCATCTGTGATATTTAATTCAGTTTAGAATTGAATTAGAATAACGAATATATTCAATCGTCGACAGTTGAACGTATAGTTTGTAATATAATTATAAACGAGCTCGAAATGGCGCTGCAGTTCGTAAATTGGCGATTCGAACTTCAATTGAATGTACATGATTCGTTTTAAGCCGGATTTCTGTGAAACAAGAAACGTGTTGAGCTGGTGGAGTATATTTTCTAGTGGAAGAGAAAAATCAGGATTTCGTCGTGTAGATTTTGAGATATGTCTAAATCAAATTTTAAAATAGTCGCTATAGAATCGTTTATCGACCGTAACAGTTTATTCGATATAACTAGAGATCGGGTTTGAATTTAGACAAGGTTCTTTTGGGAAGTAGTGATAATTTAATTTTTAGGAATTTACTGTAATTTTTAATTAATTAAATAAGCAACTTTTATTTGGAGTATTTTGCACCCTTAATCAGCGATATTGGGGTTTCACAATATGAGTTAATCTACCGGTATTTTTATATTTTTGAAATCGTGGTACCTTACTCATCACAATGGTGTTTCCATTTCTGTTCCTAGCTGCCCGTACGTAAGCGAAATGGAGTAAATCGAAGTTCATAACTTTTTAAAAACAAAATATATAAAATGGTTATGACTCCTCCCTCAGGCACGTTCTTCATTCCACTTCCACTTATCCTCTTCAGCAAGAAAGAAGAAAGAAAAACGTGGAGTGTTAACCTCCTCTTAATCTAAAAACAAATCCTATAAATACCTAACTTAAGCTAAACCTAATACTTCATTTTCTCATTCCACGGTCCAGAGATAATCCGCCGCCACTCTCCTCTATTTCCGTAAACAAACGCAAGCCAAAAATCAAAACAAAAAGAGTAAAATCCTTAAATTCCTAATACATATATATATATATTGAATCAACGAGAGATGCTCATTTGTTTGATATGCAATTGGAGGGGCTCGATCGAATTCTGTCAGATGTCTCGTGGCCGTCGAGATTTAGGGTTTTGATTTTTGGGAAGTTTTTGAGCATCGATGTTCGGGTTAGGGTTTTAAATGGTGTTTGGGGCATTTGAGGGTGTTGTTGTGAAACCTGGGTGAGCTTCGGTGAGAATCGAGTTCGATACTCGTCACCATGTTCGGCCTGGAAGTTGTAAACCGTGATGGGGAGTTGGGGATCAATGTGACGAGAAGGAATTTCGCTCGGTCCGAACCAGTCGCTAAACCGATCCAGGCCGTTCGAAACGCCCTATCGTTTGAGAACAGGACAAAGTAGAACGCATACAGAAGAACATTTCATTGCATATTACAACAATGCATCAGATTACAAGAATATACAGAGTAAAAATGAATATACATTACACAGAAATATCAGAGATTTAAATTACATTTAAATACATAGCGGCGGAAAAATAATACAATACACAACTAGAATGAGATATACGTATACAAAGCTTTCCGGATATCGTTCCAGCTGTAAACCAGGATCCTGTGAATATAAATCTGCAAAACCAAAACTAGTAGCTGCCCGTGTCAAAATAAGGGCACCCAGAGTTTAGGTTAAAACAATAAACTCCAGGTCAGTCATGTGACTGGTGTGAGAACTAAAACAGTTATTAATCTTTATTTTAAATCATTAGGTAAATCAAGGGACCACGCCGTATAACACGGAACGGGTTTCCTCCCAAGAATACCAGTGCATTAAACAAACAGCGCAATGCTAAATAAAGAAAAATGAAGCTGTTATAAGACCCAGGTCCCATCACACAATGCAACGCAGCCGAGGATAGGGTTTTCCCTTATAACAGCCAAAGAATGCTTGATACGGTTAAAACAAATCGTTTGATACTATTATAAGTGCATAGTGTATAAAACAACTTCAAATCATAAGTATAAATCATAGGCGACATGAGCGTCCCATGCCACTATGTCGCCATATATAGGTTTACACATAAAACCGCAAAGTCACGTATTTGGAAATTGGATTTCCGTCTATGAACCGAGGCAAAAGATAGTCCTCAACCGATTCGTGACTCTCTAGCCCGAGCCACAGGTCAGAGCTCGAGTGACCTTGGAGCGACAGGGCCGGTCCACCGATGTGGATTAAACTTAAACCCTGAACACTACGTCTCCCCACCCTATGGGGTGTAAGTCTGGTCCGTCTGCCGACCAGAATGCATCGGCCGAAACCGATATAACCGAGGCGCCTCGCAACAGCAACAACCACATAAGTCAAACTCGTCAGGGCGTGTAAAACCACTGACGCCACTTCTAACTAGAAAGAAACGCAAGTCCTCCCTGAGGTCCGTCTCCCGTTTTGTCCGTTTTTAAGGGCCTGAATTCCATAGCGACTATTCAGAATTTTCAACTGGACATATCCTTTGATTTCCGCTATGAAATTTCGATTGGTCGGATTCGTTGGAAAGATATTATCAAATAGATTCTATGATTTTTGGTTTCACTAAAATCCGGATTGTTTTGCAACCGGAACATTCAATTGAAGTTTGAAATCGAATTATCGAACTACCGCGCCATTTTCAATTCTAATTATAATTATATATAAATATTTAGATTCTAACGACGACGCGTATAATATATACGTTTGAATTCCATTCAAAATAAATTTCTCGACGATATTATTTAAAATAATTCATTTTAAATAATCAAAATTCGCTAAAATTGCCAAAATAAAAATTTCAAACTGGCTCGCATTTTACGGGTTGTTACAATCGAGTGGGTCACGAAAGGAACTACTGTGAAGGGCACGGGGAGAGGAGTTTGGAAAAAAAAACTTTGAGGGTTACGATGGGGTGTAAGGGGAGAATGAGGTGATGGTATAAATCGGAAATGGGTAGTGTGCTGGTCTCGGGTTCGAATGTTGTGCTGAGGGGGAGACGGGTTCGAAGAAACTGGGTTGGATCTTTACTGATGGCATCAGAAAAATCAAAACGAAGCATTGGGGTATAAGTACACAGTGGTGGAGTTTATATGAGGAGCAACCGGGTGGAGCTCGGGAAGGTGATCTGAACTGTGGTGGTTTCATGTGAAGAAGGTGTTTTGGACGTGGGTGTGGAGTGGGAAGTTGAGCATTAGTTTGCAAACAAGGGTCTAGATTTACATTAAGGGTGATACGGGTGGGCCTTTTGTGCTGATCGGCCGATGAAATTCAATTAAAGCCCAAACTGAAAAGTAAAATAAAATAGGAAGCCTGGAAGGTTTCAAATGGTGGATCACGTTTCCTGTTAATAAAAGAAGATTTGGAGCAATATGTACACTGGAAACAAAGAAGAAGAATCAGATGCGACTGAAACCATTGGGAACTGATGCGATTAAAATCTGAGATACTGGAATTTCGCAGAAATAAATTATTTGATCTGAATCAAACAACAGTTTATCGTTCTTTAACGATGAACTGCCAATGTGAGTAAATCTCACTAGCTCTGAACAGTTTATAATTTCATGTTGTATTTTTAGAACTGTTAGAAATTGTCTGATTTACTGTGTGTTGATTGTTTGATTGAACTGCTAGTCAGTTAGTTAAATTTCTATATTGATTTTGTTTAACAGAATGTATCATATAGAACTGAAAGTGATGTTATCTATATTGTTTAACATCTGTTGTAACAACCCGAAAATCTGGGCCAGTTTAAAATTTTTATTTTGGCAATTTTAGCAAATTTTAAATATTTTAAATAGATTATTTTAAATAATATCGACGAGAAATTTATTTTGAATATAATTCGAACGTATATATTTATACGTGTCGTCGTTAGAATATAAATAATTATATATAATTATAAATAGAATTGAAAATGGCGCGGTAGTTCGATAATTCGATTTCAAACTTCAATTGAATGTACCGGGTGCAAAACAATCCAGATTTTAGTGAAACCAAAAATATTAGAATCTATTCGTGAATATCTTTCCAATGAATCTGAAAAATCAAAATTTCATAGCGGGGATCAAAAGATATGTCCAGTAGAAATTCTGAATAGTCGTTATGGAATTCAGGCCCTTAAAAATGGGAATTTTGCAAACGACCTCGGATTTCGACGAAACCACTTTTGTTGGACCGTAGTGTCAAATTATTGCTAGATTCCAAATTTCGTAATTTTTCGAATCAATATGTGAGCGTGGCAAAGGAAAACGCGTTTGACCAGTTTCAATTGATTTTAATCGACTGGGAATTGGCCATTTTTCAAACGGTCTCAGAATTCGACGAAACTAGTTTTGTTAGGACCGTATCGTCATTACGAAGTTAGAAAATATTTTTCTGGAATTTTTCGAGTTCGTATGTGACCCCGGTAATTTGAAATGTGCGTTTAAATTGAATATATAAAGAATTATACTTTAAATTCAACGGAAACTGATTCAAACAGTCGAACTGGCCTGTGATACATATCCCATTGTGTTCGGAACAGGGGTAAAACATTAGGGACGACAGTCGTTGGGCTCGATTTGAGATTCGTATGAAAAGTCAACTTTCAAAGGAATTAAAAATAAATAAAATAAAATATATAGCCCTCTCTCCTTTCTCTCTCCCCTCACTTTTCAAAACCAGTCAAAAAAACAGCGACACGGGGTGGGGGGCGCGATTCGCCGTCGCCGCCCATCGGAGGCGCTGCGCCTCTGGCGCCACCTCCCCAGGCGGAGCCGACCACCCCCAGACCCCTGTCCTCCTTCTCCGTCGCCCTACCCTCTCTCCACCTCTCTTTTCTAGCCAAACTGACCACCACCAGGCCCTATGACCGCCGCCGGCGACTGCTAGCCCACCCCCACCTTACCAGCGACGCCACCACTCCCCTCCGGCCACCCATCATCAGAAACCGCGGCCCCTCCCTCTCAAAAACCCCCCTCCTTCCGATCAATGACGAACCAGACACCCCATCCATTTCAGACCGACGCAGCTTTCCCCCTTTTGTGAGTTTATTTATTTATTTTAATTTTTTCTTTTTTTTTCTTCTTCTGATTTTATTTATATAAGGAAAGCATAGATCTTGTATAAACAATGTTTTGATTTATTTTTTTAACACAAGCAAAGTTCTGATTTTATTAGCATGATAATTTTTTTTGAGTGAACAGTTAGATTTTTAAAGTGAACAGATTAGGTTTTTAAAGTGAATAAGTTATAAAAATATCGTCTTTATAGTTATAAAAATATCGTCTTTATGTATTATAAAAAGGTAATTTTTAGTTAGTATAAAAACTTGACTTTTATAAAATAAACATAACGGAAAAGACATGATTTTTCATAGCGAAGTAAAAATTAGATTTTTATATATTGAATAGCAATATAAAAATGTGATTTTTATATATGTAGTGGCTACGGGTAACGAAGGTGACAAAAAGGCGAGAACGATGAAGATTTCTACTTGTGAAGTGTCGTGAAGTTGGAATAGCTATCGGTGAGAACTTCTCACTCTTCAATTTCTTTTTCTAGTTATATATCTATACTAGGATGCAGACGGTGTTTAGTAGCACCCGACCCTCGTCATCCACAGACCATGGATGGCTTGTTTGTTTAATTGTTTGGTTGTGTAGTTGGTTAGATTATTTGGTCTGAAGTGAATTGTTTGGTGAAATGGAATGGATTTGATTGATGTGTGAATGGCGTGGGCCTTCACTAGACCGGGGATAAGGCTAGGCCTTGTCCCGTTTCTAGTATCGTGCCGTTATGCCGCCAAAATTTCAAAAATAAATTAGAAAAAAATAAAATATCATTTTATTTAATAAATGAACCGAATAGAATATTCATAGGTTGAATAAAACAATTTTATCGTTAAAAATATAATTTTTAACGTGGACGAGAATAAATAAATATTCATTTACAAACCGGACGGTTTGTTTATGTACACCTATTTGAAGGACATTGATTGGGACGATAAATTTTACACATCGCCCAACTGCACAAATAAAATCTGTGTTTGATTGTTTGAAACCCCACATGGGTATTGGGATAAAATACGGCATACACTAATCCCAATAATTAGTTGTATGTCGATCGATTGATTGACAGGCTGTTATAAGCGTTAGATATCTATATTTAATGCTTATACATTGTAGTGCACTTTGGATGATGGTTGATTATTTATCGTTGCTATTACATACATGTGTTGTATGGAATCCATATAGTTAACGCTATATGGTAACTGATTGGGCCTCATTCCAATTTAGAAGATAAAGAATATTATAAAATAAAGGTTCATGTGTTGACCGTACTCATCCATTGAGATTAGTCATGTGTTGAACGAAATATTTTAACAATAAAATTTACATCTTTATCATTATAAAATAAAGGTTCATGTATTGACCGTACTCATCCGTTGAGATTAGTCATGTGTTGAACGAAATATTTAGATTCACGTATTGAATAGAATAAATATTCATTTGTTGAATAGAATAACGAATTTATTGAAATATATAAAGCCGTGTTGATTAGAGATGCGTTATTTTGACGCGAACGATATTTATATCGATTATATTCGTTTTTATAAATTGAACTGAATAGAAAACCAATTTGAATTGAATCGAATAGAAAACCAATTTGAATTGAACTGAATAGAAAACCAATTTGAATTGAATCGAATAGAAAACGAATTTGAATTGAACTGAATAGAAAACCAATTTGAATTGAATCGAATAGAAAACGAATTTGAATTGAACTGAATAGAAAACCAATTTGAATTGAATTGAATTAAAAACGAATTGAATTTGATTTGAATAGAAAACGAATTGAATTTGTTTTGAATAGAAAACGAATTGAATTTGATTTGAATAGAAAACGAATTTGATTTGAATAGAAAACGAATTTGATTTGAATAGAAAACGAATTTGAATTGAATTGAATATATAACGAATTGAATTTGATTTGAATAGAAAACGAATTTGATTTGAATTGAATAGAAAACGAATTTGATTTGAATTGAATAGAAAACGAATTTGATTTGAATAGAAAACGAATTTGAATTGAATTGAATATATAACGAATTCAATTTGATTTGAATAGAAAACGAATTTGATTTGAATAGAAAATGAATTCGAATTGAATTGAAAACGAATTGAAATGAATTCAAATTGAACTGAAATTTGAATTGAATTCAAATGAACTTTAAAACGAATTTATAAGGAAAAATTCAATTTTGATTTGAATTGAAATGGAAGTTGAAATTGTTTTTGAAACGAATTTAAAACTATTTATATAATTCGTTTTAAATAGAAATTGACGAAATATATATATATATGTTATATATATAATATAATGGCCCGAATAGAACGCGCCGTGCCGCGGTAGTTCGTGAATTTCGACCATTTATTTCAAACGAACATTACGGGAGATCCGACCGTCGGATTCTCCTAAAACCGGAACCGTTGGGTTCGTATCGAAAAGAGCTTTCTAACGAATATTAGAAATTTGAAATCTAACGGTTGGATTTGGAGATACGTCCAAATCAAATTTGAAAAAGGTTGCTGTAAGTGCAGTTCGATGGCCGTTGATGGAAGTCGACTGTACGGGCCTTGATAAAATTATTAAAAATAGTAATAATTTGTGTAAAATCATAAGGAATGATTTGGGAAAAATTGGGATGAAAAACTCCATATTTGAAAAGATAAAAATAGATTTTTATCGAAATGAACTAGTTTTGAACTAAAATTAAACCCGTTTATTTTTAAATAAATAAACTGGATTTGAAATGGGTTGTAAATAGAATTGATTTGTGGGTTTATCGTGAAGGGTGTTTGTAAAAACCCGTAACTTCCCCGGTGAGGAAAGCGCGGATAGTTCGAGAGCAAGCCACAACAGAACGCAGACGGAAGAACATTCCATTGTATATCACAACAATGCATCAGATTACAAGAATATACAGAGTATAAATAAATATTACACAGAAATATCCGAGATTTAAATTACATTTAAATACATCGCAGCGGAAAATAATACAATACACAACTAGAAGAGATATACGGATACAAAGCTTTCCGGATATTGTTCCAGTTGTAAACCAGGATCCTGTGAATATAAATCTGCAAAACCAAAACTACTAGTTGCTCGTGTCAAGATAAGGGCACCCAGAGTTTAGGTTAAAACAATAAACTCCAGGTCAGTCATATGACTGGTGTAATCATTTGTTTTTGAATATCAATTTTTGAATATCAATTTTTGAATATCAATTCTTTAATCTATTTTTGAATATCAATTCAAACTAGTCGGGATTAACGAACTTTACCGAAGTAATCATTTGTTTTAATTTCCCAATCCCAACCTATTCATCCCATGAAGTAAAACGGGTCTTACTTCATATCTAACACCACGGTGTTATCAGTAAATTCAATTACCATTTCACGTTCAAATCTAATTAAAGATTTAACTATCACCTTGAGTAAAACTGGTGATACTCCATTCTCAATCTTTTCAATCTAATTAAAGATTCATTAAAACTCCACTTAGTTTTTATCGTTAACTGGGTTAAAGAATCAGTGTCATTTAAAACACGGTTCACGATAAACCCAAAATCACATTCCATTAATTATCGGGTTAAAGAACGAGTGTTATTTAAAATACTGTCCACGATAAACCCAAAAATCAATATCAATTCAATTCCAATTAAATATTATTTAATTGGTACACTTCATTAAATCTAAATAAAAAGATTTAATCTTTTCTCAACTGGGTTCAAGAACAGTGTTAGTCAAGACACCATTCACGACAAACCCAAATCACATTTGATATTAAATACAAGGCTCTGAATAGAAAATATCCCGGCTTATATTCGATATCAAATTCTGCGACCAACAAAGATCGTATTGGAAATAACGATATACATATCTATATCTTTCAAATTTCCATAACAACATTTGTATAATCACGAAATCCAACATCGAAATATTCCGAAGACAATTTCGATTCAAATCCATTCCAATGCAATCATTGGAAATTCTGGTTATTTTCAAAACCATTTCTAATTCAATTTATTTATTTAAAAATAAATAGAATTATAATTCCAGTTCAAAACTAGTTTATTTCGATAAAAATCTATTTTTATCTTTTCAAATATGGAGTTTTTCACCCCCAATTCTTTCTAAATCATTTCTTATGATTTTACACAAATTATTACTATTTTTAATAATTTTATCAAGGCCCGTACAGTCGATTTCCATCAACGGCCATCGAACTGCACTTACAACGACCTTTTCCAAATTTGATTTGGACGTATCTCCAAATCCAACCGTTAGATTTCAAATTTCTAATATTCGTTAGAAATCTCTTTTCGATACGAACCCAACGGTTCCGGTTTTAGGAGAATTCGATGGTCGGATCTCCCGTAATATCCGTTCGAAGTTAATGGTCGAAATTCGCGAACTGCCGCGACGCGGCGCGTTCTATTCAGGCCATTATATTATATATATAATATATACTTCATCGATTTCCCTTTAAAACGTGCTTTATAAATCGTTTTAAATTCGTTTTCAAAACGGTTTTCAACTTCATATTCAATTTCAAATCAAAATTGAATATTCCAATATAAATTCGTTTTAAATTCATTTCAAATCGATTTCAATTCAAATTGATTTCTAATTCAATTCGTTTTCAATTCAATTCCAATTCGAATTCATTTATATTCAATTTAATTCGAATTCATTTATATTCAATTTAATTCGAATTTCAATTCTTTTCAAAATATCAGATTTTGAAATCACTTTCGATATTCATTATAGAATGAATAAAATCGATATAAATATCGTTCACGTCAAAATGGCGTAAGTCTAATCAACACGGCTTCATATATTCATATTTTCAAATATTCTATTTCAAATATTTTTATTTCAAATATTTCTTTTTCGAATATTCTATTTTCAAATATTTCTATTTCAAATATTTTTATTTCAAATATTCTATTTTCAAATATTTCTATTTCAAATATTTCTATTTCAAATATTTCTTTTTCGAATTTGGAATGAGGCCCAATCAATTACCATATAATGTTAATTATATGGATTTTCTACAACACATGTATACAATAACAACGATGAATAATCAACCATCATCCAAAGTGCATTCTACACTGTATAAGCATCAAATATAAATATTCAACGCTTATAACAGTCTGTCAATCAATCGATCGACATACAACTAAACAATCGGGATTAGTGTACGTCAAATATCATCCCAATACCCGTGTGGGGTTTCAAACAATCAAATACAGATTTTTATTTGTGCAGTTGGGCGATGTGTAAAATTTTATCGTCCCAATCAATGTCCTTCAAATAGGTGTACATAAACAAACCGTCCGGTTTGTAAATGAATATTTATTTATTCACATTCACGTTAAAAATTATATTTTTAACGATCAAACTATTTTATTCAACCTATGAATATTTTATTTGGTTCATTTATTAAATAAAATGTTATATTTATTTTTCTAACTTAATTTTAGAAAATTTCGGCGGCATAACGGCACGATACTAGAAACGGGACAAGGCCTAGCCTTATCCCCGGTCTAGTGAAGGCCCACGCCATTCACACATCAATCAAATCAATTTCATTTCACCAAACAATTCAATTCAATTCAAATAATCTAACCAACTACACAACCAAACAATTAAACAAACAAGCCATCCATGGTCTATGGATGACGGGTGTCGGGTGCTACTAAACACCGTCTGCATCCTAGTATGTAAATATATATAACTAGAAAAAGAAATTTGAAAGGTGAGAAGTTCTCACCAATAGCTATCCAACTTCACGGCACTTCTAATGCAGGAAATCTTCACTGCTCTCGCCTTTCGTCACTTTCGTTGCCCGTAGCCACTACATACGTAAAAATCGAATTTTTACTTTGCTATTCAATATATAAAAATCGAATTTTTACTATTCAATACATAAAAATCGAATTTTTACTATGCTATTCAATATATAAAAATCGAATTTTTACTTCGTTGTTCAATATATAAAAATCGAATTTTTACTATGCTATTCAATATATAAAAATCGAATTTTTACTTCGTTGTTCAATATATAAAAATCGAATTTTTACTATGCTATTCAATATATAAAAATCAAATTTTTACTATGCTATTCAACATATAAAAATCGAATTTTTATTATACTATTCCATATATAAAAATTGAATTTTTATTACACTATACAATATAAAAAGATTTGCCTTTTCAAATATAAAGATTTCACCTTTTCAAATTTATCATTATAAAAAATCACATTTTTATTTTGCTATACATATAAAGATGATATTTCTAATATTCCTATCATGTAAAAATCATATTTTTAATTCTCTACCTAAACAAAAATCATATTTTTACCCTTCTACTATATGAAAGATTATATTTTTATCCTCCAACAATATAAAAGATTATATTTTTATCCTCCTACAATATAAAAGATTATATTTTTATCCTCCTACAATATAAAATTTCAGATTTTTAATTGCTAAAATTAATTAAACAAAACAAAATAAAAATAAAAAGGAAAAAGGGGCTCACAGTGTTCGACTGCAGAGGGGGGGGGGTTTCACTGTTGCCGGAGGTTGGAGGGGTCGGCGGGGTCGTGTGGGTGGCGCAGCACTCGAGGTGGCGGCGGCAGTTGCGTTCCAGGCGGAGGAGGGGGATGGGGGTCCCGCGACGGCGTCGGTCTTCGCGTCGGGGGGAGCGATTGGAGAACAAGGTCAGGGGAAGGAGAAGCGGAGGGGGAAGGCGCTAGGCCAGGCGGCGGTGGCTGCCTGCCTTGGGGCGTGCGACGGTCGGTGGAGCGAGGCTCCACCTCCTTCGTTCGATGCCTTTTTTTTCTTTTTCAATTCTGAATCGGGTTTTGCGGAAATGGGGGGGCCAACGGTTTTGAAGAGGGAGGAGAGAGGAAAGGAAGAGATTTTTAATTTTTAATTATTTTAATTATGAAAAAGTTGACTTTTACATATGACCTCTAAACGAGGCCCACTGCCTGTCGTCCATAGCGTTTTACCCCCATTCCGAACACAATGGGATATGTATCGCAAGCTGATTCGATCGTTTCGATCAGTTTCCGTTAAAATCAACGTATAACTCTATATATTGAATTTGAACGCGCATTTCAATTTACTGGGGTCACATACTAACTCGAAAAATTACATAAAAATATTTTCTAGCTTCGCATTAACGATATGGTCCTAACTAAACTAGTTTCGTCGAATTCTGAGACCGTTAGAAAAATGGCCAATTTCCAGTCGATTAAAATCAACTGAAACTGGTCAAATGCGTTTTCCTTTGCCACCCTCACATATTGATTCGAAAAATTATGAAATTTGGAATCTAGCAATAATTTGACGCTGCGGGTCCAACAAAAGTGGTTTCATCGAAATCCGAGGTCGTTTGCAAAATTCCCATTTTTAAGGGCCTGAATTCCATAGCGACTATTCAGATTTTTCAACTGGACATATCTTTTGATCCCCGCTATGAAATTTCGATTTGTCGGATTCGTTGGAAAGATATTCTCAATTAGATCCTAATGTTTTTGGTTTCACTAAAATCCGGATTGTTTTGCACCCGGTACATTCAATTGAAGTTTGAAATCGAATTATCGAACTACCACGCCATTTTCAATTCCTTTTATAATTATATATAATTATTTATATTCTAACGACGACGCGTAATATATATTTTCAAATTATATTCAAAATAAATTTCTCGTCGATTTTATTTAAAATAATCTATTTTAAATATTCAAAATTCACTAAAAATGCCAAAATAAAAATTTTAAACTAGCTCAGATTTTCTAGGTTATTACAATCTCCCCCACTAAAAACTTTTCGTCCCCGAAAAGGAACGAAGTCGAAAGTGGTTTGATTAGTCAACTCTACGTTCGATCTGGCTTTCATTCTCCAACTTTTCAGTTTCTGAGAATTTTCAAATTCTTCGAAAATTTGGCTAACACCCTAAATTTTCGAAAAATTTCGCCATAACCTCCCTTGCACCGGGAGCCACGGGAAAATCCTGAAATTGCCATATAGGTCTTCTGATCTCAAAAAGAAAAAAGAAAAAGCCAAGCGGCTAGCCAATAGGCTCATAAAATTATCATCACCCAAACAAAATAGTAAATTATGTAGTAAACATGTACCTATTTGTCGGGCAAACAAATTTTATTCTCTGCTCTAGCCTCCTTGCTATGACCTGTTCAATGTAAGTATATGTATATGCAAGCAAATGCGACCAATTTTCAATATAATTCAATATGTGATTCAATTAGGCATAATGGTTCAAAATTATCAAACAAATAAACAAACAACACAAACATCAATCAATTAGTTGATTAGTTTGTTTGAAATTCATAACTTTGATATATAGTCAAAAATCACATTTTTGATGTCAAACCACAACAATAGGCCCTATCTAGTTTCGGTTCTCACACCAGTCAATTGGAAATTTATAGAAATCTCACTTTCGTCTCTCGAAAATAAATACTGGCGACAGTGCCCCATCACCAGAATTATTCCCGGGCAACTAGAGTATGATTCTATAACTATCCAGTATATTAAAACTTCGAATACACGTTTGCAGGACATATATGCAAAATCTTTATATATCGGATTGTCCAAATACATATAGAATAAATAATCAAATACGGATAGTTGATTTAAATTTCAAAACAAACTTTGTTTTCATTTTAAAAATATACTCTTCACACTCGTTCTAGGATACTACTGATCCCATCTCTAACGAGTCATTCTCATTGGATATTACTAATCCAATATCTGATGAATTCTTTCGTATGGTTCTAATGTGCCTTGTTCTCTGAGCTTTGTAAACCAAAGCTCTGATACCAACTGTAAAAACCCGTAACTTCCCCGGTGAGGAAAGCGCGGATAGTTCGAGAGCAAGCCACAACAGAATGCAGACGGAAGAACATTCCATTGTATATCACAACAATGCATCAGATTACAAGAATATACAGAGTATAAACAAATATTACACAGAAATATCAGAGATTTAAATTACATTTAAATACATCGCAGCGGAAAATAATACAATACACAATTAGAAGAGATATACGGATACAAAGCTTTCCGGATATCGTTCCAGCTGTAAACCAGGATCCTGTGAATATAAATCTGCAAAACCAAAACTACTAGCTGCCCGTGTCAAGATAAGGGCACCCAGAGTTTAGGTTAAAACAATAAACTCCAGGTCAGTCATGTGACTGGTGTGAGAACTAAAACAATTATTAATCTTTATTTTAAAGTTAGGTAAATCAAGGGACCACGCGGTATAACACGGAACGGGTTTCCTCCCAAGAATACCAGTGCATAAAACAAACAGCACAATGCTAAATAAAGAAAAATGAAGCTGTTATAAGACCCAGGTCCTATCACACAATGCAACGCAAGCCGGGGGATAGGGTTTTCCCTTATAACAGCCAAAGAATGCTTGATACGTTTAAAACAAATCATTTGATACTATTATAAGTGCATAGTGTATAAAACAACTTCAAATCATAAGTATCAATCATAGGCGACATGAGCGTCCCATGCCACTATGTCGCCATATATAGGTTTACAAATAAAACCACAATGTCACGTATTTGGAAATTGGGTTTCCGTCTGCGAACCAAGGCCAGGGATCGTCCTCTACCGATTCGAGACTGTCTAGCCCGAGCCTCAGGCAAGCGCGCAGGCAAGCCTTGGATCGTCAGGGTCGGTCCACCGATGTGGATTGTTATGCCTGAACAATACGTCTCTTCGCCCTTTGGGGCGTAAATGAGCCAACGAATGACTCCATCGGACCCGGATCGTCCGATCAAACCGAGGCGCCTCGCAACAACAACAACCACACAGGTGAAAAGTATATAAATGTCAGGGCTGGTAGGTCACTGACACTACCCTAGCTAGAAAGAAACGCATGCCCTCCCTGAGGTCCGCCTCCCATTTTTGGTTCACAACCGGGGTGTGAGGCTCGCGAATTCACGTTACACAAAGCTGTGCCACACAGGCTGTGCTTTGATCATCACCACAAGACTTTGCTTTTCAACAGAATCCTCGATCAATTGCATCTTAACATGCCACACAGGCAAACCACCCTATGCAACCGATATCAGTCACACAGAATGAAATCCAATGTCAGACACACAGTCCATTTACAATTCTGTTCTGGGTCTGAACGAAACCGGAGGGACTTTCCTCGCATCTCCATCGATCTCCAAGCACATCTGGATGACCATCGATTGATTCCCTCATCTTGGGTGTACAGCCCAATCAAGATCATCAGTAATCACCCGAACGATGTGAAGACTTCTGGTCTTCAACCACCGTCTTCATCTTCGACTTATCGTCGTATCAGTTATTCAGAATGGGATAAACCAGGTCTTTCCGAATAACTCGCGTATATTTTAAATAAGTGTTACACAAACACAACATACGCCTCATTCCAGTTCATCAGTCACTAACCGTAAATTAATCAAGAGAATAATTTCCCAAATATTAACCCCGAAGGCCGAAACCAACATCAGATCAATATCCAGAAAACCATTTTGCTTGGCTAACCGACAGTTAGTTTCTAAATTTTACATTCATAGGGAAAGGTTCCCATCAATTTTATCCAAGATAAATTCCTTGAATTTATTCTTTAATCTATTTTTGAATATCAATTCAAACTAGTTGGGATTAACGAACTTTACCGAAGTAATCATTTGTTTTAATTTCCCAATCCCAACCTATTCATCCCATGAAGTAAAACGGGTCTTACTTCATATCTAACACCACGGTGTTATCAGTAAATTCAATTACCATTTCACGTTCAAATCTAATTAAAGATTTAACTATCACCTGGAGTAAAACTGGTGATACTCCATTCTCGATCTTTTCAATCTAATTAAAGATTCATTAAAACTCCACTTAGTTTTTATCGTTAACTGGGTTAAAGAATCAGTGTCATTTAAAACACGGTTCACGATAAACCCAAAATCACATTCCATTGATTATCGGGTTAAAGAACGAGTGTTATTTAAAATACTGTCCACGATAAACCCAAAAATCAATATCAATTCAATTCCAATTAAATATTATTTAATTGGTACACTTCATTAAATCTAAATAAAAAGATTTAATCTTTTCTCAACTGGGTTCAAGAACAGTGTTAGTCAAGACACCATTCACGACAAACCCAAATCACATTTGATATTAAATACAAGGCTCTGAATAGAAAATATCCCGGCTTATATTCGATATCAAATTCTGCGACCAACAAAGATCGTATTGGAAATAACGATATACATATCTATATCTTTCAAATTTCCATAACAACATTTGTATAATCACGAAATCCAACATCGAAATATTCCGAAGACAATTTCGATTCAAATCCATTCCAATGCAATTGGAAATTCTGGTTATTTTCAAAACCATTTCTAATTCAATTTATTTATTTAAAAATAAATAGAATTATAATTCCAGTTCAAAACTAGTTTATTTCGATAAAAATCTATTTTTATCTTTTCAAATATGGAGTTTTTCACCCCAATTCTTTCTAAATCATTTCTTATGATTTTACACAAATTATTACTATTTTTAATAATTTTATCAAGGCCCGTACAGTCGATTTCCATCAACGGCCATCGAACTGCACTTACAACGACCTTTTCAAAATTTGATTTGGACGTATCTCCAAATCCAACCGTTAGATTTCAAATTTCTAATATTCGTTAGAAAGCTCTTTTCGATACGAACCCAACGGTTCCGGTTTTAGGAGAATCCGGCAGTCGGATCTCCCGTAATATCCGTTCGAAGTCAATGGTCGAAATTCGCGAACTGCCGCGGCGCGGCGCGTTCTATTCAGGCCATTATATTATATATATAATATATATTTCGTCGATTTCCCTTTAAAACGTGCTTTATAAATCGTTTTAAATTCGTTTTCAAAACGGTTTTCAACTTCATATTCAATTTCAAATCAAAACTGAATATTCCAATATAAATTCGTTTTAAATTCATTTCAAATCGATTTCAATTCAAATTGATTTCTAATTCAATTCGTTTTCAATTCAATTCCAATTCGAATTCGTTTATATTCAATTTAATTCGAATTAATTTATATTCAATTTAATTCGAATTTCAATTCTTTTCAAAATATCAGATTTTGAAATCACTTTCGATATTCATTATAGAATGAATAAAATCGATATAAATATCGTTCACGTCAAAATGGCGTAAATCTAATCAACACGGCTTCATATATTCATATTTTCAAATATTTCTATTTCAAATATTTCTTTTTCGAATATTCTATTTTCAAATATTTCTATTTCAAATATTTCTTTTTTGAAACTGGAATGAGGCCCAATCAATTACCATATAATGTTAATTATATGGATTTTCTACAACACATGTATACAATAACAACGATGAATAATCAACCATCATCCAAAGTGCATTCTACACTGTATAAGCATCAAATATAAATATTCAACGCTTATAACAGTCTGTCAATCAATCGATCGACATACAACTAAACAATCGGGATTAGTGTACGTCAAATATCATCCCAATACCCGTGTGGGGTTTCAAACAATCAAATACAGATTTTTATTTGTGCAGTTGGGCGATGTGTAAAATTTTATCGTCCCAATCAATGTCCTTCAAATAGGTGTACATAAACAAACCGTCCGGTTTGTAAATGAATATTTATTTATTCACATTCACGTTAAAAATTATATTTTTAACGATCAAACTATTTTATTCAACCTATGAATATTCTATTCGGTTCATTTATTAAATAAAATGTTATATTTATTTTTCTAACTTATTTTTAGAAAATTTCGGCGGCATAACGGCACGATACTAGAAACGGGACAAGGCCTAGCCTTATCCCCAGTCTAGTGAAGGCCCACGCCATTCACACATCAATCAAATCAATTTCATTTCACCAAACAATTCAATTCAATTCAAATAATCTAACCAACTACACAACCAAACAATTAAACAAACAAGCCATCCATGGTCTGTGGATGACGGGTGTCGGGTGCTACTAAACAGCGTCTGCATCCTAGTATATATATATAACTAGAAAAAGAAATTTGAAAGGTGAGAAGTTCTCACCAATAGCTATCCAACTTCACGGCACTTCTAATGCAGGAAATCTTCACTGCTCTCGCCTTTCGTCACTTTCGTTGCACGTAGCCTCTACATATGTAAAAATCGAATTTTTACTTTGCTATTCAATATATAAAAATCGAATTTTTACTTCGCTATTCAATACATAAAAATCGAATTTTTACTATGCTATTCAATATACAAAAATCGAATTTTTACTTTGTTGTTCAATATATAAAAATCGAATTTTTACTATGCTATTCAATATATAAAAATCGAATTTTTACTTAGTTGTTCAATATATACAAATCGAATTTTTACTATGCTATTCAATATATAAAAATCGAATTTTTACTATGCTATTAAATATATAAAAATCGAATTTTTATTATGCTATTCCATATATAAAAATCGAATTTTTATCACACTATACAATATAAAAAGATTCGCCTTTTCAAATATAAAGATTTCACCTTTTTAAATTTATCATTATAAAAATCATATTTTTATTTTGCTATACATATAAAGATGATATTTCTAATATTCCTATCATGTAAAAATCATATTTTTAATTCTCTACCTAAACAAAAATCATATTTTTACCCTTCTACTATATGAAAGATTATATTTTTATCCTCCTACAATATAAAAGATTATATTTTTATCCTCTTACAATATAGAAGATTATATTTTTATCCTCCTACAATATAAAATTTCAGATTTTTAATTGCTAAAATTAATTAAACAAAACAAAATAAAAATAAAAAGGAAAAAGGGGCTCACAGTGTTCGACTGCAGAGGGGGGGGGGGCGGTTTTCACTGTTGCCGGAGGTTGGAGGGGTCGGCGGGGTCGTGTGGGTGGCGCAGCACTCGAGGTGGCGGCGGCAGTTGCGTTCCAGGCGGAGGAGGGGGCTGGGGTCCCACGACGGCGTCGGTCTTCGCGTCAGGGGGGAGCGATTGGAGAAGAAGGTCAGGGGAAGGAGAAGGGGAGGGGGAAGGCGCTAGGCCAGGCGGCGGTGGCTGCCTGCCTTGGGGCGTGCGACGGTCGGTGGAGCGAGGCTCCGCCTCCTTCGTTCGATGCCTTTTTTTTTTCCTTTTTCAATTCTGAATCGGGTTTTGTGGAAATGGGGGGGGGGGGGGCCAGCGGTTTTGAAGGGGGAGGAGAGAGGAAAGGAAGAGATTTTTAATTATGAAAAAGTTGACTTTTACATATTACCTCTAAACGAGGCCCACCGCCTGTCGTCCATAGCGTTTTACCCCCATTCCGAACACAATGGGATATGTATCGCAAGCTGATTCGATCAGTTTCCGTTAAAATCAACGTATAACTCAATATATTGAATTTGAACGCGCATTTCAATTTACTGGGGTCACATACTAACTCGAAAAATTCCATAAAAATATTTTCTAGCTTCGTATTAACGGTATGGTCCTAACAAAACTAGTTTCGTCGAATTCTGAGACCGTTAGAAAAATGGCCAATTTCCAGTCGATTAAAATCAACTAAAACTGGTCAAACGCGTTTTCCTTTGCCACCCTCACATATTGATTCGAAAAATTATGAAATTTGGAATCTAGCAATAATTTGACACTGCGGGTCCAACAAAAGTGGTTTCGTCGAAATCCGAGGTCGTTTGCAAAATTCCCATTTTAAGGGCCTGAATTCCATAGCGACTATTCAGATTTTTCAACTGGACATATCTTTTGATCCCCGCTATGAAATTTCGATTTGTTGGATTCGTTGGAAAGATATTCTCAATTAGATCCTAATATTTTTGGTTTCACTAAAATTCGGATTGTTTTGCACCCGGTACATTCAATTGAAGTTTGAAATTGAATTATCGAACTACCACGCCATTTTCAATTCCTTTTATAATTATATATAATTATTTATATTCTAACGACGACGCGTAATATATATATTCAAATTATATTCAAAATAAATTTCTAGTCGATTTTATTTAAAATAATCTATTTTAAATATTCAAAATTCACTAAAATTGCCAAAATAAAAATTTTAAACTGGCTCAGATTTTCCGGGTTATTACATTGTTTTTAAATGACACTTGTTCTTTACCCGGTAATAAACAGAATATGATTTGGGTTTATCGTGAACTGTGTTTTAAATGACATTAGTTCTTTAACCCAGTAAAAGGAGTTTTAATGAATTTGCAATTAGATTGAAATGTGAATTGATAATTTAAATTATCAAATCTAGAAAATGAGCGAGAATGGAGTATCACCAGTTTTGCTCCAAAGCGATAGTTAAATCTTTAATTAGATTTGAACGTGAAATGGTAATTAATTTTACCGATAACACCGTGATGTTAGATATGGAGTATCGCCAGTTTTGCTTCAAGGGATGAATAGGTTGGGATTGGGAAATAAAATAAATAATTACTTTGGTGTGGTTCGCTAATCTCGACTGGTTTGGAAAACCATAATTTGGTTTGAAATGACATCCAAAGGAAGATTAAAGGATAAATTTTAAAGAATTTATCTTGGATAAAATTAATGGGAACCTTTCCCTAAGAATAAGAAATTCGCGGTTAGTGGCTTCTGAATTGGAATGAGGCGTATGTTGTGTTTGTGTAACATTTGTTTATAATATATGCGGGTTGTTCGGAAAGGCCGGGTTTATACCCATTCTGAATAACCGATTCGACGATAAGTCGAAGATGAAGACGGTGGTCGAAGACCGGAAATCTTCACATCGTTTGGATAATTACTGACGATCCTGATTGGGCTGTACACCCAAGAGGATGGAAATAGTTGGTGGTCGTCCAAACGTACTTGGAGATGGATGGATATGCGAGGAAAGTGCCTCTGGTTTCGTTCAGACCCAGAACGAACTTGTAAATGGATTGTGTGTTTGACATTGTATTTTATTCTGTGTTGATTGATTTCTGTTAAATATAAATCTGTTTGGCGGCGGAGAATTTATTCTCTTGCTTAACGCCCTTCTCTGAGACGTACGAGCTTAGAGGTTATATATCGATAGATATCAATCGCATGGCATAAATTGCCTGTGTGGCACACTGAGTTGCATGGATCAAGGCTTCTGTTGAAAAGCAAAGTCTTGTGGTTGATGATCAAAGCATGGCCTACGTGGCAGCTTTGTGTATAGCGTGGATTCGCGAGCCTCACACCTCGGTATGAGTCAAAAACGGGATACGGACCGCTGGGAGAGCACGACGTTTCTTTCTAGCTTTGGTGGTGTCAGTGACTTACCAGCCCTGACATTTATATACTTTTCACCTTTGTGGTTGTTGGAATGAGGCGCCTCGATTATAGGTCTGTAAGGACCGGGAAACGTGTGTTCAGGCATAATTAATCCTCTAACGTAAGTGAGGACCGGCCCAGCCGAATCTAGGATTGCCCAGAGTTTGTAGTCCTGAGACATTTGCCAGAGTGTCTCGAACGCGGAGAGGAGCTTTCCCCTTGCCTCGACTCATGATAGAAACCCAATTTCCAATACGAGTATCTCGGTTTTATTTGTAGAGCCTAGTATGGCGACATGATAGATGGTACCCATGCCGCCTAGGATTGATATTTATGATTGAAAATGTTTTCACACTATACACTTATTATAGTATCAAATGATTTGTTTTAAACGTACCAAGCATGTTTGGCTATTATAAGGGAAAACCCTATCCTCCGGCTTGCGTTGCATTGTGTAATGGGACCTGGGTCTTATAATAGCTTCATTTTTCGAAAAAGCATCGCGCTGTTTATTCTATGCACTGGTATTCTTGGGAGGAAACCCATTCCGTGTTATACGGCGTGGTCCCTTGAATTACTCTCTTTTAAAGTAAAGCTTTAAATAACTGTTTTAGTTCTCACACCAGTCACATGACTGACCTGGAGTTTATTGTTTTAACCTAAACTCTGGGTGCCCCTATTTTCCGCACGGGCAGCTAGTAGTTTTGGTTTTGCAGGTTTATATTCACAGGATCCTGGTTTACAGCTGGAATGATATCCGGAAAGCTCTGTATCCGTATATCACCTTCAGTTGTGCTTTGTATTATTTTCCGCTGCTATGTAATTTATTGTAATCTCTGATATTTATCGAATGTAATTTATTCATTCATACACTGTATATCCTTGTATCTGATGGAATTGTCGTAATAACAATGAAATGTTCTTCTGTTTGTGTTCTAATTTGTCCTGTTCTCAAACGATCAGGAGTTTCGAACGGTCTAGATCGGTTTAACGACTGATTCGGATCGAGCGAAATTCCCGGCCGTCACATCTGTGATGCAGGGAAACAGGTTAGAGGAATCCAACTGGATTCCTCAACATTTATTTTACTGTTTTCATATATTGTGATATATGATGTGTTATATAATCTGTTATGGATTATGGGTGTTGGAATGATGTTGATCATTTTTATTCGATATTTTAAATATCATAAAAGACCCTAGGATGCAAAAATAATTATTTCAATGTATATTGAAATAAAGGGAGTTTATAAAATCAACAGATTTTGTAAAAGGAAATATTTCGAAAGTAAATAAAAAGGGAAATCATTTGTAAAGTGAAGAACTGTTACTAAAAGTAAATCTTTATAAATGAATAGTTTATTCGAAAAGAATAAAGGAGCTAATCGATGTTAGTTTAATCGATTAGAGTTAAAGTAAAAGGAGTTAGTCGATGTCAGTTTAATCGATTTGAGTTAAAGCAAAGGAGTTAATCGATGTTAGTTAATCGATTAAAGAAAGTAAAATGAGTTAATCGAATATAGTTATTCGAATAGAAAGTAAAAGGAGTTAATCGAATATAGTTTATTCGAATAGAAGCAAATGAATTAATCGAATATAGTTATTCGAATAGAAAGTAAAAGGAGTTAATCGAATATAGTTTATTCGAATAGAAGCAAATGAATTAATCAAATATAGTTTATTCGAAGAAAGTAAAAGGAGTTATCGAATATAGTTTATTCGAAAGGAGTGAAGTGAAATGAGCAAATCAATAGCGTTAGTCAAATAGAGTTAATCCAATAGTGTTAGTCCAATAGAGTTAATTGATAAGGGTTAATCGAATAGAATTAAGTGAAAAGAGTCAATCGAATATAGCTATTCGAAGGAGGGTTAAGTAAGGAAGTTAGTAAAAGGGATATAAAGTGAACTTTGCCTATTTCAAAGTTAGACATGTTGTTCAGTTAAGGTCTGAGAGGTAGTTCTACCCCAACTTGATTGGCTTCGTTTTTAACTAAGGAATAGTTAAGGTTCGGCAGTAAAGGAAATGGTTTGAGTTGGCATAGCAATGTTTGTTTAAACACCTGTCTAAGTCCAATGAAGAAGCTTTGGAAATGTTTTCCAAATAAGAAACCAGAAATGTTTTCTAATAAAGAAAACAAGAAATGGAAATGTTTTCCATTGTTAATAACGTATATTTTCCCAAATTTAGAAAATAAGAAATATTGAATATAGGGAAACAGGAGGTAAGTAAATTAATGAAATAAAGAGATAAATGTTGAATGATGTTTGATCGATATAAATTTCCATTTGGAAATAATATCGTTGTTTGCACACCTGTTTTTCTTCGATAGTTAAATCACAGACTATCGAAGTTTTGACCATTTTAACGTTGTTAATATGGAGAGACCGGTTGGATTATTATCCAAAGAACCACTCTATATTGGCATAAGCGTTGCGAATCATATATGCCAAAGGAAATTGAAGACGGAGTTATGCAAGGGCTATCCTGTTACAGAATAGTGCCTTCGGTTCATCCTGTTCCTGGATGACTTGTATGGACGGATGTCTGACAGAGTATTTCCAGACGATCACGTATATTGATTTCTCCAACTGTACCAAGAGTGGAAGCGGAGAAGGAAACTTCTTTTAGCTAACACATAATGTACGGTTGAGGACGTCAATCGGTGATTTGATGGATTTAACGATGTGGCATTCAAAGTGAATCTGGTATGATGATAAAGCGTAGCTTCAAGCCTCATCATCCGGTAAATGACAGAAATCGGGCAGGCAACATGGCTAAGTCGGTCGCACCGAAGTAGGGTGTATAATCACCTGATCTAGAGTTTCATTTACTTCTAAAAATCTATTGTTGATGCTGTCCCATTCGGGAAACGGTTGCTGATCCCAACCGTGGGTGATATACATTCGATACGCTCAAGCGAAATGAGTGGTCGGTCATGTGTGGCCGGGTTGCAAGATGTTCTTGTTGAACCCAGTGTATTCCTCTCTAGAGGTACACTAGCGAAAGGTGGTTCCATACCTTGTCATAGTTGGAAATCCATTACCCAGTACGTGCTTGCGGTTTTGATTGTATACCATATATGTAGAACGTGAGATGAAAGCGTTTCTGCTAGATGATTATTATATTGTGTTGATAGACATTATTATAATATCAAAAGGTTTTTGATATAAAGATATTTGGATTCTCATAAGGGAAAAACCCATTCCGTTATGTGGCGTGGTCTTATGAGATATCGTTTACTTGTTCGAACTGTTTTAAACTGTTTTACTTATACCAGTCCATGACTGACCCAGAGTTTACTTTGTTGTTTTCCCTAAACTCTTGGGTGCCTAAATTTGTATGGGCAGTCAAGTAATCGGGATTTACAGATATAGTTGAAGAGCTGGAGCAGGAGGCTTCAGGATCATATAGCTATAGTTATTTCCGCTGTGTTGTAAGTGATGTACTTTGATATTGATGTATATTCAAGTACAGATGTATATTTCAAGTTATGTTATATATATATATATATATTATTCATTCCGCTGTGAGATTCGTGTTACTCTGATGTTGTGTTCTTCTTCTTCTATTCTAAGTTTCTATCTTATCTTTCCTCACCCTCTAATTTCTTTCACTAATTACCAGGATTTTTCGATGTTTTGGTTATCGACATCGAGTTTATGTCAATAACCAAAGTCGCTCAAATTCTGGGTCGTTACAGTTGGTATCAGAGCAGAAGGTTAATTGATTAACTTGGCTCTGTGGCGTGACTCGGTAGAGATAGGGTTAGTAATACCCTAGATTGAGTTTGAGTGTATATATACGAGTGAACATATTTGTATATAATATAAAAATAATTTAATATGGTGAAGATTTATTGGTTGAGTAGTTTATAAGTTCTGGTCGATCAGTTTGATCCACTGTATCGGTAGGAGTTACTAAACACTCGAATACGATGGGTCGACACGATATGTTTTGAAAAGAGGGTAAATTAAAATAAGTTTACCCAAGGTATATCTGGATATAGAGAAGATATATATACCAAAATTATAATATATTGGGTATATTGGTTGTGATTATAATCGAGTAAGATTATAAGTAAAATGGTTATATAAATAACCAATCAGAATTCATATAAGTGAAATACGTGTAATCAGATGAGTTGAATCTGAAATTTTAAAACAGGAATTGAATTAAAATTCTGGAGAATTGGATAAGTGTTTGTAAACGGATTTGAATTAAAAATAAGGAAAATTTAAGATCCTGGGAGATTTTAAATTGTTTTACAAACAGTGTGGATTATATTTTGAAATGAATTTCAAAAGGGGAAATGTTTAGAAATGGTTTTATAGTATTGAACTCACTTCGATTGCTGGAAAATAGATTCTGATGTTGACAGTGGCATCATCAGTATTCATTTTCGAGTTGTAAGTGACGAGTTACTACCAGAGATACTGTTTTGAATTTGTTTTGCGAAAGACAAGTTGTGTTGAATTTCAAAATGGGATTTATAAAATAGATTTGAATATAGAATTTGAATAAAGAGAATTCAAGTAGAAGTTGAATGTAGAAATTCAAAGGGAGTTTGAATATATGAAATTCAATAGAATTGAAATAGAATTTAAATAAGAAATCTCAAAGGGGATTTGAATATAGAAAATTCAAAGGGGATTTGAATATAGAAAATTCAAAGGGGATTTGAATATAGAAATTCAAATGAGATTTGAATAAAGAAGATTTAAATAATGGAAAATTGAATATAGATATTCAAAGGGAGTTTGAATATATGAAATTCAATGGAAGTGAAATAGAAATTGAATATAGAAATTCAAAGGGAGTTTGAATATATGGAATTCAATGAAGTGAAAATGAAATTTGAATAAAGAATATTCAAATAGAAGTGAAAATGAAATTTGAATAAAGAATATTCAAATAGAATTGAAAATGCAATTTGAATAAAGAAGATTCAAATAGAATTGAATTTGAAATTTGAATAGAGAAGATTCAAATAGAATTGAAATGAAATTCAAATATAGAATTTGAATAAGGAAATTGAAACGAAATTCAAATATAAAATTTAAATAGAAATTGAATAGAATTAACTAAGTCGAAGAGAAATTAGTTAATCGAGTTTTGAATTTGAAGTTGAACTTTGAAAGGTGAATTGGATTTGTAAATGGATATTCAAAATCGTATATAGAACTTAAATTTGAAATTCGGATTCAAATTAGTTAATAAGCAAGTTAAATATATTTGAACATGTCATGTTCAAATATAAAAGTGGAATAGACTAAAGAGTTAATTAACAAATTAATTAACGAATTGAGTTAAAATGATCAGGTATAGTTAAAATAGATTGGGCAGGTATAAATATACATGAGACAGGTTTGGAATATAGTATAGAAGTGAAATAGATAGAATGCTTGACGGAAAGGTATATATATAATTCACATATGAGATTTTATGTGCCGTATCGGCTAGCCGTTTGGCTTTTTCTTTTTCTTTTGGATTGTTGAGAGCCATGGGAGGCTATTTGAAATATCCCGATGCTCCTAGTACAAAGGAGGTTATGGCGAATTTTTCCGGGAATTTAAGGAGTTGGAATATTTTTAAGATGATTTGATAGTTAGAAATCATCGTATTGATGTATATATATATAGAAGTCGATAAGGAAACAAAATTAGAAATAGAATAGTAAAATCAAAAAGGAAGACTAAGAATAAAATCTAGTAAGAATAGAAAGAGGAAGCGTATACGTGTTTGAAAGTGAAGAAGTAGTTGTATGGTATTGATTATTCGAGTAAGTAGTCATATCTGTTTTGACGTTATAAATGTTATTCAGTCAAGGTCTGAGAGGTAGTTACACCCCAACTTGATTGATTTCATTATTAACCAATAAACAGTAAGATTTCAAGCTCGAAGATCAATGTTGGATAAGAGTTAGTTGAATATAGTATTTGGGCTGTCGTAACGATGTTTTACACAACATCCGTTTTAACCCAAATAAGTGTAACTTGGAAATATGATTATAAATATTTCTTAAGTATAGAAATAAACGAGATCGGAAAAGAGATAAGTAATTGGAGTATTTTCCAATTATAAATAGCATATATTTTCTAAAAGTTTAGAAAATAAAGGAAGGCGATATTCGGAAATGTTTTCCAAATAACATAAAAGGCCAATATGGTTATTGAAAATATTTGGTTAACAAATATTGATAAAGAAATAGAGAAGTGATTTAACTAATGGAATATTGATTATGGGCTCAGTTGAAATTCAAAACGGAAAATTTGATTTTTGAAAAGAGTAAACTGTTTAAAAACTCCCAGGGAAAGACGGTTTGAATTAAAAACAAATTTAACAGAAATTTTTGAAAGCAAAATTTGAATTAAAGTAAAGCCAGTAAAGTGGTAAATGAGATTGAATTAGAATGATATCAAGACAAATTGGATTGTGAGATTCAAATTCGAAGTGTAATGTGATAATCAAGTTAAGAGTTGGGAATCGAGAAGAAACTAGAGTTGAAATAATATTTGGCTCGGATATGAGCGAATGGCTGTGTTGTGGGTAAAAGCAGATTGAAATTTGATTGGGATAACCCTGGTATATGTTGAATTGATAACAGGTGAAATGATATAATGATATGTCGACAAAAGGTACAAGTTTATATTTCTATTGGATATAAGATTTATGAGCCGAATTGGCAAGCCGCTTGGCTGTTTGATTTTCTTTTGGGTTGGAGATGGCCCAGAGAGGCGAGTTGGAGTTTGACCGATTGACCAGTACAAAGCAGGTGCTGGCAAAAAATTTCGAAGAGTTAAGGCGTTAGAAAATTTTCAGGATTTTTGAAAACTTTCGTTGATAAGAATTAATTAATATTTTAATTGAAATTAAATTCGTTCAGTTGAAACTGAAGATTAAGAAGTGAACAAATATGTTCTAACCAGTCGATAGGGTCGTCCTCTACCTTTTAGCAATTTCGAGGACGAAATTATTTTAAGTGGGAAAGATTTTAATGACCCGCATTGGAAGAGGTATTAGAATTAATTTATTTAATTATATAAATGGTGGGTTAGTGAATTTAATGGTCGTGGAATTAAATAATGGTGAATATTTAATTAAAATAATAAATTAAATAATATATTTAATTCTGTAATAATCAGAATTGGCTGAAATGACGATATGGTGTGAACCGGATCATCTGTGATATTTAGTTCAGTTTAGAATTGAATTAGAATAACGAATATATTCAATCGTCGACAGTTGAACGTATAGTTTATAATATAATTATAAACGAGCTCGAAATGGCGCTGCAGTTCGTAAATTGGCGATTCGAACTTCAATTGAATGTACAGGATTCGTTTTAAGCCGGATTTCTGTGAAACAAGAAACGTGTGGAGCTGGTGGAGTATATTTTCTAGTGGAAGAGAAAAATCAGGATTTCGTCATGTAGATTTTGAGATATGTCTAAATCAAATTTTAAAATAGTCGCTATAGAATCGTTTATCGACCGTAACAATTTATTCGATATAACTAGAGATCGGGTTTGAATTTAGACAAGGTTCTTTTGGGAAGTAGTGATAATTTAATTTTTAGGATTTTACTGTAATTTTTACTTAATTAAATAAGCAACTTTTATTTGGAGTATTTTGCACCCTTAATCAGCGATATTGGGGTTTCACAATATGAGTTAATCTACCGGTATTTTTATATTTTTGAAATCGTGGTACCTTACTCATCACAATGGTGTTTCCATTTCTGTTCCTAGCTGCCCGTACGTAAGCGGAATGGAGTAAATCGAAGTTCATAACTTTTTAAAAACAAAATATATAAAATGGTTATGACTCCTCCCTCAGGTACGTTCTTCATTCCACTTCCATTTATCCTCTTCAGCAAGATAGAAGAAAGAAAAACGTGGAGTGTTAACCTCCTCTTAATCTAAAAACAAATCCTATAAATACCTAACTTAAGCTAAATCTAATACTTCATTTTCTCATTCCACGGTCCAGAGATAATCCGCCGCCACTCTCCTCTATTTCCTTAAACAAACGCAAGCCAAAAATCAAAACAAAAAGAGTAAAATCCTTAAATTCCTAATACATATATATATTGAATCAACGAGAGATGCTCATTTGTTTGATATGCAATTGGAGGGGCTTGATCGAATTCTGTCAGATGTCTCGTGGCCGTCGAGATTTAGGGTTCTGATTTTTGGGAAGTTTTTGAGCATCGATGTTCGGGTTAGGGTTTTAAATGGTGTTTGGGGCATTTGAGGGTGTTGTTGTGAAACCTGGGTGAGCTTCGGTGAGAATCTAGTTCGATACTCGTCACCATGTTCGGCCTGGAAGTTGTAAACCGTGATGGGGAGTTGGGGATCGAGTGGGTCACGAAGGGAACTACTGTGAAGGGCATGGGGAGAGGAGTTTGGAAAAAAAACTTTGAGGGTTACGATGGGGTGTAAGGGGAGAATGAGGTGACGGTATAAATCAGAAATGGGTAGTGTGCTGGTCTCGGGTTCGAATGTTGTGCTGAGGGGGAGACAGGTTCGAAGAAACTGGGTTGGATCTTTACTGATGGCATCAGAAAAATCAAAACGAAGTATTAGGGTATAAGTACACAGTGGTGGAGTTTATATGAGGAGTAGCCGGGTGGAGCTCGGGAAGGTGATATGAACTGTGGTGGTTTCATGTGAAGAAGGTGTTTTGGACGTGGGTGTGGAGTGGGAAGTTGAGCATTAGTTTGCAAACAAGGGTCTGGATTTACATTAAGGGTGATACGGGTGGTCCTTTTGTGCTGATGGGCCGATGAAATTCAAGTAAAGCCCAAACTGAAAAGTAAAATAAAATAGGAAGCCTGGAAGGTTTCAAATGGTGGAAATATTCATATCCGGGGATCACGTTTCCTGTTAATAAAAGAAGAGTTGGAGCAATATGTACACTGGAAACGAAGAAGAAGAATCAGATGCGACTGAAACCGTTGGGACCGTAACGAGGAGACCGTCGTTGGGAACTGATGCGATTAAAATCTGAGATACTGGAATTTCGCAGAAATAAATTGTTTGATCTGAATCAAACAACAGTTTTTCGTTCTTTAACGATGAACTGCCAATGTGAGTAAATCTCACTAACTCTGAACAGTTTATAATTTCATGTTGTATTTTTAGAACTGTTAGAAATTGTCTGATTTACTGTGTGTTAACTGTTTGATTGAACTGCTAGTCAGTTAGTTAAATTTCTATATTGATTCTGTTTAACAGAATGTATCATAAAGAACTGAAAGTGATGTTATCTATATTGTTTAACATCTGTTATTCAGGGAAACAGGTTGGAGGAATCCAACTAGATTCCTCAACATTTATTTTACTGTTTTCATATATTGTGATATATGATGTGTTATATAATCTGTTATGGATTATGGGTGTTGGAATGATGTTGATCATTTTTATTCGAAATTTTAAATATCATAAAAGACCCTGGGATGCAAAAAGAATTATTTCAATGTATATTGAAATAAAGGGAGTTCATAAAATCAACAGATTTTGTAAAAGGAAATACTTCGAAAGTAAATAAAAAGGGAAATCATTTGTGAAGTGAAGAACTGTTACTAAAAGTAAATCTTTATAAATGAATAGTTTATTCGAAAAGAATAAAGGAGCTAATCGATGTTAGTTTAATCGATTAGAGTTAAAGAATAAAGGAGCTAATCGATGTTAGTTTAATCGATTAGAGTTAAAGTAAAAGGAGTTAATCGATGTTAGTTTAATCGATTAGAGTTAAAGCAAAGGAGTTAATCGATGTTAGTTAATCGATTAAAGAAAGTAAAATGAGTTAATCGAATATAGTTATTCGAATAGAAAGTAAAAGGAGTTAATCGAATATAGTTTATTCGAATAGAAGAAAATGAATTAATCGAATATAGTTATTCGAATAGAAAGTAAAAGGAGTTAATCGAATATAGTTTATTCGAATAGAAGCAAATTAATTAATCGAATATAGTTTATTCGAAGAAAGTAAAAGGAGTTATCAAATATAGTTTAATCGAAAGGAGTTAAGTGAAATGAGCAAATCAATAGCGTTAGTCAAATAGAGTTAATCCAATAGTGTTAGTCCAATAGAGTTAATTGATAAGGGTTAATCGAATAGAGTTAAGTGAAAAGAGTCAATCGAATATAGCTATTCGAAGGAGGGTTAAGTAAGGAAGTTAGTAAATGGGATATAAAGTGAACTTTGCCTATTTCAAAGTTAGAAATGTTATTCAGTTAAGGTCTGAGAGGTAGTTCTACCCTAACTTGATTGGCTTCGTTTTTAACTAAGGAATAGTTAAGGTTCGGCAGTAAAGGAAATGGTTTGAGTTGGCATAGCAATGTTTGTTTAAACACCTGTCTAAGTCCAATGAAGAAGCTTTGGAAATGTTTTCCAAATAAGAAACCAGAAATGTTTTCTAATAAAGAAAACAAGAAATTGAAATGTTTTCCATTGTTGATAACGTATATTTTCCCAAATTTAGAAAATAAGAAATATTGAATATAGGGAAACAGGAGGTAAGTAAATTAATGAAATAAAGAGATAAATGTTGAATGATGTTTGATCGATATAAATTTCCATTTGGAAATAATATCGTTGTTTGCACACCTGTTTTTCTTCGATAGTTAAATCACAGACTATCGAAGTTTTGACCATTTTAACGTTGTTAATATGGAGAGACCGGTTGGATTATTATCCAGAGAACCACTCTGTATTGGCATAAGCATTGCGAATCATATATGCCAAAGGAAATTGAAGACGGAGTTATGCAAGGGCTATCCTGTTACAGAATAGTGCCTTCGGTTCATCCTGTTCCTGGATGACTTGTATGGACGGATGTCTGACAGAGTATTTCCAGACGATCACGTATATTGATTTCTCCAACTGTACCAAGAGTGGAAGCGGAGAAGGAAACTTCTTTTAGCTAACACATAATGTATGGTTGAGGACGTCAATCGGTGATTTGATGGATTTAACGATGTGGCATTCAAAGTGAATCTGGTATGATGATAAAGTGTAGCTTCAAGCCTCATCATCCGGTAAATGACAGAAATCGGGAAGGCAGCATGGCTAAGTCGGTCGCACCGAAGTAGGGTGTATAATCACCTGATCTAGAGTTTCATTTACTTCTAAAAATCTATTGTTGATGCTGTCCCATTCGGGAAACGGTTGCTGATCCCAACCGTGGGTGATATACATTCGATACGCTCAAGCGAAATGAGTGGTCGGTCATGTGTGGCCGGGTTGCAAGATGTTCTTGTTGAACCCAGTGTATTCCTCTCTAGAGGTACACTAGCGAAAGGTGGTTCCATACCTTGTCATAGTTGGAAATCCATTACCCAGTACGTGCTTGCGGTTTTGATTGTATACCATATATGTAGAACATGAGATGAAAGCGTTTCTGCTAGATGATTATTATATTGTGTTGATAGACATTATTATAATATCAAAAGGTTTTTGATATAAAGATATTTGGATTCTCATAAGGGAAAAACCCGTTCCGTTATGCGACGTGGTCTTATGAGATATCGTTTACTTGTTCGAACTGTTTTAAACTGTTTTACTCATACCAGTCCCATGACTGACCCAGAGTTTACTTTGTTGTTTTCCCTAAACTCTTGGGTGCCTAAATTTGTATGGGCAGTCAAGTAGTCGGGATTTACAGATATTGTTGAAGAGCTAGAGCAGGAGGCTTCAGAATCATATAGCTATAGTTATTTCCGCTGTGTTGTAAGTGATGTACTTTGATATTGATGTATATTCAAGTACAGATGTATATTTCAAGTTATGTTACATATATATATATATATATATATATATATATATATATTATTCATTCCGTTGTGAGATTCGTGTTACTCTGATGTTGTGTTCTTCTTCTTCTATTCTAATTTTTTATCTTATCTTTCCTCACCCTCTAATTTCTTTCACTAATTACCAGGATTTTTCGATGTTTTGGTTATCGACATTGAGTTTATGTCGATAACCAAAGTCGCTCAAAATCTGGGTCGTTACATTTAACTAATCAACTCAACTTTCTCTATTTTGATTACGGATTGAGTTCTTCAACTTTTCAGTTTCTAAGAACTTTTCAAAATTTTCAAAAATTTGGCTAATACCCTAAATTTTCGAAAAAATTCGCCATAACCTCCCCTGCACCGGGAGCCACGAGAAAATCCCGAAATTGCCATATAGGCCTTCTGATCTCAAAAAGAAAAAGAAAAAGCCAAGCGGCTAGCCAATCGGCTCATAAAATCATCATCACCCAAACAAAACAGTAAATTATAGTAAACATGTACCTATTTGTTGGGCAAACAAATTTTATTCTCTGCTCTAGCCTCCTTGCTATGACCTGTTCAATGTAAGTACATGTATATGCAAGCATATGCGACCAATTCTTAATATAATTCAATATTTGGTTCAATTAGGCATAATGGTTCAAAATTATCAAACAAATAGACAAACAACACAACCATCAATCAATTAGTGAATTAACGTTTCAAATTCATAATTTTGATATATATACAAAAATCTCATTTTTGATGCCAAATCACAACAAATAAATCTATCTATATAAGTTTTGGTTCTCACACCAGTCTAATGGAAATATATAGATATAATACCTTCGAAACACGAACACAAATTCTGATGATGATATATCAATCATCAGAATCATCTCCGGGTGTCTAGAATGTGATTCTATATCTATCCAGTATATTAAAACTTCGAATATACGTTCATGACGCGTATATGCAAAACCCTTATATACTCGATTGTCCAAATCAATATAAATAAATTATTCAAATACGTATAAAACGATTTAAATTTTCAAAACAAAATTGTTTTCATTTGAAAAATATACTCTTCACACTCGTTCTAGGATACTACTGATCCTATCTCTAACGAGTCATTCTAATTGGATATTACTAATCCAATATCTAATGAATTCTTTCGTATGGTTCCAATGTGTCTTGTTCTCGAGCTCTGTAAACCAAAGCTATGATACCAAATGTGACGGCCATGAATTTCGCTCGATCCGAATCAGTCGTTAAACCGATCTAGACCGTTCGAAACCCCTGATCATTTGAGAACAGGACAAATCAGAACGTAGACGGAAGAACATTTCATTGCTTATTACAACAATTCCATCAGAATACAAGAATATACAAAGTATAAATGAATAAATTACATTCGACAGATATCAGAGATTACAATAAATTACATAGCAGCGGAAAAATAATACAAAGCACAACCGAAGGTGACATACGGATACAGAGCTTTCCGGATATCATTCCACTGTAAACCAGGATCATGTGAATATAAATCTGCAAAACCAAAACTACTAGCTGCCCGTGTCGAAAATAGGGGCACCCAGAGTTTAGGTTAAAACAATAAACTCTAGGTCAGTCATGTGACTGGTGTGAGAACTAAAACAGTTATTTAAACCTTTACTTTAAAAGAGAGTAATTCAAGGGACCACGCCGTATAACACGGAACGGGTTTCCTCCCAAGAATACCAGTGCATAGGAAAGACAACGCAATGCTTTTTCGAAAAATGAAGCTATTATAAGACCCAGGTCCCATCACACAATGCAACGCAAGCCGGAGGATAGGGTTTTCCCTTATAATAGCCAAACATGCTTGATACGTTTTAAAAACAAATCATTTGATACTATAATAAGTGTATAGTGTCAAAACAATTTCAATCCTAGGCGGCATAGGTACCATCTATCATGTCACCATACTAGGCTCTATAATTAAAACCGCAATACACCTATTGGAAATTGGATTTCCGTCATGAGTCGAGGCAAGGGGCAAGCTCCTCTCCGCTTTCAAGACACTCTAGCAAATGCTCAGGACTAAACACTCTGGGCAGCCACTTGGATCGGTTGGGCTGGTCCTCTCTTACGTTTGAGGATTGGCAATTCCTGAACACACGTTTCCCAGTCCTTGCAGACCTAAAATCGAGGCGCCTCATTCCATCAACCACAAAGGTGAAAAGTATATAAATGTCATGGCTGGTAAGTCACTGACACCACCAAAGTTAGAAAGAAACGTCGTGTTCTCCCAACGGTCCGTATCCCGTTTTTAACTCATACCGAGGTGTGAGGCTCGCAAATTCACGTTATACACAAAGCTACGCCACGTAGGCCGTGCTTTGATCATCAACCACAAGACTTTGCTTTTCAACAGAAGCCTTGATCAATGCAACTCAGCGTGCCACACAGGCAATTCATGCCATGCGATTGATATCTATCGATATATAACCTCTAAGCTCGTACGTCTCAGAGACGGGCGTTAAGCAAGAGAATAAATTCTCCCCCACCAAACAGATATATATTTAACAGAAATCAATCAACACAGAATAAAATCCAATGTCAGACACACAATCCATTTACAAGTTTGTTCTGGGTCTGAACGAAACCGGAGGCTCTTTCCTCGCATATCCATCGATCTCCAAGTACGTCTGGACGACCACCAACTGATTCCCTCATCTTGGGTGTACAGCCCAATCAAGATCATCAGTAATCACCCAAACGATGTGAAGACTTCCGGTCTTCTACCACCGTCTTCATCTTCGACTTATCGTCGAATCGGTTATTCAGAATGGGTATAAACCCGACCTTTCCGAACAACCCGCGTATATTATAAACAAATGTTACACAAACACAACATACGCCTCATTCCAATTCATTAGTCACTAACCGTAAATCAACACGAGAACAATTTCCCAAATATTAACCCCGAAAGCCGAAACCAACATCAGATCAATACCCAGGAAACCATTCTTCTTAGCTAACCTACTGCTAGTTTCTAAATTTCATATTCTTAGGGAAAGGTTCCCATTAATTTTATCCAAGATAAATTCTTTGAATTTATTCTTTAATCTTCCTTTGAATGTCATTTCAAACCAGATTATGGTTTTCCAAACTAGTCGAGATTAGCGAACCACTCCGCAGTAATTATTTATTTTATTTCCCAATCCCAACCTATTCATCCCATGAAGCAAAACTGGGAATACTCCATATCTAACACCACGGTGTTATCGGTAAAATTAATTACCGTTTCACGTTCAAATCTAATTAAAAATTTAACTATCGCTTTGGAGCAAAACTGGCGATACTCCATTCTCGCTCATTTTCCAAATTTGATAATTCAGATTATCAATCCACATTTCAATCTAATTGCAGATTCATTAAAACTTCTTTTACTGGGTTAAAGAACTAATGTTATTTAAAACACAGTTCACGATAAACCCAAATCACATTCTATTTATTATCGGGTTAAAGAACAAGTGTTATTTAAAACACCGTTCACGATAAACCTCCAAATCAATTCCAACCAAATATATTAGAAATTCCGATTATTTAAAAACCCCTTTTAAAGCCAATTTATTTATTTAGAAATAATTGGGTTTTAAATTTAGTTCAAAATAGTTCATTTCGATAAAAATCTATTTTTATCTTTTCAAATATGGAGTTTTTAATCCCAATTTTTCCCAAATCATTTCTTATGATTTTACACAAATTATTACTATTTTTAATAATTTTATCAAGGCCCGTACAGTCGATTTCCATCAACGGCCATCGAACCGCACTTACAGCGACCTTTTCCAAATTTGATTTGGACGTATCTCCAAATCCAACTGTTAGATTTCAAATTTCTAATATTCGTTAGAAAGCTCTTTTCGATACGAACCCAATAGTTCCGGTTTTAGGAGAATCCGATGGTCGGATCTCCCGTAATGTCCGTTCGAAGTCAATGGTCGAAATTCACGAACTGCCGCGGCGCGTTCTATTCAGGCCATTATATATATAATATATATAATATATATTTCGTCGATTTCTATTTAATTCAATTCGAATTCATTTTCTATTCGATTCAATTCGAATTCGTTTTATATTCAATTCAATTCGAATTCGTTATATATTCAATTCAAGTCAAATTCGTTTTATATTCAATTCAATTCGAATTCGTTTTCCATTCGATTCAATTCAAATTCGTTTTCTATTTAATTCAATTGGAATTCATTATATATTCAATTCAAATTCAATTCGTTTCCTATTCAAATCAAATTCAATTCGTTTTCTATTCAAATCAAATTCAATTCGTTTTCTATTCAATTCAAATTCAATTCGTTTTCTATTCAATTCAATTCAAATTCGTTTCCTATTCAAATCAAATTCAATTCGTTTTCTATTAAAATCAAATTCAATTCGTTTCCTATTCAAATCAAATTCAATTCGTTTTATATTCAATTCAAATTATAAAAACGGATATAATCGATATAAATATCGTTCGCGTCAAAATAGCGCATCTCTAATCAACACGGCTTTATATATTTCAATAACTTCGTTATTCTATTCAACAAATGAATCTATATTTCTTTCAATACATGACTCTATATTTTTGTCAACACACGACTAATCTCAACGAATGAGTACTTTCCACGTGTGACTATTTTTGTTATTTAATATATTTTATAAAAATAATGGTATCTATCGTTTGATTTCAAATCAGACTCCAACCGTAAACTAGTAAGAGAACGATTCCCTAAATATTAACCCCGAAGGCCGAAACCAACATCAAATCAATATCCAGGAGACCACTCATCTCATCTATTTTCCAGTTAATTTCTAATTTTATATATGATAAAGATGTAGATTTTATTGTTAAAATATTTCGTTCAACACATGACTAATCTCAACGGATGAGTACGGTCAACACATGAACCTTTATTTTATAATACAAAGATGTAAATTTTATTGTTAAAATATTTCGTTCAACACATGACTAATCTCAACGGATGAGTATTGTCAACACATGAACCTTTATTTTATATTATTCTTTATCTTCCCGATTGGAATGAGGCCCAATCAATTACCATATAAAGTTAATTATATGGATTCCATTCAACACATGTATATAATAGCAACGATAAATAATCAACCATCATCTAACGTGCACTACACTGTATAAGCATCAAATATAGATATCTAATGCTTACAACAGCCTGTCAATCAATCGATCGACATATAACTAATTACTGGGATTAGTGTACAACACATGTATATAATAGCAACGATAAATAATCAACCATCATCTAACGTGCACTACACTGTATAAGCATCAAATATAGATATCTAATGCTTACAACAGCCTGTCAATCAATCGATCGACATATAACTAATTACTGGGATTAGTGTATGTCGTATTTTATGTGTTGAACGAAATATTTTAACAATAAAATTTACATCTTTATCATATATAAAATTAGAAACTAACTGGAAAATAGATGAGATGAGTGGTCTCCTGGATATTGATCTGATGTTGGTCTCGGCCTTCGGGGTTAATATTCAGGGAATCGTTCTCTTACTAAATTACGGTTGGAGTCTGATTTTAAATCAAACGATAGATACCATAATTTTATAAAATATATTAAATAACAAAAGAGTCACACGTGGACAGTACTCATTCGTTGAGATTAGTCGTGTGTTGACAAAAATATAGATTCACGTATTGAATAGGATAAATATTCATTTGTTGAATAGAATAACGGAATTATTGAAAAATATAAAGCCGTGTTGATTAGAGATGCGCTATTTTGACGCGAACGATATTTATATCGATTATATTCGTTTTTGAATTTAATTTGAATTTGAATTGAAAAGAAAACGAATTTGAATTAAAAAGAAAATGAATTTGAATTGAAAAGAAAACGAAATTGAATTGAAAGGAAAACGAATTGAATTTGATTTAATTAGAAAACGAATTGAATTTGATTTGAATCGAGAACGAATTGAATTTGAATAGAAAATGAATTGAATTTGATTTGAATAGAAAACGAATTTGATTTGAATTGAATTGAAAACGAATTCGAATTGAATTGAAAACGAATTGAAATGAATTCAAATTGAATTGAAATTTGAATTGAATAGAAATGAATTTTAAAACGAATTTATATGGAAGAATTCAATTTTGATTTGAATTGAAATGGAAGTTGAAATTGTTTTTGAAACAAATTTAAAACAATTTATAAAATTCGTTTTAAATAGGAATCGACGGAATATATATTATATATATTATATATATAATATAATGGCCTGAATAGAACGCGCCGCGCCGCGGCAGTTCGTGAATTTCGACCATTTATTTCAAACTGACATTACGGAAGATCCAACCGTCGGATTCTCCTAAAACAAGAACCGTTGGGTTCGTATCGAAAAGAGCTTTCTAACGAATATTAGAAATTTAAAATCTAATGGTTGGATTTGGAGATACGTCCAAATCAAATTTGAAAAAGGTCGCTATAAGTGCAGTTCGATGGCCGTTGTTGGAAATCGACTGTACGGGCCTTGATAAAATTATTTAAAATAGTAATAATTTGTGTAAAATCATAAGAAATGATTTGGGAAAAATTGGGAGGAAAAACTCCATATTCGAAAAGGTAAAAATAGATTTTTATCGAAATGAACTAGTTTTGAACTAAAATTAAACTCGTTTATTTTTAAATAAATAAATTGGATTTGAAACGAGTTTTAAATAGAATGTGATTTGGGTTTATCGTGAACTGTGTTTTAAAAGACATTAGTTCTGTAACCCAGTAAAAGGAGTTTTAATGAATCTGCAATTAGATTGAAACGTGAATTGATAGTTTGGCAAATGAGCGAGAATGGAGTATCACCAGTTTTGCTCCAGAGCGATAGTTAAATCTTTAATTAGATTTGAACGTGAAATGGTAATTAATTTTACCAATAACACCGTGGTGTTAGATATGAAGTATTACCAGTTTTACTTCATGGGATGAATAGGTTGGCATTGGGAAATAAAATAAATAATTACTTCGGTGTGGTTCGCTAATCTCGACTAGTTTAGAAAACCAAAATTTTGGTTTGAAACGACATCCAAAGGAAGATCAAAGAATAAATTTAAAGAATTTATCTTGGATAAAATTAATGGGAACCTTTCCCTGAGAATATGAATTGGAATGAGGCGTATGTCGTGTTTGTGTAACATTCGTTTTAATATACGCGGGTTGTTCGGAAAGGCCGGGTTTATACCCATTCTGAATAACCGATTCGACGATATGTCGAAGATGAAGACGGTGGTTGAAGACCGGAAGTCTTCACATCGTTTGGATAATTACTGATGATCCTGATTGGGTTGTACACCCAAGAGGATGGAAATAGTTGGTGGTCGTCCAGACGTACCTGGAGATCGATGGATATGCGAGGAAAGTGCCTCCGGTTTCATTCAGACCCAGAACGAACTTGTAAATGGATTGTGTGTCTGACATTGGATTTTATTCTGTGTTGATTTATTTCTGTTAAATATATATCTGTTTGGCGGCGGAGAATTTATTCTCTTGCTTAACGCCCTTCTCTGAGACGTACGAGCTTAGAGGTTATATATCGATAGATATCAATCGCATGGCATGAATTGCCTGTGTGGCACGCTAAGATGCAATGATCAAGGCTTTTGTTGAAAAGCAGAGTCTTGTGGTTGATGATCAAAGCACGGCCTACGTGGCAGCTTTGTGTATAACGTGAATTCGCGAGCCTCACACCTCGGTATGAGTCAAAAACGGGATACGGACTGCAGGGAGAGCACGACGTTTCTTTCTAGCTTTGGTGGTGTCAGTGACTTACCAGTCATGACATTTATATACTTTTCACCTATGTGGTTGTTGGATGAGGCGCCTCGATTTTAGGTCTTTAAGGACCGGGAAACGTGTGTTCAGGAATACTAATCCTCTAACGTAAGTGAGGACCGGCCCTGAAGCATCCAGGATTGCCCAGAGTGTGTAGTCCTGAGACATTTGCTAGAGTGTCTCGAAAGCGGAGAGGAGCTTGCCCCTTGCCTCGACTCATGACGGAAATCCAATTTCCAATACGTGTCTTGCGGTTTTAATTGTAGAACTAGTATGGTGACATAGTAGATGGTAGCTATGCCGCCTATGATTTATATTTATGATTGAAATTGTTTTGACACTATACACTTATTATAGTATCAAATCATTTGTTTTAAACGTACCAAGCATGTTTGGCTATTATAAGGGAAAACCCTATCCTCCGGCTTGCGTTGCATTGTGTGATGGGACCTGGGTCTTATAATAGCTTCATTTTTTCGAAAAAGCATTGCGTTGTTTATCCTATGCACTGGTATTCTTGGGAGGAAACCCGTTCCGTGTTATACGGCGTGGTTCCTTGAATTACTATCTTTAAAGCAAAGTTTTAAAAAACTGTTTTAGTTCTCACACCAGTCACATGACTGACCTGGAGTTTATTGTTTTAACCTAAACTCTGGGTGCCCCTATTTTCCGCACGGGCAGCTAGTAGTTTTGGTTTTGCAGATTTATATTCACAGGATCCTGATTTACAGCTGGAACGATGCTCGGAAAGCTCTGTATCCGTGCATTACTTTCAGTTGTGTTTTATATTGTTTTTCCGCTGCTATGAAATTTATTGTAATCTCTGATATTTATCGAATGTAATTTATTCATTTATACTCTGTATATTCTTGTATCTGATGGAATTGTTGTAATAGCAATGAAATGTTCTTCCGTCTGCGTTTTGATTTGTCTTGTCCTCACAGTAATTCGTTCTTTCTCATCCCTTCGGAGACCGGGGAAGTTTGGGTCGCTTCAACAGTTATATTATATAAGTGTTTATATAGTTTTATATCATTTATATATATAGAAAGTTTTATATTATATGTTTAAATTTTATATAACTATGTTTTAATACTTGAGAAATTATATTTTAAATAACTTGTTTTAATTCAAGAATTTCTAGAATATATATATATATATATGTATATATATTGGTTTAAACACTTGAAAAATGATTTAAAAAATTCAAAAACACAAGTATATGTCGACATATCAATTTATACATGTTGACATATAACTGTCATATTTTTAAATTTCAATGGAAGTGTCTTTTCATTATTTGAAATGTTTCTGACCTGTTGCAACCATTGGAACTCTATATAAAGTGCTCATTTTCAAAATTTTAACTATCTTATCTTCTCCTTCTTCGTCTTATCACTTTCCACCATTATTCTGTTTTAAATTCTTGATTTATACACTTATACTCTGCCGATGCCAATACAAATTATGTCATTCTCTTTTTGTTCTAAATTTCTATCAAATACTCTCTGTTTGGAAATGTTATTCAAGAGTTCTAGGGCTGTTTGTAATTGTTAGGGAAAGGATGTTTTCCATGTAGCCTGTAAATCAAGGAGCGGAATCGGTGTGAACCTTGTAGCCATGAAATCAAGGGTGTTGTAATTTGATATTAGTATTAATAAAACTCGGCGCAATCCAGTGTTGCGTGGGACCGGACGTAGAAGTAATCTGAACCAGTATAAAATCTGGTGTGTTCTTTCCTTTTCTGCATTTTATTTCTGTTTATATTTGCATCTGTGATTGTTTATGTTGTGGTATTCATTCTACGATTCATTTAGTTATTTGAGTAATCATTAATTGTTTAATTTTTCCGTAATCTCTTTAAAACACTATTCACGCCCCGCTAGTGTTAGTTATGCCTTAAGATCCGGGATTCTCATCCCTAACAAAGTCGGCCGACTCAAATAAAGTTATGGCTTTACTTACCCCAAATCTCGACTTCGAATTGTTGGAAAAATTCCTGAAAGCTTCAAAATTCTTGTTGCTCTTGTTTGATCAATTTCGTGATGATCTTTGTTGAGTAACTTGGAATTTGCGATCAAAAAACTGTGCGTTCTCTGAATTGTTTTTCTCTATTTTCTCTCGAATTGTTGCTCTAGTTTTTGATAATGTCAATGATGAATAGGTGTAGATTAAATAGGGTATATAAACCATGAAATAACTTTCTGATTTCACGATGACTGGGTTCAAAAACTTGCGTGATTGATTGTCTGATTTGTTGCGTGATTTTCCCTTTTGTATTTGACCATGAATCACTTGATGATTTCTGGAAACAAATTGATTTGATTTTGTGGCTCTTGAAATTGCACCGTGTATTTTTCGAAGTGATTTAGCGATTTTCTTGGCACCTTTAAACATGTGACAGTATCTGTTCCTGGATTGATTCAATTTAAATATTCTGCCCAAAATTGTGCTTGATACATTCAGCTTTGAATCCTCTGTTGATTGTTCGAATTTTTGGAAACAAATAAAATTGTTTTCTTGCCTAATATGTTCTGTCCAAATAATCTTGAATTGATACTTGCCCAAAATTGTTTTCCAACTATCCAAAAAACTGGAAACAATTAAAAACTGCATGATTTATTTGGATGAGTCTTGCCATGTTTTTTTTTCACACTTTAAATCTAGATGATAAACTAGCAAATCAAAACAATCCTGTTTTTCTTGCATATTGGAAAATATCCCTTCATATTGCTCGATCAATTTGAAATTAAATTCGCATGCATTAGCTTGAGATATATTTGCAATTATAAGCTTGCCAAATATCAAATTACAGATATACTCTTGCCGCTGCATATGTGTTTGTTGTCCATTGTTGAACCTTTGACCTGCTGCAGCAATCCATGTTGATCTGGCCATTTTTACATACTTGAGCTCGACCATGATGTTCCAGTTTTCAATGTAAACATTTCTTTAGTCCTCCGTGTCAATGTGTATCTTGATGTTGCAAACTACCTTGTTTGTTGTATGCATATTCCAGTACATACATGTGTATATCCAGCTACATAAACTTTGCCAAATGATTAACCATGCAAATGCACATGTTATTTCATATTTGCTCTGTCCATTTTGTAATTGCCTATTGTAACAACCTGCAAATTCTGAACCAATTTAAAATTTTTATTTTAGAAAATTTTAATGAATTTTGGGAATATAATGTGATTTATTTTAAATAATAATGGCTAGAATTTATTTTAATCGAAGTTAGAACAAATAAATTTAATTTAAATATAAAAGGGAATTAGAAATAACGCAGTAGTTTGAAAAGTCAAACTTGAACTTTGACTGACCGTACATGATGCAAAATTTAACGGATTTCAGTGAGACCAAAAATATTAGAATCTATTTAAAAATATCTTTCTAACGAATCTGAAAAATTGAAATTTCATAGCGGAAATCAAAAGTTATGGCCAATTCAATATTTTGAAAGGTCATTGTAGAATTTATATATATATAATATATGGCCCGAAAGGCTACTTTTCACATATGAAGGAATTTTGACTCGAAACCACTTCCATTGAGTCTGGAATGATGTTTCTGCATTTAAAAAACAGTAAACACTTATATATTTTGAGTTTTGGAATTTATTTGTTTAAAAATGTATTTTTAATATTAAATATATTGGCCTTAAAAATAGTCATTTTTCAAACGACCTCTATTTTCGACGAAACCACTTTTGTTGGAACCGGAATGTCAAATTATTGCTAGGTTTCCATTTTCAGAATTTTTCGAATTAATATGTGAGCGTGGCGAAAGAAAATGTGTTTTGACTATTTCAGTTAAATTTAAATGCCTTAAAAATAGCCATTTTTCAAACTGTCTCAGAATTCGACGAAAATAATTTTGTTGGATTCGTATCATCATAAGAAAGCTAAAAATATATTTTTTAGAATTTTCTGAGGTCATATGTGGCCCCGGCATATTTAAATGTACGGTCAATAATTAATTAATTAATTTTTAATGTAATTTTAAATAAAACTTTCTAAAGATTTCGGAATTGGACCCCGAGACCCATCCTATTGCGTTCAGAAGGCCTCAAAACGTTAAGATCGACAGTAAGCAAGCCCAATTCGGAGACAGCCCGCATTTTCACCTTTATAACACATTTTTTAATAAAAAAATAAAAAAAAATAGAAAACCCTAACCCTAAAACGCAGCCGCCGCCTACCCTAAAACGATGGCCAGAAACTTCCCAATTTCAAACATCAATTTCTTCCAATCCACTCTATGAAAATTTACAAATAATATATCAAATCGAAGAGGACGGAGAGCTCTACAAATCCATACGGTTAAGATCAGTTTTCAGTGCACGGATTTCGCGAATTCTGGTGAGGAAGTGGTGGCGTTCGGGTTCGATTTTCGAGGGGAGGAGGAGGCCGAGTCCGGAGCTATTGGGGGCGGTGGTGGCTCGCAGGCAGGGCTTCGGAGTGGTGGTCTCTGATTGGTCGATGGTGGGCCATAGGGGGGTGCGCGCAGAAGGTTCGAACGTGATGTATGGGTGCGGCTTGGTCACGGTAATGAAGAAGAAAGAGTATATTATATTATTATTTTATTTATTTAATATTTAATTTATCCGATCTTTAAAAATCAATATCTCTCTCATACGAGGTCCGATTGACGAACTGTAAGTTGCGTTGGACTCGTCTTTCCGAGATCTTCGCAATGGCGCAGACCAGAGCTGAATCTGAGACAGTCGATTTTCAGCCATATTGATGTGAGAACTCTAATTTTATTTATTTAATTTATTTTTAATTATTTTCTCGTGATAATAATAATTGTATTGTGATGTTAAATTAAATCTGAAATGTTTTGTGTTGTACATCTTATTGATTGTTGCTTGTGTTATGTTTGTTTGTTCATGATAGATTAGATCTGCATTGAATTTAATATATTGTTGAAATTATTTGTGGTTATAGAATTAGATCTAAAAATAGATCTAAATCATATTTATTTCAGATTTAAATCGTAATCTAGTTGCTCTAACTTATTTTAAATTATTATATTATTTTTATGAGCAATGAAATTTGAATGACAAATAAAAATTTATTTTTATTTGCTGATGTTACAATGAAATTTGAGCGACAAATAAAGCGTACCTTTATTTGTTGATACTACAATAGAATTGGAATGACGAATAAAAACTCTTTTTATTGGTTGATTTTACTATGGAAATTGAACGACAAATAGAATATTATTTTTATTTGTTTGTTTACAATAGAATATGAACAACGAATAGAACATATTTTCTTTTCGACAGAAATTGGTTAACAAATAAAATCTTACTTTTATTTGTTTACATTAAGAACAAATTTGTGAATTACAGTAAAAAAATTCTTTTTACTGTCACCTTATACATAGGATATTATAGAATTAGAATCGTTATAAAATATTAAAATTTATTGTTGATATTAAAAACATATTTATAAAACAAAACTTTGTTTACATTGTATTTGTAAATTAAAAGTAATATTTGAGAAAAACACATAAGTGTTTACATTTTATTTGAGAAAAAGAAAACCATTCTTTTATTTGTGTTTTTCGTCACAAATAATAACATAGAAAAAGAACCATTCTTTTATTTGTGTTTTTCAGCATAAATATATACATAGAAATGAATTATTATTTTTATTTGTGTTTTTCAACACAAATATAACTCGGTAAAAGAATCATCTTTTTATTTGTGTTTACCAACACAAATAAAACTTAGAATATGAATTATTTATTTATTTGCATTTTACAATGCAAATATTTCATAGAAATAAGCTCACAAAAATGAATCATCTTTTCATTTGTATTCTTAACACAAATACATATAGAATAATGAATGTCTTTTTAATTTTTGTCCCTTAACACAAATATACACTTAGCAAATGAAGTATCTTTTTATTTGTGACTTTCAACACAAATATAACTTAGAAAATGAATTATCTTTTTATTTGTATTTTTCAATACAAATATAACATAGAAATTAAGTTCATCTTTTATTTGTATTTTTCCATACAAATACAACATAGAAATTAAGTTCATCTTTTTATTTGTATTTTTCCATACAAATATGACATAGAAATAAAGTCCATCTTTTTATATGCATGCTACAACACAAACATGTACTTATAATTTGTTGCACAAATAAAATTCACTTTTTATTTGTCATTTGAAACTCAGAATTTATTAGACGAATAAAATCTACTTTTTTATTTGTCATTTAAAAATTAGGATTTATTATACAAATAAAATTCACTTTTATTTGACATTAGAATACATAGAAAAATATTTATACATAAAATATTCTTTTATATGTTATCAGAATGTATAGAAAAGTATAAAAAATAAAAGGATTCTTTTATTTGTTATTAGAACACATAGAAAAGCGTAAAACAATGAAATACCCTTTTTTTATGTTATCCTAGAACTGAAATTTTGAGTTCACTCTTTTATTTGCATTAACTAATGCAAACATACATTGAAAATAAAATCTACCCTTTTATTCGCATTCACCAATACAAATATATGTTGAAACCAAAAATTTATTCTTTTATTTACATTCACCAATGTAAAAATACATTGAAAATGAAGTTAGTTCTTTTTGCACTCATTAAGGCAAATATATTTTGAAAGGAAAAATTGTTCTTTTATTTGGAATCGCTAATGTAAATATACATGGAAATTAAAGTTGATTCTTTTGTTTGCATTCTCTAATGCAAATATACATTTAAATATAAATTTTTCTTTTATCTGCATTCCCTAATGCAAATATATTTTGAAAATAGAGTTTGCCCTTTTATTTGCATTCACAAATGCAAATATATTCTGAAGATACAATTTGTTCTTTTATTTGCATTCTACAATGCAAATATACATTAAAAATAAAATTATTTCTTTTATTTGCATTCACAAATGTAAATATATATATATATATATATATATATATATATATTGAGAATAAAATTTGCTCTTTTACTTTCACAAATGTAAATATACTTTGAAAATCAAGTTTGTTCTTTTATTTGCATTCCACAATGCAATATAACATCTAAAATAAAAGTTACATTTTCATTTGCAAACATGAAAATGAAATAAACACTTTTGTCAACTTATACTAGTTAATAACAAAATATTTACTTTTATCAATTTACATTTGTTGAAAACAATTATTCATATTAGTCAATTTATATTAGTTAAACCAAATAGACATTTTGTCAAAAATATTCATTTTTGTCAAATGGATTAGTTAAAGCAATTTACATATATATATATATATATATATATATATATATATCTTATGTTTGGCAAGATATATACTTTTCAAGATAGGTTAGTTAGATCAAAATATTTATCATTCTTGTCTCATTAGAATTGTCAAAACAAAATAACCATCTTGTTTGAGTTTAAACTAGAAAAATAGAAATTGTTAACAGAACGAAGTATTATGCTTATTCATTCATTGCAATAGAGATATTTTCTTGTCATCATTATATAAGGTGTATTACACTTCCATTCACAAGTTACCCGACTTTTTTATGTGATTGGGACGATACTTTTCACACATCGCCCAAGTGCACAAATTAGTTTATTATCTGTTTGTTGGTTGAAGCCCCACATGGGTGTTGGGATGAAAATTTATATACACTAATCCCAATTTTTAGTTGTATGTTGATCGTTAGATCGACAGGCTGCGATGAGCGTTATTATTTAATTTTAACGCTTACACAGTGGAAATTACACTTTGGATGTAATGGACGACTTGATGATTATACTGTTATTATCATATATATGATGTGTGTGAAATCCATATAATCCAAATTATATGGCAAATGTTTGAGTCGCATTTCGATTCAGGTGTTTTTTTAAATAATGATATTTTTACATAGGAAATCCTTTTAATATAAAGTGCAAATGTTTTCATAATATATTTTTAATCAACTATATGTTAAAACAAAGAATATTTGTAAAAGAAAGAATTCGTAATATAAAGCATACCTTTCATTTAGAGTCTTTATATAAAGAATATTTTTATGATTATTTTAAAATATGTTTTTAAAAGATTACTAGCATTTGCAATTATATTTTTTTGTGATTATAAATAAACTAAGATGTGAAGTGGATTTATCATGGACGATGTTTTTAAACGACATTTGTTCTTTAATCCAATTTACATTGAAATTATTATTTGGAATTTATAAACCTATTTTATAGATTTAAAAAGGGGCATTTTCTAAAAATCAAGTTTTTCAATTTAATATATTAAATTGGAATTAAATGGAAATTCGATTGGTAATAATCGAAATGGGCTTCTATAAAAGAAGACCGATGTTATATGTGGAATTTAAGAGGCTTTGCCATTATTCCATTTATATTATTAGTCTGATACAGTAATCTATATCGATTATGTATTGATTCGATTTCTGTGGAATTCCATATTTTTGGAAATGGATTTATAGATTTTATTCTCAGAATTTTATCCTTGATAAAATTAATGAGAATCTTTTTAAGCGAATATCTTATCAAAAGAACATTCTGAGTAGGAATGTGACGAAATGTGTGATTTTCCAATATTTGTTTTTAATCCCAAAATACGCGAGTTATTCAGAAAGACCGGGTTTAACCCATTCTGAATAATCATCACGACAATCAAGAGTCGAAGATGAAGACGGTGATTGAAGACCGAAGGTTTTCACATCGTTGAGATGATGATGACTGGTATCTTGAATTGGGATTGGCCTTCCAAGGCAAGGTATTTAGTAATGATCGTCCAAACGCATTTGGAGATCGAGGGACACGTTGTTTTGCTCAGACCCAGAGCGGACTTGTAAATGGATTGCATGTCTGACATTGTATTCCTTTCTACTGTATTTGTTGAACGCTACTGATTATATATTTCTGTTTGGTGGTGAAGAATTTATTCTTTACTTATCACCCTTCTCTAAGACGTATGAGCTTAGAGGTTATATATATATTGGTAGATGATCAATAATATGGTTGGGTCTGACAATGTGACATGCTAAGATGCAAATGATCAAGGCTTTGTTGAAAAGCAGGCCTTGTGGTTGATGATCAAAGCATAGCCTATTTAGGCATAGCTTTGTGTATAGCGTGACTTCGCGAGCCTCACACCCCGGTATGAATCAAAAACGGGATTAGGACTGCAGGGAGTGCACATGTTTCTTTCTAGCTAGGGGTAGTGCCGGTGCTTTAACACGGCCCGACATTTTACTTATGTGGATTTTGGATTGAGGTACCTCGGGTTTTTATAGGCCGGAAGTGGTCATACTATAGGTTCAAAGGAACTGGGAAACGTGTGTTCAGGAATTGCCAATCCACTACCGTTAGGTGGGGATCGGCCCTGAAGATCCAAGGGTTCACTGCGGGGGATCCTGAGGCATTTGCTAGAGTGTCTAGAATCGGAAGAGGACGATCCCTAGCCTCGACTTCATGACTGAAAACCAATTTCCAATACGACATTACAATTTTGATTGTAAACTTATATATGGCGACATAGTATATGGTACCTATGACGTCTAAGATTAATACATTTATATTGAAATGTTTTAAATATATATATACACACTAATAATAATATCGTTTTTATGTATCAAGCATCTTTTGACCATTATAAGGTAAAACCCTATCCTCTAGTGTGCGTTGCATTGTATGATGGGACCTAGGTCTTATAATGGTTTCATTTTTCTGAAAAGCATTGCGTTATTTGACGATTTACTTTATTTATGCACTGGCAATCCAATGGAGTAAACCCGTTCCGCATTAGCGGCATGGTCCTGAGATTAGCCTACTTATTAGACAGGTTAAGGTAAGAATTCTCACACCAGTCCCACGACTGACCTATAGTTTGTTTCACTTTGCAAACTCGGGTGCCCTCTTTCCACACGGGCAGTCGAGTGGCTTTTTGCAGATATAGTTAAGAAGGATCCTGGATTGAAGTCTGAAGCCGGGTCCAGAATATTGATGGCCTTCCGCTGAGATTAGTTCCACTGCAATATATTTAATTTAATGTAAATGTATCTTCCGCTGTATTATTTATTGATGTACTCTGATATATTATGTACTCTGATGTAACATTTATTATTGATGTCATAAAAATCTGTGTTGTTGTCCTGATGTGTTGTATGCCCAAAGTTAACGTACGCAGGTTTTGAACGGTCTTGATCGATCTTGCGATCGATTGGGGTCGGGCGAAATCCGGGTCGTTACACTGTATATGTTGTTTCTTCCAGTTTTGAGATCCCACTATTTTGTGTTCATTGGCATGCTCCATGCAGTGTACACATACACACACACACACATATATATATATATATATATATATATATATAAATATATATATATATATTGAAAATTGGTACACTTTATTAAAAGACCAATCACATGCTTTCCTTTTATGCCTCGTCAAAACCTTGCAATCCCCCTACTGGGTACCTTACAAGGGAAAAGAGTACTTTTAAGTGCCACATATTAACAGTACATAGGATAACATGAAACCACTTGCACATGAACCAAACAAAATAAAATGGAGTAAAATACAGGTGGAAACTTCAGTCCAAAAGCCCATTGGTATCTTCAATTCAAATCACCATCTTCTCCAATAGCCCACTAATCTGAATCGAGTAGCTCCACTCCCCATCTTCTTAACATTGTCAGGTTCGAATGCGTTTTGAAAGTCTTTCTATCATTTCCACGAACATGATAACCAATCTCCTTCTCAACGATAGAAAGTTTCTTCGAACAATGCATCCTGAATTTGAGAAAACCCGAGCATTACGCTCTTTCCAGATGAAATAAATGGCTGTTGTGAAAGCTGCAAATGCGATATCCTGGATTTGGTCCTTCGATTTGAAAGTTGAAAGTAATTGCTCTGCCTCATCATGTAATGTAGGAAGAACATCTGGATGAAGGTTCAACTTCAATTTAAGAGATCCCCATATGAACGCCAAATAATCACAAGTGAAGAAAAGGTGTTGTGAAGTCTCTTCATGTCTGTCGTATAAGGAGCATGACGTATTTGAAAGAATGCCAAACCATTAAAGTCTACTTTTGGTGCTCAGTCTGTCTAAAGCCACAACATAGGACATCAAACCCATTCTTCTATTGTTTTTTGAATGCCAAATAACATTGTAAACTGGTTTATAGACACCCCTTTCTCTCACTTTATTCCAAGCCGCATTGAAGGAGAAAGAACCCCCATCACACCACTCGTACCCATCTTGATGTCTGTTTGGGAGGACTAGAATTGTTTGAAATTCTGCTGCTACCTCGCGAGTTCCTGGATGGAGGGAGAGGTCCAACATAGAATCGCGAAGAATCAAGCTAACTTTGTAGGTTGAATTACCAATCAGTTGAACTATGTTCAAGCCAATAAAATCTGCCAAACACTTGCAATTAGCCAAGGTTTGAGCCAGAATGAGGTACCATTACCATCTGCAATGATTTTATTCAATAATTGTTTGCTACTTATTCTCAGCGGAGCGTAGATTTCCACGTAGTAGATGCATTATTGTCAATGTGCACGGCCCAGAATTGTTTGTTGTGACAATATCTTCGTCTCATCCATTTACTCCACATATTACCGTTACAGAAAAAATTCCAAAGCAATTTAATATATGCGGCTTTTTTTAGATCAGACAACAATTTGATACACGAACAACCAATATAGAATAGTAGGCGTGATCACGGTATGAATTAGTTCACCTCTTCCGGCTAAGCTCAAAAACATGACTTGCCATCTGTCTATCTTTATTCGATGGATCAATTCATTACATTCTGAATAGTGAAGGTAGTTACTCGAGAGGGGTACCCCAAATACTTGATAGGTAGTTGACCAACCTCATAATTTAGAATGCCAGCAATTGATTGAGCATTTCTTGTGGCTGAGATGAAAAATATCTTGGATTTGGTATTATTTACAGTGAGACCTGCATATGTGGTGAGTTTGTCGAATATTGTTTTAAGTGTATTGGCATTAGATATAGAAGCTTTTCCGAACACCATTAAGTCATCAGTGTACAGTAGATGGGAAATAATAGGTTCAAATTTGAAAACAGGGTGAAACATTCATGTAGAAATAGCATGTTCAAATAAGTATGAGAAGTACTGCATAACGATTGTAAACAAGTAAGGGGATAGCGGATCTCCCTGTCGCAGCCCGCTGTGCGAGGAAATATTACCCTTCGGAATACCCTGAAAGAGAATTGAAAAACTAGGGGAAATATACACTCGTATATTACATTGACAAATGCAGTGAAAACCTTATTTCAGACATTAAAAAACAGTCGAATTCCCAATTAACCATCTCGTATGCTTTCCTCAAGTCTATCTTGACGCAAAATTTAAATACCCCGCTTTTCTTAAAATCCCAAAGAGGTTCATGTGCTAGCAAAATGTTATCACCAACATATCTACCTTAAAGAAGGGACACTGATATTCAGAAATTAAGTGAGCAAAGAATGGTTTCATACGATTACATAATGTTTTTGAGAATATTTTGTAATATACATTACAACAGGAAATGGTTCTATAGTGGGTTATGTTAGAGGGGTTATCATTCTTCAAAATTAGAGGTGTGGTTGGAACCTTTTCGAAGCTTACCTGATCGAAAAATATCCTCCATTGCTCGCAGCAGATCAAACTTCAAGGCGTCCCAATGTAATTTGAAAATTTTGGAGTTCATTCCTTCTGGGTCGGGGCTTGAGTCATCGTGTATGGAGAAGACAGCCTTTTTGACTTCATCAAGGGAAATGTCATGGATCAAGAAGGCCTTTCCAGAATGGTTTATGGTGTTGAAAGACAGGAATGTGGGAAAATTCACATTGGATTCACCATTAAACAACGAGGAATAGTAATTGATTGCTTCCGCTTCCATATAAGAATCATTATGCAGAAACTCGCCATCGAAGTTAATGAAGCCTCTTATATTGTTACGAAACTGCAGCGAAGTCATCTTTGAATAAAAGAACTTAGAGTTTGTGTCGCCTTGTTGCAACTAGGACACTTTTTCCTTCTACTGTAAAGCAAAGAATTTGACATTTTGCTGACCCAAAAACTGGTATTTTGCTCACAACATATCCTCATATAAATATAAACCTGTTGGGTCCTGATCAACCGCAGCTTCTAAATATATGTACTGATCTTTTAGCTGCTGGAGCAAATCAGGTTGGTTACTTCTTAACTTGTTCCATTTCTTTAGTTCATTTTTACACGCCATTAATTTGCATTGGAGTTGATAACTAGCAAAATCCCACGTAGATGCTTGCATTCCCCTTTCAATGCATTCTGAATACCCCACATATAGATGCCAGTCGTTACTATATTTGAATGGGTAACCTTTTAGTCGAGATGTAGGAATTAATTCAAGAATTAAAGGATTATGATCACTAGTCCTTTGAGATAGAGTCAATGCCTTCAAATTAATAAACTTCTAAATGAAAGAAACATTTGCAAGTATCTTATCAATATGGGTTGCAAGACCCTTCCTTCTCTATATAAATTCAAAACCAATGGGTTTAATTTCCTGTAATCCACACTGCATCAAGCGATTTTGAAACTCTCTGATATGTTGAAATGGTATAGGAAGACCACCACTCTTGTCTAACGGAGATAAAGCATTATTATAGTCGCCATCAACAACCATGCATCTGAAATATGAGTAGACTCTTCAATTAAATTTCTCCATAACTGTTGCCGATCTGAAAATGCATTGCTGGCATATATCACTGTAAAACATAAAGCAAGAGCTCCAGTGCTTAATATTGAGCTTGTAATATGTTGAGATGACGAAGAAATTAGTTGTAATGACTAAATCGATGCATCCCACATAAGTAGAATTCAACCACAGCATTCAATTGTGTCATTAGTAACAACATGACAATTTGATGGTAGACTTCGAGTAAAATGATGTAAGTTTGATTAACTAAGCTTATTTTCAACCAAGCCAACTAAATTTGGCCTGTGTTGTGTCAGAAGGCTGAATACATCATTCATTCCAGTGTATGTATTCATACCTCTTACATTCCAGGTAAGGATTGTCATTTAATTGAGGATGAACTCCTCAAAGTTCTTTTAGGAGGAGGTGACTTGATTGCGGATGGTTTGGATTGATTGAGGTATGAGGTATTGCGAGTAACATACGTTGATACATCTATTTCTACTTCATGTGCATTGTCTTCGGTTATCAAATCAGCCACATGTTGTATTTCATTTTGATTTATATCTGAAGGGAGTTCAATGTCCAAAAACGACAAGTCATCCTTAGAAAGCTCATGTTCCTTAGAGGAGGAAGGCTGATCATCGTTCTTTCGAACCTATTGTGGATTGGTCTTTACAGTATCGATAGAGCTCTTGTGTCCGAAGACATTACAACGATCACATCTGAAAGGTATGTATTCGTACTCCACCTCGATCTCATGTTTACTACCATTAGGCAGTAATATGGGGATATATTTCTTCAGTTATGTGTTAACACCAATTTCAATCTATATGTGTGCATATTTCGAATATTTTTTTGCTGCAATATTCTCATCTATGCGAAGTAGGATCCTAACAAAATTGGTGATCATCTGCAGCGCCTCTGTCGTCCATATTTCCAGTTTCAGATGATGTAATCGTATCCAAATCTGAACCTCAACAGCATTAAATTTGGAGTTGTCGTAGTCAGGAGCCCAGGCATCTATTAATAAAAGCTTTTCAAAAAATGAATAAGCGTTGCTCTCCAGTATTCGTTTAAAATCTTCCTGATTATCGAACTGAATAGCAACTTGGTAATTAGGCGCCATGTGTGTGTGAAACTTACCCTTGGGATTCCACACTTGACTCATGTAATCCTTCAATTTGACAAACGAAAGTTTGAATTCAATGGGACATAGTATTATCGTATTAACCCATACTTCCTCTGACTTCTGTATAACATTTGCAAGAAGAAAGACATATTCTTGTTGTGGTTGAACAAACTGCAATGTGCGTGAGGAAAGTTTTGCTAGAGGAAGTTGATTTAGCAACGTCAGCATAGGACTTAGGAAGCACCGATGAAGTGATGGTGGATGGTGCAGTTGAGAAAGCGGGAGGATCGGGCGGTTTCTGGTTTGAAGGAATTGGGAAGTTACGGTCCATGTTTTCCCCCATAATTTTCAAACTGTAAAGCCTAATCAAATACACACACACACACACACAGATATATGTATACACACACACACACACAAGTGTGTGTGTGTGTATTCATATCAAATATTGCTCTCTTGCTTCTTTGTTTTCCATCTTGAACTTGAACTCTGTTGCATCAGTACATACATGATGTTGTAGCACTTTGTTGACAGTCTGAACATAATTTTTTTTTGCATTCTCATGTTGACTTGGCTTGTGTTTGGCTTTGTATTATCCTAAGTTCTATGACCATCACACTTGCTTGAACTTGATTCCTTGAATCTTTTATTGTTGCATATATTTGTATCATGCACATGCATACTCTTGTGTCACTTGCCAATCTGGCTCGACTGTGTGTATGTGACCATGCAATATGTAAAATCAGTTCCCATATATGTGCCATTTCTGAACCCTGCATTGAGTTTGTCGAGCTAAACTATGTAGATGAGTATTCATGAAGAGATGCACTACTTTTGTTGCATATGCAACACTGTTTAGCTTGAGTTTGTCTTGCACTGTAACCTGCTTCTTTTTTGTCTGGGCCATCGCCATATTTGAACAGTGACTTGTTCATCCTCTTGTGAAACGACCCAAACTTCACTTGGGCCAAATCGATTGCTAAACCGACAGAGACCATATAAAGCCCGAATATCTATGAGAAAACGACGCATTAGAACACAAACACTAGAACATTTCATTGCTATTACAATAATTTACATCAGAGTACAAGAATATATCAGAGTTTAAATAATATACAACCGAAAAATATTAGAGATTTAAATTAAAAAACAACAATAAATATATACATAATTAAAACGTGCAGTGGAAATACATCAACTACCACAACTGAAAGAAATACACGGATACAAAGCTTTCCGAATATAGTTCCAGCTATAATCAAGGATCCTGGGAAAAGAAATATCTGCAGAAACTAGAACTACTAGTTGCCCGTGTGGAAAATATAGGCACCCAGAGTTTAGGTTAAAACAATAAACTCCGAGTCAGTCATGGGATTAGTGTGAGAACTAAAACAGTTATTAACTTTTATTTTATTGTTAGGTAAATCAAGGGACCACGTTGTATAACACGGAACGGGTTTATCCCCCATGAATACCAGTGCATAAAACAAATATCGCAATGCTAAACAGAAAATTGATACTATTATAAGACTCAGGTCCCATCACACAATGAACGCAGTCGAGGATAGAGTTTTACCTTATAATTGACAAATATGCTTGATACGCGAAATTTCATCTTTCATTATTACTATAAGTGAAGAAATCAACTTCAAATATAAATGTATCAATCATAGGCGGCATAGGTACCGTTATATTACGTCGCCATATAGGTTTACAACTAAATCGTAGAATCGTGTATTGGAAATTGGGTTTCCATCTATGAACCAAGGCAAGCGATCGTCCTTACGGATTCGAGACACACTAGCAATGTCTCAGGATCCCCCATAGTGAACCCTAGGTCAGCGACAGGGTCGGTCATCCGTCGATGATTGGCAATACCATAAACTATATGTTAGCCAATTTTATCGAACCTCCAAAACAGGTCAGTACGTCGACCCTGTGAACATATAGCCCTATAAAGAGCCATTAGGGACTCAAATCATATCCGAGATACCTCGCTTTCCATCAGTAAAATTTTCCAACATCCACATAAGTAAATAGTCTGGGCTCCATACCATGACATTACTCGTAGCTTGAAATTAACATATGTCCATTTCCCTAAAGTCCTCATCGCCTTTTTGGTTCATATCGGGGTGTGAAGCTCGCGAATTAACGCTACAAAAAGCTATGATATTTAAAGTCGTGCTTTAATAATCAACCACAAGGCTCTGCTTTTCAACAAAAGCCTTGATCCATGTATCTCAGCATATCACACGGTCAATCCATACCATACCATTGGTTTCCACCAATATATAACCTCTAAGCTCGTACATCTCAAAGAAGGGTGTTAAGCAATAGAATAAGTTCTCCGCCACCAAACAAATATATATTTAGTAGAGATCAACAAATACAGTATAAAAGAATACAATGTCAGACATACCATCCATTTGCAAGTCCGTTTTGGGTTTGAACGAAACTGGAGGCACCTTATTCCTCATCCCAGATATCCAATACAGGAGAGAGGCCCTCGCATGTCCGGTCGATCTCCAAGTATGTCTGAACGATCACCACTTATTACCTTGTCTTGGGTGTACGTCCAAATCAGGACATCAGTAATCATCCAAAAGATGTGAAGATCTCCGGTCTTCAACCACCGTCTTCAAATCTTCGACTTTTAGTCGCCGTATCAATTATTCAGAATGGGTTAAACCCAGTCTTTCCGAATAACTTGCGTATTTTTAATCAAGTGCTATAAAAACACATCATATGCCTCATTCTAATTTAGAATATTCTTTTATTCAAATATTCACATCCTTAGGGAAATATTCCCATTAATTTTATCAAAGATAAATTCTTTTAAATTTTCTCTTTAATCTTCCTTCTAATATCATTTTCAAAAAAAAAATTATTTTATCTTTCCACAATTCTAAACCAAATTAAGGTTTATAAAACTAGTCGGGATTATTGAGCCATACCGAAGTAATCATTTATTTTATTTATCCAATCCCAACCTATTCATCCTATGGAGTAAAACTGGTAGTACTCCATATATAACACCCACTATGTTATTGGTTAAATTAATTACCATTCCTCGTTTCAAATCTACTTAAAGATTTAACTATCGTCTGGAGTAAAACTGGTGGTACTCCATTCTCGATCATTTCATGAATTCGATAAATTTAATTATCCCATTCTCATTCCAATCTAAACTCTAACTTGGTTTTAATATCAAAAATCGTAACTTTATGATTATTCAACTTTTAGGAAAATTAATCATGTCATTAACTGGGTTAAATAACCAACGTCGTTTAAAACACATTTCATGATAAACCCAAATCAGCTTCCATTAACTATGGAATCTTCATGGAAAACAGATCAGTATATAATCGAAATAAATTTCCGTATCGGACTAATAATATAAATGGAATAATGACCATGCCTTTAAATTCCATATATAATAACGGTCTTCCTTTACAGAAGCTCATCTCGATTATTACCCAATCGAGCTCCATACCATTCCAATTTAATATACTAAATTGGAAACTTTACTTTGGAAAATTTCCATTAAATCTTAATAAAGAGATTTTTAAATTCCAAATCTTATCTTCACTGTTAATTGGGTTTTAAGAACAAATGTTATTTAAAACGAAATTCACAACGAACCCAAAATCAACTTCCATTTCAATCTAATTAAATTAATTAATTAGTAAACTTCATTAATCTTAATTAAAAGATTTATTCTTTTCTCAACCTAGTTTAAGAACAGTGTTATTGAAGACACCATTTACGATAAACCCAAATTCCAATTTGATATTAAATAGAAGGCTTTGAATAGAAATTATATCGGCTTATATTCAATATCAAATTCTGAAACCAACAGGTATCGTATTGGGAATAACGATATCTATATCTTCCAAATTCCTCAGCAATATCCATATAATCATGGAATCCAATATCGAAATATTACGAAGATTATTCCCATTCAAATCCATTCCAATTTATTCATTGGAAAATTTTGGTTATTTATAAAACCATTTCCAAGTCCAATTTATTTATTTAAAAGCATTGGATTATTATTCTAGTTAATAACTAGTTCATTTTGATAAAAATATATTATTATCTTTCCAAACTTGGAAATTTCATCCAAAATTTTTCTAAATCATTTATTCTGATTTTACACAAATTTTCCATTTTTTAATAATTTTATTTTGTCCATTACAGTCGATTTCCAATAACGGCCATCGAACTGCGTCCATAACGACCTTTTCTAAAATTGATTTGGACATATTTTGAAGTTAATGGTCGAAATTCGCGAACGGTTTAATCTACGAACTTCGAAAAATTCTGATTCGTCTGTTTCAGTGAATGGCGGCTTAGTAACGAGAAAGGGAATCAGGGTTCCCCCTTTTCTCATACATATGTAGTGTAATTTTAATATTATTTAATTCGTGAAATAACTTGTTTTAATCTACGAACTCCAATTCGAACCCAACGACTGCCGTTTCCAGCTAATTACACCTATTCCGGACACAATGGAATATGTTTTGTAAGCCAATTTGACTGTTTCAATCAGTTTTCATCAAAATTAAAATATAAATTAATATAACGATCAATATTGAATTTGAATGTACATTTTAATTTACTGGGGCCACATACCGACTCCAAAAATTATGAAAATTGAAATCTAGCTATGTTTTGATGATACAGTCCTAACAAAACTAATTTTTGTCGAATTTGGAGACCATTTGAAAAATGGCCTTTTCTGGTCGATTAAATTTAAACTAAATTGACAAAGCACGTTTAAATTTACCACGCTTGCATATTAATTCCAAAAATTATGAAATTTGAAACCTAACAATAATTTGACATTCGAGATCCAACAAAAGCGGTTTCATTAAAAATGGAGGTCGTTTGCGAAATGGCTATTTTTAAGGGTGTAACAACTCGGGATTTCAGAACCAATTTAAAATTTTTATTTTAGCAGTTTTATAGTATTTTGAATATTTAAAATGATTTATTTCAAATAATAACGACTAATTTTTTTTAAATCGAAGTTGGAATGTATAAATTTATTTAAATTATAAAACGAACTTGAAATGGCGTGGTAGTCTGAAAATTCGATTTTAAATTTCAAATTAATGTACAGAATTCAAAATAAATCGAATTTCAGTAAAACCAAAATTATTTGAATCTGTTTAATGATATCTTTCTAACGAATGTGAAAAATCCAGATTTCATAATATAAATTGTAAGTTATGTCCAATTTAAAATTTAGAAAAGTCGCTATGTAATTTATATATATTTTAATATAATATATAACCCTTAAAAATAACCATTTTACAAACGACCTCTGTTTTTTACGAAACCATTTTTGTTGGATCCGGAATGTCAAGTTATTATTATATTCCAATTTTCATAATTTTTGGAATTAATGTGTGAGCGTGGCAAAAGAAAACGTGTTTTGTCAATTTTAGTCAAATTGAATCGACCAGAAAACGATCGATGAAATTAGTTTTGTTAGGACCGTATCATCAAAACATAGCTAGATTTTTTGGTGTCTGTATGTGGCCCCGGTAAATTAAAATGTATGTTTAAATTCAATATATATTAATTTATATTTTAATTTTGATGAAAACTGATCGAAATATTAGAATTGGTTTACAAAACATATTCCATTATGTCCGGAATATGGGTATTTAGCTAGGGGCGACAGTCGTTGGGTTTGATTTGGAGTTTGGATTGATAAATAAATAATTTTGGAATTGAATATTATTAAAATAATTATATATATATATATATATATATTTCCTAAGCCCTATTCCCAATTGAGCAGCTGCTAGCTCGAAAATTTGATAGCCAATTTCATTTCGATTTAAACCCTAAAATCGCACAATCCAGGAACCGATTTCAATTCCTTTCAAAACAAAAAAGATGAAGAATCTTAAGCTCTTTCCATCCATGCTAGTAGCATGAGCTATCGTTGAGAGAGGAGGAAGAAATTCGAGCCCAAAGGGCATCCGCAAGCGCACGATTTCCTACGCTTGGGACCCACCGAGACTGGCGCACCTTCAGGCGATGTTAGAGGGCGCGTAGGCGCACCTCGGATTGGATTACAATCACGTTCAGGCGATTGGTAGGGGTTGAAATTTTAAACCCTAGGATTGGAGCACGGCGGAGTTACGGTTTGGTTGAGTGTATTGAACGGGGAAGAGAAGTTAAGTGTAATAATTAAATTAATTATTTAATTAGTTTATTATGTAATTAAAGTGTATAAACTCATAACTTTTCCATACGAGGTCCAAATCACGCGAAACTGGATCCATTGTGATCGTGGAGACGAAACAAGACTAACAGGGCTCAATTTGGAGCATGTTAGAATTTAGGGCAAATTCAAATCCAAACTGTTCAGAAATTCAGATATAAAACTGGCGGAGTGGAAACGGACGGTGAGAACTCTTTCTCATTCAATTTATATTGCAGCTAAATATATACTAGGATGCAGACGGGGCTTAGTAGCCCCCGACACCAATTTTTGTACAAACCATGATTGTTTGTTTAGATTGAATTGACTGTGTTGTTTTTATCTACACAAATAATATTTATTATTTGTTGGTTGAAACCCCACATGGGTATTGGGCTGACATTTGACGTACACTAATCTCAATTGTTTAGTTGTATGTCAATCGATGGGTTGACAGGCTGTGATGAGCGTTAATTATTTATTTTTAATGCTTATACAATTGTAAATTGCACTCTGGATTATGGTTGATTGTGTATAATTATTGTTGTGTACATGTGTGTATAAAATCCATATAAATAAAATTATATGGTAATTGATTGGGTCTGATTCCAATTCAGAAAGAATGAATATTTTAAAATAACGAATATTTTAAAATAATATTCAGTAAAGAATTAAAATGTGGATTTGATGTCCGATTTTGGATAGACATGAAAATATTGAAATATATGAAGCCGTGTTGATTAGATATGCGCCATTTTGACGTGGGCGATATTTATATCGATTTTATTCAATTTTTATAATGAATATCGTAAAGGAAATGATTTCAAAATTTGATATTTTGAAAATATTATCATTCTAATATTATAATGATAAGTAATATTCAATTTTGATTAAAATTAAAAATGAAGTTGTGAGACGACCCGAAATCCCGTTCAGACGGAGACAAGGGTTATCTTTGGAATATAACACAGAAACAGATAATAGCAGAACAAAATTAAATAAATACACCAGATAATGAACAATAGAATATACTGGATAAAGTAATCATCAGAGTTACACAGTATACAGGATCTTACTTAGTACAAATACAGTTCAGCTATACATAAATGTCTACAGCGGAAATAAACAAAATATGTACAATAGGAGCTGAACAGCATAAAAAGAGATAAATGATAGAATCCATCTTCAGCTCCAGCTATCCAGAAAGAACCCACTAAACCTGAATACAAGGCTGCCCGTGTAGAAAAAGGGGCACCCGAGTTTGAAAGTGAAACAAACTACGAGTCAGTCATGGGACTGGTATGAGAAATCTACTCAACACATATATAATATAGCAAATCACAGGACCACGCCACTTTCGTGGAACGGGTTTACTCCATTGGATTGCCAGTGCTTTAAAACAAATCTTTCTTTTAAACGTCGCTATGCTTTTTATAAAAATGAAACCGTTATAAGACTCAGTTCCCATCACACAATGCAACGCAAACCGGAGGATAGAGTTTTTACCTTATAACGGTCAAAATATGCTTGATACGAATAAAACAAAGGCATTTGATATTATTGCTAGTGTTTATATGTTTTGAAAGCAATTTCAAATCATAACTATCAATCATAGACGACATTAATGCCCCATACCACTATGTCGCCATATATAGGTATACAATCAAAACCGCACAGTCACGTATTTGGAAATTGGTTTTCCGTCATGAACCAAGGCAAAAGATAGTCCTTACCGAATTCGTGACTCTCTAGCCCGAGCCACAGGCAAGTACTCAGTCAAGCCTTCGGAGCGACAGGGCCGGTCCACCGATGTGGATTAAAATGCCTGAACACTACGTTTCCCTGCCCTTTGGGGCGTAAACGAGCCAACGAATGACTCCATCGGACCCGGATCGTCCGATCAAACCGAGGCGCCTCGCAACAGCAACAACCACATAGGTGAAAAGTATATAAATGTCAGGGCTGGTAGGTCACTGACACCACCCTAGCTAGAAAGAAACGCATGCCCTCCCTGAGGTCCTTCTCCCGTTTTAGGTTCATACCGGGATGTGAGGCTCACGAATTCACGTTATACCCAAAGCTACGCCACACAGGCGATGCTTTCATCATCACCACAAGACTTTGCTTTTCAACAGAAGTCCTGATCACTGCATCTTAGCATGTCACGCAGGCAATTCATGCCATGCGACTGATGTCCATCGATACACAACCTCTGAGCTCGTGCGTTTCAGAGAAGGGCGTTAAGCAAAAGAATAAATTCTCCGCCGCCAAACAGATGTATATTTAACAGGAATCAATCAACACAGAATAAACTCCAATGTCAGACACACAGTCCATTTACAAGTCCGTTCTGGGTCTGAACGAAACCGGAGGCACTAAATACCTCGCAAACCCTTCGATCACCACGTACGTCTGGACGATCACCACTCATTATCCATATTTCGGGATGCCTCCCAATCAGGACCTCGGTTACCATCCAAACGAGGTGAAGATCTCCGGTCTTCTACCACCGTCTTCATCTTCGACTTTTAATCGTTGGTCAATTATTTGAAATGAGAATTTACTCGGCCTTTTCAAATAATTCACATATATTTAGAATTTCAAATCAATTTATTTCAATGGTTAAATCATTCAACAACACCAATTTTGTTCTTTAATGTAATTTTCACACCAAACACATTCAACCATCAAAAGCCACATAAATCGAGCAAATTCAGTTTATTTCTATTCCATATCGCTTATGATATTTTATAACTATTTATCGCTATTTTTATTTATTTTAAAATAGCTGATTTATTCAAAAACGACGCTTCGGGCCATAAAGCGGCCGTGGCGCTGTTTTTCTTCAGATTTGATTTACACATATCTGAAAATCTAACCGTTGGATCTTCGCAAAATTTACCTCATTAGAAAGGTCTTTTCAAAACGAATCCAATGTTTCCAGTTTCGGGAAAATCCGACGGTCGGATCTCCCGGTACAATCGTTTGAAGTTTCGATTTCAAAATACGAACTGCAGCGTCGTTATTCGATTAAATATAATTATATTTATATATATAAATAAATATAATCGTTTCTGGCACTGTTTTTCTTCAGATTTGAATTAAACATTCCAGACAATCCAACCGTTGGATTTTTACAAGGTTGGTGCCGTTGGGAAGATATTTCCAAGGCGAACCCGACGGTTGAGGTTTCAGGAAAATCCAATGGTCGGATTCCCCGTACTAGTTGTTTGAAATCACGGTTTCAAAATACGAACTACACGGCCTCGTTTCATTTTAATTTTATTTATATTTATATAAATATAGTTCACTCAATGATTTCAATATCGTTTTCACTTCAAATATTTCACTAACGCCTTAAAATTTTGGAAAATTTCGCCATAACCACCCCTGCATCGGGAGCATCGGGAAATCGCAAATAGCTTTCCCGGTCCTTCTAATCTCAAAAAGAAAAAGAAAAAGCCAAGCGGCTAGTCAACAGGCTCATAAAATCATCACCCAAACAAAACAGTAAATGTGTACCTATTTGTCGGGCACAAAATTTTATTCCTCTTCTCTAGCCCCTTTGCTATAACCTGTTCAATGAATATGCATGTACATATATATACAGTTCTTACCATTTATCATTTTCTATTCGACTTCATATTTGATTTCTATTTGGTTTAAAAACACCATTCATTCTAATGTTACATACATAGGTGCAAATCATTTCATTAGCTAATTAATGAATATTTCAACTCATATATGTTTATTTTGAACAAGTGGCTATTTTTAACACTTCACATTTCAACGATTTATGCATACAATAAAAATGTGCTTTTTGTTGTAGAACAACTCATTTCAAAACACTATTATTTTGATATATTTCATATTGGTGATAAAAATAGGATTTTTATCATAAAACAATTTCTTTTAAAACGAGATTATTTTACACAGTTCATATAGTCGATAAAAGGTGATTTTTATTATCAAACAATTTATTTCAAAATATGAATACCATTCGACACATGAATTTCTAATCAACGAATGAATATCAATTCAACACATGAAGGTTTTCTATTCAATGAATAAATATAGTTTAAGCAAATAAAAATAATTCAAACACATGAATATTATTCAAAATTTCGGCAGCATAACGGCAGGGTAGTTAAAACCGGGATCGTCCCTAGTACGGCTCCTCGCTCTACCTTAAAACCTCGCGGTTTTTGACAATGGGGATCATGCATCTAGTTCGCACGCAGGCGGCATGTATATATTTATTTCATTTCCACAAACTAATCCTATGTGGTTTCAATCAAATATTTCTCAACCACAAAACGGTATTTTTCAACCACAATCAGCCAATATCAACCACAAACAATCCCAAACAACCATTCGCTATCAATCAATTTTCATAACAATTTCAACCAATAAATATCGTCCATGGTTTGTGGACGAGGGGCGTATATATATATATATATATATTTTATATATAGAAATTCACTTTTATTTCCACACACATATATATATGGCTAGAAAAAGAAATTGAAGAGTGAGAAATTCTCACCAATAGCTATCCAACTTCACTTAGAGAAATCTTCGCCTTTCTCGCCTTTTGTCGCTTTCGTTGTCCGTATTCTCTACATATGTAAAAATCAAATTTTTACTATGCTATTCATTATATAAAAATCGAATTTTTACTTCGTTATCCCATATATAAAAAAAATCATATTTTTATTATGCTTCGATGTTCAATATATAAAAATCATATCTTACATCTTCTACTTAATAAAAATTCCGTCTTTTCTATTTTAAAGATCTGATCTATTCTATTCTAAAAATCTGATCTTTTCTATTTTAAAGATTTTATCTTCTACTTACTTTATTCTGCGAAGAAGGGGGGTGATGGCCAGGCTCGGCGGCAGGAGGAAGAGCTGGCGAAGCGGAGGGGGGCACGGCGGTCGTGGGTGGTCTGGATTCGGAGGAAGGCGGCGCTAGGGTTTCGGGAACGAGGCGTCGCGTGGAGGGATAGGCCAGAAGGGAGAGTTCGTCGGCGATGGAGGGAGGATTGGCGAAGCGGAGGGGGGGCACGGCGGTCGTGGGTGGTCTGGATTCGGGGGAAGGCGTCGCGATTTTGGGGAGCAGCGTGTTTTTTTTCTTTCTGAATGAAGTAAGAGAGGGAGAGGGAGAGTGAATATATATATATATATATATATATATTATTTCTTTTTTATTCAAAAAGTTGACTTTTCTATCGAACCCCAAACGAGACCCAACGACTGTCGTCCTTAGCTAATTACCCCCATTCTGAACACAATGGGATATGTGTCGTAAGCTGATTCGATCATTTCGATTAGTTTCTGTCAAATTTTAAAGTGCAATTCTTTATATATTCAATTTAAACGCACATTTCAATTTAGTGGGGCCACATACGAACTCGAAAAATTCCAGAAAAATATTTTCTAGCTTCGTATTGATGATACGGTCCTAACAAAACTAGTTTCGTCGAATTCTGAGACCGTTTGAAAAATGGCCAATTTCCAGTTGATTAAAATCAACTGAAACTGGTCAAACGCGTTTTCCTTTACCACGCTCACATATTGATTCGAAAAATTATGAAATTTGAAACCTAGCAACAATTTGACATCATGGATCCAACAAAAGTGGTTTCGTCGAAATCCGAGGTCGTTTGCAAAATGTCCATTTTTAAGGGCCTGAATTCCATAGCGACTATTCAGAATTTTCAACTGGACATAACTTTTGATTCCCGCTATCAAATTTCGATTTTTCAGATTCGTTAGAAAGGTATTCACTAACAGATTTAAATATTTTTGGTTTCACTAAAATCCGGATTGTTCTGCACCCGGTACAGTCCGACAAAGTTTGAATTCCCTTTTTGAAACTGCAGCGCCTTTTCAAGCCCTGTTTATAATTATAATTAATTATATTCGTTTTCAATTGTCAATTCAAACTCAGTTTTCATCGCCATTATTTTAAAATATTTATTTTAAATATTTAAAATCCATTATTTTAGCCAATTTAAAATTTTTAAATTGGTTCAGATTTTCTGGGTCGTTACAAGTTGGAATCGTTTTAAAATGAATTTATAAACGATTTATATGATACATTTTAAATGGAAATCGATGAAATATATATAATATTATATATATATATTTATTTATTTAATGGCCTGAATAGAACGCGTTGCGCCGCGATCTTTCGCGAATTTCGATCATTGACTTTGAATTAACATTACGGGAGATCCGATCGTCGGATTCTTCTAAAACGGAACCGTTGGGTTCATATCAGAAAGAGTTTTCAAACGAATATAAGAGATTTGAAATTTAACAGTTGGATTTGGAATTATGTCCAAATCAGATTTGGAAAAGGTCGCCGTAAGTGCAGTTTGATGACCATTTATGGAAATTGACTGAAATGGCCTTAATAAAATTATTAAAAATATTAATAATTTGTGTAAAATCATAATAAATAATTTGAAAAGAATTGGGATGAAAATTTCCACATTCGTTAAGATAAAAATATATTTTTATCAAAATGAACTAGTTATTAATTAGAGTAATAATCCAATATTTTTTTTAAAAAAAAATTGGATTTGAAATGGTTTTAAAAATAACTAGAATTTTCCAATAAATAAATTGGAATGGATTGGAATGGAAATAATCTTCGGAATATTTCGATATTGGATTACGTAGTTATACGGATATTGTTATGGGAATTTGGAAGATACAGATATCGTTATTCCCAATACGATATCCGTTAGTTTCAGAATTTGATATTGAATATAAGCCGATATAATTTCTATTCAGAGCTTTGTATTTAATATCAAATAAGATTTTGGGTTTGTCTTGAATGGTGTCTTTACTAACACTGTTCTTAAACCCAGTTGAGAAAAAAATAAATCTTTTAATTAAGATTTAGAGAAGTTTTCCAATTAATTAATATTTAATTGGAATTGAATAAAAGAATTGAATTTTGGGTTTGTCGTGAATGGTGTATTCAATAACACTGTTCTTAAACCCCGTGTGAATAGAATAAATCTTTTAATTAAGATTATTGGAGTTTCCAGTTGTATTTAGTAATTGGAATAAAAATGGAATGTGAATTGGGTTTATTTTGAACTGTTTTTTTAACGACATTCATTCTTTAACCCGATTAATAGTGAAATGTGATTTGGAATTTATAAATCTTCTTATTAAGATTTATTGGAAAATTTCCAAAGTAAAGCATTCCAATTGGAATAGAATGGAATTCGATTTGGTAATAATCAAAGTGAGCTTCTATGGAGGAAGATCGTTACTATAAATGGAATTTAAAAGGCTTTGCCGTTATTCCATTTATATTATTGGTTGGATACGGAAGTTTATATCGATTACATATACTGATCAGTTTTCTGTGAAGATTCCATAATTAATGGAATGGGATTTTGGGTTTATCGTGAACTGTGTTTTAATTGACATTAGTTCTTTAACCCAGTTAAAGATAAGATTAATTTCTTAACTTTAAATAATCATTAAGTAATGATTTTTGAGATTAAACTGAATTAGAGTTTTAATGAATCTTTAATTAGATTGGAATGTGAATGGGATAATTAAATTTTTCGAATTCATGAAATGATCGAGAATGGAGTATCACCAGTTTTGCTCCAAGCGATAGTTAAATCTTTAACTAGATTTGAACGTGAAATGGTAATTGATTTAACCGATAACACCATGGGTGTTAGATATGGAGTACTACCAGTTTTGCTCCATGGGATGAATAGGTGGGATTGGGAAACATAATAAATGATTACTTCGGTAAGGTTTGCTTATCCCGACTAGTTTGGAAAACCTTAATTTGGTTTAAATTGTGAAAAGAATATTTGAATAAAAGAATACTCTGGATTAGAATGAGGCGTATGTTGTGTTTTTATAGCACTTGATTATAAAATACACGAATTATTTAGAAAGACCGCGTTTATGCCCATTCTGAATAACTGATTCGATGATATGTCCGCGATGAAGATGGTGGTTGAAGACCGGAGGTCTTCAGATCGTTTGGATGATTACTGATGTCTTGATTAGGCTGTACACCCAAGACAGGGTAATAAGTGGTGATCGTCCAGACGTACTTGGAGATCGACGGGATATGCGAGGACCTCTCTCCTGTATTTTACATATGGGACGAGGAATAAGATCCCTCCGGTTTCATTCAGACCCAGAACGAACTAGCAAATGGATGTGTGTCTGACATTGGATTTTATTCTGTGTTGATTGATCTCTATTAAATATATATATGTTTGGTGGCGGAGAATTTATTCTCTTGCTTAACACCCTTCTCTGAGACGTACGAGCTCAGAGGTTATATATCGATAGACATCAGTCGCTCGGCGTGAATTGCCTATGTGGCATGCTGAGATGCAAATGATCAAGGCTTCTAATGAAAAGCAGAGTCTTATGGTTGATGATCAAAGCACGACTTTAAAATAGCATAGCTTTGTGTATAGTGTTAATTCGCGAGCTTCACACCTCGGTATGAACCAAAAAGGGGGATTAAGGACGGCAGGGAGGACAGTGCATTTCTTTCTAGCTAGGAGTGGTGTCATGGTATGAAGCCCAGACATTTTACTCATGTGGATATTGCATATTATTTGATGGATAGCGAGGCGCCTTGGTTATGTTGGTCAATACGGGGCTGATGGATGTTCTGGTCAATATGCTGACCAGATCTATGCCCCATAGGGTGGGGAAACACATGTTCAGGAATTATTAATCCACCTTGCACTTAGTGTGGACCAGCCCTGCATTTTCCTTCGGGCCTACCTGAGTCTAGGTCCTGAAGCACGGGCTAGAGTGTCTCGAAGTCGGTAAGGACGATCCCTTGCCTTGGTTCATAGATGGAATCCAATTTCCAATATGTGACATTTCAGTTTTAATTGTCGAACCAGTATGGCAACATGATATATGGTACGCATGCCGTTTATGATTGATACATTATGATTGAAATTGTTTTTGAAACACTATGCACTTATAATAGTATCAAAATGATTTGCTTTAAATGTACCAAACATGTTTGGCTATTATAAGGGAAAACTCTATCCTTCGACTTGCGTTGCATTGTGTGATGGGACCTGAGTCTTATAATAGCTTCATTTTTCGAAAAGCATTGCGCTGTTTATAAACTGTTTTATGCACTAGTATTCTTGGGAGGAAATCCATTCCGTGTTATATGGTATGGTCCCTTGATTTACTTTATTTCTAAAGTAAAGTTTCAAATAACTGTTTTAGTTCTCACATCAGTCCCATGACTGACCTGGAGTTTATTGTTTTAACCTAAACTCTGGGTGCCCCTATTTTCCATACGGGCGGCTAGTAGTTTTGGTTTTGCAGATATCTATTTCACGGGATCCTGGTTTTACAACTGGAGCTATATTCGGAAAGCTCTGTATCCGTGTATTTCATTCAGTTGTGTTATGTATTATTTTCCGCTGCTATGTAACTTATTTGATCTCTGATATTTTCCTGATGTATATTATTTATTCATACTCTGTTATATTCTTGTACTCTGATGTGAATTGTTGTAATAAGCAATGAAATGTTCTTCTGTTCGTGTTCTGATTTGTTGTGTTCTCAACTCAATCTGGGCTTTCCTGTAAGGGGAAGTTTGGGTCATTTCAAAGGGCTATATATAATTTAAAATATATATAAATTCTATAGCGACCATTTTGAATTTTAAACTAGACATAACTTTCAATTTATATAATGAAATCTGAATTTTTCACATTCATTAGAAAGATATAATTAAACAGACTCTAATGTTTCTGGTTTTACTAAAATCCAATTTATTTTGAATTCTGTATATTGCGAAATTCAAAATCGAATTTTCAAACTACTGCGCCATTTCACGCTCATTTTAATTAAATATTAAATTTACACGTTCTAACTTCGATTTACATAAATTTTTAATCGTTTTTATTTAAAATAAATCATTTTAAACATTCAAAACCCATTAAAATAGCTAAAATAAAATTTTTAAATTGGTTCGGAAATTTCGGGTTGGTACAATCTCCCCCACTTAAAATCTTTTCATCCTCGAAAAAGGACGGAGCTGAAAGTTGTTTAACTAACCAACTCAACTTTCATTCTGGCTTCGGTTCTTCAACTTTTTAGTTTTTAAGAACTTCCTAATTTCTCAAAAATTTGGCTAACACCCTAAATTTTAGAATTTTTTTTCCATAACCTCTTATGTACGGGTTGATCGGTAAAACCGCAACTTGCTTCACAGGGACCTCATCAACCAAAAAGAAAAAGCCAAGCGGCTTGCTAATCGGCTCATAAATCATCAAACCCAATGAATATAGTAAACATATACCTATTTGTTGGGCATACAATTTTATTCCTCTTCTTAGCTTGCATGTTATGACCTGTACAACATATATACATATATCCAATTGCAATCAATTTTGAATTTATTTCAATATTAATTCAATTTGGCTAAATTTTACCTTTCATTCTCTTATTGATTTCATCATTGCAATATTTTAAATTAGTTAAACTAATAATCAAACATCATAACCAGCAATCAATTAGTTGATTAACCTTTATAAATATATAACTTTTATATACTCAAAAATCATATTTTTAGTGCCAAATCACAAACAGTAAACTCTAACTAAGTTTTGGTTCTCACAGCAGTCAACTGGAAATATATAGATATCCCACTTTCGAAACTCGAACATAAACACTGATGATGTCATGATCATCAACAGAATCATTCCCGGGCGACTAGAGTGTAATTCTATATCCATCAGTATATTTGAGAAATCGAACCCAACGGCAGTCGTTCCTAGCTAACTACCCCTATTCCGGACTTAATGGAATATGTTTCGTAAGCCAATTCGACTGTTTCGGTCAGTTTTCCTCAAAATTAAAATATAAATTAATATAACGGTCAATATTGAATTTGAACGTACATTTTAATTTACCGGGGGCACAAACCGACTCCAAAAATTGTGAAAATTGAAATATAGTTATGTTTTGACGATACGGTCCTAACAAAACTAATTTCGTAGAATTTGGAGAACATTTGAAAAATGGGCTTTTTCTGGTCGATTTAATTTAAGGGTGCGTTTTTTACAGGTCCCTAATAACTTTTTAAATTAGGCCAACATCCGGTCATAAACTTATTGTAAATTTAGTCCCTATTTTTCAAAAATTTAATAAAAAAATAAAAAAGTCACGTAAATTTGTAATTAATTAAAACAATTAATCATGAAAAAATTCAAGTGAAAAATATATCAAAAACCACATCAAAATCAAGAATTACATAAAAAACAATGAACTGCAGTAAAATGCATCGATAGATGCATATAATTTAATTAGTTGCATACATGTATGCATTTATTTCAATTTTGCTTCAATACTGCAGTACAATGCATACATGTATGCACATACTTTGAAAAAAAGCATACATACGTGCAATTTGTTCACTTTTGCATATATATATATATATATATATATATATATATATATATATGCACACATATATGCAGTTATACATAAAAACTGCATATATGTATGCAGTTATTCAAGGGGCGTGCATAAATATGTGCATGTGTATTCATATAGTTGCATATATGTATGCAACTACTTGCAATAGTTGCATACATATATGCAACTTTTTTTTTCGTGGACTTCTGGGGTTATTTCCAGATTTTAGATAATTTTTTTTAATCAGTGCTGCATTTTTTTTGGGAAGAAAATGAAGAAGGCGGAATGTTTAAAAGAGGAGGCGGAATGTTTGAAAAGTTCCAGGCGGCACATAAAAATAGGGGGCGGGTTTACAATTAAAACATGGGAGGGATGTGAGGTGTATTACGTTTGAAAATAGGGATGTGTGCCTAATTTTCACTAAATTTAAACTGAATTGACAAAACACATTTAATTTTACCACGCTTACATATTAATTCCAAAAATTATGAAATTCGAAACCTAGCAATAATTTGACATTCCGGATCAACCAAAAAGAAAAAGCCAAGCGGCTTGCCAATCGGCTCATAAAATCATCAAACCCAATGAATATAGTAAACTTGTACCTATTTGTCGAGCATACAGTTTTATTCCTCTTCTTAGTTTCCATGTTATGACTTGTACAACATATATACATATACATATATCCAATTGCAATCAATTTTGAATTTGGTTCAATATTAATTCAGTTTGGCTAAATTTTACCTTTTATTCTCTTATTGGTTTCATCATTCCAATATTTTTAATTAGTTGAACTAATAATCAAACATCACAACCAGCAATCAATTAGTTGATAAACCTTTATAAATATATAACTTTTATACACTCAAAAAACATATTTTTAGTGCCAAATCATAAACAGTAAACTCTAACTAAGTTTAGGTTCTCGTACCAGTCAATTGGAAATATATAGATATCCAACTTTCGAAACTCGAACATAAACACTGATGATGTCATGATCATCATCAGAATCATCCCCGGGCGACTAGAGTGTAATTCTATATCCATCCAGTATATTTGAGACTTGAATATACGTTCATGATGCATATATGCAAAATCTTCATAAACTCGATGGTCTAAATTCAATATAAAATAAAATACTCAAATACAAATTGTTTTTTATAAACAATAATCTTTAAACTCATGCTAGGATGTTATTGATCATATCTCTAAAGAGTTACTCTTATAGGATGTTACTAATCATATCTCTGACGAATTCTCTTGTTCAGTTATAATGTATCTTGTTCTCGAGCTTTGTAAACCAAAGCTCTGATACCAAAATGAAACGACTAAAACTTCACTCGAACCAAATCGATTGCTAAACCTATAGATAATGTTCAAAGCCCAGATTGCTTTGAGAACACGATGCATCAGAACACAAACACTAGAACATTTCATTGCTATTACAATAATTTACATCAGAGTACAAGAATATATCAGAGTTTAAATAATATACAACAGAAAAATATCATAGATTTAAATTACAAAACAGCAGAAAATATATACATAATTATAATGTGCAGCGAAAATACATCAACTACCAAAGCTGAAAGAAATACATGGATATAAAGCTTTCCGAATATAGTTCCAGCAGTAATCCAGGATCCTAGGAAAAGAAATATCTGCAGAAACCAAAACTACTAGTTGTCCGTGTGGAAAATATGGGTACCCAGAGTTTAGGTTAAAATAATAAACTCTGAGTTAGTCATGGGACTGGTGTGAGAACTAAAACAGTTATTAACTTTTATTTTAAAGTTAGATAAATCATAGGACCACACTGTATAACACGGAACGGGTTTACCCTCCATGAATACCAGTGCATAAAACAAACACCGCAATGCTAAACAGAAAAATGAAGCTATTATAAGACTCAGGTCCCATCACACAATGAACGCAGTCGAGGATAGAGTTTTACCTTATAATAGACAAATATGCTTCATACATGAAATTTCATCTTTTATTATTACTATAAGTGAAGAAATTAACTTCAAATATAAATGGATCAATCGTAGGCGGCGTAGGTACCATTATATTACGTCGCAATATAGGTTTACAACTAAATCGTAAAATCGCGTATTGGAAATTGGGTTTCCATCTATGAACCAAGGCCAGCGATCGTCCTTACTGATTCGACACTAGCAATGTCTCAGGATTCCTCGCAATGAACCCTAGGTTAGCGACAGGGAGGGTCATCAATCGATGATTGGAAATACCATAAACTAGTGACTCAAATCATATTCGATGTACCTCGCTTTCCATCAGTAAAATTACATCCACATAATAAATAGTCTGGGCTCAATACCATAACGTTACTCGTAGCTAGAAACAAACATATGTCCATTTCCTTGAAGTCCTTATCCCGTTTTTGGTTCATAACGAGGTGCAAAGCTCGTGAATTAACGCTACACAAAGCTGTTCTATTTAATGTCGTGCTTTGATCATCAACCACAAGGCTCTGCTTTTCAACAAAAGCCTTGATCCATGCATCTCAGCGTGCCACACCGTCAATCCATATCGTACCACTGGTTTCCACCAATATATAACCTCTAAGCTCGTATGTCTCAAAGAAGGGTGTTAAGCAAGAGAATAAATTCTTCGCCACCAAATAGATATATATTTAGCAGAAATCAACGAATACATTATAAAGGAATACAATGCCAGACATATCATCCATTTGCAAGTTTGTTCTGGGTTTGAACGGAACCGAAGGCACCTTATTCCTTGTCCCATATGTCCAATACAGGAGAGCGGCCCTCGCATATCCGGTCGATCTCCAAGTACGTCTGGACGATCACCACTTATTACCTTGTCTTGGGTGTACATCCCAATGAAGACATCAGTAATCATCCAAACGATGTGAAGATCTCTGGTCTTCAACCACCGTCTTCAAATCATTGAATTTTAGTCGGCGTATCAATTATTCAGAATGGGTTAAACCCAGTCTTTCCGAATAACTCGCGTATTTTATAATCAAGGGCTATAAAAACACATCATATGCCTCATTCCAATTCAGAATATTCTTTTATTCTAATATTCACATCCTTAGGGAAATGTTCCCATTAATTTTATCAAAGATAAATTCTTTTAAATTTTCTCTTTAATCTTCCTTTTAATATCGTTTTCAAAAAGATTTTAATTTTTCTTTCCACAATTCTAAACCAAATTAAGGTTTATAAAACTAGTCGGGATTGTCGAGTCATGCCGAAGTAATCATTTATTTTATTTATCCAATCCCAACCTATTCATCCCATGAAGAAAATCTGGTAATACTCCATATCTAACACCCACTGTGCTATTGGTAAAATTAATTACCATTTCTCGTTTCGAATCTAATTAAAGATTTAACTATCGCCTAGAGTAAAAGTGGTGGTACTCCATTCTCGATCATTTCATGAATTCGCTAAATTTAATTATCTGATTCTCATTTCAATCTAATTAAAGATTCATTAAAACTCTAATTTGGTTTTAATATCAAAAATCATTACTTTATGGTTATTCAACTTTTAGGAAAATCAATCTTGTCATTAACTGGGTTAAAGAACCAGTGTCATTTAAAACACATTTCACGATAAACTCAAATCAGCTTCCATTAACTATGGAATCTTCACCGAAAACAGATCAATATATAGTCGATATAAATTTCTATATCAGACTAATAATATGAATAGAATAACGGCAATGTCTTTTAAATTCCATACAAAGTAACGGTCTTCTTTTATAGAAGCTCATCTCGATTATTACCCAATCAGTTCCATTCAATTCCAATTTAATATATTAAATTGGAAAACTTTATTTTGGAAAATTTCCATTAAATCTTAATAAAAAGATTTATAAATTCCAAACCTTATCTTAGTTGTTAATTGGGTTTTAAGAATAAATGTTATTTAAAGCACGGTTCATGACGAACCCAAAATCAACTTCCATTTCTATTCCAATTAAATTAATTAACTGGTAAACTTCATTAATCTTAATTAAAAGATTTTTTCTTTTTTCAAATTGGTTTAAGAACAGTGTTATTAAAGACACCATTCATGACAAACCCAAAATCCAATTTGATATTAAATACAAGGCTCTAAATAGAAATTATATCGGCTTATATTCATTATCAAATTCTCCCGCCAAATCTGATAAAAGTATAAAACTTAGAATCCTCAAAAATGGCGGACTCAAAGGGGGGTTCCTCTTCGAATCTCCTGCCAAATCTGCCTCCAAAATCATCAATTGCTTCTCCTAAATCGAATACATTAGATCCAAATACTAATATTGAAGATAATCAAGGATTGGATGATTCCAGCGATGTAGACGCATCTTCTCTTGAATAAATAAAACCAGCTGAGAACTATGGTTTTCTTCCTGAAGAAACTTATAGATCCTTTGCAGATTCATGGACGAATACCAATGCTCTGCATACGGTTGATTTTAAGGTACCTGTGGTCAAACTTAAAGATTATATAATGAAAGTTTAGCATCTAAAAGGTAATTTTCGGATTCATATTACTCCAGATTTTCATTACACAGTTCAATTTGATTTAGTAGAAGATTGTTCATCAGTTTTAAAAACTTCGACCTATTCTTACTTTATAAGACTTATGATGGTTTTTAAGTGGTATCCTAGCTATAATTTTGAAAATTGTTGAGCTAACAAAGTGCACATCTTGATTAAGCTTTTTAATCTTGATATGGAAATGTGGACTAATAAGGCTTTTTCAATGATTTCAAGTTTCATAGGTGAACCGATTCGAGTAAATGATATAACAGTTAAGAAGAAGGTCAGTAAGTTTGCTAGAATATTGGTTAGAGTTGATTTAGAAGATAAGTTGCTTGATAAAATACCAATATTGCTGCATAATGGAATTAAAAAGGATATCATAGTGGAATATGAGTATGTTCCTTTTAAATGCGAGAAAAGCAAACTGTTTAGATATAAATTAGAAATTCATGAGCACACTCAGGATCCTAATTGGACTAACGATGATAATGTTCTAGGATCTAGTAATTCTGATAAGCAATCAGATCATTGTGATTTTTTAAACTCTGAATTTCCTAATGACATTACGCCTGATGTAATCAATAATATTGCTGAGAGTTTCACAGAAAAACAGCCAGTTGAAGAACATAATGATGTTTCAGATGGAATAACAAAAAATCCAGAGTACCTAGCACATTTGAAAGGCAAATCCAAGGTTATTTTATTGCTCCTTTTGAAAGAGATTTAAGGAGCAACTCTTCGATAAAATGACGATCATAACTTGGAATGTCAGAGGGATGAATTCACCGTTGTGTATGCGAGATGTTTCATCTTTGCTAACAAAATTTAAACCAACAATTGTTGGTTTATTAGAAAATAAGTTGAATAATGACAATTTACAATTTTTTAGTAGAATGTTGCCTAGAAATTGGGTTTTTCTTCCTTGTGTTGGTACCCCCTTTTCTGGTAGAACATTACTTCTATGGAATTCTGATATCTGGTTGATGAATGTTCTCTCTTCTTCATCTCAACTTGTTTCTGTTAATGCTATTAATTCTGGTGGATTATCAATATATTTGTCTGTAGTCTATGCTAGTAATAGTTATGTGGAGAGGCAAGATTTATGGCAACATATTATTAGAGATTCGACCGTTATTATTGATGAATGGGTTCTTATGGGTGATTTTAACAATTCAACTTCACATTTAGATAAAAAGGGTGGGCTGCCTGTACCATTCAGCATATTAGAGCTCTAAATAATTGTCGCTCTCAATCTGGTTTAATTGAGATTAAAGCATCGGGTTTAATTACACTTGGAGAAAGAGAGGAATGGCTAATAATCTTGATAAAATTTTTGTTAATCATTCTAGTCTACAAAAATTTACTGACATGAATGCCTTATCTTTATCTCAGTATTCTAGTGATCATAATCCTTTACTCTTGGATCTAATTGTTTCTATTTCAGTAAAAGGAACACCATTCCGGTATTCAGATGAATGGCATACTAAAGATGGATATGCAGAAAGCATTTAAAGAGGTTTGCAGTGTAGAAGCTGGGGTTTTGCAAGTTTTATTTTCCTTGATAAATTGAAAGCTTACAAACAGGAGCTAAAGAAATGGAACAAAAACAGGCCCAAAGATAATTCCTCTTTATTAGAAGCTGAAGCTTTGTTCAAAGAAAGAGAGAGTTTTTGTGACTTAGATCCTAAAAATTCAGAGCTATATGAGTGCATGCTAGAAGCCAAACAAGCTCTTGAAGTGCAGAAAAGAATTAAGCATTGGAGCTACAAACAGAAATCCAAAGTTTCATAGCTTCAAGATGGCGACACTAATTCAAAGTTTTTTCATTCTAAAATGTCATCAAGGAGGCACACATTAACTTAAAAGCTTTGATCAAAAGTGATGGTGAATTTTTGTTCAAGCCTGAAGAAGTCATAAGATATTATTTAGATTTATTTAATGGTCCTACAGAAGTTGAGCTCCTTTGTTTCCAATCTATTGCAGTGATTAATAGTCGTGGACAACAGACATTAATGCAACCAATTTATTTAGAAGAAGTTCATAAGGCTGTTCATTTAATTCATAAAGATTCAAGTCCAGGCTTAGATGGTATGAGTTCAAATTTTTTTAAATCGCATTGGGATTTAATTAAATTTGAACTATTGGCTGTCAAGCAAGACATGTTTATTTTTTCAAAACTACCAAATGGAATTAATCATACCTTTGTTTCATTAATCCCTAAGGTTGATAGGCCTAATAAAATTGCATATCATCGCCCAATATCTTGCTGCAATGTTTACTATAAGATTTTTAGCAAAATCTTATGTAATAGAATTAAGTGGTACCTTCCTCATTTAATTTCTCATAACCAATGTGCATACATTCCCTCTCGACACATAGGAGATAATATTTTGCTTGTTCATGAGCTATTAAGAGACTTTAAGAAAGTTAGTGTGAATAAATTTTGTGTGAAGGTAGATTTACACAAAGCATATGACATGGTGAATAAAAAGTTTATATGCCATATAATGTTGAAAATGGGATTTCCTATTCATTTTATCAATGTTTTTATGAATGTATTTCAACACCAACATTTTTTATTCTAATCCAAGGTGTTCCAAAGGTTTATATAACTTCAAATAGGGGATTAAGACAAGGGGACCCCTTGTCCCCTTATTTTTTTCAATAGCAATGGAAATTTTCTCATACTGTATGAATGAACCAACTCTGCAGCAAAAGTTTTTTCCAGTCCACAAGTTTGAGCTAGTAGTTTCTCATCTGCTATATGCGGATGATATCATGATATTTGGAAAATGTTTACCCATATGTGCCAGATCTTTGAAGGATATTTTCAATAGGTTGAAGCATTTTAGTGGCCTAACAGTCAGTCTCCTCAAATCTAAGGTATATTTCAGTTCACATGCAAGAAATACTTCTGAGTTTTCTTCCATTTTAGGTTCCCAATCTGATAGTATACCTGTTAGATATGTGGGGGTACCTTTGTCTTCAAATTATATCCATTATAATGGTTATCAGACTTTACTTCATAAAGTTCAGTAGAAAATTCAATCATGGGATACTAACTTTCTAAGTTTTACTGGAAGGGCGGAATTAATTCACTCTTTTTTAACTCCAACAGTCTTGTATTGGTTATTTGTTTATCAATTACCAGAGCATGTGATTGATAAACTACATACTATGTGTTCAGATTTTTTTTTGGGGTAATTCCTTTCATAAAATCAAATGGGACGGATTATGTTTGCCTAAAACAGAAGGGGGTATCGGTTTGAAATCATTTTCAGATTTGAAAAAAGCTTCTGGCATTAAGCTAATGTGGAGAGTTCTATCAGGTGCATCTATATGGAGTGATTGGATTAAAGTTAGATATTGTAATAATAAACAATTTTGAAGTATGCAGGTTGACAACAATGCTTCATGTACTTGGAAGACAATTCTTCGATTGAGAACTTCAGGTACACAATTATTTAATAAGGTTAAAACTTCTGGTAGCTCTACAAGTTAATGGTTCGAACCTTGGTTGAATAGTAAATGCCTTGTGGATTTACTTGGATGGTCTAGATTTTCTCAAATTGGCAGTAATGAGGAAAGAGTTTCTTTGATTATAGTGGATAGCAAGTTAGATGGAAGTATGCATGCAACCACTAGAGAAATATTGCAAGAGGTTATGTAACAACCCGAATTTTTAGCAACGTGTTAAGACAAGAATCAAGGCAGAATTAAATTATAAAATCTGAACCAGGATAAATGGGTTGCGCCATTGCGTTCGTCTCGGAAAAATACGCGAAATAGAGTCCGAAATTTCGTAAATCGGAGTCCGTATGAAGAAGATATGGACGAACGAAGTTAGGCAGAAAAACCGAAAACAAGCCAGAATGCACTGGCGCACTTGTGAAGTGCGCCAGCACAAAAATACACTGGCGCACTAGGGAAGTGCGCCCGTGTCGAGCCAGAAACCTGCACAGCCTTCTGGCTTGACCCTGGCTGGCCTGGTGCACCTGTTTTGGCCCTTGGTCTTGTTTTGGAGGCTTGTGACGATTTTTGAGGGCTGGGATCTATCCTAGGGTTAATCTAACGGCCTAAACTACCCCTAATCTCTATTAAAAGACCCCTAACCTAGCCTAAACCCTCATTAATTGATCCTACAACTAAACTATGCCAAAATTTCTAGTGATCATGGCCTCCACTCAAAATCCTAGCCTCCACTTCATTTCTATGAGAGGTTTCATGATCATGTGAGTATTAGAGAGTCCCTATGTTAGTATGAGAGCTTCTCAAGTTGATTTCAAGGCTAAAGCTCTGACCTTTGTTCATCAAGATGGGGTTTTAATTAATTTGGAGCTTTCACCTTTGGGTTTTTGAATGATGGCATGCATAGGCTTTGTCTCAATCTTTAGTTTAATCGATTTGTGCCTTCATAGCAATGTAAGCCCTTTCCCTACTCTTAGATATTAACTATGAAGTTAAATGTTCATGTTGCAAGTTTGGGTTTGATCATTGAGTATGATACATGCTATTATGTCATGCAAGTTTATGAAGTCATTATCTTGATCTTGTGGGCTAAAAGCTACAACCTTTATGTTGAAATGTTGCATTATGCAACATGAGAACCCTCATAACCTTTATGTCAACTTGCATATGAAGTCATAACCCTTATATGATGATATTTGCGAGTTACTAGTCATCATTCCATGTCTTTTGTCACCATGATTCGCTTATGTGCCAAGTTTGGGTTTATGCATGTTTTTGAGGCTTAAGAATGTAACATGCAAGTTAATGAACACATTTGTGCCTCATTTTCCACCATGATTAACTTGTGGCTTAATATCCATTTTTGTCATGCCTTTGCCAAGTCTCTTCTTTTAATCCATTACGTTGTTGCGAACGTATATGCGAGTTTAAAAGCGTTGGGTTATGTTATGGGTAATTTCTAATGACATGAAAATACAACTTGAAAACATGACTTGAAATATAACATGGAATTTGACATGTGAGTATGTTTGAAAACATAAGCTTGGGAATTTACCTATTAAGTTAGGTCTACCCATTGGGAATTTACCTATTAAGTTAGGTCTACCCAATTGCTTGAAAACTTGTAATGTGTTTTGGAAACATGATGGACATGACACTTAGAAAATATAAGTGTGACCAACTCGAGGTTGGGTTGAGTTTGCAACGTAAAACTACCCGGAACCGACCAGCCTAACTAGTAGTTGCAAACAATAGGACCCAATGTGAGAAGTTGGTCATGTTGTGCCTGAACCCGAGGTTAGACCAAGTTGTGGTGTAAAGCTACCCGGAACCGACCGGCTTAACTAGTAACCACAACAAAGTCTAATGTGAGAGGTTGAGGTGCATTAAGTAATTAATGCCACATGATAGGGTTAAGTTAATTTGATTAATGACTCTTAACCAAATATGACATGGACAAATGGGTTAAGTAATTTGATTAGGCTAATGATACTTAACAAAACATGACAAGGTTGGGTAGGTTAAGTAACTCGATTTACCTAATGACACTTAACCATTTTTATACGACTAGTGGACGGGGTTAAGTTAATCAACACTTAATCAATCCAACACGATAATTTGGAAAGGTTAAGTAAGTTTTCTTAATGACACTTAACCGAAAAATACAGTTAATGGATGGGGTTAAGTTAAACACTTAACTAATCTAAACATGATGATTTGATGTGGTTAAGTGACCTATACTTAACCAATCTAACTCGTTAATTTATTGAGGTTAAGTTAACCTATACTTAACCAATCCAACGTGAAAACATGATAAGGCTAAGTCACGAATCGCTTGAATGCACTTGACTGATTTGACTAAGTAAATTGATAGGGTCAAGTTAATATATACTTAACCAATCTAGAATGATAATTGGACGAGGTTAAGTCGTGAATTGCTTAATATACTTAACCAACTTGACACATGGTTTGTAGGGTTAAGTCTTGAACTTGGATACTTAGCCAATTTTGACATGATTTGTAGACGGGTTAAGTCATGAACTTAAGTGACACTTAACCCATTATGTAAACCCTAGTTCTGAGAATTAGGTGGATAACCGTAATTAACAAGAATAACGGGAATAAGCTAAGTGGTAAACCTTAGTTGGAGAATAGCTAAGTAATAATTCTTAGTCAAGGAATTTTGGACCAGTTCATAGATAGATGAGTAACCTGATACGGTAGGTCATCGTTTAAGTATACGAGTAGGAGCAAGTATCTGATTTAGATAAAGGCTCCAGCGAACTGGGTAACGAAGCAGCGGCTTCGGGGAACGTGAGGATATTCTTGGTATCCCTTTGTGAGCTGCCAGGTGATCATACTAGGCTCATGAGAGGTTAAGGTCTGCGTTAGAAGAACCAATAGTATGCCTTGGTTGCTATACGAGCGACCTAAAGACGGGGATGGATAGGGGATAGTCGACGATACACGGTCGTACCCTAGATAGCATTTTCGTCAGGCTACCTACCATCTTTGGTCAAGCGTGTACGTACGGAAAGGCAGAGAACACCCAATAGACCATAATTGCTATCTAATTATGGTTGCGGTAAGGCTAGGATTGTGGGTTGGCCAGTAGTGTGTTCTCATACAGGATTTATCCTGTCTTGTCTTTCACTAGTTGAGGGAGTGGTCTCGTGGGACCATAGCCACGTATAGAAAAAAACAGACCTTAGCATCTACATCGGCAGATAAATCGAAAGCTCCCGACCGAGTCCTGTATTTCCTGACCTGCCCCGTGACAGGACTCGGATGGCACGATGTGATACATGTGCATACAGTCATGGAAAAACGATTCACGATGAATGCGTGGGAAAAAGGGCGCGGTTGACGGTTAGCGTAATTCCTAGTGGCCCTGGGTGGTTGAACCAAAACCGAGATACGAAAACGTGCAATAGGTAAGCATAATCCCTAGTAGTCCTAGGTAGCATAAGTCCTAGTTGTACAAACGATGATTCACGTTGAAAGACCCTAGTTAGATATAGGGTGACAGTCCAAATGATCTTAAGGATCATGGAACTATGTTAAAGTAGCATAGAATCTCATGGGAAAGCCCGTATGGTCTACGGCAAGGGACTGAACATTTACATGGAATAAAACATACGAGTTGAGTAACCTATATATGCGACATATTAGGTTGACATGGACCATTACACGACTTTTGAGTAAGGGTCATTCATGGTTAACACATGATACAGTGGGGATACTAGTACGGTAGGTGCAGAGCTAAAAGACAGGATAGATACCTTGGGATGTTATACGTTATAGATATCTTGGGGATATTATACTTGATAGGAACCTGACGATGGGATACCTTGTTTTATCTTGACATCGTAATTTATCATGACACCTTAGTTTATCTAAGTTCAGTAGTTCATCATGTTATTTTGATTTAGCTTATCTATCTGGTCATCATGCTTATGTTCATCTCAGTTTCTCATGTCAGTTAACTTTACTAGTTTTTATACTGATAGTAGATAGGGCTTACTCAGTCTTTTTGACTGACCCATTTTGTTTCGCTTCTTTTCTTCCGTTCCCCCCCAGGTTACAGGGAGGAAATACTGTTGTTTAGTTCGGACTTCTTTTGCTTGAAGGTTATCATGGATGGCTTGGACTTTTCTTGGCTATGGCTACTTTACTGTTTTTACTTGGGGAATAATTTATGAAAAAGTCTTTATGCTTCTTTACTATTGCAAGACAGGTTTTGATGTACTCTGATGTAAAAGGCTTTAGACCTTAATTATTAATGTTTATGAAAGTTCAATTTTACTTCCGCTATTTTATATGTTCTGTCTTGTGATATTTCTGTGCATGTTTACCAATAATGCCCCTCTAAAGCTAGTGCATTCCTTTACGAGTGACCCTAGCGGAGGCGCGGTGTTACATTTGGTATCAGAGCAGAAGGTTACCAGACTGGGCAAAAGTTTTTAAAGACCTTCTGAAAACTATTTGAAAATCGTTTACAAAGAAGCATTTTTCAAGAAAATTTTTCTTTTAAAAGAAAAAGGCTATTCCCCAAAGGCCATTAGCACTATCCTTGTTTCCTTAATTGAATCTCTTTTCCTTTCTTTCCTCCATCTATAGTCACAGTGGTTTTAACTGCGACTAGTCTTTTCTATTTATGAAAGTGCTTTCCATACGATGGAGGTGGTTCTCGAGAGACCAGTGGCCGCGTTATAAGAAAGGATAGTGAGAAAGAGGATAAAGGATACAAGCTTAAGGATGAGCAACTTGTTGGTGTGGCTTAGTCCTCAAAGGAGGGAGAAAGATGAACAATGAAACCCATGACGAGAGAGTACCTTTGGCGTGGTAAAACGGGGCAGATAGTTAAGTATTATGCGACAAGGACAAGATCATCGGGAGGGCAGTAGTATGCTCTCATTTCTAGGGTACCTCGGAAGGAGGGTAACGATCTTGTTAAAGGTTTAGCTTTTCTTCTCTATCATCCCGTTAGGACTTCGTTTTTCGTATCATTTAAGTCCGCTTCGATAGTTGAGTCTCTACACCTTAAGTACTAGCGTAATAGAGAATTCCATATTTGTCTCAAAGCCCTATTGAAGAATCAGTCCATTTATACATGACTTGTTTGGATTTGAGAATGTCTATGCCAAGTGTTGAGTTTGGAAATAATGCTTATGTTTATAAGCTATGGATGGATTCTAGGGATGAAGTGGTTATCCAGTAGGGGGTGCCACTCTCGGTTTTGATAGGAGGGTAGTTAGACCTTTTGACTAGCCTTGGTAATACCCTCGAAGTATCGTGTAACCTTTTTGAGGTTCTGACAAGACTAGTTACTTAGAATCCCTTGATGCCTTTATTGGAAATTTGAAGCCCGATCGAGTGGTGTTCGCCAATAAGACGGATGGTTTACTTCATTTATGCATGGGTTATAGAGATCACCCTAGTAAGTGCGCTTGATAACCTGGTTGACATCTGTTTACTTTCAAGAGAAAGTTCTTCTACATGGAATACCTTATAGTATATAAACGAGATCCAAGATTCAGTGAATTTTGGAAAGCTTGCATGAGATCATGAGTACGCAGTCATGATTGCGCCAAGTATTCTAGAAAAAGGGATAAGTGCAAGTGGAACGAGAGGCGACGAAGAAAGGAGTTCCAGCTCATGTTATGGAAACACGAAATAAGAAGCTACGAAATCGCGAAGTTAAAAGACGGTCAAGGCACAATGGAATTAAGCTCGAGGAAATACGACTTTGATGGTCAAAGACTAGATACGCGCATGATATCTCTTTTTGGGAGTATATCCTTGATCCCTGTTTTCTGTAGAGCTTACTTGTAGGCTATCTTTTGTGGACATCCTCTCGGTCCTATTTTCTGTTACAAACCCCGTAAGGAGTTTGTCCTGTTTATCTTCTTGACCCTGTTTCAGGGAATCCTAGGTAGAACCCTATGGATGTAAACATGTATTTGAAACATGTTATGATTGATATGGTTGCAAGTGGTTGCAAGTGGTTGCTCGTAGATGCGCGAATACACATTAGATACTAGCTCGACTCGGTCACATTTCATATTGCATATGCACGAGTATTTATACTTGTTTATGGATGAAATCGAATGTATTATCATGCGGTTGTTGCATATGAATGAATGATTGTGCACGCATATAGTACCTATATGGCTAGGACTATTTGCATACATGTTGGATTCATGGCACTATACATATTTTGCATTAGAAAGATTATTCAGGCCTGATCATTAGCATTAGCTAAGGAACATGTATACACACGTTTTGCATATATTCATACAACATTAGAAATCATCTAAGGACAATGGTTGCTTGTGGATGATGTTTTGAGTAGATGGATGACGGATGGTAGGATACGTTCTTCCTAACTTGGAGATTTCGGGGACGAAATCCTTTAAGTTGGGGAGGATGTAACAACCTGAATTTTTAGCAACGTGTTAAGACAAGAATTAAGGAAGAATTAAATTATAAAATCTGAATCAGGATAAACGGGTTGCGCCATTGCGTTCGTCTCGGAAAAATACGTGAAATAGAGTCCGAAATTTCGTAAATCGGAGTCCGCATGAAGAAGATATGGACGAACGAAGTTAGGCAGAAAAACCGAAAACAAGCCAGAATGCACTGGCGCACTTGTGAAGTGCGCCAGCACAAAAATACACTGGCGCACTTGGGAAGTGCGCCCGTGTCGAGCCAGAAACCTGCACAGCCTTCTGGCTTGATCCTGGCTGGCCTGGTGCACCTGTTTTGGCCCTTGGTCTTGTTTTGGAGGCTTGTGACGATTTTTGAGGGCTGGGATCTATCCTAGGGTTAATCTAACGGCCTAAACTACCCCTAATCTCTATAAAAAGACCCCTAACCTAGCCTAAACCCTCATTAATTGATCCTACAACTAAACTATGCCAAAATTTCTAGTGATCATGGCCTCCACTCAAAATCCTAGCCTCCACTTCATTTCTATGAGAGGTTTCATGATCATGTGAGTATTAGAGAGTCCCTATGTTAGTATGAGAGCTTCTCAAGTTGATTTCAAGGCTAAAGCTTTGACCTTTGTTCATCAAGATGGGGTTTTTATTAATTTGGAGCTTTCACCTTTGGGTTTTTGAATGATGGCATGCATAGGCTTTGTCTCAATCTTTAGTTTAATCGATTTGTGCCTTCATAGCAATGTAAGCCCTTTCCCTACTCTTAGATATTAACTAAGAAGTTAAATGTTCATGTTGCAAGTTTGGGTTTGATCATTGAGTATGATACATGTTATCATGTCATGCAAGTTTATGAAGTCATTATCTTGATCTTGTGGGCTAAAAGCTACAACCTTTATGTTGAAATGTTGCATTATGCAACATGAGAACCCTCATAACCTTTATGTCAACTTGCATATGAAGTCATAACCCTTATATGATGATATATGCGAGTTACTAGTCATCATTCCATGTCTTTTGTCACCATGATTCGCTTATGTGCCAAGTTTGGGTTTATGCATGTTTTTGAGGCTTAAGAATGTAACATGCAAGTTAATGAACACATTTGTGCCTCATTTTCCACCATGATTAACTTGTGGCTTAATATCCATTTTTGTCATGCCTTTGCCAAGTCTCTTCTTTTAATCCATTACGTTGTTGCGAACGTATATGCGAGTTTAAAAGCGTTGGGTTATGTTATGGGTAATTTCTAATGACATGAAAATACAACTTGAAAACATGACTTGAAATATAACATGGAATTTGACATGTGAGTATGTTTGAAAACATAAGCTTGGGAATTTACCTATTAAGTTAGGTCTACCCATTGGGAATTTACCTATTAAGTTAGGTCTACCCAATTGCTTGAAAACTTGTAATGTGTTTTGGAAACACGATGGACATGACACTTAGAAAATATAAGTGTGACCAACTCGAGGTTGGGTTGAGTTTGCAACGTAAAACTACCCGGAACCGACCAGCCTAACTAGTAGTTGCAAACAATAGGACCCAATGTGAGAAGTTGGTCATGTTGTGCCTGAACCCGAGGTTAGACCAAGTTGTGGTGTAAAGCTACCCGGAACCGACCGGCTTAACTAGTAACCACAACAAAGTCTAATGTGAGAGGTTGAGGTGCATTAAGTAATTAATGCCACATGATAGGGTTAAGTTAATTTAATTAATGACTCTTAACCAAATATGACATGGACAAATGGGTTAAGTAATTTGATTAGGCTAATGATACTTAACAAAACATGACAAGGTTGGGTAGGTTAAGTAACTCGATTTGCCTAATGACACTTAACCATTTTTATACGACTAGTGGACGGGGTTAAGTTAATCAACACTTAATCAATCCAACACGATAATTTGGAAAGGTTAAGTAAGTTTTCTTAATGACACTTAACCGAAAAATACAGTTAATGGATGGGGTTAAGTTAAACACTTAACTAATCTAAACATGATGATTTGATGTGGTTAAGTGACCTATACTTAACCAATCTAACTCGTTAATTTATTGAGGTTAAGTTAACCTATACTTAACCAATCCAACGTGAAAACATGATAAGGCTAAGTCACGAATCGCTTGAATGCACTTGACCGATTTGACTAAGTAAATTGATAGGGTCAAGTTAATATATACTTAACCAATCTAGAATGATAATTGGACGAGGTTAAGTCGTGAATTGCTTAATATACTTAACCAACTTGACACATGGTTTGTAGGGTTAAGTCTTGAACTTGGATACTTAGCCAATTTTAACATGATTTGCAGACGGGTTAAGTCATGAACTTAAGTGACACTTAACCCATTATGTAAACCCTAGTTCTGAGAATTAGGTGGATAACCGTAATTAACAAGAATAACGGGAATAAGCTAAGTGGTAAACCTTAGTTGGAGAATAGCTAAGTAATAATTCTTAGTCAAGGAATTTTGGACCAGTTCATAGATAGATGAGTAACCTGATACGGTAGGTCATCGTTTAAGTATACGAGTAGGAGCAAGTATCTGATTTAGATAAAGGCTCCAGCGAACTGGGTAACGAAGCAGCGGCTTCGGGGAACGTGAGGATATTCTTGGTATCCCTCTGTGAGCTGCCAGGTGATCATACTAGGCTCATGAGAGGTTAAGGTCTGCGTTAGAAGAACCAAGAGTATGCCTTGGTTGCTATACGAGCGACCTAAAGACGGGGATGGATAGGGGATAGTCGACGATACACGGTCGTACCCTAGATAGCATTTTCGTCAGGCTACCTACCATCTTTGGTCAAGCGTGTACGTACGGAAAGGCAGAGAACACCCAATAGACCATAATTGCTATCTAATTATGGTTGCGGTAAGGCTAGGATTGTGGGTTGGCCAGTAGTGTGTTCTCATACAGGATTTATCCTGTCTTGTCTTTCACTAGTTGAGGGAGTGGTCTCGTGGGACCATAGCCACGTATAGAAAAAAAAACAGACCTTAGCATCTACATCGGCAGATAAATCGAAAGCTCCCGACCGAGTCCTGTATTTCCTGACCTGCCCCGTGACAGGACTCGGATGGCACGATGTGATACATGTGCATACAGTCATGGAAAAACGATTCACGATGAATGCGTGGGAAAAAGGGCGCGGTTGACGGTTAGCGTAATTCCTAGTGGCCCTGGGTGGTTGAACCAAAACCGAGATACGAAAACGTGCAATAGGTAAGCATAATCCCTAGTAGTCCTAGGTAGCATAAGTCCTAGTTGTACAAATGATGATTCACGTTGAAAGACCCTAGTTAGATATAGGGTGACAGTCCAAACGATCTTAAGGATCATGGAACTATGTTAAAGTAGTATAGAATCTCATGGGAAAGCCCGTATGGTCTACGGCAAGGGACTGAACATTTACATGGAATAAAACATACGAGTTGAGTAACCTATATATGCGACATATTAGGTTGACATGGACCATTACACGACTTTTGAGTAAGGGTCATTCATGGTTAACACATGATACAGTGGGGATACTAGTACGGTAGGTGCAGAGCTAAAAGACAGGATAGATACCTTGGGATGTTATACGTGATAGATATCTTGGGGATATTATACTTGATAGGAACCTGACGATGGGATACCTTGTTTTATCTTGACATCGTAATTTATCATGACACCTTAGTTTATCTGAGTTCAGTAGTTCATCATGTTATTTTGATTTAGCTTATCTATCTGGTCATCATGCTTATGTTCATCTCAGTTTCTCATGTCAGTTAACTTGTAATGACCCAAGATTTCGACCAAATAATTTTAAATATTTAGAATGGATTTAAATATTTAGTTGATAATATAAATGAATTTTTATATTTATGTTATCGATTTAAATATCGATTTCGATTTAATATCATATATATTAAATTATCAAAATAAGGAATCAATGAATAACTGAATTCGAAGTGAAAACTGATTTGAAAACAGTTCAAATAATCAATACATAATTCTGTTTGAATTAGAATAATAATATTCAATAATTATCGAAGAATTTAAATAGTTTGAAATTTAAATTAAATCGATTTAAATTAATATCTGTTCGGGATGATCGAATCGGACTACGTGATCTATCCCAGTGTGTCCGGAATAGGGGCATTACCCTAGAATAGACCGTTGTTGGGTTCAGAGTCATGGAGTGTTTTAATTAAAGGATACGGATTTAAAAACGAATTTAAAACTAATAAATATAAATTAAGTGGACTACCTTCTCCCAACAAATCATAACCGTGGCCATTGCTAATCCATCCCTCTCCATTGATTAAAAACAAACCCACGTCTTCCTCTTTCTAAACCACAAATAAATTGGCCTCTCTGTCCAATTTACTACCGCACCCCTCTCCTATTTAAACACAATACCCCTCTTCCTTTCCTTATTTAATTCGATTTCATTCTGTTCATTTTCTGTTCAACCAAAAACTGGAGGCGCGATTTATCGGGCAACAGAAGGGGGTCGCGATGCTCGAACTTGTACAAGTGAGCTTCAGCAACGATGGAACGACGAGGTGATTTCCAGGTGATCGCGAGTGGGTTCTAGGGAAGTTGTACTGTCGATTTGGGTTCCAGAGTTCATCGCGATGGTGGATTTTTGGGTATTCGCGATTTAGTTGGGGGTTTGGCAGTTCTTCAGTCAACCTGGAGCACGGTTTTGGGATCGGATACAGGGAGTTCGAAGTCGCTTCCTCCATAGAAGCTGCAAATTGTAGATGAAAGTCACGATAGGCTGGTTTCTCAACGTCAGAAGGATGATGGTTGTCGGGTCAGAAAGGGGCACGGTGGAGGAGCAGCTACGGGATTTCAAAATCAGAGCAGAAGAGTTTAGTTTTGACGAGAAAGGAAATTCAAATGGAAAAAAATGTTGGTGATTGAAAATCATCAGTTAAGAGCAGTTATGCGAATTAGAAATCCGAGGAGAAAAGTTTAGCATGAGATTTCTAAGGTCCAAATACTACCAAAAATCAGTCGTATGGATTCGTAGCTGAGGATTACATAAGCTGGAGTTAAATTTGATATCAGAATGGATCAATCTAAAAACTCCGGTGAGTAAACCTCACTCACCATTTAATTAGAATTATTTCTAGTTGTTAAAAATAATTGTCTCTGCTTGTTTGAATGTTGTCTGATGGTTTTAAAATATATATTAGTTATTTAGGACTATTATATATATATATTGGGTTGATTGATTGGTTGGATTCCCGCAGTCTCATTAGCGGATGCCCGCAGTTTCATAGCGGATGATTACCCTATACGCCCCACGCTATGATTAGTGGATGACCTTCTATACCGCGATATCCTGCCTCGAAGCAGGATGGGTATTACTATGTTGACTAACATCTGTGGATGCAGGAAAACAAGTTGGAGGAATCCAACTGGATTCCTCAAAAATATATATATATTCTGTTTGTTTGTTTGATTTCATATATATTCATATATGATGTGTTAAAAATCAAATGATTGAATAATTGGTTGATTTGATTGTTTAAAATATCCCTGGGCTTGAATATTGATTTATAAAAAAATATCGAAAAGGGTATTTGAAATTTAAAAGGGGAATTCTATTTTTATAAATAGAATTCGAATTTTAAAAGAACTATAGAAAACATTAACTTGTTTTGAATATATATATGAACGAATATCGAATTTATAAACGTTGTTTATAAATAGAAAGATGGGATTTGAATCGAATTTATAAACTTTGTTTATAAATGAAAAATATGGGATTTGAATCGAATTTACAAACGTTGTTTATAAATGCAAAGGTGAGATTTGAATTGAAGTTATAAACGTTGTTTATAAATAATGCAGAGATATTCAAATGGACTTTAAACTAGAGAATTTGAATATAGAATTCAAATAGACTTTGACGATAGAATTTGAATATAGAATTCAAATAGACTTTGAATATAGAATTCAAATGGGCTTTAAAACTATAGAAAATATTAACTTGTTTTGAAGGTATATAAAACAAGTGATCGAATTTATAAACTTTGTTTATAAATGAAAGGTGGGTTTTGAATCGAATTTATAAACTTTGTTTATAAATGAAAATATGGGATTTGAATTGAATTTATAAACGTTGTTTATAAATGCAAAGTTGGGGTTTGAATTGAAGTTATAAACGTTGTTTATAAATAATGCAGAGAATTCAAATGGACTTTGAATATAAGGAATTGAAATAGAATTTGAATAATAGAATTCAAATGGAGTTTAACTATGGAATTTGAATATAGAAATTCAAATAGACTTTAAACTATAGAATTTGAAAATAGAATTCAAATGAAGTTTAAATAAAAAGAATTCAAATAGAATTGATTTGGAATTGAATAAGAAGTCGATAAGGAAACGAGAGTATGAGTATAATTAGAATTTGTTAATATGCAGTTAAAATATATTTGAACATGTCATGTTCAAATATGAAGGTGAAATAGACTGAAAAGTTAAGTAACAGATTTAATTAACAAATTGAGTTAAAACGATTGGTATAGTTAAAATAGATTGGACAGGCATAAATATACAGGAGACAGGTATGGAATAAAGTATAGAAGTAAAATAAATAGAATGCCCGACAAAAAGGTATGTATTTAATTTCCATATGAGATTTTATGCGCCGTATCGGCTAGCCGCTTGGCTTTTTCTTTTTCTTTTTGAGATGAGAAGGACCGGGAAAGCTATTTGAAATTTCCCGATGCTCCCGGTACAAAGGAGGTTATGGCGAATTTTTCCGGGAATTTAAGGAGATAGAATATTTTTAAGATAATTTGATAGTTAGAAATCAACGTATCGCTATATATAGAAGTCGATAAGAAAACGAACTTAGAAATAGAATAGTATAATCAAAAAGGAAGTATAAGAATAAAATCTAGTAAGAATAGAAAAGGGAAGTGTATACGTGTTTAAAAGTAAATCAGTAGTTGTATGGAATTGATTTGTTCGAGTAAGTAGTCTTGTCTGTTTTGACGTTAAATGTTATTCAGTCAAGGTCTGAGAGGTAATTATACCCCAACTTGGTTGATTTCATGATATACCGATAAGTAGCAAGATTCAGGCTCGAAGATCAATGTGGAATAAGAATTCGTTAAATACTGTATTTGGGTTGTCGTAACGATGTTTTACACAACATCTGTTTTAACCCAAATATGTGCAAAGCTTGGAAATAGAAAAATGAATATTTTCTAAAGTTTAGAAAATAAAGGAAGGCGATATTCGGAAATGTTTTCCAAAGAACGAAAAAGGGCAATATGGTTATTGAAATATTTGATTAACAAATATTGATAAAGAAATAGAAAAAAAGATTTAATTAATGGAATATTAATTAAAGGTTCAGTGATTGTTGGATGTTTGGTTGAACACTTGTTTTATTCGATAGTTAAATCATCGACTATCGAAACACTTGTTTTTATTCGATAGTTAAATCACAGACTATCGGAGTTTTGACCATCGTTGTCAATATGGAGAGACTGGTTGGATTATTATCCGAAGAACCACTCCATATTGGCAGTAGCGTGCGAATCAGATTATATAAAGATAATCGAAGACGGAGTAGAGTGCAAGGACTTTTTCTACTTATAGAAATAGTATCTTCGGTTCATCCTGTTCCTGGGTGACGTGTATGGATGAATGTCTGACAGAGTATTTCCAGAAAGGTCACGTACATTGATTTCTTCAACCGTACCAAGAGTGGAAGCGGAGAAGGAAACTTCTTTTAGCTAACACGTAATGTACTGTTGAGGACGTCAATCGGTGATTTGATGGATTTGACGATGTGGCATTCGAAGTGAATATGGCGTGATGATAAAGCGTAGCTTCTAGCCTCATCATCCGGTAAATGACAGAAATCGGGCAGGCAACATGGCTATGTAGGTCGCACCTATTAGGGTGTATAATCACCTGATCTAGAGTTTCATTTACTTCTAAAAATCTATTGTCGATGCTGACCCATTCGGGAAACGGTTGCTGATCCCAATCGTTGGTGATATACATTCGATACACTCAAGCGAAATGAGTGGTCGGTCATGTGTGGCTGAGTTGCAAGATGTTCTTGTTGAACTCGGTGTATTCTCCTCTAGAGATACACCAGCGGAAGGTGATTCCATACCTTGTCATAGTTGGAAATCCATTACCCAATACATGCTTGCGGTTTTGATTGTATATTACATATGTGGAACGTGAGATGCAAACGTTCCATTAGATTGTTATCTACTTGATTTAGACATTATTATAATATCAAAAGAGTTTTGATATAAAGATAAGTCAAGTGTTTGGATTCTCATAAGGGAAAAACCCGTTCCGTGTTATACGGCGTGGTCTTATGAGATATCATTTAGTTTCTGAAACTGTTTTTAAACTGTTTACTCATACCAGTCCCATGACTGACCCGGAGTTTACTTTGTTGTTTTCCCTAAACTCTTGGGTGCCTAAATTTGTACGGGCAGTCAAGTAGTCGGGAATTTACAGACACACTGGAAGAGCTTGGAGCAGGAGGCTTCAGGATCATATAGCTATAGTTATTTCTGCTGTGTTGTAAGTGATGTACTTTGGTATTGATGTATATTCAAGTACAGATGTATATTTCAAGTTATGTTATATATATTATATGTTATTCGTTCCGCTGTGAGATTCGTGTTACTCTGGTGTTGTGTTCTTCTTCTTCTACTCTAAGTTTCTATCTTATCTATCCTCACCCTCTAACTTCTTTCTATTAATGGTTCGAATTTCCGTGACATTTGGGGTTGGACTTGTGTTTTTGGTCAGCTCAAATTCTACCGGATTTTCGGGTCATCACACTTGGTATCAGAGCTTAGGTTGAGCGAATACCTAGGCTGTGTGGAAATGTGCTCATTAGAGATAGGATCAGCAGTATCCTAGAATGAGTTGAGCGTATATATATACGAGAGAGCGTATTTGTTATTTGATATAAAAACTGTTTTGTATTGTGTTGACTAGTCTGTTGAGTAGATTATAAATTTTGGTCGAATCGTGGGATGCCACGAAGTCGATAGGAATTTATAAACACTTGAACAGAAGATTAGACACGATATTGTTTTAAATAGTTGAGTTGATTGTTAGAGTTATAATCGAATGAGATATTAAAACAGAAATAGTTATATATAACCAATGGAATTTGTATATGAAATCAAATATACAAATGAGATAAATTGAAATTGAATTCCAACCAGAATTCAGAATATAAAATCCTGGGAGTTTGGAAAATATTTTTCTAAATGGGTTTTGAAAGAAATAAAGCACTGAACTCATTCAGTAGCTGGGAAATAATTCTGATGATGGTCGCAACATCATCAGTGTTCATTTTCGAGTTTCTAAGTGACGAATTGCTACCTTAGAAAAATTTTGATGGAAATTTGTTTGAAAAGAAACAAGTTGTTTGAAAATTCAAATGTTTTGAATTTGAGATAGATATAAATATATGTATATATTTATATGACTTCAAAGGAATTTTGAAATGTGAAATGGGAATATAGATTTCAAATAGAAGTAAAATAAAGGAATTTGAATATATATATAATTCAAATAGAAGTGAAATAGAATTTGAATTCAAAGGAATTCAAATGAGTTTGAATAAAGGAAAAATTCAAATAGAAATTGTATAAGAAAGATTGAAATGGAATTTGAATTCAAAAGGAATTCAAAGGAATTCAAATAGAAATATATGGCTTTGTTGTTGTTGTTGCTGAATTTGAATTCAAAGGAATTCAAATGGATTTGAATAAAGAAAAGTCAAATAGAGATTTGAATATTAGAATTCAAATGGAATTTGGTTAAATAGAATTTCAAAGAGAATATAAAGTGGAGGTTGAATATTAGAATTCAAGAAAATATAGAGAGTAAAATAGAATTTGAATTCAAAGGATTTCAAATTTGAAATTGAACAAAGGAGTTTAAATAGAAATTGAATAGAAGGAAATTCAAATATAGAGTTTGAATAAAGAAATTCAAATGGAATTTGAATATTGTAGATGTAGAGGATTTGAATATAAGAAGAGAAATAGATCGGGAATATTATGTTGGATGGATTAGATATATATTAGAAATATATCAGAATGGAGTTGAATTTATTATAAATAAAGTTAAAACGTTTATATTTATAAATATAATTAAAACGAGCTCGCTATAGCGCGGCAGTTCGTAAATTGGCGATTCGAACTTCAATTTGGTATACAGAACTCAATTGAAGTCGGAATTCTTTGAAACAAGAATCGTCGGGACCGGTTGAACAATTGTTTTCTAATGAAAGAGAAAATCTGGATTTCGTCGTATAGATTTTGAGTAATGTCAAAATCAAACTTTTAGAAAAGCAGCGCCGGAACCATTAGAAAACCATAACGGTCTAATTAAATCAGTAAAAGGATTTTTAAAGTAAATAAAATCTGAATGGCCATGAGGAAAATATAGACTTGAGTTATAAAATAAATATGAACTCCAGTGAAGTAAGTGAAATGATTTTTAAGACAAAAATCATATTTTAAATGGTTAAATAGAATTAACTAAATTGGAAATAATTTGTTAAAGGAATTTTGAATCGAAATTGGGTTTTTGGATAAGTGAAAGAGATTGAGAATTTATATTCGAAATCGAATATATAACTCGAGTTGAAATTATAATTAGATTAGTTTATAATTAAGTTGACATATATTTGAACAAGTTATATTCAAATAAAAAGGGTGAAATAGGCAAAACGGTTAATTAACTAGTTAATGGGAATTTGAATGATTGAAATTAAATTTAACTTAAGTAAGTTAAATTGATCGAATTGGATAAATTGAGTAAAATCAATGTGAATGAAATATGAATTGGGTGTGAATGAAGGAAAAACCGAAAGAGTTAAAAAGAAAATATATTTGTAAAACAAATATAAAGGAAATATATTTGTAACACAAATACAAAGGAAGTTGTGTGCAAACAAATAGAAGGGAATATTTGTAAAACATTTACAAATAGATTCAATGGAAATATTTATTTATTTGTTAAATAAATAAAATGTTATAGATGAGATATTTATTTGTTAAATAAATAGAATTTAATCAAAGGAATATTCAGAAGATGAAATGGAAATCTGTTTTTAACAGATAGATAGAAAAGATTAATTTATAAATGACAGTTTATAAATTAAATTAAATATTTATCATTTGATAAATGGAATATATAAGTCTGAGCTTATATAGAGAAGAGATATTGGTTTTTAACACCGATAGTTTTAAATAGAAGAGGGTACACAACACTTGTATAAGTGAAGAAACGTTATTAAAGAGAACATTTATAAAGTAAAGAACCGTTACTAAAAGTAAATCTTTTTAAATGAATAAACGCTATCAAATAGGAGTTATTCGAATAGGAGAAGTCGACTGGAGTTAGAAATAATCGATTAGAGTTAGAATAAATCGATTAGAGTAAGAATTAATCAGTTAGAGTTAATCAGTTAGGGTAAATCCGTAGAGTAAATTGAATATTAGTTATTCAATTAGAATTTATCGAATATTTGTTATTCAAGTTAAGAGTTAACCAGATAGAGTAAATTGAACATGGTAAATCGAATTGGGATTTAATTGAATTTTAGTTATTCAATTAAAGTTGATCGAATATAGTTATTGAGATAGAGTTAGTCAAACATAGTTACTCATGATAAGTTGCCATTTCGTACGACTGCTAGCGTAATTCGCAGGGCTGCAGATAGCCTAGGGCGGTCGGATGTTTCCTGGGGGAATCAGGCGTAACCGTTGTGATCGCTGCAATCTAGAGTCAAGCGAATGAAGTTAAATCAAATATTAGTTTATTTGAATAGAACTAAAGGGATTATCGAATTTGATTATTCGAAGGGAGTTATCAATTTTTAGTAAATCGAAGGAGTTATCGATTATTTGTTAATCGAAATGAGTTATCGATTATAGTTTAATCGAAAAGAGTTATCGATTAGTTTAATCGAAGTGAGGTATAGAATATTGGTTATTCGAAGAAGTTATCGAATTTAGTTATTCGATGGAGTTAATCGAAAAGATTTAAATCCAATAGAGTTAATTGATAAGAGTAAATTGAATAGATTATCGAATATAGTTATTCGAAGAAAGGTTTTCGAATCAAGTTATTCGAAAGAGAGATTATCGAATATAGTTATTCGAAGGGAGGAGTTATCGAATAGGGATTTATTCGAAAGAGAGTTACGTAAGGAAGTTTGAAATGTTGAGTATCAACATAAATATGTTTTGAAAGATAAATGGGTTTGTAGCACTTTTTCTACCTTAGCAATTTCGAGGACGAAATTATTTTAAGTGGGGAAGATTGTAATGACCCGAGATTTCGACCAACTAATTTTAAATATTTAGAATGGATTTAAATATTTAGTTGATAATATAAATGAATTTTTATATTTATGTTATCGATTTAAATATCGATTTCGATTTAATATCATATATATTAAATTATCAAAATAAGGAATCAACGAATAACTGAATTCGAAGTGAAAACTGATTTGAAAACAGTTCAAATAATCAATACATAATTCTGTTTGAATTAGAATAATAATATTCAATAATTATCGAAGAATTTAAATGGTTTGAAATTTAAATTAAATCGATTTAAATTAATATCTGTTCGGGATGATCGAATCGGACTACGTGATCTATCCCAGTGTGTCCGGAATAGGGGCATTACCCTAGAATAGACCGTTGTTGGGTTCAGAGTCATGGAGTGTTTTAATTAAAGGATACGGATTTAAAAACGAATTTAAAACTAATAAATATAAATTAAGTGGACTACCTTCTCCCAACAAATCATAACCGTGGCCATTGCTAATCCATCCCTCTCCATTGATTAAAAACAAACCCACGTCTTCCTCTTTCTAAACCACTAATAAATTGGCCTCTCTGTCCAATTTACTACCGCACCCCTCTCCTATTTAAACACAATACCCCTCTTCCTTTCCTTATTTAATTCGATTTCATTCTGTTCATTTTCTGTTCAACCAAAAACTGGAGGCGCGATTTATCGGGCAACAGGAGGGGGTCGCGATGCTCGAACTTGAACAAGTGAGCTTCAGCAACGATGGAACGACGAGGTGATTTCCAGGTGATCGCGAGTGGGTTCTAGGAAGTTGTACTGTCGATTTGGGTTCCAGAGTTCATCGCGATGGTGGATTTTTGGGTATTCGCGATTTAGTTGGGGGTTTGGCAGTTCTTCAGTCAACCTGGAGCACGGTTTTGGGATCGGATACAGGGAGTTCGAAGTCGCTTCCTCCATAGAAGCTGCAAATTGTAGATGAAAGTCACGATAGGCTGGTTTCTCAACGTCAGAAGGATGATGGTTGTCGGGTCAGAAAGGGGCACGGTGGAGGAGCAGCTACGGGATTTCAAAATCAGAGCAGAAGAGTTTAGTTTTGACGAGAAAGGAAATTCAAATGGAAAAAAATGTTGGTGATTGAAAATCGTCAGTTAAGAGCAGTTATGCGAATTAGAAATCCGAGGAGAAAAGTTTAGCATGAGATTTCTAAGGTCCAAATACTACCAAAAATCGGTCGTATGGATTCGTAGCTGAGGATTACATAAGCTGGAGTTAAATTTGATATCAGAATGGATCAATCTAAAAACTCCGGTGAGTAAACCTCACTCACCATTTAATTAGAATTATTTCTAGTTGTTAAAAATAATTGTCTCTGCTTGTTTGAATGTTGTCTGATGGTTTTAAAATATATATTAGTTATTTAGGACTATTATATATATATATTGGGTTGATTGATTGGTTGGATTCCTGCAGTCTCATTAGCGGATGCCCGCAGTTTCATAGCGGATGATTACCCTATACGCCCCACGCTATGATTAGTGGATGACCTTCTATACCGCGATATCCTGCCTCGAAGCAGGATGGGTATTACTATGTTGACTAACATCTGTGGATGCAGGAAAACAGGTTGGAGGAATCCAACTGGATTCCTCAAAAATATATATATATTCTGTTTGTTTGTTTGATTTCATATATATTCATATATGATGTGTTAAAAATCAAATGATTGAATAATTGGTTGATTTGATTGTTTAAAATATCCCTGGGCTTGAATATTGATTTATAAAAAAATATCGAAAAGGGTATTTGAAATTTAAAAGGGGAATTCTATTTTTATAAATAGAATTTGAATTTTAAAAGAACTATAGAAAACATTAACTTGTTTTGAATATATATATGAACGAATATCGAATTTATAAACGTTGTTTATAAATAGAAAGATGGGATTTGAATCGAATTTATAAACTTTGTTTATAAATGAAAAATATGGGATTTGAATCGAATTTACAAACGTTGTTTATAAATGCAAAGGTGAGATTTGAATTGAAATTATAAACGTTGTTTATAAATAATGCAGAGATATTCAAATGGACTTTAAACTAGAGAATTTGAATATAGAATTCAAATAGACTTTGACGATAGAATTTGAATATAGAATTCAAATAGACTTTGAATATAGAATTCAAATGGGCTTTAAAACTATAGAAAATATTAACTTGTTTTGAAGGTATATAAAACAAGTGATCGAATTTATAAACTTTGTTTATAAATGAAAGGTGGGTTTTGAATCGAATTTATAAACTTTGTTTATAAATGAAAATATGGGATTTGAATTGAATTTATAAACGTTGTTTATAAATGCAAAGTTGGGGTTTGAATTGAAGTTATAAACGTTGTTTATAAATAATGCAGAGAATTCAAATGGACTTTGAATATAAGGAATTGAAATAGAATTTGAATAATAGAATTCAAATGGAGTTTAACTATGGAATTTGAATATAGAAATTCAAATAGACTTTAAACTATAGAATTTGAAAATAGAATTCAAATGAAGTTTAAATAAAAAGAATTCAAATAGAATTGATTTGGAATTGAATAAGAAGTCGATAAGGAAACGAGAGTATGAGTATAATTAGAATTTGTTAATATGCAGTTAAAATATATTTGAACATGTCATGTTCAAATATGAAGGTGAAATAGACTGAAAAGTTAAGTAACAGATTTAATTAACAAATTGAGTTAAAACGATTGGTATTGTTAAAATAGATTGGACAGGCATAAATATACAGGAGACAAGTATGGAATAAAGTATAGAAGTGAAATAAATAGAATGCCCGACAAAAAGGTATGTATTTAATTTCCATATGAGATTTTATGCGCCGTATCGGCTAGCCGCTTGGCTTTTTCTTTTTCTTTTTGAGATGAGAAGGACCGGGAAAGCTATTTGAAATTTCCCGATGCTCCCGGTACAAAGGAGGTTATGGCGAATTTTTCCGGGAATTTAAGGAGATAAAATATTTTTAAGATAATTTGATAGTTAGAAATCAACGTATCGATATATATAGAAGTCGATAAGAAAACGAACTTAGAAATAGAATAGTATAATCAAAAAGGAAGTATAAGAATAAAATCTAGTAAGAATAGAAAAGGGAAGTGTATACGTGTTTAAAAGTAAAACAGTAGTTGTATGGAATTGATTTGTTCGAGTAAGTAGTCTTGTCTGTTTTGACGTTAAATGTTATTCAGTCAAGGTCTGAGAGGTAATTATACCCCAACTTGGTTGATTTCATGATATACCGATAAGTAGCAAGATTCAGGCTCGAAGATCAATGTGGAATAAGAATTCGTTAAATACTGTATTTGGGTTGTCGTAACGATGTTTTACACAACATCTGTTTTAATCCAAATATGTGCAAAGCTTGGAAATAGAAAAATGAATATTTTCTAAAGTTTAGAAAATAAAGGAAGGCGATATTCAGAAATGTTTTCCAAAGAACGAAAAAGGGCAATATGGTTATTGAAATATTTGATTAACAAATATTGATAAAGAAATAGAAAAAAAGATTTAATTAATGGAATATTAATTAAAGGTTCAGTGATTGTTGGATGTTTGGTTGAACACTTGTTTTATTCGATAGTTAAATCATCGACTATCGAAACACTTGTTTTTATTCGATAGTTAAATCACAGACTATCGGAGTTTTGACCATCGTTGTCAATATGGAGAGACCGGTTGGATTATTATCCGAAGAACCACTCCATATTGGCAGTAGCGTGCGAATCAGATTATATAAAGATAATCGAAGACGGAGTAGAGTGCAAGGACTTTTTCTACTTATAGAAATAGTACCTTCGGTTCATCATGTTCCTGGGTGACGTGTATGGATGAATGTCTGACAGAGTATTTCCAGAAAGGTCACGTACATTGATTTCTTCAACCGTACCAAGAGTGGAAGCGGAGAAGGAAACTTCTTTTAGCTAACACGTAATGTACTGTTGAGGACGTCAATCGGTGATTTGATGGATTTGACGATGTGGCATTCGAAGTGAATATGGCGTGATGATAAAGCGTAGCTTCTAGCCTCATCATCCGGTAAATGACAGAAATCGGGCAGGCAACATGGCTATGTAGGTCGCACCTATTAGGGTGTATAATCACCTGATCTAGAGTTTCATTTACTTCTAAAAATCTATTGTCGATGCTGACCCATTCGGGAAACGGTTGCTGATCCCAATCGTTGGTGATATACATTCGATACACTCAAGCGAAATGAGTGGTCGGTCATGTGTGGCTGAGTTGCAAGATGTTCTTGTTGAACTCGGTGTATTCTCCTCTAGAGATACACCAGCGGAAGGTGATTCCATACCTTGTCATAGTTGGAAATCCATTACCCAATACATGCTTGCGGTTTTGATTGTATATTACATATGTGGAACGTGAGATGCAAACGTTCCATTAGATTGTTATCTACTTGATTTAGACATTATTATAATATCAAAAGAGTTTTGATATAAAGATAAGTCAAGTGTTTGGATTCTCATAAGGGAAAAACCCGTTCCGTGTTATACGGCGTGGTCTTATGAGATATCATTTAGTTTCTGAAACTGTTTTTAAACTGTTTACTCATACCAGTCCCATGACTGACCCGGAGTTTACTTTGTTGTTTTCCCTAAACTCTTGGGTGCCTAAATTTGTACGGGCAGTCAAGTAGTCGGGAATTTACAGATACACTGGAAGAGCTTGGAGCAGGAGGCTTCAGGATCATATAGCTATAGTTATTTCTGCTGTGTTGTAAGTGATGTACTTTGGTATTGATGTATATTCAAGTACAGATGTATATTTCAAGTTATGTTATATATATTATATGTTATTCGTTCCGCTGTGAGATTCGTGTTACTCTGGTGTTGTGTTCTTCTTCTTCTACTCTAAGTTTCTATCTTATCTATCCTCACCCTCTAACTTCTTTCTATTAATGGTTCGAATTTCCGTGACATTTGGGGTTGGACTTGTGTTTTTGGTCAGCTCAAATTCTACCGGATTTTCGGGTCATTACATAACTTTACTAGTTTTTATACTGATAGTAGATAGGGCTTACTCAGTCTTTTTGACTGACCCGTTTTGTTTCGCCTCTTTTCTTCCGTTCCCCCCCCCCAGGTTACAGGGAGGAAATACTGTTGTTTAGTTCGGACTTCTTCTGCTTGAAGGTTATCATGGATGGCTTGGACTTTTCTTGGCTATGGCTACTTTACTGTTTTTACTTGGGGAATAATTTATGAAAAAGTCTTTATGCTTCTTTACTATTGCAAGATAGGTTTTGATGTACTATGATGTAAAAGGCTTTAGACCTTAATTATTAATGTTTATGAAAGTTCGATTTTACTTCCGCTATTTTATATGTTCTGTCTTGTGATATTTCTGTGCATGTTTACCAATAATGCCCCTCTAAAGCTAGTGCATTCCTTTACGAGTGATCCTAGCGGAGGCGGGGTGTTACAGGTTAACTCTACAGAACTGAAGCAAGGTGAAAGAAGTGATTTCTATGAATGGTCAGTAGGTGGGGAGTTTACATTCCATAATGCTTGGTACTTATCAAGGGAGATACAAAGAGAAAATACATGTTATAGAGTGGTGTGGCACAATAAAAATGCAAGGAAAATGTCATTTATTTCATTTCTTGCTTTGAATAATAGGTTATCAACGAAGGAGAGAGATTGTGCAGACTTGGCATGAGAAATGGTAATATTTGTGTCTTGTGTGAAGGTAACATTGAATCCATAAATCATTTTTTTTTTCTTGTGAATACTCACATTATATATGGAGTGCAGTTCTGTCGAAGCTTGACCTAAATTTCAGTGATATTGGTACACTTGAGGTAGAAGCTGAGAAGATTACGCAAGTGTTTAAAGAGAAAGATCAATTGTTTGATGTTGCAGTTGATGCCTTTACCACAGTCATATACCAGATATGGCAAAAGCGCAATACAAGAATTTTCAGAAACAAAGTTTGCCAAAAAGAGTTGAGAGTAAACATGATAGTGAAGGAAGTCTTCTATTTGGGGAAGAACAATGGAAGAAAAACCAAGTTTTCAACTAGAAGTCAAGAGTCATTGAGAAGATGGGGCATCGAATTAACAGATTCTAGTTAGTTGTTTTGGCTGTTTTACTTTATTTGTTTTGAAATGTATATAGTCTGTTTAAAGTGAGGCGAGGATTTGAGTGCGTTTCTAGTTCTTTTATATATATGTTGTAATGTTAATATATGGCGTTTATATGTGCTCTTTTCCCTTATGTCGCACCCATTTAGGTTACAAGGCATAAGATTTTGATGAGGAATATAAACAAAGTATATGATCGGTTTTGCAATAAAGTGTAACAATTGTCAAAAAAATATCAAATTCTGAAACCAACGGATATCGTGTTGGGAATAATGATATCTATATCTTCCAAATACCTCAACAATATCTGTACATGGAATCCAATATCGAAATATTCCGAAGATTATTTCCATTCAAATCCATTCCAATTTATTCATTGGAAAATTCTGGTTATTTCTAAAACCATTTACAAGTCCAATTTATTTATTTAAAAACATTGGATTATTATTCTAGTTAATAACTAGTTCATTTTGATAAAAATATTTTTTTTTTCTTTCCAAACTTGGACTTTTTCATCCAAATTTTTTTCAAATCATTTATTATGATTTTACACAATTTTTCCATATTTTTAATAATTTTATTTAGGCCATTACAGTCGATTTCCAATAATGGCCACCTAACTGCGTCCATAGCGAACTTTTCTGAAATTGATTTCGACATAATTTGAAATCCAACCATTCAAAATTAAATCTCTTATATTCATTGGAAAGATATTTTTGATACGAACCCAATGGTTCTGGTTTTAGGAGAATCTGATGGTCAAATATCCCGCTACATCAATTTGAAGTTAATGGTCGAAATTCGCGAACAGTCGCTGCGCGGCGCGTTCTATTCAAACCTAATATATATTTCGTCGACTTCCAATCAAAACGTGTTTTATAAATCATTTATATATTCATTTCAAAATGATTTGAACTTCATTTTCAATTTTAAATCAAAATTGAATGTTCTATATCATTATAATATTAAAATGATAATATTTTCAAAATATCATATTTTAAAATCAATTCTTTTCGATATTATTTTAAAATGAATAAAATCGATCAATAAACCCGTTTGGGTTAAAAATAGCATTTTTATACTTAACCCGGCTTCATATTTTTATATATTTTCATGTCCATCCAAAATCGGACATCAAAATCATATTTTGATTATTCACTGAATATTATTTTAAAATATTCGTTATTTTAAAATATACGTTATCTTAATATATTTGTTATTTCTGAATTGGTATGCGACTTAATCAATCACCATAAAATTTCAGTTATATGGATTTCATACATCGCATGTATTCAACAATAATGATAAATAATAATTAACCATTCAAACATCATCTAGAGTGTAATCTACAACTGTATAAGCATTAATTGACATACAACTAAATATTGGGATTAGTGTATGTCAAATATCATCCCAATACCCATGTGGGGTTTCAGCCAACAAATACTGTTTATTATTTGTGCAGTTGGGCGATATGTAAAATTTATCATCCCAATAAATATCAGTTAAATAAGTGTACATAAACAAGCTGTCCGACTTGTAAATGAATATTTATTTCAATTTCTTTTTATGAAAATTTTATATACCTTTTATATAAATAATTTATACATTTCAGTTCCAGAAAAATTCGGCATTATAACAGCGCGATATTAGAACCGAAATAATGTCTAGCATTATCCCTCTCCTGATACTGGCTCGCGCCATACACAACAATCAATCAATCCAATAATTCCACAACATAATCATTTTTTTCCACAACACAATCATATCACACAAATCATACATGGTTTAACAAAAAAGTAGTGACAGGAACTACTAAGCCCAATTTACAACCTATTATATAATTACAGAATGAAAATAGTTTTAGTGAGAGAGTTCTCACGTTGGTTTACACTCCGTCATTCTTTAATTGAGGATTTCGGTACTGTTTGAGTTTGAATTTGCCTAAAATTCTAATGTGCTCCATTTCTTTTCTGGTTAGTCCTGAAATGTAGTGCTCTTCAAGACGTTCCCAACGCACTTCTGTTTGTTGAATTCTGAAGTCGTATGTAAAAGATATGGACATTTATAGATTAATTACACTATTGAAATTAATTAAGGTAATCAATATATCTAATTACTCAATTAACTAATTAATAACACTTAAAAACGTGGTCGTTTCTTTCTGGTAACATCGTCTTCTTCATCGTATATTACTAGTGATAATTGAACCCAACATTGGCCTTTTAGAGTTTTCGATTTCCACCAAGTTATAATGTCGGACCTTGATCAAAATTAGCCACGCCGCCGCCCCTTTCGCCACCCTCCCATGCCAGGCACCACCACTGGCTCGATGGCCCCCTGCCTCACCAAAAACCGATCGAACTCGGCTGTTTGGAGCAGCAATTTCCCCCAAAACACAGTGCCATATCCAATCATAACCGTTGACTGATTAGATCTCGAGGTGTAGATCGATTTTTGTTTTGATTTCATGAAATAATTCTGAGCCAAGAAATTTGGATCGAAATTTCGGAGCTTCTGGTTCGTCCGCTTCGGTGAATGGCGGCTCAGTAACAAGAAAGGGAATTAGGGTTCCCCTTTTTTCCGTATATATATAGTATAATTTTAATATTATTTAATTCGTGAAATAATTTGTTTTAATCTACGAACTCCAAATCGAACCCAACGACTGTTGTTCCTAGCTAATAACCCATATTCCGGACTTAATGGAATATGTTTCGTAAGCCAATTCAGCCGTTTCGGTCAGTTTTCCTCAAAATTAAAATATAAATTAATATAACGGTCAATATTGAATTTGAACGTACATTTTAATTTACCCGAGGCACAAACCGACTCCAAAAATTATGAAAATTGAAATATAGTTATGTTTTGACGATACGGTCCTAACAAAACTAATTTCGTCGAATTTGGAGAACATTTGAAAAATGGGCTTTTTCTGGTCGATTAAATTTAAGGGTGCATTTTTTACAGGTCCGTAATAACTTTTTAAATTAGGCTCACATCCGGTCATAAACTTATTGTAAATTTAGTCCCTATTTTTCAAAAATTCAATAAAAAAATTAAAAAAGTCACGTAAATTTGTAATTAATTAAAACAATTAATCGTGAAAAAATTCAGGTGAAAAATATATCAAAAACCACATCAAAATCAAGAATTAAATAAAAAAACAACGAACTGCAGTAAAATGCATCGACATATGCATATAATTTAATTAGTTGCATACATGTATGCATTTATTTCAATTTTGCTTCAAAACTGCTGTACAAATGCATACATGTATGCACATACTTTGAAAAAATGCATACATACGTGCAATTTGTTCACTTTTGCATATATATATATATATATATATATATATATATATATATGCAGTTATACAGAAAAACTGCATATATGTATGCAGTTATTCAAGGGGCGTGCATAAATATGTGCATGTGTATTCACATAGTTGCATATATATATGCAACTACTTGCATTAGTTGCGTACATATATGCAACTTTTTTTTTCGTGGACTTCTGGGGTTATTTCCAGATTTTAGAATATATTTTTAATCAGTGCCGCATTTTTTTTGGGAAGAAAATGAAGAAGGCGGAATGTTTAAAAGAGGAGGTGGAATGTTTGAAAAGTTCCAGGCGGCACATAAAAATAGGAGGCGGGTTTACAATTAAAACATGGGAGAATGTGAGGTGTTTAAGTTTGAAAATAGGGATGTGTGCCTAATTTTCACTAAATTTAAATTGAATTGACAAAACACGTTTAATTTTACCACGCTTACATATTAATTCCAAAAATTATGAAATTTGAAACCTAGCAATAATTTGACATTCCGGATCAACCAAAAAGAAAAAGCCAAGCGGCTCATAAAATCATCAAACCCAATGAATATAGTAAACTTGTACCTATTTGTCGAGCATACAATTTTATTTCTCTTCTTAGTCTCTATGTTATGACTTGTACAACATATATACATATACATATATCCAATTGCAATCAATTTTGAATTTGGTTCAATATTAATTCAATTTGGCTAAATTTTACCTTTTATTCTCTTATTGGTTTCATCATTCCAATATTTTTAATTAGTTAAACTAATAATCAAACATCACAACCAGCAATCAATTAGTTGATAAACCTTTATAAACATATAACTTTTATACACCCAAAAATCATATTTTTAGTGCCAAATCATAAACAATAAACTCTAACTAAGTTTAGGTTCTCGTACCAGTCAATTGGAAATATATAGATATCCAACTTTCGAAACTCGAACATAAACACTGATGATGTCATGATCATCATCAGAATCATCCCCGGGCGACTAGAGTGTAATTCTATATCCATCCAGTATATTTGAGACTTGAATATACGTTCATGATGCATATATGCAAAATCTTCATATACTCGATGGTCCAAATTCAATATAAAATAAAATACTCAAATACAAATTGTTTTTTTATAAACAGTACTCTTCAAACCCATTCTAGGATGCTAATGATCCTATCTCTAACGAGTTACTCTTATAGGATGTTACTAATCCTATCTCTTATGAATTCTCTCGTTCAGTTCTAATGTATCTTGTTCTCGAGCTTTGTAAACCAAAGCTCTAATACCAAAATGAAACGACTAAAACTTCGCTCAGACCAAATCGATTGCTAAACCGACAGAGACCGTTTGAAGCCCGGATTGCTTTGAGAACACAACGCATCAGAACACAAACACTAGAACATTTCATTGCTATTACAATAATTAACATCAGAGTACAAGAAAATATCAGAGTTTAAATAATATACAATAGAAAAATATCAGAGATTTAAATTACAAAACAGCGGAAAACATATACATAATTATAATGTGCAGCGGAAATACATCAACTACCACAACTAAAAGAAATACACGGATACAAAGCTTTTTGAATATAGTTCCAACTGTAATTTAGGATCCTAGGAAAAGAAATATCTGCAAAAACCAAAACTACTAGCTGCCCATGTGGAAAATATGGGCACCCAGAGTTTAGATTAAAACAATAAACTCTGAGTCAGTCATGGGACTGGTGTGAGAACTAAAATAGTTGTCAACTTTTATTTTAAAGTTAGGTAAATCACGGGACCACGCTGTGTAGCACGAAACGGGATTATCCCCCATGAATACCAGTGCATAAAACAAACAGCGCAATGCTAAACAGAAAAATGAAGCTATTATAAGACTTAGGTCCCGTCGCACAATGAACACAGTCGAGGATAGAGTTTTACCTTACAATAGCCAAATATGCTTGATACACGAAATTTCATCTTTATTATTACTATAAGTGAAGAAATCAACTTTAAATATAAATGTATTAATCATAGGCGGCGTAGGTACCATTATATTATGTCGCCATACACCTTCCATTTACGTCCAATTCCAAGGGGTTGGATGGTTTTGGAAGATCCTTGCCAAAAACATAATCCTTTGGGATCCGATTTATTTGTTTCTCGAGAATTCCACCTTGGCAGCTAGTGTCCTGACAATGGAGCTATGGATTGAGCTTTGTCTGGCCCAGTAGGAGCTTGTTTCTTTGAAAGGTATGCCTTATGGACTTCTTTTTACCTAAGATGAAAAATGTGTGGATATTGAATGGAGATATGGTGGTTTATGGTATGCTGCAACCTATCACCCTGGGTTGAACGGTCAGTAATAGGTTTGATGTTGTATGTAAATTATCATTTTCTAAATTTGTATTGGTAGTTGTGAGTTATGCTATAACTGGTTTCTATCATCATTTTATTTAGGTAAATTTAATTCTAATACACCGTTTTTAATCAGTTAATCCACCATTTAAAATAGTATCTTTGACTTTTAAGAACATTTAAAATTTAATTAGTTTATCCACCTAAAAACTACAAATACTTTTCTTTCTTCTCTGTTCTGCTTCATATAGTTCTTCTTCTTATAATTCTGCATCTAAATTCAAGTCTAGGCTCTGGTGTGCCTGTGTTAAGGAGAAAAATATGTTCCTAAGATAACTGCATGTCTCCCGTGTATTTTTTTACATTGTTGTAGCATTTAAAAGGAAAATGTCCTATTTCATTTCATGCATATAATGGTTTTTTATTTGTATACTATATAGGAGAATGTGAGATGCAAGCATTCTTTTAGATTCTAATTTATTTTTGAAAAACTAATAGACACTATGATAATATATGATTTCAAGTATACAAAGTGTTTTGATATCATAAGGCAAAAACCCGTTACGTATTTACGGCGTGGTCTTATGAGATATTTTTATTTCTTTAATCTGTTTAAAACTGTTTACTCATACCAGTCCCCTGACTGACCCAGAGTTTATTTTTCTGTGTTTCCTTTAAACTCTTGGGTATTCATAACACGTGTTATGAATAGACAAGTGAATCAGGATTGGATAAAAACTTGTGAAGTTGGATGGAACTTTCTGTGTGTTGATATATCTACTGTATAATTATAAGTCTGCAGTTTGGTTATTAATGACATGTATAATTAAAGATGAACTATGAATGGCTTGTATCACTAGATATATAATGCTCTGATGTAATATGTACCGCTGTGTAATATTATGAAGTATTATCTTTTGGAAATTTCGCTGTAAGATTCTGATGTTTGCTATGATTTTATCTTCTATCTATTCTTATTCTTATTAATGGCATGACTTCCGATGTGTTCGAAAGTTGAGTCGTTACAGTTGGTATCAGAGCTTAGGTTACTGATTACCTAGGCTTTGGGTGAGTGTGAGAGAGCATATTTTTATAAAAATTTAAAGTAAATTTAAAATGAATCAACTTGGATGATATACCTAAGTTAGTTATATCTGATCAAGTCTGGATTGACGACTTATTATATTCAGGAGATTAAGATGAGTAACTGAGGGCGAAGAGGTCGAGCTAGTGGAATTTCCACTACTACTGGTCGTAATACTGGATCACAGGATCAAGGAGAGACTGTGGAGGAAGTTGCACCAGTCCAGCAGGATAAAAGCTTTGCAGCTATTTGAAAGGAGTTAATTAACTAACGTCAGCCTTAAGATAAATTAAATATGGTTGGATTAAGTTAGAATAATATCCAATCATATTGATACCTGAAATCGGGTTATGATTCTAAATTGAATTAAAGTTTGGATTTCCTGAAATTAAGTTTGGACTTAAGTATTAATTGGATATGGACTCAGAGAATGTGAACTGGTCGATTTGTGGAATCAAATCATAATTGTGAGTCCCGAAATGGAAATGATTAGCTAAATGAAGATTTTGGGTAATACTTAACGGAGTTAAGTAAATTGACCGAGGAGTTAAAAAGGGGAATTTGGACAGATATTTTTGGATATGAATAGGAAATTGCTGATGTGTGTTTTTATATAAGTCGATAACTCTAATATACTGTTTACAAATTTCGGTGACGAAATTTTTATAAGGGGGTAGATTGTAATATCCCGGGTTTTCACATATCACTGAAACAGATATTAGTTGTTCGTAAGTACGTATTTTCATATACGATTTAAAATCCAGACTGTGAAATTTCAAAACCCTGTTAATTTGTGTATAACAACATTTATATATGCATATATCACAGCACTTACTAAAACTAATTTTTACACAATCCTGTATGATAGCATGTCTTTAATAGCGTTTGTTTAATTTTATATACACATGTATGAGAACAACACTTTTACATAGTATGTATTTGTGATGCCATTTTTATTTTACATGATTATTTCAATTTTTTTCAAGGGATTTAAGAATTTGGTTTTTGTAAATATTGATGTGAAAAACCTTTAACACTCGAATTAAAAGCATGCCAAAACCTATTTTTGTTGTTCAAAAGCAAGACAAGTTTAAGTTTACATATACATCAAAAACCAAACATAAAATGTCATTTCTTTGCAAAGCATGTTTTCATTTATATATATGTATATATTTTAGTATACACCTACACTAGTACTAGCTAGAAAAAGAAAATCTAGAGAGATATGGTCATATGGCAAATCTTTTTGTATCAAAAGTATTTTTCAGTTTTGAATCCTTCTCTTTTCTAGCAATATTTCTTGAAATTAACATTTTCATTTGCATTTTCAAAAGTATGATTTATCTTATCATGAAATGTAATAACCCGGAAATCTGGGCCAGTTTAAAATTTTTATTTTGATAATTTTAGCAAATTTTGATTATTTTAAATGAATTATTTTAAATAATATCGACGAGAAATTTATTTTGAATATAATTCGAACGTATATATTCGTTTGAATCGACGTTAGAATATAATTATTTATTTATAATTATAAAAGGAATTGAAAATGGCGCGGTAGTTTGAAAATTCGATTTCAAATTTCAAATGAATGTATCGGGTGCAAAATAAACCGGATTTTAGTGAAACAAAAAATAATGGAATCTAATTGTGAATATCTTTCCAACGAATCCAGGAAATCAAAATTTCATAGCGGGGATAAAAAGATATGTCCAGTTGAAAATTCTGAATAGTCGCTATGAAATTCAGGCCCTTAAAAATGGAAATTTTGCAAACGACCTCGGATTTCGACGAAACCACTTTTGTTGGATCTGCGATGTCAAGTTATTGCTAGGTTTCAAATTTCATAATTTTTCGAATCAATATGTGAGCGTGGCAAAGGAAAACGCGTTTGACCAGTTTTAGTTGATTTTAATCGACTGGAAATTGGCCATTTTTCAAACGGTCTCAGAATTTGACGAAATTAGTTTTGTTAGGACCGTATCGTCAATACGAAGTTAGAAAATATTTTTCGGTAATTTTTCGAGTTTGTATGTGACCCTGGTAATTCGAAATGTACGTTTAAAATTCAGTATAATGATTTAAATGTAAATTCAACGAAACCAGGTCGTAACGATTGAATTGGCCTATGTAACATATCCCATTGTGTTCGGAATGGGGGTAATTAGCTAGGGGCGACAGTCGTTGGGTTTGAAACAGAGTTCGAATAAAAAAAATCAACCTTAGGTGGAATAAAAATATAAATTAATTTATAAAAAATCCTTTTCCCTTATACCCCCCCTCCTTTTCCCCTTTCCTTCTTCAGTATAGATCGAGAAGTAAAAAAAAAAAAGTAGGAATCGGGGAGGAGCTCGTCGCTCCTCCGAGGGAAGCGCCGACGCGCCGCCACCATCGCGGCCTCCTCCGACGCAAACCCCCCCTCCATCGACCTGCTCCTCCTTCTCCCTCCGCTCCCTTCTTCCCTCCCTTGCCTCACGTCAGTGGAAACCCGCACCCTCCTAGCCACCGCCTAACCCCTCCCTCCACCTCTGCCGCCACCGCTCTTCTTCTTCCTCCCCCTCTCGCCTGCCGCGCCGTGCTCAGTCAGCACCCCCACCACTCTTCGTCGACTGCGCCTCCATCTTCCCTCCTTCTTGAACCACGGTGAGCTTTAATTTGATTTTATTTAATTTGATTACATAAAAATCTGACTTTTTGTTGAAAAATAAAAATATTGGGTTTTGTTTGTAGAAAATGAACAGGATTTTCGTTCACGAGAAAGACTATATTTTTATAAAGTAGGGGTAATAAAAATTCGATTTTTATATATTGAATAGCAAAGTAAAAATTCGATTTTTATATATTGAATAGCAAAGTAAAAATTCGATTTTTATATATTGAATAGCAAAGTAAAAATTCGATTTTTATATATTGAATAGCAAAGTAAAAATTCGATTTTTATATATGGAATAGCAAAGTAAAAATCCGATTTTTATATATTGAATAGCGAAGTAAAAATTCGATTTTTATATGTTGAATAGCGAAGTAAAAATTCGATTTTTATATATTGAATAGCGAAGTAAAAATTCGATTTTTATATATTGAATAGCAAAGTAAAAATTCGATTTTTATATATTGAATAGCGAAGTAAAAATTCGATTGTTATATATTGAATAGCAAATTAAAAATTTGATTTTTATATATTGAATAGCAAAGTAAAAAATTCGATTTTTATATATTGAATAGCGAAGTAAAAATTCGATTTTTGCATATGTAGAGAATACGGGCAAAGAAAGTGACAAGAGGCAAGAACGGTGAAGATTTCTACATAAGAAGAGTCATGGGATCGGATAGCTATCGGTGAGAACTTCTCACCTTTTAATTTGATTTTTCTAGTTATAAATATATACTTGGATGCAGACGGTGTTTAGTAGCACCCGACACCCGTCGTCCACAGACCATGGACGGCTTGTATGCTTGTTTGTTTGATTTTGATGTGCAGTTGATTGTGTGATGTGATGTGAAATGAAATAAAATATTTTATAGTGGAAAATATTTTATAGTTAAAAATCGAACTTTTAACGTGTATATGAAATGAAATAAAAATAAACAAATCGGACGATTTGTTTATATACACACATTTGACTGATATTGATTGGGACGATAAATTTTACACATTGCCCAACTGCACAAATAAAATCTGTGTTTGATTGTTTGAAACCCCACACGGGTATTGGGATGATAGATGACATACACTAATCCCAATAATTAGTTGTATGTCGATCGATTAATTGACATGCTATTATAAGCGTTGAATATTTATATTTGATGCTTATACAGTGTAGAATGCACTTTGGATGATGGTTGATTATTTATCGTTGTTATTGTATACATGTGTTGTAGAAAATCCATATAATTAACATTATATGGTAATTGATTGGGCCTCATTCCAGTTTAGAAGTAGAAATATTTGAAAAAGAAATATTTGAAAGTAGAAATATTTGAATAGAAATATTTGAAATAGAAATATTTGAAATGGAATATTTGAAAATATGAATATTTGAAGCCGTGTTGATTAGATTTACGCCATTTTGACATGAACGATATTTATATCGATTTTATTCATTTTATAACGAATATCGAAAGTGATTTCAAAATCTGAAATTTTGAAAAGAATTGAAATTCGAATTAAAAATGAATAGAAATGAATTCGAATTGAAATTGAATAGAAATGAATTCGAATTGAAATTGAATAGAATTGAATTCGAATTGAAATCGAAAGGAATTGCATTCGAATTAAATTGAAATTGAATTGAAATCAATTTGAAATCAATTTGAAATGAATTTAAAACGAATTTATATTGGAATATTCAATTTTGATTTGAAATTGAATATGAAGTTGAAACCATTTTGAAAATGAATTTAAAACGATTTATTAAGCACGTTTTGAATTGAAATCAACGAAGTATATATATATATATATATATATATATATAATATAATGGCCTGAATAGAACGCGCCGCGCCGCGGTAGTTCGCGAATTTAGACCATTGACTTCGAATGGGGATTGCGGGAGATCCGACCGTCGGATTCTCCTAAAACCGGAACCGTTGGGTTCGTATTGAAAAGAGCTTTCTAACGAATGTGAGAAATTTGAAATCTAATGGTTGGATTTGGAATTATGTCCAAATCAAATTTGAAAAAGGTCGTTGTAAATGCAGTTCGATGGCCGTTGATGGAAATCGACTGTACGGGCCTTGATAAAATTATTAAAAATAGTAATAATTTGTGTAAAATCATAAGAAATGATTTGTGAAGAATTGGGATGAAAAACTCCATATTTGAAAAGATAAAAATAGATTTTTATCGAAATGAACTAGTTTTGAACTAGAATTATAATTCTATTTATTTTTAAATAAATAAATTGAATTTGAAATGGTTTTGAAAATAACCTGAATTTCCAATGATTGCGTTGGAATGGATTTGAATCGAAATTGTCTTCGGAATATTTCGATGTTGGATTTCATGATTATACAGATGTTGTTATGGAAATTTGAAAGATATAGATATGTATATCGCTATTTCCAATACGATATCTGTTGGTCGTAGAATTTGATATTGAATATAAGCCGATATATTTTCTATTCCGAGCCTAGTATTTAATATCAAATGTGATTTGGGTTTGTCGTGAATGGTGTCTTGACTAACACTGTTCTTGAACCCAGTTGAGAAAAGATTAAATATTTTTATTTAGATTTAACGAAGTGAACCAATTAAGTGATATTTAGTTGGAATTGAATTGGAATTGATTTTTGGGTTTATCGTGAACAGTGTTTTAAATAACACTCGTTCTTTAACCCGATATTTAATGGAATGTGATTTTGGGTTTATCGTGAACCGTGTTTTAAATGACACTGATTCTTTAACCCAGTTAACGATTAAAACTAAGTGGAGTTTTAATGAATCTTTAATTAGATTGAGAAAATCGAGAATGGAGTATCACCAGTTCTTGTTGCAGTCGTGATGGGGGGTTCTCGCTTCGCGGTTTGGTGGCGAACGGGAGACTCTTACCCCCACATGTCCCTTGTGGTGGAGGTTGGTTAGGCAGTGGCCGGGAGACTCGAGAGGGTCGCCGTAAAACAAGTAACTGGGGGACCATGTGAGAGCCACGGTGGGTTTTACCTGCTGCTTGGGGGATGAAGGGATGGTTGCAAAGCCTACCGGATTTCGTTGCGTTGCATTGTGTGATGGGAACTGGGTCTTATAATAGCTTCATTTTTCCTTATTTATCATTGCGCTGTTTGTTTTATGCACTGGTGTTCTTGGGAGGAAACCCGTTCCGTGTTAGCGGCGTGGTCCCTTAATTTACCGAACTTTAAAATAAAGATTAATAACTGTTTTAGTTCTCACACCAGTCCCATGACTGACCTGGAGTTTATTGTTTTGACCTAAACTCTAGGTGCCCTTATTTTGACACGGGCAGCTAGTAGTTTGGTTTTGCAGATTTATATTCACAGGATCCTGGTTTACAGCTGAATGATATCCGGAAAGCTTTGTATCCGTATATCTCTTCTAGTTGTGTATTGTATTATTTTCCGTTGCGATGTATTTAAATGTAATTTAAATCTCTGATATTACTGTGTAATATTCATTTATACTCTGTATATTCTTGTAATCTGATGGTATTGTTGTAATATACAATGAAATGTTCTTCAGTCTGCGTTCTTCTGTGGCTTGTTCTCGAACTATCCGCGCTTTCCTTCACGGGGAAGTTATGGGTTTTCATAGTTGTATCAGAGCTTTGGTTTACAAAGCTCAGAGAACAGGACACCTTAGAACCATACGAAAGAATTCATCAGATATTGGATTAGTAACATCCAATGGGAAAGACTCGTTAGAGATGGGATCAGTAGTATCCTAGAACGAGTGTGCAGAGTATATTTTTAAAGTGAAAACAATCTTTGTTTCAAAAATTTAAATCAATTATTCGTATTTGGTTATTTATTTATATTTATGTGGACAATCCAGTATATATAGATTTTGCGTATACATCTGATCCGCGTGTATTCGAAGTTTTGATATATTGGGTAGATATAGCATCACATTCTAATCGCCCGAAGAGAATTCTGATGATTGATGCATCATCATCAGAAATTATGTTCGAGTGACGAAAGTGATATTTCTATATATTTCCATTAGACTGGTGTGAGAATCAAAATTAGATAGGGCTTGTTGTTGTGATTTTGCATCAAAAATCTGATTTTTGACTATATATCAAAGTTATAAATTTGAAAAGCTAATCAACTAATTGATTGATGGTTGTGTTGTTTGATTACTGTTTTGATTAATTGAAATTTTAACCATATAGCCAATTTGATCAAATAGTGAGTTGTATTGGAAATTTGTCGCATTTGCTTGCATATACTTGTACTTACATTGAACAGGTCATAGCAAGGAGGCTAGAACAGAGAATAAAATTTGTTTGCCCGACAAATAGGTACATGCTTATCATAATTTACTGTTTTGTTTGGGTGATGATGATTTTATGAGCCGATTGGCTTTTTCTTTTTCTTTTTGAGATCAGAAGGACTGTATGGCAATTTCGGGATTTTTCCGTGGCTCCCGGTGCAGGGGAGGTTATGGCGAAATTTTTCGAAAATTTAGGGTGTTAGCCAAATTTTTGAGATTTTTGAAAAGTTCTTAGAAACTGAAAAGTTGAAGAACTTAAGCCATAATCAAAATAGATGAAGTTGAGTTGGTATTTAAAACAACTTTTGGCTTTGTTCCTTTTCGGGGACGAAAAGTTTTAAGTGGGGGAGATTGTAATAACCCGGAAATCTGGGCCAGTTTAAAATTTTTATTTTGGAAATTTTAGCGAATTTTGATTATTTAAAATGAATTATTTTAAATAATATCGACGAGAAATTTATTTTGAATATAATTCACTGTATATATTCGTTTGAATCTACATTAGATTATAATTATTTATTTATAATTATAAAAGGAATTGAAAATGGCGCGGTAGTTCGAAAATTCGATTTCAAATTTCAAATGAATGTATCGGGTGCAAAATAAACTGGATTTTAGTGAAACAAAAAATAATGGAATCTAATTGTGAATATCTTTCCAACGAATCCAGGAAATCAAAATTTCATAGCGGGGATAAAAAGATATGTCCAGCTGAAAATTCTGAATAGTCGCTATGAAATTCAGGCCCTTACAAATGGAAATTTTGCAAACGACCTCGGATTTCGACGAAACCACTTTTGTTGGATCTGTGATGTCAAGTTATTGCAATGTTTCAAATTTCATAATTTTTCAAATCAATATGTGAGCGTGGCAAAGGAAAACGCGTTTGACCAGGTTTAGTTGATTTTAATCGACTGGAAATTGGCCATTTTTCAAACGGTCTCAGAATTTGACGAAATTAGTTTTGTTAGGACCGTATCGTCAATACGAAGTTAGAAAATATTTTTTGGGAATTTTTCGAGTTTGTATGTGACCGTGGTAATTCGAAATGTACGTTTAAAATTCAGTATAATGATTTAAATGTAAATTCAACGAAACCAGGTCGTAACGATCGAATTGGCCTATGTAACATATCCCATTGTGTTCGGAATGAGGGTAATTAGCTAGGGGCGACAGTCGTTGGGTTCGAAACAGAGTTCGAATAAAAAAATCAACCTTAAGTGGAATAAAAAAATAAATTAATTTATAAAAAAAATCCTTTTCCCTTATACCCCCCCTCCTTTTCCCCTTTCCTTACAGATCGAGAAGTAAAAAACAAAAAAAAGGAATCGGGGAGGAGCTCGTCGCTCCTCCGAGGGAAGCGCCGCCACCAGCGCGGCCTCCTCCGACGCAAACCCCCCCTCCATCGACCTGCTCCTCCTTCTCCCTCCGCTCCCTTCTTCCCTCCCTTGCCTCGCGTCAGTGGAAACACGCACCCCCTAGCCACCGCCTAACCCCTCCCTCCACCTCTGCCGCCACCGCTCTTCTTCTTCCTCCCCCTCTCGCCTTGCGCGCCGCGCTCAGTTGCACCCCCCCTCTTCGTCGACTGCGCCTCCATCTTCCCTCCTTCTTCTTGAAACCAAGGTGAGCTTTAATTTGATTTTATTTACTTTGATTACATAAAAATATGATTTTTTTGTTGAAAAATAAAAAGATTGGGTTTTGTTTGTAGAAAATGAACAAGATTTTCGTTCACGAGAAAGACTATATTTTTATAAAGTAGGGGTAATAAAAATTCGATTTTTATATATTGAATAGCAAAGTAAAAAATTCGATTTTTATATATTGAATAGCAAAGTAAAAATTCAATTTTTATATATTGAATAGCAAAGTAAAAATTCGATTTTTGTATATTGAATAGCAAGATTTTTATATATTGAATAGCGAAGTAAAAATTCGATTTTTATATATTGAATAGCGAAGTAAAAATACTGTTTTTATATATTGAATAGCGAAGTAAAAATTCGATTTTTATATATTGAATAGCAAAGTAAAAAATTCGATTTTTATATATTGAATAGCGAAGTAAAAATTCGATTGTTATATATTGAATAGCGAAGTAAAAATTCGATTTTTATATATTGAATAGCAAAGTAAAAATTCGATTTTTACATATCGAATAGCGAAGTAAAAATTCGATTTTTGCATATGTAGAGAATACGGGCAAAGAAAGTGACAAGAGGCAAGAACGGTGAAGATTTCTACATAAGAAGAGTCGTGGGATCGGATAGCCATCGGTGAGAACTTCTCACCTTTTAATTTGATTTTTCTAGTTATAAATATATACTAGGATGCAGACGGTGTTTAGTAGCACCCGACACCCGTCGTCCACAGACCATGGACGGCTTGTATGCTTGTTTGTTTGATTTTGATGTGCAGTTGATTGTCTGATGTGATGTGAAATGAAATACTGATGTGATGTGAAATGAAATAAAATATTTTATAGTGGAAAATATTTTATAGTTAAAAATAGAACTTTTAACGTGTATATGAAATGAAATAAAAAAAATCGGACGATTTGTTTATATACACACATTTGACTGATATTGATTGGGACGATAAATTTTACACATCACCCAACTGCACAAATAAAATCTTTGTTTGATTGTTTGAAACCCCATACGGGTATTGGGATGATAGATGACATACACTAATCCCAATAATTAGTTGTATGTCGATCGATTGATTGACAGGCTGTTATAAGCGTTGAATATTTATATTTGATGCTTATACAGTGTAGAATGCACTTTGGATGATGGTTTATTATTCATTGTTGTTATGTATACATGTGTTGTAGAAAATCCATATAATTAACATTATATGGTAATTGATTGGGCCTCATTCCAATTTAGAAGTAGAAATATTTGAAAAAGAAATATTTTAAAGTAGAAATATTTGAATAGAAATATTTGAAATAGAAATATTCGAAATGGAATATTTGAAAATATGAATATATGAAGCCGTGTTGATTAGATTTACGCCATTTTGACGTGAACGATATTTATATCGATTTTATTCATTTTATAATGAATATCGAAAGTGATTTCACAATCTGATATTTTGAAAAGAATTGAAATTCGAATTAAATTGAATAGAAATGAATTCGAATTGAAATTGAATAAAAATGAATTCGAATTTAAATTGAATAGAATTGAATTTGAATTGAAATCGAAAGGAATTGCATTCGAATTAAATTGAAATTGAATTGAAATCAATTTGAAATCAATTTGAAATGAATTTAAAACGAATTTATATTGGAATATTCAATTTTGATTTGATATTGAATATGAAGTTGAAACCGTTTTGAAAATGAATTTAAAACGATTTTTAAAGCATGTTTTGAATTGAAATCGGCGAAGTATATATATTATATATATAATATAATGGCTTGAATAGAACGCGCCGCGCCGCGGCAGTTCGCGAATTTCGACCATTGACTTCGAATGGGGATTGCGGGAGATCTGACCGTCGGATTCTCCTAAAAGCGGAACCGTTGGGTTCGTACCAAAAAGAGCTTTCTAACGAATGTGAGAAATTTGAAATCTAACGGTTGGATTTGGAATTATGTCCAAATCAAAATTGAAAAAGGTCGTTGTAAATGCAGTTCGATGGCCGTTGATGGAAATCGACTGTACGGGCCTTGATAAAATTATTAAAAATAGTAATAATTTGTGTAAAATCATAACAAATGATTTGTGAAGAATTGGGATGAAAAACTCCATATTTGAAAAGATAAAAATAGATTTTTATCGAAATGAACTAGTTTTGAACTAGAATTATAATTCTATTTATTTTTATATCAATAAATTGAATTTGAAATGGTTTTGAGAATAACCAGAATTTCCAATGATTGCATTGGAATGGATTTGAATCGAAATTGTCTTCGGAATATTTCGATGTTGGATTTCGTGATTATACAGATGTTGTTATGGAAATTTGAAAGATATAGATATGTATATCGTTGTTTCCAATGCGATATCTGTTGGTCGTAGAATTTGATGTTGAATATAAGCCGATATATTTTCTATTCAGAGCCTAGTATTTAATATCAAATGTGATTTGGGTTTGTCGTGAATGATGTCTTGACTAACACTGTTCTTGAACCCAGTTGAGAAAAGATTAAATCTTTTTATTTAGATTTAATGAAGTGAACCAATTAAGTGATATTTATTTGGAATTGAATTGGAATTGATTTTTGGGTTTATCGTGAACAGTGTTTTAAATTACACTCGTTCTTTAACCCGATAATTAATGGAATGTGATTTTGGGTTTATCGTGAACCATGTTTTAAATGACACTGATTCTTTAACCCAGTTAACGATTAAAACTAAGTGGAGTTTTAATGAATCTTTAATTAGATTGAGAAGATCGAGAATGGAGTATCACCAGTTTTGCTCCAGGCGATAGTTAAATCTTTAATTAGATTTGAACGTGAAATGGTAATTGAATTTACCGATAACACTGTGGTGTTAGATATGAAGTATTACCAGTTTTACTTCATGGGATGAATACGTGGGGATTGGGAAATAAAAAAATAAATGATTACTTTGGTGTGGTTCGCTAATCCCGACTAGTTTGAATTTATATTCAAAGAAGATTAAAGAATAAATTTAAAGAATTTATCTTTGATAAAATTAATGGGAACCTTTCCCAAAGTATAAGAATATTGGAATAAAAGAATATTCTGAATTGGAATGAGGCGTATGTTGTGTTTGTGTAACACTTATTTAAAGTATACGCGAGTTATTCGGGAAGACCGGGTTTTTCCCATTCTGAATAACTGATACGATGATAATTCGAAGATGAAGCCGGTGGTCGAAGACCGGAAGTCTTCACGTCGTTTGGGTGATTACTAATGATCTTGATTGGGCTGTACACCCAAGAAGATGGAAACAGTTGGTGATCGTCCAGACGTACTTGGAGATCGATGGATATGCGGGGTACTAGGTGCCTCCGGTTTCGTTCAGACCCAGAATGGATTTGTAAATGGACTGTGTGTCTGACATTGGATTTTAGTCTGTGTGATTGATTTCTATTAAATATATATCTGTTTGGCGGCGGAGAATTTATTCTCTTGCTTAACGCCCTTCTCTGAGAGATACGAGCTCAGGGGTTATATACAGATGGATATCAAACGCATAGAGTGAATTGCCTGTATGGCATGCCTAAGTGGCAAATGATCAAGGCTTCTGTTGAAAAGCAAAGCCTTGTGGTTGATGATCATAGCACCGCCTGTGTGGCATAGCTTTGTGTAACGTGAATTCGCGAGCCTCACACCCCGGTTGTGAACCAGAAACGGGAGAGGACCTCAGGGAGGGCATGCATTTCCTTCTAGCTAGGGTGGTGTCAGTGACCTACCAGGCCTGACATTTATATACTTTTCACCTGTGTGGTTGTTGCTGTTGCGAGGCGCCTCGGTTTAATCAGACGATCCGGGTCCGATGGAGTCATTTGTTGGCTCATTGACACCCCAAAGGGTGGGGAAACGCAGTGTTCAGGAATTTTAATCCACATCGGTGTACCGGCCCTGACGATCCAAGGGTCACTCGAGCTCTGATCCTGAGACACGGGCTAGAGCGTCTCGAATCGGTGAGGACTATCTTTTGCCTCGGTTCATAGATGGAAATCCAACTTCCAAATACGTGACATTTGCGGTTTTATTTATAGAGCCTAGTATGGCGACATAGTGGGATGGGGCGCTTATGCCGTCTATGATTGATACTTATGATTTGAAGTTGTTTTATACACTATACACTTATGATAGTATCAAATGATTTGTTTTAAACGTATCAAGCATTCCTGGCTATTATAAGGTAAAAACCCTATCCTCCGGCTTGCGTTGCATTGTGTGATGGGAACTGGGTCTTATAATAGCTTCATTTATCCTTATTTAGCATTGCGCTGTTTGTTTTATGCACTAGTGTTCTTGGGAGGAAACCCGTTCCGTGTTAGCGGCGTGGTCCCTTGATTTACCGAACTTTAAAATAAAGATTAATAACTGTTTTAGTTCTCACACCAGTCCCATGACTGACCTGGAGTTTATTGTTTTGACCTAAACTCTGGGTGCCCTTATTTTGACACAGGCAGCTAGTAGTTTGGTTTTGCAGATTTATATTCACAGGATCCTGGTTTACAGCTGGAATGATATTCGGAAAGCTTTGTATCCGTATATCTCTTCTAGTTGTGTATTGTATTATTTTCCGCTGCGATGTATTTAAATGTAATTTAAATCTCTGATATTCATGTGTAATATTCATTTATACTCTGTATATTCTTGTAATCTGATGGTATTGTTGTAATATACAATGAAATGTTCTTCCGTCTGCGTTCTTCCGTGGCTTGTTTTTGAACTATCCGCGCTTTCCTTCACGGGGAAGTTACGGGGTTTCACATGAAATGTGCCAAAAGATCTTGCAAATCTTTGAGTATTTAGGCCATAAGTTCACCTACACTAGTTAAACACTAATTCACATAGATTTTCCAACTTTTTCATGTCAATTTCATTCACATGGCCGAGGTCATTCTTGTACCAAACTTTCAGATTTTGTGTTGCCTTTGAAGGCAAGTAAAAGTACTTTATCTTTTATTGTTAAATCAAAGTTTCATGATAAAGATATAGTTTAGAAACCCTATGCAAAAACTGAACCTATATGGATGATATATTTGTTTAAAAACCAAGAAATAGATTGTGAAGATCATGGTTGTACCTAGCTTTTGTTGTATGATAATTCATACGAACCTATAGGGAAAAGAGGCCATGTGCAAGAGGTTTTTAGGGTGAAGTAAGGCTGATATAAGCTATGTGATCTTTGGTAGTAGTGTTGATTTGGTAAGAGAAAAGGGTTTTATTGAGCTATCAATCTTTTGTCAAAAACAAAATCTAGAAAAACTGATTTTGCCACAAATATTTAATGATCTTTACCACTATAAATAAGACCATAAGCACACACTTCTCCTCACAACAAACCATTCAAGGATCAGTAGAAAAGCTAAGGTTTCAAGCTTTTAAAAGTGAGTAAACTTTCCACTATTTTTCCTTTACAAAATGTGTTTGTCTAGTTAGTTTAACTTATATATATAATCTGGATACAAGTGGTCATTTAAATAATGTACTTATACTAAAAATTAGACTGCTGTGAACAATGACAGCAAACTACTTGGTAGAAAGCACACATGTATGTCATTTAGATCCTCTTCTGGTTATGTGTGTGTATATATATATATGTATATATACGTATTGATATGCATATTGTTCTCATCAAAATAAAAATAAATCACTGAATAAAAAGGGGAAAGAAATAAAGAGAAAGCTGGGAACAGTAAAATGATAGTGAATCAAAAACACAGTAGTATATGTGCTGTGAGTGAACATCTTAATCCCTTAAATATTTCTATTTAATTCTAGTAAGTTTTGATTATATGTGTGCTTATATAGATTAGCTTAAGACAAGTGTTTAAACAAGCTAAAATAAAAACTTGAGAAGAAAACAAAAGACAGAGAGCAGAAATTATATTAGTGAGTAAACTCTTGATCCTATTTTCTTTGCTATCCTTATCTATGGATATCTCTATTTTTAACTTAAGCATATTTATGTAGACATAGACATCTGATTGGTGGTATCATCTTATATCATAAGAATTTATATGAAGACAGTGAAAGAAATATAAACAGCGGTAACATGCAAAGTGAATAAAACAGCTAACTTTTTTCTTCTTATAGTTTGTATTTAAATTATTCGGGTGGCGACACACATCTATCATCTTTGATTTATTATATATGTTCAAAGCTAGAATTAGTTAGATTAAGGGTTATGGATTAATAACTTGAGACAGTAAAAGAAGCAGTAACCAGTAAATGTTTTACCTTAAATTCTAATAGATGCAAACTACATATATACTGAAATGTGTCCTGATGATATAATTCAGTATTTTGTAGTAGTTAGATTATGACTGAGAATTTGACAACCTGAGGAAGTGATACCCATATCAGTAAACATACTTCTCCATTAAAAAAACAGTGGAGTGTCATGGAAAAATCATGAAGAGAACGGATTTGTCAGTCCAATGAAGCGAGAGATTGAAACATGGAAGCAAACATGAGTGCGTAGAGCGGAAAATCAGACACGAGATTGCTTATAGGATTCAGTTGTGATACGAAAAGAAGAAGCAAAGCAGATAAGTTCAAATCCATTGAGGCTAAACAGGCGACTGACTGTTAATTGAAAATTTCATCATAAGAATCGCAATTTATTAGTTCAGTTCTTACTAGAACTGAAAGTGATTGGTTGTTTAATAATCAATTACACCATCGACACCATAAATTCCGTATTGTAAAACTTAGGCTTATATCTGCACTGTTTTGAGGTAACTTATTATTTACCTTACAATGTGAAGTTGTATTAAGGATTTCTAATAAATGGTTTGAGTGGATATTACTAGGTTGAACTGTTGCTTAATACAGTGCCTTCATTTTTTTTCCAGATTAGTCACATTTGAAAAAAAACAAGTGATTTGTTGACTCCTCTAGAGATTGACACAAAACACAATCAGTTGGAACAACTTTGCTCATTTTTTTAGTCTATCTAATGTGTCAAGCTAGTCCAAAATGGAAAAATAGGCATTGTAGACAGTTGAATAGATACTAGATTCAGTTTGAGGTACTGTTGTAGCTGCTGCTAACTACATCATATTGCTGAAATGAATCACTATAGATGGTTGGAAACCTCGTCTGTATGATGAACAGAAGAAACATATCCTTCTTCTGTTTATTTAAGAAAAACTAATAATATGAAGTCAAGTTTTGTTTAAAAATTGAATCAACAGGTAGGTGATTATTTCTAGGGGAAGATGCAATAGAAAAGTAGTGGAAATTTTAAGGTTGAAAAGTGGTTGCTGAAATAACAAACACCGGAAATTTTTGAGAAGGAAGGCAGTGGTAGGATAAAAAAATTGGAGATGAGTTCAATGATTTCATGATCGAATGATAGGTGTTGTATCAGCAGGAATCAGATTCATGTATCAGCTGTGATAATCCACACATCAATAATGAGGGAAAGATCAAGAATTAGCATAAGAACAAAAACAGAAATGCAATCAAAACTGAACTTGGCACCAGCAATTAACAATACTACTATGAATTGATTATGTAAACTTAATGGAATTAAAGGAAAATAAATTGGAAATAAAGCAATAAATTCACAAAGCAGGGAATGGATATTAGTAAAGTTCAGATCGAATAACAATATGAAGAGCTGAAATGGAAATTTAAATCTAACAAGGGAATTTAAAATATAGTAAACTAAAAATGTAAATTGCTGGAAAAGATGTCATGAACAAATTACAAGGAGTAACAAGAACTGAAATAAAAGAACTATGTGATTACAGAACTAGTAATTTAAGAGAATTAGATTCGAAATAAGGGTATCTACTGTTTCGGGATGGCGACCCGATAGTGTGAAGAGTTGAGATTTTAATGGAGGACTGCTGGAGCTTAACCGGCGGATCGTCGATGATCGGGGCGGCGCTCTGGTTTGTGGACGGCGGCGCAAGGATTTCAGGAAGCTCGGAGGAGTGGTGCACGTACACAAGAAGGCATGTACATGTAAAGTTGTGTGTTTGTGTTTATTTGTTTGGAGCAAGAAGTGGAAGTGAATAAACGTGCTGGACATCAAATTTTGTTGCCATTCTAAAAGTGTCTGGTTGTTTTTTTTTTCACTACTAGCGGATGTGAGAAGAGACACGGCAAGGAAGAAAAAGAAGGTAAATGCGAAGGGTGATTCCTGATTTTCTTTGCCAAGCTCGAGTGTGGCAAACAGTTTTGAGTTGCCTGGCACGAGCAAAAGAAGAGGAAGAGCAAGGAATCCTGGCAGAGAAAACAGAAGGATCGCAATAGGGTGATCCAGTATTTTGGAGTGCCGAAACCATGTTTTTAGTAAGTTTTACATTCTGGCAGAAAAATAAGAAATTGGGTCTTGGTTTATTGATGCTGTGTGTAACACCCCATGTCCATTAATGTCACTCACAAAAGGGAATGCATTAACTTCTATGGAGCGTTTTAAGTGAATATAGAACAGGAAATCACAACAAGACAGATATGAAATAGTACTTGAAAATTTAAAACTTTATTTATTGCAATGGAAGGTAAATATGTTTGGTTACATCACCAAAACCCAAAGACTAAAGTCAAGTACATAATATCCATCTTGACAAAATCAGAGTACATAATATAAAAAGCATAATCCCATAAATAGCCATAAAAGAGATAGGTTGAGCTTTACTTCAGCAATCCAAATCCAAGTGCTCCCAAAGAGATCCAAATCAAGCTTCCCACCCTAAGAACCTTGGGGGGGGGGGGGGGGGAAGGAAGAAAAGAGGTGGAAACAAAGGGGGTCAGACATAAAGTCTGGCAAGTCCGATAACTCCAACAATATAATTATCAAAGTAACTAGGATAAGACATAAGCTTGGTAAATAAGGAAATGACTGTGAATTAATGGCAAGACCAAGCAACCAAAAATAATAGGATGAGCAAAGATAACGTTAAAGGCGCTTCCTAATCAATATAGGGTAATTACTATACTCTACCGTACTGTACCGCACTGTACTGTACTAACACTAACTGCACCCATACTAGTCACTCTAGAAACTTGATCCCTCTTGACTAAATAGAATGATTATAGCTTCGTGTACTACTAGATGTACCCACTATCCCCACTAGATGTACCCCTTCAATGGTAATTCCATGTACTCTCAGCTGACGTCATAGGTGCCACCTGCTCCTATCTCCACTAGGTGTACCCCTTTAATGATTAATTAATAATGGTAGCTTCGTGTACCCCTAGCTGACTACATAGGTGCCGTCTGCTCCTATCTCCACTAGATGTACCCACTACCCTGCCTCATTCGATCAGCTCCCTAACTCGTAGATACCCGTGCTGGTCCCACAGTGGGGTGTATCACTCCCCTAAAGTGGCAACCCAATACAACTTAAGGATGCACGGCTTATACCTACACGATGCAACAACGTCTTACCTACCAGCCCGGGCCCACGCACGCACATGACCCTGTTGGACTTGCGTTGCCACCGCTAACCCATTTTGGCCTCTAACAATCAGGCCCAGCAGGCGTGTCCCGTCCTCGACTTGGGTTGAGCTCACAAAGATACTTAATGGGCTACTGGACTGAAAAGGGCCCCCACCAAGCTTCCTACCAAGGCTTGGTCCCCTCTAATACATCCCACTTAACCCCATGTCCACTTACATGTATAAATTTGGTTAAGTGTTTTCTAATTTAACCTAGTCTCACCCTTTTGTTTAATTAACGGGTTGTATTGGTTAAGTCTGTGGGCCTATATACACAAATATTACCCACCTACCCAAGATTTACTTAACCCTCTCACTGGTTAAGACATATTAATTTACGGTTAAGTTTGTGGGCCTATATGTACTAATATTACCCACCTACCCAAGATTTACTTAACCCACTCATTCCGTATAACCCAGTTTACTTAACCCCCAACTTAAACTTAAGTTCTTACAATCCCTAGGGATCAGATTTGGTTAAGTAGTCTATTTCATTTACCATGTCCATTTTTAATTAATTAATCAATTAATTAAAACCTTTCCCTTCATAGGTGTCAATACCTATTTTATCCAATAATTTGAATTACATGTCATAATTGTTTATATTCAAATTACTCCAATTTTCTAATCATATTTCTCATGACATCCTCATGTCACCCACATGTCACCCACTAGATTCCTCATGCCACCCAAGGCACCCACTTAACCCCCTCATGTCCCACTACATGTTTACTTTGGTTAATTGTTTCTTAATTTATTACTATCGTAACCCCTGTAGGACCTCTCACATTAGACTGACATTTGTGGCTGCTGGATTTGCCGGGCGGGTCCGGGCAGTCTTACACCACAAATGAGCCTAACCTCGTGTCCATACAATTGTTACGCATTTAGTTTGGGCCTTTGACCTCTCACATTGGGCTACCATTTGTGGCTGCTGGATTTGCCGGGCAGGTCCGGGCAGTCTTACACCACAAATGAGTCCAACCTCGTGTCTTAGGCAATTAATTATACATAATTAATTTCCCCCAATATTTGAATTACTTTCCCTATTCAAATTACAAATCATTTCCATATTTATTCATGTATAAATATGTCACCTTAATTATGTCCACTATTTATGGTACATAAATTGTACCAATTTACATCTCAAATTAATTTCATGCCTTTTTAGGCATTTGTGCCAATTCCCAATATTTAATATCCCTATTCAAATTCAAATTAATCTTTGTCCATAATTAAACTATGTCCATTACCACACATTAATTTTCCAATTAATGCCTTCATTAAATTTTTCGCCTTTTAAGGCAATTCACCTTAATTAATATCTCAAATTCATTATATGCCTCATTTACATGCCAATTCACATTTATTAACATAATCAATATTTTTATCCCATATTTGGATTAATTATTCCTAATCAAATATGTTAATAAAATTCCAATTATCTTTATGACCATAATTCACATTAATTATGTCCATATATCACTTTGCCAATTAATATCTCAATTTACATATATGCCTCTTTTAAGGCTATTACATGCCAATTCACATTTATTAACATAATCAATATTTTTCCCATAACCCCCGCGGCGTCCGTTCGCATAGAATATATGATAGACTAAGAAATAGTCTAACACATGAAAAAGGAAAAAACACCACATATTCACATAACATACAAAATAGGCCTAACTTGCATATGAGAATTTACCGCATAACTTGCATAAAATCATAGATCTGAACATAGGCCTAAAAGGTATGAACCTGCATGTTATGAATAAGATTTTCATCACAAAATTTACATAGGAAATAACCACAAACTTGCATAACATGATTCATATTCCAAACTCATATTTTTATATAAACTTGCATATGTGATTTATGCAACATAACAATGGTGTAAATTTACCTCTAAACATATAAACTAGCATGTAAAGATTTAGCATATAACTCATACATGTCATAGCCTAACTTTTGATCTAAAATAGATGTCATAATCTTTACTAACTTGCATGTGATTTATGTCTAAATCAACATCTAAACTTGCGTACATACATACTATCATATGAATCAACATAACCAAACTAGCATTTAAACAACATGATGATTTGATTATACATAAGCCAATCATAGAATTACAACATAGATCATAACTTTACAACATGTATAATAACATCACAATTTAACAACATAATCATATCATACGGTCAATAATTCACATCATATCCATATAATCCACAATTATATCTAATCTTACTTAATTTAATAATTATCTTGATTAGATAAACCGAACTTGCCTTTCGTGGTTAAAGAATTATGAACAATTGATCAAACTTGATGCAGAATTGTTGTAGCGACGTTAGTTGATTTGTTGTTGAAGCTCTAAGCTTGAATTAGGTTGAATTGATTAGCTATCTTCCTCTTTAGTTGGCGGCGGCTACACTGAGTTCCATGGCGACGGCATAATGGCATTAGTTTCAAATTTTAATTAGGTTTAGGGTTAGCATTAGGATGTATTTATAGGTGTAGGAAGTTATTTAGGACCACTAGATTAACCCTGAACCATGAGAACCAACCAAATGCAAAATCTGCATTTGAGCGAATCGGCCCACGGGTTGACAGCCAAACACCCTGGATTAACCTCTAGTCGACCCAGCGGAGCTCGAGTCGACCTCAAAAATGGGCTGGTTCTTTCATTCCCCCCTCCCAATTCGCTGTTTTGAACTTTTTCGCATATTTATTTATTTAATTTTTAATTTATATATATATATATATATCAATATATATATATATATATATATTTCTCTGCGCAACCCATTTCACTTAATTCTTTTCTAAAAATTAAGTATACTTTAATTTGTGAATTTTAATGTTATAAAATTACGGGGTGTTACATTCTCCCCTCCTTAAAGGATTTCGTCCCCGAAATCTCCAAGTCAAGAAGAATGTATATCCTACCATCTAATCGTCCATCTACTCAACCATCAAACACCAGCATCCATTATCCTTAAAAGACTTCTAATGCTTTAATGTTTATATGCACAGTGTGTGTATATGTCCATATCTAATGCAAAATTAGGCGGTCTACTGATTCAGTCGACCTCCTTAGTGCAATTCATGATAGTGCCATGCGTCCAATATGTATGCAAAAGATTCCTAATGATACATATTAATTCTATATGCATGCACAACCATCCACCCGAATGCAGCAACCATATGATAATACAACCATTATACATCCATTTTACTAAATACATCCATATATATGCAATATGCAATATGAAGTGACTGAGCCAATCTGGTGCCTAATAGTGTGTGTATATGCATCCACGAGCAACCACTAGCGAACACTTGCATCCACTTTGCATCCATCATACATAACATGTCTCAAACACATGTTTCAACCATAGGATTTCCCTAACTGAAGGTCAAATATACTAGCGAGAGGACATACTAAAGATAAGATAAGCACAAGCTAAGCAATAAAGGAGAAATTAAAAGACATACCCTCGAAAAGAAAAGGGTACAATGAACGCATCTTCTCTTCCGTCTCCCAAGTAGCGTTACTCTCATCGTCTCCCCATTGTACTTTGACTAGTCTGACCTCTCGATTTCTCAACTTCTTGATCTCCGACCCAAGAATGCATGTAGGAGCTCGTCGAATCGTCGCATCACGCTCTATTTCCACCTCTCTAAGAAAGCTCGGCTCCACTACCTCCACGGTCTCATGTAAGCACTTCCTCAAATGTGATACATGGAATACGTCGTGAACACCACTAAGTCTCTCAGGCAACTCCTCTTATCCGCATAAGATTTCTGCCTATCTTGCGCTGCCTTCATCCTTCTTCGAATCAAATCAATCTTCTCCGAAATCTCTCTAATCATATCGGGCCCAAGTAAGATCTTATCCGTAGATTCCCACCAACGTGTAGGTGAACGACAAGGTCGTCCATAAAGAGCTTCGAAAGGTGCCATGCCAATGCTAGACTGAAACTATTATTATATGCGAACTCCACCAATGGAAGATGCACTTCCCATGTACCCCCAAAGTCTAGGATACATAGCCTCAAAAGGTCCTCTAGAATACGATTCACCCTCTCGGTTTGGTCATCCGTCTGAGGATGATATGCGGTGCTCAAACATAACTGACTCCCTACCGCTTCTTGTAAGCTCCTCCATAATTCACTAGTGAAGATAGGATCGCGGTCGTTTACTATGCTAGAAGGAACACCATGCAAACGAACTATCTCTCGGACGTATACAGAAGCTAACCATGGAGCAGTCCTCTTACTCTTCACGGGAATAAAATGGGCACTCTTAGTAAGTGTATCTACTATAACCCAAATCCCCGTATTACCCTTCCTCGATCTTCGTAATCCATCAACAAAATCTATCGAGATACTATCCATGTGAACTCATCGCAACTATCCATCTCCCACGCAAGTCGTCCTATTCGAACTCGATATCCCCCAAGCACAAGCGCCAAAGGCCTAAACCAATATCAGATAAGCACCCAAGGAACACCTCCTCCGATTTCAGACAGTCTACGTGAGATGATACTAGAAAAACAAATAATTGGGCACTTAACCGACTCTGGCTGTCCTCGCCAGTCTTTGCTTCAAAACCATCACTAATCACCTAACTGACTTTGCATTATCCCCTAGGCACACACGAATACCTCGTGCCTCTAGGTAAACCCCGCACTTCATCGAAGACGTCACTATACTCACGGACCACACGAAAAGATTCCAAATCACCGTTGGATACATCAAGAGATTCGAGACAGCTAAACGTCACTGAACCCCTAGGGTCACAAGAAATATGAGGGTCTTTCCATAATGAATCAATAGTCTAACTACCCTCCTTTCACTATCTAGGATGGCACCCCGCCTGGGTAGCCAATCCACCCCTAGAATCAAACTATAGCCCGTGAAACCAAGGACGAAGGCGTTGCATTCAAATCCAACGTCCAAGATAGACACTCTCAAATCCCGACAAACCATTGAAGGATGAGCCGAACCACCAAAAAGATTTGAGACTAGGATGGGATCCTTAACTAGACTAGTATTTAGGTGCAGTGTTTTCAACTAACGAAGCAGATACTAACGAGTATGAAGCGCCAGAATCAAACAAAGTTCGAACAGGATGATAAAGGAAACCAAATTTCTACTTGGACGGTCCTACCCCTATCAGGTATACCAGTCGTGAGGGAATATAACTACCCTCTAGAAGATCCTGTACTTTGCCCTTGCCTCTTTGGACAATCCTAATAAGGTGTCCTATTTCTCCAAAAGGATAACTACTAGCCTTCTTGTTCACATTCCCCATTCGTGACCTTCCACCAAGATGAGGTTTCGTCCTTCATTAACCAACAGCTATTTGAACCTTCCTCCCATCGTCTACCTTAAAGGTATCAACAAGCCCTCCACTTCCTTGAACTAACTTCTAGTCCGTCAAATGTCTAAGTTCCTTGAAGTGGTTTTTCTTCCTTCATATGGAAGTCCCTATTTATCTTCGAAAAAGCATCTATACGCGGAGGGGAAATCCAAAAAAGAGAAAGAGGAAGAGATTCAAAACGGAGAGTCGAAGGAAGGATATATGGCTCTTGGGGATTATGTTTTTTAAAACAAACCTTTCTTTCAAAAATACTCTTCTACAAACATATTTTTGAAAGTATTCTTTATAAAAATGCTTTTGAAAAATAGTTTCTCAAAATATCGTATCTGTTCTGGTAACCTTCAGCTCTGATACCACGTGTAACACCCCATGTCCATTAATGTCACTCACAAAAGGGAATGCATTAACTTCTATGGAGCGTTTTAAGTGAATATAGAACAGAAAATCACAACAAGACAGATATGAAATAGTACTTGAAAATTTAAAACTTTATTTATTGCAACGGAAGGTAAATATGTTTGGTTACATCACCAAAACCCAAAGACTAAAGTCAAGTACATAATATCCATCTTGACAAAATCAGAGTACATAATATAAAAAGCATAATCCCATAAATAGCCATAAAAGAGATAGGTTGAGCTTTACTTCAGCAATCCAAATCCAAGTGCTCCCAAAGAGATCCAAATCAAGCTTCCCACCCGAAGAACCTGGGGGGGGGGGGGGGGGGAGGAAGAAAAGAGTTGGAAACAAAGGGGGTTAGACATAAAGTCTGGCAAGTCCGATAACTCCAACAATATAATTATCAAAGTAACTAGGATAAGGCATAAGCTTGGTAAATAAGGAAATGACTGTGAATTAATGGCAAGACCAAGCAACCAAAAATAATAGGATGAGCAAAGATAACGTTAAAGGTGCTTCCTAATCAATATAGGGTAATTACTATACTTTACCGTACTGTACCGTACTGTACTAACACTAACTGCACCCATACTAGTCACTCTAGAAACTTGATCCCTCTTGACTAAATAGAATGATGATAGCTTCGTGTACTACTAGATGTACCCACTATCCCCACTAGATGTACCCCTTCAATGGTAATTCCATGTACTCCTAGCTGACGTCATAGGTGCCGCCTGCTCCTATCTCCACTAGGTGTACCCCTTAAATGATTAATTAATAATGGTAGCTTCGTGTACCCCTAGCTGACTACATAGGTGTCGTCTGCTCCTAACTCCACTAGATGTACCCACTACACTACCCAATTCGATCGACTCCCTAACTCATAGATACCCGTGCTGGTCCCACAGTGGGGTGTATCACTCCCCTAAAGTGTCAACCCAATACAACTTAAGGATGCACGGCTTATACCTACACGATGCAACAACGTCTTACCTACCAGCCCGGGCCCACACACGCACATGACCCCGTTGGACTTGTGTTGCCACCGCTAACCCATTTTGGCCTCTAACAATCAGGCCCAGTAGGCGTGTCCCGTCCTCGACTTGGGTCGAACTCACAAAGATACTTAATGGGCTACTGGACTGAAAAGGGCCCCCACCAAGCTTCCCACCTAGGCTTGGTCCCCTATAATACATCCCACTTAACCACATGTCCACTTACATGAATAAATTTGGTTAAGTGTTTTCTAATTTAACCTAGTCTCACCCTTTTGTTCAATTAACAGGTTGTATTGGTTAAGTCTGTGGGCCTATATACACAAATATTACCTACCTACCCAAGATTTACTTAACCCTCTCACTGGTTCAGACATATTAATTTACGGTTAAGTTTGTGGGCCTCTATGTACTAATATTACCCACCTACCCAAGATTTACTTAACCCACTCATTCCGTATAACCCAGTTTACTTAACCCCCAACTTAAACTTAAGTTCTTACAATCCCTAGGGATCAGATTTGGTTAAGTAGTCCATTTCATTTACCATGTCCATTTTTAATTAATTAATCAATTAATTAAAACCTTTCCCTTCATAGGTGTCAATACCTATTTTATCCAATAATTTGAATTACATGTCATAATTGTTTATATTCAAATTACTCCATTTTTTTAATCGTATTTCTCATGACATCCTCATGTCACCTACATGTCACCCACTAGATTCCTCATGCCACCCAAGGCACCCACTTAACCCCCTCATGTCCCACTACATATTTACTTTGGTTAAGTGTTTCTTAATTTATTAGTATCGTAACCCCTGTAGGACCTCTCACATTAGACTGACATTTGTGGCTGCTGGATTTGCCGAGCGGGTCCGGGCAGTCTTACACCACAAACGAGCCTAACCTCGTGTCCATACAATTGTTACGCATTTAGTTTGGGCCTTTGACCTCTCACATTGGGCTACCATTTGTGGCTGCTGGATTTTCCGGGCAGGTCCAGGCAGTCTTACACCACAAATGAGTCCAACCTCGTGTCTTAGGCAATTAATTATACATAATTAATTTCCCCCAATATTTGAATTACTTTCCCTATTCAAATTACAAATCATTTCCATATTTATTTATGTATAAATATGTCACCTTAATTATGTCCACTATTTATGGTACATAAATTGTACCAATTTACATCTCAAATTAATTTCATGCCTTTTTAGGCATTTGTGCCAATTCCCAATATTTAATATCCCTATTCAAATTCAAATTAATCTATGTCCATAATTAAACTATGTCCATTACTACACATTAATTTTCCAATTAATGCCTTCATTAAATTTTTCGCCTTTTAAGGCAATTCACCTTAATTAATATCTCAAATTCGTTATATGCCTCATTTACATGCCAATTCACATTTATTAACATAATCAATATTTTCATCCCATATTTAGATTAATTATTCCTAATCAAATATGGTAATAAAATTCCAATTATCTTTATGACCATAATTCACATTAATTATGTCCATATATCACTTTGCCAATTAATATCTCAATTTACATATATGCCTCTTTTAAGGCTATTACATGCCAATTCACATTTATTAACATAATCAATATTTTTCCCATAACCCCCGCGGCGTCCGTTCGCATAGAATATATGATAGACTAAGAAATAGTCTAACACATGAAAAAGGAAAAAACACCACATATTCACATAACATACAAAATAGGCCTAACTTGCATATGAGAATTTACCACATAACTTGCATAAAATCATAGATCTAGACATAGGCCTAAAAGGAATGAACCTGCATGTTATGAATAAGATTTTCATCACAAAATTTACATAGGCAATAACCACAAACTTGCATAACATGATTCATATTCCAAACTCATATTTTTATATAAACTTGCATACGTGATTTATGCAACATAACAATGGTGTAAATTTACCTCTAAGCATGTAAAGATTTAGCATATAACTCATACATGTCATAGCCTAACTTTTGATCTAAGATAGATGTCATAATCTTTACTAACTTGCATGTGATTTATGTCTAAATCAACATCTAAACTTGCATACATACATATGATCTATCATATGAATCAACATAACCAAACTAGCATTTAAACAACATGATGATTTGATTATACATAAGCCAATCATAGAATTACAACATAGATCATAACTTTACAACATGTATGATAACATCACAATTTAACAACATAATCATATCATACGGTCAATAATTCACATCATATCCATATAATCCACAATTATATCTAATCTTACTTAATTTAATAATTATCTTGATTAGAGAAATCGAACTTGCCTTTCGTGGTTAAAGAATTATGAACAATTGATCAAACTTGATGCAGAATTGTTGTAGCGACGTTAGTTGATTCGTTGTTGAAGCTCTAAGCTTGAATTAGGTTGAATCGATTAGCTATCTTCCTCTTTAGTTGGCGGCGGCTACACTGAGTTCCATGGCGACGGCATAACGGCTTTAGTTTCAATTTTAATTAGGTTTAGGGTTAGCATTAGGATGTATTTATAGGTGTAGGAAGTTATTTAGGACCATTAGATTAACCCTGAACCATGAGAACCAACCAAATGCAAAATCTGCATTTGAGCGAATCGGCCCATGGGTTGACAGCCAAACACCCTGGATTAACCCCTAGTCGACCCAGCGGAGCTCGGGTCGACCTCAAAAATGGGCCGGTTCGGTCATTCCCCCCTCCCAATTCGCTGTTTTGAACTTTTTTGCATTTTTTTTTAATTTTTATATATATATATATATCAATATATATATATATATATTTCTCTGCGCAACCCATTTCACTTAATTCTTTTCTAAAAATTAAGTATACTTTAATTTATGAATTTTAATGTTATAAAATTACGGGGTGTTACACTGTGCAAGTTTCCATTGTAGGTTATTGGTTTGGGCCTGGAACATTATTTTTATTAAATAATGTTTTGTTAAACAATAAAATTCCTTTTAATATGTATAAATATAAACAATATATGTAACGGAAAGTTCACTCAAATAATGTTCATTAATCAAAAAACTAAATTAAGACATATATGCGAGAAATTGAACCGGTTTAGTCTACGAAAATCGTGTTATTCTAATTTAATCAATTTCGATAAAATTGATTCTTATAGAAGTGATGATAAATGTAGTTTACATAAATTAAAAGAAAAAGGATCGGGAATTATTTCGAAAATTACAGAATTTAATGTCATCGTGCTTATTTAGTTATTAGAATCAGAATGAATGTTTAAATAAAATCAATTAATTTATTGGTATAATATGTTATGAAATAGGTCGTATCCAAGATCGATTATTTCAAACTGTTTATCAGTTTGAATCGAATGTCAAATAATTGTTGATTGTTGATATTGTAACGGATGATTATTATTAACTACCTGTTATGTTATAAATAAATCTGAATTAGTTAGAATAAATATCAATACATTTTATTTTAGTTGTCTCATATTGTTTGTTATTCTGAACTTGTACAAGTAAAATAAATTGAATTGATGTGTCATATTAAATATGGAATAAATTGTATTTTACTCATCTACACTGCCTAAATTTTGATAGTTAAAAAACCAATTATCAAATATTCACTACGTGTTAGTTCGAAGAGACCGGTATGGGAACTGGACCCAAAACCACTTCGAACCAACTCTACGTAAACTAACCTGCAGGGACGATTTTACGATTTAAAACTTGAAGACCGTAGATCTTCATGAGCGAAAGAAATACTTGTTGAAATTCTCTGATTAGCTCCCAGAGATATTTCGATAGTGATTCTGTCGTGATTGAAATCTTCGGGTTTGCAAGGACTAGTCGCTACTGATTCGTGGGGGTGATTCCTATATCGGATGCAGTAGGAGAGTACCTTCGGTTCATCCTGTTCCTGGATGACTTGTATGGACAAATGTCTGACAGAGTATTTCCAAAGGAATTACGTACGTTGATTTCTTCAAACGTACCATAGTTGATGGCGGAAAAATGGTTTTTCTCTAGCCAAATAACTAGAGTCTTTTTGTGGACGTCAACTAGTGATATCTGGCGGATCTGACGATGTGGCATTCAAAGTGAATGGTGACTAGATGTTCCAAAAGGAAATTCAAACCTCAAGCCTCACAGTCGGCAAATGACAAAAATCGGGCAGGCAGCATGGCTATGTGGGTCTCCCCCATTAGGGTATATAATCACCTATATAGAGAAATTCTTTTTGTTTCTTACTCTATCGATTCTGCCCATTCGAGAAACGGTGGTTTGAGCCCAACCGTTGGTGATATACATTCGATACGCTCAAGAGAAATGAGTGGTCGGTCATGTGTGGGCCGGGTTGCAAGACGTTCTTGTTGAACCCAGGTGTATTTGCCTCTAGAAATACATCATCGGAAGGTGGTCTCATACCTTGTCATAGTTGGAAACCCAATTTCCATAAGCGCCAAGCGGTTTTTTATTTGTATACTATATAGGAGAATGTGAGATGTAAGCATTCTTCTAGATTCTAATTTATTTGTGAAAAACTAATAGACACAATAATAATATCTGATTTCAAGTATACAAAGTGTTTTGATCTCATAAGGTAAAAACCCGTTCCGTATTTATGGCGTGGTCTTATGAGATATTTTTATTTCTTTAATCTGTTTAAAACTGTTTACTCATATCAGTCCCCTGACTGACCTAGAGTTTATTTTTCTGTGTTTCCCTTAAACTCTTGGGCATTCATAACACGTGTTATGAATAGACAAGTGAATCGGGATTGGATAAAAACTTGTGAAGCTGGATGGAACTTTCTGTGTGCTAGTCTATCTACTGTATAATTATAAGTCTGCAGTTTGGATATTAATGACATGTATAATTAAAGATGTACTATGAATGGCTTGTATCACTAGATATATGATGCTCTGATGTAATATGTACCGATGTGTAATATTATGAAGTATTATCTTTTGGAAATTTCGCTGTGAGATTCTGATGTTTGCTATGATTTTATCTTCTATCTATTCTTATTCTTATTAATGGCACGACTTCTGATGTGTTTGAAAGTTGAGTCGTTACAAAATTAATATATGAACTACCTAAAAGGTTCATTCTATTGTCCTTGCTCTTTTAATATTTAATTTTCTTAAATCAAACCATGTTTTTTTTAACTAATTTTATCCTTAACATGATATCATAAATATTTAGGGAGGATCGCATATATTTAGTAACTATAAGACATTGGTGTACATTATGTGATGTTATTAATCCACAGAAGATCATAACATATGTTAACATGACAAAAAAAGAGGGGTCAGAAATGGTTTTCTTTCACATGCAGTTCAGAACAAGAGTGAAAAGAGAAGTTGTCCAGGAGGTTTGCTTTGCTCTTACACATACTTATTTTATCTTTTTTTCTCATTGTAAAGCATTTTCTTTATTTTGCCAACTACATATACAATTTTAGCAGTAAATTTAACGATTGATTACCGTGTTCTGTTTTTTTTTCTTTTAATTTGAATTATCTATACATCTCTCCATCTTATGCTGTATCAAATTAAACGACCCATTTGGTGGTGCATTGCATATTCATCTTTTCTCTTATTTTTCATGAATTATACGAAATCACATTTAAAATAGATGTAAACTATAAATTTAACCATGACTAGGATAATTGAATATTAAGCCTTCATTTCATTAGCATTTAATATTCGTAAGAGCAACGACAACCTCATTTACATACCGTAATGCAGATTAAAAATCATTAAATTGTGCTTAATACTTATCACTTAAACTGGGTTCTCTATTGGTTCAGATCATGGACTAGAGTACAAAAATAACCACATAATGGTGGAATCTTCCCTTACTGTGCCATTTCAATCAACAATCAATAAAGATACTAATGTAACCAAAACTTATCGACACATCGCTATGAGTAAAGCTCACTGACATTTTATGGTATTAAAATGATTATTTCATCATGTTACCTGTGCGCTTAGAAAATGCCACCACATATGTGATTTTTATTAATACTTCAACTTCTCTCAACATGGTTGTAATGTTACAAACAACCTTTTGCTCCTAACACCTCACCCTTTGCACAACATGACCCAACACTCTCCGTGTGCAAAGCACGGGTTCCAATCTAGTATAATATAAAGGAATACAATGTCAGACATACCATCCATTTGCAAGTCCGTTCTGGGTCTAAACGAAATTGGAGGCACCTTATTCCTCGTCCCATATGTCCAATACCAGAGAGAGGCCCTCGCATATCCGGTCGATCTCTAAGTACGTCTGGACGATCAGCACTTATTACCTTGTCTTGGGTGTACATCCCAATTAAGACATCAGTAATCATCCAAACGATGTGAAGATCTCCGGTCTTTAACCACCATCTTCAAATCATTGACTTTTAGTCGTTGTATCAATTATTCAGAATGGGTTAAACCCGGTCTTTTCGAATAACTTGCGTATTTTATAATCAAGTGCTATAAAAACACATCATACAGCTCATTCCAGTTCAGAATATTCAATTATTCAAATGTTCACATCCTTAGGGAAATATTCCCATTAATTTTATCAAAGATAAATTCTTTTTAATTTTCTCTCTAATCTTCCTTTTAATATAGTTTTCAAAAGGATTTTATTTTATCTTTCCACAATTCTAAACCAAATTAAGGTTTATAAAACTAGTCGGGATTATCGAGCCATACCGAAGTAATCATTTATTTTATTTATCCAATCCCAACCTATTCATCCCATGGAGCAAAACTGGTAGTACTCCATATGTAACACCCACTGTGTTATTTGTAAAATTAATTACCATTTCTCCTTTCAAATCTAATTAAATATTTAACTATCGCCTGGAGTAAAACTGGAAGTACTCCATTCTCGATCATTTCATGAATTCGATAAGTTTAATTATCCCATTCTCATTCCAATCTAATTAAAGATTCATTAAAACTCCAACTTGGTTTAATCTCAAAAATCATTGCTTTATGATTATTCAACTTTTAGGAAAATTAATAATGTCATTAACTGGGTTAAAGAACCATTGTCATTTAAAACACATTTCACGATAAATCCAAATCAGCTTCCATTAACTATGGAATCTTCATGGAAAAAAGATCAATATATAATCGACATAAATTTCTGTTTCAGACTAATAATATAAATGGAATAACGACAATGCCTTTTAAATTCCATATATGGTAATGGTCTTCCTTTACATAAGCTTATCTCGATTATTACCCAATCGAGTTCCATTCAATTCCAATTTAATATATTAAATTGAAAAACTTTACTTTGGAAAATTTCCGTTAAATCATAATAAAAAGATTTTTAAATTCCAAATCTAATCTTCTTGGGTTTTAAGAACAAATATTATTTAAAACATAGTTCACGATGAACCCAAAATCAACTTCCATTTCAATTCTAATTAAATTAATTAATGGATAAACTTCATTAATCTTAATTAAAAGATTTATTCTTTTCTCAACATGGTTTAAGAACAGTGTTATTGAAGACACCATTCATGACAAACCCAAAATCCAATTTGATATTAAATACAAGGCTCTGAATAGAAACTATATCGGCTTATATTAAATATCAAATTCTGAAACTAATGGATATCGTATTGGGAATAACGATATCTGTATCTTCCAAATTCCTCAACAATATCTGTATAATCACAAAATCCAATATCAAAATATTCCGAAGATTATTTAAATTTCAATTTATTCATTGGAAAATTCTAGTTATTTCTAAAACCATTTACAAGTCCAATTTATTTATTTAAAAAAATCGGATTATTATTCTTGTTAATAACTAGTTCATTTTGATAAAAATATATTTTTATCTTTCCAAACTTGGAATTTTTCATCCAAAATTTTTTGAAATCCTTTATTATGATTTTACACAATTTTTCCGTAATTTTAATAATTTAATTTAGGCCATGACAGTCGGTTTCCAATAACGGCTACCGAATTGCGTCCATAACGACCTTTTCCAAAATTGATTTGGAGATAATTTGAAATCCAACCGTTCAAATTTAAATCTCTTATATTCATTGGAAAGATCTTTTCGATACAAACCCAAGATTCCAATTTAAGGAGAATCCGACGGTCGGATCTCCCGCTACATCAATTTGAAGTTAATGGTCGAAATTCGCGAATGGTTGTTGCGCGGCGCGTTTTATTCAAACCATATATATTTCGTCGATTTCCATTCAAAATGTATTTTATAAATCGTTTACAAATTCATTTCAAAATGATTTCAACTTCATTTTCAATTTTAAATCAAAATTGAATGTTCTATGTCATTATAATATTAAAATGACAATATTTTCAAAATATCAGATTTTGAAATCAATTCTTTTCGATATTATTGTAAAATGAATAAAATCGATCGATAAACCTATTCGGGTTAAAAATAGCATTTTTATACTTAACTCGACTTCATATTTTTATATTTTCTCGTGTCCATCCAAAATCGAACATCAAAATTATATTTTGACTATTCACTGAACATTATTTTAAAATATTCGTTATTTTAAAATATTCGTTATTTTAAAATATTCGTTATCTTAAAATATTTGTTATTTATGAATTGGAATGCGACTCAATTAATCACCATATAATTTCAGTTATATGGATTTCATACATCGCATGTATTCAACAAAAATGATAAATAATCAATAACCATTCAAACATTACCCAGAGTGCATTCTACAACTGTATAAGCATTAAAATAAATAAATAAATAAATAAATAAATAACGCTCATTACAGCCTATCAACCCATCGATTGACATACAACTAAATATTGGGATTAGTGTATGTCAAATATCAGCCCAATACCCGTGTGGAGTTTCAGCCAACAAATACTATTTATTATTTTTGCAGTTGGGCGATGTATAAGATGTATCGCCCCAATCAATATCAGTTAAATAGGTATACATAAACAAGCCGTCCGACTTGTAAATGAATATTTATTTCAATTTCTTTTTATGAACATTTTATATACCTTTTATATAAATAATTTATACATTTCAGTTTCAGGAAAATTCGGCATTATAACGGCGCGATATTAGAACCGGAATAATGTCTAGCATTATCGCTCTCCTGATACTGGCTCGCGCCATACACAACAATAAGTCAATCCAATAATTCCACAATACAATCAATTTTTTTCCACAACACAATCATATCACACAAATCATCCATGGTTTAACAAAAAAGTAGTGACATGAGCTACTAAGCCCCATTTACAACCTATTATATAATAACTGAACGAAAACAGTTTGAGTGAGGGAGTTCTCACGTTGGTTTCCACTCCGTCACTCTGTAATTGAGGATTTCGGTACTGTTTGAGTTTGAATTTTCCTGAAATTCTAACGTGCTCCATTTCTATTCTGGTAAATCTTGAAAATTAGTGCTCTTCAAGATGTTTCCAACGCACTTCGGTTTGCTGAATTCTGAAGTCGTATGTAAAAGATATGGACATTTAAAGATTAATTACACTATTGAAATTAATTAATGTAATTAATATATCTAATTATTCAATTAACTAATTATTTACACTTAAAAACGTGTCTGTTTATTTCTGATAACATCGTCTTCTTCATCGTGTATTACTGGTGATAATTGAACCTAATAGTGGCCTTCTAGGGATTTCGATTTCCACCAAGTTATAACGCCGGACCTTGATCAAACTTAGCCACGCCATCGCCCCTTTCTCCACCCTCCCACGCCAGGCACCACCACTGGCTTGGTGGCCCCCTGCCTCACCAAAAGGCGATCAAACTCAGCTAGTTGGAGCAGCAATTTCCCCTAAAACACAGCGCCATATCCGATCATAACCGCTGACTGATTAGATCTCGAGGTGCAGATTGATTTTTCTTTTGATTTCATGAAATAATTCTGAGCGAATTGCAAGAAATTTGGATCGAAATTTCAGAGCTTCTGGTCCGTCCGCTTCAGTGAATGGTAGCTCAGTAATGAGAAAGGGAATTAGGGTTCCCCCTTTTTTCATACATACATATATATATATATATATATATAGTATACTTTTAATATTATTTAATTCGTGAAATAACTTGTTTTAATCTACGAACTCTAAATCGAAACCAACGATTGTCGTTCCCAGCTAATTACCCATATTCTGGACACAATGGAATATGTTTCGTAAGGCAATTCGACTTTTTCGATCAGTTTTCATCAAAATTAAAATATAAATTAATATAACGGTCAATATTGAATTTGAACGTACATTTTAATTTACCGGGGCCGCATACCGACTCCAAAAATTATGAAAACTGAAATCTAGATATGTTTTGACGATACGGTCCTAACAAAGCTAATTTCGTCGAATTTGGAGACCATTTGAAAATGGCCTTTTTCTGTCGATTAAATTTAAACTGAATTGACAAAACACGTTTAAATTTACCATGCTTACATATTAATTCCAAGAATTATGAAATTCGAAACCTAATAATAATTTGACATTCCAGATCCAACAAAAGTGGTTTCATCAAAAACGGAGGTCATTTACAAAATGGCTATTTTTAAGGGCTATACATATAATTTAAAATATATATAAATTCTGTAGCGACTATTTTGAATTTTAAACTGGATATAACTTTCAATTTATATTATGAAATCTTAATTTTTCACATTCATTAGAAAGATATAATTAAACAGATTCTAACGTGTCTGGTTTTACTAAAATCCGATTTATTTTGAATCTGGATATTCATTTGAAATTCAAAAACGAATTTTCAAACTACCGTGCCATTTCAAACTCGTTTTAATTAAATGCTAAATTTATACGTTATAACTTCAATTTACAAAAAAAAGTAGTCATTAATATTTAAAATAAATCATTTTAAACATTCAAAACCCATTAAAATAGCTAAAATAAAAAATTTAAATTAGTTCAGAAATTCCGGGTTGTTACATCTTGCATGTCACTTGCATATACATGTTACATGTTGTTGTCTTTGTGTATGTTGCTTGAATACTCTGACCATCCTTGGGTTATTATCACTTGAGTCTGAATGAATGTTTATGATCATGCTGCCTTATTGTAACAACCCAATTTTTAGTACAGTTTAAGCCGACATTTACCAACCCTTGTCAATCAAATTATACAGAAAAGCGGATAGCTATTAGAAAGAAATTAGAGGGTGAGATAAGAAAGAAAGAAATATTAGAATAGAAGAAGAAGAAAACACATCAGAAACAGAGTCTCACATCACATCAGAATAAAATATAATATTGAAATAATTACAGTCATCAGAGTACATCTATAATAACCCGGAAATCTGGGCCAGTTTAAATTTTTTTATTTTGGCAATTTTAGTGAATTTTGATTATTTAAAATGAATTATTCTAAATAATATCGACGAGAAATTTATTTTGAATAAAATTCAATCGTATATAGTTATATAGATCGACGTTAGAATATAAATAATTATATATAATTATAAAAGGAATTGAAAATGGCGCGGTAGTTCGATAATTCGATTTCAAACTTCAATTGAATGTACCGGGTGCAAAACAATCCGGATTTTAGTGAAACCAAAAACGTTAGGATCTAATTGAGAATATCTTTCCAACGAATATGAAAAATAAAACTTTCATAGCGGGAATCAAAAGATATGTCCAGTAGAAAATTCTGAATAGTCGCTATGGAATTCAGGCCCTTAAAAATGGAAAGTTTGCAAACGACCTCGGATTTTGACGAAACCACTTTTGTTGGATCCGGGATGTAAAGTTATTGCTAGGTTTGAAATTTCATAATTTTTCGAATCAATATGTGAGCATGGCAAAGGAAAACGCGTTTGACCATTTCCAGTTGATTTTAATCGACTGGAAAATGGCCATTTTTCAAACGATCTCAGAATTCGACGAAACTAGTTTTGTTAGGACCGTATCGTCAATACGTAGCTAGAAAATATTTTTATGGAAATTTTTAGAGTTCGTATGTGACCCCAGTAAATTGAAATGCGCGTTTAAATTCAATATATAGAGTTATATGTTGATTTTGACGGAAACTGATCGAAACGATCGAATCAGCCTACGATACATATCCCATTGTGTTCGGAATGGTGGTAAAACGCTATGGACGACAGGCGGTGGGCCTCGTTTAGAGGTCGTATATAAAAAGTCAACTTTTCTGAATAAAATAATATAAATTAAAAACTTCTCTCTCTCCTCACCCTCTTTAACTTCTGCCCCCCCTTTTGTTTCGATTCAATCGATACCAGAATAAAAAAAAACGTCGAGACGAAAACCCACCGCCGCCCAGGCCATCGCGCTGCGCCGCCTCCAGGCACCTGCCACCCCACAAGCCGCGTCGCCGCTCCCCCCCTTCTTCTTCTTCCCCTCGCGTCGTAGAAACCCCCCCTCCTTCCTAATCGACGCGATACCCCCCCTTTTCCCTACTGCCGATCGCACCCCCCTTCAGCCTCCCCTCGCGTCGCCGAAACCCCCCCTCCAGTCGGTCAACACAGCGCAGAAACCCCCCCTCCTCCTTCAAATGGATGTAAGTTTTTATATTTGTTTTATTTATTTATTTAAGCATTAAAAATCTGTTTTTTTTTTCATTGTAAAATTCTGATTTTATTTATATGGAAGCTAGGATTCTTCCTTTATTTAAATGTGATAAAAATCGGATTTTTATCAAATGAGAGACGTGATTTTTCATGTCAGAAAAGATTAGATTTTTCAAATTGGAAAGATTAGATTTTTCAAATAGGAAAGATTAGATTTTTCAAATACGAAAGATTAGATTTTTAAAATAGAAAAGATTAGATTTTTCAAATAGGAAAGATTAGATTTTTAAAATAGAAAAGATTAGATTTTTGAAATTGAAAAGGCGAAATCTTTATAGTTGAAAAGGCGCGATTTTTATATATTGAATAGCAAAGTAAAAATTCGATTTTTATATATTGAATAACAAAGTAAAAATTCGATTTTTATATATTGAATAACAAAGTAAAATTTTGATTTTTATATATTGAATAGCAAAGTAAAAAATTCGATTTTTATATATTGAATAGCATAGTAAAAATTTGATTTTTATATATTGAATAGCATAGTAAAAATTCGATTTTTATATATTGAATAGCATAGTAAAAATTCGATTTTTATATATTGAATAGCATAGTAAAAATTCGATTTTTATATATTGAACAACAAAGTAAAAATTCGATTTTTACATATGTAGTGGCTACGGGCAACGAAAGTGACGAAAGGCGAGAACGGCGAAGATTTCTATAAATGAAGTATCGTGAAGTTGGGATAGCTATCGGTGAGAATTTCTCACTCTTCAATTTCTTTTCTAGTTATATATATATATACTAGGATGCAGACGGTGCTTAGTAGCACCCGACACAATCGTCCACAGACCATGGACTTGTTTGTTTGGTTGTGTAGCTGGTTAGATTATTTGGTTTGAATTGAAATGTTTGGTGAATTGAATGGATTTGATTGATGTATGAATGGCGTGGGCCTTCACTAGACCGGGGATAAGGCTAGGCCTTGTCCCGTTTCTAGTATCGTGTCGTTATGCCGCGGAATTTTCTAAAAATAAGTTAGAAAAATAAAGATAACATTTTATTTAATAAATGAACCGAATAGAATGTTCATAGGTTGAATAAAATAGTTTGATCGTTAAAATATAATTTTTAACGTGAATGTGAATAAATAAATATTCATTTACAAACCAGACGGTTTGTTTATGTACACCTATTTGAAGGACATTGATTGGGATGATAAATTTTACACATCGCCCAACTGCATAAATAAAAATCTGTGTGTGATTGCTTGAAACCCCACACGGGTATTGGGATGATATTTGACGTACACTAATCCCGATTGTTTAGTTGTATGTCGATCGATTGATTGACAAGCTGTTATAAGCGTTGAATATTTATATTTGATGCTTATATAGTGTAGAATGCACCTTGGATGATGGTTGATTATTCATCGTTGTTGATATATTCATGTGTTGTAGAAAATCCATATAATTAACATTATATGGTAATTGATTGGGCCTCATTCCAGTTTTAAAATAGGAATATTTGAAAAAGAAATATTTGAAATAGAATATTTGAAAATAGGAATATATGAAGCCGTATTGATTAGATTGACGCCATTTTGACGTGAACGATATTTATATCGATTTTATTCATTTTATAATGAATATCGAAAGTGATTTCAAAATCTGATATTTTGAAAAGAATTGAATAAAAATAAATTCGAATTGAAATGGAATAAAAACGAATTCGAATTGAAATGGAATAGAAATGAATTCGAATTGAAATTGAATTGAATTGAAAACGAACTGAAATTGAATTAGAAATCAATTTGAATTGAAATCAATTTGAATTGAAATCAATTTGAATGAATTTAAAACGAATTTATATTGGAATATTCAATTTTGATTTGAAATTAAATATGAAGTTGAAACCGTTTTGAAAATGGATTTAAAACGATTTATAAAGCACGTTTTGAATTGAAATCGACGAAGTATATATTATATATATATAATATAAATGGCCTGAATAGAACGCGCCGCGCCGCGGCATTTCGCGAATTTCGACCATTAACTTCGAACGAATATTACGGGAGATCCGACCGTCGGATTCTCCTAAAACCGGAACCGTTGGGTTCGTATCGAAAAGAACTTTCTAAAGAATATTAGAAATTTGAAATCTAACGGTTGGATTTGGAATTATGTCCAAATCAAATTTGAAAAAGGTCGTTGTAAGTGCAGTTCGATGACCGTTGATGGAAATCGACTGTACGGGCCTTGATAAAATTATTAAAAATAGTAATAATTTGTGTAAAATCATAAGAAATGATTTGTGAAGATTTAGGATGAAAAACTCCATATTTGAAAAGACAAAAATAGATTTTTATCGAAATGAACTAGTTTTGAACTAGAATTAAAATTCTATTTATTTTTAAATAAATAAATTGGATTTGAAATGGTTTTGAAAATAACCAGAATTTCCAATAATTGCATTGGAATGGATTTGAATCGAAATTGTCTTCGGAATATTTCGATGTTGGATTTTGTGATTATACAGATGTTGATATGGAAATTTGAAAGATATAGATATATATATATCGTTATTTCCAATACGATATTTGTTGGTCGTAGAATTTGATATTGAATATAAGCCGATATATTTTCTATTCAGAGCCTTGTATTTAATATCAAATGTGATTTGGGTTTGTCGTGAATGGTGTCTTCATTAACACTGTTCTTAAGCCCAGTTGAGAAAAGATTAAATCTTTTTATTTAGATTTAATGAAGTGTACCAATTAAATAATATTTAACTGGAATTGAATTGATATTGGTTTTTGGGTTTATCGTGGACAGTGTTTTAAATAACACTCGTTCTTTAACCCGATAATTAATGAATGTGATTTTGGGCCGTGTTTTAAATGACATTGGTTCTTTAACCCAGTTAAAAATTAAAACTAAGTGGAGTTTTAATGAATCTTTAATTAGATTGAAAAGATCGAGAATGGAGTATCACCAGTTTTACTCCAGGCGATAGTTAAATCTTTAATTAGATTTGAACGTGAAATGGTAATTGAATTTACCGATAACACCGTGGTGTTAGATATGAAGTATTACCAGTTTTACTTCATGGGATGAATAGGTTGGGATTGGGAAATTAAAACAAATGATTACTTCAGTAAGGTTCGTTAATCCCGACTAGTTGAATCGAAATTCAAAAGAAGATTAAAGAATAAATTCAAGGAATTTATCTTTGATAAAATTAATGGGAACCTTTCCTTATGAATGTGAAATTTAGAAACTAACTGTCGGTTAGCTAAGCAGAATGGTTTCCTGGATTTTGATCTGATGTTGGTTTTGGCCTTCGGGGTTAATATTTGGGAAATTATTCTCTTGATTAATTTGCGGTTAGTGACTGATGAATTGGAATGAGGCGTATGTTGTGTTTGTGTAGCACTTATTTAAAATATACGCGAGTTATTCGGAAAGACCGGGTTTATCCCATTCTGAGTAACTAATACAACGATAAGTCGAAGATGAAGACGATGGTCGAAGACCGCAGGTCTTCACGTCGTTTGGGTGATTACTGATGATCTTGATTGGGATGTACACCCAAGAAGATGGAAACAGTTGGTGATCGTCCAGACGTACATGGAGATCGATGGATATGCGGGGTACTAGGTGCCTCCGGTTTCGTTCAGACCCAGAACGGACTTGTAAATGGACTGTGTGTCTGACATTGGATTTTAGTCTGTGTGATTGATCACTATTAAATATATATCTGTTTGGCGGCGGAGAATTTATTCTCTTGCTTAACGCCCTTCTCTGAGACGTACGAGCTCAGGGGTTATATATTGATGGATATCAAACGCATGGAGTGAATTGCCTGTGTGGCATGCTAAGATGCAATTGATCGAGGCTTCTGTTGAAAAGAAAAGTCTTGTGGTGATGATCAAAGCATAGCCTGTGTGGCACAACTTTATGTAACGTGAATTCGCGAGCCTCGCACCCCGGTTGTGAACCAAAAATGGGAGAGGACCTCAGGGAGGGCATGCGTTTCTTTCTAGCTAGGGTGGTGTCAGTGACCTACCAGCCCTGACATTTATATACTTTTCACCTGTGTGGTTGTTGCTGTTGCGAGGCGCCTCGGTTAGATCGGACGATCCGGGTCCGATGGAGCCATTCGTTGGCTCATTTACGCCCCAAAGGGCGGAGAAACGTAGTGTTCAGGAATTTTAATCCACATCGGTGGACCGGCCCTGATGATCCAAATGCTTGACAGAGTACTTACCTGAGGCTCGGGCTAGAGAGTCTCGAATCGGTTGAGGACTATCTTTTGCCTTGGTTCATAGACGGAAATCCAATTTCCAAATACGCGACTTTGCGATTTTGATTGTATAACCTATATATGGCGACATAGTGTTATGGGGCATTCATGCCGCCTATGATTGATACTTATGATTTGAAGTTGTTTTATACACTATACACTTATAATAGTATCAAATGATTTCTTTTAAACGTATCAAGCATTCTTGGCTATTATAAGGTAAAAACCATATCCCCCGGCTTGCGTTGCATTGTGTGATAGGACCTGGGTCTTATAATAGCTTCATTTTTCTTTATTTAGCATTGCGCTGTTGTTTTATGCACTGGTATTCTTGGGAGGAAACCCGTTCCGTGTTATACGTCGTGGTCCCTTGATTTATCGAACTTTAAAAATAAAGATCAATAACTGTTTTAGTTCTCACACCAGTCACATGACTGACCTGGAGTTTATTGTTTTAACCTAAACTCTGGGTGCCCTCATTTTCGACATGGGCAGCTAATAGTTTTGGTTTTGCAGATTTATATTCACAGGATCCTGGTTTACAGCTGGAATGATATTCGGAAAGCTTTGTATCCGTATATCTCTTCTAGTTGTGTATTGTATTATTTTCCGCTGCGATGTATTTAAATGTAATTTAAATCTCTGATATTTCTGTGTAATATTCTTTTATACTTTGTATATTCTTGTATTCTGATGCATTGTTGTAATATACAATGAAATGTTCTTCCGTCTGCGTTCTATTTTGTCGTGTTCTCAAAACGATCAGGCATTTCGAACGGTCTAGATCGGTTTAGCGACTGGTTCGGACCGAGCGAAATTCCTTTTCGTCACAGTTGGTATCAGAGCTTTGGTTTACAAAGCAGAGAACAAGGCACATTAGAACCATACGAAAGAATTCATCAGATATTGGATTAGTAATATCCAATTAGAATGACTCGTTAGAGATGGGATCAGTAGTATCCTAGAACGAGTGTGAAGAGTATATTTTTAAAAGGAAAACGAATTTTGTTTTGAAAATTTAAATCAACTATTCGTATTTGATTATTTATTTTAAATTGATTTGGACAGTCCAGTATATAAAGATTTTGCATATGCGCCTTGCAAACGTGTATTTGAAATTTTAATATACTAGATAGATATAGAATTACACTCTACTCGCCCGGGGGTGATTCTGATGATTGATATATCATCATCAGAATTTATATTCGAGTGACGAACGTGTAGTATCTATATATTTCCTATTAACTGGTGTGAGAACCAAAAATTAGATAGGGTCTATTGTTGTGATTTGGCATCAAAAACATGATTTTTGTATATGTATCAAAATTATGAATTTGAAACTCTAATTCACTAATCAATTGATGTTTGTGTTGTTTGTTTATTTGTCTGCTAATTTTTAGCCATTTAGCCTAATTGAATCACATATTGAATTATATAGAAAATTGGTCGCATTTGCTTGCATATACATGTACTTACATTGAATAGGTCAAAGCAAGGAGGCTAGAGCAGAGAATAAAATTTGTTTGCCCGACAAATAGGTACATGTTTACTACATAATTTACTGTTTTGTGTGGGTGATGATGATTTTATGAGCCTATTGGCTAGCCGCTTGGTTTTTCTTTTTCTTTTTGAGATCAGAAGGCCTATATGGCAATTTCGGGATTTTCCCGTGGCTCCCGGTGCAGGGAGGTTATGGCGAAAATTTTGAAAATTTTCAGAAATTGAAAAGTTTGAGAATGGAAGCCAAATCGAACGTAGAGTTGATTAATCAAACCACTTTCGACTTCGTTCCTTTTCGGGGACGAAAAGTTTTAAGTGGGGGAGACTGTAATAACCCGAAAATCTGGGCCAGTTTAAAATTTTTATTTTGGCAATTTTAGCGAATTTTGATTATTTAAAATGAATAATTTTAAATAATATCGACGAGAAATTTATTTTGAATAAAATTCAATCGTATATAGTTATATAGATCAACGTTAGAATATAAATAATTATATATAATTATAAAAGGAATTGAAAATGGCGTGGTAGTTCGATAATTCGATTTCAAACTTCAATTGAATGTACCGGGTGCAAAACAATCCGAATTTTAGTGAAACCAAAAACGTTAGGATCTAATTGAGAATATCTTTCCAACGAATCTGAAAATCAAACTTTCATAGCGGGAATCAAAAGATATGTCCAGTAGAAAATTCTGAACAGTCGCTATGGAATTCAGGCCCTTAAAAATGGAAAGTTTGCAAAAGACCTCGGATTTCGACGAAACCACTTTTGTTGGATCTGGGATGTAAAGTTATTGCTAGGTTTCAAATTTCATAATTTTTTGAATCAATATGTGAGCATGGCAAAGGAAAACGCATTTGACCATTTTCAGTTGATTTTAATCGACTGGAAAATGGCCATTTTTCAAACGATCTCAGAATTCGACGAAACTAGTTTTGTTAGGACCGTATCGTCAATACGAAGCTAGAAAATATTTTTATGGAAATTTTTAGAGTTCGTATGTGACCCCAGTAAATTGAAATGCGCGTTTAAATTCAATATATAGAGTTATATGTTGATTTTGACGGAAACTGATCGAAACGATCGAATCAGCCTGAGATACATATCCTATTGTGTTCGGATGGGGGTAAAACGCTATGGACGACAGGCGGTGGGCCTCGTTTAGAGGTCGTATATAAAAAGTCAACTTTTCTGAATAAAATAATATAAATTAAAAACTTCTCTCTCTCCTCACCCTCTTTAACTTCTGGCCTCCCCCGTTTTGTTTCGATTCAATCGATACCAGAATAATAATAAAAAAACGTCGAGACGAAAACCCACCGCCGCCCAGGCCATCGCGTCGCGCCGCCTCCAGGCACCCGCCACCTCACAAGCCGCGCCGCCGCTCCCCCCCTTCTTCTTCTTCCCCTCGTGTCGCAGAAACCCTCCCCCCTCCTTCCTAATCGACGTGATACCCCCCCTTTTCCCTACTGCCGACCGCACCCCCCCTTCAGCCTCCCCTCGCGTCGCCGAACCCCCCCCCCCCCCCCCAGTCGATCAACACAGCGCAAAAACCCCCCCTCCTCCTTCGAATGGATGTAAGTTTTTATATTTGTTTTATTTATTTATTTAAGCATTAAAAATCTGTTTTTTTTTTTCATTGTAAAATTCTGATTTTATTTATATGGAAGCTAGGATTCTTCCTTTATTTAAATGTGATAAAAATCGGATTTTTATCAAATGAGAGACGTGATTTTTCATGTCAGAAAAGATTAGATTTTTCAAATTGGAAAGATTAGATTTTTCAAATTGGAAAGATTAGATTTTTCAAATAGGAAAGATTAGATTTTTCAAATAGGAAAGATTAGATTTTTAAAATAGAAAAGATTAGATTTTTCAAATAGGAAAGATTAGATTTTTAAAATAGAAAAGATTAGATTTTTGAAATTGAAAAGGCGAAATCTTTATAGTTGAAAAGGCGCGATTTTTATATATTGAATAGCAAAGTAAAAATTCGATTTTTATATATTGAATAACAAAGTAAAAATTCGATTTTTATATATTGAATAACAAAGTAAAATTTCGATTTTTATATATTGAATAGCAAAGTAAAAATTCGATTTTTATATATTGAATAGCATAGTAAAAATTCGATTTTTATATATTGAATAGCATAGTAAAAATTCGATTTTTATATATTGAATAGCATAGTAAAAATTAGATTTGTATATATTGAACAACAAAGTAAAAATTCGATTTTTACATATGTAGTGGCTATGGGCAATGAAAGTGACGAAAGGCGAGAACGGCGAAGATTTCTATAAATGAAGTGTCGTGAAGTTGGGATAGCTATCGGTGAGAATTTCTCACTCTTCAATTTCTTTTCTAGTTATATATATATATATATATATATATATATATATATACTAGGATGCAGACGGTGCTTAGTAGCACCCGACACAATCGTCCACAGACCATGGACTTTTTTGTTTGGTTGTGTAGTTGGTTAGATTATTTGGTTTGAATTGAATTGTTTGGTGAATTGAATGGATTTGATTGATGTGTGAATGGCGTGGGCCTTCACTAGACCGGGGATAAGGCTAGGCCTTGTCCCGTTTCTAGTATCGTGCCGTTATGCCGCCGAAATTTTCTAAAAATAAGTTAGAAAAATAAAGATAACATTTTATTTAATAAATGAACCGAATAGAATGTTCATAGGTTGAATAAAATAGTTTGATCGTTAAAATATAATTTTTAACGTGAATGTGAATAAATAAATATTCATTTACAAACCGGACGGTGTAACAACCCGGAAAATCTGGGCCAGTTTGAAATTTTTATTTTGGCCATTTTAGCGAATTTTGATTATTTAAAATGAATTATTTTAAATAATATCGACGAGAAATTTATTTTGAATATAATTCGATCGTATATATTATACGCGTCGTCGTTAGAATATATAATAATTATATATAATTATAAAAGGAATTGAAAATGGCGCGGTAGTTCGAAAATTCGATTTCTAATTTCAAATGAATATACAGAATTCAATATAAGTCAGAATTGAACAAAACAAGAAATATTTGAATCTGTATAACTATATCTTTGTAACGAAGTTAACAAACTGAGATTTCATCTTAGAAATGATAAGATATGTCCAGTTTAAAATTAGAAATAGTCGCTGTGGAATTTATATATATTTTTATATATATAAGGCCCTTAAAAATAGCAATTTTGCAAACGACCTCGGATTTCGACGAAACCACTTTTGTTGGGTCCGTGATGTAAAGTTATTGCTAGATTCCAAATTTCATAATTTTTCGAATCAATATGTGAGCGTGGTAAAGGAAAACGCGTTTGACCAGTTTCAGTTGATTTTAATCGACTGGAAATTGGCCATTTTTCAAACGGTCTCAGAATTCGACGAAACTAGTTTTGTTAGGACCGTATCGTCAATACGAAGCTAGAAAATATTTTTCGAGAATTTTTAGAGTTAGCATGTGACCCCGGTAATTTGAAATGTGCGTTTAAAATTCAATATAGCGATTTAAATGTAGATTTAAAGGAAACTGATCGAAACAATCAAATCAGCTAGCGATACATATCCCATTGTGTTCGGAATGGGGGTAAAACGCTATGGACGACAGGCGGTAGGCCTCGTTTCGAGGTCGTATGTAAAAGTCAACTTTTTAATAATTAAATAATAAAAAAAAAATATCTTCTCCCCTTAACTACCAGGCCCCCCCCCCCCCCCCGACTAAAATCATTTAAATCAGAAATATATATATAAAAAAAAAAACCCTAACGTAGACATCGCCGACGCCCCCCTCGACGCCGACGAAGACCCCGAAGCCGCCGCCCACGCTAGCCGCACATCCCCTTCTTCCTCCCCCCTCCATCGATCGAAGGCCAGAGCCTCCAGAAGAAACCCCGACACCCGATTAGCCCCGTTCGAGATGTTGAAACCCGAGCGCCGCCGCCCCACTTCGAGCTCCGTCGATCTGCGAACCCCCACCCCCCTATAAGTTTTTTTCGTTTTGCTGATTTTATTTTTAAAGATTTAAACTGATTTTATAAGAAAGATTTAAACTGATTTTATAAGAAAGATTTAAACTGATTTTATAAGAAAGATTTAAACTGATTTTATAAGAAAGATTTAAACTGTTTTTATAAGCATTTTTAAACTGTTTTTATAAGCATTTTTAAACTGTTTTTATAAGCATTTTTAAACGGGTTTTATAAGCATTTTTAAATTGATTTTAAAGCATAAAACTGATTTTGTAAAAAAATAAAAACTGGAATTTTTAAAGAAGTAGTAAAACTGGAATTTTTAAAGAAGTAGAAAAACTGGAATTTTTAAAGAAGTAGTAAAACTGGAATTTTTAAAGAAGTAGAAAAACTGGAATTTTTAAAGAAGTAGTAAAACTGGAATTTTTAAAGAAGTAGAAAAACTGAATTTTAATAAGTAGTAAAACTGGAATTTTTAAAGAGGTAGAAAAACTGAATTTTTAATTATGTTGTAAAGTTATGAAAAATATAATCTTTTATATTGTCGAATGAAAAATAGGATTTTTATATATTGAACTTCGAATTAAAAATATGATTTTTATATGTTGAACTTCGAACTAAAAATTCGATTTTTATATATTGAATAGCGAAGTAAAAATTCGATTTTTATATATTGAATAGCGAAGTAAAAAAATTCGATTTTTATATATTGAATAGCGAAGTAAAAATGTGATTTTTACATATGTAGAGGATACGGGCAAAGAAAGTGAAAGGAGGCGAAACGACGAAGACTTCTGCAAAAGAAGTGCCGTGGAGCTAGGATAGCTATAGGTGAGAATTTCTCACCTTTCAATTTATTTTTCTAGTTATATATATATATACTAGGATGCAGACGGTGCTTATTAGAAGCACCCGACACCCGTCCACATACCATGGACTTGTTTGTTTGGTTGTGTAGTTGGTTAGATTATTTGATTGAAATTGAATTGTGGGGTGAAATGAATTGGTTTGATTGATGTGTGAATGGCGTGGGCCTTCACTAGACCGGGGATAAGGCTAGGCCTTGTCCCGTTTCTAGTATCGTGCCGTTATGCCGCCGAAATTTTCTAAAATATGTTAGAAAATAAAAATATCATTTTATTGTGTAAATGAATTGAATAGAAATTCATAGGTTGAAATAAAATGTTGTATCGTTAAAAATATAATTTTTAACGTGAATGTGAATAAATGAATAGTTATAAACAAATCGGACGATTTGTTTGTATATACACTGATTTGACTGATATGGATTGGGTCGATAAATTTCACACATTGCCCAACTGCACAAATAAAATCTGTGTTTGATTGTTTGAAACCCCACACGGGTGTTGGGATGAAATTTGAAGTTCACTCATCCTGATTGATTAAATATGTCGATCGATTGATTGACAGGCTGTTATAAGCGTTGAATATCTATATTTGATGCTTATACAGTGTAGTGCACTTTGGTTGATGGTTGATTATTTTTCAATGCTATGATATACATGTGTTGTATGAAAATCCATATAATTAATTTTATATGGTAATTGATTGGGCCTCATTCCAATTTGAAAAATAAAGAAAATTATAAAATAAAAGTTCATGTGTTGACAGTACTCATTCATTGAGATTGGTCATGTGTTGAACGAAATATTTTGATAATAACAACTATTTTGAAAAAGAAATATTTGAAATAGAATATTTGAAAATAAAGGAATATATAAAGCCGTGTTGATTAGATTGACGCCATTTTGACGTGAACGATATTTATATCGATTTTAAAACGATTTCGAAATGAATTGAATTGAAAACGATTTCGAAATGAATTGAATTGAAAACGATTTCGAAATGAATTGAATTGAAAACGATTTCGAAATGAATTGAATTGAAAACGATTTCGAAATGAATTGAATTGAAAACGATTTCGAAATGAATTGAATTGAAAACGAATTCAAATTGAATCGAAAGTGAATTGAAATGAATTCAAATTGAATTGAAATTTGAATTGAATAGAAATGAATTTTAAAACGAATTTATAAAGAAGAATTCAATTTTGATTTGAATTGAAAAGAAAGTTGAAATAGCTTTTGAAACGATTTTAAAACTATTTATATAATTCGTTTTAAATAGGAATCGACGAAATATATATTATATATATTATATATATAATATAATGGCCTGAATAGAACGCACCGCGCCGCGGCAGTTCGCGAATTTCGACCATTTATTTCAAACGGACATTACGGGAGATCCGACCGTCGGATTCTCCTAAAACCGGAACCGTTGGGTTCGTATCGAAAAGAGCTTTCTAACGAATATTAGAAATTTGAAATCTAACGGTTGGATTTGGAATTATGTCCAAATCAAATTCGAAAAAGGTCGCTGTAAGTGCAGTTCGATGGCCATTGATGGAAATCGACTGTACGGGCCTTGATAAAATTATTAAAAATAGTAATAATTTGTGTAAAATCATAAGAAATGATTTAGAAAGAATTGGGATGAAAAACTCCATATTTGAAAAGATAAAAATAGATTTTTATCGAAATGAACTAGTTTTGAACTAGAATTATAATTCTATTTATTTTTAAATAAATAAATTGAATTCGAAAAGGGTTTTGAAAATAACCAAAATTTCCAATGATTGCATTGGAGTGGATTTGAATCGAAATTGTCTTCGGAATATTTCGATGTTGGAATTCGTGATGATACAGGTGTTGTTATGGAAATTTGAAAGATATATATATTTATATCGTTATTCCCAATACGACATTTGTTAGTCGTAGAATTCGATATTGAATATAAGCCGATATATTTTCTATTTAGAGCCTTGTATTGAATATCGAATGTGATTTGGGTTTGTCGTGAATGGTGTCTTCACTAACACTGTTCTTGAACCCAGTTGAGAAAAGATTAAATCTTTTTATTTAGATTTAATGAAGTGTACCAATTAAATAATATTTAATTGGAATTGAATTGATATTGATTTTTGGGTTTATCGTGAACAGTGTTTTAAATAACACTCGTTCTTTAACCCGATAATTAATGGAATGTGATTTTGGGTTTATCGTGAACCGTGTTTTAAATGACACTGATTCTTTAACCCAGTCGAAGATTAAAACTAAGTGGAGTTTTAATGAATCTTTAATTAGATTGAAATGATCGAAAGTGGAGTATCACCAGTTTTGCTCCAGGCGATAGTTAAATCTTTAATTAGATTTGAACGTGAAATGGTAATTGAATTTACCGATAACACCGTGGTGTTAGATATGAAGTATTACCAGTTTTACTTCATGGGATGAATAGGTTGGGTTGGGAAATTAAAACAAATGATTACTTCGGTAAGGTTCGTTAATCCCGACTAGTTTGAATTGATATTCAAAAATAGATTATAGAATAAATTCAAGAAATTTATCTTGGATAAAAATTAATGGGAACCTTTCCCTATGAATGTGAAATTTAGAAATTGACTGTCGGTTAGCCAAACAGAATGGTTTTCTGGATATTGATCTGATGTTGGTTTCGGCCTTCGGGGTTAATATTTGGGGAATTATTCTCTTGATTAATTTACGGTTAGTGACTAATGAATTGGAATGAGGCGTATGTTGTGTTTGTGTAACACTTTTATAATATATACGCGAGTTATTCGGAAAGACCGGGTTTATCCCATTCTGAATAACTGATACGACGATAAGTCGAAGATGAAGACGATGGTCGAAGACCGGAGGTCTTCACGTCGTTTGGGTAATTACTGATGATCTTGATTGGGCTGTACACCCAAGAAGATGGAAACAGTTAGTGATCGTCCAGACGTACTTGGAGATCGATGGATATGCGGGGTACTAGGTGCCTCCGGTTTCGTTCAGACCCAGAACGGACTTGTAAATGGACTGTGTGTCTGACATTGGATTTTAGTCCATGTGATTGATCTCTATTAAATATATATCTGTTTGGCGGCGGAGAATTTATTCTCTTGCTTAACGCCCTTCTCTGAGACGTACGAGCTCAGGGGTTATATATTGATGGATATCAAACGCATGGAGTGAATTGCCTGTGTGGCATGCCTAAGTGGCATGCCTAAGTGGCAATTGATCGAGGCTTCTGTTGAAAAGCAAAGTCTTGTGGTGATGATCAAAGCAAGGCCTTTGTGGCGTAGCTTTGTGTAACGGTTACTTCGCGTGTTTCACACCCGGTATGAACCAAAAACGGGAGGCGGACCTCAGGGAGGGCATGCGTTTCTTTCTAGTTAGAAGTGGCGTCAGTGGTTTTACACGCCCTGACGAGTTTGACTTATGTGGTTGTTGCTGTTGCGAGGCGCCTCGGATTGATCGGTCGTTCTCGAACCGATGGAGTCATTTAGTTGGCTCGTTTACACCCCATAGGGCGGGGAAATGCATGTTCAGGGTTTAAGTTTAATCCACATCGGTGGACCGGCCCTGACGATCCAAGGGTCGATGCGCTCTGACCCTGTGGCTCGGGCTAGAGAGTCACGAAAACGGTTGAGGACTATCTTTTGCCTCGGTTCATAGACGGAAATCCAATTTCCAAATACGTGACATGTGCGGTTTTATTTGTAGAACCTAGTATGGTGACATAGTGGGATGGGGCGCTCATGCCGCCTATGATTGATATTTATGATTGAAGTTGTTTTATACACTATGCACTTATTATAGTATCAAATGATTTGTTTTAAACGTATCAAGCATTCTTTGGCTGTTATAAGGGAAAACCCTATCCTTGGCTGCGTTGCATTGTGTGATGGGACCTGGGTCTTATAACTGCTTCATTTTTCATTATTTAGCATTGCGCTGTTTGCTTTATGCACTGGTATTCTTGGGAGGAAACCCGTTCCGTGTTATACGGCGTGGTCCCTTGATTTACCTAACTTTAAAATAAAGATTAACTGTTTTAGTTCTCACACCAGTCACATGACTGACCTGGAGTTTATTGTTTTAACCTAAACTCTGGGTGCCCTTATTTTGACACGGGCAGCTAGTAGTTTTGGTTTTGCAGATTTATATTCACAGGATCCTGGTTTACAGCTGGAACGATATCCGGAAAGCTTTGTATCCGTATATCTCTTTCTAGTTGTGTATTGTATTATTTTTCGCTGCTATGTATTTAAATGTAATTTAAATCTCTGATATCTCTGTGAAATATTTATTCATTTATACTCTGTATATTCTTGTAATCTGATGCATTGTTGTAATATATGGTGAAATGTTCTTCTGTATGCGTTCTGTTGTGGCTTGTTCTCGAACTATCCGACGCTTTCCTTTAGGGGGAAGTTACGGGTCTTTACAGACAGTTTGTTTATGTACACCTATTTGAAGGACATTGATTGGGACGATAAATTTTACACATCGCCCAACTGCACAAATAAAAATCTGTGTGTGATTGCTTGAAACCCCACACGGGTATTGGGATGATATTTGACGTACACTAATCCCGATTGTTTGATTGACAGGCTGTTATAAGCGTTGAATATTTATATTTGATGCTTATACAGTGTAGAATGCACCTTGGATGATGGTTGATTATTCATCATTGTTGATATATTCATGTGTTGTAGAAAATCCATATAATTAACATTATATGGTAATTGATTGGGCCTCATTCCAGTTTTAAAATAGGAATATTTGGAAAAGAAATATTTGAAATAGAATATTTGAAAATAGGAATATATGAAGCCGTATTGATTAGATTGACGCCATTTTGACGTGAACGATATTTATATCGATTTTATTCATTTTATAATGAATATCGAAAGTGATTTCAAAATCTGATATTTTGAAAAGAATTGAATAAAAATAAATTCGAATTGAAATGGAATAAAAACGAATTCGAATTAAAATGGAATAGAAATGAATTCGAATTGAAATTGAATTGAATTGAAAACGAACTGAAATTGAATTAGAAATCAATTTGAATTGAAATCAATTTGAATTGAAAATCAATTTGAAATGAATTTAAAACGAATTTATATTAGAATATTCAATTTTGATTTGAAATTAAATATGAAGTTGAAACCGTTTTGAAAATGGATTTAAAATGATTTATAAAGCATGTTTTGAATTGAAATCGACGAAGTATATATTATATATATTATATATATAATGGCCTGAATAGAACGCGCCGCGCCGCGGCAGTTCGCGAATTTCGACCATTAACTTCGAACGAATATTACGGGAGATCCGACCGTCGGATTCTCCTAAAACCGGAACCGTTGGGTTCGTATCGAAAAGAGCTTTCTAACGAATATTAGAAATTTGAAATCTAACGGTTGTATTTGGAATTATGTCCAAATCAAATTTGAAAAAGGTCGCTGTAAGTGCAGTTCGATGGCCGTTGATGGAAATCGACTGTACGGGCCTTGATAAAATTATTAAAAATAGTAATAATTTGTGTAAAATCATAAGAAATGATTTGTGAAGATTTAGGATGAAAAACTCCATATTTGAAAAGACAAAAATAGTTTTTTATCGAAATGAACTAGTTTTGAACTAGAATTAAAATTCTATTTATTTTTAAATAAATAAATTGGATTTGAAATGGTTTTGAAAATAACCAGAATTTCCAATAATTGCATTGGAATGGATTTGAATCGAAATTGTCTTCGGAATATTTCGATGTTGGATTTCGTGATTATACAGATGTTGTTATGGAAATTTGAAAGATATAGATATATATATTGTTATTTCCAATACGATATTTGTTGGTCGTAGAATTTGATATTGAATATAAGCCGCTATATTTTCTATTCAGAGCCTTGTATTTAATATCAAATGTGATTTGGGTTTGTCGTGAATGGTGTCTTCATTAACACTGTTCTTAAGCCCAGTTGAGAAAAGATTAAATCTTTTTATTTAGATTTAATGAAGTGTACCAATTAAATAATATTTAATTGGAATTGAATTGATATTGATTTTTGGGTTTATCGTGGACAGTGTTTTAAATAACACTCGTTCTTTAACCCGATAATTAATGAATGTGATTTTGGGCCGTGTTTTAAATGACATTGGTTCTTTAACCCAGTTAAAGATTAAAACTAAGTGGAGTTTTAATGAATCTTTAATTAGATTGAAAAGATCGAGAATGGAGTATCACCGATTTTACTCCAGGCGATAGTTAAATCTTTAATTAGATTTGAACGTGAAATGGTAATTGAATTTACCGATAACACCGTGGTGTTAGATATGAAGTATTACCAGTTTTACTTCATGGAATGAATAGGTTGGGATTGGGAAATTAAAACAAATGATTACTTCAGTAAGGTTCGTTAATCCCGACTAGTTGAATCGAAATTCAAAAGAAGATTAAAGAATAAATTCAAGGAATTTATCTTTGATAAAATTAATGGAAACCTTTCCTTATGAATGTGAAATTTAGAAACTAACTGTCGGTTAGCTAAGCAGAATGGTTTCCTGGATTTTGATCTGATGTTGGTTTCGGCCTTCAGGGTTAATATTTAGGAAATTATTCTCTTGATTAATTTACGGTTAGTGACTGATGAATTGGAATGAGGCGTATGTTGTGTTTGTGTAACACTTATTTAAAATATACGTGAGTTATTCGGAAAGACCGGGTTTATCCGATTCTGAGTAACTAATACGACGATAAGTCGAAGATGAAGACGATGGTCGAAGACCGGAGGTCTTCACGTCGTTTGGGTGATTACTGATGATCTTGATTGGGATGTACACCCAAGAAGATGGAAACAGTTGGTGATCGTCCAGATGTACATGGAGATCGATGGATATGCGGGGTACTAGGTGCCTCCGGTTTCGTTCAAACCCATAACGGACTTGTAAAGGGACTGTGTGTTCGACATTGGATTTTAGTCCGTGTGATTGATCTCTATTAAATATATATCTGTTTGGCGGCGGAGAATTTATTCTCTTGCTTAACGCCCTTCTCTGAGACGTACGAGCTCAGGGGTTATATATTGATGGATATCAAACGCATGGAGTGAATTGCCTGTGTGTCATGCTAAGATGCAATTGATCGAGGCTTCTGTTGAAAAGCAAAGTCTTATGGTGATGATCAAAGCACAGCCTGTGTGGCACAGCTTTGTGTAACGTGAATTCGCGAGCCTCGCACCCCGGTTGTGAGCCAAAAACGGGAGAGGACCTCAGGGAGGGCATGCGTTTCTTTCTAGCTAGGATGGTGTCAGTGACCTTCCAACCCTGACATTTATATACTTTTCACCTGTGTGGTTGTTGCTGTTGCGAGGCGCCTCGGTTAGATCGGACGATCCGTGTCCGATAGAGCCATTCGTTGGCTCGTTTACGCCCCAAAGGGCGGGGAAACATAGCGTTCAGGAATTTTAATCCACACCGGTGGACCGGCCCTGACGATCCAAAGGGTTGACAGAGTACTTGCCTGAGGCTCGGGCTAGAGAGTCTCGAATCGGTTGAGGACTATCTTTTGCCTCGGTTCATAGACGGAAATCCAATTTCCAAATATGCGACTTTGCGATTTTGATTGTATAACCTATATATGGCGACATAGTGTTATGGGGCATGCATGCCGCCTATGATTGATACTTATGATTTGAAGTTGTTTTATACACTATACACTTATAATAGTATCAAATGATTTCTTTTAAACGTATCAAGCATTCTTGGCTATTATAAGGTAAAAACCCTATCCCCCGGCTTGCGTTGCATTGTGTGATAGGACCTGGGTCTTATAATAGCTTCATTTTTCTTTATTTAGCATTGCGTTGTTGTTTTATGCACTGGTATTCTTGGGAGGAAACCCGTTCCGTGTTATACGGCGTGGTCCCTTGATTTATCGAACTTTAAAAATAAAGATCAATAACTGTTTTAGTTCTCACATCAGTCACATGACTGACCTGGAGTTTATTGTTTTAACCTAAACTCTGGGTGCCCTCATTTTCGACATGGGCAGCTAGTAGTTTTGGTTTTGCAGATTTATATTCACAGGATCCTAGTTTACAGCTGGAATGATATCCGGAAAGCTTTGTATCCGTATATCTCTTCTAGTTGTGTATTGTATTATTTTCCGCTGCGATGTATTTAAATGTAATTTAAATCTCTGATATTTCTGTGTAATATTCTTTTATACTCTGTATATTCTTGTATTCTGATGCATCGTTGTAATATACAATGAAATGTTCTTCTGTCTGCGTTCTATTTTGTCGTGTTCTCAAAACGATCAGGCGTTTCGAACGGTCTAGATCGGTTTAGCGACTGGTTCGGACCGAGCGAAATTCCTTTTCGTCACAACATCAACACATCTAGACATTTATAATAACCAATCCTCATATACAACACACAGCGGAAAAATATATTATATAATATCATACGTCTGGACACATCTAGCTCGTCTCTGGACTTCGCAACATCCGATAACCTGGACCTGTACACCTCGGTCTAACCCTAGCATTACAAACACCGGGTCAGTCTGGTGAACCAGAGTGAGAAAAACACACTAAGTTTAAAAGCATCACACAACTTGATTTTAACGTCAAGATCTTTTTGAAAGAAAAGGATAATCGTAAGACCGAATCCACACATAAATACAGACGGTTTTTACCTTATGATAACCCAAAACATTTTTTTTGAAATCAATATCTTTTCTGATATTATTATATTGTCTAAATACAAATGAATATCAATCTAGCGGAACGCTTGCATCTCACGCTCTACATATATAGTATACAATCAAAACCGTGGACTCTTATTAGAGAATTGATTTCCTGGCAAGGTATGGGACCACCTTCTTGACAATATACCTCAATAAGAACATCTTGCAACCCAGGCTAAACATGACTGACCCCTCACTTTCTCTTGAGAGTACCGAATATATCATTACCACGGTTGGGGCGAGCCAACCGAACCGATAGCATACATATGTAAATAAAAAGGGACAGTCGAAGGCATTTGATTTCACCAGATCAGGTAATGATATACCCTTTTGATTGGTGCGACCCACATAGCCATGTCGCCTTCCTGATTTTGTGCCATTTCCTAGTTGATGAGGCTTGAGGTCATAATTAATTTATTTATTCATTTACCTTTATTATTATTTTTATTAGAAAATCTATCCATCATTCACTTTGAATGCCATATCATTAGATCCGCTAAATCTTTAATCGATGTCCTCAAAAGTACTCTGGTCGTTAAGCTAAGAGAAGTTCCCTTCTCCGCCACTAACAGGAATACGTTTTAAAAATCAACGTACGTGATTTTTAAGAAATACTCTTTCAGACATTCGTCCATACAATTAATCCAGGAACAGGATGAACCGAAGTCACCCTCCTACCACATCCTAGGTGTCACCCTGTAGATCAGTAGTGAGTAGTCCTTGCAATCCGTAGATTCCAACCATGACAGAATCACAGTATATCTCGGCCACTAAACCAGAGATTATAAGTAATCCTTCCATTTTATGAAGATTTACGGTCTTTACTGCTCCATCTTTAATTTGCATCTTCACGTATTTGTTGGTTCGAAATGGTTTTTCGAATATAAATTCAATCCCGGTCTTTCCATACCAACAACGTATTAGGCCAGGTTTTTGATAGTTGGTTATTTAACTATCAAAATAAACAGTTTTTCAATTATGAAAATAAATGAGTTCATTGGTTTAGTATTCAACATCACTAGGCCTCTTTAATTAAAAATAATTAACGCATGGTTAATTAAAAATCTTTCAATATATAGTATTTACTTCTTATTTTAATATACTAATATTCTCAAGACCATTTAATTATAATACTCAGAAAAATATCTTATAACTATATTAAATTTCCATCTAACTCTCTTTTTAAACATTTTCTACATCTTTCTTCATTATCTATAATTAGAAAATCAATTCAACTTATTCCTCGTAAAACAATGTAATGAAACCCCTTTTGTTTCATTATTTGAAAACAATAACCACTGCTTATTCTTATAGAATAAACCTATTTTTAAAACTCAACTTTATATTTCCTTTTAACTCGGAAATGTCACTATACTTTCACGCAATCCCATTTTATTTTACTTTGGAGCATCATTATATATATTTAGTTTCCTTTACTTTTGAATTCTCATTATATATTCTTTAAATTATCACCAATAATATTAGACTATTATTTCTCTAATGGAAATAATAAATTATTACTCTTCTCTACCATTACAACTAGTATCATCTCAGATAGTCCTGAAGTCATTCTAGTTGGGGTATTTTAATTACCTCGCAGACCTAGATCAACAACGTTCTTATCCTAAGATATACATACATTGTAAATTTCAAAATCTGATATTTCACTCTAATATCAAAACAAATCCTTTTTAACTATTTTACTTAAAACATGGTTTTACCAAACCTTCTTACGTTTGAAAACTCCTTCTCGATTATAACCATTATTCCTTAATTCATTAGCTAAGTAATTTATTAGTAAAACATCACCTTTTAACTTTTACTTCTTTAAACAATTCATTTTATAATTCAAATTTTGTTTAAAAATCCTATTACTCGCTTTTTTATCAAATTCACGTTTAACCATCCCCTTTTCTGATTCATTTCACTATTTCCCGCTTTGAAACCCTATTTAAATTCCATTTATTCTCTTAATACCATTATTAAGCAACATTAATTTAAAATTAACGCTTTAACACCTCATCTGATTTTATAAACTTTGTTTATATGACTTTGGTTTAATTTAACCCTTTAATTCCCAATTTCCTTTTACTTAATTCAATTATTAAGTAAACAATTAATTTAAACCGTCGTATTCGCTTAAAATTCCTTTTATAACTTTGTTATAAAAACTCGGATATTAAATATAAAACCCATTCATAAGCTCCTTTCATAATTCAATTCAATTCCGATTACTTTTTAAATGAATTTCAATTAAAAAGTAATCTCTAAATTATTATTAAAAATAATAATTTACTTCAATCAATAATTACTGTAGAAGCAGTTAATTCCTTTATTAACTAAAATAAATATTAAATTCCTGCTTTTAAAATCTTATAAAAACTAAAATAAATATTCGTTAAACCATTTCCTTAGATTAATTGGCAACAACTAATTTAATAATCACTCTTACTTGAAACGATTGGCTTAGTCAACACAACCACAGTTATTTCGTTAACTGATTCCAATTACTCCTTCCTTTAAATTAATTAATAATATAAATAATTTAAATAATTCCATTTAATTGTTTCAAAAAAACAATTATCCAAATCTTACAAGTTAGGTTAATTCTCTACTCTCTTGCTTAAAATCTAATTAACATCAGAATTTACTTCATAAAATCAATTAATAATTAATTATAAACTTAAATAATATATAATAAATATTTATTTCCTTTTACCAACTTTTATTAAAAATATAGATTTAAAAATCTATGTTTAGGTATAAAAATAAATTTTATAACTTCATTTCTATCTGTAACGACCCAGGGTTTTCCGGCCCCGAAAATCGACATAAATACCATTACCGTAACTTATGTCGACCCTCCAAACACCGAAACACTGGATAGTTATTAGAAAGAAATTAGAGGGTGAGATAAGAAAGAAAGAAATATTAGAATAGGAGAGGAAGAAGAACACAACACAGAGTCTCACATCACAGCGGAATAAAATATATTACAGAAATAAATCTTTATTGAGAGCTTTAAAAAAATACTTACAATATCAGAGTACACCACATGACGGGACAGTTATAATAACCTGTTCCCATATACAACACACAGCGGAATAGTAGCTATATAATATCATACGTTTGGTCATCTCCAGCTCGTCTCTGGACTCCACGGCATTCGATAACCTGAACCTGTACACCCCGGGCTAACCCGAGCATTTACAAAACACCGGGTCAGTCTGGTGAACCAGAGTGAGATAAACTCGCACAGTATTAAGGGTAAATCATCCAAGCATGATTTTAAAGTTCGAAATCTTTTCAAAAGAAAAGGATAATCGTAAGACCAAATCCACACATAAACACGGACGGTTTTTACCTTACGATGACCCAAAACAGTTATGAAACCAATATCTTGTCTGATATTATAATAATGTCTAAATACGAGTAAATAACAATCTAGTAGAACGCTTGCATCTCATGCTCTACATATATAGTATACAAACAAAAACCGCGGGCACTTATTAAAGATTGGATTCCAACTATGACAAGGTATGGGACCACCTGTCGATAGTGTATCTCTAGAGACGAATACACTGGGTTCAACAAGAACGTCTTGCAACCCGACCCTCACATGACCGACCACTCATTTCGCTTGAGTGTATCGAATGTATATCACCGACGGTTGGGATCAGTAACCGTCTCCCGACAAGGGACAACATCGAAACATAGATTTAGGAAAACAAATATGATTTTCTATAGATAGGTGATTATACACCCTAATGGGAGCGACCCACATAGCCATGCTGCCTGCCCGATTTTTGTCATTTCCCAGTTGATGAGGCTTGAGGCCAGAATTAACTTCTGATCATCTGGTCGTCATTCACTTTGAATGCCACATCGTCAGATCTGTCAGATATCACTAATTGACATCCACAAAAATACTCTAGTTAGAAGTTAAGAGAATGGCAATTCCCCGCCAACAACTATAGCACGTTTGAAGAAATCAACGTACGTGATGCTTTGGAAATACCCTGTCAGACACTTGTCCATACAAGTCATCCAGGAACAGGATGAACCGAAGGCACTCTCCTACCGCATCCAATATAGGAATCACCCCATGGATCAGTAGCGAGAAGTTCATGCAACCCGTAGATTCCAACCATGACAGAAACACAGCTTATCTCTGCTTGCCAGGCAGAGAATATTAGTGGTTCTTCCGTGTATGAAAATCCACGGTCTTCAATGCTCCATCTCGATCATCTTCTAATATCTTTACGTATTTGTTGGTCGGAATGGTTTTCGAATAAATTTGATCCCGGTCTTTCCGTACCAACAATCGTATTGGACAGATTTGATAGTCGGTGATTTAACTTTCAAAATAAACAGTGTTTCAACCATGACACTCCAATGAGTTCACTGGTTCAGAATTCAATATCACTTGTCCTTTAACAAACTGATTTACTTTTGTTAAATTAAAACTTCTAATTCTTTGAATATTCAAAAATATGGTATTTGAATTCTCACTTTATAGACTAAGGTTCCCGAAAACCATAGTGAAATAACGTACGATCATAATTAAATTTCCACTTCAATCTCCTTTCAAACCTTTGTTATATTATCACGAACCTCTTTTACGATTACCAACTAATATTACCTTTAGATAATCCCGATGTTGTTCAAGTTGGGGTATTTTAATTACCTCTCAGACCTTGATCAGGCAACGTTCTTATCCTCAGATAAATAGCAGTTGTAACCAAAATCCAATATCTCATTCAGTCTCAAAACAATTTCCACCATAACTTGAATTTGGTTATACAACCCTATAACCCATTTCTTTAACTAGGTTTATTTATTTCCTTTTTACTCGATCTCATGTTCAAGTAACATTAATGTAAACTTAACGCCTTTAACACTTTAAATCCCACTTATATCATCCTAGTTTATTTAAAACCCTTTTTATCTTAATTTCTTTTAACTTAAATTCAAATTTAATTTAAGAAATCGTACTTGCTTAAAATCCATTTTATAACTTCGTTATAAAATCTCGAGTTTAAATGTAACAGCTGTTTATAAACTCCTTTCACCATTTAATTTGATTCCATTTCAACATCGATCACTTTTTACATTTATTCAATTAAAACTAATTTCCTAAATCACTATTAATCAGGATAATACTTTTCTTTAATCATTATCTATTGTAAAATAGTTAATTCCTTTATTAACTAAAATAAAAAGTAAATCCCTTTAAAAACCTTATTTAAATTTAAACACTATTTATTTAACTATTTTAATCAAAACACATTTATTTGATAATCAACTCCAATTCAAAACAATCGATTTAAGTACGTCAAAACTCGATTCCAATTAACCCTCTCTTTAAATTAATATAATAAATTTAAATAATTCCATCTATTGTTTTCTTAACAAAACAATTTTCCAAGTTTAACTATGCGATTTTATTTTTTTCCTTGTACTTATAAATCTGATTTACATCAGAATTTACTTTATAAAACCAATTGATAAATCAAATTCTTAAATAAATAAAATATTTATTTATTAAAATAACTTTGCTTCAAAATAATATATTCAAAATCCAGCTCCAGTTATAAAATAAATTTTATAACTTCATCTCTATCGATTCACCTGACGGTGAATCAATATTTATAACACGATTGATTTTATAGGCCATACGCTACCAAATACTCAACCAATACTGCCCATTGGTTTAAACTAGCAGATGTTGAACATTCAATAATCAACCAACAAATCAATCAATCCAAACTTGACAGTTCATATATGACAATATGAAAACAAATAATATATTTGAGGAATCCGGTTGGATCCCTCCAACCTGTTCTTCCCTGTATTCAAAACGGTTATCACAAACCAGATCGTTCAGTTTTGTTTAACTGATAACACTAAATAGCAACCATTCAACATCAACCACAAGCAATTCAAATAGTTCAACAATTTAAAACACGTTTATAAACGTGACCAACCAAGGTGAGTTACCTTTATTGGAACCAACCGTTAAAAATAACGATTTGGTATTTTATTGAAATTAAACACAGCTTAATTTCATCAGTTCAATCGACCAATAAATGTATAACTAGCAAACAGGTAACCATCAGCAAGCAGAGCACACAAAATAAAAACCCAATTTATATAAAATATAATTGGGAAAACTGAGTGAGTTTAACTCACCTTGAGTCGATTTGTCGTTGAACCGATCTGTTTTAGTCAAATTAAACAGGTGTTTAATTTAACTCAATTTTCCCGACTGATTCCAGCTCCATTCAAATCAGTTCCAGTAAGTAGTGATTGTCCATACATGTAATGACCCGGATTTTGAGCGACTTTGGTTATCGACATAAACACGATGTCGATAACCAAAACACTGAAAAATCCCGGTAATTAATGAAAGAAATTAGAGGGTAAGGAAAGATAAGATAGAAAATTAGAATAGAAGAAGAAGAAGAACACAACATCAGAGTAACACGAATCTCACAGCGGAGCGAATAAATATATTTCATAACATAACTTTGAAATACAAATTTGTACTTGAATATACATATCATTATCAAAGTACAGCACTTACAACACAGCGGAAATAACAATAGCTATATGATCCTGAAGCCTCCTGCTCCAGCTCTTCAAGTGTATCTGTAAAATCACGACTACTTGACTGCCCGTACAAATTTAGGCACAGTTTAGGGAAAACAACAAAATAAACTCCGGGTCAGTCAGGGGACTGGTATGAGTAAAACAGTTTAAAACGGTTTGAACAAGTAAACGATATCTCATAAGACCACGTCGTATAACGGAACGGGTTTTTCCCTTATGAGAATCCAAATTATCTTTATATCAAAAACCTTTTGATATTATAATAATGTCTATCAACCACAACTATAATAATCATCTAGTAGAAACGCTTTCATCTCACGTTCTACATATATAGTATACAATCAAAACCGCAAGCACGTATTGGGTAATGGATTTCCAACTATGACAAGGTATGGAACCACCTTTCGCTTGTGTACCTCTAGAGAGGAATACACTGGGTTCAACAAGAACATCTTGCAACCCGGCCACACATGACCGACCACTCATTTCGCTTGAGTGTATCGAATGTATATCACCAACGGCTGGGATCAACAACCGTTTCCCGAATGGGACAGCATCAACAATAGATTTTTAGAAGTAAATGAAACTCTAGATCAGGTGATTATACACCCTACTTCGGTGCGACCGACTTAGCCATGCTGCCTGCACGATTTTTGCCATTTACTGGATGATGAGGCTAGAGGCTACGCTTTATCGTCATACCAAATTGACTTTGAATGCCACATCGTTAAATCCATCAAATCACCGATTGACGTCCTCAACCATACATTACGCGTTAGCTAAAAGAAGTTTCCTTCTCTGCTTCCACTCTTGGTACAGTTGGAGAAATCAATATACGTGATCGTCTTGGAAATACTCTGTCAGACATCCGTCCATACAAGTCATCCAGGAACAGGATGAACCGAAGGCACTATTCTGTAAATAGGATAGCCCTTGCATAACTCCGTCTTCAATTTCCTTTGGCATATATGATTTGCAACGCTTATTCCAATACAGAGTGGTTCTTTAGATAATAATCCAACCGGTCTCTCCATATTAACAACGTTAAAATGGTCAAAACTTCGATAGTCTGTGTTTTAACTATCGAATAAAAACAAGTGTGCAAACAACGATATTATTTCCAGATGGAAATTTATATTGATCAAACATCATTTAACATTTATCTCTTTATTTCATTAATTTACTTATCTCCTGTTTCCCTATATTCAATATTTCTTATTTTCTAAATTTGGAAAATATACGTTATTGACAAAGGAAAACATTCCATTTATTGTTTTCTTTATTAGAAAACATTTCAGGTTTCTTATTTGGAAAACATTTCCAAAGCTTCTTCATTGGACTTAGACAGATGTTTAAACAAACATCGCTATGCCAACTCAAACCATTTCCTTTACTGCCGAACCTTAACTATTCCTTAGTTAAAAATGAAGCCAATCAAGTTGGGGTAGAACTACCTCTCAGACCTTAACTGAACAACATTTCTAACTTTGAAATAGGCAAGGTTCACTTTATATTTCTTTTACTAACTTCCTTACTTAACCCTCTTCGAATAGCTATATTCGATTGACTCTTTTCACTTAACTTTATTCGATTAACCCTTATCAATTAACTCTACTGGACTAACACTATTGGATTAACTCTATTTGACTAACACTATTGATTTACTCATTTCACTTAACTACTTTCGAATAAACTATATTCTATAACTCCTTTTACTTTCTTCGAATAAACTATATTCGATTTACTCATTTGCTTCTATTCGAATAACTATATTCGATTAACTCCTTTTACTTTCTATACGAATATACTATATTTGATTAACTCCTTTGCTTCTATTCGAATAACTATATTCGATTTACTCATTTGCTTCTATTCGAATAACTATATTCGATTAACTCCTTTTACTTTCTATTCGAATAAACTATATTCGATTAACTCCTTTTACTTTAACTCTAATTGATTAAACTAACATCGATTAACTCCTTTTACTTTAACTCTAATCGAGTAACTAACATCGATTAACTCCTTTTACTTTAACTCTAATTGATTAACTAACATCGATTAACTCCTTTTACTTTAACTCTAATCGATTAACTAACATCGATTAACTCCTTTTACTTTAACTCTAATCGTTTAACTAACATCGATTAACTCCTTTTACTTTAACTCTAATCGAGTAACTAACATCGATTAACTCCTTTTACTTTAACTCTAATCGATTAACTAACATCGATTAACTCCTTTTACTTTAACTCCAATCGATTAACTAACATCGATTAACTCCTTTTACTTTAACTCTAATCGATTAATTAACTTTGATTAACTCCTTCCACTTTAACTCTAATCGATTAACTAACATCGATTAACTTCTTTTACTTTAACTCTAATCGATTAACTAACATCGATTAACTTCTTTTACTAGATTAAACTATTCATTTATAAAGATTTACTTTTAGTAACGGTTCTTCACTTTACAAATGATTTCCCTTTCATAAAACTCTATTCGTTTTAAAAAACATTTTTCCCTTTTATTTACTTTCGAAATATTTCCTTTTATAAAATCTGTTGATTTTATAAAATCCCTTTATTTCAATATACATTGAAATAATTCTTTTTACATCCCAGGGTCTTTTATGATATTTAAAATATCGAATAACAATGATCAACATCATTCCAACACACATAATCCATAACAGATTATATAACACATCATATATCACAATATATGAAAAATAGTAAAATAAATGTTGAGGAATCCAGTCGGATTCCTCCAACCTGTCTCCCTGCATCCACAGATGTTAAACAATATAATATAACATCACTTTCAGTTCCATATGATATATTCTGTTAAACAGAATCAATATAGAAATTTAACTAACTGACTAACAGTTCAATCAAACAGTCAACACACAACAATCAACTAATATTTAACAGTTCTAAAAATACAACATGAAATTATAAACTGTTCAGAGTTGGTGAGATTTACTCACATTGGCGCGTTAACCGTTAAATAACGGTTTGCGTTATTTGACTCAGTCGGACAATTTATTTCGCCATAAATTGTAACGAGCACTTTTCTCTCCCGGTCAGTCTCATTGTGTTGCTCCCGTCCATAAGATCCTATCGGATCTTGTTTTGCTGAATTTCGATCACGTATGAATAGGATATTAAATTTACAAGTTAACCCACTACTCTAATTTAAATTGGATTAAATTATGTGCATGCTTATATATTGACCTTACCTTATTTCTTCTTGGTCCATAGACCTTCTAAACCACGATTTAACCATCCAACAATCACTTCTCATCCTTCTTCCCCTACCTGGTATAAACATCCCAGCTAAATGGCTTCTCTCCTTTTCTAAATCATTTTTTTTATATATATATGGGCTGACCACAAATGGTACAACACCCATACGAGAGAACTAGACCCGCAAAAAAAATCTGGTTCCGTCTTCCTTTTGTTTCGCTGCTCCAACCAGTTATTTGCGGCTCATCCTCCTTACGGTTCTCCCACCACAAAGCACGAAAGCACCCACTGATTTCACCATTTTCCTTAGCAGTAAAATCTCTACAGCTCCCGACCATTCTTCGCCAACTCGGGGTCTTCGGATGGACTGCAACTTCCATCTTTCTCCACGCCAGAAAACACCAAACCCAAAGGTAGGAATTTCACCATGCGACAAGCTTACTTTCTATCATCCCTTTTTCCTACTCTTCACGTCACAATAGCAAATGCGCCCCCCATCACCTCAACAGTTACTCCTTGGTTTCACAAATATATGCTACTACACATAAACCCATTCACCTCACTTCGGAAATCCAGACCTTCAACGCCTCCACGTCTTCGTTAGTTTAGTTCGAACGAGGAGAAGAAGGAAAACAAGGTTTTGGTTTTTTTTTTAAATTTATTTTCGTTTTCACGTAATGGGGTTTCAGCAAAACGGTGGCGGCTCAAAAGAACGAGGTGCCGTGCCTTTTATTTCGTTTTAGAAAAGGATTAGTGGAGAAAGTTGCATCCACGTTTATTTCTTTTGTTGTGATATATAGGATGTCCACGTTTTGACAGAGAATTAGAGGAGGACGTGCTTTGTTTAATGCCTTGTATGTTTTGCATGGATGTGAAGTGAGAACGTCTTATTTCCATTATGACGAGTTAATACCTTATTTCATATATGAGCTGCTACGAACAGAAATAAAAACACCGGTGAGACGAGCAATGTCTCACGGTCTCAAAAATATAATAATATCGGTAGTTCAACTCATATTGTGAAACCCCGAAATGTCGATTACAGGGTGCGAAATACTCCAAATAAAAAGTTGCTTATTTAATTAATTAAAAATTTCTATAAAATTCTAAAAATTAAATTATACCTATGTCTCAAAAGAACCTTGTCTAAATTCAAACCCGATCTCTAGTTATATCGAATAAATCGATACGGTTGATTAACGATTCTATAGCGACTATTTTAAAATTTGATTTGGACATATCTCAAAATCTACACGACGAAATCCTGATATTTCTCTTCCAGTAGAAACATATACTTCACCAGCTCCACACGTTTCTTGTTTCACAGAAATCCGATTAAAAATGAGCCATGTACATTCAGTTGAAGTTCAAATTGCCGAATAGCGAACTACCGCGCCATTTCGAGCTCTATTTTAATTATATTATAATTCTACGTTCAAACTGACGTCGATTGAATATATTCGTCAATATAATTCAACTCTAAGCTGAATTAAATCTTAGGGATGACCCATTTCACAGAATATTGTGATTTCCAATATTTTGATTATTTCTGACTTAAATATATTATTCTATTATTTAAATTAATTAAATATTCACTTTATTTAATTAAACCACCATTTAATTCCCTAAATCACTATTTACATAATTAAATAAATTAATTATAATACCTCTGCCAATGCGGGTCATTACATTCTTCCCACTTAAAATAATTTCGTCCTCGAAATTGCTAAGGTAGAGAACGACCCTATCGACTGGTTAGAACATATTTGTTCACTTCTTAACTTCAGTTTCAACTGAACCAATTTAATTTTAATTAATTCTTATCAATGAAAATTTTCAAAAATCCTGAAAATTTTCTAACGCCATAACCTTTCGAAAAATTTCGCCAGCACCTCCTTTGTACTGGTCAATCGGTCAAACTCCAACTCGCCTCTCTGGGCCATCTCCAACCCAAAAGAAAATCAAACAGCCAAGTGGCTTGCCAATTCGGCTCATAAATCTTGTATCTAATAGAAATATAAACTTGTACCTTTTTGTCGGCATATCATTATATCCTTTCCACCTGTTATCAATTCAGCATATATCAATGTCATGCCAATCAAACTCCAAATCAGTATTATTTTTTTCTCCAACACAACCATTCCCTTATATCCAAGCCAAATCCCATTTCAACTCAAGTTTAATTCTTGATTTTCAATTCCTTAACACCTCAATCCAATACCATTTCGGATTCTAGTTTCACAAATCCAATCTTATTCGATTTTAATTCAACTTCAGTTACCACTTAACTTACTTTACTTTAATTCAAATCTGCTTTCACAAATTTCTGTTAAATTTGTTTTTAATTCAAACAGCCTTTCCCTGGGAGTTTTTTTAAACAGTTTACTCTTTTCAAAAATCAAATTTTCCTTTTTGAAATTCAACTGTGCCCATAATCAATATTCCATTAGTTAAATCACTTCTCTATTTCTTTATCAATATTTGTTAACCAAATATTTTCAATAACCTTATTGGCCTTTTATGTTATTTGGAAAACATTTCCAAATATCGCCTTCCTTTATTTCCTAAATTAATAACCTTTATAATCCTATTTATAATTCGAAAATACTCCAATTACTTATCTCTTTTTCGATCCCGTTTATTTCTATACTTAGGAAATATTTATTATTCTATTTCCAAGTTCACACTTATTTGGGTTAAAACGGATGTTGTGTAAAACATCGCTACGACAACCCAAATACTATATTCAACTAACTCTTATTCAACGTTTGATCTTCGAGCCTGAAATCTTACTATTTATTGGTTAATAATGAAATCAATCAAGTTGGGGTATAACTACCTCTCAGACCTTGACTGAATAACATTTATAACGTCAAAACAGATATGACTACTTACTCGAATATTCAATACCATACAACTACTTATTCACTTCTAAACACGTATACACTTTCTCTTTCTATTCTTACTAGATTTTATTCTTAGTCTTCCTTTTTGATTTTACTATTTTATTTCTAAGTTCGTTTCCTTATCGACTTCTATATATATCGATACGTTGATTTCTAACTAACAAATTATCTTAAAAATATTCTAACTCCTTAAATTCTCGGAAAAATTCGCCATAACCTCCTTTGTACTAGGAGCATCGGGATATTTCAAATAGCCTCCCATGGCCCTCACCAATCCAAAAGAGAAAGAAAAGCCAAGCGGCTAGCCGATACGGCGCATAAAATCTCATATATGAATTAAATACATACCTTTTCATTGAGCATTCTATTTATATACCTTCATACCTTATCCCATACCTATCTCATGTATATTTATACCTGCCCAATCTATTTTAACTATACCAATCGTTTTAACTCAATTCGTTAATTAATTTGTTAATTTACTCTTTAGTCTATTTCACTTTTATATTTGAACATGACATGTTCAAATATATTTTAACTTGCTTATTAACTAGTTCTAATTCTATTTTCAAACTTAAGTTCTATATTCGATTTCGAATACACTTTTACAGATCCAATTCACCTTTCAAGTTCAACTTCAATTTCAAAACTCGATTAACTAATTCCTCTTCGACTTAGTTAATTCTATTCAATTTCTATTCAAATTTTATATATTCAATTCTATGCATTATTTATAAACGACGTTGATAACTTCACTTAAAATCCCACATTATATATTTATAAACAAAGTTTATAAATTCAATTCAAATCCCACATTTTAATTTATAAACAGAGTTTATAAATTTAATTCAAATCCAACAATATAAATTTATAAACGAAGTTTATAAATTCATAACTCGTTTTATATATATTCAAAACAAGTTAATATTTTCTATAGTTCATTAAAAAAATTCAAATTCTATTTCCAAATTATAGAGTTAAACTCCATTTGAATTCTATTATGCAAATTCCATATCAATCTATTTGAATTCCTATATTCAAACTCTATTTCAATTCCATTGAATTTTATATATTCAAACTCCCTTTGGATATCTATATTCAATTTCTATTTCAATTCCATTGAATTTCATATATTCAAACTCCCTTTGAATTTCTATATTCAATTTCTATTTCAATTCCATTGAATTTCATATATTCAAACTCCCTTTGAATTTCTATATGAACTTCAAATATTCAAATTCCTTTTTAATTCTATTTGAACTTCTCTTATTCAAATTCTCATTTTACTTTCTATATTCAAATCCTATATTTTCAAACTCCCTTGAATTATATATTCCAATTCCCATTTCAAGTCTATTTGAATTCTATATTCGAATTCCTATTTCAAATTCTATTTTGAAATTCTATTTTCAAATTCCATTTCAATCTATTTGAATTTTATATTCAAATTTCATTTCAAACTATTTGAATTCTATATTCATCTTTCCATTATTTATATCTTCTTTATTCAAATCTCATTTGAATTTCTATATTCAAATCCTCTTTGTATTTTCTATATTCAAATCCCCTTTGAATTCTCTATATTCAAATCCCCTTTTGAATTTTCTTATTTTCATTCTATGTTTGAACTTCCTGAAACACCCCACCTCCGTTAGGGTCACTCTCAAAGGGAATGCCCTAATTTTGGTGGAGGTTTATAAGTACAAGTCACAGATATACAAGACAGATATAAGAACACATATTTGTAAACAGCGGAAGAACAACAAACTTTTATTTCATAAAGTCAAATACGTGTTACAAAACATCACCATAATTGTCTTACATCCTTTCCAAAAACATAACATAACACTTTTATAATCTGTCTTGAGTACATTATTTAAAGAAGCATAAGTAAAACGTAGATAAACTGCAAAAGCCCCATAGTGGATTGTCCAAAGCCATAGTTCAAAACAGGAAAGTCCAAGCAATACATTTCTCTTCTTCAAGCTGGATGTTGAGGTTGGTCAAGCTGTTGTGTTCCCTCCCTGAGGACCTGGGGGGGGGGGGAAACGGAAGAAAGAAGACGAAAGAAAAATAGAGTCAGACATAAAGCCTGAGTAAGTCTAGTACTATTTTGTCTATGAATAAAGAACTGGGTATGATAAGTAAAACAAGAAGTGGGCAAGCACAATAAACTTGGTTAAGTTGTCTAGGGTCGAATATACTATCGTACCCCATGTTAATCTCTGAACCCATATACTAGTTTCCAATTTGCACCCCATAATCAGGGTGATGTGATCCATTCTATGATGATCGGCTCCTACTCGCATAGTTACATGTGTCTTACGGCCCCCGATGTCTGTAGTTACCTATGCTGGCCCCACCATGGGGTGTATCAAGTCCCATAGTGGCAACCCGACACAACCTTAGAGTGCACAGGTATGCTACTGGTGTCCAGTGCCTTATTTTTCTGCGCCGGAGTGTGTGCACGCCCGCACTCCGTTAGAACCTACACTGCTACACCACAGCCGTCGCTTTGACCTCTTACAATCAGCCCAGTAATCGTGCCCCACCCTGCCTAGTTTCAGGGTATCCTGATACACCTTTTAGGGTTACTGCTGAAAAGGGTCCCCCGTTACTAGGTTTTCTATCTCTAGCCAACATGCTAAGTTGGTTAAGTGTTTTCTAACCTAACCCCCACCATTCCGTTTAGTTTAGCATGTTCCATTTTGGTTAAGTCTTTAGTTCACTTAATCCTAACAATCCTGACTCAGCCTTAATTGTCTTATTAAGGCCCTGACCTCTCACATTAGACAGGTATTGTTGTGGCTGCCTGTTGCCGGTTGGTTCCGGGCAGTCTTACGCCACAACTCAGTCTAACCTCGGGTCCTTGCTGGGCTCCATGTTTAACCTCCCACATTGGATAGGTATTGTTGTGACTACTGGACAGCCGGGCGGTTCCGGGCAGGTTTACATCACAACTCAATCCAACCTCGGGTTAAACACATCGTATGTTCTACATTTACATATTTTGTCATTCCTCTTTATTTCTTATATGTAAATATTTGCGGCCCATTATTAAGTTAATGGTGTAGAGGTTACACCAACCATGGGCCCAACCCATGCTTGAATTTGGGCCCTTCTATTTTATATTTTCATTCATTAATTAATTTTAACCCAACGTTGTTTTCCCCCGCTTTACACGTCCGTTTATATATATATTGGGCTTAGCCTTTTAAAGCCCAATTTAGCCATGCGAAAAGGGGAGGCTTATGGCGTGATTACATACACAAAGAGGGGAAGGTGAGCGTATGAACTTGCAATACGACGTTGGAAATACAAAATAGAAATTGGTGTACTTGCATAGTGGTAACATAGGTGACATGAATCAAAGCATGTGAACTTGCATAGGTTTAACTACAACATGAACCTATATTCTTATTTAGGCATAATGTCAAACATAAGCATGTCATAAATATTTCTAGCATAAGCATAGCATAATGTCAAACATAAGCATGGCATAAATACTTTTAGCATAAACATGACATAATATCAAACATAAGCATGGCATAAGTAAAGTTAAATTTGTCCATGGCATAAACATAAACAAGTCATGTTCATAAGGTTTCTACATGTTTACAAAGGGGATACTTTGTTACTAACACAAAATCACATAACGATAGTATAAATATACTTATGCATAAATATTCCTAATCATGGTGTTTGCTTTAACTTGCAAAAAGGGATTTTTGAGTCTAACCTAGCCATGTCTCACATATGTCATCATATAATTCTTTTAAACAAGATAGACTTAATCATAGATTTCAATTATGCCAAATATCATTCATAGCCTAGCCATATTCATAAGTTTGCAAAAACATGACTTAATACATGGATTATGGTGTCAAAATTCCAACATAGTTTCATATGAGCTATAACAACCAAACTTGTTTCAATTACTTGCAAAATGATTTATGCACAAAAATATACATCATAGTGACATAATAACAAAGCCCCAAACTTGCATGGATGTCAATCAACTACATACATGTAGCCTCAACATAGATTATATAATTTGCGCAATATTCCAAACGTATACTTGCATAGAACTACCGCATGTAGTTCTTTATAATCGAATAACATAATTTTGCACAAATATGAATTACTTTATTATCCCAATTCAAGCATACAAATCAATACAGTTGTTTATTCATACCAAAGTAATACTCTACTTACAATGGTTGCGGCGAATTCTCTAATTAAGAGATATGATTCCTTTGTTGAATTGATTGGCCTTAGGTTGCTTGAATTGCTTTAGGCTTTAGAACTTTCTTCCTAATTCTCTCTCTAGTTGGCGGCTACTCTTTGTCGTTCCTCAGCAACATGGCGGCTATGTTCTTAATTTGAATGAATAGATTAGGGTTTAGTCTAGGGTTGTTTATATAGAGGTTAGGAATTGATTAGGACCATTGATGTTGCTAGGTTAGATCGTAGCCATTCATTAGATAGAGAGACCAATCAAAACTTGCCACCTAGCCCTAATGACAAAGCAGACCACAGAAATTCGACCAAACACAGACCTGGCCAGCCAGGTTGACTGGGCTCGACCAGGTCGATACCCCTGTCGACAGGGCTGTCGACAGCCCTGTCGACATGGGTAGCCCAGGTCGACAGCCCAGTCGACCTGGGTGGCCTAGGCGGGTGTTTATCCGCCCTGGCCCACTGGGCCCGATTTTATTCTGTTTGAATTTTAAATTTAATTCAAAACTTCCGAAGGCCATATCTTCTTCATACGGACTCCGTTTTTCGAAAACTCGGACTCTATTTCGCGTATTTTTCCGAGACGAACGCAATGGCGTAGCCCGTTTCCCTTAGTTCTTTGATTTCAGATTAATTATACTTTAATTTGTTAATTTCACAGTTATAGAATTTTCGGGGTGTTACATTCTCCCCCACTTAAAAGGATTTCGTCCCCGAAATCTTCAAGTTAGGAGGAATGTATATCCTAACATCCAATCATCCATCTACTCATTCATCAAACACGAGCATCCATTGTCCTTAAAAGATTTCTAATGCTTCATGATCATATGCGAAGTGTGTGTGTACATGAACTTATCTAATGCAAAATCAGGCGGTCTACTGATTCAGTTGACCTCCTTAATGCGAATTATGTAAGTGCCATGAATCCATTATGTATGCAAATTTTCCTATTCTTGATTCTACATGAGTGCACAACCATTCAATACAAATGCACCATCCACATGACAACACATTAAAGTTCAACCATATACGAATACAAACATATATGCATATGCAATATGAAGTGACTGAGCCGATCTAAAACCTAGATTGTGTGTGTATATGCAGCCACGAGCAACCACTAGCAATCACTTGCAACCACTTGCAACCATCATCCATAACATGTTTCAACTACATGTTTCCATCCAAAAAGATTCTATCTAAAAGATACGGTCGAGGAAATATACCTAAAAAGATAGATAAAAGTGCAACTTAAGGAAAAGGAAAGATCAAGGATGTACCCTCGAACAGAAAAGGGTAGGCTGTACGGATTCTAGCTTCAGTTTCCCAAGTCGCGTCTTCCTCGGCGTTGCTCCACTGAACTTTGACGAGCTTGACTTCGCGGTTGCGTAGCTTCTTCACTTCCGTTCCCAAGATGCGGGTTGGAACTTTTCTTATGGTTGCTTCGCGTTCCACTTCGGCCTCTTCGAGTATATTTGGCTCTACCACTTCAGCAGACTCATGTAGACATTTTCGAAGATGTGAAACGTGAAAAACGTTGTGGACTCCAGCCAACTTCTCGGGTAGCTCTAATCTATAGGCCATTTTCCCAATTTTCTCGATGATAGGGAATGGCCCTACGAACCTTGGTGCTAGCTTTCATGTGGTTCCAAAGCGAACAATGTTCCTTAGCGGTGATACCTTGAGAAAAACTCTGTCTCCAACTTCAAATTCAAGGTCGGTCCTCCTCTTGTCGGCATAGGACTTTTGTCTGTCTTGGGCCGTCTTCATCCTTCTTCGTATTAAGTCCACTTTCTCTGAAGTATCTCGGATCATATCTGGTCCAAGTATGAGCTTATCCGTGGATTCCCACCAACAAGTGGGCGATCGGCACGGTCTTCCATATAAAGCTTCGAAGGGCTCCATTCCAATGGTTGCTTGATAGCTGTTGTTGTAGGCAAATTCCACCAAAGGAAGGTGGTCTTCCCATGTCCCTCCGAAGTCAAGGACGCATAGCCTTAAAAGGTCTTCCAAAACTCTATTCACTCTCTCTGTTTGGCCGTCGGTTTGGGGATGATAGGCTGTACTCAAGCATAACTGCGTTCCTACTGCTTCTTGCAGACTCCGCCAAAACTCACTAGTGAAGATGGGGTCTCGGTCACTAACAATGCTAGATGGTATTCCATGGAGTCGAACGATTTCCTTAAGGTAAAGTGATGCTAGGGATGAGGCAGTTCTTTTACTTTTGACAGGTAAAAAGTGGGCGCTTTTAGTAAGCCTATCCACTATTACCCAAATACTAGTGTTGCCTCTCCTAGACCTAGGCAGCCCATCGATGAAGTCCATTGAGATGCTATCCCACTTCCACTGCGGGACCTCCAGAGGATGTAGTAGTCCGCCAGGCTTTTTCTGTTCTGCCTTAACTCGTTGGCACACCATACACTTAGAAACGAACTCTGCCACGTCCTTCTTCATGCCGTTCCAGAAGAAAGTCCTTTTTATGTCTTTGTACATTTTATCTCCGCCTGGGTGTATCGTCTTCTTGGAGTGATGTGCTTCCTCGAGAACCTTCTTTACTAATTCTTTTGTCTGTGGGACGCATAGTCTTCCGTCTCGCCTTAGCAAACCCCTATCGTCGATGGAGTATCGGTTGAGGTGACTTGAAGTCTTACCCCTAATTAGCCTATCAATTTTTTCCATAAGCTGAGGGTCTTCGCGTTGTGTTGTCCCTACTGAATCCACTAAAGTTGGGCGCACTTCGAGAGATGCTAGCAAGCCTGGTACGAAATCGGAGGAAGGCCTAAAGTCGAAGCTGGCTATAAACTCTAGGCTTTGTCTTTCAACAAACAACGGGCTTAGAGTCAATTTCTTTCGGCTCAACGCGTCTGCCACTACGTTGCCTTTGCCCGGAGTGTAGGAGATTTCGAAATCGTACGAGGCAAGAAACTCCATCCACCTTTGTTGCCTCAAGTTAAGATCCTTCTGCGAGAAAAGATATTTCAACGATTTATGGTCTGTGTAAAGTTCGAACTTCTCACCTAGGAGATAGTGTCGCCAAGACTTGAGTGCAAAGACGATGGCGGCTAACTCAAGATCGTGGGTTGGGTAGTTTTTTTCGTGCACCTTCAAATGTCTCCCGCCATAAGCTACTACCCTTCCTTCTTGCATTAAGACGGCGCCTAGCCCTGTCCCACATGCATCCGTATAAACAGTGAACATCTTGCTCCCATCCGGCAGCGTCAAAACTGGGGCTGTTGTGAGAGCCCTTTTCAGTCGTTGGAAAGCAAACTCGCAATCCAAATCCCAATTAAACACTAGATTCTTCTTAGTCAATTTCGTGAGCGGAGCTGAGATTTTCGCAAAATCCCTTATAAATTTTCGATAGAAACCCGCTAGTCCTAGAAAGCTTCGGACCTCAGTTGCATTCCTTGGTGTCTTCCAATCCTGTACCGCCACTACCTTAGCAGGATCCACTGCTAACCCTTGTTTGGATACTATGTGCCCAAGGAACCTCACCTCTTCCCTCCAAAAGTGGCATTTGGAGAACTTGGCTTTTAGTTGATGGACTCGCAAAGTTTCCATGATTGCCCTTAAGTGTTGAGCATGTTCCTCTTCACTCTTTGAGAAGATAAGGATATCATCTACGAAGACCACTACGAATTTGTTGAGGAAATCTCTAAATACCCTACTCATTAGGTCCACGAAGTACGCAGGTGCATTTGTCAAGCCGAAAGGCATGACAAGCCATTCAAAGAAACCGTCTGGGGTTCTGAACGCCGTTTTATCGATGCTATCTTCAGCCACCCTTAGCTGATGAAAACCGGTTGCTAAATCGAGTTGGGAGAAAACAGACGCTCCTACAAGCTGGTCAAATAAATCGTCAATTCTAGGGAGAGGGTGCCTATTCTTTTTCGTTAGCCTGTTGAGCTCCCTATAGTCAACACATAGACGGAGTGAACCATCCGCCTTCGTAGCGAACACCACTGGAGCGCCCCATTCTGAAATGCTCCTCCTAATGAACCCCTTTTCTAGAAGCTCTTTAATCTGTTTACTGAGCTCTTTCCTTTCTCGTGGAGCCATATGTCTAACGGGCAACGCAACGGGCTTTGCATTATCTACTAGATATATGCGGAAGTCTATTTCCCGCTTTGGAGGCAAGCCCTTCACCTCTTCAAAGACATCCGGATATTCCCGGACCACTCTAACTGATTGCAAATTTTCAACAGAGGCATCTAGCGATTCAAGATAACTAAGCATAACCGCATACGAGGGATTACAAGAAATTTCCAAAGTATTACCGAGCTGGGTTAGGAGCCTAACAACCCTTTTCTCACAATCAAGGATGGCCCCATTACTGGATAGCCAATCCATACCCAAAATCAAACCATACCCCGAAAAGCCCAAAACAAAGGCACTACATTGAAATTCTACACTTAGAATAGAAATTTTCAAATCCAAACAGATCATAGACAAATGAGCTGGGCCCCCAATTGGGTTTGAAACAATTAAGGGGTCCTCTACCATACTAGTTTTTAGGTGCAGAGATTCTACTAAAGCAGACGAGATAAAGGAGTGTGATGCGCCAGAATCAAATAAAGTGCAAACGGGGTGATCATAAAGATAAACTACACTTTCTACAGAAGTATTTATACCTCTCTTTTGCAGAGGTGGCGCTTCTAGCACATGAACCTGTGCCCCTGGGGTGGATCCAGCCCTCTGCCCCTGTCCTCGTTTCTTTGGGCAGTCCTTGGCCCTATGGCCTGTCTCACCGCAAGAAAAGCACCCGCCATTCTCCTTGGCCTTCTTTTTCCGGCAGTCCTTTACTAAGTGCCCCACTTTGCCACAGAAATTACACTTCCTCTTCTCTTTGTTGCCTTTTCCGCCTTTCTTAAAGTCCGCCTTCTTAGGCTGCAAACCCTCTTTCTTTCCTTGAGAGCTTTCTGCCTTTGTCTCCTTCTTGCCCTTATCCTCCTCATTCAGCAATGCCATTTGCACCAATCTTTCATACGTGGCCCCCATGGGTATATGGGTCATGGCCAAACTGTGTAATGGCTCATTTAACCCTTTGACGAAACGGAGAGCCTTCTTGTGCGGGGTGTTGACTAGGTCAAGTCCAAACCTAGCCAGCTCATCGAACTGATTCACATACTCTCTGACAGTCTTGTCTCCTTGCTTAAGAAATAAGAATTTTTCCAACTGCAAACTTCTTTCCGCATCTGAGAGAAATTTGGTCTCAAACCGTGCCCTAAAGTCCTCCCATGTCTCCACTGGTCTTTCAGCATTAGTGACTTCCCACCAGTAGGAAGCCTCGCCCTTCAATAGCCACACTGCCAACTGTACTTTTTGTCTATCTTCTACCTCAAAGATGATGAATAGGTCCTCCGTTTCTTTCAGCCAATTTCTAGCTGCCACGAAGGACTCAGTTCCATGGAAATCCCTTCCTCCCATAGCTTTAAAATCTTTACATATCTTAGCGAATGTGTTTCCCCGAGGAGGAGGTGGAGGAAAAGGTGCTGCTGCAGCTGGATGATTTCCTTCAGCTGGGGGAGGAGGAATGGTAGGACCTGGCTGAGTGGCCCTTGCTTCTAAGAACCGTCTAAACCAACCAGGTATTGGCACCCCTTCTGGCAAGTTAAGTTCTTGGGACATGCTGAAACAAAAAGGATAGATTCAAAACGAAGGATAAGAGATAGTTCCTATGGCTTTGGGGAGTGGACTTTGCCTTTTTAAAATAAAATAATATTTTTCTTTTAAAAATGCTTCTTTAAATTTCCTTTTTGAAAATAATTTTTCAATTTTTTTTTTATCTTATGTGGTAAACCTATGCTCTGATACCAAGTGAAACACCCCACCTCCGTTAGGGTCACTCTCAAAGGGAATGCCCTAATTTTGGTGGAGGTTTATAAGTACAAGTCACAGATATACAAGACAGATATAAGAACACATATTTGTAAACAGCGGAAGAACAACAAACTTTTATTTCATAAAGTCAAATACGTGTTACAAAACATCACCATAATTGTCTTACATCCTTTCCAAAAACATAACATAACACTTTTATAATCTGTCTTGAGTACATTATTTAAAGAAGCATAAGTAAAACGTAGATAAACTGCAAAAGCCCCATAGTGGATTGTCCAAAGCCATAGTTCAAAACAGGAAAGTCCAAGCAATACATTTCTCTTCTTCAAGCTGGATGTTGAGGTTGGTCAAGCTGCTGTGTTCCCTCCCTGAGGACCTGGGGGGGGGGGGGGGAAACGGAAGAAAGAAAACGAAAGAAAAATAGAGTCAGACATAAAGCCTGAGTAAGTCTAGTACTATTTTGTCTATGAATAAAGAACTGGGTATGATAAGTAAAACAAGAAGTGGGCAAGCACAATAAACTTGGTTAAGTTGTCTAGGGTCGAATATACTATCGTACCCCATGTTAATCTCTGAACCCATATACTAGTTTCCAATTTGCACCCCATAATCAGGGTGATGTGATCCATTCTATGATGATCGGCTCCTACTCGCATAGTTACATGTGTCTTACGGCCCCCGATGTCTGTAGTTACCTATGCTGGCCCCACCATGGGGTGTATCAAGTCCCATAGTGGCAACCCGACACAACCTTAGAGTGCACAGGTATGCTACTGGTGTCCAGTGCCTTATTTTTCTGCGCCGGAGTGTGTGCACGCCCGCACTCCGTTAGAACCTACACTGCTACACCACCGTCGTCGCTTTGACCTCTTACAATCAGCCCAGTAATCGTGCCCCACCCTGCCTAGTTTCAGGGTATCCTGATACACCTTTTAGGGTTACTGCTGAAAAGGGTCCCCCGTTACTAGGTTTTCTATCTCTAGCCAACATGCTAAGTTGGTTAAGTGTTTTCTAACCTAACCCCCACCATTCCGTTTAGTTTAGCATGTTCCATTTTGGTTAAGTCTTTAGTTCACTTAATCCTAACAATCCTGACTCAGCCTTAATTGTCTTATTAAGGCCCTGACCTCTCACATTAGACAGGTATTGTTGTGGCTGCCTGTTGCCGGTTGGTTCCGGGCAGTCTTACGCCACAACTCAGTCTAACCTCGGGTCCTTGCTGGGCTCCATGTTTAACCTCCCACATTGGATAGGTATTGTTGTGACTACTGGACAGCCGGGCGGTTCCGGGCAGGTTTACATCACAACTCAATCCAACCTCGGGTTAAACACATCGTATGTTCTACATTTACATATTTTGTCATTCCTCTTTATTTCTTATATGTAAATATTTGCGGCCCATTATTAAGTTAATGGTGTAGAGGTTACACCAACCATGGGCCCAACCCATGCTTGAATTTGGGCCCTTCTATTTTATATTTTCATTCATTAATTAATTTTAACCCAACGTTGTTTTCCCCCGCTTTACACGTCCGTTTATATATATATTGGGCTTAGCCTTTTAAAGCCCAATTTAGCCATGCGAAAAGGGGAGGCTTATGGCGTGATTACATACACAAAGAGGGGAAGGTGAGCGTATGAACTTGCAATACGACGTTGGAAATACAAAATAGAAATTGGTGTACTTGCATAGTGGTAACATAGGTGACATGAATCAAAGCATGTGAACTTGCATAGGTTTAACTACAACATGAACCTATATTCTTATTTAGGCATAATGTCAAACATAAGCATGTCATAAATATTTCTAGCATAAGCATAGCATAATGTCAAACATAAGCATGGCATAAATACTTTTAGCATAAACATGACATAATATCAAACATAAGCATGACATAAGTAAAGTTAAATTTGTCCATGGCATAAACATAAACAAGTCATGTTCATAAGGTTTCTACATGTTTACAAAGGGGATACTTTGTTACTAACACAAAATCACATAACGATAGTATAAATATACTTATGCATAAATATTCCTAATCATGGTGTTTGCTTTAACTTGCAAAAAGGGATTTTTGAGTCTAACCTAGCCATGTCTCACATATGTCATCATATAATTCTTTTAAACAAGATAGACTTAATCATAGATTTCAATTATGCCAAATATCATTCATAGCCTAGCCATATTCATAAGTTTGCAAAAACATGACTTAATACATGGATTATGGTGTCAAAATTCCAACATAGTTTCATATGAGCTATAACAACCAAACTTGTTTCAATTACTTGCAAAATGATTTATGCACAAAAATATACATCATAGTGACATAATAACAAAGCCCCAAACTTGCATGGATGTCAATCAACTACATACATGTAGCCTCAACATAGATTATATAATTTGCGCAATATTCCAAACGTATACTTGCATAGAACTACCGCATGTAGTTCTTTATAATCGAATAACATAATTTTGCACAAATATGAATTACTTTATTATCCCAATTCAAGCATACAAATCAATACAGTTGTTTATTCATACCAAACTAATACTCTACTTACAATGGTTGCGGCGAATTCTCTAATTAAGAGATATGATTCCTTTGTTGAATTGATTGGCCTTAGGTTGCTTGAATTGCTTTAGGCTTTAGAACTTTCTTCCTAATTCTCTCTCTAGTTGGCGGCTACTCTTTGTCGTTCCTCAGCAACATGGCGGCTATGTTCTTAATTTGAATGAATAGATTAGGGTTTAGTCTAGGGTTGTTTATATAGAGGTTAGGAATTGATTAGGACCATTGATGTTGCTAGGTTAGATCGTAGCCATTCATTAGATAGAGAGACCAATCAAAACTTGCCACCTAGCCCTAATGACAAAGCAGACCACAGAAATTCGACCAAACACAGACCTGGCCAGCCAGGTTGACTGGGCTCGACCAGGTCGATACCCCTGTCGACAGGGCTGTCGACAGCCCTGTCGACATGGGTAGCCCAGGTCGACAGCCCAGTCGACCTGGGTGGCCTAGGCGGGTGTTTATCCGCCCTGGCCCACTGGGCCCGATTTTATTCTGTTTGAATTTTAAATTTAATTCAAAACTTCCGAAGGCCATATCTTCTTCATACGGACTCCGTTTTTCGAAAACTCGGACTCTATTTCGCGTATTTTTCCGAGACGAACGCAATGGCGTAGCCCGTTTCCCTTAGTTCTTTGATTTCAGATTAATTATACTTTAATTTGTTAATTTCACAGTTATAGAATTTTCGGGGTGTTACACTTCCTTTATTCAAATTCCTTTTCAAACTTTCTTTATTCATTCTTTATTATAAATCCCATTTGAAATTCAACACAACTTGTCTTTCCCAAAACAATTTCAAAACAGTATCTCTGGTAGTAATTCGTCACTTACAACTCGAAAATGAATACTGATGATGCAGCTGTCATCATCAGAATCTATTTTCCAGCGATCGAAGTGAGTTTAATACTATAAAACCATTTTTAAACATTTCCACTTTGAAATTCATTTCAAAATATAATTCACACTGCTTGTAAAACAATTTAAAATCTCCCAGGATCTTAAATTTTCCTTATTTTTAAACCAAATTCATTTACAAACACTTATCCAATTCTCCAGAGTTTTATCTCAAATTTCTGGTTTAAAATTTCAGATTCAACTCATCTGATTTCACGTATTTCACTTATATGAATTCTGATTGGTTATTTACATAACCCTTTAATTTATAATCTTACTCGACTATAATAACAACTAATATATCCAATATATATCAAAATATACTTCGGGTAAATTTATTTTAATTTACCCTCTTTTCAAAACATATCGTGCCAACCCATCGTATTCGAGTGTTTTATCAACTCCTACCGATACAGTGGATCAAACTGATCGACCAGAACTTATAAACTGCTCAACCAATAAATCTTCACAATATAAAATTATTTTTATATCATATACAAACACGTTCACTCGTATATATACACTCAAACTCAATCTAGGGTATTACTAACCCTATCTCTACCGAGTCACGCCACAGAGCCAAGTAATTCTTAACTTAAGCTCTGATACCAACAGTAATGATCCGGATTTTGAGCAACTTTGGTTATCGACATAAACACGATGTCGATAACCAAAACACTGAAAAATCCTGGTAATTAATGAAAGAAATTAGAGGGTGAGGAAAGATAAGATAGAAAATTAGAATAGAAGAAGAAGACGAACACAACATCAGAGTAACACGAATCTCACAGCGGAACGAATAAATATATTTCATAACATAACTTTGAAATACAAATCTGTACTTGAATATACATATCATTATCAAAGTACAACACTTACAACACAGCGGAAATAACTATAGCTATATGATCCTGAAGCCTCCTGCTCCAGCTCTTCAAGTGTATCTGTAAAATCCCGACTACTTGACTGCCCGTACAAATTTAGGCACAGTTTAGGGAAAACAACAAAATAAACTCCGGGTCAGTCATGGGACTGGTATGAGTAAAACAGTTTAAAACAGTTTGCACAAGTAAACGATATCTCATAAGACCACGCCGTATAACGGAACGGGTTTTTCCCTTATGAGAATCCAAATTATCTTTATTTCAAAAACCTTTTGATATTATAATAATGTCTATCAACCACAACTATAATAATCATCTAGTAGAAACGCTTTCATCTCACGTTCTACATATATAGTATACAATCAAAACCGCAAGCACGTATTGGGTAATGGATTTCCAACTATGACAAGGTATGGAACCACCTTTCGCTTGTGTACCTCTAGAGAGGAATACACTGGGTTCAACAAGAACATCTTGCAACCCGGCCACACATGACCGACCACTCATTTCGCTTGAGTGTATCGAATGTATATCACCAACGGTTGGGATCAGCAACTGTTTCCCGAATGGGACAGCATCAACAATAGATTTTTAGAAGTAAATGAAACTCTAGATCAGGTGATTATACACCCTACTTCGGTGTGACCGACTTAGCCATGCTGCCAGCCCGATTTCTGTCATTTACCGGATGATGAGGCTAGAGGCTACGTTTTATCATCATACCAGATTGACTTTGAATGCCACATCGTTAAATCCATCAAATCACCGATTGACGTCCTCAACCATACATTACGCGTTAGCTAAAAGAAGTTTCCTTCTCCGCTTCCACTCTTGGTACAGTTGGAGAAATCAATATACGTGATCGTCTTGGAAATACTCTATCAGACATCCGTCCATACAAGTCATCCAGGAATAGGATGAACCGAAGGCACTATTCTGTAAACAGGATAGCCCTTGCATAACTCTGTCTTCAATTTCCTTTGGCTATATGATTTGCAACGCTTATGCCAATACAGAGTGGTTCTTTGGATAATAATCCAACCGGTCTCTCCATATTAACAACGTTAAAATGGTCAAAACTTCGATAGTCTGTGTTTTAACTATCGAATAAAAACAAGTGTGCAAACAACGATATTATTTCCATATGGAAATTTATATTGATCGAACATCATTCAACATTTATCTCTTTATTTCATTAATTTACTTGTCTCCTGTTTCCCTATATTCAATATTTCTTATTTTCTAAATTTGGAAAATATACGTTATTAACAAGGGAAAACATTCCATTTATTGTTTTCTTTATTAGAAAACATTTATGGTTTCTTATTTGGAAAACATTTCCAAAGCTTCTTCATTGGACTTAGACAGATGTTTAAACAAACATCGCTATGCCAACTCAAACCATTTCCTTTACTGCCGAACCTTAACTATTCCTTAGTTAAAAATGAAGCCAATCAAGTTGGGGTAGAACTACCTCTCAGACCTTAACTGAACAACATTTCTAACTTTGAAATAGGCAAGGTTCACTTTATATTTCTTTTACTAACTTCCTTACTTAACCCTCTTCGAATAGCTATATTCGAGTGACTCTTTTCTCTTTACTCTATTCGATTAACCCTTATCAATTAACTCTACTGGACTAACACTATTGGATTAACTCTATTTGACTAACGCTATTGATTTACTCATTTCACTTAACTCCTTTCGAATAAACTATATTCGATAACTCCTTTTACTTTCTTTGAATAAACTATATTCGATTTACTCATTTGCTTCTATTCGAATAACTATATTCGATTAACTCCTTTTACTTTCTATTCGAATAAACTATATTCGATTAACTCCTTTGCTTCTATTCGAATAACTATATTCAATTTACTCATTTGCTTCTATTCGGATAACTATATTCGATTAACTCCTTTTGCTTTCTATTCGAATAAACTATATTCGATTAACTCCTTTTACTTTAACTCTAATTGATTAAACTAACATCGATTAACTCCTTTTACTTTAACTCTAATCGAGTAACTAACATCGATTAACTCCTTTTACTTTAACTCTAATCGATTAACTAACATCGATTAACTCCTTTTACTTTAACTCTAATCGATTAACTAACATCGATTAACTCCTTTTACTTTAACTCTAATCGATTAACTAACATCGATTAACTCCTTTTACTTTAACTCTAATCGATTAACTCCTTTTACTTTAACTCTAATCGATTAACTAACATCGATTAACTTCTTTTACTTTAACTCTAATCGATTAACTAACATCGATTAACTTCTTTTACTAGATTAAACTATTCATTTATAAAGATTTACTTTTAGTAACGGTTCTTCACTTTACAAATAATTTCCCTTTTATAAAACTCTATTCGTTTTAAAAAACATTTTTCCCTTTTATTTACTTTCGAAATATTTCCTTTTATAAAATCTGTTGATTTTATAAAATCCCTTTATTTCAATATACATTGAAATAATTCTTTTTACATCCCAGGGTCTTTTATGATATTTAAAATATCGAATAACAATGATCAACATCATTCCAACACACATAATCCATAACAGATTATATAACACATCATATATCACAATATATGAAAAATAGTAAAATAAATGTTGAGGAATCCGGTCGGATTCCTCCAACCTGTCTCCCTGCATCCACAGATGTTAAACAATATAATATAACATCACTTTCAGTTCCATATGATATATTTTTATCTAGTTCAAAACTAGTTCATTTCGATAAAAATCTATTTTTATCTTTTCATATAGGGAGTTTTTCATCCCAATTCTTCACAAATCATTTCTTATGATTTTACACAAATTATTACTATTTTTAATAATTTTATCAAGGCCCGTACAGTCGATTTTCAACAATGGCCATCGAACTGCACTTATAGCGACCTTTTTCAAATTTGATTTGGACGTAACTCCAAATCCAACCGTTATATTTCTAATTTCTAATATTCCTTAGAACGCTCTTTTCGATACGAACCCAACGGTTCCGGTTTTAGGAGAATCCGACGGGCGGATCTCCCGCAATGTCCGTTTGAAATAAATGGTCGAAATTCACGAACTGCCGCGGCGCGGCGCGTTCTATTCAGGCCATTATATTATATATATAATATATATAATATATACTTTGTCGATTTCTATTTAAAACGAATTATATAAATAGTTTTAAATTCGTTTCAAAAGCAATTTCAACTTCCTTTTCAATTCAAATCAAAATTGAATTCTTCTTTATAAATTCGTTTCAAAATTCATTTCTATTCAATTCAAATTTCAATTCAATTTGAATTCATTTCAATTCGTTTTCAATTCAATTTGAATTCGTTTTCAATTCATTTCGAAATCGTTTTCAATTCAATTCACTTCGAAATCGTTTTCAATTCAATTCATTTCGAAATCGTTTTCAATTCAATTCATTTCGAAATCGTTTTCAATTCAATTCATTTCGAAATCGTTTTCAATTCAATTCATTTCGAAATCGTTTTCAATTCAATTCATTTCGAAATCGTTTTCAATTCAATTCATTTCGAAATCGTTTTCAATTCAATTTGAATTCGTTTTCAATTCAATTCATTTCGAAATCGTTTTCAATTCAATTCATTTCGAAATCGTTTTCAATTCAATTCATTTCGAACTCGTTTTCAATTCAATTCATTTCGAAATCGTTTTCAATTCAATTCATTTCGAAATCGTTTTCAATTCAATTCATTTCGAAATCGTTTTCAATTCAATTCATTTCGAAATCGTTTTCAATTCAATTCGTTTCGAAATCGTTTTCAATTCAATTTGAATTCGTTTTCAATTCATTTCGAAATCGTTTTCAATTCAATTCATTTCGAAATCGTTTTCAATTCAATTTATTTCGAAATCGTTTTCAATTCAATTCAAAATATTCGATTTCGAAATTACTTTTCAATATTCATTTTAAGATGAATAAAATCGATATAAATATCGTTCACGTCAAAATGGCGTCAATCTAATCAACACGGCTTCATAATTTCTATTTTCAAATATTCTATTTCAAATATTTCTTTTTTTCAAAATAGTTGTTATTATCAAAATATTTCGTTCAACACATGACCAATCTCAATGGATGAGTACTGTCAACACATGAACTTTTATTTTATATCGATAAAGATGTAAATTTTATTATCAAAATATTTCGTTCAACACATGACCAATCTCAATGGATGAGTACTGTCAACACATGAACTTTTATTTTATAATATTCTTTATTTTTCAAATTGGAATGAGGCCCAATCAATTACCATATAAAGTTAATTATATGGATTTTCATACAACACATGTATATAATAACATTGAAAATAATCAACCATCAACCAAAGTGCACTACACTGTAAAAGCATCAAATATAGATATTCAACGCTTATAACAGCCTGTCAATCAATCGATCGACATATTTAATCAATCAGGATGAGTGAACTTCAAATTTCATCCCAACACCCGTGTGGGGTTTCAAACAATCAAACACATATTTTATTTGTGTTGTTGGGCGATGTGTAAAATTTATCTTCCCAATCAATGTCATTCAAATAGGTGTACATAAACAAACCGTCTGGTTTGTAAATGAATATTCTATTTTATTCACTTCACGTTAAAAATTATATTTTTAACGATAAAACATTTTATTTCAACCTATGAATTTCTATTGAATTCATTCTTTAAATAAAATGATATTTTTATTTTTCTAACTTATTTTAGAAAATTTCGGCGGCATAACGGCACGATACTAGAAACGGGACGAGGCCTAGCCTTATCCCCGGTCTAGTGAAGGCCCACGCCATTCACACATCAATCAAATTCACCAAACAATTCAATTTCAAATCAAATCATCAAACTAATCTATGCAACCAAACAAACAAGTCCATGGTCTGTGGACGATTGTGTCGGGTGCTACTAAGCACCGTCTGCATCCTAGTATATATATATAACTAGAAAAAGAAATTGAAAGGTGAGAAATTCTCACATATAGCTATCCTAGCTCCACGGCACTTCATTGATAGAAATCTTCATCGCTATCGCATCCTCGTCATCTTCGTTGCTGTAGCCACTACATATGTAAAAGTCGAATTTTTTTTTTTACTTCAATGTTCAATATATAAAAATCGCATTTTTATTTCGAAGTTCCATATATAAAAATCCCATTTTTCTATGGAAGTTCAATATATAAAAATTCTATTTTTCTTTACTTTAGAAATCAAGTCTTTTCCTATGAACTAGAAGTCAATTTTTTTCTGTAAGTTTTTATTAGCAAATCATATATTTTCCGATTCAAAAATTTGTTCTTTTCTATTTCAAAAATCCGGTCTTTTACTTGTTTAAAAATCTAAAATATATTTTCTTTCAAAACAATGTATGTATTTGTTTTCAAATGAAAGAGGTTTCTATTTTTCTATAACAATGCTATTTTTCTACAACAATGCTATTTTTCTTTTCAAACCAATTCTATTTTTTTTTTTAACAAAACTATTTGTATTTTTATATATATATTTTTAAACCGATGCAATTTTCATTAAAAAAAAACTGCATTTTATCCCTTTTAAAAACTGCATTTCATCCATTTTAAAAACTCAGATTTATATATATATTAAAAACTCAGATTTATATATATATTAAAAACTCAGATTTATATATATATTAAAAACTCAGATTTTCAAAAGCAAGGCTTTTTAATATAAGAAGAAAAGAAAAAAAAATATAATGTATATAAGCTTACTGTCATTGTTCTGAACCCCTTCTGAATCGCTCACAGGGAAAGCTCCGCCCCTAGGGCACGAATTTGCGCGCCACCGGAGGAGCTGGACGTGGATCGACCGGCGCCACCTGAACGGGCTTCGAGTTATGCCCCTCCGCCCACGGCTCTGGCCATCTCGGTGGCCCACGGCGGCCTGGAGGACGCTGCGAACGGCAGCAGTTCGAGGGACGATTTGCAGCAATTTTTACAACGAAATCCGCTCTTGGGGGTAAGGATTTGAAGATCGAGTCATCCTCTCTTTGAATTTACTTTTGAAATGATTAGGATTAGAGGATTTAATTGGAAGAGAACGGTGGATTTAGTTTCGAACTTCTCAGCCGTTCGAACGTGAGGGTGGCGGCTACTTTGAATTGTGGACTAGGGTTTTAACTTTTTTCTTGGCTATTTATATTAAATAATAATATTATTTTACTTCAAAATCTTTTCAAAAGTGAACTTCGCATTTGAACTCCTGTAAAAACCCAATGATTGTCGCCCCTAGCTAAATACCCCCATTCCGAACACAACGGGATATGTATCGCAAGCTGATTCGATCGTCTCGATAAGTTTCCGTTGAATTTACATTTAAATCGCTATATTGAATTTTAAACGTACATTTCAAATTACCGGGGTCACATACTAACTAGAAAAATTCCAGAAAAATATTTTCTAGCTTCGTATTGACGATACGGTCCTAACAAAACTAGTTTCGTCGAATTCTGAGACCGTTGGAAAAATGGCCATTTTTAAGGGCCTTATATATATGAAAATATATATAAATTCCACGGTGACTATTTCTAATTTTAAACTGGACATATCTTATCATTTCTAAGATGAAATCTCAGTTTGTTAACTTCGTTACAAAGATATAGTTATACAGATTCAAATATTTCTTGTTTCGTTCAATTCTGACTTATATTGAATTCTGTATATTCATTTGAAATTAGAAATCGAATTTTCGAACTACCGCGCCATTTTCTATTCCTTTTATAATTATATATAAATATTTATATTCTAACGACGACGTATATAATATATACGTCGAATTATATTCAAAACAAATTTTTCGTCGATATTATTTAAAATAATCCATTTTAAATAATTAAAATTCGCTAAAATCGCCAAAATAAAAAATTTTAAACTGGCCCAGATTTTCGGGTTGTTACATACTCCTTGGTTTCACAAATATATGCTGCTACACATAAACCCATTCACCTCACTTCGGAAATTCAGACCTTCAACGCCTCCACGTCTTCGTTAGTTTAGTTCGAACGAGGAGAAGAAGGAAAACAAGGTTTTGTTTTTTTTAAATTTATTTTCGTTTTCACGGAATGGAGTTTCGGCAAAACGATGGCGGCTCAAAGGAACGAGGTGCCGTGCCTTTTATTTGGTTTTAGAAAAGGATTAGTGGAGAAAGTTGCATCCACGTTTATTTCTTTTGTTGTGATATATAGGATGTCCACGTTTTGACAGAGAATTAGAGGAGGACGTGCTTTGTTTAATGCCTTGTATGTTTTGCATGGATGTGAAGTGATAACGTCTTATTTCCATTGTGACGAGTTAATACCTTATTTCATATATGAGCTGCTACGAACAGAAATAAAAACAACGGTGAGACGAGCAATGTCTCACGGTCTCAAAAATATAATAATATCGGTAGTTCAACTCATATTGTGAAACCCCGAAATGTCGATTACAGGGTGCGAAATACTCCAAATAAAAAGTTGCTTATTTAATTAATTAAAAATTTCTATAAAATTCTAAAAATTAAATTATACCTATGTCTCAAAAGAACCTTGTCTAAATTCAAACCCGATCTCTAGTTATATCGAATAAATCGATACGATCGATAAACGATTCTATAGCGACTATTTTAAAATTTTATTTGGACATATCTCAAAATCTACACGACGAAATCCTGATATTTCTCTTCCACTAGAAACATATACTTCACCAGCTCCACACGTTTCTTGTTTCACAGAAATCCGATTAAAAATGAGCCATGTACATTCAGTTGAAGTTCAAATCGCCGAATAGCGAACTACCGCGCCATTTCGAGCTCTATTTTAATTATATTATAATTCTACGTTCAAACTGACGTCGATTGAATACATTCATCAATATAATTCAACTCTAAGCTGAATTAAATCTTAGGGATGACCCATTTCACAGAATATTGTGATTTCCAATATTGTGATTATTTCTGACTTAAATATATTATTCTATTATTTAAATTAATTAAATATTCACTTTATTTAATTAAACCACCATTTAATTCCCTAAATCACTATTTATATAATTAAATAAATTAATTGTAATACCTCTGCCGATGCGGGTCATTACAATCTTCCCCACTTAAAATAATTTCGTCCTCGAAATTGCTAAGGTAGAGAAGGACCCTATCGACTGGTTAGAACATATTTGTTCACTTCTTAACTTCAGTTTCAACTGAACCAATTTAATTTTAATTAATTCTTATCAATGAAAATTTTCAAAAATCCTGAAAAATTTCTAACGCCGTAACCTTTCGAAATTTTTTGCCAGCACCTCCTTTGTACTGGTCAATCGGTCAAACTCCAACTTGCCTCTCTGGGCCATCTCCAACCCAAAAGAAAATCAAATAGCTAAGTGGATTGCCAATTCAGCTCATAAATCTTATATCCAATAGAAATATAAACTTGTACCTTTTTGTCGGCATATCATTGTATCCTTTCCACCTGTTATCAATTCAGCATATACCAATGTCATGCCAATCAAACTCCAAATCAGTATTTTTTTTTCTCCAACACAACCATTCGCTTGTATCCAAGCCAAATCCCATTTCAACTCAAGTTTAATTCTTGATTTTCAATTCCTTAACTCCTCAATCCAATACCATTTCGGATTCTAATTTCACAAATCCAATCTTATTCGATTTTAATTCAACTTCAGTTACCACTTAACTGACTTTACTTTAATTCAAATCTGCTTTCACAAATTTCTGTTAAATTTGTTTTCAATTCAAACAGCCTTTCCCTGGGAGTTTTTTTAAACAGTTTACTCTTTTCAAAAATCAAAATTTCATTTTTGAAATTCAACTGTGCCCATAATCAATATTCCATTAGTTAAATCACTTCTCTATTTCTTTATCAATATTTGTTAACCAAATATTTTCAATAACCTTATTGGCCTTTTATGTTATTTGGAAAACATTTCCAAATATCGCCTTCCTTTATTTCCTAAATTAATAACCTTTATAATCCTATTTATAATTCGAAAATACTCCAATTACTTATCTCTTTTCCGATCTCGTTTATTTCTATACTTAGGAAATATTTATTATTCTATTTCCAAGTTCACACTTATTTGGGTTAAAACGGATGTTGTGTAAAACATCGCTACGACAACCCAAATACTATATTCAACTAACTCTTATTCAACATTTGATCTTCGAGCCTGAAATCTTACTATTTATTGGTTAATAATGAAATCAATCAAGTTGGGGTATAACTACCTCTCAGACCTTGACTGAATAACATTTATAACGTCAAAACAGATATGACTACTTACTCGAATATTCAATACCATACAACTACTTATTCACTTCTAAACACGTATACCACCCTCCTTCACGACCGATGAGCCATCGCCATTTGTCGTGCCTGTCTCCACGTTTTGTTTTAAACGAGCTACTACTCCATGAAAAAAAACACCACTGCATGCAACATCATCCAACGTCACCAATCCCTTCTAAGACCACTTCTCCTTCTCATTCTTGTTTCAACATTACTCCTTCCTCACGCATGAAGGACAGATCCGCACCATTAAAACACATCCCGTCCACCTGCTCATTTGTACGCCCCCTCATTCACTCCAGTTAACGTCCGCCCCTCCCATGCAACTGCTCCTCCACAATACGTCCCACCTTCCCCCTTTTTCCTTCGTTTCTTCTTTACATTTTCCTTCAACGTGAACACTTGTTCTTTCTCACCTCGTCAGAATCCCGTCTGCTCCTACCCCGGCATCACTCGAACCCATCCAGTCCAGTACTGTCTAGACATTCCAATACCACTCATGCAAGCTTTTTCCGATTAAATAATACACGAGTGGATTTTACTGTTATTTTGTGAAGAACGGTTTTTATTTCGTTTGGTTTCTCTGGGAAAAGTGATAAGCAAAAGGGCAAGTATTTACATGGAGCGAAACGTGATGGCCACGAAAAATCTATAACATATTATATTCCTATGGACATAGGTCTGTGCTACTCTGTATTAGCCTAGGGTGGTATCGTTTTCACCTTTACATACTTGGTCGTTACGTGAAAAGAAAATACGAAAGGAAAAAGGTGATAGCTGTATGTGTGTACTTATTTTCTTCACTTCAGATAGGTGTTTTGATTTGAAACATAGGACTGGGTTGAGTTTTCATCTCACATGTATAACTGTGAGTAGCTGTGAGGCGTACATCGTCTTTTCGCGAAGGCCTGCAGTGCTTGAGTTTTCATTTCAAGGGTAGACTGCGTTGAGTTATCAGGTCAGTCATTTTTGATGTTCCTTCAGACTTAACAATGAAGGAAAACAGGGGCACAACTATATTCTTAGCCATGTGAAATGGGAAGGAGAGAAAATATCATGGTAGCTAGTTGTGGTGCAGAGGAGACACAGTAAAAATATTGGACTTATGATTTTGGGCATACACAGTTGCGTCTTTTCAGAAGATGGTAGGATCCCTTACTGTTTTTAATATAGGTAGGAGGAAATATAGGTTTACATGCAGTTGTCTCACCATGTGAAAGAAAGGAAAGAAAAGACAGGGGAGGAAAATAGCTGTGTGGGAATAGGGTAATCGCATGATTGTGAAAACACAATGAGTGGAGCTGTGCGTCTATATTTAGGGTATTTATCTTGACGACAAATAAATATTTTATTAATTAGCGAAACTTTATCGCAAAGTAACACGTAAAACCATGTACGATTGATTTCTGTTTACTGATAAAAAGACTAATCTTGATGTAAAAATGTATTCCGGACCCAATGGGACAAGTTTCGTCGAAATCCGAGGTCGTATGAAAAAAATTCCTTTATAAAACCAGAAATGAACACACGTTTAATTTTTCTACGATCACCAGATAAATCAAACCAACTTGAAACTTTGAAATCCTACAATAATTTTTCGATACGAACCCAACGACACTAGTTTCGTCGCATTCTGAGACTGTTTCCCCGGTAGGCTATTTTTACCGTGCACCGCAATACCCTTTTTAACGTCAAATTTACCGGTCTCTAAAAATAACAAACTATATACCTATCCTTGCTCTAATTGACGATATGAACTCAACGTGACTGGTTTTGTGGCCTAATTCGATCGTCTGTTCAAGTTATACCCAAATATCTATTATTTAAATTAAATACGCGCTATAGAAAATAAACGGCGTTTATTGCTACCGTGGTCACATACGACATCGGTTTTCCATGCCATTCACCACCGTACAATAATTTAACGTTACGGTCCCAATGAAACTGATTTCGTCGAAATCCGAGATCGTTTGCAAAATGGCCATTTTAAAGGTCGATATTTTAAAAAACGATTTCCACAACGTTTTTTTTTAGATTTTGATTTGGCCATAACTTACCATTTATAATATGAAATCTGAATTTTTCTCTTTCATATGAAAATTATCGTCAATACGCTTCCAACATTTCTTGTTTCACAGAAATCTGACTTATATCAGATTCTGTATTCTCAGTTGAAGTTCAAAACTCGAATTTACGAACTGCACGCCATTTTCAAGCTCGATTTATAATTATATAAATATATAACGTTCGAACTTCATTTAAATAACGAATTCAATATTAAAATCCATCGATATTCCAAAGATAATATTTAAATTAAATATTTGACGGCCAAAAACACGAGTCGTTACATTCTTCCCCCCTTAAAATAATTTCGTCCTCGAAATTGCCAAGGTAAGAAAGAACGTTATAAACCCATTTATTTCCAAATCCAATTTTATTTTAAATCAAAAATCAATTCAATACTATAAATAAATATTTTCAAAAATATTGAAAATTTTCTAACACTTTAAATTTCCGAAAAATTTCGCCAGCACCTCCTTTGTACGGCTCAATCGGTACAACTACAGCTCGCCTTTCTAGGCCTTCTCCAATCCAAAAGAAAATAAAACAGCCAAGCGGCTTGCCAAATAGGCTCATAAATCTCCAAACCCATATAAATAAACGTGTACCTTTTTGTCGGGCATATCATTATATCCTTTCCATCTGCTACCCTGTCAGCATATACACATGCTTTCCCAAACAAAATTCCAATTTTATCCTCAAAACCAAATCCTTCACACGTCCAAGCCAAATTCCATTCTTAACTCAATTTCCATCCATTACCCATTTCAACTCTTAACTTACCAGTCCAACACCATTTTAGATTCTTGTCTCACAACTCAAATCTGATTCTGCTTGATTTATTATATCCCGATTCAATTTCCGGTTAATTGGTTTCAAACAATTCATATTCGCTTTCACAATTTCTATTTAATTTTGCTTTTGGTTCAAACAACTTCCCTGAGAGTTTTTAAACAGTTCAGCTTTTTCAAAAATCAAATATTTCCTTTCAGGATTCAAAACAACTTGTTTCTCTCAAAGCAATTCAAAACAAGATCTTTGGTAGTAATCCGTCACTTAGAACTCAGAAATGAACACTGATGATGTGGCCAGCATCCTCAAGAGTTATTTCCCAGCTATTGTAGTGAGTTCAATACTATATCACTTATCAAAACCGTATTCAAACATTTTCATTTTGAAATCTATTTCAAAATACCAAACACAATGCTCGTAAAACAAATTAAAATCTCCCAGGATTTTAAAATTCTCATATATTCAATCTAATTTCATTTACAACACCTTTCCACATTTTGTAATTTTAATTCCGATTTTGATTTTAATTTATGATTTAATAAATCTACTTTTATATTATACGAATTCCAATTTGTTATTTATATAACCATTTCAATTATAATCAGTCAACACATCCAATATATTATAATATTTCCAATATATATATTTTCTTTATATCAAAATATAATTTGGGTAAATTATTTCATTTACCCTCTTTCAAAACATACTGTGTCGGTTTATCATACTTGAGTGTTTAGAAACTCCTATCGATACAGTGGATCAAACTGATCGACCAGAACTCATAAACAACTCAACCAATAAATCTCCACAATATAAAACAATTTTTATAAAATCTACAAATACGTTCACTCGTATAGATACACTCAAACTCAATCTAGGGTACTGCTAACCCCATCTCTACTGAGTCATGTCACAGAGCCAAGGTAATTACTTGACCTTAAGCTCTGATACCACTGTAACGACCCAGGGTTTTCCGGCCCCGAAAATCGACATAAATACCTTTACCATAACTTATGCCAACCCTCCAAACACCCAAACACTGGATAGTTATTAGAAAGAAATAAGAGGGTGAGATAAGAAAGAAAGAAATATTAGAATAGGAGAGGAAGAAGAACACAACACAGAGTCTCACATCACAGCGGAATAAAATATAATACAGAAATAAATCTTTATTGAGAGCTTTAAAAAAATACTTACAATATCAGAGTACACCACATGACGGGACAGTTATAATAACCTGTTCCCATATACAACACACAGCGGAATAGTAGCTATATAATATCATACGTCTGGTCATCTCCAGCTCGTCTCTGGACTCTACAGCATTCGATAACCTGAACCTGTACACCCCGGGATAACCCGAGCATTTACAAAACACCGGGTCAGTCTGGTGAACCAGAGTGAGATAAACTCGCACTGTATTAAGGGTAAATCATCCAAGCATGATTTTTAAAGTTTGAAATCTTTTCAAAAGAAAAGGATAATCGTAAGACCAAATCCACACATAAACACGGACGGTTTTTACCTTACGATGACCCAAAACAGTTTTGAAACCAATATCTTGTCTGATATTATAATAATATCTAAATACGAGTAAATAACAACCTAGTAGAACGCTTACATCTCACGCTCTACATATATAGTATACAAACAAAAACCGCGGGCGCTTATTGGAGATTGGATTCCAACTATGACAAGGTATAGGACTACCTGCTGATAGTGTATCTCTAGAGACGAATACACTGGGTTCAACAAGAACGTCTTGCAACCCGACCCTCACATGACCGACCACTCATTTCGCTTGAGTGTATCGAATGTATATCACCGACGGTTGGGATCAGCAACCGTCTCCCGACAAGGGACAGCATCGAAACATAGATTTAGGAAAACAAATATGATTTTCTCTAGATAGGTGATTATACACCCTAATGGGAGCGACCCACATAACCATGTTGCCTGCCCGATTTTTGTCATTTCCCAGTTGATGAGGCTTGAGGCCAGAATTAACTTCTGATCATCTGGTCGTCTTTCACTTTGAATGCCACATCGTCAGATCCGTCAGATATCACTAATGGACATCCACAAAAATACTCTAGTTAGAAGCTAAGAGAATGGCAATTCCCCGCCAACAACTATAGTACGTTTGAAGAAATCAACGTACGTGATCCTTTGGAAATACTCTGTCAGACACTTGTCCATACAAGTCATCCAGGAACAGGATGAACTGAAGGCACTCTCCTAACGCATCCAATACAGGAATCACCCCATAGATCAGTAGCAAGAATGAGACGACCCCAAACCCCGTACAGATGGAGACAAGGGTAATCCTTGGAATATAACACAGAAATAGATAATAGCAGAATAGAATAAAATAAACACACCAGATAATGTACAATAGAATACACTGGAAAAACGTAATCATCAGAGTTACACAGTATACAGGATCATACTTTGTACAAATACAGTTCAGCTATACATAAATGTCTACAGCGGAAAACAAACAAAATATGTACAATAGGAGCTGAACAGCATAAAAAGAGATAAATAATAGAATCCATCTTCAGCTCCAACTATCCGGATACAGCCTGCTAAACCTGAATACAAGGCTGCCCATGTAGAAAAAGGGGCACCCGAGTTTGAAAGTGAAACAAACTACGAGTCAGTCATGGGACTGGTATGAGAAATCTACTCAACACATTTAATATAGGGCTAATCATAGGACCACGCCACTTTCGTGGAATGGGTTTACTGCATTGGAATTCCAGTGCTTTAAAACAAATCATTCTTTTAAACATCACAATGCTTTTTATAAAAATGAAGCCATTATAAGACTCAGTTCCCATCACACAATGCAACGCAAACCGGAGGATAGAGTTTTTACCTTATAACGGCCAAAATATGCTTAATACGAATAAAACAAAGGCATTTGATATTATTACTAGTGTTTATATGTTTCAAAAACAATTTCAATCATAACTATAAATCATAGACGGCATGGGTACCATATATCATGTCGCCATATATATATATATATATACAATCAAAACCGCACAGTCACGTATTTGAAAATTGGATTTCCGTCCTGAACCAAGGCAAAAGATAGTCCTTACCGAATTCGAGACTGTCTAGCCCGAGTCTCAGGCACAGCCGCAAACGTACCTTGGATCGTCAGGGATGGTCCACACGAAGTGGATTATAATGCCTGAACAATGCGTCTCTCCGCCCTTTGGAGCGTAAATGAGCCAACGAATGACTCCATCAGACCCGGATCGTACGATCTAACCGAGGCGCCTCGCAATAGTAACAACCACATAAGTCAAACTCGTCAGGGCGTGTAAAACCACTGACGCCACTTTTAGCTAGAAAGAAAACTCACGTCCCCCCTGATGTCATCTCCCGTTTCTGGTTCATACCAGGGAGTGAGGCTCGCGATTTCACGTTATACACAAAGCTACGCCACACAGGCGGTGCTTTAATCATCACCACAAGACTTTGCTTTTCAACAGAAGTCCTGATCACTGCATCTTAGCATGCCACACAGGCAATTCACACCGTGCAACTGATGGCTATCAATCACACAGAATAAATTCCAATGTCAGACACACTGTCCATTTGCAAGTTCGTTCTGGGTCTGAACGAAACCGGAGGCACTATATACCTCGTAAACCCATCGATCACCACGTACGTCTGGACGATCACCACTCATTATCCGTATTTCGGGATGCCTCCCAATCAGGACCTCGGTTACAATCCAAACGAGGTGAAGATCTCTGGTCTTCGACCACCGTCTTCATCTTCGATTTCTTATCGTCGATTCAGTTATTCAGAATGGGATAAACCCGGTCTTTCTGAGCAACTCGCGTATATAATAAACTAGTGCAACACTAACATACATACACATCATTACAATTCATTAGTCACTAACCGTCAATCAGTAAGAGAACGATTTCCCAAATATTAACCCCGAAGGCCGAAACCAACATCAGATCAACACCCAGGAAACCATTCGACTTAGCCAACCTTCAGTTAATTTCTAAATTTCACATCCATATCGTTTATAATATTTTATAACAATTTATCGCTATTTTTATTTATTTTAAAATAGCATATTTATTCAAAACGACGCCTCGGGCCATAACGCGGTCGTGGTGCTGTTTTTCTTTAGATTTGATTTACACATACCTGAAAATCTGACCGTTGGATCTTCAAAAAATTTACATCATTAGAAAGATCTTTTCAAAACGAATTCAACGGTTCCAGTTTTGGGAAAATCCGACGGTCGGATCTCCCGGTATAATCGTTTGAAGTTTCGATTTCAAAAAACGAACTGCAGCGTCGTTATTCGATTAAATATAATTATATATATATATATAATCGTTTCTGGCGCTGTTTTTCTTCAGATTTGAATTAAACATTCCAGACAATCAAACCGTTGGATTTTTACAAAGTTGGTGCCGTTGGAAAGATTTTTCCAAAGCGAACCCAACGGTTGCGATTTCAAGAAAATCTGATGGTCGGATCTCCCGGTATAATCGTTTGAAATCACGGTTTCAAAATACGAACTGCAGCGTCGTTATTCGATATATTTTAATCCTATTTATATATATATATCGATTCTTCGATTTCAAAGCTATATTCTTTTCATACATTTGATAAAAATGACTTTTTTACCTAAATGTCTTCTATTTCAACACTTCGCTATATTTAACAATTCATGTATATAATAAAAATGTGATTTTTATTGTAAAACAATTCATTTCAAAACACTATTACTTTATATAGTTCATATAGGTAATAAAAATAGGTTTTTTATTATAAAACAATTTCTTTCAAAACAAGAGTATTTTATATAGTTTGTATAGATGATAAAAGTGTGATTTTTATTATAAAACATTTTATTTCAAAATATGAATACCATTCAACACATGAATTTCAATTCAACGAATGAATATCGATTCAACACATGAAGGTTTTCTGTAGTTTATATATATAGATAAAAAAAGGTGATTTTTATATTTAAAACACGAATACCATTCAACACATGAATTTTTAATCAACGAATGAGTTTCAATTCAACACATGAAGGTTTTCTATTCAATGAATAAATATAGTTTCAACAAATGAAAATAATTCAAACACATGAATATTATTCAAAATTTCGGCAGCATAACGGTAGGGTAGTTAAAACCGGGACCGTCCCTAGTACGGCTCCTCGCTCTACCTTAAAACCTCGCGGTTTTTGACAATGGGGAATCATGCATCTAGTTCGCATGCAGGCGGCATGTATATTTATTTCATTTCCACAAACTAATCCTATGTGGTTTCAACCAAATATTTCTCAACCACAAATGGGTATTTTTCAACCACAATCAATAAATATCAACCACAAAAAATTCCAATCAACCATTCGCTATCAATCAATTTTCACACCAATCACAACCAATAAATATCGTCCATGGTTTGTGGATGAGGGGCGTGTATATATATATATATATACATATATATATATAGCAATTCACTTCTATTTCAACGCATATATAATTTTTACAACGCATATACAACTCATACATCGAACGTACAACTTATACAACGCTTATACAAGAGGTGTACAATGCTTATATAACTCATACATCGACTATATAATTTATACATCGTCGTTTTCCATATCATTTATAAATTAGAAATCTCACATTGGGTTCCACTCCACCAAAAATAGCAGAAGGCTCAGAAAAACATGCGGTCTCTTCTAGATATAGAAGACGTCCACACGAGTCCACTTTCTCTTGTTTCACTGAATTTCGTCAAGAAACGAAAAAGATATGTTTTTTATAGTGAAAATAAAAACCGTAGCGCTTAGAACTGCTATAATATAGTTTAAATTATATTCAGCCGTATACCTCGTTTTTTCTTCGAAACTAGGTTTTTGATTTTCGTAGAATCCGTGAAGCGATATGAAGATCGGCCAACACCACGTCGCAGCGCTTGGAGAGGCGCGCAAAACGAGGTAAGGGGGTCCCACTCGGTAGCCTCTGGCGAACACTGCGGCGGCTGAAAGTCGCTGACTTTGAAGCGTTGGATCTCGACGATGGCGCCGCTACAGGGGTCGAGTCAGGTATGGATGTGGAGAGGGGATCGAGATCTTCAAAAAGTTGAACTAGAGCATGGTCTAATTCCTCCTAGTTTGGTCGGAATCGGAGCTGGAAGGTTGGAAGTCTCTTCCGCCTTCGATCGGGGAGAGAGAAAAGGTTTTTTTTTTAATTAAATTCTGATTGGCCAGTGGGTTTAAAAGGTGTTTTCTGACACGACCACCAATCTAAACCCAACGACTGTCGTCCCTAGCGTTTTACCCCCCTTTCGAACACAATGGGATATGTTTCGTAGGCCCATTCGACTGTTTCAGTTAGTTTCCATTCAAATTAAAATATAAAACATTCAAATTCGATTTGAACGTACATTTCAATTTTCCAGGGCCACAAACTGATTCGAAAAATTCCAGAAAAATAAATCTGGCTATGTTTTGACGATAGGGTCCCAACAAAATTAGTTTCATCGAATTCTGAGACCGTTTGCAAAAAGGCCCATTTCTGGTCGATCCAATTTAACTATAATTGACCAAAACACGTTTTCCTTTGCCACGCTCACATACTAGCTTCAAAAATTATGAAATTTGAAACCTAGCAATAATTTCACATCCCGAATCCAACAAAAGTTGTTTTGTCGAATTCCGAGGCCGTATGTAAAATGGCCATTTTCACGGGCTATATAAATTCCATAGCGACTTCTGAAAATTCATTTGGCCTTAACTTTTGCTTTCCGCCGTGAAACTTCGATTTTTCAGATTCGTTAGAAAGGTATTCACTAACAGATTTAAATATTTTTGGTTTCACTCAAATCCGTTTTGTTTTGCACCCGGTACAGTCCGACAAAGTTTGAATTCAATTTTTGAAACTGCAGCGCCTTTTCAGGCCTTGTTTATAATTAGAATTAATTATATTCGTTTTCAAACGTCGATTCAAACTCACTTTTCATTGCTATTATTTAAAATATTTATTTAAAATATTTAAAATCCATTATTTTAGCCAATTTAAAAATTTTAAATTGGTTCAGATTTTATGGGTCGTTACAATCTCCCCCACTTAAAACTTTTCATCCCCGAAAAGGAACAAAGTCGAAAGTGGTTTGATTAATCAACTCTACGTTCAATCTGGCTTCAATTCTCCAACTTTTCATTTTCTGAGAATTTTCAAATTCTTCAAAAATTTGGCTAACACCCGGAATTTTCGAAAAATTTCGCCATAACCTCTTTTGTACGGAGAGAGGTTTGGAAATTTAGTGGGTCGTATTAGGTACCCAATAAATCCTAATAAGCATACACATATTTATAGTGATATATTCTGGTGTTTACAGGGGAGCGTGTATTGATGATAACTCCAGAGAATAAATTCTCGTCACCCTGTCAAAGCCTGAGGAAGTGTGTATTTTAAATGCTCCAGAGGATAAATCCTCATCACCTCGTCCCGTGTGGGAAATAAATAGTCCATGTGCCGTATCTAATAACTAGAGAGACGTGGTTATTGTCAACTCCAGACCCATGTGGGGTTTTTATTAATCTGGCAATTTTATCGTTACATTGTAAATAGTCCATATCAGTCATCAGTTCAACCTGTAAAATATAGTCATCGCCATACAAGCCTCTCGCTCGTATGGTAAATCTATCACCTCGTCACACAAGCTCCAAATGCTTATGTGGTATATGATGAAGTATGCCTATCTTCAGAAGTATGCCATGTAATGTAGTTCAAAATTAATTGTTACTATCCTATGGCGACATTTATTATTTCACACAGAACAACCAGCACTCCGCATCCAATGGCATTCACAGGAGTTGATATAATAATATTTCACATACAACTCATTAAGATTTACCTATTTGTCGGGCACGCAAATAAAATCTTTACTCCACAGCTAATCCATTTACCTGTTCAAACATATATAATGCACATGTATATATATTCCTATCTATTTTTAATCAGTTAAATGTGTGATTCAATCGAATAAATTCTACCATTCATTCTATTATTGATTAAATTAACTATTGTTTTAATAAATTAATTAATCTATTTTACTATCACACAATGCAAACAACAAGCAATGTGTTTTTAACTTTTCAAAAATATAATAATCAATTTCTATATTCCTATACTTTTCAAATATATATCTTTTATATATTCAAAAATTATTTCTAAAACCAGACTATAAATATAATCACAAATACGTTATTTAAAACATATTACTCTCGACTCGTTCTAGGGCACTTCTGACCCTATCTTTAACAAATTGTTCTGATTACTCATACCAGGATATCGCTGATCCCATCTGTACTGAGTTACTCGTCCTAGAACATTACTGGTTCTATCTCTGACGAGTTCGTTAATATGTTATATTCCAGAACTAAGCTTAACCAAAGCTCTGATACCAAATGAGACGACCCCAAACCCCGTACAGACGGTGACAAGGGTAATCCTTGGAATATAACACAGAAACAGATAATAGTAGAACAGAATAAAATAAATACACCAGATAATGTACCATAGAATACGCTGGATAAACGTAATCATTAGAGTTACACAGTATATAGGATCATACTTAGTACAAATACAGCTCAGCTATACATAAATGTCTACAGCGGAAAACAAACAAAATATGTACAATAGGAGCTGAACAGCATAAAAAGAGATAAATAATAGAATCCATCTTCAGCTCCAACTATCCGAATAAAGCCTGCTAAACCTGAATACAAGGCTGCCCATGTAGAAAAAGGGGCACCCGAGTTTGAAAGTGAAACAAACTACGAGTCAGTCATGGGACTGGTATGAGAAATCTACTCAACACATTTAATATAGGGCTAATCACAAGACCACGCCACTTTCGTGGAACGGGTTTACTCCATTGGATTGTCAGTGCTTTAAAACAAATCATTCTTTTAAACATCGCAATGTTTTTTATAAAAATGAAGCCATTATAAGACTCAGTTCCCATCACACAATGCAACGCAAACCGGAGGATAGAGTTTTTACCTTATAACGGCCAAAATATGCTTGATACGAATAAAACAAAGGCATTTGATATTATTACTAGTGTTTATATGTTTCAAAAACAATTTCAATCATAACTATAAATCATAGACGGCATGGGTACCATATATCATGTCGCCATATATATATACAATCAAAACCGCACAGTCACGTATTTGGAAATTGGATTTCCGTCCTGAACCAAGGCAAAAGATAGTCCTTACCGAATTCGAGACTGTCTAGCCCGAGTCTTAGGCACAGCCGTAACCGTACCTTGGATCGTCAGGGACAGTCCACACGAAGTGGATTATAATGCCTGAACAATGCGTCTCTCCGCCCTTTGGGGCGTAAATGAGCCAACGAATGACTCCATCGGACCCGGATCATCCGATCTAACCGAGGCGCCTCGCAACAGTAACAACCACATAAGTCAAACTCGTCAGGGCGTGTAAAACCACTGACGCCACTTCTAGCTAGAAAGAAAACGCACGTCCCCCTGATGTCCTCTCCCATTTCTGGTTCATACCAGGGTGTGAGGCTCGCGATTTCACATTATACACAAAGCTACGCCACACAGGCGGTGCTTTGATCATCACCACAAGACTTTGCTTTTCAACAGAAGTCCTGATCACTGCATCTTAGCATGCCACACAGGCAATTCACACCGTGCAACTGATGGCTATCAATCACACAGAATAAATTCCAATGTCAGACACACTGTCCATTTGCAAGTCCGTTCTGGGTCTGAACGAAATCGGAGGCACTATATACCTCGCAAACCCATCGATCACCACGTACGTCTGGACGATCACCACTCATTATCCATATTTCGGGATGCCTCCCAATCAGGACCTCGGTTACCATCCAAACGAGGTGAAGATCTCCGGTCTTCGACCACCGTCTTCATCTTCGATTTCTTATCGTCGATTCAGTTATTGAGAATGGGATAAACCCGGTCTTTCTGAGCAACTCGCGTATATAATAAACAAGTGCAACACTAACATACATACGCATCATTTCTATTCATTAGTCACTAAACGTCAATCAGTAAGAGAACGATTTCCCAAATATTAACCCCAAAGGCCTAAACCAACATCAGATCAACACCCAGGAAACCATTCGACTTAGCCAACCTTCAGTTAATTTCTAAAAGTCACATCCATATCGTTTATAATATTTTATAACGATTTACCGCTATTTTTATTTATTTTAAAATAGCCTATCTATTCAAAACGACGCTTCGGGCCATAACGCGGTCGTGACGCTGTTTTTCTTCAGATTTGATTTACACATATCTGAAAATCTGACCGTTGGATCTTCATAAAATTTAAATCATTAGAAAGATCTTTTCAAAACGAATCCAACGGTTCCAGTTTCGGGAAAATCCGATGGTCGGATCTCCCGGTATAATCGTTTGAAGTTTCGATTTCAAAATACGAACTGCAGCGTCGTTATTCGATTAAATATTATTATATTTATATATATATAAATATAATCGTTTCTGGCGCTGTTTTTCTTTAGATTTGAATTAAACATTCCAGACAATCCAACCGTTGGATTTTTACAAAGTTGGTGCCGTTGGAAAGATTTTTCCAAAGCGAACCCAACAGTTGCGATTTCAGGAAAATCCGATGGTCGGATCTCCCGGTATAATCGTTTGAAATCACGGTTTCAAAATACGAACTGCAGCGTCGTTATTCGATATATTTTAATCCTTATATATATATATATATATATATATATATCGATTCTTCGATTTCAAAGCTATATTCTTTTCATACATTTGATAAAAATGATATTTTTACCTAACTGTCTTCTATTTCAACACTTCGCTATATTTAACAATTCATGTACACAATAAAAATGTGATTTTTATTGTAAAACAATTCATTTCAAAACACTATTATTTTATATAGTTCATATAGGTAATAAAAATAGGATTTTTTTTATAAAACAATTTCTTTCAAAACAATACTATTTTATATAGTTCGTATAGATGATAAAAGTGTGATTTTTATTATAAAACATTTTATTTCAAAATATGAATACCATTCAACACATGAATTTCAATTCAACGAATGAATATCGATTCAACACATGAAGGTTTTCTATAGTTTATATATATAGATAAAAAGGTGATTTTTATATTTAAAACACGAATACCATTCAACACATGAATTTCTAATCAACGAATGAGTTTCAATTCAACACATGAAGGTTTTCTATTCAACGAATAAATATAGTTTCAACAAATGAACATAATTCAAACACATGAATATTATTCAAATTTCGGCAGCATAACGGCAGGGTAGTTAAAACTGGGATCGTCCCTAGTACGGCTCCTCGCTCTACCTTAAAACCTCGCGGTTTTTGACAATAGGGAATCATGCATCTAGTTCGCACGCAGGCAGCATGTATATTTATTTCATTTCCACAAACTAATCCTATGTGGTTTCAACCAAATATTTCTCAACCACAAACGGGTATTTTTCAACCACAATCAATAAATATCAACCACAAACAATTCCAATCAACCATTCGCTATCAATCAATTTTCACACCAATCACAACCAATAAATATCGTCCATGGTTTGTGGACGAGGGGCGTATATATATATATATATATATATATATATATATATATATATAGCAATTCACTTCTATTTCAACGCATATATAATTTTTACAACGCATATACAACTTATAGATCGAACGTACAATGTATACAACGCTTATACAAGAGGTGTACAACGCTTATATAACTCATACGTCAACTATATAATTTATACATCGTCTTTTTCCATATCATTTATAAATTAGAAATCTCACATTGGGTTCCACTCCACCAAAAATAGCAGAAGGCTCAGAAAAACATGCGGTCTCTTCTAGGATGTAGAAGACGTCCACACGAGTCCACTGTTTCTTGTTTCACTGAATTTCGTCAAGAAACGAAAAAGATATTATTTTTATAGTGAAAACAAAAACCGTAGCACTTAGAACTGCTATAATATAGTTTAAATTATATTCAGCCGTATACCTCGTTTTTTCTTCGAAACTAGGTTTTTGATTTTCGTCGAATCCGTGAAGCGATATGAAGATCGGCCAACACCACGTTGCAGCGCTTGGAGAGGCGCGCAAAACAAGGTAAGGGGGGCCACTCGGTGGCCTCTGGCGAACACGGCGGCGGCTGAAAGTCGTTGACTTTGAAGCGTTGGATCTCGACGATGGCGCAGCTACAGGGGTCGAGTCAGGTATGGATGTGGAGAGGGGATCGAGATCTTCAAAAAGTAGAACTGGAGCATGGTCTGATTCCTCCTGGTTTGGTCGGAATCGGAGCTGGAAGGTTGGAAGTCTCTTCCGCCTTCGATCGGGGAGAGAGAAAAGGGATTTTTTTATTAAATTCTGATTGGCCGGTGGGTTTTAAAAGGTGTTTTCTTACACGACCACCAATCTAAACCCAACGACTGTCGTCCCTAGCGTTTTACCCCCTTTTCGAACACAATGGGATATGTTTCGTAGGCCCATTCGACTATTTCAGTCAGTTTCCATTCAAATTAAAATATAAAACATTCAATATTCGATTTGAACGTACATTTCAATTTGCCAGGGCCACAAACTGATTCGAAAAATTCCAGAAAAATAAATCTGGCTATGTTTTGATGATAAGGTCCCAACAAAATTAGTTTCATCGAATTCTGAGACCGTTTGCAAAAAGGCCCATTTCTGGTCGATCCAATTTAACTGTAATTGACCAAAACACGTTTTCCTTTGCCATGCTCAAATACTAGCTTCAAAAATTATGAAATTTGAAACCTAGCAATAACTTCACATCCCGGATCCAACAAAAGTTGTTTCGTCGAATTCTGAGGCCGTATGCAAAATGGCCATTTTCACGGGCTATATAAATTCCATAGCGACCTTTCTGAAAATTCATTTGGCCATAACTTTTTCTTTCCGCTATGAAACTTCGATTTTTCAGATTCGTTAGAAAGGTATTCACTAACAGATTTAAATATTTTTGGTTTCACTCAAATCCGTTCTGTTTTGCACCCGGTACAGTCCGACAAATTTTTAATTCAATTTTTGAAACTGCAGCGCCATTTCAGGCCTTGTTTATAATTAAAATCAATTATATTCGTTTTCAAATGTTGATTCAAACTCAATTTTCATTGCTATTTTTTAAAATATTTATTTTTAATATTTAAAATCCATTATTTTAACCAATTTAAAAATTTTAAATTGGTTCAGATTTTCTGGGTCGTTACAGAGAAGTCCTTGCAACCCGTAGATTCCAACCACGACAAAAACACAGCTTATCTCTGCTTGCCAGGTAGAGAATATTAGTGGTTCTTCCGTGTATGAAAATCCACGGTCTTCAATGCTCCATCTCGACCATCTTCTGATATCTTTACGTATTTGTTGGTCGGAATGGTTTTCGAATAAATTTGATCCCGGTCTTTCCGTACCAACAATCGTATTGGACAGATTTGATAGTCGGTGATTTAACTATCAAAATAAACAGTGTTTCAATCATGACACTCCAATGAGTTCACTGGTTCAGAATTCAGTATCACTTGGCCTTTAACAAACTGATTTACTTTTGTTAAATTAAAACTTCTAATTCTTTGAATATTCAAAAATACGATATTTGAATTCTGACTTGATAGACTAAGGTTCCCGAAAACCATAGTGAAATAACGTACGATCATAATTAAATTTCCACTTCAATCTCCTTTCAAACCTTTGTTATATTATCATGAACCTCTTTTACGATTACCAACTAATATTACCTTTAGATAATCCCGATGTTGTTCAAGTTGGGGTATTTTAATTACCTCTCAGACCTTGATCAAGCAACGTTCTTATCCTCAGATAAATAGCAGTTGTAACCAAAACCCAATATCTCATTTCAGTCTCAAAATAATTTCCACCATAACTTGAATTTGGTTATACAACCCTATAACCCATTTCTTTAACTAGGTTTATTTATTTCCTTTTTACTCGATCTCATGTTCAAGTAATGTTAATGTAAACTTAACGCCTTTAACACTTTAAATCCCACTTATATCATCCTGGTTTATTTAAAACCCTTTTTATCTTTATTTCCTTTAACTTAAATTCAAATTTAATTTAGGAAATCGTACTTGCTTAAAATCCTCTTTATAACTTCGTTATAAAATCTCAGGTTTAAATGTAACAGCTGTTTATAAACTCCTTTCACCATTTAATTTGATTCCATTTCAACATCGATCACTTTTTACATTTATTCAATTAAAACTAATTTCTTAAATCACTATTAATCAGGATAATACTTTTCTTTAATCATTGTCTATTGTAAAATAGTTAATTCCTTTATTAACTAAAATAATTAGTAAATCCCTTTAAAAACCTTATTTAAATTTAAACACTATTTATTTAACTATTTTAATCAAAACACATTTATTTGATAATCAACTCCAATTCAAAACAGTCGATTTAAGTACGTCAAAACTCGATTCCAATTAACCCTCTCTTTAAATTAATATAATAAATTTAAATAATTCCATCTATTGTTTTCTTAACAAAACAATTTTCCAAATTTAACTATGCGATTTTATTTTTTTCCTTGTACTTATAAATCTGATTTACATCAGAATTTACTTTATAAAACCAATTAATAAATCAAATTCTTAAATAAATAAAATATTTATTTATTTCTCTTTAATAACTTTGCTTCAAAATAATATATTCAAAATCCAGCTCCAGTTATAAAATAAATTTTATAACTTCATCTCTATCGATTCACCTGACGGTGAATCAATATTTATAACACGATTGATTTTATAGGCCATACGCTACCAAATACTCAACCAATACCGCCATTGGTTTAAACTAGCAGATGTTGAACATTCAATAATCAACCATCAAATCAATCAATCCAAACATGACAGTTCATATATAATAATATGAAAACAAATAATATATTTGAGGAATCCGGTTGGATCCCTCCAACCTGTTCTTCCCTGTATTCAAAACGGTTATCACAAACCAGATCGTTCAGTTTTGTTTAACTGATAACACTAAATAGCAACCATTCAATATTAACCACAAGCAATTCAAACAGTTCAACAATTTAAAACACGTTTATAAACGTGACCAACCAAGGTGAGTTACCTTTATTGGAACCAACCGTTAAAAATAACGATTTGGTATTTTACTGAAATTAAACACAGTTTAATTTCATCAGTTCAATCGACCAATAAATGTATAACTAGCAAACAGGTAACCATCAGCAAGCAGAGAACACAAACTAAAAACCCAATTTATATAAAATATAAATGGGAAAACTAAGTGAGTTTAACTCACCTTGAGTCGATTTGTCGCTGAACCGATCTGTTTTAGTCAAATTAAACAGGCGTTTAATTTAACTCAATTTTCCCGACTGATTCCAGCTCCATTCAAATCAGTTCCAGTAAGTAGTGATTGTCCATACAGTTCTAGTGTTCCTTGTCTGATTCAATTCTGATAACGTAAACAAAATTTATCGACGTTTAGACATTCATATTTCATTAATTTAACTGACTTTCTAAATCATGTTTTATTCTGTTATTCTCCGTTGAGCATGCCTGTATATAATTTATTAATTTATTCTTTAACTCACGTTAGTTAAAACAAGATAACTTGGAATGGGCATATTAACCATATTCAAACGTAAATCACTTAGTTTTATTAACTAACTTTTCTTATGTTAAAACAAAACCCAACTAGGCATCCTTAAATCAACTTATATATGATCAAAAGAAACTGGCCGCATTCACAAATACATTACCAGGCACGTTTGATTCCTTTTCTCCGGGCTACAGTACATTATATAGTATTTTATAAAATACAATCATTTTAGGCTTCGTTAAAAACGTATAAATAGGCTACTTGTATGTATTATATGATTAGGCCATGAAAACCAAAATTAGACATGGTAACAATATATTGTCATGTTAATATGTTACTCACTGACTACCTAAACAGAGTAAGCTAACCCGAGATTAGGCTCTTCTAAACGAAAGATTTTTATGTAATTAGGCACTTTCTACTTTTACTGTACCTATTCTTACCATTTTTCTTCTCGTCAGTTCTCCTTTCCATGATAACCTGTAACCCATGAGCTCCCATACCACCCTCCTTCACGACCGACGAGCCATCGCCATTTGTCGTGCCTGTCTCCACGTTTTGTTTTAAACGAGCTACTACTCCATGAAAAAAAACACCACTGCATGCAACATCATCCAACGTCACCAATCCCTTCTAAGACCACTTCTCCTTCTCATTCTTATTTCAACATTACTCCTTCCTCATGCATGAATGACAGATCCGCACCATTAAAACACATCCCGTCCACCTGCTCATTTGTACGCCCCCTCATTCACTCCAGTTAACGTCCGCCCCTCCCATGCAACTGCTCCTCCACAACACGTCCCACCTTCCCACCCTCTTTCCTTCGTTTCTTCTTTACATTTTCCTTCAACGTGAACACTTGTTCTTTCTCACCTCGTCAGAAGCCCGTCCGCTCCTACCCCGGCATCACTCGAACCCATCCAGTCCAGTACTGTCTAGACATTCCAATACCACTCATGCAAGTTTTTTCCGATTAAATAATACACGAGTGGATTTTACTGTTATTTTGTGAAGAACGGTTTTTATTTCGTTTGGTTTCTCTGGGAAAAGTGAGAAGCAAAAGGGAAAGTATTTACATGGAGCGAAATGTGATGGCCACGAAAAATCTATAACATATTATATTCCTATGGACATAGGTCTGTGCTACTCTGTATTAGCCTAGGGTCGTATCGTTTTCACCTTTACATACTTGGTCAGCACGTGAAAAGAAAATACGAAAGGAAAAAGATGATAGTTGTATGTGTGTATTTATTTTCTTCACTTCAAATAGGTGTTTTGATTTGAAACATAGGACTGGGTTGAGTTTTCATCTCACTTGTATAACTGTGAGTAGCTGTGAGGTGTACATCGTCTTTTCGCGAAGGCCTGCAGTGCTTGAGTTTTCATTTCAAGGGTAGACTGCGTTGAGTTATCAGGTCAGTCATTTTTGATGTTCCTTCAGACTTAACAATGAAGGAAAACAGGGCGGCAGCTATATTCTTAGCCATGTGAAATGGGAAGGAGAGAAAATATCGTGGTCGCTAGTTATGGTGTAGAGGAGACACAGTAAAAATATAGGACTTATGATTTTGGGCATACACAGTTGCGTCTTTTCAGAAGATGGCAGGATCCCTTACAGTTTTTAATATAGGTAGGAGGCAATATAGGTTTACATGCAGTTGTCTCACCATGTGAAAGAAAGGAAAGAAAAGACAGGGGAGGAAAATAGCTATGTGGGAATAGGGTAGTCGCATGATTGTGAAAACACAACGAGTGGAGCTGTGCGTCTATATTTAGGGTATTTATCTTGATGACAAATAAATATTTTATTAATTAGCGAAACTTTATCGCAAAGTAACACGTAAAACCATATACGATTGATTTCTGTTTACTGATAAAATGACTAATCTTGATGTAAAAATGTATTCCGGACCCAATGGGACAAGTTTCGTCGAAATCCGAGGTCGTATGAAAAAAATTCCTTTATAAAACCAGAAATGAGCACGCGTTTAATTTTTCTACGATCACCAGATAAATCAAACCAACTTGAAACTTTGAAATCCTACAATAATTTTTCGATACGAACCCAACGGCACTAGTTTCGTCGCATTCTGAGACTGTTTCCCCGGTAGGCTTATTTTATCGCGCACCGCAATACCCTTTTTAACGTCAAATTTACCGGTCTCTAAAAATAACAAACTATATACCAATCCTGGCTCTAATCGACGATACGAACTCAACGGGACTGGTTTCGTGGCCTAATTCGATCGTCTGTTCAAGTTATACCCAAATATCTATTATTTAAATTAAATACACGCTATAGAAAATGAACAGCGTTTATTGCTACCGTGGTCACATACATCGATTTTCCACGCCATTCACCACCGTACAATAATTTAACGTTACGGTCCCAATGAAACTGATTTCGTCGAAATCCGAGATCGTTTGCAAAATGGCCATTTTAAAGGTCGATATTTTAAATAACGATTTCCACAGTGTTTTTTTTCAAATTTTGATTTGGCCATAACTTACCATTTATAATACGAAATATGAATTTTTCTCTTTCATATGAAAATTATCGTCAATACGCTTCCAACGTTTCTTGTTTCACAGAAATCTGACTTATATCAGATTCTGTATTCTCAGTTGAAGTTCAAAACTCGAATTTACGAATTGCACGCCATTTTCAAGCTCGATTTATAATTATATAAATATATAACGTTCGAACTTCATTTAAATAACGAATTCAATGTTAAAATCCATCGATATTCCAAAGATAATATTTAAATTAAATAAATTAAATTAAATATTTAACGGCCAAAAACACGGGTCGTTACACTATCGATTCGCTTAACGGTAAATCGATATATTTATAAAACGATTGATTTATAGGCCATATGCTGCCAACTACTCAACTAATACTGCCCATTGGTTTAGACAAAATAAACGTTGATATTTCAGTCAATGATCAACAATCAAATCAATCATTCAATCTGAACAGTGCATATAATGATAATATGAATATAAATAACATTAAATATGTTTGAGGAATTCGGTGGAATCCCTCCAATCTGTTCTTCCCTGTATCCAAATCGGTTATCTCAAATTAGATCATTCAATTCCATTTAACTGATAATTTCTATAGCAGTAAACAACAACTATTTAACATCAATCAACCAATTAATAAAATAATTCGAACAATTAAACAAGTTCATTTTATAAACATGACCAACAAGGTAAGTTACCTTAATTGGGACCCACCGTTACAATAAAGATTTGGTTTTCACTAAAACTAAACAACATTTAATTTCAGAAATTCAATCAATATATAATTAACAAACAGTCAACCATTAGCAACCATAGCACACAAAATAAAAACCCGACTCATATAAAATATAAGTGGGAAGAACTGAGTGAGTTTAACTCACCTTGATCCGATTTATTGTTAAAACAACTCATTTAAGTTAAATTAAACAACATTTAATTTAACTGAAAATATCAGTTGATTCTAACTCTATCCATTTATGTTCCATGATGTTATCTCTGTTGTTGCAATCTCGGCGTCACTTGTTTGGGTCAATTCAATTAACACACATACAAATTATAATTATTATAAGTTCACAGTTCTTAATAAACTAAATTAATTCCTTTATTAATAATTAATCATAATTATTCGCTAATCACTTTACTTTTTAATTCACGGTCAACGGGCCAATTGTAACGATACAGATTTCGCTCGGACCTAATCGATCGCTAAACTGACCAAGTCCGTTCGAATCCCGTATAGGCTAACTCTGGGCATACAACACATCAGAACAAATAATAGAAGACTTTTATAAACATCATAATAATGTTACATCAGAGTACATAATATCAGAGTATATTGAAATATAATCAATACAGCGGAAGATGATTTTACAATAAATGTAATACAATGCACAGCGGAAATATAAAATAACACAGCGGAAGACTATCAATGCTCTAGACACAGCTTTAAGCTTCAACCCAGAATCCTGCTCATATATCTGCAACATAAACTACTCGACTGCCCATGTGGAAAATAGGGGCACCCGAGTTTGCAAGGGAAAAGAAAACTACAGGTCAGTCATGGGACTGGTGTGAGAAACTCTCAGCAGTTATAATTAACTTATTAAATCATAAGACAAATCACAGGACCATGCCGCTAATGCGGAACGGGTTTACCCCCATGAATGCCAGTGTATAAATAACAATCAATATAGATATATGAATCTACTATGCATCAATCAACATGCAATATCCCAATCTACCCGTTTAGATTAATCACTACACTTAGATTTTCCAAATCCAATTCAATTTACAGAAATTATTCCTTTGGACTTTATTTCCCGTTTTCTATTTCAAATCATTTGAAATACAAATCTAGATTTTATATCAAAGTAGATTTCACTTTGGGATCTCAAATCAAATCATTTGGAAATATGAATTCCAAATCATAACAATGCATACAAACAAGTATGCAACCAAATATCGGGCTCCCCCTAGACAAGGCAAAGGGCACGCACCTAAGAAACTCGATATATATATATATATATATATATATATGTGTGTGTGTGTGTGTGTGTGTGTGTGCGCGCACCTCCCACTATGTAGCAGGCTACACCGACGATGCACCTCCCATGCATGGAAGCATACACCGCCCATCTCACCCATACTTTTAGTCGTCCGGGTTACTCAAATCTCTAGCCACATACCAAATCATTTCATATCCCGAAGTAGGGAAAATCATTTCACAACATAATAATCACAAGTACTTTCAAAATATAGTACTTCAAATCAGCAATTCACACATATGATTAGTCACTATTAATCACATAACCTTTGAGCTCGTACGTCTCAAAGAAGGGTGTTAAGCAAGAGAATAAATTCTCCGCCACCAAACAGATACATCATTAATAGCAACTAATCGAATATGTGATGAACTACAATGTAAAACCATAATACATTTCCAAATCATTTTGAAAGTATCGGGTTCTAGCCCTTGAAATGCTTTCTGTTTTATAAAACATTTTTATAAAACATTCCCTGTCCAAAATTGGGAATACATTCTTTTCACTTAAGAAAAATATCATTTCACAGTCATTCATTAAATTTGAAATGAACATAACATCGTTACACATCTCATAGTCAAATTGTGAAGTGTTTCACAAGATGTTAGCCTACCAGTATTTCTACCCAACCCAATGCTAAATGTAAAAGCATATCTTGCTCATAAACTGGTCGAGCACAATCCAAACAATCAATCAAACACAATTAATATCAGCAACCAAGTGTATTTGGTTCAATCACATTTCAGGTTTTGGTAATTTAATTACCATATATATATATATATATATATATATTCACAATCTATTTAAAGATTTATTCAAACTCCAATTGGTTTCAATCTCTAAAATCATTTCTTATTGATTGTTCTACTTTTTGGAAATTAATCCTACTTTTACTCGGGTTAAAGAACTAATGTCATTTAAACACAATTCATGGCAAACCCAAAATCCAATTTGATATTAAATACAAGGCTCTGAAAAGAAAATATATCGGCTTATATTCAATATCAAATTCTGAAATCAACAAATATCGTATTGGAATAACGATATATATCTTCCAAATTCCTCCACAATGTCTGTATAATCACGGAATCCAATATCGAAATATTCCGAAGATAATTTCGATTCAAATCCATTCCAATTCATATATTGGAAATTCTGGTTATTTTTAAAACCATTTCAAACCCAATTCATTTATTTAAAAATATTGGATCATAATTCTAGTTCATCACTAGTTCATTTTGATAAAAAAATCTATTTTTATCTTTTCAAATATGGAATTTTTCATCCCAATTCTTCCAAATCATTTCTTATGATTTTACACTAATTATCGATATTTTTAGTAATTTTATCAAGGCCCGTACAGTCGATTTCCATAAACGGCCATCGAACTGCACTTACGACGACCTTTTCCAAATCTGATTTGGACATAATTCCAAATCCAACCATTAGATTTCTAATTTCTCATATTCGTTAGAAATTTCTTTTCGATACGAACCCAATGGTTCCAGTTTTAGGAGAATCTGACGGTTGGATCTCCGGTAACGTCCATTCGAAGTCTATGGTCGAAATTCGCGAACGGTCGCTGCGCGGCGTGTTCTATTCAGGCCATATAATATATATTATATATATATATATTTCATCGATTTCTATTCTAAAACATATTTTATAAATCGTTTGAAAATGATTTCAATTTCTATTATGGCTCAAGTTCTTCAACTTTTCAGTTTCTAAGAACTCTTCAAATTCTCCAAAAATTTGGCTAACACCCTAAATTTTCGAAAAATTTCACCATAACCTTCCCTGTACGGGAGCACCGGGAAAATCCCAATATTGTCATACAGGCCTCTCCAATCCAAAAAGAAAAAAAAGCCAAGCGGCTAGCCAATCTGCTCATAAAATCATCATACCCAAACAAAACAGTAAATACGTACCTATTTGTCAGGCATACAATTTTATTCCTCTTCTCTAGCCTCCTTGCTATGACATGTTCAACGTATATGCATGTACATGTATGCAAATCCAATATATTTTCAATTCAGTTCAATATTTAATTCGATTTGGTTCGCTTTACCTTTCATTCTCTTATATGGGTTTTATTAGTCCAATTCTTATTTAACTTCATAACTTTGTCAATTCTAGTTTGGCATTCAAGCCTATATATGCTTACATGACGATCAACAATAAGGTTATTATATCGTTAATCACTTACTTGAATAGTAATAAGTGTTTATTATTATTCCACAACACTTATATATTTTCATACAACGTATATATATACACATTTTCATACACCTCGTATGTATATTTTCATAAAACGCTTATATATATTTTCATACATCCTATATGCATATTTTCATAAAATGTTTATATATAGTTTCATACATCCTATATGCATATTTTCATAAAACGTTTATGTATAGTTTTATACCACGCATATATATATATATATATATATATATATATATATATTCTACATAGCATACATAAGCTAAAAATCATGTAAAATCATGTTTTTGATCAATTAATAATTATCTCTTTGCATGACTATTCTTAATAGCTCACATACATGTTAAAAATGTTATTTTTGGCAAAAAAAAAAAAATGACTCATGACCATTTTTAACACCCCGTATACATGATAAAAATAATATTTTTGGCCAACAAAAATATTTTTTGACTCATACCATTTTTATTACTTCACATATATGATAAAAATGTTATTTTTATCGTTCAAAGAATTTTTTTCATCACATGAGTATTTCTACTTCATACGTACAATAAAAATGTTATTTTTATTGTTCAAACAATTTATTCAACATATGAATATTTTATTTACTTCATATATACGATAAAAATGTGAATTTTATCGTTCAAACAATTTATTCAACATATGAATATTTTATTTACTTCATATATACTTTCACAATCAATTTTCACAACATAATCAAACAAACAAGTCGTCCATGGTCTGTGGACGAAGGGGAACAGTTCATATGTGCAGTTATAAAACAAATAATTATATAAAAATAATTTTGGTGAGAAGTTCTTACCTTTGGGATCCACTCCATCATTCTTTATTGGATGGTCTGGATTTCGTTTTGCTCCCAGTCGGTTCCATCGCAATCTGGTTCACACGATTTTTATATTAAAAATCACATTTTTATTTCAATGCTATAAAAATCACATTTTTATTTTGTTATTCATACAATAAAAATCCTATTTTTATCCTTAAATCATTTCTATAAAAATTATATTTTTATATCGCTCTCTTTATAATAAAGATCTTATTTTTAAGTTGCTACTTCATACATAAAGTTCATATTTTTACCTCGATTCAAACAAAGAAAAATCATATTTTTACTCTCGATTCAAACAAAGAAAAATCATATTTTTCCTCTCGATACTAACAAAGAAAATCACATTTTTCCTCTCGATACAAACAAAGAAAAATCACATTTTTCCTCTCGATACTAACAAAGAAAAATCACATTTTCCCTCTCGATACTAACAAAGAAAAATCACATTTTTTTCTATGCAACAAATATGAACCAAAAAAATCATGTCTTTTTTTTCGCTAGTATGTAAATAAAAATCCCATCTTGCCTTAAGTAAAATCTAATCCTTTCATGAATAAAAATCAAATCTTTTCGTCACTACTCATTTATAAAAAAAATCAGTTCTTTTCTACGTAATGTAAATATAAAAAAAATTAGTTCTTTCCTATGTAAACAAAAATAAAAATCAGTTTTTTTCCTAGTTAAAGTCAGATTTTATATAGTTAAAAACTTATATACAAAACTAAAAATAAAACAAAATCAATGTATAAAAAAAAACTTACGGGTTCTCTTCGCGGGGGGGGGGGGCTGGTTGCTCGTGGGTGTGGCGGGTGGTGGCGCAGTCGAAGGGGAGGGGTGCATGGCGGTTTTGGGGATTTGGGGTTAGGGTATTTCGTATTTTTGAAGGGGGAGAGAAGGAGGAGGTCAGAGGAGGAGAGGGGAACGGAGGGAGGCGGTACGGCGCCAGGGGGAGGGGTTTCGGGGGGGAGGCGTTGAACGGTGGAGGCGGGATCGCGGTTTCTCCCTTTTGAGCGACGTTTTTTTTTTGATTGAATCAGTTTCACGATGAAAGAAAAGGGGAGGGGCTGAGCGGTTTGACCCGGTTGACCACGGGTTGGGAAAGTTGACCAAGGATTTTAATTTAAAGGGATATATATATATAATATTTAATTCACTTAATACTTGCTTATCGTCATGAACTCCAAATCAAACCCAACGACTGTCGCCCCTATCTAATTACCCCCATTTCGAACACAATGGGATATGTATCGTAACCCGATTCAGCTGTTACGATCAGTTTTTGTCAAAATTAAAATATAAATAAATATAATAGTCAAACTTGACTTTAACGCACATTTTAATTTACCGGGGCCACATACAGACTCTAAAAATTCCAGAAAAATATTTTCTTGCTTCGTATCGACGATACGGTTCTAACAAAACTAATTACGTCAAATTTGAAGACCGTTCGAAAAATGGCCATTTTCTGGTCGATCAAAATTGACTGAAATTGTCAAAACACGTTTTACTTCGCCACGCTCACATATTGATTCAGAAAAATACGAATTTTGGAATCTAGCAATAACTCGACATCCCGGATCCAACAAAAGTGGTTTCATCAAAAATAGAGGTCGTTTGCAAAACTTCCCTTTTTAAGGGCTAAAATTCCACATCGACTTTTCTGAATTTTCAACTGGGCATAACATTTTATTTCCGCTATGAAATTTCAATTTTTCAAATTCGTTGGAACGATAATTTCAAATAGATTCTAATATTTTTGGTTTTGCCAAAATCCGGTTTATTTTGAATCTTGTACATTCATTTGAAATTTGAAATCGAATTTTCAAACTACCGTGTCATTTTCAATTCCTTTTATAATTAAAAATAAATATTTATATTCTAACGATGATTCAAATAAATATATACGTTCTAATTCTATTCAATATAAATTTCTCGTCGTCATTATTTAAAATAAATCATTTTAAATATTCGAAACTCATCAAAATTGCCAAAATAAAAATTTTAAATTGGCTCAGAATTTCCGGGTTGTTACACCAATGTAATTTTACTCGTTCGATTCCACATGTTTTCTCGTTCCTGTATTCTGCACAATACAAACCAGTACACATATACTATATCCTCATAAATGATACGATTTAATAAGATAATTAAATTCTTAATCATATAATAAATAACATTTACTTTTTAAAACAAAGATTGCAGGCCAGTTGTGTTTTCTTTCTGCATTCATACGCTGCTCCAGAATGCCTCGTTCTACACCCATCTAACCTGCGCAGGACTAATTAGACTTAAATTATATTTAGTTAACACTAATAATCCCTTAATTTATTAATTAACAAAAATTAAATACTCTGTAAATTGTATTAACAGGCCAATTAGCATTTCATCTCGTTCGTTTCAAACAATAGTTATCCTCCTTCATGAAACTGGTCTCGGCTTCAACTCACGAACCAAACACCTGACCATCGCTTCAATTTTCTGACCACCGAACTCAGATCGAGAGGTGCCATCCGACGCGCCTTGATGGCATCGGCCTGCGCCCAAAATGATTTGTAACTCGACGATGTTCTGCACCTGCGAAACCACTTAGAACAGCTCCACTTTGAACCGCCAATCCAGCCACCACGAGACACGATCATAGTCGTTGGCTTGAAAGAACTCGATATGCGTAACAATATTGCAGTTAAGGATTTCTTTAACTGATAAAAGGATTTGGAAATTAATGAGCATGAAGATTGGAGGGTTTCAGACCATCCAAATATAAATGGCGGCTCGCAAATCAATTGACCACTTGAAGAAATTCTTGAGGTTTTGACTATTGTTGGTGGTATATATAAGGAATGAAATATTAAAATATCATTTTAATTTAACCAAACTTAAATATGAAGTAACCCTCCAAAACAACCACATACGACTTCTAGTTGGGGGCAAAAAAATGTAATCTTAGCATAAAAAAATATTATGTACACGATGGGACGGGTTTCGTCAAATTCTGAGGTCGTTTGTGAAAAGTCCTTTATAATCGATAGGCTAAAAATCACGTGTTTAAATTTCCCACGATCGCAAAATAAATTCTATCAACTTGAAACTTTGAAATTATACTAGACCATTTCCTTACGGATCCAATGAAATTTATTTCGTTAAAATCGGAGTTTGTTTGGCCAGTCGTTTATTCCTTTAAAGTTACCCCTGTCTTAATTGACAAAAATAATATAATTGATTAAGGCGTTTATCATTGCCATGATCAAACAGAAAGTCCGATAGACATGAAAATCAAAATCTTATAATAATTAATTAATACAAATCCAACGGCACAAGTTTCGTTGTATTCCGAGACTGTTTCCCAGTCTGTTATTTTTATATACACCACAATGCTATTTTGGACACCAAATTACCCGGTCTCCAAAAATGACAAACTATATAGCAATCCTGGCTCTAAACGTCGATACAAACTCAACAGAATTAGTTTCGTTACTTATTCGATCATTTGCTCAAGTTATACTACCCCTCTGTTAAATTAAATTAATTACTCACTATAGAAAATGACTGGGAGTTTACGGCTGCCGTTATCACATATGACATCGATTTGCCATGAAATTTAATATCGTACAAAATTTAACGTTACGGTTCTAATGAAACTAATTTTATCGAAAATGGAGGCCATTTGCAAAAATCGCTATTTAAAGCTTATATAATATAAACAAAATATTATATAAATTCCAAAATAATCGAATTAAATAATAATAAATTATTATAATCATAAATACCCACTGGAAATACCATATAGCTTCAAATATAAATTATACAACTCGATATCATCAATTTCGAGTTTAACGTTATCCAAATTATATAAAAAAATAATTTATTTATTAAATAAATGTTATGTTTATTAACGAATTCCATAACGACTATTTTAAAATTTTATTTGGACATAACTAACAATTTACAACACGAAATCTGGATTTCTTGTTCCATAGAATTCCGACTTAAAACGGATTCTGTATATCCAGATAAAGTTCAAAACTCAATATTACGAACTGCTGCGCCATTACGAGCTCGATTTATATTTAAATATAAATTTAACGTTCAAACTTCATTATACAATCGAAATATATATATTTTAAATCCCTTTAAAATTCAAATTAAATATTTAAAATAATAAATTAAATTAAATACTTGACCACCAAAAATACGGACATTACACTTATACATGCCACTGTATACATTCATGTATATATACACAAATGTGTGTGTGTGTGTGTATATATATATGTTTGTATATATGTGATACTCCATATGTGCTATGTCACTTGTATTGAAATTCTTGGTTCATGTCCACTCACTGATGTTTGACCGTATTTCCCCTGCACAGAAATATATGTGTATATACATACACATGTATGTGTAAACATGTATTGTGTATGTACGAAATATGTATGTGTGAGCACTAGGCACTATCAACTTTGTGGTATTTACAGTGAATCACTATGAATATCACAAGCTGTCTAGACATAGATGGATGTAAATATAAATCAGACCAAGTCAAGAAATATGATGAGAAACACACCAAAATTCTGAGGCAAATAAATTTTAAAATAAAATTATATCTGCTAGAATTTAAAAATATTTTGTTCCTGTTTACTTTGTGTGTTTCTGTGGCAGCTATATAGGGATAGGACTGACTGTGAAGCTGACAGAAGACAAGACCGAGATAGAGTGTGAGTCAGTGATTTTCTGTATATGAGAGAGTGTGTAACTGAGTCGGTAAATGAATATGAGTCTGTAAGTGTAAACTAAGTGACTGAGAGTTGTAATGTATTGTATTACAGTGAGATGTACAAATAGTGGAGTTATAAATTCATACTATTCAAGTGTTGAAATAAAATATTATATGTAGATAAAATACTATTTGAATATTTAAATTCTTGTGCAGTAGTATTCTATTTAAATATAAATATTTAATTCTTTCTGTGATGTAGCAGGATAGTACAATTACAAACACATTTATAATAATATGCATATATACATATATATGTTTGTTATCATCAAACAAAAATCATATAATTATTATATATAACAATCTCCCCCTATTAATGATGTCAAACTTATAATAAGATTTTAAATACAATAAATGTGTTTGACAGTGAAATGAATAACTCTCCCTATATGTATGCTCCCTCTACAACAAAACTCCCCCAAGATATGTGCATGACTGAAAATAATAAGAAATTGAATATTTCAATATTAAAATATTTATGAAATATTCACTCATCGATAAAAATATTAACCCATTCTCCCCTTTTTGTTATCATCAAAAGGACATAGAAATCAAAACAGTAATGAAAAAATTGACTAGAAATATAAAATCAGCTCAAAGGAGAGAATATTCATCATAAATCTCATTCAATCAAACAAAAATCATAATATTCTAAGAACTAGAAGCAAATTTCACATTCTAGAATGATGGATTTACGATGAATTTTATAAAAATGTAGAGAGTTTTAAAACATATGAATTCCATTTATTTTCAAAAAAAGTTAAAAAAAAATTAAGCATAAAATAGTGATGGATTTGGATTACGGTTATTAATTCAAATCGAGTGATAAAATCATATAATTTCAAATCCCAATATCTATCAATCAACAAATCATAATAAACCATAAAATATTAACACATTTGACAAATTTGGAAATGGATTGATAGGCTGGTTTTTACATGCCAAGGAGGACTTCATATATTTTTTTATTTATTTATTTCCCTTTTTCTTTTCTTTGCTTTTCATTTTAAGAGCACACTAACCACGCATAACCAGATCATGGATTTTTAAATAGGATCAGTCGCAACTTAAAGTATATGTAATCTCATAACCATGCATGACCAGATCTTGGATTTTAAATATGGTTAGAGAAACACTTATTATATAGGATCTCCTTAGTATATAAAGCCAAAAATGGATAATAGAAATATGGTAGGTACAGAAATTGTTGTGAAATAAATTTCTAAATTAATCATATTATGAAATATGCTTAACTGTATCAGGATTTTTGAAAGATTTTCAATTATCTCTTTTCTTGAAAAATAATATAATCGCATTTCCTTCACAAATTTTGAAACAATATATTCAAGATGATTTAAAAAATATTAAACTTTCCACATAAATATAAAATGATGATAATAAAAGTAGATGGTCGTGAAATAAGCTCCAATTCAAAGATATTATAAAAAAAGTGTTCAAACATCATGAGAATTTAATTAAAAATTTCTCTTGTTGTGAAGTATACTGTAGTCACAACTCATCACAAATTCAAAAATCTAATAATAATTTTGATGAATTCTAAATACAGTCTAAATTGGTTATTGAGTTCAATTTCTAAATAAATAATCAATAAATGTTTTCAAAATTGATAAAATCAATTACAAGAGGGGGTTAAAAGATATATACTAGATAAGACTCAGATTTAGAATTCAATCAGTTGAACGACAATTTTTCAAAGCGTCTAAGGCTGGTACCACTAGAGGTTCCTAATTATCCATAGTGGTCAATGAAAACAAAGCATGGAATTTTCAGTTTAAATCACTAAGCCCAAGTAGGCAAATCTAAAACTTGGTTCTTTTTATCAGAGTAGTAGAACAAACAATTTCAGAACAAGATTCTTAAGGGAAAAAATTCAGAACATTTGTAAAAGGCACAAGAGATGGTTCATGATCCAATATTAAAAGCAGTTCATTTGAAATCACTTGAAGAAATGTGTAAATTTTTAGATTCAATGAATCAATCACACAAGATTATTAATTTCAAATCCAAAAGTGTGTGAGATTCAAGATGTCAATAATTTCAAATGATTTCAAACAATCAAATATCCAAGCCAAGTGATCATGATTTAAAAGTGAGTTTCAAGAGGCAACACAATACTTCATGACAAAAGATTTTCAGTTCAGAAACATCCAAGCCAATCCAAAAACCAATGAAATTATCACAACTAAAAATAGTAGTATGCTGTAATGAGTATAATTTTTCAAGTTTTTCCATAATGAATTAGAAGAAACTAAATACAACAGAGATGTGTGAAATTTCATTAATTTTTCAGATCTTCAAAATTTTAGAATTTAAATTAACAGTGTTCAAGATATGATAAGAACGCTTCAGCACTTTTAAGGATCCAAAAAATAAACTTCAAAACAATTGCGGAAAATTTATAATTTTAAATTCAAGATATGGAAAATCATTAAAACATGAGAGTTTTATACAAATGAAACAAATTTCCAAAAGATCAAGAATTTTGCAATATGAAGTTTAAGAAGCACAAATAAAAAATATGGCAGTGTCAATTCAAATACCCATAATAAAGAAGAAAATAGAAGGGGTAGAAGGAGGAATAAAAAATAGAAACAGAGAATATAAACAAACAAATAAATGTTAGAGATCAAACTTGAATTTCAGTAGACGATGTGGATCTCAAACTCGACAAACTTGGCTAAGGAACCTTGAATAAAACAAAGATATGGAATAACATGAAATTAGTTTCTCTTTTGCAAAGTAGTTCCTCAGCCTCCTTCGGTACCTAAACATTTAGAGGATTGAGTGGTCTAACATAATTTGTAAAACCACTCACAGTTTCATTCACACATTTTAGTACCCAAACTTGTTTCTGTAAGGATTCATTGGAATTTATCAAAGTGCCTTTAGGGACCCAAATCTGTTTAAATTTAACCAAGCTGTTTTATTTCCTTTTGGAGTCCAAAGACGTTTAATAGGATTGTTATAGGAAAAGTTCACATCTCAGTTGTGATTTAAAAAATCTTTGAAATTTTAAGAGTCCATATTTTTAAGTTGATTCTTTTCAAAACAAATTGAAGGTTTTTTAAAACCATTTGGATTCAATTTTTCAAAGCCATCAATTTTTCCGAAACCGAGACCATTTTTATTTCCAGAAGAGAATTGATTTTTTAACAACATGTTTAGAGATTTTTCTCTGGTTGAAAAACTTTTCAAACTTGTAACACCCCACTCCCGCTACGGTCACTCACTAAGGGAATGCCATAACATCGGTGGAGTATTTTAAGTGAATATAGAACAGAAAAATTACAACAAGACAGATATAAGTAATACTTGAGAATTTAAAACATCATTTCATTTCAGCGGAAAGTAAAACATGTTTGGTTACACCAAAACCATAAATAAGAGTCAAGTACATAATATCCATCCTGATAAAAACGAAAGTACATAATCCCATTACATAACCTAATATCCAGAATAGAAAAGATAAACTGAGCTTTACATCCACGGTCCAAGCTCCAAAAGATAGATAAAGCAGTCTGATCAAAGCCCACTAGTGCTAGGCCCACTCTGAAAACCTGAGGGTTGGGAAAAAAATAAAGAAACAACGGGGTCAGACATAAGTCTGAGTGAGTCCTATAACCCTAACAATACAATCATTAAAGTAATTAGGGTATGATATAAACAAGGTACGGTACCTCTGGGGATAATGACTACACTAAGTAGCCAACTAAACACAGGATGTACTAAGATAACCGAAAAGACGCATTTATCCACCCAAGGATAATTACTGGATTACACCACCCCAGATCTACCCACCCAAGGGTAATTCCTACACTGCACCACACCAGTCATTCCTAACTTAAAGGTTGATCCCACCCATGGACTTATAAAATTAACTTAATAGTTCTCGCGTACCCCTAGGTGACTAAGTAGACGCCACGGGGCCCTACAATCCACTAGGTGTACACACTACTCCCCATTCGATCGGCTCCCTAACGTAGATACCCGTGCTGGCCCCACCGTGGGGTGTACCATTCCCCAACGTGGCAACCTGATAAAACTAACGGTGCACGGCTTATATCTACACGATGCAACAACGTCTTATTTACCAGCCCGGGTCCACACACGCATATGAAACCCGTTGGTCATGTGTTGCCACCGCTAACCCATTTTGGCCTCTTATAGTCAAGCCCAATATGCGTGTCCCGTCACTCGACTAGAGTCGAGCCCACTAAGATACGTTTGGGATATTGGTTGAAATGGGCCCCCACAAGCTACCACCTAAGCTTGTTATTTTATCTAGTGTATCCCACTTAACCCCTGTTATAATCATGCCCACCTACATGTTAAGGTTTGGTTAAGTCATCTAATCATATATCAATTGCCACTTAAGGCACCCACTAGATTTCCACATGCCACCCAAAGCACTTACTTAACCCTTTACCCATGTTTAATTACATGTTCCTCTTTGGTTAAGTATTCTAATCGTATTTTCTATTGCCACCCAAGGCAACCCACTAGATTCCTCATGCCACCCAAGGCACCCACTTAACCCCTCATGTCCCTCTACATGCTAATATGGTTAAGTGTTTCTTAATTAATTAATTAAGATCATGACCTCATAAAGACCTCTCACATTAGACCGTCTTTTATGACTGCTGGATATGCCGGTTGGGTCCGGGCAGCCTTACGTCATAAAAAGGGTCCAACCTCGTGTCTTTACTTTAATCACGTATTTAATTTGTGCCTAAGACCTCTCACATTGGGCTAACATTTGTAGCAACTGGTTAAGCCGGTTGGGTCCGGGCAGTTTTACGCTACAACTGAGTCCAACCTCGTGTCTTAGTCGATTAATTACACCTAATTAATCACCCTCCTAATTTATATTAATTATCCCTAATTAATTAATCATGTTTTCCAGAATATGGGTAGACCTAACTCAATAGGTAAATTCCCAACTCCGTAGTATGGGTAGACCTAACTCAATAGGTAAATTCCCAACTCCATAATATGGGTAGACCTAACTCAATAGGTAAATTCCCAATTACGTCCATTTAATTTATGTTACTCTTAAGCATACCCATTCCACATCATTTTATTAACATGCATATTAACCCCATCATTCCGCACGTAATTCGTTCTCATAACGTGACATAATAAAAGGGAAGATTCATCACAAATGTCATGGGTTTAACCAACATAGCTTATAACTTTATCATGGGTTCAAAAGGTGTCAACTTGCATATATGAGCATACATTAAACCCAACTAGTATTTAACCCAAACTTGCATTATGCATATCATAAAAGAGACAACTTGCATATGAACTTACACATAAACTTGCATATGAACTTGCATCATAACTTGCATATGAACTTGCATCACAACTTGCATATGAACTTGCATCATAACTTGCATATGAACTTGCATCATAACTTGCATATGAACTTGCATCATAACTTGCATATGAACATGTATCATAACTTGCATATGAACTTGCATCATAACTTGCATATGAACTTGCATCATAACTTGCATATGAACTTGCATCATAACTTGCATATGAACATGTATCATAACTTGCATATGAACTTGCATCATAACTTGCATATGTACTTGTATCATAAAACATAGCATTAAACTTGCATATAGCACACAACATACACTATACTAAACTTGCATAAACACATTGATTCCACAAACATAGCCATATCTTATCATATCCTATCATAATCAATTTAACAATTGATTGTTAAGTCTATAGAAACTCACCACTAAACTCCAATAAGCAAACCCTTGCCACAAATCACCCAAAAACTCTAGCCTTGAACATAAAGCTTGCAACTTGATGATGAATGCAAGCCAATGATCACTCATACAACTCAAAGATGCTTGTATGCACATGAAAGCCTTCATAGAAATAGTTTAGAAATAGGATGGAGGCTAGGGTTTTGAGTGGAGGCCATGATCATAGAAAATTTTGGCATAGTTTAGTTAGGAGATAGGATTATGACCATTTAGGGCTAGCTTAGGGTCTTATTTATAGGATTAGGCAAGTGTTTAAGGCCATTAGATTAACCCTAAATTAGATTAGGACCCTTAGATTTCGGAACCTTCCAGAAACCAGCCCTAAGACCAAGCCCAAACCCCAAACTGGTGCACTAGGCCAGCCAGAAAGCTGTGCAGGTTTCTGGCTCGACACGGGCGCACTTCCCAAGTGCGCCAGTGTAAAAATGTGTTGGCGCACTTCACAAGTGCGCCGGTGCATTTTTGTGTTGGCGCACTTCACAAGTGCGCCAGTGCATTCTGGCTAGTTTTTCGGTTTTTCTGCCTAACTTCGTTCGTCCATATCTTCTTCATACGGACTCCGATTTTCGAAAACTCAGACTCTATTTCGCGTATTTTTCCGAGATGAACGCAATGGTGCAACCCGTTTCCCCTAATTCCCACATCTGGGATTAGTTATTCTTTAATTTGTGAATTTTAGCATTAACCGAAATTCGGGGTATTACATTCTCCCCTCCTTAAAGGATTTCGTCCCCGAAATCTCTAAGCTAAGGAGAATGCATATCCTACCATCCAAACAACCATCTACTCAATCCATCAAACACGGGCATCCATTGTCCTTAAAACAGTTTCTATTGATGTATGAGCATATGCAAAAAGTGTGTGTATATGTTCCCTATCTAATGTATGAACATATGCAAACCATGATAGTGCCGTGCATCCATTATGTATGCGAGAGAACCCTATCGACACATACAATATCTACATGAGTGCACAATCATTCACCAAAATGCATCATCCATATGATAACACAATCATTATACATCCATAAATATAGCTTCCTACACACAATTTTATGCAATATGCCATATGAAGTGATTGAGCCGATCTAGTGCCTAGAGTGTGTATACATGCATCCACGAGCAACCACTAGCAACTACTTGCATCCACATGCATCCATCAAACATAACATGTCTCAAACACATGTTTCAACCATAGGTTTACCCTATCTAAAGGTCAAAGGTACTAATGAGAGGACATACTAAAGATAAGATAAGTACTAGACAAACGATAAAGGAGAAGTTAAAAGACATACTCTCAAAAAGAAATGGGTACAAAGAACGCATCTTCGCTTCCGTCTCCCAAGTAGTATTGCCCTCGTCTTCTCCCCATTGTACTTTAACTAGCTGAATTTCTCTGTTCCTCAACTTCCTAGTTTCTGACCCAAGGATGCGAGTAGGAGCTCGTCGAATCGTCGCATCACGCTCTACCTCTATATCTCTAAGCAAGCTCGGCTCTACGACCTCTGCGGTCTCATGTAAGCACTTCCTCAAATGTGATACATGGAATTCATCATGAACACCACTAAGTCTGTCGGGCAACTCCACCCTATATGCCATCCGTCCAATCCTTTCCTTAATAGGAAACAGCCCAACAAACCTCGGTGCTAACTTCCCAACGGACCCAAAGCGAACAACATTTCTCAACGGATATACTTTGACAAAAACCATGTTCCCAACCTCAAACTCAAGATCCGTCCTTCTCCGATCCGCATAAGATTTCTGTCTATCTTGCGCTGCCTTCATCCTTCTTCGAATCAAATCAATCTTCTCTGAAGTCTCTCTAACCATATCTGGCCCAAGCAAGATCTTATCCGTAGATTCCCACCAACATGTAGGAGATCGACAAGGCCTTCCATAAAGAGCTTCGAAAGGTGCCATGCCAATACTAGACTGAAAGTTGTTATTGTATGCGAACTCCACCAAAGGAAGATGTTCTTCCCATGTACCTCCAAAATCCAAGATACAAAGCCTCAAGAGATCTTCTAAGATACGATTCACCCTCTCGGTCTGATCGTCCGTCTGAGGATGATATGCGGTGCTCAAACACAACTGAGTCCCTACCGCCTCTTGCAAACTTCTCCAAAACTCACTAGTGAAGATAGGATCTCGATCACTCACAATGTTGGATGGTACGCCATGCAATCTAACAATCTCTCTAACATAGACTGAAGCAAGCCATGGAGCGGTCCTCTTACTCTTCACGGGTATAAAATGGGCACTCTTGGTAAGTCTGTCTACCACAACCCAAATTCCCGTATTGCCCTTCCTCGATCTTGGTAACCCATTGATGAAATCCATCGAGACACTATCCCACTTCCATTGCGGAACTTCCAATGGGTGTAGCACCCCACCGGGTTTCCTTTGCTCCGCTTTAACTTGTTGGCACACTAAGCATCTAGCCACATACTCGGCCACATCTTTCTTCATACCGGCCCAGAAGAAAACTCTCTTCATGTCTTAGTACATTTTGTCTCCACCGGGATGAATAGTCATTCTTGAACGATGTGCATCATCCAAAATAGCCTTCTTCAAACCCTCATCTTGCGGTACACAAAGTCTACCGTCTCTATGCAACCGTCCCCTATCATCTATGGTGTATCTACCCAAATGGCTGGACGACTCCCCCCTTATAAGCTTCTCTACCAACTCAACCAACTGTGGGTCGTCTCGCTGAGCCTCGCCAATCCGTCCCAAAAGAGTAGGTCTAACCTCCAAGGATGCTAACAAACCAGGTACAAAGTCAACAGAAGGTCTGAAGTCGAACTAAGAAAGAAACTCCAAGCTTCGCCGTTCCACGAACAATGGACTCAAAGATAGCCTTTTTCTACTCAAGGCGTCCGCCACCACGTTACCCTTGCCAGGGGTATACGCTATCTCAAACTCATAGGATGCTAAGAATTCCATCCACCTTTGTTGTCTTAAGACAATGCGCTCAAAGAGTCTCCAACACTTCCCTAAGATGTAGGGCATGCTTTTCTCCACTTCTAGAGAAAATCAGGATATTCTCCCATGCAAAATCGTCACAACTATCCATCTCTCACGCAGACCACCCTAGTCGAACTCGACATCCCCCAAATGCAAGCCCCAAAGGCCTAAACCAATATCAGACAAACACCCAAGGGATACCTCCTTCGAATTCAGACGACCTACGTGAGATGATACTAGTAAAAACGGCTAAATAATTAAGCCCTTGTCCAACTCTGGATGTCCTTGCCAGTCTCGCTCCAAAACCACCGTTTATCCCATAACGGGCTTTGCTCAACCTATTGAGCACATACGAAAACTTATTTCGCTCCTAGAAAAGACCAAGATGTCATCCACCAAGATCATCACGAACTTATTTAGGTACTCCCTGAACACCCTTCTCATCAAATCAACAAAGTATGCGGAGGCGTTCATCTAACCAAATGGCATCACCAGCCACTCATAAAACCATCCGGAGTCCTAAAGGCAATCTTCTCTATACTATCCTCAGCCACCCTCAACTGACGAAACCCCGTGGCTGAGTCCAACTTGCAAAAATACTGAGGCGCCAACCAACTGATCAAAGAGATCATCAATCCTCGGCAATGGGTGTCTATTCTTCTTTGTGAGTTTATTTAGTTCTCTTTAGCCTACACAAAGTCTGAGGGACCCATCCGCCTTCATAGCAAAAACTACCGGAGCACCCCACTCCGATATACTTCTTCTTATGAACCCCTTCTCAAGCAAATCGCCTACTTGCTCATGGAGTTCCCTCCTCTCACGAGGAGCCATGTGGCACACTAGCCAAGATACTGGTTTGGCATTGTCTACCAGATATATTCGGAAGTCAATCTCCCGCTCCGGAGGTAAGCCCTTTACCTCCTCAAACACATCCGAGTATTCCCGGACCACTCTAACAGATCGCAAACTCTCGACCGATGTGTCAAGCGATTCTAGATAACTTAGCATAACAGATTCCATGGGATTACAAGAGATCTCGAGAGCGTTACCCAAGCGGGTCATAAGCCTAACAACTCTCCCTTCAAAATCAAGAACGGCACCCCTACTGGATAACCAGTCCATGCCCAAAACTAACCCATAGCTCGTGAAGCCCAAAAAGCATCACATCTAAACTCAACGCTAAGTATAGAAACTTTCAAACCCAAACACATCATGGAGCCCCAATTGGGTTTGAAACAACTAAGGGATCATCTACCAAACTAGTGTCTAAGTGCAGTGACTCAACTAACAATGATGAGATAAACGAACTCGATGCGTCAGAATCTAATAAAGTTCGAACCGGATAATAAAGAAATCCAAATTCCAACCTAGACGGTCCTATCCCCATCTGGTACACTAGCCGCGAGGGAATACAACTACCCTCCAGGAGATTCCATACCTTGCCCATGCCCCTTTGGACAATCCTAATACGGCGTCCCATTCCTCCAAAAGGATAACTACTCGCCTTCTTCTTCCCATTCTCCACTCGTAACCTCCCACCAATGAGGTTTCATCCTTCATTAACCAAACAACTATTTGAGCCTTCCTCCCATCGTCTATCCAATAGATACCTACCAGTCCTCCTCCTTCTTGAACCAACTTCTAATCCGACTAATGTCTAAGTCCCTTGAAGTGGTTTTCCGTTCTTATCTATCTTAGAAAGGTCATCTATACGCGGAGGGGAAACTCAAAACGAGAGAGGAAGAGATTCAAAACGGAGAATTCGAAAGATATAGATATGGCTATTGGGGATTATGCTTTTCTTTCAAAAACTTTTCTCTTAAAAGACATGTTTTTGAAAATATTCCTTTCAAAAATATTCTTAGAAAATAGTTTTTCCTAAAAAAATTATCTGTTCTGGTAACCTTAAGCTCTGATACCACGTGTAACACCCCACTCCCGCTACGGTCACTCACTAAGGGAATGCCATAACATCGGTGGAGTATTTTAAGTGAATATAGAACAGAAAAATTACAACAAGACAGATATAAGTAATACTTGAGAATTTAAAACATCATTTCATTTCAGCGGAAAGTAAAACATGTTTGGTTACACCAAAACCATAAATAAGAGTCAAGTACATAATATCCATCCTGATAAAAACGAAAGTACATAATCCCATTACATAACCTAATAGCCATAATAGAAAAGATAAACTGAGCTTTACATCCACGGTCCAAGCTCCAAAAGATAGATAAAGCAGTCTGATCAAAGCCCACTAGTGCTAGGCCCACTCTGAAAACCTGAGGGTTGGGAAAAAAATAAAGAAACAACGGGGTCAGACATAAGTCTGAGTGAGTCCTATAACCCTAACAATACAATCATTAAAGTAATTAGGGTATGATATAAACAAGGTACGGTACCTCTGGGGATAATGACTACACTAAGTAGCCAACTAAACACAGGATGTACTAAGATAACCGAAAAGACGCATTTATCCACCCAAGGATAATTACTGGATTACACCACCCAGATCTACCCACCCAAGGGTAATTCCTACACTGCACCACACCAGTCATTCCTAACTTAAAGGTTGATCCCACCCATGGACTTATAAAATTAACTTAATAGTTCTCGCGTACCCCTAGGTGACTAAGTAGACGCCACGGGGCCCTACAATCCACTAGGTGTACACACTACTCCCCATTCGATCGGCTCCCTAACGTAGATACCCGTGCTGGCCCCACCTTGGGGTGTACCATTCCCCAACGTGGCAACCTGATAAAACTAACGGTGCACGGCTTATATCTACACGATGCAACAACGTCTTATTTACCAGCCCGGGTCCACACACGCATATGAAACCCGTTGGTCATGCGTTGCCACCGCTAACCCATTTTGGCCTCTTATAGTCAAGCCCAATATGCGTGTCCCGTCACTCGACTAGAGTCGAGCCCACTAAGATACGTTTGGGATATTGGTTGAAATGGGCCCCCACAAGCTACCACCTAAGCTTGTTATTTTATCTAGTGTATCCCACTTAACCCCTGTTATAATCATGCCCACCTACATGTTAAGGTTTGGTTAAGTCATCTAATCATATATCAATTGCCACTTAAGGCACCCACTAGATTTCCACATGCCACCCAAAGCACTTACTTAACCCTTTACCCATGTTTAATTACATGTTCCTCTTTGGTTAAGTATTCTAATCGTATTTTCTATTGCCACCCAAGGCAACCCACTAGATTCCTCATGCCACCCAAGGCACCCACTTAACCCCTCATGTCCCTCTACATGCTAATATGGTTAAGTGTTTCTTAATTAATTAATTAAGATCATGACCTCATAAAGACCTCTCACATTAGACCGTCTTTTATGACTGCTGGATATGCCGGTTGGGTCCGGGCAGCCTTACGTCATAAAAAGGGTCTAACCTCGTGTCTTTACTTTAATCACGTATTTAATTTGTGCCTAAGACCTCTCACATTGGGCTAACATTTGTAGCAACTGGTTAAGCCGGTTGGGTCCGGGCAGTTTTACGCTACAACTGAGTCCAACCTCGTGTCTTAGTCGATTAATTACACCTAATTAATCACCCTCCTAATTTATATTAATTATCCCTAATTAATTAATCATGTTTTCCAGAATATGGGTAGACCTAACTCAATAGGTAAATTCCCAACTCCGTAGTATGGGTAGACCTAACTCAATAGGTAAATTCCCAACTCCATAATATGGGTAGACCTAACTCAATAGGTAAATTCCCAATTATGTCCATTTAATTTATGTTACTCTTAAGCATACCCATTCCACATCATTTTATTAACATGCATATTAACCCCATCATTCCCCACGTAATTCGTTCTCATAACGTGACATAATAAAAGGGAAGATTCATCACAAATGTCATGGGTTTAACCAACATAGCTTATAACTTTATCATGGGTTCAAAAGGTGTCAACTTGCATATATGAGCATACATTAAACCCAACTAGTATTTAACCCAAACTTGCATTATGCATATCATAAAAGAGACAACTTGCATATGAACTTACACATAAACTTGCATATGAACTTGCATCATAACTTGCATATGAACTTGCATCATAACTTGCATATGAACTTGCATATGAACTTGCATCATAACTTGCATATGAACTTGCATCATAACTTGCATATGAACTTGCATCATAACTTGCATATGAACTTGCATCATAACTTGCATATGAACATGTATCATAACTTGCATATGAACTTGCATCATAACTTGCATATGTACTTGTATCATAAAACATAGCATTAAACTTGCATATAGCACACAACATACACTATACTAAACTTGCATAAACACATTGATTCCACAAACATAGCCATATCTTATCATATCCTATCATAATCAATTTAACAATTGATTGTTAAGTCTATAGAAACTCACCACTAAACTCCAATAAGCAAACCCTTGCCACAAATCACCCAAAAACTCTAGCCTTGAACATAAAGCTTGCAACTTGATGATGAATGCAAGCCAATGATCACTCATACAACTCAAAGATGCTTGTATGCACATGAAAGCCTTCATAGAAATAGTTTAGAAATAGGATGGAGGCTAGGGTTTTGAGTGGAGGCCATGATCATAGAAAATTTTGGCATAGTTTAGTTAGGAGATAGGATTATGACCATTTAGGGCTAGCTTAGGGTCTTATTTATAGGATTAGGCAAGTGTTTTAGGCCATTAGATTAACCCTAAATTAGATTAGGACCCTTAGATTTCGGAACCTTCCAGAAACCAGCCCTAAGACCAAGCCCAAACCCCAAACTGGTGCACCAGGCCAGCCAGAAAGCTGTGCAGGTTTCTGGCTCGACACGGGCGCACTTCCCAAGTGCGCCAGTGTAAAAATGTGTTGGCGCAATTCACAAGTGCGCCAGTGCATTTTTGTGTTGGCGCACTTCACAAGTGCGCCAGTGCATTCTGGCTAGTTTTTCGGTTTTTCTGCCTAACTTCGTTCGTCCATATCTTCTTCATACGGACTCCGATTTTCGAAAACTCAGACTCTATTTCGCGTATTTTTCCGAGACGAACGCAATGGTGCAACCCGTTTCCCCTAATTCCCACATCTGGGATTAGTTATTCTTTAATTTGTGAATTTTAGCATTAACCGAAATTCGGGGTGTTACAAAACTTAACTCAAGACCGTTGATTTTGGTACAAAAGATTATTGGCGTTTATTAGCATAGAGCAACGGTCGATCTCAATTTCTCTTTTATCAGAATCATTTTGTTTCAAGTTCAATTTTTTTTTCAAGCAATTTGATTTTAGCTTTGGATTCAGAGATCTCAGATTCAAAATGTTTTCTTTTCAAACTCAAGTTTTTCAACAAAAAATGAATTTTTCAATCTCGTTTTCAAGCTCTTTCAAAACATATTCAGTTTTCACCAAATTTTCCTTTTCAAGAATTTCAAGTTTGGAATTTTCATATGTCTTAAAATTATTCAATTCCTTTTAAAAAAATATTTGTACTTACAAGCTCAATCTCGTTCTCTTTTAAGATCACAATTTCATTCTCAAGCTTTTGAATATTTTTGTCGAGATGAACAAGATGGTTTTTCAAATTCAAACAATTTTCGCGACCAGATTTGAATAATCTTTAGAGCATTCATGTTTTAATTCCTCATCATTAATTTTGCTGGTCAACTCATGATTTTAAGATTTTAGAGATTAATTTTTCTATTGGAGTTTATCAACAGATTTAGTTAAATCGGTACACATATAAACTAAATCTTCAAAAGAAACATTTCAGGTCTCATCATCTGTTGAGTCTCCATCGAAATCATTATTTGTTTCTCCTTATAAGCATAGATCTGAATTTGAGTTGGCCTTCCGAGATTTTAAGCAATTGTCGTTACTTCCATACTTCGTATTGAGAGTATTCCAGGTTTCCTGTGTAGCCAAACAGTGGGAGATATGGTTATATTGGACATCGTCAATATAAGAATATAACATATGTATAGCACAAGAATTAAATCCAATGTCATTCCTATCTACAATATCATACCCATTAATAACAATATCCCAACATTTATTATTAACAGATTTTAAATAGGATTCCATTTCTGATTTCCAATTTAAAAAATCTGTACGATTAAAAATAGTTGGAATACGACTGGGCTGACTCTCATTGGGTTGACAACTAGGGAACACCATGAATCTAGAATTAATGAAATACCTTCTCTGATACCACTTGTTGGTTCTAGATTAACCCTAGAGGGGGTGAACATGGTTTATTGGATTTTTATGAAATATTAAAATTATCACAGCACATATTGCAACAGAGAAAATAAATGTAAGAAATAAATAACACAGATTTTACCCAGCTTCGGTAAAACAGATTTTACCCAGCTTTGGCAAACCCTGTCTATTGCTGCATCCCATGGATTTCTACTGGGTATTTAAGAAGATCCCGCTTACAAAACCCTGTAAACTCGCAAACCCTGCTCCTTCTCTAATCTTACGCTTAAAACCCTAAACCGATCTTTATCCGCAAGATGAGATTTTCCCCGAATTACAAACCCGTAACTCGTAAACCCTAGCTATAAATCCTATAACTAGTAAACCCCTAGTTTTACAAACAAACTAGAAAACCAATGGATGATTACAAAATAAATTACCATATAAAAGACAAAGTCGTTCCCTTTATAAAATAAAATGGCCAGGCCCTTATTTCTTTTATCCCTTAAAAAAGTCGGCCGACCCAAATAAAGTTAGGGCTTGGCTTCCCACAAATCTTGACTTCGAATTGCTAGAAAAATCCCTGAAAGCTTCAGATTTCTTGTTGCTCTTGGTTGGTCAATTTCGTGATGATCTTTGTTGAGTGACTTGGAATTTGCAATCGAAAAATTGTGAGGTCTCTGGATTGTTTTTCTCTGTTTGCTCTCGAATAGTTGCTCTGGCTTACGATAATGTCAATGATGAATGGGTGTAGATTAAATAAGGTATAGAAACCCTAAAATCGTTCACTGATTTCACGATGACTTGATTTATAAACTTGTGTGATTGATTGTCTGATTTGTTGCATGATTTTCCCTTTTGTTTTTGACCATGAATCACTTGATGATTTTTGGAAATAATTTGATTTGATTTTGTGGCCCTTGAAATTGCACCGTGTATTTTTGGAAGTGATTTAATGATTTTCTTGGCACCTTCAAACATGTGACAGTATCCACTCCTGGTATTCTTCCCAAAATTGTGCCAGATACATTCATCTTTGAATCCTCTGTTGACTGTTCAAATTTCTAGACACAAACAAAATTGTTTTCTTGCATAATATGTTCTTACCGAATAATCTTGGATTGATACTTGCCCAAAATAGTTTGCCAAAATTTAACCCCATTCAAAAAACTGGAAATAATTAAAAACTGCATGATTTATTTGGATGGGTCTTGCATGTTTTTTTTCACACTATAAATCTAGAGTGATAAATTTTCAAATTAAAACATCCCTTTTTTCTTGCATCTTGGAAAAAATCCCTTCATACTGCTCGACCAATTTGAAATTAAATACCCATGCATTAGCTCGAGATATATTTGCAATTATAAGCTTGCCAAATATCAAATTCCAGATATACTCTTGCCACTGCATATGTGTTTGTTGTCCACTATTGAACCTTTGACTTGCTATAGCAATTCATGTTGACCTGGCCAATTTTACATACTTGAGATCGACTATGCTGCTTTGGTTTTCATTGTAAACATTTCTTTAGTCCTCTGTGTCGATGTGTATCTTTACATTGCAAATTGCCTTGTTTGTTGTATGTATATTCCAGTACATACATGTGTATATCCAGCTGCATAAACTATGCCAAATGATTAACCATGCAAATGCACATGTTGTTTCATATTTGCTCTGTCCATTTTTTAATTGCTTGTACATGTTGTTTCTTGCAGTTTTGAGATCCCACTGTTTTGTATTCATTGGCATGCTCCATGCAGTGTATACACACACACACATATATATATATATATGTATGTATGTATGTATGTATGTGTGTGTATATATATACACACACTACACCAAATATACTAATTTGAAACATATGATATTTTTTTACTTGAAACCCTTTTTTTTAGTTTCTAGGCTTGAAACCGTTATCTAGTGTTTCTATGTCTACTAAAGTGTTTCCATTATTTTTTTATTATTTTAAATATATATTTTTACTTTCAAAGCCCATTGTTTTTTGTAATAACTCCTCACTTAAACTATCGTTCCATACATAGGAAGCCCACTATCGTTCCCTTCTTGGTCCGTGTTTTCAGAAGGATAAAAATTGGGTTGCGTTCTTTTTCTTCTCCCCCAAACCCTTTTCGTGTGATTCCCCAGATCTCGCACGCTCGTCTCTTTCTCAGATCTCCCATTCAACGCTCGTTGCTTCCTCAGATCTCCCATTCAATGCTCGTCGCTTCCTCATATCTCCCATTCTACGAAGGTTATTCTCGATTAGATAGTCAAATTATTAATTATTCTCAATTAAATAGTAAATAATCGTACTACAGTAAGTAATATGTTAATGGCTAATACGATTCCTGTTGGATTTTAGGCATGTTTCATATGTTCAAGTTCAAATTTGATATTAGTTTTACAAGTTTCTGCAGTTTGATAAAAGGGAAGTTGTTAAGAAAGTCCCATCAAAATTTGCTTCTCGTATTTCAAATTTTGTTGCATTCCCTTAGTAATTGGGTCGAATTTCTTTGGCTTTTGGATTTTGATGTCTACAACGTTTATTTAGATGATTTATTATTTTCTACGAGCATAGTTGAAAAATAATCAATGATGTAGTTGCTTTTCACCGTGTTGGTTATCTGAAGCCCTTTCAGGCTATTAGTTTGCAATGTGAATCAAACTATTTCCATACTGCAGTAATTAAAATTATTTGAATTAATAATTAATAATTTCAGTAAATAATTTTATTGGTAGTATTAGTAGCGCCTTTGATGATACAATTTATTTTGACTTTCTTTTGGAACCTTCGGACGCCATTGTTGTAACTCCTTATTAAATTTTATGAGGTTGTAAGTTTAAACCTCACTTTAGATAGAAGGTAACAAATCAGTAAAATTAGAAGTAGTTTGATTTCTTAAACTAGTCCTTGGTCCCAGAAATACCTTTCACTACAACTTGAAGCTTTGTCTACAAATGATCGAGGCATGAAGTGAACTCATTTCTTTTGGTTAGTTTTGTGATCATGGTTCTAACTAACATTGGCATATGTTGCTTCTTAGTCATTAAGCGTGATTTATAATATTAGTACTTATCTATTATTTTAATGATTATCTATGATGTTTTAGTACTTTGATGTTGTTGAATCCGGATAGTTGTTGTTCTTAAAGAATCAAACTAATTTTTTTGCTATTTGCCGATATCATAGAGATTCAGTTTTGTATTTTTGCTAGGAATATACGCTAGGTGATATTGCGGTATTTGAAAACTGATTATATTTATATATTTGTTGTTGCTCTTAAAGTAGCCATAGTATACCAAACAGAAGTGTCATTTTATCCATGTAATCCTTGTATTAAATTTAGGTTTGTTTAAATCTAGAATTCATTCCTTTACATAATTGTTCGTTTTTTAAAAAATAAAAATTAATAAATCAAAACCTTAGTCCAGGAATCTAGCAATTTTCTTTTGTAATATAATATATATATAGTTGATAAGCTATATTTACAGTAGACTTATTTAACATTTATTGTTTCATGGTGGTTTGTAGTTGTCCTTTACTCTCTATCTGTAATCTATTTGCATTGTTTCATTTTATTCTGTATAAGTTTTTGTTCATATATTAGTTTTTGTTGACATTTTAATTTGGTTACTCAATAACAAAAGTATGGGATTTCAATTTTTACTAATCTAACACTAAAGTTGAATAAACAACCTAACTATATATTCGGGTAAGACATTAATTAAGATGACAACCTAACTATATAAACAAACATCAAGTTAATGTCAAGTTTTTCTACAGTCAATTGAACATACACAAGAGGATTTTCAAAGTTATTGTAAAATTCCACAGGGTAACCATAATTCCCATCTATTATTTCATAGGTATATGCTATTGTAAAATTCTAATTTCTGAGGTATATGTTATTGTAGTTACAAGTTAAACAATAATTAGCTTTCTTTTCCAGGTATACATCATCGTAGTTGTCAACCGACTGTACAAATGTTAGACAAATCATGGTGACTCAAGGAGAAAATACAAAGTACGTAGAAGGGGTTATCAAATATTGTTGCCTCCAGTTCACGTTTCCTAGAAACTTGTAATTGGGTTTCAAACCACGATGCTACAACTCGATGTAAATCTAAGATACTAAAGTTGTTATTTTTGATCTCATCTGATATTTTTACATGTTCAGTAATGGTGATTTATGTTGCTCTTTGAGTTTAATTGTAGTTAGTCACGATTATACCAATTGACAATGATTTATGTATCAGCTGTATCATAATAAAACACGTAAATGTCCGAAGCCGAAGCGTGAACAGTTGGGAACAGCGTAAAGCTTTACAGTTCAAATCACTTTGTTCCCATTCATTATTTTCCATAACACTTCATTTAAGAACAGAAAAACTCAGTTCGGTTTACACTGATCTTATGTATCTTCTCTATTATTGCTTGTAGTTTTAGTATGTTTTTGAGGTTGGTCGCATGCCTGACATGCTTTAAATAGTTTTAATATGGTCGGTCAAAACTTCTACAATAAGCATAAGACAGTATATGCGTAAAACAGTTGACTATAATATCAAACAACGTCATTGAGTTTTAGTTTGAAAAGAGAGAAATGGTTAAAGCAGTTCTTGTGTGAAAACCCGTAACTTCCCCGGTGAGGAAAGCACGGATAGTTCGAGAACAAGCCACAACAGAATGCAGATGGAAGAACATTTCATTGTATATTACAACAATGCATCAGATTATAAGAATATGCAGAGTATAAATCAATATTACACAGAAATATCAGAGATTTAAATTACATTTAAATACATCGCAGCGGAAAATAATACAATACACAACTAGAAGAGATATACGAATACAAAGCTTTCTGGATATCATTCCAGCTGTAAACCAGGATCCTGTGAATATCAATCTGCAAAACCAAAACTACTAGCTGCCCGTGTCAAAATAAGGGCACCCAGAGTTTAGATTAAAACAATAAACTCCAGGTCAGTCATGGGACTGGTGTGAGAACTAAAACAGTTATTAATCTTTATTTAAAGTTAGGTAAATCAAGGGACCACGCCGTATAACACGGAACGGGTTTCCTCCCAAGAACACCAATGCATAAAACAACAGCGCAATGCTAAATAAAGAACAATGAAGCTATTATAAGACCCAGTTCCCATCACACAATGCAACGCAAGCCGGGGGATAGGGTTTTTACCTTATAATAGCCAAGAATGCTTGATACGTTTAAAACAAATCATTTGATACTATTATAAGTGCATAGTGTATAAAACAATTTCAAATCATAAGTATCAATCATAGGCGGCATAAGCGCCCCATCCCACTATGTCGCCATACTAGGTTCTACAAATAAAACCGCAAATGTTACGTATTTGGAAATTGGATTTCCATCTATGAACCGAGGCAAAAGATAGTCCTCAACCGATTCGAGACAATCGAGCCTATGTCTCAGGATCAGAGCTCGAGTGACCCTTGGATCGTCAGGGCCGGTCCACCGATGTGGATTAAAATGCCTGAACACTGCGTTTCCCCGCCCTTTGGGGCGTAAATGAGCCAACGAATGGCTCCATCGGACCCGAATCGTCCGATCTAACCGAGGCGCCTCACAACAGCAACAACCACACAAGTGAAAAGCATATAAATGTCAGGGCTGGTAGGTCACTGACACTACCCTAGCTAGAAAGAAATGCATGCCCTCCCTGAGGTCCTTCTCCCGTTTTTGGTTCACAACCGGGGTGCGAGGCTCGCGAATCAACGCTACACAAAGCTATGTCACACAGGCCTTGCTTTGATCATCATCCACAAGACTTTGCTTTTCAACAGAAGCCTTGATCAATTGCCACTTAGACATGCCACACAGGCAATTCACTCCATGTGATTGATATCCATCCATATATAACCCCTGAGCTCGTACGTCTCAGAGAAGGGCGTTAAGCAAGAGAATAAATTTTCCGCTGCCAAACAGATATATATTTAATAGAAATCAATCACACAGACTAAAATCCAATGTCAGACACACAGTCCATTTACAAGTCCGTTCTGGGTCTGAACGAAACCGGAGGCACCTAGTACCCCGCATATCCATCGATCTCCAAGTACGTCTGGACAATCACCAATTGTTTCCATCTTCTTGGGTGTACATCCCAATCAAGATCATCAATAATCACCCAAACGACGTGAAGACCTCCGGTCTTCGACCACCGTCTTCATCTTCGACTTATTGTCGTATCAGTTATTCAGAATGGGATAAACCCGGTCTTTCCGAATAACTTGCGTATATTTTAAATAAGTGTTATACAAACACAACATATGCCTCATTCCAATTCATCAGTCACTAACCGTAAATTAATCAAGAGAATAATTCCCCAAATATTAACCCCGAAGGCCGAAACCAACATCAGATCAATATCTAGAAAACCATTCTGCTTAACTAACCGACAGTTAGTTTCTAAATTTCACATTCATAGGGAAAGGTTCCCATTAATTTTATCAAAGATAAATTCCCTGAATTTATTCTTTAATCTTCTTTTGAATTTCGATTCAACTAGTCGGGATTAACGAACCTTACCGAAGTAATCATTTGTTTTAATTTCCCAATCCCAACCTATTCATCCCATGAAGTAAAACTGGTAATACTTCATATCTAACACCACGGTGTTATTGGTAAATTCAATTACCATTTCATGTTCAAATCTAATTAAAGATTTAACTATCGCCTGGAGCAAAATTGGTGATACTCCATTCTCGATCATTTCAATCTACTTAAAGATTCATTAAAACTCCACTTAGTTTTAATCTGTGACTGGGTTAAAGAATCAGTGTCATTTAAAACACGGTTCACGATAAACCCAAAAACACATCACATTTCAATCAGTCCCTAACCGTGAATTAGCAAGCGAGCAATTCCCTAAGTATTAACCCCGAAGGCCGAAACCAACATCAGATCAATACCTCTGGAACCATTCAACTTAACTAATCTCCAGTTAGTTTCTGATTTTCTAAATCCTTTGGGTCTAAGAACAGTATTATTGAAGATACAGTTCATGACAACCCAAAATCACATTTCATTAATTATCGGGTTAAAGAAAAAGTGTTATTTAAAACACTGTTCACGATAAACCCAAAAATCAATACCAATTCAGTTCCAATTAAATATTATTTAATTGGTACACTTCATTAAATCTAAATAAAAAGATTTAATCTTTTCTCAACTGGGTTCAAGAACAATGTTTATGAAGACACCATTCACGACAAACCCAAATCATATTTGATATTAAATACAAGGCTCTGAATAGAAAATATACCGGCTTATATTCAATATCAAATTCTACGACCAACAAATATCGTATTGGGAATAACGATATATATATCTTTCAAATTCCCATAACAATATCTGTATCGTCACGAAATCCAACATCGAAATATTCCGAAGACAATTTCGATTCAAATCCCTTCCAATGCAATCATTGGAAATTCTGGTTATTTTCAAAATCATTTCAAATCCAATTTATTTATTTAAAAATAAATAGAATTATTATTCTAGTTCAAAACTATTTCATTTCGATAAAAATCTATTTTTATCTTTTCAAATACGGAGTTTTTCATCCTGATTTTTCCCAAATCATTCTTATGATTTTACACAAATTACTGATATTTTTAATAATTTTATCAAGGCCCGTACAGTCGATTTCCATCAACGGCCATCGAACTGCACTTACAGCGACCTTTTCCAAAGTTGATTTGGACATAATTCCAAATCCAACCGTTAGATTTCTAATTTCTAATATTCGTTAGAAAGCTCTTTTCGATACGAACCCAACGGTTCCAGTTTTAGGAGAATCTGACGGTCGGATCTCCCGTAATATTCGTTCGAAGTCAATGGTCGAAATTCGCGAACTGCCGCGGCGCGGGTGTTCTATTCAGGCCATTATATTATATATACTTCATCGATTTCCATTCAAAACTTGCTTTATAAATCGTTTTAAATTCATTTTCAAAACGGTTTCAACTTCATATACAATTTCAAATCAAAATTGAATATTCCAATATAAATTCGTTTTAAATTCATTTCAAATCGATTTCAATTCAAATTGATTTCTAATTCAATTTCAGTTCGTTTTCAATTCAATTCAATTCCAATTCGAATTCATTTATATTCGATTTCGATTAGATTTCATTTCTATTCAGTTTCAGTTCGAATTTCAATTCTTTTCAAAATAACAGATTTTGAAATCACTTTCGATATTCATTATAAAATGAATAAAATCAATACAAATATCGTTCACGTCAAAATGGCGTTAATCTAATCAACACGGCTTCTTATTTTTTTATTTTCAAATATTCTATTTCAAATATTTCTATTTCGAATATTTCTATTTCAAATATTTCTATTTCAAATATTTCTTTTTCAAATATTTCTATTTCAAAACTGGAATGAGGCCCAATCAATTACCATACAATGTTAATTATATGGATTTTCTACCACACGTATATAACAGCAACGATAAATCATCAACCATCATCCAAAGTGCGTTATACACTGTATAAGCATCAAATATGAATATTCAACGCTTATAACAGTTTGTCAATCAAACGATCGACATATAACTAACTATTGGGATTAGTGTATGTCATATCACCCCAATACCCGTGTGGGGTTTTCAAACAATCAAACACAGATTTTTATTTGTGCAGTTGGGCGATGTGTAAAATTTATCGTCCTAATCAATATCAGTCAAATGTGTATATATAAACAAATCGTCCGATTTGTTTATTTTTATTTCATTTCATATACACGTTAAAAATTCTGTTTTTAACTATAAACTATTTTCCACTATAAAATATTTTATTTCAACTATATAAATGTTTTATTTCATTTCACATCACATCACACAGTCAACTACACAACAAAATCAAACAAACAAGCATACAAGCCGTCCATGGTCTGTGGACGACGGGTGTCGGGTGCTACTAAACACCGTCTGCATCCTAGTATATATTTATAACTAGAAAAATAAAATTAAAAGGTGAGAAGTTCTCACCAATAGCTAATCCAATCCCACGACACTTCTTAGGTAGAAATTTTCGCCGTTCTTGCCTCTTGCCACTTACTTCGCCCGTATTCTCTACATGTGTAAAAATCGAATTTTTATCTTCACCTCATATATATGAAAATAAAAATTTTATCTTCACTTCGTTATAAAAATTATATTTTTATTTTGCTCTTCTCCTAACAAAGATTATATTTTTATTACTCTACTATAATAAAAATTATATTTTACTATCATACCTATATAAAAATCATATTTTTAATATGCGACTAGTATAAAAATTATATTTTTACTGCTCCTTCACTTATAAAAGATAATATTCATATACCGCTACATGAATATAAAAGATATTATTCTTATCTTATCAAAAATTATATCTTTGACTTGTCAAAAATTATATTTTTAACTAGACAAAGATTATATCTTTAACTTCTTTAAAAAATCCCACTTTTCGTGTTGTAAAAATTTCACCTTTCGTGTTGTAAAAATTTCACCTTTCACATTGTAAAAATTCCGTCTTTCTCACTATATAAATTCCGCCTTTCTCATTATAAAATTAAATCTTTTTACAAGTGAAAAATCCTTTCTTCTTGCAAATGAAAAATCGAATCTTTTTACTTTAACAAAATCAAATCTCTTTTGCATATAAAAATCCATTCTTTTTCATTTTAAAGATCTAATCTTTTTACAAGGAAAAATCATTTCTTTTCATGTTTACACTAAAAAAAATCTAAATTTTAAGTATATAAAAATCTAGATTTTAACCATATAAAAATTGGGACTTTCATAAACTAAAGATCCTATATATATTTTTCAGAAATTAAAAATCAGAAAACTCACCAAAATTCATGGTTTTTTGGTCGGAGGGGGTCCTCGGGAGTCGGTGGTGGTCAGCAGGCGAGGTGGGGGTCTCAGCAGGTCGGAGGGAGGTGGCGCAGGTCAGGGCAGGGGCGGTGGCATACTGCAGCTCGTGGTCTCGAATTGGGGGTTTAGGGTTCGGCGGGTTCGAGCTTCGAACGTGGGGAAGAAGAGAAGCGAGGAGGAGAGAGGAAGGGGGAGAAGATCGGAGCAGCGTTGGTCTTGGAAAAGCGACGGCCGGTCACCGACGACGAAGGGGGCGCGAGATCGAGAGGCGCCGTGGTTTTTTTTAATTTCTTTTAATTTCTTTTTATTTCTGAAATGTGAATGAGAAGGGGGGGAAGGAAAAGGTTATAGGGGGTTTTATATTATTTAATTATTTTAAATTTCTTAAAAGCAACCTTTTTATTTCAACTCGAAATCGAACCCGGCGACTGTCGTCCCTAGCATTTTACCCCCATTCCGAACACAATGGGATATGTATCGTAGGCCAATTCAGCCATTTCGATCAGTTTCTGTTGAATTTAAAATATAATTCTTTATATATTCAATTTAAACGTACATTTCAATTTACCGGGGTCACATACGGACTCGAAAAATTCCCGAAAAATATTTTCTAGCTTCGTATTGACGATACGGACCTAACAAAACTAGTTTCGTCGAATTCTGAGACAGTTGGAAAAATGGCCATTTTCCAGTCGATTAAAATCAACTGAAACTAGTCAAACGCATTTTCCTTTGCCACACTCACATATTAATTCGAAAAATTATGAAAATTGGAATCTAGCAATAACTTGACATCACGGATCCAACAAAAGTGATTTCGTCGAAATCCGAAGTCATTTGCAAAATCTCCATTTTTAAGGGCCTGAATTCCATAGCGACTATTCAGAAATTTCAACTGGACATGTCTTTTGATTCCCACTATGAAATTTCGATTTTTCGGATTCGTTGGAAAGATATTCTCAATTAGATTCCATTATTTTTGGTTTCACTAAAATCCGGTTTATTTTGCACCCGGTACATTCAATTGAAAATTGAAATCGAATTATCGAACTACCGCGCCATTTTCAATTCCTTTTATAATTATTTATATTCTAACGACGATTCAAACAAATATATATGTTCGAATTATATTTAAAATAAATTTCTCGTCGATATTATTTAAAATAATTCATTTTAAATAATCAAAATTCACTAAAATTGCCAAAATAAAAATTTTAAACTGGCCCAGATTTCCGGGTTATTACATCTTGGTTGATACAACCAAAAGAACTGGTAAGAAGATAATTAGTATCTTTACAGTAATGCAGAGATTTCGACTGATAAAAAGTGGGACAATAGATAATCTTTATAGTAGTAAGTCTTTAAACTATATACCTTGTCTTGCTTCTTTTTTTGCTAACATATGAATCATTCTTGAACAATGCATAGCAGACAGGGCTTCTTCAGGCTTTGTATCAGCTTATTCACGATTAAACCACTTGGCGGTGCCATAGCAAGATCTACATAATATTTCTGCCGGCTTTATTTTCAAGACTTCTTATTGAGTTTCTTTTTTATAATACAGTATTGATACTGCACATATCCGTTTCCTATATTAATTATCGGAATACAGTTGTATATAGGGCTTCTTGATCACAATGCAAATTCCCCTACTGAATAAAGAACAGACCAGCAGAAATTTATTTAGTTCGTGTTACCATATTAATGTTGGTTAAGTTAGCATATTTCTTTTTAGTTTACGACATAAATTTTAATTGAAATCATAATTATTAGCTTGGATTGGTTTTATGCCAGACAAACTTTGATCTACTTATATTTAATTTGTTGCATGGTTGATAGGCTATAATCACATGTATAATCACAGTGTGGGAGTGAATCAGTAGTACTAGCTTGTTTCAAAATTTCAAGTTGACAGTTTCATGTAGTATCCATCATATCAAAATTCCAATGCAAATCTCCTGTCATTTATTATAAAACTTTTTGTTTTTACAGCAATGTCAACGAATACTATTAAGGAAGCTACCGGACGAGATTCTATGTCAATAATGGATGAAAATCCTCCAAAAAAGATTAATTTTAATCGAAATGGATGTGTTGTTGGTCCTCATGCAACTCAATTTCAAATTTCTATAGGCGACCTTGTGAGGACTTATGTACCGATCAAATTTGCTAAGTGGAAATTGGTTCCAAAAAACTACAAGGATGATATTTGGAAGAACTTATCGGTGAGAATAATTTTCTTTTTAAATATACTGTACTAATGAATTTTGATAGTAAAATTCTGATTTATACTGCAGAAAGGGATAGTTGTGATTAGCATAACAAGAAATGAAAATGTAAAAGTAATGTTATACCTCTCCAAGAAAATGACATTTTTATAAAGCTTGATTATTTTATTATAATGAAATTTGTATCAATAATTGCAGAGAACGTACGAAGTGCCTCACTATGTTAAAAAAAGCATTCAGGAAACAATGCCAGGGATGTGGAGAAGGCATAAGAATACTTTGCAAAAAAAAATATTTAGATGTTAAATCAACACTAGATACACAACAAAAAAATATTCCCCCAAGTGTAAAAAAGGAGGATTGGGAAGAATTTTGATTTAATGAGAATGACGAGAATCAAAAGAAAATAAGAAAGACTAATAGCTTGAACAATAAATAGCTGTTTGTGGGCATATAGGAGGTCGCAATAGTGCTGCAATGGTGGAGGATAAAATGGTATGTCTAACTTTTACTATTTCTTTCTAAAGAATTTTCTGTTAGCATGTCCTTTTATTCTGACAAATTCATTATTTAAAAATGGTATGTCTAACTTATTATAGTGCAATGATTTTATAATGGTTACAAATGTGGATTACTATTTTCAGTCATGCTTATAGGCATACCAATACTTATCGTTTTCTATGGTGTTAAGAAGTGATGAAATTTGACAGAAAATGATAAAACAAGAGAATTCATGGTTCACTCGACTCGCATAACAAATTGTGATAAGAAAAAGGTAATTGTTATTCTTATACACATTTTTATTAAGTTAATCCAGCCTATAAACAAGGATCGTTGACTTTTAATTATATTTGAATTTTAATTAGTTTATCCACATAAAAAAATAAATATCTTTCTTCTTCTTCAATTCTGCGTCTTTCTTCTTCTCTATCGTCTATTTCTTAATTTAATTCTTCAATTCTACATCTTTCTTCTTCTTTCTCGTATATTTCTTATTTTAAGATCATACATGTAACACCCCGTATTTCAGTTAATGCTAAAATTCACTAATTGCAGAATAAATAATCTCAGATGTGAGAATTGGGGGAAAAGGCTGCGGCATTGCGTTCGTCTCGGAAAAATACGCGAAATAGAGTCCGAAATTTTGTAAATCGGAGTCCGTATGGCCCAGTTATGGCCCAATGAAGTTTGCAGAAAATTCAAAGTTCAAAACAGATTTAAAATTCAGGTTTAAATTTCGAAATTGGAGCCATTGGGCGCAGGAGGGAAAAATTCCCGCCTACCTACCCAAGTCGACAGCCCTGTCGACTGGGCAGTCGACTTGGCTAGGACCAAGTCGACAGCCCTGTCGACTTGGGTGTCGACAGGGGGTGCTCGGCCAGTTTAACCTGGTGCACCATTTTAGGGTTTGGCTGTGTTTTGGGCTATTCTCTAGAAGCTTCCGAGATCTGATGGTCCTAATCTAATTTAGGGTTAATCTAATGGCCTAAAACACTTGCCTAATCTATAAATACACCCTAACACTACCCTAATTCATACTAAAAATAGATTCAAGGGCCTCATGCCGTCAAATCAAAACTAGAAGGAGCCTCCACCAAATTTGAGAGGAAGTTGGCATCTCAAATCAACTCTAATCAAGTTCTAATCCACTCTAGCAACTTAATCTTCCTCATTGGAGTGGTAATTAGTGATTTGTGAGTTCCTATGCCTTTAGCAAGCAATTGCTAAACTAATTAGGATAGGATATTAGGAGGCTATGGATGTAAATGTGGATTTATGCAAGTTGTGGTTGTCATATGTTATAAGTTCATATGCAAATTTGTCTCTTTTTATGATATGATGTGTTATGCAAGTTTATATGCAAGTTCATATGCAAGTTTGTCTCTTTTTATGATATGCATAACATATGCAAGTTTGCCTTTATGATATGACATGATATGCAAGTTTATATGCAAGTTCATATGCAAGTTTATATGCAAGTTCATATGTAAGTTTGTCTCTTTTTATGATATGCATAGCATATGCAAGTTTGCCTCTATGTATGACATGATATGCAAGTTCATATGCAAGTTTATATGCAAGTTCATATGCAAGTTTGTCTCTTTTTATGATATGCATAGCATATGCAAGTTTGTCTCTATGTATGACATGTTATGCAAGTTCATATGCAAGTTCATATGCAAGTTTGGGTTAATGATTTGTGCTAGTTGGGTTTAATGTTATGATGCAAGTTGACACCTTTTAAACCCATATAAATGTCAATGTTGTGCTAAGATTGAACCCATTACATTTATAATGAATCTTCCCATTTATATGACATGTCATGAGAACGAATTACGTGGGAAACGATGGGGTTAATATGCATGTTAATAGAAAATGTGTAAAGTTGGTATGCTTAAGCATAACATAAAATGAATGGACATAATTGGGAATTTACCTATTAAGTTAGGTCTACCCATATTATGGAGTTGGAAATTTACCTATTAAGTTAGGTCTACCCATACTATGGAATTGGGAATTTACCTATTGAGTTAGGTCTACCCATATTCTTAAAAATGTGTAATTAATTAGGGATAATTAATACAAATTATGGGGGTGATTAATTAGGTGTAATTAATCAACTAAGACACGAGGTTGGACCCTTTTGTAGCGGAAGTCTGCCCGGAACCGACCGACAATCCAGCAGCTACAAATGATTGGCCCAATGTGAGAGGTCTTAGTCATAAATTAAATACGTGATTAAAGTAAAGACACGAGGTTAGACCCTTTTTATGACGGAAGTCTGCCCGGACCCAACCGGCATATCCAGCAGTCATAAAAGATGGTCTAATGTGAGAGGTCTTTATGAGGTCATGATCTTAATTAATTAATTAAGAAACACTTAACCATACTAGCATGTAGAGGGACATGAGGGGTTAAGTGGGTGCCTTGGGTGGCATGTGGAAATCTAGTGGTTGCCTTGGGTGGCAATAGAAAATACGATTAGAATACTTAACCAAAGTGGAACATGTAATTAAAACATGATTAAAGGGTTAAGTGGTATACACTAGAAATGACAAGCTTAGGTGGGTAGCTTGTGGGGGGCTATTTCAACCAATATCCCAAACGTATCTTTGTGGGCTCGACCCAAGTCGAGGACGGTACACGCATATTGGGCTTGACTATAAGAGGCCAAAACGGGGTAGCGGTGGCAACGCGAGTCCAACGGGTTTCATATGCGTGTGTGGACCCGGGCTGGTAGGTAAGACGTTGTTGCATCGTGTAGATATAAGCCGTGCACCATTTGTTGTATCGGGTTGCCACTATGGGGAGTGATACACCCCATTGTGGGGCCAGCACGGGTATCTACGGTAGGGAGCCGATCGCTTGGGAGTAGTGGGTACACCTAGTGGAGATAGGGGCAGGCGGCACCTATGTAGTCAGCTAGGGGTACACGAAACTACTGGGTAAATTTACTAAGTCCTTGGGAGGGATCAACCTTTAAGTAGGAATGACTGGTGTGGTGCAGTGTAGTAATTATCCTTGGGTGGGTAAATGCGTCTTTATCGTTATCTTAGTTCATTCTAAGTCTGATTGGCTACTGTGTGTAGTCATTTATCCCCAGTCACACCGTACCAAGTTATATCATACCCTAATTACTTTAATGATTGCATTGTTAAAGTTATAGGACTCGCTCAGACTTATGTCTGACCCCGTTGTTTTTATCTTTTTCCCAACCCTCGGGTTCTCAGAGTGGGCCCAGCACGAGTGGGCTTTGATCAGGCTGCTTTTATTACTCTCTTGGAGCTTGGACCCTAGATGTAGAGCTCAGCTTACCCTTTTCTTTTATGGCTATCAGTTCATGTATTGGGATTATGTATTTTTATTTATCAGGATGGATATTTTGTACTTGACTCTTATTATGGTTTTGTGATGTAACCAAACATGTTTTACTTTCCGCTGCAATGAAATGATGTTTTAAATTTTCAAGTATTACTTATATCTGTCTTGTTGTAATTTCTCTGTTCTATATTCACTTAAAATACTCCACCGATGTTATGGCATTCCCTTAGCGAGTGACCATAGCGGGAGTGGGGGGTTACACGTGGTATCAGAGCAAAGGTTACCGGAACATATAAAATTTTTAGAAAACTATTTTTCTAAAAACATTTTTGGAAGAGATATTTTCAAAAACATGTCTTTAAAGAGAAAAGTTTTTGAAAGAAAAGCATAATCCCCAATAGCCATATCTTTATCCTTCGAATTCTCCGTTTTGAATCTTTCCTTTTTCGTTTCAGCATGGCTGAGGATCTTAACTTTCCGGAGGGTGTGACGATACCAGTATGGTATAGGAGATTGATGGAGGCTAGGGCCACCACTGCGGGTCCAGCAAATGTTCCTCCACCAACCGTAGCATCCGATCTTCCTCCTCCCCTCCTCCTCGCACGGATACTTTTGCTAAGACTTGCAAGGAATTTAAAGCTATGGGAGGGAAACCTTTTCAAGGATCAGAAACTTTTGTGGAGGCTAGAGATTGGCTTAAGGAGGTGGAAGAGTTGATAGATATCTTTGAGATGGAAGAAGGAAAGAAAGTCAAGTTAGCTGCTTGGTTAATGAAGGGAGAGACCTCATTCTGGTGGGAGGTCACTAATGGAGAACGCCCCGTTGACTCTTGGGCGGATTTTAGGCAAAGATTTGTGGCAAAGTTTCTCTCAAGGGCGGAGGAAAACTTGTATATGGAAAGATTCTTGACTCTAAAGCAAGGAAATCTCTCAGTGAAGGAATATGTCAACAAGTTTAATCAATTGGCAAGGTTTGGTCTAGACATGGTGAATACACCGGAGAAGAAGGCTTTGAGATTCGTGAAAGGCTTGAATGAACCAATGCATGGATTGGCTATGACTCATATCCCTATGGGGGCCACCTTTGAGAAGCTAGTTGACATGGCACTCATGCATGAAGAAGAAAAGGGTCCCAATGCTAATAAGGCACCCGAGAAGAAGGGAGATCAAAAGAGACCTCAGCAACAACAGCAAAACAAAGGTGGGAAAGGCAACGGTGGCAAGGGAAAGAAGAAGTGCTTCAATTGCGAGATACCAGGCCACATAAGCAAAGATTGTCGAAAGAAGAAGAAGACTGGCTGCTATAACTGTGGCGAAGCAGGGCACCTAGTGAAGGATTGCCCTAAGAAGGGGCAAAGGACGGGATCTACCTCAGGAGGACAGGTGCAAGCTCTTATGGCACCGGGTCAGGCTAGGGGGCAAGTACAGGCTCTCGCGGTTCCACCGATTCAGGAAAGAGGTAGAACTATTTCCGTTGAAAGTTTGGTTTTTCTATTTGATCATCCTGTCCGTACATTGTTTGATTCTGGCGCATCGCATTCGTTTATCTCATCATCATTAGTTGAGTCACTGCACTTAGACACCAGTCTAGTAGATGATCCCTTGGTTGTTTCAAACCCAATTGGGGGCTCCACTTATTTGTCCATGATATGTTTGGGTTTGAAGATTTCTATACTTAGCATTGAGTTTAGACGTGATGCTTTTGTTTTGGGCTTCACGGGCTATGGGTTGATTTTGGGCATGGACTGGTTATCCAGTAATGGTGCCGTTCTTGATTGTGAAAGGAGAGTTGTTAGGCTCATGACCCGCTTGGGTAACACTCTCGAGATCTCTTGTAATCCCATGGATTCTGTTATGCTAAGTTATCTTGAATCGCTTGACGCTTCGGTCGAGAGTTTGCGATCTGTTGGAGTGGTCCGGGAATACTCGGATGTGTTTGAGGAGGTGAAGGGCTTACCTCCGAAGTGGGAGATTGACTTCCGAATATATCTGGTGGATAATGCTAAACCTGTATCTTTACCAGTGCGCCACATGGCTCCTCGTGAGAGGAGGGAACTCCATAAGCAAGTAGGGGAGTTGCTTGAGAAGGGGTTCATAAGACGAAGTATATCGGAGTGGGGTGCTCCAGTAGTTTTTGCTACGAAGGCGGATGGGTCCCTCAGACTTTGTGTAGACTATAAAGAACTCAACATGCTCACAAAGAAGAATAGACACCCATTGCCGAGGATTGATGATCTTTTCGATCAGTTGGTTGGCGCTTCAGTATTTTCTCAGTTGGACTTAGCCACGGGGTTTCATCAGTTGAGGGTGGCTGAGGATAGCATAGACAAGACTGCCTTTAGGACTCCGGATGGTTTCTATGAGTGGCTGGTGATGCCATTTGGGTTGACGAACGCCCCTGCATACTTTGTTGATTTGATGAGTAGGGTGTTCAGGGAGTTCCTTAATAAGTTCGTGGTGGTCTTTGTGGATGATATCTTAGTATTTTCTAAGAGTGAAGAAGAGCATGCCCTACATCTTGGGGAGGTGTTGGAGAGTCTTCAAGCACATAGCCTTAAGGCTAAATTCTCTAAATGTCACTTCTGGAGGAAGGAAGTGCGGTTCTTGGGGCACGTGGTCTCCAAGGAAGGGATAGCTGTGGATCCCGCGAAGGTAGTATCAATTCAAGATTGGAAGGTTCCGAAGAATGCTACCGAAGTAAGAAGTTTCTTAGGGTTGGCGGGTTACTATAGGAAGTTTATCAAAGACTTCGCGAAGATATCAGCCCCATTAACCCGCTTAACGAAGAAGAATCTTGTTTTCACATGGGACGTAGATTGTGATGATGCGTTCCGACGGTTAAAGAGAGCTTTAACCACTGCTCCAGTTTTAGTGTTGCCAGATGGGAATAAGCCATTTGTTGTTTACACTGATGCTTGTGGAACAGGACTAGGCGCAGTCTTAATGCAAGAGGGAATGGTAATAGCCTATGGTGGAAGGCAGTTGAGAGTGCATGAGAAAAATTACCCTACCCATGATTTAGAGTTGGCCGCTATTGTTTTTGCGCTTAAGATTTGGCGCCATTATCTTCTTGGTGAGAGATTCGAATTGTTCACTGACCACAAATCGTTGAAGTACTCGTTTTCTCAGAAGGATTTGAATTTGAGACAGCAAAGGTGGATGGAGTTCTTAGCATCCTATGATTTCGAGATAGCGTATACCCCTGGCAAGGGTAACGTGGTGGCGGACGCCTTAAGCAGAAAAAGGTTGTCCTTGAGTCCATTGTTCGTGGAACAACGAAGCTTGGAATTTATCTCGATGTTTGATTTCAGACCTTCCATTGACTATATACCCGGTTTGCTAGCATCCTTGGAGGTCAGACCTACTCTTTTGGGGCGGATTGGAGAAGCACAGAGGGACGACCCACAGTTGGTTGAGTTGGTAGAGAAGCTCATAAGGGGGGAGTCGTCCAGCCATTTGAGTAGGTACACCCTAGACGATAGGGGGTGCTTGCGTAGAGACGGTAGACTCTGTGTACCACAAGATGAGGGTTTGAGGAAGGCTATTCTTGATGATGCACACCGTTCTAGGATGACCATTCATCCCGGTGGGGACAAGATGTACCAAGACATGAAGCGGTTTTCTTCTGGGCCGGTATGAAGAAAGATGTGGCCGAGTATGTCGCTCGATGCTTGGTGTGCCAACAGGTGAAAGCGGAGCAAAAGAAACCAGGTGGGTTGCTTCACCCATTGGAAGTTCCGCAATGGAAGTGGGATAGCGTCTCGATGGATTTTATTGACGGGTTACCCAGATCGAGAAAGGGTAATACGGGAATTTGGGTTGTGGTAGACAGACTTACTAAAAGCGCCCATTTCATACCTGTGAAGAGCAAGAGGACTGCTCCATGGCTAGCTTCAGTATATCTTCGAGAGATAGTTCGATTGCATGGGGTACCCTCTAGCATAGTGAGTGATCGAGATCCTATCTTCACTAGCGAGTTCTGGAAAAGTTTGCAAGAAGCAGTGGGGACTCAATTATGTCTGAGCACCGCATATCATCCTCAGACGGACGGCCAGACTGAGAGGGTGAATCGTGTCCTAGAAGACCTTTTGAGGCTTTGTATCTTAGATTTTGGAGGTACATGGGAAGAGCATCTTCCATTGGTGGAGTTCGCATATAATAATAGCTTTCAGTCCAGTATTGGTATGGCTCCTTTCGAAGCTCTTTATGGAAGGCCTTGTCGATCACCTACATGTTGGTGGGAATCTACGGATAAGATCTTACTTGGGCCTGATATGGTTAGGGAGACTTCTGAGAAGATTGACTTGATTCGAAGAAGAATGAAAGCAGCGTAGGATAGGCAAAAATCTTATGCAGACAAGAGGAGGACGGATCTGGAGTTTGAGGTTGGGGACATGGTCTTTGTCAAAGTGTCTCCGTTACGAAATGTGGTTCGCTTTGGATCTGTTGGGAAGTTAGCACCAAGGTTCGTAGGGCCGTTTCCTATTAAGGAAAGGATTGGACGGATGGCATATAGAGTGGAGTTGCCCGACAGACTTAGTGGTGTACATGATGTATTCCATGTGTCACATTTGAGGAAGTGCCTACATGAGACCGCAGAGGTGGTAGAGCCGAGCTTGCTTAGAGAAGTGGAAGTAGAGCGTGATGCGACTATTCGACGAGCTCCTACTCGCATCCTTGGGTCAGAGACTAGGAAATTGAGGAATCGAGAGGTTCAACTAGTCAAAGTACAATGGGGAGAAGATGAGGGCAACGCTACTTGGGAGACGGAAGCGAAGATGCGTTCATTGTACCCATTCCTTTTTTAGGGTATGTCTTTTAACTTCTCCTTTATTGTTTGTCTAGTACTTATCTTATCTTTAGTATGTCCTCTCGTTAGTACTTTTGACCTTTAGATAGGGTAAACCTATGGTTGAAACATGTGTTTGAGACATGTTATGGTTGATGGATGCATGTGGATGCAAGTGTTTGCTAATGGTTGCTCGTGGATGCATATACACACACTCTAGACACTAGATCGGCTCGGTCACTTCATATTGCATATTACATATAATTGTGTATAGGTAGCTATGTTTATGGATGTATAATGACTGTGTTATCATATGGATGATGCATTTTGGTGAATGATTGTGCACTCATGTAGATATTGTATGTGTCAATAGGGTTCTCTCGCATACATAATGGATGCATGGCACTATCATGGTTTGCATATGTTCGTACATTAGATAGGGAACATATACACACACTTTTTGCATATGCTCATACATCATTAGAAATTGTTTTAAGGACAATGGATGCCCGTGTTTGATGGATTGAGTAGATGGTTGTTTGGATGGTAGGATATGCATTCTCCTTAGCTTAGAGATTTCGGGGACGAAATCCTTTAAGGAGGGGAGAATGTAACACCCCGTATTTCAGTTAATGCTAAAATTCACTAATTGCAGAATAAATAATCTCAGATGTGAGAATTGGGGGAAACGGACTACGTCATTGCGTTCGTCTCGGAAAAATACGCGAAATAGAGTCCGAAATTTTGTAAATCGGAGTCCGTATGGCCCAGTTATGGCCCAATGAAGTTTGCAGAAAATTCAAAGTTCAAAACAGATTTAAAATTCAGGTTTAAATTTTGAAATTGGAGCCATTGGGCGCAGGAGGGAAAAATTCCCGCCTACCTACCCAAGTCGACAGCCCTGTCGACTGGGCAGTCGACTTGGCTAGGACCAAGTCGACAGCCCTGTCGACTTGGGTGTCGACAGGGGGTGCTCGGCTAGTTTAACCTGGTGCACCATTTTAGGGTTTGGCTGTGTTTTGGGCTACTCTCTAGAAGCTTCCGAGATCTGATGGTCCTAATCTAATTTAGGGTTAATCTAATGGCCTAAAACACTTGCTTAATCTATAAAATGGTGCACCAGGTTAAACTGGCCGAGCACCCCCTGTCGACAGGGCTGTCGACTTGGTCCTAGCCAAGTCGACTGCCCAGTCGATAGGGCTGTCGACTTGGGTAGGTAGGCGGGAATTTTTCCCTCCTGCGCCCAATGGCTCCAATTTCGAAATTTAAACCTGAATTTTAAATCTGTTTTGAACTTTGAATTTTCTGCAAACTTCATTGGGCCATAACTGGGCCATACGGACTCCGATTTACAAAATTTCGGACTCTATTTCGCGTATTTTTCCGAGGCGAACGCAATGACGCAGCCCGTTTCCCCCAATTCTCACATCTGAGATTATTTATTCTGCAATTAGTGAATTTTAGCATTAACTGAAATACGGGGTGTTACAATACATCTAAATTCAAGTCTAAGTGAAGCACTTGTATTTAGAAAACCAGTTTTGATCATGGTATTTGAAGTGGGTGTTTTCTTAACGGTGCTGGGTGCAGATGTGTCGAGTAGGGACTTGCGAACGATGTTAGTATCTTCTTTTCCACCTTCTTAGCATGTGTCTTCTGCAGTGTTTCATAACCTATTTGTGTTGTGTGCATGTCGATCTTAGAAGGTACGGCTTTCTCATAAGACAATACATCATTGATAATCTGTTTCATAGGGTCAACATCAGTGTCTAATACATTTTGTATCTACATGCAATTAGTAGCCACTTTGCCTTCTTTTGCATTCAACTTTTTTTGTTTCTTGTATGTTATGTTTCTCCCTTGTTCCCTCATTTACATTAACTTCAACAGAAATAAACTCTGTATCTTTTATGTTTCCATCATCTCCTCTGTTACACAACTCTTCCAATATTATATCTCCATTTTCCATTTCATGAGTATCATCATGGGTAGAATCTTCCTCGAGACTAGAAGGAAGATGTATGAACATGTTCGATGTACCAGCAGCAGTAGTGAAGTGCATCGGTGGTGACGTATCCACAAAGACCTGCTTTCCTTTCTCCTTTCGACTAACAACATATTTAATAGCTTTTTTCTTCCTTCCTATTTGAGTCCAATAATTTTTCTTGAGCATAGCATCGGTATGAGCATTACTCTAGATAATGGTTATTATTCTTTTAGGACAACAACACATATTAGTGCAATTAATATGTCTGCACTAAAAAAAGAACGATTGTGATCATGTATAAGGCGTTCATAGAGTGAAATCTTTAAGTTAATCCACTTGTGGATTAACTTACAAATAGTTATGGATTAACTTATTAAAGTAAAATGGAGGATTAACTTACTAAAATCATGTATAAGAATATAAATTACCTAAGAAAAACAGAAATGAGCAGAAGACATGCAAATCAAGGACATGTGTACGCAAAAGCAAATGGAATGTACTAGCAGAAGAAAACTAAATGCATTCTCTTCAGAAATCCAATTAGAACAAACGATATCAATAGAAGATAGTCGGAAGCGGGAGAAATCTTCCAATAATTGTACAAATGCAATAGCAGATGAATGTTCAAAACGGTTGCAGTTTGGCCCTCAATTTGTTCAGCACGGAATCTTTCACTGACATAGTTAATTTCAGTTTAGCAGGCTTACAAACTATATGATAACTGATAAGGCATGATGATACTAGTCACATGATAGAGGACAAAAATATATAGCTAAACAGTCACCAAGGCTTATGCATATTATTTAACAAATTTTGAAATCTCTTTATGCCTAACTAATGTTATTTTTTATACAGATTGAAAATCAAGATGATCCAACTATCCCGATTACACGAACTCAAGTTTGGATTGAAATGCATACGAGAAAAGATAAAAGTATATTGCTGAGTGCCGTAGAGCATATGATGAGATTAATCGATATTGTTATTGCCTTTTTAAGATTAATAAATTGATTAAGTTTTACACATCATAATGTACGAGTTAGTTAAAAAAATTATTCAAGAAGCAGAGACAAGTGGCGATAGTAATGTGCATTCCTTGTCAATTGATGATGATCCATTGACACAAGTATTTGGCAAAAAAACTAAGGGCCTTCCCGGTGTTGGAAGTTGTGTTAGTAAGACCCAATATGAAGCTTCACTCCCTTCTCGTATGTTGTGTCTCCATGACGAGGCTGAAAAGTTTGATTTAGCTGCTAAGTATAATATTCTTGTTGCACAACTTGAGAAGCTTGAGTTCAAACTTGATTATGCTATTAGTCTTTTTCTAGTAAGTTAATTATTGTCTTGCTCAAATATTGCCTAAATATGGAATTTCAGTAAATATGCAATATAGCTTGAATATTTTGAATAAGTGCATTTATAATAGTATTTTGGTGTATAGAGGAATACCTCAAAGGGGGAAGCAGTTGTAGAATCAACACCTTCAGTGCCTTTAGTTATGAATTCCAAGAAAAAGCACCATGTGGTCAATGAATCAAACACATTATCATCTGCACAGAGCGAGCCAACTTCAACTGCAAAATACTGTGAATTGCTTAGTTGGGAAGGAAAATATGTTGCAATTGTGAAGGAAGCAGTAGATCCAATCCATAGAAATATTTGTCATGGTTATACTTTGGAAGATCACGAAATAAAAGTACGCATGGTTACACGAAAAATACATGATGCAGAACTGTACAAGGCTGAAAAAAATCCAGAGTTGAACACAGTTGGAGAAGTCAAGATTGGTGATTTCATAATATGGCCTAGGTCATCCGTTAAACTGCATTAAAATGGATTGATATATAAGGTACTTTTGGTAAATTTTACTTAATTTTTTTTAGTTTAAATACCATACAAATTTCATATTTACCTGCATTAAATTTTTAGAATGTATTGCTCAACCATTTATGCAAGACTGCATTGACCAGTAGAAAATCATATGCATTCTCAAATATTGTTAAACCGACTCAATGATCTATTATTATGCGGTGGTTTAACGTTTGTTTTCTAGCAGATAAATAGGTATTACTGTTATTCATTTCACAATTAGTTGTTTTGAATTCGAACAGTGGGTCCAGTCCCACTTTTTTGTGATGTAGCCTCGTTTTTTTCTTTATGATGTAGCCTTATCATGATTACCCGCTGCCTATTGAATAGCCATCTCTAGTCGACCTCAATTTAAAAAGCTTAGGTGTGTTTTCTGATTATCACCAATATTTGCAATATGGTTATCGTTTGACGTTGACTAATCGGTATTGATGTTGACAATAGAAAAGGCGATGTTTTGGTAGTGATAGCGCAATGAGATGGATTGTGGAGAAAAGGTTAGGTAGAAGAGCTTTGTCGATTTAAAAGGAGGAAAGAAGATCGCAGGCTTTAGTACAGTGGGGTGCTAGTTTAAGGAGGGAGAAGCATTATGGGAGATGGATAGGCTCAGACACTCAGTCTAAAGGAAATATTTTAAAGAATGAACGTTTTCTTGTTAAATTACAAACAAGAAAAATGGTAACTTAAAAGAATGTTAGATGGTAGTTTAGTTTATGCCTTTAGGTGATCTGTTTTACTTGTGGTTTTCTCCCACTTGTGTTATTGCTTCTGGGCAAACGAATGTTTATTATGGCTTTCTTAATTAGACACAAATGCATGATTACAAGATTTCTTCCAATCAACGCTTATTTATAGTTATAGTTTCAACATAACATGTTTGTTCTGTTGTTCTATTAGACCGTGGAAATGATGATTTGGAAAACGTAGGTAAATGACCAAGTCAAATAAAATTTACAGACGGAAACCTTTTCAAACATTTTTTTATTCTTATGGCTTATACTTCGAGTTATCCGACGAAGATTTTAATCCAATCGCTGCAGATGCAGATTATATGGATAGGCTTAGACACTCAGTTTACGTTATGGGAGATGGATAGGCTTAGACACTCAATTTACATGGATAAGCTTAGACACTAAGTTTACACTCAGTTTACATTGATCCGTGACACCAAAGTGACTGCTACTACCACATGCGGTTTTATTTGTATATTTAACTATATGTAAAACTGATTTAAATATAATATACACACAAGTGTGTGTATGTATATTTATATCAAGTTTTGCTCCATTTCTTCTTTGTTTGCCATCTTGAACTTGAACTCTGTTGCATCAATACATACATGATGCGGCAACACTTTGTTGACCAGTCTGAACATAAATTCTGTTGCATTCGCATGTTGACTTGGCTTGTGTTTGGCTTTGTACTTTCCTGAGTTCTATGACCATCCCACTTGCTTGCACTTGGTTCTTTGAGTCTTTTACTGCTACATAAATTTGTATCATGCACATGCATACTTTTGTGTCACTTGCCATTCTGGCTCGACTATATGTATGTAACCATGTAATTACGCTTATTCACTTGGGACTTGCATCTGTGTGTATGTAAAATTAGTTTCCATATGTGTGCCATTTCTTAACCCTGCATTGAGTTTGTCGAGCTGAACTATGTAAATGAGTATTCACGAAGAGCTGCACCACTTTTGTTGCATATGCTACACTTATTGGTTGAGCCTATCTTGCACTGTAACCTGCTTCTTTGTTGTCTAGGCCATTTCCATATTTGAACATTGACTTGTTCATCCTCTTGAATGTCACTTACATGTACATGTTACATGTTGTTGTCTTTGTGTATGTTTCTTGAATACTCTAACCATACTTGGGCTTGTTATTACTTGAGTCTGAACGAATGTTCATGATTATGTTGCCTTATACATGCCACTGTATACATTCACTTATATATAAACAAATGTGCATATATATATATATATATATGTATGTATGTATGTATGTATGTTTGTATGTTTGTATATATGTGGTACTCCATATGTGTTATATCACTTGTATTGAAATTCTTGGTTCATATCCACTCACCGATGCTTGACCATATTGCCTCTACACAGAAATATATGTGTGTATTCATACACATGTATGCGTATACATGTATTGTGTATGTACAGAATATATATATATATATATATATATATATATGAGCACTAGAGACACTATTTATCTTGTGGCATTTGCAGTGAATCACCATGAATATCACAAGCTGTCTAAACATAGATGGATGTAAATATAAATCAGACCAAGTCAAGAAATATAATGAGAAACACACCAAAATTCTGAGGCAAATAAATTTTAAAATAAAAATACATCTGCTAGAATTTAAAAATATTTTGTTCATGTTTACTGTGTGTGTTTCTGTGACAGGTATGCAGGGACTGGACTGAAGCTGACAGAAGACAAGACTGAGTTAGAGTGTGAGTCGGTAAGTGTATATGTATATGAGAGTGTGTGTAACTGAATCAGTAAATGAATATGAGTCTGTAAGTGTAAACTGAGTGACTGAGAGTTATTGTGGGGAACAGATGTAATAAGAAATTGAATGTATTGTAATACATTGATATGTACAAATAGTGGAGTTATAAATTTGTACCATTCAAACGTAGGAATAAAATATTATATTTAAATAAAATACTGTTTGAATATTTAATTCTTGTACAGTAGTATTCTATTTAAATATAAATATTTAATTATGTCTGTCATGTAGTAGAACAGTACAATTACAAACACATTTTTAATAATATATATGTTTGTTATCATCAAACAAAAATCATATAATTGTTATATACAACATAGAGTATTTGGATGCATTCAATAAAGTGGCCAGGTTGCCATCGTGTTTGAGTTGAGTTCCGTATCGATCTGGTCATGGATGTTCATTTGGTTGGGAATTCCAAGAGGATTTCACCAAAAGTGGGTGGTTAGTTGGTGTATGTCGGCTGCAGGTTATTACGTGCTTCTTTGATCTTGATTGGTTGGTTGGACCATTTAAGCCAATCAGTGAGTCGGTATGCTTTGTAGTCAATTTGTTGGAGTTTCACTTTTTGTTAAGAGAAGTGGAGTGCTCGGGTCAAGTCATCTCGAGTAGGATGTCGCTTTGAGACCTACGAGAGTTTCAATGGTTTGGAAGTTGAAGCTGACCCATGAGTGTATTAATTTATTGTTTCGAAAAGAAACGAGAGGTCGAAAGTACTCGCTTACTTGTGTAGCTGGTTTAAGTGCGGTATGTTTTCGAATGGAAGTTTCTCGCGTTTTAGTCGATAACCAAAATTGTGTGAGAAGGAGTAGTCGACTCCTGATTCGGAGTCGATGGCGATAGAATTTGCTTTGGTGAGTTGGAGGAACTATTTATTAGCAAGGGGTTAGGGTCATTGATGATATCACATCACCGTTATTTCTCTTCCCCAAAGGTATCCCAACCTTTTGCTAGCGGCAACAACGGGAATTCTTGCCCTCCTATGAGTATGAAGTTTTCTATAAGTACGTATAGGAAATGTAGTTGTTCGTGTGTGTCGAGCAGAGATGTACTAGTTTGGAAGCGATATTCATTTAGTGAACGTCACTTGTATTTATTACTCGTAGGGATTCTGTAACTCGAGGTAAGGTAATGCAGACTCGACTAAGTTGGTTGGTTCCGTATTAAACAGATTTTGTTTGTTTTCAGCATCACAATAAGGGGTTAGTTACATATTTATTTTATTATAGATACGATTTCAGCTAGCTATAAATGAATAGGATGAAATGAATGGTTTTCTATAACTATTCGAGCTTTCCAAATGGATGCGGGAATAATTGTCGATGGTTTTCATCGATAGGTTGCTATACGTATTAGGAATATTGAGATGGTGCTCGAGTCATATCCGATTTGTTGACAAGAGACGAAGGTTAATATTCTTGATTTTTGAAATGGTAGCAAAGGTGTCCAGTCATATATGGATTGAATTTAATATTGATATATTATATTAGCAAGATCAATATCTTGCATGATAGGATAGGAATGGATGTTAGTTTTATGATTGTTATTGCTTTACCTATGCATATTTGATTATTGATGGTTGACACAACTATTTGTGTTCATATGATTATTAGGCATGTAGGATAGTTATATTATTGTATCGCTTATTTATTCGAACTAAAATACATATATGACGAAACTGACACACTTTGATTAGAGTTCGCGGTATTTTGGGCCTTATTTGCGAATTAAATATTATAATTATCCATAACCCAAAACCCGATTGGCCACATCGCTATACACCCTATGTCTCTTCTTCCAAATCACTATTCCATCAACATTTAGCTGGCCCTTTTTTCATGATTTCAAGAAGGGAAATATCTCTTTATGCCATGATAAAAATCATGAATTTAACTTGGTTAGAATCGTATGATCGATGCCTTCATGGTCGTACTCATTTTAGGAGATTTGACTCTCTCTAGAAATCATTGACAGTAGGGCTAGAATTAAGGTTCGACTTCAACAAATTTTGTGGCTACGATCAACAAACTAGAGATTGCTATCGAGTTCTCCATGTCTTGGCACTTGGCCATGCCATTCGCTCGAAGACCGGGCCTAAATCTCAGATCATGTCACTTGCTTGGGGATGTACGGGTGACGAGGTTGTGTTTCGAATGAAGAAAGCGGAGGCATGGGGTTCGAGTTTAGATCGAAGAGGGTAGGCCATGAAGTTTATTGGTGAAGTCTATTTGAGATTTCATCGATCAACGAAGGAGGAATTTGAGTTCAAATGCATGACCATGGCATGTATGTGCTGGACATGTAGGATTAAGTTTAATTAGGTAATTATCCTATGATTAATTATTTACTTAGTTAATTAGTCACTTAAATGATCGTCAATCTTATATACGTAATATCTTTTGAGTACGAGGTCGAATTTGGACGAGTTTCTTCCATTGGACTCGTATTGGCGAGATCTACGTTTTGACACTAGTTTAGGATGATTTAGCTAAGCTGAGTGATATTGTCTCTCACTGAACTGTGTTTGTTAGTATAATATAAATTTGATGTTTTAAACTGATTTCTATTTATAAAACATAACTTTTAGGATAACTGAGCCTTGTAAATAATTAATAAAAAGGTTTATTAAATGGTTCAAATGCATTTAACTTGATTGCCACATATTTACCCATTTGCGCACTATTACACACTATTTATCCATTTACGCGCTATTACACGCTATTTTGGCCACACTGCTAGATATAAGTTATTTGGACACTTGTTTCACTTTAGTCGCTATATATGGATTATATTTGACTTATCACTGCTATTATGGATGCTTATATACTTGTTTAGAATATTACATAACTATTGGTTGCATGACGGAGTTGTTTGCTCAGTCTAGCTTAAAAAGGCCATTCGTAGGAAATCTACTATTAGGAAATATTTCGATCGTGGGAGTTTGTGGTACTTACCGATCAAACACACATACTGGCGGGTGGTGATTGAGAGCACAATAAGGATAAACTCGAACAAATGAGAAAAATCTCGAAGTAGCTTCAGAGCATATAGTTGGACTCGATAATGGAGAAGCATTGGAGGTTGATGGTAGATTCGAATATGGAGCGACCCTGGTGCTTCATGGTCGATCTGAAGACAAAGGTTGGATTTGGCGACAAGTTGGATTTCACACTGAATGCCAGACATTTTTCCTTAGATGTGCATTTAATAATTCTGGTTAGATAAGCGATTTGTGTAGTCATTAATGATTACTATGAAGTGGTCGATATCAATTATTGTTGTTATTGGCCACTTCGGCCAATTTGACATGGATGATGGTGCAATTTCGAGGAGCAGGACATGATGTATTGTTCGACAATGGTTTCGACATGATGGATCTTTGATCAGTGGTTCGTTTTCCAATGATGGTGATTCAAGGATGCGAAGCGTAGTAGCGACTTCGATAAAGGATAAAGATATTCCAAAATGCATAGTAGTGATGTTGATTAAGAAGGAGCTACTAAAGAGGAGTCATGGTAGTAGTCCCAGGATAGACTTTGCTACAGATGGCGTATGCAAAGGGATTATCGACATACGCGGTTTTTAGCAGTTACTAGGGAAGGAGTAGTGGGCATGATGTTCATTTGGACCAAGTAGGGTCCTCTTGGCTTCCGTCGATGGGATACTTATGGCATTCACCTGGACCAAGTGGGTCTTTACCCTGGGGGGTACGCATGGGTACAACCTAGGTCCTAGCCGACTGGGTATCATGGATTCGAGTGTCATGGAAACAGAGGATTGTCGTATATCCAATGTACTGACTGAGTGAATATGAGGATGGTTGATGGATAATATAGTTGTTTATTTATTTATCACCATTTAGTACTCAGGAATCTACCACACCTTATCTACTTGATATTTATCATAGTGTAGCATATATACTTCTCTGGCTAACATTGTGGATGCAGGGTAAGGATAAGTGTGATTCTCCAAACCGTCTGTGTCATATATATTGTTGAAACTTTTATAGTACTTTGAGATTTGATTATCGTTCTCACAAGACTATTGTCTGATCCAAGGTTTTATTTCCCTCTTACTATCTTGGGTGCTTATCGACGATGCTGATGAGCGGACCAAGTGACAGGCATAGATATTATTTGGAGCAGCGTAGGTGGATTAGCAGAAGGCTACGTTTTACATATTTATACTTGTATCCTTATTGTTTATTCCGTTGTGTAGCACTGTGGAGCCTTGGCAGTGTTATGTATTCTTATTAGATACACTTCGTCAGTTGGGTTTATTTATCTTATGTATAAACTCTTTTAATGTTTTATATAACTGTATGAACTTGTATACTATGGTTATATGATTTATATAGTTATTAATGTCTCGCCTGTTTTATATCTATGATTGTTACTATTATATGTTATCTGATACGCCGTGAGATATACAGTAGGTTCTATGATTGTGTTTATGTTATGTTCTATTCTTTCTCTTTTGTTTCCTTCTTTTTTTCTCTTTTCTCTTCTTTACTATTATTCCTTTCTCTTGATGGTCGCTTTACATCGATTGGGTACTTGTACAATGCAAACTTTTAGTTATGAGCACCGATGGTGTATAGCAGGCCGTCACAAAGATTATGCCAAAAAAATCTGTGAGTTTAGTCAAAGTTGGGAGGAAATTCAATATAAGATGCTTAGTTGAATTGTCTTATAACTATTAATGTTGTCACTCTTATTTTTCATTACCCATTCGTTTAGAAAATACGTGTACAACTTAAGATAATTGGCTTAGCTATGTCAATCCCAAACTTGATTGTGATTGTATTTAGGAATGAGTATATTGGTTCCATGCCAAACTTTGAGTCTATTTCCTTTGTTGTTATCTCTTCTAATGGTTGTTGTTGAGAGCATTAAGTGATAATTTATCTTGTATCGCTGCTTGTTCGAGAGTGTTTGGTTGTGTTATTTTGTCTTTGAGGATTTCAGTGACAAAATTCTTTAAGGAGGGAAGAATGTAACAACCCATAATTTAACAATTGGATAATTTAATATTTATTTAAAATATTGATCGTTAATTAATTAAGCAATAGTTCCAGAGGTGACATTTTACAAACGATCGAATTAGGACTTGAGACTGGTTCCATTAAATCAAGATTGTTACATAAATAAAAAGTATATGGATCGCTATATTTTAAGTTATGGCTATTTGATGGTCACAACAATCTTGAAATATACATAAATTGTCGATCGATCCGAGGTGCAGTCTCGGATCGCGATGAAACCAAAACCATCATAACCTTATCGTTGAGGTGATGTATGCCGTCAAGTTTCGTAGCGAACGAGCATATCATTTGATCGTACGAATATAAAATGTACAATCGTATTATGTGAGAATTTAAATGAAATGAATATAATATTACTATATTCAAATCTCCATTTTTCCTTATTACCAATGCTACTAAACCATGGCTATAGCTTTCGTGAATGGCTACCACCATCTCTAGATTAGGGTTCCACCTCCTCGGTTATTTAGGCTACAATTTACAAATTAGAAGATAACACTGTGTTCCTCTCTCCAAAACATATCTCCTCATGCCAGTCACCTGGTTCGATCCTATATAGCATCTTGTGAGGGTTGACGCATGAAGACAGAGGGTTGAGATAGCTTTCTTGAAGGTAGCGCCAGAGTTGAAGTTCCTAGCATGGGCGCGACGAGCATCGGACTAGAAGAACATCAGTGCAAACGGTTTTGGATTCCATAGTGTAGAACTCTGTGCTACCATCAAAAATGCATAGCCATTCATGGGTCTAACGTCGCTACATAACAAAGGGTAGAGGAGAAGGATTAACTTAGGTAATTATTATTTTATTAGTGGTTAATTATGTTTGTTTAATTATTAAAATCACCGTGAAACTTATACCCATAATATCTTTTGCATACGAGATCCGATTTGGATGTATTTCTAGTGTTACACTCGTGGTGTCAAGCTCTACGTTGTAAATTAGGTTTGGGCTGATTTGGCTAAGGTGGAGATAGTCTCTCACTGAACTGTATTTGTTTATACAGTGTAAATCCAATGTTTTAAACTGATTTCTAATTATAAAACATAATTTTTAGTATAATTAAACCTAGTAAATAAAAAAATAAAAAGTGATTTGAGTAATTTTAACTTAGATATCACTTTTTTACTTATTTGAGCGCTATTACGTGTTATTTACCCATTTACGTGCTGTTTTGACTATATTAGAAATATGTATTTTGACTTTTGTTTTACTTTGATTGCTATAGACAGGTTCTATTTAATTTATTAATGTTGTTATGTATTCTTTTATGCCAACTTAGAAATTTGTACTACTATTAGTTCCATGGTTGACTTGTTTGCTTAGTTTAGCTTAAAATGTCATTCGTAGGTGATCTATCATTAGGAAAACCTCGTTCGTAAAAGTTTGGTCGTTTCGATCAAACAAAAAAAGTTGGTGTGTATTGATTGAGTTCACAAGGATGATAACTCGAATGGATGGGATAAATTCACGAAGCAACTTCATAGCACATGGATGGATCTAACACTGGAGCAACAATGGACCCTGGCGACGAGTTCGAAGATGGAGCGACACTGCAGCTTCGTGGAAGATCTAAAGGCGAAGGATGGACTTGACGACGAGCAAAATTCCACAATAAATGCCAGATGTTTTATTGAATGTGTATTTAACCAATTTTGGTTAACTACATGATCCGAGTAATTGCTATCGATTACTATGGAGAGGTCGAGATTGACTACTATTGTTGTCGGCTATTTTGGTCAATTTGACATCGACGAGGATGCAATTTCGAGGTGTAAGATATGACTGTTCATGCGACGGTGGTTTCGACGTGATGGCTCTTCGATTAGTGGATTTTTCTTGAGGTAAGATGTTCTGCTTCGATGCAGTGGTTTGCCACTTGACGATGGTCATTCTAGCATGGGAAGCGGTGACTTTGACGATGGATGATGATGTTCCAAAATGCATAATAACGATGGTGATCGAGTGAAGCTACGGGAAATGGTTGGGGATAGTCGATTGAGCTTGATGATAAGTTGGTCATCTATATTTGGTTCCAACCAAGAAGACTCCAAATTAGGTGTTAAAAGAGTAGTTCAGACAATAAACTCTACTATGTGCAAAAGGGATTATCGATACGAGTGGTTTTAGTGGTTACTCGGGAAGAAGGGGTAGTTGTTGTAATGTCCATTTGCACCAAGTTGGGTTCTCCTTATTTTCAAGTTGGGAGACTTATGGCATTCACATAGGCCAAGTTGTCCCTTACCTTGTGATGTGTAAGTTGGTATAACTTAGGTCCTTTCCAGCTAAGTGGCATGGATTCGAGTTTGGAAACTGAATGTTATTGTATATCCAGTGCACTGGTGAGTGAATATGACGATGGGTGATGGATGTTATGTTTGTTTAATCAATTATCACCTTAGAGTCATCATGTTATGTGGATATCACCAATTTGGATATATGAACATCCCTAGCATTCTGATGTAGGATACACTTATTATCATTAACATAGAGTAGTATATATTTCATTTGTGGTAACTCTGTGGATAACTTCTACAGTACTTTGAGATTTGTTTATCACTCACACCAGACTATTGTCTGACCTAAGGTTTTATTTCCCTCTTATTACCTTGAATGCCCATCGAAGATGCTATGAGGTGACCAAGTTGTAGGTATGAGTATTTCTAGAGTTGCACAGGTGGCCTAATAGGAGATGACATCTTTCCTACTTATACTTGTATTAGCATTGTTTATATCACTGTGTGACACCATAGAGACTTGCTTGTGTTATGTATTTTTATCAGAGACAGTATATCAATTTGAGTTTATTTATCACTTGTATAAACTCTGTTGCTATTCTGTAAGGTTGTATGAACCTATGTACTCTGATTATGTGATTTATATAGTTATTATTGTTTCACTTGTTTTATATTAGTGATTATTAGTACTATATGTTATCTGATGAGATGTGAGGTATACGATAGGTTCTATGATTGTATTTATGTTGCGTGTTCCTTCCTTTGTATTCTCTCTTCTTTTCTTTCCTATTTCTCTTCTCCCCTCTTATTTCTTTCCCGTGACAGCCGCTTTACATCGATTTGGTGCTTATACAACGTGATATTGAGTTATATAAGCACTGGTGGCGTATAGCAAGCCGTCACAATTTGTGTCACCCTATGCGCCTATAACACCATGTAAAATACACCTTAATTAAAATCGGTATTTAAATTAAGAATAACTAACAATAATTAATGAAAACAATAAAGATCCAGAAATATGAATAACTAATACTTGGGAGTTAAGCCACGAAAATATTACCATTGTATTCATGGCAAGATTCTAGTATGTTTTCACATTTTATTTATTGAAAATGAAGTATGTACGTGAAAGATACAAATATAACAAGTTTGAATATTAATATATCCATACATACATACATACATATATATATATATATATACACAAATCTGAATTTGAAATTAATTGGATAGGTATGGAATACAATAAAAAGAATTAGGGTAAAGAAATATTCTATATTCATATTCAGTGATATGTTTGAATATATATATATATATATATGTGTGTATGTATGTATGTATGTATATATTTTTAATTAGGGAACATGGTTTAAAACATAAGGAAATAGTTTATTACTATTTAACTAAAAAATGACATGTGAATTAAAATTCACAAATCCAAACCTTGAAGGAGGTCGATTGTCCTCATAAAGAAAGGGGTCAACCGCCTTAATGCTAGAGGAGTGGGCGACGACTAGGTTTAGGTTTAGTTAGTCTATTTTTCGGATGGCTTGGACGGTTCAGATTTAATAATTTACATCTGACGGTTTTCAAACATTATAGCGACTATAAATAGAGCCTTATCACCCTTTCCAAACCCACATATTCTTGAGCTCTCTACCTCCATTTTCTTCTTCTTCGTCTTCATTTAGATCCAGTATTGGTGCATGTTAGTTTTTTTTCTCCCTTTATTCTAATCTATTCCATTCCTATTTCTATTTTATTTAGAGTTACCGGATCTATATTTTTATATGTGTATATGATTCTCTATTAATTCCTATATATACACAATTTTAAAGGAGGAAGAATTGGAGAATGTTTGTGCTTGGCTACAATCCAGATATGGATTAATTCATAGTTTTGTCCTTTTGTCTGTACTATTGAGTGGAGTTCTTTAAGTTTACCTAATTTCTATAGTTTTCAGAATAAATCTGGATTGACTGTACCTATAGAGATTTGAGATTTCACAAAAATAAAACATACAAAATCGCCTAAATCTCTGATATTATGTAATTGTCAATCTAGGTATTTGTTTGGGTTTCTGATTACGAATGTACATAAGAAGATATTTTCAGTATTTTCGATCGTATGTAAATTCATAGTTTCATCACTTTTACTTTCCCTTCTTCTTTAATTGTAAATCATAAATTAACATAAAAAGTGTGGATTTAGGTACTGTAACTTAGTGTGTTTAAATCTCTATTTTTATATAAAATAGTATATTTAGGCACAATAAAATACATTTGACAAAAATCCTTCCCTTTGTGTACAAATCACTCAAAGGAAAGTAAAATAGTACCCAAAATAATATAAATATGATATTGTTCATTCTTCGTGGCTTTTCTTGTTTATAGACGTAATCTTAAAAACTTGGGATTAAAAGTTCACCTTTTATTGTGATGTGTTTGTTTCCTGTTGACATCAAAAATTGGTCTAGTGACGATCAACCCCCAGCGCGTGTTAGATACACACAAAAACAATCACAGAGATGCAAGAAAAACTAAATGAACAAAGGAGACACAATATTTTATAGTGGTTCGGCTTATATAGGTGCCTACGTCCACTTATAATCTTTTTTTATACTGCCAATTACAGGTTACAATGATTTTTCAGTGGAAGAAAGTAGAAAGAAAGACGATTCAAACACAAAATCCTTGTGTTGAATCTAGTGAACACGGCATGTTATTTTAGGTAAGCCGAACAAGAGGTTCTTGTGGGTTCCAATCTCCCTTTCCACTTCGGGAAGTAGTTGTATTTATAGGCGAGCTAGTGGGCCAGGTTTGCATGCGACGTGGCATACATTTTTCTGGCGCTTTAACACATGGAGCTCGATCTGGTTGAATGGCTGTAGGCGGCGGGACCCGGTACTACTCATGAATAGTTCTTTCTCGAAATATGCGGGCATGCATGGCATTGAATATATGGCATGTCAAAAGAAGTGCTAGTCAAAACTTATCCGCTGCTTCAGCCTTGGGAATAGAATTTCATTTGATAGTGTATAACTTTCTCTGATCTGATACTGTAGGAGATAATTTTACTTAAATACTTCTGCTCTGATATTTTAGCCTGATTCGAGCTTTTAGGAACAAGTCGGTCGATCTATTGATGACTCGACTGGTTAGTTTGATTTTTTTTTCTTTGGTAGGATGTTGTTTTCATTTGTTGTGACGTGGCTTTGGGTCGGCCTACGGTTGGTTGACCTAAGATGACAATCATCCCTTAAGGTCTGGAATGGGCCGATATCTCGTGGCAGGATTCGACTTCGGGTTGGAACGACTTTTTGCCAAAAAGTTGGTCAACACTTTACCCGCCAGAACACATCTTCTTGAGGAAAGAAGATATGTTCTGGATCTTTTAGAGAATGTTAAATAGTAGAAATCCAAGGAACCATGGTTATGCCAAACCATATTAAGGCCAGAAAACCAACGATCAACAATGATTGTATTAAGGCCAAAAGTCCGACGATCGCTTGGGATCGTATTAAGCCGGAAAACTGACAATCATTAACAATTGTATTAAGGCCGATAACTTGTGAATGCCAGAAATAAATCGACCATCCTGAATTGGTCTTGACAGGAACAGAAGAACTGGGATCCCGCCAATTAAATGATACCTGCAAAGAACTAGTGTACGGGCATGGATCATGCTCAGTTTTACTTGGTAAGACGGTATAGAATGAAGGACGAGCATAAGCCATGCTCGGTTTTGTAAAGTTGGCGAGTATAAACCATAATCGGTTTTAAAAAGTGGTGGTGAGTATCAACCATACTCGGCTTAAGAGACTGGCGAACATTAACCATACTCGGCTTTAAGAGATTGGCGAGCATTAACCATACTCGGTTTTAAGAGTTTGGCAAGCATTAACCATACTCGGCTTTAAGAGATTGGCGAGCATTAACCATACTTGGCTTTAAGAGTTTGGCGAGCATTAACCATACTCGGCTTAAAGAGTTTGGCGAGCATTAACCATACTCAGCTTTAAGAGTTTGGCGTATGGTTGCGGGCGTTGACCATGCTCGGGTTAGAGATGGTGGCTAGTACTAACCATATTTGGGATGGCGAGCATTAGCCATGCTTGGCTTAGATTATTCAAACATAATCCATGTTCGAGAAATAAAGTTTATTGCTGCTAAAGAGTTATTACAAAAGTTGAAATGAGTACTAATAGGTTGATTAGTTGAATCCAGTGCATGCTTAGGGATTAAATCTTAACCACATACATGTGTAGTTCAACATAACCACATTATTGAAAAATAGAAGTACATTTCTTATATCCTAATAAATGAAGTGTATCCACAATGATCTGAGCTAGATCAGTTGATAATGATGTCGCGATTGCTGGGATCAGGGTCCTTTCCGTTTCGAGGAGCTCTGGGACCGACCTGAGGAGCTTGGGCAGAAGGTTGTGGCGGCATTGCCAATGCAGGTATATTGACGTACTTGGGTAGCTCTCCGTGCCTAACCCTATACTTGATGAGATCGCGTAAATGCCTGCATTCGCTGGTGATGTGACCCTCCATGTTATGATACATGCAGTGCTTTCCTGATTCGAGTTCTTTTTGGGCCGGCTCCCTTCAAGGAGGTTTAAGGAAAGGGAGAGATCCTTGTATGTCAAGGTAGATGTCTAACAGGGATGAGTTGAGATTGGTGTATTGATCATACTTGTTCTCTCTTTGGAGTCATACGTTCTGATCGTTCTTTTCCAAGGCTATTCTTTTTCCTTTGTTCTGGCCATTGGTGTTGGATGGACCTTCGTCCTTAGTAGCTAGCACCTTAAGGCTTTGCATCTCAATGTTAGCATCCTCTTGACGTAGGAATCTATCGACAGCGGCATAGAAATTTTCAATGTCCTTGGGGGTCTCTGGTTAAAGAGATCCTGAATTCTGATCGATTATGAACACCAACTATGGCGACCATAAGCACCATCAATTGCTCAGGTTGATCAACCGATGCTACGGCTGCGTTGAGTCTTTCTAAGGAGGAGCATAGGGTCTCGTCAGACCATTGCTTGATGGATGTAAGGAACATGATGCTTTTCGGTCAGGAGATGTGAACTTTGAACTGCTCGATGAAGCGGGTGACTAACATATTTCAGTTGTTGATCGACTCAGTTGTTAATTGCTGGAACCACATACCGACTATGTTAGTGAGAAGGAGAGGGAGGCACTTGGCCATGACGTTGGTTGATGCAGAAAGCTATTCCATGTGATGCATGTATCGCATGAGATGAATGGTCGGATCCGTCTTGACGTTGTAGTGCTTCAGAACTGGAAGCTTGAAGTCTGGAGGATTTCAGAAATTTCTGATTTCCTATGTGAATAGATTGCGATGGATGTCATCCACATCCTGTTGAGAAGATGTGCCTCCGATGAAGCGTTTGAAGATGCTTGCAAGCTGGCTTCCATCTCTAAGGAGTTGTTTCCAAGGGTTTAACTCTACACCAGAGACATCGGTAAGTATCCTAGTACTAGGATCAGGAGAAAGCACGCTCGAAAGTCTTAAGGTCGGCTGGGTTCGACCTCCGAGAGTTGAGTGAGGGTGTATTCTAGCCTCGGGCCTAGGTTCGAAAGCAGCTAAAGTTGTTTGGTTATTGTTGGATCGAACCATGTCCGCTCCAATTGGAAGCGATTGGCCCAGGTGAGTGGTGTCCATCCGAGGATGGGTATTGCCCCCACCTGAAGCGATGTTAGAGCGGTTTACAGTAGAGTTTCCCTCCATCACATTAGGGATCGGTATCGTAGAGTGGTATTGGTGACACGGAGTGTTGCTTCCCCTATCTTGGTTTGGATCAACAAGATGGGAAGGTTATGGGCGAGGCTGCATGAGATGGGTTTGCAGTCTGATGTTGGGTCGAACCGGATATGACAACGTCCCTAGTTCTGGTCGACCCAAAGGTTGTGATGGATCAGGAGCCATTTTTCCAGGGAGTTGAGTCGATCCCCGAACCGGAGGCAAAACGGTCGGTCGATCCGGAACTTGGTCATGACCGACCTAAGAATCTGCAGCTACCTGAGCTCCAGTAATTGCCAGAGGCAGCAGCATTAAATCTAGCCGACCGGGTTGCGAAGTGGAACCAGGAGGAAACAAAGGTGTGGACCTATCTGGGGCTTGTTCTCCACAGACCGAAGATCGTGTTGCCCCAGCTTCCCCCAGTGCAGGAAATGATACTGGAATGTGAGGTCCCTTTTCCATTTGAGCGACGAGGTTGTTCATCACTTCCTCCTGGTGTTTTAGAAGTTCACCGTGGTGTGTCATCTAATTTCTGAACTTAGCCAAAACTTTATCCATGTCACCCTTGGTGAGGTATTGGGACGGCTCTTCATGGGAGGAAGCCTTGTGGCTTGCCTCTGTTTTGTTTCTTCTATTGCATCAGCATGTCGAGATTGAGAGTGAAAAGGTGTTGTGTCTTTCTTCCGCTTTGCCAATACTTTCTTAAGAGTTATCGAAGGTCGCATGGTATATCTACGTGCCCCTTCCTAGCGCGCCAAAGTGTTGACATCAAAAGTTGGTCTAATGACGATCAACCCCCAATTTGTGCTAAATACACGCGAAAAACAATCACAGAGATGCAAGAAAAAGTAAATGAACAAAGGAGACACAATGTAGTATAGTGGTTCGGCATATATCGATGCATATATCCTCTTATAATCTTTGTTTATACTGTAGATTACAGGTTACACTGATTTTTCAGTGGATGAAAGTAGAGAGAAGGATGATTTAAACACAAAATCCTTGTATTAAATCCAGAGAATACGACATGCTATTTCAGGTAAGCTGAACAAGAGGTTTTCTTGTGGATTTCAATCTCCTTTTCCATTTCGGGAAGTACTTGTATTTATATGCGAGCTTAGTGGGCCAAGTTTGCATGAGGCGTGGCATACATTTTTCTAGGGCTTTTACACGTGGAGCTCGATCTGGTTGAATATCTATAGGCGGCGGGACCCGGTACTGCTCATGAATAGTTCTTCCTCAAAATATGCGGGCATGCATGACATTGAATATATGGCATGTAAAAAGAAGTGTTGGTCAAAACTTATCCGCTGCTTCAGCCTTCGGAATAGAATTTCGTTTGATAGCATGTAACTCGCTCTGATTCGATACTATAGGAGATAATTTTACTTAAATACTTCTACTCTGATATTTTAGCCCGATCCGACCATTTAGGAACAGGTCGGTCGATCTATTGATGACTCGACTAGTTAGTTTGATCTTTTCTTTTGGAGGATGTTGTCTTCATTTGTTGTGACATGGCTTTGGGTCGGCCTAAGGTTGGTCGACCTAAGATGAAAGTCATCCCTTAAGGTCTGGAATGGGCTAATATCTCGTGGTAGGCTTCGACTTCGGGTTGGAACGACTTTTTTCCAAAATTCTGGTCAACACTTCCCTATTAGTGCTTTAATTTTGAAATGAAGATTTATGTGTTATATTGTGAATTTGGGGAAATAACTTGTATATCTTTTGTTTAGAGAAAAGATTAACATTTCATTGCTTAGTGCGCTCTCTTTTACATGTGCTACTAATTACACCTTTATATTTATGAATGATTGAAAATTGTAATTTGCGTATATTTAATGCGCGTTTATTGCATTAAATTAGGAAACTCAGATTAAATGTATCTACTAGGAAATTTGTGTTATGTGCATGAATTAATGACCTTCAGAAATATTAAATGATATGTGGATGTGAGGTTGATCCCTACTTGTAGTAAAAGTCTGCCCGGATAAACCGATAAATCCAATAGCTACAAGAAATAGAGTTAATGTGAGAAGTCTAGTTCCATGGGTCATCTAGCAAGTGATAGACCTGCCTATAGAAGATATTAAGTGGATGATCTGTCTTATGAGGGTATTATGTAGTTGGACTTGGTCCGCTCTTAAAGGTTTATCCATTGGGTTTGGACTAAAGTCACAGGACATGCCCTAATTAGGATCAAGAGATCTATGGGTTCGCCTTTCTCTAATAAATACGAGGTATTAAATGGTCTCAAATAAGGTACTAATTAATCTCAATTGAGTAAGTAGTTCTGTGGAAATTGTCTGCTTCTGATTTAGGGGCTATATAAGGGCATACCAAAGGATGAGCTACTAAAAGTTTCACTAAAACCGCCTGCCTTTGGGAAGTAGTAAGTGGCCAGCAGTTCACTTGTAATGTCAGCTAAATACTAGTGTAGGGCCTGCTGGGAGGGTCATAGATGGCACTTAGTGTTTATCTAAAACCTAGTAGTAAGTGGTTGATTATTATCTCTCCAATTACATGGAGAGAACACAATATATACACACACATGTGTATGTGTGTGTATGACGGAGACTACTTGGAAATGCGGTCATAAGTAACAAAGGTCTGCAAAAGGGTATTAAGTGATCATAGGAATTCACCAATAATTATAATGGCCTTAAGTAACCAAGAAGGGTTCACCTATTTCCATGAAGTGCCGAAATTCGTGTATGTATGTTTGAATTCTCCTAGACATAGACTTGATAGTTTTTATACTGCAAAGTATAGGAAATAGGTTTACAGCTTAAATAAATTTATACACTGGAACTATTATTCTGACTCTCCTCCTCTTAACAACACAGGTTAGGTCGTATGGTGGAGCATGCTAGATGATGATATAGATGATGGGGATTTCCGATGAAGAACATTATCTAGTTTACTACTATCATTATCTGAATGTATATCAGCTTACATTATGATGTGCCTTAACTTATTAGTTATGCCATTTGAAATTTGATGCATTCAACATTTTGATATTTGATGATAAGGTGCATCTATTTGATTAATGTGCTTTATGTATTCCGCTATGAGATATAATTTCGTTTTAGCCTAGTTTTATTATTTTCATTTTTATTGAAAACAACGACTTACTTAGAATAACTCTATGTTCCGATAAACCTTTTCTGGGTCGGGATTTAGACCTGTTTTGGGCAGGTTGTTACATTTTGTATCAGAGCCAAGGTTACCTGATTACGGTGAAATATACATATAAGGAGAGTACTTGTTGCTTGAAAAGAATTTTCAAACTATATATATATTATACCCCTAAGTCGTACACAATTAAACTAGACAATATCTCTTTCTCCTTTTTACTTTTGGCTTGAATACTATCTTGGGAATTTTCACTGAAGGTTTTCCTCTTACAAATAGTAGAAATGGATAAAAATCAACCCGATAATGGAAATCTGAGAAAGCCTTTGTACTTACTCGAATGGTTTCAACAATATTTAAGGACTGTGAAACAAGTTCCCATAGCCCCTACGGCCCCAGTGGAACTTGCATCTCCACCCGCTGAAGTGATTGTTAATTTTTCACATCTTTGTATGGACTTCGTTAATCTTATAGGCAAACCCTTTCTCGTAACTGAAGGATTTTATGGGACAAGTCATGGCTATTGGAATGTGATCATATCTTTAAGGCCACTTGATAGGAGGACTTGTTAAAGAGAAGAATCACAACATGGCATCTTAAAGGCAAAGCTTTAGAATGTTAGAATATGCTCTCATAAGAGAACGCGGAAAAGCATTCACTTGGAATGAGGTCAAAGCCCAATTTGAAATAAAGTTTTTACCAAATGCCAAAGTAAGTTTACAACTAGAAAGGTTCATACAAGTCAAGCAAAGGGAGTGTACTATGGGGGAGTATACTGCCAAGTTCACAGAGCTATCAAAGTTTGAAAAAAGGCTAGTAGATATGAAAATGCATAAGGCATTAGGGTTTGTGAAGGGACTCAACTCCCCTCTAAGCGAGATACTAATAACTCAAATACCATTTGAAGCAACATTTAAAGCTCTTGTAGTGTAACGAACCGGATTTTTATTAAATTAATTTTAAACATTTAATATTATTTTAAATGTTGAGTTAATAATATACATGGATTTTCATATGGAATTAACAATTTAATAATCGAATATGATTTAATTTCAAATATATCTAATTATCATATCCAAGAACGACATATAATTGAATTCTGATTTAAAACCGAATCGAGACGATTCAATTGATCAATATAAATTCTATCTGAATATAAATAATAACAATATTTATTATCAAGGAGTTGATTATTTTGAATTTAAAATTTTATTAGATCGATTTATATGGTTATTTTATATATACGTTCAAATTAAAATGCAAAATCTATTCCATTGAGTTCAGAATAGCGTTATAACATTGAAACGTCGGTCCTTACGTTAAAATAGGGATTCCTGATTTCAGGTTACGAACCTCGAGATATTCGATTATAAAATTTGTGGATAAGCTCGAAATCAAATCGGTATCTATTTAAATTAAATAAAAATCTCTTTAAATCAAATCGCATTAAATGAAAAATCTAATCATATTAATTTATACGTACTTAACGCCAACCTAGTTTTGTACTAAACGCAACCTATTGAGAACGACATCATTCTTATCTCTCATGTTCCCCTATAAATAAACCATGCCATCCTTCCTACATTCGTTTCAAAAGAAAAATGGTTGATTCAATTCAAAATCAATTCATTCTGAAGGAAAATTTATCAATTGAATTAGTTTTAAAATATTTCACTGTGTCCTCATTCGAAATCTCTATCCTCTTCAAAATCAAAACTTAAATCGAAAGTCTTAAATGCCTCAAATCGATCAGTAAAATTCGAAACCAAGATCGAAGAATAAATCCACTCATTTCTTCGTCAATATAATCGAAAGCTTAAGAACGGAAAGCAAAATGGCGATCGATTTAAAATATATAGCGTGAAATCGTTCATGAGAGGGGCAAAATCACTGGGAAGAGGCAACGTCAAACGGTGAATCCATTCGGAGGCACATGGGTTATGGGAATCGCGAGCATAAGGTTTTGATTTGGAATGAATAATCAAGGTTGGGGGCGTTCGCGATGGATGAGGGTGGAGGTCTATAGACTCGCATGTTCAAATCGGAGGTCGTTGATTTGTAGGGTTGAGGCGCATGAGACACTAGAGGTTGAAGGCTATAGAGATGGTGCTAGGTGGTCAATGATGGGTCAGCATGGGTGTTGAAGAGTTCTGGCCTTGTTTTCGCTGGTGCAATGGATAACTGTAAAGCTGAGATTGGTTCTAGGTTGCGTTGATTTTAGGGAAGGATGAGGGTGATGGTGCAGTGGATTGGAGTTGGCCAGTGGCAGTCAACTATAGTAGTTCAAATGGGAAGGTCTGGTCTGGTCTGGGGATTCAATGATTATCACGGATATGGAGGATTAGTAAGTTAAAAACTAAAATTTGCATTTTAAAATTATTTAGTAAGTAGTATAATAAATTTAGAAATTTAATTAGTTAACTATAGTATAATCGGATAATTAAAGTTTTATAATCTTGTTGTACAAGGTTAATCATGAGACTAGTCGAGTTGGGTTCGTGGCTGGGATTCTGGAATGGATTTACGATTTCTCAAAATCAGGTGGATTTTCAGTTTAGTCCGAACGATCGATTTAAATTTAAATTTTGAACAGATCGCAAAATTTGAATAAAATCAGGTGAGTAAACTCACTCTCTGGATTCGTTATAATTTTGTTATAAACGAATCATATTTATATGTCATTTGTTAGTTGTTTGGATGCATTGAAATATTATTGTGGCTATTATATATATATATATGTATGTATGTATGTATATAAGTTATATAGGCTAACATCTGTGGATGTAGGAAAAACAGGTTGGAGGGATCTAACTAGATTCGTCAAAATTTATTATTGTTTGTTTCATATATATATTGTAATATATGATGTGTTAGAAAAACTATGATTGATGATTGTGTGATTTGGATGTTGAATGTCATTGACCCTTAATATTGGTATTTAAAAATATCATGAAAATAATTTGAGATGTTTAAAATGGAAATTTTATTTTTTCAAAATAGAATTCGAATTTTTTTAATGGGTTAAGAAATATTAATTTGTTTGCATAATAAAAAGAAGTGAATTTATAATTTATAAATGAAGGGAAATAATTATCAATGGATAATTAGGGAATTTAAATTCAAATGTGAATTTAAAATGAGAATTGGGAATCATTTTAAATAAAAAACAATTAAATCTATTTTGACGTTCGGAATGTAAATTGAATTAAAATAAATCCATATGGATTTATGCTTTGAATTCGACTATGTCGAATTTATTAAAAAATATATTTCCAGAAAGATATTGGAATTGTATTAGATAAAAACTAAGATTAAATATGAAAATAAATTATATGTTATATATATAAGTTATAGTAAATAAAATATTCCAAAGTAAGATTTGAGTTATAAATAGATGTTGAAATGGAAGCTTGTTTAATAAATAAAACAAGGAAGTAACTTATAAACGAGGTTTATAAATGTAGTGAAGAAATTATCATCGTATAATTTGGAAGTTTAAATTCAAGTATGAATTAAAAGAGGAAATTAGAAATCATTTCAAAAAGGGAACGACGGATTTTATTCTGGAATCCAAAATATAAACTGAATTGAGAAAATATAAATGATAAAGGGAATTGGAATTTAATATAGAAGATTGAGTTGTAAATAAATTTACAACCGAGTGATGAAATAATCGACGATTAGGGATGATCAGAAATATTAAGTTGGATTTGGAAAACTAGATTAATTTATATTTAAAAATATGGAAGAATGAAATTAAATTTATTAATAAATGAAATTTAAACGTTTATATTTAAATGTAATTAAAACGAACTCTCTGCAATGCAATGGTTCATAATTTGACGTTTCGAACTTCAATTGAGTACATATATAACTCAATTTGAGTCAGAATTCTTTGAAATAAGAATCGTCAGGACCGATTGAATAACAGTTTTCTAATGAAAGAGAAAAATATGGATTTCATCTTATAGATTTTGAGTTATGTCAAAATCAAATTTCTAGAAAAACAGCGCTATAATCATTATTAAACCATAACGGCTTATTTAAATTAATAAAAGGATTTTAAGAAAATAAAATTTAGATTTCCATTAGAAAAACCCAGACTTTAGTTATAGAATAAATATGAACTCAAGTGGAGTAAGTGAATTGAATTTTTCAAACAAAAATCAGATTTTTAAATTATTGAATAAAGTTAACTAATTAGAAGAATAATTATTTAATGGAGTTTTAGATCGAAATTGGACTTTGGATAAGTGAATTGGATTTATGAATTTATATTCGAAATCGAATATGAAACTTGAGTTGGAAATGGCATTCGATTGATTTATTAGCAAATTAAAAATATGTATGAATGTATAAAAATTAAAATAGGCAAAAAGAGCTAATTAGAGAATGAATTAGAAAATTGAGTTAAAAACGAATGGGTTGACCTGGAATAAATTAGGAGTGATTAGATATATGTTAAGCAGGTTTGGAATGAAGTGTATGAAGAGATATAAATTGAATGTCCAACAAAAGAGGTGCGTATTTAATTTAATATGGGATTTTATGAGCCAATTTGGCAAGCCACTTGGCTTTTTGATTTTTTTTTTGAATGGAAAGGGCTCAGAGAGGAGATTTATAGTTATACCAATTGACCCGTAAAAAGGAGACGCTGGCGAAATTTTCTGGATATTTAAGGAGATAGAAAAATTTAAGAGAATTTGATAACTAGAAATTTACTTATCAATTAAATATGAAATTTAATAAAAGAATAAACGTATAATGAAATTTTATAAGTAAAAAGGGGAAATTTATAAAATTGAATCTTGAGAGTTTGTAAGGAGAAACACGTTTTAAAGTGAATATTAGTTTAGAGGCAAACGTTTGCAGATTGAAATGATTTTGTTAATAAGAAGTTAAGAAATAGAGTTAAGTAAATTAGAAACTAACAAGAGATTAGTCAAGTTGAATGACTTCCTGAGTGTCGATCTGATGTTAGTTTTGGCCTTCGGGGTTGATACTTAGGGAGTTGTTCTCTTACTAATTTACGGTTAAGGACTGATGAATGTGGAAGAATAGTGATTTGTGAATATATGGAAATGTTTTCAGATGTTAAAAAAAAGATATTCTCTAGAATATATAAAATAAATAGTTATGATAGATGGAAACATTTTTCCAAGAATCATGAGAGGCTAAACGGGTTTGGAGAAATATCCAGGTAAAGATATTGAAGACCAATTGGGAAATGATGAATAAATTAATAAGAAATTAATTTAAAAAGGGCTCAGTATTGCTTGATGTTTGACTAGTAGAATTTCCGTTTGGAAATAAGATCGTTGATTGGATGTTTTCCTTTGATAGTTAAACAACCGACTATCAATGTTTTTGAACCATTTTCGTTGTCGATACAGAGAGACCGGGATCAGATTTATTATCTGAAAACCACTCTGTATTGGCATAAGCATTGTGAATCAATAGGCTGAAGATAATTGAAGAAGGAGTAAAGTGCAAGGGCTGTTTTGTTGAACCTAGGTAGAAATTGCCTAAGACGGATTAATGGAATAGTGCCTTCAGTTTGTCCAGTCCCAGGACAACTGGTATGGATGAATGTTTGACAGAGTATGCTTAACAAATCATCTATGTCGATCTCTTCAAACGTATAAGTTAGTGGTGGAGGAATTCGTTTCTGTTAGCTTTATACCCGTGATATTTTTGGGGAAGTCAATAAGTGGTTTGGCGGGTTTGACGATGTGGCATTCAAAGTAAATGATGCTTTGGTATTAAAAATGTATGACATAGCCTCAGGCCTTACAACCGGGAAATGGTATAAAATCGGGTAGGTCACATGACAAAGTGGGTAGCTCCCAATTAGGATGTATTGTCACCTGATCTAGAGAAATTCCATTTGCTTCTTTATTCTTTCGATGTTGTCCCTTTCGGGAAACAGTTGTTGATCCCAATCGTTGGTGACAATACATTCGGAACACTCAAGAGAAGTGATTGGCTAGTCATGTTTAGCCTGGGTTACAAGATGTTCTTGTTAAACCCAATGTATCCCTCTTTAGAGATACACTGTCGGAAGGTGGTCACATACCTTGCCAGTTGAAATCCATACTCCAATAAGCGTCGCAGTTTTGATGTATACTATGTATGTAGAGCGTGAGATGCAAGCGTAATGCTAAATTGCTATTTATTTGATTTAGACACTATTATAGTATTAGAATAGTGTTGATTTTAAAGAATGTTTTAGGTTATTGTAAGGTAAAAACCATCAATTTTTATGTGTGGATCTGTCGTACGATTATCTTTTCTTTCGAAAAGGATTTTTTTAAAAGTTAAACCAATGGTTGGAGTTTACTCACACCATTCCCGTGACCGACCCAGAGTTTATTTTGTTTTGTTTTACCCTAAACTCCTGGGTGCCTATATTTGAAGCGCAGTCAAGTAGTTCAGATATTTTTAGATACCCGTGGAGGAGCTTGCAGCAAGAGGCTTCATTGTTAGATATTTACTGCTTATTTTCGGTTACGTTATATTTTACTCTGATGATGGCATGTATATGTATATAGAGTTAAAATTTTGTATCCCAAAAGATGTTATATATATTATATTTTACTCCGCTGCGATGTGAGATTCTGTGTTGTTTATTTTTGTTCTTCTTCTATCTCTTTTCTTTTTTAACCCATAATGATTCGTATTTCTGTGCAATTTGGGTTGGACATATGGTGTATTTAGTCAACTTAGATAGTATGGAAATTCGGGCCATTACATGTACAGACTACAATCCTTTATACTATTAAAAAGGAGGACAAAGAGACTAAGGTTGACAAGAGTGAGGATACTATGAAACACGAAAAGAATAAGAGAAAGAAATTCTAATTGAAGAAGAAAAAGATGGGAAAGTTCAAGAAAGAAGCTAGAGTACGTGGAAGGTGCCACAACACAGGCCATTAAGCCAAAGACTATAAAGTTAACCTGATTAAGAAAGAGTTCAAAGAGAATTGTTATCATTTCCATGAGGAATGACGTAGTATTAAGAATTGTTCAAAGGTTAAGGGAGGATCAAATGGACAAAACTATGCTTATGAGGTTGCACTCCTGCACAGTCAGTTACTTAAAGACCAAGGATAGACATCCCTCGAAGGTATTATTTCCATTTAGGAACTTCTATTCATACCATATTTGGTTCTGGAGCATCTCATTCGTTTGTAGCAAGGAATGTAGTGGATTTCTTGAAGCTTCCTACTTCTATCACTAGCATTCCGATTGTGATTTCTAATCGTATTGGAGGAGTTAAGCAACTTCTGTTGATTTGCAAAGACCCAGTACAAGATATCATCGATGTTGATTTATTGTGTAACGCGTAGGTTCTAAAATTTGAGGGGTATGGACTTATTCTATGGATGGATTGGCTATCATTTTATGGATCCATCCTTGATTATAACAGGAAAATCATTTGTTTGAAGAGTTGTAGAGGTCGTCATTTGAAAATCCCTTGTAAAAATAAAAATATAAGGGATGCAACCTTATTACACTCCTTATCTTTAGATTCAGGTGGGCCGTCCATAGTGCCTATTGTTTGTGAGTTGCTAGACGTCTTCGAGGAAGTATTGAGACTTCCTCCCTACAGAGAGATCACATTTAGGATATATCTCGAGAATGATGCTAGACTAGTAGCACTGTCGTTAAGGCATATGGCTCTAAAGAGAAGAAGGGAATTGGATAAACATATTTCTCAATTGTTATAAAAAGGATTCAACTGACGAACTACCTCAGAGTGGTAAGTATCAGTGGTTTTTGCTACTAAGGTTGATGGATCGCTAAAGTTATGCATGAACTATAGAGAGCTAAATAAGTTGACCAAGAAGAATTGTTATCATTTTCCTAGTATAGATGACTTATTTGATCATTTGGGAGGCAAAAAGGTCTTTTCTCGTTGGACCTAGCAACAAGACCAATTAAGAATTTCTGAGGAAAGTAAGCCTAAGACAACATTTAGGATACCGGATGGCTTGTTCGAATAGGAAGTGATGTCTTCTAGACTGACGAATGCCCCTTCCTATTTTGTGGATTTGACGAGCAGAGTGTTTGGAGGCATTATTAATAAGATAGTTGTGGCATCGGTAGACGACAGTCTTATATTCTCTAAGGATTATAAAAAGTATGAAAATCACCTAAAAATGGTCCTAGAGATATTAAGGGAGAATCAACTCAAGGTAAAGTTCGCCAAGTGTCAGTTTTGGAGAGAGGAAGTTAAGTTTTTTGGACATATATTTTTAGGGAAAGGTTTGGTTGTTGACACTGCAAAAGTTGAAGTTGTTCAAGAATGGAAGATTCCTCGGAATGCATCAGAGGTTAGGACCTTTTTAGGTTTAGCGGCTACTATAGGAAATTCATAAAAGACTTTGCAAGAATTGCAGCACATCTAACCCATCTGACTAAGAAGAATCTCGAATTTTCTTAGAGTGATAGGTGCAATAGTGCTTTTGAGAAATTGAGAGAGTCTCTTAATAGTGCGTCGGTCCTTACCATGATGAGACTTAGATATTTACAACTTTTACGGATGCTTATGGTATGGGGCATGGAGCGTTACTTATGCAAGAAGGAAGAGTAGTTTCCTATGCAAGTAGATAACTAAAGGATCATGAGAAGAAGTACCTTGTTCACGATTTGGAGCTTGCAGTTATAGTATTTTCCCTTAATATATGGAGGCATTATCTTTTGGGAAATATGTTTGAGCTTTATACATAACATAAATATCTTAAGTGATTATTTTCCCAACGAGATTTGAACCTTAGGAAGAGGAGATGAATGGAGTATATAGCCTCATTTGATTTTGATATTTAATACACTTTGAGAAAAGGTAACGTCGTGGCAGATGTTTTAAGTAGGAGACACACTACCCTAAGTCTATTGCTAAGTGGAGATAATTAGAATTTCTTTCCTGCTTCAACCTCCAAATGTCATTTGAGTCATCTCAAGTATTTCTTATTGTCTTGGAAGCTAGACTAGCCTTGTTGGATTGGATTAAGTTCAAGCAAGGTATTGATGAAGAGTTGAAAGTATTGATGGAAAAACTAATTAGAGGAGAGCGTTTTCTCTAATAGATATTTGATGGATATATATGGAAGCTTAAGAAGGGACAGGTGACTTTACATCCCTAAGACTAGTAATTTGAGGGATGAAGTTCTCAAAGAATGCCATCATTCAAGGTCGACCCTACATCCCAGAAGGGACAAAATGTTTAAGGATATGATGAGGACATTCTTTTGGGGAGGCATGAAGAAGGATGTTACTGAATTCGTGGTGAGATGCTTGACTTGTCAGAAAGTCAAAGCCGAGGAAGGTAAGCCCAAAGGGTTACTACTACCTATGGAGGTTCCCATTTGGAAAGGGGAGCACATATCGATGGATTTTGTGGATGGGATACCGTGGAATTAAAAGAGGAATGAAGTTATTTGGGTAGTAATGGACCGATTAACAAAGAGTGCACACTTCATTCCAGTATAGAAGAATAGAACTACAACTTTTTTGCCCCAACTTTGTATCAAGTAAATAATGCGACTACATGGAATCCCTACGAGTATAGTGAGTGACCAAAACCCTCTCAAAGGAGCCTTTGGAAATCTTTTGGGATAACACTTAATATGAGTATTACTTACTACCCACAAACAAACGGAAAACTAAGAGAGTTAGATAAGTCATTGAAGATTTATTGAGAGCTTGCATCATCAATTTTGGTGGAGCATCGGGTCAACGCTTACCATTAGTCGAATTCTCGTATAATAATAGTTTTCTAGCGATGATTGGTATGGCCTCTTACGAAGCATTTTATGGGTGACCAAGAAAATCGTCGATTTTTTTTAGGAGACTACCGACAAGATCCTACTTGGGCCAGACCTCATCCATGATTCCATGGAGAAGATTTTTCTGATTCGGTAAAGAATGAAGGCTTCCCAAGACCAGCAAAAGTCTTATGTTGATAAGAGGAGAAGAGAACTTGAGTTTTGTATTGTTGAGTTAGTCTTCATAAAAACGTCTCCTCTTAGGAAAGTTATCTAGTTTGGAAAGAATGGGAAGTTAGCTCGTAGATTCATCAAGCCATTCAAGATCTTATATAGAATTGTGAAACTAGCTTATCGTGTGGAGCTTTCAGAGAAATTATCAAGGGTCCATAATGTTTTCTACCTCACTTTATGAAATGCCTTCATGATTCTTCATCAATCTTGATCTTGATCAGATTAGGGACATAGGGAGCTTTGAGATAGAGCCTAGAGTACCCCGTGCCACCACACGTATTGTGGAGCATAGAACCAAAAGGCTTTGCAATAAAATCATAAATCTCGTCCGAGTACAATGGAAAGATAATCATATGGAAAGCACATGTAAAACAAAGGAAAAGATGAAGCAAACTAATCCCGAGATTTTCGCGGGTAATTATTTCCTCTAAATTTTCTATTAATTGGTTGCATTATGTTGCTAAATTGGATGATAGGAATTGACTATGACACAAATGCACCGAGCACTCATATAGAAATTTAATGTATATTAGGATGTTTTGCATACATACAACATCATATATTACACTCCACATTAGGAGTTAGCTCACTTGAGCGAATCTGCATTACATAATCAATTGAGTATGGTTGTTTTATAGATGCATAAATAGATAACTTGGCTACATAACATGTTTATTAGAGCAAATTGTGTTTTTGCCCGTTTGGAAATATTTCCAGATGAAATCTCTTTTAAGAGGGAAGAATGTAACACCCCATAAAATACGCCTTAGTTTGACATAGGTATTTAAATTAAGAGTAATTAATAGTAATCAATGAAAATAATAATGAACTAAAAATATGGATATTTAATACTTGGGAATTTAGCCACAAAAATATTACCATTGCATACGTGTCGAAATTTGAGTCCATTTTCATATTTTATTTACTAAATAAGGGAGTCCATATGTGAAAGATACAGATATAAGAAGTTTGAATACTAAAATAACACATGCGTATTTGAATTTGAAATTAATTGGATAAGTATGGAATAAAATAAATAGAATTGACATAAAGGAATAATCCATATTCAGATTCAATGATGTGTGTAAATATATATATATATATATATGTAATTAAGGGACACAGTTTCAAATATAAGGAAAGAATTTATTACTAGTTAATCAAAAACAAATAGTGTGTAAATTAAAATTCACAATGCCTACCACTAAACGAGGGTTGACCGCTACCCCTTTCGACCGCCCTTTTTTGAAGGGGTCGACTGCCTTGATGCTGAAAGAGTGAGTGATAGCTAGGTTTAGATTTAGTTAGCCTATTTTTCAGGTGGCCTGGATGGTTCAAATTTAATAATTTACATCTAATGATTCTCACACATTATAACACCTATAAATAGAGCCTTAGCCCCCTCTCTAAACTCATATATTCTCTAGCACTCTATCTCTGTTTTCTTCTTCCTCTCCGTCTTTATTTTAGATCTAGTCTAGGTTCAGGTTTGTTCTTCTTCTCCATCTATTTCTATTTTATTTAGAATTACTGGATCTAGAATTTTATGTGTGTATATGATTTTCTATTGATTTTTATGCATATATAATTTTAAAGGAGGGAGAATTGCAGAACGCTTGTGCATGGCTAGAAGCCACTTCTAGATTAATTCACATTTTTCTCCTTTTATCTGTAGTGTAAGTGAGATTCTTTAAGTTTACCTAGCTTCTATAGTTTGTTGGTATAAATCTAGAATGATTATGCCTATAAAGATTTAGGATTTTACGAAAATAGAACATACGAAATCCTCCAAATCTCTAATATTATGGAATTATCAACGCAAGTATATGTTTGGGTTTTTTATTGCGGATATAAATAAGGAGTGATTTTCACTATTTTTTGTCATATGTAAATTCATAATTTGGTCTCTATTACTTTCTCTTCCTTTCTAATTGTAAATCATAAATTTTCATAAAAGTGTGGATTTAGATATTGTAACTTATGTGCATTAAAATCTCTATTTTATATAAAATAGTAGATTTAGGAACAGTAAAATATATGTGAGCAAATGTAATGACCCGGATTTTTCGAACAGTTATTTTAAACATTTAATATCGTTTAAATATTGAATTAATAATATAAAAGAATTTTAATATTGAATTATCGATTGGTGATCGATATATGATTTATTTCGTATATATATAATTATCGAAATACGAGAACTAAAGTAATTCAATTCGAAATTTATAACTAAGTTAAAATGATTCAAATGATTAATATGAATTTAAAATAAAATATAATTGAATCCAGAATTTTAAAAATAAATCAAGACGACTCAAATGATCAGTATAAATTCTATTTGAATAGAATCGACGATAATATTAATTTATTTTCAAGGAATAAATTGTTTTGAATTTAATTATATTATATCGATTTAATATAGTTATTATATATATATATGTTAAAATTAAATATCAAAAGATATTTAGTTCAGTTCAGAACAGTGCCATAATATTAAAACGTCGGTCGGTGCATTGAAATAGCGGTACATGATCTCAAGTTGCGAACCCCGAATTATTTGAGTTATGGATAAGATCAAAATCAAATCAGAATCCGTTTAGATAAAATTCACTTTATGTCGAATCAAATTTAATACAAATCAGAATTAAATTTGTTTGTACCTTAGGCTATCCTTCCTTAATGCTTAAGGGACCATCCTTTATAAATCACGCTCATATCCTCCTTCCATTTTCTTTCTTCTGAAATCAAAAATGATAAGCTTCAGCAAACCAAGAAATAAAATGACTGCACCCTCCATTTCATTTGCAAACCAAATCTTTTGAAACTTCAGTAAAAATGGTTCCTGATTCATTTCAATAACGCGAGCCCCCTCCTCTAAAAATCATTTCAAAACAGATCTATCGAAATAAAACTCTTCCATTATTCCTCAAATTAAATCATTCCAAAAAAAGGGGGGAAGGGCTAAATCATACATCGCGATTTGAAATGGCGTGGTCCTTGAAGCTCGACATCGATGCTGACAGGGTTCGACAGTCAGGTTATTGAGATGTAAATGGAGTTGCGAGTACTATCGGTGGCTGCGCTATGGACTTGGAGTGCGAATGGAAGGACGACGCGATGTGGAGGAGCGATCTAGGGTAGCGATGTCTGTGAGGGGGTTCGGACCGAGGTCCAACAGAGATGCTAGGGTTCGTGAATTCTTCTTGGGATTGATTTCCGGAACTAAGCAAAGGGTTGCGAATATGGGAGAAGCCACAAATTAGAATTGTGGCAGTATAGGTGAAGTTGTGGTGCGCGATGTGATAGCCTGTTGCTTTCAGTAAGGCTGATACTATAGATGTTATTTGGTGGAGTTCGATACCAATGGAAGTGTTGGTTTGGAAAGGTACGTTTTGGATGGATTGAATACCTGAGTTGGTCATGAAAGTGGAGAGGTATGGGAAAGGGTGTCTGTGTGTTTCACTTTGGGAAGGAGAAGCAAGTGGGTGTGGCCTCATCCGATACAGTGTTTGCAGATGAAGCTAGGGAAGGCAAAGTTGCAGTTGCAGTAATGGAAATTTGCAGGAACATGATTTGTCAATTCAGATAAGAAGAGAATTAAAATGCGTATTAAGGTAAATGGTAAATAACTTAAATTATTTGTTAATTAGATTAGTTAACTTATATAGTTATAAGCCATTAGCTTATAAAATGCATCTCTTTTGCATAAGTCATCGGAATCGAACCACAACATGCACCGATGGATTCGTATCGACGAACAAGAGGATGAAGCGGGAATTGATCCAAAATGATTTGAGATTTGTGGATTTTTTATTGGAATTAAGCACACCATGTGATTTCTATCGAAACGAACTCATCAACAACAACAACAAAAATCAATGTGAGTAAATCTCACTCACCTTTTATTTAAAATTATTTTTATCAGTTAAAAATAACTGTTTGTTGCTTGTTTGGTTGCATTCAATATTTTTGTGCATCTTAAATATATTAGTTATTTAGGCTTGGTGGTTGCAATTATATATATATATATATATATATTGGTGGTTAGATTTCCCGCAGCATCATTAACGGATGCCCGCGGTACCATTAGCGGATGATTACCCTATACGCCCCACGCTATGATAGTGGATGACCTTTTATACCGCGATATCCTGCCTCGAAGCAGGATGGGTATTATTTCTGTTTACTAACGTCTGTGGATGCAGGAAAAACAGGTTGGAGGGATTCAACTGGATTCCTCAAAAATATATTATCTGTTTGTTTATTTGCTTGCATATATACTGTTATATATGATGTGTTAGAAAACCTTAAATAAATAATTGGTTGTTTGGTGTTTAAATACCACTGGGCCTAAGTGTTAATTTATAAAAATACCCTGAAAGAGGTATTTGAGATTTAAAAGGGAAATTCTATTTTAGAAAAATAGAATTTGAATTTTTAAATAGATTTGAAATATAAACTTATTTTAAAAAATAAAACAAGTAATTCATTTATAAACAAAGTTTATAAATAGTTCTTTTATAAACGAAGTTTATAAATGAAGTAATAAGAATTATCATTGGATAATTCAGAAATAAAAATACAAGTGTGAAATTGAAAATGGAAATCTATTTTCCAAAAGTAGAAATATCGATTTCAAAAGGAATTGAAATCGAGACTTGTTAAAAAATAAATAAAGAAAATTCAAATAGAAATTCAAATGGAATTCAAATATAGAATTTGAATATAGAAAATATAAAGGAATTCAAATATAGAATTTGAATATCAAAAGTAAAATGTAATTTGAATAAAGAAATTTTAAATATGGAATTTGAATATAGAATTCAAATAGATTGAAACGAGAATTTGAATATAGAATTCAAATAGAAATATACTTTGAATATAGAATTAAAGAGTTAAAATGGAATTTGAAAATAAGATTCAAATAGAGTTAAAATGGAATTTGAAAATAGGATTCAAAAAGAGTTGAAATGGAATTTGAATATAGGTAATTCAATTTGATTGAAATTAGTTTTGAATATAGAAATTCAAATGGAGATTGAAAATGGAATTTGAATATAGGAAATTCAATTTGAATTGAAATAGAATTTGAATATAGAAGATCAAAGTATAAATGAATTTATTACTGAATAAGGAAAAATCGACAATTTTAGAAGATTTGAAATAGTATGTTGACTTGGGAAAATTTGATTTGATATATTAAAAATATATCAGAATGAAGTTGAATTTATTATAAACGAAGTTTAGACGTTTATAATTATAAATATAATTAAAACGAACTCGCCGCAGCGCTGCAGTTCGTAAATTGGCGTTTCGAACTTCAATTGAGTATACAGAACTCAATTGAAGTCGGAATCCTTTGAAACAAGAAACGTCAGGACCGATTTGATAATAGTTTTCTAATGAAGGAGAAAAACCTGAATTTCGTCTTATATATATTGAGTTATGTTAAAATCAAATTTTCAGAAAAACAGCGCCATAATCATTTAAAACCATAACGGTTTATTTAATTTTAGAAAAGGATTTTAAGCGAATAAAATCCGAATTTCTATTTAGATTTTTGATTATTGAATAGAATTAACTAATTTGAATAGTAATTAGTTAATGAGATTTTGAATTAATATTGGGCTTTGAATAAGTGAATTCAATTTGAAAATTTATATTCGAAATCGAAAAGGAAACTAGAATTGAAATTGAAATTCAATTTGGTTATGAGCAAGTTAAATATTTTATTTGAACGTGTTATGTTCAAACAAAGAAGTGAAATAGGCAAAATAGCTAATTAAAGAATAAATGAGTGAAACTGAATTCAAACGATTGGATAGTGTTGAATTGAATTGGAAACAGGTGAGCATGTGTTAGACAGGTATGGGATGAAGTATATGAAGATTTTAATTTATGTGCCCGACAAAAAGGTACATGTTTAAATTCATATATGAGATTTTATGCGCCGTATCGGCAAGCCGCTTGGCTTTTTCTTTTTCTTTTGGATTGGTGAGGGCTATGGGAGGCTATTTGAAATATCCCGATGCTCCCGGTACAAAGGAGGGTATGGCAAAATTTTCCGAGAATTTAAGGAGTTAGAATATTTTTAAGAAATTTGATAGTTAGAAATCAATATATCAATATATATTGAATTCGATAAGGAATGAATTTAATATAGAATATTATAAACAAAAAGGAAATCGATAGGCTAGTAATAGAAAGAGAAACATATATACGTTTAAAAATGGATAAATTTGTTTGTATGGTGTTGATTATTCGAGGTAAGTGGTTTTGTCTGTTTTGAAGTTAATGATGTTTTCAGTCAAGGTCTGAGAGGTATTTATACCCCAACTTGATTGATTTCATTTTTAATTGATAAATATCAAGATCCAATCTCGAAGAGAAGTGTTGAAAAATAGTTAGTTGAATCAAATATTTTGGTTTGTTGTGACGATGTTTTACACAACATTCGTTTTAACCAAAGTGATAGAAATTTGGAAATATAAAAGTAAATATTTCCTGAGTATGATTAAAGTAGTCGGGAAAGAGATAAGTGATTGAAATTGTTTCAATTTCAAATAGATATATTTTCTAAGTACAGAAAATAAAAGAAGGCGAGATGTAGAAATGTTTTCCAAATAGTGTAAGAGGCCAAGATGATTGTTGAAATATTTGGTTAACAAATATTGATAAGGAAATGGAATAATGATTTAATTAATGAAATATCAATTAAATGGCCCAGTGGTTTATTTGATGTTATGGATGAATGGATGTTTGTTTATTTTTCTTCGATAGTCAAATAACCGACTATCGAAGTATTTGCCAATATCGTTGTCAATATGGAGAGACCGGTTGGATTATTATCCGTGAACCACTCTGTATTGGCAGTAGCGTTGCGAATCAAATTATACGAAGGTAATCGAAGACGGTGTAAAGTGCAAGGGCTTTTTCTATTAATAGAAATTGTTCCTTCGGTTTCGTTCAATCCCAGAACGAACGTAAATGGATGAATGTCTGACAGAGTATTTCCAATGATCAAATATGTTGGTCTGTATAAATATATATGGTGGCAACGGATTTATTCCCTTAGCATAACATCCAGAATATTTGTGCAAATCAATTAGTGATTAACGGATCTGACAATGTGGCATACAAAGTGATTGTGCTATCAATGAATTGCAAGAAATTGTAGCCTCAGGCCTCAACAACCGGGAAATGACAAAAATCGGGCAGGCAACATGGCTATGTGGGTCGCTCCCATTAGGGTGTATAATCACCTATCTAGAGATTCATTTAATTTCTTATTCTATTCGATGTTGTCCCATTCAGGAAACGATTGCTGATCCTAACCGTTGGTGATATACATTCGATACACTCAAGCGAAATGAGTGGTCGGTCATGTGTGGGCCGGGTTGCAAGATGTTATTGTTGAACCCAGTGTATTCCTCTCTAGAGATACACTATCGGAAGGTGGTTCCATACCTTGTCATGTTGGAAATCCAATCTCCAATAAGCGCCCTACGGTTTTTGATTTTATATTATATATGGAGCATGAGATGCAAGCGTTCCGCTAGATTCTATTTATTTGATTAGACATTATTATAATATCACTAGATTTTGTATCAAAGTGTTTTGGGTTATAGTAAGGTAAAAACTGTCCAAGTTTATGTGTGGCTGGTCTTACTATTATCATTTCTTTAGAAAGGATTTTTAAAGTTAAACAAATGGTTGGAGTTTACTCACACCAGCCCCATGATTGACCCAGAGTTATTTTGTTTGTTTTCCCTAAACTCTTGGGTGCCCAAATTTGTACGGGCAGTCAAGTAGTCGGGATTTTTCAGATTCACTTGGAAGAGCTGGAAGCAGGAGGCTTCACCAGTTAGCTATAGACTATCATATTTCCGCTGTGTACTATGTGGTATCTGGAAACGGATGTTTATAACTGTTCCAGGAATAACTGTTGTGCTCTGATAATGGTATGTATATATATACAGTTACTGATTTGTATTTCAAAGGTTATGTTATTTAATATATTTTGTTCGTTCTACTGTGAGTTTGTGATCTTTATTTTCTTCTATTCTAATATTTCTTTCTATTTCTCATCCTCTAACTTCTTTCTAATAATGATTCGTATTTCTGTGCAATTTGGGTTGGACTTGTGGTGTTATTAGTCGACTCAGATAGTACAGATCTGCGGGTCGTTACAGCAAATTTGTGTTTTTGTACAAATAACTCAAAGGGAAGTAAAATAGTATTAGAAAGAATATACATATAATATTGTTTATTCATCTTTTCCTTTTTTATTTAGTGATGTAATCTTAAAATCCTTGGATTACAAGTTTACCTTGTACAGTGTTATGTTTATTTCTCTATTAATGCTTCAATTTTGGAAATGAAGATTTATGTGCCATATTGTGAATTTAGAAATATGACTTGTATACCTATTGTTTAGAGGAAAGATTGACATTCCATCGCTTAGTACGGTCTCTTTTACGTACGCCACTAATTGTGCCTTTATATTTATGAATTCCTAAATATCGTAATTCATGTATCTTTAATGTGTGTTCATTGCGTTAAATTAGAAAATTCATATTAAATGTCCCCACGAGAACATTTGTGTGTTGTGTCAGCTTAAATTAGAAAATTCGTATTAATTATAAAGCCCATTCGGGACAAGGTGTTATAGTGCCAGCTCAAATTATCAAGGAAATGAAAAGATCGTAAATTGTTGGTCAAAATGTGGTTGCATAATTAAACGAACACACGATTTTCGTTGTGCACATGAGCTCGTTCAGTTGAAACAAAAGAATATGTTGAACTTATCATCTATCCATGGGGAAATTTAATGATGCGACCAGTGAGATCGTTGATAGTCCACTTGATCCTAACCCAAAAATCTCCATATTTTTATGCAAAATTTATCATTCTACCAAGAAGAAACATTGAGAATGTTGGAAGTGATAAAAGAGGTATGTATTTTTTTTTAGTGTTTACTACTTCTTACTCAGTAGCTCGAGTCGGTTGTACTTTTTTTTACGTTAACTATCCTTATAGTACAAATATGGAACCACATAAGAAAAATATAAAGCACAAAGGTAGGCCTAAAAGAAAAGATGATTTCACAACAATTTATAGCACAAAGCGTGATAAATTTGCATTTGAGTACGCACAAACAAAAGAGGAAATACAAAATAAACTCACAAAAAAGGAAAACATGCACTGCTAACAATGTCAAACAAAAGAAACAATGGTACATGATTACTAATTCAGATGATGAATTTTAAGCTATTGAATTTGTATTCAATTACTTGCATCCATCATTTAACAAACATGTCTTTAAAAGCGTGGAAGATGTTCCACCAGACGGACATTGTGGATACCTTTGTTGAGTGCGATTGTTGGGTTTCGAAGAGGACGATTCATGGGAAATTTTGTGACTAATGATGGTTGAAAAATCATGTTTGTACAAGGAGCAGCATATTAATTTGTTCGATAGTTGAAGAGATATCAACAGTTGAATAAATAGTGGCAAATTTTGGACAAAATACAGGTAAAAGCATCTATTGAGCTTTCTACACATGGACTGTTTACTCGCAACATCATTTAATTGTATACTTTTTGTTTATTCACCAAAAGAGAGCATGACATATTTGCCTTCAACAATGGGTCCAATAGAAGAACACAGAGTAACAATAATTGTTTTATTGGGTGGAAGCTAATTTATGGCAGTCCACTTGAAAGAAAAATTACCATTACCACATATTTATTCAGGTTAGGGGAAACAATGTTATCGAAATGTACAAAAACAATTTAATATAGCTAAGAGTATAATTCTCAAATAGGGCAGACTAATGACTTCAGACTTTCTTCACTTGGAAAATATTTAATGATTTTACATTTTCTAATACAAAATCTTTTCTTATGTAATATATGCATTTGAAATGTGCTAATTTCAATTCTTCTTTATAAAAATGGTGTAATTATTGTACTATAGTTTGATTCATGTAGTGGAACCAAAATAAAGGATGGAGAGGCGCAATGTTGACAAGACTTCATTTTGGTGAAGTTTATTTACATTTTACTTGCACTATTTTATGAATAAAATATCACTATTTCCTCTTACTTACCGGGTTTTATTCCAGGTATCTAGTAATTTGTTTTTGTCTATTTTGTTTACATAAAGCGTGGTTTGATTGTTAATAAAGTATGTAAGAATATTCTCTTTTATCTTTTGCAGTGCTTGGTAATTGATAATAACATTGTAGACTTTCTTCAATATAAGAAAAGTCAATTGATACTCAGGTTCTTCTATATGGTTAGAAGTACGGTTTAAGTTCAAAAATATATATACATACATATTAAAATTATTAACCACTATTCCTGATGCTTACGTGAAGTGTTTAAAAACATGGAAATCTACTGTGGTTGATGAGTTACAAGATACAAGCTACGCAATGCCTTGTTTTAAAAATACCCGCTTCTTACGGTCATATTACGATTGTTATAGATGAAGATAACTCTATATTCAGTTTAACAGTGTGTTTATTGAAGAAAACCTAATTCTTTCTTCGATAATATATTACCAAGGCCATCTTTTATGTTGTTATCTTTATGTTATCGTATAATATATGACTTTTTTTTGTAACATATATTTTATTTATTTGTTCTGTTGCTATGGTTTATTATATTGTTTTATCCAATTTAACGTTCTATAGTTTGTTCTCTATATACGTATGTACTTTCTGGAACAATATCTCTAGAAAATGTTGAAGTTGTGGCCCCGAGCTTGGCTGTTGCATAACTTACCAATAACAACCATTATCAATGTTTTAATTGAGGTATTTGTATGCGCTCATGCTACTATTTTATATATTAAGATCATAATAACTATTGACTTTATGTTATTTATTAATTTATTTTAATTCTTTTATACATGAAAGGATAAAGCAGTTATCAAAGATAAAAGAAAGAAGTCTATATATGTTATTCCACCTTTTAATAAGGTCGTTACGCTTCTGATTTGGACATCGGATAACTCAGAAAATAAGTACAGATGATTGTGTAAACCCATGAACAATTATATTCATAGGTATATTGTTTTGGGACAAACTAGACTAAAGCTCTAAACTTGGCTAAGTATTGAATCGGTTTGGATCCGAAGCAAAGGAATATGACTAAAAATTTGACTGACTCACGGATCTGCACGTATCCAATAAATGGAATTTCAGTATTAAGAAACTTCACCAGAACTTCATAAATGACACAAAATCAGATACTCAAATCAGCAAACCAAAATCAAAAGAAGCAAGGAAGCAAGGTAGGGTATCTACCTGGGGTTTGCACCTCTTGGGGGTGCAACTCCTAGGGGTCGATGCCCATCCCTCTATATGGGGGGATTTGGGTCCCCCTTGTGGGCTGGATCATCCCTTTATGTGATATCAGACTGATCCAAGCTGCTGTTGTCCGTATAAATAGACCACCGGAGGCATTGAAAATGAGATATTCTCCTGTCTATGCGGAAGTTCTGTCAAAACTTAGAGATATCTCCATCTTTTACTCTCTTCGTTCATATGACAGCTAATTGTACTTGTAATCAACAGTATAAACAAATGCTACATAAAGTGGACGTAAGCCAATGTTTTCCTAACCACTATAACTGTGTCTCCTTTACTTCTTTCATTATATAATCTGTAGTTCTATGACTATTCAATGATTGTTTCGTGGTTCACAAATTTGGGTGTTAGGCTCGATTAATCAAATTCATGTTTAACATTTTGGCGTGCCAGGAGTAGGGCAACTACTTGAACTTAGGATATTATATGCTATGGAAACAATGGTTAAGAGGAAAAGAACGGATAACCAACAAGAAGGCGCTACTATGGAAGAAGTTAGGAGGCTTTCTTGGTTGGAGATCCCTCAATATATCTTTTGAGGGAAGAAATAGACGAGATAGTGAATCGACTTCAAAGCCACCTTAAACATCAAGAAGATTTATTCAAGAAGCAAGAGGAAATGATGATGAATTTCCTCAATCGGATTGAATAGGGTAACACAACAGAAGATCAGAACAAAACTGTTGTATATAACAATTATATAACTTTTGTTTGATGATATCACATACAAAAATAAATATTTATATTTAAATAGAATACTGCACAAGAATTTAAATATTCAAACAGTATTTTATTTAAATATAATATTTTATTTCAACAGTATAAATTTACAAGTCCACTGTTTGTACATCTCATTGTAATACAATACATTCCATTTCATACTCAATTTCATATACACTACCCCTCATTATAAACTCTCAGTTTCACTCTATCACTCGTTTACATCACTCAGACTTAGTTACATTCACTCTCTTGTACAGACTCGTATGCATTCACTCTGCTCTCAAAGTTACACTCAATTCTGTCTTCACAGTCAGTCCAGTCACCTGCTTACCTGTCACAGAACACACAATAAACTAGAACAAAAATATTTTTAATTCTAGCAGATAAAATTTTATTTTAAAATTTATTTGCCTCAAAATTTTTGTAACGACCCAACTTTCGAACACCTCGGAAGTTGTATCATTATATAAGGATAAAAGATAGATAGAAGATAAAACTAAAGAAAACATCAGAATCTCACAGCGGAACATGGACATAATATAATAACCCGAAATATTACATATCATAAGTCAAGTACATTAGAGTACTTCATACATACGGATTCATGTCATCACAAATTACATACTTAAACATTTGTGATAAACTAACTTGTAGATAATTATACATAACATCATGGATAAACCAACTAACAGATAATTATACATAAACATGATAGATAGGCCAACATTCAGATCCTTCCCATCCAGCTACTTCAAAAGTTAAGTCAAGACCTGGATCAGTTGTCTACCCATAACAAGTGTTATGAGTACCCAAGACAGAAAAAATAAACACTGGGTCACTCGGGGACTGGTATGAGTAAACGATTTTAAAACAAGTTTAAGAAATAAAATCATACTCATAAGACGACGCCATAAATACGGAACGGATTTTTACCTTATGTGAATCAAACAGTTTGTATATTTAAATCAGATATTATGATAATGTCTAGGGTTTCCACAAATAATTTAGAATCTAGTAGAAATGCTTTCATCTCACATTCTACTTATATATTATACAAACAAAATCATTTAACTCTTATGGTTAATGGATTTCCAACTATGACAAGGTATGGAATCACCTTCCGATAGTGTACCTCTAGAGATGAATACACTGGGTTCAACAAGAACTTCTTGTAACCCGGCCACACATGACTGACCACTCATTTCTCTTGAGTGTATCGAATGTATATCACCAATGGTTGTGTACGGCAACCATTTCCCGAATGGGACAGCATCGATAGAATAAGGAATAAAATGAATCTCTAGATACGTGATAATACACCCTAATGGGAGCTACCCACATAGCCATGCTGCCTGCCCGATTTTTTTCATTTCCTGGTTGTGAAGCTTGAGGCTAAACTTATCTTTTTGACAGATTTATATCTTCAATTACTTTGAATGTCACATCGTCCTATCTGTCAGAATACTCATTCGATTTCCCAAATATATTGGAGCAATAAAGCTAAGAGAAACGAATTTCTCTGCCACTAACGTAATATACTTACGTACGTTCGATGACTAGAATCTAATAGATATACGTTGTCAAACACCCAACCATACAGGTTGTCCTAGGACTGGACAGACCGTACTATTTAAAATAGCCCTTGCATATCTCTGTCTTCAATATTTCTGATACGCAGCGTATAATTCGAGTCGAAGTGGAATATTTATTACGGTCTCTTCGAAACGATGTACGTAATGTAACACCCCGTATGTTGAATAACTAGCTATAACATAAAACAGGGCAGAATTAAATTTAAAAATCTGAATCAGGAGAAACGGGCTATGCCATTGCGTTTGTCTCGGAAAAATACGCGAAATAGAGTCCGAGTTTTCGAAAATCGGAGTCCGTATGACCCCGATAAGGCCCAAGGAAGTTTGTAGAAATTTAAAAACAGATTTTAAAACAAAAATTTCAAATTTCAGAAGTGGCGGGAAAAATCCCGCCAGGACCCAGCGGGTCGACCTGGGGGTCGACTGGGGAGTCGACCTCCCCCCCAGGTCGACTAGGGAGTCGACCCTAGGGTCGACCTGGGAGTCGACCTCCCTGGTCGAGCCCAGGTGACCTGGGTGCACCTGCTTGTCTTCTGGGCTGTGTTTAAGTGGCTAGGACGTGATCTGACGGCTCTAATCTAATTTAGGGTTAATCTAATGGCCTAAAACACCTAACTACTCTATAAATACACCCTAAGACTACCCTAATTCATACTAAAAATAGAAACAATGCCGTCATGCCGTCAAAATGCAACTTGAAGGAGCCTCCATCAATTGGTAGAAGAAGATAGCAACTCAAATCAATCACTAATCAACTCTAGAAACTTAATCTTCTTCTTAGGAGTGCTAATCAACAAGTTGTGAGTTTTCTATAGCCTTAATGACCAATTATTGAAATGATTATGATAGGATATAATGAGGTTATGGCTATGAATGTGGATCAATGCAAGTTATGCAAGTTGTATGCTATGTGTTAATGATGTTATGCATGTTATGCAAGTTATGTGCTATGTGTTAATGATGTTATGCATGTCATGCAAGTTATATGCTATGTGTTTGTGATATTATGCAAGTTATGCAAGTAATATGCTACATGTTTGAGATGCTATGCAAGTTATGCAAGCCATATGTTACATGTTCATGATGTTATGCAAGTTATGCAAGTCACAAGTTACATGTTCATGATGTTATGCAAGCTATATGCTATATGATCATGATGTTATGCAAGTTATGCAAGTGTTCATAATGCTAGTTGCAATGATAAACATTGATCCACTTCGACACCATGATTATGCAAGTTGGGTGTATGATGATATGCAAGTTCATGTATGATATGTATGCAAGTTTGGTGTATGATAATATGCAAGTTCACATATGACATGTTATGCAAGTATGATGTTTGATTATATGCAAGTGACATGTGCAAGTTTACACCTTAGTATGATATGCATACATATGCAAGTTAACCCCTTTACATGTCATACATACATATGCAAGTTTACCCCTTTGTATGACATAAGAAACATATGCAAGTTAACCTCCTTATGACATATGTGATTCATGCAAGTTTGGGTTGATTATCTATGCTAGTTGGGTTTGATGCTATATGCATGTTGACACCTTTAAACCCATGTTGATGCTAATGTTATGCAAGTTGAACCCATTACATTTATGAGGAATCTTCCCTTTATGTCATGTTAGCGAATTACGTGGGGAACGATGGGGTTAATAAACATGTTAATGAAATGGTGTGAAGTTGGTATGATTATGCATACCATAAAGTGATGGACATAATTGAGTCAATTATGTACATCGTTAAAATTGGAATTAATTAGGGAAAATTAATTCGGGGGTGATTAATTAGGTGTAATTAATCGACTAAGACACGAGGTTGGACCCTTTTGTAGCATAAGACTGCCCGGAACCGACCGGCAAATCCAGCGGCTACAAATGATTGGCCCAATGTGAGAGGTTTTAGGCACAAACTATATACGTGACAAGTGTAAAGCACGAGGTTAGACTCCGTTATGGCGTAAGGCTGCCCGGACCCAACCGGCAAATCCAGCTGCCATAAAAGATAGTCTAATGTGAGAGGTCTTTACAACGGTTACGTTCTTAATCAATTAAGAAACAATTAACCAAATAAGCATGTAGTGGGCATGAGGGGTTAAGTGGGTGCCTTGGGTGGCATGTGGAAATCAAGTAAGTTCCTGGGGTCGCATGAGGAAATCTAGTGGGTTGCCTTGGGTGGCAATAGAAAATACGATTAGATGACTTAACCAAGTGGAAACATGTAATTAAACATGATTAAAGGGTTAAGTGGGATGCACTAGATAAATTGACAAGCTTAGGTGGTAGCTTGTGGGGGCGCATTTCAACCAGTAACCCATATGTATCTTATTGGGCTCGACCCATGTCGAGGACGGTACACGCGTACTGGGCTTGATTATAAGAGGCCAAAACGGGGTAGCGGTGGCAACGCGAGTCCAACGGGTTTCATATGCGTGTGTGGACCCGGGCTGGTAGGTAAGACGTTGTTGCATCGTATAGATATAAGCCGTGCACCATTTGTTGTATCGGGTTGCCACTTTGGGGAGTGATACACCCCCATTGTGGGGCCAACACGGGTATCTACGGTAGGGAGCCGATCGCTTGGGAGTAGTGGGTACACCTAGTGGAGATAGGGGCAGACGGCACCTATGTAGACAGCTAGGGGTACACGAAACTACTGGGTAAATTCTCTAAGTCCTTGGGTGGGATCAACCTTTAAGTAGGAATGACTGGTGTGGTGCAGTTAGTAATTATCCTTGAGTGGGTAGATGCGTCTTTACCGTTATCTTAGTTTATCCTATGTCTAGTTGGCTACTTAGTGTAGTCATTTATCCCCAGTCATCCCGTACCAAGTTTATATCATACCCTAATCACTTTAGTAATTGTGTTGTTAAAGTTATAGGGCTCACTCAGACTTATGTCTGACCCCGTTGTTTTTATCTTTTTCCCCCTCAGGTCCTCAGGTTGGGCCTAGCACTAGTGGGCTTTGATCAGATTTCTTTATCTATCTTCTGGAGCTTGGACCGTGATGTAAAGCCCAGCTTATCTTTTCTTTTATGGCTGTTGTTTATGTAGTGGGATTATGTACTTATGTTTTATCAGGATGGATATTTAGTACTTAACTCTTTACTTTTTTCTTCCCATCGGAGTTATTTCACAAAGACTTGCCATGGTAAGGGAGGAATCAATCCATTTTGGGGGTAATCCAATATCATATGGATAATTTAAACGGATGAGATAGTCTGCAAATCATTTTTACATTTCTTATAGAAAAAACTTATTGTTTATAAAATAGAAAAATAGTGGTGTTGTAACTAAAACATGTTTACCTTCTGCTGCTATGAAATGATGTTTTAGATTTTTCAAGTATTTATATCTGTCTTGTGTAATTTTTCTGTTCTATATTCACTTAAAATGCTCCACCGAAGTTAAGGCATTCCCTTAGTGAGTGACCTTAGCGGGTGTGGGGTGTTACACGTGGTATCAGAGAAAAGGTTACATGAACAGATAAAATTTTTAGAAAACTATTTTTCTAAAAACATTTTAGGAAGAAGTATTTTCAAAAACATGTCTTTAAAGAGAAAAGTTTTTGAAAGAAAAGCATAATCCCCAATAGCCATATCTTTATCTTTCGAATTCTCCGTTTTGAATCTTTCCTTTTTCGTTTCAGCATGGCTGAGGATCTTAACTTTCCGGAGGGTGTGACGATACCAGTATGGTATAGGAGATTGATGGAGGCTAGGGACGCCACTGCGGGTCCGGCAAATGTTCCTCCACCAACCGTAGCACCCGATCTTCCTCCTCCCCCTCCTCCTCCTCGCACGGATACTTTTGCTAAGACTTGCAAGGAATTAAAGCTATGGGAGGGAAACCTTTTCAAGGATCAGAAACTTTTGTGGAGGCTAGAGATTGGCTTAAGGAGGTGGAAGAGTTGATAGACATCTTTGAGATGGAAGAAGGAAAGAAAGTCAAGTTAGCTGCTTGGTTAATGAAGGGAGAGGCCTCATTCTGGTGGGAGGTCACTAATGGAGAACGCCCCATTGACTCTTGGGCGGATTTTAGGCAAAGATTTGTGGCAAAGTTTCTCTCAAGGGCGGAGGAAAACTTGTATATGGAAAGATTCTTGACTCTAAAGCAAGGAAATCTCTCGGTGAAAGAATATGTCAACAAGTTTAATCAATTGGCAAGGTTTGGCCTAGACATGGTGAATACACCGGAGAAGAAGGCTTTGAGGTTCGTTAAAGGCTTGAATGAACCGATGCATGGATTGGCTATGACTCATATCACTGTGGGGGCCACCTTTTGAGAAGCTAGTTGACATGGCACTCATGCATGAGGAAGAGAAGGGTCCTAATGCTACTAAGGCACCCGAGAAGAAAGGAGATCAAAAGAGACCTCAACAACAACAAAACAAGGGTGGAAAAGGCAACGGTGGCAAGGGGAAGAAGAAGTGCTTCAATTGCGGGATACCAGGCCACATAAGCAAAGATTGTCGGAAGAAGAAGAAGACTGACTGCTACCATTGTGGTGAAGCAGGGCATCTAGTGAAGGATTGCCCTAAGAAGGGGCAAAGGACGGGATCTACCTCTGGAGGACAGGTGCAAGCTCTTGTGGCACCGGGTCAGGCAAGGGGGCAAGTTCAGGCTCTCGCGGTTCCACCGATTCAGGAAAGAGGTAGAACTATTTCCGTTGAAAGTCTGGTTTATCTATTTGATCATCCTGTCCGTACATTGTTTGATTCTGGCGCATCGCATTCGTTTATCTCATCATCATTAGTTGAGTCACTGCACTTAGACACCAGTCTAGTAGATGATCCCATGGTTGTTTCAAACCCAATTGGGGGCTCCACTTATTTGTCCATGATATGTTTGGGTTTGAAGATTTCTATACTTAGCGTTGAGTTTAGATGTGATGCTTTTGTTTTGGGCTTCACGGGCTATGGGTTGATTTTGGGCATGGACTGGTTGTCCAGTAATGGTGCCGTTCTTGATTGCGAAAGGAGAGTTGTTAGGCTCATGACCCGCTTGGGTAACACTCTCGAGATCTCTTGTAATCCCATGGATTCTGTTATGCTAAGTTATCTTGAATCGCTTGACGCTTCGGTCGAGAGTTTGCGATCTGTTAGAGTGGTCCGGGAATACTCGGATGTGTTTGAGGAGGTGAAGGGCTTACCTCCGAGGCGGGAGATAGACTTCCGAATATATCTGGTGGATAATGCTAAACCAGTATCTTTACCAGTGCGCCACATGGCTCCTCGTGAGAGGAGGGAACTCCATAAGCAAGTAGGGGAGTTGCTTGAGAAGGGGTTCATAAGACAAAGTATATCGGAGTGGGGTGCTCCAGTAGTTTTTGCTACGAAGGCGGATGGGTCCCTCAGACTTTGTGTAGACTATAGAGAACTCAACAAGCTCACAAAGAAGAATAGACACCCATTGCCGAGGATTGATGATCTTTTCGATCAGTTGGTTGGCGCTTCAGTATTTTCTCAGTTGGACTTAGCCACGGGGTTTCATCAGTTGAGAGTGGCCGAGGATAGCATAGACAAGACTGCCTTTAGGACTCCGAATGGTTTCTATGAGTGGCTGGTGATGCCATTTGGTTTGACGAACGCCCCGGCATATTTTGTTGATTTGATGAGTAGGGTGTTCAGGGAGTTCCTTAATAAGTTCGTGGTGGTCTTTGTGGATGACATCTTAGTATTTTCTAAGAGTGAAGAAGAGCATGTCCTACATCTTAGGGAAGTGTTGGAGACTCTTCGAGCGCATAGCCTTAAGGCAAAATTTTCTAAATGTCACTTCTGGAGGAAGGAAGTGCGGTTCTTGGGGCACGTGGTCTCCAAGGAAGGGATAGCTTTGGATCCCGCGAAGGTAGTATCCATCCAAGATTGGAAGGTTCCGAAGAATGCTACCGAGGTGAGGAGTTTCTTGGGGTTGGCTGGCTACTATAGGAAGTTTATCAAGGACTTCGCGAAGTTATCAGCCCCATTAACTTGCTTGACGAAGAAGAATCTAGTCTTCGTATGGGACGTAGATTGTGATGATGCGTTCCGACGGTTAAAGAGAGCTTTAACCACAGCTCCAGTCTTAGTCTTGCCAGATGGGAGTAGGCCATTTGTCGTTTATACTGATGCTTGTGGGACTGGACTGGGCGCAGTCTTAATGCAAGAGGGAAGGGTAATAGCCTATGGTGGAAGGCAGTTGAGAAAGCATTAGAAAAATTACCCTACCCATGATTTAGAGTTGGTCGTTATTGTTTTTGCGCTTAAGATTTGGCGCCATTATCTTTTGGGAGAGAGATTCGAATTGTTCACTGACCACAAATCATTGAAGTATTTGTTTTCTCAGAAGGATTTGAATTTGAGACAGCAAAGGTGGATGGAGTTCTTAGCATCCTATGATTTCGAGATAGCGTATACCCCTGGCAAGGGTAACGTGGTGGCGGACGGACGCCTTGAGTAGAAAAAGGTTGTCCTTGAGTCCATTGTTCGTGGAACGACGAAGCTTGGAATTTATCTCTATGTTTGATTTCAGACCTTCCGTTGACTATATACCCGGTTTGCTAGCATCCTTGGAGGTTAGACCTACACTTTTGGGGCGGATTGGAGAAGCACAGAGGGACGACCCACAGTTGGTTGAGTTGGTAGAGAGGCTCATAAGGGGGGAGTCGTCCAGCCATTTGAGTAGGTACACCCTAGACGATAGGGGGTGCCTGCGTAGAGACGGTAGACTTTGTGTACCGCAAGACGAGGGTTTGAGGAAGGCGATTCTTGATGATGCACACCGTTCTAGGATGACCATTCATCCCGGTGAGGACAAGATGTACCAAGACATGAGGCGAGTTTTCTTTTGGGCCGGTATGAAGAAGAATGTGGCCGAGTATGTCCCTAGATGCTTGGTGTGCCAATAGGTGAAAGCGGAGCAAAAGAAACCAGGTGGGTTGCTTCACCCATTGGAAGTTCCGCAATGGAAGTGGGATAGCGTCTCGATGGATTTTATTGATGGGTTACCCAGGTCAAGGAAGGGTAATACGGGAATTTGGGTTGTGGTAGACAGACTTACTAAAAGCGCCCATTTCATACCTGTGAAGAGCAAGAGAACCGCTCCATGGCTAGCTTCAGTATATCTTCGAGAGATAGTTCGATTGCATGGGGTACCCTCTAGTATAGTGAGTGATCGAGATCCTATCTTCACTAGCGAGTTCTGGAAAAGTTTGCAAGAAGCAGTGGGGACTCAATTGTGTCTAAGCACCGCATATCATCCTCAGACGGACGGCCAGACCGAGAGGGTGAATCGTGTTCTGGAAGACCTTTTGAGGCTTTGTATTTTGGATTTTGGAGGTACATGGGAAGAGCATCTTCCATTGGTGGAGTTCGCATATAATAACAGCTTTCAGTCCAGTATTGGTATGGCTCTTTTCGAAGCACTTTATGGAAGGCCTTGTCGATCACCTACATGTTGGTGGGAATCTACGGATAAGATCTTGTTTGGGCCTGATATGGTTAGGGAGACTTCTGAGAAGATTGACTTGATTCGAAGAAGGATGAAAGCAGCGCAGGATAGGCAAAAATCTTATGCGGACAAGAGGAGGACGGATCTGGAATTTGAGGTTGGGGACATGGTCTTTGTCAAAGTATCTCCACTACGGAATGTAGTTCGCTTTGGGTCTGTTGGGAAGTTAGCTCCAAGATTTGTTGGGTCGTTTCCTATTAAGGAAAGGATTGGACGGATGGCATATAGGGTGGATTTACCCGAGAGACTTAGTGGGGTGCATGATGTATTCCATGTGTCACATTTGAGGAAGTGCCTACATGAGACCGCAGAGGTGGTGGAGCCGAGCTTGCTTAAAGAAGTGGAGGTAGAGCGTGATGCAACTATTCGACGAGCTCCTACCCGCATCCTTGGGTCAGAGATTAGGAAGTTGAGGAACAGAGAGGTGCGGCTAGTCAAAGTGCAATGGGGAGAAGATGAGAGCAATGCTACCTGGGAGACAGAAGCGAAGATGCGTTCACTATACCCATTCCTTTTTTAGGGTATGTCTTTTAACTTCTCCTTTATCGTTTGTCTAGTACTTATCTTATCTTTAGTATGTCCTCTCATTAGTACCTTTGACCTTTAGATAGGGTAAACCTATGGTTGAAACATGTGTTTGAGACATGTTATGTTTGATGGATGCGTGTGGATGCAAGTGGTTGCTAGTGGTTGCTCGTGGATGCATATACACACACTCTAGGCACTAGATCGGCTCAATCACTTCATATTGCATATTGTATAAAATTGTGTGTAGGTAGCTATATTAATGGATGTATAATGGTTGCGCTATCATATGGATGATGCATTTTGGTGAATGGTTGTGCACTCATGTAGAAATAGTATGTGTCGATAAGGTTCTTTCGCATACATATTGGATGCATGGCACTATCATGGTTTGCATTAAGGAGGTCAACTGAATCAGTAGACCGCCTGATTTTGCATTAGACAGGGAACATATACACACACTTTTTGCATATGTTCATACAACATTAGAAACTCTAAGGACAATGGATGCCAGTGGTTTATGGTTGAGTAGATGGTTGTTTGGTTGGTAGGATACGTTCTTCTTGACTTAGAGATTTCGGGGACGAAATCCTTTAAGTAGGGGAGAATGTAACACCCCGTATGTTGAATAACTAGCTATAACATAAAACAAGGCAGAATTAAATTTAAAAATCTGAACCAGGGGAAACGGGCTATGCCATTGCGTTCGTCTCGGAAAAATACGCGAAACAGAGTCCGAGTTTTCGAAAATCGGAGTCCGTATGACCCCGATAAGGCCCAAGGAAGTTTGCAGAAATTTAAAAACAGATTTTAAAACAAAAATTTCAAATTTCAGAAGTGGCGGGAAAAATCCCGCCAGGACCCAGGGGGTCGACCTGTGGGTCGACTGGGGAGTCGACCTCCCCCCCAGGTCGACTGGGGAGTCGACCCTAGGGTCGACCTGGGAGTCGACCTCCCTGGTCGAGCCCAGGTGACCTGGGTGCACCTGCTTGTCTTCTGGGCTGTGTTTAAGTGGCTAGGACGTGATCTGACGGCTCTAATCTAATTTAGGGTTAATCTAATGGCCTAAAACACCTAACTACTCTATAAATACACCCTAAGACTACCCTAATTCATACTAAAAATAGAAACAATGCCGTCATGCCATCAAAATGCAACTTGAAGGAGCCTCCATCAATTGGTAGAAGAAGATAGCAACTCAAATCAATCACTAATCAACTCTAGCAACTTAATCTTCTTCTTAGGAGTGCTAATCAACAAGTTGTGAGTTTTCTATAGCCTTAATGACCAATTATTGAAATGATTATGATAGGATATAATGAGGTTATGGCTATGAATGTGGATCAATGCAAGTTATGCAAGTTGTATGCTATGTGTTAATGATGTTATGCATGTTATGCAAGTTATGTGCTATGTGTTAATGATGTTATGCATGTCATGCAAGTTATATGCTATGTGTTTGTGATATTATGCAAGTTATGCAAGTAATATGCTACATGTTTGAGATGCTATGCAAGTTATGCAAGCCATCTGTTACATGTTCATGATGTTATGCAAGTTATGCAAGTCACAAGTTACATGTTCATGATGTTATGCAAGTTATGCAAGCTATATGCTATATGATCATGATGTTATGCAAGTTATGCAAGTGTTCATGATGCTAGTTGCTATGATAAACATTGATCCACTTTGACACCATGATTATGCAAGTTGGGTGTATGATGATATGCAAGTTCATGTATGATATGTATGCAAGTTTGGTGTATGATAATATGCAAGTTCACATATGACATGTTATGCAAGTATGATGTTTGATTATATGCAAGTGACATGTGCAAGTTTACACCTTAGTATGATATGCATACATATGCAAGTTAACCCCTTTACATGTCATACATACATATGCAAGTTTACCCCTTTGTATGACATAAGAAACTTATGCAAGTTAACCTCCTTATGACATATGTGATTCATGCAAGTTTGGGTTGATTATCTATGCTAGTTGGGTTTGATGCTATATGCATGTTGACACCTTTAAACCCATGTTGATGCTAATGTTATGCAAGTTGAACCCATTACATTTATGAGGAATCTTCCCTTTATGTCATGTTAGCGAATTACGTGGGGAACGATGGGGTTAATAAATATGTTAATGAAATGGTGTGAAGTTGGTATGATTATGCATACCATAAAGTGATGAACATAATTGAGTCAATTATGTACATCGTTAAAATTGGAATTAATTAGGGAAAATTAATTCGGGGGTGATTAATTAGGTGTAATTAATCGACTAAGACACGAGGTTGGACCCTTTTGTAGCATAAGACTGCCCGGAACCGACCGGCAAATCCAGCAGCTACAAATGATTGGCCCAATGTGAGAGGTCTTAGGCACAAACTATATACGTGACAAGTGTAAAGACACGAGGTTAGACTCCGTTATGGCGTAAGGCTGCCCGGACCCAACCGGCAAATCCAGCTGCCATAAAAGATAGTCTAATGTGAGAGGTCTTTACAACGGTTACGTTCTTAATCAATTAAGAAACACTTAACCAGATAAGCATGTAGTGGGCATGAGGGGTTAAGTGGGTGCCTTGGGTGGCATGTGGTAATCAAGTAAGTGCCTGGGGTGGCATGAGGAAATCTAGTGGGTTGCCTTGGGTGGCAATAGAAAATACGATTAGATGACTTAACCAAGTGGAAACATGTAATTAAACATGATTAAAGGGTTAAGTGGGATGCACTAGATAAATTGACAAGCTTAGGTGGTAGCTTGTGGGGGCCCATTTCAACCAGTAACCCATATGTATCTTATTGGGCTCGACCCATGTTGAGGACGGGACACGCGTACTGGCTTGATTATAAGAGGCCAAAACGGGGTAGCGGTGGCAACGCGAGTCCAACGGGTTTCATATGCGTGTGTGGACCCGGGCTGGTAGGTAAGATGTTGTTGCATCGTGTAGATATAAGCCGTGCACCATTTGTTGTATCGGGTTGCCACTTTGGGGAGTGATACACCCCATTGTAGGGCCAGCACGGGTATCTACGGTAGGGAGCCGATCGCTTGGGAGTAGTGGGTACACCTAGTGGAGATAGGGGCAGACGGCACCTATGTAGACAGCTAGGGGTACACGAAACTACTGGGTAAATTCTCTAAGTCCTTGGGTGGGATCAACCTTTAAGTAGGAATGACTGGTGTGGTGCAGCTAGTAATTATCCTTGGGTGGGTAGATGCGTCTTTACCGTTATCTTAGTTTATCCTATGTCTAGTTGGCTACTTAGTGTAGTCATTTATCCTCAGTCATCCCGTACCAAGTTTATGTCATACCCTAATCACTTTAGTAATTGTGTTGTTAAAGTTATAGGGCTCACTCAGACTTATGTCTGACCCCGTTGTTTTTACCTTTTTCCCCCTCAGGTCCTCAGGTTGGGCCTAGCACTAGTTGGCTTTGATCAGATTTCTTTATCTATCTTCTGGAGCTTGGACCGTGATGTAAAGCCCAGCTTATCTTTTCTTTTATGGCTATTGTTTATGTAGTGGGATTATGTACTTATGTTTTATCAGGATGGATATTTAGTACTTGACTCTTTATGGTGTTGTAACTAAAACATGTTTACCTTCTGCTGCTATGAAATGATGTTTTATATTTTTCAAGTATTTATATCTGTCTTGTGTAATTTTTCTGTTCTATATTCACTTAAAATGCTCCACCGAAGTTAAGGCATTCCCTTAGTGAGTGACCTTAGCGGGTGTGGGGTGTTACACGTAATGTCTTTTACAGTTGACAAATAATTATTAGCCGAACATGATTATGTTTCAGTTTACACATCCTTTGATTATGGGTTTCAGTCAAACAATTTTATTCAGTTTTAACCATCATTTAGAAATGAGCAAATAAAGCGTATGCGTCGCACACGGTATTTTGCTTCGTTTGTCATCGATGTTTATATGTTAATTAATACTTCCGTTATTCCTATAATTTATTTTCTCACTTCTAATTAATCATAAATAATTTAAATTAATTATTTCATTATTATTTCTATTTCAAACCCGTCGAGCTTCTGCACTTCGCTCTTCTGCTGTTGTCTTCCTTCCACTTTCCTACGACATTTAAATAAACATTCTCTTTTTATTTATTTATTAATTTCTCCTTTATTTTTATTTATTTTGTATTTTTATTTCGAACTTGGTTTGATTTAAAACTTCATTCAAAATCTCATTTGTTTGCGTCTTTGCCAAAGTGCCAGTTTCGCAAGTACCACTTTTCAGAATCTCTGCGTTCCGCCTGCAAATCCGCCCAAAATGCCATGCGCCAACTAAAGTACCACATCTCCACTTAGTAGTACCACTTTACCAAGTACCAAGGTTCAAAACACCATGCTCCGCCTCCAAAATTCCATGTCGCGCTCATGATTTTCACCTCTGCCATAGTACCACCTGGTACTTACCAAAGTACCAAAGTATCAAGTGGCCTGCACTCGTGTTTTCTCTTCGAAATCTGATGCCGCACCCATGTTTCCTGCCTTTGCCAAAGTACCACTTGGTACTACCAAAGTACTAAGTGCCACCCCCTCCAGATCACGTCCGTTCACTGACAAACCACCATGAAACCCGTTTGCCAATTTTCCAGTACCACCCTGATGTACACAAGTGCACGTGCACATCCACTCGAGCCACCGTTGATCACCTCTGACCATCCAGACATGTCACCCTTCACCTTCTGGTTGCGCCACCACCTTCAGATCCGACCACCTCCACCTCTACAGTGTTTTCACTGTATGGCTCCTCCACCATCGAAATGGGTTTCATTGGAGAAACCACTAACTGCCACGTCCTCCAACCATCTGAGTTCCTCCAACTCCTGCCACACCACCGTGAACTTCCTACGCTTCGATCCCCCCTGGACCTCACCTTCCAATTGCCACCGTCGTCGTGCAGTTTTCCGATGAACCATGGTCCCCAAAAACAACCCCATGAACCCTAAATCTGATTCATTTACAAAATTCTTGCATTTGAATTTTTTTAAAATATTTTTCCTATAATCTAGGATCTCTCACGCTCCTCTCTGCTTCACATCATGTCATTTCACACAACGGATCGCCGGAAATCGATCAAACACCATTTTATGATCATCTCAACATTTCTTGATCATCCTAGCATTATAAATTATGAAACTACCACTTAAAACATCATTTGGTGTCATGTTTCCATTTAAATATTCAAATAATGTTTTTGTATTGTTTGAATTTTCATGTTAACAGTGGGTTTACAGAGAACATCCGGTTTTCTGTTTTCTTGGATATGTATTCATTTTCAATGATTCTCCATTTTTATATTTACTAATGTGTGAAATGTATACATTACATCCTACATTTATATCAACATAGTGTGAGAATTTTTGGGTAGGATTCTCTTTTGAAAATAAGTACCCATGAGGTTCTGTTTTTATTGAACACAGTAGCAGGTTATTTTCTATGGTTTTTAAACTATCAACAAACTTATGCAAACATACTGTACTTTATATATGAATATAACAGTCTACAAAAGATGTAATTCAAGGGTTTTTAGCATCAATTATTTGTTGTTTGTTGGCAAGATGATGGTGTTAACATAACAGGAACTTGCAGCTAAATCAAGACATATATACTGAGAATATTCAAAAGAGTTTACAGTAAAGAATTAAAAATGAAATTAGATGAGATTTACTCACTTTTCTTTTCTTGCTGTTTAACAAAAGCTTCCCTTTTTTTTCCTTTTTGATTAGCTCAAAAATAATGTGTGCAAAAAGGTAAGAAGATGTTGCCTATTTATAGACACAAAAATAATATAAAATAAGGGGTGTCTTTAATGGAAGATGGGATTATGTGCAGTAAAAACAGATGGAAAGTTTTCCTATACTTGATGCCTAATTTTGTCAAGAATAGCCTGCGCATGTTTAAACAGCAAATTCTTCCCTTGTCCAATCTTGTTTAAGTTTTTGTCAAAACAGTAAATGCAATTTGTACTCTATGAAATAACTATACATTCTTCTTACACACTTTGATGGACAAATAAAATTGTTCTCTCTACAATTAAATGCTCAGCCCAATTTGCTATCATATGGCAGCAGGTTTTTGTTTTCCACATATTTATATGTTTTGTTTTGAATACACTCTTAGTTGCTAAGTAACTTGCATTAAATGTTCCCTAGAAAAATAGTGCCTAGTCTTTATGATATGGGAAGATAAATGGCATCCATCCATCTTGTTTAAAACACTCAAGTGTTTATCTATCAAGTCCATTATCCTTATGCATGAAGTAATTATTTTAAACAGTTTACTTAATTAAATTGTTCTTAAAAAAAATGGATTTTTACTTAGTGTGTTAACCAAGAGGTTTTACTACACAATTTCAAATGTCCTACATACTTAAGTTAGAACACATACATGCGGAGAAGCATATGCATGTAGTAGACCATGTTATTTATATTTCCTACAACTAAGAAATCAAATTTCTATTAATTGAATTAGTATTAATGCGATCATTGATTTATGGTTTAGAAATATTTAGTTTAAAAACCTGGGACATTACAATTTTGGAGTGTTTCTCATTATATTTCATGACTTGATCTGATACGCATATTCATCCATCTGATCTAGACAGCTTGTGATATTCACAGCGATTCACTGTAAATACCACAAGGTAGACAATATCTCTAGTGCTCACATGTATATATATTCTACACATACATCTGTATGTATATGCACATATATTTTTGTGCAGGGGCAATACGATCAATGTCAGTGAATGGGCATGAACCAAGAAATTCAGTGCAAGTGCATATACAAACACATAAACACAAATACACACATCTGTGTATATACATACATATATATATATATATATGAAAATAATCATGCAATGTTAGCATAAAAATGAAGAAGTGTACAATAGTGAAGAGCATGCACTGAGGCAGCAAGTATAATATGTGTACTTTATGGTTACACATGTGCATATGTTCAATTTCAAATTACTGAAGCATGGAAAATGCACAAAGGTGCATCAAGACAAATACAAGCAATGGAAACATGCAAAGTAACTTTGGGTTTCAAATACAAGGCAGTGTACACAGCGGTACACTCTCAGGTAGCATTGGGATTGCAAGTGGACTCAAAAATATAAATACATTCTTGTGTATACATACATGGATATATATATATGATCGAAATTTGACTAACCAAGAGCAGTGTGCACAAGCATTTGTGCAAGCTCAAAACATTTCAAATGCACAGATACATGTAGAACTCGAAACAAATCAGTCAAGCCAGACCAACATCTCGAGCACAATGGCACACATGCATATGAAATAGACAAGACTCAACAAATCATGCAAGTAAATAAGGACAAGCCATAAATACAAGTTTGCTCAGCAATATACAATGGACAGAGTATAGAGTGCATGGACAAGCAAAATTGGCTACAACATGTCAAGCACAAACAAGTATTCAAATTGACAAAGCAATTGTGATACAGTATACTCATATATACATGCAAGCAGACTCAATCAAATTCGAGCGTACACAAGCTCATACTACAAGAACCAGTGTTTAAGCATGCATGCAAAAAGATTCAAGCAGTTTTTAGTTGTGTAAACAGTGATAGGGTCAGCATTGCATGAAAGGTGAAAATAGTTGCAAATGCAAACCAACAAAGAAAACTGGAATGCAAAGCTGGAAAATGCCAATCTGTCAAGTGGCAACAAAACGGGTTCATGTAAATGCAAGCAATTTTATAAAGAGAAGGGCACAAAGCCATATTTTAGCTAGCACATAAGCAGTCCAACATGAACAGATTTAAACAGTTCGAGGCGGATACAAAATGACATATATATATATATATATATATATATACATGTTACGCATTTATATACACATATATATTCAGGGAACTCGAGTAGGTGCATGGCTCAACAACAAGGCAGATTTCAGTTCAAGCTCAAAATGTTTTGAATCGACAAGCCAGAAGTTAAGCCACGAGAGGGCAATATACTTGGGAACATTTTTTCAGCATGCAAAATATATTCAGGTGGAATATCATTTCGAATGTACATGAATGAGCAAAACAAATGAATGGAAAATGATGCAGCAAGACTCAACAAACAATCATGAAGATACAAATAATTTGGAATCAATAATTTTTGGCATGTTATTTTTAACGTTTCCCAATTTGAATTGTATTGAAATTGAGAAACAGTTTTTAGGAAATGCTCTTTTAAACTATGCAAGATTACATTAGTGTATCGCAGATATTATTGGCAAGAAACAGATTCATTTGTTTAAGAAAATCTCAATACCATTTAGGCAAGAAATCAATTCACAGTTTCCAAAAATTTGCAAGGCTTTTTTAAGTAATGAAAATCAATTAAAGAATTTCCAGAAATCAACATGACATTCATGGCCGATTCAATCAAGAAAATTTTTCAATCACGCAAGGGCCAAGGAAAACAATTATTTGTTTCTAGAACTAAATCAGAGAATTCACGGATTCAATCAAGTCATCAAAAGAGGAAACTCACGCAATAGATCAAAGCAAGTCATTGAATGAAATCAGAGATGTTAGGGATTTTCTATACACTATATAAATCATACAATTCATCGCAGGCTAAGCAATGAAAACAACAAGCCACAAATTCGATAGCTCAAAGAAATAAAATCAGAAATACTCATGTTGTTTTCGATCGTATGCTAATCGCCAAGCAAGAGAGCCAAAAGAATTCGACCATCAAAGAAATAATTTTATAAGAGATTCAAGTAGCAGTTTGGGGGAAAGCCGAATAACCCTATTTTTTAGACCGGACGACAATGTTTGGAAGTTAACACAGAATAAAAGAATGGCCAACTACTTTATTTTTACGAAGGGGTTTTTCTATTTGTTTTTCTTTTCTTTTGTAAATCGTCCATCGTTTTTCCAGTTTTTCTGTAAAACTAGGGTTTACTAGTTATAGGGTTTATAGCTAGGTTTTACGAGTTACGGGTTTGTAATTCAGAGAAAATCTGATCTTGGGTTTAAAGACCAGTGCAGGGTTTTGGGCATAGGATTAGAACAGTTGGGAGTGAGTACCGCAACTTTATAGGGAATTAGCGTAGAGATTTATTTAATACTTTGTAAAAACCTTGGGGAATGTAACAATAGGTAGGGTTTGCCGAAGCTAGGTAAAATATGTGTTATTTACTATCTGCATTTATTTTCTCTATTGCAATATAGGCTGTGAATTTTTAATATCTCGTAAAACTCCAATAAACCCTATTCACCCCCTCTAGGGTTAATCTCGATCCAACAAGTGGTATCAGAGCAGATATTTCATTAACTCTAGAGTCATGGTTTCTAGTTGTCAAACCAGTGAGAGTCAGTCCAGTCATATTCCAACTATTTATAATGGTACAAATTTTTTAAATTGTAAATTAGTAATGGAATCTTATTTAAAATCTGTTAATATTAAATGTTGGGATATTACTCTAATGGATATGATATTGTTAATAGGCATGATGTTGGTTTTAATTCTCGTGCTACACATATTTTATATTCTTATATTGGTGATGTCCAACATAACCATATATCCCACTGTTTGACTACACAAGAAATATGGAATACTCTCAATATGAAGTATGGAAGAATCGACAACTGCTCAAAACTCCGGAATGCCAACTCAGATTCAAATTTGTGCTTAACAGGTTTTGCAAATGAAAATTCAGATGAATCAGACGATCGTGACTCAGTAGACAATGAAACAGAGATTTCTTATATGAGGGCTTAGTTTATTTTTGTATCGAAATAACAAAAGATGTTGATAGTGTGAAATCGAATAACAAAAACTTAAAATCTGAAAACTCTAAGTTGTGATGCAAAACTGATTGTTTGGAATCAAAACTTAAAAATGTCATGAAAATAGGAAACTCTAATTGCAAAAATTGTTTAAATTTAAAAAAAAAAATCCTTTTTCATCTCACTCAAAATATTCAAAAGCTTGAAAATGAAATTCTGATCTTAAAAGAGAACAAGATTGAGCTAATGAGTACAAACATTTTTTTGCAAACGGAATTTGATAATTTTAAGATGGTTAAAAATTCCAAACATGAAATTGCTGAAAAGGAAAGTTTGTTGAAAACAGACTTGATTTTGAAAGAGCTTGAAAACGAGATTGAAAATTTTAGGAAATTTAAAAAATTTGAATTAAAAAATGAAAACATATTGAATTTGAGATTACTGAGTCCAAAGCCAAAATCAAAATGTTTAAGAATGAAAATTTGTTTTTGAAGCAAAATGATTCTGAGAAAAGAGAAATTGAGATTGACCGTTGCTCTAAGCTGATAAATGAGAATAATCTTATGAAATCGAAAATCAACGGTCTTGAGTTGAGTCTGAAACATTTTTCAACCAGGGAAAAATCATTGAACATGTTATTATCAATTGACTGCTCGGAATAAATGTGGACTTGATTTTGATAATTTCAACAATTCTAAAAATCCTTCAAATTGCTTTAAAAAGAAACAACATGAAAATCTAGACTCCGAAATTTTCAAAGGATTTTTAAATCATAAACGAAATGTGAACTTGTTTTGTAACAAACATTTAAACCATCTTGGATCCCAAAAGGAAACAGAACAAGTTTGGTTAAATTTAAACAGATTTGGGTCCCTAAAGGCACTTTGGTAAATTTTAATGGTTTGTAGTACATAAAAGTTTGGGTACCAAAACGTGTACATAAATCTGTGAGTGGTTTTTACAAATTTTGTTAGACCACTCGATCCCTTAAACAGTTAGGTACCAGAGGAGGTCGAGGAACCACTTTGCAAAAGAGAAAAGACTTCAGATTATTCCACATCTTTGATTTATTCTAGGTTCCTTGGCCAAGATTGTTGAGTTAGAGAATCAATGGTTCACAGTGATTTCAGGTACGATCTCTAAATTCTTTTTTGTATATATTTTCTCTGTTCATATTCTTCTTTTTATTCCTCCTTCTATCCTTTTTTTATTATGCTTATTTGCATTGACACTACCACATTTTCTTTATTCTGAGATTTATTTATTTTCAAATTGTAGAATTCTTGTTTTTTTGGAAATTTGCTTTATTTGTATGAAACACTCGTGTTATAATAATTTCCACATCTTGAATTCACAATTGTAAATTTCTGCAATTATTTTTATTCTTCTAATTTCTAAATTCGTAACCGTGCTGAAGCATTCTTATCGTATCTTGAACACTGTTAATTTGAATTCTTAATTTTTTGAAGTTCTAAAAAATTAATGAAATTTCACACACCTTTTCTATTTTGAGTTTCTTCTAATTCATTTTGGAAAGACTTGAAAAATTATACTCATTACAGCACACTACTATTTTTCAGTTGTGAAAATTTCATTGGTTTTTTGGATTGGCTTGGTTATTGTGAATTGAAAATCATTTTTGAATGGATTGTGGTGTTGTATATTGTAACTCATTTTTTTAATCACGATCATTTGACTTAAATATTTGTCTGTTTGAAATTTTTGATGTCTTGAATCTCACACACTTCTTGAATTTGAAATTAATAATTCTGCGTAATCAATTCATTGTATCTTGAAATTAACGCATCCCTTCAAGTGATTTCAAATAAACTACTTTGATCATGAATTATCTCTAAAGTTTGATGTAAGTGTTCTAAAAATTTCTCTTGTGCATTTTGATATGACATTGATTCTGCTGCTATGATAAAAGAAACAGAATTGTTTGATTTGTTTGCTTAGGCTTGGTGTTTTAAACTGAAAATTATGTGCTTTGCTTTCATTAGCCAATATAAACAATTAGAAACCGCAAGTTGTATCGATTTAGAAGTGTTGATTTTTTTTTTAAATTTGTGTCTCATGTTGTATAGAATTTTTTTCCTCTTGTAATTGATTTTCAATTTTAAAATCATTTATTGATTATTTACTTAGAAGTTGAAATCAATAGCCAAATTGAACTATATTTAGATCTCATCAAAATTATTATCAGATTTTTGAAATTGCGATGAGTTGTGACTATAGTATATTTCACAACAAGAGGAAATTTTATTTAAATTTTCATAATGATTGAACGGTTCTTATAATATATTTGAATTGGCCCATATTTCACGAACATCTTCTAGTAATATCGTCCTTTTGTCATCCATCATGATTTTATATTACTGTGGAGAGTTTAATATTTTTTTAAAGTCATCTTAAATATACAGTTTCAAAATTTGTGATGGAAATGTGATTTTATTATTTTCAGATAAAGAGATAATTGAAATTTTTCCAAAAAAACCCGGTACAATTTAGCATATTTCATAATATGATTAATTTATAAATTTATTTCACAACCATCTCTATATCTACCACATTTCTATCATTAATTTTTGGTTTTATATACCGAGGAGATTTTTGTATAATAAATGTTTCTCTAACCTCATTTAAAAATCCAAGATCTGGTCATGCATAGTTAAGAGATTACTTATAATTTAAGTTGCAACTAACGTCATTTAAAAATCCAAGATATGGTTATGCGTGGTTAGTGTGCTCTTAAAAATAAAATGAAAAGAAATGAAAAAGGAAATTAAATAAATAAAAATATATATGAAATCCTCCTTGGTATGCAAAAACCAGTAAATCAATCCATTTTCTAATTTGTGAAATGTGTTAATATTTTATGATATATTATGATTTGTTGATTGATAGTTATTGGGATTTGAGATTATTTGATTTTGTCATTTAATTTGAATTTATAATTGTAATCCAAATCCATCACTGTTTTGTGCTTAATTTTAAAAATTTATTTAAAATTTTATTTAAAAATAACTAAAATCAATATGTTTTTAAAACTCACTCAATTTTTATAAAATTCATCGTAAATCCATCATTCTAAAATGTAAATTTTGCTTCTAGTTCTTTGATTATTATGATTTTTGTTTGATTTAATGAGATTTATGGTGAACATTCTCCCTCTTGAGCTAATTTTATATCTCTAGTCTATATTTCATCACTATTTTGATTTCTATATCCTTTTGATGATAAAAAAAGGGGGGAAATTGGTTAAGATTTTGATCGATGAGTGAATATGTCATAAATGTTTTAATATTGAAATTTCAATTTATTTATTCTTTTCACTCATGCACAAATCTAGTGAGAGTTTGCAGGGGGAGCATACATATATGGGGAGTTCCACAATTCACAGTTAAACACATTTATCGTATTCAAAATCTTATTATATGTTTGTCATCATCAAAAGGGAAGATTATTGTATATAACAATTGTATGATTTTTGTTTGATGATAACAAACATATATATATATGTATATATAATTTTATATGTGTTTGCTATTGTAATATTATACTACATCACATACAGAAATAAATATTTATATTTAAACAAAATACTACTGCACAAAAATTTAAATATTCAAACAGTATTTTATTTAAATATAATATTTTATTTCAACATTACAAATTTATAACTCCACTATCTGTACATCTCACTATAATGCAATACATTCCATTTCATACTCAATTTCATATACACAGACCCTCACTTCAAACTCTCATTTTCACTCTGTCACTCATTTATATCACTCAAACTTAGTTACATTCACTCTCTCTCTCTCTCTCTCTCTTTTTTGATTTGAATTTGTTCAGGGGGAAACCGACTGGAGTCGTAAAATCCCCCTAGTGCATCTAGCCCGGCCCGCGGATAAATTGTAGCGTATGCACATGGTAAACCCTTTTAGCATGCCATTCTGGGTTTCGAACTTGCATCGTTGTTACCTCGACACAAGTCCTTAACCGCTGGGCTAATGCTGCGGACAATTACATTCACTCTCTTGTACAGACTCATACACATTCACTCTGCTCTCACAGTTACACTCAATTCTGTCTTTCGTTCGTCTTCACAGTCAGTCCAGTCATCTGCTTACCTATCACAGAACACACACAATAGACCGGAACAAAATTATTTTTGATTCTAGCAGATAAAATTTTATTTTAAAATTTATTTGCCTTAGAATTTTGGTGTGTTTCTCATCATTTTTCATGACTTGATCTGATATGCATATTCATTCATCTATGTCTAGACAACTTGTGATATTCACAATGATTCACTGTAAATACCTGTAATGACCCGCATTTTCCAGGGGTTATAATTAATTTATTTAATTATATAAACAGTGATTTAGGAAATTAAATGGTCGTTAATTAAATAATAGAGATTATTTAATTAAATTAAATAATTAAATAATATATTTAATTCAGAAATAATCAAAAATATTGGAAATCACAATATTCTGTGAACGGGGTTGTCCCTTGGATTTAATTCAGCTTAGAGTTGAATTATATTGACGAATATATTCAATCAACGACAGTTTGAACGTATAATTATATTATAATTAAAATCGAGCTTGAAATGGCGCTGCAGTTCGCGATTTGGCGATTTGAACTTCAACTGAATGTACAGGATTCGTTTTAAGCCGGATTTCTGTGAAACAAGAAAACGTGTGGAACTGGTGGAGTATATCTTTTTAGTGGAAGAGAAAAATCGGGATTTCGTCGTGTAGATTTTGATTTATGTCCAAATCAAATTTCAGAAAAGTCGCTGTGGATTCCTTTATATTTTATAAAGGAATTAATTATATTTTAAAAAGGAATTTCAATATAAATCGAAGATCAATTAAATCGGGGTTTGAAATATCAAGCTGGAAATTCATATAGGAATATTCTAGAGCTGTATGGTATTCCACGGTGAATATAGATGATAATATTTAATTTTAAATATTAAATTTAATTATATTTAAATATATTTATATATTTAAATGGGCAATTCAGCGCTTTAAAAATAGCCACTTTTGCAAACGAAGTCGGAATTCGACGAAACCAGTTTTGTTGGATCCGCAATATCAAATAGTTGTTAGATTTCCATTTTCGTGATTTTTAGAGTCACTGTGTGGCCGTACGGATTTTTAGAGTGAGAAACAGTCAGTATTTTGATGGTTAAAAATACGCTGTGTGAGCATACGGAGTCGGAATTCGACGAAACCAGTTTCGTTGGGACCGTAATGTCGAACTCTAGCTACATGTCCAATTTCGTGATTTTTGAATATCGTGTGCAATCACAGGAATTTTTAGAAGTCAAAAACGAATTAAAAATGGAGAATATACTGAGAATATTCCTTTTTAAAAATATCTAGATATTTGTCCAACATTATAAATAACCCCCCTTACAACCTAAACCAAAAATCAGAAGTCAACACTCCTTCTTTTCTGCCGCTGCTTCCCTTCTTATTCTTCAAAAAAAAATAGTGAGAGAAACAAATCCAAAACAAATCAAGAGAAATTCCTAAAATCATATTGTTTACATATCTCGATTCCTGGTGCGAAGTACTTCAACCCAGCACCGATATTACCTGGTTCGACGTCACTTGTGGGTTTGGGTTTCGTTGTCAGTAAATTCTAGGGTTCGAGATGGTGAAAGATGTGAGCATCAGTACGTGTTTGTGATGTGGTATTTGAGTTTGTTGCGGAAAACCGCACTTGTATACCCGGTTTGAGCAAGTTCGATGCTTTTCCTGGTAAAGGGGGTGTATTGTTCATGTGTTTGAAGATGATGCCGCACCTGATAATTCAGTTCGAAGGAGGTGAAACTGGTATGGTTTGAAAGGGGAATCGAAGTGAAGTCTATTGGTGATTTAGTTTTAAAATTCTGTGAATTGTTTAAGGGGGAAAGGGAGGATCGAATGAATCGTGAATAGCAGTGAAAACTGGTTCAGCAGTTCGTGGGTTAAGCTGCTCGATGGAAAAGGGATTGAGGGGTGCGAGCTGTTTATTCTCGTTAGGAGTAGAAGGAGATTGTCAACAGGAGTTCATTGGTGTAGTTGTTGTGGAGTTTGGTGGTTAAAGGAGAGAGCACGACGGGTTTGAAATCCTGGAAATGGTGAAAGCTGGAAGTCACGGCTTGTTAATTTTGGGGGAGAAGCACTTAAGCGGGCCTGAGTATTTTAATTCGACAATGGGCCTTATGAATGAAGTTAAGCCCAAATTTATATAATCATTTAGTTTAATTTTTATTTAAAATGTATACCATCTTGTATAACGCATATCTTCATCATACGTTATCAGAAATTGGAATCGTCAGTCGCGTTAGGATCGTATGGACGGGAGCTTCACAATGAAGCTGACTGGAGGTGAATCCGAGCTCGTTACAATTTATGGCAAAATAAATTGTCCCTCGCAGTCAAATAACGCAAACCGATATTTAATGGTTAACGCGTCCAATGTGAGTAAAACTCACCAACTCTGAACATTTTATAATTTCATGTTGTATTTTTAGAACTGTTAGAAATTGTCTGTTTGATTGTGTGTTGACTGTTGATTGAACTGCTAGTCAGTTAATGAAATATTATATATATATATATATATAATATAAACAGTATGATAGTATATATATTGATTCTGTTTATCAGAATAATTCATATTGAACTGAAAGTGATGACAATCATGTTGTCTAACATCTGTGGATGCAGGGAGACAGGTTGGAGGAATCCGACTGGATTCCTCAACAGTTATTTTATTGTTTTTCATATATTGTTATATGATGTGATATAAAATCTGTTGGCGATTATATGTGCTTGGACGATATTGAACATCGTGATTTGATATAATTGAATACCATAACATACCGGAATGTTGGTAAGGAATAATTTCAAAATGATATTGAAATAAAAATATTTATAAATGGAATATTTATAAATAAGGAATATTTATAAATTTGGAATATTTATAAATAAGAGATATTTATAAATTTAAATATTTATAAATAAGGAATATTTATAAATTGGGATATTTATAAATAGGAGATATTTTAAAAAGGAAAATAAATTCAAAACATTTCTTTTTGAATGGAAAGGGCTGTGTGGCGGGTTTGGGGATTTTCCCGATGCTCCCGTTACAAAGGAGGTTATGGCGAATTTTTCAGAGGACTTAAGGAGTTAGGATATTTCAAGAATAAATTTGAAAAGGAAATATTTGTAAACCATTTACAAATAGAATTGGAAAGGGAACATTATAAAAAAGGAAATCATTTTTAAAGTGTAGAACCGTTATTTAAAAGTAAATCTTTCCAAATGAATAAAACGTTGTTAAAAAGGAAATCTTTATAAAGTGAATATAGTTAATCGAATATGGTATTCGAAGTTAGTTAATCGAATATGGTATTCGAAGTTAGTTAATCGAATATGGTATTCGAAGTTAGTTAATCGAATATGGTATTCAAAAATAGTTAATCGAATATGTTATTCGAAGTTAGTTAATCGAATATGGTATTTGAAGTTAGTTAATCGAATATGGTATTCGAAAGTTAGTTAATCGAATATGTTATTCGAAAGGGGTTAGTCAAGTCGAGTTAGTCAAATAGAGTTAACCAGTTAGAGTTAACCAGTTGGAGTTAATTAGTTAGAGTTAATCGATTAGAGTTAAAACGAACTAGAGTTAATCAAATATAGTTATTTGAGACAGAATTAGTCAAACATAGTATTCAGGGTAAGTTGCCATCTTGTACGACTGCTAGCGTAATTCGCAGGGCTGTAAATAGCCTACGGCGGTTGGATGTTTCCTGAGGGAGTCAGGTGTAACCATTGTGATCGCTGCGATCTAGAGTTAAGCGAATGGAGTTTAATCGAATGTTAGTTATTCTATAGGAGTTAATTGAGTTGATCGAGTTGAGAAATAAGTTAAGTTAAATAAGTTGAGTTGATCGGGTGGTTCGACCAAGTTAGTCGAGCCTAGTTAATCGAATCGAATTGGTCGAACCATTTAAGTCGAGTTAAGTTAGTCAAGTTAGTCGAGCCTAGTTAATCGAATCGAATTGGTCGAACCAAGTAAGTCGAGTTAAGTTAGTCAAGTTAGTCGAGCCTAGTTAATCGAATCGAATTGGTCGAACCAAGTAAGTCGAGTTAAGTTAGACAAGTTAGTCGAGCCTAGTTAATCGAATCGAATTGGTCGAACCAAGTAAGTAGAGTTAAGTTAGTCAAGTTAGTCGAGCCTAGTTAATCGAATCAAATTGGTCGAACCAAGTAAGTCGAGTTAAGTTAGTCAAGTTAGTCGAGCCTAGTTAATCGAATCGAATTGGTCGAACCAAGTAAGTCGAGTTAGTCGAGTCAAGTTAAGTTAGTCGAGTTAAGTTCGTCGAGTTAAATAAATCGATGTTAGTTTCATCGAAAGGAGTTATCGATGCTAGTTTCATCGAAAGGAGTTATCGATGTTAGTTTCATCGGAAGGAGTTATCGATGTTAGTTTCATCGAAAGGAGTTATCGATGTTAGTTTCATCGAAAGGAGTTATCGATGTTAGTTTCATCGAAGGGAGTTATCGATTATAGTTTAATCGAAGTGAGATTTTCAAATATGAGATATTTGAAAAGGAAGAGTTATCGAATATTAGTTATTCGAAGAGAGATTATCGAATATCGTTTATTCGAGAAGAAGTTAATCGAATATAGGTTATTCGAAGAAGAAGTTAATCGAATATAGGTTATTCGATGAAGAGTTAATCAAATAGAGATTTCTCGAAGAGAGTTAGTCGGCAAATTCGATTATATCGAATTTGGGAAAGTACGTATACTTTCCAGTGTTTAAATAGAGATTTATTTATTTATAAATAAATAAGTGTTAGGTTTATTATTCACTAATAAGAATAGAAGTTATAATTAAAGTTAGATAATTCGAAAGTAGGGATTATAACGTTATCGTTATAACCAATGTTTTAAATATAGAAGTGGATTAGTAAAATTGAATCCGAGAAAGGCGTAAAGAAGTTGTTAAAGATTAAAAGATAAACTTTGACCAGTTCGAAGTTATAACGTTGTTCAGTTAAGGTCTGAGAGGTAATTTTACCCCAACTTGAGTGACTTCCTTCTTAACTAAGAAATGGTAAGGTTTGATCATAAAGGAGTTTTGGAAATGTTTTCCAAACGAGAATCAGAAATGTTTTCTGATAAAAGAAAATAAGAATTTAGAATATAGGGAAACAGGAGATAAGTAAATAAATGAATTAAAGAGATTAATGTTAAATGATGTTTGATCGATATAATTTCCATCTGGAAATAATATCATTGTTTGCACACTTGTTTTTCTTTGATAGTTAACTCACAGACTATCGAAGTTTTGGACCATTTTAACGTTGCTAATATGGAGAGACCGGTTGGATTATTATCCGAAGAACCACTCTGTATTGGCATAAGCGTTGCGAATCATATATGCCAAAGATAATTGAAGACGGAGTAAAATGCAAGGGCTATTGTATAAGTCTTAGATAACAGTGACTAAGATGGATATACTGAATAGTGCCTTCGGTTTGTCCAGTCCCAGGACAACTTGTATGGATGAAGGTCTGACAGAGTATATCCAATGGATCGCGTAAGTTGATCTGTTCAAACGTATTCACGTTTGGTGGCGGAGGAATTCGTTTCTCTTAGCTGTATACCCGTGTTATTTTTGGATAAGTCAATTTGTGATTTGGCGGGTATGACGATGTGACATTCTAAGTGAATGAGGATGACTTGTGTTGATGAATGTCTGATAGAGTATTTCCAGAGAGGTCACGTACATTGATTTCTTCAACCGTACCAAGAGTGGAAGCGGAGAAGGAAACTTCTTTTAGCTGACACGTAATGTATGGTTGTAGACGTCAGTTAGTGATTTTCGATGGATCTGACAATGTGATATTCGAAGTGAATCTGATGTGATGATAAAGCGTAGCTTCTAGCCTCATCAACCGGTAAATGACAGAAATCGGGCAGGCAGCATCGGTCGCACCGAAGTACGGTGTATAATCACCTATCTAGATAATATTCATTTGTTTCTTAAATCTATCAATGCTGTCCCATATATATACGGAAACGGTTGCTGATCCCAATCGTTGGTGATGTACATTCGATACACTCAAGCGAAATGAGTGGTCGGTCATGTGTGGCTGAGTTACAAGATGTTCTCGTTGAACTCCAGTGTATCATTCCTAGAGTACACTGATCGGAAGGTGGTTCCATACCTTGTCATGGTTGGAAATCCATTATTCAATACATGCTAGCGATTTTGATTGTATACTATATATGTAGAACGTGAGATGAAAGCGTTTCTGCTAGTTGATATCTATTTGTACATAGACATTATTATAATATCAAAAGGTTTTTGATATAAAGATAATTTGGATTCTCATAAGGTAAAAACCCGTTCCGTTCTACGACGTGGTCTTATGAGATATCGTTTACTTGTTCATATACCTGTTTAAACTGTTTTACTCATACCAGTCCCATGACTGACCCGGAGTTTACTTTGTTGTTTTCCCTAAACTCTTGGGTGCCTAATTTGTACGGGCAGTCAAGTAGTCAGGAATTTACATATATATTGGAAGAGCGTGGAGCAGGAGGCTTCAAGATCATATAGCTATAGTTATTTCCGCTTTTTGTAAGTGTTGTACTCTGATAAGTGCTATTGTATACATAACTGTTATATTTCAAAGTTATGTTATATATTATATGTTATTTGATCCGCTGTGAGGTTCGTGTTACTCTGATGTTGTGTTCTTCTTCTTCTTCTTCTATTCTAAGTTTCTATCTTATCTATTCTCACTTCTAATTTCTTTCATTAATTACCGGGATTTTTCGATGTTTTGGTTATCGACGTCGAGCTTATGTCGATAACCAAAGTCGCCGAAAATCCGGGTCGTTACAGTTGGTACCAGAGCTTAAGTTAAGAATTACTTGGCTCTGTGGCGTGACTCGGTAGAGATAGGGTTAGTAATACCCTAGATTGAGTTTGAGTATATATATACGAGTGCGTATTTGTATTTGATATAAAAATGGTTTTATATGGTGGAGATTCATTGGCTGAGTTGATTATGAGTTCTGGTCGATCAGTTTGATCCACTGTATCGGTAGGAGTGAATAAACACTTGAATACGATGGACCGACACAGTATGGATATGTGATATATTATCATATATAGGATGTGTTGGTAGTAATTATAATCAGATAAGATTATAAAAATGTGAAATGGTTATGTATAACCAATCAGAATTTATACAAGTGAATTAAATCTGAAATTAAAGTCAGAATTGAAATTAAAAACTGGAAATTCAGATAAGTGTTTGTAATTGAATCTGGATTAGATATAGGTGAATTTTAAAATCCTGGGAGGTTTTAAATTTGTTTTAATAAGGATATTTTGAACTTATTCAAGATGGAAGTGTTTAAGTTTGAGTTTTGAAAAGGAATATAGTATTGAACTCACTTTGATCGCTGGAAAATAATTCTGATGATGGTGTACACATCATCAGTGTGATTTTCGAGTTATAAGTGACGGATTACTACCCAAGATTTTATTTTCAAATTTGTTTTGCGAAAACAAGTTGTTTAAGAATTCAAATGTTTTGAATTGGTATTATGATTTCAAGTTGACTTGGGAAAAAACCCAGGAGTTTAAATTCTAGAATTAAAATTTAACTTGTTAATTTAAGTAAAAACTGGGGTGATGAGAAAATAATCTGAAATGGTCTTGTACTGATGGGTTAAGAGTTTGAAATCGAGAATCAAACTCGAGTTTGAAAGGATATTTGGCTTGGATATAAAGTAAATGGTTGTGTTGGAGATAATGCAAAATTTGATTGGGGATAAGTGGTATATGCTGAATCGATAGCATATAAAAGTGATAGAGTTGATATACCCGACAAAAAGGTACAAGTTTATATTTCATATGAGTTTGGAATTTATGAGCCGAATTGGCAAGCCGTTTGGCTATTTGATTTTCTTTTGGGTTGGAGATGGCCTAGAGAGGTGAGTTGGAGTTTTACCAATAGGGCTGTACAAAGGAGGGTACGGCGAAATTTTCCGAAAATTTAAAGTGTTAGAAAATTTTCAGAATTTTTGAAAATTTTAGTAAGTCGGAAGGAATTAATATTTTAGTCGATATTAGTTAGTTCAGTTGAAATCAGAAATAAGGGGTAAACAAATCTTAGGAGTTCCAATAGATAGGGTCGTCCTCCTCTAACTTAGCAATTTCGAGGACGAAATTATTTTAAGTGGGGAAGAATGTAATGACCCGCATTTTCCAGGGGTTATAATTAATTTATTTAATTATATAAACAGTGATTTAGGAAATTAAATGGTCGTTAATTAAATAATAGAGATTATTTAATTAAATTAAATAATTAAATAATATATTTAATTCAGAAATAATCAAAAATATTGGAAATCACAATATTCTGTGAACGGGGTCGTCCCTTGGATTTAATTCAGCTTAGAGTTGAATTATATTGACGAATATATTCAATCGACGACAGTTTGAACGTATAATTATATTATAATTAAAATCAAGCTTGAAATGGCGCTGCAGTTCGCGATTTCGCGATTTGAACTTCAACTGAATGTACAGGATTCGTTTTAAGCCGGATTTCTGTGAAACAAGAAAACGTGTGGAACTGGTGGAGTATATCTTTTTAGTGGAAGAGAAAAATCGGGATTTCATCGTGTAGATTTTGATTTATGTCCAAATCAAATTTCAGAAAAGTCGCCGTGGAATTCCTTTATATTTTATAAAGGAATTAATTATATTTTAAAAAGGAATTTCAATATAAATCGAAGATCAATTAAATCGGGATTTGAAATATCAAGCTGGAAATTCATATAGGAATATTCTAGAGCTGTATGGTATTCCACAGTGAATATAGACGATAATATTTAATTTTAAATATTAAATTTAATTATATTTAAATATATTTATATATTTAAATGGGTCATTCAGCGCTTTAAAAATAGCCACTTTTGCAAACGAAGTCGGAATTCGACGAAACCAGTTTTGTTGGATCCGCAATATCAAATAGTTGTTAGATTTCCAGTTTCGTGATTTTTAGAGTCACTGTGTGGCCGTACGGATTTTTAGAGTGAGAAGCAGTCAGTATTTTGATGGTTAAAAATACGTTGTGTGAGCATACGGAGTCGGAATTCGACGAAACCAGTTTCGTTGGGACCGTAATGTCGAACTCTAGTTACATGTCCAGTTTCGTGATTTTTGAGTATCGTGTGCAATCACAGGAATTTTTAGAAGTCAAAAACGAATTAAAAATGGAGAATATACCGAGAATATTCCTTTTTAAAAATATCTAGATATTTGTCCAACATTATAAATAACCCCCCTTACAACCTAAACCAAAAATCAGAAGTCAACACTCCTTCTTTTCTGCCGCTGCTTCCCTTCTTATTCTTCAAAAAAAAATAGTGAGAGAAACAAATCCAAAACAAATCAAGAGAAATTCCTAAAATTATATTGTTTACATATCTCGATTCCTGGTGCGAAGTACTTCAACCCAGCACCGATATTACCTGGATCGACGTCACTTGTGGGTTTGGGTTTCATTGTCAGTAAATTCTATGGTTCAAGATGGTGAAAGATGTGAGCATCAGTATGTGTTTGTGATGTGGTATTTGAGTTTGTTGCGGAAAACCGCACTTGTATACCCAGTTTGAGCAAGTTCGATGCTTTTCCTGGTAAAGGGGGTGTATTGTTCATGTGTTTGAAGATGATGCCGCACCTGATAATTCAGTTCGAAGGAGGTGAAACTGGTATGGTTTGAAAGGGGAATCGAAGTGAAGTCTATTGGTGATTTAGTTTTAAAATTATGTGAATTGTTTAAGGGGGAAAGGGAGGATCGAATGAATCGTGAATAGCAGTGAAAACTGGTTCAGTAGTTCGTGGGTTAAGCTACTCGACGGAAAAGGGATTGAGGGGTGCGAGCTGTTTATTCTCGTTAGGAGTAGAAGGAGATTGTCAACAGGAGTTCATTGGTGTAGTTGTTGTGGAGTTCGGTGGTTAAAGGAGAGAGCACGACGGGTTTGAAATCCTAGAAATGGTAAAAGCTGGAAGTCACGGCTTGTTAATTTTGGGGGAGAAGCACTTAAGCGGGCCTGAGTATTTTAATTCGACAATGGGCCTTATGAATGAAGTTAAGCCCAAATTTATATAATCATTTAGTTTAATTTTTATTTAAAATGTATACCATCTTGTATAACGCATATCTTCATCATACGTTATCAGAAATTCGAACCGTCAGTCACTTAGGATCGTATGGACGGGAGCTTCACAATGAAGCTGACTGGAGGTGAATCCGAGCTCGTTACAATTTATGGCGAAATAAATTGTCCGTCGCAGTCAAATAACGCAAACCGATATTTAACGGTTAACGCGTCCAATGTGAGTAAAACTCACCAACTCTGAACAGTTTATAATTTCGTGTTGTATTTTTAGAACTGTTAGAAATTGTTGCTTGATTGTGTGTTGACTGTTGATTGAACTGCTAGTCAGTTAATGAAATATTATATATATATATAAAATATATATAAACAGTTAGATAGTATATATATATTGATTCTGTTTATCAGAATAATTCATATTGAACTGAAAGTGATGACAATCATGTTGTCTAACATCTGTAAATGCAGGGAGATAGGTTGGAGGAATCCGACTGGATTCCTCAACAGTTATTTTATTGTTTTTCATATATTGTTATACGATGTGATATAAAATCTGTTGGCGATTATATGTGCTTGGACGATATTGAACATCGTGATTTGATATAATTGAATACCATAACATACCGGAATGTTGGTAAGGAATAATTTCAAAGTGATATTGAAATAAAAATATTTATAAATGGAATATTTATAAATAAGGAATATTTATAAATTTGGAATATTTATAAATAAGAGATATTTATAAATTTAAATATTTATAAATAAGGAATATTTATAAATTGGGATATTTATAAATAGGAGATATTTTAAAAAGGAAAATAAATTCAAAACATTTCTTTTTGAATGGAAAGGGCTGTGTGGCGGGTTTGGGGATTTTCCCGATGCTCCCGTTACAAAGGAGGTTATGGCGAATTTTTCAGAGGATTTAAGGAGTTAGGATATTTCAAGAATAAATTTGAAAAGGAAATATCTGTAAACCATTTACAAATAGAATTGGAAAGGGAACATTATAAAAAAGGAAATCATTTTTAAAGTGTAGAACCGTTATTTAAAAGTAAATCTTTCCAAATGAATAAAACGTTGTTAAAAAGGAAATATTTATAAAGTGAATATAGTTAATCGAATATGGTATTCGAAGTTAGTTAATCGAATATGGTATTCGAAGTTAGTTAATCGAATATGGTATTCGAAGTTAGTTAATCGAATATGGTATTCGAAGTTAGTTAATCGAATATGGTATTCGAAAGTTAGTTAATCGAATATGTTATTTGAAAGGGGTTAGTCAAGTCGAGTTAGTCAAATAGAGTTAACCAGTTAGAGTTAATCAGTTAGAGTTAACCAGTTGGAGTTAATTAGTTAGAGTTAATCAATTAGAGTTAAAACGAACTAGAGTTAATCAAATATAGTTATTTGAGACAGAATTAGTCAAACATAGTATTCAGGTTAAGTTGCCATCTTGTACGACTGCTAGCGTAATTCGCAGGGCTGTAAATAGCCTACGGCGGTCGGATGTTTCCTGAGGGAGTCAGGCGTAACCATTGTGATCGCTGCGATCTAGAGTCAAGCGAATGGAGTTTAATCGAATATTAGTTATTCGATAGGAGTTAATTGAGTTGATCGAGTTGAGAAATAAGTTAAGTTAAATAAGTTGAGTTGATCGGGTGGTTCGACCAAGTTAGTCGAGCCTAGTTAATCGAATCGAATTGGTCGAACCAAGTAAGTCGAGTTAAGTTGGTCAAGTTAGTCGAGCCTAGTTAATCGAATCGAATTGGTCGAACCAAGTAAGTCGAGTTAAGTTAGTCAAGTTAGTCGAGCCTAGTTAATCGAATCGAATTGGTCGAACCAAGTAAGTCGAGTTAAGTTAGTCAAGTTAGTCGAGCCTAGTTAATCGAATCGAATTGGTCGAACCAAGTAAGTCAAGTTAAGTTAGTCAAGTTAGTCGAGCCTAGTTAATCGAATCGAATTGGTCGAACCAAGTAAGTCGAGTTAAGTTAGTCAAGTTAGTCGAGCCTAGTTAATCGAATCGAATTGGTCGAACCAAGTAAGTCGAGTTAGTCGAGTCAAGTTAAGTTAGTCGAGTTAAGTTCGTCGAGTTAAATAAATCGATGTTAGTTTCATCGAAAGGAGTTATCGATGCTAGTTTCATCGAAAGGATTTATCGATGCTAGTTTCATCGAAAGGAGTTATCGACGTTAGTTTCATCGGAAGGAGTTATCGATGTTAGTTTCATCGAAAGGAGTTATCGATGTTAGTTTCATCGAAAGGAGTTATCGATGTTAGTTTCATCGAATGGAGTTATCGATTATAGTTTAATTGAAGTGAGATTTTCAAATATGAGATATTTGAAAAGGAAGAGTTATCGAATATTAGTTATTCGAAGAGAGATTATCGAATATCGTTTATTCGAGAAGAAGTTAATCGAATATAGGTTATTCGAAGAAGAGTTAATCAAATAGAGATTTCTCGAAGAGAGTTAGTCGGCAAATTCGATTATATCGAATTCGGGAAAGTACGTATACTTTCCAGTGTTTAAATAGAGACTTATTTATTTATAAATAAATAAGTGTTAGGTTAATTATTCACTAATAAGAATAGAAGTTATAATTAAAGTTAGATAATTCGAAAGTAGGGATTATAACGTTATCGTTATAACCAATGTTTTAAATATAGAAGTGGATTAGTAAAATTGAATCCGAGAAAGGCGTAAAGAAGTTGTTAAAGATTAAAAGATAAACTTTGACCAGTTCGAAGTTATAACGTTGTTCAGTTAAGGTCTGAGAGGTAATTTTACCCCAACTTGAGTGACTTCCTTCTTAACTAAGAAATGGTAAGGTTTGATCGTAAAGGAGTTTTGGAAATGTTTTCCAAACGAGAATCAGAAATGTTTTCTGATAAAAGAAAATAAGAATTTAGAATATAGGGAAACAAGAGATAATTAAATAAATGAATTAAAGAGATTAATGTTAAATGATGTTTGATCGATATAATTTCCATCTGGAAATAATATCATTGTTTGCACACTTGTTTTTCTTTGATAGTTAACTCACAGACTATCGAAGTTTTGGACCATTTTAACGTTGTTAATATGGAGAGACCAGTTGGATTATTATCCGAAGAACCACTCTGTATTGGCATAAGCGTTGCGAATCATATATGCCAAAGATAATTGAAGACGGAGTAAAATGCAAGGGCTATTGTATAAGTCTTAGATAACAGTGACTAAGATGGATATACTGAATAGTGCCTTCGGTTTGTCCATCCCAGGACAACTTGTATGGACGAAGGTCTGACAGAGTATATCCAATGGATCGCGTAAGTTGATCTGTTCAAACGTATTCACGTTTGGTGGCGGAGGAATTCGTTTCTCTTAGCTGTATACCCGTGTTATTTTTGGATAAGTCAATTTGTGATTTGGCGGGTATGACGATGTGACATTCTAAGTGAATGAGGATGACTTGTGTTGATGAATGTCTGACAGAGTATTTCCAGAGAGGTCACGTACATTGATTTCTTCAACCGTACCAAGAGTGGAAGCGGAGAAGGAAACTTCTTTTAGCTGACACGTAATGTATGGTTGTAGACGTCAATTAGTGATTTTCGATGGATCTGACAATGTGATATTCGAAGTGAATCTGATGTGATGATAAAGCGTAGCTTCTAGCCTCATCAACCGGTAAATGACAGAAATCGGGCAGGCAGCATGGCTAAGTCGGTCGCACCGAAGTAGGGTGTATAATCACCTATCTAGAGAATATTCATTTGTTTCTTAAATCTAGCAATGTTGTCCCATATATATACGGAAACGGTTGCTGATCCCAATCGTTGGTGATGTACATTCGATACACTCAAGCGAAATGAGTGGTCGGTCATGTGTGGCTGAGTTACAAGATGTTCTTGTTGAACTCCAGTGTATCATTCCTAGAGTACACTGATCGGAAGGTGGTTCCATACTGTGTCATAGTTGGAAATCCATTATCCAATACGTGCTTGCGATTTTGATTGTATACTATATATGTAGAACGTGAGATGAAAGCGTTTCTGCTAGTTGATATCTATTTGTACATAGACATTATTATAATATCAAAAGGTTTTCGATATAAAGATAATTTGGATTCTCATAAGGTAAAAACCCGTTCCGTTCTGCGGCGTGGTCTTATGAGACATCGTTTACTTGTTCATATACCTGTTTAAACTGTTTTACTCATACCAGTCCCATGACTGACCCGGAGTTTACTTTGTTGTTTTCCCTAAACTCTTGGGTGCCTAATTTGTACGGGCAGTCAAGTAGTCAGGAATTTACAGATATACTGGAAGAGCGTGGAGCAGGAGGCTTCAAGATCATATAGCTATAGTTATTTCCGCTGTGTTGTAAGTGCTGTACTCTGATAAGTGCTATTGTATACATAACTGTTATATTTCAAAGTTATGTTATATATTATATGTTATTCGTTCCGCTGTGAGGTTCGTGTTACTCTGATGTTGTGTTCTTCTTCTTCTTCTATTCTAAGTTTCTATCTTATCTATTCTCACCTTCTAATTTCTTTCATTAATTACCGGGATTTTTCGATGTTTTGGTTATCGACGTCGAGCTTATGTCGATAACCAAAGTCGCCGAAAATCCGGGTCGTTACAATACCACAAAGTAGACAATATCTCTAGTGCTCACATTTATATATATTCTACACATACATGTGTATGTATATATACATATTTTTGTGCAGGGGCAATACAGTCAAATGTCATTGAATGGGCATGAACCAAGAAATTCAGTGCAAGTGCAGATACAAACAAATATATACATACACATCTATGTGTATATATGCATGTATATATATGACAATAATCATGCACAAGGCAAAGAACATGTCAGCCCAAAAATGAAGAAGCATACAATAGTGAAGAGCATGCATCGAGACGGCAAGTATACAATGTGTACCGTATGATTACACATGTGCATAGGTTTAATTTCAAATTACGTGAAGCATGGAAAATGCACAAAGGTGCATCAAGACAAATACAAGCAATGGCAACATACGCAGTAACTTTGGGTTTCAAATACAAACCATTGTACACAAGGGTACACACTCAGGCAGCACTGGGATTGCAAGTGGACTCACAAATATAAACATATATATACACATTCTTGTGTATATATACATGAATATATATATATATATATGCATGTATATATATGGTAGAAATTTGACTAAGCCAAAAGCAACGTGCACAAGCATCTGTGCAAGCTCAAAACATTTCGGAATGCACAAATACATGTAGGACTCAAAACAAACCAGTCAAGCCAAACCAACATCTCGATCACAATGGCACACATGCATATGGAACAGACCAGACTCAAAAAATTGTGTAAGTAATTGGGGACAAGCCATAAATACAAGTCTGCTCAGCAATATATAATGGACAGAGTACATAATGCATGGACAAGCAAAATTGGCTGCATATGTCAAGCACAAACAAGCATTCAAATGGACAGAACAATTGTGCAACAATATACTCATATCTACATGCAAGGAGACTCAATCAAATTCAAGTGTACACAAGCTCATACAACAAGAACCGGTGTTCAAGCATGCATGTAAATAAAGTCAAGCAGTTTTCAGTTGTGTAAACAATGACAGGGTCAACACTGCATGAAAAGGTGAAAATAGTGGCAAATGCAGACCAACAAAGCAAACTGGAATGCAAAGCTGGAAAATGCCAAGTTGTCAAGTGGCAACAAAATGGGTTCATGCAAATGTAGGCAATTTTTTAAAGAGAAGGGCACAAAGCCATGTTTCAGCTAGCACATAAGCAGTCCAACATGAACAGATTTAAACAGCTCGAGGCAGATACAAAATGACACATGACATACAAATATATATATATATATATATATATATATATATATATATATATATATATATATATATGTTTGTGTGTGTGTGTGTTTATATTCCACTACACCAGAAACCGAATCAGACGACATATATCCATTGTTGTTTGATTGCATTTTTTGTTAAATTTCGTGCCGTCTCATTTTACATCAGACTATAGATATAACCCGTTGTTTGATTTGAACTAGAGTAACATATAAAAACATAGTCATGTGTTATCTGATGTGATGTTCTTGTTTTGCAGACTGTCTTCTTACAGTAGATAAATGTTTTTTTAAAGCAATTAACATAACTCAAATTGGTTTTTGTATGCGTTGTTCCTTCTCAACTCAAATGACATAAAACAACTCAACTAACACAGAGCAATTTAGATAACACAGAAAAGTTCAGATTTCTATTGTATATAGACAATATTAAACAATATCAACATCAACATCAAATCCAAATACATTCTAAATGCATCAGTTCAATATGAACTACATAAACTAGGCAACTAAACCCATGTGTACACACAATTCAACAAAACCAAATTGTTTCTACTACATAAGCCAGAGCAGGTGATTATACAGATTCGGGTCTCTGCAATGCAAAACACAAATATTTTTAAATAAAACATATTTTAAGGTATGAACATCCTCATGTTAGAACAAAAGAAAACAATTTTACAAAATATATTACCCAGCCAACTTCCTAGCTAGATAGAGGAAAGGCTTCTCAAAGTTGTAATTGCTTTTGGCTGATATCTCATAGTACTGCGGATTCTTCTTCCTGTGGAATGTCACCATCTTTGCTTTCAGTTGCATGTTCTTCACATCTACCTTATTACCATAGAGAAAAATCGGAATATTCTCACAAACCCTGATTAAATTATTTCATCCATAAAATGTGAGCACAATAGCCAAAAAAAAAGAATTCAAATTACATTATATTATAGGTAAAAAGGGTTGACGTTTTTAAAGGTAAACCTGCAAAGATCATGGTGCCACGTCGGAACATTTTTGTACGTCAACCGAGCAGTGACATCGAACATTATAATAACACACTATACATGGATGCTACAACAAAGAAAAAACAATAAAGATAAATTATTTGTATTAAGCATATATATTACGAAACCTGCCCAAAAAACATTAAGAAAAAACCCAAGAAAAATTAAGCACTGCAATATTTTTATGTGCACTATGAAAAGTAACGGAATATGTACCATATCCAATGGCTATAATGCTCAGCCATTGCACGATAGCTTCTTGAAGGATGGCCATTTATCAAGCAATATGTGCTTTCTTTCTACTGACTAGACTAAATCCATGTTGAAAACAAGACAACCATAAGATCAATATACTTGCGGAAAATGTTCGTACTGACTTGAAGGTTAAGAATTTACGTTTTCAAGTCATAGAGTATAGTCTGCATTTTTGCTAATCACTGCTATGCTTATTTATTGGTGTCATCCTGTGTCCGTCATCTTAACCTCTACGTAGAAGAACGAATTATAAAACAGAAAATAACTTCAAAGGTCTCGACAACTTCGCTCATAATTGACCTAGCGCAAACCATATATACTACCCTTTCACCAATGTATTTGTAAAGATTTTTGTATCAAACTGTTTATATAAAGCAACGTATGTGCATGATGTATGCATGCATATAAATCTATGATGGACCATAATTTATTCTCATGAAACTGCTAATTATTCTTCAGGATTACAACGAGGGGCTCTTTTACAAATACCAGTTGGGTTGCTTTAGGATACCCTCGTCTATATGCTAATCGAATTACTAGACCTAACCTTCCTATAAGATCACACAAGATAACATGGTCTGAATAGCCATACCAGTTCCCAAGCTTCAATCGTTTGAATGCTTTCCTGTGCTTGTTTGCTGTTTAAAATGAAGAACCACGAGTAAGATGTATGAATAGGACAAAAAAAGCATATGTTTCACGTTAGTTCAAATCCTATAATTAGATGTACCGTGAAATGAAATTCTTTGACAATGAGATTAAGAAATTTCGTAATCAGTAAAATAGTATAATAATTATTTGTTCTTCATCAAATGTTTTTTGGAACTTTTTTCAGGTTTCATCTCATGATAAAAAACACACTACAAGATCACAACATTACCATTTCATGTACACTTTGAAAGTTAATATATCACTGACAATGCGAACCTTGGCCACATTAATACAATGACTTATAGATTCTGTGAAAAAAGAAAGATGCTGTCATTTAAATGAAAATCAACGTGGATCTGCTTAACTGTAAGTTTTCATTAAATAACTTTAATAGTAACTGAATCAACATACTCTTCCATGACATCAAAAACAATATGATTTCAGTGATAATAAATATTGTTCTTCAAACATCAATTGCATACTTCAATACTAAGAGATGGCCAGGCAGATAGAATGAGACAGTTGACGGTATCATTCTCTAACTTCAGTTGAAATAATTGAGTGCAGATCCTTCAGGTGGCATCCATATTTGTATAAAGTATAAATACACGAGAAAAACAATCATATCGAATAAAATTGTATGCTTCGAAACTATTAGCAAGAAGAAATTAGTAATAACATAAAACAATAATTACAAATCTTGTCAACAATATAACATTAAACTACTGAATTTATATGCTAAAGTGCAGAGTTAAAAGGAAACATTGGGAAAACTAACCATACTCCATGATGAACATCACAATGATTTGGATGGCCAGAAATGCCAAATTTATCAAACGTTAGCCACTGAAATGAGAAAAGAAGAGGAAAGGCGTATGTTCCAAATTGAGAACCATTTACCTTTTCTCAGATTGATCAGCAATAGTGTTAGTGATGATTCTGGTAGCTACTATATGCAGTTTTCGCAATTTCTCTAGATTTCAGATCTTGATGGTCGATTTAAGGCTGAAGCTTGCGGTTGAGGATTTACGATTTACTTTCTACCATTTCGGGCTTTTTTCTTCCCCAATATATGACTTCGTGTATCGGGAATAAATGATTACCCCATTGATTTATTGGTTGAATAGAAGGGAAAAAGTCGAATAGGGTAGGGTTTTGAGACTGAAAAAGTAGTGGGATGGGAGAAATGAAAGAAAGAAAATAATCAAAGATAATGCAGCCATAAAATAATTTGGTCAAATCGAAGAAGGGAACATGGAGTCATAAAATTAAAAAAATAAATAAATAAATAAATAAATGATAACTTTAATCAGACAACAGATGCTAAGAGGGAAATAATTAAAGAAAAACGGCAATGTAACAAGTTGTACAATAGTGAGAGGGAAACCGAAATTTTGATATGGAGCCAAAACCAATTATTTTAAAATTTCAATTAGGCAACATATAAAATGTTGTTTGAATGACAGCGATAAAATCTCAAAAGAACAAAAAGTTCACAGGATATGACAGCCAACAAATGGTTTTTTTATGTCTCGTGTGAAACAATGGTAAATATTATGATAACATCAAATCTACCTTATGTTGTGTGATCGCAGTTGTCTGATTCGACTTTTGGCATAGTGTACACATATATATTCAAGGAACTCGAGCAGGTACATGGCTCAACAACAAGGCAGATTTCACTTCAAGCTCAAAATGTTTTGAATCGACAAGCCAGAAGTTAAGCCACAAGAGGGCAATACACTTGAAAACATTTTTTCAGCATGCAAAATATATTCTGGTGGAAAATCATTTTGAGTGTACATGAATTAGCACAACAAATAGATGGCAAGTGATGCAGCAGGAATCAATAAACAATCACGCAGATACAAATAATTTGGAATGAGTAATTTTTGGCATGCTATTTTAATGTTTATCAATTTGAATTGTGTTGAGACAAACAGTTTTTTAGGAAATGCTCTTTCAAACCATGCAACATTACATCAGTGTATCGCATACATTACTGGGCAAGAAACAAATTTATTTGTTTACAGAAAATCCCAATACCATTTACGTAAGAAATCAATTCAAGGTTTTACAGAAATTCGCAAGGCTTTTTTAAGCAATGAAAATCATTTGAAGAATTTCCAGAAATCAACATGACATTCACGGTCGATTTAATCAAGCAAGTTTTTCAATCACGCAAGGGCCAAGGTAAACAATCATTTGTTTCCAGAATTAAATCAGAGAATTCACGGCATTCAATCAAGGCAACAAAATAGGAAACTCACACAGCATATCAAAGCAAGTCATTGAACGAAATCAGGGATGTTAGGGGTTTTCTATACCTATATAAATCACACAATTCATCACAGGCTAAGCATCGAAAGCAACAAGCCATAAATTCGATAGCTCAAAGAAATCAAATCAGAAATACTCACATTGTTTTCGATCGTATGCTAATCGCCAAGCAAGAGAGCCAGAAGAATTTGATCATCAGAGAAACAATTTTACAAGAGATCCAAGTCGCATTTTGGGGGAAAGCTGAATAACCCTATTTTTTTAGATCGGACGGCAATGTTTGGAAGCTACAACAAAATAAAAGAATGGTCGACTACTATATTTTTACAAAGGGGTTTTTCTATTTGTTTTTATTTTGAATTGTTTTTATTTTATTTTGTAAATCGTCCATCATTTTTCTATAAAACTAGGGTTTACTAGTTATAGGGTTTACGAGTTACGGGTTTGTAGTTCGAGGAAAATCTGATCTTGGGTATAAAGATTAATGCATGGTTTTGAGCGTAGGATTAGAACAGTTGGGAGTAGGTGTCGCGAGTTTACAGGGAATTTGTAAGCGTAGAGATTGTTTTAATACCAAGTAGAAACCTTGGGGAATGCAGCAGTAGGCAAGGTTTACCACTACTACAAAACAAGTCAGTTGCTTCGGTTATTTACCCCCTGTTGCTTCAGTTCTGCAACTGAAGCAACTGCAACAGACGCAACAGACCAAAAAGTTGTTGCTTCAGACAAGCAACCAAAGCAAATATTACTCTGTTGCTTCGGTTATTTCCCATTGTTGCTTCGGTTTAACAACAGAAGCAACTGAAGAAGGAGCAATAAAGGGAAGATTGTAGCTTCGGATGGATAACCGAAGCAAAAAATAATTTATTGCTTCGGTCATCAACAACCGACGTATAAAAGAGGAGGAACATATAATAGACTTCCTTGTTGCTTCGGTTATAACCACAACCGAAGCAAAAAACCCTCTTTGATAAAACCAGCTCCCCTATATATATCACCAATATTATCAATATATCAAAACAAATAATTAATGATAGTCCGGGTATATAACAATACAGATTGAACAATACAGGAATAATGTAATAATTTCATTGATAATGTTAATAGTCCACACATTTAATAGCAACAACATATTAATAAGAAAACAATAATTCATATATAGATAGTGTCAATAATTCGGTCTTACTATAAGAAAGAACCAAATACAACATATATAATTCAGTCATACTCCAAGAAAGAACCAAATACAACATTTATAATCCAGTCTTACTAACTAAATCCCGACTTACAAAAACAAACCAATCGCCTCGTTGAATATCTGCTATGCAATATATATCTACCTGCAAAATTTCAAAAACAAACTTTCAATAAACTACAGTATTACAAAGAAAACAAAAGTGAATTGAGCACAAAATACAGTATAAATCCAACCGCAGTATTATAGATATGCGATCTGTAATACTGCAGTATTATAGATGCGATATGCAGTATTACAGATGCGATACTGCAGTATGCTATACTGCAATATTACAGATGCAATACTGCTACTCTTTTTGGATGGTTACTGATGCAATACTGCTACTATTTTGCAAACTGCAGTATTATAGTATGCCTTACAGACAGCAAAAATATTTGTTCTATTGCTCGAACTGCGTACCTGATGCAATCAAAGTGAATTGAGCATTCCTCTTGCAAACAAAGTGAACTAAGCTGGAGATGCAACCTGCTGCAAACTGGAAGATATGAGTATAGGAAAAAATGCAAATATAGGAAGATGCAGCTCAAATACTGTTAAAAACATAGGAAACATCATCGATAATAGTTAAAAGCATCCCATTAGGTATTGGTAGTCTTTTAGTTACTACTGAGAATACTATTTTCAGTTTTGTTCTTAAATTTGTACCAAAATGTTAACTTTTCATCAAAAAACTGCCAGTAGATAAATTTCAAACCGCCGATTAATGCAAATAACATAGGACAGTACGCTACATATGATGCTTTTAGCTTTAGTACTTGTTGTTGGAAAACAATGGCTGTGTCGCGGACTAGGTCGCTTTCTTGAAGACGATTCGGCGATTTGGTCAGAGGTGCAAACCAATTCGTTCCTTCGCCGCCGCCTCTAGGATAAAACAGCCTCTAAAATAGTAACTGATTTGGTTGCACAAACAAATCAGTGCAGATTTGCACTTTCGGGAAAAATACTGCTCGAAATTTGTTAGAAGTTTTAATGGCGGCTGAGAAGAAGAGAATATAAAATTCAGTGTTTTTCTCGTCTCAGATAAAATAGTATATATAGAACGAGAATTAGGTTTTGGGAGAAAATATCGGATCTGCTAAAATTTCGGGGGGATTAATTATTTTACTGTTGCAAAATTTTTTCCGTTGCAGAATAAATATCAGTGCGCAAAATAATTTTTCCATAAAAAACGGTTCGAAAACAACTAAGTTTTATGGTCCAAAAATATAAGTGCCTACACCACAAAGCCCAAGCCCGAGCCCGAACCGAACCAGGCCGGGTCGGGTCGGTCGGTCGCACGCGCGTGTGTGGTGGTCATGTTGCATGGTCTCCCTCCTCACAACAATGCATGTATTGGGAGCCCAAGGCCCCAACATGACTTCTTAGAAACAAGTATAAATCCTTGCCTCTTCTCTATAATCCCATGATGTGGGACTACTCAAACATAGGAGCCATTCATACACTTATTCAATCATTTTTAATAATTCACATAATGTTTGTAAAACATTTCCAACAATCCCCCACTTGAATTTTTAAAAATATTTTCGAGCAGTTTCTTAAAAACATAAGATTTTGCATAAACAAAGGTGTCCAAGGACTTGAACCTTTGCATAGTGAGTAAGATTCAGTTTTTACTAGAGTGACACATAGTCTTGAACTCTATTCCTGACATCAAACCACACACAACCTTTTCTATAGTGCAATCAGATAAGCCCGTGCATTTATGGCCCTGCACGTCTATCCCAGTTTAGTGAATGCTCTAGAAGTTTTGCCCAAACTCCATAGGAAACGGCCACATTTCCACATTCACAAAGGTGAGTCTATCAAGAGCACTCCTGAAGGTAGGTACTCCACTCCAAATAGAGTATAGATCTCATTAAGAGTTTCTGTTAACTCATCCTCTAATCACTTCAGGAATACATGCTTCTTGGTTCATTAAATAGCATGTTCAACTCATATCACTACACAACTTGTTATTACCCATTGAACCTAGTTCTTGGGATCTCCAGTCATTTAGGTCGGGTTACCATTGTGCGTGAGTCATCGATCTAGGGGCAATAGTCCCATTCTTTTAGAATAGTTATGGACTTTCTCTCTGGACAGTCCTTTCGTCAAAGGATCCGCCAAATTTTCCTCACTACGTACGTAATCCACTCTAACGGTACCTGTGGAAAGTAGTTCTCTAACCGTACTGTGCTTACGACGTATTTGTCGTCTCTTACCGTTATAATATCGGTTCTGAACTTTTGCAATAGCCGCGGTACTATCGCAATGTATCAACACAGCCGGTATCGGTTTTTCCCATAAGGGAATCTCAGCTAGCAGATTTCTCAAGTACTCTGCCTCTTCACTAGCTGTAGCTAGTGCTATCATTTCAGACTCCATAGTAGACTGAGCCAAAATAGTCTGTTTCTTGGATTTCCAAGAAACAGCTCCTCCAGCGATGCTAAATATATAGCCACTGGTCGCTTTAGAATCATCAGATAAGGTATTCCAGTCTGCATCGGAATATCCTTCAAGTACAGCTGGAAACCTTTCATAATGTAATCCAAGGTTCATGGTTCGTTTAAGGTATCTCATTACCCTTTCAATAGCTTGCCAGTGCTCTATACTAGGTCTACTGGTAAACCTGCATAATAATCCCACGACATAGGCAATGTCGGGTCTAGTACAATCAGTGGCATACCGAAGACTGCCAATGATGCTCGCATAATCAGACTGTCTTACACCTTCACCAGTGTTCTTAAATAACTTTACACTGTGATCATATGGCGTACTTGCAGGTTTACAGTCAAAGTAATTATATTTCTTTAGTATCTTCTCAATGTAATGAGATTGATCCAAAGAAATTCCCTTTTCTGACCTAGTAATCTTAATACCAAGGATTACACTCGCTTCACCTAGATCTTTCATATCAAAATTGACACTTAATAAGGATTTGACTGAGTTTATGGCATGAATATTTGACCCAAAAATGAGTAGGTCATCTAGTGCAAATGTCATTCTCAGATTTGTAATAAATGCATTTGTCACTTTCATTAACTTTAAAACCATTTGAAATGATTAAGTTATCAAATTTTTCATGCCATTGTTTAGGTGCTTGTTTTAAACCATATAATGATTTATCCAATTTACATACTTTATGTTCTTGACCATGTACTACAAATCCTTCAGGCTGGTCCATATAAATTTCTTCGTCTAATTCACCGTTCAAAAAAGCAGTTTTAACATCCATTTGGTGTATAAGTAAATTATGAATGGAAGCAAGTGAGATTAATACCCGAATGGATGTTATTCTAGTTACAGGTGAAAAAGTGTCAAAGAAGTCTATATTTTCCTTTTGTTTAAAACCTTTAGCTACTAGTCGTGCTTTATATTTGTCTATAGTGCCATCAGGTTTTAATTTCTTTTTAAGTACCCATTTACAGCCTATAGACTTACAACCAGGGGGTAAGTCTACCAAGTGCCAAGTCTTATTGGATTCTAAAGAATCCATCTCATCGTTTATAGCCTCTTGCCAGAAATCGGCATCTAAAGAAGATAAGGCTTCTTGGAGGTTTATAGGATCCTCCTCAATAGTAAAAGCACAAAAATCTGAACCAAAGTCTTTTATGGTTCTTGCTCTTTTACTTCTTCTAGGTTCAGCTTCAGAATTTTCATTAAGTTCTGTTCTAATAGGCATATTTGAAGTGCCCCCACTATTCCTTAATTTGAAAGGAAATTTAGTTTCATAAAAGTCGGCATCATTTGATTCAATTATATTATGTGCATTAAGGTCATAAAATCTATATGCTTTGCTATTAATAGCATAGCCTATAAATGCACATTCATATGCTCTACTTGCCAATTTTATTCTCTTAGGGTCTGGAATGCGAACATATGCTAAACAACCCCAAGTTCTAAAGTATGAGACATTGGGTTTATGATTCTTTAAAATTTCATAAGGTGAAATTTTATTCTTAGATTTAGGGATTCTATTCAGAACGTAGCATACAGTCAATAAAATATCCCCCCACCAATGTTTTGCTGCACCAGAATTTAATAATATGGCAACTACTAGCTCGGTAAAGGTCCTATTTTTCCTTTCTGCTTTACCGTTCATTTCAGGTGAGTAGGGTGCAGTTCTCTCATGTACTATACCATGTTGTTTATAGAAATCCAGAATAGAATTAGATTCATATTCTGTTCCTCTATCACTACGAAGTGTAACACCCCACACCCGCTAAGGTCACTCACTAAGGGAATGCCTTAGTTTTGGTGGAGTATTTTTAGTGAGTATAGAACAGAAAAATTACAACAGGACAGATATAAGTAATACTTGAAAATTTAAACCATCATTTCAATATCAAAACATGTTTGGTTACATCACAAAACCATAACAAGAGTCAAGTACATAATATCCATCCTGATAAAATAGAAGTACATAATCCTATTACATCGATAATAGCCAAAATAGAAAAGATAAACCGAGCTTTACTTCTACGGTCCAAGCCCCAAAAGATAGATATAGCGGTCTGGTCCAAGCCCACTAGTGCTAGGCCCACTCTGATAACCTGAGGGTTGGGAAAAAAAATAAACAACAACGGGGTCAGACATAAGTCTGAGTGAGTCCTATAACCCTAACAATACAATCATTAAAGTAATTAGGGTATGATATAAGCAAGATACGGTACCTCTGGGGATAATGACTACAATAAGTAGTCCACAAAACACAGGATGTACTACGATAATCGAAACGACGTATTTATCCACCCAAGGATAATTACTAGCTTACACCACCCCAGACCTACCCACCCAAGGGTAATTCCTACACTGCACCACACCAGTTCTACCCACCAAGAGTAATTCCTACTTAAAGGTTGATCCCACTTAAAGACTTAGAAAATATAACTAGTAGTTTCTGGTACTTCTAGCTGACCACGTAGGTGTCGTCTGCCCCTACCTCCACTAGGTGTATAACTGACCACGTAGGTGCCGTCTGCCCCTACATCCACTAGGTGTACCTAGTAATCTTACCCAGTAGTTTCGTGTACCCCTACATAGGTGTCGTCTGCCCCTATCTTTACTAGGTGTACCCACTACTCCCCATCGATCGGCTCCCTAACGTAGATACCTGTGCTGGTCCCACAGTGGGGTGTATCACTCCCCTAAGGTGGCTACCCAATACTATCAACGGTGCACGGCTTTATATCTACACGATGCAACAACGGCTTATCTACCAGCCCGGGCCCACACACGCATATGAAACCCGTTGGACTTGCGTTGCCACCGCTACCCCGTTTTGGCCTCTTATAATCAAGCCCAATATGCATGTCCCGTCACTCGACATGGGTCGAGCCCACAAAGATACGTTTGGGATATTGGTTGAAATGGGCCCCCACAAGCTACTACTTAAGCTTGTCATTTTATCTAGTGCATCCCGCTTAACCCCTTTTTATAATCATGCCCCCTTACATGTTAAGGTTTGGTTAAGTCATCCAATTATATTACAATTGCCACTTAAGGCACCCACTAGATTTCCGCATGCCACCCAAGGCACTTACTTGATTCCCCCATGCCACCCAAGGCACTTACTTAACCCTTTATTCATGTTTAGTTACATGTTCCACTCTGGTTAAGTATTCTAATCGTATTTTCTATTGCCACCCAAGGCAACCCACTAGTTTTCTCATGCCACCCAAGGCACCCCCACTAGTTACTACATGCTAATATGGTTAAGTGTTTCTTAATTAATTAAGACCGTGATCTCCCATAAAGACCTCCCACATTAGACTGGCTGTTATGACCGCCTGGTTAAGCCGGTAGAGTCCGGGCAGTCTTACGTCATAACAGAGTCTAACCTCGTGTCTTTACCTTAATCACGTATTTAATTTATGGCTAAGACCTCTCACATTGGGCTGACATTTGTAGCAACTGGTTAAGCCGGTCGGGTCCGGGCAGTTTTACACTACAAATGAGTCCAACCTCGTGTCTTAGTCGATTAATTACACCTAATTAATCACCCCCATATTAATTATCCCTAATTAATATCAAGTTTTCCATAACATGGGTAGACCTAACTCAATAGGTAAATTCCCATGGGGTAGACCTAACTCAATAGGTAAATTCCCACTTATGGTAATTTATTTTTATGGTATGCTTAATCATACCCAATCATTCACTTATTAACATATTTACCAACCCCATCGTTCCCCACGTAAATCGTTCTCATTTCATGACATAAATAAGGGGAAGATCATCACAAATATCATGGGTTTAGCATACAACTTTGTCATGGGTTAAGAGGATGTCAACTTGCATATATGAGCATATATTAACCCAACCACATTTAACCCCAAACTTGCACATTATCATACACATGTCTTACATAACATGTTGAACTTGCATATAAGCATTCTCATAACTTGCATAACACGTTAGACATGCATTTAAGCCTACACATAACTTGCATAAGCATTCACATACTTGCACATCACATTAAGCTCGCATTTAAACATATACATAACTTGCATAACATCATGCTCATAACTTGCATAATCTCATAAACTTAACTTGCATAACACTATGCACACAACTTACATACCCTCATACACATAACTTGCATATGCACATAACTTACATAACATGTTGAGCTTGCATGTAAGCATAACTTGCATAATACGTCGAACTTACATATATGACTTGCATCTTAAAGGAGGGTAAACATGCATAGCATATAAGGGTGCCATCTTGCATATGTATATACCATTTTTAAAAGGGTAAACTTGCATGTCATGATTTATGCATAATACCAAACACTTAGCATGCATAAAACCACTTACTTATCATGCATAGAATCAAATACTTATTATGCATAAAATCAAATACTTATTATGCATAAAACCAAATACTCATTATGCATAAAATCAAATACTTATTATGCATAAAAATCAAATACTTATTATGCATAAACCTACCACTTAACTTGCATAAACCCAAACACTTAACATGCATAAAACCCCATACTTAGTATGCATACAATCAAATACTTATCATGCATAACGTCAAATACTTTAGCATGAATAACATCAAATACTTAACATGCATAACACCAACTACTTAGCATGCATAAAATTACATGCATAACTTGCATATCATGTTACATATAACTTGCATATATTCTCACATATAGTTTGCATAACATGTCCCATATGCATAAATGTTTAACATGGTGTTTTGCATCATAAAACATGGCCTTAACTTGCATTTAACATAAAACTTGCAAATCACATATCATACAAACTTGCATAAATACATTTATCCACAAACATAGCCATGTCTTATCACATCCTACCATAATCAATTTAACAATTGATTATTAAAGCCATAGAAACTCACCAAAACCAAGATTAGCAAATCAATGAAGTAAAACTAGTTGCCAAATATGAAGAAGAAGGTGATTAGGGGTTGATTAGCTTGCAACTCTCTTCATTTGATTTGTGGAGGCCATGACCAAGTTTCATTTTGCCATAGTTTAGTTACTAGATTTAATTATGAATGAATTAGGGTAGGGTTAGGGTCTTATTTATAGGATTAGGTAGTGTTTTAGGCCATTAGATTAACCCTAGGATAGATCCCAGCCCTCAAAAATCGTCACAAGCCTCCAAAACAAGACCAAGGGCCAAACCAGGTGCACCAGGCCAGCCAGGGTCAAGCCAGAAGGCTGTGCAGGTTTCTGGCTCGACACGGGCGCACTTCCCAAGTGCGCCAGTGTATTTTTGTGCTGGCGCACTTCACAGGTGCGCCAGTGCATTTCTGGCCTGTTTCCGGTTTTTCTGCCTAACTTCGTTCGTCCATATCTCCTTCATACGGACTCCGATTTTCGAAAACTCGGACTCTATTTCGCGTATTTTTCCGAGACGAACGCAATGACGCAGCCCGTTTCCCCTAATTCCCACATCTGGGATTAGTTATTCTTTAATTTGTGAATTTTAACATTAACCGAAATTCGGGGTGTTACACGAAGTCTCTTAATTTTTCTATTTGCTTGATTCTCAATCTCAGTTTTGAATGTTTTAAACATGTCAAAAGCATCACTTTTATTTTTCATAAGATATACATATGTGAAATCAGAGCAGTCATCAATAAAAGTGATAAAATAACGATGTCCCTGTCTAGTTAAAGTGCCATCAAGTTCACATATGTCAGAATGAATCAAGTCTAATGGTTCAGAAACTCTATCAACAGATTTGTGAGGTTTCTTTGTGATTTTAGCTTGTGTACAGAATTCACATTTATCAGATTCAGATTCTGTCATTTTAGGTATCATATCTAGGGTGCTCATATTACGAATAATTCGATTATTAACATGACATAATCTAGAATGCCAGATATTAAAATCACACAACATGTAAGCAGAAGTAGTCACTTTATTAGATTCAACATTCAGTTTAAACATACCCTCACAAGCATAACCCTTACCCACAAAAGTTCCCTTATAAGTAAGAGTGTACAAATCAGCCCCAATAACTTGAGTGAAACCAGCCTTATTAATGAGAAAGCCAGAGACCATATTCTTTCTTATTTCTGGAGTGTGCATAACATCTTTCAGAATTACAGTTTTTCCAGAGGTGAACTTAAGTTCCACGTTTCCAATCCCCGCAACTGTAGTGGTGTGAGAGTCTCCCAACAGCACTTTCTGATTTTCAGCAGCCGTGTATGTAGAGAACATGCCACGATCATAGCAGACATGGCGAGAAGCACCAGTGTCTACCCACCAACCCTCTGATCCACCAACAAGGTGAATCTCAGTAACCATAGCCGTAAGAGGCTCCTCAGTCAGGTTAGCCTGCGGTGCAGAGCTTGGCCTGTTCCGGCACTTTCGTGCCATATGCCCTGGTTTTCCACAGTTGTAACAAAGAAACAACTGTCCAGAGTCATTCTTTTGGGCTGGTTTCTGCTGTCCTTTTGGGTTTCCTTGCGGATTCCCATTCTGTTTGTTGCGCCTGTTCTGATTCTTAAAAGATTTCTGATTTGGTTTCAGAACAGCGGGAGTGGTCTTCTTAGTACTGTTGTTATTCACAATCAGCACCTCTTCTTTCTGGTCCTGCTTGCGTGCCTCCTCCTCAATACGGAGGCGTGTAATCAAGCTTTCTAAGGAAAATTCCTTAGTCTTATGTCGCAAGACATTCTTAAAATCTTTCCATCCTGGGGGTAATTTGTCAATGATAACAGCAATTTGAAATTGTTCGTCCAAGACCATACCTTCGGAGATGATCTCATGAGCTATTTTCTGCAGCTCATGAGACTGCATCTCTACCGATCTATCATCAGTCATCTGGTATTTTAAATAGCGGCTCACAGCATATTTCTTTGCCCCTGCCTCCTCTGTATCATATTTCTTCTTCAGTGCTTCCCAGATCTCTTTTGCTGTCTTTTCATCTGAGTTATAATAATCATACAGATCATCGCTCAGTCCATTCAGTATAAAATTCTTGCATAAGTAATCCTGTTCAGTCCAGGTCTGCAGTTGCTTTGACTGTTCAGTCCATGATGCCATCTTTGCTGCATCAGTCTCGTCAGGCTTGTCTGGTAGCTGCGGTTTTTCAGCAGTCAGAGCAGCCACCACCTTCCTGATCGTGAGGAAGAACTCCATCTTCTGACGCCAGCGCTTGAAATGCAAACCGTCGAACTTGAAAGGAGCAGCAGTCACCAGAGGGCCGTGAAAAGCAGAGGGAGGAGCAGAATCGTCCATGGTTGAGTTCGAGGCCATTGTTTCAGTTCGTCTTCAAATTGTTGGAAAACAATGGCTGAGTCGCGGACTAGGTCGCTTTCTTGAAGACGATTCGGCGATTTGGTCAGAGGTGCAAACCAATTCGTTCCTTCGCCGCCGCCTCTAGGATAAAACAGCCTCTAAAATAGTAACTGATTTGGTTGCACAAACAAATCAGTGCAGATTTGCACTTTCGGGAAAAATACTGCTCGAAATTTGTTAGAAGTTTTAATGGCGGCTGAGAAGAAGAGAATATAAAATTCGGTGTTTTTCTCGTCTCAGATAAAATAGTATATATAGAACGAGAATTAGGTTTTGGGAGAAAATATCGGATCTGCTAAAATTTCGGGGGGATTAATTATTTTACCGTTGCAAAAATTTTTCCGTTGCAGAATAAATATCAGTGCGCAAAATAATTTTTCCATAAAAAACGGTTCGAAAACAACTAAGTTTTATGGTCCAAAAATATAAGTGCCTACACCACAAAGCCCAAGCCCGAGCCCGAACCGAACCGAACCGGGCCGGGCCGGGTCGGGTCGGTCGGTCGCGCGCGCGTGTGTGGTGGTCATGTTGCATGGTCTCCCTCCTCACAACAATGCATGTATTGGGAGCCCAAGGCCCCAACATGACTTCTTAGAAACAAGTATAAATCCTTGCCTCTTCTCTATAATCCCATGATGTGGGACTACTCAAACATAGGAGCCATTCATACACTTATTCAATCATTTTTAATAATTCACATAATGTTTGTAAAACATTTCCAACACTTGTTATTCAAGCTCCTGAGCATTCTTCGTAATTTGATATTGAAAAGTACTTTTAATCTTCAGTTCAGATAAATCTTGTTCTAATAGTCAAAGTAGCAAGGCAGTTAAGGTTGGAATTAGAGAAAATAGGTATAGTTGAAGAAGTCCTCTAAATTTTAATATGCAGGTGATCAATGCATATCAACAAAGCAGGAGGTTCAACTCCTCCTTCTAACGCCAAAAAATGTTAACAAATTTCTTTCTTAGCACCCTTAATAACTTATGTGAGGTTAACTAATAAATTCTTATACTAATTCGTAGAAGCAAGCTCCTAAAGAGCCAAGTTTATTGTTATAATTTGAAAGGCTATGCAATAAGTCCACGTCCAAATCGTATAAGTACTCGAGTCAATATGATATGAAGGACAAGTTCAACTATTCTTTATGGATCAAAAGAGGATATGTGTATGCATTTTTTCAGGTACAAGTCCATACAATTATGAAATCATAATTGGCAAACTTATTCCTAACTTGATTTAGTACTACCAAAAATTTAAAAGGTACAGAATGAGGAAAGAATTTTTGGTCCCTTCTCAAGCGTACCTTCATCTCTATTTATAGGTTCGGAGTTGGGCTTCATTTTTCCTTTGACTGTATTGACTTCATCATGTCAGCTTCATTTGTTTTAGCTTTAGTTCTATTGATTATTATTTGTACTTTCGGAAATAGACAGTAAAACTAGCAACCATTGTTGAATAGGTTAATACATAGGCTGTAGAATGGTTCCACTGAATGTTAGCAAGGGGCAACACTATTTTGCCAATTAATGCAAATAACATACGACAGCTTGAATAACAAGTACTAAGGCTAAAAGCAAATAACAAATGATTATAATCATGAAGTTGCTGCTTTCGTAGCACATGCTTCAGTTAAACAAATGTAGCGTACTTCACGAAATACTCAAGCACTCAAGATGATATACTGAATAAGTTACTTTTAAGTAGATTTGAGCGATTGTATCCTGGTCATTGATAGGAAATTTGAGATTGAGCGGGAGCAACTGGAATTGAAGCAGGAGTATTCAGAATCATACGAGGTGTATACTTCAAATATGTTAAGGGCGAACCATTTGTATATTGTCGTAAGAGAAAGTTGAGAGTTGTTGTTTAGACTTGAGGTGTTGTCGTTGAATCTGGAATGAATTTATGCTAATTGTTTTGCTATGTTTGCATGATATTGCGGCGCTTTCTTAACACTTGGGTGAAGTCGTCTTGAGCTAGCTTGGGGACATGTGATCCGCGATTGCATGATGTATATATTTTTGATGTCTACCTAGTATCAAGGGCGGCCCTTAGGCTGGGCAGCCTGGGCGACTGCCCATGGTCCATTTCTTCAAGGGGCCCTTGTAATATTTAAATAAATAACCAATTAAAAATATATATATGTCTTTCAAATATCAAATACTTGTTTCTGTATTCAAAGCACCTTTTGAACTAACACATGCAACTTAATATGTATGTTTTCCAATTCCAAAACACCATTTTAGTCAATCCACAAAATTCTTTATATATTTCTAGTTACAAAGCATTTTTATATTCCTTTCATTTTCTCCTTTTTTTTTTCCTTCGTTTACTCCAATGATTTACAAAAATCAGTATCAAAAATTTGATATTGAAAGGCAGTGCTCAATTTCAGATAAGCATTCAAGTCTAAGTTTAGCGTTAATAAAGCTAAAACTGCAAGGTAACTATGTAATGTCATTTACATGCAAGATTTCGTTATATACTACAGATAACATAGGACAGCTTGAATAACAAGTACTAAGGCTAAAACCAAATAACAAATGATTATAATCATAAAGTAGCTGCTTTCATAGCACATGCTTCAGTTAAAAAAATGTAGCGTGCTTCACGAAATACTCAAGCACTCAAGATGATATACTGAATAAGTTACTTTTAAGTAGTTTTGATTAAATTTAAAACTGAAACACGTATTTCATTCATTTTCAACGCAGTATTTTAGTTGCGTTTTTGTATTTTCCTTTTAATTTTATTAATCAGGAAATTTAATTCATATAAATTTAATTCATAGATTAACTTGCATAACAGTATATGTTGTAAATTCAAGAAATTTAATTCATATAAAAATATAAGTCGTTAGTTATATCATTCACCTTTTCATGCGAGTGCAGAATTACGCGATATGTATAACTATTTCCACCGCGAACTGTTTGACTACAGTCTCACATGCTGCAATACTACAATGCAACCGTGTATTCCAGTGTTAATTCACTCTTTTTATCACTTGCTTAATATTCATGGTCCACTTGCTTAGTGTTAATTTAGCTGTGATAGTTTCACGAATCCCGCTCTCCACGATTTTATTTAGTTTTATCATTGTAATTCTGTAGATGGTATTTGGTAGCCTTTTTGGGGATCCCAGAATCTGTACTGATTAAATTTGATGGAAAGAACTAAGGAAGCAAAGTTTGATCTCTCTAAAGTTAATTAGCCAGGCTATGACATACAGTATTACTTTATTATTCACAGTGAGGTACTCATGTTAACTTTATAGTAGAAGATCATAACCATATTATCTGAATCTATTTCCAAGAACAAACTTTGCATTTTTTAAAAGCATATGAGACATAAGTAACAAAAAGTCATTAAACAAGAAAAAGTTAAAGACTTGGGAATAAATTATTGGTTGCTTTCGACAAAATCATTTCAATTTGGATGGAATTAAAATGACGTTTGAGAACAAAGGCTAACACAATCATCTAGGAAAAAGTTTTGATTAAATTAATTTTATTCTTGTATTTCTTGAATTTACGACATATATGAATAAAATTAAACAGGAACTCGATTTCCTGCAAGTTTTGAAATAAGATTTTACCATACATTCATCATAATAATTATATGATCAGATCAATGTAGTCCAAATGCATTTTACATAACATGTCGAATACATACATGCAGTGACAAGTCTATAGCATGGGTAGGGCCAAGATTGCTGTTAAAACCAAGTAAAAATAAATAAATGGGAAAACAGTTTGTATGCAGTTTTTATAACTATTTTTTCTGTTTAACTTCTCTTATACCGCATGACCGTAGTCGGATGGGAAAGGATGATTCCCTTCTTTGTTGGCACAGGGTATGTTTAATTAATATTTATTTTTTACTTTTTATTTTTGTTTACTATTATTATTAATATTTATTCACACGCACCTCTTTCCCTTGTTTATTTTAAATTACATATTTTGGACAACTATTAGAAACAGAAAAATAGTTAAAACATAAGCTTTTCAAAACATAGGAATATAAGAATCTGAACAGTATGATAAAGTAGTCAGTTCTTGCAAAATGTAGCGAATTCTATTTCAAAACATAAGCTTTTACGGAACTTCGGTTTCATCGCTTATATTTGATTATTTATATAAGGCTGCCCAACACAAAAATAATTCCTGGTTTCGTCGCTGCATACATGTCAAACGTACATATGCAATACACTCATATAAAATATATCATATATATTTTACAGCGTCATCAAATCACAAAATTTTTGTTATGATTTGAAAAAATTCAGTTCATTATCATTATAATGTAAATGCAAGATTAGAATAACGCCAAGTTTTCTATTTTATAGTTAAAACAGAAAAATGTCTAAACAAAATCAATTTCATTAAGTCAATAATTATTGTATACCAAATTCCTGAATGGTCAGACATTAAAATTGGTCCTAGATCAAAAAAATTTGAACATATATGATGCAACTAAACTAAACACATGGTTTGATAAATGAAAATAAATTGAACATATATTAACTCTAGAAACCCATACTTTCATATTAATATGATGCAACTAAAAGAGACATGAATAAACTCACAATATTGTAGCATATACGACGACTACATCCAGTTATGCATGATATAAGTAGCTATATTATCTCGGATCTCATCCATCTCTTTTTTATCATACGAAACAGCTTGTAAAAAGTCCTACAATAAAGATATTTTTTCAAAATAATTAATCATACAATTATTTATATTGAATATAAAAGGAAAAAATAAAACTAAGAAAGCGGTACCTCATAAAAATCAATACTTTGATGATGGTTTTTATTATATCATGCATACACCTCATCACATAATACACACAATCCGTTGGTCCTAATTGTTTGGGACACTAGCAACATTTAAAAAAAAGTCAAGTTATAATGAACTTATATGCCAAACAACATACAAAAAAAAAATTGTCGCATAACAATTCACCTTAACGATACTCCATTTCAAGTTAGTTCCTCGAGATGACTTGCCACCTAATGCTTTGTAAGTTTTGAAGGCCCTGAAAATGCAACAAATGAACCCATAATCTTAATCTAAAGAATGGTCACGCAACGTGCATGTGACCTCTACACAAATAATGTAACAAACGACATATCTAAACAAAAGGCAAACAAATAAAACATACACATTTACTTGTGGCTTGATCTCTAGATTGGGTTTGATTTCGCCCTGGGGATCAAAAACATAAACCTCGTTTTTTTCGATACGGAAAACAAGCAGCAGGCAATGCTTCCTAGAATGTAAGTTTATAAAAAATAAAATCAACAACAAAGTGGTAACTATTTACTAAAAGTCTAATATTCATACCCTTCGTAGTATGGAGCTAAGAATAAGCACTTAGACTGTGATACATGCCACGAGTTTGAGATATATCTATTTGTCGCATCTGGATATTTCCGTACTTGGGAAAGCAACTGAGGACACATAAACCCAGTGTTCTTCACTTCGAGATTATTGCACATATGATTTAACCATCTACACGTTAATTAAACATGTAATCAACATTATTTTTATTCGCTCATAAAAAAAATGTAAATACTCACAAGATGCAAATCTAACCATGATGCATTCAGCCATGCCATACTAAGAAATTGGATAATGTCATCCGTCTTTATATGAATTTCAAAGTCCTCGTCAGATGTAAATAAATCCTTATTCATGTGAATTGCAATGATAACACGATCATCGGTTGGCATTTGAAATATCAAGTCATGGAAATATTTACAACCATCCATCAAATGTTTCAGGATATCTTCTCCCACGATTGCCTTATGCTTCACAAATTGATTGGACATTGTATTCATGACCATTCCGTTCTTATTGATGGTCGTGGCACCATATTGTTTCACTTTGTTTGTGCTCGCTATAGGTGTAGCCTGCACATAAAGTTATGATTGATTTACATTCTCAAATGTTGCATTTTCTACCATTTCCTGCATATCAAGAACTTACATAATGGCGAAGAAATTAGCCAATAAAAAAATCAGTTTGATAATGGAAAGGAGTTTATATAGTAAAAGACATCCTAGTTATAATATTCGTGATCCCTAATAGTAGTACAGCCTGTTATTTATTGTTCTGCTAAAGCTTCACTTATATGATTAACATGCTTGTGTCCAAAATCAAATCAACACTGATATATTAGATAAGCATAATAATGCACATGCACAAGAGATTTTACCACATCATTTTCTCCTAAAAGCACAAGATTTTTAGGCCACTGAACAAAACTACCAACCACTTCTCCTATTGTAGTGTGATACTGAGTTGGAACTGGAAGTGAGATTACTGCATGAATAGGCTCCACCACGTCAATCCCAACCTTTACATGATCAGCCAAGAGTTGTTGATTGTGGCATCGAACGCCGGATCTTGAAGCAGGATGTACCCTACCACGACCTACTACGATAATTTTTAAGTTGAAATTCACAGCTAGACGACATTTTGTTGGTTCCTAAGGATGACAATAACAAAATAAATATTTTTCATTCACATATTAGATGCATAAAATGATATATATACTTACAGAAGTAAACCTTTGAATTGAGGCATAACGATTCAGGCCTACTTTCAAGTGTTCAACTCAACCACATTTGGTATGCTAATGATCAGCATAACCAGCAAAGTGCTGTTTATAGCAAGCGGTAATTTGATGTTTTGACTTCATATTTGAAATACCTGCAATTCTACAAAAGGATCTGTATCCTGAGTTTTGGTTGTAGATCGTAATTTGTCCACGTGTACTGATTGACAGCTAATACGAATACCAACTGAAGGTATGCTGCCTTCCCCAATATCAGTTGGCACCTTCATACCCATCATGCTCAAAATAGTAGTAAGCTTTTGCTCAACCATTGTATTCACCATAGATTCAACATTTTGTTTCATTTTAGCTTCTAAATCCTGAGTGATAACATGTAGGTCATCTACCGATATTACGCCATTTGGACCTTTAGTTCTTTGTGCCTCCCCAAATACGTCTTTGATACCGATCAATCCACCAATTCCCCTAACTCGACCTGGATACTCTTTTTTTTCCAAGAGCATGATTTAACACATCGTCGTGTCTATTTGGAATCCAAGCTCCTTCTACGGCTTTTTCTCTTCAATCATTCTATAAACAAAAACAAAATTACATAATAATGTATTGTTATGTATTGCAAGACATTAATGTAAAGAGATACAATGAACGGATGAAAACTAATCATACCGCTTTTTCTGCAACATGCCTAGTTTTCTCACTTGGGATTGTATAATTTCCATCAACTCCCTTTTTCGATCTTGAAAAAACCCAACTAATACTTCGATCCAAGACAGAACCACTAGGCAATGTCATCGAGGAATTATAGCCTTTGTGTAATAACCCGGAAATTCTGGGCCAGTTTAAAATTTTTATTTTGGCAATTTTAGCGAATTTTGAATATTTAAAATAGATTATTTTAAATATTATCGACGAGAAATTTATTTTGAATATAATTCGAACGTATATATTATATACGTCGTCGTTAGAATATAAATATATATATATAGAAAATGGCGCGGTAGTTCGATAATTCGATTTCAAACTTCAATTGAATGTACCGGGTGCAAAACAATCCGGATTTTAGTGAAACCAAAAACATTAGGATCTAATTAATAGTATCTTTCCAACGAATCCGAAAGATCGAAATTTCATAGCGGGAATCAAAAGATATGTCCAATTGAAAATTCTGAATAGTCGCTATGGAATTCAGGCCCTTAAAAATGGAAATTTTCCAAACGACCTTGGATTTCGATGAAACCACTTTTGTTGGGTCCGTGATGTAAATTTATTGCTAGATTTCAAATTTCATAATTTTCTGAATCAATACGTGAGCGTGGCAAAGGAAAACGCGTTTGACCAGTTTCAGTTGATTTTAATCGACTGGAAATTGGCCATTTTTCATACGGTCTCAGAATTCGACGAAACTAGTTTTGTTAGGACCGTATCATCAATACGAGGCTAGAAAATATTTTTCTGGAATTTTTCTAGTTAGTATGTGACCCCGGTAATTTGAATTGTACGTTTAAATTGAATATATAAAGATTTATATTTAAATTCAACAGAAACTGAGCGTAACGATCGAATTGGCCTACGTGACATATCCCATTGTGTTCGGAATGGGGGTAATTAGCTAGGGACGATAGTCATTGGGCCTCGGTTGGTGTTTGAACGAAAAGTCAACTTTAAGGTGGAAAATAAATTAAATAATATATATTATATATACATCCCCCCCACTACATTCTCTCTCCCACTTTTCCTCCTTACTTCTCGTTCAGAGAATTGGAAGAAAAAAAAAACCGCTCGTGCCTGGACTCCGTCGCCGCGCCACCGCAGGTGGACCCCGCCGCCGCGCCTCCCTGTTAGGCCCCCTCTCCTCCGTCCTTCCTATCTCCGGCGACCCCAACCCCCAGCTCCAATCGAAAACCCCCAATCCCCAGCCAGAACCGAACGCAACCCCAATCCTGAGAAGACCACCATGCCCTAGCTCGCGCCGACCCCCCTGACTAACCACCGCGCCTCCTCTGGCCCCATCCGACTCCGGCGCCGCCCCTACCCATCCCTCTCTCTCCGTTTAAAACCTGTAGCCGCCCTGAATCCGTCAAACCACGAAGCCGACGCCACTCCAGCAACTCCTACCGAGGACCTTGGACTATTCCCCCCCCCCCCTTCCATTCGCAGAAAGCGCTGTAAGCTTTTATTTTAATTTGATTTAAATGCTTAGTTTAGTTAATTAAAAAGTGTTGTGTTTAGATTTCAGATTTTTGCAAAAGATTAGATTTTTAAAATAGAAAAGATTAGATTTTTAAAATAGAAAAGATTAGATTTTTAAAATAGAAAAGATTAGATTTTTAAAATGCAAAAGATTAGATTTTTAAAATGCAAAAGATTAGATTTTTAAAAGGCAAAAGATTAGATTTTTATAGTTGAAAAGGCGATATTTTTATATTATAGAAAGGCTAAAAATATGATTTCTATATTTTTAAAGTATTAAAAATATAGTCTTTACTATATAAATGATGTAAAAATATGATTTTTGTTTATGTAGAGAAGTAAAAATATAATTTTTACATGATAGGAATATTAGAAATACCATCTTTATATGTGCAGAAAAATAAAAATGTGATTTTTATAATGATATATTTGAAGAGGCGAGATCTTTATATAGAGAATAGCGAAATAAAAATTCGATTTTTATATATTGAATAGCAAAGTAAAAATTCGATTTTTATATATTGAATAGCAAAGTAAAAATTCGATTTTTATATATTGAATAGCAAAGTAAAATTTTGATTTTTATATATTGAATAGCAAAGTAAAAATTCGATTTTTATATATTGAATAACAAAGTAAAAGTTCGATTTTTATATATGTAGTGGCTACGGGCAACGAAGATGACGAAGATGCGATAACGATGAAGATTTCTATCAAAGAAGAGTCAAGATGATTGGATAGCTTTCGGTGAGAATTTCTCACCTTTCAATTTCATTTTCTAAGTTATATATACTAGGATGCAGACGGTGCTTAGTAGCACCCGACACAATCGTCCACAGACCATGGACTTGTTTGTTTGGTTGCATAAATTAGTTAGATGATATGATTTGAATTTGATTATTTGGTGATTTTGATTGATGTGTGAATGGCGTGGGCCTTCACTAGACCGGGGATAAGGCTAGGCCTCGTCCCGTTTCTAGTATCATGCCGTTATGCCGCCGAAATTTTCTAAAATAAGTTAGAGAAATAAAAATATCATTTTTATTGTGTAAATGAACTGAATAGAAATTCATGTATTGAAATAAAATAATTTTATCGTTAAAAATATAATTTTTAACGTGAATGTGAATAAATAAATATTCATTTACAAACCGGACGGTTTGTTTATGTACACCTATTTGAAGGATATTGATTGGGTCGATAAATTTTACACTTCGCCCAACTGCACAACTAAAATCTGTGTTTGATTGTTTGAAACCCCACACGGGTGTTGGGATGAAATTTGAAGTTCACTCATCCTGATTGATTAAATATGTCGATCGATTGATTAACAGACTGTTATAAGCGTTAGATATCTATATTTGATGCTTATACAGTGTAGTGCACTTTGGTTGATGATTGATTATTTTTCAATGCTATTATATACGTGTGATGTATGAAAATCCATATAATTAATATTATATGGTGATTGATTGGGCCTCATTCCAATCTAGAAAATAAAGAATATTATGAAATAAAGGTTCATGTGTTGACTGTACTCATCCGTTGAGATTAGTCATGTGTTGAACGAAATATTTTAACAATAAAATTTATATTTTTATCTCTATGAAATAAAGGTTCATGTGTTGACTGTACTCATCCGTTGAGATTAGTCATGTGTTGAACGAAATAATTTAACAAAAATAGTCACACGTGGACAGTACTCACTCGCTGAGATTAGTCGTGTGTTGACAAAAATAAATATTCATTTGTTGAATAGAACGAAGGAATATAGGAAGCCGTGTTGATTAGATTGACGCCATTTTGACGTGAACGATATTTATATCGATTTTATTCATTTTGAAATGAATTGAATGTAAAACGATTTTGAAATGAATTGAATGTAAAATGATTTCGAAATGAATTGAATATAAAACGATTTTGAAATGAATTGAATATAAAACGATTTCGAAATGAATTGAATGTAAAACGATTTCTAAATGAATTGAATGTAAAACGATTTCGAAATGAATTGAATGTAATACCAATTTGAATTGAATCGAATAGAAAACCAATCTGAATTGAATCGAACGGAAAACCAGTTTGAATTGAATCGAATAGAAAACAAATTTGATTTCAATTGAATATATACCAATTTGAATTGAATCGAATAGAAAACCAATTTGAATTGAATCGAATAGAAAACCAATTTGAATTGAATCGAATAGAAAACCAATTTGAATTGAATCGAATAGAAAACGACTTTGAAATTGAATTGAATTGAAAACGAATTCAAATTGAATTGAAAGCGAATTGAAATGAATTCAAATTGAATTGAAATTTGAATTGAATAGAAATGAATTTTAAAACGAATTTATAAGGAAGAATTCAATTTTGCTTTGGATTGAAATGGAAGTTGAAATTGTTTTTAAAACGAATTTAAAACTATTTATATAATTCGTTTTAAATAGAAATCGACGAAATATATATTATATATATAATATATATAATATAATGGCCTGAATAGAACGCGCCGCGCCGCGGCAGTTCCTGAATTTCGACCATTTATTTCAAACGGACATTACGGGAGATCCGACCGTCGGATTCTCCTAAAACCGGAACCGTTGGGTTCGTATCGAAAAGAGCTTTCTAACGAATATTAGAAATTCAAAATCTAACGGTTGTATTTGGAGATACGTCCAAATCAAATTCAGAAAAGGTCGCTGTAAGTGCAGTTCGATGGCCATTGTTGGAAATCGACTGTACGGGCCTTGATAAAATTATTAAAAATGTCAATAATTTGTGTAAAATCATAAGAAATGATTTGGAAAAAATTGGGATGAAAAACTCCATATTTGAAAAGATAAAAATAGATTTTTATCGAAATGAACTAGTTTGAACTCAATTTAAAACCCGGGTTTTTATTTTTAAATAAATAAATTAGATTTAAAAAGAGGTTTTAAATAATCGGAATTTCTAACATATAACGATTGGATTTGAAATGGGTTTATCGTGAACTGTGTTTTAAATAACACTAGTTCTTTAACACGATAATAAATAGAATGTGATTTGGGTTTGTCGTGAACTGTGTTCTAAATAACACCTAGTTCTTTAACCCAGTAAAAGGAGTTTTAATGAATCTGTAATTAGATTGAAATGTGAATCTATAATCTAAATTATCAAATTTAGAAATGAGCGAGAATGGAGTATCGCCAGTTTTGCTCCAAAGCGATAGTTAAATCTTTAATTAGATTTGAACGTGAAATGGTAATTAATTTTACCGATAACACCATGGTGTTAGATATGGAGTATCACCAGTTTTGCTTCATGGGATGAATAGGTTGGGATTGGGAAATAAAATAAATAATTACTTCGGTGTGGTTCGCTAATCTCGACTAGTTCAGAAAACCATAATTTGGTTTGAAATGACATCTAAAGGAAGATTAAAGGATAAATTTGAAAGAATTTATCTTGGATAAAATTAATGGGAACCTTTCCCTAAAAATGTGATTTTATGAAAAAAAAGAATATTCTGAATTGGAATGAGGTGTATGTTGTGTTTGTGTAACATTTGTTTTAAATATACGCGGGTTGTTCGGAAAGGCCGGGTTTATACCCATTCTGAATAACTGATTCGACGATATGTCGAAAATGAAGATGGTGGTTGAAGACCGGAAGTCTTCACATCGTTTGGATAATTACTGACGATCCTGATTGGGCAGTACACCCAAGAGGATGGAAATAGTTAGTGGTCGTCCAGACGTCCTTGGAGATCGATGGATATGCGAGGAAAGTGCCTCCGATTTCGTTCAGACCCAGAATGGACTTGTAAAAGGATTGTGTGTCTGACACTGGATTTTATTCTGTGTTGATTGATTTCTATTAAATGTACATCTGTTTGGCGGCGGAAAATTTATTCTTTTGCTTAACGCCATTCTCTGAGACGTACGAGCTCAGAGGTTGTATATCGATGGACATCAGTCGCATGGCATGAATTGCCTGTGTGGCACGCTAAGATGCAATGATCAAGGCTTTTGTTGAAAAGCAGAGTCTTGTAGTTGATGATCAAAGCACGGCCTTTGTGGCGTAGCTTTGTGTATAACGTGAATTCGCGAGCCTCACACCTCGGTATGAGTTAAAAACGGGATACGGACTGCAGGGAGAGCACGACGTTTCTTTCTAGCTTTGGTAGTGTCAGTGACTTACCAGCCCTGACATATATATACTTTTCACCTTTGTGGTTGTTGGATGAGGCGTCTCGATTATAGATCTGTAAGGACCGGGAAACGTGTGTTCAGGCATAACTAATCCTCTAACGTAAGTGAGGACCGGCCCTGAAGCATCCAGGGGTTGCCCAGAGTGCGTGGCCCTGGGACATTTGCTAGAGTGTCTCGAACGCGGAGAGGAGCTTGCCCCTTGCCTCGACTCATGACGGAAATCCAATTTCCAATACGTGTATTTCGGCTTTATTTGTAGAGCCTAGTATGGCGACATAGTGGCATGGGATGCTATGCCGTCTATGATTTATATTTATGATTGAAATTGTTTTGACACTATACACTTATTATAGTATCAAATGATTTGTTTTAAACGTACCAAGCATGTTTGGCTGTTATAAGGTAAAACCCTATCCTCCGGCTTGCGTTGCATTGTGTGATGGGACCTGGGTCTTATAACAGCTTCATTTTTCGAAAAAGCATTGCGTTGTTTATTCTATGCACTGGTATTCTTGGGAGGAAACCCGTTCCGTGTTATACGGCATGGTCCCTTGAATTACTCTCTTTTAAAATAAAGCTTTAAATAACTGTTTTAGTTCTCACACCCATCACATGGCTGACCTGGAGTTTATTGTTTTAACCTGAACTCTGGGTGCCCATATTTTCTGCACGGGCAGCTACTAGTTTTGGTTTTGCAGATTTATATTCACAGGATCCTGATTTACAGCTGGAATGATATCCGGAAAGCTCTGTATCCGTATATCACCTTCAGTTGTGCTTTGTATTATTTTCCGCTGCTATGTAATTTATTGTAATCTCTGATATTTATCGAATGTAATTTATTCATTTATACTCTGTATATTCTTGTATCTGATGGAATTGTTTTAATAGCAATGAAATGTTCTTCCGTCTGCGTTCATTGTGTGTTGTTCTCAAAGTATCCGCTTTTTCCTTCACGGGGAAGTTACGGGTCCTTACAGTGGTATCAGAGCTTTGGTTTACAGAGCTCGAGGACAAGACACATTAGAACCATACGAAAGAATTCATCAGATATTGGATTAGTAATATCCAATTAGAATGACTCGTTAGAGATGGGATCAGTAGTATCCTAGAACGAGTATGAAGAGTATATCTTTCAAATGAAAACAATTTTTGTTTAGAAAATTTAAACCATTTTATACGTATTTGAATATTTATTTATTTTGAATATGGAAAATCGAGTATATATAAATTTTGCATATACGCGTCATGAACGTATATTCGAAGTTTTAATATATTGGATAGATATAGAATCACATTCTAGTCGCCCGGACATGATTCTGATGATGGCGCGCCATCACCAGTATTTATTTTCGTGTTTCGAAGGTGTGATTTTCTATATATTTCCATTAGACTGGTGTGAGAACCAAAACTAATATAGTTAGAACACTTTGTTGTGAATTGGCATCAAAAACATGATTTTCTGTATATGTATCAAATTTTATGAATTTAAAACTCTAATTCACTAATTGATTGATGATTGTGTTGATTGTTTATTTGTTTGGTAATTTTGAACCATTATACCTAATGGAATCAAATATTGAACTGTATTGAAAATTGGTCGCATTTGCATGCATATACGTATACTTACATTGAACAGGTCATAGCAAGGAGGCTAGAGCCGAAGAATAAAATTTGTTTGCCCGACAAATAGGTACATGTTTACTACATAATTTACTGTTTTGTTTGGGTGATGATGATTTTATGAGCCTATTGGCTAGGCGCTTGGCTTTTTCTTTTTCTTTTTGAGATCAGAAGGCCTATATGGCAATTTCGGGATTTTCCCGTGGCTCCCGGTGCAGGGGAGGTTATGGCAAAAAAATTCGAAAATTTAGGGTGTTAGCCAAATTTTTGAAAATTTGAAAATTCTCAAAAACTGAAAAGTTGGAGAATGGAAGCCAGATCGAACGTAGAGTTGATTAATCAAACCACTTTCGACTTTGTTCCTTTTCGGGGACGAAAAGTTTTAAGTGGGGGAGATTGTAATAACCCGGAAATTCTGGGCCAGTTTAAAATTTTTATTTTGGCAATTTTAGCGAATTTTGAATATTTAAAATAGATTATTTTAAATATTATCGACGAGAAATTTATTTTGAATATAATTCGAACGTATATATTATATACGTCGTCGTTAGAATATAAATATATATATATATAATTATAAATAGAATTGAAAATGGCGCGGTAGTTCGATAATTCGATTTCAAACTTCAATTGAATGTACCGGGTGCAAAACAATCCGGATTTTAGTGAAACCAAAAACATTAGGATCTAATTGATAATATCTTTCCAACGAATCCGAAAGATCGAAATTTCATAGTGGGAATCAAAAGATATGTCCAGTTGAAAATTCTGAATAGTCGTTATGGAATTCAGGCCCTTAAAAATGGAAATTTTGCAAACGACCTTGGATTTCGACGAAACCACTTTTGTTGGGTCCGTGATGTAAAGTTATTGCTAGATTTCAAATTTCATAATTTTCTGAATTAATACGTGAGCGTGGCAAAGGAAAACGCGTTTGACCAGTTTCAGTTGATTTTAATCGACTGGAAATTGGCCATTTTTCATACGGTCTCAGAATTCGACGAAACTAGTTTTGTTAGGACCGTATCGTCAATACGAGGCTAGAAAATATTTTTCTGGAATTTTTCTAGTTAGTATGTGATTCCGGTAATTTGAATTGTACGTTTAAATTGAATATATAAAGATTTATATTTTAAATTCAACGGAAACTGAGCGTAACGATCGAATTGGCCTACGTGACATATCCCATTGTGTTCGGAATGGGGGTAATTAGCTAGAGACGATAGTCGTTGGGCCTCGGTTGGTGTTTGAACGAAAAGTCAACTTTAAGGTGGAAAATAAATTAAATAATATATATTATATATACATCCCCCCTCTACATTCTCTCTCCCACTTTTCCTCCTTACTTCCCGTTCAGACAATTGGAAAAATAAAAAAATAAAAAAAATAAAAAACCGCTCGTGCCTGGACTCCGTCGCCGCGCCACCGCAGGTGGACCCCGCCGCCGCGCCTCCCTGTTAGGCCTCCCTCTCCTCCGTCCTTCCTATCTCCGGTGACCCCAACCCCCAGCTCCAATCGAAAACCCCCAATCCCCAGCCAGAACCGAACGCAACCCCAATCCTGAGAAGACCACCGCGCCCTAGCTCGCGCCGACCCCCCTGACTAACCACCGCGCCTCCTCTGGCCCGATCCGACTCCGGCGCCGCCCCTACCCATCCCTCTCTCTCCGTTTAAAACCTGTAGCCGCCCCGAATCCACCAAACCACGAAGCCGACGCCACTCCAGCACCTCCAGCAACTCCTACCGAGGACCTTGGACTATTCCCCCCCCCCCCTTCCATTCGCAGAAAGCGCTGTAAACTTTTATTTTAATTTAATTTAAATGCTTAGTTTAGTTAATTAAAAAGTGTTGTGTTTAGATTTCAGATTTTTGCAAAAGATTAGATTTTTAAAATAGAAAAGATTAGATTTTTAAAATAGAAAAGATTAGATTTTTAAAATAGAAAAGATTAGATTTTTAAAATGCAAAAGATTAGATTTTTAAAATGCAAAAGATTAGATTTTTAAAAGGCAAAAGATTAGATTTTTATAGTTGAAAAGGCGATATTTTTATATTATAGAAAGGCTAAAAATATGATTTCTATATTTTTAAAGTATTAAAAATATAGTCTTTACTATATAAATGATGTAAAAATATGATTTTTGTTTATGTAGAGAAGTAAAAATATAATTTTTACATGATAGGAATATTAGAAATACCATCTTTATATGTGCAGAAAAATAAAAATGTGATTTTTATAATGATATATTTGAAGAGGCGAGATCTTTATATAGAGAATAGCGAAATAAAAATTCGATTTTTATATATTGAATAGCAAAGTAAAAATTCGATTTTTATATATTGAATAGCAAAGTAAAAATTCGATTTTTATATATTGAATAGCAAAGTAAAAATTTGATTTTTATATATTGAATAGCAAAGTAAAAATTCGATTTTTATATATTGAATAACAAAGTAAAAGTTCGATTTTTATATATGTAGTGGCTACGGGCAACGAAGATGACGAAGATGCGATAACGATGAAGATTTCTATCAAAGAAGAGTCAAGATGATTGGATAGCTTTCGGTGAGAATTTCTCACCTTTCAATTTCATTTTCTAAGTTATATATACTAGGATGCAGACGGTGCTTAGTAGCACCCGACACAATCGTCCACAGACCATGGACTTGTTTGTTTGGTTGCATAAATTAGTTAGATGATATGATTTGAATTTGATTATTTGGTGATTTTGATTGATGTGTGAATGGCGTGGGCCTTCACTAGACCGGGGATAAGGCTAGGCCTCGTCCCGTTTCTAGTATCGTGCCGTTATGCCACCGAAATTTTCTAAAATAAGTTAGAGAAATAAAAATATCATTTTTATTGTGTAAATGAACTGAATAGAAATTCATGTATTGAAATAAAATAATTTTATCGTTAAAAATATAATTTTTAACGTGAATGTGAATAAATAAATATTCATTTACAAACCGGACGGTTTGTTTATGTACACCTATTTGAAGGATATTGATTGGGTCGATAAATTTTACACATCGCCCAACTGCACAACTAAAATCTGTGTTTGATTGTTTGAAACCCCACATGGGTGTTGGGATGAAATTTGAAGTTCACTCATCCTGATTGATTAAATATGTCGATCGATTGATTGACAGACTGTTATAAGCGTTAGATATCTATATTTGATGCTTATACAGTGTAGTGCACTTTGGTTGATGATTGATTATTTTTCAATGCTATTATATACATGTGATGTATGAAAATCCATATAATTAATATTATATGGTGATTGATTGGGCCTCATTCCAATCTAGAAAATAAAGAATATTATGAAATAAAGGTTCATGTGTTGACTGTACTCATCCGTTGAGATTAGTCATGTGTTGAACGAAATATTTTAACAATAAAATTTATATTTTTATCTCTATGAAATAAAGGTTCATGTGTTGACTGTACTCATCCGTTGAGATTAGTCATGTGTTGAACGAAATAATTTAACAAAAATAGTCACACGTGGACAGTACTCACTCGCTGAGATTAGTCGTGTGTTGACAAAAATAAATATTCATTTGTTGAATAGAATGAAGGAATATAGGAAGCCGTGTTGATTAGATTGACGCCATTTTGACGTGAACGATATTTATATCGATTTTATTCATTTTGAAATGAATTGAATGTAAAACGATTTTGAAATGAATTGAATGTAAAATGATTTCGAAATGAATTGAATATAAAACGATTTTGAAATGAATTGAATATAAAACGATTTCGAAATGAATTGAATGTAAAACGATTTCGAAATGAATTGAATGTAAAACGATTTCGAAATGAATTGAATGTAATACCAATTTGAATTGAATCGAATAGAAAACCAATTTGAATTGAATCGAACGCAAAACCAGTTTGAATTGAATCGAATATAAAACAAATTTGATTTCAATTGAATATTTACCAATTTGAATTGAATCGAATAGAAAACCAATTTGAATTGAATCGAATAGAAAACCAATTTGAATTGAATCGAATAGAAAACGACTTTGAAATTGAATTGAATTGAAAACGAATTCAAATTGAATTGAAAGCGAATTGAAATGAATTCAAATTGAATTGAAATTTGAATTGAATAGAAATGAATTTTAAAACGAATTTATAAGGAAGAATTCAATTTTGCTTTGGATTGAAATGGAAGTTGAAATTGTTTTTGAAACGAATTTAAAACTATTTATATAATTCATTTTAAATAAAAATCGACGAAATATATATTATATATATAATATATATAATATAATGGCCTGAATAGAACGCGCCGCGCCGCGGCAGTTCGTGAATTTTGACCATTTATTTCAAACGGACATTACGGGAGATCCGACCGTCGGATTCTCCTAAAACCGGAACCGTTGGGTTCGTATCGAAAAGAGCTTTCTAACGAATATTAGAAATTCAAAATCTAACGGATGGATTTGGAGATACGTCCAAATCAAATTCAGAAAAGGTCGCTGTAAGTGCAGTTCGATGGCCATTGTTGGAAGTCGACTGTACGGGCCTTGATAAAATTATTAAAAATGTCAATAATTTGTGTAAAATCATAAGAAATGATTTGGAAAAAATTGGGATGAAAAACTCCATATTTGAAAAGATAAAAATAGATTTTTATCGAAATGAACTAGTTTGAACTCAATTTAAAACCCGGGTTTTTATTTTTAAATAAATAAATTAGATTTAAAAAGGGGTTTTAAATAATCGGAATTTCTAACATATAACGATTGGATTTGAAATGGGTTTATCGTGAACTGTGTTTTAAATAACACTAGTTCTTTAACCCGATAATAAATAGAATGTGATTTAGGTTTGTCGTGAACTGTGTTCTAAATAACACCTAGTTTTTAACCCAGTAAAAGGAGTTTTAATGAATCTGTAATTAGATTGAAATGTGAATCTATAATCTAAATTATCAAATTTAGAAATGAGCGAGAATGGAGTATCGCCAGTTTTTCTCCAAAGCGATAGTTAAATCTTTAATTAGATTTGAACGTGAAATGGTAATTAATTTTACCGATAACACCATGGTGTTAGATATGGAGTATCACCAGTTTTGCTTCATGGGATGAATAGGTTGGGATTGGGAAATAAAATAAATAATTACTTCGGTGTGGTTCGCTAATCTCGACTAGTTCAGAAAACCATAATTTGGTTTGAAACGACATCCAAAGGAAGATTAAAGGATAAATTTGAAAGAATTTATCTTGGATAAAATTAATGGGAACCTTTCCCTAAAAATGTGATTTTATGAAAAAAAGAATATTCTTAATAGGAATGAGGTGTATGTTGTGTTTGTGTAACATTTGTTTTAAATATACGCGGGTTGTTCGGAAAGGCCGGGTTTATACCCATTCTGAATAACCGATTCGACGATATGTCGAAGATGAAGACGGTGGTTGAAGACCGGAAGTCTTCACATGTTTTGGATAATTACTGACGATCCTGATTGGGCAGTACACCCAAGAGGATGGAAATAGTTAGTGGTCGTCCAGACATACTTGGAGATCGATGGATATGCGAGGAAAGTGCCTCCGGTTTCGTTCAGACCCGGAACGGACTTGTAAAAGGATTGTGTGTCTGACACTGGATTTTATTCTGTGTTGATTGATTTCTATTAAATGTACATCTGTTTGGCGGCGGAGAATTTATTCTTTTGCTTAACGCCCTTCTCTGAGACGTACGAGCTCAGAGGTTGTATATCGATGGACATCAGTCGCATGGCATGAATTGGCTGTGTGGCACGCTAAGATGCAATGATCAAGGCTTTTGTTGAAAAGCAGAGTCTTGTAGTTGATGATCAAAGCACGGCCTTTGTGGCGTAGCTTTGTGTATAACGTGAATTCGCGAGCCTCACACCTCGGTATGAGTTAAAAACGGGATACGGACTGTAGGGAGAGCACCACGTTTCTTTCTAGCTTTGGTGGTGTCAGTGACTTACCAGCCCTGACATATATATACTTTTCACCTTTGTGGTTGTTGGATGAGGCGCCTCGATTATAGGTCTGTAAGGACCGGGAAACGTGTGTTCAGGCATAACTAATCCTCTAACGTAAGTGAGGACCGACCCTGAAGCATCCAGGGGTTGCCCAGAGTGCGTAGCCCTGGGACATTTGCTAGAGTGTCTCGAACGCGGAGAGGAGCTTGCCCCTTGCCTCGACTCATGACGGAAATCCAATTTCCAATACGTGTATTTCGGCTTTATTTGTAGAGCCTAGTATGGCGACATAGTAGCATGGGATGCTATGCCGTCTATGATTTATATTTATGATTGAAATTGTTTTGACACTATACACTTATTATAGTATCAAATGATTTGTTTTAAACGTACCAAGCATGTTTGGCTGTTATAAGGTAAAACCCTATCCTCCGGCTTGCGTTGCATTGTGTGATGGGACCTGGGTCTTATAACAGCTTCATTTTTCGAAAAATCATTGTGTTGTTTATTCTATGCACTGGTATTCTTGGGAGGAAACCCGTTCCGTGTTATACGGCATGGTCCCTTGAATTGCTCTCTTTTAAAATAAAGCTTTAAATAACTGTTTTAGTTCTTACACCAGTCACATGACTGACCTGGAGTTTATTGTTTTAACCTAAACTCTGGGTGCCCATATTTTCCGCACGGGCAGCTAGTAGTTTTGGTTTTGCAGATTTATATTCACATGATCCTGATTTACAGCTGGAATGATATCCGGAAAGCTCTGTATCGGTATATCACCTTCAGTTGTGCTTTGTATTATTTTCCGCTGCTATGTAATTTATTGTAATCTCTGATATTTAACAAATGTAATTTATTCATTTATACTTTGTATATTCTTGTATCTGATGGAATTGTTTTAATAGCAATGAAATGTTCTTCCGTCTGCGTTCATTGTGTGTTGTTCTCAAAGTATCCGCTCTTTCCTTCACGGGGAAGTTACGGGTCCTTACACTTTGGATATCCATTTTGCTTTTTTTGGGCATATCCAGCTTGACCTAAGTAATGAGGATGCACATTGCACATCTGACTCTGTCTAGCTTTCTCACTTGTTCGCTGTTTAATAGCATAAATACATACATAATTATGGACATTAAGGCTGAACTAACACAGATTCATCTAGTAATCTTAAAATAAAAAGGCTAAATCAAACATCCTCAATGGATGGTCAAAACTGTGTATATTTACATGGTATATTTACATGTGTATTTACATTTACATGGTTAAAACTGTGATAGTGTAAACCATTAACAGTAAAAACTATGTATGGTTTACAATTAACAGTAAAAACTGTGTATTTTTCATTGATGATAGTGTAAACCATTAGCATCAAGTGGGTATTTTAACATCATAAATATATCATTGTAGTCAAAACTGGTTTACTATTAATGGTTTACACTATCATTGTAACCGTTAAAATACACAGTTTTTACTGTTAATTAATATAAGTCATACCTTAAATTCATCTGTTTCTAAAATTAATAAAAGTCATACCTTAAATTCATCTATTTCGCAATTTTTTTTGAATGTTTCCCATTTTTCTTGTGTAATTCCATCGTAGAACTTGTACGGCTCTTTATGGCCCTCTGAAAGCTGTCTTGTCTTTGTGATCCAGCCACTAACCAATTTGGTTTTGAAATCTTACTATCGTTCCCAAATATTATTTAGCACAATGCTTTTCATTTTATCATCAATATGGTATTCGGTCTGTAGTAATTAAAAATGAACAAGTTTATACAAAAATATGCTTCCCCCACCTACTGTTATTTTCCCCAAAAGTTGACAGAATTTTTTCCCAAAAGTAACGAGCGATGAATATAGTGCTGAATCGCTGAATGGACAAGTGATTATTACTAAACTAAATGGACAAGTCATGACATGAAGGCAAACACCTTGTGAGCAATGCTTATTTTACTTTAACTACTTATCACATATTATTCTCTGCAAATTTACATAAGGATGGTGTGGTGTGAGATCAATTTTGAATGTGTGTGCCTGCACACCTATGCGTGTGGTCGAGAAATTCATATGCCTGAAATGCAATTTCAAGTTGGTCGAGAAATTCATATTTTAGAGTTATTACAGGAAAGTGGGCATATCGAAGGGTATACACAATTATATAAACTAAATGTAATGTCCCGTGTTTTATAGATATAATAATTAATTTATTTAATTATTTAAATAGTAAATGGTTGTTTAATTAAATTATATTGAATATTTAATTAATATAAATAATAGAATAATATATTTAATTCTAAAATAATCAGAATTAGTGAATTGACAATATAATGTGAACTGTACAATTCAAAATATATATAATTCAGTTTGGAATTGAATTCGAATAACGAATATATTATATAAACGACAGTTGAACGTATAATTATAATATAATTAAAATCGAGCTCGAAATGGCGCTGCAGTTCGTAATTTGGCGATTCGAACTTCAATTGAATATACAAAATCCGTTTTAAATTGGATTTTTGTGAAACAAGAAACGTTCAGAGCTGGTGAAGTATATTTTTCTAGTGGAATAGAAAAATCAGGATTTCATTGTGTAGATTTTGATTCAGGAAAATATTGTGAAGGACAAAAATATTGGGCTTTTTGTCCACAAGGACAGTCCATCTTTTTTTTTCTCCAGGACAATATATAAGTTTTTCTCACATCATCGCGCGCGCAATTACTTCTGAAATTATCTTACCCTAATTTCGCTCCTTCCATCGTGCAAAATCGATTTGCAAATTTCTGTGCGCGTTTGAAAATCCAGGTGCGATTTTCTCCGTCGTGATTGCAAAATCGATTTTCCTTTGCGTGATTTTCTCATTCGTGATTTTTTTTGTCAGGTGTGATTTTCTCATTTGTCATTTTCTCGGTCGTGATTGCAAAATCGGTTGAGCATTACTTGTCAGGTGTGATTTTCTCATTCGTGATTTTTTTTTGCTTTTCTTGTTCTGAAATTCCTTTGCGCGATCTTCTTTAAAAAAAAAATTATGTGATCGATTCTCTTTAGGTTTTCTCCTATTGATTTGAATTGGTTGATTAATGGATTCGATTTGCAGCAGCACCAGGTTATATGTTTTACACTGAGTAATTTTTTTTCTTCTTTGGACTATGTTCATATATGTATCAAACTGTCCTCATTTAGGATGTTTTCATTTAGAATACATTATTGTAATGTGTTATGCTATGTGCTTAATGGATTTAGTATCAGTTTTATTCTGTCAAATAGCATAAGTTGGAGTAACTCTATATTGCAATCTCTTGAGGCATGTGGTATTGGTGATATGTTCATAAATATTATGTTTATATCTGGGTATCAGTTTTATGTCATTGGTGGTATCAGTTTGTTCTCTGTTGTTAAGTATACAGCAATACAGTATCAGTTTTATGTCATTGGTGGTACCAGTTTGTTCTCTATTGCTAAGTGTACAACAATACAGTATCAGTTTTTTGTCATTGGTGGTATCAGTTTGTTCTCTGTTGTTAAGTGTACAGCAATATAGTATCGGTTTTGAATTAAAATTTGTATCAATTATATAATAATTTGCTGACTGCTTTTTTTTTCTTTTTCAGTGGTGATGATAGTCTCTTGGTTTTGTTTTTGTTCAACAATCTTACCTTTAGTACTCGGTTGACCGTTAATTGTTCATTATATGATTTGAAGAACGAATTATGCCATCATTGGTCTCAACTTACTCCTGATTCAATTGAGATTAGTTATTTGCTTGAGAACAAAATAATATATGTTGATACTAATTCTGATCTTCAAAGTACAATTTGCTTTCAACTACATAAAAAGAGTGCTTTCTTTTCTTTCACTATTAAGCGGAAGGATTGTCAGCTCCAAAATATTGATATTTGTTCTCATTCAACTGGATCTGAAGTTTCGTCTAATGCGTCTTTGTGTTCTACTATTGTTGTACATGGAAAAAATTACTTAAAAGACATGATGAAGAGAGGATCTAATCTTTCCATTTCTGATTTTAAAGGGTTTTGTTTTGGGGGTGCTAATGACTTTAGGGGATTATTGATGGCATATCAAATTCAGACAGGGTATGAACTACTTTTTTAAAGAATAGTTCTTCTAGGATAACAGTTGTTTGCTCTTCTTTGTCGTCTACTGGATGTCAATTTAAAGTTCATGCTACTTGTGATTCCGAACAACTTAAAAGGTTCTTCATACGGAATTTAGTTAGTGAGCATTTTTGTGGTGGTGGACTTAAAAATTTGAGCAATCCGCCTATTTCTAGCTCGTTTATTAAATCATTGATTATAGATGAAATTCGTGATCGTCCAAGCAAGAAGCCTAAGGAGATCATAGATGATTTTCGTAGAGAATATAATATTGAGTTGAATTTTGCAGTTGCTTATTCTGCAAAAAAACTTGCTTTGACTGAATTGTATGGTAATGATGCTATGTCTTATGATGACTTGAGATGGTATTTGGAGGCACTACAAAATCATAACCCAGGTAGTTATGTTGATTTAGAGGTTAATGCCAGTACTAACCAGTTTGAGAGAGTGTTTATTGCCCTTTCTGCATGTATACGTGGGTTTAAGTATTGCCGAGCCATGATTTTTTTGGACGCTACTCACTTAAAGGGACGACCAGGTGTATTGATGGGAGCTACTGCAAAGAATGGTAATCAAGGTATTTTTTTTATGTTGTCAAGTTTTTTTTTATTCTTACATATTGGTGTTAGGTGACATGTTGTATCAGCTTATGTTAAGTCTTCTTTTTAATTGTTTTTATATATTAGTTTTAGAAGCCTGGTAGTATTAGTTTCTTTAAGTATTAGGTAATGTTTATTTTTCGAGTTAATTGGTATCACTTTTCATAGTATGATAGTATCAGTTTTTATGATGTCTTGTTAAAAATTAATTTTCCAGTTTTCCGGTATCAGTTTTATGTGCCTGTTAGTATCAGTTTTCTAAACTTTTATTTAATAATTATTTTCTCCAGTTTCCTGGTATCAGTTTTCATAGCCTGGTAGTATCTGTTTTTATGATTCTTGTAAGAAATTTAATTTCCAGTTTTCTGGTATCAGTTTTATGTGCCTGGTAGTATCAGTTATTTTTTACATGTAATTTGATTGTCTATTTAACTGTTATTTAATTTGCAGGCTTTTCCCCTTAGCTATGGTGTAGTCTCCATTGAAAATGTGGATAATTGGAGATGGTTTTTAAGTCACTTGAAGAAAATGCTTGAAGAAACTCGTGATTTGGTTTTTATTTCAGATCGTCATCAAGGGTTAGTTTTGGGTATTCGTGAAGTTTTCCCTAATGCATTTCATAGTTTTTGTTATCTTCATATGGAACAAAACTTGCTTTCAACTGTTAAGTCAAAGAATATAAATGTTTCGATTGTTGAGTTGTTTAAGTTGTGTTCTCGAGCTTCAAATTTAAATGAATTTGAAGCTGCACATTCTAAATTTTTGGATGTTGGAGGTACTGCAGCTATGAACTTTTTAAAGGATAAACCGTTTGATAAGTGGACTGATTTGTTTTTTAAGGGTAAACGATATGGAGAGTATAGTTCAATTGTAGCTGAAAGTTTTAATAGTTGGATTATAGAGGAAAGAGCGTTGCCAATTTCTTCATGCTTAGATGGGATTAGGATTAAAATTATGGAACAAATGGCCAAAAGGAGAGAGGAGTGTCATTTGTGGACTACCATTCTTTGTCCATCTATGGAACATAGGTTAAAAGGGTTGATTGATGAAGGGTTTGGTTGGGTTGTTTATAAATCTTCAGAATTCATATTTGAAGTCAAGTCTCCATCTTCGCATCATGTTGATCTTCAAAATTGAAGTTGTACTTGCAATCAATGGAAAGTTACCGGATTTCCTTGTGTTCATGCTATCAAGTGCATTACTAGATCTAAACTTCGGGTATATGATTTTGTTGAACACTATTTCACCGTAGACGCTTATCGATCTTCTTATGCTAATCCAGTGAATCCAATTCCTAACTATGATAAGCCCATTGTTGATCCTTGCAATGAAGATTTCATTAAGCCTCCTAAAGACAAACGTGGTGCTGGTAGACCTTCTACCAAACGGAAAGGTGGATTCGCATTTTTCCAGAATAAACAAAATCAGTGTGGTGTGTGTAAGCAATATGGCCACAACAAGCGCAACTGCCAAGCTTCGAAGAATTGATACTTTCTTACAATTGTATGACAGATATTACAGTTTTTTCCTTCACTTTATGCATTAAAATTTGGAAATGTAATAAATTTGATATTAGTTGTGAGTATTTATTGAATTTTTGGTTTACTTTCATGTTTTAGTTGATGCCTTTTTTATATATATGTATGCATGTATGTATGTATGTTCTGTGTCTATTTTATGTTGCTTGTTTTGTAGATATCAATTATTGATGATATTGGTATCCTTCAATGTTGTAATATACAGTTTATGGTATCAGTTTTGAAGCATAATGGTATCAGTTTTGGTACTGTGATTATGTTTAAACAAATGTGGTATCATACTTTCAAGCTAACTGATATCAGTTTTGGTCGTGAGATTTGTTTATGTGAATATGGTATATTTTTGTCAAATTACCTAGTATCAGTTTTGAACGAAATCTAGTATCATTTTTTGATTGTGACTTTATTTACATGATTAAGGCGTCCTTTTGATATAAAAATAGGTTGGTATATGAATTTTAAAGCCATAGTTACTTGATTAAGTTTTTCTTTAAGATATATTTTATGTGCAATAGGTATGTACTTGGTTTAAGAATTCCTATGAGGTATGGTCGTGTTCCCAATCATGGGCTATTATATGTTGTAATAGCATAGTCAATGTATTACTTTTGGAAGCACATTAATAATATAGTGTCAGCTTTCTTTCTGAAATTATGTATACATTAACATGGTATTAAATTATGTATACATTAATATGGTATCAGATTTCTTTCTGAAACTATGTATACATTAATATGGTATGATCAAGCGCATAATCGAGTCCATGACCGGACAGTTGACCGAGCATGTCATCATGCACATGATTGTGAACATAACCAAGCCCTTGACGGAGCCCATAACTGAGTCCATGATCGGACACTTGATCGAACCCATGACCTGGTACATTACCGAGCACCTGAATGAGGACAGGATTGAGCACGTGACAGAGCACATGACCAAGCCCATGACCAAGCCCATGACTTTGCCATAACAAAGCATATAACTGGAAACATGACCAAGCACATGATCGAGCACATGACCAAGTGCATGGTTGAGCATATAACAAATCACATGGTGGTATAAGTTATGGTATAGTTAGTAGTTTTCTAGTATCAGTTGCATTCATGCTGGTATCAGTTTGGGATTATTATATTTAACATCAGTAGGGTATCTGTTTTGAACCAAATCTGGTATCAGTTTTTCATCTTTTATCATGCTTTGTTCAAATTATATTATTTAGGTATCAGTTTTGTGTTAATGTTGGTATCAGTTTTTTTTTTTTTTTAAATATGTATGTCAGTTTGGAAAAAAATGAGATATTAGTTTCATAGATACAACCATAAAACAGTTCACAACACATGATTCAATGCATTTTGACAGCATAAAACTCATTAGTAACATGGCAGCAATTTCAAACTAAAATCATATCATCATATAAAAAAAATACCCACAAGAAATGTTGAACATTTGCAACATTTGACATCCATTACAATAGCTAAAAACAAGTAGTTTTGAAACAAATATCATCATATGTACATTTCTAACAACCAACCAATTTCAACTACCAACTATAATCATTTTTCCTCCTAAGAAAGATTAGACATAAAGTTTGCTAAATCCCAACAATAACCACTGTTTGCCAAAATTTCATACACTAGCTGCGCTCTACATTTCAGCATGTTCTTCGGGTCAACCTTTAGAGGAATTTCTTTTATGTTCATTGATATTATGAAAATCATAACATATATTGCACAATCAAGCCTGTACAAAGGAAATCATGTCGTTAGTTGTATAAATACTCATTCATTCTGGGTATTAAAATTAATATATGGTAAAGAATTACGTGTCACAGCCTTGTTGTGCGCACTTTTCTTGAACCATTTCAGATGTGCTGAGCTGCTTATTTGTAACATTATGTTTTTGCCATAACCGCAACAGTAATTCCTCAACTACGGCTCTCTGTAAAATATATAGCAGGTTATATGTTAGTGACATAACTGCAGCAGTAGTTTCAAACATATACAAGTAGTGACTTCGTACCAATGTTAGTGCAGCTTTCAAACTTGCATTAGTGTTTGTGGTTGATCTTCTAGGCCGATTGGAGTCGAAATGTGCCCACTGCATATTTGCATATGTTAAAGTCACTAGCGTCCAGTGACTTTCACAATGCAATGGAAAGTAAATAACCTCCGTGAACTCGTCTTTCATAGCCTTTTCTAAAATGGGAAGAGCTATTGCCTTTATAAGTGATTCAATTTTGTCAGCCAGTGCTTTCTATTCATAAAAAAATACTGTTTGTTATTTACTAATTTAATAAATAATATTGCACAAAAGTGAATTGAAATTTTACTTACTGTTCCCATCGTTGGCATTGCGTAATTGTTTACCGTTAAAGCACAGTATCTTGTAAACCAGTCGATAATCTGTAATACACATACATATGTATATAAGAAGTCATATGTTATTGCGAAATAAATATGATACTATCAGGCTATGAAAACTAATATCAAGATACTGGTAAAATAATTTTTAAATAGAAATAAAAACAAACTGATACTATCAGCCTATGAAATCTGATATCACAATACTGGAAAAATAATTTTTAACGGGTAATCAAAAAAACTGATACTACCAGTCTACGAAATCTGATACCGATACAGGTTTAGTCCTTGTTAAAACTGATACAGATTTATGTCTGTGAGTGTACACATAAATGTGCATCATTTAAACATAAACACATGCACAATCAAACATGCACACAATGCACATACAAGAAGATCAGTATCAAAAACAGAGATGCTCACTAGCTACAATTTACTAAAAATAATTTTTAACTAGAAATTAAAAAAACTGATACTATCAGACTATTAAAACAGATACCAAGAAACTGCAAAAATAAAATTTACTATAACTCAAAAAAAAAATGATACTGGCAGGCATTGAAAACAGATACTAACAATCATATATATGGTACCTGTCCATCTGTGAAGCTCCCTTCCAGAACATTAACAAGCATACGTTTCGTTATGACACAACCACCTAAAATTGTGTCATCATTTATCATAACATCCCTGTTATGTAGAAATAAAAATTATAGTTAAGTTTTGAACATATCTCTAGTAATATCGATAGAAAAAATGTGTACTTACAAATTTCTTGCTTTTGCAACAGAGAATTTTTCTTTAACCAAGGCTTGTTGTTTTTTATTCAGATATTTAACACTGTCGCAATGTGACAAATTCAGTTCTGCCCATGATGCTTCCAAAATAGCTAGTGGCTTTTCAATTCTAATTGATTCTTGCTCTACATTTTTCTCCGTTTTCTCACTTTGTTTTTCTTCATGCTGCTGCTTTTGCTTTTTTTCTTTTTCTGATTCTTCTGTAGGCTGATCTTCCCTATTTTTTCCTGCTTCAATACTTGTTTTTTTTTTTTTTTTTTTTTTTTTGAAATTGTAGGATAGTCAAATGAATCTCTTCTTATTGTCTTCTTCCTTTCTCTCTTTTTTATTCTGTCTACATATGAAGGCGGCTCGTCTTCTGATGGCATTTTTCCCCCTTCTTGCTTGGCTGATTTTCTTTCTTCTTGTATTTCCTTAATAATTTGTGTGATACCAAAGTTGAAGTTGGGCGGACTGTCTTCAACCGATACATTTTTTCTGATTTCTGAGCTTTGCTCAGCTGGAATTGTTTTTTCTGCAGTTTCAAAATTTTCATTTTGTTCACATTTCTCTTTCTCGACTTGAATATTGCATTGATTTTTATTCTCAACATTCTCATTGTCGTTTTTTCCTTCTTCTTCTTCGTCATTATGTTGAGAATGTGAATCACTTTTAGTCTCTTCCGAATCAGATTCCGGAAGTTCCGTTTGTTCAAAATCTATATTTCTTTCTTGCAACTGTTGTTCCAAACTAACAACCTTTTTTTCTGCTTCTCTTCTCAAAAATCTTTCATTTGTCAAATCTTTTTTCAGAGTCTTGTTTTCATCTTCAATTTTGTCAATGTGAATTTTCAACACTCTCATAGTCACATCAACCTCAAAAGAATCCATTTGTGTTTGTTGTTCTCGGCATTTTCTTTTTTTTGTTGCTAGGCGTTCTTTTGCTCCCTTTGATTTAGAAGAAATTTTATCTGCTATTTCCAGTTTTTTCAATTCATGTGGATGTATGTCGGAAATTTCATGAACCTAAAAATTTAAATTTGTTTTGATAATATCAGTTTTGATAATAAGAATGTTAAAGTTCTAATACCACTCGACGCTTCAGAATGAAACCGAGAATGTGAAAAATTAAATTTCAGTTAACAAAAAGAAAAACAGATACTACCATCCTAATAAAACTGATATAATGCTACTGGAAAAATAAATATACTGGAAAAATTGATACCACCAAGCTAGTAAAATTGATACCACCAAGCTAGTAATATTGATACCAACAGGCTAGTAAAATTGATACCACCAGGCTAGCACTCAAAAAACTGATACCACCGGGCTAATAAAATTGATATTAATATACTGGAAAAAATAATTTTTAAGCAGAACTAAAAAAAACTGATACTACCAGTCTCCTATAACTGATACCAAGATAATGCAAAATTAAATTTTAACTAAAACTCAAAAAAACTGATACTACCAACCTAGAAAAACTGATATTACATAAGCACTTGACAATTTTATTTAAACAAGAAATCATAACAAATGATACTACCATAATCCTAAAACTGATACAACTGAAATTAAAAAACATATACCTCTCCTTCATTGATGTCATTCAGGAACTTTTGGGTAACATATTCCTTCAAGGCTCGTAGATCCCATCTAGCAAATCTTGGGTATATCTCGCTAGCTGAGCATCGTGGCTTTATTATCTTCATTTTTTCACATATGCAATACTTCGTAAAAAAAACAAAAAAAAATTAATAAAAGTTGTGCTAAATTCACAAATGTTAGAAAAAATCAAATAAAAAACAAATAAATTACCAGTGGAAGCATTGCACATCCAGACATATTCCTTGGATTATGAATGAAATTTTTAACAAATTTATGGAAATTCTTTTCAATGGTCAACGGCCAAGAAACTGTTTTCATTTTTTCCAAATCACACAAGTACTGCAGAAGTCCCCATCTCAATTTCTGTTGATTATTGGGGAAGAAAAAAGTAACTACAATGTCCATGATAAGAAGAGTAGGCAAGTCTTCCATCTTGTACCCATCCTCTTTATCTATTACTTTCTTTATTCTAGCTTCAATCAAAGGTCTTGTGATATATGCCGATGATCCAAAATTCCATAAAGCATAATTTTTACAAGCTAATGGAATTGTTTTGCTAGTCATCATTTTGGGAGGCTCTATATTATTTCCAAGCATCGGCAACCCAAAAAGTAAGCTAATATCTTTGGCCGTTACTGACATTTTTTCTTTGCCAAAGATAAAAGCTCCTTCTTCCACTGAATAACACTTGTAAATCGCATCCAAATTTTCCGTATATTTCTTACATTCCTTCAAATTTATTTTTCCTTCATAGAAAACATTGAAAAGGTTGAAGAATGGTGATCTTTTCAGTAGTTCTAGTTGTTTTTTGCTTAATGCTTTTTTCTCCTTCACAAGCTTTATGATTTTATAAGAAGGTTGCAACCCACATCTATACGCAGATTCAATTTTTTCTTTTGCGGTTGTTCTATCTTTTGTTTCTCGCGGCCGAGGATTAGCAAAATCATCGTCCTAATGTAAAATAGAAACATTATTGAAAAACTGATAAATTACTATTTAGATAACAAAATGACACAATATTCATGTAAATAGAAATTCAGTAGTAATACTGATACCATTTTGGATTCAGAACTGATAACAAAATGCATTTAAAAATTGTACCATTAATCTCAATATCAAAACTGATACCAGTTAACTGGAAGAACTGATACCACATTCACATAAACAAAATTTTATTAGCATAACTGATACCAGTTAACTGGAAGAACTGATACCACATTCACATAAACAAAATTTTATTAGCATAACTGATACCAGTTAACTGGAAGAACTGATACCACATTCACATAAACAAAATTTTATTAGCATAACTGATACCAGTTAACTGGAAGAACTGATACCACATTCACATAAACAAAATTTTATTAGCATAACTGATACTAGTGTGCTTCCATAACAGATACCAGTTTCATGCAAACAAAATTTTATTATCAACACTGATACTAGTGTGCTTTTAAGACTGATACCATGATAAAGTATATTACAACATTTAAAATATAAATCATACGAACACAATATTCAAAGCTTAATTTTATACAAATTACAACACAGTTTCAGTTTTTAACATTCGTAACTACCAGCTTTTATACAATATTTCATAATGAATTACATACTGTTAAAAAATTTAATATAATATTTCAAAATAAAAGCTCAATGGCATCAGTTTTTATACTACAAAATAAAAGCTCACTGGTTAAGTGTTATCATTTATGATACTACAATTCTGATTTTTTTAATTGTAGTACCAGTTTTCCAAATTATGTAGTATCAGTTTGATACTGAAGGTAATGTACCAATTTTTAAAGCATTCTGGCATCAGATTTTTAAAAACAATGTGGTATCATTTTTAAAAACAATTCTAACTATAAGTTTTTATGGTATATTATTACCGAATTTTCTTCTCCACTTTTAGCCTCTTCAACCTTCTTTCTAGTACTCCTCTGATCTTTCTTAGTATTTTTTCCATCGTTCCTTTTTTTGCTCCTTCTTTCTCTCTTTTGAAGTATTTCTTCTTTCATCTGTTGTAGGGTTTCATCATCTTGAGGTTCTTGTGCAGTAGAAACTTCTACTGTTTCTCTAGGCTTTCCAGACGTGTTTTGTTGACCTTCCACTTCCTGATTCCCCTGTCCTTCTTGCTCGACTATAATTTTTTTCGATTTCTAGGGTTTCGGCTTCCGCCTTCTGTTGATCACATCGTACTTCGGTTTGATTTTCTTCAGATTCAACTTGTGTCGATTTTGTTTGTGCTGCTTCAACAATCAGATTCCTAGGGTTTTCGGCAGACATTTTTTTTACTTTTTCGAGAATACGAATGATCAATTTTTCTAGAATAAAACGGATTGAAAATGAAATACGAGAGTGTTTTCTAAGTGAACAACAGAAGTGTTTTTCGGCTGAACGGTTAAATGGGCCAGGCTTTTGTCCTTCAAATTAATTATTTAACGACCTGTCCTTTTGGATAAAAAATTTAAACTTTTTGTCCTTCTCAATTTTTTTCCCATTTTGATTTATGTCCAAATCAAATTTTAGAAAAGTCACTATGGAATTCCTTTATAATTTATATCGATTTATTTATATTTTAAAATGGATTTTTAAATATAAATCAAATATCGATGTAACACTGGATTTGAAATGTCGAGTGATAAATGCCATTGGAGCTGTATGATATTCTAGTGTGGATATATACGATAATATTTATTTTTAAATATTATATTTAATTATTTTTAAATATATTTATATATTTAAATGGGTTATTTAGAGCTTTAAAAATAGCTAGTTTTGCAAACGACCTCCGTTTTCGACGAAACTAATTTTGTTGGATCCACAATATTAAATTATTGCTAGATTTCAATTTCCGTAATTTTTAGAGTGAGTATGTGGCCATATGGATTTTTAATGTGAAAAATAGTCGATATTTTGACAGTTAAAAATACGCTGTGTGAGCAAACGAAGTCGGAATTCGACAAAACCAGTTTCTTTGGGTCCGTAATGTCGAACTCTGCTTGTATGTACATTTTCATGTTTTTTGGATATTTTGTGTGACCATAGGAATTTTAAACGATAAATAAAAATAGCGTTTGCTTATTATACTGAGAATAATCAAATAATCAAATATTATATTTATCCTATATAATACCCTCAACCTCCTAACCCTAACCTAATTTCCTTCTGGTCAAAAGATGCGCTGCGTTTCTTTTTTTTCATCTCAGGAAATAAAACGCGAGAAGGAAAAATCAAAACAAAATCAAATATAACCTTATAAATAGTAATATATATATATATGTATGTATGGACTCCATTCGAGTTCCTCTTCGTTTTTATATAAGTGTTATCGAGTTCGAATGCATTTTTTGTATCGCAGAATTTACAACGTACGTTCGAGTGAGTTTAGGGTTCAAGGATTTTGGGTTTTGGAGCTTCGGTTCGCGAATGAGAGGTTGGATTTGTGATGAGAGATCGAATAGCACCTGCTGGCAAGATTTTGTGGATTTTGGGGAGTATGATTGTCGTGACTTCACTATGCCAGGTCGTTTTGGCATGAAGAATGGGTTTAAAATGGAGTGGACAAGTTGCAATTTTAGGGTATGGAGGCGTTTAGATTTTGAAGAGGAGTGTAGTGATGTTATTTGTTTGAATTTCCGTGAGGGCTTGGGGCAAGAACGAGGCTCGCAGAAATGATTAATGGCGAAGGAAGTTTCTGGAGGTCGACGCAACGAGGGTGAGAAGTGAGATCGAGAGTTGTGTTATTAGGTGGAGGATGTGGAGATTGCGGAGGGGAGTTGAGTGGTTTGATTGGTTTTATGAAATCATTGACGGTGAGGGGGTGAACGAATGGAACTAGATAGGGAGAATGGTGGAATGTCGTTCGAAGGGTCACTGAAGTGGAAGAAGAAGAAAGACGTTGGGTCTGGGTCTTTGTCTTGATGGGTCGAAGAAGAATAAAGGGGTAAAAGCCCAATGATTTAAATAAATTAAAAAGTTTGTTTTAATTTAAATGTGTGTTAACTTGTAAAGCTAATATCTTATCCATATGACCTCAGAATTGCGAACGGTCAGATCCATTGGGATCGTATGGACAGACACTACCCAATGGAACTGACTGGGAGTGGATTGGAGCTCATTACAATTTATAGTGAAATAAATTGTCCGTCTGAATCAAGCTATGGTTATCATTATTAATGATGATCGTCTAATGTGAGTAAAACTCACCAACTCTATCAGTTTATATTTTTATAACGTATATTTAAAACTGATAGATGATGATTGATTGCTGTGTATTGACTGTTTAGTTGAACTGCTAAGTAATTGGTTGAAATTATAGATCTGGTTATATATATATAAATTGATTCTGTTTAGCAGAATATTTCATAGTGAAATGAAATTGATGTTAATTGTATTATTTAACATCTGTGGATGCAGGGAAACAGGTCGGAGGAATCCAACTGGATTCCCCAACATTTATTTTACTGTTTTGTTTCATATATTGTGATATATGATGTGATATATAATATGTTGTTGATTATGTGTGTTGAATGATCTCGATCATTGTTATTTGGTATTTTAAATACCGTAAGAAATACTGGGATGTAGAAAGGGGGATTTTCAAAGTGTATTTTAAAAATAAATTATTTATATAAAATCAATGGATTTTATATATAAATTGAAAAGAGAATATTTGTAAACCATTTACAAATAGAATTGAAAAGGAAATATTTGTAAACCATTTACAAATAGAATTGAAAAGGAAAATTTTAAACCATTTACAAATAGAATTGAAAAGGAAATATTTGTAAAAACATTTACAAATAGATTAAATGGAAATATTTATTTAGAAAATAAATAGAGTTATAAAAAAAATATTTATTTAGAAAATAAATAGAATTATATAAAGGAAATATTTATATGAAATAAATATAGACAAATAGAAAAGGAAGTATTTGTAATCGAATAGAGTTATCAAATATAATTTATTTGTATAAGAGTTAGTCGATTAGAGTTAACTAGTTAGAGTTAATTAGATAGAGTTAACCAGTAAGAGTTAACCAGATAAAGTTAACTGAACATAGTAACTCGAATTAGGATTAATTGAATATTAGTTATTCAATTAGAGTTGATCGAATATAGTTATTTGAGATAGAGTTAGTCAAACATAGTTATTCAGGATGAGTTTCCATTTCATACGACTGCTAGCGTAATTCGCAGGGCTGCAGATAGCCTACGGCGGTCGGATGTTTCCTGAGGGAATCATGCTTAACCATTGTGATCGCTGCGATCTAGAGTCAAGCGAATGGAGTTAAATCGAATATTAGCCATTCGAAATAAAGTTAAAACAGACATAGTTATTCAAATATAAGTTAGTCGGATATTAATTATTTGATAGGAGTTAAATAAGTTAAGTTAATCGAGTTGAGTTAAGCAAGTAAGTTAATCAAGTTAAGTTAATCGAGTTGAGTTAAATAAGTAAGTTAATCAAGTAAGTTAATCAAGTTGAGTAAATCGAGTTGAGTTAGTCAAGATGAGTTAATCAAACTGAGTTAATCCAAAGGAGTTATTCGAAATAGTTTATTCGAATAGAATTAAAGGAGTTATTAAAAATAGTTTATTCGAATAGAATTAAAGGAGTTATTTGAAATAGTTTATTCGAATAGAATTAAGGGAGTTAATCAAATATAGTTTATTCGAAAGGAGATTAATCGAATGTAAATCGTTCGAAGAAAGAGTTATCGAATATAGTTATTCGAAGAAAGAGTTATCGAATATAGTTATTCGAAGAAAGAGTTATCGAATATGGTTATTCGAAGAAAGGGTTATCGAATATAGTTTATTTGAAAAGGAGTTATCGAATAGAGATTTTTCGAAAGAGTGTTATACGTTGGAATTCGATTATATCGAATTCGGGAAGGTACACTTTCCATTTTTAATCAAGATTTAATGATTTCTTTATAAATTTTCTATTTAGTTATTTAATTAAATTAAGGAATAAAAGTTATATTTTGAAGTTAAATATTTCAGAAATAGGGATTTGAACACTATAGTTATAATCAATGTTTTCAATAAAGAAGTGGATACGTAAATAGAATCCGAGAGTTACGTAAGGAAGTTTGTTAAAGGTTTAAAAGATAAACTTTGTCTATTCCGAAGTTAAAACGTTGTTCAGTTAAGGTCTGAGAGGTAATTATACCCCAACTTGATTGACTTCCTCCTTAACTAAGGAATGACTAAGGTTTGATAGTAAAGGATGGTTAAGTGAATTTAGTTAATGAGTGAAATGGTTTGAGTTGGCATGGCGATGTTTGATTTAAACATCATTTTAAATCCAGTGAAGGAGTTTTGGAAATGTTTTCCAAATAAGAATCAGAAATGTTTTCTGATAATAGAAAATAAGAATTTAGAATATATGGAAAACAGGAGATAAGTAATTAAATGAACTAAAGAGATAAATGTTAAATGATGATTGATCGATATAATTTCCATCTGGAAATAATATTGTTATTTGCACATGTGTTTTTCTTTGATAGTTAAATCACAGACTATCAAAGTTTTGACCATTTTTCCGTCGTCAATACGGAGAGACCGGTTGGATTATTATCCGAGAACCACTCCGTATGGGCATTAGCGTTTCGAATCAAATAGATCGAAGACAAATTGAAGACGGAGTTTATACAAGGTTATTCTGGCAATCCTAGGTAGAAATTGCCTAAGATGGATTTACAGAGTAGTGCCTTCGGTTTGTCCAATCCCAGGACAACTTGAATGGACGAATGTTTGACATAATATATATGGTAGATCACGTAAGTTGATCGTTTCAAACGTATTTACGTTGGTGGCAGAGGAATTCGTTTCTCTTAGCTTATACCCGTGGTATTTTTGGGGAAATCAATTTGTGATTTGACGGGTATGACGATGTGGCATTCAAAGTTAATGGATGAGTAATCTGTTGAAATATACGTTATGACCTCCAGCCTCATCAACTGGGAAATTACAGAAATTGGGCAGGCAGCATGGCTAAGTGGGCTGCACCCAAGTAGGGTATAATGTCACTGTAATGACCCACATTTTTAGAGATATATAATTAATTTATTTAATTATATAATTGGTGATTTAGAGAAGTTAATGATCGTTTAATTAAATAATATTGAATATTTAATAAATAATTATAATATAATAATATATTATAATGTCGAAATAGTCGGAAATAGTGAAATTCACAATATCGTGTGAATTTAATAGCATACGAGATTAGGTGGAGTTTCGATTCAAAATATAATAACGATTATATTGAATCGATGACAGTTGAACATATAGTTTATAATATATTTATAAACGAGCTCGAAATGGCGCTGCAGTTCGCTATTTGGCGATTTGAACTTCAACTGAATGTACAGGATTCGTTTTAAACCGGATTTCTGTGAAATAAGAAGCGTGTGGAGCTGGTGGAGTATATCTTTCTAGTGGAAGAGAAAAATCGGGATTTCGTCGTGTAGATTTTGATGTATGTCCAAATCAAATTTTAGAAAAGTCGCTGTGGAATTCCTTTATAATTTGCGACGCTTTATATACGTTATAAATCGATTTTTCGATACGAACTGAATATCGATCAAATCGGAATTCTGGAAATCAAGTCATAAATTCTGGCAGGATATTCTGGAGCCGTACGACATCATCTGTGGATATATACGAGAATATTAATTTATTAATATTTAATTTAATAATATTTAAATAGATTTATATATTTAAAAGGTCAGTTCAGCGCTTGAAAAATAGCCAGTTTTTCATACGACCTCCGTTTTCGACGAAACCAGTTTTGTTGGATCTGCAACGTCAAATAGTTGTTAGATTTCCAGTTTCGTGATTTTTAGAGTCAGTGTGTGGCCGTACGGATTTTTAGAGTGAGAAACAGTCAGTATTTCGACAGTTAAAAATACGCTGTGTGAGCACACGAAGTCGGAATTCGACGAAACCAGTTTCGTTGGGACCGTAATGCCGAGCTGTAGCTGCATGTCAATTTTCGAGATTTTTGGGTGTCGTATGTGGTCACGGGGATTTTTTTGAAGCCAAATACATATAGCGTTGGCTTAAAAATGAATTAAAATAACGAATATAAAAATAATAAAAACTATCTATAAAATACCCTCATTCACCCTAAAACCTAACTTCATTTCTTCGGTGGTCAATTAAGTTCCGGCGCCTCCATTTTTATTTTATTTTCACGAACAGAAAAAAATCCACAACAAAGCAAAGTAAAATCTATAAATCGAAAATCAAATGTATTCGAGATCGTGAAGCCATTCTCTTCAGTTCTGTGTACTTGTTAGTGGGTTCGACGTTCACCTTTGAAGCTCGACAGTTGAGGCAGTGAGCTAGGGTTCAGATTTTGGGGGATTTAGAGTATCGAATCGCAAAATGGAGTCTGGATTTGGGTTAGACACTGAAAACCGCACCTCATGTGCAAATCTTGGAGGATTCGACAGTTTTTACGTCGATGTCTGTAGTACAGGACCCATGGACGCGACGGCGCAGATGATTTCGACTTGGGGGTTAAGGGTACCAGTGGATAGAGAGTTCGAAGAGGAAAGCAACGGCGTGGGTAGTTTGAAAATCCATGGTTTGTTGAAGGAGTGATGGTCGAAGGAAATTTGCGGTAATGGGTGTTAAAAGGAGGAGCACGGGTTCTGTAGTCCGTGAGTAGGGAAGATGATGAGCGGGTATTGGGTTAGAGGGAAATGGTTTGGGCCTTATGAATGTGTAAGCCCAATTTAATTATTAAGTTTTGTTTTAAGTCTAATTAAAAATGTGTTAACTAGTCAAGATCATATCTTTTACATACGTAATCAGAAATCGACAAAACAAGATCCGACAGGATCGTATGGACGGGAGCAACACAATGAGACTGACCGGGAGAGAATCCGAGCTCGTTACAATTTATGGCGAAATAAGTTGCCCGGCTGAATCAAATGAACGCAAACTGTTATTTAACGATTAACGCGTCAATGTGAGTAAAAACTCACTAACTCTCCTCAATTTATATTTTTAATATAAATTGTATTTTATTTCTGTATTTGACTGCTAGTTATGTACTGTTAATTTGGACTGTTAAGTTGTATTGTTAAATTGGACTGTAGATTGGACTGTTAAATAATTGATTGAAAACAGTATGGATATATATATATATATCTACATATATATATATATCATTATTAAACGGTGATTTTGTCATCAGTATATTTCGTTAGAAATGCAAGTGATGTTATATACGTTGTTTAACATCTGTGATGCATGGAAACAGGTTGGAGGAATCCAACTGGATTCCTCAACAGTTATTTTACTGTGATTTATATAGTGTGATATATAATGTGATATATAATCTGTTGGCGATTATATGTGTTTGAACGATATTGAACATCGTGATTTGATATGATTGGATACCATAACATACCGGAATGTAGATAAGGGAATTTTCAAAGTGATATTGAAAATAGAATATTTATAAAATGGGATATTTATAAATAAGAGATATTTATAAAGTGGAATATTTATAAATAGGAAATGTTTATAAATTGGGATATTTATAAATAGGAGATATTCAAAAAGGAAATAATTTCAAACCATTTTCTTTTTGAATGGAAAGGCCTGTGTGGCGGGTTTGGGGATTTTCCCGATGCTCCCGATACAAAGGAGGTTATGGCGAATTTTCCCGGGAATTTAAGGAGTTAGAGTATTTCAAGAATAAATTTGAAAAGGAAATATTTGTAAACCATTTACAAATAGAATTGGAAAGGGAACATTATAAAAAGGACATTTGTAAAGTGTAGAACTGTTATTTAAAAGTAAATCTTTTCAAATGAATAAAATGTTGTTAAAAAGGAAATCTTTATAAAGTGAATAAAGTAAATCGAATATAGACATTCGAAAGGAGTTAATCGAATATGGTATTCGAAGTTAGTTAATCGAATATGGTATTCGAAGTTAGTTAATCGAATATAGACATTCGAAAGGAGTTAATCGAATATGGTATTCGAAGTTAGTTAATCGAATATGGTATTCGAAGTTAGTAAATCGAACATAGACATTCGAAAGGAGTTAATCGAATATGGTATTCGAAGTTAGTTAATCGAATATAGACATTCGAAAGGAGTTAATCGAATATGGTATTCGAAGTTAGTTAATCGAATATGGTATTCGAAGTTAGTTAATCGAATATAGACATTTGAAAGGAGTTAATCGAATATGGTATTCGAAGTTAGTTAATCGAATATAGACATTCGAAAGGAGTTAATCGAATATGGTATTCGAAGTTAGTTAATCGAATATGGTATTCGAAAGTTAGTTAATCGAATATGTTATTCGAAAGGGGTTAGTCAAGTCGAGTTAGTCAAATAGAGTTAACCAGTTGGAGTTAATTAGTTAAGGTTAATCGATTAGAGTTAAAACGAACTAGAGTTAATCAAATATAGTTATTTGAGACAGAGTTAGTCAAGTTAGTCGAGCCTAGTAAATCGAATCGAATTGGTCGAACCAAGTAAGTCGAGTTAAGTTAGTCAAGTTAGTCGAGCCTAGTTGATCGAATCGAATTGGTCGAACCAAGTAAGTCGAGTTAGTCAAGTCAAGTTAAGTTAGTCGAGTTAAGTTCGTCGAGTTAAATAAATCGATGTTAGTTTCATCGGAAGGAGTAATCGATGTTAGTTTCATCGAAAGGAGTTATCGATGTTAGTTTCATCGAAAGGAGTTATAGATGTTAGTTTCATCGAAAGGAGTTATCGATGTTAGTTTCATCGAAGGGAGTTATCGATTATGGTTTAATCGAAGTGAGGTTTTTCAAAGATGAGATATTTGAAAAGGAAAAGTTATCGAATATTAGTTGATCGAAGTGAGATTTATCGAACAAGAGTTATTCGAAAAGAGATTTTCGAATATAGTTTATTCGAAAGTAAGATTTTCAAATATGAGATATTTGAAAAGGAAGAAGTTAATCGAATATAGGTTATTCGAAGAAGAGTTAATCAAATAGAGATTTCTCGAAGAGAGTTAATCGGCAAATTCGATTATATCGAATTCGGGAAAGTACTTATACTTTCCAGTGTCTAAATAGAGATTTATTTATTTATAAATAAATAAGTGTTAGGTTAATTATTCACTAATAAGAATAGAAGTTATAATTAAAGTTAGATAATTCGAAAGTAAGGATTATAACGTTATCGTTATAACCAATGTTTTAAATATAGAAGTGGATTAGTAAAATTGGATCCGAGAAAGGCGTAAAGAAGTTGTTAAAGATTAAAAAATAAACTTTGACCATTTCGAAGTTATAACGCTGTTCAGTTAAGGTCTGAGAGGTAATTATACCCCAACTTGAGTGACTTCCTTCTTAACTAAGAAATGGTAAGGTTTGATCGTAAAGGAGTTTTGGAAATGTTTTCCAAACGAGAATCAGAAATGTTTTCTGATAAAAGAAAATAAGAATTTAGAATATAGGGAAACAGGAGAAGTAAATAAATGAACTAAAGAGATTAATGTTAAATGATGTTTGTTCGATATAATTTCCATCTTGAAATAATATCGTTGTTTGCACACTTGTTTTTCTTTGATAGTTAACTCACAGACTATCGAAGTGTTGACCATTTTAACGTTGTTAATATGGAGAGACCGGTTGGATTATTATCCAAAGAACCACTCTGTATTGGCATAAGCGTGCGAATCATATATGCCAAAGATAATTGAAGACGGAGTAAAATGCAAGGGCTATCCTGTTTACAGAATAGTGCCTTCGGTTTGTCCAGTCTCAGGACAACTTGTATGGACGAAGGTCTGACAGAGTATATCCAATGGATCGCGTAAGTTGATCTGTTCAAACGTATTCACGTTTGGTGGCGGAGGAATTCGTTTCTCTTAGTTGTATACCCGTGTTATTTTTGGATAAGTCAATTTGTGATTTGGCGGGTATGACGATGTGACATTTCTAAGCGAATGAAGATGGATGTCTGACATAGTATTTCCAGAAAGGTCACGTACATTGATTTCTTCAACCGTACCAAGAGTGGAAGCGGAGAAGGAAACTTCTTTTAGCTGACACGTAATGTATTGTTGTAGACGTCAATTAGTGATTTTCGATGGATCTGACAACGTGGCATTCGAAGTGAATCTGATGTGATGATAAAGCGTAGCTTCTAGCCTCATCAACCGGTAAATGACAGAAATCGGGCAGGCAGCATGGCTAAGTCGGTCGCACCGAAGTAGGGTGTATAATCACCTATCTAGAGAATATTCATTTGTTTCTTAAATCTATCAATGCTGTCCCATATATATACGGGAACGGTTGTTGATCTCAACCGTTGGTGATGTACATTCGATACACTCAAGCGAAATGAGTGGTCGGTCATGTGTGGCTGAGTTACAAGATGTTCTTGTTGAACTCCAGTGTATCGTTCCTAGAGTACACTGATCGGAAGGTGGTTCCATACCTTGTCATAGTTGGAAATCCATTATCCAATACGTGCTTGCGATTTTGATTGTATACTATATATGTAGAACGTGAGATGAAAGCGTTTCTGCTAGTTGATATCTATTTGTACATAGACATTATTATAATATCAAAAGGTTTTTGATATAAAGATATTTTGGATTCTCATAAGGGAAAAACCCGTTTCGTTCTGCGGCGTGGTCTTATGAGATATCGTTTACTTGTTCCTATACCTGTTTAAACTGTTTTACTCATACCAGTCCCATGACTGACCCGGAGTTTATTTGTTTTGTTTTCCCTAAACTCTTGGGTGCCTAAATTTGTACGGGCAGTCAAGTAGTCAGGAATTTACAGATATACTGGAAGAGCGTGGAGCAGGAGGCTTCAAGATCATATAGCTATAGTTATTTCCGCTGTGTTGTAAGTGCTATACTCTGATAAGTGCTATTGTATACATAACTGTTATATTTCAAAGTTATGTTATCTATTATATGTTATTCGTTCCGCTGTGAGGTTCGTGTTACTCTGATGTTGTGTTCTTCTTCTTCTTCTTCTATTCTAAGTTTCTATCTTATCTATTCTCACCCTCTAATTTCTTTCAGGGATTTTTCGATGTTTTGGTTATCGACATCGAGCTTATGTCGATAACCAAAGTCGCCGAAAATCCGGGTCGTTACAGTCACCATCTAGAGAATATTCATATTTGTTACTTCTTTCAATTCCGTATCTCCCGGGAATGGTTATGTTGGTTTACCAACTGTAAGGTGACAATATATTCGATACACTCAAGCGAAATGAGTCGTCGGTCATGTGTGGCCGAGTTGCAAGATGTTCTTGTTGAACTCCAGTGTATCGTTTCTAGAGTACACTGATCGGAAGGTGGATCCATACCTTGTCATAGTTGGAATCCATTACCCAAATAAGAGCCCGCGGTTTTGATTATATATTATATATGTAGAACTTTAGATGCAAGCGTTTCTACTTGATTGATATTACTTGTGTTAGACATTATTATAATATCAGAATAATATTGTTTTATAAATGATTTGGGTTATCGTAAGGTAAAAACCATCCGTGTTTATATGTGGATCGGTCTTACGATTATTCTTTCTTTTGAAAGGATTTTAAAAGTTAAACAAATGATTTGAGTTTACTCACACCAGTCACATGACTGACCCGAAGTTTATTTGTTTTATTTTCCCTAAACTCTTGGGTGCCCAATTTTGTACGGGTAGTCAAGTAGTCGGGATTTTACAGATATACTTGGAGAGCTTGGAGCAGGAGGCTTTAGGATTATATAGCTATTGTTATTTCTGCTGTGTTGTAAGTGTTGTACTCTGAAAATGTTACTGTATACACATACTGATTTTATTCAAAGATATGTTATCTTTTATATGTTGTTCGTTCCGTTGTGAGATTCGTGTTACTCTGATGTTGTATATTCTTTTTCTTCTATTCTAAGTTTCTATCTTATCTATTCTCACCCTCTATTTTCTTTCTATTAGTTTTATGATTTCCAGTACAATTGGGGTTGGACTTGTGTTATTTGGTCAGCTCAAATTGGACCGGAATTTCGGGACACTACACTAAAATTATTTTTATTGTATGCTATAGAGATATATAAACGGTTTTCGTGTAGAAATCAAGCCCTATAACCTGTTTGATTTCAGGTTATAGATTTTTTTTAAATTATAGAGTATGAGCTTTGCTTCTTTTTTATATATATACAGAGGCATGTTTTTCCCAAATGTTTACAGTATACACTCCAATCCTCATATCCATATATATATATATATATATATATATATATATATATAACATGTGAGTTACTACATATACCAACCAAAATTTAAACAACTTGTAGGAATCAATGTTAAGTAAAAATGATCACGACATGATATATAACAAAGAAACAGTGGGTGTTTTTCCTATGCTCTTGTTATATACTTATACAGGGGTTTTATGCTTATGTTAATCATAGATCAGTATGCACCCAACTTCATCATAATTGTATGCAGTGATCTAATATCAAAGGTGCAAACATGACACAGTAGCAAGAAAGTATGACACATAACAGGAATATGGTTTAATACTTGATTCTCTCTCATTTTAAAACTTGATGTATTTGGAAAATAAACAGGCTAATAAATGCATATTCTCATTTAATATATACTGATTTGCCAACTTTATTTACTTTCCCTTAAGCTATGCATATTGCAGAACTGAAGGTTATATCCTGTGACTAAAATTGATGGGTATTATGTGGAAGTGCATACTTGTTTGCCGTTCTCATCAACCTATCCATTTATTTATGTCTACATGCAGTCTCTCTAGCAAATACAATAGATATTCAAAACATTTATACATGTGTAAAGTTTATTAATCTTCTGTAAAATGTATAGTTGGAGACTATGGGTCTCCCAAGAAAATATGCACCTATTTTCATAAGTTTTCTGCATTTTTAATAATCTTGATATCTTAAACCTTTACATAAAAAGACAACAAAAATTTGTTGCTACCATCAAGTAAATACATAGGGGATCTGTAGAAAAATGACCATTATTTGTATGATCAATAGAAAAATGATCTTTATTTGACATGCTAAATTACATTGTATAAATATAACAATTTTAATTAAGGTTATCTTATTACTATACTGCATAACTCTAATTGTAAACATCAATTTATATTTCATTGGCGAATATTTATTTTGAACATTATATTGACTATTTATATTCACAATTTTTGACAGTGCATCAAAAAACCATCAACTATCATGCAAAACAAATATACCGGCAAGAGATTTCACTAAACATGATACATTCTTTCGCATATAATATATCATGAATGTATACTTCTGCAAACATAGACATGTGATCACCTTACATCCAAACTGCTAACCCTATGATAACTCGCTTATCATTTTCTCCCCTTTCCCACACCCATAACTAACTCAAAAATATTTAATACCAAAATAAATTCCTCGCATGTATCTCGAAGAGGTACATGCACTTTTAGGTGCTATCTTAGCTTGTGCTAAAAGGGCTTTATACATGACTTCTCTCAAAATACACTTCTCTGACTTCCATATACATGAACCAGTTCAAGGTTTCATCCCGTCCCACCCGTACGGACCTACCTCGTAGAAAGATGGAAAAATGGGGTGAGATGAAGCAGATGATGGTAAAGTAAACACTGCCAAGTATAAGAAAGAATATACAAACAAAAATTATGACTTGGTAATACAAAAAGGGAGACATAGGTTCAAATACAATTCTATTCTTTGACCTCATCTCTTTCTAGTTTCTACGTGTGCATATATATATATATATATATATATATATATATATATAGCCTTCATTTTCCCTTATTATGGACTAAAATAAAACTTCTTTCACTCCAACACTATAATAATACCTTTGGTATTACCATACCCACAGTATACATTTATAAAATGGGAAACTGCTGCGTTAATAGGGATGCTTCAAGAACATGGGCTGATGACTACGATCAACAGTGGTTTTCGTACAATAGCGTGGATTACAGCGATACCGATAACCATAAAGAAAAGAAGGAGAAAGAGGAGGAAATGGGGAGGGAGATAAAGATAAAGATAAAGAAGAAGGAATTAGCAAAGGTGTTAAAAAGCAGGGGCGGCGTTACAGATTTCAGGGTTGAAGATTTGCTGAATGAGTTGATACTGATGAACATATCAAGAGAAGATGGGAAACATTGGAGGACCAAGTTGAAGAGCATACCCGATTTGTATGCAAGGTTTAATTTTTTTGTCTTGTATGCTTAGAGAATGGCTTGCAGCAGCCACATCTTTTCTTGTTCTTTTCCAATGTTTTAATCACATTAGGGGTTTATCTCCCTTTGTGCTATTTTATGCGCACAACAGTTTTTCTTATGGTGACAATTATATATAAAAAACATGTTTATTTATTCGCAGATGAGTTCAGGTCAAACCTTGCAGTCTTACTCGCAGATGATTTCAGGTCATCATTACTAAATTTAAAACACATTTTGATCCTATACCACGATATTACAGTTCCACTACTTCTAAATTTAAGCCTTCTGTTCATTTATCCCGAATCGTCGTGTTAGGTGGATGTCAATACTAATTAAAGAAACCTAATAATTACATGGAAAGCTTACGATGAACAAGCAAATATAAATGAAATTATAATACCTTAACATCTTCCCAAATAGTGTCCTTAAGCCCTTGGCTAATGTCATCCCAACTCTTAATAGTTATATCGATTTTGGATCAAGTTGCGTCGCCCACATACACTTTGTAAGACTTCGCCCACTTCCCAATGGGTTTGGCATTATCACTCCACTCAATATATTTTGGCTCTTGTGTTCTACAATATTTTTTTTCCTGTTATAGGACCTCTTCGCCTCTTCTTAGAGAAAGACTGGGTACAAAAACCGTTTTGCTCTTCATTGTGTCTATATGGTTCCATTTCCATTATTGCTATATCAGTGGAAATAAAGCACTGAAATAATATATTACCAGTAAGAAATTAATGGCAGATCTATGCATTGTGAAATTAATGGCAGATATGTTTATTAACAGAAATAGGAGATCATAAATATATCATTGTAGTCAAAACACATTTTTTACTCTATAGGTTCTTGAATTTAGCCTTTTGCATTTCCTGTTAATAGTTTACACTAAACCGTTAAAATTTCAAATTTCGAATAGTGCATGCAACGAAGCTGCTAAAGAAACTTGATGTACTAGAAAGCAACCGAATGACATAACATTATGCTCACTTGATAATTTTAGTGACTAAGTTAATAAAAAAGTTACAGTGAAATATACATTATGCTTACTTGATAATTTATCCCCCTACGGAATTCTTTAGAAAAACCCCATTTCTTCGATGCAAAAATATATAATTAAAACTGTGAAGTGTTTTAAAACGAATTATATATCTCCATCTCTAATAAAATCAACGCCAGCTATTATGATTCAACAACAGACGCACTCCATTCCATTTTTTTTTCCAGCATTGAATTATATAGAAAAGTCTCCAGGTAGCCTACAATAATGCATGCCTCAAAGCACATGAAAATTATGGCCTTTCGTTCTTTGATAGCATCATTTATGAAAGTTACTAAGTTCCATTTTTGGTAATACAAATACCAATTGATAGGAAATTTACAAGCCTCTTTACATGAATGAAAACAAGGAGATCGAGATATGTTATGTGTCTGTCCAATAAGAGATTCGGACAAAAAAGAATCTGTTAAATATCAAATTCAGAATTTATTTGTATAAATTAGACAATGAATGGACATTGTTTGAATAATCCAATATTTTTGCACAAACAAATTTGTATATATATATATATAGTTCTAATTCGCATTCGAAATGAAAACCTACAGTACAAGGGTTTCATGTTTTAGCACCTTGACTGAGCCAGACATGCTACAATCCTATAAAATTAACAGCCAAGCTATTCCTTTCAGTATGGTTTTCCATGATGAAGTGAAAATACAGCTAGACCTCATGAATTGGAACTGCTACAAGAAATTTGATTTGGAGAACTAGTATGAATTCACACAGTATCATTGAACAAAATAAAATGAAGGGATGCCTTTTTTCTTATGCTAGGTGCTAAGTAGACTGAGCAGTATAATATGGATTTAAATGTCACGCTAATAAAACCACATTACTTGAGCCGAATTGGAAAAAGATGGTTGTCCCAAAATGATAAAGTATATTTATTTGTAAAAGTAACTTATTGTTTTTTACCATGAAGGCTCAAGAGAAAAAAATAACTTAAAAATAATTCAGTGTATAGCCATGTCAGAATTCACAATGTGTGGATTCTTGATTAATTATTCAAAGTACCATATTTATAAGCGCATTGACATAAAAATAGGTCAGAATCAATGAAAACAAATGGCTAACCAAGTGGGTTTTGGATTTTGTTAGTACTTATAATACTTTATTTGAAGTACAACTTTCATTCTTACTAGAAAAAAACCCGAAACACCATTAAGTCATATGTTTAACTATTAGAGCGGGGTAGGAGTACCGACTCACTTTGACAGTTGAGAATTTTTTCTTTTACTCCAGTATATTTTTTAAACTCTAGTATGACATGAGTTATGCTAACGGAACTGCTTCGCGGTATAAATCGAGGAATTAAACCACCATTAGAAAGATAATATTCTATGATTGAATTTGGTTACCTTTAAAATTGCCGATGGATGGTTGAGATCACGGATCCGTATCTCCGCAAACACAAAAGTATTAATTAGTTAGTAATCAAACATTATGTAATAAATAAGATACAAACATACTAACATTTAATATCAGATGCAATTTTATTTTATGAGACGCTAGATAAAAAGAATGTGCACTCTATTGTCATACTATGTGCCCAGGAAATAAACGAACAAGAAGCACGCCAATTTGACAGCAACAAATTTTTCTTTAAGCTACATATTTAACTCAACTTCTACTAGTTATTCTTTAAAAAGTATTGTAGAAAATGTCAAATGTCATATCTACGCTTTCAAATGAAAACTAAAATCATGAAATATAGAAGAAAAAATACCCCGCTAGCCAAACTCCTTCGTTATGGTCAGAACGTGCGTGATTTGCATTTAACTCAACTTCCTCTTCTTGTAGACTTATGCCAACGGAGAAAGGTGGGTTCTCATCAAATTGACCATATTCTTCTTCGTCTACCACGTCATTAATCCCAACAATACATCTTTTGCTAGAAAGAACAACAGACCACTTATTGTCAGCTGGATCGGTCATATAAAAACTTGTTTTGCTTGAGATGCCAAGATGAGTGGATCATTATCATGACCCGCTCGACTAAAGTCAACAAGTGTGAATCCATATTCATATACTCGTACACCACGATAATTGTCAACCCATCTACATTAAAATAATGGAATCGTAAAGTCCTTATAATCAAGCATCCAAATATCCTCAATTATCCCATAATATGGCATTGTTGCATTTATTGATCTATTATCTTTAGCACTAGCAAATTCTCGAGAAGAAGCCACGACACTAACTTCGCTATTTTGCATTTTACTCTTCTCATCCTGGCGTTTTGTATAAAAGACGTAACCATCAATATCATATTCTTCATAAGAGTGAACATGAAATCGAGGCATATATGCTAACCATCTTAATGTATCAGAAACATTATGATTTGTTTCAGTCAATTGATCCATTACTTTGGTTTTAAACCATTCGACAAAAGTGCGGTTATGTTCATTTGTCAACCATCTTTCGTTTTTTGAAGGATTCTTAGACTTTAGAAGTGTCATGTGCTCCTCCAAGTAAGGGTGAACCTCACTAAGGTGTTGTAAAACAAGTAATTGCGCTTTTTGAAACATTTCATCACCAATAGAAGTCATTTTAGACCCAATTATGCCATGACCATCAATCTTCATGCCGAGACTTTCGGAGTCCAATAGGTTCTACACTAGGTACGTATTGAGTGACAAATTCAAAAACCTCCTCAGCCACAACACCTTCTACAATACTAGCTTTGGATCTATATCTGTTTTTTCTTTTTAAAGTTCCCATGTGCATTTTAAACGGATACATATATCTCATGAAGACAGGACCACAAATTTTGATTTCTCTTACAAGATGAACAATCAAATGCACCATAATATCAAAAAATGAAGGAGGAAAATACATCTCAAATTGGCATAAGGTGACAATAACATCAGCTTGTTGAGCATCCAGCATATCAGGATCAATCACCTTACTACAAATTGCATTAAAAAAGATACACAGCTTCGTAATGACATGTCTAACATGTTTAGGCAATGTACCTCGAATTGCAACAGGTAAAAAATGTTGCATTAACATATGACAATCATGAGACTTCATGCCGGTCAATTTCAAATCCTTCACTGATACACGACTGCTAATATTTGAAGAATAGCCTGCTGGAACCTTCACACCACGAAGACACTCACATAAACTGGTTTTCTCTTTTTTTGACAATGTATAACATGTAGGGGGCAAATAAGTACGTTTACCTCTCTGCATCGGTGCTAACTCCTTCCGAATACCCATTTTCAACATATCTTGTCTAGCTTTCTCACCATCCTTTGTCTTACCGGGTATATTCAAGAGTGTTCCAATGATACTATCACAAACATTTTTTTTATATGCATTACATCTAAGCAATGTCTAACATCTAAATGTTTCCAATATGGAAGCTCCCAAAATACAGATTTCTTCTTCCATGAGTCTTCACGAAGAGGAAGGACTTTGCCAAATGCATTTTCAATATTCATGACTCGTTCATAAACATCATTTCCCGTTAATGGTAAACGAGCAACTCCATTTTCTATTTCTCCATTAAAAGACTTTTTTTTTCTACGATAATGATGATTAATAGGAAGAAATCTACGATGATGCATATACACATTCTTCTTGCAAAAATGCAAATGCTCAATAACCATATCATCTTGACAAATTGGACAAGCTTTGGCGCCTTTCGTACTATATCCAGACAAGTTACCGTAGGCAGGAAAATCATTTATAGTACAAAAAATCATGGCATGCAATGTGAAATCACTTTTACTATATGCATCAAACACATGCACCCCTTTATCCCATAGAAGTTTTAGATCATCAATAAGAGGAGCTAGGTAAACATCGATGTCGTTTCCTGGTTGTCGTGGTCCAGAGATTAGAAGAGACAACATGATATACTTGCGCTTCAAACTCAAGTATGGTGGCAGATTGTAAATCACCAAAAGAACAGGCCAAGTACTATGTTGACTACTTAGGTTTTCGAATGGGTTTATGCCATCCGTGCAAAGACCAAGTCTGAGATTCCTACTTTCTTCACCGAAATCAGGATATGTTGCATCAAAATTTTTCCACTGTGGAGAATCTGCTGGATGCCTAAGTAACTCAACATTTTTTCTTACATCTGCATGCCATCTTAAGTTTTTTACATTTTCTTTATTTGCAAACAAGCGTTTAAACCTTGGAATAATGGGCAAATACCATAAGACTTTTGCGGGAGGCCATTTCTTATTTGAATTGTTATGAGCATTTCCCGGGGACTTGTAACGGGATAATCCACATTTGGGACACTCATTTAAATCCTCATATTCATTTCGATACAATATACAGTCATTTGGACATGCATGTATCTTTCTGTACCCTATACCAATAGGGCACATAATTTTCTTTGCCTCGTACTTAGAAATAGGAAGCTCATTACCTTCTGGAAGCATGTCTTTCAAAAGTTTCAATAAAGAAGTAAAACTTGTATCACTCCACCCATGTTCAGATTTCAAATTAAAAAGCTTATGCACCGCAGACAATACCGTAAAAAAACTATTATTAAACAAAGGCTTTTCAGCATCTATTAATATTTTTTCGCATAATTGTGGCTCCTCCATCAGATGATCTTCGACATCACGAAACATCTCATGCACACAATCATTATCTTCATTCACCTCATTATTCCCATTATTCTCTTGTTCATTCTCAAGGGTCTCATGAGCACTAGAACTAGGTCTACTAAGTATACTTTCACCATGTCATATCCACTGCATATAATTTTTCTTGAACCCATTGCGAATTATATGATCTCTAATTTGATCTATTTTACGGAATCTTCTGTAATTTTTGCAGAGTCTACAAGGACAAAAAATATGTTCATCCCCTCTTCTTGATTGATTGGTTAATGCACAATTGATGAACTCTTCCATTTTACTGAGAAATTCGTCATCGCAACTTTTTACATTGTATATCCAACTGCGATCCATGTGAGAATACTACAAACAAGCTATACAAAAAAATTTAAAACCAAATAACAAAACAACAAAACATGCCAATCATTTAGTACAAGTAATATGCGATGATCTATATGCCAAGATTCATTAAGAAAGTAAAAAATAATTTTGAATTACTGATAATGAGCTCAGTTCTCTTGTTCCCAAATTAATAGTTTCACTTTTGTTGTAATTTTCAAATATTTTGTATAACATTGATTTCACATTGTGAACACATAGGATCAAGTAGACATTACATTCTATGTGCATTGAAGATGCTCTACGATACGATTCCACTTCCTTTGCTGAAAAGTTAGGAACCGTTGAAAACTATACCGGAGCCGAGGACTATTTTTATTATAATCGTTAGAATGTAACGTACAATATATTATTAAATGAACTAATACACGATCATAAATGATGAGAAAAAATATAAAATATCCAAATCGCCTCAGATTTTACTTAGTGGTTTTTTTTCCTTTCACATTGCACTTCATAATGAAAGCAACCAAAAATATTCAAATTTATTTATTTTTACAAACTATTAAATGTTATAACTAAAAAATAGATAACTCTCATACTAAGTATATTTATTCCGTAATTTTAATTGGTTTTACTGCATGTTGCATTTTTTCCAGTGTAGCTGTCTGTCATTCCTTCAGTTCATTGCCATTATCAAAATCCAATATAAATATAATCATTAAGTTTACGTGTTTCAATAAAATAATTTGGTTACTATTTATAAAAATGATATATCTCATGTAATTTGATAATACAAAGTTACAAACATACCAAACGTTCAGTTATTGTCAATAATGCAATTCCATCTGTTGCATCGTGTCTTGCATTTTAAACAATACAGGCAAATCGTTTATATCGTGATCTTTAGATTATTATATTGAACTATAATAAATTTATATATGGTTTTATATCCGTAAACTGTAGATGTTGGATATAGATTACAGGAAGAATGTACCATTTTGGATAAACAGTAAAGGATCAAAAGCAACTTCTCCCTCAGATTGTTGCGTTGACAACAGTGAACAATACTCAATTTTTTGAAATTAATATTCATCAACATAAAACCATCCTTGTCTTTGATGGGCTCATATCCCTTTCTTCCATTTCTAACACTACAACTGTTTCTTTTCTTTCTTGCAATGGTTTTTTGCATCTTGTTTCTTACATTCTTATGCTAAAACGCTTCTTTTCGTTTTGTCTTCTTAACTTATTATCACTTCTCACTTATGATTCTAGAAATTATCGTAATAAGCTCCAAGTGTCCCTTCTCCAAAACGACTCCACTGTTGTAAATGGAGGTGCATGACTAATAATATGTTATTTTTATCAAAGTGTACAATATTTAAAAACCAAAATCAATCTGAGATGGTTGCAACCATATCGGCACCAATTCGAAATGAGTCAAATTCGAAGCTTGTGAAACGCAGTCGAGCAACTGCGTAAGCAACTCATAGGCCAGTTTTGTTTAATAAAAACGATCGTTTTTAAAGTCTCGCGTGTGATAGAGTAGGAACAATGATAAATGAATTACCGTGCGTTTTTACGTTAATACTAGTTTGAGCAACCATATCAAGATAGGCCACGCTCTTTACTTATTGAAAATGTGCAAGATCCTTCAAAAAGGCAAAGCCATTTATTTCTTTACTTGTTGAATTGAAAATTTGCGAGAGAGAAAGATATGTTGTTATTGAATTGTAAAAAATGAAGTAAAAATATTGTACAGGATTTGGCCTGTGTATATATAGCCAAGAAAACTAAAAATGGGTCAGGCCCAATATTACAGAATTTACATATGACGAATTGATATAGGATATTGTATTCAACAGACCGTTTCTATATCTTTCTCTAATATATATGATAAACCCGAATTTCTATATTGGATATACAGAGCCGGTCCTGAGAATTACGATGCCCTGTGCGATTCATTGAAAAATTACGACTTTACTGTGAAATTTTGTATGATGATACTATATAATATTCTAGCTTATAAGTAAGTGTTGATTTTTGAAAATTCAATACTGCTATTATGAACTAACAGTGCAAACAGGACAAATAAAATTAGCATTGTTATCATGCAAAATAGTATAAACAGTAAGTTCAAATATGAAGAATTTATACAAATAAAACTTGAATTGTTCTTATGTAAAATTCCACAAGGCTGCAACTATAAATATCATTGTTTTCATTTAAACCTTTGTTTTTTAAAATACAATGCCAGGTTGAAAAAACAAGATTTTGTGATGGGTTCAAAGTATTTGATTTGCTAAATATAAAATGAGCTGGCTTAAGAGGACAAAAAATAGTAGGAAAATTTGTAAAAAAAGAAGTTCCATAAGCATATATTTGGAAAAAAAATTACATAACAAGTGATTAGCGAACAAAGCAAACTACAGATTATTGCTTAATTGGAAATTCAAAACATGCGAATCAGGGGACCTCCTGTCTCACAAAACAGCAAATAAAGTAGATGATAATTGATACCCCTTCAAACAAACTTATCTCTTTCAAACAAAGAAAACAATGATTTTTTTAGCTAATATACAAGTAGCCACTGGCATACTGGACCTAACTTCCTAAAATAAGCAGCTCCAAAACCTGGTATCGTAATATCGTTTGTGCTTATAAATACACATCCTAAACACTTAACATTTATCATCAATCAAAACACAAGTACAATCATAAAAATAGAAAATACCTTGATCAGGAAGAAATGGCAAGCAAAACAACCACAACTGCTTGGGTTATAACAAAACAGCAAAATTTACAGATGTGTGTACATAGACAGATGGTACAGAAAAACAAGGCAAGCTCACAAGTTCAAGTGCAAAATGCCATAAGCCAGAGAATGTGCGCATATATAGATGGTACAGATTGAAAGTACAAACCCAGTTCACCATAGAATATCAAATAATTCAACCCAAAACTCATTAAATAACCAGTACAATGGTAAAAGAGGTTCCATAAATCAATACAGTAGGAGATGCTTAAAAGAAGTTTAGAACAGAAAAATGATAAAAAAAAACATAAGTTGAACAATCAAGCCAAAGCCACCACATCTCAAGGTTGAAGAGGTCAAAGCCATAAACATAAAAAAAATCGATCAGAAAAATCAACTGCCACGATTAAAATCAAAAATCAAGGACTGAAATCTTCATTAATAAATTTTGAATTATATAAAATCATAAAAGACTATTTCTTCAAATATTACCCTATACAAACTATTTATCACCGACAATTAATCTAGCGTTTAGGCAAAACAGACAGACATAAAACTAAAATAGATAATTTAAAAATTAGGGTAATTGTTACTTCAGATCACAAAATCCTCAGAATCTTCTTCTTTCTTATGCGTTTTCTTCTGTGCACGCCTTTCCATCTTTGTTCCGTGTGACCTTTTCCTCTCTGCTCACAGATCCATGCCTAAATATTTTTCCTTGATTTTTCGCTTGCGTTTTCAGTCATGCCAAAGTAACCTTTTTTGATGCCCTGACGCGTTTTCATGCCCTGTGCAATGGCCCGGTTCGCACTGGGCCAGGGCCGGCTGTGTGGATATATAGAAACTTATCTATCTAAATTCACTTCATGTTTTTAAAACAATTCAATTTCATCAATCATTTAAAATAAAGAGGAATGCTATCGACTAATAATAGACTTTATTTGTTTTATCCGTAATAGTGATATAAATTTTTTGTTAATGCAACTATTTTAAACAAACTAATAGGTCATTATTTAAGACTATATTTTTTGAGTTTTGAGAGCATGTGTCAGCCGAAGACAGGAATAATACAAAAATAAAGATAAAGGAATGCTACCTATGATGTTTGAATTGTCTAGGATACACTAACTGCCCGTTTTTATCCTGAAAAGGCTGGCACATCACACTGTAATATTCACAAATATAAACCTTAGAAAATTGATGTTTTCTCGGAATAAATAACAATTTATTACCAGTCACGCTTTCATAAACTATCAGTCTACATAGTAGGTTATCTTGGCTTGTATAATACTTCCTTGTATGTAGCAATTGTTATATTTTGTTCAAGTCAAACATTGATACCACCATAGGTCTGTTATTTCTTATAGTTTTACAGTTTATTTATATTTATAGCAACGACGCATCTAACATCATCGTCATATAAAATGTAAAATTTGATTCAGCTTTATGTTCCTAGAATCTTGTACATAACAGATCAGTAGTTGCTACATTTGTTAAGGATGAACATGAATAATTAATGGATTATGCCATACTATAATTTGCAGGAAATCGTCAAATGTAAAAGAAGCCAACGGTATATTAGTCAATGGATAAATATTATGGTAATTTTGTTTTGATTTAAAATTCATGGATGTAGTAAAAACTCAGAGGCTTCCAAATGCACATGTAATATGATAAAGAACTCAGTTGATAATTTACACAATGTCAGCTATAAAGAAAATTATAATTATAGAAGTGGATTGATTAAAATGATAGACAGCCTAAACTTCAAAATTTGTAACCAACCATAACGCAATTTTCTTTCTAAACGAAAATCAATATCTAAGGCATATAAAGTGAGCAACAAATGGAATGGGCTGATAAAATTTTGTGGATTAATCATCTCAGAAGCAGATACAATTAGCTAATTTACTAAAAATAAGTATGCATGTATATTTAGAGTATGATGGGAATGACAAATTTCCAGAACCCCAAACTGGCAGTCGTGTCACTCATATACCTCCATCACTCATTGTAAAAAAATAGTTAGTACTTTTTATAATCGACAGGTGGAGAAAAAAATCAACAGTATGTTTTCGACCATGAAGGCAAAATCTGGTATCTACGTGCGACATAAGCATTCTGTCAATTAGGACAGAAGCAAAATATTTTTGGCAAATTCTATTTAAACTCAAGTTCCATGTGTTTATTTAAATATATTCACTTATACAAACTGAGTTCTACTGATTGAAGTATTAAATGGAAAATTAGATCTGACGTTAGGCATACAATATAAATAGGCAGCGGATCTACAAGTGCGAGAAGATATAAACAGGTCACAAATAAGTTTTATTAAATGGAATGCTATATTCAAAAGTAGGTCTGACAAAATGATTATTTCGTATATCTTAGTAAGTATCTCAGGCTGCTACGTCTTTACAAACATAAAATCTAGACTTATTTTTCACTAAGTTTAGATTCACACTTAAATATCTATATACTGATATGTTCACAATCTTGGTACCTTGGGCATCAAGAAATGCACGCACTCATTAAAACGCTTATACCTACTTAACAACAACTACTCCTGGTCATCACACTCACTGCATGTACAAGTTGAGCTGACATAATCAAAGATAGTTGATTTCATTACAAGTAAAAGAAAGACCACTTCTGATCAAAAACACACCAAAACAAAAAAAATAAGGGTTTACTAAATTTACCGATAGCGATCCAGTGGATTATCTGAGAAGCGATCCAGGGGCTCCACAATCTGAAATTGGGCATCGAGAATCAGAGATCCGATAGCGAAGGAGCTTTTGCAAGATTCATTGTAGATTGAAAAACGTCGTGGATTATCTGACAGCTTGATGAGAACACACGCAATACCTAGATTATTGATTTAGAAAAGGAAGAAAAAAAAAAAGAATATCTGATTTAGTCAAAGGTATGGAAGAGTATGTGGCGGGAGGGCAAAAAAACGCGGTAAACTGGGTATGCTAAAACTTTGGCCCATCTTAAAACGTCTGATTGAATGAAACCGATGTTTCTTAATTTGGTTGGTGCACTAGATCAGGTTTAAAACGTCGGTTTACAAAGGTTAGAAGCAAATAGTTATATTGGCTTCACACAGTTGCTTCGGTTCCTACAACAACGGAAGCAATTTCGTATATGTAAAATATCCGTTGCTTCCTACGAAGTAGTTGCTTCCAATGTGATGAAGGAACAGAAGCAACCGTTACTATTTGCTTCTGTTTTAAAGACAACCGAAGCAAATAAGGCGAAGCAACTGACCTGTTTTGTAGTAGTGTACCGAAGGCAGGGTAAAATCTATGTTATTTACTTTTTGCATTTATTTTCTCTACTGCAATTCGTGCTGTGATTTTTTAATATCTCATAAAACTCTATTAAACCCATTCACCCCCTCTAGGGTTAATCTAGATTCAACAATAACTGCTGAAGTTGGACCTAGCAATCCAATAACCCTTAGGTTGGAACCAAGGGCAACTGCCCTTATAGCCGCATCTCAGAGGATCCGTATGGATCCCAAACCTCAGGTCAGTATCGATCTGATTCAGACTGCGGCAATCCCCTTGGATACGCTATCTCGGCATTTAACTCTTCTAGATTTCGGAATTTGGATCCAAGGAATGGAAATAAGGCACATGCTTAGACACTGGAACAAATCAAATAGGCATTGGCCCCGTGCAAGGAGATCGAGCCGATGTTAATCCATCTCTAGCAAATGAAGGTGGATACTATGGTTTGATACTCATGGAACTTGGGAAACGGGTGCTGAATTTGGTGATTGACGATAGTTTTAAAGGATACCGATTGAATATTAGACATAATACAATGGGTTTCGAGAGGTGGACTATCTTGATAGGATATGAACTATGCTAATCAGACCCTTTCACTCCAAGTACATGAAATTCGAGGAATCTGCTAGAGTTTAAATTATCATCTCTGAGGCTTATGATAGTAGGAAGGACCCTATTGTTCATCTCATGCGTTGCATGCAACATATGGAAGTACTGGGGGCAACCAATGATTTCATGACTAAGTGCTTCTCGTAATATCTCTCAGACATCGCTGCCATGTGGTTTCGACAGTTGGAAAGTAGCTCCGTTAGAAGTTAGAGCAATCTCATGGAATTTTTTTTGAACAATTTAGGATCCACATCTCTTGACTCAAAAACGTAATGACTTTAACTAATTACTATCGAGAAGATGACTAACGAGACTCTGCTTAAAATTTTGGAAAGTTTCAATGTGATGGTCGCTTTGGTGGATTGACCAGATCCATCAGTAGTATTAATGACGGTCGTACATGGAATTCTCGATAACTCTGAATTCAAAATATCTCTAGAAAAGAATTCCCTGTGGGATCTCAATGAATTTTATCACGAAGCCCATACGTAGACAAGAAGACGAAAGGGAAGACCGCGACGTTTGTGAAGTTAGTATTGTTAAGGATGGAGGAACGTTCGATTCTGGAATCAACAAAGGTAAACGCAAAGCTAAGGGAAATCTTGGCCTGCGAAATCGAATAAAACGAAGGCTAAAGTACAACTTGTATGCAAGGCTGAATGTGATTTGGAATGGATACATACGGAAATCAAAAACTGCCTTTCGCCGAAAGCCCACGGTGCTAGAAATAGCTTCTTGGAATTTCTGCTTGTTTCATGAAATTACTGGACATAAACAAGTGAACGAAAACGCTTATGGGATATCATTGAAGAGCAAGTGAGGCAGGATAACTTCAACAATATATCCTAAATCGGGCCGCTGCCATGGAATAAGAACAACCGTTAGTCGCAAGGGAAAGAAGCGGACCTAGCTCGCACGAGGGCATTATCGCCAATTGGTAATTGGAATTGGACAATAATAATAGCTAAGTCTTTTATCCGTGTACGAGAACCGATGAGATCCCTAGGCATGCTCTTAGATGATAACAAGCCGTCAATTCTACTTTTGTTTTAATCAACATGTAATAATGGGTTGGCTGTTTACTCTTGTATGGGAACTGATAAGATCCCTAAACAAGCTATGGATGGTGATAAACCTCTCATCTTTTGTAATAAAACTTATGCTTATTACTTTAATAAAATTATTTGGCAAGTATGGCTTATGCTTTTCAAGTATGAAATATGCAATTGTACTACTTTAATAGAACTATTTGCCGAGTATGACCGATGCTTATCAGATGCAAAATTTTCAATCAAATCCTAAACTTAATCTACTTAATAAATCGTTATGTATGGCTGATGCATGACAAGAGCCTGGTGATGCTATGGAAAACCAAGTATGGATGATGCTTGGTAAGAGCTCGACGAGGCTATAAACCCTCGAATATGGATGATGCTTCGTAGGAGTCCGACATGCCAAGGAATATCAAGTATGGATGATGCTTTATAAGACCCAAATAAAGCGGTGAACCATCTAGCATGGCAGATGCTTGGCGGGAATCCATAAAAATTATGGATTGTCAAGTATGGCTAATGCTTGACAAGACTCCAACCAAATCATGAACCAACAAGGATGGCCGAAGCTTGACGGGGATCTAACAAAATTTCAGAACGTTAAGTATGATTGATGCTAGGGAAAGCCCAACAAGGCTCCAAACCACCATGCATGATTGATACTTAACAAATACCCGATGAGGTTACGAATCTGAATATGGCTTATGCTCGATCAAATCCCAAGTGGTTGGCATAACAAATACCCGATGATTACGAATCCGAGTATGGCTTATGCTCGATCAAATCCCAAGGAGGCTACGATCGCCAATTATGGATTATGTTGGGAGCCGAAAAGACTTGGATCTTTGAGTGCCATTGCGCTCGACAAAGCCCCGACGAGGCTGGAATCATTAAAGTGTAGATGTTGCATACCAAACATCAACCAAGCAGAGGTTACAGAACTTTAAAATGGCTCAGTGAAGTCACCAACATTAATTCGAAAAAACTATTCAACGTATAAACGATCCAACGAGATCATGAACTTCAATAACGGTTCAGAATAATTATGGAATTCATAAGCAATCCAAAGAGATTGCATATATTAGACTTACACGAAAAAAGCATCTTCCATCAAAAGATATGTTTTGGGGGAAAGTATTAACCCACCTTTTATTAAGACCATTACACATTAGACAACTCGGGATTCAAGTACAAATGATTATATGAACCCACAAATAGGTGGATTCATCGGAGTATCGCTTTAGGACAAACCAAATTAAAGCTCAAATTTTAGCTAAGTGCCAAATCAGTATGGATTTGAAGCAAAGGAACATGACTAAAATTTTGGCCAAGTCTCGTATTAGTACGTGTCCGAGACATGGAATTTCAGGATTAATAAACTTTACTTGAACTTCGTCAATAACTTAAAATCAGAGGCTCAAATTAACAAGCCAAAAACAGAAGAAGCAAGGAAGTAAGGTAGTGGACCCATCATAGGGGTCACACCTCTTAGGGTGGAACCGCCAGGGATCAGTATCGATCCCTCTATGTGGGGACGATCAAAGCCCCACTTCGTGGGCCGGATCTTCCCCTATATCAAATTAACAAACCAAAAACAGAAGAATCAAGAAACCAAGGCAATGGACCCATCCTAGGGGTCCTCTTGGGGTGGAACTCTCAGGGATCGATACCGATCCCTCTATGTTGAATCGTCCCCCGGATGGGCTCCACTATGTGATATCAGACCAATCTGAGCTGTTATCCTCTCTATAAATAGACAACCAGGGACATTGGAAATGAGATCTTCTCTTCCCATGCGGAAGCTCTGCCAAAACTTGGAGATAAATTTATCTTCTACTCTCTTCATTTATACAATAATTATGTATTTGCAAACAATTGTATAAACAAAGATTACACAAAGTGGAGTACACCAGCGTTTGTCGAATCACTATAAAAACTATGTCTCTTTTACTACTTTCATTACTTATTCTGCTATTCTGTGACTGCTGTCTATGACTATCTTGTGATTGCATAAATTTGGGTGTTAGGCTCGACTGACCAAATTCGTGTTTAACAATATACATGAACAATGTTACGAGCTTTATTGACAATGTCAACTGTGGTAGAACAAATGATTCAAGTCTACAAAAATTATAGTTCTATAATTTTAAACGACTTATGATTTAGAGTGAAATCTATAATATAATTGTCTAGTTCTTCATGACATGAGATATTTAATAAGTTTTAGTGGATATTCTGAAGCAGTAGAAGATTCACTTTTTAGCAGGTGCTAATCTTGTTCTTGCTTTTTTTTTTTTTTGATGGACCTATAAATTCTAAACCATCTGATGGAAGAATAGATATGCGCAGTCTTTATTTGTTATCTTCTTCTCTACCACTTGTCTTTTCACGGTAAAAGAAAAAGTTTTGGAGGTAAAAAGATATTTTACTACTAAGAAGTATTGACCCATTTTTTAGTAAGTACATTATTCATTAGCTAATTCATCATGGATCAACTTACAAATAAAATGTTGGATTAACATGTTAAGGTCAAATATGTGGATGCACTAACAAAGTTAGTGGGTGTGAATATGAATTGCCTTTTAGAAAACATTAAACAATTAACTTGTTCATAGGGGTGAGCAATATTCAATTCAATCTGAATTAACCTATCAAATCGGTTCATTTTGGATGATTCGGTTCAGTTTTAAAACTAAATTGGTTTGAATTCGTTTTTTTTTTTTGGTTTAACCGCATTAACTGAATTTTCAATTTGTTATTTAATTTTACGGTGTTGTAGTACTTTAATAATTAGTTTAGTGGTTTATACAAAGGCATGCGTTGCAAATAAGTGAATATATAAAATTTCTTTAAACATGAATTTATGTTTTACTTTGAATAAGTTTATCATTTAAATAATAATACATCCTTCAAGTTCCATTAAATAGGTTGTCAATTGAGTTAACCGAAATTAACTTGATTCGGTTTTTTTCGATTTGAATTTTTTTCCATTTCAATGGACTTGTGTTTTTTTTATCTCAAACCAAAGCAAATAGCCAAATGCTCATCCTGTAACAATCGCGCACGCAAACGCTCTGAATTTTCCCGCCAAATTTCCCCACTTTGTTCACCGCCTCTAAAATCTAAGCCCTTATCATCGTGCGGCGGCAATGGCGGCTTTAGCCCCCTCCGATCTTATTGAGCTCGCGAAAGACCACACCGCTTGCCTCCCGTCTTCGATCCCCCACTCAACGCTTGTTTCTTTCTTAACCGCCCTGCCTCCCTCAGTTTCTGTCACCGCCTACCTATCCGCCATCCTCACACTCCTTTCCCAAACCCCACCCTCTCCTTCTCTTTCCTCCTTTCTCTGCTCCCTCCTCACATCCGCCCTATCCTTACCCCACCAGGATGGTAGTACCTTCGCTGCCCTCTCCTTGTTCTCACCCCACCTCAAGCTCCTTTCCAAACCCCAGGCCTCTTCCGTTCTCAGACTCCTGCTCTCTTGCTTAGCTGACGGAAGTGATGATTTCAGCAAGCTGGAGCTGCTCCCTCATTTGTTGAATCAGGAAAACGTTGATGGGTTTGTTGATAGCATGGTTTCAATTAATTGGTCAAATGCAGCACTGATAAAATTAGTTAGTGTTTTGAAGGATTTTCCAGAATTTCAGAAATCTAGGGTTTCGGAAGTGCTCAAAAGGGTGTTTGATGGTATGAGGAGAGTGGAGATACAAGATCTGCCTTTGATTGTGTATCAGCTTCTGGTGCTGGCTTCCAAAGGCACAAAGTGGAACAGGAGGGAGATATTGAAGGGCATTTTGGGCTTTTTTGAGAAACTGGAGAATGGGAATAGGTACGTTGTCAGGCAGATTGAGGGGACTGTTTTGATGCATGTTAATTTTGCAGTGAAGCAGGATCTGGAATTGGGGAATGAAGTGATCGGGATTTTTAAGCATAGATTAGGAGCTATTAATCATTTTTCTATTGCGGTTTTGCTTTCGATTGGTCGGGTTAGAAGATATTCTGAAAGTGCTATTGGAGTTTTGAAGGCTGGGGTTGTTGGTTCGCAAAAGGATTACAAAGTTTCAAGGTCAGTAACAAACTAATCTTTTTACTGAAAATATTCATTATCAAAGAAGCCATGACCATTGGTTGATCTAGCTTGGTTGAACTTAAATCTGAGAATTACGTTTGAGTGTACACTGCACAATAGTGTTACAAGTCCTTAATCATCTTCAATATACACGACACTTTTAAATGAACTGCGTAGTCTGAATTGAGCATTTAAGCCAACGTTAGTATATAAGTTTGGAATATAAACATAAAACATGAATAAAAGGCTTATTAATGCGTCCGCAGATGAGAGAGTTGTTCCTGAAACTGAAAGATGTTTTTTCCATCTTCGTTTGAAATGGTGACGTAGAAGACTTGTGTTGCGATTCAGGTCTGTATCCTCCATTGCTTGTTTTAGGTGATGTGTATTCTAAAAGATGGAAAGAACCAGCTAAGACTTTGCAGTGGAAATGATAGACCACCATACAACTTCTTAGTTTGGATTATTTCTAAGCAGATCGCCAAAAAATATATGTGGGAAAACCTTTCTCATTATCCTCCTGAATAACGTAACCACAGAAATTAAGCTGTAAAGGTCATACACTTCTAAGTATGTCTGTAAACGTAAAGGATTAGGTTGTGGTACCTAATCAGAAATAAACAACAAAAAGATAGTTAGCAAAGGACTGAAAGTAAATGAATATGGTGAGATTGTCTTGAAATACCCAAACCATATCAGGGTGATAAAACTTGAGAAAAGAGTAAGACTATTTGACTACAGATCAGAACTGTAGCATGTTCTATCTAAAATAAGAATCATGGTTATTACGGCAGTAAGTCAAGTCGAGTCGAGTTGACAGAGGTCCAACTAGTCGACTAGTCGTAGACTAGTCGATAAATATATTGTTGCTACTGAACAAAGCAAATAAACAAAATGAGGCAGATAATTTAATAAAGTGCAAAACGCAAAGAAAATACAAACCAAAATAATGTTTCAACAAACGTACTAGAATCTAATAAAGTGCAACATAAAAAACACAAGTGATGCTATCAATTTAAAAATAGTCATCTAGCTCCACTTCTTCATTTGCATTACAATCACTAGTTTCGTGAATTGTGGTCGGCTCATGTCCATAATCATCATCAACATCCTCATTTAAGATGAGAGGATCTTGTTTCATCTCACTTTCTAGGGGGTTTGATGCTTCAAACTTCTAGGGGGTTTGATGCTTCAAACTTCTAGGGTTCGACTTTGACACTTGCATGTGACTTTTGATTTCAACTTCGAGTTCGAATTTGAAGTTCGAACCTTTTTTTGATAATCGATTTCCTAATCGTTTTTTTTTTTTGAATTTGAACTTCTAGGGTTTGGCTTTTTTTTCGATATAAAGAATCGATCTTGATCGTTTTTTCTTGTATGGGTCGATACTGCATGGGCCTTGTGTTTTTTTTACCTAAAACCTGGCATTCCAAACCAGTTGACAGTCAAGTCGACATAGTTGAGTCGACCAGTCGAGACTAGTCAACAAATTTTGATAAGTCGGCCAATATTCTTACAAATAGTCCAGTCGTGGCTTCAAGTCGATGACTTGATCTCGACTAGTCGAGCGCCGTGGCAATAGTGATAAGAATACAATTATCTCATTCTTATCTCGTTGCTTCATAAGAATCTAAAATGCGTTATGAGCCACGTTTTTTTTTTTTTTGGTATTTATCAAATACATTATCTTTGTTGATTATTTTTTGTGGGCAGTGGGATTCAACAAACTGTACCCTTAACTCCATCTATAAACCGTAAAAGGACACGATTTCATAGATTTTGCATCTAGTTTCAATATTTCTTATATGAACTGCACATCAACATGTAGAATAATTATGAAAATGATAGGTAACCGACGAGCTTACCAATCCATATCTCTATTGACATCTTTAAGTTAATTGTGGTTGCTGAAACTTAATATACTGTATACCACATAACATGTAGTATTGTATGTCTCTATCTACAAATGTAGCATTAAATATCTCTACTCAAAATGACTAGACTAGATCTGTAGTTCTCGACATTGCTCTTATTTGTTCTATTTATCTTCTCTGTAACTTCACATCATTGAAGATTGTACTGTAGATTGCCTTTTGATGAATTTGTTTCTAGAAAATGCATCTAGTTCAACATCGGTGAATCCTCCTCCTTAACCAGTCTTAAACATTCATCATTTTACCATATATTGACATTCCTATTTATTTTCTTTAAAAAATGGAGTTACATTTGATTATCTTTTTAACGAATATACCGAACATCTTGTGAAGTAAAAGATACAAAGTATCCAGATTATTAAATCTCCTTCATCTCGTCGGCATCTCTAATTATCTTTCTTTTCCATTTGGGAAAGATAGAACTTTGATTGTGTTTTTAATCTGTTCGACACTCTTCATGCTTATATGTTAAGATCTCAATACATGATATGAAGCGAGATATCGATCCATGATTTTTTTCTTTTTTTTCTTTTTTTTGAGATTTAAAAGCTTAAAAATGTCTTACACCTAAAGATATAACAGGTGCTTGCCACTCATTAGAGTGGACCAGTTCTAAGATAACATTGCTTTTAGTAGCTAACTAAGTATGATTTAGCTTTCTTCATCATCAATTCTTAAACATAGGCTTTGCATTCATTATCATCTATAAAACAGTGGTTCTTTTAAGATTGATTTGTATCGATGAAATCATTCTTTTTAAGAGGTCATATGCTAGTGGTTCTCGTGGTTCTCGAGCAAGCAACATGCTATACATCATCAAAACGAGATTTGCCTTCTATTGTTTTTTGAAGCAAAAGGTCATGGTAACTCAAAATCGAGTTCCACGTCATTTCATTAACCATAAATACTACAAAAAAGTAGAGTGCCAACAAAACAGTACAACGACAGCACATCATATCAACACAAACCAAAAGCTCACACGAAAGCACCACATTATCGCATACAACCCAAATTAAAAATAGCTCACGCAGGAGCTAATACAAAACAGATAAAGACATACATTATACTTACTGAAACATAAACGAAATGCAGACCTACTAGATATTCAACCTGCTTGCGTTCCCCTTCTATTCACGCGTTCCCCTTCTATTCACGCAGTAGATTTGCCTTCCGTTGTTATGTAGTGTAGACTGATTTTATCATCTTTACCGTTAGCAACGTTACTTTGCTGGTTCATTACACTTTGCAATACATTCCTTTTGGTTTCTCGACATTCCTTAATGTACCGTCTGTGCAATAACTTAATATTTTCATTTTTTGATTCAGATCTAATGTGATTTTGACTTCCATTGAATTCATGCTTGTTGATTTCTTTCTTATAACCTCCACTTATTGCAATTTTGCTATTCCATCATATATGTATGTACCTATGTATATATATGTGTTATGTGTATGTGTGTATATACATACATACATACATACATATAAATATGTGTATATATATGTATGTATGTATGTATACGTGTGTGTATATACATGTTTGTGTGCATGCACATGTATTCTTTTTTCATAGCAGCAGTTGCAAAACTCTTAAATGTAGATAGTTTGTGAAAATATTGTTTGCAAGGATGATGATAAGGTGGTCATTCGAGTTTAGTAGACTTTCATATAGTGAGTTAACATGTTTATTCACATTTAAGTTGAATATAGTTAAGAGAGCATCATAAATTGCGTGTTCATTGTATTCGTTAGTTGTTTATGAAAGTGGATTTAGACGTCAAAAATGCGTGAAGCTTTCTTCTCAAGGATATTTTATGTGAGGTGACTTTGTTTCGCTTAGCTTAGTGTCTCATCTCTGTAGCCTTTTTTCCCTTCACGCTTGATAGAACGTCATTAACGACTATACCCTAATTTAGGTTAGTGACACCATCGATGTTTATTTTGTTCTATTTACTATCATTAATACTCTTCTTTATTCTCCAATTGTCTTCCAACAATCTTCATTTATCTAAAATTGTGTACTTAGATAGTACTACATCGTTGTACTACAAGCAATATTTTGAATATTAGACTTTGGTCATGTTTCATCTCATCATTTTCACACATGCTATCTCATATTGAAGGTGTTCTCAGACTAGATGAGTATATCTCGGGTGCATATCTCAGATTGACATCTTTAGTCTTAAAATACATCTCGGGAGTATCTTGGAATAACTTATCTATCTAAACCTAACATTTTAATGATTAATTTAACGATTATGATTTTTAAAGTAAAAAATAAGGATTCAAACATACTTGGTTTGTATAGGATTTTCTTTTTGAAATGAATGCTTTGAAGAAGAGTGACTGTTTGATTAACTTAATTGATTTGGTAACAATGGAATAATATATTCTTTTAACATATAAAAAATTAAGTATTTCGTTGTGACTCATCATGATAAAAAAATGTTTAGAGAGTTGATAAATAGTGATTTTTTTCCAAACCATATGAAAATGAAAAAAAAAATTCTATACAAATGAAAATGAGATATTTTTGGGTGAGATCTTGGATTAAGATTTTGATTTGTATTTAGGTGAGATTTGAATATTTCGGATGAGACAAATATCAAACGAGATGTAAATGTGATTTGATGTCTTGTGTCGTCTAACTGTAAAATGAGATCTCGGACAAGGTCTAGGATATCTAAAGACATGATCAAAAGTTCTAGGTAGTATGTAACACATTACAAGTCAATAAATGTATAGTGGTCGTTCATGCTATTTATGATTTGAACAGTGACCCCACGAACCAAAGTCGGAGTGCTTAACCATTGAAACATTTGTGCTCGACCTCTCATCTTCATTTTTTTAACAAAAAATTATTTTCTTTTATGTTAAACTTTGTCGCCGTTGTTTTCTCAACCATTAACTAACTTCTATTCATCATATGGAAATTTCATTTCAAACTCAAGTTCTAATATCATTGGCAGGGATTCAATTTCGGAATCAAAATAAAGCTGAAACAATTAAGTTAGAATGAAAAATAACAAAAGGTAAACGAACACGATGATCATATGCTGGAAAAATTTAAAACAAGTTGGTGGAAATAAGCAATCATAAATAGAAAGATTTCAAATCTTGGGTTAATATGTCGGCTAAAATGAACAAGTTTTGAAACACTTATAACCAAAAAAACCGTCAAATATTGGATTTCGAGTCAAATCTCGGATTTCTATCTCGGGCGAGATGATGGAGATTTAAAACCTTGACAAATAGTTAAGTTTTATTGTGAATCTGGATTACAACACATTCTATCTTTACAAGGCAAACATGGTTGATTGTAGCATCTTTCTTATAGTAAGAAAAAACAACATACTGAGAAAAGTGTATACTCACTTACGCAAACACGCTATTGTCTTTTTTCAAATTGCTTTCACTAAAAAAAAAAAAGATGCATGCATGGATGATTGAATTGGACACAAATAAATGCAGTGTGTATATGTAAGAGGGAAAGAAGGCGGGATTGCAAAACAAACCAACCATTTCTTTGCTGCCAAACCATGTGTTTCTTAGCAGACAAACAAAATTTTGTTGTCACATACAGAAGTGGTTTTCAGTTGATATAAAATTATAAGTAATGGGTATGACACTCGTGTTAATATCCAAGTATGAGGTTTCAGTCAGAATCCAGAGATTCTGATCATCGCAGTTCAGTTTCGACAGAGGACAGTAGTAGGAGAAGATAAAGAGCGTCAATGAATTCAATTCCATTTTCTATTCCTAAGATTCTGTTCCATTCCAGTTCCATTCCCATTCCGATCAACTCAGTTCAGTTTGGACAGAGGGCAGTAGTAGGAGAAGATAAAGGGTGTCTTATGAATTCAATTCCATTGCATTCCCATTGCGATAGAGGGCTGTAGTAGTCGGAATCCTGAGATTCCTTTCCAGTTTCGTCCCCATTTCTATCGTGAATTCAAGCGTCATAGTTAATTGTTGAAAAGGGCGACAATGAATTCAAGCGACGGTGAAGTGTTTTTATCTTTAATTGTTGATCTTTTTTCCTATTTATTTTAGGTTAAACTTATGAAATATTAGAAACATTAGATGCTGAGGTCAAGGAAATTAAGGAGTGAAATAATGGGAAGAGTTTAAGAAGAATTAAGGTTTTGGGTACTTTGGACTGGTTTGGGTTACTTCAGTTTTACTTATAGGTGAGATTGATCTAGGAATTTGAAGGGGAATTGAGGTATATTGGTTTTAGCTTTAATTCAACTTGGGCTTTTGGAATAAAATGCTCGCTTCTCTAAGTTATTGTGAAAATTAAGACTGATTTGAAAATTATGGCTGATTAAGGCTAAAAGTGTACTAAGAAAAACTAAGTTAATCTGGACCGAAACTGAAACTATGAAATTCTGAAATTAGAAATCTAATGAGTGAAACTGAATTTAGAACCTTGGTTAATATCCTAAATAAGACCAAGTAGCGAACAATTTACAGTATTTCACGGTGCTTTCTGCCAATGCATGTTTGCTGTGCTGAAGGAAATAAAATGACTTCCATTTCTCACCTATAACCAGGATTTTAAATCATGGAAAAACTTGAATGCCACCAAAGCTATTGTTGAAAATAGTCTTGCATCAGGAGATCAATATACTTGGATATTATCAGAAGATTAATTTCAAATCACGAATTTGACTATATTATAATGCGTGCTTCTCTAGTATGTTATTATGATTAATTTTAATCTTTCTTATCTAACACGTGTGCTTTGTGTTATCTGGTATAAATATCCATGTGGTTGGCTTAAAATATATCATAGGATGTATTGATAATCATCATATTAAAGGACATAATAGTAGTCATACAAAAAGAGACCAGTCGTACAAAAGGAGACCAGTATAATGAGAGTCAGATATAATTATCAAGAAACACTTCAAATGGTCAAATGATTTCATGATAATAATTGTTTCTACAACGGTTACAACTCAATTGCTGTTTAAGCTTTTAATACTAACATAACTTGAATGCTTTAGGGGTTGTAAGTGGCTGCCGGGTAAACTGAAGGAGGAATGTGCTGACATAGCTAAACATGTGGTGAATGCTTTTATAAGAGCTGTAAGATTTCAATGAGGATTAAAAAGTCCTTGCTACTTGACATGGACACAACCATCTTGGAATATGATCTGACATGTATATATGGTGCAGATTAACAAGTGTATATATGATGCAGATTAACGAGTGTAATTCTGGTAAAGAGCAAATTGTGCCCAGTATTGTTCAGTTGTGCTTTTCTTTGCTGGAATCATCTAACCTGGAGAACGACCGTTGTGATACAAATGAGGAGCTGATGGGTATTGAAGATCTTGGAATTCAATTGCTTAAAACTCTATTTGAGGTCCATGACATGGCAAGAAATGAGGTTTGTTTTTTTCCTTTTCTTTTCAAGTCATAGTGTTATCTTCTATAGGTCTCCCCTACCGTTGAGTCCAAATTTCCCAATGTCTTTGAAGCAGTTTTACATCTTATCGTTTTGTCGCTGAGTTATATTCTATGAATCTCCCCTGCTGTTGAGTTCAAATTTCCAATATCTTTGAAGTAGTTTTTACATTCTACCATTTTTGTCATGTAGTAATATTCTACAAAGTCTCTCTTGCTGTTGAGTCCAAATTTCCCAATGTATTTGATGCGATTTTACATCCTACCATTTTTTGTACATTTTGAGGAATTGCTAAAAGATGAATGCTCACTTTTATGTCCTTACTGTTTAAATAAACAGTTAATAGGTGCAAATCAGCAAGTGTTATTTTTGTATTTGCAGAAGGGAGGTTTTATGCAATATACCCCTATCAGCAAGGGAGGTTTTATTCTAGGCTATAGTGTACTCATATATGCTTCATAACAGGAAATACTTTGCCTATACTTTGTTGCTAAATAACCTAATCTTCTATATTGCATGCACTTTCCATTTAACATCCCGATCCTCTGTATTTTTTGTCTCCTTTTTTTTCAACGAATTATTATTATTATTATTTGTTATGTGAAAACTACTAACAACCAACTTTGACTTTATTAACAACAATAAAATGCACATTCCATATGACAAATAAGAATGGAAAACAAGAAGATTTAACGAGGTATGATGTAACGTTCTACATTCCTTAATGTCTAAAATTAGTGACAGACGTATCAAATACACTTGTATACTAATCTCAAATATCAAAAATAGTGGGCTGTTAATTATATAGTTAAAAATTTAAATATACAAACAAAAGGAGCAAAACCGATAGTGGAATTAGACAAAAGTTTATACATATTCCAACAGTGAACAACACACAAGATTCATTACAATACGATAACAAAACATTCATATCCTTCTATACATCATTCGTTATTCAATCTATAGACAATACAGTAGTAATATTAGGATAAGTAATTTAAGCAAGCAATACGTAAACGTGGTATGCAAGCAATACGTAAACGTGGTATGCAACCTGACTTTTGTGACTCTGTCCTTTGCTATGCTTTCCGCTGCCACCTCAAAAGAAGAAAAATGTTCAACTATGTTTGGATTGTGCCAATCGCTATATTACCAATCCAACTAAGGGATCCGGTGGCGATTGCATAAAAAAGATTGTTTATGTACTCTTTGGATCAAACCCATATAGTTTTGTTTTTTGCATCAAATACTTGTTATCACATAACATTGCATAACACTAACAACCGAGTAACCAACATAAGCAAAAAATATTATTCAGATAGTCTGACTAAGATCCCTATTAAGTTTTAGAATACATAAAACGTTTTGATTAAAAAAAGCATTTAAATTAGGTATTTCTTTTTAAAATCATCAAAAATATATTAAAAATACAACGCAAAAAGCATTCAAATTTTATTTATCTTTATTTGAAAAAAAGCGGATGAAAAATGAAAACAGTAAGCTACCGGACAACTTGTAGAAATGTATTTAGTTATTCAAAATATTGCTGATAATGATAAACAAACAATTATAACCAATAACTGCATAAATTTATGCAATCGTTTGATGAATATTTCATTCAACGCCGTATTGATTGCAGAAAAAACAAGAAAAAGTTAGTGGAAAACAAAAACAAAACAAAACTACCACTTTCAGTGGAAAATTGCAGGCAAGTTTACAATTCTATGAAATAATTGCAGATATCTACAATTTTTTGATGTCTGCAAATATTGGTTTATTAAGTGAATATTTGCAGATATGTCTGCAATTACTAAATGAATATTTGTCCAGATGTGTGCAATATTTCTCAATAAGTGCAAACATTTTTACATTTAATTTGTTTTTATCCAGTTGCCTAGTTTTAATATTTTACAATTTCATGATTTTTTAAAGCAATGAAACAAAAAAATACGAAACAAATTCGCTACAGTTAGCTAATTATAGAGACCCGCTTTACATTTGGTATTTGCACATGGATCCGCTTTACATTAAGTTTGGTTTTAGGGATGCGGGATTAATATTCACAACTTCATATTCTACCTTGCTACCATAGCCAATAATTGTAGTATATCATGTCATCGCATTCATCCATCACAAATATGAGAACAATTATAATAGCAACACATGATCATTAGATATCACACCAATGCAATAATATCAATGTCAACCCTTAATATAAAAAATCAACAACAAATACAATCAAATATGCAATAATCATGCTCATTATTAACATGACATCAGTGCACATAAAAATCCACCAGATGTAAGCTAACCACCATATATCAGTAACACAAACATCAAACTCGTTAAATGTGTACTAACTACTTTATATTAGTTACACAAGCATCAATGCCATTGATACATTAAAACAATAATCAACTATGAAACACTCACGTAATATTAATAATAAAATTAGGGCTGTTAATTTTGTATTTGTTCGTGTTCGTGGCTGAAATACGTCCGTTCGATTTTTATTTAGGACAAGAGTTAGGACAACGAAATTTGTACGAGAAAAAATTGAGGTTGAATCGTGTTTATTCGAATTTGTTCGGATTCCTTGCAATCTAATGTATAGCTGAGGGAAAACATCTAATAAAAAGTATGAAATTTGATTAAAATAGCCATGTCCATCCGAGTTTGTGTCCGTGTTCGAAAAATGTATGTTTGTGTCCGACCGATCACATTTTGGACACGAGCTAGGACAAAACAATTTGTACGATTTTTTTTCCTGTCCTTGTCCGATCCAATCTTGTTTAGGATAAAAATCGAACCGCCTTTGTTCGGTCCGGCTGGTATACCTCTAGATAAAATATCACATAACTTGTCCTAATGTGATACCATTTGCGCATAGTAGACATGGTAATTTCAACCAATAATTAGTACATATGTCGTAAGTTGGTCCACGATAGCTTGTTATGTAGTGAAATGTTCATTGAGTTGTACCACTACTCTGTCCAGGTTGCCTATGGTAACATCTGCTAGCACTAAAGTGCTTGCTAGGTGATCATCCTTATTGCAGTTGTTTGATTGAGTACATTGGTGTTTCCTGCGTTTTTGCTAGCAGCACCAGTCTTGTTCTTTTACCTAAGTGGCGTTTCGAGTTTAGTTCTTAATGAAAGCACAAAAAATGTTTGCTTAAAAGATTGGTAGACACCTGTCATTTGTTGTGAAAACTGTGAATATGAAGTGTACAACATATATGTTACATTTATATTATGATTAATTTCCAAAGAGCAGATCATATATATGTCATGTTGAAAGTAAACTGTAGTAAAGTGAAAAAATAAAGATTTATGATGTTTCATATAGAATGTGCCTATTTCCATTGTCCATTTTAATCATCCTTCTTATGGGTTTTTGGTATAATATATAAAATACAATGATCTGTAGATCAAAGACAAGTAGAATAAGACTCCAAAGAAGTTGGTTTGACTATATGTATGCTACACTTGGCTCGTTAAATTGTCCGCCACTACTGTTTCAAACTTAAGTATTTATATGAATGACAAAGTAGCTAAGTTGGTTGTCCTTCCAAAATAGGTGGTTTCCCTAAATAATGTGTTCAGTTCAACAAACATGACTAGGTGATGTTGATTTGTTTGGTGCTATAGCCGGTTCGGTTGCTGACCATCAAACAAGATTGTTGGTTCAGCAGCAACTACTTAATCAAGTGTTTGGTTCTATTCTCTACCGAACCAAATACTTAGCTTATGTAAAATACAACTTTTGTATCCTTATGCAATCCTTTTATTTTCTCGCCTTCTCTTCTCATTCCAACATTTTGACCAAGTGCTCCGATTCACAATTGATACAATGCTTTCTAGATCCCTCTAGGCCAGTTACAACAAGTATGCGTTGCTAGATCCCTGATTGACGATGATCCATCTTCGTAAATCTTTTGGTTAATCTATCACAACTCTATACTGGATGGTGGAATGAAATGACTGAAGGTGATTGGATAAAGCTGAATTGATTCCTTGTTGTCTAGAAGCGTTTTAGAGATTTGGCTAGACAAGATTCGATTATTTAGTTTCTAGCACTTCAATATTGTATACCATTGTTTCTCATCTAGGTACTAGGTCCTCTTTAGTTATGCTTATCCATGTGTTGTTTACGAGTGTGATGTTAGATAGTAAATGACTATGTTGTAAGTAGTTAGGTTCGTTATAAAACAGTTTCTTCTGTTCTTTTCCAGGTCAAACTTCTTTATGTCATAACTCATTCATTTTAAATTGAAATTGAGTGTTACTTGGGCCGATATCTTCATATCGTTGAATACAATGCTTCAATTTCTATGTGCATTGATATCCTTTTGTATTATCGTGTTGTCGGCGGAAATGCTCACAGCATCAGTCAGTATTTAAGTTCATAAACAGTACAATAGCAATGTATGAGAGATAATTTCAATAAACAATATGTAAGCATGATATGCAATCAGTCTTTGACTCTTTTTCTTTTTCTTTTCTTTGCTGTCACCCGCAAGTCTAAAAAATATTCAAATATGTTTAGACTGTGTCAATTTTTATACATCTCAGCCCAAGTTAAAGGATTTGGTAGCTATTGCACATAAAAAGATTGCCTAAGTATCTATTTAGGATTAAGCTCTCGTAGTTCTATCGTATGCTCTCCTCCAGCATCAAATACTTGTTGGCATATAACATCGCACAACGATAACATCCAACTAGCTAATATAAGCACAAAAATCATGTCACCACAATAAATCATCATAAATTTGAAGTCGTGGTGATTATAATAACATACAGTCATTAAGCATCATGCAAATCCAATAATATCCAATGTCAACCAACCTCAAACATCAAATAGATCAACAACAAATATGATCAAATACCGATCATCAATGCTAATAATACATCAATAGCGTTAATGTACGTATAAATCCACCATGTACACAAAACACTTAATATTAGTGACATAAACATCAAATTCATCAAGCGTGTACTAACTACTGTATGTTAGTAACACGTACATCAGTGTCTTTAATACTTCAAAACCATAGTAATCTACGCACCTTCCACGTGGTAATAATGGTAAAATATTGCATAACTCATTCTCATACGATTCAGCCTCCATACATTATAGTAATCTACGCACCTTCCACGTGGTAATAATGGTAAAATATTGCATAACTCATTCTCATACGATTCAGCCTCCATACATTATATATATATATATATATATATATATATATGTTAATTTCTATCAATATTTAATACATATATCATTACATTTCAAAATTCTATATTTGCATATACTTCGATATTAACTATAAAATTGTCTTAATATTGTTTATTATAAACACATTTATATTATCTCAAAATGATGATAATTTAAAAAAACGGTGGTATACTTCACAAATTCTACACTATACATTTATTACTTCAAAAAATTATCATACAACGGTCACAGATCCTAAAGCTTTAATTTTCAAAATCCTATATAACCCCTCTGTTAATTCCACCTTATCACTCAACTAGGCTAATAAAATTGAAAAAACGATGAAGTTTAGATCTATTTTAGATTACTTGAATTTAGAAGGTAAATAAAAATGAAGGAAAATGCTTAGTGGCTGCTGATAGATGTTAGTATGAACCATAATCAAGAATTGGGTTAATGAGCTATACTAATCATCTTTAACTATCCTTTAATTTGTCTAAAGTCGGTCTAAATTTCAAACGATTATATGTTCAGAACCTTAAGACCAAAGATCTATTATGATCACTCCATGAAATGAAAACCATCATACCTTTCATTTGAAAGTGTTTTAAGACTCTAATTCGGCTTATATCGTAAGTACATGTCTTACATGATTTCCAATAACAATCCAATAAAAATCTAAAGGTGTAAGATGTCACTACTTATCATTATCTGAAGTTATAGTCTCATACTCTCATACGGTATAGCTTGCATTTAAAAACAATATTTTATGATCTTCTGATATGTAAAGTATGAGTCATTTACGCTTTCGCCTTTTATAAATTTCACCTCGATGTCTCATCAAACATGGTATGGTCAAACAACATAATTATCATACTTGCATAACAACCATAAGCAACACAACATTCATTTGCATAACCTAGCATGCAAGGTACTAAATTATCCTATATGATTTTGAAAGCGGAAAGTAAATGCGAGAAATAGAATATTTTGCCAAGTAAAGTGCTCCTGGTCAGTTGATTTCATGTCTAGGTACTATCATTCTCCCTTTCATCTTATTCCAAACGTTGCCCTATGTCTTCTATGAATTATTGCTGTCTTTTTTACTTCATTGAACTTTCACAAACTTCACTATTTTTCTCCTAAGCTGCTTTGTATTAGCTCATGTGATGTGAATAAAATTATGAGGGGTCCAAGTATTTGGTTCAATCTCGTCATCATCTAATTAATTCGGTGTTGCCATTATGCTTGAGTCGTGCACAAGCTTTCACAAATAGGATATGTGAACTCATTGTGCACAATGCCATGTGTTAAACCGACCCAGTATGTTAGGTATTCATTCATTTAGAGTATCACAAAAGAGCCTATAAATCTCGATGTCAAATTCCTATTTCTACTGAATTCAATTGCATTCTTGAAAAGGGAGGTCTTGTCGTACGCATGAACATCGATGGAGAACTCTAAATTTCATCTTTTCTTGTTAGCGTTACCCTTCTGCCTACGTTGAGCAGTCTTAATCTACCATTGGATTATCTCAATCTTTTTCATCGTATCCCCTATCATATCTGATCGTCGTATCAGTTTCTCATATGTTTCCCATTAATATGAGGAAACATGACATAGTCAAATCTTATAATGCTTTAAATGGTGCTATATCAATGCAAGACTGATTGCGGATGTTGCATGCAAGCTCCATCAAATGCCAATGATGTTTCACAAGCTGTCGGTGTTGAAACTGCAAGACATAAATGATCCTTTAAAATACGATTTACCCTCTCGGTCTGTTCATATGTTCGAGGATGGTAGCTTACACTTCAGTGCAGTTCCATCACCAACACCTCTTGTAAGCTCTTCCGAAACCCAACCGTGAATAATATATTAGTATAGTCTACAGTGTCATATGACACAATAAAATCGTACGTTCTATTTCATATATAACTCGATCAACTTTGTTGTCGTTCTACTAAGACCTCACATGTATAAATATAACACTCTTTGTCAATCCATCGACAATGGGCAAAACACTATCATATTCTCCTCTAGTCCCTTGATAGTTCATGAATAAATTTTATCGACACTTGTTTCTGCTTCCACTGTGAAACAACGATTTTTTTTTTGCTTAGCTTCCACCAACTAGCCGTTCATACATTTCGAAATGAATGCTGCAACATTGTTCTGTATCTCCTTCCGATAAAATTTATATTTTATATGCATAAACATTTTGTTGCATGTGAGACGAAAATTAATCTCGAATGATGAGTCGCATAGCGTCTTCCTTAATCCATTAATGTCAAGTGCAAACAATCTCTTGTTCTTACAAACCCAGCCGTTTTGGGCGAATCCATACTTTAGCTTTTACGACTCTACTTCATGAAATAGCAGCCATAGTTATCAAGGCGCGCGCTTAGGCGCCCCTAAGCTCAGAAAAGGCCAAGGCTCAAGGCTTGCGCCTTTTTGCAGTTTAAGTGCGCTTTTTTGCAGTTTGAGGCTTTTTTTGGTTAAATTCATTTTTTTAATAAATAGTTAAATAAAAAATTTAATTATTCAATAAATTATAAAATATGGTTTAAAAATTAATTTGTAGTTAATAAAATAGCAGATCAAACTCATATAAAGGCACACAAAAAAAGCCAAGGCTTAAAAAAGCCTCAGGTTCAATGCTTGCGCCTTAGCGCGTTGATTACTATGATAGCAGTGATCTTTACTAACCTAGTATGTCTCTGACTAGCTCTAATCTGCTCTACTAAAGAGTATGTCTTATGGTCAAGCTCGCCAGCATCCCTGCTTATAGCTCGTATCTCGATCAAAAATCATAACCGTTAATACACTCAACTACTCAAGTTGCTTTCACTTTAGAAACATCACTTCTAAGCCGACGTGTCTCCTAATTAATACATCAATAACTGCATTTTCTTTTTCTAAACGTTTATGAAAATTTAAAATCATAAGAGGTCAAGAATACTAGCCATCGTTGTTGATGAAACTTAAGCTCTTATGCTAAAATATTACTTCAATGAATTGTGGTTGGTGGACAACTCAAATATCTTTTTCAGTAAATAGTGCATGTAAATTTTGAATGCAAAATTGATCGTTGCTAACTCCAATGGGTTGGTACTTCTTCTTATGTGACATTAGTTATCTACTTACGTTAGCGACAACCTCGCCGTTCTACGTTGAAACCGTGCCCAATTTGATATCAGAAGCATCCATGTATACCATCATCCTTTTGTTTTTGTTGGGATCCCTCCTTAATTGGAGAGTTTCTAGAAAATTCTAGACCTTTCTAGAGAAATCTAGAATTTTCTAGAATGTACCAGAGAACTCTAGAGAAGTGTAGAATCCTCTAGAAGCTTGTGGAAGAATGTGGAACCCTCTGGAATATTCTGGAGATGTGTGGAACCTTCCGGAACCTTACGGAAGAGTATGACCGGAGAACTCTAGAGAAGTTTAGAATCCTCTAGAAGCTTGTGGAAGAATGTGGAACCGTCTGGAATATTCTGGAGATGTGTGGAACCTTCCGGAACCTTACGGAAGAGTATGACCGGAGAACTTTAGAGAAGTGTAGAATTCTCTAGAAGCTTGTGGAAGATTGTGGAACCCTCTGGACTATTCTGGAGATGTGTGGAACCTTCTGGAACCTTACGGAAAAGTATGGAAGGATGCATAAGGGAATAGAAGAGTGTAGAGATTTCTAGAGAGTATGGAGCATTCTAGAGAATCAATCTCCACCCTTGGATGCAAGTAATCTCCACCGTTCATCATGGAGGATGAGTAGTATAAATAGGAGAAGGAGCCTTCATTACTATCCATCCAAGGATCTATCTATCTAAGGATCCAAGAATCCAAGAGAGAAGCCACTCCTTGGAATGAGATCCAAGAAAAAAGCCACTCCTTGGAGTGAGACCCAAGAGAGAAGCCACTCCATAGAGTGAGATCCAAGAGAGAAATCCACTTCTTAGAAGTGAGAAAAACTTGAGAGTTAGAGATCCTCTTTGAGTGAAAAGAGAGATGGCTTGGGAAGTCTTTATCCTCAAGCTTGAGTAAGCCTCTTTGAGAGAAAAGAGAGATAGCTTGGGAAGCCTTTATCCTCAAGCTTGAGTAAGTCTCTTTGAGACAGAAGAGTGATAGCTTGGGAAGTCTTTATCCTCAAGCTTGAGTAATCCACCGAGTGTGAGTTACTTGTGTAATCATATTCTTGTAATCCTACTATTCTTTTGTATAGTGGAAGAATCTCCATATTGGAGATTATAAACCCTTGTGCTCCCAGTGCTACTTTTAATCTTAAAGTGCCTATCTTAACTTCACGAAGCGGGAAAGACCGAGATTTCCCCAACAGTGGTATCAGAGCCAGGTTCATCTGCAGCCATAATCAAGTTCGTGTAAGTTCAAGATGGAGGATAATGACGCTCATTGTTGAGGGGGAGCCTCAAAGCTATAAAGAAGCAATGAGTGATTGTCATAAAGAAGAATGGAGAATAGCCATGCAAGAAGAAATACAATCCTTGCATGAGAATAACACATATGAACTAGTGGAGCTAACAAAAGGGAGAAGAGCTTTGAAGAATAGGTGGGTGTATAGAATCAAGACCGAAGAGAACTGTTCAAAGCCTCGCTACAAAGCTCAGTTAGTCACCAAAGGATTGGACAAGAAAGAAGGTACTGATTTTGAAGAGATATTCTCTCCCGTGGTAAAGATGTCATCGATCCGAGAAGTCCTCGAGGAAAAGCAAATACATCTTGACAAGGTTCACACATATGAGAACTGGTCTGATACTAAGGTAGTACCAACAAAGAAGTTTGAAGATTGCTGTCAAGGTGTCGGCGTACTACTACCTCCCAATTAAGTCGGGAGGGGGAGATTGTTGGGATCCCTCCTTAATTGGAGAGTTTCTAGAATATTCTAGACCTTTCTAGAGAAATCTAGAATTTTCTAGAATGTACCAGAGAACTCTAGAGAAGTGTAGAATCCTCTAGAAGCTTGTGGAAGAATGTGGAACCCTCTGGAATATTCTGGAGATGTGTGGAACCTTTCGGAAGAGTATGACCGGAGAACTCTAGAGAAGTTTAGAATCCTCTAGAAGTTTGTGGAAGAATGTGGAAGCGTCTGGAATATTCTGGAGATGTGTGGAACCTTCCGAAACCTCACGGAAGAGTATGACCGGAGAACTCTAGAGAAGTGTAGAATTCTCTAGAAGCTTGTGGAAGATTGTGGAACCCTCTGGAATATTCTGGAGATGTGTGGAACCTTCTGGAACCTTACGGAAAAGTATGGAAGGATGCATAAGGGAATGGAAGAGTGTAGAGATTTCTAGAGAGTATGGAGCATTCTAGAGAATCAATCTCCACCCTTGGATGCAAGTAATCTCCACCGTTCATCATGGAGGATGAGTAGTATAAATAGGAGAAGGAGCCTTCATTACTATCCATCCAAGGATCTATCTATCTAAGGATCTAAGGATCCAAGAATCCAAGAGAGAAGCCACTCTTTGGAATGAGATCCAAGAAAGAAGCCACTCCTTGGAGTGAGACCCAAGAGAGAAGCCACTCCATAGAGTGAGATCCAAGAAAGAAATCCACTTCTTAGAGTGAGAAAAATACTTGAGAGTTAGTAAGCCTCTTTGAAAGAAAAGAGAGATAGCTTAAGAAGTATCCATCCTTAAGCTTTAGTCAAGTGTGAGTTAATTTTGTAATCAAATTCTTGTAATCCTACTATTCCTTTGTATAGTGGAAGAATCTCCATATTGGAGAATTATAAACTCTTGTGCACCCGTTGCTACTTTTAATCTTAATTGTCTATCTTAACTTCACGAAGCGGGAAAGACCGAGATTTCCCCAATAGTTTTCTACTTGGAATGATCAATACCGCTGCATTTGTTAATCTCTTCTACAGACCAACAAACGCATGTTCACGCTTCGTGCCAATATTTCAAATATTGAATTTTAAAGAAAAACTTGAGCTAATATCTCGACTAACATGAGAGAGATTTAAAACTTTGATAACTAACCAAACTATCGTATCTCAGATTACGAAGTAAATATCGGGTTTCTATCTCGGGTGTGATGGAGTAGATTTAAAACTTTGAATTGTGACCCAAGCGGAAGTTGTATTGTTTTCATTAAGTTGATAATGGTGTCGTTATCTTATAGACGTCATTGGTAAACCATATACGATATCTCGTTAATCCAAGAAAAATCCTCTAGGTTCATAGAATTCTTAGGTCATTCCCGATCCTGAATTGCAATGACATTCACATGATTTGCAGCAATGCCCTGCTTAGAAATATATAACATAAAAAACTTCACTTCCCTTTTGCAAAAGTGACATTTAGAAAACTTAGTCTTCAGCTGATGCTTTGTCAAAACCCTTAACACAATCGTTACATGTTTCTTAAGTTCTTTTCCATCTTCGAATAGACAAGAACATCATCCATGGACATAAGTATAAATTATTTAATTGATCTTTGAAAATATGATTCATGTGATCTACAAAGTATGTCGATGTACTGATTAGTTCGAACAACATAACTGACCACTCATTAAATCGTATGAGGTATGAAATGCCATAAGTGATATCTTATCTCTCACCGCTCTTAATAGGTGAATCTTAGTCGCAAGGTCCAACCGAGAGAACAACTCAGTATTATGAAGTTGATCAAACAAGTCATAAGACCGCAAAAGTGGGTATTTATTATTCTTCATCATCTTATTCAGTTCACGATAATCTAATACATAATATTAGTGAATCGTTCGTCTTGTCGCAAATAATAAATGTGCTTCACACTAAAAATTACTTATTTGAAAGAATCCTCATCGTAATAGGTCATTCACTTGCATTTCCCTTTTCTGTTGGGTGTCCTATGTCATAAATGCATCACAATTAGTTTGGCGTCTTTTACTAAATTAGTATGGAACTCAATCATTTTACGTACAGGTAATTCGAACATCTTCTCGAATATGTCCGGATAGTGGATACTTTTTCGCTTTAGGTATCGCTGACAACTCATCGTGTGAGATTCTTAGCAATATTAAAGGCTATTCATCACCACATCCTTGTGCCCACAACCTAGCTCTACTTTATACTCTTTACTCATCTCAATCGTGACCAACGACCTCTCACAGTCCATGACTTTGTACCTCATCCTTAAAATAATACCAAATCCTACAACATTCAAAAAAAGAAAGAAAACACATTCACAAACGAACATGCATTCATGACTCAATAAGACCAAACCACGACAAATCATTCACATGCTAATCAAGCTCCCAACGTTTGTCATAGTTAAATGACGATTAACAATTTTGGTTTAATTTTAATCCATCAACCAGGTTTTTAGATATAAGAGAATATGAAGTCCCAATATCAAACAAAACTTGAACAAGGACATTATAAATAGAAAACATATCTTGAATCATGACACCATCCTCCTTTTCTTCGTCAATGGAGCATTCGACGAAGTTGGAACAACATTAAGAGCATATGCTTACATTATCTACCTCTGTTAGAGAGACTTGGAGTAGTCTCTCTAGATATGCACGAATTTATTACAGTTGAAGCACTTTTTTCCATCAGTTTTGCAGTTTTTATTCAAATGACCTTTCTCATCATTGGTAAAGCAAGTAGACTCCAATTTCCGTTTCTTTTTGTCCTCCTTTCCTTAAGTATACTTTTTTATTGTTATTCCAATTTTTCTTTCCATCAACCATCACCTTGCGACTTAGCTTCATCATTTGTAGAAACAACATCATTTTGCTTAAGGTAAAGGCTCTTGTGCCTCGAAGTTCTCTTCATAACCTTTTCGAATATCTTATCGATGTAGCCGATCGTTCGCTCATTTAGATACTCATTATGTCCATTAATGAACTTTTCATTCTTTTAAATGAAGTGTCAAAAGTGTTTCAAATTCAACTACGTATTTCGATCCCTATGTCGGAAAGCAAGACCTATCCCATACTTAGTGAAGTCGTATCCTTAACAATTCACTTTGAAACTTAAAACCGTCCTAGGGAAAGATGTTGGTTAAATAAAAGAACAAATAGTGCATAGCAGCTATCATACGATCATATCTCACAGCGGATGAATTAAAAGATAATATTAAATATGTTTCCATCTATTTTCAAAAAGCATAATTATTACAAATTGGTTCGAGTACAAGAGCTATGAAACTCATAAACTCATAAAAGTACCTCTCATACATAATCACATGAGTACATAAGAGTAATCATAAAATAGTATGTCACCGCATCAGTAATCGTTTTTTCCCTCCAAGCTTTGCCATCCTGAAATTCCATTTTGACCTGTATTATTATAAGGATTGAGGAGGAGGCATAGTTGTTAAGGTGCAAGACTTGAGCCTTAGGCTTTTTTGTGCGACTTTTACACGAATGTGGATTTTTTTTTTTGTTAGAAAAAACTGCACTATAAAATGCCGATTAAAATTGATAAATTTAGTGATTAAAAAACATAGATTAGTAGGTACGAAATCACAAATGCAATTTCGAAATTAAAACAATCACAAATTCAAGTTTCAACACAAAAACATAGAAGTTACAAGTCACAAACACAACAACAATGACAGAAGGCTAGAATTGATAAAGGAATTCAAGTTCAACTTCTACTCATCCCAACTATCATCATCATCCTTCGAACCATACTCCAACTCTAAGTCGTAGTTTTACTCCTCTGAATCATATTCAAAATTCTCATCCTCCGAATCATCATCAATTGTAGCTTCTTAGCCACCAATCGGCGGCTAGGTCAACAAGTTGATGGCTGTCCGGCCGATCGTCCTCTTATTCTGAACGATCGTTAATTTTTCCATTATGTTATATTGATTTGTTTTCCCTGTTTTAATCTTTGACATTAATTAACCAGTGTTATTTATCCCCATCTATGCACACGTCCAATTTTGAATTTCAAATCCTATAGCATCTTTATTTTATTCAAAATTTCAAATTTAAATCAATTTACAATCTGAAAATTTTATCAGTTCGTAATTTCTTCATACAGGCTTCATTTTCTACGTATTATATATGAAAACGAATCAGAATTTTTCCATGAATGCAACAAAACAATTTTTATGGTTAAATTTTCTTTTATAAAATTTCCTTATCTTGCCTTTTACTATTCATTATCATCATCATCATCATCATTATTATTATATATTTTCCTATGTCTATTTAAGATTGATTTTACAGCGTGTTACAGATCCCTAGGGAAGGGATCAATGTTGGCCCGATATGGAAGAGATTAGTACTAATCTCCTAGGGAATCGATCGTTACCTATCTCAAACTTGGTGATTTTCCGACTTTGGAAATTTTTGGGATGGCTTGCCTCCACTTTGTGATCTTGTTTGTGCTTGAGTTGGGTCCGGCTATTGCCACCCCATCATTTGCTCTTCACCCCCAAATTAAAATTGTAAACTTCTATTTCCATTTATACCCTTTGATGATAAAGTAGTTAACTTGCCTAATGTAACAAGAAGTAACATTTGAAAAATTCATAATTCATATTTCAATTAATATGGTAGTAATTAACTTGCCTAATTTAAATCACTACCATATTCATTAAACACTTATAGTTCTTTACCTCTTATTTAAACACTTACAGTTGTTCACTTCTTATTTAAACACTTGCAGTTGTTTACTTCTTATTGAAACACTTACAGTTATCATGACAAATTGCATAAATATGGTAACAGTTGTTTACTTCTTATTTAAACACTTACAGTTATTTAAAAACATTAAGAATACGTAGTTAACTTGCCTAATGTAATAAGAAGTAACATTTGAACAATTGCATAAATATGGTAGTGATTTAAATTGGGCAAGTTAACAAATGTTAGTGTGAAATAAGAAGTAAATAACAAAAAACATTAAGAATAAAAATACAGTAGGGGTATTTTCAGAATAAGCGGGGTGAGAAGAGAAAAAATTGGGGTGTGCATTTTATTTTCTATTTAGCGGGGGGTGAAAAGCAAATGATGGGGTGTCAATAGACCTACCCGCTTGAGTTTTGGGCTTCGTAGTCATCTCTTCAGGCCTTTTGCTTTGATAATTTTGAAGTTTGGTTGGTCGAGTTCATTCGTATATTGCCTGGACAAAAGGCGCGTTAACGACATACAGTTATCTCCAAGATCGAATTTTCCAGGTCCAAATTTTCTAAGACACCGAAGCATAGTGTCAGCCTGATAAATGGAAAGAGTATGCAGCTAGCCATTCTCCTCACTGTGAATATCCATGTGATATTCAAATGTATTTATGTGATCATTCAAGTTTGTGGCCCTGTTTAACTTGTCAATCATAGGATCCTTGAAGTCGTCTGGGAAATCTGCTTCTTTGACGACGTCACAGAACGAGGATGAGCTAATCCCATTGGCTTAGCTTTTCCGTTTCCTCCATTTCAGCCTTTAGTTGTTGGACCTATTCTCTCTTGTGGTCCAACTATAGTGAATCTCCTTTGTATAACGAGGCCGCATCATCTTCTTCCAAGATAGACCGAGTTCACTTACTTAACTATAGCGGATTAATATTGCCTGGTTTTGACTTTATTTGGATTGTTCTTGTATCCTGCTTTTTATTTTTAAAACAAATTTTAAGCTAGTGCTAATGTTTTCGTTTAAGGTTATGTCGTTTTCGCCCCACTATTGAAGATCTAGCACAGTGAAAAAGCATAGGCAATGGTTTGTGAACCGAGGGGGAGAGAGTGGTCTCAGGGCGACTTGTTAGGCCACAGTCTGTTCCAATCCATCCATGCGTTGGTTGATATGGCTAGTGAAACTTTGGAAAGCGGTGAAGATGAGATATGCGGAAGGGTTAGGTGTGGATTGACTTTCAGTATGGGCTTTTGCAACCATGAAAGTCTGTTTTGGGACTTACACAGTCTGTTGCAGTCCCAATTGTATCGGTGGAATTTGTGAATCAGTAGGTAGATTCATGATGTACGTCGAAGATAGGGGAAGGTTTTTTCCTAATCAAGGTGATCCGAAGTTCGAGTCCTTATAGCGCAAAACATGTTAGCGAGATTCTTCGTTTCACGACACTCGACTTTTGCTTACAAAGGTAACCTTTATTTTGCTAATCTGAATCAACTAACTTAAGCGATATTAAGTTTGCTTTTGGGAAGCGATGTATGACTGTCAACGGATGCTTTCGGATACGGATAGTATCATATCCGTATCCACATTCGAAATTATCTACAAATATTGGATATCCGCATCCGCGAATACGGACGAATATCAGATAATTATCTTATCCGCTCACGGTAGATAAACTGAGAAACATAGATGAATTTTTTTAATTTAAAATAAACAATTATCAGTTTCATTGACAATTAAAGTCTTAAAGATAAACAAATATGATGATAATAAATATTTTTGAGCAGTTAATATGCATCTAGCGCATATAATATGAACTACAAACTTAACAAAACAATTTAAAAGATATCTTTCAACATGCTAAAATACACATAATTTAAGCTACAATCTTAGCAAAAACCCAACGGATACTTTTCGGATGCGGATGTCCTCGTATCCACATCCACATCAAATTTTTCGGTATAGGATATTTATCCGTTCTTGGGATACGGGTGCGGACAGATTTCAGATTTTTTTTGGGTATCCATGGACAGCTCTAAGCAATTACACCGCTGAATGTTTATGGAACTGTGTAGTAGCACTTCAACCGTTTGTTGAAATTCCAAATTTAGTTGGGATTAGATGTTAAAAAAGTAAAATAAACAGATCCAACACTGGATTCAGTGTAAAGTAATTGATATACGAAAATGTAAAAGACGTAGAGAGTTTACGTGGTTCAGATATTAAATCATCCTATGTTCATGAGGAAAGGTCACTATATTATTGCTTCCTGGTGCATAGTTTAATGGCTGATTGCCTTTATTTCTCTAAAAATCTTAAAATTCTTTAGAAGGCAAAATGATCTCCTCTCATGTACAGTGCATTTCCCTTTAAGGTATAAAGTGCGCGTGGATTGCCATGTTTTTTTTTGTTTTTTTTTTGTTTTTTTTTGGTTTTGGCCGTTAGATTCGATCACATGTCATTGATCAGTCCCATTCACTTGATGTGAATGTTTGCTGATGTGTTTTTTGGCAGAATACTAGGCTGTTAAATTTTAGCTCCTGGTTGGAGTTTTAATTTGGGCTGTGGTGTTTGAATCTCTTGGCAGGGAATCTCTGGTTGGATGAAGCCCCCATACCTTTCCCTGAAATACGTCTTGCTGTTCCTTCGATTTTGTCGGCTACGCGATTAATGTTGATACTGCATATCTCGATGCATAGGTCTAGTGTGATACTGCCCTGAGCCAATTGAGGTCGGATTCCATCTTCCTGCCGAAGAATAGCTTTTCTGAAATAGTGACTGATGTTGTTTGAGATTCCTGCGCTGCTCTAGGCATGATGCACGCCTTTTAGAATGTTGGTCGGGGTTTGTTATAGTTGTGGGTTAGTCTTCTGTGTGAGTCCAGTTTAAACGATTCAGACCCCTTTTTTCCTTGCAAAAACTGGGTATAACAATTTCGTTTCAATGTGTAAAGAAGAACTGATGCTTTCGTTATATAAATCAAGGAGTAAGGGCTTACCTTAGATATGAAAATTAGTTGCCCAATTAATTTTGAAGACTTTTTATGTTCACATGATTTTATTAGCATGTAATATCGATTTCCACATGATCTTCATTAGAATTATTCTTTCCCTCCTTACACAATCAATTAATTTGTCTTCTTCACTTTTTTAATTTACTCTTATTTTGTGTATTTGGTAAATATTTGGATGACACGAATTTAACACTATTACCAATTACCATTTTGAAAAAACTCTCTCCGTGTTAGAGTGAGCATTTTACTATGATCTAGGAAAGGATTTTTTTTTTTTTTTTTGATAATGCTTCAAATATCAAAGATTCACCGATTGGCGAATTATGTAATATTGATCCGAAGCTTGGGACAATATTGCACTTTTGAGAAAATAATTGAATTACTGTTCCAAGCAACCAACTTGACATCTGCCTGGTTGGTGCATGAGGACGTAATTTTCTCTAAAAGTCTTAAAGAACCAACAATATCTCTTTGCTGTGCCTAAGATTATGCAGGTAGATGGCATGTCTATAAAAACCTAGACTAAGAACAATACAATACATAACTATACTCGTGTATAATTTATAGCAATTATACTTGTATTTTCGTGGCATATTGTCTTGTTTTTCTAGTGCTGTGTATCAGCTTGTGCGTACGCAGTCATCCCACCTGAAATCAAATTTAGAATGCATCATAAATCTGTCCAAGAAGTTATTCCCACATCATTTACATTATTATTATTAAAGCCGTCATTTAGACTCCCGTTTTTCAGTAGACTTGTAGCTGTAGTTTAGAATTCGATGTATAGGTCAACCTAAGAGGGATTTAGTTGTTTCTTGGTTTGTCCAATTTTTAAACTACAGCAATCATCACAATGTGGTAAGAGCTATACAAACAAACACCACTTGTAATCTTAATTGGTTTGATGCATGTAAATATACCATAATGCAGCTCTCAACGGGGTATAGGAGGACCAACCTAAAAGGTTTATGGATTAGTCCAATTTTATTCTGTAAGCTATCCGCTGATCTTCCTTTTTGTGGTGCTGCTAGTCAGTCAGGTTTATGAACAAGTCAAAAACTAAACTGTACTCTATTCACTGTTCTTCCCTTTTTATGGACTAGCAGAGGAACCATCCAAAAGGATAAACTGAGGAGAAAATTTTATCTCAACGTCTCGGGTTTCAGAATTTAGACAAGTGGAAAATTCCAGCTGGTGAATTTCAAATTCATTACCTTTTCCCTCAAATCCTATTCGACAAACTCAAACCCACAACCCCTTACCATCAAGCCACTGTTCATCACTGCCACCGCGCCTCATCGTCCTGCCCTACTCGCTGCCACCCCCACTCCTATTGCCATTACACCCATCTTTGCCAATGCCTTCAGGCTACAACGCTAAATCATTGCAACCCTAACTGCCAATAGATTTGATGACGACCATCACGCCATGCCTACTCATCGAAACCCTAGCTGACATCACTGCTACACCCGATGATTACCTTAAAAAAGAAGTCAGTGACATGTAAAAGAGAGAGGCTAAATTACACAAGCATTATACATACACACATATGTGCCTGTATGAGAAGCGTTCCGTTGCATCTCAAACAGTGCTGCACTCTTAAATGCTCTCTGATTCCCCCACACAACCCTTCTCTCTCTCCCCACCCACTCATTCACTCTCTCTTATTTAAATATAAATGAGTGGTTGTGGTTCAGGAGTGGAGGTGCTACCAAACCGGAGTGCCGTATGACCCTCCTATTTGCAAAATAATGATATTCATTTTTACAATTCAATCGATGCTAGTTATAACTAAGATTAAAAATTTGAATTCTATATTCATTTCTACTATTTAAAAATGCTTGTTATAAACTAGCATTAACAATTAAATGCTTTACTCATTTTAACTGTTCCTATTTGCAAAATAAGTGCGATATTCATTTTACAACATCCAAAATGCTAGTTATTATTATATATAGCATTACTGGGTTGGCACTTCACAGAAAATATCAACCTCTGCCTTTGCCCATGCCTCCACCTCCACCGCCATGGGCGATGCAACTCCTAGGCACCACTGCCTCAACATCCACTGCATCTTCATCACAAATCCATCATCCCGCTTGTATAATGAAAAAACCCTAACCGTAGATCTTGTCTTTGCCGCCCTCTGCAGTTGACACCTCCTCCTGCTGTTGCACCACTGCCTGCACTGTCTGCCGGCGACAGTGTCATCATGTTTCCAGAACATTCGCCTCGCGGTGGATTATTGTCCAATGTTTGGCTTTCAGCCTAAAAAAAAACTTCTTGTCCTCAGGGACATTTTTTCCTGCAAGATTTTAGTTGGGACTATTTTCCTGCTGCAAGCATATAAGAAGATCAAATGTTTGTGATTTTAGACAAATCAGCTACATCCGTGTGCTTTGGGCCATTTTTTGACCAAAGACATTCAGTTTCTTGCAGTTGGGGCTAAACTGCTGTACTGTTTTGTTACAGATGATTGAGCAATGCAAATTCCGGATTCTTTCTATGAAGCCTCAACAGAGTGACCCAGTCATAAAGTAACTAACCCAGTTAGCTCTATGCACACACTATCTGAATATATATATATATATATATATATATATATATATATATATATATAGGGGGCGTCTATACGGACACAAACTGGTGATGGTGTACACAAATTCTGGACCACAAGATTTGTTTGTTTTTATGAGGAAGGTGGAATTCAGGGGGAGATTTCGTAATTGTACAAAATTGTGTCATCAGTTTGTGTCCATTTAGACTTTTCCATATATATATATATATATATATATATATATATATATATATGTGTGTGTGTGTGTGTGTGTGTGTGTGTGTGTACAGGGCACCCTTATTTGGTAGCATCCCATTTTCACCTCTTTTTAGGCCACCGGTTTATATTTAAGCTAGTGGAAAGGAAAAACGTGAATGTGGTGGAAATCAGGGGTGTTGCTGATCTTTTACCCCCCCCCCCCCCCAACACACACACACACACACATATATATATATATATAGTGACGTGTGTGTGTGTGTATATATATATATATATATGTATATATATAGAGACACTCACTAACTACATGCACATATCACATATGCTTGTTTTTTAATAAATAAATTATTTATTAACAGGTTGCTTGATTATCTTGTTCAGAGCTATCCATATCCAATGTTGGAACATATTTCACACTTGAAGGAATTGTTGGATTATTTTGTTTTCATGGACGACAAAACATCTCTTCATTTCATTAAGATCATTTTGCCACTTGTTAAATTTGATCGTGTTTTTCAGGTATAAATTATTGCCTTTACTTGACAGTAAATTTCAGAGAGCTGTTGATTACCATCTTATATATGTACTGGCACCTATTAGGATTATATTATATTAGTACTACGAAAAGCTATGTTTAGAAGAGAAGACAGCATCCGTGCAGCAGCAATTAATGCAATTGTTGAACTTATTTCTTTGGAAAGTAAATTAAAGAAAGAAAGTTCTAATCATTTACAAGATTCTTCTAGTCAAGCTAGCTGCAGTCAGAAAGCTGAAATGCCTATTGGGATGGGTGGGAACCTATTTCAAGAGCTGAGTGGTTTGCTCCGCAGATGTCTTTCACAGCAGGTGTGCAACATTTTTTGTATTTAGTTTATTATTTTTGGAGGCTAATCCGCAAAATAATTCATTGCTATTATACATGTTTTACATTTAGTTATCTAAACATCCTATACATTACTATGCTTTTTTCGTATTATCGCATCAGCAACATATGACATTTTTTATGTTTCTATTTTAAGAACTCAATTTGCTTGCTGTGTAATGCTACAGGTTGGCTATGACATCCTATTAAATTTTGACTGCTTGCATTAGAATTAAACTGATTTGATAAGTGAGATTCATTATGCATGTCTGTGTATAAGCTTTTATTCATATACTTTTGGTTGTGTTTAGGCTAGAGTTAAGGAAGTAATGTACCAAGGCCTCATGAAATTGGTTGTGGTGGACCCTTTAATTGCTGGTTCTATTTTCGATCTCCTCTGGCCTCATTTCATCAAATTTTATAGTCAGGTACAGTTAATTCTCATATTTTTATTTACTTGCTCACTGTTTGGATTTATCTCTTTTGATTTTTTGGTCGAATTGGTGCTTGATATGTTATTCCTAGGAAACTGATATTATACATATATTATTTCTAAACTATCAACATTTGACAGGAAACTGGATATCTGCAGATTGATTCCTGTTTAACGCTGGAAAATGGAAAATTTTGTATACAGGAACCTGTAAATATCCTGTTATCATGCATTTCTTGGATTCTTCTGCTTCAGCCTCGTAACAACTCTGACCGTCCATCGCAATATTCATTACCCTGCTTTGGTTTTTCAATCTCTCAAGAGAATGAAGTAATTTTTGTATTGATATTCACTAACACATCTAATTGAGGCCGTTGACAAATATTATGTACGTGCTTACTGAAATAACAATGTAGGCTGGAAGGGTATCATCAGGCGAGTTGTTCTCAGTTTCTACATCAAAGATCCGAAAAAATTTGGTTAAGCTTAAATTAGAAGGTCTGCTTTTCCATCTTCATTTTTTTTTCTATATGCTCCTTGTGTTGGGCTTATTTATGCTGTAATACTTTGTATTCAATTTTTGTGTTGTATCCACCATTCCTAATTGTCGCTATTCAAGGAAACTACAGCGATCCTCCTAATTTTATGTGGAGTAGTTTTTTTTTTCCTAAAAAAAACAAAAATGAATCATGAATCTGCTGATAAATTTGTTGATCAAATTTGAAGATGTTAACTATGTTAGTTAGCACATTACATAACAACCAGTCATGTGCTTTTAATTTTCCAGGTTCGGTTTAGAAGGCGTATGAGGTAACATTTTTTTTAAAGAAATTCAAAAATATAGGTCAGTCAAAGCTCTTGGAGCTATATTGTGGCCCTCAAACACAAACCTTACCAATCATTTTCAGGACCCTCAACTACGCTACTGCTTACACACACATACATAGATACATATGTACGTATCTGTATGTATGTGTGTGTTTTTGTATACATGCTCATGAGTGCACTTGTGCTTGTGATGTGTGTAGGGAAGTTATCAGCTACACCTCTTTCTTTTTGAAAAATCCTAAATGAAACCAAAATTTGTATATGTGTTTTAAAACCACTTAAGATCATCTAGCATGTTCAAAATGTTAGGATAATCTAAATAAAAAGTTTTTCTATGGAAGTGATCTTGAATGTTACAAGTGCACGTAGAAATAAATTTGTTTCATTTAAAATTGCACAAGTCTCAAAAATAGGGATATTGCAAAACACACACACACACACACACACACACTCACGTGTGTGTATAATGTAGTCAGAAGGGAGAATATAATTATTTAAACCGGAACTTGTGGCGGAATTCAGAAGCTAGATGAGTATTGCAAAATAGGGTGACATACACACACGTGTGTGTGTGTGTAGGATTGATAGCACTCTTTTATAGCTTCTTGGTATTAGTCACAAGTCTCTATTTTATTGTTTCTCTCTCCTATCACGTTGACCAAATATTTAAATATAAACCTGTGGCCGATACCGGAAAACATAAATGGTGCTAAATAAAGGATGTTATTGATCATAGTTCTCTCTCTCTCTCTCTACACACACACACACACACACACACACACACACACACACACACACACACATATATATATATATATATATATATATATATATATATATATAGAGAGAGAGAGAGAGAGAGAGAGAGAGAGATGTGTGTGTATACATATTATTCAATTGATTCTGTCATTCGATTAGATATTTCAAGCCAAAGTCAAGGGCTTCTTTCCCATTCTTCTGAAGAAGAGAAGACCATGATCCGCAGTTGGGTACTCCTTGGAGTAGTTGAAGTTGTTATAAATACAATTGCTTCAGAGTTGGAGAAAGCAACAGAGCAAGACGGATGTTCCCTTGAGAAGGAACTTATAGAATTAGTAGATATGTATTATGTTATTTACAAAGCAGTAGAAGTTAAACAAAATAGTGGTAGGAAAAGAACCACCACACAGGATGTCCCAGTTAAGATTGATAATGGTGCTGCCATGTCAAAATTGCCACAAACAAGGAGATCTGTTTTTTCAACTTCAACCATCCTTCAGTTGTTACTTTCTGCTGTAAAGTCATATAAAGCTTCTAGATTTTCTGACCGGGCATCTCAAAATCACACTCAAACTTCTAAGAAACTGGAGCAATCTTTGAAGCTAGTTTCGTTTGCATTGAAGGCTTGTCTTTGTCATTTACAATCAAAATCTGCGATTGAAATTCATCAAATTAACGATCCACTGAACGCCTTAATCTACGGAAATGTCCAATGTCTTGCACAACCTTTGATGCATCTTGTTTGGTTCTTTGGGTATGCTCCGAAATTCGAGGGGGATACCACAAAAAAGGAAACAAGAGGGAAGAAACATTCAGAAGCTAAGGCCAATCAATCCCTTCAGTCACTATTGTGTCTAAATGAGTTGTTTAAGTTAAGCTCTTCTGCATCCCATTTATTGGAAATGATCGAGGATTTGAACTCTTTGGATATGCATGCTTTGGTTGTTGATGGTAAAGCCACTGATGATGAGTGTACCACTAATCAAAGCCTATTTGAACTTGATGAGAGTGAGAAAAGTATGCATTTTTTTGTAGAGAAGAAACTGAAGACATTGTTTAATGGATATATCACCCTTTCACGTTTTCGAGAAATTGAGGTATTTTCCTTTAGCAGCCATATAATCGAAAAAACAAAGTAACTCAATTTATGCATTAGGATTTTATTTTTATCTAATTATTCAGTTGAGTCACATTTGATAGCAGATACAGTAACTTAAAGCCTGATAATAGTATTTGTCTTTCTTTCTTCTTCTTCTCTCTCTTTTTTTTTGGGTAAATATCTTTCTAATGCGGTATAAGTAGGAAACTAGTACGTTTTCCTCTAGGAAAGGTATAGTTAGCTATCAATACGTTTCAAGGACCACTAGTAAAGTGGCAAGGCTTTAGCCTGTGAATTTGAAGGTCCCACGATCCATTATATTTGACGCCAATCACATTTTTTGTTTTGGTTTTTGTTTTACTACTGCTTTTTGAAAGAAAAAAAAATCGAGTTTTATAATGCTGTGTTGAGTAGACAATGCATTTATCCTTTCGCACTTTGATTTTCAAAACTTGTGTCTTTAACTTGCTTTTGCGATGAACTCAGGTTATATGTGAGCTAACAATGACTATCGGAAAGTTCTGGCCACATGAACAAAGAAGGTATTTTGGAAATTGGGTTGTGGGTGTATGTAAGAGCAAGAAATTAGAAAATGCCAGCGCTTCCAGAAGTTTGGTATCACTTGCATTTTATCTATTGCCAGCCCCAAATGATCTACTATTTGCACAAGACTTGGCCTCTGAGTTGCTTACGGTTATTGGATCCACGGGCATTGTTCCAGTAGATTTATCTAACATTTTCCCAGTTATCAATAAGTCCACAAAGAATGTTATTGCTAATATGTTAATGCATCTGTTTGAGGCTTCTATTACAAATTTGGATTGGGCCATATCAAGATTAAAGGTCAGTCTCGAATGCAACAGCTCATCTGTATTGCTTTTGGAAGAAGCAATATATTCAAGATCAGAAGCACTTGTGAATGTAATATCATTTTGCACCGAGATGAACCTTAAAGGTATGTTTTTCTTGTGCGCATGCGCGTGCGCACACGTCCACACACACTCCTAATTTACAAACTGACTCTTAGCAATTCTTTAAGCTATCACCTCTCTCTCTCTTCAGATAAAGCAAAACTCCAGTGTTTCCATCTTATGAGGACCATCAAACTAAAGTAATGTCATTTGTCATACCAGTATTTTGTACACAAGGTAGATAAATTTTCATATAACAATTTGGTGAAAGATAATTTTAGGAAAAGGCAGTATGATTGAACTTGGATTTCCAGCATGGATAAAACCTGTTTCAGATTTGAGTACAGTGAATCTATCTTTATTTGCAGATTCTCAAGCTGAACAATTTTTAAAATTAACCGCCAAGTTTTACAAGCTTTTGGCTCGTATGACAAAGCTAAGAATTGCGCCTAAAGGTTGCAAACAGTCATTGCCAGGACAGAAGTTTCAAAAGTTAGCAGAAGTAACTTGCAGAAAATTCACCAGTCCTCTTTATGGTTTCATGGATGCTGTTCAAAAGGTGAATCTTGTAGCCCATAACACCAACTGCCAAATTTTAACTATTTGCTTTCTATACGTCGTAATTGCCGTAATTGCCGTTCAATGTTAAGTTCATGGCTTGGTCATGCAAAATTATTTGTTTAATCACTCGTTCTTCAGCATTGTAATCAGCTTGAGGAAATTATGTAGAGCACTTCCATTTGGATAGACGCTTGACCCCTTTTATGAAAGAAAAAAGGGATATTGTTTAGGACTGGGATAAACACTTGATGACTTTTCGCATATCTGCTTTTTATGACAATGCATAAATAACCAATTGGGAATTTATTTTGTTGGTTATTTATTCTATTTTTAATTAAAAATAGGATGCACCAATCAATCTTGCTATCAGTAAAATACAGTGAAAAATTATTGATGATGTCCATGGTCCTAACGCTTGCTGTTTCTGCAGAAACAACATGAGAGCACACAAAACAAAGGCATAATAAACAAGATAAAGCGGGAAAACAGGTGCATTCCTGATCTAATATATCATATCGAAGACTATGAACGCTACCTAATCCAGCTGAGCAAAGCAACAAAAGTGAATTTACTAAGGCATGCAAAGCGAAGCACTGCAAGAGATTTCCAAATTAGGGTGGTTAACAAAGCAACACCGCTCGAAGAAGAGATGGATCAAGAAGATAATGCTGGGTCTAATGACAAAGGTTCAGGTAATGATTCTGAGAACGACGTATCTGCTGGATCTAACGGTGTGGCTACTGTAGAAGATAGCGAGAATGAGAAAGATGATGATGAGGTGAATGCTGCTGTAAAACGATCTAAGATGAGGCATGTTGTGCAAGATTCGGATGAAGAAGGATAAGCTACTTGCTACTTTTAATCATGTCATACAGTTTTGTTACCGCTGTGCATTTATATCCTACCTGCACTTTATTTTTCTTCAGTATTCATTTTTGCATGTTCTGCATGCCTTGGTAGTGTTGATGTGATGGATATCAAGACCTGACCGGACAGCGGTAGACTTTGGCTAATTGCCGACTGTGTGTAGATCATCTATGTCTGAAATTTATCGAAATTGCTAGTAGGTGTTAATAAAAAAAAGGTAGATACAGAAAAATTCAAATTAAAAATGGTCAAAAACTAAAATAAACCAAACCTTGCCAATTTGTCATTTCCTCAGGGTTTTTTTTTTTTTTTTTCTTCTCTATATTATACAAATTAGGCTGAAAGGCTTTTAGACCAAGATAATAATTTTAAAGGATTTTGTTTAGAATATTTGGTTTTGGTTGTGAAAGATAAATGAAAGTATCATTTTATAGAAAAAAAGATAAATGAACGTATCTCTTTTTTTAAAATAAAATAAAAAAAATGAAAATTCTATTTTCTTTTATCTTTATTCTCTTTGAAATCACAAAATAATAAATGAGTTATTTTGTTATTGAAAATGATTCTTTTATATTTTGTTCTCAAATCTAAGTTTGAAGTGTTGCTCTAAAAATTTATTATTGGATTGAAACTTTTCCATTAAGGACATGGTGCTACTATTCACACTCCGGTTTATACCGCCGGCCACCAAAACTAAAAGCGCTCCAAATATTTTTATTTTTATTTTGCTGACCACCGTTTAAATTAATAACGTAAAACTGGAGAGGTTGTCATCTCCTTTATATAAACGAACGCTTCCTTCCTCGCTTACTTTTTATTTATTTTCATCTACATACATGCTCTTCAATCTGAAAGGGCAGTTGCATTTTCTGCTGGTGCTAAGTCTGTTTTTTTTTTTTTTTTTTCCATTATTTTCCATCTGTTTTGACTTTGGTTGATGACTACGATAAAATTCAGCCCTTTCGCACCCTAATTGCAACCTTGGTTTTCTTCCAAGTCCTAATTTATCCGACTTTAGAATTACAATAACGGTATTCAACTTTTTTTTCCGTTGTTTTACACCATCGGATTAATGTACTTTGCGAATCAAATACCCGACGTCAAATAGTTCAAGAAAAAATTAACATAATCTATTTTCATAACCACATTAGCAATTTTAATTTTTATAAATGAGTAATTACTTCGTCGGTTGTGAAATGATTCATCAAGTCAACATTTTTGTCTTTTGAGTCATTTAATCGCACATCTTGCATCATATTATCACAACCATCATGTTTATCATCCGAAACAATAATGACGTTGTCCAATTTATCATAATTCAAATATTCCATCTATTAAACGATAAAAAAATGTATAAATTTATAAAACAAGGTACGTAAATTATACTTATAAAAACCCTAAAAGTCAAAATTTTCATTGTCATTCTTTATTACAACGTCGTCAAATTTAATGTCCTCTAAGCTTGAAAATTCCAACTGAGCAGAAAAAATATCCTAAAACGCAATGGAAAACCCTAACCATAAAAAAAAAATCTAACAACATGTTTTATAAAATAATAGAAAACAATAAAAATCAAACAAATTTAACCTTTTTTTTATCTTCATCTTTCATCTCTATTAGACACAAAAAATATCTGCTTTTGTTAGGGTTTGAGATTTGAAATTGTAGAGATGTACGTGATCTTTCTAGGAGAAGTACGGTGGTGAATAACCGAGTGAAGCAATAATATATGGTGGTCAGAAGAACGTAAAAAATAATTATTTGTATTAAATTCAGAAAGGTGGCCGGAAATGTATATCAGGGTGTGAAGGTGTGAATAGTAGCATCCTTAAGGATATCTTTCGTATTAAGATTTCACAAACGACATATCTTTTCATTCTTTTTTCATGGTGGCCTGCAATTGTCGTTAATTTGTGATTTATCTCCGATTTGTCCTCCTGCTCTGTCGTTTCTGCTCTAGTGGTAGATTTGTCCATCCTCTCTGGTGTTTTTGAAGGTCTTCTTTATTGGCCTTTTTCATCTTTCGTAGCGTTTCTAGGGTTTCACTGATGTCGGTTTGTGCTTATGATGGCTTCTATGCTATTGCCACTTTTGAGCGACATTGTCCAGCGATGGCCTCGATTGGCTGGGTGTTGATGGATGCTTTGGGTTCATTGGTCTTGATTTGTGAGCTTTCCCCTTTGTCAGTGATGATTAAGTTTTGTGGTTTGTTGGATATTGGCTCAGTTGCTCATCATTAGTTTTTGGTAGTGGGTGGCGTTCTCATGGAAATGCAGCCTTGTTACTTTTCTTCAGCGCTGCCTTTTCTTCGTGCCTTCCTAGTTTGGAGGAGCTTCAAGCATGAAGGGGTCAGGTCGAATAGGGACAAGCCATTTGGTTCAGTATTTTTGCTGCTAGTAGATGGTGGTGGGGATGCAATGCCACCGATTAGGTTTATGCCTAAGTCAGTGTCTTGTTTTTCTCCTCTCTTGGATGGTTGATTTGCATTGGGTCGTTCTGCGTTTGTGAAGCATTCTCGATGTTGGCGTGGGCCTAAGGGTCCTCGTCGGTAAGGGCGTGGTGAGTCCCTCCTTTTTGCCCCAACGTTAGAGTGTAGAGGCTGATTTGGCTGTGTTGGTTGATGGTGCACCTTCCAGTGCATTGCCTCCCTTTCTTACGTGCAATCCGTTCTACCCACTTTGCCTAGATGAGGAACAAAAGGAGAGTGCTAGCGCTGAGTCCGCTAGTTTCTTGTCTAGTATGCCTTATAGAGGCCGAGTGTGGTGTAAGGGAGTGAGTATTGGAGATAGTTAGCAGCTTCACTTTCATTTGATGGTTAATCGATGGTTGTTTGTTCTCGTCAGTTGCAACCAGTGGTTTTAGCAACTGGTGAGGCAACCAGGGATGAGTTGGAGCCAGATTGGTTTCGAGATCAAATTCTGGTCAGTCGTCATTCATATACTTTCCTAGGCGATTGATATGTCTCTTTCCCTCATTTTTTATTCGCATTTTTGGTTATACTTTTGTAACTATGTTGGAATGTTGTTTTTCTAGTATTTGTGAGTTTGGCTTATTCTATCCATCTAGTTTGGACATTGAGTTTTTTGGAGATGATGTTTTGTATGATTCTTCGAGGCTGAGGGAGACAAGGCAGCAGTTAGGATTTGAGCTCTTGCCCTGCCTTTGGTGCCTGTTCAGGCCGAGGGTTATGCGTCTCATCTCTGTTGCTCTTCTTTCGGGGATTCGCATGTCTCCCCTTGTGTCGTTATGCCTTGTGTTGTGAGTGGCCCTATGTATTTTTTGTTTAGGAGGTTTCGATTTTTCTTGATTAGCGTGGGATGGTCATCGGGTTTTGGTGTTGTGCTTGTCTCCGCTGTGTTTCTAGGGTGGGAGGCAAACCCTTTTTTGGGTTGTGGTTTCTCCACTCGACTATTGTTGTAGCAAGCAACCTTTGTGCTGTTGGTTCGGTTTCGGTTGCTTCTTGGTCCACATAATGGCAATCTATGGCATGTGGGTGGATTTGTCTTGTTTGGTTTTGTTTATTGCTGGTTTTGGTGTGAATTTCCTCGTTTTGGCCATGGTTGTTTTGATCACCCGTTAGGGGTCAACGACATATGGATTACCAATTTGCGATAGTCTATATGTCATCTACCACAAAGGTGCTTCCATTTCAGTTTTTTTCCTCCTTTTCTATTAAGTTGGGTATTCCGTTTCTCTCTCCCTCTGAGTTTGTTCGATTATCGGATTTCCACTCCAGTGCAGGTTTGTCAACCTAATGACGTATCGGCGATAGTGGAGTCCACACAGCAAGAGAGGACGTCAGTTAATGACGTTTTAGCACTTTCTCCCTCTCATCGCTCTTTTCATCACTCTGTCTCTCTTGTTAGTCCGGGATAGATTAGGATCATTAACGATTGGTTGGATCGTCTAGCTAGGAACTCATTTTCTTGTCGGTTGGATGAGCTCGCCTCCTTCAGGCATGAAAATCTGTCAGCTGTTGCCAGTTGGTCATCTTCCTCAGCACCAGTAGCGGGTCCCGCAACTATCCTACACGCCTGCTCTTCTATCCATTCTTCTCGTCCAGGTGCTTGGTCGCAAACCTATACCCTTCGCACCATTCACACTTGCTCACTCGCTGCGTTTGAGCAGATTGTTAGGACTACTCGCCACACACTTTATTTGATCTGAGAATCATCTTTATATGCTTTTCTTTCTTCCCTTGTTTTTTTTTTCTTTCCTTTTTATTGCCCTGGTATGACGATCTGTTTGTTTTGGAATATTCGAAGTGTTGGAAACAATGCCTCTCTCGCACGTCTTAAGCGCATCATCAAGAAAAAATCTATTTTTTGGTGGCTCTTCAGGAGCCATTCATGGAGTCCAAAGTGCTTTCCGAAATTGTCCTGCACCTTAACTTCGGGGTTGGCTTACTGAACGTCTTCAATAAGATTTGGATCCTTTGGGCTAAAGACGTTTCAATGCGCCTTATCTTCGACTCGGCTCAACTCCTGGCAGTTGAGTGCTCGGTTTCTTCTTTTCCTTCCCCTTTCTTTTTTCTGCGGTTTACGCCAGATGTGATCGCATCGAGCGTCTGAGTTTGTGGTAAGATATTCTCTCCCTTTCAGCATACGGTTTCATCGCATCTATCATTGGAGGATTTCAGTGTTGTGTCGTGTCAAACAGAGAAGTAGGGAAGGGGGATCCTCCATTAACCACACGACGATGGAGGATTTCAACTCTTTCATTATTCAATTGAGATTATCTGAGGTGTCTTTTGTCGATTCTGCCTTTACATGGTGTAACAACTAAGAGGGCCGACAGGATCCTCTCTCGTCTCGACCGGGTTTTCGGTTCAAAGGGCTGGTTTGGTCTTCCCCTTCCTTTTCTATTACCTACCTTCATTGTACTAACTCAGACTACGCTCCATTGATTTTGTTGTACTCCCCTTTTGGTTTATCGGGGACTTAATCGTTTCGATTTCAGTCCAGGAGGAAGTCAAACCACTCCTTCATCCCGGTGGTGGAGGAATCTTGGTCTCTCCCCGCTAGTGATTGTTCTATAGAGGTCTTCTCTCTTAAACTCAAGCGCCTCAAATCTTATATGAAGGCTTGGAACACTCAGGTGCTCAAGAATATTTTCATCAGAGTTTTGAGGAAGAAGCTCTTATCCTTATGGAAGCTTCTTTTAATTCCGATCCCTTTTCCTCTAATAAGGCGATATGAGTTCAAACCCATTTCGCCTTTTCTTCTGAGTTGCACATTAAGAACGATTTCCTTCTTCAGAAGACGAGAATCAAGTGGGTTGTCGATGGTGACTCCAACTCGAAATTGTTTCATTCTTCAGTCTGATAGAAGAATAATATCCTAACTATTCGCCAGTTCCTTCACTCTTATCATTCTTTGGCTTCGAACCCAGATAAAGTTGAAAAGGCGATCATTTCCCATTTCTAGACCTTTGTGCAGAGCCCTTATGTCGACCAGTCCGATACGATTCACTTTTTATTTATCCCTTAACTGGTTATTGCAAACAAGGCTCCCTCTCTCTTTGCAGCACTCCCTCGTGGAGGAAATTCGTTCTTGTGTTTTTTAGCAAAGAAAGGATATTGCGAGTGGCCCGGATAGCTACAATGAGTGTTTTTACCATTGTGCCTGGCCGATCATTCATCTAAACTTATCCTTATCGATTCAATCTTTCTTTTCGAGTGGTATGCTCCATAAGGGATGGACATCCACCAATCTTATGCTCATTCTAAATTGTGAGAATCCTTGATCTTGTGCTGATTTTAGGCCAATTAGTCTGTGTAACTTTTCGAACAAGGTCATCTTTAAGATTTTGTCTTCTAGGCTCGCACCTATTCTTGATCGTATTATTTCGTCATCTCAGGTTGGCTTTGTCAAAGGACACCTTATCACTGACAATGTCCTTTTTGCCCAAGAACTTATCTCGTAGATCAATCGGAAGATTCAGGGTTCCAATGTGGTGATAAACCTGAGATGGCGAAAGCTTACAATCGCCTATCTAGATTCTTCATTATCCAATTACTTCGAGCCTTTGGGTTTCCTGAGCCTCTAATAGATTTTAACTGGAGGCTCATATCAAACTGTTAGTTCTCTGTTCTTATCAACAAAGTCGCCAAAAGTTTTTTTTTTCCTTCGAGAAGTGCGCCAGTACAAAAATACACTGGAGCACCTGCCAAGTGCGCCCGTACAAATCCAACACCGAATTCTGGAGTGTTCTGAGGTGATGTGTCTTCTTTTGAGTGGCTAGATGATGTGTATTCGAGCTGTGCGATTCTGATGACTTCTGGACTGATCTGAAGGCTCTAAATCACCCTATTCACCTATAAAATAACACCTAGACCTAGCCTAAATCATACTATTTCATTTTAGCCTCAGGCCGCCGCCATTAAACCTAGAGCTCTGAATTAAAAATACAAAGAACAAAATTATAGAAGATGAAGGACGATTCTTGAAGGCTACAACTAGAAGCTACAACAACTACGATGCTTTAGACAACGAATTTGGGACTAATTGATTTGGGATTTTTATTTGGATTATTTGCTTCATATTGTAAGTTCTATGTTACTTTTTAGGCAAAAACGCTAAAACAATATGGACATGCCATGAATTGAAATCGGATTTAGGAACTATTGTTAATCCATTGTTTATATTGTTTATCTTTGAATTATAATTTGGGGATATTACTATGGCAACGTTGCAAGTTAAACTTGTCATGATTTTGATGTTGTTATGAATCACTTGGGCTTAATTGTTTGGCAAGTTGGACTAATACATGTCCATGGAATCACTATGTTTATTGAAATCTTTATGATTGATTCAACCATGCCTATGATGCTAATTAAACCATGGCTATGACTATTGATGGAATTATGCCCGTGATGTTAATATACCCATCATGATTAATGAAAAATTGGGTATTGCTAGGTTATGATGAAAAGTTGGAATTATTATGTTTATAATGTTAATTGAGAATCATTATGTTAAAAACACTAAATTGGAATCATTATGTCTATAATGTTAATTGAGAATCATTATGTTAAAAACGCTAAATTGGAATCATTATGTCTATAATGTTAGTTGAGAATCGTTATGTTAAAATGCTAAATTGGAACCATTATGTTTATAATGTTAGTTGAGAATCATTATGTTAAAAACGCTAAATTGGAATCGTTATGTCTATAATGTTAGTTGAGAATCATTATGTTAAAGATGCTATGTTGGAACCATTATGTTTATAATATTAGATGAGAATCATTATGATAAATTGGAATCATTATGTCTATGAGAATCATTATGTTAAAAATGTTAAATTGGAATCCACCATGCTTATTAGGATTACTATGCCTTTAATGTTTCATGTTTATAATAAAATTATTATTATGCCCGCAATGATTATTATGCCTATGATGTAAAGTTGAAATCATCATGTTAAATTAAGTTGGAATCATTACTATGCCAAGTTATCATCATACTAGTATTGAAACCATGTGATATGTTATAGCCTGTTTATTATGCAAGTGATGTTGGAATTATCACATATGCCTATCACATGTTTGGTGTTATTCCCCTTTATCTCTTGAATTGTTTATGCTTGTGAACGAAGTACATTTATATACGTTGGGGATACGATTGGGTAGAATAGGCAAAACTTGAATTGATTATAATCATAAACCGTGAAATTTGGCATAAGTAGAACATGAAATATGGCACGAAAACTTGACTTGAACATGCCATAACTTGACTTAAAACATGCCTTAGTTGGACACGAAATTGACATATGAACATGCTATGGAAATAGCAAAATCTGATAAGAACATGGGCATGACTTTAGAAAACAAGAAAGTGGCCAACTCGAGGTTGGGTTGAGTTTGTAGTGTAAATTGCCCGGAACCGCCCGGCAAATCCAGTTGCTACAAACAATAGGATCCAATGCGGGTAGTTGGTCACATCGCGCTTGAAACCCGAGGTTGGGTTGAGTTCGTAGCGTAAACCTGCCCGGAACCGCCCGGCAAATCCAGTGGCTACGAACAATAGGATCCAATGTGAGTGGTTCGGTGCATTAAAGAATCAATTAATGCCAATTAGGGTTAAGTCATGAACATGAAAAGACAACTTAACCAACTTGAACACGATTTGTAGGGCTAAGTCATGAACTTGAAAACGACAACACTTAGCCAACTTGACATGACACGTAGGCGGGTTAAGTCGTGAACTGAAATGACATACTTAACCATCTTGACATGACTAGACTGGAAAAGGATTAAGTCACGAATTACATGACTTAATCTGTTAGGCGGGTTAAGTCATGAATTACATGACTTAATCTATTAGGCGAAACCCTAGACACGACCCCTTTCAGCAGTAACCCTCTAGATGTATCAAGGTACCCTGGGGCTAGGCCGGGTGGGGCACGATTACTGGGCTGATTGTAAGAGGTGAACGACGGCAGTGGGGTACGCCAGTGTAGGTTCGGTGGACTACGATCGTGCACGTATCCGGGGCAGACACTGGGTATCCGTAGATTTATCTGTGCATCTTGAATCGTGTCAGGGGTCGACACCCTAGGGCTGATACACCCGAAGGTGGACCCGGCACAGGTGACTACATTCGTGATTAGCCGTATGACACGGACACATGACGAGCTAGAACTTGTAGGGAGCCGATCGACTAGATAATCGCTCCGTAGGACCCCGTACTTGGGTCAGACCCCGTTTCAGGGTCATTTCATGATATTGGGCCGTGGGATTTATTTCATGATTAACTTGTGATATGGGCTTAGTATACTAGTACAGTCGATGCAACGAATCTCGAACATGTGATGCTTTACTTGACTTGTCTTGACTTATCCTGATCACCTTAGTCTATCTTGTTCACCTTGACACCATTCTTAAGTTTAGTTCCAGTTCATATATGACAGGTTGTTTTAACCGTTTCTACACTGAAAGTCACTAGAACTTACTCAGTCTTTATGACTGACCCTTTTTCCTTTCGCCTCTTTTTCTTCCGTTTCCCCCCCAGGTTCTCAGGGAGGGAATACCGCAGCTTGACCAGTTTTCACATCCAGCTTGAAGAGAAAGAATGTATTGCTTGGATCTTTTCTGTTTTGGACTATGGCTTTGGACAACAATTAGGGGACTTTTGCAGTTTATTTATGTTTTCTTCATGCTTCTTTAAATAATGTAATCAAGACAGTTATGATTTTGGGAAGTATTATGGCATGGTTTGTGTAACACGAATTATGAAGAAATAAAAGTTGTTGTTTTCCGCTGTTCAAAAATATGTGTTATTACATCTGTCTTGTATATCTGTGACTTATACTTATAAACCTCCACCAAAATTAGGGCATTCCCTTTGAGAGTGACCCTAACGGAGGTGGGGTGTTTCACTTGGTATCAGAGCATAGGTTTACCAGATAAGATAAAAAGTTTTGAAAATTTATTTTCAAAAGAAAATTTAAAGAAGCATTTTTAAAAAAGATAAAATATTATTTTATTTTAGAAAAGGCAAAGTCCCCCAAAGCCATAGGTATTATCTCTTATCCTTCGTTTTGAATCTATCCTTTTATTTCAGCATGTCCGAAGAACTTAACTTGCCAGAGGGTGTACCAATACCTGGTTGGTTTAGACGATTCTTAGAAGCAAGGGCCACTCAGCCAGGTCCTACCGTTCCTCCTCCCCCAGCTGCAGGAAATCATCCAGCTGCAGCAGCACCTCTTCCTCCACCTCCTCCACGGGGAAACACTTTTGCTAAGATATGTAAAGATTTTAAGGCTATGGGAGGAAAGGACTTTCATGGAACTGAGTCCTTCGTGGCAGCTAGGAATTGGTTAAAGGAAACCGAGGACTTATTCGTCATCTTTGAGGTAGAAGATAGGCAGAAGGTACAACTGGCAGTGTGGCTACTAAAAGGTGAGGCTTCCTACTGGTGGGAAGTCACTAATGCAGAAAGACCAGTGGAAACATGGGAGGACTTAGGGCAAGGTTTGAGGCTAAATTTCTCTCAGAAGCCGAAAGGAGTCTTCAGTTGGAAAAATTCTTATTTCTTAAGCAAGGGAATATGACAGTCAAAGAGTATGTTAATCAATTCGATGAGCTGGCTAGGTTCGGACTGGACCTAGTCAACACTCTGCACAAGAAGGCTCTCCGCTTTGTCAAAGGATTGAATGAGCCATTACACAGTTTGGCCATGACCCATATACCCATGGGAGCTACGTACGAAAGGTTGGTGCATATGGCATTGCTGAACGAGGAAGATAAGGGCAAGAAGGAGACAGAGGCAGAAAACTCTCAAGGGAAGAAAGAGGTCAAGCCCAACGATTCTAAGAATAAGAAGGTAGACCCCGAGAAAGGAGGCAAGAACAACAACTCACGTGATAAAAGGAAATGCAATTACTGTGGTACGGAAGGGCACATAGCCAGGGAATGTAGAAAGAGGAAGAGAAAGCAAGGTGAATGTTTTCATTGTGGGAAGACTAGACACATCAGCAAAGACTGCCCTGAGAAGCAGACCGGACCTTCTGGCGGTACATCGTTAACCTATTCTAGATGCTTTGTTTTATCTTATTTCTCTCCTCGATCCTATCTTGAGAACCATAGTTAGAATCTTTTTGGATGTAAACATGTAATTGAAACATGTTATGATTGCGAAATGGTTGCAAGTGGTTGCAAGTGGTTGCTCGTGGATGCATGAATACACATTAAGCACTAGATCGGCTCAGACACATTTTCATGTTGCATATGCATGAGTGTTTATTTTGGAAACTTGGTTGTGCTATCATTTGGTTGTTGCATATGATTGAATGTTCGAGCACTCATGTAGAAATTATGAATTATAATAGGAAAAATTTGCATACATATTGGATTCATTTCACTAAACATATTTTGCATTTAGAAGATCAATCAGGCCTGATCATTAGCATTAGCTAAGGAACATATACACACACTTCGCATATGATCATAAAGCATTAGAAGTTTTTTTTAAGGACAATGGATGCTCGTGTTTGATGGATGAGTAGATGGATGTTTGGATGTTAGGATGTACATTCTTCCTGAACTTGAAGATTTCAGGGACGAAATCCTTTTAAGTGGGGGAGAATGTAACACCCCGTGAATTCTATAACATTAAGCTTCACGAATTAAAGTATAATTAATTATAAATGATGAAATCAAGAGAAATGGGTTACGCCATTGCGTTCGTCTCGGAAAAATACGCGAAATGGAGTCCGAGTTTTCGAAAATCGGATACCGTATGAAGAAGATCTGGACGAACGAAGTTAGGCAGAAAAACCGAAAACAGTCCAGAATACACTGGCGCACTTGTGAAGTGCGCCAGTACAAAAATACACTGGCGCACCTGCCAAGTGCGCCCGTACAAATCCAGCACCGAATTCTGGAGTGTTCTGAGGTGATGTGTCTTCTTTTGAGTGGCTAGATGATGTGTATTCGAGCTGTGCGATTCTGATGACTTCTGGACTGATCTGAAGGCTCTAAATCACCCTATTCACCTATAAAATAACACCTAGACCTAGCCTAAATCATACTATTTCATTTTAGCCTCAGGCTGCCGCCATTAAACCTAGAGCTCTGAATTAAAAATACAAAGAACAAAATTATAGAAGATGAAGGACGATTCTTGAAGGCTACAACTAGAAGCTACAACAACTACGATGCTTTAGACAACGAATTTGGGACTAATTGATTTGGGATTTTTATTTGGATTATTTGCTTCATATTGTAAGTTCTATGTTACTTTTTAGGCAAAAACGCTAAAACAATATGGACATGCCATGAATTGAAATCAGATTTAGGAACTATTGTTAATCCATTGTTTATATTGTTTATCTTTGAATTATAATTTGGGGATATTACTATGGCAACGTTGCAAGTTAAACTTGTCATGATTTTGATGTTGTTATGAATCACTTGGGCTTAATTGTTTGGCAAGTTGGACTAATACATGTCCATGGAATCACTATGTTTATTGAAATCTTTATGATTGATTCAACCATGCCTATGATGCTAATTAAACCATGGCTATGACTATTGATGGAATTATGCCCGTGATGTTAATATACCCATCATGATTAATGAAAAATTGGGTATTGCTAGGTTATGATGAAAAGTTGGAATTATTATGTTTATAATGTTAATTGAGAATCATTATGTTAAAAACACTAAATTGGAATCATTATGTCTATAATGTTAATTGAGAATCATTATGTTAAAAACGCTAAATTGGAATCATTATGTCTATAATGTTAGTTGAGAATCGTTATGTTAAAATGCTAAATTGGAACCATTATGTTTATAATGTTAGTTGAGAATCATTATGTTAAAAACGCTAAATTGGAATCGTTATGTCTATAATGTTAGTTGAGAATCATTATGTTAAAGATGCTATGTTGGAACCATTATGTTTATAATATTAGATGAGAATCATTATGATAAATTGGAATCATTATGTCTATGAGAATCATTATGTTAAAAATGTTAAATTGGAATCCACCATGCTTATTAGGATTACTATGCCTTTAATGTTTCATGTTTATAATAAAATTATTATTATGCCCGCAATGATTATTATGCCTATGATGTAAAGTTGAAATCATCATGTTAAATTAAGTTGGAATCATTACTATGCCAAGTTATCATCATACTAGTATTGAAACCATGTGATATGTTATAGCCTGTTTATTATGCAAGTGATGTTGGAATTGTCACATATGCCTATCACATGTTTGGTGTTATTCCCCTTTATCTCTTGAATTGTTTATGCTTGTGAACGAAGTACGTTTATATACGTTGGGGATACGATTGGGTAGAATAGGCAAAACTTGAATTGATTATAATCATAAACCGTGAAATTTGGCATAAGTAGAACATGAAATATGGCACGAAAACTTGACTTGAACATGCCATAACTTGACTTAAAACATGCCTTAGTTGGACACGAAATTGACATATGAACATGCTATGGAAATAGCAAAATCTGATAAGAACATGGGCATGACTTTAGAAAACAAGAAAGTGGCCAACTCGAGGTTGGGTTGAGTTTGTAGTGTAAATCTGCCCGGAACCGCCCGGCAAATCCAGTTGCTACAAACAATAGGATCCAATGCGGGTAGTTGGTCACATCGCGCTTGAAACCCGAGGTTGGGTTGAGTTCGTAGCGTAAACCTGCCCGGAACCGCCCGGCAAATCCAGTGGCTACGAACAATAGGATCCAATGTGAGTGGTTCGGTGCATTAAAGAATCAATTAATGCCAATTAGGGTTAAGTCATGAACATGAAAAGACAACTTAACCAACTTGAACACGATTTGTAGGGCTAAGTCATGAACTTGAAAACAACAACACTTAGCCAACTTGACATGACACGTAGGCGGGTTAAGTCGTGAACTGAAATGACATACTTAACCATCTTGACATGACTAGACTGGAAAAGGATTAAGTCACGAATTACATGACTTAATCTGTTAGGCGGGTTAGGTCACGAATTACATGACTTAATCTATTAGGCGAAACCCTAGACACGACCCCTTTCAGCAGTAACCCTCTAGATGTATCAAGGTACCCTGGGGCTAGGCCGGGTGGGGCACGATTACTGGGCTGATTGTAAGAGGTGAACGACGGCAGTGGGGTACGCCAGTGTAGGTTCGGTGGACTACGATCGTGCACGTATCCGGGGCAGACACTGGGTATCCGTAGATTTATCTGTGCATCTTGAATCGTGTCAGGGGTTGACACCCTAGGGCTGATACACCCGAAGGTGGACCCAGCACAGGTGACTACATTCGTGATTAGCCGTATGACACGGACACTTGATGAGCTAGAACTTGTAGGGAGTCGATCGACTAGATAATCGCTCCGTAGGACCCCGTACTTGGGTCAGACCCCGTTTCAGGGTCATTTCATGATATTGGGCCGTGGGATTTATTTCGTGATTAACTTGTGATATGGGCTTAGTATACTAGTACAGTCGATGCAACGAATCTCGAACATGTGATGCTTTACTTGACTTGTCTTGACTTATCCTGATCACCTTAGTCTATCTTGTTCACCTTGACACCATTCTTAAGTTTAGTTCCAGTTCATACATGACAGGTTGTTTTAACCGTTTCTACACTGAAAGTCACTAGAACTTACTCAGTCTTTATGACTGACCCTTTTTCCTTTCGCCTCATTTTCTTCCGTTTCCCCCCCAGGTTCTCAGGGAGGGAATACCGCAGCTTGACCAGTTTTCACATCCAGCTTGAAGAGAAAGAATGTATTGCTTGGATCTTTTCCGTTTTGGACTATGGCTTTGGACAACAATTAGGGGACTTTTGCAGTTTATTTATGTTTTCTTCATGCTTCTTTAAATAATGTAATCAAGACAGTTATGATTTTGGGAAGTATTATGGCATGGTTTGTGTAACACGTATTATGAAGAAATAAAAGTTATTGTTTTCCGCTGTTCAAAAATATGTGTTATTACATCTGTCTTGTATATCTGCGACTTATATTTATAAACCTCCACCAAAATTAGGGCATTCCCTTTGAGAGTGACCCTAACGGAGGTGGGGTGTTTCACTTGGTGTCTTTTGGTATGCCAGTGGGGAGTGTTTTTTTACGGTACTCTCTGGGATACGGTTGTTGTCTTGTATGTATTTGCTTGTCTTGCTGTGTAGGCTCTTTTATGCGTGTCTTTTTGTTTGTTTCCTAGATTCAGTTGCTAGTTAGACTCTGTTGGCTCTGTTTTGGTGAGCCATTGGAGAAAGACTGTTTTTCTCCCTTTTATGTATTTATATATTTATTTGTTGTGAAAAAATATATCTTTTCATGTGTTTAGCCCATCAGTAATCTACTTGTTTAGTCTATAATCTACTTGCTTCTCACAAAAAAAATCTTTTCATGGGTTCAATTTTATAATATTACACAAGAGGAAACAAAATAAAATAAAATTTATCAAATGAAGCAACTTCCCACATTTCCTCACTATGTTAAATTTTTTGTTATTTATTTCTAAATTAAGACAAATAAGAAGTTGAATGAATCCTCACCATACATACTAAAAATTAATATGAGTAGTGGAGGTAGTGAATTCTCAAATTTTGTTATTATTATTACTATTAGTAATAGCTTGGTGAGAAATCCGCTAGTTTGAATATACCATCTGAAATAAAAAATTGCACTTTAATTAGTTATTTCGTCAATAATAACATGTTGGAAAAAAATAATATTTTAAGTAATAGAAAATTAGAAATACAAATATTGAAAAATGAATATATGTTTAAAAAGCACTTTTCAACTTTCAATTAACTACAGAAAATAATAAATTATTGTTAGATTAAATGTATGATTTTAATATGTTAGTAAATATATTACTACAATTCTGAATATATGTTTATAATCATATTGATTTAATCGAGAATAAACTATATGAGATCAAATAGATTAGCGAAAACCATACTTGAATCCATCAATGCTTACTAATAGATAGAATTAACTTGAGTTCGATTTCCCAAATTGACACAAGCTCGGATCTACGAATATCTATGTAGAAAAGGGTAGATAGAATATACTAAAGCTTGGTATAATTTGAGGACCATAACCCCATATATATAGTGGTGTGACAGTTTTTAGTTTGATCTTTTAACAAACCAAAATTGTCGCTGGGTCACCATATATTATAATTCTACATGGCATTTATACCTCTTAAGTCTTCATATATTTCAAGTAGATCATGTTGTATATAACGGTGTTGTATACACAATTATATGATTTTTGTTTGATGATAACAACCAAATATATATTCTTTTGAATGTGTTTGTAATCGTACTGATTCATATATTTATCACATACAGAAATATAATATTTATATTTAAATAAAATACAACTGTATATAAATTCAAATATTAACACAGTATTTTATTTAAATATAAATATTTTATTTCAATTTTCAAACAGTACAAATTTTACAACTCCAACTATTTGTACACTTCACTGATAATTTTCATTTCAGTACATATCAAGTTGTACTAATCAAGTTCTCACTCAACTCTAACACAGTCTCTCTGTCATACATTCACATTTCATATATACATTTACACACTGCTTTTTGTTTTCTGTCTTTTGTCTTCAGTCCTCTATCTTCATAGCATCCTCACAGTCAGTCCAGTCTTCATACCTGTCACATGAAAACAGAAACACACAGTACACTGCAACAGGAATTTAAACTGAATATATGCGAATATAAATTTTATTTTAAAATTTTATTTGCCTCAGTTTTCTGGTGTGTTTCTCATCCTTTTTCTGACTTGATCTGATTTGTAAAATCATCAATCTGTGTCTAGACAGCTTGTGATGTTCACAGTGATACACTGTAAATACCACAAGGTAGACAGTATGTATATACAGTGCAGGGACAGGAAAATTTGTCTGATGGCTGCATATACACACGTGTATAAATATACACGTGTGCACTGCCTCGCAAATCAGCGAGCAACTGAGGAGTAGCCACGTGGACCGTCTCGACTCAGTGCAACTCAAGGAAAATGTCAAGTACAAACAGCCCAATCTCAACACACACATATATATATATATATACATACATGATTGTATGTATACACATGGAGCGAGTACAAGTCAAATAAGACATGGCAGCAAACTCAAGTATATCAAACTTTTCAAGCATATGTGAATGGTGAACTAATCGTGTACTCAACAGCAAGTGGTCGAGATTAAGAGATCAAAATAAAGCAGCATGATCAAAAGAGCAATAGCAAGTGTCACAGGCAACATACACAAAGTCACCGCATGGTCGAGAAGAACACAGCATGGCATGGAAAGTATATGAGTAGATGAGTGGTGATGCACTTATTCATGATCAAGCATGGCAGATGATACAGCTCAAGCATGGTGAAAACAGGTTAATGTACAGGTACAAATAGGAGATGGGGCATGCACCGTACAAAACTGTTTGCATATGAACATGCACAAGTGCATAGCACTAAAAACAGCAAGCACAGTATTAACATATACAAGACTGGGTCAAAGTGATCATGGAGCAGTATTTACAAGTGACAAATGCAACAAACTCAGAATCGACTTAACATGCTTTGGCAAGAAATCAATCATCAATTCAAACTTGGATGGAGCAATATAAAGAAGATTCTGTTGCTCATACACAGCTCAAAATGATGAGCATATCAAATGTCCAAAGTGGAGCATGCAAGTACATGAACAAGTAGAAATCAATGGTGAAAACAGCAAGAACATACCAAAGACAACACAGCAGCTTATACATGGAATGTGATACAGCCCAGTAAAGTGACAAGCTCAACAACAATGCAACCAAAAATTGGTTGATGCAGCCAAGCTTATGTGCAAAAGTGGGTCAGGTCATGTATTCCAGATTACAGATAATGTTTAAGCCAAACCAGATTCACACAGCAGGCTCAAATACATACACACAAGTGCACAAGTGTATTTTCATCTGAATATGCAAGAGTGAAAACAGCCGAGGCTCAAGTTCATGCACTTTTGCAAAAGAAAAATCAGTAAATGGCAAGTATTGGATCTTGCCTGATCATTCATTTCTGCTTTCAATAATCAGTGGCACAATTAAGGGTGTATGTGTTTGGCAATTATTTAAAATGTTTCCAGATTTCAAAAATCAGTGTTCTTGAAAAGCAGGAATCTTAAGCAAACATATACATGGCAAGAAACAAATATTTGTTTCCAGTTTTGTTTCACAAGATTTATTTGGCAACAAATCAGGGATTTTACATGGAAGCATTTAGAACAAATCAATTTTCAGAAATCAGAGAGTTACTGGTGTTTTACCTTTCTTAATCAAAGCTGAGAAAAATTAGAGGGCCAGCAAATTTTTTCAAGGCCAAATTGAATTTCAATTATAAGGCAACAAATCGAGTATGTTATTCATGCAAGATTTCTTTATATCAAAGCCGATTCAATTCACTCAAGCCAATTTGTCAAAAGAGGAAACCATGGCAACAGAAATCACGCAATTTTAAAACCAAGAATTTCAAAAAGGGAAACCGCATCAATCAGACAAGTCACTCACGAAATCAGAGGTTAAGGATTTTATTTTATCCTATATAACAACACCATTTTCATCACAGGCATGTCAGTCGAAACCAAAAACAATTCAATCGAAAACCCAAGCATCAAAAAAAAAAATTCAGAGCATAAATCGAAAAGAAAAACTCAGAAAACACTCACAATTTTTCCATTGTTTTCGATCAAGCAACATCTCAAATCGAAGAACCAGCAAGCCGCAAAGTTTTCAAGCTTCAGAGATTATCAAATTCATCACGCATCAATTCGATTTGGGGATAAAAGGAGAAACCCTAGCCGCCATTAATTTTCTCCAGAGAAACAAAATCGGGACAAAGCAAATGAGAATGGACGCAAACAAATGGGTCGGCGCACTTCTTTTTGGACCTAGCCTCTATTTTTAACTGTTTTTATTTTGGGCTAGAATTTGGGTTTCTAATTCTTTGTTTTTTATTTTATTGTTTTTGTTTAATTTCTTTTGTAAAAACAAACGAACAGTTTTTCTAGAGGTCTGTAAAATTTCTAGTGGATTCAGTTAAGGGTAACTGACAGTTTCAGAGTCTGTAAAATCTGGGTTACTGATTACGGGGTTGTAATCAGGGGAAATCTGATCGAGTGGATATTGGTCAGTCTAGGGATTTGAGCGTAGGGTTAGAATAGGAGCAGGGTTTGCGAGTGTACATGGTCTTGTATGCGGAATCTGTTCTATCACCTAGTAGAAACCTTAGAAATGCAGCAGTAGGCAGGGTTTTGCCGAAGCTGGGTATATCTGTGTGTGATTTATTTTCTGCATTTCTGTTTCTGCTATAATCTGTGATCTATTTATTATTTTAATATCTCGTTAGAATTTTAATTCAGTTAAAAACTGTGATAAACCCTATTCACCCCCCCTCTAGGGTTAATCTAGATCCAACAAGTGGTATCAGAGCCGGTATTTTTTTTAACTCTAGAGTCATGGGTAACCCTAGTTGTCTGTCTAGCGAGAGTCAGTCCAGTTCATCTCCAACTATTTTCACTGGAACAGATTTTTTAAACTGGAAATCCAAAATGGAATTTTATTTAAAATCTGTTAATATTAAATGTTGGGATGTTGTTATCAATGGGTACGATATGGTAGATAAAGTTTTTAATTCTCGTGCTACACATATTCTTTATTCTCATCTTGATGATAATCAATACAGTCTGATTTCCCATTGTTTAACTGCGCAGGAAATTTGGACAGCTCTCAATACGGAGTATGGGCAAATTGACAACAACTGCTCAAAACCCCTGAATGTCAACTCAGGTTCAGATCTATGCTTAACAGGTGTTACATATGATAATTCAGATGGATCAGATGATGGAGAATCAACAAATGCTGAAACAGAAAATTTCACATATGAAGATCTGGTTTACATGTGTCTTGATTTAACGAAATCTGTTGATAAACTCCAACTGAAAAATAAGTCTCTGAAATCTAAGAATTATGAGTTGACCAACAAAATTGATGATTTGGAATCACAACTTGAATATGTTAAAAATTCTTTAAATTCAGTTTGCGAAAATTGTTTGAAATTGAAAACCAATCTTGTTCATCTCAGTAAAAATATTGAAAAGATTGAAGATGAAATTTTGATCTTAAATGAGAACAAGACTGAGTTATCAAGTTTGAATAACCTTCTGCAAAAGGAATTTGAAAATTTCAAGACAGATATAAATTCCAAATTAGAAATTACTGAAAAAGAAAATCTATTGAAAAGTGATTCGATTTTAAATGAGCTGGAAAACGAGATTCAAAAATTCAAGAACTTTGAAAAACTTGAATCTGAAAAACGGAAATGTTTTGAATCTGAAATTTCTGAATCCAAAGCCAAAATAAAATCACTTGAAAATGAAAATTTGGTTTTGAAACAGTCTAATGCTGAACAGAAGATCGCTATAAATAATTGCTCAAATTTATTAAAAGAAAATAGCGATGTAAAATCCAAAATTCAACGATTAGAATCAACATTGGATAAATTTTCTAATGGGGAAAAATCGTTGAATATGCTGTTACAAAACCAAGTTTCCAATGGAAATAAATCTGGTCTTGGATTCGGGAAAAATGATGGTTGTAGAAATCAAAATTCTTGTGATTTTAGAAATCCCTCAAATCACTTTAGAAATGTTTGTTTTGAGAATTTTAACTCTGAAAACTTCAAAGGATTTGTAAATCACAATCGAGATGAGGATTTGTTTTATAACAAACCATTTACACATTCTTGGATCTCAAATGAAAATAAAACGGGTTTTGTTAAATTCAAATCGATTTGGGTTCCTAAGGGTACGAAAGTTAATTCTAATGGTTTGTTATATAAACAGATTTGGGTACCAAAAGGTGTGAACAAAACTGTGAGTGGTTTTACTACTTTCGTTAGACCACTCAATTCTCTTAACAGTTAGGTACCGAAGGTGGCTGAGGAACTGCTGTGCTGAAAAGAAATTTGAAATCAAGATTGTCTAAAATTCTGTGTCATTTACAGTTCCTTAGGCCAAGATCTGTTGAGTTAGAGATTCTGCTTTACATTGATTCTGGTATGATCTCTGAACTCACCTTTGTATATTCTCTTTGTTTGTTTTATTTTCTGTTTTTATTCCTACCTTTATCTCCTTCTGTTTTTGTTTTTTTTTATTTGACACTGCCATATTCTTCTTTGTCTGTACTTCTTAAACTTCAAATTGTAGAATTCATATTTTATGGAAATTTGCCTTAGTTGAATATAATTCTGATATTTTAATCATCTCCAGACCTTGTATTTAAACTTGTAAATATCTACAATTGTTTTGAAGTTTAGTTTCTGATTGTTGAATTCATAACAGTGTTTGATGTATTCTTGTCATATCTTGAACACTGTTAATTTGAATTCTAAATTTTTGAAAATCTGAAAGTCTAATGGAAATTCACACATCATTGCTGTTTTGAGATTCTTCTAATTCATTTTAGAAAAGCTTGAAATATTACACTCATTACAGCACTCTATTATTTATCAGTAGTGATATTTTCATTGTTTTTCAGATTGGCTTGGAAATTTTAAATTGTCTAGAATCTCAGTGATACATCTTGAAAATCATTGTTATTCATGATCATCATGGTTAGAATTTGTTTGTTTGAAATCATCTGAAATTATTAATATTTTGAATAATCACACATCTCCTAAATTTGAAATTATCAACCTTGTGTGACTGATTCGTTATATTTCAAAACTTAACATTGATTCAAGTGATTTCAAATAAATTATTTTGGATCATGAATATCTATCAAACCTGATGTAAATGATCTGATTTTTTTTTCTTTGGGCTTGTCTGAAATTCTTGTGAAAAATTCTTTGAAAAATTGGTGTTAAATCTCTCTACTATTTCATGGTTATTTGATTTGAATGATTGTTTGTTAAAAATCATTTGAAATTATTGATTTATTGAATCACACACATATTCTGAATGTGAAAATAATAATTTGGTGTGATCGATTCATTGAATCTAGAGATTTTTCATATTCCTCAAATGATTTCAAATAAACGGTAGTTCTAATCTTGGATCATGAAGGTACTTATGTGACCATCCCCAGACAAGTCTGATGTGATATTGTGTTCTGCGCTGCTCTGATACTGTTCTTAGATAATTGCTTATTGTTTGATTTGTCTGCTTGGGCTTTAAATTTCTGTTGTCTGTGATATCATAGTTTGTCTCCATTGTCTTGGTAAAATCCTCGAGAAAGCGAGAACAAGTGGTATCAGAAGTGCTTATATTTGTTTCACCCATCTGTACTGAGATTCAAATTTTCACCTTGTATAGATCCATACATTTTTTTTGCCTTATACAAATAAATGTGCTAAATTTGTCTGGTTGGGTTTGTGTTTAAATTTCTTTGATCTGAGATGTCCATGATGGTCCATCAGGGTGTAATTAAAATCCTCAAGAGAGAGACTACAATTATTATCAGATGTGCTGAATTATTATTTTTGTATATATTTTAATCACTCTTGTCATGTATAGCTCTTCATGTTTCTCTTTTAATTGGTTTTCAATTTTAATTTTTTTATTGATTATTCCTTCAGAAATTGAAATCAAGATCCAAATTGAACTGTATTTATAATTCATCAAAATTAGTCAGATTTTGAAATTGTGATGAATTGTGACTGCAGTATATTTCATAACAAGAGGAGATATTATTTGAATTTTCATGATGGTTGAACAATCATTATAATATCTTTGAATTGGCCATTATTTCACGATCATCTACTTTATCTATCATCTTTCTGCCATCCATGATAGCTCTATATTAATGTGGAGAGTTTGATATATATTTTTTTTTTTATAAAAAAATTATCTTGAATAAACAGAGAAAACATTTATGATGGAATTGTGGCTATGTTATTATTATTCAGAATTAGTGATAATTGAAAATTTTCAATAATCCCAGTATAGTTGAGCATATTTCATAATATAATTAATTTAGAAATTTATTTCACAGTCCATTTCTGTACCTACCACTTTTCTATCATCCATATTGATTTTATATATCGAGGAGTTTTTCATTTTGAAACAGAAAAAGATAATAATATAATGTTCTAAAGTATTTCTCTAACCTCATTTAAAAATCCAAGCTCTGGTTATGCATGGTTATAAGATTACTTATATTTAAGCTGCAACTGATCTCATTTAAAAATCCAAGATCTGGTTATGCGTGGTCAGTGTGCTCTTAAATTAAAATAATTTGGATAAAATAAAGATTTATATGAAATTCTCCTTGGTGTTTATAAAAACCAGCCTATCAATCCATCTTCTATCTATGAAATGTGTTGAAATATTATGACGTATTATGATTTGTTGATTGATAGATATTGGGATTTGAGATTATTCGATCTTGTCACTTAAATTGAATTATTAATTATAGTTCAAATCCATCACTGCTTTTGTGCTTTTTTTTTTTAATAATTCTTTGGAAAATAATTGGAGCTCTTTTTTTTTTCTAACTCTCACCATTTTATACAAATTCATCGTAAATCCACCGTTCTAAAATGTGAAATATGCCACCTGTTCTCAGTTTATTATGATTTTTTGTTTGACTGATTGAGATTTATGACGATCATTCTTCCTCTTATGCTGAAATTATATTTTTTGGCCATGTTTCATTTGTATTTTAAATTCTGTATCCTTTTGATGATAACAAAAGGGGGAGAATGGGTTGAGATTTTGATTTATGAGTGATTTATGAGTGAATATTTGATCAATATTTTCAATTTTGAAAATTTATTCATACATTTCACTCATGCACAGTTATAGGGGGAGTTTAGTTGTAGGGGGAGCATTCAAATAGGGGGAGTTTCTGTTGTTCACTGTAAAACACATCAAAATCTTAATATTTGTTTGTCATCATCAAAAGGGGGAGATTGTTGTATATAACGGTGTTGTATACACAATTATATGATTTTTGTTTGATGATAACAACCAAATATATATTCTTTTGAATGTGTTTGTAATCGTACTGATTCATATATTTATCACATACAGAAATATAATATTTATATTTAAATAAAATACGACTGTATATAAATTCAAATATTAACACAGTATTTTATTTAAATATAAATATTTTATTTCAATTTTCAAACAGTACAAATTTTACAACTCCAACTATTTGTACACTTCACTGATAATTTTCATTTCAGTACATATCAAGTTGTACTAATCAAGTTCTCACTCAACTCTAACACAGTCTCTCTGTCATACATTCACATTTCATATATACATTTACACACTGCTTTTTGTTTTCTGTCTTTTGTCTTCAGTCCTCTATGTTCATAGCATCCTCACAGTCAGTCCAGTCTTCATACCTGTCACATGAAAACAGAAACACACAGTACACTGCAACAGGAATTTAAACTGAATATATGCGAATATAAATTTTATTTTAAAATTTTATTTGCCTCAGTTTTCTGGTGTGTTTCTCATCCTTTTTCTGACTTGATCTGATTTGTAAAATCATCAATCTGTGTCTAGACAGCTTGTGATGTTCACAGTGATACACTGTAAATACCACAAGGTAGACAGTATGTATATGCAGTGCAGGGACAGGAAAATTTGTCTGATGGCTGCATATACACACGTGTATAAATATACATGTGTGCACTGCCTCGCAAATCAGCGAGCAACTGAGGAGTAGCCACGTGGACCGTCTCGACTCAGTGCAACTCAGTGAAAATGTCAAGTACAAACAGCCCAATCTCAACACACATATATATACATACATGATTGTATGTATACACATGGAGCGAGTACAAGTCAAATAAGACATGGCAGCAAACTCAAGTATATCAAACTTTTCAAGCATATGTGAATGGTGAACTAATCGTGTACTCAACAGCAAGTGGTCGAGATTAAGAGATCAAAATAAAGCAGCATGATCAAAAGAGCAATAGCAAGTGTCACAGGCAACATACACAAAGTCACCGCATGGTCGAGAAGAACACAGCATGGCATGGAAAGTATATGAGTAGATGAGTGGTGATGCACTTATTCATGATCAAGCATGGCAGATGATACAGCTCAAGCATGGTGAAAACAGGTTAATGTACATGTACAAATAGGAGATGGGGCATGCACGGTACAAAACTGTTTGCATATGAACATGCACAAGTGCATAGCACTAAAAACAGCAAGCACAATATTAACATATACAAGACTGGGTCAACGTGATCATGGAGCAGTATTTACAAGTGACAAATGCAACAAACTCAAAATCGACTTAACATGCTTTGGCAAGAAATCAATCATCAATTCAAACTTGGATGGAGCAATATAAAGAAGATTATGTTGCTCATACACAGCTCAAAATGATGAGCATATCAAATGTCCAAAGTGGAGCATGCAAGTACATGAACAAGTAGAAATCAATGGTGAAAACAGCAAGAACATACCAAAGACAACACAGCAGCTTATACATGGAATGTGATACAGCCCAGTAAAGTGACAAGCTCAACAACAATGCAACCAAAAATTGGTTGATGCAGCCAAGCTTATGTGCAAAAGTGGGTCAGGTCATGTATTCCAGATTACAGATAATGTTTAAGCCAAACCAAATTCACACAGCAGGCTCAAATACATACACACAAGTGCACAAGTGTATTTTCATCTGAATATGCAAGAGTGAAAACAGCCGAGGCTCAAGTTCATGCACTTTTGCAAAAGAAAAATCAGTAAATGGCAAGTATTGGATTTTCCTGATCATTCATTTCTGCTTTCAAAAATCAGTGGCACAATTAAGGGTGTATGTGTTTGGCAATTATTTAAAATGTTTCCAGATTTCAAAAATCAGTGTTCTTGAAAAGCAGGAATCTTAAGCAAACATTTACATGGCAAGAAACAAATATTTGTTTCCAGTTTTGTTTCACAAGATTTATTTGGCAACAAATCAGGGATTTTACATGGAAGCATTTAGAACAAATCAATTTTCAGAAATCAGAGAGTTACTGGTGTTTTACCTTTCTTAATCAAAGCTGAGAAAAATTAGAGGGCCAGCAAATTTTTTCAAGGCCAAATTGAATTTCAATTATAAGGCAACAAATCGAGTATGTTATTCATGCAAGATTTCTTTATATCAAAGCCGATTCAATTCACTCAAGCCAATTTGTCAAAAGAGGAAACCATGGCAACAGAAATCACGCAATTTTAAAACCAAGAATTTCAAAAAGGGAAACCGCATCAATCAGACAAGTCAATCACGAAATCAGAGGTTAAGGATTTTATTTTATCCTATATAACAACACCATTTTCATCACAGGCATGTCAGTCGAAACCAAAAACAATTCAATCGAAAACCCAAGCATCAAAAAAAAATTCAGAGCATAAATCGAAAAGAAAAACTCAGAAAACACTCACAATTTTTCCATTGTTTTCGATCAAGCAACATCTCAAATCGAAGAACCAGCAAGCCGCAAAGTTTTCAAGCTTCAGAGATTATCAAATTCATCACGCATCAATTCGATTTGGGGATAAAAGGAGAAACCCTAGCCGCCATTAATTTTCTCCAAAGAAACAAAATCGGGACAAAGCAAATGAGAATGGACGCAAACAAATGGGCCGACGCACTTCTTTTTGGACCTAGCCTCTATTTTTAACTGTTTTTATTTTGGGCTAGAATTTGGGTTTCTAATTCTTTGTTTTTTATTTTATTGTTTTTGTTTAATTTCTTTTGTAAAAACAAACGAACAGTTTTTCTAGAGGTCTGTAAAATTTCTAGTGGATTCAGTTAAGGGTAACTGACAGTTTCAGAGTCTGTAAAATCTGGGTTACTGATTACGGGGTTGTAATCAGGGGAAATCTGATCGAGTGGATATTGGTCAGTCTAGGGATTTGAGCGTAGGGTTAGAATAGGAGCAGGGTTTGCGAGTGTACATGGTCTTGTATGCGGAATCTGTTCTATCACCTAGTAGAAACCTTAGAAATGCAGCAGTAGGCAGGGTTTTGCCAAAGCTGGGTATATCTGTGTGTGATTTATTTTCTGCATTTCTATTTCTGCTATAATCTGTGATCTATTTATTATTTTAATATCTCGTTAGAATTTTAATTCAGTTAAAAACTGTTGAAAAATAAACTTGGTTTTTAATAGGAAATATTAATTAGTGACATAATTAATTATTGTATTAGGAAATGGCAAGATAAAGGGAAATAAATTATAGACATATTAATATGAGAAGAATCTAGACTAAAGGATATGTAAAAGAAAAGTCTAGAAAAAGAAGTGTCTGGAGATTGTCTCTTATATAAATTAGGATGTAATCACTCATTTGTATGGGTCAAGAAATGTATGTATGAAGAAAGAATCAAGAAATAAAAAAGTATTTTTTTCTCTCCTTCCATAAAATATTCTATTTTCTTATAATTTGTTCCTCTTCCTCCACATAATTTTTCAACAAAGTGGTATCAGAGCAATTAAAATAGCTAACAAAGTGGTATCGGAGCCTAGTTGAAAGTATGGCGCATCCGCATCTATTTTTTCCATCGTTTCTTCTCACTGATCTAACAAAAGAAAATTTTGAAGAATGGAGTAATAAGAAGAAAGAAGAGCTGATTTCCAAAGGGTTATGGGAAATCATTGAAAGTGGCTACGAATGGCCAAAAGATAGAAATATGACGGAGAAAGAGAGAAAATCATTTGTAAGTTGGAGAAGGAAAGATCTACAAGCTCGTGCTGTGATGAGTGAGAACATCGATGAAGAAGCATATCGTCGTATTTATGGACAAAGAACTGCAAAAGATTCATGGAAATTATTAAAAGAATTGTATGCAAAAGATGACACAAAATTGATAGAAGAAGACAATTTAATTGTCGATGCGAAGAATATTGAGAAGGAGGAAGATGTTGAAGCTAAAATGCACATCGAAGAGGTTAAGTCAACCAATGATGTGGAAGAGAATAGAAATATGGATGCCAGAATGACTGAAGTTGAAGGAGCAAGCGAAGCGGTGCCTGATACAAAGAATGTCAATAATGAGAAGCCTGATAATGTTACTGAATCTAAAGTTATTGAGAGAGAGGATGCTGTCATGGAAGAAGAGTCTAAAGTCCTGTTTGAAGCTGTTGATGTGATTCAAAATGATAAACAAAAGGAAAAAATTGATGAGGTATGGAAACTAAAGCAGTGGCGTGAGGATTTGATGTTCACTTTGCAAGAAGCGGAGAGAAGAATAGATTTAGCTCAAGATGCCGATCTCAAATACGGTGCCCTTCAAGATTTTGATGCAACCATTGCAAAGCTTGAAGGTGAGAACAGAATGGTGTGCAATGATTATATCAAACCTTTTTGCAACAATTTTATTTTTCAATCAAAATATTTTGGAATCCCTTGTAATTGTCAAACTTTGGAAACATACAAAGAAATTGAATGGAGAGATATTGTGTATGATTCATTCAATATTTATGATGCGGGGTCAAGATGGAATTTGATGAGCTTACTTTTTGGAGTATTTTATGGCAATGAAGGAGGACGAGATGAACGGAGCTTTGCGACAAGGATTCGAGAAATCATGTTAAAGATATTCATGGTGAAAAAGAAGAGAAGAAAAAAAAAAAGCTTGGATGATTTCTATACTTCTGCCAAAGCACGTAAAATACAAAAACTAAAACTTTTGGTACGAGTTGAAAAACCAAGTTTAAGGGGGGATGTTGAAAAATAAACTTGGTTTTTAATAGGAAATATTAATTAGTGACATAATTAATTATTGTATTAGGAAATGGCAAGATAAAGGGAAATAAATTATAGACATATTAATATGAGAAGAATCTAGACTAAAGGATATGTAAAAGAAAAGTCTAGAAAAAGAAGTGTCTGGAGATTGTCTCTTATATAAATTAGGATGTAATCACTCATTTGTATGGGTCAAGAAATGTATGTATGAAGAAAGAATCAAGAAATAAAAAAGTATTTTTTTCTCTCCTTCCATAAAATATTCTATTTTCTTATAATTTGTTCCTCTTCCTCCACATAATTTTTCAACAAAGTGGTATCAGAGCAATTAAAATAGCTAACAAAAACTGTGATAAACCCTATTCCCCCCCCCCTCTAGGGTTAATCTAGATCCAACAGATCACATGTTTGAACTTAATTAAAAGATTATCGAAACACACATGTACGTATGAGTGTGTGTGTGTGTGTAACATCCCGATATTTTTGACCGTTCAAATCGACAATGATCCTCAATGTCGACATAAACAAATCAAAAATAAGGATAGTTATTGGGATTTATATAAGAAAAAAAGAAGAGAAGAAGAAGAACAAATACAGAATCTCGCAGCGGAAGGACAAAATATAATAAATAAATAACAATTCATGAAGCTGTTAAAACATACATTTTATTATATTTTACAATGATTATCAGAGTAAATTAACATACAACATACCAATGCATTGCAGCGGAATAATAATAATAATAATACGTCTGTTGAGCTCCATCTTCATCTTCATAATGGAATCTTCAAAGCAATGGAATCTTCGCTAACTGCAGCTCGGTCTGACCCGAGCGTATTGCATAAAAAGAAACACAACAAACACTCGGATCAGAACTAAATCATTCTCATATTAGTTAAATCAAATTTCATGTAATAATATGAATGCAATAACTTAAGAGATGTTACGGGAATTTCCATCTCCTAAGGATCCGTCAAACTAATACTATATAATATAATACGCTATTATAATAATGTCTATGGTTAAATATAACATAATAAAATAATGTAAGCGGGATTACCATTATTACCCTTACACCGTTTATACCGTTGCCGTACAGTTTGCATATAACACACCAGTACGTCGGCGGATAGGGATGCGCCGTGATACGACAACGTTAAATCAAAATCGTAGGGGGCTCGATCAGGATAAATATGACAAGGCATCGAGGCAATACCCATCAGTAGTGATTCTACCGGATTGCTGACCCAAGCCGGTGGTAACGCATAGCCGCAACTACCGCCCACCCCAGACATACCCCAAAATCAAATCAAAGGCGCCAATCAATCACAAAGTATATATATGGTATCGAAGAAGTATGCCTGCTCAGAGTAGCTAACTCAATTAACCTGGGTATGGCTCCTGTTTTAGTCATTTTAATTATGACCCGAAGGTCAAGGTTATCCATCATCGTTCTCTTTCTTCAAATCCAGTAATCGCCTCCAAATCCATCCAACACCATTTCTGGAACTCCACCGCGTACACAGTTGTTAAAGTGGTTTTCGGTATTGGCAGAGAGTATGACAATATCTGATCCCGGTCTCTTTAACAACCAATCGTTTACATTTTTCACACCGGTCAGTTCTTTTACATTTCAAAGGGGTTCATACTTCATATGAAAATATCATATTTTCAAAATCATTAAATATTCAAGATAGAATATTATTCATAATAAAATCTCCATTTACCAAATTAAATCTTGAAACAATTCCAACTTAAATAATTTGAATAATAAAATAGTTAATAGTATATTTAAAATAATTTAGATATATAATTGAAATAGTTTTGAAAAATAAGTAGTTTATACTTAAATAAGATTTTCAAATTTATTAAAATATATACTTAAAACATTAAAGAAATTTATAAAATAAATAGCAAATTATAAAATAATTTATTTAAAATAATTTATAAAATAAAATAGTAAATAAAGTACATTAGTTTATAAAGAAAAATAATTATTATTAAAATAGTTTATAAAATCATTTGAAATGCTATAGTTGGAATTAGAATCGTTTCTCTAACATTTTCAATTAGACTTGAAGTCAAATTTCAACTTCAATTCAACCAACTCAATTTTCAATAATTCCATCGAATAAACTTCCAATTTACATTCATTTCAATTCGATCAAATTAATTCAACTAGCTACGTTCCAAATCAGATTCACATTTTTTGTGATTTCAATTTATGTCAAATATAGTTCACAATTCACATATAATTCAAATCAATGTTGATTCACAATAAATTTCAAAGGTGGATAAAACAATTCAATTTCAATAAATTCGATTTACATTATATTTCACTTTATTTAGCTTCAGTTACAATACTAATTTATTTCCCCCCTTTTTTTTATATATTTCAAAATTCCAGGTTCAAGTTCAAAGGAAATAAATTATAAAATATCTCTTATATTGTCTTTAAAACAACATTTCAAAATACATGGTTAAAACAATTTTATTTAACCAACCGGTGTCCGTATATAATTTTCTATCCTATGGCCAAGTGATACTTAAAATTTAATTTTAGTACTTTGGGAAAGGATATATATCATTTCAATCCAGGTCAGGGTCATAGGTATTTATCATTTCAACCTATGTTCTTAATTCATTTTAATGATTAACCCCGGGTTTATTCGATGCCCGTAACATCTAGGGTAAAGATTGGGATTAATCAACACAACAATGGTCATATATAAATAAATGTGAATAACTGGTAAATTCACACAATTAACATCAATATGTCAAACATATCACATTCTAGTCATTCATCACATCAATACATACAAACAGTCAAATATCATATAAATTTACCAATTATCAGGTGTCAAGTTTCAAAACAGAAATTAAATGTCAAATTTTAACTCAACTGTAAAATTTTATCTAACAGTCAAATTAAACTACAATATCTATGCAAATCAATATAAATATGCAATTTAAACTGTCAAACATCAATAAAAACAATCATATCATGACATAGTATTATTTTAACTAATATTTGAATACTTTAGTTAAGCGTGAAAGGGTTAAATCACTCACCTTCGGTTCTGGACGCGTTTAAACTCCAAAATAGGCCCAAAATTTGACAGTCTCAGAATAAGTCCAAACCAGGTCCATTGCGAAGAGCTCGTCAATACGATTCCAACGCAACAAACCGCGTGTCAAACTGAGGTCGTATGAAAAAGTTATACATGTTTTAGCGATTTGCATTTCAAGTTTATATAAAATAAACAAAGATAACTCACCCACTTACCGAATGCCACGTCACCAACCCATTCACCATCTTCTTCTCCTCCATTACATTATGAACCTACTGTTAAAACATTCATGGCCAAAAAATGTGGCTTTTCTCTTCACCATCTTCTCACTCTTACCACGAAAATTCAAACTATTTTCTCAAATGAAGTTCTCTTCTCAAAAGCTCCCTTCTCATCATCAACCTCTCGAACTCGGCCGTCTCCATCAATTTCCGTCCTACAACATACTCACGCACGCTACAGTAAATGTTGCGACACTTTTTGTCACCGTTTCCCCCAAAGTTTTGCCGGTCGACGCTATTTTCCTTCATGAATCCAAATATAATCTCCAAATTGCAGACCGAGCCCTATATCAATCATAATCCCGAACCCTAACTGGTTCTCTACACTGTAGACATAATGTCGAGTAAACAACTGATGTCGCACCCTCAAGCAACCATATAGAATCGAAGATGGTGTTCCTGTGGGTTGAATCAATTTTTTTTTATAATTTTTCATCAAAAGATTGATAAGATTTTGATTTTTAAAGCATAAGAAAAAGAAATGCGGCTATTTGATTTTGTACGGCCAGGAGATATAGAATTAGGTTTAAGCAGAGAATTATGTTGGAATTTTAATGGTTTAATTACCAATTAAAGCAATCAAATTTTTCCGTTTTCATCTTTAATTCAATACCCAACATGTCTAATTAATAAATACAACATTCAGCCAATCTTTGTATTCATCTTAAACTTAATACCAAACGTTAATAAATTTATTCTAATTCAAATTAGGACTCACATTAGTTATAGAAATAAATTGCATATATTATGGATCTCTAATACCACTTTCCAATAGTTTAAATTGAGCAATTAATTTTTTTCCAATTCATTTTAAGCATTAATGATTCACTATAAATTGCCAATTTCAAATAATTACCCTTTTTTCATGCACATCAACTTTATTTAAATCAAAATAAAATTCAGTTTAACTTAGTAGATCAAGTTTTACTCATATTAATTTCCATTTGATTATTAAACAAACATTTAATTTAAATTTCAATTATAAATTAATTAAATCAAATTTTGTTCATATTTAATATTAAGTTTAACTTTCCATACTTATCAATATAAACAAATGCACAATGTGATTGAAATCAATACAGGTAACAATGTCACAATAAATCAAATTTCAATACTTAAACCATTCAATTAAGTTTTCACCATAAATTTCCAAATTAAGTCATTAAAGTTTTAATTATAAATTCATTGACTCGGTTTAATTCAATTAAATAAAAATCAAATTTCAATTCTCAATAATTACAATATAAACCGACCTATAATTTATATTGTCAATCCATATAGATAATGACATTTATTACGAGTTGACATTCATTGTACAAACAATGAATGTTAATTATTACTATATACAATAAATTAAATTTTCAACATATGTAAAATTCCAAAATTAGTTAACCCATTATAATTTGTTAATTCAATAAAATTTCAAATTCCATTATAAGTAAATTATTAAACACTGCTATTATCATACATATTCTATTGCAGATCATTTTTCAATGATTAAATTTTAGTACATATCTTATCAATATACGATATAAATCATAAATTTTAATATTTAAAACAATTTTGTTCTAAATCACATAAAATTTAATATTTTAAATTGTCGCATAACTCGGGATGTTACAGTGTGTGTTGAAAATGAGTTCTTTATTGATGTGAAAGAACCAATAGGAAATTCTTCTCCTTAAAATTTTTTACCAGCATAGCAAAGAAAAAAAGCATGATATTTCCTATTACGCACAACCAAATTAACACATCAAAAATTTTATATCAATTAAAAAAAAACAATATCTACATGAGGCTCAACCTATAAAACCATCCCTGCTTCAAGCTTCAATTGGCCCATTCTCCCAAACAAACACTGAACATATAAACAACTAAAAAACTTCAGCCATTACCTTTAGGTTCGATCCCCTATTTTTCAGTCAATTCTTATTCTCTCTTATTTACATCTCTAATTCATCTTTTTTTCCTCATATTACACTTAACATCAATTTCAATCAATATGAGTCATTGCGTTAACGAGCACAATTTATTTTCAAACTTCGTTCGACTGTGTTTGCTCCATATATGGTGGATAAGCATTGTCGTAGCCGTATAAGCCAAATATTGTAGCATTTCAATGCGATCAATCGAAGACGAATTTCTAAAGAAAAGGCTTTCCCTATAATGGATCTAAATCAAATCGCATTAGGAGAGATGTCTTAAATATATTGATATGATTTTTGTTTGATTATAATAAAAATATATATAATAAATGGTTTTGTAAAGGCACTATTCTATTTTCCATGGATAATAAATAAATATTTGCATGGATAGAATATTTAACTTGAAAAAATAATAATTTTGGACAGATATTTTATTCATGAAAATATTTTACTGTATTTCTAAATAGTACACATTTCTGTTTTCACAATCACTATACAATCATTCATATTTATATGTTGGAGAATGGAGTTTTGATGGCAACAACCTTGTTTCAATATTAATTGATTATAAATATATACTAACACCTTTATCTAGAATATATATATACACACATATGTAGGATTTATATACAGGATTTAATACTGAAGATTGTACAGTTTAAGGGCTTCTAGAGATTTAGAATTCAGAGATGATCTAAGACTCATGAGTAATCAAGATTTCAAGAGTTTAAGATAAATATAGTAATAGAGCCTAGTTTATGTAAGACTCTGAATAGCACTCCTGGTTCAAATTCAAATTCTATTTCTGATTTTCAAATTTCAAATTCTATTCTGATTTTCAAATTCCATTTTCAATTCTATTCTAATTAATTTTTCTATCCTACTTTTGATTTTAAATTCAAGTTTTTAAGTCTATAAGTTTTATATAGTTATATACTTTTATATATCTTATATTTATATAGTTTTAAACTTTATAATTTTATAAATATGTTCATATATTTTATATTTATGTTTTCATATGATTTTATACTTTATAATACTTGTTTATAACACTATGTTTTAATTCAAGAATTTCCAGAATTATATATATATATATATATATATATATATATATATATTAGAACACTTCAAAAATGCTCAAAATTCAATTTTACAAAGGGATATGTCGACATACATAATAGGCCATGTCGACATATGATTGTCATATTTTTTATTTTAAAAGGAAGTTTCTTTTCACTATTTGTAACGTTCTAGAAGCGTTGCAACCTTTCAAATCTTATAAATAGGGCCTGATTTCGAATTTTTTTAATCAATTTTCTTCTCCATCTTTATCCCTTTTCTTTACACCATTAATATTTCATATATTTATGATTTCTACACTTATACTCTACCGAATTCAATTCTATTTATATAAAGCTTCTTCTCTTCTCACCCTCTGAATCGAAGTGCTATTGAAGAGTTATAGGGTTGTTGCAATTGTTTGGGTAGTGTTTAGGAAAAGATGTGTTCTTTGTAGCCTTGAATTCAAGGAAATGGGGTGGTGTTAATGTGATACCCCACGTCCGTTAATGTCACACATTAAGAGAATGCATTAAGTTTTGTGAAGCGTTATAGGTAAACAGAAACATTAAAGACAGATATAAAATAGCAACGGAACAAAAACAGACTTTATTAATCATAAAGCATCATGGTTCAAAACGTCATATGTATGAAAATTCATAAACCAGTACATCATCAAAACTTCTGTCTTGCACTTAAAACATCAGAGTACAATATAAAAGAAGCATAATCCCTAAATAAAACATAGCCATAGTTGCAAAGATAGGAGCTTGAGCATTACATCTAAGCAGCTCCAGCAAAATGATAGCAGAATCCTAGTCAAGCTTGAGTATTCCCACCCTGAGAACCTAAGGGGGAAACAGAAGAAAGAAGAGGAAACAAAAAGGGTCAGACATAAAGTTTGGCGAGTCCAGTTACTTTTAGCAAATAAATAAGTAAAAGTATCATAACAGGCATATAAAGTGGATAAGAAAGATAATATCACAAAAGGCAGGTATGACAAGGTAAACATGATAGAGTCTGGACGCTTCTCTAATGATTACTCTAATTCTCTGCACTGATACTAGTATAACCAGAATGAGATGATCCAAACAACTATATGATGGTAGACTTAGATATACTTCTAGTGAGAGGTTTTAACCCCATACAATCCATAGGCAACCCAACCTAACATGCTCCTAAACTTTACCAGAGTCTAGATGTACCCTAACTACTACCCTAATCGATCGACTCCCTACTCCATAGATACCCTGTGCCGACCCCATAGTAGGATGTATCACTTCCTAAAGTAGCAACCCTTCGTTGATGTGCATAACCATATCTACAGGTGTCACGATCGTCTTATCCCCCTCTACCCGGACCATGCACGCACATGGCCCTGGTCGGTTTACGCCGCCCACACCGTCCTCCACGTTTGGATCTCTTACAATCATCCTAGTAAGCGTGTCCTGACTCCGACCTAGGGCAGAGTACTCTTTTGATACCGTTCTATGGGTTACTGACTAAAAAGGGTCCCCCATACAAGATGATTCAAGCTCTCCCCTTTGTCTTGTATCCCAACTAGGATTTCCACAAGTTATGCTTACCTAACGGTGTCTTTAATTACATAACCCCAACCGGTTAAGTTTGTGGGCCTATATATAAATATTACCCACCCTACCCAGATACACTTAACCTTCCCACTATTTCCACCAAATTCACTTAACCCCTATTCAAATTCATGTTCATACAATCCCTATGGATTTAACTAGGTTAAGTATTCCAATTCATTACCATGTCCATTTATGGTTATAATGTGCTAGACCCCTCATATTAAGCCTACCACTTGTGGATGCTGGATATGCCGGTCGGTTCCGAGCAAACTTCTTCCATAAGTCGGGCTTAACCTCGTGTCTTAGCACGTCTCCTATTTGTGCACCTAGACCCCTCACATTAGATTCACCACTTGTGGTCGCTGGATATGTCGGGTGGTTCCGGGCAGACTTCCACAACAAGTGTAATCTAACCTCGTGTCTAGGCACAGTTACAGTTTCTAATTACTGTAATCCTAAGCATTTCATTATTATCCAATTTTACCTATGTCGTTATAGGTTTTCATGCCCCTTCCCCAAGTTATGTTCATAATAAACTATATGCCCAAATTCATATTCATATATTTTATTCAGGTTATGCCCAAATTCCCAATTACAAGTTATGCCCAATTTCAATGTTTTTCCCCTCCTTCCCTATTTAACGCATTCGCATATTTCAGCGGCATGCCTAGGCTCGAAAGGAGCCAGGTTATATAAAATAAAAAGGGAAAGATGATAGAAATGATAATACTGACTAGATTGACATATAATGGCATAAACATATAGTGGCATAATGACAAGATAGACACATAGGAACAGATCTGATGATCATATGATAATAGAACTGATTCTAACATAATAGGGATGTCATAACAGGCATGATAAGATCTAAACAATGGTTTAGATATCCAACTAATAATAGATCCAATTTAACCACAAACATGATAGGGACAAGTATAAGGTGATCTAAACAGTGAAACAATGGCAGATTTGACTTGATAAATAAGTGAAGGTTTAGACCTAGTCATAATCATGTCATAACATCATTGATACATAGGTTATAGCAGATCTGATTCGATTGAAATGGGCATAGGCATAGATCCAAGTTAATGTCATATCAAGATTTACTTTTAATTATTCAGATCTAAAAGTAACTTAAACTCACAGTGTTTGGATCTAGAAAAATAGAAGGAGAATAGCAGATGTTGAATCACAGATCTACACTTGAATAACTCTAAACTTGATTAACTCGATTGCAGAAGAAGAAAAAGGTTTGATTCAGTCCGGGAAGCGACAACATCTAGTCCTCCATTATTTTCAGTGTGCAAAACATAAGAAATGAGGCCATATATATAGCTGCCAGCCCCAAACCCTAATCTGCCACGTCTGCCTTAGAGGGGTCGACCCCCCTTAGGGGGTCGACCATGGGTCAACACCACCTTGAGGGGTCGACCATGGGTCGACACCGGTCGACCCATGGGTCAACACCGGTCGACCCAGGGGTCGACACCCCTGGGCGGGATTTTTCCCGCTCACCCCAATCTACGCGATTTTGAATTTTCTGAACCAAATTTTGAATATCTGGACACTATATATTTTTTTTTCTTGCGCATATACAAACTTCAAACCTTCATAATTTCTTCATACATTGTCCGTTTTTCGCAAACCAAGTGTCTGTCTTGACCAGAATTTCGAGACGGACGTTATGGCGCAGTCCGTTTCCCTTAATTATGAATATTAAATTAATTATTCTTTAATTTGTCCTCTTTAGTGTTGTTAAAATTATGGGGTGTTACAGTTAACCTTGTAGTCGGGAAATCATGGGGAATATACTTGATCAAGGGTGTCTGGAATCGGTGGTAACCTTGTGGCCGTGAAATCAAGAGTGTTGTACTTGGATATTGATATAGTAATAAAACTTTGCGCAATCCAGCGTTGCATGGGACTGGACGTAGGAGTAACCCGAACTAGTATAAAATCCGGCGTGTTCTTTCCTTTTATGCATTTTATTTCTGTTTGTTTCTGTATTTGCGTTTGAATCTGTGTCTTTGGTTATGTCTGTGGTGTGGGATTCATATAGTAGATCATATAAGTTTTAGGTTTTTTAAATTCCTTAAAAACACTATTCACCTCCCTCTAGTGTTAGTTTTCCTTAACGATCCATTCTGCACTCCGTAATAATTGGTATTAGAGCAAGGTTTTCTAAAAAGTTCATAATCTGATTTTTGAAAATATTAAATGGCAAATTTTGAACACTAGTTTAAATTCATGCATTGTGAAACACCCCACCTCCATTGAAGTCACTCACAAAGGGAATGCCTTAACTTCTGTGGAGGTTTATAAGTAAAAGTCACATATAAAACACAAGACATATATAAACACATATATATAAGCAGCGAAAACAAACAGACTTCCATTTCATAAATACATGTTCATACAAAACATTTCCATAATTGTCTCAAAACAACTTCCAAAACATTACATCATCATTTCTGTCTTGATTATTAAATAAAGAAGCATAAAACGCAATTAAATCTGCATAAATCCCCATAGAACGTGTCCAAAAGCCATAGCCAAGGAAAGAGAGTCCAAACCATACATCTACTATCTTGAAGCTTGCAAAGAGTCTGACTAAGTTGGGTTGTTTCCTCCCTGTGGACCTTGGGGGGGGGGAACGGAAGAAAAGAAGACGAAAGAAAAATAGAGTCAGACTTAAAGCCTGGTAAGTCTAATGACTCTTCAGTATGAGAATAAGAAAAAGGGCATGATAGGTATAAACTGGAAACAGGAAAGTATCATAAACTAAGATAAAGCAGTTTTGAACTGAATATACTATCACACTCCACAGTATATCTCTGCACCTACTTGTATTTGTTCCGATTGGCGCCCTATGATCGGGGTGAAGTGATCCACTTTTCTAAAGATTGGCTCCTACTCGCAAAATCATATGTGTCATACAACCCCCAATGATTGTAGATACCTATGCTGATCCCACTATGGGGTGTATCAAGTCCTATGGTGGCGGCCCGACACAATTCTAGAATGCATAGTGTATACTAATGGTGACCAGTGCCCTGTTTATCTGCTCCGAAGTGTGTGCACGCCCGCACTCCGTTAGAACCTACACTGCTGCACCACTAGCCGTCGCTTTTGACCACTTACAATCAGCCCAGTAATCGTGCCCCACCCTGCCTAGTTTCAGGGTACCATGATACCTAATTGGGTTACTGCTGAAATGGGTCCCCGTTACTAGGGTTTTCTAGTCAAACATGTTAAGTGGTTAAGTGTCCGTATTTACCTAACCCCACCCATCAGATTAATTAACATGTTGAATTGGTTAAGTGTTTTAGTTAACTTAACCCTACCATCCTGACTTGTCTATCCTTAACTTTAAATAGTTAAAGCACCGACCACTCACATTAGACAGATATTGTTAAGGTTACTGGATGTGCCGGTCGGTTCTGGGTAGGTTTACACCGTAACTCAGTCTAACCTTGGGTCCTTATTGGGCTCAATGCTTAACCTCCCACATTGGATAGGTATTGCTGTGATTACTGGACAGCCGGGCGGGTCCGGGCTGGTTTACATCACAACTCAATCCAACCTCGGGTTAAGCATATTCGTATTTTCTAAATTTACATATTTGTCTCTATTACTTGTTGTATGTAAATTTGTTAACAATTAAATGTTATGGCCCACTCTCCAAGTTCATCATTGTTGGTATAAGAATTTATACCATTTGACTGCCACCAATTATTGGCATGTGACAAACATGCCAATTTCATATATTTTTTTCATGTTTAATCCCAATGATATTCCCCCGTTTGTACGTTCGCAAAATTACAATGAATGTTGGGCTAGATATTTCAGCCCAACTTATAAACATAGAAGGGAAAGCCAAGAACATGAAATATTATAAATAACATAAAGGGTGTGTGACATATGAACTAGCAACTTTGCGATCTAATTAACATAAATCATGGGTTTCAACTTGTCATGTGAACTTGCATTCAAATAAGAATCTAATTAAATAGGTGTCACATGAAATGGCATAATTTAGACTTGCATAAAATGTAAGCCTAAACATATTTTCATCTAGGCATAACTTCAAACACAAACTAGCATGTGACAAAGTTATTACATGTCCATAAAAATGTCTATTTTTGACATTAACTCAAAAGCGTGAACTAGACCAAATCATGCATCCTATCATAACATGAAACCTGTAATAATCGTGTGAAACTAAATGGTACTTGGCATGGACCCAATTACAAACTTGCAAAGAACATAAGAACATATACATAGGATTTAATCATGTTGGCATAATGGTCTTAACATAGAACATGTGTATATAAGTCTTAACTTAGACTTAGAAAAATGTATACAACCTATGTTAAACATATAAACATATAGGTGTAAATTCTAACATTAACCATATACTTGTATGTGATGTTGCTTTCATTCTAAATATACAATAGGACCAACATCAAGTCAATTATACCACAAATATCCCAATACCATTCACAATACAGTCATTGCAATACACATATATGAATTAGCATCGTCGTTATACAATAGTAAAATACCATTTTCATTTTACATCGAATCAAGTCTTAATTTTATTCTCATCGGAAAAATCACTATACTTACAACAAACGACGAATTTGAGTTCTGGTTTCTAAGTTATGAATTTGCAATGCTTTCCTTTGGGTAGATAAACGTTGTTTGAATCTTTTTTTAATTTAGTTTTGCTCGTCTCTAAGCTTTCTCCAACTGATGGCTACTCTTAGTTTCCTCCCAGCAGCATGACGGCTCTAGCTCTATTTTATTTGTGTGAATTTAGGTTGAGTGTTGGGTTGTATTTAAAGAATTTCAGATTGATTTGAGCCGTCAGATGATCATAGAGTGAATCCAGACCATACACACCAAGAGGAGCCAATCAGAAAGTGACAAATAAGCCCTAGTGACACACCAGAACTCAGAAAATCGCTCAGAACCCGACCAGGCCAGCCAAGGTCGACTGGGCAGGTCGACCACATGGTCGACCTGGGTACCCAGGTCGACCCCCTGGTCGACCTGGGTCCTGGGCGGGATAATTCCCGCCCAGCTCAGTTTGGGTCGGTTTTCGAATTTTTAACTGTTTGAATTTTAAATTGAATTCTGAAACTTCGGAAGGCCATAACTCCTTCATACGGAGTTCGATTTATGCAAACTCAGACTCTATCTCAAACAGAATTCCGAGATGAGCGCAATGGCGTAACCCATTTCCCTTAATTCTTTCATTTTGAATTAAGTATACTTTAATTTGTTAATTTAATGTTAACAGGAAATTCGGGGTGTTACATTCTCCCCTCCTTAAAGGATTTCGTCCCCGAAATCTTCAAGTCTAGAAGAACATATATCCTAACATCCAATTGTCCATCTACTCAACCAACAAACACAGGCATCCGTTGTCCTTAAAAGACTTCTAATGCTTCATGATCATATGCATAGTGTGTGTACATGTCCTTATCTAATGCAAAATCAGGCAGTCTACTGATTCAGTTAACCTCCTTAATGCAAATCATGTAAGTGTCATGAATCCATTATGTATGCAATTTTTTTTTCTACTCATAATTCTACATGAGTGCGCAACCATTCATACAAATGCGACATCCATATGACAACATATCAAGTTTCAACCATATGCAACTATGAATACATATATGCATATGCAATATGAAAGTGACTGAGCCGATCTAATACCTAGGGTGTGTGTGTATATGCATCCACGAGCAACCACTTGCAACCACTTGCAGCCATCAATCATAACATGTTTCAAATACATGTTTACATCCATTAGTTTTTACCTAAGGAGTTAGGAGAAAAATGACCGAGGAGATACACTAAAAGGTAGATACAAGCATAAACTTATGGAAAAAGAGAGGTCAAAGATGTACCCTCAAAAAGAAAAGGGTAGGCAGCGCGTATTTTGTCCTCAGTTTCCCAAGTCGCGTCTTCCACGGCATCGCTCCATTGAATTTTAACGAGCTTGACTTCACGGTTGCGTAGATTTTTGATTTCAATTCCTACGATTCGAGTTTGAACTCTCCTCACAGTTGTTTCTCGTTCTATTTCAACTTCTTCTAGAATGCTTGGCTCCGCCACTTCCCCAGACTCATGTAAACATTTCCGGAGATGAGAAACGTGAAAGACATTGTGAATTCCAGCTAACCTTTCGGGCAGCTCTACTCTATAAGCCATCTTCCCAAACTTCTCGATGATAGGGAATGGTCCTACAAATCTTGGTGCTAGCTTTCTTGCGGATCCAAAGCGAACGACGTTCCTTAAAGGAGATACCTTAAGGAAAACCCTATCCCCAACCTCAAACTCAAGGTCGGTCCTTCTTCTGTCTGCGTAGGATTTCTGTCTATCTTGGGCAGTCTTCATTCTCCTTCGTATCAAGTCCACTTTTTCTGAAGTCTCTCTAATCATGTCTGGCCCAAGTATAAGCTTGTCTGTAGACTCCCACCAACAAGTTGGTGATCGGCACAGTCTTCCATACAAAGCTTCGAAGGGCGTCATGCCGATGGTGGCTTGGTAGCTGTTGTTGTAGGCGAATTCCACTAAAGGAAGATGATCCTCCCATGTCCCTCCAAAGTCAAGAACGCACAGTCTCAAAAGATCTTCTAATACTTTATTCACCTTTTTCGTCTAACCATCGGTTTGGGGGTGATAGGCCGTGCTCAAGCATAACTGTGTACCTATAACTTCTTGCAGACTCCGCCAAAACTCGCTTGTAAAGATAGGATCTCGGTCACTCACTATGCTGGAGGGTACTCCATGGAGTAGAACTATTTCCTTGAGATAGAGAGATGCTAGAGATGAGGAAGTCCTTCTACTTTTAATAGGTATAAAGTGGGCGCTTTTTGTGAGCCTGTCCACTATTACCCAAATGCTAGTATTGCCCCTTCTTGACCTAGGCAACCCATCAATGAAGTCCATTGAAATGCTATCCCACTTCCATTGTGGGACCTCTAGAGGATGAAGCAGTCCTCCAGGCTTCTTTTGTTCCGCCTTGACCTGTTGGCATATCATGCACTTAGAAACGAAATCTGCCACATCCTTCTTCATGCCGCTCCAAAAGAAAACTCTCTTTACATCCTTGTACAACTTGTCTCCACCTGGGTGTATTGTCATCTTGGAATGGTGTGCTTCCTCGAGAACCATCTTTACCAAATCCCTTGCTTGTGGGACGCATAGTCTTCCATCTCGCCTCAGCCAAAACTTATCATCGATGGAGTACCTATTGTGGTGACTTGAAGTTTCACTTCTAATAAGCTTATCAATCACATCAATAAGCTGCGGGTCTTCACGTTGTGCGGCCCCTATTGAGTCTAAAAGAGTGGGTCATACTTCTAGTGATGCCAACAAACCAGTTACAAAATTAAAGGAGGGCCTAAAGTCAAAACTGGTTATATACTCCAAGCTTTGCCTTTCTACAAAGAGAGGGCTTAAGGTCAGTTTCTTTCTACTCAAGGCGTCTGCTACCATGTTGCCCTTGCCAGGAGTATAGGAAATCATAAAATCATACGAGGCAAGAAACTCCATCCACCTTTGCTGTCTTAAGTTAAGATCTTTCTACGAGAAAAGATACTTCAACGATTTATGGTCAGTATATAATTCGAACTTCTCACCTAGGAGATAATGGCGCCAAGACTTAAGCGCAAAGACGATGGCGACCAAATCAAGATCGTGGGTTGGGTAGTTCTTTTCATGAACTTTCAATTGTCTTCCACCATAAGCTACTAACCTCCCTTCTTGCATCAGAACAGCGCCTAGTCCCGTACCACAATCATCCGTGTATACTGTGAACATCTTGCTTCCATCAGGCAAAGTCAGAACTGGGGATGTTGTAAGAGCCCTTTTCAAGCGTTGGAAAGCAATATCACAATCCAAATCCCAAGCGAATGCTAGATTCTTCTTTGTTAGCCTTGTGAGTGGAGTTGAGATTTTCGCGAAATCTCTAATGAACTTTCGGTAAAAACCTGCTAGCCCGAGAAAGCTTCGGACTTCGGTTGCATTCCTTGGTGTCTTCCATTCTTGCACTGCCACCACTTTCGCGGGGTCCACAGCTAACCCCTCTTTGGACACTACATGTCCAAGAAACCTTACTTCTTCTCTCCAAAAGTGGCACCTGGAGAATTTGGCTTTCGGCAGATGAACTCGAAGAGTTTCCAGATCTCCTTCAAATGCTGAGCATGTTCTTCCTCATTCTTTGAGAAGATCAAAATATCGTCTACGAAGACCACCACAAACTTATTGAAGAATTCTCTGAACACCCTGCTCATTAGGTCTACGAAATAAGCGGGTGCGTTTGTCAAGCCGAAAGGCATGACAAGCTACTCGAAGAAACTGTCTGGGGTTTTGAAAGCCGTCTTATCAATGCTATCTTCAGCTACCCTTAGCTGATGGAACCCAGTAGCCAGATCAAGTTGGGAGAAAACCGATGCACTTACAAGCTGATCAAACAAATCGTTTATTCTGGGAAGCGGGTGTCTATTCTTCTTAGTCAGCTTGTTTAGCTCCCTATAGTCCACACAAAGACGTAGTGAACCATCTGCTTTGGTGGTGAACACCACTGGAGCACCCCATTTTGGGATACTCCGCCTTATAAACGCCTTCTCGAGAAGCTCCTTAACTTGCTTACTGAGCTCCTTTCTCTCCTTTGGAGCCATGTGTCTAACAGGTAAAGCTACGGGCTTTGCATTATCAACAAGATATATGCGAAAGTCTATCTCTCGCCTTGGAGGTAAGACCTTCACCTCTTCAAAGACATCTGGATATTCACGGACCACTCTAACCGATTGCAAATTCTCAACAGAAGCATCAAGCGACTCTAGATAACTAAGCATAACAGCATTCAAGGGATTATAAGAAATTTCTAGAGTGTTACCGAGCCGAGTCAAGAGTCTAACCACTTTCTTCTCACAATCAAGAATGGCACCATTACTGGATAACCAGTCCATGCCTAAGATCAATCCATATCCCGAGAAGCCCAAAACAAAGGCACTACATCTAAACTCAACACTTAGAATAGAGATTTTCAAATCCAAACAAACCATTGACAAATAAGCTGAGCCCCCAATTGGATTTGAAACAACCGAGGGATCTTCTGCCATACTAGTGTCTAGGTGCAGAGATTCCACTAAAGCAGATAAAATAAAGGAGTGTGATGCACCAGAATCAAAAAGAGTGCGAACTGGATGATCATAAAGATAAACTACACTTTCTATAGAAATATTTCTACCTCGTTCCTGCGGAGGTGCCACCAGTGCGTGAACCTATCCCCCTGAAGTGGATCCAGTCCTCTGTCCCTGCCCTCGCTTCTTTGGGCAGTCCTTAGCCATGTGTCCAGTCTCGCCACAATGGAAACAACCACCATTCATCTTTGCCTTCTTCTTTCTGCAGTCTTTCACTATATGTCCAACAATGCCATAGAAATTACACTTTCTCTTTTCATGGGATTTGTTGTTCTTCCCGCCCTTCTTGAAGTCTGTTTTCTTAGCCTGTGTAACACCCCGTATTTTTGTTAACATAAATGTTCACAAATTAAAGAATAACTAATCTCAGATGTGAGAAATAAGGGAAATAGGTTGCGCCATTGTGTTCGTCTCGGAATTCTGGTTGAGATAGAGTCCGAGTTTGCGTGAATTGGACTTCGTATGAAGAAGTTATGGCCATCGGAAGTTTCAGAAAATTCAAAACAGATTTCGAAAAATTCAAATTTCAGAGTCAGATGGGCTAGGCGGGAATTTTCCTGCCAGGGCCAGGTCGACCATAGGGTCGACCTAGGGTCGACCATAGGGTCGACCTAGGGTCGACCTACCCTGACCAGGTCGACCATAGGATCGACCTGGGGGTCGACCTGCCCCCCGGGCAGATTTGATTGATGACCTGTAAATGACTATATGCTGACTCATTAGGGTTTCTAATCTGCTCTGATTGGCTGGGATTAATTCTGGGTTGATCGGACGGCCTAAACTAATCCTAAGCTCTATAAAAACACCTATAGACTCAAACCCTAAAATCAAAATAAAATTAGATTCATGGCCTCCATGCCGTCATCTAGCAAGTCAGAATAGCCGCCACCAATTAGAGAGGAAGAAAGCTAACCTAATTCAATTCAATTCAACTTTAACAACGAATCAACTTCAAAGGAAAGCTAATTCAACCTCAGAACTCAGAATTCAGAACTCAAGACCTTCTTTGAGTTATGAGTTCGATTTCTTTAATAAAATAATTAGCAATTTAATTGGATTGAGTTATGATGCGGATTATATGGCTATGTTGTGAATTATTAACCGCATGTTATCATCTATGTTGTAAAATTGTGATGTTATCATTTATGTTATAAATTCTATAATGTTATCATCTGTGTTGTAAAGTTGTGATCATCTATGTTGTAATTCTATGATTGGCTTATGTATAATCAAGTCATAATGGTGTTTCATATGCTAGTTTGGTTATGTTGATTCATATGATAAATCATAAGTATGTATGCAAGTTTAGATTTTGATTTAGACATGAATCATATGCAAGTTGGGGAAAATTATATGTGACCTTACATGTTCATGACATCTAGTTTATGTGAAAATTTGATTAAAAGTTAGGCTATGACATGTGTGAGTTATATGCTAAATTCTACATGCTAGTTTACATGTTTAGATGTAAGTTTACACCATTGTTATGTTGCATAAATCACATATGCAAGTTTATATAAATATATGAGTTTGGAATATGAATCATGTTATGCAAGTTTGTGGTTATTGCCTATGCAAGTTTACACCTTTAGATCTATGCCATACATGATTTATGCAAGTTGTGACCATTACCTAACAAGTTTACACCTTTAGATTTGGATCTATGACATATGTAGTTTTATGCAAGTTGTAATTTTGGCCTATGCAAGTTTTAGATGTAGAACATCATTCACACATGCAAGTTCACCCCTTATGTTTAGATCTAGTTTTATCTATATGTATGTTGTGATGTTTTCTCTTTATTCCATGAGTTAGACTATTAGAGTCTAACGTATATTTCACGTTAAATGAATGAACGTACAACGTGGGGCAATGGGATAATATTAAAAGATTTAATATTGAGAATTGGCATAAATGACTTAAATGGCATAAAATTAATTTGTGATGAAAATTGGTGTGATTTTACATACCATAAATAAATGGACATAATTGAGTCAATTGTGGCCATAGTTAAATTTGAAATTTGAATAGGGAAATTAATTCAAATTAGGGAATGATTAATTAGGTGTAATTAATCGTCTAAGACACGAGGTTAGGCTCTTTTGTGGTGTAAGACTGCCCGGACCCACCCGGCAAATCCAGCTGCCACAAATGCCAGTCTAATGTGGGAGGTCTTAGGCATAAATTAAATGCGTAACAGTTGTAAAGACACGAGGTTAGGCTCGTTTGTGGTGTAAGACTACCCGGATCCGCCCGGCAAATCCAGCTGCCACAAATGTCAGTCTAATATGGGAGGTCTTTATGAGGTTACGGTCTTAATGAATTAAGAAACACTTAACCAGATAAACATGTAGTGGGACTTGAGGGGCTTAAGTGTAACACCCCGTATTTTCTGTGAACTTAAGAATTACAAATCTGAGTATAATTAAAATATAAAATCAGAATAAAGGGAAACGGGCTGTGCCATTGCGTTCGTCTCGGAAAATTACGCGAAATAGAGTCCGAAATTTCGTAAATCGGAGTCCATATGACCAAGTTATGGCTTTCCAGAGTTCAGAAAAAAATTAAACAGCACAGACTAGGTCGACTGGGGAGTCGACCCTAGAGTCGACCTGCCCCCAGGGGGTCGACCCTAGAGTCGACCTGCCCCCAGGGGTCGACCCTAGAGTCGACCTTAGAGCCGACCTGCTCCCAGGGGGTCGACCCTAGAGTCGACCTAGGGGTCGACCTGCCTCCCGAATCTGCTTTTCTGCCTGGGTGCGTTCTGATGTATCTGGTCTCGTTTTCTATCTAGATTCGTCTGCCTAAACCTATTTAAACAACCCCAAACCCAGCCTTCTCTGCACACAATTCTATTCTGCTTCTACTCTGCCTCTGTTCTAAATTAAAAATAAAAATGGCGTTGCTACTCTGCTGGAATCAAAACTAGAAGACAATCAACATCAACCTAAATTCAATTAGAGATTAGAGCTTCTGCAACGGTTCTACAACAACTAGAGTTCTTTCTTTAATCCAATTAAGGCAAGTACAGTTATTTTCTGCTATAAACGTTAATTCTGATTTTGACATGAATTGTGAATCTGAATCTGAGATTATATCTGTTCTGATTTGATTTATCTTATTCTGTACCTCTTTACTCTTTCTGTTCTATAGCCAGACTACTACGAGCCTGAGCCAATCTCATAAGAGATTAACATGCGCTAAAATGTTTGGGACAGTAAAATGAATGATGCATAAATTGGGCATGACCAATAGGTGACTAATTTGAGGAAAGAACATGGACTATAGCTAGAACATGAATCTGAGACATATGATTGGACATGTTATATTTATAACATAAAAAGGTATTGAACATATGATTTGTGGACATGACATAAAAAGGTATATAATTGAACATAAATATAGACTCTATTGAACACATGATTTAGGATAAAGAGGATATGGCCTAGGTATAAAGATTTACATGAAAGTAGGGTATCTATTAATGTAAATAAACACCTAAGTAAGGGACCTTTGGGATATATGACATGCATAGTAATCTATGGCTATATTTGGTATGAATTAAATGAATCTTCTATACTATGCAAGTTTAATAAAAATTTGGAACATATGATATATGGTAAATTTGTGACCATAATCTGTGCTATGTAAATTTAATACAAACATAGGGTATATGATAATATTGTGAATCAAGACTATTATTTATGCACGTGAACTTAGGCAAGGTTTATAATTAGGCAAGGTATGAAACTTTAAGAAATAAGTAAATTTGTTATATTTGCCTAATTTGCTAGTTGTGTTACATTGCCTAATCTGCTAGTACTGTTATATTGCTTAATCTGCTAGTTCTGCTCTACTGCCTAGTCTGCTAGATTTGTTCATCTGCCAAATCCGTCATTTGCTAAGTCTGTTGAAAATACTAAATCTGCTAAGTCGCCTAACCTGAGAAATCTGTTATATTCTATATCTGTTGACTTGGTATAATTAGTCCGCTATTGACATAATCTGAATTGGCTATAGTTATGAATAATTGACATGTATATTAGGCGTGGGTATAAATGGTAAATCATTAATTAATTGGCCGCAAAGATAAACATGGCTAACTCGAGGTTAGAATGAGTTTGCGGCGTAATTCTGCCCGAAACCGCCCGGCATATTCCAGTTGTAACAACCCGTATTTTCAATAACCTGTTATAACATAAATTGAGGCAGAATTTAATTCTAAAATCTGAATCAAGGGAAACGGGCTATGCCATTGCGTTCGTCTCGGAAAAATACGCGAAATAAAGTCCGAGTTTTCGAAAATCGGAGTCCGTATGAAGAAGATATGGACGAACGAAGTTAGGCAGAAAAACCGAAAACAAGCCAGAATGCACTGGCGCACTTGGGAAGTGCGCCAGCACAAAAATACACTGGCGCACTTGGGAAGTGCGCCAGCACAAAAATACACTGGCGCACTTGGGAAGTGCGCCCGTGTCGAGCCAGAAACCTGCACAGCCTTCTGGCTTGACCCTGGCTGGCCTGGTGCACCTGTTTTGGCCCTTGGTCTTGTTTTGGAGGCTTGTGACGATTTTTGAGGGCTGGGATCTATCCTAGGGTTAATCCTATGGCCTAAAACACTTGCCTAATCTATAAATAAGACCCTAACCTACCCTAAATCATCATTAATCTATCCTACAACTAAACTATGGCAAAATCAATCCTCCCATGGCCTCCACTCTCTTCATAAATTCCTAAATCAAATTTCTAAGAGATTTCCATGCATACAAGTGTATTTAGGCTTGTATGATCCTCTTTAGCTTGCATTAAAGTCTTGTTTCTCTATTGGCATCATAAAGGAGGAGTCTTGATCAAGTTTGCTTGCATTTTGGGGTTTTAATTTGTTGCATAAGGGGTTTCTTACATTTGCTATACTCATTTGAGTCTTCATAGCATTGTAAGCCTATTTCTACTCTTGTAATTTAACTATGAAGTTAATATGTTATGTTTCAAGTTTGAGTTTGGGGTTAATCATGATATGTGCTTTGATCTTATGATTTTATGCATAAGATTACTCTATGCATGTTAGTAAAGTCATTACCTTGGCTTTATGCATAGAAAGATATGATCTTTGGTTGGAAATGTTGCATAATGCAACTTTGAAACTCTCATAACCCTTGCATTAACATGCATATAATGTTATATGCATGTTACTAGCCCTTATCTCATGCTATCTATGGCCATGTTCCACCTATTTGCCGAGTTTGATGTTATGCATGCATATGAACCTTATGCAAGTTGAAACCATGTTATGCATGCATATGAACCTTATGTAAGTTGAAACCATGTTAGGCATGCATATGAACCTTATGCAAGTTGAAACCATGTTATGCATGCATATGAACACTATGCAAGTTAAAATGATGTTATGCATGCTTATGAATATTTTGCAAGTTGATAACATGATATGCAAGTTTATGATCACATCTTTGTCTCATGCCACCATGTTTAACTTGTGGCTCCAACCCCTCTATGTCATGATTATGCCAAGTTCCCTCTTTCTATCCTTTATGCGCTATTGCGATATGTAAGCGATGGGATTGCGTTTGGGATTGGGTAAACTTAAAAGACATAAAAACATAAGCATGGGAATTTACCTATTAAGTTAGCTCTACCCATTGGGAATTTACCTATTAAGTTAGGTCTACCCAATTGCTTGAAAACTTGTAATGTGATGGACATGACACTTAGAAAACATGAGAATGGCCAACTCGAGGTTGGGTTGAGCTTGTAGCATAAACCTACCCGGAACCGACCGGCTTAACTAGTGGCTACAAGCAATAGGACCCAATGTGAGTAGTTGGTCATGTTGCACGTGAGACCCGAGGTTAGACTAAGTTGTGGTGTAAACCTACCCGGACCCGCCCGGCCTAACTAGTAACCACAACAAGGTCTAATGTGAGAGGTTGGGTGCATTAAATTAATTAATGCCACATGGTAGGGTTAAGTCATGGACCGCTTGAATACTTAACCAATTAAACACGATGGGTTGGTAGGGTTAAGTCATGAACCTTGGGTACACTTAACCAACTTGGTACTTAGATGAGTTGGGTTAACCACGTTTAACCCATTAAGGAAACCCTAGTTACGTGGTCCTTTGCACCAGTAACCCTCTTGGATGTATCATGATACCCTAGGGACTAGGCTAGGGTGGGGCACGATTACTGGGATGACATGTAAGCGACCAAGACGACGGCTGTGTAGGTGCGCCGGTGTAGGTTCAGGCGGGCCATGGTCGTGCACATGGTCCGGAGTTGAAAAAGCAGGCACGGGCACCAGTAGGTTTAAACTGTGCGTGCTTGGTTTGTGTCAGTGGTTGACACCCTAGGACTTGATACACCCTAGGGTGGACCTAGCACAGTTTAGCTACACTTCGTAGTTGGGCCGTATGACACCGACACTTGACGAGTTAGGCTTTAGGAGAGCCGATCGACTAGACCGTGCTAGTTGGACCTTGGTTTAGGTCATTCATGATGTTGGGCCAAACTTGGGCCTGGGGATCACTTCTTGTTTACACTTGACATGACTTGTGATACTAGTACACTTGGTGCAAACCTCAACCTTGTATATGCGGTGCCACACTTGATCTATCTTGTTGACTTTTTCCATGCCAGTTATCATCCTATGACTCATCCTTGTTTACATATACAGTTAACTTTATTAGTTGTTGTACAATAGTAGGTAGGACTTACCAGTCTTTTGACTGACCCATTTTCTTTCGCCTCTTTTCTTTCGTTTCCCCCCCCTAGGTTTACAGGGCGAGAATACCAGTACTTAGCTTGGATCTTAGCTGCTTTTCCTGGATAGCTCATGTATGCTTTGGACTTGAGCTCGCTATGGTTTTCTACCTTGGGGATAGCTACTTTATGTTTTCCTTTCCAGTTTCCAGTTTTATGTTTCTAGACTTTGTTTATGGAAAATAATGATCAAGTACTGTGTTGTAACTTAACTTATGGTTTTGATATGCTAGTTTTTATCCGCTGCTATATTTACTCTGTTTTTTTACTTATATGTTCTGTCTTGTGATATCTGCATGCATGTTTACCTTGTTTAAACGCCCCTCCAAAGTCAGTGCCCTTGCAAGAGTGGCACTGGCGGAGGTGGGGTGCTACATTTGGTATCAGAGCCTAAGGTTTACAAGATTGGAGCAAAAAGGGTTTTAAAGTTACTTTTAAAAGCTATTTTCAAAATCAATTAAGTATTTTCCAAAGAAAAGTCTAGTTTATTTTGAAAGGCTATCCCCCAAGAGCCATAAGCACTATCCTTCGTTTCCTCGTTCTAAATCTATCTTTTCCTTTTTTTTCAGCATGGCCGATCTCAATCTTCCTGAGGGAGTCACCATTCCCGGATGGTTCCGGAGGTACTTGGAAGCTAGGGCCAACAATGCAGGTCCAGCAACCACTCCCACTATCACTGAGGTTCCACCCCCTCCTCCTCCTCCTCAGCAACCACAAGCCGATTTCGCCAAGGTTTGCAAGGACTTCAAGGCAATGGGTGGCAAAAATTTTATTGGGACGGAGACTTTTGTGGAAGCAAGAAATTGGTTGAAGGAGACCGAAGATCTCTTTGCCATCTTTGATATAGAGGACCGTAGAAAGGTCCTGTTGGCGGTTTGGCTACTAAAGGAGGAAGCTTCTTATTGGTGGGAGGTCACCAGTGCTACTAGGCCCGTAGAAACCTGGGCCGACTTTAGGGCAAGGTTTGGGCTTAAGTTTTTATCGTCTGCGGAGGCAAATTTGCAACTAGAGAAGTTCATAGCCGTGAAGCAAGGAGACATGACGGTGAGAGAATATGTGAATAAGTTCAACCAGCTTGCCCAATTCGGTTTGGACATGGTCAATACTCCCGAGAAGAAGGCTCTACGTTTTGCACGAGGGTTAAATGAGCCATTACAAGGTCTAGCCATGTCACACATACCCATGGGGGCCACTTTCGAGAGCCTAATAGACATGGCATTGCTGCAGGGAGAGGATAAGAATGGGAAGAAAGAAGTCAAGCCCAATGAGACTCAGCCTAAGAAGACAGACTCCAAGTGGGGAGGGAATCAGAGTAATCAGATTAACAAGAACAACAAGAATAACAAGGGCAACAAGAACAAGGCAAAGGACACAAGAAAGTGCCACTTCTGTGGGATTGTTGGGCACGTGGCCAAGGACTGTAGGAAGAAGAGAATGAAATTGGGTGGATGCTTTCATTGTGGAGAGACGGGACATTTTAGCAAGGATTGCCCTAAGAAGCAGGGGCATGGACAAACTCAGCACGCAGGTTCATCTGGAGGGCAAGTGCATGCTCTCAACACCACTCCAGTTCAGGACCGAGGTACTATTTCTGTGGAAAGTCTTGTTTATATTTCTGGTTTTCCTGTTCGCACTTTGTTTGATTCTGGCGCATCGCATACCTTTATTTCTTCTGATGTTGTTGGAAGTTTGCACCTAAGTACTAGTCTTGTTGAGGATCCCGTTAGTGTTTCAAATCCGATTGGGGGTTCAGCCCATTTATCTATGATCTGTATGGATTTGAGGATTTCTATCTTGACCGTAGAATTCTCGTGTGATGCTTATGTTCTCGGGTTCACGGGATACGGGTTGATCTTGGGCATGGATTGGTTGTCCCGCTATGGAGCCATTCTCGATTGTGAGCATAGGGTGGTGAGACTCATGACTCACCTGGGTAATACCCTAGAGATTTCTTGCAACCCGCTAGATCCCGTCATGCTATGTTATCTTGAATCTCTTGACTCGTCCATCGATGATCTGCAATCTGTAAGGGAGGTTCGAGAATACCCTGATGTCTTTGAAGAAGTTAAGGGGTTACCCCCTAAGCGAGAGATAGATTTCCGCATTTATCTGGTTGATAATGCTAAGCCAGTCTCCTTACCAGTTAGGCACATGGCCCCGCGTGAAAGGAGAGAGCTCAGTAAGCAAATCAAGGAGCTACTTGAGAAGAATTTTATTAGGCGAAGCATTTCTGAATGGGGTGCTCCTGTAGTGTTCGCTACTAAGGCGGACGGCTCGCTTCGTCTATGTGTTGATTATCGAGAGTTGAACAAGCTGACCAAGAAGAATAGGCATCCATTACCGAGGATAGATGACCTCTTCGACCAGCTTGTTGGTTCTTCTGTTTTCTCTCAGCTTGATTTAGCCACCGGATTTCATCAGCTTAGAGTGGCCGAAGACAACATTGATAAGACTGCATTTAGGACTCCAGACGGATTCTTTGAATGGCTTGTCATGCCATTCGGCTTGACTAATGCACCCGCCTACTTCGTAGATTTGATGAGTAGGGTGTTAAGGGAGTTCCTTAACAAGTTTGTTGTTGTCTTCGTGGATGATATTCTGATCTTTTCAAAAGACGAGGAAGAACATGCTAGACACCTCAAGGAAGTGATGGATACGCTTAGAGGCCATCAGTTGAAAGCCAAGTTCTCCAAATGCCACTTTTGGAGAAAGGAAGTCCGATTTCTTGGGTATATAGTTTCTAAGCAGGGTATAGCTGTGGATCCCGCGAAAGTGGTTGCAGTTCAAGACTGGAAGACTCCTAGGAATGCAACCGAAGTGCGAAGCTTTCTCGGTCTGGCAGGCTACTATAGGAAGTTCATTAGAGACTTCGCTAAGATTTCGGCCCCTCTCACTAGATTGACGAAGAAGAACTTAGTCTTTGCATGGGACTTAGAGTGTGAGCTTGCTTTTCAAAGGCTCAAAAGGGCCCTTACCACAGCTCCAGTTTTGGCATTACCCGATGGCGGTAAAATGTTTACCGTGTATACCGATGCATGTGGCACGGGGTTAGGCGCTGTTCTGATGCAGGAGAGAAGAGTGATATGTTATGGGGGTAGGCAACTTAAAGTTCATGAGAAGAACTACCCCACTCATGACTTGGAGTTAGCGGCGATTATCTTTGCACTCAAGTCCTGGCGCCACTATCTTTTAGGCGAAAGGTTTGAGTTGTATACTGATCACAAATCACTCAAGTATCTCTTCTCGCAGAAAGATCTGAATCTTAGGCAGCAAAGGTGGATGGAATTCTTGGCATCATATGACTTCGAGATAGCTTATACCCCTGGCAAGGGTAATGTTGTGGCTGATGCACTAAGCAGAAAGAGGTTGACCCTAAGTCCTCTATTCGTTGAGATGAAGAATTTAGAGTATGTGGCAACCTTTGATTTCTCTTTGGCAATTGAGTCGATGACCGGTTCATTAGCATCTCTGGAACTCAGACCTACCCTTCTTGATCAAGTTGGGGCTTCGCAGAAAGAAGACCCTCAGATAGTTGAGATTATGGATAAGCTGATTCGAGGAGAGACGTTTAGTCATCTCGCTCGATATTCTATTGATGACAAGGGTTGGTTGAGGAGAGATGGAAGGTTATGTGTTCCAGTGGTAGGAGATCTAGTAAGAAAAATTCTTGAGGAAGCGCATCGCTCTAAGTTGACTATACATCCAGGCGGAGATAAGATGTATAAAGATATGAAGCGTATTTTCTTTTGGCCTGGGATGAAGAAGGATGTGGCAGAGTTTGTTTCTAGATGTATCATTTGCCAGCAAGTTAAGGCCGAGTCGAAGAAGCCCGGTGGGCTATTGCATCCTCTAGACGTTCCACTTTGGAAGTGGGAGAGTATTTCCATGGATTTTATTGATGGGCTACCAAGGTCAAGGAAAGGGAATACGAGCATTTGGGTTATTGTGGACAGACTTACGAAGAGTGCTCATTTCATTCCGGTAAAGAGCAAGAGGACCGCATCTTGGCTAGCGTCTGTATATCTTCGTGAGATTGTGAGACTTCATGGAGTCCCTTCTAGTATAATCAGTGACCGTGACCCAATCTTTACAAGTCAGTTCTGGAATAGCTTGCAAGAAGCCATGGGCACGAGGTTGAATCTAAGTACTGCTTATCACCCACAGACGGACGGTCAAACCGAAAGGGTGAATAGGGTACTCGAGGATCTGTTAAGGCTTTGTATTCTGGATTTTGGTGGTACTTGGGAAGACCATCTTCCTCTTGTTGAGTTTGCATATAATAACAGTTATCAAGCAAGCATAGGGATGGCACCATTTGAAGCTTTATATGGGAGGCCGTGCAAGTCGCCTACATGTTGGTGGGAGACTACAGATAAGCTTGTACTTGGGCCCGATATGATACGAGACACATCTGAGAAAGTTGAATTGGTGAGAAGACGGATGAAAGCGGCCCAAGATAGACAGAAATCCTATGCTGATAAGCGAAGGACAGATTTGGAGTTCGAAGTTGGAGACATGGTTTTCGTGAAGGTTTCTCCTTTGCGTAATGTGGTTCGCTTCGGAGCAATTGGGAAGCTGGCACCCAGGTTCGTAGGACCCTTCCCTATCATAGAGAGAATTGGGAAGATGGCTTATAAAGTGCAATTGCCCGAGAAGCTGTCCGGAGTGCATAATGTCTTTCATGTCTCGCATCTCCGAAAGTGCCTACATGAGTCCGCTGAGGTGGTTGAACCTAGCATTCTTGAAGACGTGGAAGTAGAGAAAGAGGCAACTTTGAGGAGAGCTCCGATTCGTATCTTGGGGACGGAGACCAAGAAGCTAAGGAATCGAGAGGTCAAGTTGGTGAAGGTTCAATGGGGTGAAGCCGAAGAAGACGCAACTTGGGAAACCGAGGAGAAGATGCGTGGGCTTTATCCATTCCTTTTTGAGGGTACACTCTCAATCTCTTTTCTTTGTTAGCATATCTTTCTCTTTGCTATCCATGTTTATCTAGTTATCGTGCTAATCTTGTCATGAGAACCTTAGGTAGAAACCCTTTGGATGAAACATGTATTTGAAACATGTTATGCTTGATGGTTGCAAGTGGTTGTAAGTGGATACTCGTGGATGCATGATACACATTAGGCACTAAGATCGGCTCACACACTCTCATATTGCATATGCATGAGTGTTTATGCTTATTCATGGATGAAAATTTTTGTGTTATCACATGGATGTTGCATATGGATGTATGTGATGTGCACACATATAGATGTTATACATTATGTTAGGAATTGCATACATATGGATTCATTTCACTAACATAATCTGCATTGATGATATTTGCATTAGATAAGTACATATACACACACCTTTGCATATGTTCATACAACATTTAGAATCTTGTAAGGACAATGATTGCTCGTGGATGATGTTTTGAGTAGATGTATGTTGGATGGTAGGATACGTTCTTCCTAACTTGAAGATTTCGGGGACGAAATCCCTTAAGGAGGGGAGAATGTAACAACCCGTATTTTCAATAACCTGTTATAACATAAATTGAGGCAGAATTTAATTCTAAAATCTGAATCAAGGGAAACGGGCTATGCCATTGCGTTCGTCTCGGAAAAATACGCGAAATAGAGTCCGAGTTTTCGAAAATCGGAGTACGTATGAAGAAGATATGGACGAACGAAGTTAGGCAGAAAAACCGAAAACAAGCCATAATGCACTGGCGCACTTGGGAAGTGCGCCAGCACAAAAATACACTGGCGCACTTGGGAAGTGCGCCAGCACAAAAATACACTGGTGCACTTGGGAAGTGCGCCCGTGTCGAGCCAGAAACCTGCACAGCCTTCTGGCTTGACCCTGGCTGGCCTGGTGCACCTGTTTTGGCCCTTGGTCTTGTTTTGGAGGCTTGTGACGATTTTTGAGGGCTGGGATCTATCCTAGGGTTAATCCTATGGCCTAAAACACTTGCCTAATCTATAAATAAGACCCTAACCTACCCTAAATCATCATTAATCTATCCTACAACTAAACTATGGCAAAATCAATCCTCTCATGGCCTCCACTCTCTTCATAAATTCCTAAATCAAATTTCTAAGAGATTTCCATGCATACAAGTGTATTTAGGCTTGTATGATCCTCTTTAGCTTGCATTAAAGTCTTGTTTCTCTATTGGCATCATAAAGGAGGAGTCTTGATCAAGTTTGCTTGCATTTTGGGGTTTTAATTTGTTGCATAAGGGGTTTCTTACATTTGCTATACTCATTTGAGTCTTCATAGCATTGTAAGCCTATTTCTACTCTTGTAATTTAACTATGAAGTTAATATGTTATGTTTCAAGTTTGAGTTTGGGGTTAATCATGATATGTGCTTTGATCTTATGATTTTATGCATAAGATTACTCTATGCATGTTAGTAAAGTCATTACCTTGGCTTTATGCATAGAAAGATATGATCTTTGGTTGGAAATGTTGCATAATGCAACTTTGAAACTCTCATAACCCTTGCATTAACATGCATATAATGTTATATGCATGTTACTAGCCCTTATCTCATGCTATCTATGGCCATGTTCCACCTATTTGCCGAGTTTGATGTTATGCATGCATATGAACCTTATGCAAGTTGAAACCATGTTATGCATGCATATGAACCTTATGTAAGTTGAAACCATGTTAGGCATGCATATGAACCTTATGCAAGTTGAAACCATGTTATGCATGCATATGAACACTATGCAAGTTAAAATGATGTTATGCATGCTTATGAATATTTTGCAAGTTGATAACACGATATGCAAGTTTATGATCAGATCTTTGTCTCATGCCACCATGTTTAACTTGTGGCTCCAACCCCTCTATGTCATGATTATGCCAAGTTCCCTCTTTCTATCCTTTATGCGCTATTGCGATATGTAAGCGATGGGATTGCGTTTGGGATTGGGTAAACTTAAAAGACATAAAAACATAAGCTTGGGAATTTACCTATTAAGTTAGGTCTACCCATTGGGAATTTACCTATTAAGTTAGGTCTACCCAATTGCTTGAAAACTTGTAATGTGATGGACATGACACTTAGAAAACATGAGAATGGCCAACTCGAGGTTGGGTTGAGCTTGTAGCATAAACCTACCCGGAACCGACCGGCTTAACTAGTGGCTACAAGCAATAGGACCCAATGTGAGTAGTTGGTCATGTTGCACGTGAGACCCGAGGTTAGACTAAGTTGTGGTGTAAACCTACCCGGACCCGCCCGGCCTAACTAGTAACCACAACAAGGTCTAATGTGAGAGGTTGGGTGCATTAAATTAATTAATGACACATGGTAGGGTTAAGTCATGGACCGCTTGAATACTTAACCAATTAAACACGATGGGTTGGTAGGGTTAAGTCATGAACCTTGAGTACACTTAACCAACTTGGTACTTAGATGAGTTGGGTTAACCACGTTTAACCCATTAAGGAAACCCTAGTTACGTGGTCCTTTGCACCAGTAACCCTCTTGGATGTATCATGATACCCTAGGGACTAGGCTAGGGTGGGGCACGATTACTGGGATGACATGTAAGCGACCAAGACGACGGCTGTGTAGGTGCGCCGGTGTAGGTTCAGGCGGGCCATGGTCGTGCACATGGTCCGGAGTTGAAAAATCAGGCACGGGCACCAGTAGGTTTAAACTGTGCGTGCTTGGTTTGTGTCAGTGGTTGACACCCTAGGACTTGATACACCCTAGGGTGGACCTAGCACAGTTTAGCTACACTTCGTAGTTGGGCCGTATGACACCGACACTTGACGAGTTAGGCTTTAGGAGAGCCGATCAACTAGACAGTGCTAGTTGGAGCTTGGTTTAGGTCATTCATGATGTTGGGCCAAACTTGGGCCTGGGGATCACTTCTTGTTTACACTTGACATGACTTGTGATACTAGTACACTTGGTGCAAACCTCAACCTTGTATATGCGGTGCCACACTTGATCTATCTTGTTGACTTTTTCCATGCCAGTTATCATCCTATGACTCATCCTTGTTTACATATACAGTTAACTTTATTAGTTGTTGTACAATAGTAGGTAGGACTTACCAGTCTTTTGACTGACCCATTTTCTTTCGCCTCTTTTCTTTCGTTCCCCCCCCCCCCCAGGTTTACAGGGCGGGAATACCAGTACTTAGCTTGGATCTTAGCTGCTTTTCCTGGATAGCTCATGTATGCTTTGGACTTGAGCTCGTTATGGTTTTCTACCTTGGGGATAGCTACTTTATGTTTTCCTTTCCAGTTTCCAGTTTTATGTTTCTAGACTTTGTTTATGGAAAATAATGATCAAGTACTGTGTTGTAACTTAACTTATGGTTTTGATATGCTAGTTTTTATCCGCTGCTATATTTACTCTGTTTTTTTTACTTATATGTTCTGTCTTGTGATATCTGCATGCATGTTTACCTTGTTTAAACGCCCCTCCAAAGTCAGTGCCCTTGCAAGTATGGCTTGGCTCTGTATAGCTTTCGTTCTATGGGGATTATGATTTTAAACCATGCATTTTGAAGGCTTTTGTACAAGACTGATATTTTGTACTTGAACTCTGAGATTTGAAAGGGTGTAACCATTTTGATTTATGTTTCCGCTGTAATAAAGTTAAAAATTTTCAAGTACTGTTTTATCTGTCTTGTAAGTTTCTGTTCTGTTTACTAAAATGCTCCACCAATGTTAAGGCATTCCCTTTGTGAGTGACCTTAACGGAGGTGGGGTGTTACACTTGGTATCAAAGCTGAAGGTTGCCAGATTGCGTAAAGTTTTTGTAAACTATTTTAAAAAAAAAGCTTTAAAAGAAAGTATTTTCAAAAGGAAAGTTTATTTTGAAAAACATAATCCCCAAAGCCATATATCTATCTTTTGATTCTCTGTCTGAATCCTTGTTTCCTTCTTTTTCTGAGTCTCCGGGGCTCCTGGCTTTCTGGGAGGTAACCTCATCGCAACATGGTTCTGTAGGCTTGACAAGACTACGACACCGGTCAAAGGGAAAATAAGCGCCCGACTTCCATTTGTAGCCGCAGTAGTCTCACCTACGGCTAATTTTCTTTCGAGCTTTGTAGGATTTTCCGTGCGATGGAGGCCGCTTTCAAGGGACTTGTCAACGTGCTACACACGGATAGTAAAGATGAGAATGAGGGAGTTTGGCTAAGGCGCACAACCCAAGGATGAGAAACTCATGGATATGGACTTGGTTCACAAAGGAAACACAAAAGAAGGAAGAAAAGTCTGATGATAAAGGAGGAGAAATGTGCTTTACTTATGGAAGCTTGACTCATCTGAACAAGGATTGCCAAAAGAGGAAGGACACTCACTTCAACTGTGGTGGGATGGGACACTTCACTAGGGACTGCCCAAAGAAACGGGGGCAAGGACAGAAGACATGACCTACTTCGGGAAGGCAGGCGAATGCTCTTATAGTTGGTGGATAGGATATAAGTAGGAAAATTTCCGTAGAGAGTTTAGTTTCTTTATCTGATTATTGAGTTAGAACTCTTTCCGATTATGGCATTCTGATTCTATAGTCGAGTCTCTGCACTTTAATACTAGTCTTGTTTCTGATCTGGTTATAGTCTCAAACCCCATAGGGGTTACGACTCATCTGCTGGTGATAGGTTGGGGTTTGAGAGATATCTGTGTTAGGCGTCAAGTAGGACGCATACATTCTGGGTTTTATCATGCTTATTTTCCTAAGAATCATTCTATAATCTGATCTGTACCAGTAATCTGTAAATATCTGAATATTTCTGATAAGGTTAAGATTTCTAGTTTTGACATTGTTTAAAGAGGGTAATCCTCTTAGTGTCAATTTGATGTTGGTTTCGGTCTTCAGGGCCGATACTTAGGACCCATGTCTAATGGGAACCAAGTTTTTGTTTTATCTGTACTCACTTCCATCATTCGACTGTATCCTATCGATCGAATCTTCGAACTTTAGGTAGAAACTAATGGGTGTAAACATGTGTTTGAGACATGTTATGTTTGATGGTTTCAAGTGGATGCAAGTGGTTGCTAGTGGTTGCTCGTGGATGCATATACACACACTAGGCACTAGATCGGCTCGAAAACACTCTCATACTGCATATGGATGTGTGAGCATTTTAAATTTTTATGGATGCAAAATGGTTGAATCAGCACATGGATGTTGCATATGAGTGGATGGTTGTGCACCCATATAGAAATGATATGTATCAGATAGGAAAATTGCATACATATTGGACTCATGGCACTGACATAATTCGCATTAAGGAGGTCAACTGAATCAGTAGACCGCCTGATCTTTGCATTAGATAAGGAACATATACACACACTTTTGCAAATGTTCATATAGCACTAGAAATTTCTTAGGACAATGGATGCTTGTGGATGATGACTGAGTAGATGAGTGATTGGATGGTAGGACACATTCTTCTTAACTTGAAGATTTCGGGGACGAAATCCTTTAAGGAGGGGAGAATGTAACACCCCGTATTTTCTGTGAACTTAAGAATTACAAATCTGAGTATAATTAAAATATAAAATCAGAATCAAGGGAAACGGGCTGTGCCATTGCGTTCGTCTCGGAAAAATACGCGAAATATAGTCCGAAATTTCGTAAATCGGAGTCCATATGACCAAGTTATGGCCTTCCAGACTTCAGAAAAAAAATTAAACAGCACAGACCAGGTCGACCGGGGAGTCGACCCTAGAGTCGACCTGCCCCTAGGGGGTCGACCCTAGAATCGACCTGCCCCCAGGGGTCGACCCTAGAGTCGACCTGCCCCCAGGGGGTCGACCCTAGAGTCAACCTGGGGGTCGACCTGCCTCCCGAATCTGCTTTTCTGCCTGGGTTCGTTCTGATGTATCTGGTCTCGTTTTCCATCTAGATTCGTCTGCCTAAACCTATTTAAACAGCCCCAAACCCAGCCTTATCTGCACACAATTCTATTCTGCTTCTACTCTGCCTCTGGTCTAAATTAAAAATAAAAATGGCGTTGCTACTCTGCTGGAATCAAAACTAGAAGACAATCAACATCAACCTAAATTCAATTAGAGATTAGAGCTTCTGCAACGGTTCTACAACAACTAGAGTTCTTTCTTTAATCCAATTAAGGCAAGTACAGTTATTTTCTGCTATAAACGTTAATTCTGATTTTGACATGAATTGTGAATCTGAATCTGAGATTATATCTGTTCTGTTCTGATTTGATTTATCTTATTCTGTACCTCATTCCTCTTTCTGTTCTGTAGCCAGGCTACTACGAGCCTGAGCCAATCTCATAAGAGATTAACATGCGCTAAAATGTTTGGGACAGTAAAATGAATGATGCATAAATTGGGCATGACCAATAGGTGACTAATTTGAGGAAAGAACATGGACTGTAGCTAGAACATGAATCTGAGACATGTGATTGGACATGTTATATTTATAACATAAAAAGGTATTGAACATATGATTTGTGGACATGACATAAAAAGGTATATAATTGAACATAAATATAGACTGTATTGAACACATGATTTAGGATAAAGAGGATATGGCCTAGGTATAAAGATTTACATGAAAGTAGGATATCTACTAATGTAAATAAACACCTAAGTAAGAGACCTTTGGGATATATGACATGCATATTAATCTATGGCTATATTTGGTATGAATTATATGGATCTTCTGTACTATGCAAGTTTAATAAAAATTTGGAACATATGATATATGGTAAATTTATGACCATAATATGTGCTATGTAAATTTAATACAAACATAGGGTATATGATAATATTGTGAATCAAGACTATTATTTATGCACGTGAACTTAGGCAAGGTTTATAATTAGGCAAGGTATGAAACTTTAAGAAATAAGTAAATTTGTTATATTTGCCTTATTTGCTAGTTGTGTTACATTGCCTAATCTGCTAGTTCTGTTATATTGCTTAATCTGCTAGTTCTGCTCTACTGCCTAGTCTGCTAGATTTGTTCATCTGCCAAATCCGTCATTAGCTAAGTCTGTTGAAAATACTAAATCTGCTAGTTTGCTTAATCTGCTAAGTCGCCTAACCTGAGAAATCTGTTATCTTCTATATCTGTTGAGTTGGTATAATTAGTCCGCTATTGACATAATCTGAATTGGCTATAGTTATGAATAATTGACATGTATATTAGGCATGGGTATAAATGGTAAATCATTAATTAATTGGCCGCAAAGATAAACATGGCTAACTCGAGGTTAGAATGAGTTTGCGGCGTAATTCTGCCCGGAACTGCCCGGCATATTCCAGTGGTCGCAAACAACAGGTTCTAATGTGAGAAGTTAGTCATAACGTGCTTGAAACCCGAGGTTAGACTCAGTTTGCGACAGAAACCTGCCCAAAACCAACCGGCCTAACCAGTAGCCGCAAACTTTCAGTCTAATGTGAGAGGTTTGGGCATTAATATTTAATTAATGAAAATCTGAGATAATTATGATGTCTAAAACGTGTTGGGTAAGGTTAAACCAATTGGACCAATGAATCTGATGAACCCGTTTCGTGAATCCGTAGGCCCAATACAAAGTTAGATAATCTGGAACCAGTTAATCTGTAAGCATGTTAATCTGAACATCTGATCCGTTAGTCTGAAAACCTGTTAACTTGATTGTCTGATCTGTGAACTAGTTAACCTAAATTTTGTATGTCTGAAACTTGTAGACAAGCTAAGCTGAAATCTGTTAGTCTGGGGACACAAGGTTAGGAGGGGAATTACTTGTGTCATCTGTTGTTTGGGACCCATATTAGTCAGTAACCCTTTCTGGTATCAAAACTTTGACCCAACAGTAAGTAGGGTCCGGGCACGCTTACTGAACTAATTATAAGCGGTTCATTCTGATAATGGCGAGGGGTGTTGATGGTGCGTTCCAACCGGGTCATGTGCGTGCATGGATCCCGGTCTGCCTCTGAGGATGTAAGACGCCGTGACATCTGTAAATAGGTCTGTGCCAATTGGTTGTCACTTTAGGGAGTGATACACCCTACTGTGGGGCCGACACAGGATATTTATGTATTAGGGAGCCGATCGCTTGGGGTAGGGTTTTAGGGTACACTTAGTTCTGTCTGTTTCTGTTGGTACCGTCTGTTTCTGTTGGGTGGTAACACCTGTCTGTTTCTGCGTGGTACCGTCTGTTCGGGTGGTAAAGGCCCATTACTAGTGTACACCTAATTCTACATTCTGTTTCCGTAGGGATAAATCTGTTTCTGCTTCTGTCTGTTTCTGATCGGGTAGTAAAGGCCCATTATTAGCATTCTGTTTCTGTTAAATTATTTTGTACCCGTTCCTGTTTCAGTTTAGACATTAGGGTGACACCTAATTCTGTTATACTAGTATTAGTGCAGAGAAGTGTAAAGCAATAGTTTATGTCATTCTGTTCTTCTGTTATATCTGCTACACCTGTTACAGTTATCTCTCATCCAATTTTATGTTCATGTCATATTATTATTATCTGTTCATATGCTGAAAGTCACTGGACTTGCCAGACTTTTTGTCTGACCCTTGTTGTTTCGCCTCCTTTCTTCCGTTTCCCCCCAGGTTATCCAAGGAGGGAATACTTTAGCTGGATCCGGATTTCTCTTTGCTTGAAGTGCTTAAAGTATGGCTTGGCTCTGTATAGCTTCCGTTCTATGGGGATTATTATTTTAAACCATGCATTTTGAAGGCTTTTGTACAAGACTGATATTTTGTACTTGAACTCTGAGATTTGAAAGGGTGTAACCATATTGATTTTTGTTTCCGCTGTAATAAAGTTAAAAAATTTCAAGTACTGTTTTATCTGTCTTGTAAGTTTCTGTTCTGTTTACTAAAATGCTCCACCAAAGTTAAGGCATTCCCTTTGTGAGTGACCTTAACGGAGGTGGGGTGTTACATTAAGTGGGTGCCTTGGGTGGCATGTGGAATCTAGTGGGTGCCTTGGGTGGCATTTGAAATACGATTAGAAACACTTAACCAAAATTGAAACATGTAAGTGAACATGAATAAGAAGAGGGTTAAGTGGGATGTACTAGAGGGGACCAAGCTTAGGTGGATAGCTTGTGTCAAGTAGTGGGGGTCCGTTTCAACCAGTAACCCATAAGTATCTTTGTGGGCTCAACCCAAGTCGAGGGAGGGACACGCGTACTGGGCTTGACTGTAAGAGGCCAAAATGGGTTAGCGGTGACAATGCAAGTCCAACAGGTTCATATGCGTGTGTGGGCCCGGGCTGGTAGGTAAGACGTTGTTGCATCGTGTAGGTATAAGCCGTGCATTGTTGGTGGTATCGGGTTGCCACTTTGGGGAGTGATACACCCCACTGTGGGGCCAGCACGGGTATCTACGAGTTAGGAAGCCGATCGCATGGGGGTAGTGGGTACACCTAGTGGAGATAGGGACAGGTGACACCTATGAAGGCAGCTAGGGGTGCACGAAACTACCATAATCATTATTAAGTTCTATAGGCGGGATCAACCTAAGTGTAACTAGTGGTGGTGCAGTATAGTAGTGGTGGTGCAGTATAGTAATTATCTTATAGTGGTTTAGGGTGCGCTTGAACGTTATCTTTGTTCACCTTATTTCCATGTTTACTCTGTCATACTCAATTGTTCACAGTCATTTCCTTATTTTCCAACTTATGCGTTAGCCTAGTTATTTTGGTAATTATATTGTTAAAGTTATTGCACTCGCCAGACTTTATGTCTGACCCCCTTTGTTTCCACCTCTTTTCTTCCTTCCCCCCCTTCCAGGTGCTCAGGTTGGAACTAGCACCAGTGGAGCTTGATTTTGGATAGCTGTATCTCTGCTTTTATAAGTTGCTTGGATCGCTGAAGTAAAGTTCAGCCTCTCTTATTTATGGCTATTTTGTACTGGGGTTATGTCTTTCAATTTATGTACTTTGAGTTGGTCAAGATGGATATTATGTACTTTGACTCTGGTTTTGATGATGTAATCAAACTTATGTATTTTCCACTGCAATGAAATAAAGTTTTAAAGTTTTAGTACTGTTTATATCTGTCTTGTTGTTAAGTTTCTGTTATATACACACTTAAAATGCTCCATGGAAGTTAATACATTCCCTTTTTGAGTGACATTAATGGACGTGGGGGTGTTACACGTGGTATCAGAGATGAAGGTTACCAGAACAGATATGAATTTTGAAAAGTGTTTTTGAAAAACAACTTTTATAAAGAAGTACCTTCAAAAGTATGTTTTAAGGAAAGTATTTTCATGAGAAAAGCTTATTTTAGAAAGCATAACCCCAAGAGCCATATATCTTTCCTTCGATTTAGTTTTGAATCTCTTCCTCTTTCTCTTTTGAATCTCTTCCTCTGCGTATAGATGCTTTTTCCTAAGATATATGAGGACTTCCGTACGAAGGGCGGAAAACCGCTTCATGGGACTTAGACGTTTGTCGGGGCTAGAGGTTGGCTCAAGAAAGTGGAGGACTTGTCGGTATCTTTGAGATAGACGAGGGGAGGAAGGTTCGACTAGCTGCTTGGTTGATGAAGGACGAAGTTTCTTGTAGGTCGGAGGTTACGAATAGAGAACGTATAGTGGAGGCATGGTTAGGGCATAGAACAAGAAAGGTGGGAAAGGCAACAATGCTAAGGGAAAGAAAAGATGCTTTAACTGTGGGACACCCAGCCATCTAAGCAAAGATTGTAGGAAGAAAAAGAAGACTGGTTGTTTCCACTGTGGCGAAGAGGGACATCTAATTAAGGACTGCCCAAAGAAAGGGCAGAGGGCAGGGTCTACCTCGGGAGGACAGGTGCAGTCTCTTATCGCACCAGGGCAGGCAAGGGGACAAGTTCAGGCTCTTGTGGTCCCACCGCTGCAAGAACGAGGTAGAGCAATTTTCGTTGAAAGTTCAGTTTTTCTGTTTGATCATCCTGTCCGTACTTTATTTGATTCTGGCGCATCACATTCATTTATCACTACATCATTAGTTGAAACACTGCACCTAGATACTAGTTTTGTTACAAATCCCTTAGTACTCTCAAATCCTATTGGTGGTTCAGCTCATCTTTCTATGATTTGTCGGGATTTGAGAGTGTTTATCTTGGGCATTGAGTTTGAATGCAACGCCTTTGTTCTTGGCTTCATGGGCTACAACTTGATTCTAGGTATGGATTGGCTAACTAGATACGGGGCCATCCTAGATTGTGAAAGAAGGGTAGTTAGATTGTTGACTCGTTGTGGAAAGACCCTTGGTATTTCTTGTGACCCTAGAGGTCCAGTAATGCTTAGCTACCTAGAATCCCTTGACGCATCCGATGATGACTTACATTCTGTTCGTATAGTCCGTGAATATGTTGATGTTTTCGATGAGGTGAGGGGACTACCCCCAAAACGTGAGATAGATTTTCGAATATATCTAGTAGATAATGCAAAGCCAGTTGCATTGCCAGTGCGCCACATGGCTCCAAGAGAGAGAAGAGAACTCAGTAAGCAAGTGAAAGAATTGCTTGAGAAGGGGTTCATCAGACGTAGTATATCGGAGTGGGGTGCTCCAGTAGTATTTGCCACGAAGGCAGATGGGTCCCTTGGACTTTGTGTGGACTATAGAGAACTTAATAAGCTTACTAAGAAGAATAGACACCCACTGCTGAGGATTGACGATCTCTTCGATCAGTTAATTGGCGCCTCAGTGTTTTCGCAGTTGGACTTAGCCACGGGTTTCCATCAGTTGTGAATGGATGAGGATAGCATAGACAAGACTGCCTTTAGGACTCCAGACGGCTTCTTCGAGTGGCTTGTGATGCCCTTCGGTTTGACAAACGCCCCCGCATACTTTGTTGACTTGATGAGTAAGGTGTTTAGGGAGTACCTTAATAAATTTGTGGTAGTCTTTGTGGACGACATCTTGATCTTTTCTAAGAGCGAAGAAGAGCATGCCCTACATCTTAGGGAAGTGTTGGAGACCCTTCGAGCGTATAGCCTTACAGCTAAATTTTCTAAGTGTCACTTTTGGAGGAAGGAAGTGCGATTCTTAGGGCACGTGGTTTCCAAGGAAGGGATAGCTGTGGATCCCGCGAATGTAGTGGCCATCCAAGAATGGAAGGTCCCTAAAAATTGTAACAACCCGTATTTTTAAATAACATAAACCAAGGCAGAATTAAATGATAAAATCCGAATCAAGGGAAACGGGCTGTGCCATTGCGTTCGTCTCGGAAAAATACGTGAAATAGAGTCCGAGTTTTTGAAAATTGGAGTCCGTATGACCAAGTTATGGCTCGTCAAAGATTTCAGAAAATTTCAAGTTCAAAAACAGTTCAAATTTGAATTCAGAATTCAAATTTAGCCAAGCAGAACAGGCAGGAAAAATTCCCGCCACCCCCAAGTCGACTGTGGGGTCGACTTGGGAATCGACACACCCCAGGTGGTGTCGACTGCCCAGTCGACACCCCTGTTGACTTGGGTGGTCAGCCAGTTTGGCCTGGGTGCACCTGACTTGTTCCTCAAGACATGTTTTGTTGGCTTGTGACGTGATTAGATGGCTCAGATCTAAACTAGGGTTAATCCTATGGCCTAAACTAACCTAATCTTCTATAAAAAGACACTAATACCTAGCCTAAATCAACACAAATCATTCCTACAACTAAACTATGCCAAAATGTTTCCTAATCATGGCCTCCACCTTAATATCATGGCCTCCATCCTCTTCATGAAAGTTTGAGTGTCCTAAGCTAGTAAAAGAGCCACCTTTCTTCATCAAAACAAGGATCTTTCTTCATACAAATCAAAGGGAGCTTCTTGTTTCTCAAGACAACTTGGAGCTTGTATTCATTTGGGGTTTTTTAGAGTTGCTAGTGGCTTCGTCTCAATCTTATTTTATTTTATAAGTCTTCATAGCATTGTAAGCCTTATTCTACTCTTAGATTCTAACTATGAAGTTAAATATGACATGTTGCAAGTTTGAGTTTGGGCCTAAGTATGATTTGTGCTTTGATTCTATCATGTTATGCATAGATTTATTCTATGCATGTTTGTAAAGCTATCACCTTGACTTTGTGCATTGAAAGCTATGAGCTTTGATTTGAAATGTTGCATAAAGCAACATAGAAACTCTCATAACCCTTATGTTATTTTGCATATGATGTTATATGCGAATCACTAGCAATCATCCTATGTCATTTATGACCATGTTTCACCTATTTTGCTAAAGTTTGATATCATGCATGTTTTGAGGCTTATAATGTAATATGCAAGTTTATGAACACATTTGCCTCATATGCCACCATGTTTAACTTATGGCCAAATCACCCTTATGCTATTATGCATGCTTGTGGCCAAATCACCCTTATGCTATTATGCATGCTTGTGGCCAAATCACCCTTATGCTATTATGCATGCTTGTGGCCAAAGCACCCTTATGCTATTTGATATGTTTGAGGCCAAGTCACCTTTTTATGCCATCATACATGTTGAGGCCATATGCTAGTATGTTGAACACCCTTGCCTCAAATATCACCATGTTTAACTTGTGATAGACTTTGCTACCTTATGCCCACCTTGTCATATTGTTATGTTCCCTCTTTGATCTATTTGCGTTGATGCGAATTTACGTGCGATGGGAATACGTTATGGGTAGTTGGGCAAACTTAAATAACATGAAAGCATGACTTGAAAATATGACATGAAAGTTTGACATGTGTTTATGCTTGAAAACATGAACGTGGACATGACATGTAGAAAACATGAAAGTGGCCAACTCGAAGTTGGGTTGAGTTTGTAGCATAAATCTACCTGGAACCGACCGGCTTAACTAGTGGCTACAAACAACAGGACCCAATGTGAGTAGTTGGTCATATCGCACTTAAAACCCGAGGTTAGACTAGGTTGTGGTGTAAAGCTACCCGGACCCGCCCGACTTAACTAGTAACCACAACAAAGTCTAATGTGAGAGGTTGGGCTGCATTAAGTTAATTAATGCCACATGGTAGGGTTAAGTCATGGACTACTTGAATACTTAACCAATTAAACACGATGGGTTGGTAGGGTTAAGTCATGGACTACTTGAATACTTAACCAATTAAACACGATGTATTGATAGGGTTAAGTCATGAACTGCTTGGATACACTTGACCGACTCAATACATGGTTAGGATAGGGTTAACCACACTTAACCCGCTTGAAATCCTAGTTACGAGGTCCTTTTCAGCAGTAACCCACTTGGGAGTATCTAGATACCCTGGACTAGGCTAGGGTGGGGCACGATTACTGGACTGATTGTAAGAGACCAAAAGAGACGGCTGAATGGTGCACCGGTTGTTCAGGCGGACCATGGTCGTGCACATTAAGTCCGGAGTTGAACATGGGCACCAGTAGGTTTAGACTGTGCGTGTTTGAATTGTGTCTGTGGTTTACACCTTAGGGCTGGATACACCCTGGGGTGGACCTTGCACAGTTAACCACATTCCATGATTAAGCCGTATGACACCGATACACGACGAGTTAGGCTTATAGGGAGCCGATCGACTAGACCGAGTAGCTGGACCTTGATTTAGGTCACCTCATGATGTTGGGCCAGCTTTGGGCTAAGGGATCACTTCTTGTTTATACTTGACATGGATTGGAATACTAGTACACACTTGGTGCAACTTAACCTTGTGTATGCGATGCCACACTTGATCTATCTTGTTAACTTTTCACCATGCCAATTATCATCCTATGTTTCATCTCTGCTTTACATGTCCAGTTAACTTTATTAGTTTTTATACTAATAGTAGGTAGGACTTACCAGTCTTTTTGACTGACCCGTTTTCTTTCGCCTCTTTTCTTCCGTTCCCTCCCCGGTTTACAGGGTGGGAACACTAGTACCTAGCTTGGATCTTTAGCTGCTTTTCTGGATAGCACATGTATGGTTTGGACTTGAGCATGCTATGGCCTTATTCTACTTTGGGGATAGTTACTTTATGTTATTTCCAGTTTTCGGTTTATGTTTTTCTAGACTTTGTTTTGTTGGGAAAATAATGACTCAGTACTTTGATGTAACTTGACTATGGTTTTGAAATGTTAATTTTACCCACTGCTTTATTTACTCTGCTTTTACTTATATGTTCTATCTTGTGATATCTGCATGCATGTTTACCTCGTTTAACGCCCCTCCAAAGCTAGTGTACTTGCAAGAGTGACCCTGGCGGAGGTGGGGTGTTACATTTGGTATTAGAGCATACGGTTTACAAGATTTGAGCAAAAGGTTTTTAAAACTTACCTTTTGAAAAACTATTTTCAAAACCAATTAAGTATTTTCCAAGAAAAGTTTAGTTTATTTTAAAAGGCTATTCCCCAAAAGCCATTAGCACTATCCTTTGTTTCCTCGTTCTCAATCTATCTTTTTTCTTCGTTTCAGTATGACCGATAATTTTTCCATTCTGGAGGGCGTACCAGTACCTATTTGGTTTAGAAGGTACATGGAGGCAAGGGCAAATGAAGCCGGCCCCGCGAACATTCCTCCTCCTTCCCCCGTGGCTAACATTCCTCCTCCTCCCGTAGCCGAGGTTCCTCCTCCTCTTCCTCCGCATCCACAAGCGGATTTCGCGAAGATTTGCAAGGACTTTAAGGCGATGGGTGGTAAGAACTTTGTTGGGAGGGAGACTTTTGTTGAGGCAAGAAACTGGTTAAAGGAAACTGAAGACTTCTTTGCTATCTTTGATATAGAAGACCGTAGGAAAGTTCTGTTAGCGGTATGGCTATTGAAAGGGGAAGCTGCATATTGGTGGGTAGTCACCACCACTACTAGGCCAATTCAGACTTGGGATGACTTTAGGAGAAGGTTTAGACTGAGGTTTCTATCATCGACAGAAGAGAACCTTCAGATGGAGAGGTTCCTATCTCTAAAGCAAGGGGACATGACAGTTAGGGAATACGTGGATACGTTTAATCAACTTGCTCGGTTCGGTCTAGACTTGGTTAACACAGTTCAGAAGAAGGTCCTACGCTTTGCTCTAGGATTGAATGAGCCATTGCGCGATTTGGCCATGTCTCATATACCCATGGGGGCGACTTTCGATAGTTTGGTGAATATGGCCCTGCTTCAAGAGGAAGAAAAGAGTGGCAAGAAGGAGGTCAAGGCAAATGAGTCTCAAGGTGTGAAGGTAGGTTCCGGAAAAGGAGGCAAGAACAACAACAGCAAGGACAACAAGTCAAGAGAAAGGAGGAAGTGCAACTTCTGTGAGATCACTGGGCACATAGCCAGAGACTGTAGGAAGAAGAAAAGGAAGTTGGGAGAATGCTTTCATTGTGGAAAGTCTGGACACTTCAGTAAGGATTGCCCGAAAAAGCGAGGACAAGGGAAAAGGCAAATTCAGCGAGCAGGACCCTCTGGAGGGCAGTTGCAGGCTCCCCTCGCTCTTCCAGCTTTTGATCGAGGTAGTGTTTCTATAGAAAGTCATGTTTACATTTCTAATTTCCCTGTTCATACCTTATTTGATTCGGGCGCATCGCATAGTTTTATTTCTGATCTTGTTGAAAGTTTGCACCTAAGTACTAGTCTAGTTGAAAATCCCGTTAGTATTTCAAATCCGATTGGGGGTTCCGCCCATCTATCTGCGATTTGTATGGATTTGAAAATCTCTATCTTGAGCGTAGAATTCATGTGTGATGCTTATGTTCTCGGGTTTATGGGATATGGGTTGATTTTGGGCATGGGTTGGTTGTCCAGTTATGGAGCCATTCTTGACTTCGAACATAGGGTTGCGAGGCTCATGACTCGCCTCGGTAATACCCTCGAAATCTCGTGTGACCTTTAGGGTTCCATCATGATTAGCTACCTAGAATCCCTTGGCACCTTTATTGAAAATTTGTAACCCAATCGAGTAGTGTTCGCCACTAAGGCGGATAGTCCATTTCACTTAAGCATGGGTTAGAGAAATCACCCTAGTAAGTACATTGGGCAACATGGATTGGCACTTGTTTTCAAGAGATAGTTCTTCTGCGTGGGACCGTATAGTAGGTAAACGAGGCCCAGGATTTACTAACGAATTTTGTAAAGCTTGCATGAAACCAGGAGCACCAAGTTATGTGGAAGCCAAGTATTTTAGAAAAAAAATATAATAAGTGGAAGTGGAACGAGAGGCAACGGTGAAATGAGTTCTAACTCATATTTTGGAAATAAGAATTAAGAGCTACGAAATTGTGAAGTTAAAAGACGGTCAAGGCACGATAGGATTAAGCTCAAGAAAATGCGGCTTAGAAGATTGAAGACTAGAGAGTATATCCTTGATCCCTACTATTCTGTGGAGCTTACTCGCATGCTATCTTTTAAGTATATCCTCTTGGTCCTATTCTCAATCTTAGTTCTGTTGCAAACCCCATAAGGAGTATGACTCGCCTGTTTGTGATATATAGTTGGGGTGAAGATGTCCATTAAGTTGACCAAACTATTTGGGCTTTATGGGATATGGGTCATAGTTGATAGACTTACGAAGAGCACCCATTTCATTCCAGTAAAGAACAAGAGGACCGCATCAGGTCTAGCATCTGTTTATCTTCGAGAGATAGTGTGATTGCATGGAGTTCCTTCTAGCATAGTTAGCGATCGTGACCCAATCTTCACTATCCAGTTCTAGAATAGTTTGCAAGAAGCGATGGGTACGCGATTGAATCTAAGTACGGCCTATCACCCCCAGACGGATGGCCAAACCGAAAGGGTGAATAGAGTGCTAGAAGATCTTTTGAGGCTTTGTGTTCTTGACTTTGGTGGTACTTGGGAAGACCACCTTCCTCTTGTAGAGTTTGCTTATAATAACAGCTATCAGGCAAGCATAGGAATGGCACCATTCGAAGCTTTGTATGGAAGGCCGTGCAGGTCACCAACATGTTGGTGGGAGACAACGGATGAGCTTATACTTGGGCCCGACATGATAAGGGGCACATCCGAAAAGGTAGAGTTGATTCAAAAACGGATGAAAACGGCCCAAGACAGACAGAAATCCTATGCTGACAAGCGAAGGACAGATTTGGAATTCGAAGTTGGAGATATGGTTTTCGTGAAGGTTTCTCCTTTGCATAATGTGGTTCGTTTTGGAGCAGTTGGAAAGATAGCACCAAGGTTCGTTGGACCCTTCCCTATCATCGAGAAGATTGGGCAAATGGCTTATAGAGTGGAATTGCCCGAGAAGCTGGCCGGAGTACACAATGTTTTTCATGTCTCGCATCTCCGAAAATGCCAATATGAGTCAGCCGAGGTAGTTGAGCCTAGCATTCTTGAAGACATGGAGGTAGAGAAAGAGGCAACCCTAAGGCGAGCTCCAATCCGTATCTTGGGAACGGAGATCAAGAAGCTGAGGAATCGAGAAGTCAAGTTAGTAAAGGTTCAGTGGAGTGAAGCCGAAGAGGACGCAACTTGGGAAACCGAGGAGAAGATGCGCACGCTTCACCCATTTCTTTTTGAGGGTACATTCTCGATCTCTTTTCCTAGCCAGCATATCTTTCTTTCACTATCCATGTTTATCTTGTTATCTCGTTAACCTTGTCATGAGAACCTTAGGTAGAAACCCTTTGGATGAAACATGTATTTGAAACATGTTATGCTTGATGTTTGCAAGTGGTTGCAAGTGTTTGCATGTGGATACTCGTGGATGCATGATACACATTAGGCACTAAGATCGGCTCACACACTTTCATATTGCATATGCATGAGTGTTTATACTTATTCATGGCTGAAACTTGTTATGCTATCACGTGGATGTTGCATACGGATGAATGATATGTGCACTCATATAGAGATTATGAATTATGTTAGGAATTTGCATACATATGGATTCATTTCACTAACATACTTTGCATTAAGGAGGTTTACTGAATCAGTAACCGCCTGATTTTCGCATTAGATAAGTACATATACACACACCTTTGCATATGATCATACAGCATTTAGAATCTTTTAAGGACAATGATTACTTGTGGATGATGTTTTGAGTAGATGCATGATGGATGGTAGGATATGTTCTTCCTGACTTGAAGATTTCGGGGACGAAATCTTTTAAGGAGGGGAGAATGTAACAACCCGTATTTTTAAATAACATAAAACAAGGCAGAATTAAATGATAAAATCTGAATCAAGGGAAACGGGCTGTGCCATTGCGTTCATCTCGGAAAAATACGCGAAATAGAGTCCGAGTTTTTGAAAATCAGAGTCCGTAAGACAAAGTTATGGCCCGTCAAAGTTTTCAGAAAATTTCAAGTTCAAAAACAGTTCAAATTTGAATTCAGAATTCAAATTCAGCCAAGCAGAACAGGCGGGAAAAATTCCCGCCACCCCAAAGTCGACTGGGGAGTCGACTTGGGAGTCGACACACCTCAGGTGGTGTCGACTGCCCAGTCGACACCCCTGTCGACTTGGGTGGTCGGCCAGTTTGGCCTGGGTGCACCTGACTTGTTCCTCAAGACATGTTTTGTTGGCTTGTGACGTGATTAGATGGCTCAGATCTAAACTAGGGTTAATCCTATGGCCTAAACTAACGTAATCTTCTATAAAAAGACCCTAATACCTAGCCTAAATCAACACAAATCATTCCTACAACTAAACTATGCCAAAATGTTTCCTAATCATGGCCTCCACCTTAATATCATGGCCTCCATCCTCTTCATGAAAGTTTGAGTGTCCTAAGCTAGTAAAAGAGCCACCTTTCTTCATCAAAACAAGGATCTTTCTTCATACAAATCAAAGGGAGCTTCTTGTTTCTCAAGACAACTTGGAGCTTGTATTCATTTGGGGGTTTTTAGAGTTGCTAGTGGCTTCGTCTCAATCCTATTTTATTTTATAAGTCTTCATAGCATTGTAAGCCTTATTCTACTCTTAGATTCTAACTATGAAGTTAAATATGACATGTTGCAAGTTTGAGTTTGGGCCTAAGTATGATTTGTGCTTTGATTCTATCATGTTATGCATAGATTTATTCTATGCATGTTTGTAAAGCTATCACCTTGACTTTGTGCATTGAAAGCTATGAGCTTTGATTTGAAATGTTGCATAAAGCAACATAGAAACACTCATAACCCTTATGTTATTTTGCATATGATGTTATATGCGAATCACTAGCTATCATCCTATGTCATTTATGACTATGTTTCACCTATTTTGCTAAAGTTTGATATCATGCATGTTTTGAGGCTTATAATGTAATATGCAAGTTTATGAACACATTTGCCTCATATGCCACCATGTTTAACTTGTGGCCAAATCACCCTTATGCTATTATGCATGCTTGTGGCCAAATCACCCTTATGCTATTATGCATGCTTGTGGCAAAATCACCCTTATGCTATTATGCATGCTTGTGGCCAAAGCACCCTTATGCTATTTGATATGTTTGAGGCCAAGTCACCTTTTTATGCCATCATACATGTTGAGGCCATATGCTAGTATGTTGAACACCCTTGCCTCAAATATCACCATGTTTAACTTGTGATAGACTTTGCCACCTTATGCCCACCTTGTCATATTGTTATGTTCCCTCTTTGATCTATCTGCGATGATGCGAATTTACGTGCGATGGGAATACGTTATGGGTAGTTGGGCAAACTTAAATAACATAAAAGCATGACTTGAAAATATGACATGAAAGTTTGACATGTGTTTATGCTTGAAAACATGAACGTGGACATGACATGTAGAAAACATGAAAGTGGCCAACTCGAGGTTGGGTTGAGTTTGTATCATAAATCTACCCGGAACCGACCGGCTTAACTAGTGGCTACAAACAATAGGACCCAATGTGAGTAGTTGATCATATCACACTTAAAACCCGAGGTTAGACTAGGTTGTGGTGTAAAGCTACCCAGACCCGCCCGACTTAACTAGTAACCACAACAAAGTCTAATGTGAGAGGTTGGGGTGCATTAAGTTAATCAATGCCACATGGTATTGTTAAGTCATGGACTACTTGAATACTTAACCAATTAAACACGATGGGTTGGTAGGGTTAAGTCATGGACTACTTGAATACTTAACCAATTAAACACGATGTATTGATAGGGTTAAGTCATGAACTGCTTGGATACACTTGACCGACTCAATACATGGTTAGGATAGGGTTAACCACACTTAACCCGCTTGAAATCCTAGTTACGAGGTCCTTTTCAGCAGTTACCCACTTGGGAGTATCTGGATACCCTGGACTAGGCTAGGGTGGGGCACGATTACTGGACTGATTGTAAGAGACCAAAAGAGACGGCTGAATGGTGCACCGGTTGTTCAGGCGGACCATGGTCGTGCACATTAAGTCCGGAGTTGAACATGGGCACCAGTAGGTTTAGACTGTGCGTGCTTGAATTGTGTCTGTGGTTTACACCTTAGGGCTGGATACACCCTGGGGTGGACCTTGCACAGTTAACTACATTCCATGATTAAGCCGTATGACACCGATACACGACGAGTTAGGCTTATAGGGAGCCGATCGACTAGACCGGGTAGTTGGACCTTGATTTAGGTCACCTCATGATGTTGGGCCAGCTTTGGGCTAAGGGATCACTTCTTGTTTATACTTGACATGGATTGGAATACTAGTACACATTTGGTGCAACTTAACCTTGTATATGCGATGCCACACTTGATCTATCTTGTTAACTTTTCACCATGCCAGTTATCATCCTATGTTTCATCTCTGCTTTACATGTCCAGTTAACTTTATTAGTTTTTATACTAATAGTAGGTAGGACTTACCAGTCTTTTTGACTGACCCGTTTTCTTTCGCCTCTTTTCTTCCTTTCCCCCCCAGGTTTACAGGGTGGGAACACTAGTACCTAGCTTGGATCTTTAGCTGCTTTTCTGGATAGCTCATGTACGGTTTGGACTTGAGCATGCTATGGCCTTATTCTACTTTGGGGATAGTTACTTTATGTTATTTCCAGTTTTCGGTTTATGTTTTTCTAGACTTTGTTTTGTTGGGAAAATAATGACTCAGTACTTTGATGTAACTTGACTATGGTTTTGAAATGTTAATTTTACCAGCTACTTTATTTACTCTGCTTTTACTTATATGTTCTGTCTTGTGATATCTGCATGCATGTTTACCTCGTTTAACGCCCCTCCAAAGCTAGTGTACTTGCAAGAGTGACCCTGGCGGAGGTGGGGTGTTACAAAAATGCTACCGAGGTGAGGAGTTTCTTAGGGTTGGCTGGCTACTATAGGAAGTTTATCAAAGACTTCGCAAAAATATCAGCTCCATTAACACGCTTGACGAAGAAGAACGTGGTTTTCACATGGGACGTAGATTGTGATGATGCGTTCCAACGTTTAAAAAGATCTTTGGCCACAACCCCAGTCTTAGTGTTGCCAGATGGGAGTAAGCCATTTACCATTTATACCGATGCTTGTGGGACAGGACTAGGCACAGTCTTAATGCAAGAGGGAAGGGTAATTGCCTATGGTGGATGGCAGTTGAGAGTGCATGAGAGAAATTACCCTAAACATGACCTAGAGTTGGCCGCTACTGTCTTCGCGCTTAAGTCTTGGCGCCATTATCTTCTTGGCGAAAAATTCGAATTGTTCACTGATCACAAATCGCTAAAATACTTGTTCTCTTAGAAGGACTTGAACTTAAGGCAGCAAAGGTGGATGGAATTGTTAGCGTCCTACGACTTTGAGATAGCATATACCCTTGGCAAGGGTAACGTGGTGGCAGATGCCTTAAGTAGGAAAAGGTTGTCCTTGAGTCCGTTGTTTGTTGAGCGGCGAAGCTTAGAGTTCATCTCTACGTTTGACTTTAGACCTTCCGTTGACTTTGTACCCGGTTTGCTAGCATCCTTAGAGGTCAGACCTACGCTTTTGGGACGGATCAGTGAGGCACAGCGAGATGACCCACTGTTGGTTGAGTTAGTAGAAAAGCTCAAAAGGGGGGAGTCATCGAACCATCTCAGTAGGTATACCCTAGATGATACAGGTTGGTTACGTAGGGACGGTAGACTTTGTGTACCACAAGACGAGAATTTGAGGAAGACCATTCTTGATGATGCACATCGTTCGAAGATGACCATCCATCCCGGCGGGGACAAGATGTACATGGACATGAGACGAGTTTACTTTTGGGCTGGCATGAAGAGGGATGTGGCTGAATTTGTCACTAGATGCTTGGTGTGCCAACAAGTAAAAGCAGAGCAAAAGAAGCCCGGTGGGTTGCTTCACCCATTGGAGGTCCCACAATGGAAGTGGGAAAGTGTCACGATGGATTTTATTGATTGGTTACCGAGATCGAGGAAGGGTAATACGGGGATTTGGGTCGTGGTAGATAGACTTACTAAGAGCGCCCATTTCATTCCCGTGAAGAGTAAGAGGACCGCACCATGATTAGCCTCTGTATACATTCGAGAGATAGTTCGTTTGCACGGTGTTCCTTCTAGCATAGTGAGCGACCGCGATCCTTTCTTCACTAGCGAATTTTGGAAGAGCTTGCAAGAAGCGGTAGGGACTCAGTTATGTTTGAGCACCGCATATCATCCTCAGACGGATGGCTAGACGGAGAGGGTGAATTGTATTCTAGAGGACCTATTGAGGTTATGTGTCTTAGATTTCGGAGGTACATGGGAGGAACATCTTCCATTGGTAGAGTTCGCATATAATAATAGCTTTCAGTCTAGCACTGGCATGGCACTGTAACACCCCGAGTTTTCTGTTAACTACAAATTAACAAATTAAAGTATAATTAATCCTTAATGAAAGAATTAAGGGAAACGGGTTACGCCATTGCGGTCATCTCGGAATTCTTCCTGAGATAGAGTCCGAGTTTGCGTAAATCGGACTCCGTATGAAGGAGTTATGACCTCTGGAAGTTTCAGAATTAAAATTAAAATTCAAACGATTCAAAACAAAGTTCAAATTTCGAATTCAGACCTAGACTGGGATGGGCGGGAAAATTCCCGCCCAGGCACCAGGTCGACCTGGGGGTCGACCTCGGTGACCAGTCGACCATAGGGTCGACCTGGTTTGGCCCTGGCTGGCCTGGTCGGGTTTCTGGTAGATTTTTGGGGCTTGGCTGTGTCACTAGGGCTTACATGTCTCTTTCTGATTGGCTGCTCTTGAGATGGATGGTCTGGGTTCACTCTAGCTTCATCGACGGCTCTAATTAATTTAAAATTCTATAAATACAACTTGAGTCTAAACCTAAATTCACACAAATTAATTGGAGATAGAGCCGTCATGCTGCTGGAAGGAAGCCAAGAGTAGCCTCCACTTGTTGAAAAGCTTAGAGACGAGCCAAATCAAAATTAAAACACGATTCAAACAACGTTAGTCTACCCAAAGGAAAGCAATTCAAATTCAGAACTCAGAAATCAGAAAACAAGACCGTCGTTTGTTGTAAGTATAGTGATTTTTCCGAAGTGAATAAAATAAAGACTTGATTCGATGTAAATTGGGAATGGAATTGTGCTATTATGTAACGATGATGTTAATTCATTGAAATGATTGTGGTATTGTGATGGTTGTGGTATAATTGAGTTTATGTTGATCCTATTGTACATGTAGAATCACATGCTAGTTGTATAGTTCTTGTTGTAATCGACACCTATATGTTTATGTGATTATATAAGTTGTATGTGATTAAGATTTCATGTATATATATGCTAGAACCTTTATGCCTAAACGATTATGTTCACATACATGCTTGTATGTTTGTAAGAAAGTCGCAAGTTAATTGGATCCATGTCAAGATCCACTTTAATATATGTTACATGTTGTAATTAGACATATGATTGGATCTAGTTCACACATGCGATGAAATTGTACATAGTTTATGAAAACGTCACATTCATATCATATCCTAGTTATGTTTGATGTTATGCTTAGATCCAAAACATGTTTAGGCTTATGTTGTCTAAATCATATGCTAATTTATGTGACACCTATTTGGTTAGATCCCTATTTCAATGCAAGTTCACATATATGAAAGTTGATTTAGGCTATGTTGTAAATTCATATGTATGTTGATTAGTCGTTGCAAGTTCACACCTATGACATTCATGTTGACAATTTTGCAAGTTCACACCTATGATGTTCATATTGACTATGCCAAAAATGCCAAGTTTACACCTATGTCATGTTAGTGAACTGCTTTATGCCAATTTTGTGTGCGCTAAATTAGGCTATGGTTTTAGCCTAATATTATATGTTAAAAATCAAGCAAACGTAAAATTAGGCTACAATTGTTAGCCTAATATTTAGACGGGGTAACGTTGGAAAAAACATTAAAAATATATGAAATTGGCATGTTTGTCACATGCCAAAATTGGTGGCATTTAAACGGTATAAATTCTTATACCAAAATGTTAAACTTGGAAAGTGGGCCATGACATTTAATTTACATATTACAAGTAATAAAGACAAATATGTAAATTTAGAAAATACGAGTATGCTTAACACGAGGTTGGATTGAGTTGTGACGTAAACCTGCCCGGACCCGCCCGGCTGTCCAGTAGTCACAACAATACCTATCCAATGTGGGTGGTTAAGCATGAAGCCCAATAAGGACCCGAGGTTAGACTGAGTTACGATGTAAATCTGCCCGGAACCGACCGACACGTCCAGTAACCGTAACAATACCTGTCTAATGTGAGTGGTCAGTGCTTTATAAAGCTAAGGACAGACTGTCAGGATGGTAGGGTTAAGTTAACTAAAACACTTAACCAATTCAACATGTTAATTGAATTGATGGGCGGGGTTAGGTAAATATAGACACTTAACCACTTAACATGTTTGACTAGAAAATCCTAGTAACGGGGACCCATTTCAGCAGTAACCCAATTAGGTATCATGGTACCCTGAAACTAGGCAGGGTGGGGCACGATTACTGGGCTGATTGTAAGCGGTCAAAAGTGACGGTGGTGGGTGCAACAATATGGGTTCTAACGGAGTGCGGACGTGCACACACTTCGGAGCAGACAAACAGGGCACTGGGGGCACTAGTAGTATAACCTATGCATTTCTAGTATTGTGTCGGGTCGCCACCATGGGACTTGATACACCCCATGGTGGGACCAACATAGGTATCTACATTCATTGGGGGCCGTAAGACACAGATGATTATGCGAGTAGGAGCCGATCTTTAGAAAAGGGGATCACTTTACCTCCTGCATGTGGTGCCAGTTAAGACAATACAAGTAAGTACAGAGATATAGTATGGGGTGCGATAGTATATTCGAGTCAAACTGATTTATCTTGGTCTATGATATTTCCCTATTTCCAGTTTATACTTATCATGCCCTTACTCTTATTCTCATACTGAAGAGTCACTAGACTTACCAGGCTTTATGTTTGACGCTATTTTCTTTCGTCTTCTTTTCTTCCGTTCCCCTCCCCAAGTCCACAAGGAGGAAAAAACTCAGCATAGTCAGACTCTTTGCAAGCTTCAAGATAGTAGATGTACGGTTTGGACTCTCTTTCCTTGGCTATGGCTTTTGGACACGTTCTATGGGGATTTATGCAGCATTTATTATGTTTTATGCTTCTTTATTTAATAACAAAGACAGAAATGATGATGTAATGTTTTGGAAGTTGTCATGAGACAATTATGGAAATGTTTTGTATGAACAAGTATTTGATGAAATAAAAGTCTGTTTGTTTTTCCGCTGCTTATATATATATGTGTTTATATATCTGTCTTGTGTTTATCTGTGACTTTTACTTACAAACCTCCACCAAAGTTAAGGCAGTCCCTTTGTGTGTAACCTTAATGGAGGGTGGGGTGTTTCACTTTGTATCAGAGCGTAGATTTACCAGACTAGATAAAAGTTTTTGAAAATATTTTCAAAAAGAAGTTTAAAGAAGCATTCTTTTTCAAGAAAAAGTTCTGTTTTTAAAAGGCATAGTCCCCCAAAGCCATATGCACTATCTCTCTATCCTTTGTCTTGAATACTTTCCTTTTTGTTCCACCATGTCTGGAGATCTTAACCTTCCGGAAGGAGTACCGATACCTGGCTGGTTCCGAAGGTACCTAGAGGCTAGGGCCAATGGTGTGGGCCCAGCAGACATTCCTCCTCCCACAGTGGCAGCAGTTCCTCCTCCTCCTCCTCCTCCTCCTCGTGGAAATACTTTCGCTAAGATATGTGGAGACTTCAACGCTATGGGTGGAAAGGACTTTTATGGAACTGAATCCTTTGTGGTAGCAAGGAACTGGCTGAAGGAGACCGAAGATTTGTTCATCATCTTCGAAGTTGACGACAGGCAAAAGATACAGCTAGCAGTGTGGTTGCTTAAAGATGAAGCTTCCTATTGGTGGGAAGTTACCCATGCTGAGAGGCCAGTGGAGACTTGGGAAGATTTCAAGATGAGGTTTGAGATGAAATTCCTCTCCCAAGCTGAAAGAAGCATGCAAATAGAGAAGTTCCTAACTCTTAAACAAGGAAGTATGACAATCAAGGAGTACGTCAATCAGTTTAATCAACTGGCCAGATTTGGGCTGAATTTAGTAAACACCCAACACAAGAAGGCCCTTCGCTTCATCAAAGGTCTGAATGAGCCTCTACACAGCCTTGCTATGACCCATATACCCATGGGAGCGACCTATGAAAGCTTGGTGGACATGGCGCTGCTACACGAGGAAGATAAAGGCAAGAAAGAGACAAAGGAGGAAGTGCCTCAAGAAAAGAAAGAGGGTTTACATGCCAAGAAAACAGACTTCAAGAAAGGCGGGAATAACAACAAATCCTGTGAAAAGAGAAAGTGCATTTTTTGTGGCATCGTGGGACATATAGCAAAACACTGCAGAAAGAAGAAGGCGAAGATGAATGGTGGCTGTTTCCATTATGGTGAGACTGGGCACTTGGCTAAGGACTGCCCAAAGAAGCGAGGGCAGGGACAAAGGACTGGATCCACCTCAGGGGGCAGGTTCACGCGCTGACGGCACCTCCACAGGAACGAGGTAGAAATATTTCTGTAGAAAGCTTAGTTTATCTGTATGATCATCCAGTTCACACTCTCTTTGATTCTGGTGCATCACACTCCTTTACTTCATCTGCTTTAGTAGAATCTCTGCACCTAGACACTAGTATGGTAGAAGATCCCTTGGTTGTTTCAAATCCAATTGGGGGCTCAGCTTATTTGTCGATGGTTTGCTTGGATTTGGAAATCTCTATTCTAAGTGTTGAATTTAGATGTAGTGCCTTTGTTTTGGGCTTCTCACGATATGGATTGATCTTAGGCATGGACTGGTTATCCAGTAACGGTGCCATTCTTGACTACGAGAAAAGAGTGGTTAGGCTCTTGACTCAGCTCGGTAACACTCTAGAAATTTCTTGTAATCCCTTGAATGTTGTTATGCTTAGTTATCTAGAGTCGCTTGATGCTTCTGTTGAGAATTTGCAGTCGGTTAGAGTGGTCCTGGAATATCCGGATGTCTTTGAAGAGGTAAAGGACTTACCTCCGAAGCGGGAAATAGACTTCCGCATATATCTTGTTGATAATGCAAAGCCCGTAGCTCTTCCGGTTAGACACATGGATCCAAAGGAGAGAAAGGAGCTCATTAAGCAAGTTAAGGAGCTTCTCGAGAAGGGGTTTATAAGGAGAAGTATCTCGGAATGGGGTGCTCCAGTGGTGTTCGCCACTAAAGCAGATCGTTCACTACGTCTTTGTGTGGACTATAGGGAGCTAAACAAGCTGACTAAAAAGAATAGACATCCGCTTCCCAGACTAGACGATTTGTTTGATCAGCTTGTAGGTGCGTCGGTCTTCTCCCAACTTGATCTGGCTACTGGGTTCCATCAGCTAAGGGTAGCCGAAGATAGCATTGATAAAACGGCGTTTAGAACCCTAGACGGTTTCTACGAGTGGCTTGTCATGCCTTTCGGCCTGACAAACGCACCCGCTTATTTTGTTGACCTAATGAGCTGGGTGTTCAGAGAATTCCTCAATAAATTCGTGGTGGTTTTCGTAGACGATATTTTGATCTTCTCAAAGAATGAGGAAGAACATGCTCGGCATATGAAAGAAATCATGGATACACTCCGTGCACATCAGCTAAAAGCCAAATTCTCCAAATGCCACTTTCGAAGAGAAGAGGTCAGATTTCTTGGACATATAGTGTCCAAAGAGGGGTTAGCTGCAGACCCCGCGAAAGTGGTAATGGTACAAGATTGGAAGACACCAAGAAATGCAACCGAAGTCCGAAGCTTTCTCGGGCTAGCAGGTTTTTACCGAAAGTTCATTAGGGATTTCGCGAAAATCTCATCTCCACTCACAAGGCTAACAAAGAAGAATCTAGCATTCGCTTGGGATTTGGACTGTGATATTGCTTTCCAACACTTGAAAAGGGCTCTTACAACATCCCCAGTTCTGACTTTGCCTGATGGAAGCAAGATGTTCACAGTATACACGGATGCTTGTGGTACGGGACTAGGCGCTGTTCTGATGCAAGAAGGGAGGTTAGTAGCTTATGGTGGAAGACAATTGAAAGTTCATGAAAAGAACTACCCAACCCACGATCTTGATTTGGTCGCCATCGTCTTTGTGCTTAAGTCTTGGCGCCATTATCTCCTAGGTGAGAAGTTCGAATTATATACTGACCATAAATCGTTGAATTATCTTTTCTCGTAGAAAGATCTTAACTTAAGACAGCAAAGGTGGATGGAGTTTCTTGCCTCGTATGATTTTATGATGTTTTGAGACTATGCATTCTTGACTTCGGAGGGACTTGGGAGGATCATCTTCCTTTAGTGGAATTCGCCTACAACAACAGCTACCAAGCCACCATCGATATGGCACCCTTCAAATCTCTATATGGAAGACCGTGTCGATCACCAACTTGTAGGTGGGAGTCCACTGACAAACTTATAATTGGGCCGGACATGATTCGAGAGACTACAGAGAAAGTGGATTTGATACGAAGGAGAATGAAGATAGCCCAAGACAGACAGAAATCCTACGCCGACAAAAGAAGGACCGACCTTGAGTTTGAGGTTGGGGACAGGGTTTTCCTTAATGTATCCCCTTTAAGGAACGTCGTTCGCTTCGGATCCGCAGGAAAGCTAGCACCAAGATTTGTAGGACCGTTCCCTATCATCAAAAAGATTGGGAAAATGGCTTATAGAGTAGAGCTGCCAGAAAGGTTGGCTGGAATTCACAACGTCTTTCATGTTTCTCATCTCCGAAAATGTCTACATGAATCTGCAGAAGTGGTGGAGCCAAGCATTCTAGAAGAAGCCGAAGTAGAACGCGAAGCAACTGTAAGGAGAGTTCCAACTCGAATCGTAGGAACTGAAGTGAAAAAGCTACGCAACCGCGAAGTCAAGCTCGTCAAAGTTCAGTGGAGCGATGCCGAGGAAGACGCGACTTGGGAAACTGAGGATAGAATACGTGCGGCTTACCCTTTTCTTTTTGAGGGTACATCTTTAATCTCTCTTTTTCCTTAAGTTGTGCTTGAATATACCTTTTTAAGTATATCTCCTCGGTCTTATCTTTTATCCTTAGGTAGAAAACCCCTTTGGATGTAAACATGTATTTGAAACATGTAATGGTTGATGGCTGCAAGTGGTTGCAAGTGGTTGCTAGTGGTTGCTCGTGGATGCATATACACACACAACCTAGGTTATAGATCGGCTCAGTCACTTCATACTGCATATGCATATATGTATTCATATTTGTATGTGGTTGAAACTTGATATGTTGTCACACGGATGTCGCATTTGTATGGATGGTTATGCACTCATGTAGAATTATGAGTAGGGGGAAATTTTGCATACATAATGGATTCATGACACTTACGTGATTCGCATTAAGGAGGTAAACTGAATCAGTAGACCGCCTAATTTTTGCATTAGATAAGGGCATGTACACACACTATGCATATGAACATGAAGCATTAGAAGTCTTTTAAGGACAATGGACGCCTGTGTTTGATGATTGAGTAGATGGACGATTGGATGTTAGGATGTACGTTCTCCTAGACTTGAAGATTTCAAGGACGAAATCCTTTAAGGAGGGGAGAATGTAACACCCCGAGTTTTCTGTTAACTGTAAATTAACAAATTTAAGTATAATTAATCCTTAATGAAAGAATTAAGGGAAAAGGGTTATGCCATTGCGCTCGTCTCGGAATCCTGCCTGAGATAGAGTCCGAGTTTGCGTAAATCGGACTCCGTATGAAGTAGTTATGACCTCCGGAAGTTTCAGAATTCAAATTAAAATTCAAACGGTTCAAAACGAAGTTCAAATTTCGAATTCAGACCCAGACTGGGCTGGGTGGGAAAATTCCCGCCTAGGCACCAGGTCGACCTAGGGGTCGACCTAGGTGACCGGGTCGACTATAGGGTCGACCTAGGGGTCGACCTTCCCAGTCGACCTGGTTTGGCCCTGGCTGGCCTGGTCGGGTTTCTGGTCAATTTTTGGGGCTTGGCTGTGTCACCTGGGCTTACATGTCGCTTTCTGATTGGCTGCTCTTGAGATGGATAGTCTGGATTCACTCTAGCTTCATCGACGGCTCTAATTAATTTAAAATTCTATAAATACAACTTGAGTCTAAACCTAAATTCACACAAATAAATTGGAGATAGAGCCATCATGCTGCTGGAAGGAAGCCAAGAGTAGCCTCCACTTATAGAAAAGCTTAGAGACGAGCCAAATCAAAGTTAGAACACGATTCAAACAACGTTAGTCTACCCAAAGGAAAGCAATTCAAATTCAAATTCAGAACTCAGAAATCAGAAATCAGAAATCAGAAAACAAGATCGTCGTTTGTTGTAAGTATAGTGATTTTTCCGATGTGAATAAAATAAAGACTTGATTCGATGTAAATTGTGAATGGAATTGTGCTATTATGTAACGATGATGTTAATTCATTGAAATGATTGTGGTATTGTGATGGTTGTGGTATAATTGAGTTTATGTTGATCCTATTGTACATGTAGAATCACATGCAAGTTGTATAGTTCATGTTGTAATCGACACCTATATGTTTATGTGATTATATAAGTTGTATGTGATTAAGAGTTCATGTATATATATGCTAGAACCTTTATGCCTAAACGATTATGTTCACATACATGCTAGTAAGTTTGCAAGAAAGTCGTAAGTTAATTGGATCCATGTCAAGATCCACTTTAATATATGTTACATGTTGTAATTAGACATATGATTGGATCTAGTTCACACATGCAATGATATTGTACATAGTTTATGAAAACGTCACATTCATATCATATCCTAGTTTTGTTTGATGTTATGCTTAGATCCAAAACATGTTTAGGCTTATGTTGTCTAAATCATATGCTAATTTATGTGACACCTATTTGGTTAGATCCCTATTTCAATGCAAGTTCACATATATGAAAGTTGATTTAGGCTATGTTGTAAATTCATATGTATGTTGATTAGTCTATGTTGCAAGTTCACACCTATGACATTCATGTTGACAATTTTGCAAGTTCACACCTATGATGTTCATATTGACTATGCCAAAAATGCCAAGTTTACACCTATGTCATGTTATGTTAGTGAACTGCTTTATGCCAATTTTGTGTGCGCTAAATTAGGCTATGGTTTTAGCCTAATATTATATGTTAAAAATCAAGCGAACGTAAAATTAGGCTACAATTGTTAGCCTAATATTTAGAAGGGGTAACGTTGGGAAAAACATTAAAAATATATGAAATTGGCATGTTTGTCACATGCCAAAATTGGTGGCATTTAAACGGTATAAATTCTTATACCAAAATGTTAAACTTGGAAAGTGGGACATGACATTTAATTTACATATAACAAGTAATAAAGACAAATATGTAAATTTAGAAAATACGAGTATGCTTAACACGAGGTTGGATTGAGTTGTGATGTAAACCTGCCCGGACCCGCCCGGCTGTCCACTAGTCACAACAATACCTATCCAATGTGGGTGGTTAAGCATGAAGCCCAATTAGAACCCAAGGTTAGACTGAGTTACGGTGTAAATCTGCCCGGAACCGACCGGCACGTCCAATAACCGTAACAATACCTATCTAATGTGAGTGGTCGGTGCTTTAAAAAGCTAAGGACAGACTGTCAGGATGGTAGGGTTAAGTTAACTAAAACACTTGACCAATTCAACATGTTAATTGAATTGATGGGTGGGGTTAGGTAAATACAGACACTTAACCAGTTAAAATGTTTGACTAGAAAACCCTAGTAATGGGGACCCATTTCAGCAGTAACACAATTAGGTATCATGGTACCCTAAAACTAGGCAAGGTGGGGCACGATTATTGGGCTGATTGTAAGCGGTCAAAAGCGACGGCGGTAGGTGCAATAGTGTGGGTTCTAACGGAGTGCGGGCGTGCACACACTTCGGAGCAGACAAACAGGGCACTGGGGGCACCAGTAGTATAACATATGCATTTCTAGTATTGTGTCGGGCCGCCACCATAGGACTTGATACACCCCTTGGTGGGACCAACATAGGTATCTACATTCATTGGGGGCCGTAAGACACAGATGATTATGCGAGTAGGAGCCGATCTTTAGAAAAGGGGATCACTTTACCTCCTGCATGGGGTGCCGGTTAAGACAATACAAGTAAGTGCAGAGATATAGTATGGGGTGCGATAGTATATTCGATTCAAACTGCTTTATCTTGGTCTATGATACTTCCATATTTCCAGTTTATACTTATCATGCCCTTACTCTTATTCTCATACTGAAGAGTCACTAGACTTACCAGGCTTTATGTCTGACCCTATTTTCTTTCGTCTTCTTTTCTTCCGTTCCCCCCCCCCCCAGGTCCACCGGGAGGGAACAACTCAGCTTAGTCAGACTCTTTGCAAGCTTCAAGATAGTAGATGTACGGTTTGGACTCTCTTTCCTTGGATATGGCTTTTGGACACGTTCTATGGGGATTTATGCAACTTTTATTATGTTTTATGCTTCTTTATTATTAACCAAGACAGAAATGATGATGTAATGTTTTGGAAGTTGTTATGAGACAATTATGGAAATGTTTTGTATGAACAAGTACTTGATGAAATAAAAGTCTGTTTGTTTTTCCGCTGCTTATATATATGTGTTTATATATCTGTCTTGTGTTTATCTGTGACTTTTACTTACAAACCTCCACCAAAGTTAAGGCAGCCCCTTTATGAGTGACCTTAATGGTGGGTGGGGTATTTTAGGCACCTTTCGAGGCTCTTTATGGACGGCCGTGTCGTTCGCCTACATGTTGGTGGGAATCTACAGATAAGGTCTTGCTTGGACCCGATATGATTAGAGAGACTTCGGAAAAAATCGATTTGATTCGAAGGAGGATGAAGACGGCGCAAGATAGGCAGAAATCTTATGCGGACAAGAGGAGGACAGATCATGAGTTTGATATTGGGGACATGGTCTTTGTCAAGGTGTCTCCATTACGGAATGTTGTTCTCTTTGGGTCCGTTGGGAAGTTAGCACCAAGGTTCGTAGGGTCGTTTCCTATTAAGGAAAGAATTGGACAGATGGCATATAGAGTGGAGTTGCCCGAGAGACTTAGTGGTGTACACGACGTATTCCATGTATCACATTTGAGGAAGTGCTTGCACGAGACCGCGGAAGTGGTAGAGCCGAGCTTGCTTAGAGAGGTGGAGATAGAGTGTGATGCGACGATTCGACGAGCTCCTACGTGCATTCTTGGGTCGGAGATTAAGAAGTTGAGAAATCGAGAGGTCAGACTAGTCAAAGTGCAATGGGGAGATGATGAGAGCAACGCTACTTGGGAGACGGAAGAGAAGATGCGTTCATTGTACCCTTTTCTTTTCGAGGGTATGTCTTTTAATTTCTCCTTTATGACTTAGCTTGTACTTATCTTATCTTTAGTATGTCCTCTCGCTAGTATCTTTGACCTTTAGATATGGTAGTCCTATGGTTGAAACATGTGTTTGAGACATGTTATGTATGATGGATGCAAGTGTTTGCTAGTGGTTGCTCGTGGATGCATATACACACACTTTAGGCACTAGATCGGCTTAGTCACTTCATATTGCATATTGCAGATAAATGTGTGTGCATATTTAAGTTAATGGTTGTATAATGGTTGTGCTATCATATGGATGCTGCATTTTGGTGAATGGTTGTGCACACATGTAGAAATAATATGCATTGATGGGATTCTTTCGCATACATAATGGATGCATGGCACTATCATGGTTTGCATTAAGGAGGTCAACTGAATCAGTAGACCGCCTGATTTTGCATTAGATAAGGAACATATACACACACTTCTTGCATATGTTCATACAACATTAGAAATTTTATAAGGACAATGGATGCCAGTGTTTGATGGTTGATTAGATGGTTTTTTGGATGTTAGGATATGCATTCTCCTTAACTTGGAGATTTCGGGGCGAAATCCTTTAAGGAGGGGAGAATGTAACACCCCGTATTTCTATTAATATTAATGTTCACAAATTAAAGAGTAACTAATCTCAGATATGAGAATTAAGGGAAACGGGTTGCGCCATTTTGTTCGTCTCGGAATTCTGGTTGAGATAGAGTCCGAGTTTGCGTGAATTGAACTTCGTATGAAGAAGTTATGGCCATCGGAAGTTTCAGAAATTCAAAACAGATTTCAAAAAATTCAAATTTCAGAATCAGATGGGCTAGGCGGGAATTTTCCCGCCAGGGCCAGGTCGACCATAGGGTCGACCTGGGGGTCGACCTACCCTGACCAGGTCGACCATAGGGTCGACCTGGTGGTCGACCTGCCCCCCGGGCAGATTTGATTGATGACCTGTAAATGACTATATGCTGACTCATTAGGGTTTCTGATCTGCTCTAATTGGCTGGGATTAATTCTGGGTTGATCGGACGGCCTAAACTAATCCTAAACTCTATAAAAACACCTATAAACTCAAACCCTAAAATCAAAATAAATTAGATTCATGGCCTCCACGCCGTCACCTAGCAACTCAGAATAGCTGCCACCAATTAGAGAGGAAGAAAGCTAATCTAATTCAATTCAATTCAACTATAACAACGAATCTACTTCAAAGGAAAGCTAATTTAACTTCAGAACTCAGAATTCAGAACTCAAGACCTTCTTTGAGTTGTGAGTTCGATTTCTTTAATAAAATAATTAGCAATTTAATTGGATTGAGTTATGATGCGGATTATATGGCTATGTTGTGAATTATTGACTGCATGTTATCATCTATGTTGTAAAATTGTGATGTTATCATTTATGTTATAAATTCTATGATGTTATCATCTATGTTGTAAAGTTGTGATCATCTATGTTGTAATTCTATGATTGGCTTATGTATAATCAAGTCATAATGGTGTTTCATATGCTAGTTTGGTTATGTTGATTCATATGATAAATCATAAGTATGTATGCAAGTTTAGATTTTGATTTAGACATGAATCATATGCAAGTTGGAGAAAATTATATGTGACCTTACATGTTCATGACATCTAGTTTATGTGAAAATTTGATCAAAAGTTAGGCTATGACATGTGTGAGTTATATGCTAAATTCTACATGCTAGTTTACATGTTTAGTTGTAAGTTTACACCATTGTTATGTTGCATAAATCACATATGCAAGTTTATATAAATATATGAGTTTGGAATATGAATCATGTTATGCAAGTTTGTGGTTATTGCCTACGCAAGTTTACACCTTTAGATGTAGATCTATGACATACATGATTTATGCAAGTTGTGACCATTACCTAACAAGTTTACACCTTTAGATTTGGATCTATGACATATGTAGTTTTATGCAAGTTGTAACTTTGGCCTATGCAAGTTTTAGATGTAGAACATCAATTACACATGCAAGTTCACCCCTTATGTTTAGATCTAGCTTTATCTATATGTATGTTGTGATGTCTTCTCTTTATTCCATGAGTTAGGCTATTCGAGTCTAACGTATATTTCACGTTAAACGAACGAATGTACAACGTGGGGCAATGGGATAATATTAAAAGATTTAATATTGAGAATTGGCATCCTTAAATGGCATAAAATTAATTTGTGATGAAAATTGGTATGATTTTATATACCATAAATAGATGGACATAATTGAGTCAATTATGGCCATAGTTAAATTTGGAATTTTAATAGGGAAATTAATTCAAATTGGGGAATGATTAATTAGGTGTAATTAATCGTCTAAGACACGAGGTTAGGCTCTTTTGTGGTGTAAGACTGCCCGGACCCGCCCGGCAAATCCAGCTGCCACAAATGTCAGTCTAATGTGGGAGGTCTTAAGCATAAATTAAATGCGTAACAGTTGTAAAGACACGAGGTTAGGCTCGTTTGTGGTGTAAGACTGCCCGGATCCGCCCGGCAAATCCAGCTGCCACAAATGTCAGTCTAATGTGGGAGGTCTTTATGAGGTTACGGTCTTAATGAATTAAGAAACACTTAACCAGATAAATATGTAGTTGGACTTGAGGGGGTTAAGTGGGTGCCTTGGGTGGCATGTGGAATCTAGTGGGTGCCTTGGGTGGCATTTGAAATACGATTAGAAACACTTAACCAAAATTGAAACATGTAAGTGAACATGAATAAGAAGAGGGTTAAGTGGGATGTACTAGAGGGGACCAAGCTTAGGTGGATAGCTTGTGTCATGTAATAGGGATCCGTTTCAACCAGTAACCCGTAAGTATCATTGTGGGCTCGACCCAAGTCGAGGACGGGACACGTGTACTGGGCTTGACTGTAAGTGGCCAAAACGGGTTAGCGGTGGCAACGCAAGTCCAACGGGTTCATATGCGTGTGTGGGCCCGGGCTGGTAGGTAAAACGTTGTTGCATCGTGTAGGTATAAGCCGTGCATTGTTGGTGGTATCAGGTTGCCACTTTGAGGAGTGATACACCCCACTGTGGGGCCAGCACGGGTATCTACGAGTTAGGGAGCCGATCGGATGGGGGTAGTGGGTACGCCTAGTGGAGATAGGGGCAGGCGGCACCTATGAAGGCAGCTAGGGGTGCACGAAACTACCATAATCATTATTAAGTTCTGTAGGCGGGATCAACCTTAGGGTAACTAGTGGTGGTGTAGTATAGTAGTGGTGGTGCAGTATAGTAATTATCTTATAGTGGTTTAGGGTGCGCTTGAAAGTTTTCTTTGTTCACCTTATTTCCATGTTTACTCTGTCATACTCAATTGTTCACAGTCATTTCCTTATTTTCCAACTTATGCCTTAGCCTAGTTATTTTGGTAATTATATTGTTAAAGTTATCGCACTCGCCAGACTTTATGTCTGACCCCCTTTGTTTACACCTCTTTTCTTCCTTTCCCCCCAGGTGCTCAGGTTGAAACTAGCACCAGTGAAGCTTGATTTTGGATAGCTGTATCTCTGCTTTTAGAAGTTGCTTGGATTGCTGAAGTAAAGTTCAGCCTCTCTTATTTATGGCTATTTTGTACTGGGGTTATGTCTTTCAATTTATGTACTTTGAGTTGGTCAAGATGGATATTATGTACTTTGACTCTAGTTTTGATGTTGTAATCAAACTTATGTATTTTCCGCTGCAATGAAATAAAGTTTTAAAGTTTTAGTACTGTTTATATTTGTCTTGTTGTTAAGTTTCTGTTCTATACACACTTAAAATGCTCCATGGAAGTTAATGCATTCCCTTCGTGAGTGACATTAATGGACGTGGGGTGTTACAGCCTGTAAACCCTCTTTCTTTTCTTGAGGCACTTCCACCTTTGCCTCTTTCTTGCCTTTATCTTCCTCGTGTAGCAACGCCATGTCCACCAAGCTTTCATAAGTCGCTCCCATGGGTATATGGGTCATAGCAAGGCTGTGTAGAGGCTCATTCAGACCTTTGACAAAGCGAAGAGCCTTCTTGTGTTGGGTGTTTACTAAATCCAGCCCAAATCTGGCCAGCTAATTAAACTGATTGACGTACTCCTTGATCGTCATACTTCCTTGTTTAAGAGTTAGGAACTTCTCCATCTGCAGGCTTCTTTCAGCTTGGGAGAGGAATTTCATCTCAAACCTCATCCTGAAATCTTCCCAAATTTCCACTGGCCTCTCAGCATGGGTAACTTCCCACCAATAAGAAGCTTCATCTTTAAGCAACCACACTGCTAGCTGTATCTTTTGCCTGTCATCAACTTCGAAGATGACGAACAAATCTTCGGTCTCCTTCAGCCAGTTCCTTGCTACCACAAAGGATTCAGTTCAATAAAAGTCCTTTCCACCCATAGCCTTGAAGTCTCTACACGTATTAGCGAAAGCATTTCCACGAGGAGGAGGAGGAGAAGGAACCGCTTCCACTGTGGGAGGAGGAATGTTTGCTGGGCCCGCATCATTGGCCCTAGCCTCTAGGTACCTTCGGAACCAGCCGGGTATCAGTACTCCTTCTGGAAGGTTAAGATCTCAAGACATGCTAGAACAAAAAAGAAAGTATTCAAGACAAAAGGATAGAGAGATAGTGTGTATGGCTTTGGGGAATTATGCCCTTTAAAAACAACGCTTTTTCTTGAAAAAAAAAATGCTTCTTTAAACTTCTTTTTAAAAATAGTTTCAAAAACCTTTATCTAATCTGGTAAACCTGTGCTCTGATACCAAGTGAAACACCCCACCTCCATTGAGGTCACTCACAAAGGGAATGCCTTAACTTCGGTGGAGGTTTATAAGTAAAAGTCACAGAGAAAACACAAGACAGATATAAACACACATATATATATAAGCAGCGGAAACAAACAGACTTTCATTTCATAAATACGTGTTCATACAAAACATTTCCATAATTGTCTCACAATAACTTCCAAAACATTACATCATCATTTCTGTCTTGATTACTAAATAAAGAAGCATAAAATATAATTAAAACTGCATAAATCCCCATAGAACGTGTCCAAAAGCCATAGCCAAGGAAAGAGAGTCCAAACCATACATCTACAATCTTGAAGCTTACAAAGAGTCTGACTAAGCCGGGTTGTTTCCTCCCTGTGGACCTTGGGGGGGGGGGGGAACGGAAGAAAAGAAGACGAAAGAAAAATAGAGTCAGACATAAAGCCTGGTAAGTCTAATGACTCTTCAGTATGAGAATAAAAAAAAGGGCATGATAGGTATAAACTGGAAACAGGAAAGTATCATAAACTAAGATAAAGCAGTTTTGAACTGAATATACTATCGCACCCCGCACTATATCTCTGCACCTACATGTATTTGTTACGATTGGCGCCCCATGATTGGGGTGAAGTGATCCCCTTTTCTAAAGATCGGCTCCTACTCGCAAAATCATATGTGTCATACGGCCCTCAATGATTATAGATACCTATGTTGGTCCCACCATGGGGTGTATCAAGTCCCATGGTGGCGGCCCAACACAATTCTAGAATGCATAGTGTATACTACTGGTGCCCAGTTTGTCTGCTCCGAAGTGTGTGCATGCCAGCACTCCGTTAGAACCTACACTGTTGCACCACTCGCCGTCGCTTTTAACCGCTTACAATCAGCTCAGTAATCGTGCCCCACCCTGCCTAGTTTCAGGGTACCATGATACCTAATTGGGTTACTACTGAAATGGGTCCCCGTTACTAGGGTTTTCTAGTCAAACATGTTAAGTGGTTAAGTGTCTGTATTTACCGAACCCCACCCATCAGTTTAATTAACATGTTGAATTGGTTAAGTGTTTTAGTTAACTTAACCCTACCATCCTGACTTGTCTGTCCTTAACTTTAATTAGTTAAAGCACCGACCACTCACATTAGACAAGTATTGTTACGGTTACTGGATGTGCCGGTCGGTTCCGGGCAGGTTTACACCGTAACTCATTCTAACCTCGGGTCCTTATTGGGCTCAATGCTTAACCACCCACATTGGATAGGTATTGTTGTGATTACTAGACAGCCGGGCGGGTCCGGGAAGGTTTACATCACAACTCAATCCAACCTCGGGTTAAGCATATCCGTATTTTCTAAATTTACATATTTGTCTCTATTACTTGTTATATGTAAATTTGTTAACAATTAAATATTATGGCCCACTCTCCAAGTTCATCATTTTTGGTATAAGAATTTATACCATTTAAGTGCCACCAATTATTGGCATGTGACAAACATGCCAATTTCATATTATTTTTTCATGTTTAATCCCAACGATATTCCCCCGTTTGTACGTTCGCAAGATTATAATGAATGTTGGGCTAGATATTTCAGCCCAACTTATAAACATAGAAGGGAAAGCCAAGAACATGAAATATTCTAAATAACATAAAGGGTGTGTGACATATGAACTTGCAACTTTGCAATCTAATTAACATAAATCATGGGTTTCAACTTGTCATGTGAACTTACATTCAAATAAGAATCTAATTAAATAGGTGTCACATGAAATGGCATAATTTAAACTTGCATAAAATATAAGCCTAAACATATTTTTATCTAGCATAACTTCAAACACAAACTAGCATGTGACAAAGTTATTACATGTCCATAAAAATGTCTATTTTTGACATTAACTCAAAAGCGTGAACTAGACCAAATCATGTATCCTATCATAACATGAAACTTGTAATAATCGTGTGAAACTAAATGGTACTTGGCATGGACCCAATTACAAACTTGCAAAGAACATAAGAACATATACATAGGATTTAATCATGTAGGCATAATGGTCTTAACATAGAACATGTGTATATAAGTCTTAACTTAGACTTAGAAAAATGTATACAACCTATGTTAAACACATAAACATACAGGTGTAAATTCTAACATTAACCATTTACTTGTATGTGATGTTTCTTTCATTCTAAATATACAATAGGACCAACATCAAGTCAATTATACCACAAACTTCCCAATACCATTCACAATAAAATCATTGCAATACACAGATATGAATTAGCATCGTCGTTATACAATAGTAAAATTCTGTTTCCATTTTACATCAAATCAAGTCTTAATTTTATTCTCATCGGAAAAATCACTATACTTACAACAAACGACGAACTTGAGTTCTGGTTTCTGAATTCTGAATTTGCAATGCTTTCCTTTGGGTAGATAAACGTTGTTTGAATCTTGTTTTTACTTTAGTTTTGCTCGTCTCTAAGCTTTCTCCAACTGATGGCTACTCTTAGTTTCCTCCCGGCAGCATGATGGCTCTAGCTCTATTTTATTTGTGTGAATTTAGGTTGAGTGTTGGATTGTATTTATAGAATTTCAGATTGATTTGAGTCGTCAGATGATCATAGAATGAATCCAGACCATACACACCAAGAGGAGCCGATCAGAAAGTGACAAATCAGCCCTAGTGACACACTAGAACTCAGAAAATCGCTCAGAACCCGACCAGGCCAACCAAGACTTGACCAGGTCGACTGGGCAGGTCGACCCCCAGGTCGACCATTGACCCCCAGGTCGACCACATGGTCGACCTGGGTACCCAGGTCGACCCCCAGGTCGATCCCCTGGTCGACCTGGGTCCTGGGCAGGAAAATTCCCGCCCAGCCCAGTTTGGGTCTGTTTTCGAATTTTGAACTGTTTGAATTTTAAATTGAATTCCGAAACTTCGGAAGGCCATAACTCCTTCATACGGAGTCCGATTTATGCAAACTCGGACACTATCTCAAGCAGAATTCCGAGACGAGCGCAATGGCATAACCCATTTTCCTTAATTCTTTCATTTTGAATTAAGTATACTTTAATTTTTCAATTTAATGTTAATAGAAAATTCGGGGTATTACACATTGCATCAGTATTAGACGAGTCTGCATTAAATGTTATTGAAAAAAAAATCAAGTTATCATGATACGACTTCTTGAAAGGTTTAAATGGATATATCACAGAATCATCATGCTGTTATTATTTCAAATACAATTAGTTATTTTGAAAAGTCACTTGACTCTTTGAAAAGTTATGTTGTTTAGTAGAAAAAGAACTTATAATGACTGTTGGCCAAAAGACACCAAGATGATCATTCCTCAATCAAGAAAATAAGAGTTTATGAAGGGATATGACTTTTGGGATTATAGTAGTTGAAGTGTCCATTCAATCAAAATTTTGATGCCAAGTTAACCAGGCCATATAAAAAGGATGTGTCCTTAGCCAGGTGATTCAGATTCATCATCAAGCGATGAAGAGCCAAAAACCGAAAATTCAAATATGTGTTTCCCAACAATTCAAAATTCAGAAAATATCGAAGAAATAGATCTAAAAACCGGGTACGCCTTAATTAATTTTTTAATTTTTATTTGAATGGATGCTTTGATTATTTGCTTTGTTTTAAATTTGAAAATTAAACCTTAAAATTGAAACTTGAATTTTAAAATTCAAATTTGTAATTTGAATTTTGAAATTCAAAATAATAATAATAAAATAAATTTTGGATGTTTGTTAGGATTAATATTATTTCAGGAATTAGTTAAATCTGAAATATAAATTGATAATTTAAAACCAAAAGTCACAAGATAATATGTCCTTTGAAATTATACATATATGTCGACATACAAAGAAGGGCATGTCGACATAAAGGCATGTAAAATGAAATTCTAATTTTGAATTTCAAAGGTTTAATCTTTTAAACTTCCCTTCATCTTTTCAATAAGAAAATGCCAGTTAAAACACTAGTTATTAACTTTGTCTGTCTACTTATTTTCTTATATCTTGTTTCAAAATATATATAAATTAGTAAAATTATATGGACATTAATTTGATATACATAATTAATATAAAATTTTCAGACATTTGATATTATTATAAAATATAAATTTATCTTTTATGTATAATTTAAACATACATAGTTTAATTTATTTATTATTCATATGATTTCATAACAATTTTGGGTTACAGTGTCACAAATACTATTTGTAACTTAATACTTATTTTGATTACTTATTAAGATTAATAAAAGCTTGAGCATTTAACCAAATATTTTGGTATAAACATAATAATATACGTATACATGATTTTATGTCTTAAATATGTAGTTTAAATATAAGAAGTTATAGTTTTATAGTTTAATTTATATATAGATTTCACAATTTTGTTATGACTATAGATTTCTTTCTAAAGTTTTAACATATAAATGGTTCTTTAGAAAATTAATATATTTTGATTTCTAAAAGTTTATATTCAAAATTGATTTGTATCATAAGATTGATTTATATTTCATAATAAATTAAATTTTATGTCCTTTTTTAAAACTAGTTTATATGTATATATATACACAATTATGAATATACGTTTATATAAAAAATAGTTTACTTTATATAATACTACTCTATATTCTCTTTAAAAAGATCTTCAATTTTTACTATACTAAAGAAGCACCTTACTAAGATTATTTAACTTCATATTTCTCATAGAATTATTCTGAATATTTTACTACTTATCATGTATATATTTTTACCATTAAATTTTTATCTTTACTATCTTTTCAATCTCTTTCATAAGTACCATTAACCTAAGTCTACAAATTAATATATTACCTTTGTTTAATTCAAATAATTTATAATATATATGTAGATATTACTTTAAATATCTTTTACAAAAATACATGTCATCATCACATCATTCTGTATATTATCATAATATCATTACACAATTTATTTCATATCATATGTCATTATTACAAATTACAGTGAATTTCAAATTAAAATTATTCACGTCATAAGTTGCATTTCATTTAATATATCACTTAGTTTAGAATATAACATACTGCATTATCACCAACACATTGCATTACATATTAACTTTAAATCCACACATAACAAGTATAATATATGAGAAGTTTTTTATCTAATTATAAATCTAGGATTATTAATCAAATACATAACATATTTACTTTGTCTTGATTGACTTATTTGAATTGATTGGCTTGACTGAATTGATTGGCTTGATTGAATTAATTGGCTTGAATTGATTGGCTTGTTTGATTTGTGTGACTTGAATAACTGTTTGATTTACTTAACATGGTTAAATTTCATTAGTGGTTGATAGGTTTGTTAGAAAAATACTTATGCATTTGCAGTTGATATGAGCTATATAGGTTTTAGGATAATTAGATTGTAACAACTCGTATTTTTGGAACCAATTTAAATTTTATTTTTAATTCATTCTCATAGAAATTAAATATTTTAGATGAGTTATTTTGAGAATAAACAATTTAAAATTTAATTTAATCAAAGTTAGAACGTATAAATTTAAAATTTAATTAAAATGAACTCGAAATGGCGTGGTAGTTTGAAAATTTGATTTTAAACTTTGAATGAATGTATAGAATTCAAAATAAATCAGAATTTGATAAAAAAGGAAACATTGGAATATTTTGAATTGTAATTTTCTAACGAATGTAAGAAATTGAGATTTCACTTTATAAATTGTAAGTTATGTCTAAATTAAAATTTAGAATTGTCGCTATGGAATTTTTATATATATTTTAATATTTTATATAGCCCTTAAAAGTCGCCATTTTGCAAACGACCTCCATTTTCAATGAAACCACTTCCATTGAGTTCAAAATGTCGTTTGCGTGCTTGAAAAGTATAAACTTCGATATATTCCGAGCTTCGGAGTTTTGCAACTTGGGTTGGGTCTTGGTTTAGCTAACCTAGCTCACCATATATGTAACATCCCAGATTTTTAAACAATTTATTCTGAATATTTAAATTTTATTTTAAATATTGAATGGGAAATATAAATTAATTTTAAAAAAGAATATATCAATTTAATAATCGATATACGATTTAAATTGAAAGAGATTGAATACGAAATGATAATAATCGAATTCAGAGTTAAAAACTAAATCGAAACAATACAGATGATTAATATAAATTCTGTACTAAATTAAAACGATAATAATATTTTATTATTGATAAATTTAATTATTTGAAATCGATTTATATTTTGAATCAAATTTAATTTATACCGTTAATTTGAATTATTATCTCTTCTATACAGTTGAATTAAATTTCAGAATCTATTATGTTAAGTCCAGAATAACAGATAATGTCGAAAATGTCTGTCGTTACGGTTGAATAGCGGTTCGGGAGTGCTATTTAGGGACTATGATCTATTTTGAAATATTATATATAATATAATGAGACAAAATCTGAAATCAGCCGTCCTACAATGTCCATCGGACAATTTGCTTTCATTCTCGAGCAGCAAAATGTGTCTTCCATCTTCAATATCAGAGAAACAAAGAATTAATGGTCACGTGCTAACGTTCCTCTTTGTGTATATATATTAAGCTCCAGCGTTCGCATTTGCCCCATCTCAAAACCAATGAGTAATTTCATTCCTCAGCCTTCATCTTTTATTCTTTCTCCGTCAAACTAAATCAATCCTCCGATCAAATTAAAAAAGAAATAGCAATCGCGATCGAAAGCCGTGATTTTCTGGAACTCGAACAAGACCGTAGACGCTCGTGATTTCAGGGAGTGTCGTAGTTCGCTCAGAGCCGTGTGAAATGATGCGATGTCATGGAGTGCTCACATGGTATGTATGAAGGTAGGTTCGATTGTTATGATGGACGAGGTGATTATGAGGATCGGCGGTTGAATTGGGGGGACAATGCGATAGCTGAAGTGGAGATTGGACTGCATAGAGTAGTGGAAGGGTACTGAAGTTGATGATGGTGATTTAGGGGGGTTCGACGGTGTGATTTGAGGATGTAGTGTTGAACGAGGTGAACTGGGGAGAGATTTAGAGGGTGCGACATATTTTTGGAGTGCAGGTCTGATTTTGGGGTGGTTGATGCTCAAGCATGACTGAAAACAAAAGGCATGAAGGGGACTGTGAGGGAGTTCTACATTGTTGTGGCAGTAAGGTGAAAGTGGAGTTGGTTTACAATGGATGATGGGGGTGCACAGTAGATATTTGGGGGAGTTCTAGTATACTAGGTTGGAGTTCAATTGTATAACTGGGAACTGCAAGATCTGGACTTGAAATTGGGGAGCTCATGTCTGTTCTACGGGGACATTGGATGCAGATGACCGGTGATGGACTGTCGATGAAAGAGTTGGTCTGGACAGTGGAGAAGAAGCGATTCGATAGCGGGTTTGTAAGTAATTAAAAAGAAAAGGGATGGAGATCGAGTGCAAATTGTTGATGTATTGTCAAAGTGGTATGGGGCTAATTTCAGCGAAGTCAATCAGTGTTTTTACGGTGTGTACTTCATAGTTGGTCGAAGGCCGTAAGGTATACCTATTCTACAAAATTAAATAAATATACATATATATATATATAGGAAAGTTTATTTAGTAATTAAATTAAATAAATGTTTAATCGATAAAATTAATAAAACGTAGTCGTGAAGTAAATTTATTTGAGAAGATCCATAGCTTCGATGAGATAAACTTTAATGGGATATTATGCAAATAAAAATCAAGGTGAGTAATCTCACTCTTTGGTTCGATTATAATTTATTATAGTCGAATTTTTATTTAATACAAATCTTTTTATGTTGTTGGTTGCTTGGTTGCATTGCGGGTTATTGATAAATTGTGATTATTATATATATTATTTATTTAGGCTTGGTGGTTGTGGCTATTATATATGTATTGGATATTTCCCACAGAAGCATTAGCGGATGCCCGCAGTATCATTAGCGGATGACCCAATCGCCCCACTATATATGAGTGGATGACCTTCTATACAGCGATATCCTGCCTTGAAGCAGGATTGGTATTATTTATGTTGTCTAACATCTGTGGATGCAGGGAAAACAGGTTACAGGGATCCAACTGGATTCCTCAAAATTTCATTATTTATTATTTATCTATTTATATATGTGATATGTTGAACTGGATTGATGGTTGGTGTGTATAGATGTTGAATATCACTGGCCCTAAAGATCGATATTTAAAAATGGCATAAAAAAGGGAATTTTTAGACTCAAAAAGGAAAATCTATTTTTTGAAATATAATTTGAATTTCGAGTAGGCTAAGGAAAATATTAACTTGTTAAGACAAGTAGCTAAATTTATAAGCAATGTTTATAAATAACTAGAAAAAACATCGGATAATTTAGAAATGGTAAATTCAAGTTTGATTTTAAAAAGGAAAATTTTATTTTTCGGAGTGGAAATTGGTTTTCAAATGGAATTTGAAATAGAAACTTGTTTTAAATAAACAAGAAGTGTAATTTATAAACGATATTTATAAATAAAAGAGAGAAATTATCATTGGGTAATTTATAAATTTAAATTCAAGTATGAATTTAAGTACATGGTTGGGAATCACTTAAAAGGAAAAACGATGGATTTATTTCGACGTTCAGAATAGGAATTGAATTGGAATAATCCGTATGGATTTGTAATTAAAATTCGACTATGTCGAATTTATAAAAATAATTAATTCCAGAAAGGATATTGGAATTATATTAAATAGAAATTTAAAATTTAATATAAAAATAGATGCTAAGTTTTTATATATAAGTTATACTTATAAAATATTCCAAAATGGGAATAGAGTTTCAAATAAATTATTAATTTGGTAGTTTGTTTTATATAAAATAAGGAAGTTTAATTATAACAATGTTTATAAATAAAATGAAGGGATTTTCGTTTGATAAATTCGGAAATGGATTTTTCCAAGTATAAGAATTGGCATTTAAAAATCATATTTTTACATGAGATAGAAGTGGGAATTTTTGTGATAAGTAATGTCAGTTATTATTGCAAACTCTTATCCGTCTCAAGATATGAACGTTGTTGATCAAGGTCTGAGAGGTAAATAAATTACCCCAACTTGAGCGACTTCACTATTATCGAGGGATGATATTAGTTTGTAATGGTAAAGGATGTTGAATTACTTAAAAAGGAACTTATAATTTGGAATTTGGTTATATTGAATTGTTATAAAATAATTTATGTCCAAGGAAATTGGAATTTAATAAAGAGATTGAGTTGTAAATATAAATTGCAACTGATTTGTGAATTTAAATCAAATAATCGACGATTTTGAATAATAAGAGTTTTAAGTCAAAATTGGAAGAATGGTTTAAATTACATTCAAATATAAGAGAATGGAGTTGGAATTTATTTACTAAACGAAGTTTAACATTGTACTTAAATTATAATTAAAACGAACTCGTCGCGGCACGGTAGTTCGTAATTTGGCGTTTCGAACTTCAATTAAGTATATAGAACTCAATATAAGTCGGAATTCGATGAAACAAGAAACGCTCGAACCTATTGAATGATAATTTTCTAATGGAGGAGAATGAAGAATATAATTTAAGTGCCTGACAAAAAGGTACATGTTTAAATTTCCATATGAGATTTTATGAGCCTATTGGGCAAGCCGCTTGGCTTTTTGATTTTCTTATTGAATGGAAAAGGCCTAGAGAGGCGAGTTGGGGTTTGAGCTATTGACCGGTACAAAGGAGGTGTTGGAAAAAATTTCCGGAAATTTAATGAGTTAGAATATTTTTAAGAAGTTTTTATAACTAGAAATCAATATATCGATATATATAAAATTCGATAAGGAATTCGGAAAATAGTTTATGAAGTTTAATTAATATTAAAAAGGGTCAGTGATTGTTTGATGGATGTTTGTTTTCCTTTGATTGTTAAATCACTGGCTATCAAAAATTTTGGACCATCGTTGTCAATACAGAGAGACCGGTAGGATTTAATATCCGAAAACCACTCCGTATAGGCATAGGTGTTGCGAATTAGATTATTCTGAAGAAATTGGAGACGGAGTGAAATGCAAGGGCTATTTTGTTTGTCTAGACTCAAGACAACTTGTATGGACAATTGTCTGACAGAGTATCCCTAACGAATCGCATAAAACGATCTTTTCAAGATATTACGTTTGGTGGTGTAGGAATTCGTTTCTCTTAGCTTTTATACCCGTAATATTTTTGTGAAGATAAACTAGTGATTTGATAGGTTTGACGATGTGACATTCAAAGTTAATGGTGGCCAGATGTTCTGAAAGATAAACGTAGCCTCAATCCTCACAACCGGGAAATGACAAAAATCAGGCAAGCAGCATGGCTAGTTGGGTCATACCCAAGCAGGGTATATTTGTCACCGATCTAGAAAAAATTCTTTATTTATTCTTCTTTCGATTCTGTATCTTTCGGATTACAGTTGGACGGCCGACAACCATGGGTGACAATATATTCACTACACTCAAGCTAAATGAGTGGACGATCATGTGTGGTCAGGTTGCAAGATGTTTTTGCTGAACCCCAGTGTATCCCCTCTAGAGTACACTAATCAGTAGGTGGTCCCATACCTTGTCATAATTGGAATCCAATCTCTAATAAGTGCCCTCCGGTTTTTGATTTTATACTATATATGTAAAGCGTGAGATGTAAACATTCTACTATTTGGTTATTTATTTGATTAGACATTATTATAATATCACTGGATTTTGATATCAAAATGTTTTGGGTTATAGTAAGGTAAAAAACCGTCCATGTTTATGTGTGGGCTGGTCTTACTATTATCCTTTTCTTTGAAAAAGTTTTTCAAAGTTAAACAATATGGTTGGAGTTTACGCACACCATCCCCATAACTGACCCAAAGTTTATTTTGTTTGTTTTCCCCTAAACTCTTGGGTGCCCAAATTTGTACGAGCAGTCAAGTGTTTCAGGCTTTTACAGGTACACTTGGAAGAGCTTGAAGCAGGAGGCTTCACCGTTAGATATTTTAGAGTTATTTTTCGATGTATCAAAAGTTGTCTTGTACTCTGATATGGTATGTTTATACAGTGCAAATTTGTATTTCAAGTTATGATATATGATATTATATTTTATTCGTTTCGCTGTGAGATTCCGATCTTTTCTTCTGTTCTATCTTCTATCCATTTTTATTTCTTTAACCCTAATGACTCGTAATTCTGTATTATTTAAGTTGGACGAGTGTTGTTAGTCAACTCAGATGGTATGGATTTCCAGGCCTTTACAATATAACTCCCAAACCAACCTCCTTCTCTTCATTCATTCTCCTTCAACAAAGAAAATAGAAAATGGGGGAGGGAAAGGGAAATTAAAATTCCCTAAGCCCTAGCATAATCTTGGAGCTCCAATCCTTGTTGAAATCAAGTGTAAATCAAAGGAAAAGCTTAGGTAAGCTCCTCTCCATCTTTTCCATCTTGTTTCCTCTTCAATTTCTCATGATTTACAAAACCTAATTCCTAGAAAATCCTTTCATATTATCATAGGTTGTTGATTCTAGTGTTTTTATTGAAGAGAGGTTGTTTTAGGTTGTCATTGGATTGATTTCTTGCTTCTAGCAAGCAAAGGTGAGATCTTTGTGAGTTCTTCGTGTCTACGCCACAAGCTATTAGCTTGTATAGTGTAAATTAGGTTCATTTAGAGTTGTGTACATGCATATGAATTGGTTAGATAAGTATACACTTTCCGGTTCATTAGTTTAGTTTCATTGAATCGAAAATTATGATTAGAATTGTCCACGCAATATAATTCATATGCTATGTGTAACAACCCATATTTTTACAGTATAATAATTAATTTATTTAATTATTTAAATAGTGATTCATAGAAATAAATGTTAGTTTAATTAAGTAATATTGAATATTTAATTAATATAAATAATAAAATAATATATTAAAATTTCGAGTTAGTCGAAAAACACTAAATTCACAATATTATGTGAATTGGACCATTTATGATATTTAATTCAGTTTAGAATTGAATTAGAATAACGAATATATTATTTGAACGACAGTTGAACGTATAATTATATTATAATTATAATCGAGTTTTAAATGGCGCTGCAGTTCGTAATTTGGCGATTCGAACTTTAAACGAATATACAGAATCCGTTTTAATTCGGATTTCTGTGAAACAAGAAACTTCGGAGCTGGTGAACTATATTTTTCTAATGGAAGAGAAAATTCAAGATTTCTTCATGTAGATTTTGAGTTATGTCCAAATCAAATTTAAAATAGTCGCTATGGAATTCCTTTATAATTTATAACGATTTATTTATATTATAAAAGGAATTTCATTATAAATCGAATATCGGTTTAATCGGGATTTGAAATGTCGAGTTATAACTTCAGATAGGAATATTTTGGAGCTGTATTATATTCTATGTGAATATATATGATAATATTTATTTATAAATATTTAATTTAATTATTTTTAAATATATTTAATATTTAAATGGGTTTATTTAGAGCTTTAAAAATAGCCAGTTTTGCAAACGACCTCCGTTTTCAACGATGCTAATTTTGTTGGATCCATAATATTAAATTATTTTTACATTTCAATTTCCGTGATTTTTAGAGTCGGTATGTGGTCGTACGGATTTTTAATGCAAAAAACAGTCAGTATTTTGATGGTTAAAAATACGCTGTGTGAGCAAACGGGGTCGGAATTCGACGAAACTAGTTTCGTTGGGTCCGTAATGTCGAACTGAAGGTGTATGTCCATTTTCATGATTTTTTGGTATCATATGTGATTATAGGAATTTATATTCAATAAATACACATAGCGGTTGCTTAAAATAAATAAAATAATCAATAGAAAAATATTAAAACCTTTTCTATAAATACACCACAACCCTTCTAACCCTAAAGACTTTCATTCTCTGGTCAACCAAACTTCCGCCGCTCTCGTTTTTCTTCAAATAGTAAAAATGGGAGATTTAAAATCAAAATAAAATCCAATAAAATCCTATAAATTAGGATATGTATATATTCAGTTTCATTGAGCATTTCTCTTCAACTGGGTAGGGCTTTCGTTGAACTCGACGTGTTTTTTTCCGTTGTTATATGTACAGCGTTTCCTAGGGCTGAGGGATTCTCCAAATCTGAGCATGAATTCACGAAACGAACATTGGATTCGAGTATAGCATGAAGATTCGCACCTGGTAGCTAATTTTGGTGGATTCCGGGGTTACCTGTTGTCGCGGGTCCTCGTTAAAGCTACAGTGTAGCTCGACGTCGGATCTTAGGGGGGTCGGTGCGAGTTCAGCACAATGGGTATGAGTGGATGCGGTTTTGGAAGGGATAGTGTTTGGTGATCTCGGTTTTGGAAATCGTGGAGAGTGGAGGGTGCGGTTCGGAGTTGAAGCTGCCGTAATGGCCATACTTGGATAACTGGAGTGCGATTTTTATCAGTGAGGAAGATGGTCTCTAATGCGGGCCTGGGTAGTTTTGAAAAGGCGTATGGGCCTTATGAAAATGGTGAGCCCGCTTAGAATTAAAATCCAAGTTTTTATTTGAAATAAATGTATGTTAACTTGTAAATATCATAACTAGGTCATACGTGAACGAAATTCAGTGAAACTGGTCACGTTGGTATCGTAGGGATGGTGGCTACGAAATGGAACTAACTGGGAGTGGATTGGAGCTCGTTACAATTTATAGCGAAATAAATTGTCTGTCTGAATCAACCGACAATTATCGTTATTTAACGATGATCGTCCAATGTGAGTAAATCACACTAACTCTGTACAGTTTATATTTTTATAAATACAATCTAGTGTTGGTAAATGATGATTGATTGTTGTGTATTGATTGTTTGGTTGAATTGCTGATGTATTGATTGAAATTATAGATAACGATATATATATATATAAATCGTTAATCAAATATTGATTCTGTTTATCAGAATATTTCATATTGAAATGAAGTAGATGTTAACTATATTGTTTAACATCTGTGGATGCAGGAAAACAGGTTGGAGGGATCCAACTGGATTCCTCAATATTTAAAATACTTTTTTGTTTCATATATTGCGATATATGATGTGATATATAATCTGTTGTTGATTATGTGTGTTTGGATGATATTGATCATGGTTATATGGTATTTCGAATACCATAAGAAATACTGGAATGTATAAAGGGTATATATTGAAAAGAAAATGTTTATAAAATCAAAGGATGTTATAAAAGGGATATTTATTTAGAAAATAAATAGAATTATAAAAGAGATATTTATTTAGAAAATAAATAGAAGTATAAAATATATTTTTATATAGAAAGTAAATAGGATTATAAATGGATATTGACGAGATATAAATGAATTTGAGAAGATTGTTTAAAGTGGATATTAAATAGAAATCTATTTTAACAAATAGATTGAGAAGATTTATTTATAAATAATGTTTTATAAATTAAATAAAATATTTATCATTTGATAAACATAATATATAAGACTGAATTTATATAGAGAAGTAGGAATCGGTTTTAACACCGATATTTTAAATGGAATTTGAGCAGCATTTATAAAGGTGATTATAAATGGGATTATAAGTGTTAGAAGAATAAAATGAGATTTTATATAAATAATTCTATAATTAGAAGTATAAATAGAAATTGGATTTGGGATTTTGTTTTAAATACAAAATCAAACTGTTTTGATTGCAAAGAAGAAATATTTTTTACAATTAATGTGAATAAAGGATTTAAGTAAATATTTTTCTAATAAAATATTTATAAAGGAAATAGGGTTTGAAATAGGAATTAAAATGGAGTTAAAGAAATTAGAAACTGACTGGAGATTAGTTGAGTTGAATGACTTTTTGGATATCGATCCGATGTTGGTTTCGTCCTTCGGGGTTAATATTTAGGGGGTTGTTCTCTTACTAGTTTACAGTTAGAGACTGATATATATGAGAAGATAGTGATGCATGAATCAGAAAGGGAAATGTTTTCCAAAGTTAATAACGTATATTTTCTAAATTTAGAAAATAAGGATTTGATGAATATATGGAAACGAGAATAGGGGAAATGAATAAATGTTGATCGATAGAATTTCCATCTGGAAATAATATCGTTGTTTGTACACATGTTTTCCTTTGATAGTTAAATCACCGACTATCAAAGATTTTGACCATTTCCGTTGTCAATACGGAGATACTGGGATCATATATATTATCTGGAAACCACTCCGTATGGCGTTAACATTGCGATCAAATATGATGAAGATAATTGAAGACGGAGTTATGCAAGGGTTGTCCTGTTTACAGAATAATGCCTTCGGTCTGTCCAGTCCCAGGACGACCTGTATGGAAGAATGTCTGACAACGTATATTTAATAAATCGCGTAAGTTGACCTCTTCAAACGTATTTATGTTTGGTGGCGGAGGAATTCGTTTCTCTTAGCTGTATACCCGTAGTATTTTTGGAGAAATCAATTTGTGATTTAGCGAGTATGATGATGTGACATTCAAAGTGAATGAAGATGTGGTTTGAAAAGGATACGTTATGGCTTCTAGCCTCACATCCAGGAAATGGTATAAAATCGGGTAGGTCACATGGCTAAGTGGTTAGCTGCCAAGTAGGGTGTATTGTCACCTGATCTAGAGTTTTATTTACTTCTTTAATCTATTTCGATGTTGTCCCTTTTGGGAAACGGTTGCTGATCCCAACCGTTGGTGATAATACATTCGGTATACTCAAGCGAAATGAGTGACCGGTCATGTTTAGCCTAGGTTGCAAGATGTTCTTGTTGAACCCGGTGTATTCCTCTCTAGAGATACACTGTCGAAAGGTGGTCCCATACCTTGCCAGTTGGAATTCATTAACCAATAAGCGCTCGTGGTTTTTGATTGTATATTATATATGTGGAACGTGAGATGAAAGCATTCCACTAGATTTCTATTTATTTGGTTTAGACATTATTATAATATCAGAAGTGTATGGATTTTAAAAGAATTTTAAAAGTTAAACAAATGGTTGGAGTTTACTCATACCAGTCACATGACTGACCCAGAGTTTATTTTGTTTTGTTTTCCCTAAACTCTTGGGTGCCCAATTTTGTACGGGCAATCAAGTAGTCGGGATTTTACAGATATACTAAGAGCTTGGAGCAGGAGGCTTCAGGATTATATAGCTATTGTTATTTCCACTGTGTTGTAAGTGTTGTACTCTGATAATGTTACTGTATACATATACTAGTTTTATTTCAAAGTTATGTATCTATTATATATTGTTCGTTCCGCTGTGAGTTTCGTGTTACTCTGATGATGATGTATGTTCTTCTTCTTCTTCTATTCTAAGTTTCTATCTTATCTGTTCTCACCCTCTAATTTCTTTCTTTGACTATCTGGTGTTTCCGATGCTTGGATAGTCGACATTGAGTTTATGTCGATTACTCAGGAATGTGAAAACCCGGGTCGTTACACTATGAGTTGTTTTGGTGATATTGTGAAGCTCCGTTGTTGCACCGGCAAGTTCTAATAATACATAATTCGCTCATATTGCGTTTGATTGCTTAGGTTTAATATTATGTTCATTTTAGAGCTTAAGACCAATATCATTGAAATCTCATGTATATATGTTTGTGCATGTGCATTTGGGTGTTATGAGTCGCTTCGGTGAGTTACAGGAGCCTCATATTCATGTATATAACATCATAGGCCTTCGTGCATTTGTCGATATCACTTTGAGCTTGTTATCTAGGCAAATTGTGCTCTGCTTCAGAATTCAGACGTCTGAACATTTTGGGTCAGACGTCTGACCTGCTACGAATAATTATAAAAACATGAGTAACATAATTCAGATATCTGAAATTTTTAGCTCAGACGCCTGATTTTTAATTCAGACGTCTGACCAAAAAAATTCAAATGTCTAAAATAGCTCAAAAATGAACTAAATCCCTGTTGTTTCAGGAAAATACAAATTCAGACGTCTGAATTTTCAATTCAGACATTTGGATCCTGTTTTTCTCAACAGTTTAGGCCCATCTAGGCTTTTTCCAGGCCAAGTTTCGGCCCATTTGACTTCATTTGTGACTTGTCAATTTCTCTGATTCGCAAATTTCAACAGCTCGATTGTTACGAAATCGTTTGATAAAATCGTCAATTAAAGAATGATGGAGTGGAAACCATTGGTGAGAACTCTCTCACTCAAATCCTTTGTACAGTTATTTACTTTTATAACTGCATATTTGTTGGTTGCCTGTGATTGCAATATTTGTTTATAGTTTGATTGATGTTTGCAATTTTAATGTTATCATTATTAAACTATGATTATAAATGTTTATAAACAAAACGTTTATATTATAAATGATTGGGATGACAATTTACCCACTCGTCTCCCAAATAATGGATAAATTCACATGGATTGTGATGTAAACCCCACACGGGTATTGGGACGATAATTTTACACGTCGCCCAATTATGCAAATAATGATCATTGGATGTTGATTAAAAATCCCACATGGGTCTGGGGATGATAATAACTTCACACATCTCCCTTGTGTTTAGTTGTATGTCAACCGATTGATTGATAGACTGTTATAAGTGTTATTTAATTGTTTAATGCTTATGCAGTTGCAAATTGCACTTTGGATGTGAATTGAATGTTTAATAGTTGTTTATCACTATTTTCGAATACATGCGATGTATGAAATCCATATATCCGAAATTATATGGTAATTGATTGAGTCGCATTCCGATTCAGAATATGAATGAATATTTTAAAATAATATTTAATGAAGAATCAATATATGATTTTGATGTCCGATTTTGGATGGACACGAAAATATTGAAATGGTTAACAACTAGAATAAAGAATTGATATGGTTTTAATATAACCAGGATTTTCCAACATATGAATTGGAAAGGATTTGAATGGAAATAATCTTTGGAATATTTCGATATTGGATTCCGTGATTATACGGATATTGTTGAGGAATTTGGAAGATATAGATATCGTTATTCTTAATACGATATCCGTTGGTTTCAGAATTTGATATTGAATATAAGTCGATATCATTTCTATTTATAGCCTTGTATTCAATATCAAATTGGATTTTGGGTTCGTCGTGAATGGTGTCTTTAATAACATTAGTTCTTAAACCCAGTTGAGAAAAGGATAAATCTTTTTAACAAAGTTTTAATGAAGTTTTCCAATTAATAAATATAACTGGAATTAAATGGTAGTCGATTTTGGGTTCATTGTGAACGATGTTTTAAACAACATTTGTTCTTAAAACACAATTAACAGTGAAAATATGATTTGGAATTTATAAATCTTTTAACTAAGATTCAATGAAATTTTCCAAAGTAAAGTTTTCCAATTTAATACATTAAATTGGAATTGAGCGAAAGTTCTATTTTAATGGAAGATGATTTTGGGTTTATCATGAATCATGTTTTAAATGACATTGGTTCTTTTACCCAAGTAAAGACAGGATTTAATTCCAAAATTTGAATAATCATTAAGTAATGATTTTTGAGATTAAAACTAATTGGAGTGTTAACGAATCTTTAATTAGACTGAAATGTGAATGAAGTAATCAAATTTACCGAATTCAAGAAATGATCAAGATATGGAGTACCGCCAGTTTTACTCCATGCGACAGTTAAATCTTTAATTAGATTTGAACGTTAAGTGGTAACTGAATTTACCGATGACACCATGGGTGTTAGATATGGAGTACTACCAGTTTTGCTCCATGGGATAAATAGGTTGGGATTGGGGTAATAAAATGAATGATTACTTCGGTATGGCTCGTAAATCCCGACAAGTTTGAAAAACCTTAATTTGGTTTAAGTTGAGAAAAGATATTTAAAATCTTTTGAAATGATTTCCAAGAAGCTTTGAATAAAAGAATATTCTGGATTGGAATGAGGCGTATGATTCATTTTTATAGCACTTGATTATAAGATATACGAATTATTCGAAAAGACCGGGTTTAACCGTTCTAAATAACCGATACGACGATTAAAAATCGAAGATATGAAGACGGTGATTGAAGAACGGAGATCTACACATCGTATGGATGATTACTGATGTCTTGATTGGACTGTACACCCAAGATGACGTAATAAGTGGTGATCGTCCAGACATACTTGGAGATTGATCGGATATGCGAGGACCTCTCTCCTGTTTGGACATATGGTACAAGGAATAAGGTGCCTCCAGTTTTGTTCAGACCTACAACGAATGTGACGGCCTGGAATTTCGCTCGATCCGAATCAGTCGTTAAACCGATCTAAACCGTTCGAAACCCCTGACTGTTGAGAACATGACAAATCAGAACACAAACAGAAGAACATTTCATTGTATATTACAACAATGCATCAGATTACAAGAATATACAGAGTATAAATGAATAAATATTACACAGAAATGTCAGAGATGTAAATTACATTTAAATACATAGCAGCGGAAAAATAATATAAAGCACAACTGAAGGTGATATACGGATACAGAGCTTTCCGGATATCATTCCAGCTGTAGACCAGGATCCTGTGAATATAAATCTGCAAAACCAAAACTACTAGCTGCCCGTGCGGAAAATAGGGGCACCCAGAGTTTAGGTTAAAACAATAAACTCCAGGTCAGTCATGTGACTGGTGTGAGAACTAAAACAGTTATTTAAAGCTTTACTTTAAAAGAGAGTAATTCAAGGGACCACGCCGTATAACACGGAACGGGTTTCCTCCCAAGAATATCAGTGCATAGAATAAGCAGCGCAATGCTTTTTCGAAAAATGAAGCTATTATAAGACCCAGGTCCCATCACACAATGCAACGCAAGCCGGAGGATAGGGTTTTACCTTATAATAGACAAACATGCTTGATACGTTTAAAACAAATCATTTGATACTATAATAAGTGTATAGTGTCAAAACAATTTCAATCATAAATATTAATCATAGACGGCATAGCATCCCATGCTACTATGTCGCCATACTAGGCTCTACAAATAAAGCCGAAATACACGTATTGGGAATTGGATTCCGTCATGAGTCGAGGCAAGGGGCAAGCTCCTCTCCGCGTTCGAGACACTCTAGCAAATGCCTCAGGATTACGCACACTGGGTAACCCCTGGATGCGGCTGGGCCGATCCTCACTTACGTTAGAGGATTAATTATGCCTGAACACACGTTTCCCGGTCCTTACAGACCTATAATCGAGGCGCCTCATCCAACAACCACAAAGGTGAAAAGTATATATATGTCAGGGCTGGTAAGTCACTGACACCACCAAAGCTAGAAAGAAACGTGCGCTCTCCCAGCGGTCCGTATCCCGTTTTTAACTCATACCGAGGTGTGAGGCTCGCGAATTCACGCTATACACAAAGCTACGCCACAAAGGCCGTGCTTTGATCATCAACCACAAGACTTTGCTTTTCAACAGAAGCCTTGATCATTGCATCTTAGTATGCCACACAGGCAATTCATGCCATGCGACTGATGTCCATCGATATACAACCTCTGAGCTCGTACGTCTCAGAGAAGGGCGTTAAGCAAAAGAATAAATTCTCCGCCGCCAAACAGATGTATATTTAATAGAAATCAATCAACACAGAATAAAATCCAGTGTCAGACACACAATCCATTTACAAGTCCGTTCTAGGTCTGAACGAAACCGGAGGCACTTTCCTCGCATTTCCATCCATCTCCAAGTACGTCTGGACGACCACCAACTATTTCCATCCTCTTGGGTGTACAGCCCAATCAGGATCGTCAGTAATAATCCAAACGATGTGAAGACTCCCGGTCTTCAACCACCGTCTTCATCTTCGACATATCGTCGAATCGGTTATTCAGAATGGGTGTAAACCCGGACTTTCCGAACAACCCGCGTATATTAAAACAAATGTTACACAAACACAACATACGCCTCATTCCAATTCATTAGTCACTAACCGCAAATTAGCAAGAGAACAATTTCCCGAACATTAACCCCGAAGGCCGAAACCAACATCAGATCAATACCCAGGAAGCCATTCTTCTTAGCCAACCTACAGCTAGTTTCTAAATTCGACATTCTTAGGGAAAGGTTCCCATTAATTTTATCCAAGATAAATTCTTTAAAATTTATCCTGTAATCTTCTTTTGGATGTCATTTAAAACCAAATTATGGTTTTTCCCAACTAGTCGAGATTAGCGAACCGTAACGAAGTAATTATTTATTTTATTTCCCAATCCCAACCTATTCATCCCATGAAGCAAAACTGGTAATACTCCATATCTAACACCGTGGTGTTATCGGTAAAATTAATTACCATTTCACGTTCAAATCTAATTAAAGATTTAACTATCGCTTTGGAGCAAAACTGGTAATACTCCATTCTCGTTCATTTTCTAAATTTGGAAATTTAGATTACGAATTCACATTTCAATCTAATTGCAGATTCGTTAAAACTCATTTTACTGGGTTAAAGAACTAGGTGTTATTTAAAACACAGTTCACGATAAACCCAAATCACATTCTATTTATTATCGGGTTAAAGAACTAGTGTTATTTAAAACACCGTTCACGATAAACCCATTTCAAATTCAATCAAATATATTAGAAATTCGATTATTTAAAACCCCTTTTTTTTAAATCTAATTCATTTATTTATTTAAAAATGATTGGGTTTTAAATTTAGTTCATAACTAGTTCACTTCGATAAAAATCTATTTTTATCTTTTCAAATATGGAGTTTTTCACCCCAATTTTTCCCAAATCATTTCTTATGATTTTACACAAATTATTGATATTTTTAATAATTTTATCAAGGCCCGTACAGTCGATTTCCAACAATGGCCATCGAACTGCACTTACAGCGACCTTTTTCGAATTTGATTTGGACGTATCTCCAAATCCAACCGTTAGATTTTGAATTTCTAATATTCGTTAGAAAGCTCTTTTCGATACGAACCCAACGGTTCCGGTTTTAGGAGAATCCGACGGTCGGATCTCCCGTAATGTCCGTTTGAAATAAATGGTCGAAATTCACGAACTGCCGCGGCGCGGCGCGTTCTATTCAGGCCATTATATTATATATATAATATATATAATATATATTTCGTCGATTTCTATTTAAAACGAATTATATATTTAGTTTTGAATTCGTTTCAAAAGCAAAGTCAACTTCTATTTCAATTCAAATCAAAATTGAATTCTTCTTTATAAATTCGTTTTAAAACTCATTTCTATTCAATTCAAATTTCAATTTAATTTGAATTCATTTCACTTCATTTTAAATTCAATTCGAATTCGTTTCTCAATTCAATTCAATTCAATTCAAATTGGTTTTCTATTCGATTCAAGTTCATTTTCTATTCAAATTAAATTCGTTTCGTTTTCTATTTGAATCAAGTTCATTATATATTCAATTTGAAATCAAATTGGCTTTCTATTCGATTCAATTCGAAATCGTTTTATATTCAACTCAAATCGAAATCGTTATATATTCAATTCATTTCGAAATTGTTATATATTCAATTCATTTCGAAATCGTTATATATTCAATTCATTTCGAAATCGTTATATATTCAATTCATTTCGAAATCGTTTTATATTCAATTCATTTCGAAATCGTTATATATTCAATTCATTTCGAAATCGTTTTATATTCAATTCATTTCGAAATCGTTTTATATTCAATTCATTTCGAAATCGTTTTATATTCGATTCATTTCGAAATCGTTTTATATTCAATATAAATATCGTTCGCGTCAAAATGGCGCATCACTATTTAACACGGCTTTATATATTCTATTTCAAATATTTCTTTTTGTCAACACACGACTAATCTCAACGAATGAGTACCGTCCATGTGTGACTATTTTTGTTAAATTATTTCGTTCAACACATGACTAATCTCAACGAATGAGTACCGTCAACACATGAACCTTTATTTTATATTGATAAAGATGTAAATTTTATTATAAAAATAATTCGTTCAACACATGGCTATTCCCAACGGATGAGTATAGTCAACACATGAACCTTTATATTATATTGATAAAGATGTAAATTTTATTATAAAAATAATTCGTTCAACACATGGCTATTCCCAACGGATGAGTATAGTCAACACATGAACCTTTATTTTATATATTCTTTATTTTTCAAATTGGAATGAGGCCCAATCAATCACCATATAAAATTAATTATATGGATTTTCATACATCACATGTATATAATAGCATTGAAAAATAATCAACCATCAACCAAAGTGCACTACACTGTATAAGCATCAAATATAGATATCTAACGCTTATAACAGCCTGTCAATCAATCGATCGACATATTTAATCAGTCAGGATGAGTGAACTTTAAATTTCATCCCAACACCCGTGTAGGGTTTCAAACAATCAAACATAAGTTTTTATTCGTGCAGTTGGGCGATGTGTAAAATTTATCGACCCAATCAATATCAGTCAAATAGGTGTACATAAACAAACCGTCTGGTTTGTAAATGAATATTTATTTATTCACATTCACGTTAAAAATTATAATTTTAACGATAAAACATTTTATTTCAACATATGAATTTCTATTCAGTTCATTTATTCAATAAAAATGATATTTTTATTTTTCTAATATATTTTTAGAAAATTTCGGCGGCATAACGGCACGATACTAGAAACGGGACAAGGCCTAGCCTTATCCCCGGTCTAGTGAAGGCCCACGTCATTCACACATCAATCACATTCACTTTCGTTATGCAAACCACAAAATTTGGAGTAAGGGTCTAACCTAGCCTTACTCCTTCGCCTTATAACGGCGCACGTCTAATCCTAACCAATTTATCGATTCGATTTTTCACACCACAAACCACATTCAAACCAATATCTCAATCAATCACCAAACATCCAAACAAACAAGTCCATGGTATGTGGACGGGTGTCGGGTGCTTCTAATAAGCACCGTCTGCATCCTAGTATATATATAACTAGAAAAGTAAATTTGAGTGAGAAGTTCTCACCGAAAGCTATCCAATACCACGCCTCTTCGTTTATAGAAATCTTCTTCGTTATCCCGTCTTCGTCATCTTCGCTGCCCGTATTCACTATATATATAAAAATCGAATTTTTACCTTGCTATTCAATATAAAAAAAATCGAATTTTGATTTCGCTATTCAATATATAAAAATCGAATTTTTAGTTCAAAGTTCAATATATAAAAATCAAATTTTTAGTTCAAAGTTCAATATATAAAAATCAAATTTTTATAACGCTACTATAGAGATAAAAATTATATTTTTATTACGCTATTTTCTATATAAAGATTTCGCCTTTATAAAAATCATCACTTTATCTCAACGTATATAAAATAAAAATCAGATTTTTATTTCGTTACATACACAAAGATGATATTCTTATATTCTCTATCCTATAAAGATTATATTTTTAATACTTTAAAAATATAAAAATCATATTTTTAATATTCCTATATAGTAAAGACTATATTTTTAATTCTTTAAAAATATAAAAATCATATTTTTACTTCTTCTACTCAATAAAAATTCCGCCTTTTCTACTTTAAAGTTTAAACCCTTTTTTTTTATAAGAATCGAATCTTTATTGTCACGAAAACATTATAAAAATCTAATCTTTGTGATGTTAAGATATATATAAAATCTATATTTTTTTATTTTTATGATACTAATATATAGAAGAAAACATATCTTCATATTAATCAATCATATATAAAAAAAAACTAAATTAACTAACTTTTCAGTTTTAAAAACAAATAAAAATCAGTTTTTAAAGTAATTAAAAATTCAGTTTATAATATACTAAAAAATCAGAATTGAAAATAAAAATAAAATTAAAAATAAAGAAACACTTACAGAAAAAAAATCGAAGGCGGAGGGGGGGGGGTTCCTGAGGCGTCGATGGCTGTGTAGTGGCGCGTCGGGGTCCACTTCGTCTGGCGGTGAAGGGTTTGGCTCGATTAGGGGGAAGCTCGGGTTGCGGAGGAGGGGAGGAGCAGGGGAAGGGGAGGGTCGCGCGACGGGGAGGAGGGGCTGATCGCCTTAGAGGCGGCGGTGATAGCAGGCTGGGGTGGACGGCGGAGGACGATCGCCAGATCGATTAGGTTTAGTTTCCCTTTTTTTTTTTTTTTCCTTTTTGATTTTGATTTTGAAATAAATGAACGGGGGGGGGGGGGGCCTAGGTAGTTAAGGAGAAAGGATTTTTTTTTTTAATTTAATTATTTAATTCATTTTAAAGTTGACTTTCTGTTTTAACTCGGAATCAAGCCCACCGACTGTCGCCCCTAGCTAATTACCCATATTTCGAACACAATGGGATATGCATCGCAAGCTGATTCGGCTGTTACAATCAGTTTTCGTTAAATTTACATTTAAATCACTATATTGAATTTTAAACGTACATTTCAAATTACCGGGGTCACATACGAACTTTAAAAATCCCAGAAAAATATTTTCTAGCTTCGTATTGACGATACGGTCCTAACAAAACTAGTTTCGTCGAATTCTGAGACCGTTTGAAAAATGGCCAATTTCCAGTCGATTAAAATCAACTGAAATGGTCAAAACACGTTTTCCTTTGCCACGCTCAGATGTTGATTCGAAAAATTATGAAATTTAAAACCTAGCAATAATTTGACACTGCGGATCCAACAAAAGTGGTTTCGTCGAAATCCGAGGTCGTTTGCAAAATGTCCATTTTTAAGGGCCTGAATTCCATAGCGACTATTCAGAATTTTCAACTGGACATATCTCTCAATTTTTAAAGTGAAATCTCAGTTTCTTACATCCGTTAGAAAGATATTATCAATCAGATCCTAATGTTTTTGGTTTCACTAAAATCCGGATTGTTTTGCACCCGGTACATTCAATTGAAGTTTGAAATCGAATTATCGAACTACCGCGCCATTTTCAATTCTATTTATAATTATATATAAATATTTTATATTCTATCGACGACGCGTATAATATATACGTCGATTCTATATTCAAAATAAATTTTCTCGTCGATATTATTTAAAATAATTCATTTTAAATCTTCAAAATTCGCTAACATCGCCAAAATAAAAATTTTAAACTGGCCCAGATTTTCGGGTTATTACAACGAACTTGTAAATGGATTATGTTTGACATTTTATTTCATTATGTATTGATTGATTTCTATTAAATATGTATCTGTTTGGTGGCGGAGAATTTATTCTTTTGCTTAACACCTTTCTCTAAGACGTATGAGCTTAGAGGTTATATATTGATAGATATCAGTTGTATGACATGAATTGACAATGTGGCATGTTAAGATGCAAATGATCAAGGCTTTGTTGAAAAGCAAGGCCTTGTGGATGATGATCAAAGCACAGCTTTAAGTAGTATAGCTTTGGGTATAGCGTTAATTCATGAGCCTCACAGCCCGATATGAGTCAGAAACGGGATAAGGGACACAAGGAGTGCATACGTTTCTTTCTAGCTAGAAGTTGTGTCATGATATGGAGCCTATACATGTTTACTCATGTGGATGATGGAATGAGGCGCCTCGGATATAGAGCCGACTAAAAGGCTTGAGTGATAGGTCCGATAGAACTGGGAAATGTATTGTTCAGGAATAATCAATCCTCTAATGTAAGTGAGGACTGGCCTTGCAGGATCCAAGGGTTGCCCATGTGTGTAATCCTGGATCATCTTGCTAGAGGTGATCCGAATCGGTAAGGAGACCGTCCTTTGCCTTGACTCATAACGTAAATCCAATTTCCAATACCACATTGTGCGGTTTTAGTTGTAAACCTATGTATGGCGACATAATTTATGGTACCTATGCCGCTTATGATTGATACATTTATGTTTGAAGTTGTTTTGAAACTATGCACTTATAGTTATATCAAAATGAATTGTTTTAAAGCGTATCAAGCATGTTTGGCTATTATAAGTTAAAACTCTATACTCCGGCTTGCGTTGCATTGTGTGATGGGACCTGAGTCTTATAATAGCTTCATTTTTCAAAAAGCATTACATTGTTTATAAATTGTTTTATGGGGCATTTTACTATAAGGGTCTCCTTTCATCCACTAATTAGTTTCTGGGACACGCCATTACAATAATTATTTTCCAGGACAAAAATTAATTTGGCTATTTGTTCCTTCTATTCTTCATTTCCGTAAGCATTATCGAAGCTCAAAAAAACCCAAATCGATTTCAAATCCACATTCTTCTTCATCTTTATACTTTCGAAATCAAATCTGTTGCTAATCATCTTTCAAAACAAAATCGACTCAGCTAATTTGTTGAAGAAATCAAACCGCATCACTTTTTCTCAACTGAACAAGTAAGTAATTGTTTATCTTTGCTACTTTTTATATGTCGATTGCTGATGTTAATCGCCTTACCTTTATTCAGCTGAAGAAACTAAGACGCAATTTCTATTTACTATTTACAAGACACGATTTCTGTTCAGTAGTTGTTGAACAAGTAAGTACTTGTTTATCTTTGTTTTTTGTTGTTCCTCGATTTTTTTTGTTTTCTATATATCGATTGTTTTTGTTAGCTGAAGTATGTAGTCATTCACTGATTGATTTTATTTGTTATATAAAGCTGTTCACACGTATATATTCAGTGGTAGAATTTATTTTATTTGACAACTTAAAAGATAAAGGTGTTTATCTTTTGATTTGAATCATTTAATTATATATTGAGATTTAGAAATATTTGAAAATTACTGATACATGTAAACATATTTGTTGTTTTGTTAATCATATATATATATATATATATATATATATTCAATGGGTAATAACACATAATATGAATCAATTTATAATGATAATGAAATTGTTAATACGTATATATTCAGTGGTACATGTTAATTTGTTTGACAGCTTAAAAAGACAAAGGTTTTTATCTTTTGATTTAACATATATCTTTTCAAAACCAAATTTCAGATTTAACAATTTTTAAATGTTTAGTAGAATAGCTTATTTTAGTTTAGATTTAAAAAAGATAATTTCATCTATCTTTTCATATAAAAAACACTGTTTTATGTTTGATATATCTATTGAATTTCCCAAGTTGATATTGTCTGTGCTTTATGTTACTATTTGTTAAATTATATACATAAATTTAGTCTAAACTTGTTTTATTATATTTCAGATTTAGAAAAGATAGTGGTATCTATCTTTTCAAAACTGAACTTCAGATTAAAAAAGATAATTTTTATTGAAAATTGTGAAATTATATTTTTGTATATACTTCCAATTTTTTTTAAAAAAAATTATTTTTTAATGTATACATCATTTTCAACAGTATTTTATGTAACAAAATAGAAAAAAGATAAATATATTTATCTTTTTAAATAGTTTATGTTTTTCTCATACGATTTATACATATTATTATATTCAATAAGATTGTAAATCTATTATACTGTTGAAAAAGATAAAACCATTTACCTGTATAGAATTAAATAGCTGTATTTAACTACATAGGATGAAACCAGTAGAAAACTTACTAAACGTCAGTAATATACAAATTAGTCATTGTATTTAACTGCTGAAAAAGATAAAACCATTTAGCTTAACCAGTAATTGATTAATTAGCCATTATTTCATTGCTATTGGTTTTGCTACGTAAATTATGTACAATATTATAAACTTGTTTTGTTGAATTGTTTTAAATAATAAAAATGAAAATAGAGAAAGATGTACCTAAAGGCACAAAATCAACATAGATAAAAGTGATAAGTAATACAACAGAACAGATAATTTACTTCAAATATACATTGAAGGGGCTGGTTACAGAAATGATTAAGTAAAAGATAAACAGTTTTATCATTTTAGCACTACATCACAAAATAAATTAATACATGATATTTTTATGCAATTACTTGATCATTAAGTATAGTTTGATATATAATACTACTTCATTATCAAACCAATCATACATATCGCTTTGTATCAGTTGTAGATAATATGCAGTAGTAACATATTTTCATGTCCACTGTCCTTTGCGGCGTAGTGCCTTCGCAATATGCATTTCCAAGCATGGCACTTTCCATGCATTTGCGAGCCTGATTCTTTTAATTCTGGCTGTGAATTGAGAATCTACTGTTCGGCATCTGTGAAAGTAGCAGTACAAGGCTGGCACTGAAAAGAAACAGAGTGGGAAAAGTCCAAAGCAGGAGCTTGAGTACAACAAGCTGAAATGCATGAGAAGGAACCACATTAGCTTATTCAGTAGACTAAAATGCAGAGAAGTAGACATATGATTAGGATCATGCGCAATATGTTGAAGTGTATGTGAATCAGGAGCAAGAGCTTATGGAATACTAGCTTTAAGTGTCTTTCATGTATAATTTTTTATGTTTTTCAGAAAAAGATAAATACTTTTATCTTTTTTAGAAAATGAAGAACAACTTGCAATAATGATCTAAATCGTACTGGCATACTTGAACCTTTTTGTATACTGTGCACTACAATACAAGTAAAATTTGGGATCATTGCAGAAGCCATAGCAGGGAACGTCTTACGGATAGAGGGACTGACTCCAGAATGGCTGAACATGTAAATATTTTTATCTTTTTCAGATAAAGATAAATGCATATATCTTTCTGTAAAAGGACACTTGTTGTCTCAACAAATTTTTTGCAAATTGCATAAAGATTGTATATTAGCATTAACATAAATAACAAAGATAAATATAAATACATACATAAAAATTTAACATTTTGATTCATTAACCAACAAATAAAAGCAATTAACTTTTCAAACAAAAGATAAAATCATTTAGCTTTTTATTTATAAGATCGTAGACAGATTTCTTTAATATGAATTGGAAAATAAATTAACAACTCCTATACTAAATTTACATAAAAATATCTAGTAAATTTAACCATAAATACCAACAATTAGTCTTAAGATACATTATACAGTCTTAAGTTAACTAATGTTTAGCAATATTTTATTTGATGTGTTTTATCTTTTTATTCAAGTTGCGGTACACTCTAGTTTATGTTAAGAAGCTGATACCATTTTGTCGAAACAGCTAATTAATCCTTCGCATGTAAAGCTAAATGGTTTTATCTTTTTCAACAGTTAAATACAGTGATTGATCTGTACATTAATGAAGTTTAGTAGGTTTTCTACTGGTTTTATCCAATGCAGTTAAATACAACTAATTAATTGTATGCAGGTAAAGCTAAATGGTTTTATCTTTTTCAACAACATAATAGATTTACATTCTTATTGTAAATAGTAATATGTATAAATCGTATAACAAAAACATAAACTATTTAAAAAGATAAATATATCTATCTTTTGTCTACTTTATTAAATAAAATACTGTTGAAAATGATATATACATTAAAAACACCATACATGAAGTTAAAAAACACGGGTTTTGACTACTTTTTGTATATACAATATTAATCGCTTTGTATCTTTTTGTATATTTATCTTTTAAACATTGGTACCATGAGTCACCACTTGCATATCTTTTTTGCCTTTTCATAACCAAACTCTGATCTAAAATAACATCTAATTTTTATATCGTTTTATATCTTTTTTGTATCTATCTTTTTGAGCATTACATAATATCTTTTTGTATATTTTTTTTTATCTTTGTGTGTATCTTTTTGTATAAACTTTCACAGTACATGTATTGTATAAACAAAGTTAATTTATCTTTTTGATTTGTATCTTTTGGTAATTGATTTCTATTTTTTGATTTTATCCCTACAACACAAACTGTCAAAAAACAGTATTGCTTATACAAAAAGATATACAAGAAGATAAATACTTTTAGCTTTTTAATAACTATCAATATTTGATATACAAAAAGATACACAATTCATATACAAAAAGATATACCTAAAGATATACAAAAAGATATATAAAAAGATATTGTAACGTCCCGCCATTTTGACCGCTTTAAACCGGTAATTTAAACCAATTTAAAATGTACAAAATCGACGGATCGTTATTTAGCTTACAGGGTTTAACAACAGAATCAACACAGAAATTCCAAAATAAATAAATAACACATTATTGAACAGCGAAATAAACCTTTATATATATTATCAAAAATTTTGATACAAATCTTTCTATACAGCGGAACTGAAAATAAATTTGAATACAAGAAATGTTTACTATTTTAAAACTCTTCAGACTGTGCATGCCTTCGGAAATTCCCAGTTTTGTCAATCTTAGAATCATAGACTGAAATCTCTAAATCTGTACCGCTCGGGTCTGTCCCGAGCGTTCCATGCAAAACACAAAACACTCGAGTCAGGATTAAATCATAATTCAAGTAAATTTACTCCAATGGAACTGAAATAACATTGTTAATTCTTTCACATATTGAAGTTTAAATTCATAACTAGCTATCATACCAACATTGCATTAGAAAAAAAAATTGTACCTTCATTTAAATAGGAAATATACCACGTATCAGACTTATTCACACCACAAGATTTTATACTAGTTAAATCCAAACAATACAGGTTGAATGTATGTGTTCCTTTTTATATGCATAAAGGGTTAATAAAGACGATGTCTACACATGAATTTCAAACGAGGCACAGTCATGTAATACATGAGCCAGGTGTATGCGACTCATATTTATAACAAAGCAAAATTGTACACTCTAATGAAAAATCATCTTTGGAATCATCACTTAATTAATGATTAATATCTAAATAAAATATTTAAATGTTAAAATATGGTTCATTACAAGCAGAACCGATGACATTATGGTAGTGTGAGTCTTCTGGCCAAATATCATGTTAAAAGAAGCAATTCCTTTGGCTTAACATGCAAATCAAAGAGGTCCTTAATTCATAAGTCATACGTGACAGTCATAAGTCCAAATGAAAGTAATTATGCAAATAAGAATTTATTCCAGTCCTTGATTATTATGTCACAATTCTCATTTTCACTAGCGACCATTGAAATCTTAATGGCAAGCTTTTCAATGTAAACACAAGAAAGTGAAAATTGAGAAAGAAGTGAACTTGAAATTTCCCCTTTAGGGTACAGTTTACATATTAGTTTCTCATTAGTGAACGTATTTTAAGCTCAAATCTAACTATTACAGCTACAACCCCAAAATAGTTTCACAATGCTCAAATAAAAGGGACGGATAGTTTTTGGAGCCCGACTATTCTATTTTATTCTGTCTATAAAGAATTTAACCAAAATAGTAACAACAATATATATAAATAGAAAGTTTAATGTTACCTTACTAGAGCTGTGTACAATTTGGTTTGTAATTTCACATGAAAAACCAAAGGAAAAGTATTTTAGCATGTCAGCGCGCAAAGTACTGCGTTGGTGTGCTAATTCAGTAATGTGATAATAAGTTTTAAGTACTACTGTTTACTTACTGTAACTGATTCAAGAATACAACCTGGCAAGTTGAAAACATCAAAGCATTTCAAAAATCATAGAAATTTCAAATTTTATGTTAAAAGCTTAAACAACGGACTATCCCAAAAACTCAAGTAAACAAAAGTGCAAGAGAAACATGTGCAGATTTAGTCTGAAATTTGTAATCATTTTAGGTATTTCTGCAATTCCGAACACAATAAACTCAAAATACCCTGATTTCAAATGTGATAAGGGTCTGTAAGATAAATAAGACAACATGCGTATATATGGACCGAGTAGATCTAACCCAAAACTGGGGACATCAAGTCGTTTATACACATAGATAGGACTTGATACCAAAAAATACAACCAATGTGAAAACATATAGATGTACTTAAAATTTAGTTTAACACCAACCATATTTTACTACTAGTCGTCCCCCTTCAATCACAGGTTTACACTGGCTAGAAAATCACAAATTTATACTGGTTCAAGTGGAAATGGGTACACAAGCGCGCGCACAAGGAAGAATATGTGCATAAACTGGTCACACACATGAATACACACACGCACACACACGCACACACACACACACACACACACATATATAATATATATATATATATATATATATATGAGGCAGGTTCAATGGCACCCCAAATAGTGAGCATCCCTTTAGCCTACCACTTTTCCACCACTCATTTCCCACTAACTCCCCTTCTCTCTCCTTCCACTAACTCTCTCACTTCCCACTCACTTTCTTTAATATAAATGAGAGGTGGAAATCAGGGGGCTTTTGGGGTGCTTCATTTTTGGGTACAACGGAACGCTTGCCTATATATATATATATATGGATAGGGTCAAGAGCACCCCAAATAGTGTAGCACCCCTTTAGCCCTCTAATTTCCACCACATATTCCTCATTCTCTCTCCTCCCACTAACTCTCTCTTCCCACTAACATATTTAAGTATAAATAAGTGGCTACAATTCAGGTGCAAATAGGGTGCCATAGAGCGTGCCTCATATATATATATATATATATATATATATATATATAGGGGGTTATATGGCATCCCTTTATTTTAGCCTCCCTTTTGCACCTCATTTATGACCACAAATTTATAGTTAAATAATGTGTGAGTGGGAGAGAGAATTAGTGGAAGGAGAGAGAAAGGGGAATGTATGGTGGAAATCAGAGGGCCTAAAGGGGTGCTGCACTATTTGGAGTGCCATTGAATGCTCCTCATATATATATATATATATATATATATCTTTATGTTTGCGAAAATGGGATTTCGGTCCCCACTGTCTTAAATCGAAACTGCATGTTGAGCTAAATCAGCTAGTGTATACCAGGTCAGTAACACAGGAACACTAAAACTATGTACTTCTGTATTAAAGAAACAAAGGCCAACAACAACCATTTATATTAGGCAAAACCCGATCCAACAAGCAGTAACCACACAAAACAACAACAAAATATAATCTATCTAATTTAATCTAGTTCGAATTGAAGCCCAAGTGCTTGAACTAAAAATAATCATGAGCAAAACTCAACTTGCATTAACAAAACAACAGATTTGGTCGGAGCAATCAAATGGTAACGGTGGTGCACAAGGCGAAGGCTTCGGGAAAGAAGACGTTAATCTACCTCAGCCATTCTTTCTTTGATTTGGGAAAAAGAGAATTGATTTCGCTGGAAGAGTTTGGAAAGAGGCTTCAGCCATTTAGATTAAAAAAGGAAAGAAGCGATTTTTTGCTTTAAGAAGAATGATTTTGGGGCTTACGTTTTGGTTGGCCACTTTAAATAAAAAGAAGAAGGGAGAAACGATTTTTTTTCTCTAAAGAAATGGGGAAACGAGGAGTGATTTATAGGAGAGGGATGGTGAAGATAAAAACAACATTAAATCATAGGTTATAGGAGAGTGGCGTGGTTCAGGCGATAGGCGTACGTGAATCTTACTGAGGAAGGTTCATTCTTGTTTAATTAAATGTAACATTCAACCGCGAACACCACGGACCACTCCATATTCGTACCATTAACACTACTTCCAAACGCAACGAAATTTGACATACCTCCATATTGCAACGTTCTAAATTCAATACAAATTATTTTGATCGTACTCTGACTCCATTTGTATAAAAAAATATTTTATTCTTTTAAATTATTTACCCGTTCACAAATTTTATTCTATTTGTTCAACGACTGCTTCGTTTGTTTCCAAATTTCAAACCGTTGAATTCAATTTCTTTACACATATATACAAGCCTTCCGTATATTTTAACAAATAAAATCTCCAATTTGTTTAACGTTGAGAAATGTTTATTTTAAATTCAAAATTTTATATTCTTCAGTCGTATCCCAATTCAAATATTGTAACACCCCACCTCCGTTAAGGTCACTCACAAAGGGAATGTCTTAACTTCAGTGGAGCATTTTTAGTACAAGTTGCAGAAAAATTACAAGACAGACAAATAAAGCAGCGGAAAATAAATAACCTTTATTGATTAAAACATAGCTTGTACAAAGATTGTTTTACAACACCAATACTTATTACAACAAAGCATCTGTCTTGTTTAAAATAAAGAAGCATAAACTGACAATGATATTCCCCAATAAAGCATGAGCCAGCCATAGCAGCAGAAAATGAAGTTCAAAGCAATGCGTCAAAGAATCTTCAAGCTTGGAAAGAGTAACAGTCCAAAATGAGCTGAGTTATTCCATCCCTGCCTACATGGGGGGGGGGGGGGAACGGAAGAAAAGAGGCGAAAACAAACTAGGTCAGACATAAGTCTGGTAATTCCAGTTATACTTCAGCATGTAAACAAGAAAAGGACTATGACATGAGCAAACTGGACTTAGAACCATACCATAGTGATAGGATAATCCTAAAACAAGACAAGGTAAGATTAACGGAATTGGCTATCGCATCCACTTCTATTTCTCTGCACCCACCAAGGACTGTTTCAGCTAGCATCGTGTGTTCATGATAAAATGACCCCCTTTTTATTGTGTATGCAGTCCCTTATCCATCGAGTGTTACCTAGATCCAACTAGGGTTTACTTATCGAATGCTTCCTAGATTCAAGCATGGTTTACGCTACCCAGGGCCATTGGGGTTTATGCTACCTGTTGAACGCTTCTCGGATTCGGGGTTTACGCGACCTAGGTCCAACTAGGGATTATGCTACCTATCGAACGATACCCTCTAGTCTAGGACACACTACCCAGAGCGGTATATGTTCCTAGACTTTCCCCACGTATGTGTCATGAATCGTTATCGATGTCTAGATGCACATGTCCTCTATATGTGCGACCCGAGTCCCGTGGCAGTGCTAATCAAGAAACACGGAACTCAGTCGGGAGCTTTCAGATATCTGCCGATTGCAGGTGCTAAGGTCTGCTTTTACAGTGGCTATGGTCCCACTAGACCCCTCCCTCAACTAACAAAAGAAAGGCACCCAAGAAAAACAAGAATGAGAACTATAGGCAGGCCCTCTATGCCCCCACAAACCTATTGGCCAAACCTCACCCATAACTAGATAGCAAGTATATGGTCTGTTGGATTTCTCCGCCTTTCCGCTTTACGTACTCGATTGACTCAAGATGGTAGGTAGACGACGAGTTGCTATCACAGGGAAAAATCTGGTCTCGCCGAATCACGCTAGTCCATCCTAGTCTTTAGGTTGCCTTATTATTGCAACCAAGGCATACCCTTGGCTCTTCTAACACATACCTTACCCTCTGTGAGCCCAGGAGGATCATCTGCAGCCTCACAGAGGGATACCAAGAGTACCCTCATGTCCCCTCGAAGCCGCGTGCTTCGTAACCCAGTTCGTTGGAGCTTTCTTCATGATCAGATGGACGTTCGCTCCCCCCGTATTCTACTTGGTTTTCTTGACTAAGGTTTACTACTTAGTTCTCTTAACTAAGGTTTACTACTTAGTTTCCTGAATCGCTCGTTTTCTTAACTAAGGTTTACAACTTAGTCCTCTTAACTAAGGTTTACTACTTAGTTCTCTTTCTCGTCATGTTGGATTGGTTAAGTGTTATCTATCATTTTATGTTGACTTAACCTACCCATATATCATGTCAAATTGGTTAAGTGTTATCTAGCGGTTCATGTTGACTTAACCTACCCCTACAACATGCCAAATTGGTTAAGTGTTCCTTAACCTTACTCGTTTGTCAGGTTATACTGGTTAAGTGTCTCTCATTAACTTAACCCTGTTTATTTATCATGCTATAACGGCTAAGTGTTCTAAGTTTACTTAACCCCACCATCTAGTCTAGTTAGCATGTTATAACGGTTAAACATTTACTTAACCTTATCCACTTGTCTAGTTTACATGTTATAATGGTTAAGTGTTTCCTTAGTTACTTAACCCCTACAAATCTTGCTTTGTTAACATGTTAAGTTGGTTAAGTGTTTCCTTAATTACTTAACCTCACCATTTCTAGCTTGATTGTTCATGAGCTTTAATTAGTTAATTAATGCACCAACCACTCACATTAGACAGGTATTGTTGTGGTTACTGGATGTGCCGGTCGGTTCCGGGCAGTTTTACACCATAACTCAGTCTAACCTCGGGTCTTTTTAGGCTTGATGCACTAACCTCTCACATTAGACAGGTATTGTTGTGGTTACTGGATGTGCCGGTCGGTTCCACGTAGGTTTACACCACAACTCAGTCTAACCTCGGGTTAGGCATATTCATCTTTTACATTTTTACATATTTACCTTTCACGTTTATATGTAAATTATGGCCCACTTTCCTTCTAAATCGTATACATAATTTTTGGTATATAAATTATACCATTTTCATGCCACTATTCATTTACATGCTTATGTGACATCGTGCCAATTACATTTAATTTCATGTTTTCCCCAATGTTACCCCCGTTGTACGTTCGCAAAATTACATATAGTGTTAGGCTCGATATTTAGCCTAACTCATAAAAATAGGAAAAGCATAGAGCATGTAATATTTCAATAGCATAAAAAAAATGCAACATATAAATTTGGCATATGATAATAAACTTGCATGAATCATAAGCATGTGAACTTTACACAGATCTACACAACTAGACTTGGGCAGGTAAGGATGAACTTGCATGGGACTGGATCTACTTAACATAGATCTAAACATGTAAGGTTGTAGATCTAAATATATAAGGTTGTACGACATTATTAACCTAACAACTTGTGTGCAACATATCATAAGGAAATCACCCAGTTTCTAACCATGATAGATTAATTCACAACATGATAGGTTCTTATAAATTTTGTGGAATCATGTCATACAACTTGCATACAATATAAACATCATCTTGACATATAAATATATGTATGAACTTGATGTGGCATGTAAGTGTGAATAAATTAGATCTACTAATCACCATTGTGAGAACTAGCATAGATCCAAATTACATACTCATGAACATATAGAGATCTAGATTGCATACCCACGAACATATGTAGATCTAAATTGGATCTAACATAAAAATATGTAACTTACATTAAATTAACATATATAGATCTAACTTGGATCTAATCTATAAACATGTTTAAATTAACATATATGGATCTAACTTAGATCTATCACATAAACATGTTTAAATTAACATATATATAGATCTAATCATATAGTCATGTGAATTTAGACTTATAGGATTATGTGAACATAGCTTAGCCTCATGAACTTGCATATGGCATAACTTAGGAAAATCAACAAACATGATGGCTTTATGTAAACATATAAAAACCACAAATATACTCCATGAGGACATCAATCCCAATTAGTTTCATCACAAGAATATAACATAGGAAAATCACATGAATAAACATGAATCCACATAGATAAACCAATAGGCAATGTTCGAATATCAGTTTCTTACAAGCCATGACTTCCAATTAATGTTTAAATCGGAAATATAACTGTACTTACAAAATATAGGCAAGTCTTGTTTTTTTGAAATCTGTTTTCTAAAGCTGAATAGCTTTCCTTTGATGTAGATTAGTCATTCTTTTAATTTAGATTTTGATTTAGCTTGGTTCGTCTCTATTCAGATTGGAAGAAGATGCACTAGTTCTAGTTTTGATTCTAGCAGAGTAGCGATGCCATTTTTATTTTTAATTAGAATAGAGGCAGAGTATAGGCAGAAAGAAATTATGTGGAGAGAAAGCTAGGTTTGAGGGTGTTTAAATAGGTTAGAGCTCACGAATCCGGTCAGAAAGGCGTCCAGGTGCAGAAAAATGGATCTGTCTCCAGATCTGGAAAAGGAGGGGGGAGGAAGTCGACCCTAGTGTCGACCTGTTTACCCAGGTCGACCCTATTATCGTCCTGGGTGGGAATTTTCCCGCCCAGCCCGGGTGTCTGTTTTGAATTTCGAAATCTGAATTTTTGAATTTCGGGCCAGTTTTTATTGAAACTTCCGAAGGCCATGTCTTCTTCATACGGAGTCCAATTTACGCAAACTCGGACTCTATCTCAAGAAGAATTCTGAGACGAACACAATGGCGTAACCCATCTCCCTTAATTCTCATATCTATAATTAAGTATTCTCTAATTTGTTACTTAACGTATTTCCCGAAAAATACAGGGTGTTACATTCTCCCCTCCTTTAAAGGATTTCGTCCCCGAAATCTCTAAGTTAGTAAGAATGTTTATCCTACCATCCAACATCTATCTACTCAACTATCCAATCACAGGCATCCATTGTCCTTAGAAGGTTTCTAATGCTTTTCATGATCATATGCATAGTGTGTGTATATGTCCTTATCTAATGCAAAATCAGGCGGTCTATTAATTCATTTGACCTCCTTAATGCAAATCATGTCAGTGCCATGAGTCCATCATGTATGCAACTACTCCTAATCGTATTTTATAACTTCTACATGAGTGCACAATCATTCATACAAATGCATCGTCCATATGATAACACATCAATTTTCGCAAATACACATATGCATATGTAATAAGAAAGTGACTGAGCCAATCTAGTGCCTAATGTGTGTGTATATGCACCCACGAGCAACCACTAGTAACTACTTGCAACCATCAAACATAACTTGTTTCAGACACATGTTTACATACATTGGCTTCTACCTAAGGACCGAAGATATGATCTAGAGAATATACCTGGAAAGATAGAAACAAGAATGCATAACATTCCTAGAAAAAGAGATCAAGGATATTCCATCAAAAGGGTATGATGCGCGTATCTAGTCTTCAGTCTTCGAAGTCTCATCTTCTCGAGTTTCACGATACTGTACCTTATCTAATTTAGCATCACGATTGCGAAACTTCTTGCCCTCCATTTCCACAACTCACTTGTAAAGATAGGACCTTGGTCACTTACTGTGCTAGAGGGTATCCAATATAGTCGAACTACCCTTCCATGATAAACAGACGTTAACCATGATACCAAGTGTATATCCCAAGATGATTAGAGGTCTCTCCTCTATTTAGCTTATCCATCATGTTGCAAATCTGAGGGTCTAAAGCTGATGGTTACTATGTGCTTTTTACCTCTCTTAAGGTCAGTCTAACTTAGGGTGCCAGCCCCAACCATTTATTTCTCTCGCAAACCATCCTAGTCGAACTCGACATCCCTCAAGTACAAGCCCCAAAGGCCTAAACCAATATCAGACAAGCACCCAAGGGATACCTCCTCCGAATTTGGACGATCTATGGGAGATGATACTAGCAAAACAACCAAACAATTGAGCACTTTACCGACTCTGGCTATCCTTACCAATCTTGCTCCAAAATTATCGTTGATCGCATAACTGGCTTTGCAGTGTCATCTAGATATATGCGGAAGTCTGTCTCGAGTTTTAGGGGGAAAACCCCTACCCTAATCAAAACATCTTACGTACTCATGGACTACTCCAACGGATCGAAAATCATCGATAGATAAATAAAGTGATTCTAGGTAGCTAAGACAAACTGATCCCTTAGGATCGCCCGAAATCTCGAGGGTATTCCCGAGGCAAGTCGAAAGTCTAACTACCCTCGTTTCACAATAACTAGCTAACCAATCCATGCCTAGAATCAACCCATAGCCCATGAAACCAAAAAAATAAGCATTAATATAGCTATTCTCAAATCCTCACGAGTCAAAGATAAATGAGCCGAACCAGCAATCAGATTTGAGACTAATAGGACCCTTTACTATACAATATCTAGGGTGTAAAGACTCAACTAAAGCAGCAGATACAAATGAGTGCGACGCGCCAGAATCAAATAGTGTACGAACAGGATGATCAACAAGAAAAACTAGTCTTTTTCAACAGAAACTTTACTACCTCTCTCTTAGGTATGCAGGTGGTGAGAGTATGCACTTGTCCTCTTGAAAATCCTGTCCTCCGTTCTTGCCCTTGTCCCCAATTATATGACCCGCTATACCATAGTAAAGATACTTCCTCTTGTCTTAGGTTTTACTATTCTTTCCTCCTTTGTGAACCAAGTCCATATTCATGAGTTCTCTCATCCTTGGGTTGTACTCCCTAGCCAAACTCTCTCATCCTCATCTTTACCATCCTTATGTAACATGTTGATAGGTCTCTCGAAAGTTGCCTCCATCGCATCGAAAATCCCACAAAGCTCGAAAGAAAATTAGCCGTAAGTGAAACTACTAAGGCTATAGATGGAAGTTGGGCACTACTTCGTCCTTTGACAGGTGTCGTAGTCTCATCAAGCCTACGGAACCATGCCGCGATGAGGTTACCTCCCAGAAAGCCAGGAGCCCCGGAGACTCAAGAAAGAAGGGAACAAGGATTCAAGTAGAGGGTCAAAAGATAGTGCATATGGCTTTGGGGAATATGCCTTTAAAACAAAACTTTTCTTTTGAAAATGCTTCTTTTAAAACTATTTGAAAATAATTTTTCAAATCTTTTTATCTGATCCGGTAACCTTCAGCTCTGATACCAAGTGTAACACCCCACCTCCGTTAAGGTCACTCACAAAGGGAATGCCTTAACTTCGGTGGAGCATTTTTGGTACAAGTTGCAGTAAAATTACAAAACAGACAAATAAAGCAGCGGAAAATAAATACCCTTTATTGATTAAAACACACCTTGTACAAAGATTGTTTTACAACACCAATACTTATTACAACAAAGCATTTGTCTTGTTTAAAAAGAAGAAGCATAAACTGACAATGATAATCCCCAATAAAGCATGAGCCAGCCATAGCAGCAGAAAATGGAGTTCAAAGCAATGCATCAAAGAATCTCAAGCTCGGAAAGGGTAATGGTCCAAAATGAGCTGAGCTATTCCCTCCCTGGCTACCTGGGGGGGGGGGCGGGAACGGAAGAAAAAAGGCGAAAACAAACTAGGTCAGACATAAGTCTGGTAAGTCCAGTTATACTTCAGCATGTAAACAAGAAAAGGACTATGACATGAGCAAACTGAACTTAGAACCATGCCATAGTGATAAGATAATCCTAAAACAAGACAAGTTAAGATTAACGGAATTGGCTATCGCATCCACTTCTATTTCTCTGCACCCACTAAGGACTGTTACAACTAGCATCGTGTGTTCATGATAAAATGATCCCCTTTTTATTGTGTATGCAGTCCCTTATCTATCGAGTGTTACCTAGATCCAACTAGGGTTTACTTATCGAATGCTTCCTAGATTCAACTAGGGTTTACGCTACCCAGGGCCACTGGGGTTTATGCTACATATTGAACGCTTCTCGGATTCAGGGTTTACGTGACCTAGGTCCAACTAGGGATTATGCTACCTATCAAACGATGTCCCCTAGTCTAGGACACACTACCTAGAGCGGTATATGTTCCTAGACTTTCCCACGTATGTGTCGTGAATAGTTATCGGTGCCTAGATGCACATGTCCTCTATATGTGCGACCCGAGTCCCGTGGCAGGGCTAATCAAGAAACACGGAACTCGGTCGGGAGCTTTCAGATATCTTCCGATTGCAGATGCTAAGGTCTGCTTTTACAGTGGCTATGGTCCCACTAGACCCCTCCCTCAACTAAAAAATGAAAGGCACCCAAGAAAAACAAGAATGAGAATTATACGCAGGCCCTCTATGCCCCATAGGTAGACGACGAGTTGCTATCACAGGGCAAAATCTAGTCTCGCCGAATCACGTTGGTCCATCTTAGACTTTAGGTTGCCTTATTATTGCAACCAAGGCATACCCTTGGCTCTTCTAATGCAGATCTTAACCTCTGTGAGCCCAGGAGGATCATCTGCAGCCTCACAGAGGGATACCAAGAGTACCCTTACGTCCCCTCGAAGCCGCGTGCTTCGTAACCCAGTTCGTTGGAGCTTTCTTCATGATCAGATGGACGTTTGCTCCCCCTCGTATTCTATTTGGTTTTCTTGACTAAGGTTTACTACTTAGTTCTCTTAACTAAGGTTTACTACTTAGTTTCCTGAATCGTTCGTTTTCTTAACTAAGGTTTACAACTTAGTCCTCTTAACTAAGGCCTACTACTTAGTTCTCTTTCTCGTCATGTTGGATTGGTTAAGTGTTATCTAGTAGTTTATGTTGACTTAACCTACCCATATATCATGTCAAATTGGTTAAGTGTTATCTAGCGGTTCATGTTGACTTAACTCACCCCTACATCATGTCAAATTCGTTAAGTGTTCCTTAACCTTACTCGTTTGTCAGGTTATACTGGTTAAGTGTCTCTCATTAACTTAACCCTGTTTATTTATCATGCTATAATGGCTAAGTGTTATAAGTTTACTTAACCCCACCATCTAGTCTAGTTAGCATGTTATAATGGTTAAACATTTACTTAACCTTACCCACTTGTCTAGTTTACATGTTATAATGGTTAAGTGTTTCCTTAGTTACTTAACCCCCACAAATCTTGCCTTGTTAACTTGGTAAGTTGGTTAAGTGTTTCCTTAATTACTTAATCTCACCATTTATAGCTTGATTGTTCATGAGCTTTAATTAGTTAATTAAATAACCAACCACTCACATTAGACAGGTATTGTTGTGGTTACTGGATGTGCCGGTCGGTTCCGGGCAGTTTTACACCACAACTCAGTCTAACCTCGGGTCTTTCTGGGCTTGATGCACTAACCTCTCACATTAGACAGGTATTGTTGTGGTTACTGGATGTGTTGGTCGGTTCCGGGCAGGTTTATACCACAACTCAGTCTAACCTCAGGTTAGGCATATTCATCTTTTACATTTTTACATATTTACCTTTCACGTTTATATGTAAATTATGGCCCACTTTCCTTCTAAATCATATACATAATTTTTGGTATATAAATTATACCATTTTCATGACACTATTCATTTACAAGCTTATGTGACAACATGCCTATTACATTTAATTTCATGTTTTCCCCAACATTACCCCCGTTGTACGTTCGCAAAATTACATATAGTGTTAGGCTCGATATTTAGCTTAACTCATAAAAATGGGGAAAGCATAGAGCATGTAATATTTCAACAACATAAAAAAATGCAACATATAAATTTGGCATATGATAATAAACTTGCATGAATCATAAGCATGTGAACTTTACATAGATCTACACAACTAGACTTGGGCAGGTAAGGATGAACTTGCATGGGACTGGATCTACTTAACATAGATCTAAACATGTAAGGTTGTAGATCTAAATATATAAGGTGGTACGACATTATTTAGCCTAACAACTTGTGTGCAACATAGCATAAGGAAATCACCTGGTTTCTAACCATGATAGATTAATTCACAACATGATAGGTTCTTATAAATATTGTGGAATCATGTCATACAACTTGCATATAATATAAACATCATCTTGACATATAAATATATGTATGAACTTGATGTGGCATGTAAGTGTGAATAAATTAGATCTACTAATCACCATTGCGAGAACTAGCATAGATCCAAATTACATACTCATGTACATATACAGATCTAGATTGCATACCCATGAACATATGTAGATCTAAATTGGATCTAACATAAAAATATGTAACTTACATTAAATTAACATATATAGATCTAACTTGGATCTAATCTATAAACATGTTTAAATTAACATATAATCTATTCATAAAGTCTTGTGAATTTAGACTTATAGGATTATGTGAACATAGCTTAGCCTCATGAACTTGCATATGACATAACTTAGGAGAATCAACAAACATGATGGCTTTATGTAAACTTATAAAAACCACAAACATACTCCATAAGGACATCAATCCCAATTAGTTTCATCACAAGAATATAACATAGGAAAATCACATGAATAAACATGAATCCACATAGATAAACTAATAGACACTGTTCTAATATCAGTTTCTTACAAGCCATGACTTCCAATTAATGTTTAAATCGGAAATATAAATGTACTTACAAAATATAGGCAAGTCTTGTTTTTTTGAAATCTGTTTTCTAAAGCAGAATAGCTTTCCTTTGATGTAGATTAGTCGTTCTTTTAATTTAGATTTTATTTAGCGTGGTTCGTCTCTATTCAGATTGGAAGAAGATGCACTAGTTCTAGTTTTGATTCTAGCAGAGTAGCGATGCCATTTTTATTTTTAATTAGAATAGAGGCAGAGTATAGGCAGAACGAAATTGTGTGGAGAGAAAGCTAGGTTTGAGGGTGTTTAAATAGGTTAGAGCTCACGAATCCGGTCAGAAAGGCGTCCAGGTGCAGAAAAATGGATCTGTCTCCAGATCTGGAAAGGGGGGGGGGGGAAGGTCGACCCTAGTGTCGACCTGTTTACCCATGTCGACCCCCAGGTCGACCCTATTGTCGACCTAGGTCCTGGACGGGAATTTTCCCGCCCAGCCCGGGTGTCTGTTTCGAATTTCGAAATCTAAATTTTTGAATTTCGGGCCAGTTTTTATTTAAACTTCCGAAGGCCATATCTTCTTCATACGGAGTCCGATTTACGCAAACTCGGACTCTATCTCAAGAAGAATTCCGAGACGAACGCAATGGCGTAACCCATTTCCCTTGATTCTCAGATCTATAATTAAGTATTCTCTAATTCGTTACTTAACGTATTTCCCGAAAAATACGGGGTGTTACAAATATTAATCAAATTTATTCTTGACTAGTTACAAGTAAATATTTGATTCTTAACTAGCGATTTTAAAATTTAATATCAAATGCAATTTTTATTCAAACCAATAAGCTTTGATTTTTAATCGTAAGTGCAAATATAAAATTAATTGTTTATCGTGAGATCCTCGATTAATTTCTACCTCAAATTGCCAAAATTTCAGGGTCGTTACACATATAAAAAAAATATAAAATCAAAAACTGTAAATCATTACAGAGGCTGAGATCTACAAATCAAAAAGATATAAAATCAAAAACTGTACTGCATATTCAAAAATACATATACAAAAAGATATACAAAAAGATACACAATTCATAACTGTCAATATTTGATCATGCAAAACGATATATATTCATAAGTGTCAATAATTACAGAGGCTGAAAAGATAAATACTTTTAGTCTTTTCATAACTTATGTTTTAACATACAAAAAGATATACAAATTAGCTTTTTTACTGGAAAGATAAATTAACTTATGTTTTAATAGTATTAATTTTTATATTAGGAAATAAATAGACAAAAAGATAAATATATTTATATTTTTAAATAATTAATTTTTTCTTCCGTATGGTTATCTAGTATTAATTTTTCTTTCGTATTATGTTTTAAGATTATTAATTCATATAAAAAGATATACAATTCATTACAAAAAGATATATCTATCTTTTGTCTAATTTATTACATAAACTATTTAAAAGATAAATTTACCTATCTTTTATCATTAATATTGCATATTTGCAATTAACACATAACATATATATTCAACTATTTTTTTTAAATATGAAGTTCAGTTTTGAAAAGATAGATGCAACTATCTTTTTTAAATCTAAAATAAAATAAGATATTGTACTAAACATTTAAAAGTTTTTTTCCTTTTAGAATTTTTTACAAATTGTTTCGTATATAATCATCAGGTAAAACCAGATTCTCGTACATATTTATTTCATAAATGAATAGAAGTAGTAATATTGCTAGTATAATTTGAAACTGTGCAAAAGATAAATAGATTTATCTTTTTTGAATAATTGGTTAAAATATATGTTAAAGGTAACATAAACAACATTTATCTTTTGTTGAAAATATGATTGCACTATATTTGAACCAATTGCACTGTATTTGAAGCACTATTATATAACATTAGATCGATGTTTTATAATATTTTATAATATTTTATTACATTTTAAAAAAGATAAAAGAAATTATCTTTTTTATTCCTATAACATCTGTTATGTTATTTGAATAAATATTATAATACTTTTCCATAATACATTTCCATTTATCACACTGTTTAAAATAAATAAAACCAATTATCTTTTTTAGTCCTATAACATCTGTTATATTATTCGAATAAACAAATCACCTACTAACAAAATAGTAAACCCATTTATCTTTTCCATAATACATTTCCATCATAATTCTTTTCAGTCATCCATGTTGAGTTCAAAAATCCAATGTCATTCATATATGAATTACCATTGCATTCTATAAATTAACAAAAGCACACTATTTAATAAATAAAACACGGTAGCTTTCAGCAACCCGATACTGTAAATGACTACTTCAACTTTGAATTTCATCTCGCCTTGATAGAACTACATAATCCAAAAAAATCAAGAACAAAAATTGAGATAATGATGTATTATACAACAATTTAGGTTTCAACTAAAAACAAAAAATTGCTTGATAGAATTATAATCGAAGATTCAATTAAAAATAATGAAAATCGCCTGATAAAATTGAAAAATTAAAAAACCAAAGAAAATCGCCTCTTTATTCTCGTGAATGTATTAAATTGATTTTGAATTTCAAAATATAAATAAAAATGAAAAAGATAAACCTCACTTGATAAAATTAACAATCGTAGCACGAAATCAAAACTCGCCTAAACATTTTAACAAATTTGATAGATCGATTTAGAAATCGCGCCTGATAAAAATGGAGAAAACGAATGTTTTGAGAAAATTTTCAATTTGAGAAATTTTATGTTTAATTATTTAATGAAGATCGACTTTTCCATTTTGTGAAAGGAGCAAACAAGCTTGTGAAATAAGCAGCGCATTAATTTTTGTCCTTAAAACTAGTTCTGACGAAGTCGTGTCCTTAAAACAAATTGGACCGGACTAGTAAGCCCTTCACGCAAGGCATGGTCCCGTGATGTACCCTATTTTAAAGTAAAAGTTTAACAACTGTCTTGAGTTCTCACACTAGTCCCATGACTGACTTGGAGTTTATTGTTTCAACCTAAACTTTAGGTGCCCATATTTTCCACACGGGCAGCTAGTAGTTTTGGTTTTGCAAATTCCTAGCAGGATCCTAGTTTACAGTTGGAGCTATATTCAGAAAGCTTTGTATCCGTATATTTCATTCAGTTGTGTTAGTTGATGTACTTCCACTGTGCATTGTATTTATACTTTAAATTTCCATTGCTATGTATTATTAATCTCTAATATTGTATTTCCACCATGTAATATTTATTCGTACTCTGATGTAAATTGTTGTAATAACAATGAAATGTTCTCCTGTTTAGGTTCTGATGCGTCATGTTCTCAAAGCAGACCGCCTTCTTGTTCGGTTTGGGCCGGCCGGGAAGTTCGGATTGCTACATAGAATTTACAAGAAATGTTTGGTTTTTATATTTGAATTGATATTTTGTGACAACAAAACTTAAATTTACCGATTGTTTGGATTAAATTGCTTTACTTAACTTATATCATAATTTTAATGATATCTTATCAGAGATAATTCTTAGTCTAGATTAAAGTCTTATTATAGTTTTAAGGGAATTTGAGTTTAGGATAGGTTTCGTCTTGTATTAGAATAAGGGGGAGTTTTAGAGTTTTTAAGGATTAGTTGAAGGTTCAAGAAGCATTTTTTAGACATGTATTTTTTCTTTGGTTGATTTAATAGTTTAAATTTATTGCTTGAATTTCTCGTTTGGATTGATTTGCTTGTTTGAATTGATTATAAAATTTGATTGGTTTTGCTTAGTTTATTTTCCTTTTATTTAGTTTATTAGACTAGTATAGTCATAATTTTAAGGGGAGTTATAATCCTTTAGGCTTACAATCATAGATTTAGAGGGAGATATAAGGATATTATAGAATCAGGGATAGTTATATTAGAAACATTCATAGCATAAATTTAGGGGGAGTTACTTATACTAGTACTTTAGAATAGAATCAAATATTGTAGGATATGTATAGATAGATATAGGATTTGGGGGGATTATATTTAGAATTTCTTTTTGATAATGATAAAGGGGGAGAAATGATAAAATATAGACTTAGGATTCATATAGACCGGGGGAGTATTAGAAGGGTCATCATCAACAGGTATGTACATGTATGCAGGTATGATATTTTATAAACTAAGGTTGTCATCATCAAAAAGGAGGAGATTGTCGGAGAATGGAGTTTTGATGACAATAACCTTATTTCAATATTAATTGATTATAAAATATATACTAACACCTTTATGTAGAATATATATCTATATATATACACACACACATATGCAGAATTTATATACAAGAATTAATACTGAAGACTGTACATTTTAAGAGCTTCTAGAGATTCAGGATTCATAAATGATTCAAGACTCACGAATAATTGAGATTTCAAGAGTTCAAGATAAATATAGTAATAGAGTCTAGTTTATGTAAGACTATGAATAACACTCCAAGTTCAAATTCAAATTATGTTTCTGATTTTCAAATTTCAAATTCTGTTTTCAAATTCTATTCTGTTTTCAAATTCCATTTTCAATTCTATTCTAATTCTTATTAATTTTTCTGTCCTACTTTTGATTTTAAATTCAAGTTTTTTAGTCTATAAGATTTATATAGTTATATACTTTTATATATCTTATATTTATATAGTTTTAAACTTTATAATTTTATGAATATTTTCATATATTTTATATTTATGTTTTTATATGATTTTATACTTTATAATACTTGTTTATAACACTATGTTTTAATTCAAGACTTTCCAAAATTATATATATTAAAACAATTCAAAAATGCTCATCATTCAATTTTACAAAGGGATATGTCGACATACATAATAGGCCATGTCGACATACGACTGTCATATTTTTGATTTTGAAAGGAAGTGTCTTTTCACTATTTGTAACGTTCCAGAAGCGTTGGAACCTTTCAAATCTTATAAATAGGGGCTGATTTCGATTTTTTTTTATCATTCTTCTTCTCCATCTTCATCCCCTTTCTTTATACTATTAATATATCATATTTTCATGATTTCTACACTTATACTCTGCCGAATTCAATTCTATTATATAAAACTTCTTCTCTTCTCACTCTTTACTCATTACTCTCTGAATCGAAGTGCTATTGAAGAGTTATAGTGCTGTTGTAATTGTTTGGATAGTGTTTGGGAAAAGGCGTGTTCCTTGTAGCCTTGAAATCAATGAAACAGAGCGGTGTTAACCTTGTAGCCGGGAAATCAAGGGGAATATACTTTATCAAATGTGTTTTGAATCGGTGGTAACCTTGTAGCCCTGAAATCAAGGGTGTTGTACTTGGATATTGATATAGTAATAAAATTTTGCGTAATCCAGCGTTGCGTGGGACTGGACGTAGGAGTAATTCGAACTACTATAAAATACGGTGTGTTCTTTCCTTTTCTGCATTTTATTTCTGTATTTCTGTTTAAATCTGTTTCTGTGGTTATCTCTGTGGTGTGGGATTCATACAGTAGATCATATAAGTTTTTGATTTTCTTAAATTCCTTAAAAACACTATCCAACCCCCTCTAGTGTTAGCTTTGCCTTAACGATCCATTCTGCATTCCCTAACATTATATACTCACTACACACTTATACACTCTTTTACAACTTGACACTCGTACTCACACTCTGTTGAATTCTTGTATTGCATGCTCTAGAATTTTTCCAGTCGTCTGTTATACTTGTCAAATAAAATAACATAGTAAATTGAAAAAGAAACAATTTAAACTGCAAATGTAAATTTAATTTTTTATTTTCCTCATTTTTTGGGTGGTTCCTCTTCATCTTTTTAGATGGGGCCAGATGTGTGTGTGTGTATACTCGTACAACTTATAATATTTACAGTGATAAATACTGAACACTACAAGGACCAAACACATATCATCTTCACAACAACTGCAAAGGTCAATCCAAGTGGCTCAACTCAGTACAGTACAAGCGGCAACAATCAAAATGGTCTTAATAAAATCAAAGTGAATAACAACTCAAGTCAAATCTGAATATGACCAAATTACATACAATGAGAAAAGTGCAACAACAATTCATGGCCAAGTCAAGTACAACTAAAGTGCAATTAAAAATGAATGTTTCAGATAGGTACACATGTGAAAAAACACAATTCACAACAAGTTCATGTTAAATTGGCACAAGAAAAGCACAAAACAGCCTCGACACCAATCAACTAAAAAAACACAACAACAAAAATATAGCAGGAGCATGGCTCAAAACGGAATGGTCAAGTACACATGTGCACAAGACAAGAGGGAGGAACGAGTGCGGCAATGACTCGAGCATAATGTTGTGACGACCGCTCCATACCTTCTGCACCAAATACTAAGGAATATGTGTTGTCCGTTTTAGGATGATATGAAACGATGAATAAGGAAATAAACCTAAACAAAAATCGTCGTATATCTCACAACTTGTGGATAAATTATAATAAGAACATATACAATAGAATATGTAGTGAAATATGATAAAGTAGAAATCTCATCTTCAAATAAAATATCAGAATCTAATATCAAATGTTATAAATCCGAACATATCAAGCCTCACTACAATCCCTCTCAGAGTATATATTAATAAAAACAATGGAACCAAGCAAATACCTATATAGTAGAATAATACGCCACCCTCCACTCGTCGTGGACCAACATCCTCGTCGCTAAACCTACCACTCAGTCTACTCAACAACATCATTGATGAACGCTCCAAGATAGTAATGGGAAACGTAAAATTTTGAATCAGGCAACAGCTTGGTATGGGCGATAAATGACTATCAACATGTATATTGCAAAATATAAAACTAGACAGTTCAGGTCTTACCTGACCTGTCCCTACAATCTAAGAGTTAGTACATAATAACTAAATAAAACATGTTACTCAAATAACAACAAGAATAGATATTGCACATAATAGGATTTCTGTCCATACTTCACTTCGGTATTCTAAGGTGACAGCCTGCATAGAGAAAGAAGAATGATAACATTCAGAAAAAACCATAGTATTCATTAAAAAAATCCTAGATATCACCTTTTAAAGCCTTGAATGCATTGATAACCCGTATGACTAGCCTCGCTTATGCCAAGGGATAACGGAAAACCCTAATTCTAGTCGGATTATCGTGTGTGTGGAACCCTTTAGTTCAATATGTTTGCCTTCAAGACCCAAGTATCAAGATGATAGATCCCCTCCCCCCGGTTTGTGCAGTCTAAGGTACAAGACCATCGCATCTAGTCCTGATGTGCAAAATCGCCCACGATACCCTAGCATCGAGTTCGCACGACCCTAGAAAATTTCAAGCTACCAATGATTTCTTGGCACCTAAGCACAAGAGCCATCCATAACTCCATTTTAGATTAAGTGTCACTCGAACCGGTCCATTATCCTATAACCACGTTCCATCCTGAACTGTTTATCACATCCCTCTTCGTCCACTCCCATTCGAGCTCACACTCGAAGAATTACATTTTCGTTTGACCATAACTTCCACCTCGAAGAATCAATCAATAAACCATAAGTTCGAGCAAGCTCCAAGAATCCACCTTTCACCATTACAGATCCCACCTCTCCCTGATGCATCCTTATGGATAGGTGTCGATCTATACCTTAGTGACCGGGCCTTTAATAATTAGGTCGAACCATACCCATTGGACTGGCAACGGTCCATACACTTAGCAAATTTTGGCTAAATGACTTCATAGATTCCTTCATGCCTCCAAAGTATGCCTCCTGGTCAAGTCTAATGCACCCAAGTCTCAATCTGATCATTAGCTCACTCCATAGACAATCCATCTGTTAACTTAAACTTATCCAAATCGAATCAAACATCCACAATAGCTTTAATAGGGTCCTACGATGTTCCAGTAGGAATCTAATCCCTATTGGATCCTTCATCATGGACCTGTACCGGTCAGTGCCATATGGATTGGTAGGTTCCATGTACTTAGCCAATTTTATCTTTAAAATTTTTGATCTCCTTTCTGATGTCCTTCAAGCTTATCCTCCAAGTTTCAACTAAATCTGACGAATTTTGATCAATGTAGTATTCCATGCCCTATGGATTGGTAGGAGATTCATCCTCTATGGATCAGTAGGGGTCCATGTACTTATGGATTTTTACCTTAAAATTTTGTGCGCCATTCTGACTCCCTCCAAGTTTCACCTGAATCCGACGAATTTTGATTAATGTGGGGGTTCATGATCTATGGACCAGCAAGAGGTCCTTCCCTATGGATCGATAGGGATCCATTTACTTAGGTATTTTTTTCTTAAAATCTTAAAGCTTCCTCCTAGAGTCGTCCAAAGCCTATTTTCCCAGTTTCGTGTGAATCCAACGAACTATGCTCCTGATATTCCCTTATCTCCATCTTAAGTCCTAGTTCAAACAATTCTGAACACACAAATCAAGCATATCATACAATTCAAGCAATCAAACAACAATTTCATTCAACTATAGTTACATACATGCACATAATCACATATAGTCATGAATCGATCAATAAAAGTCATAGATCTAACATAAGTTAAGGCTAATTAAACACAAGCCATATTGGACCTAACAAATTACTTAGCACATATCACAACTAGGTTATTCTAGTGGTTTCTAGATTCGAAATTAACATGTATGATCCGATTTTAGGTTCAAATTAACATGTAGAGTGTTTAAAAGACCTAATCACAATATATAATCCAACATTATCATGTGAGAGATCACTATCACTCATGATCATTGTCACTCGCCAAATCCTTCAATACAATGTGATAGGATGCAAAATCTGGACAACGAAGAAAATGCATAATTTGATGAAGAGATGATGAGATCTAAACTTCTCTGATGTAGGTCTAGCTTTAGATGATGAATATGTATGATATAAGGTAAAATTGAGGTTAGAGTTTAAGAGAATTAGGGTGAATCAAAATAGATCACAGTCCAACATAATGTGAAAACGAGGGAGAAAGCTTCTAATCTCTCCCCATAGCCCCTATTTACAATTGCAGGTCATTAGACTAATGAGCTTGCTAATCTCAACCCATTAGTTGTCTCTTTGTATGTACAGTACAAATAAAAACTTAAAACTGTAATTTTTGTAAAATCACCAAGTTGTTTTCTTAGGATGACTCCTTTACGAAATGGTAAACACCATCCCGAAGCAGTGAGATCAATTAGAGCACATAATTAGGTCTTCATTAAAATTTATTGCTAAAACAAGATTCTCAAGGGGTAAAATGGTCATAAAAATTCAGTAAAAATCATGAACATGTAACACATCCCCATGAACCACATATTAAAATATTAAAATGATATTACCTCTTATGAATTAAATAAATTATTTTATGATCCTTTGATATATAAAATATAGGTCATTACATTCTCATCTTTAGGAATTTCGCCCCCGAAATTCTAAACAAAAGTTAGCAAACACTAACCCTGCATGCCTACCATCCATGAGCAACCAATCTAGCATTCAACAATCCATGTAAATAATTCCTATTTTAGCATGCATAATTCTAATAGCACAATTCGCAATGGCACAAGTAGATATGATGTACGGGACATACCTGTAATGGCTCGGGAGATTTTCGACCAAGAAAATCGACACACAACACCATGTCGACTATTCAAAAATCGAGAATACCGGAACATTAATAGAAAGAAGTTAGAAGGTGATAATATATAAGATAGAAAATTAGAATAGAAGAAGAAGAACATACAACATCAGAGTAACACGAATCTCACAGCGGAATAAAATATAGCATACAACATAACTTGAAATCAAAACAGTATATGTATACAATGCCATTATCAGAGTACAACACTTACAACTCAGTGGAAATAAACAATAGCTATATGATCCCAAAGCCTTCTGCTCCAGCTCTTCAAGTATCTGCAAAATCCTGACTACTTGACTGCCTGTATAAAATTGGGCACCCAAGAGTTTAGGGAAAACAAAACAAAATAAACTCCTGGTCAATCATGTGATTGGTGTAAGTGAACTCCAACCATTTGTTTAAATTTAAAAATCCTTTTAAAAGAAAGAATAATCGTAAGACCGATCCATACATAAACACGGATGATTTTTATCTAAGCATCGGAAATCCCCCGGGTCGTTACAATACCACTCAAAGTGTTCTGGATTTGTCGTCTTCCATGTGCATCCATCATCAGTCTCACTCCATAGTACATTGAATAGCCTAACTACCTTTCTTCTAAATTGTTTCGTTTCATTCCCAATGACTCAAAGTGACCTACAAGGTCCTGAGACTTCTAGCTCTACCTCTACAACTTCAAGCTGATCCAGAGATACCACAACACTTGAGTCGTGCAAAAACTTCCGTAGTTATGAGACATGAAAAACATTGTGCACATCTGCCATCTTTGAAGGTAACTCCACTCTATAAGCAAGCTTCCCAATTCTCCAAAATTGGAAATGTTCCAAAAAATCTTAGCGCTAACTTCCCTTTTTTCCGAATCGAACAACATTTTTGAGAGGTGAAACTTTAACAAATACTTAGTCTCCAATAGAAAATTCCAAATCTTTTCTTTCCTTATATACAAAACTCTTCTAATGAATTTAAGTTGCCTTCATTTGTTACATAATGATTTGAGAAAAGTCTCCTTAATGTAAGTTCATTTCTATTTTCATGTTACAGTATTTGAGTCCACAAGTTGCTGAAACTTCTTAAGGGCTCAAAAGCTACAATTTTCAACCTAAAATTTACATCAAATTTGCCGCTATAATCAAAGTGAGTTTATCTCACGATTTCTAGCTTTTAAAAAAGTTGCATGTTGGATTGTTGTATGTTTCCAATGAAAATTCTGCTTACTGTAAACATAAAACTGAGTTTATATTTATAATAACTCAATTGTTCTAGATCTGATTTTGTGATCCTATTACTCTTTGATTGTCTATTGATTCCATGCCGAAATTATCTCGGATTGTTGTCCATTTGTTTCCTTTTGATTATGTTTAAAATCAAGCTCGAAAATTAATTGAAATTAGTTTAATTTTTTATGTGAAGTTGTAATTGAGTTAGGCAAAATTACCTGTAGTAGGCCAGACCACCAAGTCGACTTGGAGCTTCTTAAGGTCAACCTTAAGCATACATAGGTCGACCTATACGTATGTTTTGATCGACCTGGCCTAATGCATTTATGCTAAGTCGAATTTCTTTCTTCTAAATGCTTTACATGTTGACTTTTCTGATTTTCCGTGATTTCCTAATGGGTTTGCTACATTGTTTTGAGATATTTTAAGAGGCTTGGTCCTACAAAAAGGAAAGAAGACATTATAGTTTATTCATATATTGAATTGTTGAATTTTGATGTTAATTCTGTGTACTGATTTCATGAACGTTTGATGAATTGGCTTACATAGTGCGTGTGTTCATAAATCGTTTTTGAAAGGATTTTTAATATATAAAACTATCTTTTTAAGATAAACACTTTGCAAAACCAATTTATAAAACTATGATTATTTCAAAGCTATTTATATGTATATACAACAATAATGAGATTTTTAAAGAAATACTTTTTAAATAGTCTTCTGAAATCGTTTTAAAAACTCGTTTTCTTGAAATATATTTTCTATATAGAACCACACATTTTTACACTCTTTGAAAGAATAAGAAGCGACTTAAACGATATAGTAAACCATATGGTATGGGATACATAGGTTTATTATATCGATTAATTCTATCCTTATTTGATTGATGCTATTTTTCGTGTGGAATAAGTTGACTTACAGTAACTCGATAAGTGTGAACCTACAGTATGGGATGCACTGTTGTCATGTTTGGGTTACTATTTGGGAGTTTGCAATACATCTTATTATTGCTACTAGTACTAGGTTATTGGGCCATTTATTAGGCTATTGGGTCCTATATATATCAAGTTGTTGGGTTGTTCATTTTGTTGTTGGGTCTTATTTAAGCTAGTTGGGTCTCTTAATAAACAGTACTAGGCAGATTGTTGGGTCATTTATTGGGCTATTGGGTTCTATATCATGCTGTTAAGCTATTTATTGGGTTGTTGGTCCTATATATCTTAGACTTTTTGTTGCTTTTTTGAATTTCATTACTTTGTCTTCTAGAATTATGATGATTTCTAAATGTTCTCACTGGTTGTTGATGTTGAATATATTTATAAAAATAGCCTTGAAACTTTTCGTTTATTTAGATATGGTGATCACATTTGAGTTTCTTTTTGGACTCTTAAACGAGTACCATATGTTGATATCATGTTGATTTCCATCTTGATGATTTTCTGTGTTTTAAAGCCTAACTTAAGACTTAGGCAATTTGTGTTGATGGAAACCTTTATGCAATTGTTATCTAGTACATGAGACCTTGACAAGTTGATCCGATTAAATCTTAATCATATACTAATCATCTTGTTTAAGCTAGACTGACCTGTATATTTTATATACTCGGGTCAGACAAGTTGTTTCATAATAGGGCTGCTTAATGGTACATGCTTTACTTGCTCCTATTATGAACTTTTCCTATTGTCTTTCTGGAACATATTTTATGTTGTTTTCTAATTGCACTATGATGTACATATTCTCTTATTTCGGACAAGTTGTATATATGTTGTTCATATAACAACTTTCCTATCTGTCACTTATGTATTATACTGTTGATGTATCTATATATAGTTGTGTCTTTTGTTCTGTGATTTGTATTATTTGTTATTATTATGTTTTGTTCTAGATAGATCCGTTAGCCATCGTAGTATTGTATTAAGATAGAATTGAGTATGTCGATCCATATGAGGTAAAGAAATAAAAAACTAACTCGACGTACTCGATACTTGTTTAATACAAGACTCATGGATGATCGCTCCTAACCTTCCCCATTCTCCGCACTAACAGACAATATCACTCAGTAATAACATTTGTTAATGTGGGTCTCAAGGGTGAGGCGTCACAATGCTCCTTATTTCCTTGTCCAACACGTGAATTTAAATTCAAAGTAGGACCGATCGCTTGATTAACAACAGGGTGTTAATCCCAAAAGTGGAATCAACACCAAGGTACTAAAAGTACTTTACAAAGTGCTAAAAATAAGAGAAGTGGAGCCACAAAATCGTAGAAATGCAAGTAAAGGACACAATGTTTTATAGTGGTTCGATCAAACTTGATCTGCATCCACTTTAGAATCTATTCTCATTACTCTCACAATGGTTACAATGCGTACAATTACTTCAATGACATTCACCTTTCAATCTTTCTTCTTATTCATTTAGATCTCTAAGGATTAATATAAAAAATAAAAAATAAGCCTTTGGAGTGTAGAGATTCAATGGTAGATCTATGAGCTTTCGATGAGTGAGGAGATTTTGATGAATTTTCCCATGAATTGAGTGCATAATCTTCCTTGAATGTTCATGATTAGATGTTGAAGTAGCTTGAATTTGTTGAGAATGAATTTCGGCAGCCTTTCAGGGTCTTAAAAATCCTTCCCCATTAAAGTGAAGTTGATCCCCTATTATAGGAGCGAGGAATGGTTGAAATATAGCCTTCAGGTTTTGGGTCGGCCTATTAGGTATTTACGAAAGTGCCACTGCCAGTTGTCGCCAAGTGTTGCTAGCTAATTGCCAGTTTTCTCACACTATACCGACCCGGAATGGTCCCGACCGACCCAGTTATGGCCTGATCGACCCAAATGAAGCGGAGCAGTGCCTATTTTTGACCTGGCTGGCCCACTTCATCGCTGAATGAACCGACCCGATGCTTCATGACTATGCCGATCCGGCCCTTCCTGGTTAGACTGATCTGGTGCTTTCAACTATGCAGACCTGATGCTTCATAACCAGACCGACCCATTGCTCTGCTAGTGGACCCACCTGTTGCGCTGCTAGTGGACCAACCCGTTTCTTCATAAGCAGACCAACCCAGTGCTATCTAAATAGACCGACCCGCTCCTTGTTGAATGGGCCGACCCGAAGTTACCAAACTAGGCCGACCCATTGGTTAGGACTGATCCATCTTTTACCTATTTGATCCATTTGCGTATACGTGATTTTGAGGGATAACATTTTGCCCCTTGGAGTTTATAATTTTTGTTTTCGAAGAATTATAAGCTCCGAAATAAATATTAATCGCGATATACACAAATGGATCCTTGATGTGGTAATTTTGATCATGGGTCAATAGTATTTAAATGGACCGGGTGTTCTCACTTTGTAATCTAGTCGGCCTACCCACGTTGGACTGAGTCGGCCCAATACAAACAACTACTACATAATTTCCTCTAGCCCATTTCACTTCTTCATTTCTCTCAACTCTGACCCGAGAACCCTCAATGGCGGCAACACCCTTTTGAAGTGTATTCGTCACTTACATCTCGCCTCTTTCTCATCTCTTTAGTTCGATTCATTTTCTCAGTGGGGTCGTGCTTCACTTAGGACTATCTTGAGCCGACGATTCAAATCCTTCAAATCCGCACTCATTCACTTTTCCTGAGCCCAAACCATTCCATCGCCACTCGAATCCGATCAACAACAGGTATTAAGTCTCCGAAATTTGCATTATATTTAGAAATTCTTGTATTTGGGTTTCGAGTTGGTGCGGTTTGGGATTGTGATGTGAATTAACGCTTTTAAAGCCGTATTATATTTAACAATTCTTGTATTTGGGTTTCGAGTTGGTGCGGTTTGGGATTGTGATGTGAATTAACGCTTTTAAAGCCGTGGATTTCTGGTATTGATGTGTTGTAAAAATGGAACTGGGTTTGATTGTAATGGGCGTGTGATTGTATGGTGAGCTCGAATTGTATAAGTTTCCCATTGGACTTGATTTTCACTAGATGCCTTTGACATGTTCGATAAAATACCCAAACCGTAAGGTTTCTTTGAAATGTCCAAATTTTCCACTTGAATTTTGCTGACATTATCATGCTTGTTATTGTCATGTGGTACGTACTTGTTTTTGTTAAGAATTGTTATTACACTTGAACATCAATGGTGCATGAGCCTTTGTAGCTAGCCTTTGTTTGATCGCTTAATTTTATTTCTTATGAATACGTTTGATTTTGTCCGTGCCTTTCATTTATTGTGTTGATCACACTTGCTAAGGCTTGCTTCTTGAAATACGATGTTCTGGACATCACCGACTTACCTCAACTCAACCATTCGACCCGTCTTGGGCAGTCCAGGCCGACCCAGTTTGGGAGGTTATAACCGTCCCGATCTGGGTCAGTCATGACCGGCCCAGTCTGGGTTGGTTGTGATCGACCTGATCTGGGTTAGTTGTGACTGGCCCGATCAGGACCAATTACGACCGACCCAGTCTGGTTTGGTTACGACCGACCCGGTCTGGGTCGATCATGACCGACCTGATCTGGGTCAGTTACGAGTGACCTAGTTTGGGTCGGTTACGATGATCTGGGTCGGTCACGACTGACCCGATCAGGGTCGGTTTTGACCTACCCACTTTGGGGTTGTTATGACCGACCCGATCTGGGTTAGTTATGACCAACTCTGTATGGATCAAAAATGGTCTCCCTTTGCTTGGTGCCTTTGAACATTTCTCATGTTATCTTTTATCCAGTAATTAAGACACTTGTTTTGGGCGAAAATACTCTACTATCGATTTTCCATACCGATAATAAGTTAGACAATTAGTTTAGAAAACTTACATGCAACTTTTCATGACTTATACTAAAGTGTCTTGTTTGTATTAGAAGGCTCTATTGGCCATTCCACTTAAGCATTTAAGTTCGTGGTGAAGCTTGGATCCGATCAATCATTTTATGATGATTTACAAATCTCAAGCTTTACCTTTATTCAGTTGCACACAACATTTTCTATTATAGGAAGTATATACCTGTAATCTGTTGTCAAATATAGTTGTTCATGTAGAGATAGACACTAGACAAAAATCACGCCAACAGTTTGAAGTAGCATTAAAGTCCACACAAGTTGACACTCTACCCAAGCTACGGATGTAGCTAACACTTCCGGATCTGACATCAATCTAGAATTTCCTGTACCTAAGCCTCTTACTGGAATACCTGGTGATAGGAAACCAAACAAACTAGGAGAACGTGCGTACTTCCTTCTTGTACCTAAGCCTCTTTTCTTGTCCTTACTATTAGTTTCCAAATATTAAATCCTTCCTTTGTTTTGCGGTACTTCCTTCCTGTGACTCGGATGATACTACTGGCCAAGAGTTGTTTAGCACTTTGCAAACTATTAATGAAGTGCAAAGAAGTAGGAGATATTTAATCACGGAACAATTTATTAGCCAATGCCACTTGCTTGATCCTTCCCACACACTTAAATTAGATTTGTCTTTTAAGAAAGATATTGCCGGCAAGCTACCTGCTAAGAAATCTCCTTTACAAAAATGCTCTGACATTGCAGGTAGTAGTAAAACACCTCCAAAACCCAAATTAACCTCCATTGGGGAAGAGGAATCTCAACAGCGTAAGGACAAAAGTTAGCAAGTTGAGAAGGATACAAAGCAAGTTGAGAAGGAGAAGGCTTTATTAGAAACTCCTTCTGATCCGATGGCAAAACATTCCGGGGACATGGAATCTCCTTCTAAGAATGCTACAGATAAAACTGATAAGGGCCCTATTGTTCAAGTTACTCAAGGTAGGAGCTCTACGGATACTTATAAGAACTTAAGTGACCTTAGTTCAGCCAGAGACATTATCTAGGGTGAAGTTATTATGCGAATAGGAAATATAGTCGGGTCCCCTATCTCTCTACCAACATTAGAACAAACTATGAAAGCTGGTTCGTTGCTGGGCACATACTAACAAGCGATTACCTTTATCATTGCTTATTGTTCTTTGTATTTTCTTTTTAAACTTATCTCAGCCTTCATTGATGTGAACACTAAATTTCTGTCACTTCTCTTTTCTCAGGTATAAAAGAAATGTCGAAGTCTTCACTCATGAAATATTTCAATGAAAAGATAAGCTAGCAAAACCCAAAGCGTTTTCTAAACAAATCTCGTCCCTCCTAATATTCCTATCGCCCCAATCCCCCTCAGCACTTACAACCTTCCCATCAGTCTCGACCAACTCCATAACTTCCCAAAACTGATGATCAGAGGCGATGGAGGGAGGATCATGAAGCTCGACTGGAGGAACAAAAGAGGAAGGAGATAGAGAAAAAGAAGAAGAAAGCTAAGCGGAAGAAAGATGCAGATGATTGGAACAAGAGTGACTCTCAGAAGCGTCACAAGTCAGATAATCCCCCAATGTCATACACTCTTGTTTTCTTGAAAAGGTGTCTTTAGCTTCTCCATCAGTTACTTCCACTCCTGCCGACCTTGAGACGATCATGAACAGGCCTTGCTACATTCCTGGTCCAGCCAATTTTGGCCTTGCCGACCGGTTCCCGGGCTGGAATCTGAGAGAAACGTGTCTTAACCTGGACATTTATCCCAACGACAAGCGAGATTTCATCGAGAAATTAGATGACTTGAAGGGTAGTTTGTCCACACAGTTTGACGTGGCTTAGAATCAGTTGGAAGTGGCTAAGAGTCAGTTCGATGTAAAGTTGGGTAAGATTAAAGGTCATGCCGAGAAGCAATTGGGTGAGTGGTGGACCTTTGCTCATGAACTTTCAAGAGTTAGCAGAATCACTCACGATCGTATTGCTACCTTAGGAAGAGATAAGGCCGAGCTAATTAAGGTCATAAAGTCACAGGAGAAAACCATTGCCTCTCACACCCAAAAGGACACAAGTTATTGAGCTTAGAGGCAGAAAACAAAAAACTCAAGTAGGAGCTTACTGCTGCAAAACAGAATGAAAATACAATAGCAACGCAACTCCAATAAGCTCAAACTGCTTGAGAACTTGCTGACTCCCAATTAAGCATTGAAAAGAACACTTCTTCCGCCCATCAGTAAGAGAACACAATCCTTCGTGAGAGGATTTCTTCCCTAAGTACGACTCTTTCCACAATGCAACAATCCCTTGAGGAAGAAAACTTAAACCTATCACTGATATTGAAAAGGCCCGCTTGGAGGCTGAGACTTTCTTTTTTAACTTTTACATCTACAACGTTATGAACAAAGGAAGTTTGTCCTATTTCGATGACAAATTTGAAGTCACTTTGGCTCTTGTTCGGGAGAAAATTTTAGAGATTATTGAAGGTGGCCATAGTGAAGACGATCTCATCGAGGATCTCCTAGACACGAAGTCTCGTGATGCTTTAATCATAGGGAAGGCTAAGTTGGCGGAGGCAAGGGACTTTCTTAATGACTAGTTCAGATCTTCAGGATAGCCAACTCAAGATGCAAATGTTGAAACCCATGCAATCACCGTCGATGTTGAGGTCTCCGGTTCACAAACTTCATCTGGTTCTCCTGCTTCTCTAAAAGACAAAGACGAAGATGACGACGCCTTTGATGCAGGCGGGTTCGAGATCAAAGAGCGTAGGAATATTGAAGCAAGTCTTACGGCTGCAGGTAAAATTGAGGTTATTCAAATTATACCAAACTTAGACTATCTGTTCCCTTCTCCTGGTACAACCGCATACTATGCTAACTGTTCATTTGTCTTAGGTCAGATTTCACCAAAACTTCCTTCTGGTGGATTTACCGCTATGATGACCAATGCCATAATCACCGATTCGGCCCTGATATCAACACCTCCTGCCCCAACCTATACCCCCCATCCGGGTGGTGAATCCTTGCTTGACGCTAATACCCCAGGGTCACAGGATACTAAGATTGGTGCAATTGCTAACCTAGATAACAATGATGATTATCTCCCAAGCGAGGAAGATTCTGAGCATACTGGTGAAACTCCGGCGCAAGACATTGAAAATCAAGGAAAGCGGGGAACATCATTGGGCCGTAAAAGAAAGAAGGTGGTTACGAAGAAGAAGAAGAAGGGTGTCATCACTATATCCTCCCAGGAGAGTCCCGGTGGACCAATGACCAAAGGTGAAGGCCAATCAGCTGGTCCATCTCCTCTTTCCAAGGCTGACAGGCCGGGTTTGAGGTCCGGGGATCCAAAGAATGGAAAGAAGAAATAGCGCTTACGTCCAGTTCCCCTTATTCCTCGTCGTTTCCTTTTTATGTACTGCACTCAAACCAGTTGTATATGCGGGTGCCGTCCCTCTCTCACTTACTTTTACACATGTTACTTTGCACACTTTTATGTCTGATACCTTGTACTTGACTTGTAACTTTGTGATCTGATTCTGTGTTGCTGAAATGAAAGTGTGTTCTGCTTGTTGTACTTAAGCTTTGTTGTACTTTGCATTCTACACTTGTTTTCTTTTCATGATTACAACACAAAATCTGTACACTGCAAGTCATTTATTATAGCAATACTTGCAACACAAAATGATTTCATGGCACTTTTGGTAAGTTGATTTTTCAATTGTGGCCACGAATCATTATTGGATGGACCTAATTTGACTAATTTTACGAGATCTCTTTGATTTTGACTAGGACAATTTTTATGAATAACCCCTTTTATGCTCATCGCAGTATCAGGGTTATCTATTTTGCCTTTGTCATTTCAAAGTTTTGCTTTATTGGTCAAATTAGTCCTTGCAGATGTTGAATCTTTAACTTCAAAGTTGTGACGAGTTTGTGGTATGTCTTAAGAAGTGAGCATTGTTGAATCTCTTTAATGCAGTGGTAATGCCCCCATACCAAAATTTTCACAGAATTTAAAGGTTAGGTGTAACATTATGCGACCGACTTTATTTGGAATCTTTTGATCATGTGTTTTTGCCATTGTTGAATTTCTTAGCATGATCACGATCAAAGGTTTCCAGTTTAGTCGATTGTACTCATGCCCTTTTGTGGAGATGAATTTCTGTTTTTGTGCCCCTGCTTGAGAGGTGTTATATTTTATATATTCAATCATATTCCTTGTTAGCCTGGTAACCCGGGCCTTTTGGAGGTTAGATTTGAACATATGCCCCCGGAAAGGTTGTGTTTTTCATACCCCCAAACAAGTGCTTTGTAAACCCGTTATTCGTTGTGGTTGAATGATCTAGCCACTTGTAGAATTTGTTGGGCACCTTCGAAAAGGTTTTTGGTCCGTCATTTACTGAATTTTGGCTGATTCGTCATATGGTCAGATGCTCCCAAGGGTCTTTTAAATCCTGGGGTTTGTCATAATCGGGCCATGTATAAATGGCACTGACGATCAACCTAGTGCCCTCGGAGAGTCTTTAGTTTTATAGCCCAGTGTTTGTATCACAATTCGGCCATGTATTAATGGCTTCAACGATTAACTGTGTGCCCCTTCGGGAGGTCTTTGATTTATAAACCTAGTGTTCATCGCAGTCGAACCATGCATTAATGGTGCTGGCGATCGATTAGGTGCCTATCTGGGAGGTCTTTGGTTTAGAGTCGCATTGTTTCATGAGGCGGACACTAGTTCATTCATCAGGTTTCACCTTGATTTATTAGAACTAGGGTCGCGGACCTTGCAGTTAAGAAAGTGCCCCTTTGGTAAAACTAACGACTTCATTTGTAGCTCGACCGCCGCACTATTACTAGTGTCCGTTTTTGCTATGTTATGTTCCACACCTTAACATTCATTATGGGTGAAACTTTAAGCGTTGAAAGATAGGCATTTGAGCTATCCTAATTGGGATGTGCTGTAATTGTCACCAGGTTTTGTTAGGTCTTAGATGCGTTAGCATTCTTTTAGAAGACCTGCAATCAAAATCGAATTTAAACAACTCGTAAACAAGAGTTTGCAAATGTACGATTTAGGCAAGTAAGGTAATCTCTTTCATTAGTATGTACAGAATTTGTAACAATATTGCATGGTATTTACAATGCATGATGTTTGCAACTTGTAAAATGAAAGAATTATAGACGAAGTAATGTCGAAGATGTATGTTGTTCCATGCTCTAGGAAGCTGGATGCCATCTATCGTTTTTAACTCGAATGTGCCGTTTGAGAATTTTTTGCTTATCATGTACGACCCTTCCCAGTTGGGTTCGAACACTCCAGTTCTGGTCATGATTCTTTTGAGAACAAGGTCCCCAACTTGGAAAGTTCTCCTTTTAAACTTAGCATTAAAATGACGAGCTATTCTTCTTTGATGTGCAGCGACTCTGAGTTATGCTTCCATTCTTGTAACGACCCGGAAATTTGGGCCGAATTAAAATTTTTTATTTTAATTATTTTAATGGGTTTTTAATATTTAAAATAATTTAATTTATATAATAGCGACTATAAATTTGTTTTAATCGAAGTTAAAACAAATAAATTTTATTTAAATTATAAAAGGAGTTAGAAATAGCGTGGTAGTTTTAAAATTTGAATTTTAACTTTGACTGACTATACAGGATGCGAAATAAATCGGATTTTAGCGAAACCAAAAATATTAGAATCTATTTAAAAATATCTTTCCAACGAATCCGAAAAATTGAAATTTCATAGCGGGAATCAAAAGTTATGCCCAAATCAAGATATCAGAAAAAAACACGGGAAAGTTTATATATATAGGACCCAAAACGCTACTTTTTACATACGAATGAATATGGACTCGAAACAACTTCCATTGAGTTCAAAATGATGTTTCTGCATTGAAAAAGTATAAACACTTATATATTTTGAGTTTTGGAAATTATTCATATATAAAATATATTTTTAAATATAAAATATATACGCCTTGAAAAGTGAAGTTTTGCAAACGGTCTTCAAATTCAACGAAATTAATTTTGTTTGGTTCGTATCGTCAAAACAATGCTAGAAATGATTTTTCTGGAATTTTTAGAATTAATATGTAATTATAATTGATTTTTCAGTGAAAACGGTCAATTTTCAGACTTTAAAAATTCATTATTAATTCATACGGACTGGGAAAAGGACGAAACTAGTTTCTTTGAATCCATAATGTCAAGGAATATTTATGTTTCAATTTTCAATTACAATGGAATTCGTAGGTGGTAACACGAATTTTTAAACTACGAAAAGCGGACAAAAAATGTATTAATATATGTACATAAGGGTAATTGGGCCTAATTGAGTTTATAACCTACCTATATATTATCTTTTAACAGCCATTAGCTGAACCCTAAGCATAACATAACCACCTTCTTCTTCCTCTATTCCATGGCGGCTCCCTCCTCTAAAATTTATTTTGCAAATTAGCCCGTGAAAACAAAATAATTTATATATCTCAATCAGAACAAAATCAGACCAAACTCTTTCTGGGTCTTGTTCATCTTCTTATCCTCTATCTACCACGAAAAATTCAAGACCTATTGTCGCACGGATTCGCCGAGATGTAGCTTGAAAGACAGAAAGCTGATTTCGGTTATTTGTTCGCTGCAGGCCCCACGAAGAGAGATAGGTCGAGCGACTTCAGGCAGTGGTAGAAGGGAAGCATACGGTTCTTTTGGCGGTGGTGGCATTTGGAGGGGTGCTGAAAATAGGACAGTCGCAAAGATGAGCAATTTCTCGTCTATCCGTGCATTTTCAGGTGAAGTGACCCAAACAGAAGTTGTTCGGGAGGTCGAGATCTGGCTACTGACAAAAATTGGTGGCATTTGGAGTACCGAGGCGGCCGCAACACTGAGATGAACGGAAACTGCACTTTTTCGTTCAACTGCAGATCGTTGGCCCCACGTGGCGAACTGGAGGGGGAGACCACCAGGCATGGAAAGAGGGGGAGAAGCCGCAGAGAATGGTGCTGGTTTCGTGCAATTCCGACTTACGGTTTGGCCGTGGCGAGCATTTTAAGTTCAGGGTGCTGTTGGAAAAAAAAGGTTAAGGGCTTAAATGCGAAACATTTATTTAATTTTATGTTCAATGTTTATAGCGTGATATCTATCACATACGAGGTCGAAATCTGACGATTTCAGATCCGCTGGGATCGTGGCGACAGGATCTTCACAATGACACTAACTACGTTCAATTTTGAGCAAGTTGAAAATTTGGGTAATTTTTACCATTTAAATTAATTATTTAATGATTACAAACTTCGAAAATTCATATCTTATTGATACGAACTCGAAATAGCTCGAAACAGGATTTGCTGCGATCGTGGTGTCGAGAGCTTCGCGTAGACATCAATTTTGTCAATTTTAGAGCATGTTGGATTTTGAACCAAAATTGGGCCCGAACCGTCAATTAAAGCCCAGCAAAGGTGAGAACTCCTTCTCACTAAATTTTTGAACAGTTATTTATTTTTATAATTTAATAATAAATAAATTATCCGTGATGGAAGTAATTGTTTGTTGAATGAATGATGGATTGGAATGTCATGTTATGTTATGTTTTGAAAGTGGAAATTTTAACAAGATAATGTAATGCTATATTATTTATGATTATTTAAATAATGTTTACACAGCCATAACAAGTTTCCGGACTTGTTTATGTTGATTGGACGATAAATTTTCACACATCGTCCAAGTGCACAAATAATAATATATTATTTGAATTTGTGTTGGTTGAAACCCCAAACGGGTCTTGGGTTGATCTTCTGACTACACATCGCCCTTGTGATTAGTTTAAAATGCACTTTGGCTGTTATTGAATGTTTTATCATTATTATGGAATTAATGCGATGTTTGAAATCCATATAATTAAAATTATATGGTAATGGATTGGGTCTCATTCCAATTTAGAATTAAAAGAATATTTTAATTTAACATCCAGTTAATGGAATTAATTGACGTATGAATTAGAAAGATTATATCTTTATTGTTTAAAAGTGATAATAAAAAGGGATAATTTAGAACGACTACATCTTTACGGTCAGTATGATAAGAGAAGAAGGTTTGATTTCAAAATTTGAACATTTGAAAAGATTATTATTATGATATAATAATAATACAGAAAGTTCAATTTTTCATTAAAAATTGAAATGTCAGTTAGGATATTCGGAAACAAAGGGTTTTATAAAATTAGTAACAAATTAATGTAAAGATCATACCTTTATTTTAAAAGAATATTTAAAAATATTATTTTCAGTGAATTAATTATAATTATTAATTATAATTGTACTTGGACACGAGGTTGGGTTACATTTGTGGTATAAGTCTGCCCGGACCCACCCGGCGTATCCAGCAGCCACAAATGTTGGGCCTAATGTGAGGGGTCCAAGTGAGCAAATACGAGACGGGCCATGACACGAGGTTAAGCCCAACTTGTGGGATAAGTCTGCCCGGAACCAACCGGCGTATCCAGCATCCACAAGTCGCAGACTTAATGTGGGAGGTCTGGCCCAGTATAAGATTGAATTGAAAATAAAGATTGAATTGAAAATAAAGATTGAATTGGAAATAAAGATTGAATTGGAAATAAAGATTGAATTGGAGATAAAGATTGAATTGAAAATAAAGATCGAATTGGAAATAAAAAATGAATTGAAAATATTACCTTTTTCAATGTAATAAAGAATGAATTGAAAATATTACATTTTTCAATGTAATAAAGAATGAATTGAAAATATTACATTTTTCAATGCAATAAAGAATGAAATGAAAATATTACATTTTCCAATGTAATAAAGACTGAATTGAAAATAAAGAATGAATTGAAAATATTACATTTTTCAATGCAATAAAGAATGAAATGAAAATATTACATTTTCCAATGTAATAAAGACTGAATTGAAAATAAAGTTTGAAATGAAAATATTACATTTTTCAATGCAATAAAGAATGAAATGAAAATATTACATTTTCCAATGTAATAAGGACTGAATTGAAAATAAAGTTTGAAATGAAAATATTACATTTTTCAATGCAATAAAGAATGAAATGAAAATATTACATTTTCCAATGTAACAAAGACTGAATTGAAAATAAAGTTGAAATGAAAACATTACATTTTTCAATGTAATAAAGATTGAAATGAAAATATTACATTTTTCAATGTAATAAAGGTTGAACTAAAAAGATTTCATTTTTATTTAAGATTGATTACATTAGAAAGAATACCTTTTTTTAGTTAATTTGTTTCAAAAAAATGAAAAAGATTCATTTTAACGTAAATATACATTTCAATGTAAAAGAATGAGTGATTTATTTATTTTAATAAATTAATTAAAATAAATAAAAGGATTAAAGTGGTTTTAATAAAACCAAGATTTTCTAGTACATATATTGGAATGGATTTGAATGGAAATAATCTTCGGATTATTTCAGTATTGGATTTTGTGATTATACGGATATTATTGTGGGAATTTGGAAGATATTAATATCGTTATTCCCAATTTGATATACGTTAATTTTCCGAATTTGAAATTGAACATAAATCGATATAATTTCTATTCAAAGCATGATATTTAATATCAGATTAAAATTTGGGTTTGTCGTGAATAGTGTCTTAAATAACACTGTTCTTAAACCCATTTGGGAAAGAATAAATCTTTTAATTAAGATTTAAATTAGATTTCCAATTATTAAACATAATTGAAATTAAGTAAAACTGACTTTTGGGTTGATTGTGAACAATGTTTTTAAATGACATTAGTTCTTTAAACCCGATTGACAGTGAAATTTAGATTGGTAATTCATAAATATTTTAACTAAGATTTAGTGAAATATTCTAAAGAGAAGTTTCAATTTAACATATTAAATTGAAATACGATTTTGGGTTTATTGTGAACGATGTTTTTAAGTACCATTTGTTCTTTAACCCAGTGAAAGGCAAGATTATTTCTTGAAATCATTAAATAATGATTCTTGAAGATTAAAACTAAATATAGTTTTAATAAATCTTTAATTGGATTGAATGAGGATAAAAGTAATTAAATTTACTTAATTCAAGAAATGAACGATAATGGAGTACCACTAGTTTTACTCCAAGCGGTAGTTAAATCTTTAATTAGATTTGATCGATAAAACAGTAATTAAGTTTACCGTAACACATTGGGTGTTAGATATGGAGTACCACCAGTTTACTCCATGGGTTGTGTAGGTTGGGAATGGGATATTAATTAATGATTACTTCGGTAAGGCGTTAATCCCGACTAGTTGAATAAACCTTAATTTGGTTTAAATTAAAATCAAAGAATACTCTTGATTGGAATGAGGCGTTGGTTGTGTTTTAAAGCACATGATTTTAAATTACGCAAATTATTCAGAAAGACCGGGTTTAACCCATTCTGAATAATTCATACGACGATTGAAGATCGATGATGAAGACGGTTATTGAAGACCGGGAAATTTCCATATCGAATGGATGATTACTGATATCTTGATTGGACCGTACACCCAAAATGAGGGAAAAATTGGTGATCATTCAGACGTATTTGGAGATCTACCGGATATGGTTTCGTTCAGACCCAGAACGGACTGATAAATGGATTGTGTGTCTGACATTGTATTCCTTTATATTGTATTCGTTGATCTCTATTTAATATATGGCTGTTTGGTGGCGGAGAATTTATTCTCTTGCTTAACACCCTGTTATATATCGATAGATGAATCAATGATATGGTATGGTCTGATAATGTGGCATGCTAAGATGCATATGATCAAGGCTTTTATTGAAAAGAAGAGCCTTGTGGATGAAGACCAAAGCATTACTTTTATATAGCGCCGCTTTGGATACAACGTGACTTCGCGGGCCTCACACACCACGGTATGATGGTGAACGATTTGTTTAATAATGTTCGGTTTGACCAATATACTTTATACGGATTTGGGGTCGGCCGATTGGGCTAGGGTGGTCGCTCCACTCTAGAAGTGGGATAGGTCATTTCAGCCGAATCTCATGAGGATAGATCAGATTACTGCTCATCCAAAGTGCGCAGTATATGTATTTCGGTGTTTTCTCTTGCCGAGACGTAAGCCGTGGAGATACATTCGCGATTGATCTTTCGAATCAGTAGCCATCATGATGGAATCCAATTTTCCAATACGATCTTACGGTTTTTAGTTGTATACTTATATGGTGACATAACATATTATGCCGCTTACATAACATATTATGCCACCTAATTTTGATACTTTTATATTCGAAATTGTTTTCTACACTGTGCACTCATAGTATAAAAGATGAATTTCGCGTATTAAGCATTTTTGATCATTATAAGGAAAAACTCTATCCTTCGTCATACGTGCAAGGGATTGAGTCTTATAACGGTTTCATTTTTCTAAAAAGCATTTCGTTGTTTTATGCACTGGTATTCTTGGGAGGAAACCCGTTCCGCGAAAGTGGCGTGGTCCCTTGATTTACCTAACTTTAAAAATTAAAGTTAATAACTGTTTTTGATTTCTCACACCAGTCCCATGACTGACCTGGAGTTTATTGTTTTAACCTAAACTCTGGGTGCCCATATTTTCCACACGGGCAGCTAGTTGTTTTGGTTTGCAGATATTATATTCACAGGATCCTGTTCTACAGCTGGAGCGATATTCGGAAGGCTCTGTATCCGTGTATTTTTTTCAGTTGTGTTTTGTATTATTTTTCCGCTGCTATTTAAATGTAATTTAAACTCTGATATTATTGTATTTCCAATGTATATTATTATCCACACTCTGGAAAATTCTTGTACTCTGATGTAATTGTTGTAACAGCAATAAAATGTTCTTCTGTTTTATGTTCTGATGTGTGTTGTTCTCAAAGCAATCCGGCTTTCCTTTACGGGGAAGTTTGGGTCATCACAATTCTTTTCCCTTCAAGCAAGTCAAGTGCTTCAAGCTGAAATTTCCCATTCTCCTCTTGATTGAAGTGGATTCTCCAGTGAGTGGGAACTTCCAGCTTCACTGGAATCATAGCCTCAGATCCAAATGCGAGTGAGAATGGAGTGTGCCCAGTCGATGTTTTGTGAGTCATACGGTATGCCCATAGTGCAAGAGGAAGCTCATTTACCCAACCACCTTTGGCTTTTTCAAGATGCTTCTTGATGGTTGACTTCAGAATTTTGTTGATTGCTTCTACTTGCCCATTGTCTTACGGATGAGCAATGGCTGAAAAGCTTTTCTTAATCTTGTACTTGGCTTAGAAATCTAAGAATTCAATGCTCTAAAATTAAGTTCCATTATCAGTGATTATTTTCTGTGGCACCTCAAACCTACAGATGATGTCCTTTAGGACGAAATGAATCACCTTCCTTGAAGGAATAGTAGCTAGTGGTTCAGCTTCAACCTATTTAGTGAAATACTCAATAGCCACTATCGCATACTTCATATTTGATTTAGATGTGGGCAATGCCCCGATCAAGTCTATGCCTCAGATGGCAAATGGCCAAGGACTGACCGTTTGAGTCAATTCAGTAGGAGGTGCCTTCAGAATTTTTGCGAATCTTTGGCACCTATCACACTTCCTAACATAGGCCATTACATCCAGGTTCACGTCGGGCCAAAAGTAGCCGTATCGTAGAATTTTCTTGGCCAATATTTGACCTCCAAAGTGACCACTGCAATCTCCCTCATGTAATTCTGTCAAGATCGCTTTTGATTCTTCCTTGGTTACACATCATAGCAATGGCATGGAGAATCCTCTTCTGTATAACCTTTCATCCTAAATAAAGTTTAATGGAGGTTTGCACAATATCTTCCTCCGCTTTTTCGGCTCCTTTGGGAATTCTCCGTTGAGGATATATTCCTTGATCGGAGTCATCCAGGACATAGGCTCTTCAACCGTTCCCATGATCCAGTCAACATCTGCTTCTGCAATAGCGAGGGTTGAGAGAACTTCGATGGGAATTAAGCCCAGCAACTCTGCATCTGAGGAACTAGCGTATTTGGCAAGAGAATTTTCCATTGAGTTTTCCTCTCTTAGAATATGAGATATAGTATAGTGATCAAGGTCGTTAAGGAGTTCCAAATGAGATAAGAAGGAAGGTTTCCAAGTTTGGTTTGGAATTCCTTTAGGACTTGACATACTACCAGCTCTGAATTGCTAAGGATTTGCAAGGTTTTTATATTCAATTCTCTTGCTAGTTTCAGACCTGCGATTAATGCTTCATATTCAGCCTAATTGTTTGTTGACGGAAATTCCAACCTTAAAGTGTAGCATAAGGAATGACCTTCTGGAGTTTCTAGGACGATTCCAACCCCTAAGCAGTAATCATCTCTAGATCCATCAATGTATAGCTTCCAGCTAGTAACCATCTCTGTTGGCTCTTCCGTTTTCTCTCCCCTATCCATGAATCAGTGATGAAATCCGCTAAAGCTTGCCTATTATAGATCTTAGAGAAGTGATATCATATTGAATGAGCTCTATGTTCCACTTCAATAACCTTCCCGAATTTTCTGAGCGGAAAAGAACTTGCCTTAGCGGTTGATCAGTGAGAACCTTTATAGGATGAGACCTGGAAATATGATCTTAGTTTTTTCGAGGCGATGAGCAGACATTTTGCGAGTTTTTCCAACTTTGGATAGTTTAATTCTGCCCTTTCGAGTCTTTTACTAATGTAATAAATTAGCCATTGGATCCTCGCATCCTCTAGAACTAATGCGACGCTTAAAGTATGAGACGAGACAACCAAATATAGAAATAGCTCCTTCCATCTTTAGGTTTAGAAAGCTCAGTGGTGACTCCATGTGTTTGATTAACTCCTCAAAGGCTATTTGGCATTCGGGAGTCCATTGGAATTCTTTCTTTCCTTTCTCTAGAGCATCGAACAGTAGGATACACTGGTCCGTTGCTTTAGAAATAAATCTGTTAAGTGCAGCTACTTTTCCATTTAAGCATTGAATTTCCCTTTTTATCCTTGGAGCACGCATTTCTCGTAGGGATGTGACTTGAGAAGGATTCGCCTCAATGCCCCTGGAGTTGACCATGAATCCTAGAAACTTTCCTCACGCCACTCCAAATGAACATTTAAGCGGATTGAGTTTCATTCCATATTTCCGGAGGATATGAAACATTTCTGCCAGGTTCTCAAGATGGCCCTCATCTTTTTTCGACTTTACCAGCATAACATCTACGTAGACTTCCATTGTTTCTCCGATTTGAGCTTTGAACAAAGAATTCACAAGGCGCTGGTATGTCGCTCCTGTATTTTTTAATCCAAACGGCATTACTTTATAGCAATACAAGCCCCTATCTGTTATGAAGCTTGTATTCTCTTCGTCTGGCTTATGCATCATGATTTGGTTGTACCCAGAGTATGTATCCATGAAAGATAACAATTCATGCTCTGTCGTTGGATCAACAAGTTGATTGATTCTAGGTAATGGAAAGCTATCTTTGGGGCATGCCTTGTTGAGATCCGAATAGTCTATGCATACTCTCCACTTTTCGTTGGATTTTTTTACAAGAACCGGATTGGAAATCCAATTGGGATATGTAGATTTTCGTATGAAATTATTTTTGAATAACCAATCTAGTTCTTCTTTTACAGCCATAGATCTTTCAGGTCCTTGAATTCGACTTTTTTGCTTTACAGGAGTCAAATTAGGATTAAAATTCAACTTATAAACAATTACATCGGGTGATATTCCGCACATATCGGAGTGCGTCCATGCAAAAATATCTAAATTTTCTTTTAAAAACAAAATCAAATCTTTCTGCAGCTTTAAGTCAACTGTGAACCTATTTTTAAGACTCGGTCTGGATCTTTATCGTGCACTGATATGGAGACTGTGGCTTCAACTGGTGCTGCTCTTTCCTCCCCCACACTGACTTTCTTGGATCTATCTCCTTCTGAGCTCCACTATGCTCGCAAGTGTGTGGTCCCCTCCTTAATTGCTATAAAGGGAGGGAAGCGATGCAAAGCGGAGGCTCCACTTCCTTCTTTACTTCTTTCTTCCTAGCTTCAACAAGTTTCGCCATATAACATTTTCTCGTTATCTATTTGTCGCCTTTAATTACGCCGACTCCATTTTCGGTAGGAAATTTCATTGTTAGATACCACAGAGCCATTGTTATTCTAAAGGCTACGAGGGTTGGTCTTCCAAGGAAGGCATTATACGCAGAAGGCTCATGGACTATGACAAAATCCTGTTTCATGGCAACCTTCCTTTCTCCCTCTCCAAGTTCAAAAAGCAAGTTAATGATGCCAATTGGTTGTGTAGGCTACCCTGTGAATCCGTGAATCTTATTTTGGCAAGCCTTTACATCATCCATCGAGAGGTTCATCCTACTGAATGCGTTAATGAAAAGAACATTAATGGAGGCCCCACTATCAACCAAAACTCTACTGACTATGGATGGACCCAAATCGATGGTGATCACCATTAGATCTACCATTGGTGTTAGTAATCCGTCTGAGTCTCTCTCTTTAAACACAATATCATCCCATGGAGTCTTTGGTATCTTTGCGGAGAAATCTTCGCTCGTGATCATGAGTTCTTCTCCTTTAGAAAGGCTTTTCATCTCGCTTGCTTACTTCACAATGTCCCCCCAACTCCTTCCGACTGGATGAGGCCCTCCTAAAATGGTATTTATGATTAGCCTTGAGATAACATCAACTGGGGCGTTTTTGTTCTGTCTAGGCTGTTCCGCAGATGTCCCTTGCCCTTGAGCTGTTTGAGCGTTCTGCAGGTTCTTTTTGTATAGCTACAACCTATTTTTCCTTGTCAATTCTTCAATAAGATTTTTCAGATGTCTACACTCATTTGTATTGTGTCCCTGTTGGTTATGAAACCGGCAAAACCTTCCGGACTTTATCGCGGCATCACTGACCTTTGCTGGTTTTGGCGTCTGATACTCTTCACTGCCTTTAGTTGCCATGAAGATGTTCTCTACAGTATCGTTTAAAGGAGTCAATTCTGAATTTATGAAGAAACGGAATTTCTTATCAGCTCGGCTATCTTTCCCATCATTCCCCCTTTTCTGACCACCTGTATTCTTCTGACCAACTTCTGCATCATTACCTTTCTTTTCAGGCAGTGTGCTAGTTTCAGGAGCATCCAAAGCATAGGCTGGATCTTCATCCACGCCTATGTACTCTTCCTCTTTATCAAACAGTTCTTCAAGTGTACTTGGCTTCTTCTTCTTAATCCACTGTCCAAGTTTTGTCTTTTTATTTATGGCTCCCTTTAAAGCCATCAAAGCCAAACGCGGCTCGTAGTTCCCAACCTCGGCTGCAGCGGTATTGAAGCGGGGGAGAAGCTCTGAGGGGCTCCCTTGGCCTTTGTACAAGCTCGTTTAGCTCCATGACATCCCGCACTTTTGTACCTTGAAGGCTGAATTGCTCTCTAAATAGTTTGGCCAGGGTGGAAAAATCATCAATAGATTTGGGTGGTAGTTTTGTGAACCACAGCGACACCACCCCTTCAACGTAAGTTGGAAAGTAAAGGCACTTCAACTCATCTGTGGTGTGCGATCTGTCCATATGTTGATCATATTTAAACAGGAACACGTTGGGATCACTGGTTCCGTTGTAGGCCTGCAACGTCGGGGGCTTGAATTTACTCGGGTATGGTGCCATTTCTATCCTCTCTGTGTGTGGGGTTTTGGTGGGAGCGAATCCCCACTCCTTTTCATCATCCTACTTCCTCGAGCTTTTTTTCCATAATTCTACTCACCATTTCCGATATATGCTCTTCTTCTTTGAGCTGGACCACGGGGTTTGTTAAACTCGCGACAACTTCATCCAACTCTCGTCTTGTTACGGTAGCTCCGGCCTTAGAACTTTCGCCAACATTGAATTGGTTGGTGAGGGGAGTATTTTTGTTGTTGGCAGCATCATCAACTTCATCGACAGTTTTGCTAGCATTTTTCTTCAATGGTCTACCCATGGCTTCAGAAAGAGACTTAAATTTGACGGAAAGATCCTCGGTAGAGATAGGCTTAGATTCTCAATGCAAGGCCTTCAACTTTATGAGAGAGTATGAGGGAATGGAAGATCGAATGCGGCCCCACGGTGAGCGCCAAATGTTAATCCCAAAAGTGGAATCAACACCAAGGTACTAAAAGTACTTTACAAAGTGCTAAAAACAAGAGAAGTGGAGCCACAAAATCGTAGAAATGCAAGTAAAGGACATAATATTTTATAATGGTTCGATCAAACTTGATCTGCATCCACTTTAGAATCCATTCTCATTACTCTCACAATGGTTACAATGCATACAATCACTTCAATTACATTCATCTTTCGATCTTTCTTCTTATTCACTTAGATCTCTAAGGATTAATATAAAAAGTAGAAGAGAAGCCTTTGGAGAGTGGAGATTCAATGGTAGACTTATGAGCTTTTGAAGAGTGAGGAGACTTTGATGAATTTTCCCATGAATTGAGTGGATAATCTTCCTTGAATGATCATGATTAGATGTTGAAATAGCTTGAATTTGTTGAGAATGAATTTCGACAGCCTTTTAGAGTCCTAAAAATCCTTCCCCATTAAAGTGGAGTTGATCTCCTCTTTATAGGAGTGAGTAATGGTTGAAATATAGCCTTCAGGTTTTGGGTCAGCCTATTATGTACTTACGAAAGTGCCACTGCTAGTTGTCGCTAGCTGTTGCCAGCTTTCTCACAGTATATCGACCCAAAATGGTCCCGGCCGACCCAATTATGGCCCGACCGACCCAAATGAAGCGGAGCAGTGCCTGTTTTTGACCTGGCCGACCCACTTCATCGTTGAATGAACCGACCCGATGCTTCATGACTATGCCGACCCAGCGCTTCCTAGTTTGACCGATCCGATGCTTTTAACTATGCCGACTCGATGCTTCATAACCAGACCGACCCGTTGCTCTCCTAGTGGACCATCCCACTGCTTCATAACCAGACTGACCCGTTTCTTCATAACTAGACCGACCCGTTGCTATCTGAATGGAGCGACCCGCTCCTTGCTGAATGGACCGACCCGAAGTTACCAAACTAGGTCGACCCATTGGTTAGGACTGATCCATCTTTTACCTATTTGATCCATCTGTGTATATGTGATTTTGAGGGATAACACTGGTGGAACTATCCCAAGCTTCCAAGGGACCAGTACTGATCTTCCTAGAGGGATCAACAGCAAGCTCTCAAAATGCGAAGGCAGTTGCTCTTGGTTCCAAGTTGAGATGTGGTGTGGTGATGGGTCCAGCTCTAGTGGTCAGATTTCGAATTTTTAGTTGCGCCGGTTGTCCAACGAAGAACTTGATCATCAATTCCCTCATCGTTTGAGCAAGTTCTCTTAGTTCTTGAGGTGGGTATGCAAGTTGTTGACCACCTCATTCATATTCTCTCTTATTAGATATAAGGAAGGATTTCCGTTGAAGAAACCTCCTTACTAAATCCTTCCCTAGTTACACCTTATGGTTGTTTGTTCATGGATTTCTTCTTTGTCGTTATTTTCTTAGTAGAGAGATATCCTTGAGTTCAAGTATGTAATGACCCTCATTTTACGTATCAGAGGATCGTAAAATATTTTTATTTATTTCCCTAAGGGTCGGATCATTCTCATATTTTTTATATGTTGTTCATAGGGGTGTGAGACATGCTCATGATTTTTACCGATTTTGTTTATGACCATTTTCCCCTGTTGTTTTTATTTAGGGCATAACTTTTGAATGTGATCGAATTAGGTGCTAGAATCGATTTTATTGGATCAAAAATGGTGTTTCTAATTTCATAGAGTAGTCCCATTAAAAATTTGGTTCAGCGGTTTGGGAGGAATCATTGTTTTAGTGTTATACATTTTCTGGATAGACTAATTAGTCATTAATGGGCTAATAAGTGAGGCCCATTAAGGCTAGGGGTTGTTGGCTATAAACAGGAGGGTAGATGGAAGGAGAATTGTTTATTTTTTTTCATTTCTTTATTTGTTTGGAGTTTGTGATTCTCCCTACTCCATCAAATACCTCTCTACTTCATTTAATTCATAGATCTACATTAGAAGATAGAAGATCTGCATCGAAGGAAGGTAGATCACACCAAAGTGATTGATTCGGAGGCTGTTCTTCGCTCTCCAGATAAGAGATTCATTGTTTTGAAGTTATTTTGTGGATTTGGTGAGTGATAAACATCTCTCGGATAGATTCGATTAAGTATATAGGTTGTTCGATCTTAATCTCATCATTTCAAGTTTTTTTCACCTAGATCTAATCAATATAAGTATATTTTTGATTTGGATCACCATAGGATCTAATATAGCAAGTTATAATGGTAAACTCATATGCAAGTTCTATGATTATGTAAGTGTAGATTCAATAATTGACTCGTTTATTGTTTTATCATTAATTGGTGAATCTAAAATGATTGTATGATGATAATTTGATGTGCAAAAGTGTGATTGATTATTATTAGTTGTTTGGTTGGTTTGGTCATGTAAACATTGGTTTGATTGCACAAGTTTGGAGTTGGGTTGATTTCGAGTTTGGATCGTGTCTTGATTTGTAAGAAAACTAATGGATCAACCAAATTTTGATGGATCGACTGCGAGAAAGTTAATGAATCGTTCGTGAAATACATAACATGGATCGACAATGGATGGATTGGTAGTGCTTCGATGGATCGTGCAGGACTAGTGGATCGGATGTGCGTAGCTGATGGATTGGCAAGGCAAGCGATTCGAAAAGATGGATCCTAGATGAAAAAGCTCATGGATCGTTGCGCAAAATAGTGGATGGATCGTTGTGCAAAATAGTGGATGGATCAGTAGCATTTTGTGTGGAAAACTACAAAATTTATTGATGTATCAACAAGGCCGATCCATGATGGATCAGTGTAAAACACTGATGGATCGGCTAAAAGATATGAGGTGCGCATGGTAGAGAACTGGATCAGGCAAGGGGGATCCAGGATGGATCGACATAAAATACTGATGGGTCATAGCATTTTGAAACACTATGAAAAAGAAATGAAACACTCTGAAAAGAAAATATGGATCGATGAGCGATCCATCTATTAGTGAAATAAGTGATGTTTATTTTGGTTCGACATTGGACGTAGCTTCGTGGAGAGTACAATATGGGATGTTCGAAGTGTCGTGAAGTGTTTGTTGATCGATGAAATGCAACAAATGAGAAGATGACTCAAGGATGTTTAAGTTCATAGATAATGGTCGCTCGAGAAGGCACTTGTGCTTATGGATAGTCGCCAATGATGACTAGAGTTATTTAAGGCCGAGTGTAACACCCTACATTCCTTAATGTCATCCATATGAGGATTTCATTAAGAAAGTATGAAGCATTATAGGTATAAAGACATAAAACATCACACAGACTTAGATTTCACAAGACATAATATAAAAATTTACAACGAAAGATGACTTTCATTTCATATAATACAAAACCATCTTAATTCCATTTAATCAAATAGTTACAAAACGACATGTCTCAAAACCTCAGTCAAAACAACATCAGAGTAAAATAATATTATCCCCAAATATAGTCAAAATGATACAACCAAATGTAACACCCCATAATTTTAAATAACACTATAATGATAAATTAAAAGATACTTAATTAAATATTGGGAATTAAAGGGAATAGACTATGCCATTGCGTTCGTCTCGGAATTCTGCTTGAGATAGACCCTAAGTTTGCGTAAAATGGACATCGTATGAAGAAGTTATTAAGCCTAGAAGTTTGTATACGCATAAGAGAATGGTATATATACAAACAAATAAAATATTCAAAATAGAGATGTGGGAAGTCCACACAGTGGAATTGACCCATTCTGGAGGTCGACCCAGGGTGTTTGGGGTCAACACAGTAAAGGGGGGTCGACCCCTATATAGATTTGGGCAGAATTCGTTTTCTGAACGTGGAATTGTTTTGTGGCTTGGTTCATTGGTTTTAGGCTACAAATAGGACCCCATTTCTATTGTTTCTACACACCAAAAACAATGGAGACAACGTTGTGCTGCCCCAACTCAGATTAAACTAGGCTATTCTTCGGCAACAACTTATAAGCATACAAGAATCTCTGCTACAACATCTATAGTCAATTCTCTGTTCTTTAGATCCCATCACAGTGAGTTCATGTTATTTTTAGATATAAACAATTAATGGTAATCTTGACTGTTTATAAGTTGGATCTAAACCTGTGCCTATTAATAACCTGAATCATAACTAAACAGATCTTCCATTACTTGTACACCCGATCCTCCGTTTAGTTCTTGCATGCCTATCTTTACTATGTCTATTCTGTCGTTATGCCCATTCTGTCACCATATGCCTATCCTGTTAGTATGCTTATTTCTGTCATCATATTCCTGTCTTGTTATTATGCCTAATTTTGTTCTCTTCGCTCCCTCTTTCTCTTTTTATTGTTATAGCCAGGCTATCTTCGAGCCTAGGCCTATCGCTGAAACATGCGAGCGCACAAAAATGGGAATGGCTGGGAATGATAAATTTAGGGCATAACTTATATTAAAACATGACTGGGATTTGGGCATAATTTATACCTTGATCTAAAACTTTAATTTGGGCATAACTTGTATTATGAATCATGACTGGGTTTTTTGGGGGGAGTAACCTATACTGTACAATTTGACTAAAACTTAAGGCAAATGTTATATTGTGAATTATGACCGTAATTTGGGGTATATAATTCTATAGGCTTAATTTAAGATTTAGAAGAACATGATAATAAAACTTTAAGTAACCGACTGTAACTTGCGGAGATGTTTAATCTGTTAAAATGACAAATCTGTTGAAATCTGTTAAAACTGAATACTGTAATTGAAAAACCTACGCTGAACATGAATAATTGCTTAAGAATGAATATGCCTAGTTTTACAGTAAATAGAAACCGTAACCGCACTTAGACACGAGGTTAGATTACACTTGTGGTATAAGCCTGCCCGGAATCGCCCGACAAATCCAGCATCCACAAGTGGTTAATCTAATGTAAGGGGTTTAGTGCATATATATACATGTAATGGTGCTAAGACACGAGGTTAAGTCCAACTTGTGGCAGAAGTCTGCCCGGAACCGCCCGACAAATCCAACATCCATAAGTGGTTGGCTTAATGTGAGAGGTCTACTGCATAAACATATATATGAATATATGTATATAAAAGGATAGAAATAAATGGCACTAATTGCGATTAATGAAAATGAATTGGAATGAACGAGGAATGATAATAACCTATTATAATTAATTACATTAATGAGAATGTTATATAATAGGTAGGCTTGTCCTAGGGATAAGTGGAAATTATAACATAAGTTATAATAAAAGTAAAGGAAACTTATTAGTAAACCTTAGTTAAGTGAACTAAGTTGATAAGTAAATAATGACAAGTTGTAGAGACATGTTAAACAAAAAATAGGTGAATTGAGATGAAGTATATGTAACGAACCGCAAATTCATACTATCTGAGTTGATTACATACATCACATGTCCAACCCAAATATCACAGAAATACGAATCATTTTTTATTTTAGAAGAAAAAGGTAGAAGAAGAACAGAAATAACAACACAGAATCTCACATCATAGTGGAACAAAATATAATATATCATAACTTTTGAAGCACAAAATTTTAACTGTATAACATACAATTATCAGAGTACAACACTTACAACACAGCGGAAATAAAATACTATATATCATACACTGAAGCCTCCTGCTCCAAGCTCCTTTAGATAGATCTGTAAAATCCTAAACTAATTGATTGCCCTTACAAATTTGGGCACCCAAGAGTTTAGATAAAACAAAACAAAATAAAACCTGGGTCAGTCATGGGACTGGTATGAGTAAACGATTTAAAATAGTTTGAGAAACTAAATGATATCTTATAAGACCACGCCGTATAACATGGAATGGGTTTTTCCCTTATGAGGATCCAAAACACTTGATTTAACTTTCAAAATCCTTTGAAAAAAAACGATAATCTTTATATCAAAACTCTTTTGATATTATAATAGTGTCTAAATCAAATAAATAGAAATATAGTGGAACGCTTTCATCTCACGCTCCACATATACATAATATACGATCAAAACCACGAGCACTTATTGGGTAATGAATTTCCAACTATGACAAGGTATGGAACCACCTTCTGATAGTGTATCTCTAGAGGAGAATATACTGGGTTCAACAAGTACGTCTTGTGACCCGGCCACACATGATCGACCACTAATTTCGCTTGAGTGTATCGAATATATATCACCAACGATTGGGATCAGCAACCGTTTTCCCGAGTGGGACAACATCGAATAGAATAAAGAATGAAATGAATTTCTCTAGATAGGTGATAATACACCCTAATTGGGAGCTACCCACTTAGCCATGCTGCCTGCCCGATTTTTTTCATTTACCGGTTGTTGAGGCCTGAGGCTACGATTACTTACCATTCATTGGTAGCACAATCACTTTGCATGCCACATTGTCATATCCATTAATCACTAATTGATTTACATAAATATAATCTGGATATTATGCTAAGAGAATAAATTCTCCACCATCATATATATCTATACAGACCAACATATGCGATTATTGAAAATACCCTGTTAGACATTCGTCCATATACGTTCGTTCTGGGATTGAACCAAACCGAAGGCACAATTTCCATTAATGGAAAAAGCCCTTGCACTTTACTCCGTCTTCGATTATCTTCATATAATCTGATTCACAATGCTACTGCCAATATGGAGTGGTTCTCGGATAATAATCCAACCGGTCTCTCCATATTGACAACGATATTGGCTAATACTTCGATAGTCGGTTATTTAACTATCGAAGAAAAACAAACATTCATTCATAACATCAAACAATCACTGAGCCCCTTAATTAATATTTCATTAATTAAACTACTTCTCCATTTCCTTATCAATATTTGTTAATCCAAATATTTTCAATATTTATCTTGGCCTCTCACTCTATTTGGAAAACATTTCCAAATATCAACTTTTTTTATTTCCTATATTTAGAAAATATCTTTTATTTGCAATTGGAAAACGTTCCAAATACTTATCTCTTTCACGGTCATTTATTTCTATACTGAGGAAATATTTATTATTATATTTCGAAAGTTTCACTTACTTATCTCTTTCACGGTCATTTATTTCTATACTGAGGAAAACGTCGTTATAAACAACCCAAAATGTTGTATTCAACTAACTTTTATTCGAACATTTCTCTTCGAGACTGGATCTTGCTATTTATCGATTAAAAATGAAATCAATCAAGTTGGGGTATAACTACCTCTCAAACCTTGACTGAAAACATCCTTAACTTCAAAACGGACAAGACCACTTACCTCGAAAAATCAACATCATAAAATCCAATTATTCATTTTTAAATCCGTACATACGTTTATCTTTCTATTACCAAATTATTGATTTCCTTTTTGTTTATAATATTCTATTTTAAATTCGTTTCCTAATCGAATTCAATATATATTGATATATTGATTTTATAGTTATACAATTTTCTTAAAAATATTCTAACTCCTTAAATTTTCGGAAAATTTCGCCATAACTTCCTTTGTATGGGTCACTCGGTACAACTACAAAATGCCTCTCTGGGCCCTTTCCATTCAAAAAGAAAATTAAAAAGCCAAGTGGCTTGCCGATTCGGTGCATAAAATCTCATATGTAATTTAAACGTGTACCTTTTTGTCGGGCACACAAATTTTATTCTTCATACACTTCGTTCCATACCTGTCTAACCCATATTCATCCATTCCTTATTTATTCCAACTCAATCTGGTCATTTTAACTCAATTCGCTAATTTATTCTTTAATTATCACTTTTGCCCATTTCATAATTTTATTTGAACATATCATGTTCATATACCATTTTAATTTTCTTACAACTAATTGAATTCCATTTTCAACCCGAGTTTCATATTCGGTTACGAATATGAATTTATAAACCTCATTCACTTATCCAATGCCCAGTTTTGATTCAAAACATGATTAACTAATTATTCTCCAAATTAATAAATTCTATTCAATAATTAAAAATCTGAAATCAGTTCACTTACTCCACTTGAGTTCATATTTATTTTACATCTCAAGTCTAGATTTTTTTAATGGAAATTCGAATTTTGTTTACTTAAAATCCTTTTATTTATTTAAATAAACCGTTATGGTTTTATAATGGTTATGGCGCTGTTTTTCTGAAAATTTGATTTTGACATAACTCAAAATCTATAAGACGAAATCCAGTTTTTCTCTTCCATTAGAAAACTATTATCTAATTGGTCCTGACGGTTCTTGTTTCAAAGAATTCCAACTTAAATTGACTTCTGTATGCTCCATTGAAGTTCGAAATGCCAATTTACAAACTGCCACACTATGGCGAGATCGTTTTAATTATATTTAAAAACAAATGTTAAGTTTCATTTATAAATAAAATTTCAACTCTATTCTAATATATTTTAAATATATATAAGATCGACTTTTCAAATCTAAGTTAAACATTTCGATTTTTTCTAAATCGTCGATTTTCATAACTCAGTCGTAAATCTATTTACAACTCTATTTATTTTAAGATCCCAATTCCTTTAGAAATAAATTATTTTATAAAATTCGATATAGTCGAATTCTGATTATAAACCCTCTGGATTTTTCTCACTTCAATTTATATTCCGAATTCCGGAATAAAATTTATCGTTTTATTTCAAACCGTTTTCCAATTCAGTTTTCAATTCATACTTGAAATATAAACTTCTAAATTATCCAATGATAATTTATTTCCCTATTTTTATAAACATTGTTTATAATTAATTTTCTTGTTTTAAAAATTAAAACAAGCTTCCCTTTCAAATATCTATTTGAACCCCAATTCCTTTTATATTCCGAATTTCGGAATAAAAACTATCATTCCCTTTTCCGAAATGATTTCAAATTATACTTTTAAATTCATACTTGAAATTTAATATTTCAAATTATCTCTTGATAATTAATTCATCATATTTACCAACAATGTTTATAAATTTTCTTGTTTTATATATTTAAACAAGTTCCAATTCGAAATCTATTTAAAACCAAATCTCATTTTGGAATATTTTATTTATTTTAACTTACCCATATATAACATCGAGTCAATTTTCACATTAAAATTTAACTTCTATTTAATATAAGCCTAAAATTTTTAATAGACATATTTTATTTAAACAAAATTCGAACCAATCGAATTCAAATCATAAATCCTTACGGATTTATTTTAGTTCAATTTATATTCTGAACATCAAAATAAATTTCATCGTTTACTTCTTTAAAACAATTCCCCATTTTTATTTTTAAATTCACATTTGAATTTAAATATTCAAATTATCAAATGATAATTTTCCACTTCATTTATAAACATAGTTTATAAATTTACTTCAATTCTCTAATTATCCAATGAAAATCATTCCATTTATGCATTTATAAATTTACTTCAATTTCCTGTATTATTTAATTTATGAGTATCGTTTATAAATTCATCACTTCAATTTCCTATATTATTTAATTTATAAACATTGTTTATAAATTCAATACTTGTTTTATTTATTCAAAACAAGTTAATATTTCTAGTCCATTCGAAATTCGAATTCTATTTTAGAAAAATAGATTTCCCTTTTAAATCTCAAAATATCTTTTTTTTACGATATTGTTATAAATAAATATTCAGGCCCCAGTGATATTTAAACACCCCAAAACACTCAGTTATCAATCACAGGTTTTCTAACACATTATGTGCGATAATATACATGAAACAAACAAATAATAATATTTTTGAGGAATCCGGTTGGATTCCTCCAACCTGTTTACCTGCATCCACAGATGTTAGCCAACATAAACAATACCCATCCTGCTTCAAGGCAGGATATCGTGGTATAGAAGGTTATCCACTATCATAGCGTAGGGCGTATAGGGTCATCCGCTAATGATACTGCAGGCATCCGCTAACGGTACTGCGGGAACTATCCAATCACTAATATATATATATATATATATATATATATATATATATGTATGTATGTATAATAACCACAAACACCAATCCTAAATAACTAATATATAGTTAATAATAGCCACAACAATATTTCAATGCAACCAAACAACCATCAATTATTTTTAATGACTAAAAATAATTCTAAATAATAAATTGAGTGAGATTTACTCATCGTGATTTTTTCTCAATCCATTCTGATTCCAGTTTTAATTCCATACTGTCTCGACTTTGAATCTATTTGAATTGTCCACTATTTTTATTTAACGATTAACGATTATCAATTTAAATTATCTACTATTATTTTTTCTATGAATATTTATATTTTGGTAAAGATATACTCCTCGTTGCCGAGAAAATTCGATCGATCTATGGGACGAATTCTCAAACAACCTCCAAAAAATAGTCGTTCGGACACTACTGAAATGCCTCGACCCATCAGCTTATCGTCAAGACAAATCTCCTTTCCTACTTTCCCAGTCCTCCATCATGAAGTGGAATTTCCTATTTCTTCCTTTACTGAAAACAGTCAGCTTCCCAAATCAACCCTCTGCGTCCCAAAATCATCATCTGAAAATCATACCACTCCAATACCTACCTTTCTTTTTTGTAAAATGACTATATTGTTGAATTCCATTTCTTTTACATCTCCTTATCACCCCGCAATACTCTTACTCCAATGCTAAAACTTCCGTTCAAGTACACTCCACCATAGCCGAAATGAACACTGCGACATTCCCTTGAACTCGAGCTTACCCAAAAGGATCTCAACATTCCCTGCTACAGCAGCTCTCGCCTCCACTGTGTCTTCCAAAGTCAGCGCCTCCTCCCAACAGCCTCACCCTTCATCGATGACCCAACACTTAAGAACCACAAAACAAAATCGCGACTCAACCCGGTTTGGCCTCTCACTGAAAATCGCGACTTTCATACACTCGCACCCTTCACCGAATGGAATGCACACCTCACGGCACTCCAACTCCTAACTCAAGCGCTCATCAACGATGTCGAGCTTCAGATCCCCGCCCAGCGATTTCATACAAACCCTCGCGATCCTCAATCGTGATTCGATTTCGATTTAAAAGAAGGGTAGCGCCTTCCGTTGGATTTCAATTTGAGTCGAGAAAGCTATATTGTTTTTCTTTGAATTGGTTGCTCCATTTTTGCAGATAAATGAGGAACGGTTGCGGTTCTTTATAACTGAAGAAGGAATCCAATTATTTTAATTGAAGGAAGAAACTATTTCCCTTTCTCTTTTGAAGATTTCAACAGATGAACGAAATTTAAAAAATACAGAAATAAAACAAGGTCTCGCGATTTATAGCAGATGATACTTAGGCATTAAGGAATTAGAGTGTGTACAATACATTATAGGAGGTAGGTAAAGTACATTGGTTTTAAATGCGATTTGATTTTGAAGTGATTTCATACTTATCCGCTATAATTTTATAATAATATATTTCAGGGTTCTGAATTCCAACCGAAACACAACAACTGACGTTACTAGGGTTTAACCACTATTCTAAACACAATGGGACATGTTTCAATGCCCTATCCGATCATATGGAGAAGATATTAAATAAATCGATATAAATTAAATTCAAAACAATTAATTATTTGATAATAATTTATTATTATCATTTATATTTCAAAATAAAATTTAAAATGATCATCTGAATAATTTTGATTCTATTTTAACTTCGAAATCAATTATATTTCGCATTACGATAATTCAATACAATCGAAATTAAATTGCATTTCGATTATTAAATTGATAACTCAATATAAAAATTTATTTATATTATCAATTCAATATTTAAAATCATATTAAATATTTAAAACAATCTATTCAAAAATTTGGGTCGTTACAGTATACTTATTACATATTAAGTAAAACATGTTATTGTAACTATGGAGTCAGACAATGAATAATATAAAGTGATCGTAGATTACTTTCATTAATTACAATACGGGGATAATAGATTGTAGATTACAGATCTTGGATTACAATCTAGAGAATAACATGTTATGGGCTTATTAATAAACATAAATGGATTAAGTTATACATATGAAATTAATAAGCAAGAGGAACTTGGTAACTTGAAAAAGAAGCCAATGTGATTGGGAATGATCTGTTAACCTGTAATACTTAACCTGTTTAAATCTGTGGGGGTTACATGAACCTGTCAAATTTAGTAGGGGTTAAATAAACTTGCTTGAATCAGTGGGGGTTAAGTTAATCTTATTAAATCTGTGGGGTCGGGTTATATATATATATATATATATATATATAAACCCAACAAAGTTAACCTGTTTTACATGTGGGCGTTATGCAACCTTGTTAAATTGTTAGGCATAATCTGTCAAAATCCTAGTAGTGGGGATGCAAGCCTAGGGGGAAGCTTGTATCATCTGTTGTGTGCAACCTGTTTCAATCAGTAACCCATCTTGGTATCAAACGGAGAACCCCGAACTAGGTCGGGGTCGGGGCACGCTTACTGAGTTGATTATAAGAGGTCACTTGTGTGAGGTCACATGTGCGTGCATGGATTCGCTTGCTTAGGAAAATAAGATGCTATAGCAATAGTAGTTATGGTTATGCATCTTGAAAATAACGGGGTTGCCACTTTAGAAAGTGATACATCTTACTGTGGGGCCAGCACAGGGTATCTACGGGGTAGGGAGTCAATCGATTGGGGGTAGTAATTAGGGTACATCTTGTCTTGCTTGTTAGGGAGCCTGTTATTATTGTTGGGGGTAACACCTGTCATTCCAATTGGGCAACCTGTTATTATTGTTGGGGGTAAAACCCATCACTAGAAGTATACCTAAGTCTACCATCTTGTTCTTGCTGGGACCATTTTTTTCTTGTTATACTAGTAATGGTGTAGAGAAAAGTACTTGAGAAGCGCAATATATTCTGTCATGTTTATTCAATTCATCCTGCTTAGTCTGTTATACCTGCCTTATGATACTATTATCTCCCTCATCCAGTTTATATGCCTATCATGATGCTTTTACTTATTTATATGCTAACAGTAACTGGAGTCGCCAGACTTTGTGTCTGACCCGTTTTTGTTTCCTCTTCTCTCTCTTCCGTCCCCCATGTTCTCAAGGTCGGAATACTCTGGCTTGATTTGGATTCTCTCTTTCATTCTGCTTGGAGCTGCTTAGATGTGCCGCTCTGATTTCTTGCCTTCTCTGATATGGCTATATTTTTGGGGACTATGCTTTTATATTAATGTACTCTGATGGTTTTAGTACAAGGCAGATGCTTTAAATCTATGTAATAGGTTTTCTGTATTTCAGACTTACGTTGTAACTAAATTTGGAGCATGATGTTTTCTAGTTGGAAAATAAAGTTTTAAAATTCCGCTGTTATTTTATATCTATCTTGTGATGTTTCTATTTCTTTTTACCTATAACGCTTCACCAAACTTTATGCATTCTGATAAAGATTGACATTAACGGACGTGGGGTGTCACATTTGGTATCAGAGTTGAAGGTTACCAGATCGGATAAAATATTTTGAAAATTGTTTTCAAAAAGGTTTTAAAAGAAAGCATTTTCAAAAGAAAAGTCTGTTTTTGACAAACATATTCCACAAAGCCATAAAAAAAATATCTCGATTCTCCGCTTGAGTCCCTTTTCCTTTTTCTTTTTAGCATGTCTGGGGAACCGATTCTTCCCGAAGGGTATCCCCATTGCGGCATGGTTCCGTAGGCATGTTAAAACTACGTGTAATACCCCATAATTTCAACAACACTAAAGATGATAAATTAAAGAATACTTAATTAAATATTCATAATTAGGTAAAACAAACTGCGCCGTTGCATTCGTCTCGGAATTTTGGTTAAGATAGATTCCAAGTTTGCGTGAAATGGACATCGTATGAAGAAGTTATTAAGCTTATAAGCTTGTATATTCCCAAGAGAATTATATTTATGCAAAACAAATCAAATATTCAAAAATAATCAAAATAACGAAGCGGAAGCCCCAGAAGCGGAACATACCGATTCTGGGGTCTTGGGTCGACCCAAGGCTCTTTGAGGTCGACCCATGGGTCGACCCCGGGGTTGACACCCAAAAGGGGGGTCGACCCCCATACGGATCTGGGAAGATTCCCAATTCTGAATGTGGACCAAATTCTTGGCTTGGTTCGTTGGCTTTAGGCTATAAATAAGACCCTATTTCTCTTGTTTTTACACACCAAAAACAATAGAGAACTAGATGTTGCCTCTACCTTGATTAAAATAGCCTATTCTTATTCAACAATTAGAATTATACGAATTTAGAGATCAATTCTGCAATAGCTGCAATCAAATTCCATGTTCTCTAGATCCAATCATAGTGAGTCTACGTTATTTTTAGATATGAATACTTAAAAGATAATCTTAACATGTTTATGAATCGGATCTAAGCCTGTGACTAATTGAATCATTTCAGATCTTCCATAACCTGTGTATCTAAGCTATTTTAACATGACTATGAATTGGATCTAAGCTTATGCCTATTTATCATGTCAGATCTGTCATTATTTGTATATCTAATTCACTGACTAGATCTCATCATGCCTGTTTATGATCATGACACTATGCCTAATCAGTTCTATTATCACATGTTCATCAGATCTGTTCTTATATGACTATTTCTGCTATCATATTCCCATTTCTGTTACTTTTGGTTTTATGCCTATTCTGTTCTTTTCTCTCTCTCATTCCCTTTTTATTTTTATAGTCAGACTACCTTCGAGCATAGGCTGATATCACTGAAATATGCGTACGAACGAAATTGGGTTAAATTGGGAATGATTGGAAATGGTATTTCAGGGGCATAACTTGTACTTTGAATCACGATTGGAATCTAGGGGCATAAACTATATTGTGAAATTGGGCTAAAAATTAGGGCATGATTTATACGGTAAATTATGACTTGTGGTTTGGGATATATAAATCTGTAGGCTTAATTTAAGATTAAGCGAAACATGTTAATGGAACCGTAAAGAATCTGTGAAGCCTACTTAATCCGTTAAAATTGGGGCATAACTTGTATTGGGAAATTTGAGGCATATCTTGAATTGAAAACATGAATATGGATTTGGGGGCATAAACCAAACCGTGATTAAAGATCTTTATTTGGGGCATATAATACATGATGAATATGACTTGTGAAAGGAGCATGAAAACTTATAATGAAATAATGATAATTTTCAAAAGAATGGAAATGCCTAGAATTACAGTAATTAGAAACTGTAATCGTGCTTAGACACGAGGTTAGATTACACTTGTGGTAGAATTACAGTAATTAGAAATTGTATGAGCCTGTTAAATCTTTGGGGTTAAGAAAACCCATTAAGTATGTGGGGTTAAGTAAGTCTGTTAAGTATGTGGGGTTAAGTAAGCCTGTTAAATCAGTAGGGTTAAGTAAACTTGTTAAATCTATGTGGGTTATACGAACATGTTAATCTAGAAAACTTAACTTGCTAAATTTGTAGGGGTTATATAGATCTGTTTACTTATAAGGTTTAACCGTAAATCTGTAGGGGGTTGTGAGAATATGTTAGGCATAATCTGTCAAAATCCTAGTTAAATGGGGGACACAAGATCCGCAAGGGTTGGCTTGTGTCATCTGTTGTGTAGGACCCATATTAGTTAGTATCCCATTCTGGTATTAAAGGGGGACCCCGCACTAGGTAGGGGTCAGGGAACGCTAACTGAGCTGATTGTAAGAGGTTCATCTGAGAAGATGTGTGTGCTTGCGTGTTCCAACGGACTCATGTGCGCGCATGAGTACGGTTTGATCTGGGAAAATAAGCCGCTGTGGCACAAGTAAATAGGTCTGTGTCCTTCTATAGGTTGCCACTTTAGGAAGTAATACACCTACTATGGGGCCGACACTGGGTATTTACGGGATAGGAGCCGATCGATTGGGGGGGGTAGTAATTAGGGTACATCTAGTCCTGTCTGTTTCTATGGGGTACCTGTATTTCTGTTTGGATTAACATCTGTTATTTCTGTTTAGGTACCGGTTAATTCTGTTTGGGGTAAAACCCGCTACTAGAGTACACATAAACTACCATTATATTTCTGTTGGGTCATCCTGTTTCTGTTAAGTAATTATGGAGTATGCAATCCTGTTACATATCTGTTATACTAGTGTTGGTGTAGAGAAAAGTATCAGAGAAGCATAAACTATTCTGTTCTGTTTATTCTACTTATCTTACTCAGTCTGTTATACCTATCTTATGACGTTGTCATCTCTCTCATCTAGTTTATATGACTATCATGATGCTTTTACTTACTTATATGCTAAAAGTAACTGGACTTGCCAGATTTTATGTCTAACCCATTTTGTTTTCTTTTCTCTCTTCTGTTTCCCCCTAGGTTCTTAGGGTGGGAATACTCGGGCTTGACTTGGATTCCCTCTTCCATTCTGCTTGGAGCTGCTTTGATGTACTGTTTGATTTCTTATCTTCTCTGATATGGCTATATTTTGGGGATTATGCTTTTTACCTGTTTCTGTACTATGATGATTTTATGTACAAGACAAATGCTTTATATTAATGTAATGAGGTATTAGTACTTCAGACTTATGATGTAAATGGGTTTTGAACCACTGTGTTTTCTATTTTAATAAAGATTTAAATTCCGCTGTTATTTTATATCTGTCTAGTGATGTTTCTATTTCTGTTTACCCACAACGCTTCACGAAACTTAATGCTTTCTCTTAACGAGTGACATTAACGGATGTGGGGTGTCACGCTTGGTATCAGAGCTAAAGGTTATTAGATCGGATAAAAGATTTTGAAAATTGTTTTCAAAAAGGTTTTTAAAAGAAAGCATTTTCAAAAGAAAAGTCTGTTTTGAGAAACATATTCACCAAGGCCATACGTAATATCTTTCGATTCTCTGTTTGAATCCCTTTTCCTTTTCTTTTCATCATGTCTGGGGAACCTAATATTCCTGAGGGCATTACGATAGCAGGCTGGTTCCATAGGTATCTAGAGGCCACGGCGCTCGCCAGTGGCCAAGTAGACGTTCCTCCCCTAGGTGCACCCGCTGTTCCTCATCCTCCTCCTCTGCGAGCAGATAATTTCTCTTAAGATCTGCAAAAATTTCCGTGCTATGGGTGGAAAGCCATTTCGAGGAACTGAAATTTTTGTAGAGGCAAGGAATTAGCTTAAAGTGACGGAGGATTTGTTTGGAATTTTCAAAGTTGATGATCGTAGGAAGATTTCAGTTAGCCGCTTGGCTGCTGAAAGATGAGGCTTCATTCTGGTGGGAAGTGACGCAAGCAGGGCATCCAGTGGAGACTTAGGATAATTTTCGGCAAAGGTTTTAAATGAAGTTTCTTTCTCAAGTTCATAAAAGTATGCAAATGGAAAGATTTCTGGCACTCAAGCAAGGAAGCATGTCTGTGAAACAATATGTTAATAAATTTAATCAATTGGCGAGGTTTGGTTTGGAGCTAGTGAATAACCCGCACAAGAAAGCTTTGAGCTTTGCTAGAGGATTGAATGAACCCCTCCATGGGTTGGCTATGTCTAATATTCCGATGGGAGCAACTTTTGAGAAACTCGTTGATATGGCATTGATGCATGAAGAAGACAAAGGTGAAAAGAAAGTGGTTAAGGTTGAGGAAACACAAAACAAGAAAGTGTGGACCAAGAAAGAACAACAACAAGAGGGTGGAAAGCACGACAAAGCTCAAAACAAAAAGAAATGTCATGGTTGTGGGAACGTGGGTCATTCGGTCAAAGACTGCAGAAAAAGGAAGAATGCTTACTTCAACAGTAGTAAAGTCGGACACTATACTAGGGAGTGCCCGAAGAAGCAAGAACAGGGCCAAAGGGCAGGACTTTCTAGAGGGCAGGTGCATGCTCTCGAGGCTAATGTACCAGACAGTGAAATGAAAGTTTCTGTTGAAGGTTTGATTTCTCTTTCCGATCATCCGGTAAGGACTCTTTTTTATTCTGGTGCTTCTCACTCTTTTATATCTCATTCTATTGTTGAGTCTCTGCACCTTAGTACTAGTATTGTTTCTGATCCCGTTATTATCTCAGACCCCATTGGGGGCACAACTCATATGTTTATGGTTTGTAGGGGTTTGAGGATATTTGTTTTGGGGCGTCGAGTTTGAGCACGATGCATATGTACTTGGTTTTATGGGATACTGTCCGATTCTAGGGATGGATTGGCTAGCCATGTATGGTGCCATTCTAGATTGTGAGAGAAGGGTCGTTAGACTTTGATTTTCCATGGGAGGACCCTTGAAATTTTTTATGACCCTAAGGGGTCTGTCATGCTTAGTTTCCTAGAGTCGCTTGATGCATCTATCGATGATTTACGATCTGTACCAATAGTCTATGAGTATCCTGATGTTTTTGAGGAGGTTCGGGGCTTACCTCTGAGGCGCGAGATTGATTTTCGTATATACTTGGTGGAAAATGCAAAGCCAGTTGCGTTGCCTGTGCGCCATATGTCTCCAAGAGAAAGGAGGGAACTCAGCAAGCAAGTAGGGGAGCTACTTGAGAAGGGGTTTATTAGGCGAAGAATATCTGAATAAGGTGCTCCAGAAGTATTCGCAACTAGGGCGGATGGTTCGCTTCGCTTATGTGTGGATTATAGGGAGTTGAATAAACCCATTAAGAAGAATAGACACCCACTTCCAATGATAGATGATCTGTTTGACCAACTTGTTGGTGCATCTATTTTCTCTTAGTTAGACTTGGCTATGGGGTTTCATCAGTTGAAGGTGGCCAAGGACAGTATAGACAAAACTGTCTTTAGAACTCAGGATGGTTTCTTCAAGTGGCTCGTTATGCCTTTTGGGTTGATGAATGCACCCACCTATTTTGTGGATCTGATGAGTAGAATGTTTCGGGAGTTTCTAAATAAGTTCGTTGTGGTCTTTTTCAGTGACATCTTGATTTTATCGAGGAGCGAGGAAGAGCATGCCCGACATTTAAGGGAGGTTTTGAAAACTCTCTGAGTGCATTAGCTAAAGGCAAAATTCTCCAAATGTCATTTTTGGAGAAAGGAAGTGAGATTTCTTGGGCATGTGGTCTCTAAGGATGGGATAGCAGTAGATCCCACGAAAAAATTATAGTTCAGGAGGAATGGGTAGTATGTTACGACGGTAGACATTTGAGAGTTCACAAGAAGAACTACCCTACCCATGCTCTGGAATTAGCTTCTATATTATTCGCGCCTAAGACTTGGCGGCAGTATCTGCTTGGAGAGAGGTTCGAATTATATGTGAACCATAAGTCGCACAAGTATCTGTTCTTGCAGAAGGATCTCAAATTGAGGCAGCAGAGATAAGCTTCTACTTGAACCTGAGATGATTAGAGAAACTTCAGAAAAGACTGATCTTATCCGCAGGTGCATGAAGATAGCTCAGGACAGGCAGAAGTCATAAGCAGATAAAGGAAGGACCGGTATTGAATTGAGGTGGGGGACATGGTTTATATCAAAGTATCTCCTTTGAGGAAGTAGAAGTGGAACGGGAGGCAACAATTAGACGAGTTCCTACCCGTATTCTTGGATCGGAGGTTAAGAAGATACGCAATCGAGAGGTCAAGTTGATGAAAGTTTAGTGGTGAGATAACCAAGAGGGTACAACTTAGGAGACTGAAAACAAGATTTGTGCTACGTACCCTTTTATTTTCATGGGAATGTTATTAACTTCTCTTCCAAAAGCTTTTATTCGTACTTGCTTCTGTCATTCGTGTGTATCCTATCGACCGAATCTTCGACCTTTAGGTAGAAATCCCATGGATGTAAACATGTGTTTGAGACATGTTATGTTTGATGGATGCAAGTGTATGCAAGTGTTTTCTAGTGGTTGCTCGTGGATGTATATACATACACATTAGGCACTAGATCGCCTCAATCGCTCTCATACTACATATGGATGTGTGTGCATTTTTCTTCTTTTAATAGATGAAAGTGGGGGTATCATCATATGGACGTTGCATTAGGATGAATGATTGTGCACACAAATAGAACTTGCATGTTATAATAGGATTATTTGCATATATGTTGGATTCATGGCACTAACATATATTGCATTTAGGAGGTCGACTGAACCAGTAGACCGCCTGATCTTTCGTATTAGTGTGGAGACATATACAAACACTTTGCATATGTTCATATATGCATTAAAAGCCTTTAAGGACAATGGATACCTGTGATTAGTTGATGAGTAGATGGGTAATGGATGTTAGGATATACATTCTTCTTAACTTGGAGATTTCGGGGACGAAATCCTTTAAGTAGGGGAGAATGTAACACCCCGTAATTTTAACAACACTAAAGATGATAAATTAAAGGGTACTTAAATAAATATTCAGAATTAAGTAAAACAGACTGCGCCATTACATTCGTCTTGGAATTTTGCTTAAGATAGACTCCGAGTTTGTGTGAAACGGACATCGTATGAAGAAGTTATTAAGCCTAGAAGATTGTATATGTGCAAGAGAATTATACATATACAAAGAAATCAAATATTCAAAAAAATATCAAGCGGAACCGACCGATTCTGGGGGTCGACCCGAGACCTGTTGGGTCGACCCAGGCCATCTAGGGTCGACCTATGGGTCGACAACCAAATGGGGGATCGACCCACATATGGATCTGGGCAGATTCCCAATTCTGAACGTGGACTGAATTCTTGGCTTGGTTCGTTGTCTTTAGACTATAAATAGGACCCCGTTTCTCTTGTTTTTATGCACCAAAAATAATGAAGAACTAGATGCTGCCTCTACATTGATTTAAATAGCCTATTCTTCTTCAACAATTAGAATTATATGAATTCATATATTTGTTCTGCAATAGCTGTAATCAAATTCCCTGTTCTCTAGATCCAATCACAGCGAGTCTACGTTATTTTAAGATATGAACACTTAAAAGATAATCTTAACATGTTTATGAATTGGATCTAAGCCTGTGACTAATTGAATCATATCAGATCTGCCATAACCTATGTATCTAAGCTATTTTGACAAGACTATGAATTAGATATAAGCCTATGCCTATTTATCATTTCAGATCTGCAATTATTTGTATATCTAATTCACCGATTAGATCTCATCATGCATGTTTATAATCATGACACTATGCCTAATCGGTTCTATTACCACATGTTCATCATATCTATCCTTATACGCCTATTTCTGCCATCATATGCCCATTTCTATTACTTTTGGTTTTATGCCTATCCTGTTCTTCTCTTTCTCATTCCCTTTTTATTTTCATAGCCAGGTTACCTTCGAGCCTGGGTTGATATTGCTGAAATATGCATACGAACGAAATTGGGTTAAATTGGGAATGATTGGAAATGGTAATTTATGTGCATAACTTTTACTTTAAATCACAATTGGAATCTAGGGGCATAAAATGTATTGTGAAATTGGACTAAAAATTGGGGCATGATTTATACGGTAAATTATGACTTGTGGTTTGGGACATATAAATCAATAGGCTTAATTTAAGATTAAGCGAAACATGTTAATGGAACTGTAAAGAATCTGTGAAGCATGTTTAATCCATTAAAAATGGGGCATAACTTGTATTGGGAAATTTGGGGCATAACTTGAATTGAAAACATGAATATGGATTTGGGGCATAAACCAAACCGTGATTAAAAATATTGATTTGGCGCATATAATACATGATGAATATGACTTGTGAAAGGGGAATGAAAACCTATAATGATATAGGGATAATTGTTAAAAGAATGAAAATGCCTAGAATTACAGTAATTAGAAATTGTAACCGTGCTTAGACTCGAGATTAGATTACACTTGTGGTAGAAGTCTGCCCGAACCCAATCGGCATATCCAGCATCCACAAGTGGTAAATCTAATGTAAGGGGTCTAAGTGCATAAACACGTGATGATGCTAAGACACGAGGTTAAGTTCGACTTGTGGAAGAAGTCTAATGTTAGAACTCTTTTTGATTCTAGCGGTTCGCATTCTTGTATATCTGATTCTTTGGTTGAGTCTCTGCACCTTAATACTAGTATGGTTTTGGATCCCGTTGTTGTCTCAAACCCCATTGGAGGTACGACTCATTTGTCTATGATTTATCGGGGTTTGAGAATATCTTTGTTGGGCATCAAGTTTGAGTGCTATGCATATGTACTTGGTTTCATGGACTATGGTTTGATTCTAGGGATGGATTGGCTAGCCATGTATGGTGCCATTCTGGATTGTGAGAGGAGGGTCGTTAGACTTTTGACTTGCCACGGGAGGATCCTCGAGATTTCATGTGACCCTTAAGGGGACATGCTTAGTTTCCTAGAATCACTTGATGCATTTATCGATGATTTATGATCTATACCAGTAGTCAATGAGTATCCTGATGTTTTGAGGAGGTTCAGGGATTACCTCCGAGGCGCGAGATTGATTACCGAATATACTTGGTGGACAATGCAAAGCCAGTTGCATTGCCTGTGCGCCATATGGCTCCAAGAGAAAGGAGTGAGCTCAGCAAGCAAGTAGGGTTGCTACTGAAGAAAGGGTTTACTGGGCGAAGCATATCTAAATGGGGTGCTCCGGTAGTATTCTCCGCTAAGGCAGATGGTTTGCTTCGCTTATGAATGGATTACAGGGAGTTGAATAAGCTCATTAAGTAAAATAGGCACCCACTTCCGAGGATAGAAGATCTATTTGACCATCTTGTTTGTGCATCTGTTTTCTCCCAGTTAGACTTGGCCACAGGATTTCATCATTTGAGGGTGGCTGAGGACAGTATAAAGAAGATCGCTTTTAAAACTCCAGATGGTTTCTTTGAGTGGCTCGTCATGCCTTTTGGGTTGACGAATGCACCCGACTATTTTGTGGATCTGATGAGTAGTGTGTTTCGGGAGTTTCTAAATAAGTTCGTTGTGGTCTTTGTTGATGACATCTTGATTTTCTCTAAGAGGGAGGAAGAGCATGACTGACTTTTAAGGGAGCTTTTGAAAACTCTCTATGTGCACCAGTTTAAGGCGAAATTCTCCAAATGTCATTTTTGGAGAAAGGAAGTTAGATTTCTAGGGCATGTGGTCTCTAAGGATGGGATAGCAGTAGATCCTGCGAAAGTAGTTGCAGTTCATGATTGGCAGATCCCAAGAAATGCAACGGAGTTGAGGAGTTATCTTGGTTTAGCGGGCTATTATAGGAAGTTTATTAAGGACTTCGCAAAGATGTCATCCCCACTCACCAAAATGATGAAGAAGAATTCGATCTTTGCCTGGAATATTGATTGTGAGGATGCTTTTCAACGACCAAAGAAGGCTTTGACAATAACCCCAGTTTTGACTTTGCCTGATGGGAACAAAGTCTTCACAGTATATACTGATGCATGTGGAATAGAGCTCAGTGTTGTCTTGATACAGGAGCGAAGGGTAGTATGTTATAATGGTAGACATTTGAGAGTTCACGAGAAGAACTACGCTACCCATGTTTTGGAATTAGCTGCTATGCTATTCGCACCTAAGACTTGGCGGCAGTATCTGCTTGGAGAGAGGTTCGAGTTATACATGGAGCATAAGTCGCACAAGTATCTGTTCTAGTAGAAGGATCCCAAATTGAGACAGCAAAGATAGGCTTCTACTTGGACCTGAGACAATTAGAGAAACTTCATAAAATATTGATCTTATCCGTAGGCACATGAAGTCAGCTCAGGACAGTCAGAAGTCATACATAGATAAGGGAAGGACCGATATTGAGTTTGAGGTGGGAGACATGGTTTTCATCAAAATATCGCCTTTGAGGAATGTGGTTTGCTTTGTACCTGTAGGAAAACGGGTGCCAAGTTTTGTAGTACCATTTCACTTAATGGAAAGAATAGGTCAAATGGCTTATAGGGTAAAGCTACCAGAGAGATTAGCGGATGTTCATTTGCAAAAATGTTTGCATGATACAGCAGATGTAGTTGAGTCGAGTATGCTTGAGGAAGTAAAGGTGGAACGGGAGGCAACAATTAGATTAGTTCCCACCCGTATTCTTGGATCAGAGGTTAAGAAGCTACGCAACCGAGAGGTCAAGTTGATAAAAGTTCAGTAGGGAGAAAACCCCGAGGATGCAACTTGGGAGACTGAAGACAAGATTAGCACTTCGTACCCTTTTCTTTTCAAGGGTATGTTCTTAACTTCTTTTCCAAGTCTTTTTATTCATACTTGCTTCTATTATTTAAGTATATCCTATCAATCGAATCTTCGACCTACATGTGTTTGAATCATGTTATGTTTGATGGATGCAAGTGTTTGCTAGTGGTTGCTCGTGGATGCATACACACACACACATTAGGCACTAGATCGGCTCAATCACTCTCATACTACATATGGATGCATGTGCATATTTTTCTTCTTTTAATGGATGAAAGTGGGTGTATCATCATATGGATGTTGCATTTGAATGGATGATTGTGCACGCATATAGCCTTTACATCGTATATTAGGAATATTTGCATACATGTTTGATTCATGGCACTAACATACATTGCATTAAGGAGGTCAACTGAATAGTGGACAACCTGATTTTCCGCAATAGTATAGAGACATATACACACACATTCGCATATGTTCATATAAGCTTTAGAAATCTTTTAAGGACAATGGATGCCAGTGAATGGTGGATGAATAGATGGATGATGGATGTTAGGATATACATTCTTCTTAACTTGGAGATTTCACACATACGAAATCCTTTAAGTAAGGAGAATATAACACCCCGTAATTTTAAAGAACACTATAATGATAAACTAAAAGATACTTAATTAAATATTGGGAATTAAGGTTAACGGACTATGCCATTGCGTTCGTCTTAGAATTCTGCTTAAGATATACCCAAGTTTGCATAAAATGGACATCGTATGAAGAAGTTATTAAGCCTACAAGTTTGTACACGCACAAGAGAATTATATATATACAAACAAATCAAAATTTTCAAAATATTCAAAACAGCGAAGCGGGAAGGCCAAACAACGAAATTGACCTGTTTTGGGGGTCGACCCAGGGTGTTTGGGGTCGACACAGTAAAGGGGGGTCGACCCCTATACAGATCTGGGAAGGATTCGTTTTTTGAACGTGGACTTGTTTTATGGTTTGGTTCGTTGGTTTTAGGCTATAAATAGGACCCATTTCTATTGTTTTTACACACCAAAAAAAATGGAGACAACGAGGTGCTGCCCCAACTCAGATTAAACTAGCCTATTCTTCGGCAACAACAACTTATAAGCATACAAGAATCTCTGCTACAACATCTACAGTCAATTCACTGTTCTTTAGATCCCATCATAGTGAGTTCATGTTAATTTTATATATAAATAATTAATGGTAATCTTGACATGTTTATAAGTTGGATCTAAACCTGTGCCTATTAATAACCTGAATCATAACTAAACAGATCTTCCATTACTTGTACATCTGATCCTTTGTTTAGTTCTTGCATGCCTATCTTTATTATGTCTATTATGTCATTATGCCTATTCTATCACCACATGTCTATCAGTTTAGTATGCTTATTTCGGTCATCATATTCCTATCTTGTTATTATGCCTAATCTTGTTCTCTTCTCTCCCTCTTTCCCTTTTTATTTTTAAAGCCAGACTACCTTTGAGCCTAGGCATATCGCTGAAATATGCGAGCGCACGAAATTGGGAACGGTTGGGAATGATAAATTTGGGGCATAACCTATATTAAAACATGATTGGGATTTTGGCATAATTTATACCTTGATCTAAAACTTTAATTTTGGCATAACTTTTATTATGAATCATGACTGGGGTTTTTGGGGACATAACCTATACTGTACAATTTGACTAAAACTTGGGGTAAATGTTGTCTTGTTCATTATGACCGTAATTTGGGAAATATAAATTTGTAGGCTTAATTTAAGATTTAGCAGAACATGATAATAAAACTATAAGTAACCGGCTATAACTTGCGGAGATGTTTAATCTGTTAAAATGACAAATCTGCTGAAATCGGTTGAAACTGAATACTGTAATTGAAAAACCTACGACGAACATGAATAATTGTTTAAGAATGAATATGCCTAGATTTATAGTAAATACTGCACTAAGACATAAGGTTAGATTACACTTGTGGTATAAGCCTGCCAGGAACCGCCCGGCAAATCCAGCATCCACAAGTGGTTAATCTAATATGAGAGGTTTAGTGCGTAAATATACATGTAATGGTGCTAAGACACTAGGTTAACTCCAGCTTGTGGTAGAAGTCTGCCCGGAACCGCCCGGCAAATCCAGCATCCACAAGAGGTCGGCTTAATGTGAGAGGTCCAGTGCATAAACATATATATATATATATATATATATATATATATATATATGAATATATGTATATAAAAGGATAGAAATAAATGACTCTAATTGTGATTAATGGAAATGAATTGGAATGAGCGGGGAATGATAATAACCTATTATAATAAATTACATTAATGAGAATGCTATATAATAGGTAGGCTTGTCCTAGGGACAAGTGGAAATTATAACATAAGTTATAATAAAGGGAAAGGAAACTTATTAGTAAACCTTAGTTAAGAGAACTAAGTTAATAAGTAAACAACGACAAGTTATAGAGACATGTTAAACAGAAAACAGGTGAATTGAGACAAAGAATACTTAATTGCATATTAAGTAAAACATGTTATTGTAACTATGGAGTCAGACAATGAATAATATAAAGGAATTGTAGATTACTTTCGTTAATTACAATCCGAGGATAGTAGATTGTATTTTACAGATCTTGGATTATAATCTAGAGAATAACATGTTATGGGCTTATTAACAAACTTAAAAGGATTAAGTTATACATATGAAATTAATAAGCTGTAACGACCCGGAAAATCTGAACCAATTTAAAATTTTTAAATTGGCTATTTTAGTGGATTTTAAATATCTAAAATAAATATTTTAAATAATAATGATGAAAAGTAAGTTTGAATCGACATTTGAAAACGAATATAATTAATTCTAATTATAAACAAGGCCTGAAATTGCGCTGCAGTTTCAAAAATTTGAATTCAAACTTCGACTAACTGTACCGGGTGCAAAACAAAACGGATTTGAGTGAAACCAAAAATATTTAAATCTGTTAGTGAATATCTTTCCAGCGAATCTGAAAAATCGAAGTTTCATAGCGGGAAGCAAAGGTTATGGCCAAATGAATTTTCAGAAAGGTCGCTAATTTATATAGCCCGTGAAATTGGCCATTTTGTATACGACCTCGAAACTCGACGAAACCACTTTTGTTGGATCCGGGATGTGAATTTATTGCTAGGTTTCAAATTTCATAATTTTTGAAGCTAGTATGTGAGCGTGGCAAAGGAAAACGTGTTTTGGTCAATTAAAGTTAAATTGGATCGACCAGAAATGGGCCATTTTGCAAACGGTCTCAGAATTCGACGAAACTAGTTTTGTTTGGACCGTATCGTCAAAACATAGCTGGATTTATTTTTTTGGAATTTTTCGAATCAGTTTGTGGCCCTAGCAAATTGAAATGTACGTTCAAATCAAATATTGAATGTTTTATATTTTAATCTGAATGAAAATTGACTGAAACAGTCGAATGGGCCTACGAAACATATCCCATTGTGTTTGGAATGGGGGTAAAACGCTAGGGACGACAGTCGTTGGGTTTGGATTGGGGTTCATGTGTGAAAGGGGGTATTTTCGAAATTTGAAAATATATAAATAAATGGAAAAATCTCATTGGCCCATACGATTTTCTCTCTCCGCGACGCGAGCAGATCTGAAGGCGGAAACCCCTTCAATCCTTTCCTCCCCGATTCCACCTCCTACAAGCGAAATTACACCTTCCTCCTGTTGAGAATTTTGTAGCACTCTCCGAGATCTTCAAATCCATATATAGTTTGGATTTTTTCATTGAGTGGTTTGGGAGAATCGAGCTCGGGAAGTTCAGATGTTTTCGACACCGCCTCGCCTGCCTCAGGTGATCGAACGCCTCCCCACTTCAGGCGCAGGCGCGCCTCTCCTCCCCCTTCGACGCCGCGAAGGCTGATCGACGAATAGCTACACAGATTCGAAGAAAAATCCAAACCTAGTTCTGAACGAATCAGCTGAGGTACGGTTTAAACTATTTTAAACTATATTGTAGCAGTTTAAAGCGCTACGGTTTTTGATTTCACTGTAAAAATCATATCTTTTTCGTTTTTGACGAAATTCAGTGAAACAAGAGATAGTGGACTCGTGTGGACGTCTTCTACATTTTAGAAGAGACCGCATATTTTTCTGAGCCTTCTGCATTTTTGGTGGAGTGGAACCCAGTGTGAGATTTCTAATTTATAAACGATATGGAAAACGACGATGTATATATTATATAGTCGATGTATGAGTTATATAAGCGTTGTACACCTCTTGTATAAGCGTTGTATAAGTTGTACGTTCGATGTATAAGTTATATATGCGTTGTAAAAATTATATATGTGTTGAAATAGAAGTGAAATGCTTATAATATATATATATATATATATACGCCCCTCGTTCACAAACCATGGACGATATTTATTGATTGTGATTGATGTGAAAATTGGTTGATAGCGAATGGTTGATTATAATTGTTTGTGGTTGAAATTGATTGATTGTGGTTGAAAAATACCGGTTTGTGGTTGAAAATTATTTGGTTGAAACCACATAGGATTAGTTTGTGGAAATGAAAAATGTATACATGCCGCATGCGTGCGAACTAGATGCATGATTCCCCATTGTCAAAAGCTGCGAGGCTTTAAGGTAGAGCGAGGAGCCTTACTAGGGACGACCCCGGTTTTAACTACCCTGCCGTTATGCTGCCGAAATTTTGAATAATATTCATGTGTTAGAATTATTTTCATGTGTTGAAACTACCTTCCTGTGTTGAATAGAAATTCATCTATTGAACGACATTCATGTTTTGAAATAAATTGTTTGGCAATAAAAATCACATTTTTATTACTTTATATATATAAACTATAGAAAAACTTCATGTGTTGAATTGAAATTCATTCGTTGAATAGAATTCATGTGTTGAATGGTATTCATGTTTTAAATATAAAAATCACCTTTATATATATATATATATACAAACTATAGAAAACCTTCATGTGTTGAATCGATATTCATTCGTTGGATTAAAATTCATGGGTTGAATGGTATTCGTGTTTTAAATATAAAAATCACATTTTTATCTATATATATATATATATAAACTATAGAAAACCTTCATGTGTTGAATCGATATTCATTCATTGGATTGAAATTCATGTGTTGAATGGTATTCATGTTTTAAATATAAAAATCACCTTTTTATCGATATATATATAAACTATAGAAAACTTTCATGTGTTGAATCGATATTCATTCGTTGATTTGAAATTCATGTGTTGAAAGGTATTCGTATTTTGAAAGAAATTGTTTTATAATAAAAATCCCATTTTTATCATCAATATGAGATATATAAAATAATCTTGTTTTGAAATAAATTGTTTTATAATAAAAATCCTATTTTTATCACGTATATTAGCTATATAAAATAGTCGAGTTTTGAAATAAATTGTTTTACATTGAAAATCACATTTTTATTACATACATGAATTGTTAAAAATAGTGAAGTGTTGAAATAGAAGACAGTCTGATAAAAATATCATTTTTATCAAAAGTATGAAAATCATATAGTTTGAAATCGAAGAATCGATATATATATATATATATATAATTGAAATATATCGAATAACGACGCTGCAGTTCGTATTTTGAAACCGTGATTTCAAACGATTATACCGGGAGATCCGACCATCGGATTTTCCCGAAACCGAAACCGTTAGGTTCGCTTTGGAAATATCTTTCCAACGGCACCAACTTTTTAAAAATCCAACGGTTGGATTGTCTGGAATGTTCAATTCAAATCTGAAGAAAAACAGGTCCAGAATCGATTATATATATATAATTATATTAAATCGAATAACGACGCTGCAGTTCGTATTTTGAAATCGAAACTTCAAACGATTATACCGGGAGATCCGACCGTCGGATTTTCCCGAAACTGGAACAGTTGGATTCGTTTTGAAAAGATCTTTCTAATGATGTAATTTTTGTGAAGATCCAATGGTTAGATTTTCAGATATGTGTAAATCAAATCTGAAGAAAAACAGCGCCACGACCGCGTTATGGCCCGAAGCGTCGTTTTGAATAAATTGGCTATTTTAAAATAAATAAAAATAGCAATAAATCGTTATAAAATATTATAAATGATATGGATGTGAAATTTAGAAACTAACTGAAGGTTGGCTAAGTCAAATGGTTTCTTGGGTATTGATCTGATGTTGGTTTCGGCCTTCTGGGTTAATATTTGGGAAATCGTTCTCTTACTGATTGATGGTTAGTGACTAATGAATTGAAATGATGCGTAGTAGTGTTTGTGTAGCACTTGTTTATTATATACGCGAGTTGCTCAGAAAGACCGGGTTTATCCCATTCTGAATAACTGAATCGACGATAAGAAATCGAAGATGAAGACGGTGGTCGAAGACCGGAGATCTTCACCTCGTTTGGATGGTAACCGAGGTCCTGATTGGGAGGCATCCCGAAATATGGATAATGAGTGGTGATCGTCCAGACGTACGTGGTGATCGATGGGTTTGCGAGGTATATAGTGCCTCCGGTTTCGTTCAGACCCAGAACGGACTTGCAAATGGACAGTGTGTCTGACATTGGAATTTATTCTGTGTGATTGATAGCTATCTGTTGCACGGTGTGAATTGCTTGTGTGGCATGCTAAGATGCAGTGATCAGGGCTTCTGTTGAAAAGAAAAGTCTTGTGGTGATGATCAAAGCACCGCCTGTGTGGCGTAGCTTTGTGTATAACGTGAATTCGCGAGCCTCACACCCGGTATGAACCATAAACGGGAGAGGACATCAGGGAGGGCCTGCGTTTCTTTCTAGTTAGAAGTGGCGTCAGTGGTTTTACAAGCCCTGACGAGTTTCACTTATGTGGTTGTTACTGTTGCGAGGCGCCTCGGTTAGATCGGACGATCCGGGTCCGATGGAGTCATTCGTTGGCTCATTTACACCCCAAAGGTGGGGAAACGCAGTGTTCAGGAATTTTAATCCACATTGGTGGACCGGCCCTGACGATCCAAGGGCCCACCCGAGTCTGGGTCCTGAGGCTCAGGCTAGACAGTCTCGAAGTCGGTAAGGACTATCTTTTGCCTTGGTTCATGACGGAAATCCAATTTCCAAATACGTAATTGTGCGGTTTTGATTGTATACCTATATATGGCGACATAGCGGTATGGGGCATTAATGCCGTCTGTGATTGATACTTATGATTTGAAATTGTTTTTGTAACATATAAACACTAGTAATAATATCAAACGCTTTTGTTTTATTCGTATCAAGCATATTTTGGCCGTTATAAGGTAAAAACTCTATCCTCCGGTTTGCGTTGCATTGTGTGATGGGAACTGAGTCTTATAATGGTTTCATTTTTATAAAAAAGCATTGAGATGTTTTAAAAGAATTACTTGTTTTAAAGCACTGGCAATCCAATGGAGTAAACCCGTTCCGCCAGCGTGGTCCTGTGATTAGCCATATTGTATAATGTGTTAAGTAGATTTCTCATACCAGTCCCGTGACTGACTCGTTGTTTGTTTCACTTTCAAACTCGGGTGCCCCTTTCTCTACACGAGCAGCCTTGTATTCAAGTTTTTAGCAGGCTCTTTCTGGATAGCTGGAGCTGAAGATGGATTCTACCATTTATTAATTATTATGCTGTTCAGCTCCTATTGTACATATTATGTTTGTATCCGCTGTAGACATTTATGTATAGCTGAACTGTATTTGTACTAAGTATGATCCTGTATACTGTGTAACTCTGATGATTACGTTTATCCAGTATATTCTATTTGTTCATTATCTGGTGTATTTATTTAATTCTGCTCTGCTGTTATCTGTTTCTGTGTTATATTCCAAAGATTACCCTTGTCGCCGTCTGTACGGGAAATGGGGTCGTCACATCATGGTATCAGAGCTTTGGTTAAGCTTAGTTCTGGAATATAACATATTAACGAACTCGTCAGAAATAGAACCTGTAGTGTTCTAGGACGGGTAACTCTATACAGATAGGATCAGTAATATCCTAGTATGAGTAACGCAGAATGAAATACACCCCACTAGACACATTTACATTTGAAGTATATGTTTCTATGTTTTAAAATACCCTTTCTGTGACCTGACACTTGATCTTCTAATTGCAGAAGTACTAGAAAAATGAGTGTCAGAAACAGAAGAAATGCAGAACCCGATCTAGAGGCTCTATTCAAGAGATATCGAAATCTGAACGGAGCACAGTTCTCGGGCAATGAATCTATTATTCAAACTCAAGCTTGGGTGAGCTCTGCAGAAAGAATATGTGAGCGTATCCAGTTGAGAGATGATCAGAAAAGATTAGTAGCATCTTGGGCGCTTAAAGAAGAAGCTTTAATCTGGTGGGAAACAATCATCAAAGATAATCCAGAAGGTGATATCACCTGGGACAAATTCAAAGTGATTTTCCTGGAAAGATTTACTCCTCCCGAAGCGACTGAGCGATTATGTGATGAATTCTCTTATCTGATACAAGGAGATATGACCGTTCCCGAATATCATAAGAAATTCAACGAGCTTTCTCACTTTGCTCCTCATCTGATTCAAGATCCAAAGAGGAAGAATCTGAGATTTATTCATGGCCTGCAAAGGAGATATCAGAATAGTGTGATGAGGAATGTGAAGCTCCCTTTTTCAGAAATGATTTATATGTCTTATCAGTATGAAGATCTCCATAAGAAAGGTATGTTGCGCGATGAAGAGGAAGTCTGTTCTAGTAACAAAGAAGAGTCGGAAACTAATATTCCTGAAGCCAGTACGAGGTCTGAGGTCAGTAAGAAGCCCAGTGCCAAAAGGAAAGGGCCAGATCTGAAAAAGAACTGGCCATGACTGCCATGTGCAAGAACTGCAATCAGAAGGGGCATTTGTCCAGAAAATGTAAATCTTTAAACAAACGAAAGAAGAGTGGATTTGAGCCCAGTAAGAAGGTTCAAGAGGGCAGAGGATGCCATAAGTGCCATCAGGCTGGGCATTTTGCAAAAAACTGCCCGCTATCTCAGAAATCTGAAACAGTACATGTAAATGAAGTAGCAGAAGTGCCTGCATCTTCGTCTGCTCAGGAAAGGGCTGATGTTTTAGAAGGCACGCTTAATATCAAAAATATTCCGGTTAAAGTGCTGTTTGATACAGGCGTGTCACGAAGCTTCATTGCCAAGAATGCAGTTAAGATGTTGGATTGGAATTTGAAGAAGCTCAAAGAACCAATGACTGTCCAAAATCCGGTTGGGGGTTCCATCGATCTCAGTTGGGTTTGTGGGGTGCCTGTCTCTTTTTCCTGTTATAAATTCCCTACCATCTCTATCTTAATGAATTTTACTGAATTCGATCTTATTCTGGGATTGGATTGGCTAACCAAATATGAAGCAGAGGTTAGATGCGCCGAGAGAATTGTTAGGGCTAAGATTAAATCAGGGAATTATATAACCATACCGTGTGAAGGTCAGAAATCTAATAGAAAATACTTCTGGGTAGCTTTGGATGTTTCTCCTATTCAAATAGAAAATATCCCTGAAGTCACAGAGAATATTCCTGACCTCGTCAAAGATATTCCTGTCGTCAAGAACTATGCGGATGTGTTCGAAGAAGTTGTTCGCTTACCTCAGCAGAGAGAAATTGATTTTAAGATTGCTTTGATTCCGAATGCAAGGCCGATAGTTCACGCTGTTCGAAGAATGTCCTTGAAAGAGAAAGAGGAATTAGACAATCAAACACGACAGCTAGTATGGAAAGGTCTGATCAGGCCTAGTTTCTCTGATTGGGGAGCAGCAGTGGTGTTTGTCCCAAAATTTGACGGTACTCTACGGCTATGTGTGGATTATCGCGATTTGAACAAACAGACAATAAAGAATAAATATCCATTGCCGCGAAGCGATGACTTATTGGATCGTCTGAATGGAGCACAAGTATTTTCACGAATGGACTTAGCTACAGGTTTCCATCAGCTTCGTATCGCCGAGGAGTGTGTTCCTTTGACAACATTCAGAGGTCCAGACTTATTCTACGAGTGGTTAGTAATGCCGTTCAGCTTATGTAACGCTCCAGCCTATTTCGTCGATCTAATGAGCAGAGTATTCAGAGGAGTATTGAATAAATTTGTTCTGGTTTTCATTGATGATATCCTTATCTTCTCTAAGTCAGAAAGCGAGCACGAAAAACATTTGGAACAAGTGTTAGAAATTCTCAGAAAGAATGTTTTGAAAGCAAAGTTTTCCAAATGTATATTCTGGCAAGAAGAAGTCAAATTTCTTGGCCACGTAGTGTCAAAGCAAGGAATTTCAGTGGATCCCAGTAAAATCACTGCTATTCAGAATTGGAAACAGCCTTGTACGCCAACAGAAGTTAGAAGTTTTCTCGGGTTAGCCAGTTATTATCGGAAATTCATTAAGGATTTCGCGAAGACATCTAGTTCTTTAACGAAACTGACGAAGAAACATTCGAGATTCAATTGGACTCCGGTATGTGAGGAAGCTTTCCAAGAGCTGAAGCTGAAACTGACAACTGCTCCAGTGTTAACAATAATAGATGGCAATGAGGACTTGAAAGTCTGGACTGACGCTTCTAGAGAAGGCCTTGGCGCAGTGTTAATGCAAAGAGGTCAAGTGATTGCGTATGCTAGCCGTCTGTTAAAACCACACGAGAAGAACTACGTAACTCATGATCTTGAGTTATTGGCTATAGTATTCTCTTTGAAAATCTGGAGGCACTATCTTCTAGGTGAGAGATTTGAACTGTTTACAGATCACCAGTCGTTAAAGTATCTGTTCACCCAGAAAGACTTGAATCTGAGGCAGCAACGTTGGCTAGAGTTCCTCGCAGCATACGATTTTGAGATTATATACACTCCAGGGAAAGCCAATGTCGTGGCCGATGCGCTGAGTCGAAAGAATGTAATGATCGCCAGCTTTATTATTACGATTTCCTTGATTGACAAAATATCTATTCTTCAGAAGGAGGATAACTTTATTAAGGGTATGATCAAAAGGATTCAGAAAGGCGAACCCTCGTGTTTTCAAATAGATAACGATGGAATCCTAAGATTGAAAGGAAGGATTTGTGTTCCTGGCATCCCGAGCTCAAAAGGGAAGTGTTAGACGAGTGTCACAAGTCCAAGCTGAGTATCCATCCTGGTGTAGCCAAAATGTATAACGATCTCAAGCGAACATTCTGGTGGAAGGCTATGAAAAGGAACATTTCAATATATGTTAGCCGATGCCCTACTTGCCAGCTAGTCAAGATCGACCAACAGAAACTGGATGGATTGTTACAACCGCTAGACATTCTTGGTTGGAAGTGGGAACATATTTCCATGGACTTCATAGATGGTTTGCCCAGGACCAGAAAAGGAAATGACAGTATTTGGGTGATCGTAGATCGCTTCACGAAGACCGCCCATTTCATACCTGTCAGATCAAACAGAACTGCTCAGAGTCTGGCGCAGATATACTTCAAGAAAATAGTTAGACTACATGGAGTGCCGCTCAGTATAGTCAGTAATAGAGATACAATATTTACTAGTAAATTCTGGGAGTTATTTCAAGTAGAGCTGGGAACAAAGCTGAATCTAAGCACCGCTTATCATCCTCAGACAGACGGTCAGACTGAGAGGGTGAATCGTATAATAGAAGATCTATTGCGGCCTTGTGTTCTAGATTTCGGTGGATCATGGGAAGACCATCTGCATTTGGCTGAATTCTCATATAATAACAACTACTAGACGAGCCTGACAATGTCGCCATTCGAAGCATTATATGGTAGACCGTGCCGATCTCCTGCTTGTTGGGTCGAACTCGGTAATAGACTCGTGTTAGGGCCGGATATGATCCGAGAAGCTGCCGACAAAGTCGATTTTTATCAAGAAATGATTACTCGCTGCTCAAAGCCGACAAAAGAGCTATGCCGATAGGAGAAGAAGAGATATATCATTTGCGGTTGGCGACTATGTGTATTTGAAAGTATCGCCGATGAGAGGAGTTATCCGGTTCGGTAAAACTGGGAAGTTGGCACCCAAATTCATTGGTCCGTTTCCTATTCTGGAACGGATCGGAACTCTCGCTTATATGGTTAAACTGCCTGATTAGTTGCCTGGAGTGCATGATGTATTTCATATATCTCAACTTCGAAAGCACGTTCATGATCCAGACTTGATCGTGGAAGAAGTAGCTCAACAGGATATTGAAATTACTCCAGAATTAGCTGTGAGACGAGAGCCGCTAAAGATCATCGGCAAAGAAACCAAAGAGCTGAGGAACAAGAAAGTTCACTTAGTCAAAGTGCAATGGAGTGGAGATCCGCGAGATTGTACTTGGGAAACTGAGGAGAGCATTCAGAAAGCCTACCCTAGATGCCGAGTGGATATCTCTGATTGACTCCGGTGCAAGGTACATTTACCATACTTTGCATTACCAATCAGTTCTCTACTTTGTTGTTATTTTCTTTCCATGGATGTGCACTTTTAATTCTATAGTCTGCTTAATTTAAAAAGAGTGTATGAATTAATTTGTATGATTTTGAAAAGTTAAAAACAATCTGATTGTTGTTTGCATTGTGTGATAGTAGATTGGATTAATTAAATTATAGAAATGATAGTTAATATAATTAATAAGAGAATAATGGTAAAATTTATTCATTTATATCACACATTGAACTGATTAGAAAATAGATAGAAATATATACATGTGCATTATATATGTTTGAACAGGTAAATGGATAGCTGTTGAGTAAAGATTTTATTTGCATGCCCGACAAATAAGTAAACCTTAATGAGTTGGATGCGAAATATTATTATATCAACTCCTGTGAATGCCATTGGATGCGGAGTGCTGGTTATTCTGTGTGTAATAATAAACGTCGCTATAGGATAATAACAATTAATTTTGAACTACATCACACGGCATACTTCTGAAGATAGGCATACTTCATCATATACCACATAAGCATTTGGAGCTTGTGTGACGAGGTGGAAGATTTACCATACGAGCGAGAGGCTTGTATGGCGATGACTATATTTTACAGGTTGAGCTGATGACTGATATGACCATATAAAATTGTAACGATAAAATTGCCAGATTAATAAAAACCCCACACAGGTCTGGAGTTGACAATAATCACGTCTCTCTAGTCATTAGGTACGGCACATGGACTATTTATTTCCCACACAGGACGAGGTGACGAGGATTTATCCTCTGAAGCAATTAAAAATACACACTCCCTTAGGCTTTGACAGGGTGACGAGAATTTATTCTCTGGAGTTATTATCTATACACGCTCCCCTGTAAACACCAAAATATATCACTATAAATATGTGTATGCTTTATAGGATTTATTGGGTACCTAATACGACCCAATAAATTTCCAAACCCCTCCCCGTACAAAGGAGGTTATGGCGAAATTTTTCGAAAATTCCGGGTGTTAGCCAAATTTTCGAAGAATTTGAAAATTCTCAGAAACTGAAAAGTTGGAAAATTGAAGCCAGATTTGAAGTAGAGTTGATAAATCAAATCACTTTCGACTTTGCTCCTTTTCGGGGACGAAAAGTTTTAAGTGGGGGAGATTGTAACGACCTAGAAAATCTGAACCAATTTAAAAATTTTAAATTGGCTATTTTAGTGGATTTTAAATATTTAAAATAAATATTTTAAATAATAATGATGAAAAGTAAGTTTGAATCGACATTTGAAAACGAATATAATTAATTCTAATTATAAACAAGGCCTGAAATGGCGCTGCAGTTTCAAAAATTTGAATTCAAACTTCGACTGACTGTACCGGGTGCAAAACAAAACGGATTTGAGTGAGACCAAAAATATTTAAATTTGTTAGTGAATATCTTTCTAGTGAATCTGAAAAATCGAAGTTTCATAGCGGGAAGCAAAGGTTATGGCCAAATGAATTTTCAAAAAGGTCGCTATGGAATTTATATAGCCCGTGAAATTGGCTATTTTGTATACGACCTCGGAACTCGACGAAACCACTTTTGTTGGATCCGGGATGTGAAGTTATTGCTAGATTTCAAATTTCATAATTTTTGAAGCTAGTATGTGAGCGTGGCAAAGGAAAACGTGTTTTGGTCAATTACAGTTAAATTGGATCGACCATAAATGGGCCATTTTGCAAACGGTCTCAGAATTCGACGAAACTAGTTTTGTTGGTACCGTATCGTCAAAACATACCTGGATTTATTTTTCTGGAATTTTTCGAATCAGTTTGTGGCCCTGGCAAATTGAAATGTACGTTCAAATCAAATATTGAATGTTTTATATTTTAATCTGAATGAAAACTGACTGAAACAGTCGAATGGGCCTACGAAACATATCCCATTGTGTTCGGAATGGGGGTAAAACGCTAGGGACGACAGTCGTTGGGTTTGGATTAGGGTTCATGTGTGAAAGGGGGTATTTTTGAAATTCAAAAATATATAAATAAATGGAAAAATCTCATTGGCCCATACGATTTTCTCTCTCCCCGACGCGAGCAGATCTGAAGGCGAAAACCCCTTCAATCCTTTCCTCCCCGATTCCACCTCCTACAAGCAAAATTACACCTTCCTCCTGTTGAGGATTTTGTAGCACTTTCCGAGATCTTCAAATCCATATATAGTTTGGATTTTTTTCATTGAGTGGTTTGGGAGAATCGAGCTCGGGAAGTTCAGATGTTTTCGCCGCCGCCTCGCCTGCCTCAGGCGATCGAATGCCTTCCCCCTTCAGGTGCAGGCGCGCATCTCCTCCCCCTTCGACGCTACGAAGGCTGATCGACGAATAGGTACACGGATTCGAAGAAAAATCCAAACCTAGTTCTGAACGAAACAGCTGAGGTACGGTTTAAACTATTTTAAACTATATTATAGCAGTTTAAAGCGCTACGGTTTTTGATTTCACTGTAAAAATCATATCTTTTTCGTTTGTTGACGAAATTCAGTGAAACAAGAGATAGTGGACTCGTGCGGACGTCTTCTACATTTTAGAAGAGACCGCATATTTTTCTGAGCCTTCTGCATTTTTGGTGGAGTGGAACCTAATGTGAGATTTCTAATTTATAAACGATATGGAAAACGACGATGTATAAATTATATAGTCGATGTATGAGTTATATAAGCGTTGTACACCTCTTGTATAAGCGTTGTATAAGTTGTACGTTCGATGTATAAGTTATATATGCGTTGTAAAAATTATATATGTGTTGAAATAGAAGTGAAATGCTTTTATATATATATATATATATATATATATATATATATATATACACACACACACACGCCCCTCGTCCACAAACCATGGACGATATTTATTGATTGTGATCGGTGTGAAAATTGGTTGATAGCGAATGGTTGATTATAATTGTTTGTGGTTGAAATTGATTGATTGTGGTTGAAAAATACCGGTTTGTGGTTGAAAATTATTTGGTTGAAACCACATAGGATTAGTTTGTGGAAATGAAAAATATATACATGTCGCCTGCGTGCGAACTAGATGCATGATTCCCCATTGTCAAAAGCTGCGAGGCTTTAAGGTAGAGCGAGGAGCCGTACTAGGGACGGCCCCGGTTTTAACTACCCTGCCGTTATGCTGCCGAAATTTTGAATAATATTCATGTGTTAGAATTATTTTCATGTGTTGAAACTACCTTCATGTGTTGAATAGAAATTCATCTATTGAATGACATTCATGTTTTGAAATAAATTGTTTGGCAATAAAAATCACATTTTTATTACTTTATATATATAAACTATAGAAAACCTTCATGTGTTGAATTGAAATTCATTCGTTGAATAGAATTCATGTGCTGAATGGTATTCATGTTTTAAATATAAAAATCACCTTTATATATATATATATATATATATATATATATATACAAACTATAGAAAACCTTCATGTGTTGAATCGATATTCATTCGTTGGATAGAAATTCAGGTGTTGAATGGTATTCGTGTTTTAAATATAATAATTACATTTTTATCTATATATATATATATATAAACTATAGAAAACCTTTATGTGTTGAATCGATATTCATTCATTGGATTGAAATTCATGTGTTGAATGGTATTCGTGTTTTAAATATAAAAATCACCTTTTTATCGATATATATAAATTATAGAAAACTTTCATGTGTTGAATCGATATTCATTCGTTGATTTGAAATTCATGTGTTGAAAGGTATTCATATTTTGAAAGAAATTGTTTTATAATAAAAATCCCATTTTTATCATCAATATGAGGTATGTAAAATAATCTTGTTTTGAAATAAATTGTTTTATAATAAAAATCCTATTTTTATCACGTAACTATATAAAATAGTCGAGTTATGAAATAAATTGTTTTACATTAAAAATTACATTTTTATTACACACATGAATTGTTAAAAATAGTGAAGTGTTGAAATAGAAGACAGTCTGATAAAAATATCATTTTTATCAAAAGTATGAAAATCATATAGTTTGAAATCGAAGAATCGATATAAATATATATATATATATATAATTAAAATATATCGAATAACGACGCTGTAGTTCGTATTTTGAAACTGTGATTTCAAACGATTATACCGGGAGATCCGACCATCGGATTTTCCCGCAACCGCAACCGTTGGGTTCACTTTGGAAATATCTTTCCAACGGCACCAACTTTGTAAAATCCAACGGTTGGATTGTCTGGAATGTTCAATTCAAATCTGAAGAAAAACAGCGCCAGAATCGATTATATTTATATATATATAAATATAATTATATTAAATCGAATAACGACGCTGCAGTTCGTATTTTGAAATCGAAACTTCAAACGATTATACCGGGAGATCCGACCGTCGGATTTTCCCGAAACTGGATCCGTTGGATTCTTTTTGAAAAGATCTTTCTAATGATGTAAATTTTGTGAAGATCCAACGGTTAGATTTTCAGATATGTGTAAATCAAATCTGAAGAAAAACAGCGCCACGGCCGCGTTATGGCCCGAAGCGTCGTTTTGAATAAATTGGCTATTTTAAAATAAATAAAAATAGCGATAAATTGTTATAAAATATTGTAAACGATATGGATGTGAAATTTAGAAACTAACTGAAGGTTGGCTAAGTCGAATGGTTTCTTGGGTATTTATCTGATGTTGGTTTCGGCCTTCGGGGTTAATATTTGGGAAATCGTTCTCTTACTGATTGACGGTTAGTGACTAATGAATTAAAATGATGTGTAGTAGTGTTTGTGTATCACTTTTTTATTATATACGCGAGTTGCTCAGAAAGACCGGGTTTATCCCATTCTGAATAACTGAATCGACGATAAGAAATCGAAGATGAAGACGGTGGTCGAAGACCGGAGATCTTCACCTCGTTTGGATGGTAACCGAGGTCCTGATTGGGAGGCATCCCGAAATATGGATAATGAGTGGTGATCGTCCAGACGTACGTGATGATCGATGGGTTTGCGAGGTTTATAGTGCCTCCGGTTTCGTTCAGACCCAGAACGGACTTGCAAATGGACAGTGTGTCTGACATTGGAATTTATTCTGTGTGATTGATGGCTATCAGTTGCACGATGTGAATTGCCTATGTGGCATGATAAGATGCAGTGATCAGGGCTTCTGTTGAAAAGCAAAGTCTTGTGGTGATGATCAAAGCACCGGATGTGTGGCGTAGCTTTGTGTATAACGTGAATTCGCGAGCCTCACACTCGGTATGAACCAGAAACGGGAGAGGACATCAGGGAGGGCCTGCGTTTCTTTCTAGTTAGAAGTGGCGTCAGTGGTTTTACACGCCCTGACGAGTTTGACTTATGTGGTTGTTACTGTTGCGAGGCGCCTCGGTTAGATCGGCCGATCCGGGTCCGATGGAGTCATTCGTTGGCTCATTTACACCCCAAAGTGTGGGGAAACGCAGTGTTCAGGAATTTTAATCCACATCGATGGACCGACCCTGACGATCCAAGGGCGCACCTGAGTCTGGGTCCTGAGGCTCGGGCTAGACAGTCTCGAAGTCGGTAAGGACTATCTTTGGCCTTGGTTCATGACGGAAATCCAATTTCCAAATACGTGACTGTGCGGTTTTGATTGTATACCTATATATGGCGACATAGTGGTATGGGGCATTAATGCCGTCTATGATTGATACTTATGATTTGAAATTGTTTTTGAAACATATAAACACTAGTAATAATATCAAACGCTTTTGTTTTACGTATCAAGCATATTTTGGCCGTTATAAGGTAAAAAGTCTATCCTTCGGTTTGCGTTGCATTGTGTGATGGGAACTGAGTCTTATAATGGTTTCATTTTTATAAAAAAGCATTGTGATGTTTTAAAAGAATTATTTGTTTTAAAGCACTGGCAATCCAATGGAGTAAACCCGTTCCACGAAAGTGGTGTGGTCCTGTGATTAGCCATATTGTATAATGTGTTAAGTAGATTTCTCATACCAGTCCCGTGACTGACTCATAGTTTGTTTCACTTGCAAACTCGGGTGCCCCTTTCTCTACACGGGCAGCCTTGTATTCAGGTTTTTAGCAGGCTCTTTCTGGATAGCTAGAGCTGAAGATGGATTCTACCATTTATCTCTTTTTATGATGTTCAGCTCCTATTGTACATATTATGTTTGTATCCGCTGTAGACATTTATGTATAGCTGAAATGTATTTGTACTAAGTATGATCCTGTATACTGTGTAACTCTGATGATTACGTTTATCCAGTATATTCTATTTGGTCATTATCTGGTGTATTTATTTAATTCTGCTCTGCTGTTATCTGTTTCTGTGTTATATTCCAAAGTTTACCCTTGCCGCCGTCTGTACGGGAAATGGGGTCATCACATAAGCAAAAGGAACTTGGTAACTTGAAAAAGAAGTCAATGTGAATGGGAATGACCTGTTAAACCTGTAATACTTAAACTGTTTAAATCTGTGGAGGTTACGTGAACTTGTCAAATTAAGTAGGGGTTAATTAAACCTGCAACCTTGTTAAACTATTAGGCACAACCTATCAAAATCCTAGTAGTGGGGATGCAAGCCTCGTGGGAAGCTTGTAACATCTGTTGTGTGGGACCTGTTTCAATCAGTAACCCATCTTGGTATCAAACGGAGAACCCGAACTAGGTCGGGGTCGGGGCACACTTACTGAGCTGATTATAAGAGGTCACTTGTGTGAGGGTGTATGATGGTGCGTTCCAACGGACTTATGTGCATGCATGGATCTGCTTGCTTGGGAAAATAAGACGCTATAACACTAGTAGATATGGTTGTGCATCTTGAAAATAATCGGGTTGCCACTTTAGGAAGTGATACATCCTACTATAGGGCCAGCACATGGTATCTATGGGGTAGGGAGCCGATCGATTGGGGGTAGTAATTAGGATACATCTAGTCTTTCTTTTCATGATTGTTTGGGAGCCTATTATTATAGTTAGGGGTAACACCTGTCATTCCTGTTGGGCTACCTATTATTATTGTTGGGGGTAAAACCTGCCACTATAAGTACACCTAAGCATACCATCTTGTTCTTGTTGGGATCATCTTGTTCTTGTTATACTAGTAATGGTGTGGAGAAAAGTACTTGAGAAGCGCAATATGTTATGTCATGTTTATTCTGTTGATCATGCTCAGTCTGTTATACCTGCCTTATGATACTGTTATCTATCTCATCCAGTTTATATGCCTGCCATGATGCTTTTACTTATTTATATGCTAAAAGTAATTGGACTCGCTAGACTTTATGTCTGACCCAAGTTTGTTTCCTCTTCTCTCTCTTTCGTTCCCTTCCCCCCTTTTCCCCCAGGTTCTCAGAGTGGGAATAATCAGGCTTGATTTGGATTCTCCCTGTCGTTCTGCTTGGAGCTGCTTAAGTGTACCGCTTTGATTTCTTGCCTTCTCTGATATGGCAATATTTTTGGGGACTAGGCTTTTATATTACTGTAATCTGATGGTATTAGTACAAGGAAGATGATTTATGTAATGGATTTTCTGTATTTCAGACTTATATTGTAACTGAATTTGGACCACGATGTTTTCTATTTGAAAAATAAAGTTTTAAAATTTCGCTATTATTCTATATCTATCTTGTGATGTATCTGTTTCTATTTACCTATAATTCTTCACGAAACTTAATGCATTCTGCTAAAGAGTGACATTAACGGACATGGCGTCTCACACCTAACCTTGGAAAGAGAGCAAGCAGAAATCCATCTTGTAGAAACCCATCATGACAAAGCTAACACAGAAAACTAAACTATATACTTTCTCCCTGTAAGACTAGGGGAAAGAGAGAGAGAGAAAGGAAGAAAGGAAATGGGTCAGACATAAAGCCTGGTGAGCTGCTGGGATTAACATCCAGACTTACTAAGTTAAGTAATAACGATAAACAGTTGTTCTGGCAACATAACAGGGTAGATATCTATACATGCCTAAAGGTGAACAATAGCTGATATGAACTAATAACAAAGACTAACTATTGTTTAGACTATGATGATAACAATAATACTAGAAATCAGATCTGATAGGTTGATTGTTTTGCACTTTTACTAGAATATCAGGATTAGGTGTAACTCTAATTACATAACGATAGGGTCTCCTGACATTAGGATTACTTAACAACGACATTATATAACATCAGGCTTCCATGACAGCAGGATTATATAACAACAGGTTTACATAACAACAAGATTACTTAATAGCTAGATTATATAATAGCAGGATTTCCTAATAGCAAGATTATATAACAGCAGGATTCCATAACAACAGGATTACTTAATAGCAGGATCAGGTTTATCCTAATTACATAATAGGATTAGGTGTTACCCTAATTACATAACAGCAAGATTATATAATAGGATTATTTAACAACAGGATTAGGTGTACCCTAGTTACATAACAGCATTAGGTGTTACTCTAATTACATAATAGCAGGATTAGGTGTAGCCTAATTACTACCCAAGCGATCGGCTCCCTATTACGTTAATATCTTGTTTCAGCCCCATAGTAGGGTGTATCACTCCCTAAAGAGGCAATCCAAAACACAGACCTATTTACTAGTGTTATAATGTCTTATCTTCCCAAGTCGGACCCATGCATGCTCATGACTTCGCCAGAACTGTACCCATCCCTAGTTTGAACCTCTTACTATCCAGTTCAGTAAGGCATGCCCTGGCCCCTACCTAGTACGAGGCCCCCTAACAAATACCAACAGGAATACTGACTAATACGGGTTTCATACAGCAAGATTGACACAAGCCAAACCCCTAAGCTTGTGCCCCTAAGTAAACAAGGATTCAAGAGTCTCAAAAACTGGATACAAACAGCAGGACATGAGACCTATTAGCTTATTAATAATCAGGTTTAACATAGTAGGTTTAAGTTCATTAATAAGCATGGTTGTAATGTTACATTTTCCAGTAAATGTTATTATGTGTACAACCCCTTTCATTAAATGAGCACCTGTCCAGATGTATACATACATTACAGTAATTCAGTTTATTTAACTTACATCTGGTACTTATATTTTCATAACATGTTCTTTACTTAATATCTGTATTAAGTCTAATCTAACATGTTTACACATATGCATATTATCTTTTTTGATTATATTCCCAAATTACAACATGTATGCATCTCTTTTTATTATATTCCCAAATTTACTGCCAAAAGTTCTCAATTTATGATATGTCCACAAATTGTCCTTTTTCATTGCCATTTCATATTATCCCAATTTCAATTGTACGCAATCTTTAAACGAGAATGGTCTAGGCTCTCGGTGGCCTAGGCTCAACGTAAATAAAAAGGGAAAAGAGTAGGAGAAGATTAGAATCAAACCAAGCTATATAAAATAGGCATATAAACAAGACTATAAATAAATCAAGCAACATAATAGGGACAGGGAAAATAAATGAACATAAACACTAAATGAGCATAAATGTCCAAATTAACCTTAAATGATCATAATATCTGATTGACATGCTTTTTCCCCAATTAATCATGAATGCTCATAAATATCAAATTGATAAGTTTTCCCTAGCTAGCGTACCCTCCCCAAATTAATAGGTGACAAACTACCATATTCTTCCAACTAACATATCCTTTTTAATGCTAATTAATATGAATGACAATTTTCCATTTTCCCTTTAATGTCAACATGTTCCTCGAATTAACATATACAGACTAATGTTAATTACATGTTTTCAAATCAATGCCCTTTTTGACATATCTACAAATTAATGCCAAATAAATGTCTACCAATCAATGCCATATTAACATGTCCACAATTGAAGTCAAATTTGTGTTCACCAAACCAATGCCATATTAATATGTTTACAAGTTATGTTCACAAATCAAGGTCAAATACCATGTTCTTCTTATTCAATGCCATATTAATGCCAATTACATGTTTACAAATGACATTCCTACTAAATATAAAATTAAGTTTAACCTATTCGTGTTTACATGTTCTTCCTTTTTAATAATCCCAATTTACAATACAAATCCTAATATGACCAATTATCCCTTTTAAATGTTATTACATACTTTTTCAATTCTATGCAATTCAAAAGGGCATATAATACTGTAAATAAAACAAACAGCAGGAAAAAGGTGACAAGAGGGATGTACATACAAACAAAATTAACTGGAAATGAATAGGCGATTGATAGTAAATAACATATAAGAAAAATCCTATAAATATTATTACTCTTCAGATCCAAGATATATTTACTATCAATGTTCTTTTTATTCATATTACTACAACAACTATTAAATCTATTTAACTTCAACTTAAAAGAAATTTGAATAATCACAATAGACTCACCTAGTTGTAGATCTAGAAAATCTTCTAAAATAGTTGTTGTAGAAGAAAGCCCACTTTTATCTTTTTGTTTATTGCAGGGTTGGAGGTTGGTTATAGATTTTGAATCTTCTTTTTTAATCAAGATTTCAGTAGTGTCTCTCCATTTTATTATTTTAATTTAGAATATGTCATAGAGGCAAACAGAGAGGTGAAGAACTGTGTGTAGATAAAATGTGAGAGAGTCCCTTTTCGTAGATTAACAGAACCAGCTCTTAACCATTAGATATTAGGTTTTCAATATAAGCCATACACGTAGATTTGAGTCAACAAATGTATTTTATATGTAAAATTGTCCACGTTCAAAGCAGGTCCAGATTCAGAAAATTTTGCTAGGTGGGTCGACCCACTATTCACCCTGGGTCGACCCACTATTCACCTTGGGTCGACCTACTATACATTCTGGATCTTTATTTTGAATTTTATTTATATATAAGCTTCTTATGTGTATACAAACTTCTAAGGTTCACAACTTCTTCATACATTATCCTTTTTATGCAAACTCAGAGTCTATCTAAACCAGAATTCCGAGACAAACGCAACGGTAAAGTCCATTTTATTTAATTATGAATATTTAATTAATTTTTATTCATTTTATCATTTTCTTCCTTAATTAATTAGTCCATTAATTAATTACTTGTTAAAAATTTGGGTTGTTACATTCCTCCATCCTTAAAGGATTTCGTCCTCGAAATCTCCAAGGCTAGAAGAATGTTATGAATGCTAACACCCATATACTCAATCATCATCCATTGGCATCCATTGTCCTTAGAATTGTAATGTTTTGTATGAACATATGCAAAGGTATAGTGTATATGTCCCTATGCTAATACGAAAATCAGGCGGTCTACTGATTCAGTTGACCTCTTTAATGCAAATCATGTCTGTGTCATGCAACCAATATGTTTGCAAAAGAATCCTAATGATACATATAAGTTTTATATGTGTGCACAATCATTCATAAAAATGCAACATCCATGTGAGGATTCAACCATTTTCATCCATTGAAAATTAAAATGCGTACACATCCATATGCAATATGTAAGTGTTTGAGCCCATCTAGTGCCCAATGTGTGTGTGTATGCATCCACTGGAAACCACTAGAAAACACTTGCATCCACTTGCAACCATCAAGCATAACATGTCTCAAACATATGTTTCAACCATATTCTATCGTCTATAAGCTCATATCCAAAGATCTACACTTTCCAAAGATATACTAGAGGAAAGCCACTAATCAAAGGAAGAAGCGAAAGATATAATATCAAAGAAGAAATACTTGTCAAAAGAATGTGGGTAAGAAACTTGAATCCCTTAGTGAAGTTCTTTTATCTTACTTATCTTGGTTACTTCGGGGAAAAAACTCTCAAGTGAATCAATCCAAAGACTTACCCTAATCTTACAAGTAAGGTCATTCTTTTCCTCCTTTCCATATTCTAGTCATTACTTTACCCATCTTGTGTTTCTTGGCTTATTCCACTTATATTGTTTGTCCCCATAATGACTTACGTCCCACCTCCATTATATATCCAAATATATAATTTTCCAAAATCTTATTTGAAAAATCTTAATGAGGCAAAAAATTTAGTTGTAAAAATTTCTTTTTAAAACATATATAATTGCTTTTATGAAATTACCAAAAATACAATTTCATATCAAAACATATTAGTCTTTCAAAACACGTGTTCTTTGAAACTTTATACCTATGGGGTTTCGATTCAAAGTGGTTCCACAAGTTTCCATAAAACACCTCCTTTTTACCCTCTTGTCCATGAACACAATTAATTCAAAAATCCTTTACTTGGATTTTTCCAAAAACCTTTCAAATACAACCGAAGTCCAACCACTTCCTTAGAACACATGCGGAAAGTTCCAACATAAAGGCCATATTATTATTTTTTCAAAAGATATAGATTAGGGAGTAAAGTATTTCAATCAAACTAATCCTTCACAAGTCAATACTCTAGTTTGAGTACCCCTAAGAAAACTCACTTTCATTCTAATGTCTAAGCTTCCAACCCTAACCATTGATGGTATATTCCCATAGTTAGGAAAGATTCTACTCAAAACCATGAAACTCAATTATTCGGCTTCCAGTCATATGTAAGCTTAACAATGGTCCTATCACTTAGTTCCGACAATTCTATACAATCAGGCAACTCAGCATCAGGATCTATTTCAACTAAAGCCTTAGCATACCTGAATCTCTGCAATTTCTCATTGCTATAATCAAAGAAAATTAACCTTCCAACATGACATGCTAACCAATTTATACCAATCAAAGTCCAAAGAATTAGGGGAATATTAGAAAAATGGATCCAGATAAGAAGCTTTTTAATTTGCTTTTGAGAACAACCAATAGTCGGATCCCATTGAGTAATTATAAACATGCGGCCTCTAATGAAGACTAGATCTGACTGTAGAATCTTAACTCTATCATGTTCATTAGCAAATTGGAAGTAAAAATTGATGCCATTAGATTTTACACTAAATTCCCCTAAATGTTTCCAATGTATTTTCAAAAATTAACAACAACATGATAGAGGAGCGTTCCATCTAAAAAGAAACCTACAAGATGATTGCTCCAATATTTCAGACCCTCTTTTTTAACTAGATTTGGAAGCTTCTTAGATCTATCCTTAACAATTTCAAACCGAATCGGTTTGTAGTTTCCTGCATTCCTAGGAAGAGATCGAAACAGAGAAGCGAAATCCAATTTAGCAGTGAATTGCTGAGTTTTAGGAGGATTCAACGGTGCTTCTGTTGTCGGATCTGATGCATCTTGAATAGAGTTGACACCAGAACTATTTGTTTTCGAACCATTACCCTGAGAAGAGACAGAAGGGATGGGAGGAGGAGCGAAGGAGGTACGAAGAGGAGGAAAAGATGAAGAATCGAAAGAGAAAGAGGAATTAGGAATCGCCATGATATTTATGTTCTTGTTCACCTCTTTGAGTTCAAATTCTCAATCTCATGAAACTCAATTATCTCTTACACTATGTGCTTTATCAAAAAAAAAGTTTGCTGACTTAGCATTGCCACAAATGCAGATCGGAAAACAAATATCTCTTTCTTTCATAGAGATAATTTTTCAATCACTTTCTATTCGTAATATGTATAGCAAAAAGAGAACTGAACTGATGCTTCCTAGAGATGCACTAAGAATATCAACATGACAAACCCTTTGGTTCATAATAAGTTTTAAGAATTAGTCCTGGCCTGGTTATTTTCTTCTTACAGTCAAAACAACTCCATAAATACTTAACAGATATTAAGCCCGTAACTTTAACCTATAAGTTTGTATGTCATATTAAAACCTATGCCATCTTTTAGGCTCGTATTTTACCCTCTCATTGCAAATCAATATGTCATATGAGGCCTAATCGTGGCAACCTATTCCATTCCCAAAACAACAAGCTTTTAGTTTCAACCCTGACTTACCGCAGAAAACAGATAATCAAACCGATCCCTATGGGGTTCAGAAACTACCACTGAGCCTAAGTGCAAAACAATCACTAATGCTATCATCACACCCTCAAGGATTTACTCTATCTGTAAAGGACCGCTCAAATAAGCCTATAATACAGACGCTCTATTAGATTCAACTTACTGTGGCTAAGGCCCCACGCAGCCAATGTATCAAAGGGAAAAGGACAAAATATTCCTAAATCAATTAGGAGAACTAGAAAGAACTAAAGATAGATAAAATCTTTTTTCACCAACCCTTGCTACTTCCTTGACCATCCCCATAATCCTTTATACATTAATATACTCAGGTTGATCTTTTACTTGCCATCCTTAAATCCACCTTTTTGGAAGTTCCCTAATTAACTGGTTATCGAAAACGTATAAAAATCAATTTCCATAGCATCAGAAAATATATTTTATAGAAACCCGTGATTACAAGATATTTCTTTTTAATTATCTTTAGGTTGGTGTTTAGTGCGTAATACAATAAAATTCCTATTTTGCACCAACTCTTTCATCCTTGCAATAACGTTTTCTATGTTAAACCATACTATGGAAATACACCCCCTCATTAACCAATTAATATATATTGTTTTTTTTCTTCCAAACTATCTTTTTTACCACTAAACTAATAAGGTAGTTCCATCCATGATTAACCTTTTTTAATATCTATCTAGCAACAAGTTCCTTTTTAACATCGACTCTTCCCAACTAATAACCTAAAGGGTTTTGTCCACTATTCCAATTTTCAATTTATAAAGGAAAGCTTAAGAATGCCTTATAACTCAACCAAAAGATAAAAATTTAGAAAGAGTCAAAGAAAGGTTGTAACTGACTATAGGGGATATTTATTTTCAAAGGTAACTTTTGATTTCTGAGAAATGCATTTTCTTTTGAAAATCCTTTCTTTTAAAACAAAACTTTAGTGATCTTGGTAACCTTAGGCTCTGATACCAAATGTAACACCCTACATTCCTTAATGTTACCCGTATGAGGATTTCATTTAGAAAGTATGGAACATTGTAGGTATAAAGACATAAAACATCACAAAGACTAAGATTTCACAAGACATAATAATAAATTTATAGTGGAAGAAAACTTTCATTTCATAGAATACAAAACCAACTTTATTCCATTTAATCAAATACTTACAAAATGTCATGTCTCAAAACCTCAGTCAAAGCAACATCAAAGTAAAATAATATTATCTCCAAGTATAGTCAAAATGATACAACCTAACCTTGGAAAGAGAGCAGACACAAATCCATCTAGTAGAAACCCATCATGACAAAGCTAATAAAGAAAACTGAACTATACACTTTCTCTCTGTAAGCCTGGGGAAAAGAAAGAGAGAAAGGAAATGGGTCAGACATAAAGCCTGGTGAGCTGCTTGGATTAACACCCTGTGTTACTAAGTTAAGTAAAACAGATAAACAATTGTTCTAGCAACAGAACAGGGTGGATATTTATACAAGCCTAAAGGTGAACAGTAGCTGATATGAACTGATAACAAGGACTGGTTATTGTTGTAATTAGACTATGATGATAACAATAATACTAGAAATCAGATCATGCAGGTTGACTGTTTTGTACTTCTACTTGAATATCAGGATTAGGTGTTACCCTACTTACATAACAGCAGGGTCACATAATAGAAGAGTTACGTAATAGCAGGATTATATAACAATAGGATTTCCTAACAACAGGATTATACAGCAGCAGGATTACATAACAACAGGATTACTTAACAGTAGGATTAGGTGTACCATAATTACATAACAGGATTAGGTGTTACCATAATTACATAACAACAGGATTATTTAACAGCAGGATTAGGTGTACCCTAGTTACATAACACGATTAAGTGTTACACTAATTACATAACAGCAGGATTAGGTGTACCCTAATTACTCAACATTATTAGGTGTTACCCTAATTAAATAACAGCAGGATTAGGCGTACCCTAATTACTACCCAAGCGATCGGCTTTTTACAACGTAAATATCATGCGTCAGCCCCACAGTAGGGTGTATCACTCCCTAAAGCGACAACCCAAAACACAGACCTATTTACTGGTGTTATAGCATCTTATCTTCCTAAGTCGGACCCAAGCACGCTCATGACTCCGTCGGAACGCGTGTGTACCTACCCCTCGTTTGAACCTCTTACTATCCGGTTCAGTAAAGTGTGCCCTGGCCCCTACCTAATGCGAGGCCCCCTAACAACCAATGGGGATACTGACTGATACGGGTTCCATACAGTAAGATTGACACAAGCCAAACCCCCTAAACTTGTGCCCCTAAGTAAACTAGGATTTAAGAGTCTCAAAAACCGGATACAATTACAGCGGGACATGAGACCACTTAGCTTATTAATGATCAGGTTTAAGTTCATTAATAAGCATGGTTGTAATATTACATTTTTCAGTAAATGTTATTATGTGTACAACCCCTTTCCCTAAACAAGCACCTGCCCAGATGTGTATATACATTATAATAATTTAGTTCATTTAACTTACATTTGGTATTTATATTTCATAACATGTTATTTACTTAATTTCTGTATTAAGTCTAATATAACATGTTTTCACGTATGCATATTACCCCTTATGTTTATATTCCCAAATTACAACATGTATGCATATTATCTCTTTTTATTATATTACCAAATTTACAGTCAAAGGTTCTCAATTTATGATATCCCCCTAAATTCTCCTTTTTCACTATCATTTCGTATTATACCAATTTCAATTGTATGTAATCTTTAAATGAGAACGGCCTAGGCTCTCGGTGACCTAAACTCAGCGTAAATAAAAAGGGAAAAGAGTAGGAGAAGAACATAATCATATCAAGAAGTATAAAATAGGCATATAAACAAGACTGTAAATAAATCAAGCAGTATAATGGGGACAGGGAAGATAAATGAACTTAAACATTAAATTATCATAAATGTCCAAATTAACCTTAATGATCATAATATCTTATTAACATACTTTTTCCCAAATTAATCATGAACGCTCATAAATGTCAAGTTGATATGTTTTCCCTAGCTAGCGTACCCTCCCCAAAGTAACAGGTGGCAAACTACCATAGTCTTCTAATTAATATATCCTTTTTAATGCTAATTAATATGAATGACAATTTTCCATTTTCCCTTTAATGTCAACATGTTCCTCGAATTAACATATACAGACTAATGTTAATTACATGTTTTCAAATCAATGCCCTTTTTGACATATCTACAAATTAATGCCAAATAAATGTCTACCAATCAATGCTCTTTTTGACATATCTACAAATTAATGCCAAATAAATGTCTACCAATCAATGCCATATTAACATGTCCACAATTGATGTCAAATTTGTGTTCACCAAACCAATGCCATATTAATATGTTTACAAGTTATGTTCACAAATCAAGGTCAAATACCATGCTCTTCTTATTCAATGTCATATTAATGTCAATTACATGTTTACAAATGACATTCCTACTTAATATAAAATTAAGTTTAACCTATTCGTGTTTACATATTCTTCCTTTTTAATAATCCCAATTTACAGTACAAATCCTAATATGACCAATCATCCCTTTTTAATGTTATTACATACTTTCTCAATTCTATGCAATTCAAAAGGGAATATAATACTGTAAATAAAACAAACAACAGGAAAAAGGTGACAAGAGAGATGTACATACAAGAAAAATTAACTGGAAACGAATAGACAATTGATAGTGAATAACATATAAGAAAAATCCTATAAATATTGTTACTCTTCAGATCTAAGATATATTTACTGTCAATGTTCTTTTTATTTAGATTACTACAACAACTATTATATCTATTTAACTTCAACTTAGAAGAAATCTCAATAATCATTGTAGACTCACCTAGTTGTAAATCTAGAAAATCTTCTAAAATAGTTGTTGTAGAAGAAAGTCCACTTTTATCTTTTTGTTGATTGCAGGGTTGGAGGTTGGTTGCAGATCTTGAATCTTCTTTGTTAATCAAGCTTTCAGAGGTGTTTCCCCATTTTATTATTTTAATTTAAAATATGCCGTGGATGCAGAGAGAGAGGTGAAGAATTGTGTGTAGATAAAATGTGAGAGAGCCCCTTTTTCTAGATTAACAGAGCCAACTCTTAACCGTTAGATATTAGGTTTTTAATCTAAGCCATATACATAGAGCCGAGTCAGCAAATATGTTTTATATGTAAAATATTCCACATTCAAAGTAGGTCTAGATTCAGAAAATTTTGCTAGGTGGGTCGATCCACTATTCACCTTGGGTCGACCCATTATTCACCTTGGGTTGACCCACTATTCACCTTGGTCGACCCACTATTCACCTCGGTTGACCCACTATTCATTTTGGGTCTTTATTTTGAATTTTGTTTACATATAAGCTTGTGTATACAAACTTATAAGGTTCATAACTTCTTCATAAGTTATCCTTTTATGCAAACTCGGAGTCAGCCTAAACCAGAATTCCAAGACGAACGCAACGGTAAAGTCTGTTTTACTTAATTATGAATAATTAATTAATTATTATTCATTTTATCATTTTCTTCCTTTATTAATTAATCCATTAATTAATTACTTGTTAAAAAATTGATTTGTTACACCGAGGGGTTATCGTTAGTTGGAGGTTCTATCGGACTCAAAGTACTGGTATAATAGGAATGCATAAAAGACTAGATGATTAGTCAAGTACCCTGGGTATCAATGAAAGGCCTATATGCGTATCGATGAATGGCGTATAAAGTTTTGCTAGAACCGGTGTTACCATTAAACCTTCACGAATGGAATGGTGGGCCAGTCTTACGATTAACGATGGTTTTAAGGCAGGATAGGCGGTGATAGCCAAAGTCATGAATGTTGATTGTTTTGTATGTATCATATTGTTTAGATTGTTTGACGTCGAAGGAGACATCTCTTGGGTGCTTATCTGATGTTGTTTTAGGCCTTCGGTGATCGTGTTTAGGGGATGCTGATCTCGATTAAGAGGATCTATGCTGGATTATTGGTTGTTATGGCTGCTACTGTTTGTTTCCTTCTGATTGTTTGTAAAGGCTATCACTGTCAGATGTGGAGGACACAGGTTTGGGTTTCTTCTCTGTTGATGTTGGTAAATTAGATGATTGATCTACCTATTCTCATATACTTGATTGATGTTGTTAGATAGCCATTTTATCGCTTATTAAGACTATAAACAGACTTAAGGTTTTATGTTCCCTCTTATTACCTTTGGTTGTTCATCTATTAAAGTTGTGGATGGGCAAACTAGGTAGTAGGTGACAGGCTGTAGATCTTGATGAGGACATTGCTGTAGAGCGACGATGAGCAGGAGGCTTACGTATTATTTTCTACTATACATATCTTGTTATTTCCGCTTTCATGTTTGATGTATGCTGCTCTGAGTGATCTTGCACTATGGCCTTTTGTACAGACTCTTATGATGTATTCCAGTTGATGTATGGATATTTCATCATGATATGAAAATTTAAGATTCTGCTCAATTATGCTTCACTATTATTGCCTGTTGTATATGTTCTAATATATATTTATCCCTACGTTGTAAGTTATACGATAGGTTCCGCTTGTGTTTTTCTTCTCCGATGATCATCCATAGCTTCCTGGCACGTCTTTCAGAGCATTGTTCCTCTTGTTAAGTGCAGGAGTTATGGGTGGTTGTCACATTTGGTATTAGAGCTCTGGTTAATCGATTTTATCTAAAGTTTGAAGATGTAATGACGTATGAGAGGCGTATTTGTAATTTCTAATGGATGTATACTATATATTAGTGTATAATATGGTAGTGCTTGAACTCCATTGCAAATTTTCTCATGTATGGACTAATCATTCTATTTTTCAAATTTAGAATGAGTTGTCGATCTTCGAGACATACTGCTAGGGAAGAGACTGTTCTTGGAGGAGGAGAAATCGGTATACCTGATTACCCAGCTATGTTCAACGCTATGATGGCGGCGATCATGAGGATGGTGCCCGCTCCAGGAGCAGCCGTGTTAGATGTTAGTGTTCAAGTGTTGGTAATGAGGGTGGTTGACTTCACAAAGCTATGTAAGGATTTCACTGCTCTTAGTGGGAAGATGTTCAAAGGGACAGAGCCGACAGTTGAGATTCAAGGGTGGCTTGATACATGCATTCAGATATTCAGAGACTTAGGTATTGAGGATGCAACTAAGAGGAAGCTTGCATCGAGACAGCTACAAGAAAGAGCTATGGATTGTGGTGGAACTCTGTCACTCTAGAGGCTCCAGAAGATGAGATCACTTGGGATCCATTCCGAGTCAAGTTCGAGATGAATTTTATTTCTACCGCCCAGAAGTCAAAACTGTTCAAGAAGTTTGTAGAACTAAAGCAGAATGGTAGACCAGTGTTGGATTATGTTTGTGATTTTGAAGCTTTGTTCAAGTATGCTCGTTCATATATTGACTCTCTTATGAGAAGAACGAGAAGTTCGTCATGGGATTGGATAGGTATCTTGGGAATGAGTTGGTTGATCATTGGGATGACCATTTCAAAAAAAATCATTGAAAAAGCTTTGAGGCATGAGAGTTTATTTCCCAAGGACGAAGTTGTTATTGCAACCAAAGTGGAACTGAAACCGCAACAGGGTGGTAATAACAAAAAGAGGAAGCAACAACAGCAGAAAAGAAAGGATGACCAAAAGAAACTGAAAAGCGAGGTGATTTGCTTCAACTACCAGTAGAAGGGACATATCTCCAAGGATTGTAAGAATCTAAAAATTAAGAGGAAATGCTATAACTGTGGGAAGCCAGGGGATAATAAGAAGGATTGTCTAGAACCAGCTAAGGGTAAGCTGATAGTGAAGGCATATGCTTTGGAAGCCATGTCATCTTCTTCAAGAGCTCCTACGACAGAGGAGAAAGGGAAGAGTGTTGTTGTTCAAGGTACGTTTTCTGTTGGAGGTGTTTCAGTTTGAGTGTTGTTTGATACTGGAGCATCGCATTCTTTCATTTGCAATGAGCTGGAATGTCGCTTGGGTTGGAACCCGAGATTTGTGATAGACCATTGGTAGTGACTAATCCAGTCTGAGGGTTCATCTAGTTTGTGTATGCTTTGTTGTGGTCTAGTATTATCGAGTCATGGTTGCTCCTTTCTGCGTGATTGCTTTGTTTTGAACTTTTTTACGTTTGGGATCATTTTTAGTATGGACTGGCTCAAGAGGTATGCGGCTAAATTGGATTGCGAGAAGCTCGAGGTGACAGTCGGGAATGTAGAAGGGCGCATGGTTGTGATTCGATGTAAGCCAAACGACAGGGTCTTCGTAAGCTTTTTATATTCGCTTGTGATTCTATGGGAAGACTTATCATCTATGCCGATCGCTAGTGATTTTGATGATGTCTTTGAAGAGGTTAAAGGTTTGCTGCCACATCGCGAGATTGAGTTCAGGATCAATTTGGTCGAAGGGACTAGACCTATCGTTATGGCCTTTAGGCGGATGGCACTTAGAGAACAACGGGAGTTAGAGATGCAAGTTAGAGACATTTTGGGAAAATTATTCATTCATAGAAATGTGTCCGAATGAGGTGCACCAGTTGTGTTTGCAACCAAAGCTGATGGATCTTTGAGACCGTGTGTGGATTATCGTGAGCTGAACAAAGTGACTAAGAAAAACAAGTATCCGTTGCCAGGGATAGATGACTTGTTTAACCAGCTTTACGAAGCCAAGGTGTTTTCTCAAATGAATTTGGCAACAGGATTTCAACAGTTAAGGGTGGAGAAGGATAATGTGCCTAAAACCGCATTTAGCACACCATCCGGTTTCTTTGAGTGGCGGGTGATGCCATTTGAATTGACTAATGCGCCGGCGTATTTCGTGAATCTTATAAATAAGGTTTTCAGAGATCAGTTGAACAAGTTCGTGCTTGTGTTCGTGGATGATATTATGGTTTACTCCCAGAACAAGGAAGAATATAAGACGCACTTGCGAGTTGTTTTGTAATTCTTGCGAAAGCATCAGTTAAGAGCTAAGTTTTCGAAGTGTTACTTCTGGAAGAGTGAAGTGAGGTTCTTAGGCCATGTTATTTCTGGAAACGGAATAGCGGCGGATCCCTCTAAGATGATAGCAATCCAGGACTGGTATAGACCTAAGAATGCAACAGATGTTAGGAGTTTCCATGAGTTGGTAGATAATATCATCGGTTTATCAAGGATTTCTCTAAGATAGCTGCACCATTAACAATATTGACGAAGAAGAATCAAATGTTCACATGGGGTGTTAAGTGTGAGCAAGCTTTTGGAATCTTGAAGGAGAGATTGATGAGTGCTTCTGTTTTGATGATTCCGAGTGGGAATGAGGGTATGGTGGTATATACTCATGCATGCGATACTGGGCTTGGATCAGTGCTGATGTCGAAAGATAGAGTTGTATCCTATGCGAGTCGACAACTAAAGCCACACGAAAGAAATTATTCGACTCATAATTTGGTGTTAGCTGTGATCGTGTTTGCTCTGAAGATGTGAAAACATTACCTGTTGGGAGTTAGATTCGAGCTGTTTACAGATCACAAGTCATTGAAGTACCTCTTCTCCCAAAAGGATTAGAATCTTCGGCAGGAACGGTGGTTAGAGTTTTTGGCATCTTATGGTTTTGGTATATCCTATACTCATGGTAAAGGTAACGCAGTTGCGGATGCGTTAAGTTGAAGACATGCAGGTTTTGGATCGATGTTCTCAGAATGGAAGAATCTTGAGTACTTGGCAGGATTTCATTTCAAGCCTAGGTGCAAGTTAGAGCCTGAGATGCTGGCAAGCTTATCGATAAGACCTACTCTTATCAAAAGGGTTGGCGAAAGCCAAAAGCGTGATGGAAAGCTTGTCAAAATTACCCAAAAGTTGGAACCATACGATAAGGAATTTGAAGTTAATTGAGAGGGTTGACTTACTAAGAAATGACGACTGGTTGTTCCTGATATTGATGGATTGAGAGATGAGGTTTTGAGGGAATGTCATCACTTAAAGTTAACGATTCATCCTTGTGGTAATAAGACGTATCAGGACATGAAGCGAGCTTACTACTGGGAAGGGAAGAAGAGGGATGTTGAATAGTTCATTTCCAAATGTATGAACTATCAGTTGGTGAAAGCTGAACAGAAGAAGCCGAGTGGACTACTTCAGCCATTGCAAGTTCCTACATGGAAATGGGAGCAAGTATCGATGGAATACCTAGAACCAGGGTAGTAAATGAAGGAATTTGGGTCATAGTGGATCGCTTGACCAAAAGCGCAAGGTTTATTCCTGTTAGATTGACTAGGACAGCATCAAAGTTAGCTGAGCTATATATAAAATGGATAGTTCGATTCCATGGTATCCTAAAGAGCATAGTGAATGATCGAGATCCATTGTTCACGAGTGGATTTTGGAAGAGTTCGCAAGAGACTTTGGGAACTGAGTTATGTTTGGGTATGGCTTATCATCCTCAGACTGTTGGTCAAACCGAGAGAGTTAACCAAGTATTGGAAGATATCCTAAGAGCTTGTGTGTTAAACTTTGGGGGATCATGGTAAGACTATCTATATCTATTTGAGTTTGTATACAATAACAGTTACCAGTCAAGCATTGGGATGGCACCATACGAGGCATTGTATGGAAGACCATGTAATTCTCTGGCATCTTGGTTAGAGACTAAAGATAAGTTGATACTTAGGCCTAAGATGATAAGAGAAACATCAGATTGTATCGAGATCACTCAATAACGAATGAAGGCAACCAAGTTCGTCAGAAAAGTTATGCCGATAAATGTCGAAAGGATTTAGAGTTCGATGTTGGTGATATGGTTTCGTGAAAATTTCACCTTTGAAGAATGTTTTTTGGTTCGAAAATAAGGGAAAGTTGGCCCTAAGGTTCATTGAACCGTTTTCGATAATCGAGCGAATTGGAAAGCTCACGTATAGATTGGATTTACTAGAGAAGATGTCGAGTGTGTACAATGTGTTTCATGTGTCTTTTCTATGGAAGTGTATGCACGACTCGAATGTAGTGTTATCTCTGGATCAGTACAAAGACCTAGAAGTTGAGTCCATAGTTTCGAAACCTCGTAAGTTGCTTTGCGTTGTAGGGAATGACACGAAACAACTTAGGAGGAAGTTGGTTAAGCTAGTCAAGGTACAATGGAGTGAGGATGATGACGATTATACGTGGTAAACAGAAGAGAGCATGAAGATAATCCATCCAGTGCTTTTCGTTGGCATGACCTATTAATATCGTGTCACACTTACACCATTGTAGCTTGTATTATTCATTAGGATTCTATGTGGTAGGTTAAGGCTATGGATGTATGGCTTGATGGATGCTAGTTTGAATGACAAATTGGCTGCTTGTGGATGATAGGAATGTGGAATGGTTTTGGTTGTTTGTGTCTGCTTGGAATTTCGGGGGCGAAATTCCTAAAGGGGGGGGGGGAATGTAATGACTCACATTTTACGTATTTAAGGATCGTAAAATATTTTATTTATTTCTTCAAGGGTTAGATAATTTTCATATTTTTGATATGTTGTTCATGGGGCTATGATACATGCCTATGATTTTTACCAATTTTGTATGTGACCATTTTACCCCTGTTGTTTTTTGTTTAGGGCATAACTTTTGAATAAGATTGAATCAGAAGCTGGAATTGATTTCATTGGACCCGAAATGGTGTTTTCAATTCTGTAGAGTAGTCACATTAAAGATTTGGTTCAGCGATTTGGGAGGAATCATTGTTTTAGTGTTACACATTTTCTGGACAGACTAATTAGTCATTAGTGGGCTAATTAGTGATGCCTGTTAAGGCTAGGGGCCGTTGGCTGTAAATAGGAGGGTGGAGGCAAGGAGAATTGTTTAGTTTTTTTATTTCTCTATTTGGTTGGAGTTTGTGATTTACCCTACTCCATCAAATACCTCCCCTCTTCATTTTATTCATAGATCTACAATAGAAGATAGAAGATCAACATCGAAGAAAAGTAGATCGCATCAAACACTACAAGAAAACATTGATTTAACGTCAAATATTTAGAAATGGAAATTTTCGTCGCTAATTCGACAGATTTCCATGTGATTTGCAAGCGATGGTTTTTTCTATTTTCAAACTTTTTTCTTTTATTTATTTCCGTCGTCTTCTGTCATCCCTCACTAATTCGTTGCAAATTGCATCAAATTACCGACAGAAAATTTCCATCGTTAATTTCCGCTGCAGATACAGGTAGGATACCAACGAATATTTATCGAAGCTATTTTACTGCAGAATTCCAACAGATTTGCAAGAGATGAAAATATCAGTTTATTATAATAATTATTTAATAATTAATAATAAAATTTATTCTTATGAAATGGTATCTAGTATTCAATAATTATGTTTATATAATTGTATTTAATAATTACAGTTGATAATTACAGTTGTTACTTATATTTTATAATTATAGTACATAATTATATTTTATGTTTCGAAAGATTTAAAAATTTGCAATCATCTTGAATAAATTTGAAATAAATCTTAAAGTTTATAAAACCAATTATTGTTTGACATGAAATAACCAAAATTTCTAAACTTTAAAATATTGAAAAAGTTCATTTAATAGTTCAATTTAAACTGTGTAATAATTTATATTCTAATTTAAATTTTTTCTATAAATTGTGACTAAGATACAGTACAAGTAAATATATTCTGATTTCAATTATAATATTTAGTAATTAAATATTAATGATATTTAATTAATAATAATAATGTTTAATAATAATTAATAATATAATAATATGTAATAAGTATTAAGAAAAGTAGCATTTAATATTTAACTATTAATATGTAATAATATGTAACAGTTCACATCGAGCTCATAATAATAATAATATGTATTAAGAAAAAAACTGCCAACCCAGCCTAGCTGGCAATCTGCGTCATTACAATCATTCCCATCCGAACGGTTCACAATGAAATATCTACCGGTCGATAATAGTCATCCGCGAGCAGCTGAAAATGCCAAAAATGCTGCTCCTAAACCTCGCAGCAGCATAATATACCGCTTCATCACCATCTTTATCGCTTCAAGACAGTTAAAGTCCCCCAAATTAGAAAACCTAATATTATCCCTCCCAATTCCAATGGCACGAACAAAGCAAACTGCTAGAAAATCTACCAGTGACAAAGCCCTACGAAAGCAACTCGCAACAAAAGCTGCTAGAAAATAAGCCCCAACGACCGGTGGCTTAAAGAAACCCCATCGATTCAGGCCAGGAACCGTCGCCCTTCGTGAGATCCGCAAATATCAGAAAAGTACCAAGCTTTTGATAACGAAGCTTCCTTTCCAGAGATTGGTTCGTAAATTGCTCAAGATTTCAATATTGATTTGAGATTCCAGAGCTCTACGGTCACTGCTCTTTAAGAGGCGACTGATTGTTAACTTGATTTGCTATTAAGTATTGGTTTCTTATTTAGTTTATGAATTCGCTTTTCATTTTCATGATTATGTAACTGCAGTAATTCCTTTATGACAACTTATAAATGAAATTATATGTTTATGTTTATTAGTGTGTGGAACAGACTTTCTTAATGAAAATCCAATAGTTTTTAGGTTAATCACTCAACTTTAAATCGCTATCAATGGCCTAACTGTTTGTTACAGTTGTTTATTCTTGCTTTCAAAGGCATTTAGTGTTGTTGAGGCAAGGGATGAGCTCCATAGGATGCTAAACGAGGATGACATCCTGACTCTACAGAACAAAGCTCAAACCTCAAAGACTGTCAAAGATAATAGTTTTATATCAACTCTACACAACCTTACAATCGACGATAACATCTCGTCTCAAATTTAGTTTCAACAAACTAGGATAGAAACTTAAGAATCCTACAACTCATATAGCATAAAACTTCCTGACTACAAAAAGATTAAAATCTAACGAGCAATAAACTCTGGTTATAAATTGCCGAAGTTGGATTCCATTTGCCCTGATAGGAGATGATTATGTTTGGAGATGATGGCCTGTTGACCAGTGCAATATGAGTAAATCATTGGAAAAAAATTAAGGGGTTGCTATGGTAGGATCCATGCAACATTATGTTTTCTCTTTGGTCGGTTTGGAACTGGTTGGGTACTACATGGGGGTGCAATAGTAAATATAAGTAAAAATTGGAGAGTTTCCAGGGTAAATAGGATATTTGTTGTATGCAACATCATGTATGATGTTTGTAAGTAATTAGGGGAATTCTGCATTATGCTGCGTCTGCATGGTCTCATTTTTATATTTATGTTTTATTTCAAGGTAGGTAGTTTGACCCAATGTTTTTACTGTTTTTCCTCATAAATCAGTACTCGTTTATTTGAGTAGGCTGGGCTTATAAGATAGGAAAATTATTTTGGGTACAAGCTGGAAATTGAAAACGGAGCAAAAGGCCCTTTTTTGTGCATGCTTCCTTATGTTGTTTTAATTATTTAGGTGGCATCATCGTATGTTGATCCAACAACCATACTATGTATCTTCCAAATGCAATGAATGCAGCTGAAATCACCAACAATCTTGGCTTGCATTCTTGCTCTCAAAGGCATTCGTATATACAGAGCACTTATGCTACACCTAGAGAAGGATTGTATGAGGCTCCAGATTGGCTCTCTAGTAACATTGTCAGCAAGGGTTGAAAATAATTTTTGTCGCTGAGAATGTAACTGGGATGAATAGGACAACATTTTGAACCTTTTATATTAAAGTGGTCAGTAGATGTTTGATCGGTATTTTTTTCCTACGCTTGTTTAGGGTTCATTATGAAATCATTTTCTGCGGTTTTATTATAGTATTTGATACATTGTTATCTGGTAAACTGTTGATGTTATAACTTTGTTCATTTTGGTTTTGGTTATATGCTTGTAGAATGAGCATGGTTTCCAAAAAAAAAAATATAAACATAATAGAACTAGAATATCGACGGAAAATTTATAAAATTCGACACTAAAACGTCGCTAAGTAGAAAATAAAATTTTAAAGATAGCGACGGTTTACCGACGGATAACAGGAATGCAAAATGTTTGTTATATATTTTCTTCGGTAATCCCTTGCTAAATAGCATACATTTAGCGATAGATAAATATTTAATTAATTTATTATGTTATACATATCCGTCGGTAAAATGTCGGTAAAAATATTTTAAAATGAAATGTTAATATATCGTTAAACGACAATAAAGTGACGGAGAATCGACGTTAATTTCCGTCGCAAAATTGTGCCTAAAATACCAACGTGTTTTTTAATGGCAGCCATATTCTGCTGCAAATCCGTCGTTAACTGCCCTTTAGCGATGGTTTACCGACGGATTTTTCCGCTGCAAAATCAGTGTTTTCTTGTAGTGAAAGTGATTGATTCATAGGCTGTTCTTCGCTGTCCGGATTAGAGATTCCTTGATTTGAAGCTATTTTGTGGATTTGGTGAGTGATAAACATCTCCCGCACGGATTCGATAAAGTATATGGGTTGATCTTAATCTCACCATTTCTAGTTGTTTTCACCCAGATCTAATCGATGTAAGTATATTTGTAATTCAGATCACCATAGGATCTAATCTAGCAAGTTATAACGGTAAATTCATACGCAAGTTCTATGATCATGCAAGTTTAGATTCAATAATTGACTCATTTACTGTTTAACCATGAATTGGTGAATCTAAAATGATTGTATGATGATTAATTGATGTGCAAAAGTGTGGTTGATGATTGTTAGTTGTTTGGTTGACTTGGTCATGTAAACTTTGGCAATTGCATGAGTTTGAAGTTGGGTTGATTTCGACTTTGGATCGTGTCTTGATATGCAATAAAACCAAATGATCATCCATATTTTGATGGATCGACCATGAGAAAGTTGATGGATAAGTCGTGAAATACATAACATGGATCGACACAGCGACAATGGATGGATTGGCAGCGCTTCGATGGACTGTGCAAGACCAGTGGATCGGATGTGCGTAGCTGATGGATCGGCAAGGCATGGATCGACAAGATGGATTGAACATGCAAAAAGATCATGGATCGTTGCGCAAAACAGTGGAAGGATCGGTAGCATTTTATGTGGATCTCTACTAAATTTAGTGATGGATCGGCAAGACCGGTCCATGATAGATCGGTGTAAAACACTAATGGATCGCTAAAAGATACGAGGCGAGCATGGTAGAGAACTGGATTGGGCAAGAGAGATCCAGGATGGTTCGACATAAAATACTGATTGGTCATAGTGTTTTGAAATGCTATGAAAAAGGAATGAAATGCTATGAAAAGAAAACATGGATCGATGACCGATCCATCTATTGGTGAACTAAATGACGTTTATTTTGGTTCGACATTGGACGTAGCTTCGAGGAGAATTCAAGATGGGATGTTCGAAGTGTTGTGAATTGTTTGTTAATCGATGAAATGCAATGAATGAGAAGACGACTCAAGGATGTTTGAGTTCGTAGATAATGATCGCTCGAGAAGGCGCTTGAGCATATGGATAGTCGTCGATGACGACTAGTGTTATTGAAGGCTTAGGGATTATTGTTAGTCAAAGGTTCTAGTGGACTCAAAGCAGGGGTATAATAAGGACGCCTAAAAAACTAGATGATTAGTCGAGTACCCTAGGTATCGATGAAAGGCCTAGATACGTATCGATGAAAGGCGTATGGAGTTTTGCTAGAATCGGGTTTACCATTAGTCCTTGACGGATGACAAGGTAGTCCAGTCATACGATTAATGATGGTTTCAAGGCAGGATAGGCGGTGATAGCCAGAGTCATGGATGTTGATTGTTTTTTTTTTTTTGTATCATCTTGTGTAGATTGTTCGACGTCAAAGGATACATCTCTTGGTTGCTTGTCTGATGTTGGTTTAGGCCTTTGGTGATCGTGCTTAGGGTTGTTGATCTCGATTAGGATGATCTATGCTGGATAATTAGTTGTTATGACTGCTACTGTTTGTTTCCTTCTGATTGTTTGTGAAGGCTATCACTGTCAGATGTGGAGGAGACTGGTTTGGGTTTCTTGTCTGCTGATGTTGATAGATTAGATGATTGATCTACCTATTCTCATATACTTTATTGATGATGTTAGATAGTTGTATTATAGCCCATTAAGAATATTGTTTGACTCAAGGTTTTATGTTCCCTATTATTACCTTGGGATGTTCATCCATTGATATTGTGGATGTGCAAACTAGATGGCAGGTGACAAGTTATAGATCTTGATGAGGACGATGCTGTAGAGCGACGATGAGCAGGAGGCTTACGTATTATTTTCTGCTATGCATATCTTATTATTTCCGCTTTCATGTTTGATGTATGCTGCTCTGAGTGATCTTGTAGTGAGGCATTTTGTACAGACTCCTGTGATGTATTCCAGTTGATGTATGGATATTTCATGATGATATGAAAGTTTAATATTCTGCTCAATTATGCTTCACTATTATTGCTTGTTGTAAATGTTCTATTATATTTTATCCCTATGCTGCAAGTTATACGATAGGTTCCACTTGTGTTTTCTTCTTCGATGATCGTCCATAGCTGCCTGACACGTCTTTCAGCACATTATTCCTCTTGTTAAGTGCAGGAGTTATGGGCGGTCGTCACAAAGTAGTAGCCCGCTTCCTGGTCACTAAAATGTTGATGTTGGATTTTTTTCAATTGAGTGACAACATCGTATTCGTATGTTAATCAGATAATAATTGCATATCAGTCACAGAATGTGTTAAAAGTACATGGAGATACAAGATTTATAATGGTTCGGCAACTGTTCCTATGTCCGTTGAAGTGTAATCAATTGTTTATACTGTTTGATTACAAGTACAGTTCAATTTGATCTTAAGAATGTAGATAAAAAGTAGTTTTTGTTAGGCTCTAGCAACGTCCTTGCGTAGTAGTGTCCAAAAGCCAAGAGAAGATTCCCTAAGTGAGTCATATGGTGTCCTATTTATAGCTGTAGGAGAGCTCGGATTGGCTGTGAATTAAGAAAAGGAAACAGGATAGGAGTTTTGACCGGGTCTTGGAAAAAATTTCGTATTTGATCCCTGAACTCATAGGGATCAATACCGATCCCACAAAGGGATCGGAATTTTGTTTCGTATCCGATCCCATGCCAAGCCCAGAATTTTCCTAGTTGATCACTTCATTTCTGAGGTGACCCACTGTGTCGGTCACAGGTTTTTAGCGGATCTGACTAGGTGTTCGAGAGTTGATTCAATCATTTTCCAAAGAGAAAAATACCAATCTGATTCAGTCATTTGTCAACACGGATCCACCATTTCTAGATGACTGGATAATTTCCAAGTAATTCTACCATGTGCTGGTCCATGACTTTGCTTGATCGAACCATGCCTATCCTTCCTTTTCATATAATCCGTTATCTGGATCATTGTACTGGTCCGAGAATTTATGATTCCTACCGATCCTATCACTTGAGGGATCGGGCAAATGCTTTTCGTCATTTCCAAGTGTCGATTAATACTTTTTTGGTTATTGGACCATGCCAATCAAGTATCTTCACTTATACCGATGCGACCTTTTCCAAATGATTGGGTAAGCACTATATTCGTATGATCCAATGGTTTTCAGGATGATCGGACTGTGCTGATTAAGTGTTTCCAAAATGATCGGTCTAAGCCTTCGTATGGTCGAGCAAATGAAAGTTGAGTGATCTTTCGAGCTGATCAAGACTTTTATGAGTGATCGGATGATGCCCGAAGGCGGTCGGTTCGAGTTGAGAAAATTCTATTTTCCAAGCAAGTGTTGATTCCGATTCCGCTGCTTAGTCCGAGTTCGCACGAGTCTGCGTTCGAACAACGAGCTATCCGGATGTCCAAGTCCAAAGCATAACGACCTTGCTAAAAGGCCGGTTAACACCTATTGCATTTAAACTTAGATTAGGGCTTTTTATTTTTCATTGTATTTTTAGTTTTACAAACTCTAGGTTTTTATAGGTTGCATACTATAGGGCGTAAGTTTGAGAATTTGTAACTTGGGGGTGAGTTGTGGCAAAGTTTTGAATTTTGTATTAGAATAATAAGGTGAGAAATAGGCGCGAGTTTATTGTTTATGTAAGTGTTATATTATCTAACTCCTAGTAGAAACTTTATGGTAGAGTTTTGAGCACAGGATTAAAACAATCAAATGAGCGAGAGTCGCGAGCTTAAACTGATTGTAAGCGCTGTATTGTTTAATTCCTTGTAGAAACCTTGGGGACAACAGTAGACATGGTTTTACTGAAACTAGGTCATTTTCGTGTGTGATTTACTTTCCGCAATTACTTTGTTCATATCTATGTTGGCATATTTAATAGTATTATTCTATGTAATTATAATAAACTTTATCACCCCCTCTTTAGGAATAATTTCAATCAGATAGGTGGTATCAAAGCAGGATATTAATATTATTATAGAGCTTAGAATATCTCAAACAATGCTTTTCGTAGTTGTCAATTCAACGAGAGTCGGTTAGGTAACACTCTAAATATTTTTGATGAAACAAAATTTCTAGACTGGAAATTAAAAATGGAATTTTACATAAAATCTGTTAATTTTAAACGTTGGGGTATTACTGAAAATGGACGTGATATGGTAGATAAGAAAAACATGACGATTAATGCTCGTGCTATGCATATTCTATATTCTCATATTAATACTGATGAATTTAACCATATCTTTCATTGTTTAACAACGCATGAAATCTAAAATACTCTCGACTCAAAATGGAGCCTAAGTCCATGGAAAACGAATCAAAATTGTGTTTGTCAAATTTGCAAAGGAAGATTTGAACACTGATAATAAAATGACTGGAAATTCAAAATGTGGAAGTTGCTTGAACAACAATAAGGAAATTGTTCATTTTCAATAAATTTTCAAGAGTTAGATGAATATTCAAATTTTAAGAAAAATGAGACTATTTTGATTTCCGAAAATAAGAATTTACAAAAGCGGTTGAAAAGTTTCAAAAAGTCAGAGAATTTCAAAAGTGCAAATTTTGAAGGAGAATAAAAGGAGATCAAAGAAACTTCTTTCAGAACCCTTGAACATGAAAACATGATTTTGAAAAATAGCAAAACTGAATTATTCAAATAAATCCCCAATTTTAATGGAATCAAGGATTTTGAAAATTAGAATCTGAAAAACATAATCTTTTTTAAAATTGAAATGCTTTAAATTGAGATGAAATTAAAAAGGCTAGAAAAGAAGCATTTTGTCCTAAAAAGAGATGACCTTGAAAAGAAAGAAACCGACATTTGTCATTATTCTAATTTAATGAATGAGAATAATGTTCTTAGATCCAAAGTTCAATGGCTCAAATCAATAATAATTAAATTTTCTAATGGAGAAAAATTCCAGAATATGTTGTTGAAAAATCGAATTCTTGATGAAAATAAAAAGGATTTGGTTTTGATAAAGCTGAAAATATTGAAAAATGAAAATTTGAAAATATAAATGAATCTTCAAAATTCTTTCTTTGTGGAAAATTTGGACATAAACAAGATAAGTTCTTGTTTAGAAATGAAAACAATCTGATTAAAGGAATGTGGGTCCAAAGGGTAAAAACATTTACTTGAGTAAGTTCAAATATGCTTGGGTCCTTAGAGTATTTTTGTGAATGCTAATGAATTGTTGTATAAACAAGTTTAAGTGCCAAATAAACAAATTCATTTTAGGGTGGTACATCTTTTATTAGACCTCTCGAATCTGTAAATATTTAGGTATCAAAGGTGGATAAGGAACAACTTCATGAGAGACAGATCCAAGTTGTTCCATATCAATATTTTTTAAAATAATCAACGTTCCTTAGCCTAGAACGTCGAGTTGGAGGTTCATAAGTTCGCAATATCCGTGGGAAGTCAGCTATAATAACAAAACTCGTGTTTATATTTTTCCTATTGATGTTGTTTCATTTTAAGGTTGCTGTAGTATTTCTTTCATATCTTGGTCTTCCTAACTTCACTTTGAAAAATTCAATATGTTTTGAAGAATAGATTAATTTCTCTTCAATTCTTATGTTTTGCGATTTTCCAAAATCTGAACTTAAACTGATAAAAAACTACTATATATTTGAAGTGTTTGTTATAAACAACTTTCAGAATTTTTAATATGATTATAGTGTTTATCTCGTATCTTAAGCATTGTTATTCAAAATTTTAAAATTCTTAAAATTATGAAAAGTTAATGAATTATTCCATAACTTTACAATTTTGAATTTTTGCTAAACCAATTTGGAAAGCCATGAAAATCTACACTCAATTCAACACATCACTCAAAAACCATTTTTTTAACAAGCTGCGATAATCTCTTTTAGCTTATGGTTGACCTAGCAAGTTAGATTTGAAATAATCTTTAATTGTTAACATATTGGATCTTGAGAACTATCATGTTTTGTGAGATTTAATATTTCATAAAGTGGTTTCGAATGAAATGATTTTGAAAACTGACTTGAAATATTGATTAACACTCATATTACATTTTTATGGTTGATTAATTGTGATTGAAATTATCTCATGTGTTTTTTATATGACATAGAAAATTATTGCCTTATTTGGAACAATTAGATTTGTTGAAATCCTTGAGTGAGTATGAGGTTTGCAAAGTAAGTCAAAGTCGGTGCTTGAAGTATCATTGTATAACACTAGAAACAATAGGAGTACACACAATGTTAGATATCATATCATTGCATTCCACTGATTGATTTGGAAATTAATTTTCAACTTGCACATTTTTCATGAAACTCTCTTACATAAAATTTGTCTTTACATATTTTAAATTTTAAAATTATTCATGATTGTTTACTCAAAATTTAAATTGTTAACCAATTAAACTATTTTGGAACATATCAAAATTATTTGTAAATTATGAAATTGTGATAAATTGTGATTACATTATATTTCATAATAAGAGGAAATATTATTTAAAGTTTGTGAAAATTAAAGAAATCTTATAATATTTTTGAAATAGAACTTATTCCATGATCATTTTCCTTCACTATCATCGTTAAGAGTTTGAAATTTTCTTTATGGAAATAACGAAATATTTAATAAAAATATAATTTTATCTTAGGTATACACTTTAATCTAAAGTACTCACGGTAATGCATGAGTGAATTATCTTAATCTCTCTATATGTAATTTCGTTCTCATGTAAAAGTCTTCACGGTTATGCATGGATGGAGGAACTGATATAAAAGACGGATAAAAGTTAAGTTTTTTCTATTCTCGTTTAAAAGTCCTCACAGTCATATATAGTTATAAAATACTTAACAACTTTTAAGTTATTACTAACCTTATTTAAAAGTCCAGATGGTTATATGTGGTTACAAAATGCTTAAATTATTTAAAATGTGTTTAAATTTGTATATAATATTTATATGAAAATTTTGAAACTCTCATTTCTTTATTTGAATTTGACAAACTCTCTTCATTATATAAATTTATTGGTCATTCTTATAAAAAGTGAAATTTGTCTCTAATTAATGAAATATTATGGTTTTTGTTTGATTAATTGAGATTTGCATAATATATTTTCCTTCTGATTTGAATTTATAAATTTTTAGTCAAAATTCGTCATTATTTCGATTTCTATTATTATTTTGATGATAATAAAGGGGGAGAAAGGTTAAGAATTTAATGGATGAGTAGATATTTAAAAATATTTTTATTATTCAGAAATCAAAACTGAATTTGCTTTGAATGTCAAGTTTCTTATTCTCAAATACATGCACTTGTATGTCGGAAGTTAAGTTGTAGGAGGTGCATCTAAATAGGCGGAGCATGGTTGTATCACATTAAACATGTTTATTTAAACTTCAAAATCATAATTAAGACTTGCCATCATCAAAAGGTAGTGATTGTTGAATATATTGATATGATTTTTGTTTGACGATAATAAACACGCACACACATATATATATTTAATAATTGTGTTTGTAAATGTACTATTCTATTTTCCATGGATAATAAACAAATATTTGCAAGAATATGATATTTAACTCATAATTTTTAATTTTGGATAAATATTTTATTTAAACAAATATTCTGTTACATTCTTGAATAGTACACATTTCTATTCTCGTTATTTCACAGTCACTCATATTTTTACATTTATCCTCACTACACATTTGTATAACTTGGGATTCGCACTTAATTGGCGTACTTTTGAATTTGTCCAATCGTCCGCCATACCTATTAAATAAAATAAAGTAGTAAATTGAAAAGAAAACAATTTAAATTGCAGATATGAAATTAATTTTTGTTTGCCTTGCTTTTTGGAAGGTTTCTCTTAATCTTTCCAGACACGGATGGGTATGTATGCGCGCACATGTGTGTATGATATATATATATATATATATGTATGTATGTGTATGTATATGTGTGTGTGTGCGCGCGTGCGCATGCTCGAACAACTTATAATATTTACAGTGATACACTGTAAATACTACAAGAACTTAACGCATATAATCATCACAGTATACAACTGCAAAGGTCAAGCCAAGTGGCTCAACTCAGCGTAGTTGTGACGACCGCCCATAACTCCTACACTTAACAAGAGAAACAAAGCGCTGAAAGACGTGCTCGGCAGTTATGGACGATCATCATGATAGGATAATACAAGTAGAACCTGTAGTATAACTCACAACGTAGGGATAAAAGTATAATAGAACATATACCACAGGCAGTAATAGTGAAGCACAATTGAGCAGAATCTTAAACTTTTCATCATCATGAAAATATCCATACATCACTGGAATACAACAGAATCTGTACAATAGGCCTCGCTACAGTTTCACTCAGAGAACAAGCAAACAGTAACAGTGGAAACAACAAGTATGTATAATAGGAAAGTAATACGCCAGCCTCCTGCTCGTCGTCGCTCTACATCATCATCCTCACCAAGATCTATCACCTGTTACCAACTACTTAATCTTCTCATTCACAAAATGAATGAACAGCCCAAGGTAATAAGAGGAAACACAAAATCTTAAGTCATACAACAATTTTAATGAGCGATAAAACAGTTATCTAACGTCAACAATAAAGTATATGAGAATAGGTAGATCAACCGTCTAGTCTACCAACATCAACAGAGAAGAAACTCAAACCCGTCTCCTCCACATCTGACAGTGATAGCCTTTACAAATAATCAAAAAGAAACAAACAAGCAAAGCAACTAGTTATCCAGTGTAGACCATCCTAATCGAGATCAACATCCCCTAAGCGCAATCCCCAAAGGCCTAAACCAACATCAGACAAGCACTCAAGAGATGTCTCCTTCGACGTCGAATGATCTATACAAGACGATACAAGAAAAGCAATCAACATCCATGACTCTGGTTATCACCGCCTATCTAGCCTTGAAACCATCGTTAATCGTATGACTGGCCCATCTTGCCATCCGTCAAGGGATAATGGTAACCCCGGTTCTAGCAAAACTCCATACACCTTTCATCAATACGTTTCTAGGCCTTTCATCGATACTGAGGGGACTCAATTAATTGTTTATTCATTTAGTCATCCCTATTATACCCCTACTTTGATTCCCCCAGAACCTATGACAGCGATATTTCCTCGGCCTTCGATATCTCTAACTGTCATCATTGGCAACTATCCATAAGCTCAAGCACCTACTCGAGCAACCAATATCCATGAACTCAAACATCCTTGAGTTGTCTTTACATTCGTTGCATTTCATCGATCAACGAACACTTCACAACGCTTCAAACATTCCACCTTGAAATCACATCGAAGCTACATCCAATGTCGAACAAAACATCATTTGGTCGGTATTTGATGGATCGTTTGCTTCCTATCATATGGATCGTTCACCGATTCATATATACTTCTACATCATTTCACCTTTTTTATAGCGTTTCAGAATGCTACAATCCATTTCCAAAACCATGCCCGATCCATTGATCGTGATCCATTGAACCATGCCTGATCCATCGATCGCCACCCGACCGATCCACCCCATTTTACACGCTTGCACTTACCGATCCACGATCCACCCATTCCTGACCGATCCAATACAAACTACGCGATCCATCGAATGCACTCTGTCCCGATCCATCTAAATACCATGCTCCACTCCTTGCCGATCCAGTTCTTTTGGCTAATCCATCAAAAGTGTCGATCCATCCAATATTTCCAAGCACCGATCCATTAGCTTGCCGATTCATCAAAATTACTACGTGTGCAAGCGCTGATCCATCAATTCCACCGATCCATGCACCACTTAAGCCAATCCATCATTTCTTGGGCATTACTCCATGCCATCTGCCGATCTATCAAGACAAGGTTTCCCGATCCATCTATTTCATGGCCGATCCATCAAATTGCCACCTTCACTCTTGCCGAATTCACCCAAATACGATCCGATCCAATTGATTAATGCATATATCACAACCAAAATCGACCAATTCCAACAAACAACCAATAACATGATCAAACAATGATCAAACAACATTAGCACATTAATAATCATCTTATAATCATATAGAATTCGCCAAATCATGATTAAACACTAAAAATATCAACGAATGGATCTAAACTTGCATAATCATAGAATTAACACATGAATTTACCGTTATATTCTTGCTAGATTAGATCCTATGGTGATTCGAATTGAATATATATACTTACCTTCACTAGATCTAGGTGAAAATAACTTGAAATGATGAAAATAAGATCAAACAACTCATATACTTGATTGAATTTGTGTAAGAGATGCTTATCACTCACCAAATCCATGAGATAGCTTGAAATCAATGAATATCTAATTCGGACATGAAGAACATCGAAGAACGGCATCCAAATCAATCACTTTGATGCGATTTGCCTTCATTCGATGTTGATCTTCTATCTTCTAATGTAGATCCATGAGTTAAGTGAAGTGGAGAGGTATTTGGGTGGAGTAGGGAGAATCACAAACTCCAACCAAATAGAGAAATGAGGAAACTAAACAATTTTTTTTCTCTACCCTCCTATTTTTAGCCAACAGCCCCTAGCCTTAATGGGCTTCACTAATGACTAATTAGTCTATCCAGAAAATATGTAACAATAAAATAGCGATTCTTCCCAAACCGCTGAACCAAATATTTAATGTGACCACTCTAAGGAATTGGAAACACCATTTTTGATCCAATGAAATCAATTCCAGCTCCTGATTCGATCCCACTCAAAAGATATTCCCTAAACAAAACAATAGGGGTAAAATGGTCACAAATAAAATTGGTAAAAATCATGGATATGTCTCATACCCCCATGAACAACATATCAAAATATGAGAATGATCCAACCCTTGGGGAATTTAAATAGATATATTTTACGATCCCCCGATAAGTAAAATGTGGGTCGTTACAACAGTACAGGAGACCACAAACAAAATGGCCTTAACAAACTCAAAGTGCATAAGCAACTCAAGCCAAATCCACATATGACCAAATTTCATATGATGAACAAATGATAATAGTTCAAAGCCAAGTCGATTACAACACACGTGCAATTCAAAATGAATGTTTCAGACAAAGATGCATAACTGTACAAACACAAACTCACAACACGTTCATGTTCAACTGGCACAGGAGAAGCACAAAACAGCCTCTACACTAATCAATTCAAAAAAATACAACAGTAAAAACATAGTAGGAGCATAGTTCAAAACAGGGTGATTAAGCATATAACTGCACAAAACAAGAGGCGGGAACAAGTGCATCAATGACTCAAGCACGATTATGCACAAATGCAAGTACGCAAGTTCACATCCAAATTGAAAATTATACCAACATGATGGTGCAACATCAATTTCAGATCAGATACAAACATGGGCAAGTTCAAAACAGGATGCATGTATAATATAAAGAAGCACATTTCATCCTCTACAACAAATTCATATCAAAACTATACCATGTAGTTCTGATGTGCACATGTACAAGATATACAGTTTCAAGTAGGGTGCAAAGCACAATTGCACAACTCAACCTCAAATACATAACAATGTTCAGAAATGTAATATTCAGAAATGTAATGCTTAGAAATGCAGTGTTAAGAAACAAAAATTTGCAAACATAAGTGGAACAAACTGATCAAGTGAAGATATGCACTTGTTTAAATATAGATGTTGTTCGAGTGAAAGTATCGGTTTTTGAACAAGTAGGTAGAAGGCAGCATAAAATGATGGCAACAAGCTGTGTTAATACCCTAGATATTGATTTTGATGACAACAACCATATAAACATTACTACTAACATATTCTGATATTGTGCAATTATATCAGATATATTATGAAGACATTTATACATCTAAACTAGGATACAGAAGAAGAATTATAGAAAAAGGTTAATCAGAACAATAAAAGAAGGATAATCTGAACAATTGAAGACCAAAGCCTATTAGTGAAGAATGTTGAAGAACATATGCATTTGAAGTGAGTAGGAATTGGTTGAACCTTAGAATATCTTGTAAAGATCACATGGCAATTATACTTGAAGACAATCAGTCATTGGTCTCAACCGAATCGCAAAAATCTATAAATATAAGGTAATTCACTACTAAATATTGAAGTATTAAAGGCATAAACTATCATCCCTACAATGGAAAATAGGGGCAAAATACTAAATTAAATTGCCTTCAATAGTATGAGAGGCGGCTTAAAATCTGCTCCATAAAAAGGCGTCCTAAATGAACATTGGAGGCAGATTCAGCTTTATATTTGCCTCTATTGCTAGTGCTGCTAACACAGACGTTGGATAGAGATAGTTGGGGCTAATTAATGTGCCACCAATTTCTGGTTAGGGAATATACTTACTAAACAAATTAAGGGAACATAGAAGTGCCCCTAGTAATGGTAAAATGATATTAAAATTTTATGCCACTTGTCAGGGTTCTACAATTTTATTTAATACAACATTGAAGGCTCTTACATATGGCTCTGACAGAGAAAATATTATTTAATACAACATTGAAGGCTCTTACATATGGATCTGACAGAGAAAATAGCCATATACAGCAGCTTTACAACAACACATGAAACTTTATGACACATGCATCTAGGGGTGAGCAAACCCCGGTTCGGTTCGGTTTTGGGGTAAAACCGAAACCGAAAGACCTTGGTTTTAAAAATCGATAACCGAAACCATAACCGAAGCATCGTTTTCGATTTCAAAACCTCGGTTTCGGTTTTTATCGGTTCGGTTTCGGTTGTAAAACCGATTTAAACAAAAAATATTATAAATTTAAACAACCATAAAAGAAATTAAAATAAATTATTTCAACCGAGTGTATTGAGACAAATGGTACAAAGTACATACTAATAGGCTATAAGTCATCCAAAGTAGTACAAAGCTAAGCTAGCTAGCTCTAAGCCGAAGACAAGAAACAAAAAAAGGAAATGAGAAGGAGCACTCCAGTGAACCATACTACAACAGACCAGCAGCAGCTTGGAATTCTAAAAAATATTTTATAGGTACCTCAACTTGCATCTTCAATTAAAACAAGAATTGACAAAAACAAGAAATGAACATTTTACACTGTAGTCTACCCCTAATCCTGTATTCAGCTAAATCAAATGAGTGAAGCGGTGACCAGTGTGTATATACTATATTATACGAAACAACATGCAGCAAGAGACAATGTGCAACATTTTATAATTCGGTTCGGTTCGGGTTTTTTCGGTTCGGTTTGGACCTAAAATCGAAACCGAAATATTAGTACGGTTCGGCTTTCTGATTTTCGGTTTCGGATTTTTTCGGTTCGGGTTTTTATCAGTTTCGGTTTTATTTCGGTTTTTTGCTCACCCCCACTTATGCTTCCCTACAACAACAAGCAGCATGTGCGTTGCATCCCTACAACAACAAGCAGCATGTGCATGCGTGTGTGTGTATGTATGTATGTGTATATATATATATATATATATATATATATATATATATATATATATATATATATATATATATGATATTTTACCTAAAATAAACAAAAGGAATATTAACATTATAGCAAGGACATGATTTTTATCAACATAATAGTGCATATGGCAAGGCCAACAATTACAGTCATACAATTTTTTGAATCAAGCAGGTACATTAGTATATACAAATAATTAACCTAAGATTAAACTTGCCTCAAAATACCTCCATTTTCATAATTGCTTAAAAAGTTACTATGGTTGCATGCAAAACTCGATTGCAAAGGATTCAAAATGAAACTTCATCCAGCTTCCATGATTGATCTTATCTATTTTAGGAAATCAACAATAGTCATCTTCTAATTTGTAGCCAATACAGATTTCCTGCAATATAAGTGTTTCATCATATTTAAAGTAAACAAAAAAGCAATAATATTATTTTGTATGTATGAAACAAACAAGTGAACGCATAGTATCATTCATAGTAAATTCAAGACAACAAAAGCAAGGATAATGGAGCAGCAGTAGTTCCTTCAAGGATTTCTAAGAAAAGCGAAGAAACAAGAGTAAGTAAATTTACTTAAAGAGTAGGATACAATGCATACAACAAAAGCAAGGAATGGAGCAACAGAAGTTCCTTCAAGGATTTCTCCTAGACCATCACATGTAACTAAATCAAGTGGAGTTGATTCAGACTCTTCAAACTCAAAGAGCATGAAAAATCAGAACACCAACTAGTGGCAGCCCTACTTTCAAGAAACCTGAACGTCGCTCTCCTAGAAGTCCTATAGTTGAGAAGAAGAAGAAGCCGGGTAGGTTGACTGAATTGGAAACTTAGTTAGTCCAACTCCAAGATGATTTAAAGAAGACAAAAGAACATCTTGCTTCATCAAAGACGTCAAAAAAGCAAGCACAACAAGAAGTAGAAGGCATGAACAGACATCTTCAGGAAATAATTTCAAAATACGACCACTCACAGAAACAACTCATGGAGTTCTCTACAGCCGAAGAGTCTAGACTTCAGGAACTAAGAGCTATATCCTAAGACCGTGATCATGCATGACAGTCTGAGATTGAAGCCATTCAGAAACAAAATGCAAATGAGATACAGAGGGTGAATCTTCACTGAGAAAAGGAGATGAAGAAGTTAAAAGTTAAATAATAGAGATAAAGCCGAGGTAGAGTTGGAAACTAAAGTAGTTGAGACTTCAGCAAAATTTGGAAGTCGCTAAAGCTACTGTGGAAACTATACGTTCTGAAGGTTCTAAGATTTTGGAGTTGTTCAAAAGATCGATTTCTGAGCTTGATTCGTCGAAAGCTAGAGTGGTGGTTTTGTTGGGAGAAACCAAGAAAAAAATTAGAGGACATAATCAACTAAATTTTGGCAATTCTTCAACTACACCAGGATCATTAGACATGGAAGTAGAACAACTCAAATCTGCACTTGAAGCAGCTGAGCTAAAGTATGAAGAAGAACAAGCTCGAATTGCTACACGAATCAAAGCTTCTTATGAAGTTACACAACAAATTAGAGCTGAATCAGAAGCTAGAGAATCCGAACTGGAATCAGCATTAAAAAATGCACATGAAAACATTGCTGAACTAAAAGGTAGATTACTTGATAAAGAAATTACGAACTTCAGGGAGTTTTAGGCATGAATGATGAAATGAAAATTAATCTGGAAAATGCCCAGAAAAACCAAGTAGTTCATACGATAGATGCAACAGAAGATGTGTCAGAACTAAAAGCTAGCTAATAGACAAAGAAACCGAACTTCAAAACATATCAGAAGAAAACGAACACATGAAGCTCAAACTAACAAGCATAGAAAGTGAAAACATGAAGAAATACGAAGCTGCTATAGCAGACATGGAAATGGCTAAATCAAAATTGAAACTAGAGTACTTCACTCAAGAAGCAAACAAGAGAAGTGAATAGTTAGAAACTGCAAAAGCCATGATTTCAGAAATGGAAGTGGAGTTACGCAGACTTCGGGTGCAGTCTGATCAGTGGAGAAAGGCAGCTGAAGCTGCAGCTGCTGTACTCACAACAGGAAATAACAACAATATCAATAATAACAACACTAATAATAGAAGATTTATGGAGAGAGTTGGACCGTTGGATGCAGAGTATCAATCGATAGCTGATAAGTTGGTGCATTCTCCCTTTTCCGATGATTTGGATGATGATGAGATGATAAAGAAGAAAAATGGTGGTGTTTTGAGGAAATTGGGGTTGTGGAAGAACGCAGAATGACGATGGTAATGTTCGAGTGCATATTTATTCTATACTTTTTATTGTTTATGGGGGGGTTCGTGAAAATTTTATTTGATTTACTATCCGTAGAGTTATGTAGCGTCGAACTTTAATTTCATCGTTATACAAAAAAAAGACAATCACAAATCTGCAATTTTCTACTGATAATTATCATTCTAGATCAAATATAAATAATCATATTCTAGTATTTGAGTTTGAGATGAGTTGACATCATGTAGCAGTTTAATGTCATACAATTTCATAATTGCTTTAAGGTCAGGAAATAATGGATCTAGTCATATGTAAATAAATAAATCATCCTTGATGCAATTAAACTATTTTGTTATTTTTCTAACGGTATTCCTGTTTCATTATTGTTCCAACATTGATGGTGCTCTGAAAATTGATCATACTTAGTGAAAGCTACTATATAAATAATGAATCTTATCATACATAGATGAAAGCTGATGTGAAATTCATAGTATTTGGATTTTAAGATGCAAATTAAACATAACCAGAGAAAAGGGTGGTAGACGACTGTAGCACCCCGTAATTTTAAAACATGACATAAGAGATAATTAAAGAATAATTAATTTTTAAAAGAAGAATTAGGTGAAATGGGTTACGCCATTGCGTTCATCTCGGAATTCTGCTTGAGATATAGTCCGAGTTTGCGTAAAACGGATAACATATGAAGAAGTTATGGACGATAGAAGTTGATCAGAAAAAGCAGAAGATAGGCTGGGATAACTGGCGCACTTGTAAAGTGCGCCAGAACAAAAATGAACTGGCGCACTTGGGAAGTGTGCCCATGCCGAGGCAAAACCTGCACAGAATTCTGGAGAGTTCTCTGATGACGTGTCCTTCGGGGATTGGCTGGATGATGTGTTTTCTAGTCAAATGGTTCAGATGATCCCTAATCTAATCTAAAGGCCCTAATTCACCTAATACATCTATAAAAACACACTTAGACTTAACCCTAATTTTATTACACTAATCCATGGCGCCTCCGTGCTGCCCTAATCTATATTAAAACTAGCCTCTCTTCTCTTCTCCAAAGCAAATCAGAATTAGATTATTCAAATTGGAAGATAAGAATCAAATTCTACAACAACGATTTAGCTAATCAAATTCAGAAATTAGATTCAGATCTATTCTCTCTTCTTAATCCTATCGCTGTGAGTCTATGTTACTTTTACATATAATTAATTAAAAAGTGATTGTGATAGGATTGTAAATTGGATTTTAAGAACATGCCTGTAAGATGAATCATATCAAGTTTGTAAATTCTTATCTTCCAGATTCATACCCAAATTACTGTTGTCATATGCCTAATTGAATCTATTTTATTGTTCTATGCCAGTTCATGTTTCATATGCCTATTTTATGCCAGTTTGGATGACATGATTCTCTTTCCCTTCTTCTTTTCCTTTTTTTATGAGATTGGGCTACTTCGAGCCTAACATATTGTGTTGAGATTTGTGTACGAATAACGTTTGGACGATTGGGAAAAGTTTGGGGAAATTTGTAATAAAATGAGATTGTTGGCATAAATCAATTTGAGCATAATTGTGTATAAATTATATACATGAGTTTTGGCATAAGTTGGAAATGGGCATAATTGGATATAATTTGTATACATAAGGTTTGGCATAAATTGTTAATAACAATGAACGCAAATTGATTTGGGCGTAATTTGGCATGACATGTATACATAAGATTATAGGCCTAATTTGGATTAAAATTATGAACATAATTTAATTGGAAATTATAGGTAATTGGGATATAATTTAATCCAAGATTTAAAGTTGGGACTTGAATCAAGAAAGTAATAATGAACGCCTAAGGCACGAGGTTAGATTCGGATTGCGGTATAAGACTGCCCGGAACCGTCCGACACATCCAGCAACTGCAATTTTGTAATCTAATGTGAGAGGTCAAAGGCAGAAATCAAATACGTAATAATGCAAAGACACGAGGTTAGATTCAGATTGCGGTAAAAGACTGCCCGTAACCGCCCGGCATATCCAGCAACCGCAAAATGGCAATCTAATGTGGGAGGTTTTGCAAGATTACGGTTATAATGAATTAATGAACACTTAACCAAGATAAGATATGTAGTAAGACATAGGGGATTAAGTGGGTGACATGGGTGACATGTGAAATATAATTAGAAGCACTTAACCAAGGTGAAACATGTGATTAGACATGGGAATAAAGAGGGGTTAAGTGAGAATTCCTAGTGGGTACCAAGCTTAGGAGGGAAGCTTGGGTCAAGTGGGTGGACCCTTTTCAACTAGTAACCCATTTTGTATCTATGTGAGCTCGAACTAGGTCGAGGACGGGACACGCTTACTGGTTTGTTTTTAATAGGTCAATAAAGAGTTAGCGGTGGCAACGCAAGTCCAACGGAGTCATGTGCGTGCGTGGGTCCGGGCTGGTAGGTAAGACGTTGTTGCATCGTGTAGATATAAGTCATGCCTTTTAGTAGTATCGGGTTGCCACTTTAGGGAGTGATACACCCTACTGTGGGACTAGCACGGGTATCCACGAGTTAGGGAGCCGATGAAATGGGGAGGGTAGTGGGTACAACTAGTGAAGATAGGAGCAGGCGACACCTATGATAGCTGCTAGGAGTACACGAAACTACCATCTTTATTATTATTATCATTATGATTAGTAAGAGGGATCATCTTTTAGTGTGAAACTATTATTGGTGTGGTGTAGGAATTATCTTATAGTGATTAGAAGTGCAATCAACGTTATATCTTGTTCATCTTGTTTACCTTGTCATATCTGCTTATGTTACATTCATCTCTTATATCCAGTTTATGTTCTTATCCTGTTACTTTACTGATTATGTAATGACCCGCAATTTCAGGGATATAATAATTAATTTATTTAATTATTTAAAGGGTGATTAAAAGGATTTAATGGTCGTTGAATTAAATTATAGTGAATATTTAATTAAAATAATAATTAAATAATATATTTAATTTTGAAATAATCAGAAATATTGGAATTCACAATATTCTGTGGATTGGGTTATTTCTGAGATTTAATTCAGCTTAGAATTGAATTTGAATAAAGAATATATTGAATCGACGACGTTATAACGTATAGTTTATAATATAATTATAAACGAGCGCGTAACGACGCGGCAGTTCGCGAATTAGTGATTTGAACTTTAAACGAATATACAGGAGCCGTTTTAAGTCGGATTTCTGTGAAACAAGAAACGTTAGGAGCTGGTGGAGTATATCTTTCTAGTGGAAGAGAAAAATCGGGATTTCGTCGTGTAGATTTTGATTTATGTCCAAATCAAATTTTAGAAAAGTCGCTGTGGAATTCCTTTATAATTAGTAACGCTTTATTTACGTTATAAAAGGGTTTTCAATATATTTGAATATCGGGTTTGAATTTAGACAAGGTTCTTTTGAGACGTAGTGATAATTTAATTTTTATAATTTTACTGTAATTTTTAATTAATTTAATAAAAAACTTTTTTATTTGGAGTATTTTGCACCCTTAATCAGCGATTTTGGGGTTCCACAATATGAGTTAATCTACCGATATTATTATATTTTTTGAATCCTGACACAATGGTCATCACAACGATGTAGCTAATTCTGTCTATAGCAGTTGTATATGAATGGAATTTAAGAAAATGGATATACAATATCTATGCCTATATAATAACTCTAACAAAAAGTTATAACATAAAACTAAAGTCCACGTTCATCCTTCTCATTCCACCGGTTCTCTGTGGACTAAAATCATAGATGTGGCCCTCATAAAATCCTCACCAATAAATATCTAATCCTATAAATAATCCTACCTAATCGTTAAACCTAAATTTCGTTTTGCACAAAACTCAGCAGCCGCCACAAACTCCTTCCATCCCTCAAACTGAAAACGTAGTGAGGATTCGGTCGTGGCCTTCAAAGGGTGTTGCGCGTTCGAGTTTTCTTTTACTGGAGTACTGTTTTCACGGCTCCGAGCTGAAGGGAGGGAGAACGTGCGAAGCAAAGTGGGAAGTAAATGACGGTGGAATCATTGTTTTTATCAAGTAATAGAAGAGTAGACTCTCGTGGTTAACCCAAAACAGAGAGGCGAGGGTTCGATCTATACTACTGGGAGCAGTGGAAGCATGGGAAGGATCGAAAGTTTATATGGGAGGACGCGGGGTAGTACTGATGCACGATATTTAGATGGGGGAAGGAAACAAGGTCGTGGTTAGGGCTACTGGTGGAGGAAGATCGATCACGGAAGGACAAAACGAAGCTGGTAGTTGAGTTGAGGGAATGGAGTTACATTTGTGAGGTAACGCTTACATGTCCAGTCTCGAAAATGATGGAATTCACGTACAGGAACATGCGTTTAAAAAGAAAAGAAACTAAAGTTGGACGATGGGCCAATGTGTTAATAAGCGGAAGTGGTGAGTATTCACAGAGAAGGTCGGTTGTTCATTTGGGCAAGAAAACACGCGTTGGAGGATGAAGGCAGACCGTGAAGGGATGGAAAGCACGCTGCAAACATTGGGGAGAAGTTTGTTTTCCGCGATGGAGATATTAGTGCAAGGGACGTTGTATTTTCGTGAGAATGGAAGGGAAGAAGACTTTCGGGTGCAATTATAAGGAGCTGGGCCGTGGGTTTCAAGTATTAGTGGGCCGGGTAAATAAAAGGTGAAAGCCCAATTAAAGAAAAAGGAAATTTAGTTTTTTATTTAAATTTTGTTCATAACTTCGAAACTGAATATCTTGGTCATACATCATCGGAATTCAGCGAAACAAGATCCGTCGGGATCGTATGGACGACGACTACCAAATGGAACTGACGGGAAGTCCATCGGAGCTCGTTACAATTTATAGCAAAATAAATTGTCCGTCTGAATCAAATCGAACGACAATTATCGTTAATTAACGATGATAGTCCAATGTGAGTAAAACTCACCAACTCTGAACAGTTCTATTTTTACAACGTATTCTTAGAACTGATAATTATTTGTTGATTAATGTGTGTTGACTGTTGATTGAACTGCTAGTCAGTTAGTGGAAATTATATATATATATATATATATAAACCATTAAATATTTATATGTTGATTCTGCTATCAGAATATTTCATATCAAAGTGAAATCGATGTTAATCGTATTGTCTAACATCTGTGATGCAGGGAAACAGGTCGGAGGAATCCAACTGGATTCCTCAACATTTATTTTACTGTGATTTATATATTGTGATATATAATGTGATATATAATCTGACGTTGATTATGTGTGTTTGGACGATATTTATCGTTGTTATATGGTGTGTTAAATACCATAAGAAATACCAGAATGTGGAAAAGGGATTTTCAAAGTATATTTTGAAAATAATTTATTTATATAAAATCAATGGATTTTGTATTAGAAAAGAAAAAGGATTTTAAATATAAAGGGATTATATTTGTAAATCAAATATAAAGGGATTATATTTGTAAATCAAATATAAGGGAATTATATTTGTAAATCAAATATAAGGGAATTATATTTGTGAATCAAATATAAGGGAATTATATTTGTAAATCAAATATAAGGGAATTATATTTGTAAATCAAATATAAGGGAAAGAATTTGTTAAACCGATATAGAGGGAAATATTCATAAAACAAATATAAAGGAAAATATTTGTCAAACAAATAGAAAGAGAAATATGTGTAAACCATTTACAAATAGGTTATAAAGGATTTATTTATTTAGGGAATAAATAAAGGTATAAAGGATTTATCTATTTAGAAAATAAATAGAAAAGATTAATGGAGATATTTATTTGTTAAATAAATAGAATTAAATGGAGATATTTATTTGATAAATAAATAGAATGTTATAAATGAGATATTTATTTGATAAATAAATAGGATTAAATCAAAGGAATATTTATTTGATAAATAAATAGAACTAAATCAAAAGAATATTTAGAAGATGAATAGAAAATGGAAATTTGTTTTTAACAGATAAATAGAAAGGATTTATTTATAAATAACAGTTTATAAATTAAATAAATATTTATCATTCGATAAATGGAATATATAAGTCTGAACTTATATAGAGAAGAGATATCGGTTTTAACACCGATAGTTTTAAATAGAAAGGGGTACACAACCCTTGTATAAGTGAAGTAACGTTATTAAAGAGAACATTTATAAAGTGAAGAACCGTTACCAAAAGTAAATCTTTATAAATGAATAAACGTTATCAAATAGGAGTTATTCGAATAAGAGAAATCAATTTGAGTTAGAATTTACCAGTTAGGGTTGACCAGTTAGAGTTGATCAGTTAGAGATTACCAGTTAGAGTTAATCAGTTAGAATTTACCAGTTAGGGTTGACCAGTTAGAGTTAACCAGTTAGAGTAAACCAGTTAGAGTTAATCAGTTAGAGATTACCAGTTAGAGTTAACCAGTTAGAGTTAATAAGTGAGGGTTGACCAGTTAGAGTTAGAGTCAACAAATTAGGGCTATTCAAATGGAGTTAATCGAGTAGAGTTATCGAACATCACTTATTCGAAGTAGAGTTATCGAATATAGTGTATTCGAGAGAAGAGTAATCGAATATTGGTTATTCGAGGTGAGTTAATCGAATCTAGTTATTCGAAAGGAGTTATCGAATCTAGTTATTCGAAAGGAGTTATCGAATCTAGTTATTCGAAAGGAGTTATCGAATCTAGTTATTTGAAAGGAATTATCGAATATAGTTTATTCAAATAGAGTCAAAGGAGTTATCAAATATAGTTATTCAACAGGAGTTAAGTGAAAAGAGTCAACTAATTAGAGTTAATCCAATAGAGTTTGTCCAGTAGAGTTAATCAATAAGAGTTAGTTGAATAGAGTTAAAATAAGTATAGTTTGTCCGAAGAAAGGTTATCGAATGTAGTTGTTCGAATGGAGGAGTTATCGAATAGAGATTATTCGAAAGAGAATTACGTAAGGAAGTTGTTAAAGTTTTAAAGGATAAACCTTGTCTATCCCGAAGTTTAAACGTTGTTCAGTTAAGGTCTGAGAGGTAATTATACCCCAACTTGATTGACTTCGTTTTAACTAAGGAATGGGTAAGGTTCGGCAGTAAAGGATGGTTAAGTGAATTTAGTAATTAAAGGAAATGGGTTGAGCGATGTTCTATCTAAACATCTGTTTAATCCAAACGTAGGAGTGTTGGAAATGTTTTCCAAACAAGAATCAGGAATGTTTTCTAATACAGAAAACAAGAAATGGAAATGTTTCCAATGTTAATAACGTATATTTTCTAAATTTAGAAAATAGAAAATGTTGAATATAGGGAAACAGGAGATGAAAAATGAACTAAGGAGATAAATGTTAAATGATGTTTGATCGATATAATTTCCATCTGGAAATAATATCGTTGTTTGCACACTTGTTTTTCTTTGATAGTTAACTCACAGACTATCGAAGTTTTGACCATTTTAACGTTGTTTATATGGAGAGATCGGTTGGGTTATTATCCAAAGAACCACTCTGTATTGGCATAAGCGTTGCGAATCATATATGCCAAAGATAATTGAAGATAGAGTAAAGTACAAGGGTTGTTGTATAAATCTTAGATAACAGTGCCTAAGACGGATATACTGAATAGTACCTTCGGTTCATCATGTTCCTGGATGACGTGTATGGATGAATGTCTGACAGAGTATTTCCAGAAAGGTCACGTACATTGATTTCTTCAACCGTACCAAGAGTGGAAGTGGAGAAGGAACCTTCTTTTAACTGACACGTAATGTATGGTTGTAGACGTCAAATTACTAATTTTTGATGGATCTGACAATGTGGCATTCGAAGTGATTCTGATGTGATGATAAAGCGTAACCTCAAGCCTCATCAACCGGTAAATGACAGAAATCAGGCATGTAGCATGGCTATGTAGGTCGCACCTATTAGGGTGTATAATCACCTGATCTAGAGTTTCATTTACTACTAAAAATCTATTGTTGATACTGTCCCATTCGGGAAACGGTTGCTGATCCTAACCGTTTGTGATATACATTCAATACACTCAAGCGAAATGAGTGGTCGGTCATGTGTGGCCGGGTTGCAATATGTTCTTGTTGAACCCAGTGTATTCCTCTCTAGAGGTACATTAGCGAAAGGTGGTTCCATACCTTGTCATAGTTGGAAATCCATTACCCGATACGTGCTTGCGATTTCGATTGTACACTACGTATGTAGAACGTGAAATGAAAGCGTTTCTGCTAGATGATTATTATTATTGTGGTTGATGGATAATGGTGGCTCGAGAAGGTTGCTTGAGCTATGGAATATCGTCAAGGTTGGACGACTAGAGATGCGAAGGCCGAGAGGTCATCGTTGTCGTAAGTTCTAGCAGGCTCAAAGAAGGGGTATGATGGGGGTACCCAAAAGAGCAGAAGGTTGCTGGTCGAGTACCCTGGGTCTTAGGGAAAGACCTAGTGTCAAGGTTGGACATTGTCAAGGTTGGACATATGGAGTTCATGCTAGAACTAGGGTTACCATTAGCCCTTGACATATGGCAAGGTTGGCTATTATACGATAATGATGGTTTCGAAGCAGGATTGGCGGTGATAGCCAGAGTCTGTCATGTATGCTGGATGTTTTGCTTGTGCCATCTCACGTGGGTTATCCAACATCGAAGTAGATGTTCCTTGAGTGCTTGTCTGATATTGGTTTCGGCCTCTGGGGCTTGTATTCGAGGGATGTTGAATTCGACTAGGATGATTTGCGTGAGATATATATAATCTTGATCCCATGATTGCTATTGTTGATTGTTTCTGTTTGCTATGAACAAATGGTTGTTCTGGTTTCTATGGATTAATGGTTGAAATGCTTGGTGTAAAGGCTATCACTGTCCGATGTGGGGAAGATAAGGTTGAGTTCTTCTCTGGTGATGTGGGTAGATAAGTTGTTCATTTACCCATTCTCATATACTTTCTTGTTGAAGTTTGTTAGCTGTTTTATCGCTCACTAAGACTATTGTCTGACTCAAGGTTTTATGTCTCCTCTTATTACCTTGGGCTGTTCATCCGGTTGTGGATGGGCAGACTAAGTAGCAGGTTACAGGTAATGGAGCTTAGTGAGACGGGGAAGTTGAGCGAAGACAAGCAGGAGGCTGGCGTACCAGTTTTATTACTATCTAGTATTTCTGTTTCCGCTGTTTGAGTTGCTTGAGAGTTATAGTGAGGCCTTATGTACAAACTTTGATATCAGTTGGATAACCTTTCTGGATGTTGAGAAAGTTTCAAAAGTTTGCTATATGATACCTCATTACTATTACCTGTTGTATATGTTCTATTATATTTCATCCTTGCGCTTTGAGTTCTACGACAGGTTTCGATGTGTTTATCTACTCTGATGATCGTCCATAGCAGCCTGGCACACCTTTCAGCGCATTATTCCACTTGTTTAGTGTGGGGGTTATGGGAAGTCGTCACATTTGGTATCAGAGCTCTGGTCAATGATTTTGGCCAAAGTTCAAAAGACGTAATTGCGTATGAGGGACATATTTGTAGATTTCAGTTGGATGTTTACTATATATATTAACATATATAGTAGTAGCGGTTGTATCTCTTTAGCAGTTTTTCTTGGAAGTGGCTAATTATTCTAGATTGCAGATTTAGAATGAGTAGACGACCATCAAGACACGCTGCTAGGAGAGCTAATACTGGAAGGAGAAATGGTGATGAACCAGATTACCCGTCCATGTTTGAAGCCATGGCAGAAGCAATTATGCGAAGGATACCCGCTCCAGTGGCGGCTACGGTAGATGTAGGTGTGCGAGTTCCTAGAGTAGATTTTGCAAAGATGTGCAAGGACTTTAAATCCCTAGGAGGGAAACCATTCAAGGAAACTGAACCAGCTGAAGAGGTTCAGAGGTGGATGGATTCATGTGTTCGAATCTTTGGAGACTTGGGTATTGAGGATGCAATGAAGAGAAAGCTTGCATCAAGGCAGCTGCAGAGCAGGGCTATGGAATGGTGGAATTCTGTCATACTCGAGACTCCGGAAGAGGAGATTTCATGGGAGCAATTCCAAGCTAAGTTTGAAGCAAAGTTCATCTCCACTGCTCAGAAGTCCGTTCTCTTCAAGAAATTCGTAGAGTTGAAGCAGAATGGCAGAACAGTTCTTGACTACATTTCTGATTTTGAGGCTTTGTCTAGATATGCTCGTTCATACATTGATACACCCTATCAGAAGAACGATAAGTTTGTCTTGGGTTTGGATGCTCATATTGGAAAACCACTTGTGGACCATCTTGATGATTCATTTGAGAAAATTGTGGAAAAAGCTATTCGCCATGAGAGCTTGTTTCCCAAGGAAGCAAATGTTGTCGCTGCAACCAAGGAAGCTCAGAAACCACAGCAAGGTGGTAATAAAAAGAGTAAGCAGCAACAACAGAAAGGAAAGGATGGCCAAAAGAAACCCAAGAGTGAGGTGGTTTGCTTTAACTGCCAACAGAAGGTTCATTATTCAAATGAGTGCAAGAATCCCAGAGCTGAGAAGAAGTGCTTCAAGTGTGGAAAGCCTGGGCATGAGAAGAAAGATTGTCCAGAATCAGCTAAGGGCAAACAGATTGTGAAGGCATATGCTTTAGAAGCCGTGCCATCTTCTTCAAGAGCTCCTACTGCAGAGGAGAAGGGAAAGGGTGTCGTGGTGCAGGGTACTTTTTCTGTTAATGGTGTTTCAGTTAGAGTTTTGTTTGATACTGGAGCATCACATTCATTCATCTGCAATGAGCTTGTGTGTCGCTTAGGTTTGGAACCCGAGATTTGTGATAGACCATTGATCGTGACTAATCCAGTTGGGGGTTCGTCCAGTTTGTGCATGATTTGCCGTGGTCTAGTGTTATCGAGTCATGGTTGCTCTTTTATGTGTGATTGCTTTGTTCTTAACTTCGCTGGGTATGGGATCATCTTGGGCATGGATTGGCTCAAGAGATATGCGGCAAGGGTGAATTGCGAGAATCTAGAGGTGAGGGTCGGGGATGTGGAAAGGCGAAAGGTGTTGATTAGATGTAAGCGCGAAAACGGGGTCTTCGTGAGTTATCTATATTCGCTTGGGATTCCACAGGAAGACCTATCATCAGTGCTGATCGCTAATGAGTATGTAGATGTCTTTGACGAGGTCAAAGGGTTGCCGCCGCATCGTGAGATCGAGTTTAGGATCGATTTGGTCGAAGGTGCTAGACCAATTGTTATGCCCCTTAGGCGGATGGCGCCTAGGGAACAGCGAGAGTTAGAGGTGCAAGTTCGTGACCTTTTGAGAAAAGGATTCATTCGGAGGAGTGTTTCCGAGTGGGGTGCACCAGTCGTGTTTGCAACTAAGGCAGATGGCTCGTTAAGATTGTGTGTGGACTATCGTGAGCTGAATAAGGTGACTAAGAAGAACAAGTATCCGTTGCCAAGGATTGATGACTTGTTCGATCAGCTTCACGAAGCCAAAGTGTTTTCTCAGATGGATTTGGCAACGGGATTTCACCAGTTGAGAGTGGCTAAGGATAGTGTGCCAAAGACTGCTTTTAGGACACCGTCCGGGTTCTTCGAGTGGTTGGTGATGCCATTCGGGTTGACTAACGCGCCAGCGTATTTTGTGGATCTTATGAATAGAGTGTTCAAAGATCAGTTGAGTAAGTTTGTGCTGGTATTCGTGGATGATATACTGGTTTACTCCAGAAATGTGGAAGAACATAAGACGCACTTGAGAGTTGTGTTAGAGATCTTGCGAAAGCATCAGCTTAAGGCCAAGTTCTCAAAGTGTCACTTCTGGAAGGATGAAGTGAGGTTCTTAGGTCATGTTGTTTCTGGAAAAGGTATAGCGGTTGACCCCGCTAAAGTTGCAGCAATCCAGGACTGGGATAGAACTAAGAATGCGACGGATGTTCGGAGTTTCCTTGGGTTGGTTGGTTATTACCGAAGATTTATCAAGGATTTCTCCAAGATAGCTGCACCATTAACAGGATTGACAAAGAAGAACCAAGTGTTCGCATGGGATGCGAAGTGTGAACAAGCGTTCGAAATCTTGAAGGAGAGATTGACGAGTGCACCTGTGTTGACCATTCCAAGTGGGAATGAAGAGATGGTGGTGTATACTGATGCATGTGGTACTGGACTTGGAGTAGTGCTAATGCAGAAGGATAAGGTAGTGGCTTACGCAAGTCGACAGCTAAAGCTGCATGAGAGAAAATATCCAACTCATGATTTGGAGTTGGCAGCGATTGTGTTTGCTCTGAAGATGTGGAGACATTACCTGTTGGGGGTACGATTCGAGTTGTTTACGGATCACAAGTCGTTGAAGTATCATTTCTCCCAAAAGGATTTGAATCTTCGGCAGCAACGATGGTTAGAGTTTCTGGCATCGTATGATTTTGGGATAGCCTATACTCCTGGAAAAGGCAATGCAGTTGCAGATGCATTGAGTCGAAGACACGCAAGTTTGGGAGCGATGTTTTCGGAATGGAAGGGCCTCGAGTTCTTGGCAAGGTTCGATTTCAGGCCAAGGTGTGAGTTGGAACCTGAGATATTGGCAAGCTTGTCGATAAGGCCTACTCTTATCGAAAGGATTGGCGAGGGCCAAAAGAAAGATGCGAAGCTTGTCGAGTTCATTCAGAAACTGGAACCAGTGGATAAAGAGTTCGAGGTCGATCGAGAAGGTTGACTTCGAAAGCAAGGACGATTAGTTGTTCTTGATATCGACGGATTGAGGGATGAGGTTCTGAGAGAATGTCATCACTCGAAGCTAACGATTCATCCCGGTGGTAATAAAATGTATCAGGACATGAAGCGAGCCTACTGCTGGGAAGGGATGAAAAGAGATACTGGAAAATTCATTTCCAAGTGTATGAACTGTCAGTTGGTGAAAGCTGAACAGAAGAAGCCGAGTGGTTTACTTCAGCCATTAGAGGTTCCTACATGGAAGTGGGAGCAGATATCGATGGATTTTATCGATGGACTACCTAGAACTAGGACAGGGAATGAAGGGATTTGGGTCATTGTGGATCGTTTGACCAAAAGTGCATGGTTCATTCCTATCAAGACGACTAGGACATCATCAAAATTGGCTGATCTTTATGTGAAATGGATAGTTCGATTCCATGGTGTCCCAAAGAGTATAGTAAGTGACCGGGATCCATTGTTCACGAGTGGATTTTGGAAAAGTTTGCAAGAAGCTTTGGGAACCGAATTGTGTTTAAGTACGGCATATCATCCCCAAACTGATGGTCAGACCAAGAGAGTCAACCGAGTTTTAGAAGATCTCTTGAGGGCTTGTGTGTTAGACTTCGTAGGATCATGGGAGGACCATCTACATCTAGTTGAGTTTGCATATAATAATAGCTACCAGTCGAGTATTGGGATGACACCATACGAGGCGTTGTATGGAAGGCCGTGCAATTCTCTAGCTTGTTGGTTAGAAACTGGAGATAAGTTGGTACTTGGGCCTGAAATGATTAGAGAAACCTCGGATTGTATCAAGATTGTTCGACAACGAATGAAGGCGGCCCAAGATCGTCAGAAAAGTTACGCCGATAAGCGTCATAAGGATTTGGAATTCGACGTAGGTGATATGGTTTTCGTGAAGATTTCACCGTTGAAGCATGTGGTTCGATTCGGAAGTAAAGGAAAGTTGGCTCCTAGGTTTGTTGGACCGTTTCCGATAGTCGAGCGAATAGGAAAGCTCGCATATAGGTTAGAGTTACCTGAGAAGATGTCGAGTGTGCATAATGTTTTCCATGTGTCGTTTCTACGGAAGTTTGTGCATGACTCGAATGTGGTGGTATCTCCAGAACAGTATGAAGATTTAGAAGTCGAGACCGCAGTTGCGAAACCTCATAGGCCACTTCGTGTTGTGGGGAATGACACGAAACAGCTTAGAAGGAAGACAGTTAAGCTAGTCAAGGTACAATGGAGTGAAGATGGCGACGATTGTACATGGGAGACGGAAGAGAGCATGAGGGCGACTCATCCAGAACTCTTCGTCGGTAGGACCCTTTGATTGTATCATCGTTATAGCGTTGTATCTTGTTGTTGTTTGATAGAATTCCGCGTGCTAGGATAAGGCTATGGATCCATGGCTTGACGGTTGCTAGTTTGGATGATAGGATTGGCTTCTCATGGATGATAGGCATGCGGAATTGTTGTGGTTGCTTGTGGTTGCTTGGAATTTCGGGGGCGAAATTCTTAAGGGGGGGAGAATGTAACAGCCCGCATTTTACGTATCGGAAGATCGTAAAATATTTTTATTTTATTCCCTGAGGGTTGGATCATTCTCATCTTTTGGTATGTTGCTTATGTGGATATGAGACATGTCCATAAATTTTACCGATTTTGTTTGTGATCATTTTGCCCCTGTCAGTCTTGCACAGGGCATAACTTTTGACTTAGGTCGAATCAGAGGGTGAGACCTATGCCATTGGAAAGGAATTGATGATTCTCTTTCCATAGAGTGGTTACATGGAAGATTTGGTTCAGCGGTTTGGGAGAAATCGCTGTTTTAAGGTTTTTCAGTTGGCTGTTCAGGTTTTGGAAGGCTAATGGGCTGATTTGGAGAAGGCCCATTAAGGGGTTGGTGGAGGCTATAAATAGGGGGTATGGGATATGGAGAAAGGTTGGAATTTTCCATTCTCTTATGGGGAGGCTTTGATCTCCTTCTTCCTCTAACACCTTTCCACCATTAAAATTCCAAATCCAAGGAGGGAAATCGAAGATCTATACCATTCGAGGCTAGATCAACATCGTTTCAAGGGCGAATTCATCGGATTGAAGAGTTTGATTCGAAGCGTTCGCTGTCCGGATTGCTTTTTCATTGTTTTAGCTTTGTTTTGGATAATCGGTGAGTGATTTACATCTCTCATTCGGATTCATGAAAGTATGTGAGTTATATGTTGTTAATTTCATCATTTCCGTGTTCTTTTCCTTAGATCTACACCATGCAATGTTTATATTACATATGAATCACCTTAGGATCTGATCTAGATAATTTAAATGGTTAATTTCATGATTTTTCACAAGTTTATGCAAGTTAGATCTGTTTTTATGTTCATATGTTCATTTATCATGTTTTGGAAAATTTATGTGTTTTGATGGAAATTGTTAGATTGATGATATTGTTGGTTGCATAACATGTTTATGGTTGCGTTTGAATGAATCGGATAAGCCGGTTTCGTCGGATTCGTCGTTTGGCGAAGTTTTGGTCGAAATCAAAGTCGAAATGGAGCTGTGCAGGAATCGGGTCGGTCTAGAGGGGTCGGTCCTAGACTGGTCGGTCAAATCGTGGCTTGGGAAGCAAGACAGGGATTGGGTCGGCTAAGAGGGAGCAGGCTAGTCAGATCGGTCACCAGGAAGTGGTCGGTCGGTCTATACTGGTCAGGTCGAGCAAATCTGGAGTTCTGATTTGGAGCAGGCGGGTCGGTCATGTTCCAGGAAGGGGGTGATCAGGTTGGGTCGCTCTAGGGTGGTTAGTCGAGCAGGTGGTCGGTCGGTCTCAGGTGATAAAGGCTGGTCGGTCTTGGAGCTGGTCGGTCTGATCGGTCCAGAAGGTTCAGAAGGATTCTGGTCGGTCCAGAAGGAGCTGAGGGAGGTCGGGTCGGTTCAGGAGGGATCTGATCGGTCCAGAAGGACCAGAAGGGGTCTGGTCGGTCCAGAATGGGTCTGGTCGGCATTTCTAGTGGAAATTTCTGATCGGACACTTCAAGTGATGTTATAACTTCGAAGTAGTTCAAGTGGGAAGGTTCGAAGTGTTGAATGTGTTCGTTGATCAAGGTGGAACAACGAATGAGGTGACAACTCAAAGGTCGTGAGTTGATGAATAATGGTGGCTCGAGAAGGTTGCTTGAGCTATGGAATATCGTCAAGGTTGGACGACTAGAGATGCGAAGGCAGAGAGGTCATCGTTGTCGTAAGTTCTAGCAGGCTCAAAGCAGGGGTACGATGGGGGCACCCAAAAGACCAGAAGGTTGCTGGTCGAGTACCCTGGGTCTTGGGGAAAGACCTAGTGTCAAGGTTGGACATTGTCAAGGTTGGACATATGGAGTTCATGCTAGAACTGGGGTTACCATTAGCCCTTGACATATGGCAAGGTTGGCCGTCATACGATAATGATGGTTTCGAAGTAGGATTGGCAGTGATAGCCAGAGTCTGTCATGTATGCTGGATGTTTTGCTTGTGCCATCTCACGTGGGTTATCCAACATCGAAGTAGATGTTCCTTGAGTGCTTGTATGATATTGGTTTCAGCCTCTGGGGCTTGTATTCGAGGAATGTTGAATTCGACTAGGATCATTTGCGTGAGATATATATAATCTTGATCCCATGATTGCTATTGTTGATTGTTTCTGTTTGCTATGAACAAATGGTTGTTCTGGTTTCTATGGATTAATGGTTGAAATGCTTGGTGTAAAGGCTATCACTGTCCGATATGGGGGAAGATAAGGTTGAGTTCTTCTCTGGTGATGTGGGTAGATAAGTTGTTCATTTACCCATTCTCATATACTTTCTTGTTGAAGTTTGTTAGCTGTTTTATCGCTCACTAAGACTATTGTCCGACTCAAGGTTTTATGTCTCCTCTTATTACCTTGGGTTGTTCATCCGGTTGTGGATGGGCAGACTAAGTAGCAGGTTACAGGTAATGGAGCTTAGTGAGACGGGGAAGCTGAGCGAAGACAAGCAGGAGGCTGACGTACCAGTTTTATTACTATCTAGTATTTCTGTTTCCGCTGTTTGAGTTGCTTGAGAGTTATAGTGAGGCCTTATGTACAAACTTTGATATCAGTTGGATAACCTTTCTGGATGTTGAGAAAGTTTCAAAAGTTTGCTATATGATACCTCATTACTATTACCTGTTGTATATGTTCTATTATATTTCATCCTTGCGCTGTGAGTTCTACGACAGGTTTCGATGTGTTTATCACCTTTCAGCGCATTATTCCACTTGTTTAGTGCGGGGGTTATGGGCGGTCGTCACAATTAGTAAGAGGGATCATCTTTTAGTGTGAAGCTAGTATTGGTGCGGTGTAGAATTATCTTATAGTGATTAGAAGCGCAATAAACGTTATATCTTGTTCATCTTGTTTACCTTGTCATATCTGCTTATGTTACAATCATCTCTTATATCCAGTTTATGTTCTTATCCTGTTACTTTACTGATTATATTGTTAAAGTCACTAGACTCACAAGACGTTTGTCTGACTCCTTTTTGTTTCCCCTCTCTTCTCTGGTGATGTGGGTAGATAAGTTGTTCATTTACCCATTCTCATATACTTTCTTGTTGAAGTTTGTTAGCTGTTTTATCGCTCACTAAGACTATTGTCTGACTCAAGGTTTTATGTCTCCTCTTATTACCTTGGGTTGTTCATCCGGTTGTGGATGGGCAGACTAAGTAGTAGGTTACAGGTAATGGAGCTTAGTGAGACGGGGAAGCTGAGCAAAGACGAGCAGGAGGCTGGCGTATCAGTTTTATTACTATCTAGTATTTCTATTTCCGCTGTTTGAGTTGCTTGAGAGTTATAGTGAGGCCTTATGTACAAACTTTGATATCAGTTGGATAACCTTTCTGGATGTTGAGAAAGTTTCAAAAGTTTGCTATATGATACCTCATTACTATTACCTGTTGTATATGTTCTATTATATTTCATCCTTGCGCTGTGAGTTCTACGACAGGTTTCGATGTGTTTATCACCTTTCAGCGCATTATTCCACTTGTTTAGTGCGGGGGTTATGGGCGGTCGTCACAATTAGTAAGAGGGATCATCTTTTAGTGTGAAGCTAGTATTGGTGCGGTGTAGAATTATCTTATAGTGATTAGAAGCGCAATAAACGTTATATCTTGTTCATCTTGTTTACCTTGTCATATCTGCTTATGTTACAATCATCTCTTATACCCAGTTTATGTTCTTATCCTGTTACTTTACTGATTATATTGTTAAAGTCACTAGACTCACAAGACGTTTGTCTGACTCCTTTTTGTTTCGCCTCTTTTCTTTCTCTCTCCCTCCCCCCCCCCCCCAGGTCCTCAGGGTGGGATTAGTGAAGCTTGACTTGGATCTCTTTCTTCTTGAAGTGCTTGGAGGTGTTGAAAGTAATGCCCAACTCTATCTCTTTCTCATTATGGCTATTTGGAGTGGGATTATGATTTTACTTTTATGTACCCCGATAATAATTTTGTACAAGATGGATATTTGTGTACTTGACTCTAGTATGTGGTTTTGATGTTGTAACCAAACATGTTTTGCTTTTCCGGTGCAATGAATAAATTTTGAATTTTCTTAAGTACCATTTTATATATTTGTCTTGTGATATTCTGTTCTATACTCTTATAATACTCCATGAAAGTTAATGCATTCCCTTAGTGAGTGACATTAATGGACATGGGGTGTTACAGCGACAACAAATTATATGGATTTATTTTTTTCTATTGGTGCTTTTATTTCACTACTCCCTATTTCCACAGGAAATGCAAAAATGACCGCTGCTTTTCTTTTGCTTTTGAAGATGCTATAATAGCATCCTAAAACACTTGGAGTAGTTATATACCAATTTTTATATTAAAGCTATGGTTTAAAGACTAATTTATTTTGTAACATATCTAGAACAGTGAATTATAAATAAAACACGTGAGAGGGTGATAGATCCCAAAGTTTGAAATTATATAATTAAACTGCTTTTCTGACAGGAACGGTCTAACTATTTGACTTCTCTAGGTACAACTATTTGTATTTCAGTTTAATATAATCTCCTTTTCCACTTTATTTCACAACAAAAACAAATCAACATCGTCGACCCGTATAAATTTTCAAGTGTTAATGAGCTTGAAAATGATAGTGAAATATGTATTTATTTGTCCTGATGTGCATTAAAGGTACATGTATATATATCATTAATGTTTTACCATGAATTTTACAGGCTAGCATCTTTTCTGGTGTCAACTCAAAGCTAAAATCATATTTTTTTTAAAATGCACACAAATTTCCTATTATTTCAAAATTATCTTACCTTCTAAAGCATAGTTAGCGAGTTTGAATCCTATAATGTTACTGCAGTTGACTTTAAGATATGCTTTTAAAATTAAAATCCGTATTATTTTCATGCACTTAAGAAAAATATTTTTTTTAAATTTATTTATTTGGCAGAACATATAGAAATATATGATTATAAGGACATTTAGGTCATTGTGGAAGAAAGAATTGTTTGCATAGAAAACAGTTTCATTGGTGATGTTTATAAGGTGGAATATGGCAATAAATTGTTCGTTTAGTTGCTCAACATTTCGTATTGTAAGAAGCCTCATTTATTTTCACTATATCCAATGCATTGCATTATATATATTGCTGCAACAAAACTGAAAATAGCCATAGATTGTAATGGAGGAATTATCCATCGTTGAATTTGAGATGGATTTCAATGTAATTTACAATCTATAAAAAAAAAATTATATTCCAAATAATTTATATTAACATTGTTCTCGTCGCTTGCATCTCCACACCACAAGCAAGATTGGTAAAATGTTTGTTATTTGTTTCCCAAGTTTTTATAATATGTTTGTCACTGGTATCTGTAGCAATGCCCTTGTAATATAATATTCATCACCATGAGTTTTTCTTCATTACTAATAGGAGCTCACGGTGATGGAAAATAGTGATCGATGGTTCCTTTTTTATTTATATTTTGCTGCATGTTTGGACAAATGTGAAATTTTTAGGTGATTCATGCTTTTGTTTCAACTATATCAATACAAATTGTGATGGACACATAATTATAATGTAAAAAATTGCAATACTCTTCTGTTTTCCTTATGTAATTTTAGAAAATTTCATAATCAATATCCTATAGAACTAGAATGTATTCGATATGTACCCAGAGACATGATAAAGTTACTAGTTAAATATATCTTTCACTAAAAACTATGGAAAATTAATATTTTTGTTATTTTCTATTCTATTTTACCTAATTTTAACATCCTTGTTCTAAAGGAATTAGAATTTTATACCACATACTACGTGGTATAACAAATCTTCTAATTCTTTTGACATGTAGAACCGATCAAATCAACAATGCACTATTGATTTTTTTTGGAGAGTACCAATGCTACATTTTTTATTATTTAACTTAGGCTTGCTATAAAATCTAAGCAAACAACTTCTACAACTAAACATAAAAAAATTACATGAAAATTTTATATATAACCAAAGAAAAAAGGGAATAAGTTTTCACCATTTCTTCAATTATTGACGATATGTTAGGATTCACACTCTTTGGTTATCCCTTTCCACATCCCACCTTGATTTAATTTAGATCATCAATCATTTTACAAGATCCTATTTGGCTGTGGAAAGTTTTAAAAAAAAAATCAAACAAGCAAAAGAATTATGAAAAATTTACATTGTAACTCTGTAAATGACTTCAAAAGCTCATGATTCTAACGTAATATAATTTATTTTTTATTACCGAATTTCAAAATTAAAGTATGAACTCGTAAGTGAATTTTCTTTGTTAATGATTTTACACACTAAATACAGTAATGGTTCTAATTCATTTAAATGCACGTAAATGTTGAAAAAGGGATACAAATTATAAGTAAGTCATGCCCTTTAAGTAAAATTAACCTACATATAGTAAGCTTATACAAAAAAACAACTCCTTACATTTTTCATTACATAAATTACTTGAAGCTACTACATCTTGAAGTAATCCTTATTTTTATTATTATGTAAATAACATGAACTTCTATGGTTATTTCATTGGAGATTTCAAATTAAGTATTATCTAATAAATCAAAGTAAACATGATACATAGACTAATTAAACATATGATAGATCACATGATTAATTCAGATTATAATATGCACAATAAATAAGTGACATTAGCTTTTATATTTTTATCCATTGGTATATGGAAGCACATATATTATCCTATAATTCATAGCATAACGATTGTGGCTGCTGCAATTGGTGTTAAACTTGGTTTCATAAAGTAAAAGTTAACATAAATTGTAATATAAGTAAGCAATTATGCCTAAAACTTATGTGCACATATTAGAATCCATTTGTAAACATTTTGAAAACTTAGCAAAACTGCGATACCGGCATTTATACATACAACATATGTGCACAAATCAAAATACATTTATAAAAATTAAGAAAAGAAGCAGATAAACCACCAATAATAAGTGAAATAAGACATCACAAGTGGAAGAAGCAACGAAAATGCATTTTCTATAAGAAAAAAGATCATCATTGAGGCACTCCATTTAGAAATTTCCAATGAAAACGAAAAACATGAAGCGATGAAGAATTATTGTGTAATCAATTAATCACATTCAAATATCGGAACATATTCCACTTTCCTAATATATGCTTTTCATCAAATGATGTCTAATTGTGACTTTAAACAGATTAGTAATTTGAGTTTTGTGGACAAATTGAACATAGTAGAAAACTAAATCGGTATTACAATTGAATTACATACCTTCAGTGTCACTGAATTTCCGGGTTGAAAGAGTAAGAGGTTTTCCCCAATTTTGATTTGAAGTAGTGAGAAAATCTAGATCAATTCAAACAAAATGAAAATAAAGGAATTAATGGTTACCTGATAAAGATAAAGCGAAAAAAAACCTGCGTTACCAATTTTTTGCCGTGGATTTTTGGATTAGAGTCGGATTGTTTTGCCTTAGAAAATAGCATGTATACAATATATCTGTTTCTTTAGTTGATGGTAAACAATTTTTTGAAATCTTTAATTTTCCTTTTGTATGTTAACGTAGATATACTTCTTTTTGAAGAAATTGCATATTTTGAGCAAAGAGATGATCAGCCAAGCACCATTGCTTACAGCAGCAGCTTGGAACAGAGTTCGTCGTATGCATGTAAGTTAGTTTAAACTACATACATAACTTAGATATATAAAATTATGTTTACACTTTCATGTATAAGTGAAAAGGAAAAAACATAGAATTGCACTTCGCGTATTCACAGGTTCCTTGTCAAGTGAACTGCATCCTCTTTACTGCTCAACACAAATACAATACTAGCAAAGTAAGCCAGCCATCTTTTTTATAATAATTGTATCCAGCTAGCAAACAAGAAATTTTACGTATATAACTCTCTTTGTTAATCTCTCATCTACCAGCAAAATATAACTGTTATAATTAAACCACTACGAGCAATATAACTTGTTAGAAAATCGCTGTATTGCAAAACCGTCAGCTAATCTTATAAAACCCTTTTGCTGACATTTACATAGAAATCAATCAGTAATCTATCCATTTGGCAACATGTCATCTCTTTTGTTTGGTTTTCAGTTTCATTTTGAAACGTGACATTTTTTAAAACTATTGTGTGCCTAATTTCTTTTATTTGGTTTCTTAGTTGTGATTTATCAGTAGAGCTGGATGTCAATGAAAAAGCAATCATCTCAAGAGCATCTTCAAATAATTTGATATCTATGAATTTTTCTAATTTACGAGCTAACAAATTTTCTGCTAAAACATCATAACTTCGCGCATGATAGTAACAGAATGTGATTATCAATTTCAACACTAAATCACCCGACTAAATTTAAAAAAGTGAACACATTGCAAATGAATAACCAGTATAAAATAAAATTGATAGTGTCGGTTCAGAAAAATGTCACAAACCTTGCCTTTAAAGCCTTGTACTCTTCACTTTACGACTTTAATAGATGAAGTCTTATTGCAACCCCTAATCAAGGATAGATGCACCCTAAATCAGCAACATCGAACCTTAATCAACGACTGATATCCATACTCTGCGATATATCCCGTTGCCACTGTAATTTTTGTGGAGGCGACGGCGGCGACCATTAAACAGAATAGGTTTTAGGATTTAAAGAGGGAACGATAAATATAACACAAGAGGAATAGGGGAAAAGACCGTGCTGAAAAGTCGGTATTCGCCCTCATTTTGAGCACTATCCTGTAAAAAATTAGGTATGTGTTAGGGGCGTTTTAGAATGCCTTGATTGGGAATTAGCGGAGACCTTTACTACATCTGCCCCTAATTTATTGTTATTACGGGACCTACATTTTTTAGCCTCTATTTGGGTGCCCCCTAAACCCTTTAATTTTGTAGTGATTTGAAATGCTTAAAATTTACACTTATAAGTGTTACTAATACATATATGTCGACATATATGTTCTTATATGTCGATATATAACGAGCTTTTCAATTTGTTGAATTTCAAATTAAGAGTTATTTCCTTCCATCCCTTCACCAAAAGACACATCTCTTCAGCCACTATTTAAAGGCTTCTGGAAACGAATTTTAACATCAAATTTTTTCATTTTCTTTTACATTTTTTCTCGATACATTTGCACTATAAATTCATTGAATACTATCCAATTATCCTTGCAAATCCACTCTCTTTCACTCTAATTCTTCATTGATTTGCAATCCACACAATATCACAGAGTTTTACTTGAATTCACATCATTCTCTCTCTGATTTCATCCTGTATTCTCAAAAAATTCAATGATATATTGCCATTAGATGTCTATAGGATCATCGTATCAAATCTACAAGAATCTGTATTCAATATAAGACTATTTGCTATTGTTTGTTGCTGTTAATAAGGAGAATGTGTATCTTGAAGCCTGTAAAATTAAGATTGTAAAGGTGTTCTTGCCACCCATGGAAAGCAAGCGATTCTAGTGAAATTCTGCACGGTGGAGTGCAAGACTAGATATAGGATTGGTTAATCCGAACTAGTATAAAAAACCCGGTGTTATTTATTTTATTGCATTTTGTTTTATTACTTATTCATTCTATTTTCAATTTGAATAGATATAGTAAATACACTTTACCCCTCTAGTGCCTGAATAACCTTAAGACCCATCTTACACTGTTGTAGATACACCGTTCCCCAGCAAGTTGAACGACAAACGACATAGAAATAACAGGGTTCAAAAAAATAAATATACAGGAAAAAATGAATCGTTAGATTTATAATTCAAGTTTCAATGTTGAACAAGTCAACACTCTCAAGCCAACCAAAAACACAAAGGCAAGTAAAAGTATAATCAAGGCAGTTATTCAACTGGGAAAGCCAAAATATATGCAGTTCACCCATTCAGTAAAATCAATGATATATACGGACTTGAAAATCCTTTAAATAACCCTTGATCATCACAGACATTCAGTAAAGAAAAGTTGAGCAACTTAAATCAAAAAAGAGAGAATATCATACCATTTTAATATCAATTGAACTCGATAAATGAGAAAAACTGCAACCGAGTTGAAGCAAAGATCGATCAAGCATTAAGAAATTCAAATTCAACAAATTAATCTAATGACATTAATAGAGGAGTGTCACTAGTTTTTCCTTCTGAAGGCAACGGAGTGAATCGATGAAATAAAGAGTAGATCAGGTAGAACAAAAAGTAGAATGGGAGTTGGACTTGTTATTTGGCCGAATTGTTTATTATTGGCTATTACATTTAAACTTTGATTAGCGTTTTTAATTTTTAACTTTTGTTGTAATCTACTTTTATAAACTCTAGATATTTTTTCTAGGCTATAATATGCGGAGCACAGTTTGAGAATTCACGACTAAATGGATGAGATGTAACAGAGTTTTGAGCGTAGTGTTAGAACGATTAAGTAAGGAGTGATGGCGAGTTTACTTTGTAAGTAAGCGTTGTATTGTTTAGCTTCTAATAGAAACTTTAGGGAAAGGTTTTGAGCGTGGAGTTAAAACAATTAAGTGAACGATAGTCCCGAGTTTACAGTAAGCGTTGTATTGTTTAACTCCTAGTAGAAAACTTGGAGTAGCAGTAGATAGATTTTTTTCCCAAGCTAGGTAATTTCTGCGTATGACTTACTTTCCGCAGTTACTATGTTAACATATGTGTTGGCATATTCATTAGTGCTATTCTGTGAAAATTATAATAAACCATATTCACTCCCCTCTAGGGTAAATTTTGATCCTATAATGTCCACAGGTAATTGATAAATTCACACTGTGTTAATATATGGTCATGATTTATAACACAAACTGTACATGGATTATAAACGTTCGTTTCCCAAATCCCCAATCCATGAGTTTATACTTGGTTGACAATCGCTGTAGACATGCTTTTGTATTTTGTAAACTAGAACTTTTTAGCATTTTTTTTGTGCCACACTAATGTTGAAAAGTTTGTTGGTTGATATGATTGTCGAACAACATTCCGTACTGTAATAAATTTAAATTCTTTCTTATCTAACATCTTCCGGTAGTCATTTGTACAGTCAGATTGTAATTTAATTTAGTTAATGACAAATGACAAGCCTTGAGTTTCAAATAGTAATTTAGGATGCAATTCACTATTCTAGATTATCTTGTTAACATTAACTGAGAGCTATTATGTAAATGTAAGTCACGCCCCAGTCTACTAAATCCACCCGCGATTTATGGTTAATCCATGGATCAAACCACAGTGAAGTACTTTTCTCCATTATCTATGCCTCTTATCATCAATTTAGATGTGGTTTTCCGTTGTCTTAATATGTTTCATGCTACTTGAAAAATTGTTGTAGATTGACATGACCCAGAAGTTATTTTTGAGCAGTATTTCGCCTTCATCCATCTAGACCACATGCAATCCTTAGTCAACAAATTCCATAATAATTTAATACAGGATGCGATACTTGGAGCATCTCCAGCAAAATTATACGGATCGTAATATTACTATCCATAATATTATGCGTAATATTGGGTTGAGGAGGCAACAATAGAGCGTTGATTTTATCAACGCAGATGTTTGATTTGGTGATTTTTAGTTGGGCGCTAATAAAATCAGCGCTCTATTTAATTTCCAGCAAATATTTCTCATTTAAGGAATTGAAAACATGCAGTATAATTATTGTGGTCTCCAGACATAACACATGCGGCAAGAATATGTACACTTGTATGGCTGAAAATTATTGTGGTCCCAAATATAATACATGCATCAAGAATTAGTGTGGTCCTCAGGAATTGAAAACATGTAGCACGCTAGATTTATAAACGTGTGTTGATTTATTCAGCGTGCCAAACTAGGAGCCGATAAAATAGGCGTCCGGGTCAATTCCAAATTCAGAATTGGCCCCGTAATATTTGCTTGATGTGAAGGAATATTTGTTGGGAAGAAAACACCCCTCAATTACTGATTACCAGTACGAATAGGCATCTGTTGGAAATGCTCTTAAATCAAATGAGAGTATTTACGCAGATCGACCACTCCTTCACTTTTCAACCTACACAAAACATGCAACCTTGTGTAGTCAATCATACCAAAAAAATCCCATATATTTTATCAATTTTATTTAGCACTGCAAGCGGTATGTGATAAATTACCAAACAATACATAACCCATGGAGTGATTGTGTTGTGTATAAGTTCAGCTCTTCCTATTGTAGATAACAAACTACTAACCCATCCACCTAATAGTGTGCTTATTTTTTGTATTAAGGGAAAATAGTGGGACAAGTGTATGCAATCGAAAGTCAGGGGCACTCCTAAGTACTTTATAGGTAAATTATCATCTCCTACTTGCAAAATTTTACTTGTTTCTGTATTATGAGGTGCATATGATCTGAAATACGATTGAGACTTGGTTTGGTTTTTACTGAGACCCACTGTATATTCTACCTGAGTAAAAAGTTCATTCAAACATAAAGCATTTTCCGTAGTGGCTGATGGGAAAATCATAACAATATCGATGTAAAGTAAAAGTGTAACTATAGGAATCATACTATATATATGTTATAACTCATTTTGTAGTAACACGCAATAAAGTTTAAATTTTTTGGAGGAAAATCCATCCAAACCAGGGATTTTGGAGTCTTCTATTGAAAATGAAGCATTTCGGAATTCTTTTGCAGTGATAGGTGAATATAAGTACATTATACCCTCATCAGTTATTATCATTCCCGGGTGGACTGTCGAGAAAATATTACTCCCTTTAACATTAAACAAGGAACTATAAATTTATTACATCCTATTTGATCTTATCAGCATTATATGTATAATTCCCTTGCCTATCAAGAAGTGCACTAATATCATTTCTATGTGCCTGCATGGACATTTTAGCATAAGAATATTTGTAGTTCATATCACCCGGTCGTAGAATTTTACCCTATTGTTTCATAAATTCATACTATTGTCGGGATGGCCTGAACAGTTATTTAATGACATTGTACATGCAGTTATACAACTTAATATTCCCAAGATTTTCACACTTTGAGAAAACACCCAGTTGTATTTTTCTTCTAATTTAGATATTGGATCATCCCTAGCTCTTAGTCTATTCCAAGCCTTTACCTTTCCTTTACATCCTTTAATGCATGCATAAACTGATAAGATGATATCCCCCATGACTGTACAGATAGGCCCTCTATCATGCAGTTTGAATAGCCTTGTAAAGAGTGCCATATCTAAAAAGAACACCTTTCCCTATAACCGTTTGTTAGCCGAAACGAATAAGAATCGGGGTGTGATCATTGATTGGTGGGGGGATAGCAATAACAACTAAAAACAACGAAAACATGGACAAAAATCCATAGTTAATCAGAATTTTGTCTATAATAGTTGTTATACCCTTTTGTCTCTATGTGTATTTGCATCCTTGTAAGTTAGTTTCAACCAAACAAGTTTTTAGAAGGCAACTATTTGACAAATTCATATAGGAAAAAAGGATTGGCAAACCTCCTGGTTTGTCCCTTGTCCCTATTAAGTTTAATTATTCCAATTATCTCCTTGTGGCCCACATACGTAACTTTATAAAATGTATTTAACTTTGTGAGCTCTAAAATAGCTGTCTTAATAATAAGGTATATCCAAAATAATCTCGTCAATTTATTATGCTAAAATAGGATCAATACAATTAAACCACATATATGTATTAAGTATATGTGGCATTGAAATTACATGAAATATGATCATTACATGTATATTTCCAATTAATCCTAATTTACTTTAATAATATAATAAGTTCAATATGCATATATATATAAACAAATGGAGTGCAAAAAAAAAATATTTTATTTTTGATCAGAAAAGCAAAAGCATGTCCACAATCACTATAGAACAACGTCATAAAATAACTGTAATATCCCGCATTTTACGTATAGGAGGATCATAAAATATATTGATTTTATTCCCTGAGGGTTGGATCATTCTCATATTTTAATATGTTAGTTATGGGGATGTGAGACATATCCATAATTTTTACCAATTTTATTTGTGATCATTTTTCCCTTGTCAGTCTTGTACAGAAGATAACTTTTGACTCAGATCGAATAAGGTGCTGAAATCGATCTCATTGGAAAGAAAACGATGATTCCCATTCTGTAGAGTGATCGTATTAAAGATTTGGCTCACCGGTTTGGAAGAAATCACTGTTTATGTGTTTTACAGTTGGCTGTTTAGGTTTTTTTTTGAGGAAGACAGGTGTGTAGCGTGATGCAACACAGCATGTTACGTGTAAATATAGGTAGCTAATAATATAAGCTGGTTGACAGGCCCAACCAGTGGCATAAAAGGTCTAGACCCTGAAGGTTAATAGAGATAGTGCAATCATAACGTAGAATATGTACATCAAACAGCGGTGATCATAGCATATAACTACACAACCAAAATAGATCATAAAGATGACATATATAGCTTCGTCTAACATCAATAGGGGAAGAGGGAGCTGCTGCCCTGCATTCGAGGGGACTAAGGCATGGGGAGAGCGAGTCTGAAGCGAGCGTGCCTAACTGTTCCTGTCCATGTTTCGAAAAGATGCAGGATGTGATAACATGTTCCCATCAAGAGTTTCTTAGGTCTGCCGAAGACGCATGCATTCCGTTCTAACCAAATGCTCCAGGAGAAGAAAGCCATTAAGGAATCTAGATTGGGGTTGGGGAGGTTGTGCTGCCAATACTCAAAGAATGAGTGGATAAAAGGGATGAAACTAAGCAAGAAAGAGCTGATTGCAGCCCACACCGCATAAGAGAAATCGCATTCAAAGAAGAGATGTGGAAGGGATTCATTATGATGGTTGTAGAGCACACATACAGGATCAATTTCGATATTGAAGCGACATAATCTGTCTTTGGTATTTATGCGGTTGTGGATGAGGAGCCATTGAAAGAAAATGATGTGAGGAGGAAGATGACATTTCCATAGACGGGAGAAGGAGAAACAATGGCCTGGGTGGACCAAGAATTTGTAGCAAGCCGTAAGTGAGAAATTGTTAGTCGATCCTAAAGCCCATATGAATGAATCTGATCCATCCGAGAACCGAATAGAGTTGAAAAATTGCCCAATTGAAATTATCTCATCAAGATCATCAAGCCCAAGAAGTGTTAAAGGAAAAAAAATCCCATTGGGCCGAGTCCATGTGCCAATGAAACAGTTAAAGGGTTGGGTTGATTTAATAATGCAATATTAGGAAATAGGTTAGACAAGGGGATCTCCTCCTTCCAAATATCTATCCAAAATAAACAAGATTCACCATTATTTACTTTTGCATGAAAAAGAGATTTGACTCTGGTGATGGTTGATAATACCCCCCCTCCAGAACGGCGACGGTCTATCAGATGGACGGAAGTGAAGGATAAGAAAAAGGTTCGAGTTGTATAATCATAACAAGATCTAATCTTTACAAATAGTGTCGTGGTGAGAGAATGCGCCATAGCCATTTGGCAAGGTGCAAGTTTGAAAGAGGAGAGATTAAGAACTCCAAGGCTACCATGGTTTAAGGGGAGGCAGACAGTTTGCCAATTAATTAGTTTTTTCAATTTGCTACCATTCAATAGAAAGGAGCTGCGAATTGAATCGATTGTTAATTACCCAGGTAGGGAGTCTATGGAAGGACATCCAATAAATTGGTAAGGATGAGAGGACATGTTTAACAAGGATATGACGACCAGCGGAGGATAAGGGGTTAGCTTTCCAGCCTGAGAGTTTGGTTTCAATTTTGGAAATAAGGGGGACCCAATCGGATTTATGAAGCTTGGTAGGGCAGAGAGGGACGCCCAGGTAGTTTATGGGGAATGAGTCAAGTTTACAGTTAAGGCATTCAGCAATAATAGGGCCCAAATGAGAACAGTTACCCAGCATGATGATGGAACTTTTATTGAAGTTGATGGAAAGACCTGACACTATTTCAATTGAGTAGAGAAGAACTTTCAGGCAGTGAATGTTTGAGAGGGTGGGAGAGGCAAAAAGTATTGTGTCATCTGCAAATTGTTAAACTGGATGTGCATAGTTCAGAGTTTGGGAATGAAATGCCTAAAGTAATATTATGAGAGAGGGATTGTTTCACCATTTGATTGAAGACATCTTCTATCAGCACAAAAAATGAGAGGGAGAGGGGGTGTCCTTGCCTTAAACCTCTTTTAGATTTGAATTTACCTCCATTTTCCCCATTAATACAAACTGTGGAAAAGCTAGTGTTCAGGATTGCATTGATCCAGTAGCACCAATCAAATGGGAAGCCTCTATGGGCCATAAGAGCCAGAATGAAGTCCCAATTAATAAAATCAAATGCTTTTGAGAAGTCAAGTTTAAGGAGGACACCAAGGGTGTTAGAAACATGGCATTAAGTGATTACTTCTTGGGTGGTCGCAGCACAGTCAAGAATGTTTCTTCCTGAAATAAATGCACATTGTTCACTACTAACTAGAGTATCAATATAGTGTTAAAGTCTGTTAGCTAAGATTTTGATGATGATCTTGAATGTGGTATTAAGGAGACTAATAGGTCTGAACGAAGAGAGAGTGTTAGCACTAGGAAACTTTGGGATAAGGATAATATTAGCGTAGTTCAATTTGGTAATCGAAGAAGGGTTGAAGTATAATTCTAAGCACATTTCAATGATATTAGATTTTAAGGTGGGCCAAAAGTATTTAAAAAAGGCTGGGCTAAAACCATCAGGCCCAGTAGCCTTATCATCTGCCATGTCTGTTAGAGCTTTCCAAATTTCTTCCTCTGAGAAAGGATGATCAATGGCAATGAGAGTTGGATTTGGGTATAAATAGTGCCAATCAATTTCTGGAGAAGGAGGTGGAGATGAGCCAAGAAGATTTCTATAGAAATTGGTAAAATGGTGGCAATTTTCCTTTGAGTCATTAAGAGTGGCATTGTCGTGAATAATCTCCGAAATAAAAGAAGCATGACGATGGCAATTAGCCATACGATGAAAATAAGCAGTGTTCTTGTCCCCTTCATTAATCCATTTAGTTTTTGATCTCCGTTTCCATCCAATTTCTTCTTGTTTGATTAGTCTATCTAATTACTCCTCAAATTCTTTCAGGTTTTGACGTTCAGATTCAGATAAAGGACGAGTTCTTCAGTGATGTTTTGGTTGAGAATGGCATCTTGTGTGGATGAGATTCTGGATTTCAAAGAATTCTAGACATTTTTGGCCTATGGACAAATTAGCTTATGCAGTGAACGAAGTTTACAAACCATCCTTACAGTGGCAAACTGGTGATTTGATAATTGCCCCAAATGAGTTTGATGAAATTATCAAAAGAAGGTTCTAGAAGCCAGACTCGCTCAAGTTTGAATGGACGTTTAATATGAGTGCCTGAGCAAGTGTCTAAAAGAATTGGGCAATGATCTAAAATGGTGGTAGCTAAACCATTGACTAACGACAGAGGAAAGTGGTCATCCCAGTTAAGATTGAAGAAAAACGATCTTGCTTAGCCGATGAGGGGATTTCCCTTTTACTTGACCATGTAAAGTGACGATTACAGATGGGGGGTTCAATGAGAGAGCAAGATTGAATAAACGCATTAAAATGAATAGAATCATTGGAGGTATTGCCTGAATCACGTTCATCAAAGGATCGAGTAGTGTTGAAGTCTCCTCCAATAATCCAAGGATCGTTTATATGTTGTGATAGGTTTTTACAATGTTGCCATATTTCAAATCTACCATGAAAGTCATTTGGTGTGTGAACATTGGTGAAATGAAAAATAGTGTTTGAGGAAATGTGACGAAGGGACACGTGTAGGACTGATGGAACTAATGGATGAGAGAGAGAGTGAATGAAGGACCACATGTGATCATTCCACGCTGCAATTAAACCTCCACGAGTGTCCAAAGCATCAACGTGTGTCCAACCAGATAAGTGAGGTCCACAAAGTCGACGAATGAGGGAATTGGGTGGGTTAGAAATTTTAGTTTCTTGTAGAAATAGGATATCAATATTATGTGGGGATATAATAAGATTGACAGCACGATTTTTTGTGGGGTTCCCCAACCCTCTGATATTCCATGAAAATATCTTCATTTAGAGTAGTTAGTACACTGTTGTTCTAGGGTTTGCATGGTAGAATAATATTTATCATGCAAACACACACCCATGCATTTTGCTAATTTTTTATTTAAAGCCTTATTAGCTAAAGAAAAAACAACAGGTTCAAAGTAGCTCAATGTGCCTGGAGGCAGAGAGTGAGCCCTACTGATTCTGGCACTCCTTCTGATTGCAGTCGAAGAGATGTGCGGAGACGTTGAATCTTGACCTTCCTAATGCATTTTCTCACGTTGTTCCTGGTGAGATAGCAGTTATTGATGCAGGAGAACTGAGAGGTCCAGATCTGCCAATGGGTCCCATCGAAGCACAACATTGTCTTCATTGTGCTGCACACACATGGACAAGTCATGTTGTTGATCTTCAAGCGTCCTTGGCATTTTCCTCGCTGCTTCATCTGACATCACATCATACCTGTCATTTTCCAGTTGATCCACTTGCTGAGCTAAGGGCTGAAAGATGTAGCCATCATATTCATAATCAATCCCCAAGAGGAGCGTTTCTGGGCATTGGCAGGGGTGAGCATGTATCCAGCGATCAATCCGAAGTTTCACTAGATGATTACTCAGACGGGCTATATAAGTGCATGGGGTTGAGATACCTTCATAAAATTGCATCTTAGCATATAGATAGCATGGTCAACAAATGACCAATCGCATGAATCCGTATGAATGAGACGTCCCATTGGCTTTAAAGCTTCCTTGATGGCTTCTGAGTTGTTTCTAAAAAATTCAGGAAAGCCACTTATCTGGCCCATGTTTCTTTCTCGAAGGGGGCTCGTAGTTTCTTCATGGGTGGTTGCTTGTTGGAGGAGAACAACTCCATCTTCTTTAGCCAATATTTTTAAGTGTAGGGCATGATTCTTAGTAGCGGCATCATGAAAGATAAAGGAGTTATATGAAATGTGCCAAATTGGCCATTGGTGATCTTGTACAAATATTGATTTAAGAGCTCGTGTAAGCATTTCGATGGACCAAAGCCCTTCGATGGTAATCGCTGCGAGGTAGCAATAAGCATCCGCCATTTCAGAGAAAAGAGGAAATTTTTGCTTGGACTTGGAGAAGTGATTAGAAGATGGAGAGGGGTTTTTATTTGAAGTGATAAGTGGTTTAAGTTTGAAGTGAGAGATAATAGATTTAGGGTTATTATGAGGATTAAAGTGTTGAGAAGACCAATGGGACCCCTTTTTCTGATTTTGCAGGCTGCTTGGCTCATGATTGTTCATTGTTCGAGTAGCGTTAGGACGCATCCACTCAGCATTTCTGGTTCGGGAAGATGATAGTGTTGAGTCAAGGATTTCATAGCATTTTGATTAATGACAAGGAGAAGTCTCATGATCGACAAAAAGAAGAGAATCAATGATATCGTAAGTTAGAGGTTGATTATTTAGTGTTTTAGCTGTGTTATAAATGTTAAAATCTATCCTCAAATAATCATATAACTCATTATTGTGAATATATATATATATATATATATATGTATATATATGATTGCAAATTTATTGTGCATATTGCCAGAAACCGGTCGACCGGTTTCAAAATAGGCGGTCGACCGTTTCAGGGAAGAAAGCACAACAAATGTGCACACATATATGTAATGTGTATATATATTCAAGTTTTAGTCTACTGGTTAATTTTGACCTATCGACCGATTTTCAAACTAAAAGAAACACTTTGAATAGACGCCTCCTTTCATCAAAAGTTGCTTCTCTTTCCTTTCATCAAAAATCATTTCTCTTCAATGCTTCTCTTCACAAATGGTTACGACTGTTTAATCATTATATAAACATCGTTAAACCATCATCCAAAAAACAACAACAACAAAAATTTACTATCAGTTCTTTGATCTATCTTGCACTCTACTCTATATTCAAAAAGCGCTCATATTCAATATATTATCGTTTGAATCTCAAAGCTTACTTAATATTCTTGTGATTCAATATGATATCCACTTCCAAATCTTCACATACATCAAATTATATTTGAGGATAAGATTATAGGAAGGGTGTACTACAAGTGACAAATCCGTGTTGAAAAAAGCACAAGTTGTCAACATACAAATTGTAATCTTAGTTATTGAAGTCCTCGGAGTTGTAAGAGGCAAGTGTTGAAGTCCTCAAGTTGTTGAGGCGTGAAATCCCGTTCGGTTGTCCGGGTGTTGTGAACTTGTTCCTCCGAGTGAAGCGAGGTTGTTGATAAGTGAAAATCCAGAGAGAAGTTTGGGACTGGACGTAGGACAGTACTCCGAACCAGTATAAAAATCCCTAGTGTTATTACTTTACTGCTTTTAATTTGTGATATATTTCACTATCTCATAATTTTTTTGTACAACTATTGTAAATATACAAGTTAGTTTATCACATACATTCCGCATATCCATATTACTGATCCTGCCTAAGTCGTACACCGACCTTTCAATTGGCATTAGAGCACGGTCATCTTATAACCATAACACAGTTATTTGATATATTCTTGCAATGTGGCAAATAACCCAAGTTCTAACACTCAAAACACTACTTACACGGAAGGTCAATCAACACAAAGACCTCCATTTTTCAATGGACTTAACTATAGCTATTGGGCAACACGAATGTCATTCTTTATGCAATCAACAAATTATGATGCATGGAATGCTACCAAAACAGAGATAGTTAATCCTACAACTCATTATTCAGAATGGACACAGGCTCAGAAAACAGCAGCAGCCATAAATGCAAAAGCAATAAGTATGTTGTTTTGTGCATTAGATCAAAACGAATATAACCGTGTTAGTATCTGTACCACTGCATATCAAATTTGGCAAATGCTAAAAACCACTCATGAAGGTACTAACAAGGTTAAACAAGCCAAAATAACTATGTTGAAAAGTAAATTTCAAAATTTCAAAATGAAGCCAAATGAAACAATCAATGAGATGTATTCACGATTTCAAACTATTCATCATGCACTTATAGGATTAGGGAAAAATATTCTGATTTTGATGTTGTTTCAACAGTCCTACATTCTCTGACTAATGAATGGGAAGGAAAAGTATTAGCAATAGAAGAAGCTAATGATCTTTCCACTATGAAGCCAGATGAATCGATAGGAAATCTAATGTCCTATGAAGCTAATTTGCAGGCTAGAAAAGAACAAAAAGAAGAAAAGAAAAATGTAGCTTTTCATGCTAAAAAAGACGAAGACAACTCAGATACCGAAGATGAAGATCTATCATTCATTGCAAAAGGATTCAAGAAATTCTTAAAGCAACGAAAAGCTAGTCTATACAACAGAAAGAAGTTCGGTTCAAATAAACCGTTATCATCAAATATAGAATGCTTCAATTGTCACAAAAAGGGGCATATGCAAAAGGATTGTCTGGAGCAAAAGAAGAAGTCAGAAAATGACAAATCCAAATACAAGAAAGACAAATCAAAGAAACGAGCATTGTCAGTGACATAGGATGATTCAAACTCATCTTCATCTGATGGTGAAAGTGACTCAGACAATGAACAAGCTAATGTATGTTTCATGGCAACAGAAGATGAGGCACAAATTCCTACTTTTGAAGAAGTTCTTGATATTAATGTTAAATTAATAGTTAAATTTAAAGACATAAAACGTCAATTAAAAGAAGCCAGAGCTGATTTAAATAGATCAGAGTTAGAACGAGATATGCTAAAAGACGAGAAGAAAATATTAGAAGAAGAACTTGAAAAATTTCAGGAATCATCATCTAATATTGACTCGCAATTATCTCTTTTAAGTCAAGAAATTGAAAATCAAAAAGAGAAAAATGATGTTCTTACTTCTGAAAATCATGAGCTTAAGGCAAATGTCAAAATTCTGGACCTAGAGCAATATAGTTTACAAAGTAAGTTAGATAATATTACTCAAAGTATTTCTAACTTCAACAAAGGTCGAGAAAATTTGACAAAAATCATTGAGAGTTCACAATCTGCTTCGAATAAACAAGGATTGGGGTATAAGAAACAAGAAACCAAGAAATATCCGGGCAATAAAAGAAAAAGAAAAAAAATAAAGTAGTACAAGAAACTGAAGCTAAGAAAAATCTTAGTTTATTATATTCCAAGCCAAAACCTGTTGTGAAATCTCAAAAACAAAATATCAAAACTATCAAAATATGGGTTCTTAAAACAACAATAATTTGATTAGGAATAAATATATTCAAAATTTTATGAGTACAGTGCATTATAATTCTAATTATTTATATAAAGGGGATACTGGACCCGTATGGGTTTGGACTCCTAAGACCTAACTCTTAGGACCCTATAAAAAGGTGGGTACCATGGACTTAATTTTATTTTTTGCAGGTCCCACTTAAGAAAAGAGGAAAGTGGATTTTGGATAGTGGTTGCTCGAAGCATATGACTAGAGACGAGAATTTGCTGACAAATATTACATACTTAGATGGTGGCTCCGTCACTTTTGGAGATAACTCAAAAGGCTATATCATCGGCAAAGGCGATGTGAGCAATTACGGTACATCTAACTTACCTCTCATTACTAATGTCATGCTAGTTAAAAATTTGAAGCATAATTTGCTTAGTATTAGTCAATTGAGCGATAAAGGTTTTACAATTTCCTTTTCAAATAATAAATGTAGTATTCTAGATAAAGAAAAAAATTTAGTTTTTGAAGGATATAGAGATAGAAATATATATATTCTGAATATGAATATTAATCATAATTCAGATATGTGTCTCATAGCTAATGACAATGATCCATGGCTATGGCACAAACGTTTCTATCATATAAACTTCAAAACTATTGACAAGCTAGCCAAAAATGATCTAGTTAAAGGACTACCCAAGTTAAGCTTTAAAGTTGACAATCTTTGTGACGCATGTCAAGTAGGAAAATTGACCAAATCATCATTTAAATCCAAGAAGGTGATATCAACATTACAACCACTTGAATTACTGCATATGGATTTATTTGTACCTACTCAAGTACAATTCATAAATCATAATAGATATGTGTTTGTAATTGTTGATGACTACTCTCGTTATACTAGGACTATTTTTCTCAAAAATAAAAGTGACACCTTCGAAAAATTCAAGTCATGCGTCAAAAGAATTCAAAAATCGAAAGGGCTCAAAGTTAAAAACATAAGAAGTGATCATGGCGGAGAATTCGAAAATAATGAATTTGAACATTTTTGGTGCAAATGAAAAGTATTCTCCTTGGGAACCTCGGAAATAAAAATTTCATATCATCACAATTCTTTTTATGTTGTTCTAATAAGTGTTTTCAAATATTGAGGGATCTTTTCATACTTATATATTTCATGTATTTTGTTTGTTTATTTCAAGTTTTGAAATAAATTCAATTTATATGAAATAGTGGAGCTTCAGAAAAATCTTAAAAACCTGGGAAAACAATGCACAGGCAAACCAGTCGACCGGTAAGATACCACCAGTCGACCGTTTATGTTTCTGTCTGGAAACAAAATATTTCGCAGATCAACCAGTCGACCGGTTGAAATTCACCAGTCAACCGTTTTAGTTTCTGTTTCAAAACGGTCGACCGTTTTTGCTGTTTTCTGTTTTTAAAACTCAAACTTAAATCATCGGTTCCTCACTCACATCTATTCATTTATCCTTTTCATATTTCAAACACACAATTCCTTATCAACCCTAAATCCCCAATTCAAGTTCCTTAAAATTCAATGGCTCCACCGCAAAAGAAATCGTAGAAATCATCTTCTACACAACTTCAACCCATTGATTCCAATATAAAACAATGGTTAATGAATCCAATAGCAGTCAAGATATGGAATGAAATGAAATATTATACGATTCATGAAGGTTCATTCATCAAATTCCTTGATTTCCTTCTTTATGATGTTAAAGAATTAGCAATCAAAGCCCGTATTCAATCTCTCCTTGACTTTGATAAGAACAACATGGAAATCAATCATATCATGATCAAGTTGTTATATGCTAATCTTAAATTAGAAAAGTTTAAACCTGAGAATTCTACTCATTGTCTATGGTTGGTTGTATGTGGTGAGCACGTATTTATTTCAAAAGAAAGAATAACAACGGTTCTTGGTTCGGAAAACATTGGTAGAAAGTTTTTACTAGTGAATGATCGTACGAGACCACATTTATTCTACAATGAATATATCATGCGACTTCTACTTGATTGTGGTATCAAATCTCCCGAATCTAAAGTCTCAAAGCCAAAATGTATCAACAAAGCATCGAAAAAGAGAATGAAGCTTCCTGAACCATGTTTAAATATCATGTCCTTCAAACGGTATAAGGAACAAAGCCACCAAGAAGGCACTTCTTTACAGCCCTCTAAACCTAAACCGGAAGAGGTTAAGCTTCTTCAACCGTCTTCATCGACTAAAGATTCACTTGAACAAATTGCATGAAATCAATTTCTTCTTGAAGCTAGACTTAAGCGTACCGACAATAAGATCGATCATTTAAATACAAAACTTGACAAATGCTTTACCAAACTTAAGTCTTTCTTCGGTATACTTTAGGATGGAATATCATGTGGTGCATCATCCTCCTCTACGCATATACAAGACCCAGGCAAACGTCCAATGCCTCCTACTTTTACATGGACATCTTCAGAGGAAGGCACAAGTTCTGGAACAAGTAATGGACGTGGTCGTGGAACATCTTATATTGAGGAAGAAGAAGATGAAGAAGAAGAAGAAGACGAAGGGAAAGAAGGAGATGAGACTGAATCCGAATCACCATCTCACTAGTTCTTTTTATCCATCTTTTATGGTATTATGAATATTATATTAAGACTTAAATCAGCACTTGTACATAAGTAGTGCTGAATTTTATTTTGGGTTTGTGTGTATTAATTCTTAGCTACATAACTTGGTCGGGTATGTATGGTATGTATTGTATGATACAATCCTGATGTATTTTGTGTTTGATGTATGGTATGGTATGATGTATGGTATGTGTGTCTTAACTCTTTATTAAACTACTCCTTTTTGTCGATGATAAAGGGGGAGAAAAATATTACTAACAATATTTTTTTGCAGATTTTTAGTTTATATATATTTCGGGGGAGTACATATACAGGGGGAGTCAGCAATACTTTCAAAGTTGTGTTGTCATCAATCAAAAACGGAGAGAATGTTGAGTCAAGATTTCATAGCATTTTGATTAATGACAAGGAGAAGTCTCATGATCGACAAAAAGAAGAGAATCAATGATATCGTAAGTTAGAGGTTGATTATTTAGTGTTTTAGCCATGTTATAATTGTTAAAATCTATCCTCAAATAATCATATACCTCATTATTGTGAACATATATATGTATATATATATATATATATATATATATATATGAATGCACATTTATTGTCCATATTGCTAGAAACCGGTCGACCAATTTCAAAATAGGCGGTCGACCGTTTCTGGGCAGAAAGCACAATAAATATGCACACATATATGTAACGGATATATATATATATATTCAAATTTTAGTCTACTGGTTAATTTTGACCTGTCGACCGATTTTCAAACTGAAAGCAACACTTTGAATAGACACCTCCTTTCATCAAAAGTTGCTTCTCTTTCCTTTCATCAAAAATCATTTCTCTTCAATGCTTCTCTTCACAAATGGTTACGACTGTTTAATCATTACATAAACATCGTTAAACCATCATCCAAAAAACAACAACAAAAATTTAATCTCAATTCTTTGATCTATCTTGCACTCTACTCTATATTCAAAAAGCACTCATATTCAATATATTATCGTTTGAATCTCAAAGCTTACTTAATATTCTTGTGATTCAATATGATATCCACTTCCAAATCTTCACATACATCAAATTATATTTGAGGATAAGATTATAGGAAGGGTGTACTACAAGTGACAAATCCGAAAAGAGCACAATTTGTCAACATACAAATTGTAATCTTAGTTATTGAATTCCTCAGAGTTGTAAGAGGCAAGTATTGAAGTCCTCAAGTTGTTAAGGCGTGAAATCCCGTTCGGTTGTCCGGGTGTTGTGAACCTATTCCTCCGGGTGAAGCGAGGTTGTTGATTAGTGAAAATCCAGAGAGAAGTCTGGGACTGGACGTAGGACGGTGCTCCGAACCAGTATAAAAAGCCCTGGTGTTATTACTTACTGCTTTTTATTTGTGATATATTTCAATATCTCATAATTTTTTTTATAGAACTATTGTATGTTAGTTTATCACATACATTCCGCATATTCATATTACTGATCCTGCCTAAGTCGTACACTGACTTTTCAGATAGCTTTTTATTGGGACATTGCGGGCTTGCATGCCCAAAGCAAGAGCAATGATAGCATATCAACGCGTTCCTACATAATGTAACACCCCGCATTTTTAATGAAATTAAAAATGTGGAAATATGTATATATATTATATACATAGATATATTTAAGAGAAATATTAAATAATGACAATAAAATTGCATGTAATAAATTCGTGCAGTGTAATGAAGGAAAAATATTAATAAAAAAAATGCAATACATGAAATACGAAGAAATGCATGCAAACAATTAAATAGAAATAAAAGGAAAATTTAAGAGCTTCAGGAATTTGGTCACGAAATTAGTGTCATTGCGTTCACGGCGATTTTCTAGTTAATTTAGACCTATGGTTTGCAGAAAACTGATTTAGGATGAAAAGGATATCTTTTAATTAAATATTGCAACAAAACATGAAAAAAAAGAGGAATGAGAAAAAAATAGTGGATACCACTGCCCTAAGTCTTGTTAACAAAAGACTAAGTAACCCAGTTGGTTAGAGCATGTGACTAGCATACAAGAGGTAAAGAGTTCGATCCCCGCCAGCGCCATATTTTTGTTTTAGGGGAATGGCTAAAAAGTGGTTTAGTGTGAATGCAGTTCAATTAAAAAGCGGTATAGTGTGAAAAGGGTTAATAGGAGGATTACTTGGAAAAATGGTTGAAAAGAAAAAATAAATATAATATATATGTGTATATATATATAATGTATGGGTGTCAACACCCTGCTATTGCACATCATGTTGCACACATGGTGCATTTTTACTGGTTAATGATCATTTTTTCCGCAACATGGCTATTTTCTATTGGTCATATGACATGGACGATTCCTAAGGCTCCTGATCTAATCTAATGGCCTTAATTAACTCACTACACCTATATAAACACACCTAGTCCTAAACCTAATTTCACAACACTAATTCATGGTGCTCCATGCCGCCTCAACCTAAACTAGTCCTTCTTCTTCTTCAACAAATCAAAGTAAAGGAATTCTGTAAAGGGGATTGAATCTACAACAACTACAATGCCTAATTCTCTTCTTTAATCCAATCTTTGTGAGTTCATTGATTATTTTTAGATTAAAATAATGCTAAAGCAATTCTGACATGTTGTAAATTGGATTTGGGAATTATACATGATAATAAGATTGAATCTCATCAATTCTATCTTAGCCTATAACATCAGATTCATGATTCTTATATGCCCATGTTGATATTATCATCAGTTTTATCAGTTTTATCATATCTTTATGATCAGTTCATACTTGTGCCTATTGTTATTATTATGCTTGTTCTTTATCTTATCCCTTCCTACTTCCCTTTTTGGTTTTTATAGTCGGGCTACTTCGAGCCTAGGCCAAATCTTATAAAGATGAACGTACGAACGGTAATTTAGGGAACGATGGGAAATTTGGTATAATATACGTTGGGTTGGTTTGGGCATGACAAATGTTAAATTTGGCATAATATATGTTAATTGTTGGGCATGATATAAATTGGGAATTTTGGGTAATTGACATAATTAGCCTAAAATTGGCATAAACTGCAAATGAATAAATTGGCTAAGATAAGCATGCTGAGACACGAGGTTAGACTCTGTTTGCGGTAGAAGACTGCCCGGAACCAACCGGCCTAACCAGCAACCGCAAGCGGCCAGTCTAATGTGAGAGGTCGTAGGCATAACTAAAAGATGCTTAGACACGATGTTAAGTCTGGCTTGTGGCAGAAGTCTGCCCGGAACCGCCGGGCACATCCAGCGGCCACAAGCCATCGACTTAATGTGAGAGGTATGTGCATTAATAACTTATTAATGCTGATCAAAGATGAATATGATACCTAAAACATGTTAGGTGGGTGTGGTTAAGTTAACCTGTGTAAGATGACAACTTAACCAATAATACATGAACAAAGTGGATAGGGTTAAGGAAAGCTTAACCAATAATGCATATTGATTAGATAAGTGGATGAGGTTAAGTCAACTGGGTTGATAGACAACACTTGACCAATATAAGTTTGGGTCAGGATAAACCCTGGGGGAAAACCTAGTAGCGGTAGGGACCCATTTCAGACAGTAACTCATTTGTGGTATCGGGAACCCTGAGCTAGGCAGGGTTGGGGTACGCTTAATGGGCTGATTATAAGCGGTCAAATAAGAGCGAGGGTGTAGCAGTGCTGGTTCCGACAGGTTCTTTAAGCGTGCACAAGGTGTTCCCGGCATTGGAAGATTTAGCCACTATACATCAATAGGTATAAAGCTGTGCACCCACGGGTTGCCACTTAGGGATTGATACACCCTAAGCTGGGACCTGCACAGATACTACAAATTAGGGAGCCGATCGATTAGGGGTAGTGTGGGGACATCTAGTATCTACTATGGGCAAGTGGAATTTCAAGGATTGTATGGGGCGGATACCTCTTATTAGATGTTACGCCTGAGTGCTACCAATTGCGGGGTTGGGATCATTTCGTTAAGAATTACAAGTAGGCGGTGCAGAGAATTAAATTAAGTAAGTAATCTGGGAAGCGCACTAGACATTCCTTTATATTCATCCTGTTATCCAGCTTTACCTTATGTCATGGTTATACTTTCCATCTTGTTTATTGCCATCATATTGCTTTACTTATTTTCATGCTAAAAGTAGCTGGACTCGGGAGGCTTTATGTCTGACCTTTTTGTTTTCGCCTCTTTCTCTTTCGCCCCCCCCCCCCAAGGTTCTAAGGGAGGAAACACTGAAGCTTGACTTGGATTTCTTTCTTCTTGAAGCACTTGGGAGTGTTGAGAGTAATGCTCAGCTTTATCTCTTTTCATTATGACTGTTTGGAGTGGGATTATGATTTTACTTTTATGTACCCTGATAATAATTTTGTTCAAGATGGATATTTATGTTCTTGATTCTAGTATGTGGTTTTGATGTTGTAACCAAACATGTTTTGCTTTTCCGCTGCAATGAATAAAGTTTGAATTTTTTCAAGTACCATCTATATATTTGTCTTGCGATATTATGTTCTATACTCTTATAATACTCCATGGAAGTTAATGTATTCCCTTAGTGAGTTACATTAATGGACGTAGGGCGTTACACGTGGTATCAGAGCTGAAGGTTACCAGAACAGATAAAAGATTTTGAAAACCGTTTTCAAAAGCATTTTTTAAGAAGTATTTTCAAAAAACATGATTTAAAGAAGGTGTTTTCAGGAGAAAAGTTTATTATGGAAAACATAATCCCCAAATCCATATATCTTTCTTTTGATTCTCTACTTGAATCTCTTTTTCCTTTCTTTTCGCCATAGTTCCGTAGGCATGATAAAACTACGGCATATGTCGGAGGGCAAAGAAGTGACCAACCTCCATCTGTAGCCGCAGTAGTTTCACCTGCAGCTAATCTTCTTTCAAGCTTTATAGGGTTTTCGGTGCGATGGAGGCAGCTTTCGAGAGACTTGTTGACATGTTACATAAGGATGGTAAAAATGAGAATGAGGGAGTTTTGGCTAAGGAGCACAACCCAAGGATGAGAAACGTGTTGATATGGCTTTAATCCATGAAAAAGGTAAAGGTGAAAAGAAAAGGGTGAAAGTGGAAGAATTACATAACAAGAAAGTAGAACATAAGAAGGGTTAAAAGAATAATAAACCCTGTGACAAGAGGCGGTGTCTTCATTGTGGTATAACGGGCCATGTAATTAAGGACTGTACGAAGAAGAAGAAGCGTGGTTGTTTTCATTGCGATGAGGCATGACATCTGATTAAAGACTGCCCAAGTAGGCAAGGACTAGGCAAAGGGCAGAGGACAGGATCTACTTCTAGAGGGCAGGTTCATGCTCTCATGGCACCGAGGCAAGAAGGAGGTAGAAACATTTCTATCGAAAGTTTGATTTTCCTTTTCGATCATCCTGTATGTACTTTTTTGATTCAGGTGCTTCACATTCGTTTATATTTGCTTCTGTTATTGAGTCTCTGCACCTAGATACTAGCATAGTAGTAGATCCCGTCGTTATCTCAAATCCTATTGGGGGTACGGCTCATCTTTCTATGTTATGTCGGGATTTGAGAATATATGTGTATGGCGTTGAGTTCGAATGCAACGCCTATGTGCTTGGTTTCACGGGCTATGGGTTGATTCTAGGAATGGATTGGCTAGCCAACTATGGTGTCGTTCTCGATTGTGAAAAGAGGGTAGTTAGACTGTTGATTAGTTTGTGTAATACTCTCGATATCTCATGTGACCCTAAGGATTCTGTTATGCTTAGCTACCTAGAATCTCTTGACACATCTATTAATTATTTGCAATCTGTTCGAGTAGTCCGTGAGTATGGAGATGTCTTTGAGGAGGTTAGGGGCTTACCTCCAAAACATGAGATAGATTTCCGTGTATACTTGGTAGACAATGCAAAGCCAATTGCATTGCCTGTGCGCCACATGACTCCAAGAGAAAGGAGGGAGCTTAGTAAACAAGTGAAAGAGTTGCTTGAGAAAGGGTTCATAAGAAGAAATATTTCGGAATGGGGTGCTCCTGTTGTTTTTGCCACGAAGGCTGATGGTTCACTTAGATTGTGCGTGGAATATAGGGAGCTGAATAAGCTCACGAAGAAGAACAGACACCCATTGCCGAGTATAGATGATTTGTTCGATCAGTTGGTTGGTGCTTCGGTTTTCTCGCGGTTGGACTTAGCTACAGGATTTCACCAGTTGAGGGTAGCTGAGGATAGTATAGATAAGACTGCTTTTAGGACTCCCGACGGTTTCTTTGAATGGCTCGTCATGCCTTTTGGTTTGATGAATGCGCCCGCATATTTCGTAGACTTGATGAGTAAGGTGTTTAGGGAGTTTCTAAACAAGTTCGTGGTAGTCTGTGTGGATGATATCTTGATATTCTCTAGAAGCAAGGAAGAGCATGCCCTACATCTTAGGGAAGTTTTAGATACCCTTCGAGCACATCGACTCAAAGCTAAGTTCCCCAAATGTCATTTTTGGAGGAAGGAGGTGATGTTCTTAGGGCACGTGGTCTCTAAGGAAGGGATAGCAGTGGATCCCGCGAAGGTGGTGGCAATTCAAGATTAGAAGGTTCTTAAAAATGCAACAGAAGTAAGAAGTTTTCTTAGATTAGCATGCTATTATAGGAAGTTCATCAAGGACTTTGCTAAGATATCAGCCCCACTTACATGGTTGACGAAAAAGAATTTGACCTTTGCTTGGGATGTTGACTGTGATGATGCTTTCCAGCGTTTGAAGAGAGCGTTGACGCCAACTCCAGTTTTAGTTTTGCCTAATGGGAGTAAACCGTTCATAGTGCATACCAATACTTGCGGGACAGGCTTGGCGCAGTTTTGATGCAAGAGGGAAGGGTGATATGCTATAGTGGAAGGCAGTTGAAAGTCTATGAGAAGAATTACCCTACCCACGACTTAGTGTTAGTTGCCATAGTTTTTGCGCTTAAGTCTTGGAGTCATTACTTGCTTGGTGAGAGGTTTGAGTTATATATAGACCATAAGTCACTAAAATACTTGTTCTTCCAAAAAGATTTAAACTTAAGGCAATAGAGGTGGATGGAGTTCTTAGCATCCGACGATTTTGAGATTGCATGTACCCCTAGCAAGGGTAACGTTGTAGCGGACGCCTTGAGTAGAAAGAAGTTTACTTTGAGTCCTTTGTTTGTCGAGCAGCAGAATTTAGAGTATGTCTCTATCTTTGACTTTAGACCCTCTATTGATTATGTACCCAATTTGTTGGCATCGTTAGAGGTACGACCTACGCTTTTAGGACATATAGGTGTGGTACAACGAGATGACCCACAGTTGATAGAGATAGTAGACCAGCTCATCGGAGGGGAGTCTTCGAGCCATCTTTGTAGGTATACTATCGATGAAAAAGGTTGGTTGCGTAGGGATGGGAGACTTTGCGTTTCTCGAGACGAGGGTTTAAGGAGGACAATCCTTGAAGAAACACATCGTTCTAAGCTGACCATACATCCCGGTGGAGACAAGATGTATAGGGACATGAAGCGAGTTTTCTTTTGGGCCGGAATGAAGAAGGATGTGGCTGAGTTCGTTTCTAGATGCTTAGTGTGCCAGCAAGTGAAGGCTAAGCAAAAGAAGCCTGGTGGTTTGCTTCACCCTTTAGAGGCTCCACAGTGGAAATGGGAAAGTGTTTCCATGGATTTTGTCAACGGATTGCTGAGGTCAAGGAAGGGTAATACGGGGATTTGGGTAGTAGTAGTAGAAAGACTTACCAAGAGCGCGCATTTCATTCCAGTTAAGAGTAAAAGAACAGCAGCATAGTTAGCATATGTTTATCTCCGAGAGATAGTTCGTCTACATGACATACCTTCTAGTATCGTAAGCGATCGAGATCTCATTTTCACTAGTGAGTTTTGGAAGAGCTTGCAAGAGGCGGTAGGAACGCAACTGTGTTTTAGCACCGCTTATCACCCTCAAACGGACGACCAAACAGAAAGAATGAATCAGATTCTAGAAGATCTTTTAAGGTTATACATCTTGGACTTTGGAGATGATCAAGAAGACGCGACTTGGGAGGCTGAAAATAAAGATCACGCTTCATGCCCTTTCCTTTTAGGACTATGTTCTTAACTTCTTTTTCCAAAGTTTTTTATTCGTACTAGTTTCTATCATTCATCTGTGTCCTATCGATCGAATCTTCGACCTTTAGATAGGGAACCCATGGATGTAAACATGTGTTTGAGACATGTTATGTTTGATGGATGCAATGTTTGCTAGTGGTTGCCTATGGATTCATATAGTCACACATTAGGCACTAGATCGACTCAATCACTCTCATACTGCATATGGATGTGTGTGCATTTTTCTTTTTCCTCATGGATGAAAATGGATGTATCATCATATAGATGTTGCATTTGGACGAATGAGTGTGCACACACATAGAACTTACATGTTATAATAGGATTATTTGCATACATGTTGGATTCACGTCACTAACATACATTGCATTAAGGAGGTCAACTAAATCAGTAGACCGCCTGATCTTCGCATTAGTATTGGGACATATACACACACCTCTGCATACATTCATAGGAGCATTAGAAATCTTTTAAGGACAATGGATGCTTGTGGATAATGGATGATGGATGGTAGGATACAGTCTACTTAACTCAGAGATTTCGGGGACGAAATCCTTAAAGTAGGGGAGAATGTAACACCCCGCATTTTTAATGAAATTAAAAATGTGGAAATATGTATATAGATTATATACATAGATATATTTAAGAGAAAAATTAAATAATGACAATAAAATTGCATGTAATAAGTTCATGCAGTGAAATGAAGGAAAAAGATTAATAAACGAAATTAAATGCAATACATGAAATGCAAAGAAATGCATGCGAACAATTAAATAGAAATAAAAAAGGAAAATTTGAAGATCTTTAGGAATTTGGTCACGAAATTAGCGTCATTGCGTTCGTGGTGATTTTCTACTCAATTTAGACATATGGTTTGCAGAAAACCGATTTAGGATGAAAAATATATCTTTTAATTAAATATTGCAATAAAACATGAAAAAAAGGAATGAGAAAAAATAATAATGGATACCATTGCCCTAACTCTGGTTAACAAAAGACTAAGTAACCCAGTTGGTTAGAGCATGTGACTTACATACAAGAGGCACAGAGTTTGATCCCCGCTAGTGCCATATTTTTGTTTTAGGGGAATGGTTAAAAAGTGGCTTAGTGTGAACGCAGTTCAATTAAAAAGCGGTTTAGTGTGAAAAGGGTTAATTGGAGGATTAATTGAAAAAATGGTTAAAAAGAAATATATATATATATATATATATATATATATATGACGTGTGGGTGTCAACACCCTGCCACTGCGCATCATGTTGCACACATGGCGCATTTTTATTGGTTAATGATCGTTTTTTTCGCAACATGGCTATTTTCTATTGGTCGGATGACGTAGACGATTCCTATGGCTCTTGATCTAATCTAATGGCCCTAATTAACTCACTACACCTATATAAACACACCTAGACCTAAACCTAATTTCACTACACCAATTCATGGCGCCTCCATGCTGCCTCGACCTAAACTAGTCCTTCTTCTCCAACAAATCAAAGTAAAGGAATTCTGTAAAGGGGATCGAATCTACAACAACTACAATGCCTAATTCTCTTTTTTAATCCAATCCTTGTGAGTTCATTGATTATTTTTAGATTAAAATAATACTAAAGCAATTCTGATATGTTGTAAATTGGATTTGGGAATTATACATGATAATAAGATTGAATCTCATCAATTCTACCTTAGCCTATAACATCAGATTCATGATTCTATATGCCCATGTTGATATTATCATCAGTTTTATCAGTTTTATCATATCTTTATGATCAGTTCATACTTATGCCTTTTGTTATTAATATGCCTGTTCTTTATCTTATCCCTCCTCCTTCCCTTTTTGGTTTTTATAGCCGGGCTACTTCGAGCCTAGGCCAAATCTCATAGAGATGAACGTACGAACGGAAATTTAGGGAAGGATGAGAAATTTGGCATAATATACGTTGGGTTGGTTTGGGCATGACAAATGTTAAATTTGGCATAATGTATGTTAATTTTTGGGAATGATATGAAATTGGGAATTTTGGGTAATTAACATAATTAGCCTAAAATTGGCATAAACTGCAAATGAATAAACGGCTACATTAAGCATGCTGAGATACGAGGTTAGACTCCGTTTGCAGTAGAAGCCTGCCCGGAACCATAACCAGCAACCACAAACGGCCAGTCTAATGTGAGAGGTCGTAGGCATAACTAAAAGATGCTTAGACACGAGGTTAAGTCTGGCTTGTCGCAGAATTCTGCCCGGATCCGCCCGACATATCCTGCGGCCACAAGCCATCTACTTAATGTAAGAGGTCTGAGCATTAATAACTAATTAATGCTGATCAAAGATGAATATGATAAAACATGTTAGGTGGGTGAGGTTAAGTTAATTTGTGTAAGATGACAACTCAACTAATAATACATGAACAAAGTGGATAGGATTAAGGCAAGCTTAACCAATAATGCATATTGATTAGATAAGTGGATGGGGTTAAGTCAACTTGGTTTATAGACAACACTTAACCAATATAAGTTTGGGTCAAGTTAAACCCTGGGGAAAAACCTAGTATAGGTAGGGACCTATCTCAGACAGTAACCCACTTAGTGGTATCGGGAACCCTGAGCTAGGCAGGGTTGGGGCAAGCTTACTGGGCTGATTATAAGCGGTCAAATAAGAGCGAGGGTGTCGCAGTGCAGGTTCCGACGGGTTTGTTAAGCATGCACAAGGTGTTCCAGGCATTGGAAGATTTAGCCACTGTACATCAGTAGGTATAAATCTGTGCACCCACGGGTTGCCGCTTAGGGAGTGATACACCCTAAGCTGGGACCCACACAGATATCAACAAGTTAGGGAGCCGATCGATTAGGGGTAGTGTGGGGACATCTAGTATCCATTATGGGCAAGTTGACTTTCAAGGATTGTATAGGGCGGATACCTCTTACTAAATGTTACGCCTGAGTGCTACCGATTGTGGGATTGGGATCATTTCGTAAAGAATTACTAGTAGGTGGTGTAGAGAATTAAATTAAGTAAGAAATTTGGGAAGCGCACTAGACATTCCTTTATATTCATCCTGTTATCCAGCTTTACCTTATGTCATGGTTATACTTTCCATCCTGTTTATTCCTGCCATAATACTTTACTTATTTTCATGCTAAAAGTAGCTGGACACGGCAGGCTTTGTGTCTGACCTTTTTGTTTTCGCCTCTTTTCTACCGTTCCCTCCCTTCAGGTTCTAAGGTAGGAAACACTGAAGCTTGACTTGGATTTCTTTCTTCTTGAAGCACTTGGGAGTGTTGTAATGCTCAGCTTTATCTCTTTTCATTATGGCTATTTTGAGTGGGATTATGATTTTACTTTTATGTACTCTGATAATAATTTTGTTCAAGATGGATATTTATGTACTTGGTTCTGGTATGTGGTTTTGATGTTGTAACCAAACATGTTTTGCTTTTCTGCTGCAATGAATAAAGTTTGAATTTTCTTAAGTACCATCTATATATCTGTCTTGTGATATTATGTTTTATACTCTTATAATACTCCATGGAAGTTAATTCATTCCCTTAGTGAGTGACATTAATGGACGTGGGGTGTTACACATAATCTTGCCACGTGTCCTCAATCTGCACGTTTGGGACAATGTCTTTCCGAATTCAAAACTTGCAACGTCTCTTGCACTGAATTGAAACTAGTAGGATCCTTCGCTGCTTGGTGGAGGGATTGAGGAGGACAGGTTGAAGCTTTGATCGAGAAGCCGCTACCTGAGCATAGGATAGTGAAGGTTGCGCTGGCGATGAACTCAGATTAACTTGATTATGAATACTTTCTGAATCAGAAGGGAAATGATGAATGGGCAAGGAGTTAGTGTCTAGCGGAGAAGGTTAGAGGCTTGAAGGGATGATCTGAGAAGTTGACGGAGTGTGAGTCTTAGCATAGTGAGTGAGTGATCTAGGGAGGGAGAAGTTAGGATGAACGAAGCTAGCATCCGCCATTTCGTAACACATAGATCAATTTTACAACCCTGCTAAAATTGTCTAGTAAACTTTTGGCTGTTAAGGTTTTGTAACCATAATATGCTGATTTGGATAGGCCCATTAGTGGGTTGATGGAAGGCTATAAATAGGGGGTAGAAGGCATGGAGAATAGATTACTTTCTCTATTCTCTCATTTCAAAGAGCTAGAGGTCCTTCATTACTCCATCTTCTACACTTTTCCACCATTAGAGCTCAGAGAATCGAAAATCTACATCGTTTGAATCTAGATCTACAACATTCCAAGAGAGAGTTCATCGAATCGAAGAGTTTAGAGCAAATTCTTCGTTGTTTGTATCTAGATCTAAGTGTTTTTGAGTTGATTAAGAGAATTGGTGAGTGACATGCATCTATTACACGGATTCAATCAAGTATATTAGTTGTTTGAGTATAACTTCATCATTTTCAAGTGTTTTCTCTAGATCTACATCATGGTAAGTCTATTTTCATATGAATCGCCAAAGGATCTAATTTAGCAACTTAAAACTGGTAATTTTCATATTGTTTTATAAGTTTATGCAAATATGTCCATAATTTTAGTTTATATATTCATTTATCATGATTCTAGTGAATTTTACATAATTATTAATGATAATTCTCATTACTGTGTTGTTAGTGATTTCATAACATATTTGTGTTTGAAATGGGTAAGTGGATTTCGTCGATATAGTCGTTTGGCGAAATTTCTGTCAAGTTTGGAGATGGTTCGGATCTGACCAGGTATGGATCAGTCGGGGAAGAGGTAATGGATCGGTTGGTTGTGAGGCTTGGAGAGGAAAAAAGATGGGTCGGTCGGGATGGAGCATTATGGGTTAGCCTGGATGGAAGCTATGGATCGGTAGGAATGAAGAAGGATGGATCGGTCGGGTTCCTGGTGATGGATCGACAAGGCATGCGAGGGTATGGATCGGTCACTTGGATCTGGCATGGATCGGCCGAAGTTTGAAGTAGTGATGGATCGGTCGGTCACAGTTTCAAGCATGGGTCGATAACAATCTCAGTTGATGGGTCGGTCACCTGAACCTAGCATGGGTCGGTCACAGTTTCAGTGTATGGGTCGGCCACGTTATATAGATGGGTTAGTCGGGGAGTTTGAACCATGGGTCAATATGGTTACATTTGTATGGGTCATCCAGGCTTGGAGGGTCGGTCAAGCATGGGTCGGTCTACCTTTTTATGCATGGGTCGGTCAGTTTCTTCATGATGGTTTGATGTGTCCGATCCATAATGGATCATCGTGTTTATGGCAATGCTTTGAAACACTATGGATTGATGTTGAACCTTATGTCGATGATTTTCTATGGTTCAAGAATGGTGATGACTTCAAAGTGAATTCAATAGGAAATGTCGAAGCGATGTGATGAATTCGTTGATCGTTGAAATGCAATGGATGTGATGACAACTCAAAGGTGTTCTGAGTTGGTTGATAATGGTTAGATGGTTGTCATCGATGACGACTAGAGATACAAAAGGATGAGAAATTTTCATTGTTGTATGTTCTAGCGGACTCAAAGCGGGGGTTACACAATTTCATCGTATGGTCGAGTACCCTGAGCAGCTTGAATGGGCCTAGATACGTTTCGTTGTATGGGGTTTTAGCTAGAACCGGGGTTTACCATTGGCCCTTGACAATTGATGGCAAAGTGTTTAGCCAGTCATACGATTAACAATGGTTTCAAAGCAGGATTTGCAGTGATAGACAGAGTCAATCTTGGATGTTATATGTTCTATTTGTATCATCTCACGGAGGTTGTCCAACGTCTAAGGAGATGTTTCTTGGGTGCTTGTCTGATATTGGTTTAGGCCTCTGGGGCTTATGCTTAAGGGATGTTGAATTCGATTAAGATGGTTTACGTGATATATAAGTAATCTGGATGAAACAATTGTTATTATGAACTACTTCTGGTTGCCATAAATGAATGGTTGTTTGGACTATCATGGATGTATGGTTGAAATGTTCCTTGTAAAGGCTATTTGGTAGATTAGTTTGTTTCTCTACCAATTCTCATATACTTTATTGATGATGTTAGATAATTGTTTTATCGCTTACTAAGACTATTGTCTGACTCAAGGTTTTATATTTCCCTCTTATTACCTTGAGTTGTTCATCCGGCTTTTGGATGGGCAGACTAGGTGGCAGGTGATATCTTAGTGAGGACGATGTTGCAATTTCGGAGGCAAGCAGGAGGCTGGTGTATTGTCTTTTACTACATCTAGTATTTTTGTTTTCCGCTGTTTGATGTTTGACTCTGAGAGCTGTGAGGCAAGTTTGCATAGACATTATGTTGTAATCCTGGTGTTTGGATATACTTTCTAGTTGTTATGAAAGTTTGGAGTTTTTCTGCTCAAATATGCTTCACTATTATTGCCTGTTGTATATGTTCTATTATATTTTATCCATGCACTGCAAGTTATATGACAGGTTCCTATTGTGTTTCATACCTTGATGATCGTTCATAGCTGCCTGGCACGTCTTTCAGCTCATTAGTCCTCTTGTTTGGTGCAGGGGTTATGGGCGATCGTCACATTTGGTCTTAGAGCTTTGGTTGTCGATTTTAGCCAAAGTTCTAAGACGTAATTACGTATAACAGACATATTTGTAGATTTCTAATGGATGTATACTATATAATAGTGTATAGTATAGTAGCGTTTGTACTCCATTAGCAATTTATCTGGTAAGTGGCTAATCATTCTAATTTGCAAATTTAGGATGAGTCGACATACTTCAAGACATAATGCTAGGGAGGAGGCTGTGCCTGGAGGGAATGGAGGTACATTAGATTATCTAGCCATGTTTGAAGCCATGAGGCATTCATGAGAAGGGTACCCTCTCTAGTGGCAGCCACGGTAAATGTAGGTGTTCAGATGCCTAGGGTTGTGGATTTTGCGAAGCTGTGTAAAGACTTCACCTCTCTAGGAGGAAACCCGTTTAAAAGGACTGAGCCAAGTGAAGAGGTTCAGAGGTGGTTGGAGGCTTGTATTTGTATCTTTGGAGACTTGGGTATAAAAGGTGCAACCAAGAGAAAGCTTGCGTCAAGGTAGTTGTAGGTAAGGGCCATGGAGTGGTGGAATTCGATTACTCTTGAGACTTCGGAAGAAGATATAACTTAGGAGCAGTTCCAAGTTAAGTATGAGACAAAGTTTATCTCCACTGCTTAGAAGTCTGCTTTATTGAAGAAATTTTTGGAGTTGAAGCAGAATGGTATACCAGTGCTGGATTATATACGTTTTAGATTTTGAAGCTTTGTCCAGATATGCTCGTTCATACATTGACACACCCTACCAAAAGAACGAGAAGTTTGTTATGGGTCTGGATACCTATATAGGGAGACCATTAGTGGAACACCTTAATGATTCATTTGAGAAGCTTGCGGAAAAAGCTGTGAGACATGAAATTTTATTTCCAAAAGAAGAAGTTGTTGTTGTTGCAACCAAGGAAGCTCCAAAACCACAACAGGGTGGTAATAATAAGAAGAGGAATCAGAAAGGAAAGGAGGGCTAGAAGAAGCAGAAAGGCGAAGTGATTTGCTATAACTGCTGGCAGAAAGGCTTTTATTCCAAGGATTGTAAGAATCCCAAAGCTGAGAAGAAGTGTTTCAAATGTGGAAAATCTGGTTATGAGAAGAAAGATTGTCCAGGATCAGCTAAGGGTAAACAAGTTGTGAAAGCTTATGGTTTGGAAGTTGTGCCATCTTCTTCAAGAGCTCCTACTGCAGAGGAGAAAGGGAAGGGTGTCATTGTTCAATGTACTCTTTCTGTTCGAAGTGTTTTAGTTTGAGTGTTGTTTGATACTAGAGCAACGCATTCTTTCATTTGAAATGAGCTTTTGTGTCGCTTGGGTTTAGAACCCCGGATTTGTGATATACCTTAGGTCATGACTAATCCGGTTGGGGGTTCGTCCAGTTTGTGCATGTTGTGTCATGGTCTAATGTTGTCGAGTTATGGTTGCTCTTTTGTGTGTGATTGCTTTTTCCTTAACTTATAGGGTTTGGGATCATCATGGGCATGGATTGTCTCGAGAGGTATGCGGCGAGAGTGAATTACGAGAAGCTAGAGGCGAGAGTCGGGGATGTGGAAGAGCGAAAGGTTTTAATTCGTTGTAAGCCTGAAGATTGTGTCTTTAGGAGCTATTTATATTCGCCCACAGGAAGACTTATCATCTGTGTTGATTGCTAATGAGTATGAGGATGTCTTTGAGGAAGTCAAAGGGTTGTCGCCGCATCATGAGATCGAGTTTAGAATCGATTTGGTCGAGGGTGCTAGACCTATCGTTATGCCTCTTAGGCAAATGGTGCCTAAGGAACAACGAGAGTTAGAGGTGAAAGTTCATGACCTTTTGGGAAAAGGATTCATTCGGAGAAGATATTCCGAATGGGGTGCACCAGTCGTGTTTGCAACAAAGGTAGATGGCTCGTTAAGATTGTGTGTGGACTATCGTGAGCTGAACAAGGTGACCAAGAAGAACAAGTATCTGTTGCCGAGAATCGATGACCTGCTCGATCAGCTTCACAAAGCCAAAGTGTTTTCTCAGATGGATTTGGCAACGGGATTCCACCAGTTGAGAGTAACAAAGGATAGTGTGCCGAAGACTGCTTTCAGGATACCATCCTGTTTCTTCGAGTGGTTGGTGATGTCATTCGGGTTGACTAACACGCCAATGTATTTTGTGGATCTTATGAACAGTGTTTTCAGAGATCAGCTAAATAAGTTGGCACTTTTGTTCATGGATGGTATTCTAGTTTACTCCCGACACGAGGAAGAACATAAGACGCACTTACGAGTTGTTTTGGAAATCTTGCGAAAGCATAAGCTGAAGGCTAAGTTTTTGAAGTGTCACTTCTAGAAGAGTGAAGTGAATTTCTTAGGCCATGTAGTTTTTGGAAATGGAATAACAGTTGACCCATTAAGGTGACAGCAATTCAGGATATGAAAAGTTTCCTTGGGTTGGCTTGTTATCAATGGTTTATCAAGGATTTCTCTAAGATAGTTTCACCGTTGACAGGATTGACGAAGAAGAACCAAGTGTTCAAATGGGATGCAAAGTGTGAGTAAGCTTTCAGAATCCTGAAAGAGAGACTGACGAGTGCTGTTGTTTTGACGATTCCTAGTAGGAACAAAGAAATGGTGGTATACACTGATGCATATGGTACTGGACTTGGAGCAGTGCTAATGCAAAAGGATAAGGTTGTCTCCTAGCAAGTCGATAGCTAAAGTCACACGAAAGGATATACCCAACTCATGATTTGGAGTTGGCAGCGATTCTATTTGCTCTGAAGATATGGAGACATTACTTATTGGGAGTTCGATTCAAGTTATTCACGAATCAAAAGTCATTGATGTATCTTTTCTCCCAAAAGGATTTGAATCTTTGGCAGCAAAGGTGGTTAGAGTTTCTGGCATCGTATGATTTTGGTATAGCCTATACTCCCGATAAAGGCAATGCAGTGGTAGATGCGTTGAATCAAAGACACGCAAGTTTGGGAGCGATGTTTTTGGAATGGAAAAGTCTTGAGTACTTGGCAGGATTTGATTTCAGACCACGGTGTGAGTTGGAACCAAAAATGTTGGTAAGCTTATCGATAAGACCTACTCTCATCAAAAGGATTGGTGAGAGCCAAAAGAGAGAAGTAAAGCTTGTCGAGTTTATCCAGAGTTGGAACCAGATAATAAAGAGTTCGAGATCGATCAAGAAGGATGGCTTCAAAAGCAAGGACGACTGGTTGTTCCTGACATCGACGGATTGAGAGACGAGGTTCTGAGGGAATGTAATCACTCGAAGTTGATGATTCATCCGAATGGTAATAAGATGTATCAGGACATGAAGCGATCTTACTACTGGGAAGGGATGAAAAGAGATATTGGAATGTTCATTTCCAAGTGTATGAACTGTCAGTTGGTGAAAGCTGAACAGAAGAAGCTGAGTGGGTTGCTTCAGCCATTGGAAGTTTCTATGTGGAAGTGGGAGCAAATATTGATGGACATTATAGATGGACTACTTAGGACCAGGGCAGGAAACAAAGGAATTTGGGTCATCGTGGATCGCTTGACCAAAAGTGCAAGGTTCATTCCTGTCAACTCAACTAGGACAGCGTCGAAGTTATCTGAGCTTTATATAAAATGGATAGTTCGATTCCATGGTATCGCAAAGAGCACAGTAAGTGATTGCGATCCGTTGCTCATAAACGGATTTTGGAAGAGTCAGCAAGAGACTTTGGGAACCAAGTTGTGTCTGAGTATGGCTTGTCTTCCCTAAACTGATGGTCAAACCGAGAGGATTAACCGAGTTTTAGAAGATCTCCTAAGGGCTTGTGTGTTGGACTTCGGGGGATCATGGGAAGACCGTCTACATCTAGTCGAGTTTGCGTATAATAATAGCTACCAGTCGAGCATTGGGATGGCACCATACGAGGCGTTGTATGGAAGACCGTGTAATTTTCTAGCATGTTGGTTAGAAACTAGAGATAAGTTAATATTTGGGCCCGAGATGATAAGAGAAATTTCGGTTTGTATCGAGATCGTTCAGCTACTAATGAAGGCAGCCCAAGATCGTCAAAAGAGTTATGCCAATAAGCGTCGAAAAGATTTGGAATTTGACGTTGGCAACATGGTTTTCGTGAAGGTTTCAATGTTAAAGCATGTTGTTCAATTCGAAAGTAAAGTAAAGTTATCTCCTAGGTTCGTTGGACTGTTTCCGATAGTTGACCGGATTGGAAAACTCGCGTATAGATTGGAGTTACCTAAGAAAATGTTGAGTACGCATAATGTTTTTCATGCGTATTTTTAATGAAATTGCATGCACGATTCGAACATAGCGGTATCTCCAGGGAAGTACGAAGACCTAGAAGTCGAGCCCGTAGTTACGAAACCTCGTAAGCCGCTTTATGTTACGAGGAATGACATGAAACATCTTAGGAGGAAGACGGTTAAGCTAGTCAAGGTACAATGGAGTGTGGATGGCGACGATTGTACATGGGAGATGGAAGAGAGCATGAAAGCGACCCATCTAGAACTCTTCGTCGGTATGACCCATTAGTATCGTGTCACCTTACATCATTGTAACTTGTACAATTTTCTTTGTTTTTATAATTCCACGTGCTAGGATAAGGCTATGGATGCATAGTTTGATGGCTGCTATTTTGGATGATAAAATTGGCTGCTCATGAGTGATAGGCATGCAGAATTGTTTTAGTTGCTTATGGTTATTGGAATTTCGGGGGCGAAATTCCTAAAGGGGGGAAGATTGTAACAGCCTGCATTTTACATATCGGAGGATCGTAAAATATTTTTATTTTATTCCCTGAGGGTTAGATCATTCTCATATTTTTAATATGTTGGTTATGGGGATGTGAGACAAGTCTATAATTTTTACCAATTTTGTTTATGAACATTTTGCCCCTATCAGTCTCGTACAGGGCATAAATTTTGACTCGGATCGAATTAGGTGCTGAGATCAGTCTCATTGTAAAGGAAACGATGATTCCCATTTCGTAGAGTGGTCATTAAAGATTTGGCTCAGCGGTTTGGGAGAAATCGTTGTTTTTGTGTTTTATAATTGGTTGTTCAGGTTTTGTAATCCATAATGGGCTGACTTGGAGAGGCCTATTAGTGGGCTGGTGGAAGGCTATAAATAAGGGGTAAAAGGGATGGAGAATAGTTTACTTTCTCCATTCTCTGATTTGAAAGAGCTAGAGGTCCTCCATTACTCCGTCTTCTACACTTTTCCACCATTAGAGCATAGAAAATCGAAAATCTACATCGTTTGAAACTAGATCTACACCATTCCAAGAGAGAGTTCATCGAATCGAAGAGTCTAGATCAAATTCTTTACTGTGCGGATCTAGATCTAAGTGTTTTCGAGTTGTTTTAGAGAATTGGTGAGTGATATGCATCTTTCACACGGATTCAGTCGAGTACATGAGTTGTTTGAGTATAATTTCATCACTTTTAAGTGTTTTCTCCTAGATCTACATCATGGTAAGTCTATTTTCATATGAATCGCCATAGAATCTAATTTAACAACTTAAAACCGATAATTTTCATATTGTTTTATATGTTTATGCAAGTTAGATCCATAATTTTACTTTACATATTCATTTATCATGATCTTGGTGAATTTACAGAATTATTAATGATAATTCTCATTATCGTGTTGTTGGTGATTTCATAAAATGTTTGTGGTTGAATTGGATGAGCTGGGTGAGTGGATTTCGTCGATATAGTTGTTTGGCGAAATTTCGGTTAAGTTTTGAGATGGTTCAGATCTGGCCAAGTATGGATCGGTTGTGGAAGAGGTGATGGGTCGCCGGTTACGAGGCTTGGAGAGGAAGAAAAGATGGGTCGGTTGGGACGAAGCATTATAGGTCGGCTTGCAAGAAGCTATGGATCGATCGAAATGAAGAAGGATTGATCAGTCAGGTTCCTGATGATGGATAGGCAAGGCATGCGAAGGTATGGATCGGTCACTTGGATCTGGCATGGATCGGCCACTTGGATCTGGCATGGATCGGCCGAAGTTTGAAGCAGTGATGGTTCGGTCGATCATGATTTCAAGCATGGGTCGGTCACAATCTTATTTGATGGGTCGGTCACCTGAACCTGGTGTGGGTCGATCACGGTTTCAGGGTATGGGTCGGCCGCCTTATATAGATGGGTCGGTCGAGGAGTTTGAACCATGGGTTGGTATGGTTTCATTTGTATGGGTCAGCCGGCTTGGAGGGTCGGCCGAGCTTAGAGGGTCGGTCAAGCATGGGTCGGTCTACCTTTTTGTGCATGGGCCAGTCGGTTTCTTCATGATGGGTTGACGTGTCTGATCCATAAGGGATCAACATGTTTTTGACAATGCTTTGAAACGCTATGGATTGGTGTTGAACCATATGTCAATGATTTTCTTTGGTTCGAGAATGGTGATGACTTCGAAGTGGATTCAATAGGGAATGTCGAAGTGATGTGATTCATTCGTTGATCGTGAAATGCAACGAATGTAATGACAACACAAAGGTGTTCTGAGTTGGTTGATAACGGTTGGATGGTTGTCGTCGATGACGACTAGAGATGTAATAGCCCGCATTTTATGTGTCGAAAGATCGTAAAATATTTTTATTTTATTCACTGAGGATTGGGTCATTCTCATATTTTAGTATGTTGTTTATGGGTTGGAAGACATGTCCAAAATTTTTACCAATTTTGTTTATGACCATTTTTCCCCTGTCGGTCTTGTACAAGGAATAACTTTTGACTCAGGTCGAATCAGGTGGTGAGATCTGTGCCACTGGAAAGGAAATGATGATTGCCTTTTACATTAAAGATTTGGCTCAGCGGTTTGGGAGGAATAGCTATTTTAAGGTTTTGCAGTTGGCTGTTCAGGTTTTTAAGCCATAATGGGATGGTTTGAAGAGGCCCACTAGTGGGCTAGTGGAAGGCTATAAACAAGGGGTGGGAGGTATAGGAAATAGATTACTTTCCACATTCTCTCATTTGGAAGAGCCAAGGGATCCTCCATTCCTCCATCTTTCCACCATTAAAGCTTAGGAAATAGAAGATCTACACCATTTGAGGCTAGATCAACTTCGTTTCAAGGGCGAGTTCATCGAATCAAGGAGTTTGGATCCAATTCCTAGCTGTCTAGAATCTTAATTCATTTCTTTTAACTTGTTTTGGAGAATTGGTGACTGATATGCATTTCTCACATGGATTCAATCATGTATATGAATGTTTGGTCATATTTTTCATCAAATTCAAGCATTTTCTCATAGATCTACACCTTGGTAATTTCATTTTCATATGAATCGCTTTATGATCTAATTTAGCAAGTTTAAACCAGTAATTCCTATGCTATTTCATATGTTTATGCAAGTTAGATCCATAATTATGTGCATATGTACATTTATCATGATTTAGGGAATTTTATATAATTTATGATAAAAATCATCGTTTTCATGTTGTTGGTGATTACATATCATGTTTGTGGTTGAATTGGATGAATAGATTTCTTCGAGATAATCGATTGGCGAAGTTTTGGTCAAAATCGGACTTGGATTGGACCTGTGCAGGTTTCTGGCCGTGCGTGCAGGCCACAGGTCGAGCGTGCAGTAGCATTTGTAGTACAATGTGCAATACAATGTAGTACAGGAGAGGAGCCTATCGCACCATGTTCGGATCGATCGAGCATCATGGTCGGTTGAACATCCAGGTCGGTCGTGCAAGGAGGGGTCGAGCAGCCTCGGATCGGTCGTGTTTTGGTTTGGATCGAGTAGATGGTCGGGTCGACCATCATACGGGTTGGTCATGTATTGAAGTAAGTGGATCAGGTCGGTCATAAGGGGGTCGGTCGTGTACCGAAGTGAAGAGGTTGGTCGGTCTCTGGTCATACAAGGTGAAGGGGTCGGTCGGTCATGAACCGTCAAGTTCTGGTCGGTCGCAGCACAGTGATGTAATTTGGCTTGGTGATGTTGGGACTTCGAAGTAAATTCAAGTGGGAATATTCGAAGTGTTGAATGTGTTCGTTGATTGGTGTAGAACAACAAATGAAGTGGCAACTCAAAGGTCGTAAGTTGGTGGATAATGGTTGCTCCAAAAGGTTGCTTGAGCTATGTAAAGTTGTTAGGTTGAATAACTAGAGATACTAAAGGCCGAGGAATTATTGTTGTCATAGGTCCTAGCGGGTTCAAAGCAAGGGTATAACAGGGGCATCTAAAAGACTGGATGTAGGTCGAATACCCTGGGCATCGTTGAAAGTCCTAGGTAGGCGAATGGGATTTTTGCTAGAGTCGGTGTTACCATTAAACTTGATGGATGGCAATATGATATGGCAAGTCATATGATCAATGATGGTTTCAAAGTAGGACTGACAGTGATAACCAAAGTCTGTCATGAATATTTGGTTTCTTTGCTTGTACCGTCTCACGTAGATTGTCCAATGTCGAAGGTTATGTTTCTTGGGTGCTTGTTTGATATTGGTTTAGGCCTTTGAGGCCTGTGGTCAAGGGATGTTGAATTCGATTAGGATGGTTCACGTGAGATCTATAATCTGGATGCTATGAGTGTTATTGTTGATTGCTTTTGTTTGCCATGATTGAATAGTCATTCTGATTACCATGGATGAATTGTTGTTCCTTTGGTTGTATGGATTGTAAAGTCTATCACTGTCCGATGTGGGTAAGATGAGGGTTGAGTTCTTTTCTAATGCTGTGGGTAAATTAGTTCATTTATTTACCTGTTCTCATACACTTTATTGATGAAGTTAGTTAGCTGTTTTATCGCTCACTAAGACTGTTATCTGACTCAAGGTTTTATGTTTCCCTCTTATTTCCTTAGGTTGTTCATCCAATTTTGGGTAGGCAGACAAGGTGGCAGGTGATAGCTTAGTATAGACGATGTAGTAGTTCGGAGGCAAGCAGAAGGCTGTCGTACTATCTCTCTTACTATATAGTATTTGAATTTCTGTTGTTCGTTATTCTACTTTGAGTGCTGTATTGAGGCAAATTTGTGCAGACATAGGTTGCAGTTCTAATATATGGATATACTTTCTAGTTGTTTTTGAAAGCTTGAAATTTCTATTAAAATATGCTTCACTATTATTACCTGTTGTATATGTTCTATTATATTTTATCCTTGCACTGTTAGATTTACGTTAGGTTCCTCTTGTATTTACCTACTCTGATGATCGTCCATAACTGCCTGGCACACCTTTCAATGCACTTTTCCTCTTGTTTAGTGCAGGGTCGTGGGCGGTCATCACATTTGATAGTGAAGGATGAGAAATTTTCATTGTCGTAGGTTCTAGAGGACTCACATGGGGGGTTACACGATTTCGTCGTATGTTCGAGTACCCGTTACTTCAGTTCTCCCCCTATCTGTGTTCGTTATCAAAAGAAACAACTGTAGTGGGAATCATACATGATGATTCTTCCTTAAAAACAATGTTCCTTACTTCAGTTCTGCCCCTAACTCAGGATCCTCAAAGAATGTTGAAGTCCCAATTTCATAAAAAATCCTCAGCGTGGCAGCATAAAACTTATACCCCTTAGATTGCTCAATGTAACCAATAAATAGCTGCTCACTATTTTAGGGTTAAGTTTTCTTTCATTTGACCTGTAAGGCTTTGTCTTATCTTCTCTAACATGAAAATGCTTCAGAGTGGACTTTTTTGCCAGTCCAAATCTCATAAGGTGTTTTGGCATCTGCTCCAATAGGCACCCAACTAAGGATATAAACTGGTTTCTTTAATGTCGGTGACAATCCATACCCCTTGATATACCCTAAAAACTTGGTCATATCAAATGATATGTATACCGGGGTGGAAATGAAACTATACAGAGACTAAGATATCAACATAAGATAAAAATAACATTACAATGGAAGAGTATGTCATTATAAAAAATTGAGAAAATAATTATTCTAAAAAATACCAGTTATTTCGTATCATAAATACCATTGGCTCAAATACTAGTATATACTTTCAAAATAATCGTCAGTGTACACCAAGAAATTCCTCTCAACAAACTAAAGAAAAAGTGCTGATAAAACAGAATAAAAATACCTGGAAATATTGGAGGGATCCAGCTAATCCCTAAGTTACACTATTCAAAGGCAAAGATCAATCGCTACCCTGTCCTCCTGAGGTGGGAAAAAATGAATGGGTCAGACATAAAGTATGGAAATTGAAAATAAACTAAAAAGAAAAAGGTCAAATGCAATCAGTTTCAGATCCACTCTAAGCACCATAGAATGTATAGTGTTTGTGCCTTCCTAAGGTCAAACTCCCAAAATGGGAATTTATCTACAACATGTGACCTAACATAAAGGTTAACCCAAACCCTTCCATCGACCAACCTATCGGGACCATTCATCCCTTTTTATACTCTACTACGCTTAGAGAATAGGAACTTAAAAGATAAACTCATTTTGTGGCTCATCATATACACCCAAGCTGCATTCCATACGTAGTAGCAAAATGCCTCTTATTTCTTACTTCGGCATTCACCTCGAGAAAACATCGTCCATATTGGGCCACTAGTTATGGTCTCTTATTGCAAATTCCAAAGTTTTTCTTAAGCCCTACATGACCACGCCTATTAGCACATGAGTACATAGAGCCTTTTATTGCCTGCTTCGATGATGAACACTCCACATCACCAGAACAAGAGCCCCTCCAACCTCGTTTTCACCTATGGCCTCTTACTTCTTGCGCTGACGTTGTGTCAATACGTCTTTAGGATGGTTCCTAAAAAGATTTAGTTGCGCTCTCGAAATCAGTTTTTCCTTTGGCTTCTTATTTCCTATGTCGAAGTTATGTCCAAATGCCTTTAGGACGAACCCCAACCAACATTTAGTCCTCCCTACCTAGTTTCCCCTATTGTGTTTTACCCTTAACTTCTTATTTCCTATGTCGATGTTGCATGTCGAAACGTCGCTAGGACAAAACCCAGCCAAATAGATTTGTTCATACAAGAAGAGACAAGTTAAAGCCTTCCTTTTTTTTCCCAAAGTTAAACAGACAATCCAAGTTCCCCATAATTAATCCAGTAAATAAACTATCAAGTCCAAACCATTAGGACTATGGTTTACATGTTCTCAATAAGAGAACAATGATTACTCCACATTTAGTGCATATAGTTTTCACTATAACTTAATTCAATATCACAAAATTAAATGTTCCAGATTAATGTTTAGCCTTAGTTCATTTCATATTTTTTTAGCATATTTCAAATTAGATTTACAAATATGGTTATATTAATCAATTCCTATTTTATGTGTATTCAATCCAGATTTAAATGTACATTTATGGGTTTCATAATCATAGTTCATACTGGATCTAATCAAATTTAACTCACATATTTAAAAAAATTGCGAAAAGTCAGGATCTTCATTTTAAGAGTAAACTTAACACTAATGAATCAACCTTTTTGATTCAAAATCTAATTCTCACTCACCTAGAAGCCTAAGTTGAATCCTCTCTCCGTTTTAATTTCTACTTCATTTTTATTCATTTTAAATTTTGTATGATAATGGTTTTGAGGAGGGAAAAATAATTTAAGAAGGAATAATTTCTGATGAAGAGATAGTAAGTGATTTAAGGTCAGATCTATGGTCTATTTATAGTGTTCCTAGGTTCTTACAGCTGTTAGATTAAGCTTTTAAATGCTGCATAAATAAGCCAATGCTCTCTTCTTAACCATTAGATCTTGAATCCCTTCAAAATACATCCGTTAGAATATCATAATGGAAATATGACCATTCAATCACATCATGGAGGAAACCTGACCTTTCGGATACCTCAATCCTCTTACCCAAAATAGTGACTAGGTTTAGTTTGTACTTGACCAAATCAGTGTCTAAATTTATTGCGCACCTACCTCAAAATACATCTAGATTCAACCTTTATGGTCGACCACCTAGGGGAGCGCTCGACTGCCCCTTGGACTGGTTGATTGTCCATTTTTTTAAAAATTGAAATTAAATCTAAATCCTTCTCTCCTTCGTATCTATTCCATATTGACTCGGATCAGAACGTGTTACACTTGTGTATGATAATTATCTAGAAAATTGCTACGGACGCAAAGTGAAGTCATCAAAGTCAAAGTCACAAAGTTTATGAAAAACATACTTTTTGTTTCATCCTCTTATTTTAATTTGTTATTATTGGTCAATTTTGGGGTGTACAATGCCTCTTCCTAGAGAAATTTTGGTATGATAAAATGACTAATCATACACCTTACCATGTCCTTAAGGGTTTGGTTTCTCCTCTTAACAGCACTTTTCATGCTAGATAAACCTAGCATAGTGTGTTATGGAAATATTACGCATTTCTTTAGGAAATAGGCAGATCCAAAGACATTGAAGTTAAGGAAGAATACATCCATAGAATATCAGTTAAGCAAACTCGGAAGAGAGACACGACTGAATGCTTGGAGTCAAGTTTAGGAAGGGATGGAATGAAGATCATCCCAGCTGGATAGACATGACAGAATCATCCCATTATAACTCCCACTCAAGCTAAAAGATTTCTACCTTGCTTTGAATCATCATTCTCATCCACTTGCATAGGTCCAAATCATATCAACCCCAATCGATTTAACAACCCACCCTGAGTGGGCCTAAATTCTGACCCAGAAAAGGCCTATCGAAACTTAGAGCCACTATAAACAGATAGTTGGTTCCTATAAGGATATACCAAACAGGTATCATGGAGCAGTAAAAACGATAATCATAATCTCACACAGTGGAAGGGATAAAATATAATAGCATAAGTTGGATGTTCCATTTAATGAAAACCACAAATCCAGAATACAGCATGTCTCAAAGGTACAAGGTACATCAATTATTCATTATCCCAATTATACAGTAATAATAATAATAATAAATCTACTATCACTATAACTAAGTCTTCGAGAGACTCCTCCTCCAAGCAATCGCCCCTTATCCTCAGTCAACAGTCTCACCTACTATCCTAGTAATGTTAAGAGGAGGGGGTCTGAACATAAAGTTCTAATGAATAAAATACACATGAGTTTAGGAAGAACTATTCCCTAAAATTTGGCAGTATAAAATTTTCATGTTACGCCTACGTAAACAAACACACACATAAGCAAACATACAAGGAAGACATCCTAACAATCACTTAAGGCCTATATGTAACAACCCACCCGGAATGGACCTAAATCCTAACCCAAAAAAGGCCCATTTCAGGCGGGTTGTTACAATGGACCTTCAAAAATCACGATACTACTTTGGTTTAGCCCAGTATAATCTTAGGCTATCACATTCATATCAGTAGAAAAACCATCACTTTTGATTGAAAGACAAATTAGAGATAATGTCAAGATGTGAGGATAGCCCGATCCTGATCACACGCGGTTTAGTGACTTTGCATAGGTACTGATCCGGATTGCCCAGATCGGTACCGATCCGACTCCAATCATGAGTGATCTAATCAAAACTTCTCGAATATAACCACCCCATTAAAGCCATTAACTCTACTAATGTTGCTAATTCCAGTTCCTTTGTTGATCCTTCGGTCGAACTGAGCTCTCCCTTATTTATAAATATAAGTTGTCTAGGAAGAATTTGGGACTTTTGGCTCTGAAGAATATTTAGCTACCTATTGTACTCTAGATGTTCGCCAATCCAAATCATTGAAATCTCGAAAAAAGTAATAAAAAGAGTAAGAATAATAAAAGTGGACATAGTCTCGTTAAGGCCGAAGCATTATAAACGATTGTGCATGACTTCATTGCTTTTTTACTAGTTTTTCGTTTACTTTTATTCATCGGTATCTTCTAAAACTTGTTTTAGGTGTTAAAACCAATTTTAGTGCAAACATTTAGTGTTTCACTTAGAACAATAATTCTTAGTCGATTGAACTTGTCATCTACTGGGACATAAAGATTCCTTTGAGGGGAGGTCTGAATCATGACTATTTACTACTCATACTCGTTAAAATCTAGAAGGAATAGCCATGACAACAAAGTGAAGAACCACCGCGTTCCATTCAAACACCCATGCTCAGGAAGAGGCGATCACTCGGCGGGAAAGACTTAATGCTTCTATTAATACCATCAACACTCCTATAGTTACTGTTGTTTTTCTCCAATGCCAGCTGATCCAGTTACTCATGCTAACTTCATGACCATAATGAGGAAGCTTGAGCAAACAAATGAGGCGCCGAACCAGCAAATTAGAGACAATTTACACTTAAAGAATTTGATCAATAGGATGAATGCAAAGTAGAATGAGATGAGAAGTTAGCCTCCATTCCCATTAAACTGTGAGTCAAAGCAAGCAAGAACTTACAAGAGCCAATGTTATATAATAGAAGGAGTGGTGCTTGGGAATATTTCTAGAAACATCTTGGATAGGTGTCGATCCAGATCATATCAACCGAGGGCATATATATCCAGAACAAGCTATGCACACCGACCTATCGTAATGGAATAGAACTCACCTGGGTCTTGAAGCGCGCACTGAACCGAGGTTGTTGGCCTTTACTAGTCCCCACTTTAGAGCATAAGAGTCGAATCGCCATCCCCTAGAGGCAGTCTACCGCCACGATCGACCGTCCCTAAGGAAGTTGACCCTTATATATAAATATATATATATAAGTAGAAGCTTAATTATCCTTACACTTTAATTTTAAGTTCAAAATTTTGAATTTTCTAAGTTTATGAAATATTCTTTCACTTGTATCTTCTATATTCTGACTCGGATGATAAAGAATAATATACGAAAATTATCCAAAAAATCGCCATGAACACAATGATGGAGTTTCCATAGCCAAATTCAAACATTGTTGGAAGTTTAATTTTTAGTTCATTTCTCTTATTTAAGTTCTTTTCTACTTATTTAATTTGTTTCTCTTTATTAATGTTATTATTATAAACCCCTACGGTGTTACGTATCTTTCCTCATCTTCTCAATAAGATCTCTTAAATAAGCTTCTTCATTAGGGTGATTATCTCTATTTTGCTCGTATTTTTGTATACATTGAGCTCCTAGATTTCTCAATAGATTCATGCCTTGTTCTACTGTGATAATCTACTTGAGTTTCTCATAGTCCCTTCTAAATTTTGCATTTTCTACTATAAGCTTCCTCTTTTTGTTCTTGAGTAGAGAAGCATCTAGGTCTTTTCTTAGAGACCCGACTTCCTCTTATTTTGTGTATCTTGAAGATTTTTGGGATAGAACCAAGTAGCTCTTTCACCATTTCCAAATACTTTGTTAATCTTTTGATTTTTATTTCACTAGGAGTTTGGCTTCAGATCTTTTGAAAGTTGTCTTTTGCCCATATTATTCAGACTGAAATTTGAAGTCATATTTACCTCCAAAATATCTTGATGTTGAATGTCCTCAACTGGTGTGTTTACCTTCTTTTGTATAACCATATCCTGCAATTCATTTAGCTGAATAAGATTTGAGAGTGAAGAAAAAGAGAGTTGGAGGTTAAGCCCTCGTTCTAGCATCGAAAATGTTAATTCACAGAGCGATTAAACATCCTAGGTATTAAACATAGTAAAATGATTCCCTTTATTCAAACCATTTGAGCAAAACATAAAGGGAAGTTTGCTTTGACCTTTCTCAAATTGAAGGGGTAATCCTACCATTTTTTATAAAGCCATGAATTGAAAATGAAAAAGAATACTCATGAGCCCCTTATACATTGGCCGAAACATTTGTTTTGACCTTAAGCCAAAAAATAGATGACCTAGTACTCATAAATCAAAGCATTTTTCTTCATCCTCAGCCTTGTACGGGGAATAACTTTTCACTCGGATCGAGTCAGGTGCTGAGATTGGTCTCATTGGAAAGGAAACGATGATTCCCATTCCGTAGAGTGGTCATTAAAGATTTGGCTTAGGGATTTGGGAGAAATCGTTGTTTTTGTGTTTTAAAGTTGGTTGTTTAGGTTTTGTAAGCCATAATGGGCTGATTTGGAGAATTCCATTAGTGGGTTGGTGGAAGGCTATAAATAGAGGGTAAAAGGCATGGAGAATAGTTTGCTTTCTCCATTCTCTCATTTGAAAGAGCTAGAGGTCCTCCATTACTCTATCTTCTACACTTTTCCACCATTAAAGCTTAGGGAATCAAAGATCTACGTCGTTTGAAGCTAGATCCACACCATTCCAAGAAAGAGTTCATCGAATCAAAAAGTTTAGATCAAATTCTTCACTGTGTGGATCTAGATCTAAGTGTTTTCGTTTTGTTTTAGAGAATCAGAGAGTGATATGCATCTTTCACATGGATTCAGTCAAGTATATGAGTAGTTTGAGTATAATTTCATCATTTTCAAGTGTTTTCTCCTAGATCTACATCATGATAAGTCTATTTTCAAATGAATCGTCGTAGGATCTAATTTTACAACTTAAAACCGGTAATTTTCATATTGTTTTACATGTTTATGCAAGATAAATCCATAATTTTAGTTTATATATTCATTTATCATGATCTTGGTGAATTTTTCATAATTCTTAATGATAATTCTCATTATCGTGTTGTTAATGATTTCATAACATGTTTGTGGTTGAATTGGACGAATTGGGTGAGTGGATTTTGTCGATATAGTCGTTTGGCGAAATTTCGGTCAAGTTTGGAGATGGTTCAGATCTTGCCAGGTATGGATCGGTCGGATGTATGGTTCGGTCGAGGAAGAGGTGATGGATCGGCCGGTTGTGAGGCTTGGAGAGGAAGAAAAGATGGGTCGTTCGGGACAGAGCATTATGGGTCGGCCTGGACGGAAGCTACGGGTTGGTCGGAATGAAGAAGGATGAATCGGTCAGGTTCCTGGTGATGGATCAGCAAGGCATGCCAGGGTATGGATCGGTCACTTGGATCTAGCATGGATCAGCCAGAGTTTGAAGCAGTGATGGATCGACCGGAGTTTGAAGCAATGATGGATCAGTCGATCACAATCTCAATTGATGGGTCGGTCACCTGAACCTGGCATGGGTCGGTCACGGTTTCAGGGTATGGGTCGGACGCCTTATATAGATAGGTCGATCGGGGAGTTTGTACCATGGGTTGGTATGGATTCATTTATATGGGCCGGCCAGGCTTGGAGGGTCGGTCAAGCATGGGTAGGTCTACCTTTTTGTGCATGGGTCGGTTTCTTCATGGTAGTTTCACGTGTCTGATCCATAAGGGATCAGCATGTTTATGATAATGCTTTGAAACACTATGGATTGGTGTTGAACCTTATGTCAATGATTTTCTTTGGTTCGAGAATGGTGATGACTTCAAAGTGAATTCAATAGGGAATGTTGAAGTGATGTGATGCATCCGTTGATCGTTGAAATGCAACGGTTGTGATGACAACTCAAAGGTGTTCTGAGTTGGTTGATAATGGTTGGATGGTTGTCGTCGATGACGACTAGAGATGTAACAGCCCGCATTTTACGTATCAGAAGATCGTAAAATATTTTTATTTTATTCCCTGAGGGTCGGATCATTCTCATATTTTAATATGTTGTTTATGGGATGGGAGACATGTCCATTATTTTCACCAATTTTGTTTGTGACCATTTTGCCCCTGTTGGTCTTGTATATGGAATAACTTTTGACTCAGGTCGAATTAGGTGGTGAGATCTGTGCCATTGGAAAGGAAATAATGATTGCCTTTCCATGGAGTGGTTACATTAAAGATTTGGCTCAGCGGTTTGGGAGGAATCATTGTTTTAAGGATTTGCAGTTGGTTGTTCAGGTTTTTAAACCATAATGGGCTGATTTGAAGAGGCCCATTAGTGGGTTGGTGTAAATAGGGGTGGAAGGTATGGGAAATAGTTTACTTTCCCCATTCTCTCATTTGGAAGAGCCAAGGGATCCTCTATTTCTCCATCTTTCCACCATTAAAGCTTAGGAAATCGAAGATCTACACCATTTGAGGCTAGATCTACTTCGTTTAAAGGGTGAGTTCATCGAATCAAGGAGTTTGGATCTAATTCCTTGTTGTCCGTAATCATAATTCATTTCTTTTAACTTGTTTTGGAGAATTGGTGAGTGATATGCTTCTCTCACATGGATTCAATCAAGTATATGAATGTTTGGTTATGTTTTTCATCAAATTCAAGCATTTTCTCTTAGATCTACACCTTGGTAAGTTCATTTTCATATGAATCACCCTGTGATCTAATTTGGCATGTTTAAACCGGTAAATCCTATGCTATTTCATAGTTTATGCAAGTTAGATCCATAATTATGTGCATATGATCATTTATCATGATTTAGGGTATTTATATAATTTGTGATGAAAATCATCGTTTTCATGTTGTTAGTGATTACATATCATGTTTGTGGTTGAATTGGATGAATAGATTTCGTCGAGATTGTCGATTGGCGAAGTTTTGGTCAAAATTGGACTTGGATTGGACCTGTGCAAGTTTCCGGTCGTGCGTGCAGGCAACGGGTCGAGTGTGCAGTATCATTTGTAGTACAATGTGCAGTACAATGTAGTACAGGAGAGGATCCTGTTGCACCGTGTTCGGATCGGTCGAGCATCCAGGTCGGTCATGCAAGGAGGGGACGAGCAGCCTTGGATCGGTCGTGTTCTGGTTTGGATCGAGCAAATGGTCTGGTCGAGCAACATGCGGGTCTGTCACGTATTGAAGTAAGTGGATAAGGTCGGTTATAAGGGGGTCGGTCGTGTACCCAAGTGAAGAGGTAGGTCGGTCTCTGGTCGTACAAGGTGAAGGGGTCAGTCTGTCATGAACCGTCGAGTTCTGGTCGGTCGCAGCACAGTGATGTAATTTGGCTCAGTGTTGTTGGGACTTCGAAGTAAGTTCAAATGGGAATATTTGAAGTATTGAATGTGTTCGTTGATTGGTGTAGAACACCGAATGAATTGGCAACTCAATGGTCATGAGCTGGTGGATAATGGTTGCTCCAGATGGTTGCTTGAGCTATGAAAAGTCGTTGGGTTGAATAACTAGAGATACTAAAGGCTGAGGAATTATCGTTGTTGTAGGTTCTAGCGGGCTCAAAGCAGGGGTATAATAGGGGCACCTAAAAGACTGGATGTAGGTCGAATACCCTGGGTACCGTTGAAAGGCCTAGGTACATATCATTGAAAGGCATATGGGTTTTTTGCTAGAGCTGGGGTTGCCATTAGCCCTTGACGGATGGCAGTATGATATGTCCAGTCATACGATTAACGATGGTTTCGAAGAAGGATTGGCAGTGGTTGCTAGAGTCTGACATGGATGATTGGTTTCTTTGCTTGTATTGTCTCATGTAGATTGTCCAATGTCGAAGGAGATGTTTCTTGGGTGCTTGTCTGATATTGATTTAGGCCTCTGGGGCTTGTGCTTAAGTGATGTTGAATTCGATTAGGATGGTTTATGTGAGATCTGTAATCTGGATGCTATGAGTGTTATTATTGATTGCTTCTGTTTGCCATGATTGAACGGTCATTCTGATTACCATGGATGAATTGTTGTTCCTTTGGTTGTATGGATTGCAAAGGCCATTATTGTCCAATGTGGTGGAGATGGGGGTTGAGTTCTTCTTTGATGTTGTAGGCAAATTAGTTAGTTTATTTACCCATTCTCATATACTTTATTGATGAAGTTAGTTAGTTGTTTTATCGCTCACTAAGACTGTTGTCTGACTCAAGGTTTTATGTTTCCCACTTTTTACCTGGGTTGTCCATCCAATTTTGGGTGGGCAGACTAGGTGGCAGATGACAGGTGATAGCTTAGTATAGACGATGTAGCAGTTCGGAGGCAAGCAGGAGGCTGGTGTACTATCTCTCTTACTATATAGTATTTGGATTTCTGCAGCTTGTTATTCTAATCTGAGTGCTGTAGAGAGGAAAATTTGTACAGACGTAGGTTGCAGTTCTAGTATATAGATATACTTTCTAGTTGTTTTTGAAAGCTTGAAATTTCTGTTAAAGCATGCTTCACTAATATTACCTATTGTATATGTTCTATTATATTTTATCCCTACGCTATGAGATTTACGATAGGTTCCGCATATGTTTACCTACTCAGATGATCGTCCATAACTGCCTGACACACCTTTCAGCGCACTTTTCCTTTTATTTAGTGCAGAGGTTGTAGGCGGTCATCACATTTTGTAACGACCCGGGTTTTCGTGACCTTAAGTACTCGACATAAATCCCAATATCTACTATTCAAGCATCGGAAATACCGAATAGTCCATGAAAGAAATTATAGGGTGAGAATAGATAAGATAGAAACTTAGAATAGAAGAAGAAGAAGAACATACATCATCATCAGAGTAACAGGAAACTCACAGTAGAACGAACAATATATAATAGATACATAACTTTGAAATAAAACTTGTATATATATACAGTAACATTATCAGAGTACAACACTTACAACACAACGGAAATAACAATAGCTATATAATCCTGAAACCTCCTGCTCCAATCTCTCAGTATATCTGTAAAATCCCGACTACTTGACTGCACGTACAAAGTTGGGCACCCAAGAGTTTGGGGAAAACAAAATAAAATAAACTTTGGGTCAGTCATGTGACTGGTGTCAGTAAATTCCAATCATTTGTTTAACTTTTAAAATCCTTTCTAAAGAAATGATAATCGTATGACTGATCCACACATAAACACAGATGGTTTTTACCTTACGATAACCCAAAACATTTCTTAAAAATCAATACTCTTCTGATATTATAATAATGTCTAAATCAAATAAATATCAATCTAGTGGAAACGCTTTCATCTCACGTTCCAAATAAATTATATACAATCAAACACCACGGGCGCTTATTGGGTAATGGATTTCCAATTATGACAAGGTATGGAACCACCTTCCGATCAGTGTACTCTAGAAGCGATACACTGGAGTTCAATAAGAACATCTTGTAACTCGGCCACACATGACCGACCATTCATTTCGCTTGAATGTTCCGAATATTATATCAACTTATAATTGGTATACCAACATAACTGCTCCCGGGAGATAAAGAAGCGAAAGAAGTAACAAATATGAAAATTCTCTAGATGGTGACACTATACCCTACTTGGGTGTGACCCACTTAACCATGCTGCCTGCCCAATTTCTGTTATTTCCCAGTTGATGAAGCTTGAGGTCATAACGTGTCTTTTAACAGATCACTCCTTCATTCACTTTGAATGCCACATCGTCATACCCGTCAAATCATAAATTGATTCCCTCGAAAATACCACGGGTATAAGCTAAGAGAAACGAATTCCTCCTCCACCAATGTAAATACGTTTGAAACAATCAACTTACGCGATCTACCAGATATACTCTGTCAGACATTTGTCCATTCAAGTTGTCCTAGGAATGGACAATCCGAAGGAATTATTCTGTAAATCCATTTTAGGCAATTTATACCTAGGATTTACTGAACAGCCATTGCATAACTCCATCTTCAATTATCTTCATCATATTTGATTCGCAACGCTAATGCCATACGTAGTGGTTTTCAGATAATATATCTGATCCCGGTCTCTCCGTATTGACAACGGAAATGGTCAAAATCTTCAATGGTCGTGATTTAACTATCAAAGGAAAACATGTGTGCAAACAACGATATTATTTCCATATGGAAATTCTATCGATCAATCATCAATCAACATTTATTCATTTCCCCCTTTCTCGTTTCCATATATTCATCAAATCCTTATTTTCTAATTTTAGAAAATATACGTTATTAACTTTGGAAAATGTTTCCATTTCTGATTCACGCATCACTATCTTCTCACATATATCAGTCTCTAACTGTAAACTAGTAAGAGAACAACCCCCTACGTATTAACCCCGAAGGGCGAAACCAACATCAGATCGATACCCAGAAAGTTATTCAACTCAACTAATTTCCAGTCAGTTTCTAATTCCAGTAATTTCCTTTTAAATTCCTAATTCAAACCCCGAATTATTTTATGATATTTTATTTTCAAAATATTTACTTTAATCTAATCTTTCACATAGAATGTGAATAATATTTCTTTATATAATTCCATTTGGTTTCCAAATAATTCCTTTTATAATTCTATTTATTTCCTACAAATATTTCCCTTTACAACATCCTATTTATTTCATACAAATCCTTTTATATAATTCTATTCATTTTATATAAATCCTTTTATATAATTCTATTTACTTTCTAAACTAATAATTCTATTTATTTCCCAAATAAATGTTTCCTTTTATAATTATATTTTCCAATATTTGTTTTCCAAATATAACCTTTAATGATATCCTATTTATTTCATATATAAATATTTCATTTTCAATATTCACTTTGAAAATTTCCTTTTACAAAACAGTATTTCATTCGGTATTTAAAATACCAATTAACCAGACCAGTGTCATCATAATCAATCACAGATTATATATCACATCATATATCAAAATATATGAAAACAACAGTATTATAAATATTGAGGAATCCAGTTGGATCCCTTCAACTTGTTTCCCTGGATCACAGATGTTAAACAATATAAATAACATCGATTTTATTTCGATATGAAATATTCTGATAAACAGAATCAATATTTGATTAACGATTTATATATATATATATATATATCGTTATCTATAATTTCAACCAATACATCAGCAATTCAAACAAACAATCAACACACAACAATCAATCATCATTTATCAATACCAGATTATATTTATAAAAATGTAAACTGTACAGAGTTAGTGAAATTTACTCACATTGGACGATCATCGTTAAATAACGATAACTATCGGTTGATTTAGACCGACAATTTATTTCGCTATAAATTGTAACAAGCTTCGATTCTCTCCCAGTTAGCCCTAGTGTATAGCTCTCGTCCATACGATCCCAATGGATCTTGTTTCGCTGAATTTGGCTAACGTATGGATAAGATACAATAAATTAAAGTTAATACACTAATTTATTTGAATTTAAACTCAATTAAAATTCAAAGATGGGCTTCACCATTTAAACAGGCCCATACCCATTGCCATACTGCCCAGGCCCACACGTTCATCTTCTCTAACCCGTGGGTTCTTCCAGTAGCCATCACGATGCCAAAACATGGCCATTACCAATTTGTTCAGGCACCCTGCTCCCCTTCGATAATTCACCATTTCCAAATCCGTAAACTCCAACATCCATCTCTTCCAAATCCCCACTTCCTCAACACTATAAGGTCGAGCTTGAACTCTCTGTTCGAATTGCGTCGCACAGCATATGAACGGAAAGCACAGTATTTTGTTCGACATAAAACCTTGTGGAAACCCACAAAGTTAGTATATCAGATGCGGAATTCCTCCTCGATCCCAATTATCATATTGAAAACTTGAATCAGCACTTGTACACCATGAGATTTCGAACCCTAAACTAACGAGAACGACGCTGGAAAAATTCCGCAACCCAATTTTTGATGTCTAGTATGGTAAAACATATACCAGATTGTAGAGGAACATCCTAGGAAACTAAAAGTATTTATTTCCGGATTTTTAGATTTCATTTCGATTTGTTATGATTTTTCAAAGAGGATGATTTCACTAAAAGAAAAAGAACAACGGCGGCTCAACACTTTTTACCAGAGAAATTTTTTAGTTTAGGGTTAGAGGGAGTTATGGATTATTTATAATAGACTTCAAATATTTTAATATTCAATTTTAATGAACCGCTGATTCTATTTATCCTTTAAAATCCCTATGATCATATATCATATCCAAAAATCATGAAAATGGACATAAAACGAGAGTTCAACATTACAGACCCAACGAAACTGGTTTCGTCGAATTTCGACTCCGTTTGCTCACACAACTTATTTTTAAAGGTCACATTATCGACTATTTTTCACATTAAAATCCCGTACAGCCACATAAGGACTCTAAAAATCACGGAATTTGAAATCTAGCAATAATTTAATATTCATGATCCAACAAAATTAGTTTCGTCGAAAACGGAGGTCGTTTGCAAAACTGGCTATTTTTAAAGCTCTAAGTAACCCATTTAAATATTAAAAATAATTAAATTAAATATTTATAAATAAATATTATCGTATATATTCACACAGAATATAATACAGCTACATAATATTCCTATATGAATTTCTAACTCGATATTTCAAATCCCGATTAAATCGATATTTGATTTATAATGAAATTCCTTTTATATATTGTTTTAAATTATAAAGGAATTCCATAGCGACTATTTTAAAATTTGATTTGGTCATAAATCAAAATCTACACAAAGAAATCCTTATTTTTCTCTTCCATTAGAAAAATATATTTCACCAGCTCCGAACGTTTCTTGTTTAATAGAAATCCGACTTAAAACGGATTCTGTATATTCATTTAAAGTTCAAATCGCCAAATAGCGAACTACCGAGCTCGATTATAATTATAATATAAATTATACGTTCAACTCTCGTTCAAATAATATATTCGTAATTCTAATTCTAATTCTAAGCTGAATTAAATATTTTAAATTGTCTAGTTCATATTATATTGGCAATTCACTATTTCCGACTATCTCGGAATTAAATAAATTATTCTATTATTTAAATTAATTAAATATTCAATATTATTTAATTAAACAACACTTTAATTCTCTGAATCACTAATTAAATAATTAAATAAATAAATTATTATACCGTAAAAATACAGGACATTACATTCTTCCTCCCTTAAAATAATTTCGTCCTCGAAATTGCTAAGGTAGAAAACTAACCCTATTGACTAGTTAAAAATATTTGTTTACTTCTTAAATTTCAATTTCACTATACCAATTAATTTTGATTAAATATTAATTCATTTTTATTGACGAAAATTTTCAAAAATCCTGAAAATATTCTAACACCTGATATTTTTGAAAAATTTCGCTAGCACCTCCTTTGTATGGCTCAATCGGTACAACTACAACTCGCCTCTCTAGGCCTTCTCCAACCCAAAAGAAAATCAAATAGCCAAGCGGCTTGCCAATTCGGCTCATAAATCTCATACCCAATATAAATATAAACTTGTACCTTTTTGTCGGGCATATCATTTTATTCTTTCCATTTGCTGCTAATTCAACATATACCAATATCATCCCAATCAAACTCAAATCACTTTTATCTCCAACACAACCCTTAGTTTATCCAAGCCAAATTCCATTATCAATCTCAACTAGCATTCTTGATTTTCAATTTAGTTCCACAAATTTCTATATAATTTGTTTTAATTCAAACAATCCGTTTCTGGGAGTTTCTAAACAACTTTGCTTTTCAAAAATCAAATTTCATTTCGGAATATCAAAACAACTCTTTTTCCCAAAATAATTCGAAAACAATCTCTTTGGTAGTAGTCCTTCACTTACAACTCGAAAATGAACACCGATGATGTCATGATCATCATCAGAATCTATTTCCTGCTATTGAAGTGAGTTCAATACTATATCACTTTCAAAACCATATCTAAACACGTCCATTTTGAAATTCATTTCAAAATACCATTCTCAATGTTTGTAAAACAATTTAAAATCTCCCAAGATTTTAAAATTTTCATATATTTAATCCAAGTCCATTTACAAACACTTTTCCAAATTTTGGGAATTTCAATTCCAATTCTGATTTTAATTTCAGATTTAATTCATGTCGTAACACTTATACAAATTTTAATTGGTTATTTACATAACCGTTTTAATTATAATCTTATCGGATTATAATCACAACCAACACATCCAATATTATAATATTTCCAATATATATATTTTCTTTATATCTAAATATATTTGGGTAAAATTATATCATCTACCCTCTTTTTAAACCATACTGTGTCGGTCCATCGTATTCAAGTGTTTATAAACCCCTACCGATACAGTGGATCAAACTGATCGACCAGAAATTATAAACAACTCAACCAATAAATCTCCATAATGTAAAACAACTTTTATATCAAATAACACATACATTCACTCGTATATATACACTCAACTCAATATAGGGCATTACTAACCTCATCTCTACTGAGTCACGCCATAGAGGCAAGGTAATTACTAAACCTTAAGCTCTAATACAATTGTAACGACTTGGGTTTTCGTGACCTTAAGTACTCGACATAAATCCCAATGTCTACTATTCAAGGATCAGAAAGACCGGATAGTCCATGAAAGAAATTAGAGGGTGAGAATAGATAAGATAGAAACTTAGAATAGATGAAGAAGAAGAACATACATCATCATCAGAGTAACACGAAACTCACAGCGGAACGAACAATATATAATAGATACATAACTTTGAAATAAAACTAGTATATGTATACAGTAACATTATCAGAGTACAACACTTACAACACATTAGAAATAACAATAGCTATATAATCCTGAAGCCTCCTGCTCCAAGCTCTCAGTATATCTGTAAAATCCTGACTACTTGACTTCCTGTACAAAATTGGGCACCCAAGAGTTTAGGGAAAACAAAACAAAATAAACACTGGGTCAGTCATGTGACTGGTGTGAGTAAATTCCAATCATTTGTTTAACTTTTAAAATCCTTTCTAAAGAAATGATAATCGTAAAACCGATCCACACATAAACATGGATGGTTTTTACCTTACGATAACCCAAAACATTTCTTAAAAATCAATACTCTTCTAGCATTATAATAATGTCTAAATCAAATAAATATCAATCTAGTGGAAACGCTTTCATCTCACGTTCCACATAAATCATATACAATCAAACTCCGTGGGCGCTTATTGGGTAATGGAATTCCAACTATTACAAGGTATGGAACCACCTTCCGATCAGTGTACTCTAAAAGCGATACACTGGAGTTCAACAAGAACATTTTGTAACTCGGCCACACATGACCGGCCATTCATTTCGCTTGAATGTTAAGAATATATTATCACCTTATAGTTGGTATACCAACATAACCTTTCCCGGGAGATAAAGAAGCGAAAGAAGTAACAAATATGAATATTCTCTAGATGGTGACAATATACCCTACTTGGGTGCGACCCACTTAGCCATGCTGCCTGCCCGATTTCTATCATTTCCCAGTTGATGAGGCTTGAGGTCATAACGTGTCTTTTAACAAATCACTCCTTCATTCACTTTGAATGCCACATCGTCATACCAGACAAATCACAAATTGATTCCCCAAAAATACCACGGGTATAAGCTAAGAGAAACGAATTCCTCCGCCACCAACGTAAATACGTTTGAAACGATCAACTTACGTGATCTACCAGATATACTCTGTCAGACATTTGTCCATTCAAGTTGTCCTAGGACTGGACAATCCGAAGGAATTATTCTGTAAATCCATTTTAGGCAATTTATACCTAGGATTTATTGAACAGCCATTGCATAACTCCGTCTTCAATTATCTTCATCATATTTGATTCACAACGCTAATGCCATACGGAGTGGTTTTCAGATAATATATCTAATCCCGGTCTCTCCGTATTGACAACGGAAATGGTCAAAATCTTCGATAGTCAGTGACTTAACTATCAAAGGAAAACATGTGTGCAAATAACGATATTATTTCCAGATGGAAATTCTATCGATCAATCATCAATCAACATTTATTCATTTCCCCATTTCTCGTTTCCATATATTCATCAAATCCTTATTTTATAATTTTAGAAAATATACGTTATTAACTTTGGAAAACGTTTCCATTTGTGCTTCATGCCTCACTATCTACTCACATATATCAGTCTCTAACTGTAAACTAGTAAGAGAACAACCCCCTACATATTAACCCCGAAGGGCGAAACCAACATCAGATCGATACCCAGAAAGCTATTCAACTCAACTAATTTCCAGTCAGTTTCTAATTCCAGTAATTCCCTTTTAAATTCCTAACTCAAACCCCAACTTCTTTTATGATATTTTATTTTCAAAATATTTACTTTAATCTAATCTTTCACATAGAATGTGAACAATATTTATTTATATAATTCCATTTGGTTTCCAAATAATTCCTTTAATAATTCTATTTATTTCCATAAATATTCCCCTTTTCAACATTCTATTTATTTCATATAAATATTTCCCTTTTCAACATCCTATTTATTTCATACAAATCCTTTTATATAATTCTATTCATTTTATATAAATCCTTTTATATAATTCTATTTACTTTCTAAACTAATAATTTTATTTATTTCCCAAATAAATGTTTCCTTTTATAATTATATTTTCCAATATTTGTTTTCCAAATATTACCTTTTGTAATATCCTATTTAATTCATATATAAATATTTCATTTTCAATATTCACTTTGAAATTTTCCTTTCACATTACGGTATTTCATACGGTATTTAAAATACCAATTAACCAGACCAGTGTCATCATAATCAATCATAGATTATATATCACATCGTATATCAAAAATATATGAAAACAACAATATTATAAATATTGAGGAATCCAGTTGGATCCCTCCAACCTGTTTCCATGCATCACAGATGTTAAACAATATAAATAACATCGATTTCATTTCGATATGTAATATTTTGATAAATAGAATCAATATTTGATTAACAATTTATATATATGTCGTTATCTATAATTTCAACCAATACATCAGCAATTCAACCAAACAAGCAATCAATCATCATTTATCAATACCAGATTATATTTATAAAAATATAAACTACACAGAGTTAGTGAGATTTACTCACATTGGACGGTCATCGTTGAATAACGATAACCACTGGTTGATTCAGACTGACAATTTATTTCGCTATAAATTGTAACGAGCTTCGATTCACTCCCAGTCACTTCCAGTGTGTAGCTCTCGTCCATACGATCCCAACGGATCTTGTTTTGCTGAATTTGGTTAACGTATGGATAAGATACGATAAATTAAAGTTAATACACTAATCTATTTGAATTTAAACTCAATTTAAATTCAAAGATGGGCTTCACCATTTAAACAGGCCCATACCCATTACCATACTGTCCAGGCCCACAATTTCATCTTCTCTAACCCTTGGGTTCTTCCAGTAGCCATCACGATACCGAAACATGGCCATTGCCGATTCGTTTAGGCTCACTGCTCCCCTTCGATAGTTCACCATTTCCAAATCCGTAAACTCCAACATCCATCTCTTCCAAATCCCCATCTCCCCGACACCATAAGGTCGAGCTCGAACTCTCCGTTCGAATTGCGTCGCACAGCATATGAACGGAAAGCACAGTATTTTGTTCGACATAAAATCTCGCGGAAACCCACAAAGTTAGTATATCAGATGCGGAATTCCTCCTCGATCCCAAATGTCATATTGAAACTTGAATCAACACTTGTACACCATGAGATTTCGAACCCTAGACTAACGAGAATGACGCTGGAAAAACTCCGCAACCCAATTTTTGATGTCTAGTATGGTAAAACATATACCAGATTGTAGAGGAACATCCTAGGAAACTAAAGTATTTATTTAGGAATTTTTAGATTTCATTTCGATTTGTTATGATTTTTCAAAGAGGACGATTTCACTGGAAGATAAAGAACAACGACGGCTCAACAATTTTGTCCAGAGAAATTTTTTAGTTTAGGATTAGAGGGAGTTAAGGATTATTTATAGTAGATTTTAAATATTTTAATATTCGATTTAATATTCAATTTTAATGAACCGTTGATTCTATTTATCCTTTAAAATCCCAATGATCATATATCATATCTAAAAATCATGAAAATGGACATACAACAAGAGTTCAACAATACGAACCCAACGAAACTGGTTTCGTCGAATTTCGACTCCGTTTGCTCACACGTCGTATTTTTCAAGGTCAAATTATCGACTGTTTTTCACACTAAAACCCAATACGACCACATAAGGACTCTAAAAATCACAAAAATTGAAATCTAGCAATAATTTAATATTCTTGATCCAACAAAATTAGTTTCATCGAAAACGGAGGTCGTTTGCAAAACTGGCTATTTTTTAAGCTCTAAATAACCCATTTAAATATTAAAAATAATTAAATTAAATATTCATAAATAAATATTATCGTATATATTCACACAGAATATAATACAGCTCCAGAATATTCCTATATGAATTTCTAACTCGATATTTCAAATCCTGATTAAATCGATATTCGATTTATAATGAAATTCCTTTTATATGTCGTTTTAAATTATAAAGGAATTCCATAGCGACTATTTTAAAATTTGATTTGGACGTAAATCAAAATCTACACGGAGAAATCCTGATTTTTCTCTTCCACCAGAAAAATATACTTCACCAGCTCCGAACTTTTCTTGTTTCACAGAAATCCGACTTAAAACGGATTCTATATATTCATTTAAAGTTCGAATCACCAAATATCTAACTACCGCGCCATTTCGAGCTCGATTATAATTATAATATAAATTATACGTTCAACTGTCGTTCAAATAATATATTCGTTATTCTAATTCAAATTCTAAGTTGAATTAAATATTTTAAATTATCTAGTTCACATTATGTTGTCAATTCACTATTTCCGACTATCTCGGAATTAAATAAATTATTCTATTATTTAAATTAATTAAATATTCAATATTATTTAATTAAACAACCCTTTAATTCTCTAAATCACTAATTAAATAATTAAATAAATTAATTATTATACCGTAAAAGTACGGGACATTACACATTTGATACTGAAGGCTGAGAAATTTTTGTTATCGTAGGTTCTAGAGGACTCAAACAGGGGTTACACGATTTCGTCCTATGGTCGAGTACCCCTTACTTCAGTTCTCCCCCTAACTGTGTACGTTATCAAAAGAAATAACTATAGTGGGAATCATACATGATGATTCTTCCTTAAAAATAATGTTCCTTATTTCAATTCTCCCCCTAACTCAGGATCCTCAAAAAATGTTGAAGTCCCCATTTCAAAAAAACTCTAACTATGGCACCATAAAAATTATACCCCTTAGATAGCTCAGAGTAACCAATAAAGTAGCCGCTCACTATTTTGGAGTCAAGTTTTCTTACATTTGACCTATAAGGATTTGTCTTAGCTTCTCTAAGATGAAAATGCTTTAGAGTGGGCTTTTTGCCAGTCCAAAGCTCATAAGGTGTTTTGGCACTTGCTATATTAGGCATCCTACTAATGATACAAACTGCTTTCTTTAATGTCGGTGACAATCCGCACCCCTTGATATACCCTAAAAACATGGTCATTATCAAATGATATGGATACCGGGGTGGAAATGAAACTATATATAGACTGAGATATCAACATAAGATAAAAATAACATTACAACGGAAGAGTATTACATCATAAAAAAATTGAGCAAATAATTATTATAAAAAATACCAATTATTTCATATCATAAATACCATTGGCTCAAATATTAGTATATACTTTCAAAATAACCATTAGTGTACACCAAGAAATTCCTCTCAACAAATTAAAGAAAATGTGCAGATAAAACCGAATAAAAGATACGTGGAAATATTGGAAGGATCCAGCTAATCCCTAAGTTACACTAGTCAAAAGTAAAGATCAATCGCTACCCTGTCCTCCTGAGGTGGGGAAAAATGAATGCGTCAGACATAAAGTATGGAGAATTGAAAATAAACTAAAAAGAAAAAGGTCAAATGCAATCAGTTTTAGATCCACTCTAAGCACCCCTAGAGCCTAATTCCCAAAACGGGAATTTATCTACAACATGTGACCTAACATAAAAGTTAACCCAGATCCTTTCATCGATCGACATATCGGGACCATTCATCCCTTTTTATACTCTACTACGCTTAGAGAATAAGAACTTAAAAGATAAACTCACTGTGTGGCTCACCATATACACCCAAGCCTTATTCCATACGTAGTAGCAAAATGCCTCTTATTTCTTACTTCGGCATTCACCTCGAACAAACATCGTCCATATTAGGCCACTCATTGTGGTCTCTTATTGCAAATTTCAAAGTTTTTCCCATGCCCTACATGACCACACCTATTAGCACATGAGTACATAGAGCCTTTTATTGCCTGCTTCGATGATGAACACTCCACATCACCAGAATAAGACCCCATCCAACCTCGTTCTCACCTATGGCCTCTTATTTCTTGCGTTGACGTTGTGTCAATACGTCTTTAGGATGGTTCCTAAAAAGATTTAGTTGCGCTCTCCAAATCAGTTTTTCCTTTGGCTTCTTATTTCCTACGTCGAAGTTACATCCAAACGTCTTTAGGACGGACACCAACACACATTTAGTCCGGCCTAACTAGTTTCCCCTATTGTGTTTTACCCTTAACCTCTTATTTCCTATGCCGACGTTGCATGTCCAAACGTCGCTAGGACATGCCCCAACCAAATAGATTTGTTTACACCAGGAGAGAGAAGTTAAAGCCTTCTTTTCTTCCCTAAGTTAAACACACAATCCAAGTTCCACATAATTAATCCAGTAAATAAACTATCAAGTCCAAACCATTAGGCCTATGGTTTACATGTTATCAATAAGAGAACAATGATTATTCTACATTTAGTGCATATAGTTTTCACTATAACTTAGTTCACTATTACAAAATAAAATGTTACAGATTACTGTTTAGCCTTAGTTCATTTCATATTTTTTAGCATATTTCAAATTGGATTTACGAATCTGGTTATATTAATCAATTCCCATTTTATGTGTATTTAATCCAGATTTAAAATGTACATTTATGGTTTTCATAATCATATTTCATATTGGATCTAATTAGATTTAACTCATAAATTTAAAAAAAATTGCGAAAAATCTAGATCTTTATTTTAAGAGTAAACCTAACACTAATGAATCAACCTTTTTGATTCGAAATCTAATTCTCACTCATCTAGAAGCCTAAGTCGAATCCTCTCTCCATTTTAATTTCTCCTTCGTTTTTATTCATTTTAAATTTTGTATGAAAATGGTTTTGAGGAGGGAAAAAGAAATGAAGAAGGAATAATTTCTGATGAAGAGATAGTAAGTGTTTTAAGGTCAGATCTATGGTTTATTTATGGTGTTACCTAGGTTCTTACAGCCGTTAGATTAAGGCTTTAAATGTGGCGTAAATAAGCCAATGCTCTCTTCTTAACCATTAGATCTTGACTCCCTACAAAATACATCCGTTAGAATATCATAATGGATATTTAACCATTCAAACACATCACGGAGGAAACCTGACCTTTCAGATACCTCACTCCACTTACCCAAAATAGTGACTAGGTTCAGTTTGTACTTGACCAAATCAATGTATAAATTCATCGCACACCTACCTCAACATACATCTAGATTCAACACCTTAATGATCGACCACCTAGAGAAATGCCCGACTTCCGCTTGGGCTGGTTGATTGTCCATTTTTTAAAAATTGAAATTAAATCTAAATCGTTCTCTCCTTCGTATCTATTCCATATTGACTCGGATCAGAAAGCATTACAGTTGTGTATGATAATTATCTAGAAAATCGCTACGGATGCAAAGTGAAGTCATTAAAGTCAAACCATAAAGTTTATGAAAAAATTTCTTTTTGTTTCATCATCTTATTTTAATTTATTATTATTGGTCAATTTTGGGGTGTACAATGCCTCTTCCTAGAGAAATTTTGGTATGATAAAATGACTAATCATACACCTTACCATGTCCTTAAGGGTTTGGTTTCATCTCTTAGCAACACCTTTCATGCTAGATAAACCTGGCAAAGTGTATTATGGAAATATTCCGCATTTCTTTAGGAAATAGGTAGATCCAAAGGCCTTGATGTTAAGGCAGAAAACATCCGTAGAATAACAGTTATGCAAAATCGAAAGAGAGACATGACTGAATGCTTGGAGTCAAGTTTAGGAAGGGATGGAATAAAGATCATCCTAGCTGGATCGACATGAATGAATCAGCCCATTATAGCTCCCACTTAAGCTTAAGGATTGCTACCTTGCTTTGAATCATCATTCTCTCCCACTTGCATAAGTCTGAATCGTATCAACCCAATCGATGTAACAACCCGCCCTAAGTGGGCCTGAATTCTGACCCAGAAAAGGCCTATCGGAACTTAGAGCGATTCTAAACAGATCGTTGGTTCCTATAAGGAGATACCAAACATGTATCACAGAGCAGTAAGAACGATAATCAGAATCTCACACAGCGGAAGGGATAAAATATAATCTCATAAGTTAGATGTACCATTTAATGAAAACCACAAATCCAGAATACAATATGTTTCAAAGGTACAAGGTACATCAATTATTCATTCTCCCAATTATACAGTACTAATAATAATAATAAAGCTACTATCACTATAACTAAGTCTTCAAGAGACTCCTCCTCTAAGCAATCGCCCCTCATCCTCAGTCAATAGTCTCACCTACTATCCTATTAATGTTAAGAGGAGGGAGGTCTGAACATAAAGTTCTGGTGAATAAAATACACATGAGTTTAGGAATAACTATTCCCTAAAATTTGGCAGTATAAACTTTTCATGTTATGCCTACGTAAACAGACATACACAAAAGCAAACATATAAGGCAGACATCCTAACAATCACTTAAGGCCTATATGTAACAACCCGCCCAGAATAGACCTAAATTCTGACCCAAAAAAGGCCCATTTAGGGCGGGTTGTTACAATGGACCTTCAAAAATCACGATACTACTTTGGTTCAACCCAATATAATCTTTGGCTATCACATTCAGATCAGTAGAAAATCCATCACTTTTGATTGAAAGACAAATTGGAGATAATGTCAAGATGTGAAGATAACCAGATCCTAATCACATGTGGTTTAGTGACTTTGCATAGGTACTGGTCCGGATTGCCCAAATCGGTACCGGTCCGACTCCAATCGTTAGTGATCTAATCCAAACTTCTCAAATGTAACCACCCCGTTAAAGCCACTATGTAAAGACTCGTAAATCCCCGCCCTTTGAATCGACCATAAACCATACAGGTCTGTTCCAAAAGTTGGAAATCCACGAATACTTTAACTTTGAGCATACAACACATTAGAACAAATAACAGCAGACTTTTATAAACATCATAATAATGTTACATCAGAGTACTGAATATCAGAGTACATCAAATCATATTACAGCGGAAGATTAAATTTAATACAATAGATTTAATACAATGCAGCCGAATAAATAAACTAATACAGCAGAAGGCTACCAATGCTTTGGACACAGCTTTAAGCTTCGATCCACTATCCTGCTTTAGAAATGAATATCTGCCAACAAGCTACTCGGCTGCCCGTGTGGAAAAGAGGGTACCCGAGTTTGCAAGTGAAACAAACTACAGGTCAGTCATGGGACTGGTATAAGAAATCTTACTTAACTTATCTAATAATAGGGCTAATCATAGGACCATGCCGCTAACGCGGAACGGGTTTACTCCATTGGATCGCCGGTGCATAAATAAAGTAAATCGTTAAAACAACGCAATGCTTTTTATAAAAATGAAACCATTATAAGACTCAAGTCCCATCACACAATGCAACGCAAACCGGAGGATAGAGTTTTACCTTATAATGGTCAAAAATGCTTGATACGATAAAACGAATTTGATATTATTATTAGTGTATATATGTTTTCAAAAACATTTCAATCATAATATCAATCATAGATGCCATAGCTACCACATACTATGTCGCCGTACTAGTAATACAATCAAAATCGCATGGGTCGTATTGGAATTTGGATTTCCATCATGAACCAAGGCAAAAGATAGTCCTTACTAAATTCGAGACACTCTAGCCCGTGCCTCAGGACTCAGACTCAGGTGAGCCCTTGGATCTTCAGGGAATCTCCACAAAAATTTTAGTGGATTAGTTATGCTTGAACAATACGTTTCCCCGCCCTATGGGGCGTAAATAGAGCCACTAGGACTCAAATAACCGAGGCGCCTCATTCCAGCATCCACATAAGTAAAAATGTCACGCCTTGTAAAAACCATGACACCACTTCTAGCGAGAAAGAAACGTATGTCCTTCCTGTAGTCCTTACTACCATTTCTAGTTCATACCGGGGTGTGACGCTCACGAAGTAACGCTACACAAAGCTATGCTATTTAAAGCTGTGCTTTGATCATCAACCACAAGGCTCAACTTTTCAACAATAAGCCTTGATCATTTGCATCTTGGCATGCCACATTGTCAATCCATACCATACCATTGATTTCTACCAATATATAACCTCTAAGCTCGTACGTCTTAGAGAAAGGTGTTATGCAAGAGAATAAATTCTCCGCTACCAATAGATATATATTTAGAAGCGATCAATGAATACAGTATAAAGGAATACAACGTCAGACATACAATCCATTTACAAGTTCGTTCTGGGTCTGAACGAAACCGGAGGCACCTTATACCTCGCATATCTGAACAATCAACAATATGTCCGGACAACTACCATTGAAATCTTCTCAAGGCAGCAATTCCAATCAAAGGCATCAGTAGTCCTCATCCATTCGATGTGAAGATCGTCGGTCTTCAACCACCGTCTTCATCTTCGACTTTTAATTGTCGTAGTAATTATTCAGAATGGGTTAAACCCGGTCTTTCCGAATAACTCGCGTATTTTATAATAAAAATCAAGTGCTCTAAAACACATCATACGCTACATTCCAATTCAGAATATTCTTCAAATAAGATATTCACATTGTAAGGAAAAAGGTTCCCATTAATTTTATCAAAGATAAATTCTTTAATTTATTCCTTAATCCCTCTTTTAATATCCAAAATCATTACTTTATGATTATTCAGATTTAAGAAATAAATCTTATCTTTAACTGAGTTAAAGAAAAAATGTCATTTAAAAACATAGTTCACAATAAACTCAACTCACACTTCCTTTTATTTCAATTATTAAATATAATTGAAAACTCTAATAATTTTAATTAAAGGATTAATTCTTTTCTTATGGGGTTTAAAAACAGTGTTATTTAAGACACCATTCACGACAAACCCCAAAATCTAATTTATCTTATTTAATTCCAATTAAATATTAATTAATTGGAAAACTTCATTAAATCTTATTTTGAAGATTTATTCTAGTTAATAACTAGTTAAATTCGATAAAAATATATTTCTATCCTTTCAAATATGGAATTTTTCATTCAAACTCTTTCCAAATCATTTATTATGATTTTACATAATTTTTCCATATTTTTAATAATTTTATTATCGCTCGTACAGTCGGTTTCCAATAACGGCCACCGAACTGCATCCATAGCGACCTTTTCTGAAATTGATTTGGAAATAATTCAAAACCTAACCGTTAGATTTCAAAACTCTTATATTCATTGGAAAGCTCTTTTTGATACGAACCCAACGGTTTCGATTTTAGGAGAATCGAACGGTCGGATCTTCCGTTACGCCAATTTGAAGTTAATAGTCGAAATTCGCGAACAGTCGCTGCGCGGCGCGTTCTATTCGGGCCATTAAATAAACATATAATATATATAATATATATATATATATATATATATATATATATTGTCGATTTTTATTTAAAACGTGTTTATAAATATTTATAAATTCATTTTAAATGTTTTTAACTTCATTTTCAATATTTTAATGCAAAATTGAATATTCTAAATCTTTATCATATTAAAAATAATATTTCAAAATATTGGATTTTGAAAACACTTCTTTCCGATATTTATTAATATATAAAATCGATCAACAAACCCGTTCGGGTTAAAAATGGCTTTTCTACTTAACTCGACTTCATATTTTTCTTCTTCATTGAATATTATTTTAAAATATTTATTATTTTTAAAAAATGTTCTTTATTTAAAAGATTCTTTATTTTAAAATACTTTTTATATTAAAAGATATTCTGAATCGGAATGCGACTCAATCAATTACCATACAAATTCGGTTGTATGGATTTCATACATTGCATATATCCAATGATAATGATAAACAATCATCAAACAATACATTCGCATCCAAAGTGATATTTATAAGTGTGTGAGCATTAAAATAAATAAATAATGCTCATCACAGACTGTCAACCCACCGATTGACGATTAAATAAATATTGGGACTAGTGTGTGTCCAATATCATCCCAATACCCGTTTGGGGTTTTTAGCAACAACCAATAATATATTATTTGTGCACTTGGGCGATGTGTGAAAAATTATCGTCCCAATCACATAAACAAGTCGGATAACTTATAAATGGAGGTGTAACCTTTCAACATCACAAACATATGCTTCGAGGCATTGCTACATTATATTCTCAACATTCATAGTCATATAATGAATATTTCATATATATATTCATTCAGTACATTAAAATGTAAATTTTTATGTTTCAACATTTATAGCTCAACCACGAATATTTCATAAATCTTATCTTTACGTTGAAACATACATTACATTAAAATATAACTTTTAATGTTTTCAACATTTCTATCTATACAATGTATATTTTATATAAAACATACTCTACATTAAAAATGGAATTTTTAATGTTTTCACATTTTTCTCACTGCAATGAATATCTCATTTCATTCTTACATTAAAAATATGATTTTTAATGTTTCAATGTTTTTATCTCAAACAAATGATCACTTTTCATCTTTTCTACATATACAATAAAAATGTGAATTTTATCGTTAACATATTTTAACGTAACATTTTCTATGTTCTTTAATGACAAATAAAAGAGAGTTTTAATGTCATGACATTTTTCTACAGTGTTTATTTGCATCTAAATATGCAAATAAAAATGTAATCTTTTCCTATGATGTTTATTTGCATCTAAATATGCAAATAAAAAATGTAATATTTTAACTACGATGTTTATTTGCGTTCAAATACGCAAATAAAAAATATAATCTTAATTTCATTGTTTTTGTTTTTAATTTGTATCTAAATTACAAATAAATATATGACCTTGTTAAAACTATGTCTTATTTGCATCAAAAATGCAAATAAGAATTTAACTTCCAATTTCAACATTTTACCTGTATCAAACAAGGCAAATAAAAGAATAACTTTTTAATTCAATGTTTTATTTGTCTCTGACATGACTATAAAAATACAACTTTCATTTCTATTCACCTTCTTAGCATTAAAATTTCTATCAAAAATGCAAGTGAAAATGTAACTTCTTAAACTAGGCTTTTATTTGCATCTAAAATGCAAACAAAAAGGTAACCTTTATAATTCATGTTTTATTTGCATCAAAGAATGCAAATAAAAATGCAACTTTTAAATTAGTATTTTATTCACATCAAAAATGCAAACAAAAATATAACTTTCATTTTAATGTTTTTGTTTACATCTAAATACAAACAAAAATGCAACTTTAATTAATGTTTTGTTTGCGTCTAAAATCGCAAACAAAAATGCAACCTTTATTTCCACCTTTTATTTGCATCAAAGAATGCAAATAAAAATTCAACTTTTTATTGCAATATTTTATTTGCATCAAAGAATGCAAATAAAATATAACTTTTTATTTCAATGTTTATTTGCATCAAAGAATGCAAATAAAAAGTAACTTCCAATTTTAATGTTTTATTTCATTTTCTAGCATGATTCTGCACAAAACATTCTAACAATAACGATGTTTTTATTTACACAAAACATTTCTAATAGTAATGATGTTTTTATTTACACAAAACATTTCCAACAATAACGATGTCTTTATTGTTAATATAACTGATCTATCATACAACAATATCATTCAGCAAATCATCATCAACAAAATCAACACAAATATATATATATACATACATACATATATATATATATGTTTTAATTTAAAATTTTTAAATCGAGAAATCTCACTTTGCTTTTTGTCTGAATTTTCAAAGTTCTCCATTTCAGATCTGGTCAGTCCCATCGTCTAGATCTCATCACAAGGATTCCAACGCATCTGATGGTTCGTAAAACAGACCTCATACGAAAGAATTATAATATTTTTAACGTTAATTACTAAATTAATTAATTAATTTAATTAGGATTTATTCCTTCTTCCTAGTTCAGAACTAAGGCCGCTGAAAACACATTCCATCGATTTGCAAAACCCATCGCCCTGCCTCCTGTAGATGATCGGATTCGGGTCGGCCTCCTGCCACGCCGTCGGCCTCCTGCCACGCCGTCGGCCTCCTGCCACGCACCCACGTCCCAGTCGGCGTCCAACTCGCCATCCCTCAGGCACCTCAATTTGCGTGCAAACGTTGGCCCTTTGAGCCATGAATTCGAACAACACACGCCATGATAAATGATCACGACCGTATCAAATGAAAGATCGTGGGTTTCTCTTCGGTGTTTGCTTTGATTTCAGGAATTGATTCGATCTATGTTGCGAGGATTTAAGGGATGAATTTAGAACCCTTCTGGCCATTGAAAAGGCATGACAGCGGCCTTGGTTTTTTTTAGAATTAGGGTTCTGGTTTTTTGTCCTTATTTATAATATTTTAATATTATTTAACCGCTAAAAGGTCCGTTCAGCCACTAGCTCCAAATCAAGCCCAACAACAGTCATTCCTAGACAATATCCCCCATTCTGAACCTAATAGGCTATGTCCCGTGAGCCCGAACGACTGTTTTCAACCATTTTTCTTTAATTTAAAATAAATACATTAATTATTTAATTTAACCGTACAAATAAATCCACCGGGGCTACATACGGACTCTAAAAATTCCAAAAAAATTATATTTGGCTTTGTTTTGACGATACGGTCCTAACAAAACTAATTTCGTTGAATTATGAGATCGTTTGAAAAATGGCCATTTTTTGGTCAATCCAGTTTGACTAAAATTGACAAAACACATTTTCGTTTGCCACGCACACATATTAATTTGAAAAATTATGAAAATTAAAAACTAGCAATAATTTGACATTCCAGTTCCAACAAAAGTGGTTTCGTCGAAAACGGAGATCATTTGAAAAATGGCTATTTTTAATATTAAAAAAAAAATCTACACCAACTATTTTTAAAATTAAACTGGGCATAACTTTTGATTTTCGCTATGAAATTTCGATTTTTTGGATTCGTTGGAAAGATATTTTTAAATAGATTTACATATTTTTGGTTTCACTAAAATCCGATTTATTATGCATCCTGTACAGTTAGTCAAAGTTCAAATTCAAATTTTCAAACTACCGCGCTATTTCTAACTCCTTTTATAATGAAAATAAATATATTCGTTCTAACTTCGATTAAAATAAATTTTTAGTCATTATTATTTAAAATAAATCATTTTGAATATTCAAAATCCATCAAAATTTTTAAAATAATTTTTTAAATTGGTTCAGAATTTCTGGTTTGTTACAATCTCCCCTACTTAAAATCTTTTCGTCCTCGAAAAGGAACGGAGCTAAATATTGTTTAATTTACCAATTATATTTTTATTCTTTTATTGGTTTTAATAATTTTATTAGCTGAATTAATTATCACACAACACAATCATCAATCAATTAATTGATTAGCTTTTCAAATATATATAACTTTAATATATCAAAATCGTATTTTCTAAAATCGGATTATATATATAATTACAAATACGTTAATTATAAACTTGTTACTCTTAACTCATTCTAGGGCATTCCTAACCCCATCTCTAATGAGTTTTCTCATTCTAGGATGTTACTGATCCTATCTCAAATGAGTATTCTTATTGGATATTACTAATCCAATCTCTGATGAGTCTTTTGTTCAGTTCTAACGAGTCGTACCCAAAAGATTTGAGCTAACCAGAGCTGTGATACCAGTTGTAAAGACCCGTAAATCCCCGCCCTTTGAATCGACCATAAACCACATAGGTCCGATCCAAAAGTTGGAAATCCACGAATACTTTAACTTTGGGCATACAACACATTAGAACAAATAACAGCATACTTTTATAAACATCATAATAATGTTACATCAGAGTACAGAATATCAGAGTACATCGAATCATATTACAGCAGAAGATTAAATTTAATACAATATATTTAATACAATGCAGCGGAATACATAAACTAATATAGTGGAAGGCTACCAATGCTTTGGACACATCTTTAAGCTTCGATCCAGAATCCTGCTTAAGAAATAAATATCTGCAAACAAGCTACTCGACCGCCCATGTGGAAAGGGCACCCGAGTTTGCAAGTGAAAAAACTACAGGTCAGTCATGGGACTGGTATGAGAAATCTTACTTAACTTATCTAATAATAGGGCTAATCATAGGACCTGTAATGACCCGGATTTTTAGCGACTTTGGTTATCGACATAAGCACGATGTCGATAACCAAAACATCGAAAAATCCTGGTAATTAGTGAAAGAAATTAGAGGGTGAGGAAAGATAAGATAGAAACTTAGAATAGAAGAAAAAGAAGCACACAATATCAGAGTAACACGAATCTCACAGCGGAACGAATAACATATAATATGTATAACAAAACTTGAAATATACATCTGTACTTGAATATACATATCATTATCAAAGTACATCACTTACAACACAGCGGAAATAACTATAGCTATATGATCCTGAAGCCTCCTGCTCCAGCTCTTCAACTATATCAGTAAATCCCGACTACATGACTGCCTATACAAATTTAGGCACCCAAGAGTTTAGGGAAAACAACAAAGTAAACTCTGGGTCAGTCATGGGACTGGTGTGAGTAAAACAGTTTTAAAAACAGTTATACAGGTAAACGATATCTATAAGACCACGCCGCATAACGGAACGGGTTTTTCCCTTATGAGAATCCAAAATATCTTTATATCAAAAACCTTTTGATATTATAATAATGTCTATCAACACAATATAATAATCATCTAGCAGAAACGCTTTCATCTCACGTTCTACATATATAGTATACAATCAAAACCGCAAGCACGTATTGGGTAATGGATTTCCAACTATGACAAGGTATGGAACCACCTTTCGCTGGTGTACCTCTAGAGAGGAATACACTGGGTTCAACAAGAACATCTTGCAACCCGGCCACACATGACCGACCACTCATTTCGCTTGAGTGTATCGAATGTATATCACCAACAGTTGGGATCAGCAACCGTTTCCCGAATGGTACAGCATCAACAATAGATTTTTAGAAATGAATGAAACTCTAGATCAGGTGATTATACACCCTACTTCGGTGCGACCGACTTAGCCATGCTGCCTGCCTGATTTCTATCATTTACTGGTTGTGAGGCTAGAAGCTACGCTTTATCATCACATCAGATTCAACTTTAAATGTCACATCATCAAATCCATCAAATCACCGATTGATGTCCTCAACAATACATTATGTGTTAGCTAAAAGAAGTTTCCTTCTTCGCTTCCACTCTTGGTACGGTTGGAGAAATCAATATATGTGATCGTCTGGACATACTCTGTCAGACATCCGTCCATACAAGTCACCCAGGAACAGGATGAACCGAAGGCACTATTCTGTAAATAGGATAGCCCTTGCATAACTCCGTCTTCAATTTCCTTTGGCATATATGATTCGCAACGCTTATGCCAATACAGAGTGGTTCTTTGGATAATAATCCAACCGGTCTCTCCATATTAACAACGTTAAAATGGTCAAAACTTCGATAGTCTGTGATTTAACTATCGAATAAAAACAAGTGTGCAAGCAAAGATATTATTTCCAAATGGAAATTTTATCGATCAAACATCATTCAACATTTATCTCTTTATTTCATTAATTTACTTATCTCCTGTTTCCCTATGTTAAATATTCCTTATTTTCTAAATTGGGAAAATATACGTTATTAACAATGGAAAACATTTCCATTTCTGGTTTTCTTTATTAGAAAACATTTCTGGTTTCTTACTTGGAAAACATTTTCAAAGCTTCTTCATTGGACTTAGACAGATGTTTAAACAAACCATCGCAATGCCAACTCAAACCATTTCCTTTACTGCCGAACCTTAACTATTCCTTAGTTAAAAAACGAAGCCAATCAAGTTGGGGTAGAACTACCTCTCAGACCTTAACTGAACAACATTTCTAACTTTGAAATTGGCAAAGTTCACTTTATATTTCTTTAACTAACTTCCTTACTTAACCCTCCTTCGAATGGCTATATTCGTTTGACTCTTTTGACTTAACTCTATTCGATTAACCCTTATCAATTAACTCTATTTGACTAATGCTATTGATTTACTCATTTCACTTAACTCCTTTCGAATAAACTATATTCGATAACTCCTTTTACTTTAACTCAAATCGATTAACTAACATCGATTAACTCCTTTTAACTTTATCTCTAATCGATTAACTAACATCGATTAACTCTTTTTAACTTTATCTCTAATCGATTAAACTAACATCGATTAGCTCTTTTGCTTTAACTCTAATCGATTAAACTAACATCGATTAGCTCTTTTTTACTTTATTCTCTAATCGATTAACTAACATCGATTAAATCCTATTAACTTTACCTCTAATCGATTAACTAACATCGATTAGCTCCTTTATTCTATTCGAATAAACTATTCATTTATAAAGATTTACTTTTAGTGACAGTTCTTCACTTTACAAATGATTCCCTTTTTATAAAACTCTATTCGTTTTAAAACATTTTTCCCTTTTTATTTACTTTCGAAATATTTCCTTTTATAAAATCTGTTGATTTTATAAACTCCCTTTATTTCAATATACATTGAAATAATTCTTTTTACATCCCAGGTTCTTTTATGATATTTAAATATCGAATAAAAATGATCAACATCATTCCAACACCCATAATCCATAACAGATTATATAACACATCATATATACCTGTTTCCCTGCATCACAGATGTTAAACAATATAGATAACATCACTTTTCAGTTCCATATGATATATTCTGTTAAACAGAATCAATATAGAAAATTTAACTAACTGACTAGCAGTTCAATCAAACAGTCAACATACAGTCAATCAGCCAATATCTAACAGTTCTAAAAATACAACATGAAATTTTAAACTGTTCAAAGTTAGTGAGATTTACTCACCTTGGCAGTTCATCATTAAAGAACGATAAACTGTTGTTTGATCTAAATCAAACAGTTTATTTCGCCATAAATCCAAACGAGCACCGATCCACTCCCAGTCAGTCCCCTTTGGTAGTCGTCGTCCATACGATCCCAACGGATCCGACCGTTCGAAATTCTGTTAATGTGGGTACAAGATATTAAGGTTACAAGATCATATATTGTTTTAAATAAAAATAAACTAACTTTTATTTTAAAACTTGGGCTTTACCACTTAATTCCGGCCCACTGCCTGTAACGACCCAGAAATTTCGACAACTAGAATGTGGAGTTAATTGAAGATTTATTTATTAATGATCAATTTTTATACTGATACATTTATTAGAATTTGAAAATCAAACTTTATTGGTTTAAATAAGGATTTAATTCGATATTAAATTCAAAATGATTAATCTGCATAAATTATTTATAATAGGATCGAGAATTAATTGATATTCGAATTTTGAATTGAAAATCGAAATAAGAAATATAAATGGATTATATTGGAAACAATAAACATTTTTAACGATAAATGAATTAGAAATTTATTAGTTGAAATTTGATTGGAGATGTTTATATTAGTGTGAATAAAGAAAACAAAGTTAACATTTCAAATCTGGAGTCGAACGGGGTTGTTGATGGATGAACAGAATAAAATTTGTGAACCGATAAATAATATAAATATGAAAATATCGTTGTACACACACGGAGTCAGATTATGACTAAATTAATTTTTACTAGATTTAGAACGCGAAGACGAAGAGGTACGTATAATCTTTGTCATAATTGGTGACGGTGTTTGCGGTACGAACATGGAGCGTTCAAACATTAGTTCACGATACAGTTAATATCAAGTTAAACTTTCCTCCAAATATTACCTACCTTAAACACCACCTTCCTCAGATGAATTTACGTCGACCTATATCTGTAACCCTAAAACCTAATGACATCGACGTTGTTCTTATCTTTTATATTTTCTTCTATAAAAATCACGAGGCTTGTTCCCATTCTCTTCAAATTGTTTTCCCCTTTCTAATTTAATGGCCGAATAAAAATCAGACCTTTCCTCCTCTTTTTATTTCCACTATGTTTGTTTTTCCCAAATTACTCATCGTTCCCTCCCAAATCAGATCATGGTGCCACTCTTCTTAAATCAAAATCAGGTTTTCCCTTTTTCCCCAAATTTCCACCGCCTCCAGCAAATCGGTCGCTGCCTCCTCATGGCCACCACATCAATCATCTTGAGTCGCTGTCATGTCACCATTAACTCGCGTGCTTGGCCATCGTTCGTCGCCACCGTTCACCGGTGCCTAGTCAAAACAGAGCTTGTTTCTCTCCATCATCGGTGCAGGTGAGTGTTAATTCACTCACGATTACCTTATTTTCAAGTATTTTAACTTTGATTAAAGATGAAATTTTAATGGTTGATTTTACTGCGAATTGCTTGCTGCCGTGTCCTAGTTTTTGCTAGAGCTTGCTGTTGAAAAACTGTAATTGATTTCGCCTGGTACCTTTATTTTGCTTAAATTTTAACCCCTTATCATTCGTTGTTTGTTACTATTGGAATCGAGTGCTAAGTGGGGTTATTGACCTGAAACATTCGTCATGATTTTGCGATTGACCTCTTTATACGGCTTCGCTTAGCCTGGTCCCATTGTTTAAAAACCTTGTTGACCATCTTATATATGACCCAAGGCTATTCTCTTGATCATATCTTTGCAACATATCGGTGCACTGTTCATTGATCTTTTCTTTAAAAACTGTACCTTTATGTGCTGTCCTTAGATATGTTGTGGTTCTTAACATGTCATGCTGCTTGCTAGTCATGGGCAAGTGGTTCGTTCAAAGTGTTTTGTCACATAGTGTGATTCAGTTGCTATGATGTGTGTGTGTGTGTATAAAATGTTGGTGGCCTAAATTTGCTATGCTAATTGAAAACGACAGCATAATGCGATGTCTTATGGAAACACTGACTGTAGATTGAACCTGAAATATGTATATACATATGGGAAGGCCGACAAACATATGTGTATATATATATACATCTTTTCATGCATATATATATATATATATATATATATATAAATAAACTGAGTAGAGGAATTTTGTTCTGGCCTAAGTTATTTTTCCATGTTCATCCAAAAGCTTGCTGGATTATTTTAGTTTTAGATTTGGACTATGCTTAATTTAATCATTTTGATTTCTTTGAAAATGAAAAAACTGCAAGGACAGTAACAATATATATGTGAGTAACATTTGAAATCCCCTCTATTATTACGTTGAATTCTAAGTAGAACCCAAGTGTTATGCATACTGACATGTGCCCAGCATATTGATTCAATTATTGATATTGTTCAAGATTTATTTCTGAAACAATTAGTAAGACATTAGCAAAATAATATGGGATGAGTAAATTAAACCCCTGGCTTTTCTTTTATCAACTTTTGTAGTACGATCTTGGTTACTACCTTCATCAACATGTATGTGAACACATAAATTAGTATAGACTTCATTTAAGACCTCATGTTGAGGATGTAGATCACTGCATGTTTGGATATGAAGAGTTGGCTAAAGATTTGCTTCAAATATTTCTTCTAGCATTGCTGGAAATGTATATGTTTGCACAAAGTTGGATCATAAGTTCCTCTTGTTTCCCATAAGAAACTGCAAGTATGTTGAGTTTTGACTGGTCACTACGGTTATAAAAAAAAATAGACCTGGGACTGTAATACCAAAAAAGGCAGTGAACATTTTAAGGTAGAAACCCCATGTTTTGCGTTTAAACTATCACATGATATACAACATGCTCATGAAATATATAAGAGAGAGAGAGAGAGAAAAAAATAAACTTATATGTTCATAAGTATATCCTGGTCTGTGCCTGAACTGATTTAAGAATGTATGCAGCACTACTAATTAATGTTATTCTCGCTATGGTCCAGTACAATTGTTTTTGCTGGTCCATTCGACATTGTCACTGTTTTTTTCTTTTAAACTAAGGTGTATTCTTTGGCCTTGTATGTTGAGCTTTCCAAGTTAGCCTGTATGTTGCTGCCTTGTCACTTGTACATTCGGCTGTGTTGTTATTTTTGACAAGGGTTGTTTTTTTTTCGAACTTGAACATGTTGACTGCGGTATATATATAAGTTGCACTTAACCCACTTTGATATTGTTGTTCCTTTATGTGTTGTAGCTCTTGTTTCATCTTGCTTGTATGCTCGACCCACTATGTCGACGTCTGTGTTGAGCTTGGTCCTTGTGGTCGCTCTACAGTTGCTCACGCTGTCCCGAAACGTTTCCGGAATGCTGAGGCAGTGCACATGTGTACCTGTACACGTGTGTACGTGGAGGTTTCCGGGACCTTTTGTTCCTGAAATAAAAACCAATAAACACAGATATTATACTTGATACTAAACAGATACCACAGTTGATCTAGATACACTGGTATGAACAGATATTACCACTGTTTATTTTATATATGACATCAAATGTTGGAATTAACCATTATATTTCAGTCTATATTGAAGTTAATTTACTTGAACTATGATTAATCCTGACTCGAGTATTTTGTGTTTTACATGAAATGCTCGGGTCAGACCCGAGCAGTACAGATTTAAAGATTTCAGTCAGGATTTGGAGATCTACGAAGATGGGGATTCCAAGCTGGCGCGCTCTGAAGTTTTAACCCAGTAAATATTTTCTGTATAAATTGTTCCTCTGTATAGAACAAATATTGTATTCAAACTTCTGATTTATATATATAAAGATTTTATTTCGCTATTCAATATTGTGTTCTCTATATTGTGTCGATTCTGCTATTTTAAACTCTGTAAGCTAAATAACGATCCGTCGATTTGGACGTTTTAAATTGGTTTAATTACTAATTTAAAGCGGTCAAAAAGGCAGGACGTTACACTGCCTTTCAACCCAAACCCACATTTATACAGACCCGTCCCTTCTCCCTCATCGATGAACAAACAGTATTTCCCAAAACAAAAACCCATGGCCGACGTTTCTTTGATTCCAACCTCCATTACCAAACCATAACCTGCAAATCGATTTCACCATTCTACCTCTCTTCTCCTGCACATCCTCCTCCAGCCAACCCGATCGAATTCGAGCCTCGTTTCCCAGTCCGACGTCGAGCTAAAACCCGCCAGTACAGTGGAACTATTGAATACTTTGAGCACCGAATCCCCTCAAACTTCCTCAATCACTGCTAAATCGAACCACTATCTCAACCAACATCACCAAATCATTCATCGAAGCCTGTGCTTCCCACGCAGTTGAGCCCTAAGGTTCACTGTTCATTTTCGAAACCCCCCCAACGCGCATCGCAGGCTTCACAATGGGTATCGAATCGAAGAGAAACTCTTGGAGATCACGAGTATACTTGTATCCTGATTTTTAGGATGTTATTTGGATTTTCTTTGTATTTTCTTTTCTGCGTTTTTGTCTGAGTAAATGGAATTTGTTCTGCGTGTTTATAGATGAGGGTTGTTGAGGGTTGTGGTTGAAAATGGGAGGATGTGGCTTGTTGTTGAACCAAAGGAAAATGGTGGGATATTTTTATTTTTGATTTATTTATTTTATTCTCTTGATTTAATATTCGTCTATGGTCCTTAAAAATCTCTGCGACCACCTACGATACCCTAAAATCACCAAACTGGACAAGTATCTAGAGTTCAACATTACGGTCCCAACGAAACTGGTTTCGTCGAATTCCGACTACGTATGCTCACACAGCGTATTTTTAACTGTCGAAATACTGACTATTTTACACTCTAAAAATCCGTACGGCCACACAGTGACTCTAAAAATCACGAAACTGGAAATCTAACAACTATTTGGTGTTGCGGATCCAACAAAACTGGTTTCGTCGAATTCCGACTTCGTTTGCAAAAGTGGCTATTTTTAACGCTCTTAATAGCATATTTAAATATATAAATATATTTAAATATAATTAAATATTTAAAATTAAATATTATCGTCTATATTCACAGTGGCATACCACACAGCTTTAGAATATTCCTGTATGTATTTACAACTCGATATTCACTTCTGGGTCAACCCGATATTTGATTTATATTGAAATTCCTTTTAAAAATATAAATAATTCCTTTATAAATTATAAAGGAATTCCACAGCGACTTTTCTAAAATTTGATTTGGACGTGAATCAAAATCCACACGACGAAATCCCCATTTTTCTCTTCCATTAGAAAGATATACTCCACCAGCTCCACACGTTTCTTGTTTCAAAGAAATCCGGCTTAAAACGAATCCTGTACATTCAGTTGAAGTTCGAATCACCAATTTATGAACTGCAGCGCCATTTCGAGCTCGTTTATAATTATATTATAAACTATACGTTCAACTGTCGACGATTGAATATATTCGTTATTCAAATTCAAATTCCAAGCTGAATTACATATCACAGATGATCCGGTTCACGCCATATTGTCATTTCGGCTAATCCTGATTATTTCAGAATTAAATATATTATTTCATTTATTATTTTAATTAAATATTCACCATTATTTAATTCCACGACCATTTAATTCACTAAACCACCATATATATAATTAAATAAATTAATTATAATACCTCTGCCAATGCGGGTCATTACAATCTTCCCCACTTAAAATATTTTCGTCCTCGAAATTGCTAAAAGGTAGAGAACGATCCTATCGACTGGTTAGAACATATTTGTTTATTTTTTTACTTCAGTTTCAACTGAACCAATTTAATTTCAATTAAATATTAGTTAATTCTTATCAACGAAAATTTTCAAAAATCCTGAAAATTTTCTAACGCCTTAACTGTTCGAAAAGTTTCGCCAGCACCTCCTTTGTACTGGTCAATCGGTCAAACTCCAACTCGCCTCTCTGGGCCATCTCCATCCCCAAAGAAAATCAAACAGCCAAGCGGCTTGCCAATTCGGCTCATCAAAATCTCATATCATATGAAATATAAACTTGTACCTTTTTGTCGGGCAAATCAACTCTATTACTTTCATATGCTATCAACTCAGCATATACAAGGGTTATCCCAATCAAATCCCAATCACTTTTATCCACAACACAACCATTCGCTTATATCTGAGCCAAATATCATTTCAAACTCAAGTTTCGTTCTTGATTCCCACTCTTAACTTGATTATCACATTACACTTCGAATTTGAATCTCACAATCCAATTTGTCTTGATATCATTCTGATTCAACCTCAGTTACCACTTTACTGGCTTTACTTTAATTCAAATTTGCTTTTACAAATTCCTATTTCATTTGGTTTTAATTCATCAGTCTTTCCCTGGGAGTTTTCAAACAGTTTACTCTTTTCAAAAATCAAATTTTCCTTTTTGAAATTTAACTGAGCATATAATCAATATTCCATTAGTTAAATCACTTCTCTATTTCTTTAACAATATTTGTTAATCAAATATTTTCAATAACCATATTGGCCATTTATGTTATTTGGAAAACATTTCCATATATCGCCTTCTTTTATTTTCTAAACTTTAAAAAAAATATGCTATTTATAATTGGAAAATACTCCAATTATTTATCTCTCTTCCGATCTCGTTTATTTCTATACTTAGGAAATATTCTTTATTATATTTTCAAGCTTACACTTATTTGGGTTAAAACGGATGTTGTGTAAAACATCGTTACGATAACCCAATTACTATATTCAACTAACTCTTATTCAACATTGATTTTCGAGCCTGAAATCTTACTATTTATTTGTTAATAATGAAATCAATCAAGTTGGGGTATAACTACCTCTCAGACCTTGACTGAATAACATTTATAACGTCAAAACAGATATGACTACTTACTCGAATAATCAACACCCTACAACTACTTATTCACTTTTAAACACGTATACACTTTCTCTTTCTATTCTTACTAGATTTTATTCTAGACTTCCTTTTTGATTATACTATTCTATTTCTAAGTTCATTTCCTTATCGACTTCTATATACATATATTGATACGTTGATTTCTAACTATCAAATTATCTTAAAAATATCCTATCTCCTTAAATTCCCGGAAAAATTCGCCATAACCTCCTTTGTACCGGGAGCATCGGGATATTTCAAATAGCCTCCCATGGCCCTCACCAATCCAAAAGAAAAAGAAAAAGCCAAGCAGCTAGCCGATACGGCGCATAAAATCTCATATGTGAATTAAATACATACCTTTTCGTCGAGCATTCTATCTATATGCCTTCATACCTTATCCATACCTATCTCATTATATTTATACATTTCTAATTCATTTCAACTTAATCCAATCATTTTAACTTAGTTCGTTAAGTGATTTTCAAATTACTGGTTTGCCCATTTCACCTTCATATTTGAGTATAACATGTTCAAATATATTTTAACTTGTTTATCAACTAATTGAATTCCATTTCAATTTTATTTGAATTTCCTATATTCAAATTCCATTTCGATTCTCTTATTCAAATTCTATATTTGAATTTCATTTCAATTCACTTATTCAAATTCTATATTTGAATTTTGTTTCAATTTTCTTATTCAAATTCCATATTTGAATTTCACTATTCAAATCTATTTTCAAACTCCATCTGAATTTCTAAATACAAATCTATTTGAATTCGCTTTATTTCATTTCAATTCCTTTTGAATCTTCTATATTCAAATTTCAATTTCAATTCTATTTGAATCTTCTTTATTCAAATTTCCTTTCACTTTCGATATTCAAATCCTATATTTGAAATCTCTTATATTTTCTATATACAAACGCCATTTGGATTTCTATATTCAAATTCTATATCACTTCCATTGAATTTCATATATTCAAACTCTATTTGAATTCTCTTTATTTAAATTCTATTCGATTTCTCATATGTCAAATTCTATTCGATTTCTCATATGTCAAATTTCCTCTATTCAAATTCTATATCACTTCCATTGAATTTCATATATTCAAACTCCCTTGAATTTTCTTTATTCAAATCCCATTTGAATTTTCTTTATTCAAATCCCCTTTGAATTTTCCTTTATTCAAATTTCTTTAAATAAGTCTCGATTTCAATCCCTTTTGAAATCGATATTTCTACCTTTGGAAAATAGATTTCCCTTTCAATTTCACACTTGTATTTTTATTTCTGAATTATCCAATGATAATTCTATTCGCTTCATTTATAAACTTCGTTTATAAAAGAACTATTTATAAACTTCGTTTATAATGGAACTTCTCGTTTTATTTCTTTTAAAACGAGTTAATATTTCAAATCTATTTAAAAGTTCAAATTCTATATTCTAAATCCCATTTGGAATTCAACACAACTTGTCTTTCCTAAAACAAATTCAAAACAGTATCTTTGGTAGTAATTTCGTCACTTACAACTCGAAAATGAATACTGATGATGCAGCTGTCATCATCAGAATCTATTTTCCAGCGATTGAAGTGAGTTCAATACTATAAAACCATTTCTAAACATTTCCACTTGTATTTTCATTTCAAAATATAAATCACACTGCTTGTAAAACAATTTAAAATCTCCCAGGATCTTAAATTTTACTTGCTTTTAATCCCAATCCATTTACAAACACTTATCCAATTCTCCAGAGTTTTAATTCAATTTCTGGTTTAAATTTCAGATTTAACTCATCTGATTTCACGTATTTTACATATATGAATTCTGATTGGTTATTTACATAACCATTTCACTTATAATCTTACTCGATTATAATAACAACCAATATATCCAATATATGTCAAAATATACTTTGGGTAAACTATTTCGTTTACCCTCTTTCAAAACATACCATGATGGTTCATCGTATTCAAGTGTTTAGTAACTCCTACCGATACAGTGGATCAAACAGATCGACCAGAACTCATAAACGACTCAACCAATGAATCTCCACAATATAAAACAAATTTTTATATCAATAACAAATACGTTCACTCGTATATATACACTCAATCTCAGTCTAGGGTATTGCTAACCCTATCTCTACCGAGTCACGCCACAGAGCCAAGTAATTCTTAACTTAAGCTCTGATACCAACTGTAATGACCCGGATTTTTAGCGACTTTGGTTACCGACATAAGCACGATGTCGATAACCAAAACATCGAAAAATCCTGGTAATTAGTGAAAGAAATTAGAGGGTGAGGAAAGATAAGATAGAAACTTAGAATAGAAGAAAAAGAAGCACACAATATCAGAGTAACACGAATCTCACAGCGGAACGAATAACATATAATATGTATAACATAACTTGAAATATACATCTGTACTTGAATATACATATCATTATCAAAGTACATCACTTACAACACAGCGGAAATAACTATAGCTATATGATCCTGAAGCCTCCTGCTCCAGCTCTTCAACTATATCTGTAAATCCCGACTACATGACTGCCCATACAAATTTAGGCACCCAAGAGTTTAGGGAAAACAACAAAGTAAACTCTGGGTCAGTCATGGGACTGGTGTGAGTAAAACAGTTTTAAAAACAGTTATACAGGTAAACGATATCTATAAGACCACGTCGCATAACGGAACGGGTTTTTCCCTTATGAGAATCCAAAATATCTTTATATCAAAAACCTTTTGATATTATAATAATGTCTATCAACACAATATAATAATCATCTAGCAGAAACGCTTTCATCTCACGTTCTACATATATAGTATACAATCAAAACCGCAAGCACGTATTGGGTAATGGATTTCCAACTATGACAAGGTATGGAACCACCTTTCGCTCGTGTACCTCTAGAGAGGAATACACTGGGTTCAACAAGAACATCTTGCAACCCGGCCACACATGACCGACCACTCATTTCGCTTGAGTGTATCGAATGTATATCACCAACAGTTGGGATCAGCAACCGTTTCCCGAATGGTACAGCATCAACAATAGATTTTTAGAAATGAATGAAACTCTAGATCAGGTGATTATACACCCTACTTCGGTGCGACCGACTTAGCCATGCTGCCTGCCCGATTTCTATCATTTACTGGTTGTGAGGCTAGAAGCTACGCTTTATCATCACATCAGATTCAACTTTAAATGTCACATCATCAAATCCATCAAATCACCGATTGATGTCCTCAACAATACATTATGTGTTAGCTAAAAGAAGTTTCCTTCTTCGCTTCCACTCTTGGTACGGTTGGAGAAATCAATATATGTGATCGTCTGGACATACTCTGTCAGACATCCGTCCATACAAGTCACCCAGGAACAGGATGAACCGAAGGCACTATTCTGTAAACAGGATAGCCCTTGCATAACTCCGTCTTCAATTTCCTTTGGCATATATGATTCGCAATGCTTATGCCAATACAGAGTGGTTCTTTGGATAATAATCCAACCGGTCTCTCCATATTAACAACGTTAAAATGGTCAAAACTTCGATAGTCTGTGATTTAACTATCGAATAAAAACAAGTGTGCAAGCAAAGATATTATTTCCAAATGGAAATTTTATCGATCAAACATCATTCAACATTTATCTCTTTATTTCATTAATTTACTTATCTCCTGTTTCCCTATGTTCAATATTCCTTATTTTCTAAATTGGGAAAATATACGTTATTAACAATGGAAAACATTTCCATTTCTGGTTTTCTTTATTAGAAAACATTTCTGGTTTCTTACTTGGAAAACATTTTCAAAGCTTCTTCATTGGACTTAGACAGATGTTTAAACAAACCATTGCAATGCCAACTCAAACCATTTCCTTTACTGCCGAACCTTAACTATTCCTTAGTTAAAAAACGAAGCCAATCAAGTTGGGGTAGAACTACCTCTCAGACCTTAACTGAACAACATTTCTAACTTTGAAATTGGCAAAGTTCACTTTATATTTCTTTAACTAACTTCCTTACTTAACCCTCCTTCGAATGGCTATATTCGTTTGACTCTTTTCACTTAACTCTATTCGATTAACCCTTATCAATTAACTCTATTTGACTAACGCTATTGATTTACTCATTTCACTTAACTCCTTTCGAATAAACTATATTCGATAACTCCTTTTACTTTAACTCAAATCGATTAACTAACATCGATTAACTCCTTTTAACTTTATCTCTAATCGATTAACTAACATCGATTAACTCTTTTTAACTTTATCTCTAATCGATTAAACTAACATCGATTAGCTCTTTTGCTTTAACTCTAATCGATTAAACTAACATCGATTAGCTCTTTTTTACTTTATTCTCTAATCGATTAACTAACATCGATTAACTCCTATTAACTTTACCTCTAATCGATTAACTAACATCGATTAGCTCCTTTATTCTATACGAATAAACTATTCATTTATAAAGATTTACTTTTAGTGACAGTTCTTCACTTTACAAATGATTCCCTTTTTATAAAACTCTATTCGTTTTAAAACATTTTTCCCTTTTTATTTACTTTCGAAATATTTCCTTTTATAAAATCTGTTGATTTTATAAAATCCCTTTATTTCAATATACATTGAAATAATTCTTTTTACATCCCAGGTTCTTTTATGATATTTAAATATCGAATAAAAATGATCAACATCATTCCAACACCCATAATCCATAACAGATTATATAACACATCATATATACCTGTTTCCCTGCATCACAGATGTTAAACAATATAGATAATATCACTTTTCAGTTCCATATGATATATTCTGTTAAACAGAATCAATATAGAAAATTTAACTAACTGACTAGCAGTTCAATCAAACAGTCAACATACAGTCAATCAGCCAATATCTAACAGTTCTAAAAATACAACATGAAATTTTAAACTGTTCAAAGTTAGTGAGATTTACTCACTTTGGCAGTTCATCATTAAAGAACGATAAACTGTTGTTTGATCTAAATCAAACAGTTTATTTCGCCATAAATCCAAACGAGCACCGATCCACTCCCAGTCAGTCCCCTTTGGTAGTCGTCGTCCATACGATCCCAACGGATCCGACCGTTCGAAATTCTGTTAATGTGGGTACAAGATATTAAGGTTACAAGATCATATATTGTTTTAAATAAAAATAAACAAACTTTTATTTTAAAACTTGGGCTTTACCACTTAATTCCGGCCCACTGCCTTTCAACCCAAACCCACATTTATACAGACCCGTCCCTTCTCCCTCATCGATGAACAAACAGTATTTCCCAAAACAAAAACCCATGGCCGACGTTTCTTTGATTCCAACCTCCATTACCAAACCGTAACCTGCAAATCGATTTCACCATTCTACCTCTCTTCTCCTGCACATCCTCCTCCAGCCAACCCGATCGAATTCGAGCCTCGTTTCCCAGTCCGACGTCGAGCTAAAACCCGCCAGTACAGTGGAACTATTGAATACTTTGAGCACCGAATCCCCTCAAATTTCCTCAATCACTGCTAAATCGAACCACTATCTCAACCAACATCACCAAATCATTCATCGAAGCCTGTGCTTCCCACGCAGTTGAGCCCTAAGGTTCACTGTTCATTTTCGAAACCCCCCCAACGCGCATCGCAGGCTTCACAATGGGTATCGAATCGAAGAGAAACTCTTGGAGATCACGAGTATACTTGTATCCTGATTTTTAGGATGTTATTTGGATTTTCTTTTCTGCGTTTTTGTCTGAGTAAATGGAATTTGTTCTGCGTGTTTATAGATGAGGGTTGTTGAGGGTTGTGGTTGAAAATGGGAGGACGTGGCTTGTTGTTGAACCAAAGGAAAATGGTGGGATATTTTTATTTTTGATTTATTTATTTTATTCTCTTGATTTAATATTCGTCTATGGTCCTTAAAAATCTCTGCGACCACCTACGATACCCTAAAATCACCAAACTGGACAAGTATCTAGAGTTCAACATTACGGTCCCAACGAAACTGGTTTCGTCGAATTCCGACTACGTATGCTCACACAGCGTATTTTTAACTGTCGAAATACTGACTATTTTACACTCTAAAAATCCGTACGGCCACACAGTGACTCTAAAAATCACGAAACTGGAAATCTAACAACTATTTGGTATTGCGGATCCAACAAAACTGGTTTCGTCGAATTCCGACTTCGTTTGCAAAAGTGGCTATTTTTAACGCTCTTAATAGCATATTTAAATATATAAATATATTTAAATATAATTAAATATTTAAAATTAAATATTATCGTCTATATTCACAGTGGCATACCACACAGCTTTAGAATATTCCTGTATGTATTTACAACTCGATATTCACTTCTGGGTCAACCCGATATTTGATTTATATTGAAATTCCTTTTAAAAATATAAATAATTCCTTTATAAATTATAAAGGAATTCCACAGCGACTTTTCTAAAATTTGATTTGGACGTGAATCAAAATCCACACGACGAAATCCCCATTTTTCTCTTCCATTAGAAAGATATACTCCACCAGCTCCACACGTTTCTTGTTTCAAAGAAATCCGGCTTAAAACGAATCCTGTACATTCAGTTGAAGTTCGAATCACCAATTTATGAACTGCAGCGCCATTTCGAGCTCGTTTATAATTATATTATAAACTATACGTTCAACTGTCGACGATTGAATATATTCGTTATTCAAATTCAAATTCCAAGCTGAATTACATATCACAGATGATCCGGTTCACGCCATATTGTCATTTCGGCTAATCCTGATTATTTCAGAATTAAATATATTATTTCATTTATTATTTTAATTAAATATTCACCATTATTTAATTCCACGACCATTTAATTCACTAAACCACCATATATATAATTAAATAAATTAATTATAATACCTCTGCCAATGCGGGTCATTACAGGACCACACCGCTAACGCGGAACGGGTTTACTCTACTGGATCGTCGGTGCATAAATAAAGTAAATCGTTAAAACAACGCAATGCTTTTTATAAAAATGAAACCATTATAAGACTCAAGTCCCATCACACAATGCAACGCAAACCGGAGGATAGAGTTTTACCTTATAATGGTAAAAAATGCTTGATACGATAAAACGAATTTGATAGTATTATTAGTGTATATATGTTTTTAAAAACATTTCAATCATAATATCAATCATAGACGGCATAACTACCATATACTATGTCGCCGTACTAGTAATACAATCAAAACCGCATGGGTCGTATTGAAAGTTGGATTTCCATCATGAACCAAGGCAAAAGATAGTCCTTACCGAATTCGAGACACTCTAGCCCGTGCCTCAGGACTCAGACTCAGGTGAGCCCTTGGATCTTCAGGATCGGTCCACAAATATGTTAGTGGATTAATTATGCCTGAACAATACGTTTCCCCGCCCTATGGGGGCGTAAATAGAGCCTCTAGGGACTCAAATAACCGAGGCGCCTCATTCCATCATCCACATAAGTAAAAATGTCAGGCCTTGTAAAAACCATGACACCACTTCTAACTAGAAAGAAACGTATGTCCTCCCTGCGGTCCTTGCTCTTGTTTCTAGTTCATACCGGGGTGTGAGGCTCACGAAGTAACGCTACACAAAGCTATGCTATTTAAAGCTGTGCTTTGATCATCAACCACAAGGCTCTGCTTTTCAACAATAAGCCTTGATCATTTGCATCTTGGCATGCCACATTGTCAATCCATACCATACCATTGATTTCTACATATATATAACCTCTAAGCTCGTACATCTTAGAGAAGGGTGTTATGCAAGAGAATAAATTCCCCGCCACCAACAAATATATATTTAGCAGCATCAACGAACACAGTATAAAAGAATACAACGTCAGACATACAATCCAATTACAAGTTCATTCTGGGTCTGAACGAAACCGGAGGCACCTTATACCTCGCATATCCAAACAATCAACAATACGTCCGGACAACTACCACTAAAACCATCTCAAGGCAACAACTCCAATCAAATGCATCAGTATTCCTCATCCATTCGATGTGAAGATCGCCGGTCTTCAACCACCGTCTTCATCTTCGACTATTAATCGTCGTAGTAATTATTCAGAATGGGTTAAACCCGGTCTTTCCGAATAACTCGCATATTTTATAATAAAAATCAAGTGCTATAAAACACATCATACGCTACATTCCAATTTAGAATATTCTTTTAATAAGATATTCACATTGTAAGGAAAAAGGTTCCCATTAATTTTATCAAAGATAAATTCTTTAATTTATTCCTTAATCCCCCTTTTAAAGATTCATTAAAACCCCAATTTGGTTTTATTATCCAAAATCATTACTTTACGATTATTCAGATTTAAGAAATAAATCTTATCTTTAACTAGATTAAAGAACAAATGTCATTTAAAAACATAGTTCACAGTAGACTCAACTCACACTTCCTTTTATTCCAATTATTAAATATAATTGAAAACTCTAATAATCTTAATTAAAGGATTTATTCTTTTCTTATGGGGTTTAAGAATTGTATTATTTAAGACAACATTCATGACAAACCCCAAAATGCAATTTATCTTATTTAATTCCAATTAAATATTAATTAATTGGAAAACATCATTAAATCTTATTTTGAAGATTTATTCTAGTTAATAACTAGTTAAATTCGATAAAAATATATTTTTATCCTTTCAAATATGGAACTTTTCATCCAAACTCTTTCCAAATCATTTATTATGATTTTACATAATTTTTCCATATTTTTAATAATTTTATTATCGCTCGTACAGTCGGTTTCCAATAATGGCCACAGAATTGCATCCATAGCGACCTTTTCTGAAATTGATTTGGACATAATTCCAAATATAACTGTTAGGTTTCAAAACTCTTATATTCATTGGAAATCTCTTTCCGATACGAACCCAATGGTTCCGGGTTTAGGAGAATCCGACGGTTGGATCTTCCGTTACGCCAATTTGAAGTTAATGGTCGAAATTCGCGAAAGGTAGCTGTGCAGCGCGTTCTATTCAGGACATTAAATAAAATATATACAATATATATATCGTCGATTTCTATTTAAAACGTGTTTATAAATATTTATAAATTCATTTTAAATGATTTTAACTTCATTTTCAATTTTTAATGCAAAATTGAATATTCTATATCTTTATCGTATTAAAATAATCTTTCAAAATATTGGATTTTGAAAATACTTCTTTTCGATATTTATTAATAAATAAAATCGATCAATAAACCCGTTTGGGTTAACAATGGCGTTTCTACTTAACTCGGCTTCATATTTTTCTTCTTCACTGAATATTATTTTAAAATATTTATTATTTTTAAAAAATATTCTTTATTTAAAAGATTCTTTATTTTAAAATATTCTTTATACTAAAAGATATTCCGAATTAGAATGCGACTCAATCAATTACCATACAAATTCGGTTGTATGGATTTCATACATTGCATATATCCAACGATAATGATAAACAATACATTCGCATCCAAAGTGATATTTATATCTGTGTGAGCATTAAAATAAATAAATAATGCTCATCACAGACTGTCAACCCACCGATTGACAATTAAATAAATATTGGGACTAGCGTGTGTCCAATATCATCCCAATACCCGTGTGGGGTTTTCAGCCAATAACCAATAATATATTATTTGTGCACTTGGGCGATGTGTGAAAAATTATCGTCCCAATTACATAAACAAGTCGGACAACTTGTAAATGGAGGTGTAACCTTTCAACATCACAAACATATGTTTCAAGGCATCGCTACATTATATTCTCAACATTCATAGTCATATAATGAATATTTCATATGTATTCATTCAGTACATTAAAATGTAAATTTTTATGTTTCAACATTTATAGCTCAACCATGAATATTTCATAAATCTTATCTTTACGTTGAAACATACATTACATTAAAATATAACTTTTAATGTTTTCAACATTTCTATCTATACAATGTATATTTTATATAAAACATACTCTACATTAAAAATGGAATTTTTAATGTTTTCACATTTTTCGTACTGCAATGAATATCTCATTTCATTCTTACATTAAAAATATGATTTTTAATGTTTCAATGTTTTTATCTCAAATAAATGATCATTTTTCATCTTTTCTACATATACGATAAAAATTCACATCGTTAACACATTTTAACATAGCATTTTCTATGTTCTTTAATGACAAATAAAAGAGAATTTTAATGTCATGACATTTTTCTACGGTGTTTATTTGCATCTAAATACTCAAATAAAAATGTAATCTTTAACTATGATGTTTATTTGCATCTAAATATGCAAATAAAAATGTAATCTTTTCTTATGATGTTTATTTGCATCTAAATATGCAAATAAAAATGTAATCTTTTAACTACGATGTTTATTTGCATCTAAATATGCAAATAAAAAATATAATCTTAATTTTAATGTTTTGTGTTTAATTTGTATCTAAATTACAAATAAATATATAACCTTTTTAAAACTATGTCATATTTGCATCAAGAAATGCAAATAAGAATTTAACTTCCAATTTCAACATTTTACCTGTATCAAAGAATGCAAATAAAAGAATAACTTTTTAATTCAATGTTTTATTTGTCTCTGACATGACTATAAAAACGTAACTTTCATTTCAATTCACATTCTTAACATTTAAATTTCTATCAAAAATGCAAGTGAAAATGTAACTTCTTAAACTAGGCTTTTATCTACATCTAAAATGCAAACAAAAAGGTAACATTTTTAATTCATGTTTTATTTGCATCAAAGAATGCAAATAAAAATGCAACTTTTAAATCAGTATTTTATTCACATCAAAAATGCAAACAAAAATATAACTTTCATTTTAATGTTTTTGTTTACATCTAAATACAAATAAAAATGCAACTTTAATTAATGTTTTGTTTGCATCTAAAATTGCAAACAAAAATGCAACATTTATTTCCACCTTTTATTTGCATCAAAGAATGCAAATAAAAATTCAACTTTTTATTGCAATATTTTATTTGCATCAATTGCATCAAAGAATGCAAATAAAATATAACTTTTTATTTCAATGTTTATTTGCATCAAAGAATGCAAATAAAATATAACTTCCAATTACAATGTTTTTTTTTCTAGCATGATTCTGCACAAAACATTTCTAACAATAACGATGTTTTTATTTACACAAAACATTTCTAACAGTAATGATGTTTTTATTTACACAAAACATTTCTAACAATAACGATGTCTTTATTGTTAATATAACTGATCTATCATACAACAATATCATTCAGCAAATCATCATCAACAAAATCAATACAAATATATATATATATATATATATATATATGTTTTAATTTAAAAATTTTAAATCGAGAAATCTCACTTTGCTTTTTGTCTGAATTTTCAAAGTTCTCCATTTCAGATCTGGTCAGTCCCATCGTCTAGATCTCATTACAAGGATTCCAACGCATCTGATGGTTCGTAAAACAGACCTTACGAAATAGTTATAGTATTTTTAATATTAATTACTAAATTAATTAATTAATTTAATTAGGATTTATACCTTCTTCCTAGTTCAGAACTAAGGCCGCTGAAAACCCATTCCATCGATTTGCAAAACCCATCGCCCCGCCTCCTGTAGATGATCAGATTTGGATCAGATCTCGCCACGCCGTCGGCCTCTGTGCCATGCACCCACGTCCCAGTCGGTGTCCAACTCGCCGTCCCTCATGAGCCTCAATTTGCGTGCAAACGCTGGCCCTTTGAGCCATGAATTCGAACAACACACGCCATGATAAATGATCACGACCGTATCAAATGAAAGATCGCGGGTTTCTCTTTGATGTTTGCTTTGAGTTTAGGAATTGATTCGATCTAGTTGCGAGGATTTAAGGAATGAATTTCGAACCCTTCTGGCCATCGAAAAGGCATGACGACGGCCTTGTTTTTTTTTAGAATTAGGGTTCTGGTTTTTTTTGTCCTTATTTATAATATTTTAATATTATTTAACCACTAAAAGGTCCGTTTAGCCACTAGCTCCAAATCGAGCCCAATGACAGCCATTCTTAGACAATATCCCCCATTCCGAACCTAATGGGCTATGTCCCGTGAGCCCGAACGGTTGTTTTCAACCAGTTTTCTTTAATTTAAAATAAATGCATTTGTTATTTAATTCAACCAATTTTCTTTAATTTAATTTAAACTTCCTTCGACAAAGTTGTGCATCAACTTAATGCTGCTGAGCTCAAGCAATCGTTAATGGCGTCCTCCCTTCCTTCTTCACCTTCGCTTCTTTCTAAATATCCTTCTAGATATAGGTCCTTTCTCTTTCCTCGTTATGTTCCTGCTTCGTCTTCTTCTCCTCGTCATCCTTCTTTCGCTCTTTCTTCACGATCTTTTATTCTAATCTAATCTTTTATTCTAATCTAATAAGAACAAGAGATCTTTCTCGATCAATCCCTTTGCCCCCATTCTTCGAGAATCAGAAAGATCCTTTTCAAGTTTGAATTTTTTCATTTGGAATCTGGGCCCTTCTATTTTCTACTTTTTTTTTATTCTTTATTTCATTTCGATTTTCTTTCCCTCTCTTGTCTTTTTATTTAACCCTTCGCTCAAGCATGCTTGGTCTTCTGATTCTCGTTCTGTTCGCTTTGATATTCCTCGTTCGTCCTCTCGTGCCTCATCTTTTTGTCCTCCTTCTTATCGTGATCCTTTTTCCCATAACCATATTTCTTCTCGTGTTGATTTTCCCCAATCGGATAAAGGTCCTGTGTCAGCTCGTCCTCGTCCTCCTCTATCTCGCTCTTCCTTGCGGTCCTCATCTAATCGATTTTCAGTTCTTTCTGATCGTCAAACTGTAACTCCATCGATGTCCTATGCTCAAGTGGCGGCATCTTCACTGTCATCGCCACCCAACCCTCCGCCCAAAAAGAAATTTAAACCACCTTTGTAGGAGTTTGTCTCGATTTTTCAAACTGTGGCTCAATTGAAAAAAGAGAAGAGATGTTTGAAATGTGCTTGCAAGGGTCACGTGGCAAACGCATGTAGAGACCCAAAAATTTGTTTCAAATGCGGTTCATTTGGTCACTTAATGCAACGTTGCCCAAGGAAAAACTATTATGTTGGAAGCTCCTCGTCTTCTGTTAATACAGCCAACAGTAATAAAAGTCATTATCACGCGCGTTGGGTCCCAAAACAAATCAATTACTCTACAAATGCTGATTGTCACCCATCGCTTCGCAATGCCAGCCGTCAAGAGAATTACCATGGAAAATCCAATATTAATAAATCATCTGAGCCTAATTCACTTCACTCTCCAACTCGATCTCCTCAGTGTTCATCTTCAAAAAAAAGTTTCTTCAGTAAAATGGATTCTATGAAATGTATTGTTGCCAAAACTCTAACTGGAAAATGGAGTATAGAAACTTTGCATCATGCCCTAGAAGTCAACCTTGAATATGACATGTGGTTGATGTCGATCATCTCAAACAACTCCTTTTTGATACACTGTCCTACTTATGCCAAAAGGAATCATGCATTACTCGTTAAAATCCTAACCAAGCCAGGAGCTGCAATTAGTTTAGACGCATAGGAAGAAGAGGTGTTTGAACCAGAACCTATGTTGGAGCATGAATCATGGGCTAAGGTGGAAGGATTCCCAGAATTTTTGAAGTATAACAATGAGACTGTAAAGGAAATCCTTAAACCTATGGGTAGAGTCTTAGCAGTTGATGATTGTGACTGGTATCACTTCGATCATAGAGATTTCTTAGTAAAGCTACAATTTTTCGAAGGAATAGGCTTAAGGAATGAATTTGCAGCCCGATTCAACAACAAAGTATTAAAGTTCAACGCTGTAAGCATGAACACCCAGGCACAAAACCAAAACTTACCTTTATTGGTAATGACTAGGAGCAAGTGGTTCCATGTATCCATAATTATCAAGATTCAAGTACGGAGAATCGAGTAGATGTCATGATAGAAGAGGCAGTGATGCTACCTCCATTTCCCTCTGTTTATAGGGAGACAAACAAGAACCCTAACTTTCCAGAATTCGATGATCAAGAGATGGATTATAATGAACATGACGAAGTGAATCAAGATTTCCATGATGATCAGAATCAGAATTTGCAGGATGACCAGAATCCATCTTTTAACCAGATCATCCCTTATGGTAATGATTTTTCTATGCTACCCATTCAGTCTATCCCTTTTGACATCATCTTTATTCCGCCGCCGCAATCCCTTCCTCATCAACCATGGACTAACGACAATGATTGGCCTCAATTTCTCTCTCCCGTTTTTGTTCGTCGTAGTGGGAGACGCAATAATCCTAAAGTAACAGGTAGTTTCCTTACTCCTGTTGTTTTTTCCTCTTCTAATAAACGTTTGAACAAAAAGATATCTAGCTGCATGGGAGTGAATTCACGTGACACACATTATAAAGCCATGCAGGCATCAGAACAAGAGCGTATTAATAGACATCAATGTAAGTTGTCACATGGAATGTACGGGGAATGGGGGACCATTTAAAATGTCATGCTATTAATCTAGTTTTGTCCCCACCTAAATTAGATATTTTTTTCCTTCAAGAAACCAAACTCTTTGAACCTTCTAATTATCACTTTAGTTTAATTGGTGGCTCCTTTTTGAGGGGGTGGACTTATGTTAATGCTGTTGAAACCAGAGGTGGCCTTATTACTGCATGGAATGATTCTGTATGGTCATTATACCAAACTTTTCCCTCTCAATCTGCTTTACATGTTAGATAATTTCTTCTTGCTGCAAATCTGATCGCTCACACACAACCTTCTCTCTCTCCTGATTGCTATTTTTGGGCTTTGTCACCAAAAAGAGGTTTTTCTGTTGCTTCAGTGTATAATTATTTGAATTTCTCTGGAAGGTTATTCTCGTTTTCCAGATTCTGGAAAATTCCTCTTCCTCCAAAGGTTCTTTTCTTCAATTGGTGTTTGATTCATGGCAAAATCAATACAAGAGCTAAATTGTATAGACTTAACTTGATCGAGGATTCCCGCTGTGCTCTTTGCTCTAACTGTATGGAGACTATTGATCATCTTTTCTTTGATTGTGAATACTCTTTCCCTGTATTTACAGCCACTAGTTCCTATCTGCTTGGTTTAGTGCCTGAAATTCATTCAGTGTTTGATCACAGGGAGTTTAATGATGCAAATGCTGCATTGGACTCCTTTTTAGCAATATTTTGCTGGTGTATTTGGAATGAAAGGAATGCAGTGATATTTAATAAACCTCTGAAGAGTTTTAAGGGATTATGCAATCTCGTAATATTCTGTTTTAACTCATGGTTAGGTCAGGCTTCTTCCTCTGCCAGCTTCATGCTTGCTCTGCCAGCAAACAATAGTCCAGAGGAGTCAGTAGGTTCTAATCATGGCGATTCAAGTCCGGATTTGCAGTAATTTGTATATGGTCGTCTACGTTAGCATGTTATTCTGCTATGTCTTCTTTTGGCTTATGTATAATCTGCATATTTCTCTATCTGTGTTTTGGGGTGGTCTAGCTACTGTTGTAATGTTTGTTTTGGCTTGAACTACTGTATAATTATCACTCTCAGGTAATCGGTAAATGGGCCACCAGTTGGGCTTTTCAACTGGGCTATATATTTTAATATTATGTTTAATCGGCTGTGTAGTTTCGCACTACACATCCGTCCAACTCAAAAATAACCATACAAATAAATCCACCGGGGCTACATACGGACTCTAAAAATTCCAAAAAAATTATATTTGGCTTTGTTTTGACGATACAGTCCTAACAAAACTAATTTCATCGAATTCCGAGATCGTTTGAAAAATGACCATTTTCTGGTCGATCCAGTTTGACTGAAATTGACAAAACACATTTTCGTTTGCCACGCTCACATATTAATTCGAAAATTTATGAAAATTGAAACCTGGCAATAATTTGGGACTTTTGGCTCTGAAGAATATTTAGCTATCTATTGTACTCTAGATGTTAGCCAATCCAAATCATTGCAATCTCAAAAAAGTTAATAAGAAGAGTATGAATAATAAAAGTGGACATAGTCTTGTTAATGCTGAAGCATTATAAACGATTATGCGTGATTTTATTGCTTGTCTACAAGTTTTGCATTTACCTTTATTCATCAGTATCTTCTAAAACTTGTTTTTAGGTGTTAAAACCAATTTTAGCGCAAACATTTAGTGTTTTCACTGAGAACAATAATTCTTAGTCGATTGAACTTCTCATCTACTAGGAGATAAAGATTCCTTTGAGGCGAGGTCTGAATCATGGCTATTAACTACTCAAACTCGTTAAAATCTAGAAGGAGTAGCCATGACAGCCAAGTGAAGAACCACCGCGTCCCATTCAAACACCCATGCTTAGGAAGAGGCGATCGCTCGGCGGACAAGACTCAATGCTTCTATTGATACTGTCAACACTCCTATAGCTGTTATTGTTTTTCTCCAATGCCAACTGATCCAGTTACTCATGCTAACTTTATGACCATAATGAGGAAGCTAAATCAAACAAATGAGGCACCGAACCAGTAAATTAGAGACAATATACACTTAAAGAATTTGATCAATATGATGAATGCAAAGCAGAATGAGATGGGAAGTTAGCCTCCATCCACATTATACTATGAGTCAAAGAAAGCAAGAAGTTACAAGAGCCAGTGTCATATAATAGAAGGAGTAGAGCTTCGGAATATTGCTAGAAACATCTTGGATATGTGTCGATCCAGATCATATCTTCTATATTCTGACTCGGATGATAAATAATAATGTACGAAACTTATCCAGAAAATCACCATGAACAAAATGATGGAGTTTCCATTGTCAAATTCAGACATTGTTGGAAGTTTTATTTTTAGTTCATTTCTCTTATTTAAGTTCTTTTCTTCTTATTTAATTTGTTAATGTTATTCTTATAAATCCCTAGGGTGTTACGTATCTTTCACCATCTTCTCAATAAGATCTCTTAAATAAGCTTCTTCATTAGGGTGATTATCTCTATTTTGCTCATATTTTTGTATACATTGAGCTCCTAGACTTCTCAATAGATTCATGCCTCCTTCTACCTTGATAATCTACTTGAGTTATAGTCCCTTCTGAATGTCGCATCTTCTACTATAAGCTTCCTCATTTTGTTCTTGAGTAGAGAAGCATCCAGGTCTTTTCTTAGAGATTTGACTTCCTCTTATTTTGTGTATCTTGAAGATCTTTGGGATAGTACCCAATAGCCCTTTCACCATTTCCAACTAATCTGTTAATCTTTTGATTTTTATTTCACTAGGAGTTTGGCTTCAGATCTTTTGAAAGTTGTCTTTTGTCCATATTATTCAGATTGAAATTTGAAGTCATATTTACCTCCAAAATATCTTGATGTTGAATGTCCTCAACTGGTTTACCTTCTTTTGTATAACTATATCTTGCAATTCATTTAGCTAAATAAGCTTTGAGAGTGAAAAAAAGAGAGAGTTGGAGGTTCAAGCCCTCATTCCAGCATTGAAAATGTTAATCCACGGAGCGATAAAACATCCTTGATATTAAGCATAGTAGAATGATTCCTTTATTCAAACCTTTTGAGCAAAACATAAAGGGAAGTTTGCTTTGACCTTACTCGAATTGAAGGGATAATCCTACCACTTTTTGTAAAGCCATGAATTGAAAATGGAAAAGAATACTCGTGAGCCCCTTACATATTGGCCGAAACACTTACTTTGACCTTAAGCCAAAAAATAGATGACCTAGTACTCATAAATCAAAGCATTTTGCGTCGACCTTAAGTCGATATGAAAATGGTATGCTACCCATAAATCGTAGTACATGCTTCACCTTTTAGGAAAAACAGGAATAATGCATTGCATGTGAATTAAAATAATTACTTCAACCCTTAGGTCAATATAGAAATAAAGTGTTTCCCGTGAGTCGAAGCATTTGCTTCATATTTGGGTCAACATAAGAATAACGTGTCCTTGTTTCGACTCGATTTAAGATCTCATCCCATATATAAAAAAGAATAGAGAAGTAAATATTATCCATCAACTTGTTAATGGACGAGTTATGTTGTTGTTATAAGCCATCACCTTATATCGATTTAACACCAGCTAGAATATGAAGACATGATTTTCTCTAAGATCAAGAAGAGATATGTTATCATATCTGTAACACCCCGTAATTTTAAAATGGGCTATAAGAGATAATTAAAGAATAATTAATCTTTATAAGAAGAATTAAATGAAACGGGTTACGCCATTGTGTTCATCTCGGAATTCTTCTTGAGATAGAGTCCGAGTTTGCATAAAACGGATACCATATGAAGGAGATATGGACGAACGAAGTTAGGCAGAAAAACCAGAAATAGGCCAGAATACACTAGCGCACTTGTGAAGTGCGCCAGTAAAAAAATGCACTGGCACACCTACCAAATGCGCCCATACAGAGGGCAGTCCTGCACAGCATTCTGGAGTGTTCTGTGATGACGTGTCTTCTTCTGATTTGTTGGATGACCCGTCTTCGAGCTGTGTGGCTCTGATAACTCCTATGTTGATCTAAAGGCTCTTAAAAATCCTAGACATCTATATATACATCTCTAAACCTAAACCCTAATTCATAACAATTCCTTATGACGCATCTATGCTGCTGAACTCTCAATTCTCTTAGCCGCCGCTCAAAAACCTAAATCATTATAGAAGTTCTTCATCAACAATCAACTTTGAAGCTTAATCAACATAAAATTAGAGTTTCTGCAACAACAACGATTCAATTATCTTTTCTAATCCTAGCAATGTAAGTTCACGTTATTTTCAGATTTGAATACCTAATTGTAATCTTGACATGTTATAAAATGAATAGAAGTCTATGCCTGATTGTAAGATAATCTTTTTAGATTTATCTCTATCCTTCAATTGAATCTATGATTTTACATGCCTAAGAAGTTATTATATCGATTCAATCATGCATATCTTTGTTGAACTTCAGATATATAATCCTTTTAGGTTCAGTATGTTATTCATATCCGATTTATATGTCTACGAGGTTATTTCTATCAGTTTATTTCAGATCTATCTTGGTTATACCTCAATTCTAACGGATCTGTAATCCTCTTAGATCCATAATGTTATATTTGATAGATCTATCATTATAATTCCTATTTTTATGCCTACTCTCATTTATGTTCCTTCTTTCTTCCCCCTTTATTTTATGAATCTAGATTAACCTAGAATCTAGGCTGAATCTTATTATACGTGCGATTGGAATGCGGGGATATTGGGGATTAATCTATTTGATAATAGTGGAACATAATTTGTAACTTGTGATTTGGGGCATAATTGTTATTGTTGCGAACTTGGGGTAAATTGAATATTAAATCTAGATTGGGCGGAAACTGTAAATTGGAATATTAAATCTAGATTGGGCATAACTATTGGTTCGGACGCCAAGCATAATGTATATTGCGATTTTGGGGCATGGTTATTATTGAAAATTTGGGAAGATTGGGTGTAACCTATTTTGAGTAATAACTTGTAATTGAATTTGTTGGGCATAACTTGGGAATTGGAACATGACTAGTTCGGTGAATTTAGGATAGTTAACATATAAAATCTAGACTTAGACATGTATAGTAAAAATGTAAATTAGCTAAAGATGAACGTGCCTAACCCAAGGTTAGATTGAGTTGCGGTGTAAGACTGCCCGGAATCGCCTGGCACATCCAGCGACCGCAACAACATAGATCTAACGTGAGAGGTTAGCGCATTAAACCCAAAACACAAGGTTAGAATGAGTTTGCGATAGAAGTCTGCCCGGAACCGCCCGGCACATCCAACAACTGCAAACAACAATTTTAATGTGAGAGGTTGAAGCATTAATGAATGAATTAATGCTAATGAACGGACATGCTAAGAATGGTAGGGTTAAGTTAACACAAGATGGCAACAATTAACCAATATAACATGATGTGTGATAGGGTTAAGTAACACAAGAAGGCAAAACTTAACCAATGTAACATGACAAGTGGTAGGGTTAACACAAGAGGGCAACACTTAACCAATATAACATGATGTGTGATAGGGTTAAGTAACACAAGAGGGCAACACTTAACCAATATAACATGATGTGTGATAGGGTTAAGTAACACAAGAAGGCAACACTTAACCAATGTAACATGACAAGTGGGTGGGTTAAGTTAACTCGACTGGACTAATGACACTTAACCAATATAATATGATGAATGAACAGGGTTAAGTTAATAGAAAACACTTAACCAATTACAACATGATTGAATGAGAAGGGTTAAGTTAATAAGAAACACTTAACCAACATGACATGACATGTGGATAGGTTAAGTTAACTTGAATGGATGGATAACACTTAGCCAATTTGGGGGGTATACGAATAGACCCTAGAAAACCCTAGCAACGGGGACTCATTTCAGCAGTAACCCACATAGATGTATCACGGTACCCTGAACTAGGCAGGGTAGGGCACGATTACTGGGCTGATTATAAGTGGTCAAAATAGCGGCAGGTGGTGCAGCAGTGTAGGTTCCGGCAAAGAATGGGCGTGCACGTACTCCAGAGTGGATAAAGCAAGCACTGGGCATCAGTAGTATACAGTGTGCATCTAGAATTTTTGTCGGGTTGCTATCATAGGGATTGATACACCTTATGGTGGGACTAACACAGGGTATCTACACGTAAGAGAGGGCCGATTGACACAAACATGAGGAAAAATTAATACAACTAGGGAGCCAATCGATAGGGTAGTAAGGGTACATCTAACATCTTCACGGCAATTAGGCTTATTGAGGTAAGATCCTCATACTAGATGTACACCTGAAGGCTACCACAATTGCGAGGTTGGGGTCACCTTATTATATAACATAGGATACTAGTTGGGACACTAGTACGGGATACAGATCCTTGTTCATAGGATACTAATTGGGACACTAGTAGGGAATACGAATCGTTCTATAAAAGACACTAGTTAGGATGCTAGTTGGGTAATGCAGAGAAAATAGGAAATCATAGAAAGAATCAAAGCGCATTTAGTGTATCTTACCTTGTCATATCTAACGATCATCATTTGTTGTCCTGCTATGCTTATTATCACGGTTATAGTTTGGTATCCAGTTTATTCATGTCATGATGCTTTTACCTATTTACATGCTGAAAGTCACTGGACTTACCAGGCTTTATGTCTGACTCTATTTTGTTTCGCTTTCTTTTCTTCCGTTTCCCCCCTCCCCCCAGGTTCACAGGGAGGGAATATTACCACTTAGCTCAGTTTTCTTTCCAAACTCGAAGATAGTCGATGTATTGCTTTGAACTCTCTTTTCCACTGCTATGGCTGGCTCATGCTTTATTGGGGAATATCATTGTCATTTTTTGCTTCTTTACTTTGTTAAACAAGACAGATGCTTTGTTGTAATGGGTATTGGAAAACAATTTTTGTACAAGCTGTTTTACCAAGCTGTTGTTTATCAATAAAGTAAAGTTTTATTTATTTTCTGCTATTTAAATTTTATCTATTTTGTAATTTATCTGCTCTATACACTCATGACGCTCTATTGAAGTTAATGCATTCCCTTTGTGAGTGACCTTAATGGATGTGGGGTGTTACATGTGGTATTAGAGCTGAAGGTTACCAGAACAGATAAAAGATTTTTCAAAAGCATAATTTAAAAGGGGTGTTTTCTAAAATATGTTTTTAAAGAAGCATATTTCAAGAGAAAAGTATTGTTTTTAAAAGGCATATTCCCCTAAGCCATATGCACTATCTTTTCGATTCTCTATTTGAATCTCTTCTTCCTTTCTTTTCGACATAGTTTCGTAGGCATACGACACATGTCGGGGGCGAAGTAGTGCCCACCTCCATCTGTAGACGCAGTAGTTTGACCTACTGCTAATCTACTTTCAAGCTTTTTAGGTTGCCATGCGATGGAGGTAGTTTCGAGAAACTTTTCAACAAGCTACCCAAGGATAGTAAGGATAAGAAGCTTGTCGATATGGCTTAATCCATGCAAAAGGAGAAAGGTGAAAAGAAAGAGGCCAAAGTGGAAGAATCACAAACAAGGGATTGGAATATAAGAAGAATGGAAGAAATAATAGATCCCACGACAAGGAGTGTCTTTTCTATGATATGGTGGGTCATTTAATTGTAGGAAGAAGAAGACAGATGGTTGTTTTCAGTATGGTGAAGCAGGGCATCTTATCAAGGATTGCCGAAGGACAAGGACAAGGGAAAAGGACATAATCTTCTAGAGGGAAATTACATGCTCCCACTGCTAGTTTACCTAAGAGAGGTAGGAACGTTTCTGTTGAAAGTTTAGTTTTTCTTTTCAATCATCCAGTTAGGACTTTGTTCGATTCCGGCGCTTCACATTCTTTTCTATCTGCTTTCGTAGTTGAGTCTCTGCACCTTAGTACTAGTATAGTAGAAGATCTCATTATTGTATCAAATCCAATTGATGGTTCGGCTCATTTATCTATGATTTGTTTGGATTTGGGAATATCTATACTAAGCGTTGAGTTTAGATATAATGCTTACGTTTTTGGTTTCATGGGCTATGGGTTGATTCTAGGGATGGATTGGTTATCCAGTAATGGTGCCATTCTCGATTGTGAAAGGAGGGTAGTTAGACTTTTGACTTGCCTCGGGAATACCCTCGAGATTTCGTGCGATCCTAAGGGATCAGTTTGGCTTAGCTACCTAGAATCACTTGATACATCTATCGACGATTTGCGATCCATTGGAGTAGTCCATGAGTACGCAGATGTTTTTGATTAGGTTAGGGGTTTGTCCTCTAAAACACGAGATAGACTTCCGCATATATCTAATTGACAATGCAAAGCCAGTTGCATTACCTGTACGACACATGAATCCAAGGGAAAGAAAGAGCTCAGCGAGCAAATTAAAAAGTTGCTTAAAAAGGGGTTCATAAGGCGGAGTATTTCTGAATGGGGTGCTCCCGTAGTGTTCGCAACCAAAGCGGATGGTTCACTTCGCCTATGCGTGGATTATAGAGAATTAAACAAGCTGACTAAGAAAAATAGGCACCCACTTCCAAGATTAGATGATTTGTTTGACCAACTTGTAGGTGCGTCTGTTTTCTCCTAACTAGATTTGGCTACAGGGTTCCATCAGCTAAGAGAAGCCGAGGATAGTATAGACAAGACTGCTTTTAGGATCCCTGACGGTTTCTTTGAGTAGCTCGTCATGCCTTTTGGTTTGACGAATGCACCTGCTTATTTTGTTGACTTGATGAGTAGGGTGTTTAGGGAGTCCCTTAATAAGTTTGTAGTAGTCTTCATGGACGATATCTTGATTTTCTCAAAGAACGAGGGAGAACATGCTTTGCATTTAAGAGATGCCATGGATACACTTTGAGCACATCAACATAAGGCGAAGTTCTCCAAAATGCCATTTTTGGAGAGAAGAAGTAAGGTTGTTAGGACATGTGGCGTCCAAAGAAGGGATAGCAGTAGATCCCGCAAAAGTAGTTGTGTTGTAAGACTGAAAGGTCCCAAGGAATGCAACAGAAGTAGAAGCTTTCTTGGACTAGCGGGCTAATATAGGAAGTTCATTAAGGACTTTTCCGAAGGTATTAGTCCCACTTACTGGATTAACGAAGAAGAATCTAACCTTTGCTCGGGATATTGATTGTGATGTCGCTTTCCAACGATCGAAGAGGGCTCTTACAACGGCCCCAGTTTTGACTTTTACCTTACGGTAGTAAAAGGTTTACGGTATACACGGATGCATGCGGCACGGGACTAGGCGCCATTTTGATGTGAAAAGGAAGAGTAAGGTCGTAGTCGATGCCTTAAGAAGAAAAAGGTTGACTTCAAGTCCTCTTTATGTGAAAAGGAAAAGTTCAGAATACACATCAACCTTTGATTTTAAAACCTTCGGTTAAGTTAGTAGTTGGCATCTCTAGGAGTAAGACCTACGCTTTTGGATCAAATAGGGAATTCACAAAGAAAAGACTCTCAGATAGTTGACGCAATGGATAAGTTAAGTAGAGAAGAGACCTCTAATCACCTTAATAAAATACACTTGGTAAGATGGTTAACATCTGTTTATTTTCAAGAGATAGTCCTTCTACATGGAATACCCTCTAGTGAATTTTGAAGACCCATTGAGAAAATGTTAGCATGACACAGCAGAGTTGTAGTCCCGAGTATACTAGAAGGAGAAGGGTTGGAATGAGAGGCGACAGTGAAATGAATTCCAACTCATACTTTGGAAACAGAAATTAAGAAGCTACGCAATCGTGAAGTTAAGACAGTAAGAGCACAATGGGGTGAAGCTCAAGAAGATGCGACTTAGAAGGCTGTAGACTAGATACGCGCATCATACCCTTTTGAGGGTATATCCTTGATCTCTCTTTTTCTGTAAAGTTTATTTGCATGCTAGTCTTTATCTTTTAAGCATATCCTTTCGGTCCTATCCTCGATCCTTAGGTAGAAGCCAATGGATGTAAACATGTGTTTGAGACATGTTATGTTTGGTGTATGCAAGTGGATGCAAGTGGATGTAAGTTTTTGCTAGTGGTTGCTCGTGGATGCATATACACACACATTAGGCACTAGATCGGCGCCGTCACTTCCATATTGCATATGCATGAGTGCATTTTTTATATATATATGGATTGAAACTTGATGTGTTATCATATGGATGTTGCATTTGAATGTATGGTTGTGCACTCATATAGAAATGATATGTATCAATAGGGTTCTTTTGCATACATAATGGACGCATGGCACTATCATGAATTGCATTAAGGAGGTCAACTGAATCAGTAGACCACCTGATTTTGCATTTGGGTAAGGACATATACACACACTATGCATATGTTCATGAAAAACATTAGAAACCTTTTTAGGGACAATCGATGCCTGTGATTGAATGGTTGAGTAGATGAATGTTGAATGGTACGATATACATTCTTTTTAACTTAGAGATTTCGAGGATGAAATCCTTTAAGTAGGGGGGAATGTAACACCCCATAATTTTAAAACAGGCCATAAGAGATAATTAAAGAATAATTAATCTTTATAAGAAGAATTAGATGAAACAGGTTACGCCATTGTGTTCGTCTCGGAATTCTGCTTGAGATAGAGTCTGAATTTGCGTAAAACGGATACCGTATGAAGGAGATATGGACGAACGAAGTGAGGCAGAAAAACCGGAAACAGGCCAGAATACACTGGTGCACTTGTGAAGTGTGCCAGTACAAAAATGCACTGGCGCACCTGCCAAGTGCACCTATACAGAGGGCAGTCCAGCACAGCATTCTAGAGTGTTCTGTGATGACGTGTCTTCTTTTGATTTGCTGGATGACCTGTCTTCGAGCTGTGGGGCTCTGATAACTCCTATGTTGATCTAAAGGCCCTTAAAAATCCTAGACATCTATATATACATCTCTAAACCTAAACCCTAATTCATAACAATTCCTTATGACGCATCTATGCTGCTGAACTGTCAATTCTCTTAGCCGCTACCTCAAAAACCTAAATCATATTAGAAGTTCTTCATCAACAATTAACTTTGAAGCTTAATCAACATCAAATTAGAGTTTCTGCAACACCAACGATTCAATTATCTTTTCTAATCCTAGCAATGTAAGTTCACGTTATTTTCATATTTGAATACCTGATTGTAATCTTGACATGTAATAAAATGAATCGAAGTCTATGCCTGATTGTACGATAACCTTTTTAAATTTATCTCTATCCTTCTATTGAATCTATGATTTTACATGCCTAAGAAGTTATTATATCGATTCAATCATGCCTATCTTTATTGAACATCAGATATATAATCCTTTTAGGTGCAGGATGTTATTCATATCCGATTTATATGTCTACGAGGTTATTTCTATCAGTTTATTTCGGATCTATCTTGGTTATACCTCAATTCTAACGGATCAGTAATCCTCTTAGATCCATAATGTTATATTTGATAGATTTATCATTATAATTCCTATTTTTATGCCTACTCTCATTTATGTTCCTTCTTTCTTCCCCTTTATTTTATGAATCTAGATTAACCTAGAATCTAGGCTGAATCTTATTATACGTGTGATTGGAATGCGAGGATATTGGGGATTAATCTATTTGATAATAGTGGAACATAATTTGTAACTTGTGATTTGGGGCATAATTGTTATTGTTGCGAACTTGGGGTAAATTGAATATTAAATTTAGATTGGGCGGAAACTGTAAATTGGAATATTAAATCTAGATTGGGCATAACTATTGGTTGGGACGCCAAGCATAATGTTTATTGCGATTTTGGGGCATGACTATTATTGCAAATTTGGGAAGATTGGGTGTAACCTATTTTGAGTAATAACTTGTAATTGAATTTGTTGGGCGTAACTTGGGAACTGGAACATGACTAGTTTGGTGAATTCGGGATAGTTAGCATATAAAATATAGACTTGGACATGTATAGTAAAAATGTAAATTGGCTAAAGATGAACGTGCCTAACCCAAGGTTAGATTGAGTTGCGGTGTAAGACTGCCCGGAACCGCCCGGCACATCCAGCGACCGCAACAATATAGATCTAATGTGAGAGGTTAGCTGTAACAACCTGTAGTTTCAAAAACCTGTTATAACATAAATCGAGGCAGAATTTAATTCTAAGCCTGAATCAAGGGAAACGGGCTATGCCATTGCGTTCGTCTCGGAAAAATACACGAAAAAAAGTCCGAGTTTTCGAAAATCGGAGTCCGTATGACCCGATTAAGGCCCAACGAAGTTTTTAGAAAATTTCAAAGTAAAAACAGATTTCAAATTCAAGTTTGAATTTGAAAATTAGGGTAAGATTGGGCCAGGCGGGAAAATTCCCGCCAGAGCACCCAAGTCGACAGCCCTGTCGACTTGGGAGTCGACTTGGTTGGACCCAAGTCGACAGCCCTGTCGACTTGGTCCAGCCGGGCAGTTTTGCCTGGTGCACCATTTTGGGTTTGTGTTGGGTTTGGGGGCCAGATTCGGTTTTAAGGGCTGAGATTGGAACTAGGGTTAATCCTAAGGCTAGAACTAGTCCTAATCTCTATAAATAAGGCCCTAACCTAACCCTAAATCATCATTATTCATTCAAGTAACTAAACTATGGCAAAATCATTCCTCTCATGGCCTCCACTCTCTTCATAAAATTCCTAAGTTATTTCTATGAGAGATTTTCCATGCATACAAGTGTTTTCAAGCTTGTATGAGTGTCATTAGCTTGCATTCAAGTCAAGTTTCCATATTTACATCATAAAGCAAGGGTTTTGATCATTTTGGCTCAAGGGTTTTTCTATTAGAGCTTGCATTTTGGGTCTATTTGGTTGCATAAGGGCTTTGTCATATTTTTGTGTCTTCATAAGCATTGTAAGCCCTATTCTACTTTCATATTTAAACTCTAAAGTTAAATGAATGATGCAAGTTTGGTTGGCCATTATGATATGCAAGTTTTGTTATGCAAGTATGCCATGTTATGATATGCAAGTTTACTATGTTATGCTATGCAAGTTTGCCATGTTATGATATGCAAGTTTATCATGTTATGTTATGCAAGTATGCCATGTTATGATATGCAAGTTTATCATGTTATGTTATGCAAGTATGCCATGTTATGATATGCAAGTTTACCATGTTATGCTATGCAAGTTTGCCATGTTATGATATGCAAGTTTATCATGTTATGTTATGCAAGTTTGCCATGTTATGATATGCAAGTTTATCATGTTATGTTATGCAAGTTTGATATGCAAGTTCGTCATATGATATGCAAGTATGTTATGCAAGTTTGGGATGATCATTTTGTTCATGTTATCATGTTATGCAAGCTTATCTTGAGTATATGGACATAAAGCTTCAAGCTTTATGCTAAAGGTTGCATTTTGGCAACATGTAGCTTATCATATCTCTTATGATAACTTGCATGTGAGGCTAAATGCGAACTTATGGCCATTTCTACATGTCATTTATCACCATGTATCACCAATATTCTAAGTTTGGTTTTATGCATGCTTTTGAGGCCTAAAAATGTAATATGCAAGTATATGAACACATGTACATTTCATATGCCACCATGTTGAACTTGTGGCTTCAACACCTTTATGTCATGATTATGCCAAGTTCCCTCTTTCTATCATTTATGCGCTATTGCGATATGTAAGCGATGGGACTGCGTTTGGGGTTGGGTAAACTTAAAAGACATAAAACATAAGATTGGGAATTTACCTATTAAGTTAGGTATACCCTTTGGGAATTTACCTATTAAGTTAGGTCTACCCAAATGCTTGAAAACTTGTAACATGTTTTGGAAACATGATGGACATGACACTTAGAAAATATAAGTGTGACCAACTCGAGGTTGGGTTGAGTTTGTAGCGTAAACCTACCCGGAACCGACCGGCTTAACTAGTTGCTACAAACAATAGGACCCAATGTGAGAAGTTGGTCATGTTGTACCTTGAACCCGAGGTTAGACCAAGTCGTGGTGTAAAGCTACCCGGACCCGCCCGGCTTAACTAGTAACCACAACAAGGTCTAATGTGAGAGGTTAAGGCGCATTAAATTAATTAATGCCTCATGATTAGGGTTAAGTCATGGTCCACTTAGTACTTAACCAATTTGGGCTTGGTAGATTAATCAGGGTTAGGTCGTGAACTCATCGTTACACTTAACCAAGTTAATCCATGATTAGCAAGAGGGTTAAACCGTACTTAACCCACTAGAAAAATCCTAGCAATGGGGGTCCACTCCAGCAGTAATCCCAAGTTTGTATCATTATGACCCTAGGGACTAGGCTAGGGTGGAGGCACGATTACTGGACTTGAGGTAAGTGACCAAAAGCGACGGCAGAAGGGTACGCCGGTGTAGTTCCGGGCGGACCATGGTCGTGCACATAGTCCGAAGCCGGGGAAAACATGCACGGGTACCAGTAGATCGAGACTGTGCACTTATGTTTATGGTGTCCAGGGGTTGACACCCTAGGGCTTGATACACCCGACGGGAGACCCTGCACAGTCTGACTACAATTATGTTTGGGCCGCATTGACACCAACACGTGACGAGTTAGGCTTAGGGAACCGATCGATTAGACCGTTTGGTTGGACCTCGTATTAGGGTCAAACCATGTTATTGGACCTCATATCGGGTCGCTTCATGTTATTGGACCTCATATTAGGGTCGCTTCATGTTATTGGACCTCGTGTTAGGGGCACTTCATGTTATTGGGCCAAAGCTTGGGCCAAGGGATCAATACTTGTTTATTCAAGTCATGTTAGTTTGCTAGTACACCTGTGGTGCAAAAACCTTAAACCTGATTATGCGATGACACCTTTATCTACCTTGTTAGTTAATCATCATGCTAGTATGTTGTTATCCTTATGTTCATCCCAGCTTTCATCATGCCAGTTAGCTTTATCAGTTTACATTGATTGTAGTAGGGCTTACTCAGTCTTTTTGACTGACCTGTTTTCTTTCGCCTCTTTTCTTCCGTTCCCCCCCCCCCCCCCCAGGTTCTCAGGGTGGGAATATTGGAGCTTAGCTTGGATTTCTGATCGCTTGCTTGTGGGATTTTAGCTCATGTACGGTCTTGACATGAAGCTAGCTATGGTTATCACTTATTTTGGGGATAGTACTTATGTATTTCAGTTTTTCAGTAATGTTGTTTTTATCTAGACTTGTGTATTTGGAAAGTTGACATTATGTTGTACCAGACTTGTTTTGAAATGGTTTGAAATCTTCCGCTGTTTTATCTATGTTATTTACTCTGTTTACATATATACATATGTTCTTGTTCTGCCTTGATATATCATTATGCGTGTTTACCTGATTCAAACGCCCCTCCAAAGTCAGAGTGCTTGCAAGAGCCACCGTGGCGGAGGTGGGGTGTTACATTTGGTATCAGAGCATATGGTTTACGAGAAGGAACAAAAAGGATTTTAAAGCTTTTGGAAAACTATTTTCAAAACCAAGTATAAAGTATTTTCCAAAGAAAAGTCTAGCTTATTTTAAAGGCTATTCCCCAAAAAGCCATTAGCAAAAATTCCTTCGTTTTTCTCCATTTTGAATCTATCTTTTTCTTCGTTTTCAGTATGGCCGATAACTTTGCCATTCCGGAGGGAGTACACGTACCTGTTTGGTATAGGAGACTTTTGGAGGCTAGGGCGACCGAAGCCAGCCCCGCAGATGTTCCTCCTCCTCCTCCTCCAGTAGTTAATGTTCCTCCTCCTCCTGTTGCTGAGGTTCCTCTTCCTCCTCCCCCTCAGCATCCACAAGAGGATTTCGCGGAGATTTGCAAAGACTTTAAGGCGATGGGTGGCAATAATTTCTTTGGAACCGAGACTTATGTAGAGGCAAGGAATTGGTTGAAAGAAACCGAAGATCTTTTTGCCTTCTTTGATATAGATGACCGTAGGAAGGTTTTATTAGCAGTGTGGTTGCTAAAGGAAGCAGCTGCACGTTGGTGGGTGGTCACCACCGCTACTAGGCCAATTGAGACTTGGGATGATTTTCGGGGAAAGTTTGGACTAAGGTTCCTATCACTAAAGCAAGGGGACACGACTATTAGGGAATACATAGATAAGTTTAATCAATTGGCTCGGGTCGATTTAGACTTGGTTAACACAGCTCAGAAGAAGGCCATATACTTTGATCTAGGATTAAACGAGCCATTACATGGTTTGGCCATATCTCATATACCCTTGGGGGCAACTTTCGAGAGTTTGGTGAATATGGCCCTACTCAATGAAGAGAATAGGAGTGACAAGAAGGAGATCAAGATGAATGATACTCAAGCCAAGAAGACTGATTCCCAGTGGAAAGGAAATCAGGGTAATCCAAGCGGTCAGAGCAGTCAAGGCAATAAGAACAAGAACAAGAGTCAAGGCAACAAGGGGAACAACAACAAGGGCAATAACGACAAGAGGAAGTGCCATTATTGCGGTTCAGTTGAGCATCTTATTAAGGATTGTAAGAAGAGGAAAAGGAAGAGTGGTGAATGCTATCGTTGTGGTGAGTTTGGACATTTCAGCAAAGATTGCCCGAAGAAGCAAGGGCAAGGTCAGACTCAGTGTGCAAGACCGTCTGAAGGGCGAGTTCACCCACTCAACATCGTTCTTCCAGCTCATGATCGAGGTAGTATTTCTGTTGAAAGCCTTGTATATATTTCTGATTTTTCAGTTCGTACCTTGTTTGATTGTGGTGCATCGCATAGTTTATCTCGTCTGATCTAGTTGAAAGTTTGCACCTAAGTACTAGTCTAGTTAATGATCCCGTGTGTGTTTCAAATCCAATTGGGGGTTCCGCCCATTTGTCTATTATCCACGTGGATTTGAAAGTCTCTATCTTGAGTATAGAATTCTCGCGTGATGCTTATATTCTCGGTTTCATGGGGTATGGATTGATTTTGGGCATGGATTGGTTGTCCAGTTTTGGAGCCATTCTTGATTTTTGAGCATAGGGTTGAGAGGCTCATGACTCGCCTCGGTAATACCCTACAAATTTCTAGTAACCCTATGAGTCCCGTCATGTTGTGTTGTCTTGAATCCCTCAACTCGTCTATCGATAGTTTGTAATCGGTGAGGGTGGTCCGAGAATATCCTAATATCTTGGGTGAAGTGAAGGGGGTTACCCCTAAACGGGAGATGGATTTCCGCATTTATCTGGTTGATAATGCCAAGATAGTTTCGTGGCCGGTTAGGCACGTGGCCCCGCAAGATGAGAGTTAAGAAAGCAAGTCAAGGAGTTGCTTGAGAAGAACTTCATTAGACGAAGTATGTCTGAATGGGGAGCGCCTGTAGTATTTACTACCAAGGCAGATGGTTCTCTTCGACTTTGTGTTGATTATCGTGAGCTAAACAAAGAGAATAGACAACCATTGCCAAGGATCGATGATTTGTTCGATCAGCTTGTAGGAACATCTGTTTTCTCTTGATCTTGCTACTGGATTCCATCAGCTCAGGGCAGCTGAAGATAGTATAGACAAGACTGCGTTTAGAACTCCAGATGGATTCTTAGAATGGTTGGTCATGCCATTCGGTTTGACTAATGCACCCGCCTACTTCGTGGACTTGATGAGTAGGGTGTCTAGGGAGTTCCTGAACGAGTTTGTGGTAGTCTTTGTAGACGATATCCTGACTTTCTTAAAGAACGAGGAAGAACATGCTAGACATCTCAAGGAGGTGATGGATACGCTTAGAGCGCATCAGTTGAAAGCCAAGCCCTCCAAATGTCATTTTGGAGAAAAAGGAGTTAGATTTCTAGGGCACATAGTTTCTAAGCAAGGCTTAGTGGTGGATCCTGCTAAAATGGTCGCGGTTCAAGACCGGAAAGCTCCGACGAGGACAATTGAAGTAAGAAGTTCTCTCAGTTTAATTAGTCAGTTAGCATCCCTTGAGTTTAGACCTACCCTTCTGGATCAAGTAGGGACTTCACAGAAAGAAGACCCGCAGTTAGTCGAGATCATGGACAAGTTGATTCGAGGCGAGATGGTAAGTCACCTCGCTATAGATGACAAGGGATGGCTAAGACGCGATGAGAGGAAGAAGGTTCTTGAAGATGCGCATCACTCAAGGAGGTGGCCGAGTTTGTCCCAAGGTGCATGTTGTGCCAACAGATCAAGGCCGAGTCATAGAAGCCCGGTGGGCAATTACATCCATTAGAGGTCCCCGCGATGGAAGAGGGAAAAGCGTCACGAAGGATTTCGTGGATGGACTGCCTAGATCAAGAAAGGGAATAAGAGCATGTGGGTCATAGTAGGTAGACTCACGAAGAGTGCTCATTTCACTCCGGTAAAGAGCGAAAGGACTGCATCATGGCTAGCAACGGATTACTTTCAAGAAATAAAGCGGTTGCACGAGGTTCCCTCAAGTATAGTTAGTAACCGTGACTCAGTCTTCACTAGCCAGTTTTGAGATAGTCTACGGGAAGTCATGGGCAAACGGCTGAATCTAAGTACGGCCTATCATTCGCAGGCAGATGGTTCATTTCGTTCAAGCATGAGTTATAGAAAATCACGTTAGTGAGAGCAATTGGTAAACGTGGATTGGTATTTCCAAGAAAAGTTCTGCTGCGTGGAATACTTTATGGTAAGTAAACGAGATCCAGAATTCACTAGTGAATTTTGGAGAGCTTGCATGAAACCATGAGGTCATAGTTATGTTTAAGTCAAGAATGATAGAAGAGTAAGTGAAAAAGGAAGACGAGAGGCGACAATGAAATGGGTTCCAACTCATATTTGGAAATAAGAGTTAAGAAGCCAAGGAATCATGAAGTAAAAGACGGTCAAAGCACAGTGGAGTTAAGCTCAAGGAAACGTGACTTAGAAGGCTGAAGGCTAGATACGCGTATCATATCTCTTTTTAAGCGCATATCCTTGATCCTTGTTTTCCTGTGGAACTTACTCGCATGTTATCTTTTTATGTATATCCTCTCGGTCCCATTTTCGGTCCTATTTCTGTCGGGAGGTATGACTTATTGGCTAGTAATACATGTCAGGGTTTGAAGGGGTCTGTTAGGTTGACTAAACCTTTTGGGCTTTTATAGAATATGGGTTGGGTTAGGAAGGGATTTCTTGTAATCCGAAAGGAATATATCCTGCTTATCTTCCCGATCTCTTTGTAGCATATCTTTTGCTATCCATGTTTGTCTTGATTATCTAGTTTATTATGTTAATCTTGTCATGAGAACCTTAGGTAGAAACCCTTTGGATGAAACATGTGTTTGAAACATGTTATACTTGATGGTTGCAAGTGGTTGCAAGTGTTTGCAAGTGGTTACTCGTGGATGCATTATACACATTAGGCACTAGATCGGCTCACACACTCCTCATATTGCATATGCATGAGTGTTTACGCTTATTCATGGATGAAAATTTTTGTGTTATCACATGGATGTTGCATATGGATGTATGTTATGTGCACGCATATAGATGTTATACATTATGTTAGGAATTGCATACATATGGATTCATTTCACTAACATAATTTGCATTGATGATATTTGCATTAGATAAGTACATATACACACACCTTTGCATATGTTCATACAACATTTAGAATCTTGTAAGGACAATGATTGCTCGTGGATGATGTTTTGAGTAGATGGATGTTGGATGGTAGGATACGTTCTTCCTAACTTGAAGATTTCGGGAACGAAATCTTTTAAGGAGGGGAGAATGTAACAACCCGTATTTTCAAAAACCTGTTATAACATAAATCGAGGCAGAATTTAATTCTTAAACCTGAATCAAGGGAAACAGGCTATGTCATTGCGTTCGTCTCGGAAAAATACGCGAAATAGAGTCCGAGTTTTCGAAAATCGAAGTCCGTATGACCCGATTAAGGCCCAACGAAGTTTTCAGAAAATTTCAAAGTAAAACAGATTTCAAATTCAAGTTTGAATTTGGAAATTAGGGTAAGATTGGGCCAGGCGGGAAAATTCCCGCCAGAGCACCCAAGTCGACAGCCCTGTCGAATTGGGAGTCGACTTGGTTGGACCCAAGTCGACAGCCCTGTCGACTTGGCTGTCGACTTGGTCCAGCCGGGCAGTTTTGCCTGGTGCACCATTTTGGGTTTGTGTTGGGTTTGGGGGCCAGATTCAGTTTTAAGGGCTGAGATTGGAATTAGGGTTTAATCCTAAGGCTAGAACTAGTCCTAATCTCTATAAATAAGGCCCTAACTTAACCCTAAATCATCATTATTCATTCAAGTAACTAAACTATGGCAAAATCATTCCTCTCATGGTCTCCACTCTCTTCATAAAATTCCTAAGTTATTTCTATGAGAGATTTTCCATGCATACAAGTGTTTTCAAGCTTGTATGAGTGTCATTAGCTTGCATTCAAGTCAAGTTCCCATATTTACATCATAAAGCAAGGGTTTTGATCATTTTGGCTCAAGGGTTTTTCTATTAGAGCTTGCATTTTGGGTCTATTTGGTTGCATAAGGGCTTTGTCATATTTTTGTGTCTTCATAAGCATTGTAAGACCTATTCTACTTTCATATTTAAACTCTAAAGTTAAATGAATGATGCAAGTTTGGTTGGCCATTATGATATGCAAGTTTTGTTATGCAAGTATGCCATGTTATGATATGCAAGTTTACCATGTTATGCTATGCAAGTTTGCCATGTTATGATATGCAAGTTTATCATGTTATGTTATGCAAGTATGCCATGTTATGATATGCAAGTTTATCATGTTATGTTATGCAAGTATGTCATGTTATGATATGCAAGTTTACCATGTTATGCTATGCAAGTTTGCCATGTTATGATATGCAAGTTTATCATGTTATGTTATGCAAGTTTGCCATGTTATGATATGCAAGTTTATCATGTTATGTTATGCAAGTTTGATATGCAAGTTCGTCATATGATATGCAAGTATATTATGCAAGTTTGGGATGATCATTTTGTTCATGTTATCATGTTATGCAAGCTTATCTTGAGTATATGGACATAAAGCTTCAAGCTTTATGCTAAAGGTTGCATTTTGGCAACATGTAGATTATCATATCTCTTATGATAACTTGCATGTGAGGCTAAATGCGAACTTATGGCCATTTCTACATGTCATTTATCACCATGTATCATCAATATGCTAAGTTTGGTTTTATGCATGCTTTTGAGGCCTAAAAATGTAATATGCAAGTATATGAACACATGTACATTTCATATGCCACCATGTTGAACTTGTGGCTTCAACACCTTTATGTCATGATTATGCCAAGTTCCCTCTTTCTATCCTTTATGCGCTATTGCGATATGTAAGCGATGGGATTGCGTTTGGGGTTGGGTAAACTTAAAAGACATAAAAACATAAGCTTGGGAATTTACCTATTAAGTTAGGTCTACCCTTTGGGAATTTACCTATTAAGTTAGGTCTACCCAAATGCTTGAAAACTTGTAACATGTTTTGGAAACATGATGGACATGACACTTAGAAAATATAAGTGTGACCAACTCGAGGTTGGGTTGAGTTTGTAGCGTAAACCTACCCGGAACCGACCAGCTTAACTAGTTGCTACAAACAATAGGACCCAATGTGAGAAGTTGGTCATGTTGTACCTTGAACCCGAGGTTAGACAAAGTCGTGGTGTAAAGCTACCCGGACCCGCCCGGCTTAACTAGTAACCACAACAAGGTCTAATGTGAGAGGTTAAGGCGCATTAAATTAATTAATGCCTCATGATTAGGGTTAAGTCATGGTCTACTTAGTACTTAACCAATTTGGGCTTGGTAGATTAATCAGGGTTATGTCGTGAACTCATCGTTACACTTAACCAAGTTAATCCATGATTAGCAAGAGGGTTAAACCGTATTTAACCCACTAGAAAAATCCTAGCAATGGGGGTCCACTCCAGCAGTAATCCCAAGTTTGTATCATTATGACCCTAGGGACTAGGCTAGGGTGGGGGCACGATTACTGGACTTGAGGTAAGTGACCAAAAGCGACGGCAGAAGGGTACGCCGGTGTAGTTCCGGGCGGACCATGGTCGTGCACATAGTCCGAAGCCGGGGAAAACATGCACGGGTACCAGTAGATCGAGACTGTGCACTTATGTTTATGGTGTCCAGGGGTTGACACCCTAGGGCTTGATACACCCGACGGGAGACCCTGCACAGTCTGACTACAATTATGTTTGGGCCGCATTGACACCAACACGTGACGAGTTAGGCTTAGGGAGCCGATCGATTAAACCGTTTGGTTGGACCTCGTATCAGGGTCAAACCATGTTATTGGACCTCATATCGGGTCGCTTCATGTTATTGGACCTCATATTAGGGTCGCTTCATGTTATTGGACCTCGTGTTAGGGGCACTTCATGTTATTGGGCCAAAGCTTGGGCCAAGGGATCAATACTTGTTTATTCAAGTCATGTTAGTTTGCTAGTACACCTGTGGTGCAAAAACCTTAAACCTGATTATGCGATGACACCTTTATCTACCTTGTTAGTTAATCATCATGCTAGTATGTTGTTATCCTTATGTTCATCCCAGCTTTCATCATTCCAGTTAGCTTTATCAGTTTACATTGATTGTAGTAGGGCTTACTCAGTCTTTTTGACTGACCTGTTTTCTTTCGCCTCTTTTCTTCCGTTCCCCCCCCCCCCCCCCCAGGTTCTCAGGGTGGGAATATTGGAGCTTAGCTTGGATTTCTGATCGCTTGCTTGTGGGATTTTAGCTCATGTACGGTCTTGACATGAAGCTAGCTATGGTTATCACTTATTTTGGGGATAGTACTTATGTATTTCAGTTTTTCAGTAATGTTGTTTTTATCTAGACTTGTGTATTTGGAAAGTTGACATTATGTTGTACCAGACTTGTTTCGAAATGGTTTGAAATCTTCCGCTGTTTTATCTATGTTATTTACTCTGTTTACATATATACATATGTACTTGTTCTGCCTTGATATATCATTATGCGTGTTTACCTGATTCAAACGCCCCTCCAAAGTCAGAGTGCTTGCAAGAGCCACCCTGGCGGAGGTGGGGTGTTACATTAGCGCATTAAGCCCAAAACCCGAGGTTAGAATGAGTTTGTGGTAGAAGTTTGCCCGGAATCACCCGGTACATCCAGCAACCGCAACCAATAGTTCTAATGTGAGAGGTTGAGGCATTAATGAATGAATTAATGCTAATGAACGGACATGCTAAGAATGGTAGGGTTAAGTTAATACAAGAGGGCAACACTTAACCAATATAACATGATGTGTGATAGGGTTAAGTAACACAAGAAGGCAACACTTAACCAATGTAACATGACAAGTGGTAGGGTTAAGTTAACACAAGAGGGCAACACTTAACCAATATAACATGATGTGTGATAGGGTTAAGTAACACAAGAGGACAACACTTAACCAATATAACATGATGTGTGATAGGGTTAAGTAACACAAGAAGGCAACACTTAACCAATGTAACATGACAAGTGGGTGGGTTAAGTTAACTCGACTGGACTGATGACACTTAACCAATATAATACGATGAATGAACAGGGTTAAGTTAATAGAAAACACTTAACCAATTACAACATGATTGAATGAGAAGGGTTAAGTTAATAAGAAACACTTAACCAACATGACACGACGTGTGGATGGGTTAACTTGAATGGATGGATAACACTTAGCCAATTTGGGGGGTATACGAATAGACCCTAGAAAACCCTAGTAACGGGGACCCATTTCAGCAATAACCCACACAGATGTATCACGGTACCCTGAACTAGGCAGGGTGGGGCACGATTACTGGGCTGATTATAAGCGGTCAAAATAGCAGCAGGTGCTGCAGCAGTGTAGGTTTCGGCGGAGTATGGGCGTGCACGTACTCCGGAGTGGATAATGCAGGCACTGGGCATCAGTAGTATGCACTGTGCATCTAGACTTTGTGTTGGGTCGCTATCATAGGGATTGATACACCTTATGGCGGGACCAGCACAGGGTATCTACACGCAAGAGAGGGCCGATTGACACAGACACAAGGAAAATTTTTTACAAGTAGGGAGCTGATCGATAGGGTAGTAAGGGTACATCTAAAATCATGGCAATCAGGCTGATTAAGGTAAGATCCTCATACTAGATGTACACCTAAAGGCTACCACAATTGCGAGGTTGGGATCACCTTATTATATAACATAGGATACTAGTTGGGACACTAGTAGGGGATATTGATCCCTTTTCACGAGATACTAGTTGGGACACTAATAGGGAATACGAATCGTTCTATAAAAGACACTAGTTAGGATGCTAGTTGGATGGTGCAGAGAAAATAGAAAATCAGAGAAAGAACCGAAGCGCATTCAGTGTATCTTATCTTGTCATATCTAATGATCATCATTTGTTGTCTTGCTATGCTTATTATCACGGTTGTGGTCAGGTATCCAGTTTATTCATGTCATGATGTTTTTACCTATTTACATGCTGAAAGTCACTAGACTTACCAGGCTTTATGTCTGACTCTGTTTTGTTTCGCTTTCTTTTCTTCCGTTCCCTCCCCCCTCCCCTAAGGTTCACAAGGAGGGAATATTACCACTTAGCTCAGTTTTCTTTCCAAGCTCGAAGATAGTCAATGTATTGCTTTGAACTCTCTTTTCCTCTGCTATGGTTGGCTCATGCTTTATTGGGGAATATCATTGTCATTTTATGCTTTTTTACTTTGTAAAACAAGACAGATGCTTTGTTGTAATGGGTATTGGAAAACAATCTTTGTACAAACTGTTTTACCAAGCTGTTGTTTATCAATAAAGTAAAGTTTTATTTATTTTCCACTGTTTAAATTTTGTCTGTTTTGTAATTTATCTGTTCTATACACTCATGGCGCTCCACTGAAGTTAATTCATTCCCTTTGTAAGAGACCTTAACGGAGGTGGGGTGTTACAATATCCATGACTACATCAAATAAGATTGATTTGCTATATCAAATTTATAGGCAAAATTAAGACTCGGGTTTAGCATTTTTATTGCCTAAAATAAAATTATGATTCGGAAATCGATCTTTGTTCCTAAATTGATTTAGGGTTTTAAGCAAGATGACAATTAGAGATTGTGTGAGAGAGAAAATTTTGACCTCAACACTACAACAAAATACGTTATTAATAATGCCATTTAATAACGCGTTAGCCTGAAGTGTTATTATTTACAATTAATTTTATACTTTCCATGTAAATTTCATTTCACAATTGTTGTAACGCTCCCTAGCCTTTTGTAAAATTTTGGTCTCCCTCCAAAACCATTTTGTTTACCTCTGGTCGTAGAATTATTTCCTATTTTCCATCTCAAAAACTAACCCAATCCACTTCCTGGTTGCAGTCTTTCTCTTCAGGTAAAATCGCAACTTTCTCTTCAGGAAAAATCACGATTTTTTGTTTCTTTCAAATCACCTTTGATTCAATTAAATTAGATCATCATGTTTTTATTTTTATTTTTAGCTTCTTCTCTCCCGCGTCGGCATCGGTTAGGGTGTTTCTTATTCAACCGTTGTAAAGTAAATTCTATCAATATATAACTGTTGTATGCGTATATAATTACTGGAAATAAATGTTGAAGATTCTGCTCCAGTTGTGAAAAATGAATCTGCTGAAAGAGGTATATATATACGTGTTTTTACTTATTGTTGTTGTTGTTCTAAAATTAAAAATGAATCAGCTGAAAGAGATATATATACATATGTGTTTTTACTTATTGTTGTTGTTGTTCTAAAATTGTACATTTGTTACACTTGCAGAGGCAATACTTACACGTATCAAAACTGAAAAGAAAATGATCTTGATCAGCGTTTGGGAAGATAGTGAAAAGAATAAAGCCGAGAATAGGTGATTGGTTTGCGGATTTATTACAATCTATTACCAAATTTACAAGTTGAATTTAAACAGATAAGCTATCTTCTTAAATTTTTATTCTTATTTATTTCTTTCATAAAGAGCGGTTAAGAAGCTATCAACTATCAATTCCCGGGAGACTTCACAAATAGCAACCATCAAAGCAAAACACAAAAAAATCCAGGTTATTGTTGAACTACTATTTACATGCAGTTTTTTATGCAATATGTATATATGACATGACTTACAGCTATTTCCAGGTTATAACTACTGATATTTCTGCAATGTATATTACTAGGAATACAAAAATCTATTATTTACTTATTTTGCAGTAATTATCAAAATGCAATTGGGGTTAAAATATTGTTGTAATATGTGTCATTTATGTGCAATACCACGAAGGAATCACTATTTCACTGGAAATTATGATATGTCCCTTATTTTCAAACTTGAAAACGTGAAAATCTCTCTTAAAATGGATTTTAAATTAATACCTTCTCGCTAAAATTCTTTTTTCTTTTCAGTTGACCATGAATTTTATACAAAGACATTATTATGAGTACCGAAATCCCGAAAACTATTACATTTGCCACATTTGTAGTGTTAATATAAGTTTAATATGTTGGTTTTAATATTTAAGTGATTATCAACAAGTATTCTTACTTATGTTTAATTATAGTGCAGGAAAAGAAATATTATTGATATGATAATTGAATAAACGCACAATTTATAATGATGAATATTGTTCACACTAGGGTTTAAACATATGTGCCTTGCTTATAAGATGTTACAAGAAAGTAACTAATTCTATTTTAAATTGGTATTAATGTGAAATCTTGTCCAACTCTTCCGTGGTCCTAGTCCCTTCAGCTTGTTTTTTCTTTGAAACCCCTCATTATCAATGTGCTACGTTTCTTACTGCAAGTGCAAAGCAAGCACATGCATCATCTTAGCCAAGTTGATAACTGATATGGATATTCAAATTTTAACCTAGTTATCAAAGACATAATAGAAACAAAGAATGATGACGTATTTTACTTTTGTTAAAATTTATTGTCTACATTCTCATTTTCTAATACCATGTCGTTTTTTCACTCATTTATCGGTTATAAAAGCATCTCATGTATTTAAGGAATATATTGCAGCAAGTGTTATAACTTGGTATGTATTTATAGGGGTAGATTTGGCTCTACTTCGCCTGAATGGCTTCAATATTGATGGTGTCGACTCCCTGTGTATGTGCTTCGACTTTGACTTCACGATGTTAGTTGTAAAGCGGCTTCAACTTAATTCATCTAAGATGGAGCACTTGCTAAAGCAGGAAAACTTGCTTTGCCTTTAGAACAAATAAGAGTGTTATGCCTTCGCTATCCAAATCAGACGAAGCGCCACTACACCATAAATGGACTTCTACAACACAAAAAAAAATGTTGGCTCAATCCCAAAAATGTTGTCATAGGTCTTCGGCAACACTTTTTCTTTGATGCAATTTTTATCATTGCCTTAGACCCCAAAGGCAACATTTTGACAGTCTAAGACAATATAAGTTGCAATAGAACCCTATTTGGGTTTATAGCAATATCCATATGTGTCTGTGACAACATTCCAAAAATGTTGTTATAGATATTTATATTAATTTTTTTAAATATATAATATAACAAAAAGAAGAATTAAATGCTATGACACATAATTAAATATTCAAGCAGTATTTTATTCTAATAAATATTTTATTTCAACATTTTAAATAGTACATATTTCTAACTCCAGTATTTACAATTAACTATTAATAACATAGTCAATCACTGATGTGCACGTAAATGTACACAATTTTACATTCATATTTCATCTATTTTTATTTAAATAAATGTCATATGTGGGTATTTTATCGTGTTTAAATCTTAATTCAATTGATTTAAAAACATCATACATTCATCATCATGCAGGTGGCAAAATGGTCATTTTTGTGCTTATGTTATTTTAAGAATTTTTACTTGGACATTTTTCATTGATTTTTGTAGAAATTTGGTGCATGTGGAAGACGGCTTCATAGAGATATATATGCATACAAAGAAATGAAAATGAAATAATTCTCATACATGATCATGGAGGACCCCACTTACCTACCCACTTAACTAATTCTACACTTAGAAGCTAATGGACAAATAAGTGGATGTTAAAGCTTCCTGCAAATTTGATGATGGATTAATTAAAGCTTAGTGATTACATAGTGGCCACACTTCCTAAAAGGCATCTTTGGTAGCACGCTAAAAGTTGAATTAGGGTTTTACTCATGTATAAATAACCCACTTGTGCACATGTTAAGGATCTTTTGCTATCTTTCATTTTTCTTAGGAATTTTAAGAAGCCGTGTGCAAGTTTATTGTCTCATGAAATAAAAATGGCTTCGTAGCTTTTTTTTTCTACATGTATCTCTTTACATTTATGCTTATGTTTATTTATATATTTTCTTTTCTTTCATGTTCATAGCTTAGATTTACTTTATGTTCATAGTTTAGATTTATTTACATGTGCTTAGTTTAGTTCTTTTCTTGTTCTATTTAGATTTTCTTTCATTTTGCTTTCTTTTCCAATGTTGAAACTTACATGTGTTGATCTGATAACAAGCATGAGTAGCTAAGCCTCTACAATTCGGGGGTAATGAAGCTCTCTAATTTTATTTAAGTTCAACATTTGTATGATTTGTGATCTCTCTAATTAGTGCTTCATGGTAGTGGATTTTGATGTAAGTTTATACAAGTGGGTTTGATAGTTTATGTTGCATATGCAAATAAGTTATTCTTATTCAATATAAACACAAATTACATCAATATATGCTAAGTGGTTATTGATTATGAAATGAAAGTAAGAACAAAATTTGATGATCTATATCACTAATGATAATAGCGAATATATCATACTTAAAATAGTTTTTGCTTTAATTTCATTTTCATGAGAATCATAAGTGGTTTAATTGTCGTGTTAAGGTTTGATAGTTTATGTTGTGTTAATTAATAACATAAATAAACTATACTTATGATAAAATGCAACATTTATGTCACTTAATCTTAAAAGTAGAGATCATAGATCGTATGTTTGTTAATTTACATAAATATGAGACGGGGTTTGCCTCTAAATTTCTCTCTAATCTCATATTTAGTTCCCAACTTAGTTTCTAGTTTTCATTAGTTTTTGTTAGTCAAAACATTCCAAAATTCAGTTTAAGTTGATTGAGTAAGATTGAAATTATATCTTTCCCTGCCGTTCAACCCGTACTCGCCCCCGTACTAACAATTGTACGTCGTACGCTTGTGGTTTTATTATAATATTTTGTTGACGGTTTTCTAATTCGATAGAAAATCCGTTTTCGAACAAGTTTTTGGCGTCGTTGCCGGGAAAGGAATTTGATTTGATTTTATTCTTCGGATTATTTTTCTTGTTCTTTAAAAAAAAAAAAGTTTGTTGTTTCGTTTTGTTGTTTCTTAGCTTCTTGTGTTTGCATTTGTGTGTTTGTTGTTTGTGTCTTCTTGTTTTTACTTTTTAATTATCACTAAAAAAAGTGCTTTTAATATTTGTCATATTTGCTAGTTTTTCATTTGTGTGCATTGTTTGTGTTTGTTTTGTGAGTTAGTTTTTCATTTTTGTGTTATTTTATTTCACTTCCGTACATATTTGTGTATCTCCTGTTTTCAGTTTTCATCTTCTATTGCCTTTGTTGTTCTTTGCATCAGTGCTTGTATTTTTTACTGTTTTCCTTACATTGTTGTTGCTCAATTAAAAAAAAAGGAAACATTTCAGCTTGGATTTCAGACATTTCATATGCAAAACATTCCTTATCATTAATGCTTGAATTGTTGTTTACATTTTCATTTCTTATCATCCACAACAATAGAAATTTCATTTTAGCTTCTAAATTTTACAAACTTCATTTTACTTAGCACTGGAATTTTAGGCACTCCACGTCAAAACTGCCACACAAAACTTCCTGCTACTTCTTTGAACCCACTGCTTCACTACTTACAACATCATCAACTCCACCATTCCAACAACCAAAACCAGTCACTATGCACCCCTTCTAGCCACTGCTTCGACACCATATTCACCGACCACAAACAAGCAACCTCGCCTTCAACTTCAACCACCACAAATTCCCACCAGAAACAAGCACTGCACCATTCACAAACCAACTACCATACACAATCCCACTTCCACCTCTCCCCATTCAATCCTTCACATAGTTTCCCCTCAAGAAAACCAAGTCTTCATACCATCATAACCCACAGTTTCCCCTCATCACCAGTAACCGATCGTCACTACCATCTCACCAGTTACAAACATCGGTCTCCGACCTTCATCTCCCAGTTCTCATAGGTCCGCAACTTACTTCACACCGACCAGAGACACACTTCAACCCGTATCTTTCATCAACCCACATCGCAACTTCTCTACAGTCCCTAAACCACCTTCGAAACTCCCACTCTCACGTCAGTCCAACCACTACTTCAACCTGTACCTTTCACTAACAAACTACCCGCCTTCAATCACTCCAACCACGAGCACGACCGAATACCCTCCTCGCAATCTGCTACAAACCCAACAGTCTCACGAAATCAATCCACACAGCAAACCCTACCTCCCCAAATCGACCACTGCAAATCTCCAATCACAATCTGCCTCCAACAATCGCCACTCTAATTCGAGAAATTGGTGAATGTCAAGCGCCATCAGCACAATCTCCTCAACGACTCTCAAGCAAAATTCCCTTTTTTTTTCTTTCTTTTCGTTTTTATTTAGCTGGGTTTTGATTTGAAGTTAGGTCATTTGATTCAGATTTTTATTTATTTTTAGTTTGTGAAGCCTAGTGCATATGTTTATATTTTTGGGCTTGTGGGCTTGTTTTTAAGAATTTGTGGGCTAGAGGCTTGTTTTTATGAATTTATAGGGCAACGTTTTAATTTATTTTTTAGGTTTTGTGAAGTTTGTTAAGTCTGGTTTCGCTTTATCCTTTCAAAAAAATATTTGTTTTCTTGTTTTAATTTTCCTTTGATTTCCTTTTCCCATAGAAGTAATTTTGTTTTCACTTAAGTTTATTTGAAAAATAAAATAAAAAGGGATTGTTTTTAACTTCTTTTCAGGTTGTAGAAATCACAGAATTACTTTGCTTGGAAACGCGCTGCTTGCTTGCTTACTAAAAAAATGCCATTAAAAATAAATTGCCAATAAAAATCTACGCACTCTGGTATCGTATTCTTATTCTGTTTTTATTTTCCTTGCATTATTGATTGCTTGCATTTGCTTTAAAAAAATCCAAAACCAAAATAAAAATTCATTCTAGTTGCATCGTTAATTCAAGTTTAATTCCTGTTTTGCATTCATCTTATTTTTATTTTTTTAAGGACATCATTATATTTTGACAAACTGATTTATTTCCAATGAATTATTTCTCGGTGTCTAGACTACGGCAGAGATTTAGTCATTTATAAATATTATGGTGATTCGTAAATATACTAGAGATTGTTCCTCCGAAGGTACTTAAACCTTCGGCTGCATTGCTGGGGTGATTCCCGATGCACCGATAACTCTTGTTCGTTAACTGGCTGAGAAATATTTTGTTGAAATTAATCTAACCATCATTATAAAATTTTAGATATTTCTAAATAAGTAAGTTGCATTCATATAGTTGCATTAGGTTCATGCATATATAAAGAAAAAACCAAAAAAAAAAAAAAACAATTTTCTTTTGTGAATGTTTCTTTTTCTCTTAAAAACAAGCTTTCTTTAAAATGTCCCAATTTCCTTATTCCTATGGATTTTACGATAGTTGTGAAAATCAATATAATCCATATAATTTTACACCAAATTCATATGGATATTTTAATAACAACTATTGTACAAACAACTTGGATTTTACACCACCAACTTTTCAAAATTTCCAAAATAATCCTGATTTTACACCACCAAAATTTCAAAATGACGACCATCCCCTAATCTTGAAAAAAGTATTGAATCTTTACGTGAAAGTCAAACAATGAATGAATGGTATATTTCATACTTGTGCAACAACTCAAGTCAAAGTTTTCAAAATAATCAAAATTCAAATTCAGCTCCAAATTCAAATGATTTTGATTATAACCTTGCCAATTCAATTTCGAAATCCAAAATGAATTTCAAAGTAAAAATGGAAATATGAATTACTTCTCAAATGATTAAGGCAATGGGAATAATTTCAAGTGTGGTGCAACTAAAAATATTTGTTCTCAACAATTTCAAATTGGGAATTCTCAAATAAATAATCATGAATTTGATTTTGTTGAGCAAAATTGCAAGGATTTACTGTATGGAACCTACGTGAAATTTCGTGAAAAAAAAAATCAAATCCAAACGTGTGACAATTCAAATAATAATCCACCTTTTACCACAATCGACAATATTGAAATAACAACCTTTGAAATAGAAAATGACGATTTTAACGAAGTTGTTAATAATACGGTAATTAAGTAGGATTTCAATTCTTTTGAGAGGGTGGATCAAAATCTGAAATTCGATATTCCTTTTTCTGAAAATAACGAATTTCAAACAACGACTATGGATTTTGAAAATGATACATGCATTCAAGTTGTTGACAATTCACCAAAGGAAGACGAATTTAATGAAAAGAATTTTTTGCACTTTCCAAAAATGATTTGAATTTTAGTGAGAAAGATTTGAATCACCATTTGGATTTTGAAATCAATAATTTTGAACAAATTTTCAATGATAAATTTGACGTTCAAATTGGTGAGTTTAAACATGAATTTCAACCATTCATTCAATTTACCCAAAAATCGATCGAAAACAAACCAACTCATTCTATATTCAATAAAGGAACATTCTTTTTTCCAAAACTACATTCAACTACGAATTCTTTTACGATTTGGTTTTCCAAGCTTTAACTGTGTCTCTCATAATTGAAGAGACTAATGAATCGGTCTTTAGAAGACCACTTCATTTACTTCTTGTCAGTATATTTTTTGATATGCTACAAACATTTTTTCTTTTCTCTTGTAAATATAGGAAATATTTTCAAAATTTTCTTTACTTTTCTTTTCTCCTTCCACTTGGGTTGCCTATGGGGACACAGTCGAAATCAAGTGTAGGGGGAGTTTCATATTTATTTTGGTTTTGCATAGAATTTTCTTTTCTTTTTTCATTTTAAAAGAATTTTAATTTACTTTTAAATGGGCACGATGAAGTAAATATAAAGTTTTGGTCATGCGATTAAAATGTTTGGAAAATCACTTTTCTTAACGAATAACGAAAGGAAAGTTTGAATCATGAGCAAATTTAGTGTAACTGTAGAGATACGTAGGTGATGAGTATGGAATGTTTTCTAAATTGTAATCCGATTAATAGAATGGTTAAGTTAGACTACTTATGATAACATTTTAGATCTCTTAAGTGAAGTTGTGCTAAGTTATTCTTACTTAATTCTCTCTTTAAATAAAAAATGAAAAAAAGCAAAGAAACAAAAAAAAAACAATCCAAGGGTATCCAACATTGCTAGTACATCTAGAGTTGGTGTGCAAACTAGCCAAGCTCTGTCCCAACTCTCATGTAAGCCGTAATGTAGTGCAAGGGTGGTATATCTTGGTCTCATTTCATGAGTTAGACACCTAAGGATAACCGACAAGTTGTTGACAAAGTTAGCGTCGGTTTGCATAATCCGCTAAGCTTCGTCCCAACCCTCACTTAAGTTGTAATGCAGTGCAGGGGTGGTATATCTTGGTCTTTTCGGTTAGGTGTTTGTAAATAATAATAATGTAAATATTTTTTAAAATAAAGAGAGAGTTAGCACTTGAAATCCAAGCACCTTCTTCACTTATTTGACCTAATTTGTTAACCAAACGGAAATAAAGATGACATTTTACGATTGTTGATATCGATTATAGAATTCATTTCATATTAGCACTATGTTTCTACTAAAACAATTGGCCAATTTGGAGGAGTTCGTAACGATAACCTGACTTTTGTTTGAAGTTTTGATTAGAAATGGACTGAAATTTCATAGCGACGACCCAAACTTGTGTTCTCATTCGTGTCAAATTTAAAAGAAAATTTTCCATTTGTAAATATTATATTAAAAACTTGCATTCATCTTGTAAATATTTTCGAATCTTGCATTTTGTAAATATTTTTTGCATTTAACATTTGGATTTTGTGGATGGTATCCGCTAAAAACCCTCACGTGACAATACTTGTCCTACTGCCCAGAGGTTTAACGGCTTGTTGCATACGCTCAATGCAATCATTGTCCCTACGAAAGTGGATTTATCTTAGTTTTTTTTTTACATTATTCGGGAACGAATAATAAGATAAGTGTGAGGGTATTTGATGTGCACGTAAATGTGCACATATTTACATCCATATTTCATTTATTTTTATTTAAATAAATGTCATATGCGGGTATTTTATCGTGTATAAACCATAATTGAATTGATTTCAAAACATCATACATTCATCATAATAGATGGGCAAAATGGTCTTTTGTGTGCTTATGTTATTTTGAGAATTTTTACTTGGACATTTTTCATTGTTTTTTGTACAAATTTGGTGCATGTAGAAGAGAGCTTCATAGAGATATGGACATGATCATGGAGAGAAAATAATTATCATACATGATCATGGAGGACCCCACCTACCTACCCACTTACCTAATTCTATACTTAGAAGCTAATGGACAAATAAGTGGATGTTAAAGTTTCATGCAAATTTGATGATGGATTAATTAAAGCGTAATAATTACTTGGTGGCCACATGTCCTAAGGGACATTTTTTGTAGCACGCTAAAAGTTGAATTAGGGTTTTACTCATGTATAAATAACCCACTTGTGTATAGGTTAAGGATCTTTTGCTATCTTTCATTTTGCTTAGGAATTTTAAGAAGACATTTGTAAGCTTTATTGTCTCATGAAATAAAAATGGCTTCTTATCTATTTCCTACATGTATCTCTTTACATTTATGCTTATGTTTATTTATATACTTTCTATCATGTTCATAGCTTAGATTTACTTTATGCTCATAGTTTAGATTTATTTACATGCACTTAGTTTAGTTCTTTTCTTGTTCTATTTAGATTTTCTTTCATTTTGCTTCTTTTCCAATGTTGAAATTTACATGTGTTGATAACAAGCATGAGTAGTTAAGCCCCTACAATTTAGGGGTAATAAAGCTCTCTAATTTTATGTAAGTTCAACATTTGTATGATTTTGTGATCTCTCTAATTAGTGCTTCATGGTAGTGGATTTTGATATAAGTTTATATGAGTGGGTTTGATAGTTTATGCTGCATATGCAAATAAGCTATTCTTATTCAATAAAAACACAAATTACATCAATATTTGCTAAGTGGTTATTGATTTTGAAATGAAAATAAGAACAAAACTTGATGATCTATATCACTAATGATAATACTGAATAGATCATACTTATAATAGTTTTTTTTTAGTTCCATTTTCATGAGAATCATAAGTGGTTTAATTGTTGTGTTAATGTTTGATAGTTTATGTTGTGTTAATTAATAACATAAATAAACTGTACTTATGATAAATGCAACATTTATGTCACTTAATCTTAAAAATAGAGATCATAGATCGTATATTTGTTAATTTACATAAATATGAGAGGGGATTTACCTCTAATCTCATAAATAAACTATATCTATGATAAATGCAACATTTATGTCACTTAATCTTAAAAATAAAGATCATAGATCGTATGTTTGTTAATTTACATAAATATGAGAGGGGATCTACCTCTAAATTTCTCTCTAAATTCATATTTAGTTCTCTACTTAGTTTCTAGTTTTTGTTAGTTAAAACAATCCAAAGTTTGGTTTAATTTGATTGAGTAAGATTGAAATTATTTCTTTCGCTACGGATCGACGCATACTCTCCCCCGTACTAACAATTGTACGTCGTGCGCGTGCGGTTTTATTACAATATTTTGTTGATGGTTTTCTAATTCGACAGAAAATCCGTTTGCGAACAATCACATATATAGATATTCCTCACTGCATCACTCAGTTCACTCATTACATATACAGTTTCAATTTATACAGACAGCGACACTGACAAATATATACCTAGCCAAAGGCAAGCCGGGCAGGGGTCCATGGCCCTACAGTCCCGGGGAAGGGGGCTCCGCCCGACTCATCTGATTTCTTAAGACCAAGCCTCCTTTGAAACGATAATCAAATACTGGCATACACAAATGCTACTTCTATCTCCAATGCCTCCAAATAAAGTAATAATCTGAAACTACTATGAGCTTCACAAATTCTTTGATATATCATCATTTAGCAGACCCACCATCTTCTAACCGATAAACAAATACTAGTAGCAAAATATACATGAAATTTGCAGACTAACCCATTTAAAAACTGTAACAGTCATCTATACATTGTAATCTAAATGCTGCCTATCAATATCAATTTCAATCTGGATCAAAACCACATCCGAACAAAATTTCATGCTTACGTCACAAAATCATTAAACTGGTTCACATGAATTGATCCGCAACCATAGAATTTATAGGAGATAGGATTTACATTACCAAAAAGATGACAAATAACAAGTGCCAACGTTCATTCCAATCCGTGTTACTATTGACAACTACAGAAGTTTATAAATTAAGAAGTTGGCATAGAATTTGACAAATAAACCAAAATCGCCATTGATTGAATCGATCATCGTGTTTTTTAAATATGAAGTCAAATTTTTGTATGTTTTTTGAACATTTATGCCTCACAAAATAAATAGTGAAAAACACTGTAGGCTGATGATAATTGTTACGCTCACATCTAGCAAGATGTATATAGGTTTCTGTTGACGTAGATCAGTTGATTTGGTTACATCTACAGTTAAAGTATGTATCTAGTTTTGTTTTAACTAATCCAACTACTAGAATTCCGTGTCTTTCCAATTAATTTTGAACCAACCTAGATAATATTCTCGGATTTAAGAACAGAAATAATAGCACTTAAATCAAATACTTCGAATCAAATTCTTACCCCTTTTTCGAAATCAAACTGAAGCTATGGCTATATATCCGGTCGAAACAAAGATCGGTGACAAGAACTCAGGAAGTTAGCACAAAATTTGAACGTTTGAGAACAATTTTCGTTAAAACTATGATTCTCTAATGGCTTGACCTTGTCCAATAAGCTGAGCTTGTAGATCTGATTAGTTGAAGTAGCAAACTTTATCCATAGTGAAAAGGGACTTAGGGTTAGTCACCCCTCTGGAATCGAATGGAAGTGACGACTTCTCAGATCTGAATGTTGTACCTGGAAAAAACAGAAATCTGAAGCGAGCGAATGAAAATTAGGAATTTGGGGGTGAGAACGAAATGAAAAGTAAAGCGGGTGAATGAAAATAAAAATGGAAAATAGAATAAGCTGAGGTGTGAATTGATGGTGTGGATTGATGGTTGAGATTTTGTTTTAAATGATGGTGTGGATAGCTGAGATGTAAATTTTTTTTAATTTCTTTAATTTGAATATATTTATAGCTACTGCAACATCTTGCTGATATTTATGCTAACATCTTGAAGCGATTGGTGCAATAGACAAAAATCAGCATAATTATTGTTACATTTTAGCTGACAACATGCTTCAGATTGAAAGATTGGCAAGCAAACAACCAGAAAAGGTTAAATCTATCATTATGGTGCCGACGAAGGGAAAGAAGCTATTTAGTATAAAATAGCAAATAGATATGCTTATCTTCTGGACTTAAAGAGGAATATATTTTTCTCAGTAGAGTGGAACCTAGGAAATACACATGCTTCAGATTGAAAGATTGGCAAGCAAACAACCAGAAAAGGTTAAATCTATCATTATGGCGCCAACGAAGGGCAAGCAAACAACCGACCGTTGAGGTGTTTAATATAAAATAAATAACTATTCATTAAAATTTAGTTTAATTCAGATTTTAATGAAACAATTATAGCTTAGTTTAAAAGAAATAGACGTAATTGAAAAAATAACAACTTAAATAATAAACAATATGCAACATATAAACTGAAATAAAACATCCTTGCATCTCCATATATACTCAACCAATACAGAAAACTAGCATTGAATTACAGCAGACTTTTAAAATTTATGAACTTAAATTTCGTTCTGTGTTACATAAAGGACATATGACCTGAAGGAAAAAAATATTGAAACCTGAAGGAAAAGAATTATTGAAAGGTGATACAAATTGAATCATGAATAAAATATTCTGTAGCTATAGCTATAGTGCTTAATTTGTTATCAAACCCCTTTTATAACACTAACGCATAATTTCTTCAACAATTCAGTCAAATAATAAAAAAACTTGTCTGATCAAACAATCAGCTATAAAACAATAAGAAAACAGAACAAGACTCGCCTAGTTGAACATGTAGCACTTTGAATTCCAGCAAGGCTCCCAATTTTCAAATAATAAAATCTGTAGACAATGTTGATTAATTATGTTCACATTTAACAAAACAAATTTACTGGCAAAGTTGACATGATGGCTATTTAACACTAAAAGGGCAGCTGGGTCATAATAATATAGCATGGCACTCAAACATAAAACGCTCTAGGCTATAATATCAAAGTTAAGCTGGTGCCTGAACATAAAAGTTTAAACTTCAACAAATACGGATTTTTATAACAAAGGTCTAGTTAGCCGGATCAATTTCATTTAGGCTAATTCTATTCATACTCCTACAATTTCTTAACACACACCGTAAAATGAAATAAAATAGCGTACACCAAAAATTTCTTTTCATACACTATGTCTTTCACGAAATTACCCTTTTATATTTTGATCACCTTTCCTCGTTAACCTTAAAACTAAATTATATAAAACTTGGAATTCATTGCAATATATTTACCTAAAATAAAAAAAACTTTAATTTTTAACACTAATATTTTAAATTATTTGATTTTTTTATTTTTAAATCACTTTTAATTTTAGATGATGGAAAATTGAACTTATTTTTTTAAAAATTAGCACATTAAACTAGTTAAATTTTGGTGTTAAATTTATGCATGATTAGATTTGAATGAATGATTGAAGAATCTAGTATTCTGTATAACATTAATTTTAGTATTTAGTTTTAAATTTAAATTTTTATATTTAATTAAAGTGAAAACTATTAAAATTGATTGTATATAAATGTTGCTTGTAACGATATGAATATATTTTAATCCTCAAAAGAAATATAAATTTAATTTAACCAGTGATATAAATTAATTTATAAATTACTAATTTTAGAAGAGAAATTATATTGAGTATACATAATGTAAACAAGGGAGAATTGTATATATTTTCATTTTTTAATATTGATTGTTTTTTAATAAGGTCATTTTGGTCTGAAATTTTATTTAAAATCTCATGGTGTAAGTAAAGCAATTTGTGGTGTTTGAATAGAATTTTCCTTTCATTTAATTACTCATTTTTACCATTACATGCTATGTATAACATTGTGACGTACCAGATTTATCTCTTAGTGTGGCATTCTATATTCCAAAGATTTGATGCTTGGTGCCCACATTTCATCCTTATAACAATATTAACAGGACTAACATCTAGTGTTTTATATGGCATATGTACAAAAATAAAGCTGAGTGAAGCAATTCTGTTGTTCATATTCCTTCAAAGTTTGAAAGATTGCATCATGTAGAGAAACTTGAATCCATGACACTTTTTTGTGGAAATGAGTAATGAAATTCAATAGAAAAAAAAAATATAATGACAAATTTGTCCAATTCACTACATATGGCAAATATTATAAGGGGAAAATCCGACTTCTGAGAAACTTGCTTCATTAAATCTTAATGAAGGATCAAACACAATAACTTTTAGCTTTTCAACCTCAATGCTTGGACAACAGCAGGCACGTTTTTCTTCAAATCTTTAATGTGGTTTTATTTGTTTCTGTTATATTATGTTTTATACCTTCTGCATGGTAAATAGTTTTAAAAAAATCTATTGTTTTATAGGTGGATGCTAGATTTTTTTGTGGAAATGGAACACTCGAATTGTTATTTCAGACTCCATATATAGGTATTTACCATCATTTTTTTGTGGAAATGTAACACATAGTGTATTTACCATCATCTTTTTTTAACAAACGGTTTAATTACTTCTCTTCTTCATTCAACAGATTTAAATAGCTTTTCTGGAGTACATTATATCTTATTTTACTAAAAGAAACCAAGTAAAAAATTGCCTCTCCAAAAGGAAAGTGTAAAAATGGGTGCAAGTGTAAAATTTCAAAGCTCATCATGCTATATCTCTCAAAGTCCAAGTACAAGCCGCAAACCATGGGAACCGAATTCTTAAAATTTCAAAGGTTCGAGCATTTCATCAAATATGACGTGTGCATTATTGTGAAAATAACATTCTATGGGTATTGTACAATTCAAATCCACCAAATCACTCTAAAACCAAGTCCAACTCCATTTTATAACACTTCGATATCAGAAATTCGTGGCCTTAAGCCCCAATTTACATTCCAATCCCTAACTGAACAAAGTTAAGACTTTAACATCAAAGTTATCACCTTTGATGTAAATCTCAAAGGATTGATACTTGTGATTGATTAGATCTAAACAGCGGAAAACCGGGCTCAAAAGATTTGGAAGGGCATGGATTCGAATCATCGGCTCGAGTTGATCCAAAATGGAGTGCGGCCTAGGTATGAATTGAATTGAAGAATTAAATCCGAAGTGAGAAGTGAAGTTGGCAAATCCGCTTTAGAAGAGTTCTGCTGGCATTGAAGCACTTCGGTTTACTCAGAATTAGAAGGAGAAAAATCGCAAAGGAAATAAAACGAGAAGGAAACGAAAAGAAGGAAAACGCAGAAAAGGAAGTCTTCTAAGCGAAAGTTACGCCTTAATTTATTGGTTCAGACAATTTGTTTTTGGCCCTTACAGTAGGCAAACCTTCCTAACGGTCGGTTTGATTACTTATACATATTACAACAAATTTCAATACTTATAAATACAAACCAATCATAATTTCATTTACATTAATTACAAGGTATCATTACTATAACTAAATGAAATTCATTACATAATCAATTTAATTAAATTCATATCATAAATAATTAAAGCGTAAAATTTTAGATCTATATTAAATTCAGGAATCTATTAAATAATAGTAAAGCAGAAGCTTTTAAAGCTGCCTCCTCAATTCTCTACCTTATCTCTTCTCTCCTTAAAAGTCTATAGATTTTAAGGGTTATCTCTTTTACCCTTAATTGTCTCTTGATATTTAATATTTAAATTTTTTAATTATCAATTCAATTATTTAACTAAACCTAATCTATACTATTCTATACTATGCTGTAAAAATTGTGTTTGGCTTCAACCTCTACATAATTAAAACTCAATCGTCCTACAAGTTGTTTTTTGTTTCCTTCGCGTCTTTTTTTTCCACTCTCCTTGCCTTTCGGCCCGGAATATTCTTCTGCCTCTAAAATTCATGCCTCTTCCTACATGTCCACCTCTTCTTCGATGAATGTCGCAAAACCCTTCCTCATGTTTCTGCATCCCTCCAGGCATCGCAATTTCAAGGATGCAAAACCTTTCTCTTGGTTTTGGTGAAATAAACAATAGCATTTCTGATTTCTCTCTTTTCTCTTCCAGCTCTCCCCTTTTTTCGTTATCCTTCACACCCCCAAATTAACGAAATTCGCAATTTAAATTTGTTCCCTCAAACCTAAAAGTTACTAATTTTCCCTCAATTTTGTACCCGTGGCTCTATCCAAATCTTGGATCGTCATTTCTAGGTCTTCTTAAAAATTAGATGGCAGTTCTTCACCTCGAGGTCCGTACCTACAATCGTTTGGACCGAGAAAGCACAGCATTTATTGTGGTACGACGGCGTAACGTGGTAGATTTCTATTTCGCAGCTAAACTTATCATTTTTGAAAGCAAGATGAGCTGTTGAATATAGAAGCATAATGAATTATTTTTGATCTGAAAAGCGTATTATTATGTTTGCTTAATATTCGTTGATTTATTATCGGGATCCCTTTGACTTAACATGTTTTCTCATGCCCTGTCTTGTAATTTGATATGATATCAGTGATATCTACATACAATTCTATTTGTATTCAAGCCATTATTATTCATGTAAGAAATATCATAGATCATGCAAAAAAAAAAATTACTGACCTGTGTTAATTAGAAATTGTGTTTTTTCTCAATTTTTCCATAAGTTTCTCATTTTTGGACTAAATAAAAATCATTTTTAGTGTTTCTATGCTCCTAAGAAGATGCAAATGGTTTAAATCATAATAAATAAGTTATAGTTGGAGGTTAAAATGTGGTATTTTGCTAATTTGATTAAGAAGACGGACTTATTTGCGTATAGTGTTAGCACAACTGGAGGTTAATGCGTTGATTAAGTTGGCTATTATTTTGTGTGGTGGCTCGATCATGAGATGCTATAAAATAGAGCTATGATTCATTAACAATTATTTTGAAGTGAGTAAAGAGAAGCATATTTTCTATAGCATGATTATCCATTGGTGCTAGATAAACTCATATGATATGGTTTTTCTAACTAAATTCATAGTTTGCTTAGATCTTTAAACGAGTTAGTTGTTTAACCATGAAAACCTGAAAATTGGTTTAACTTGGATTATATCAATTGGTATAAAATATGCTATTAGCTCAACCATGAAAATCGTAATTTTGTTCTCCTTTGTATATATACTATAGAGTGGAGAAAATGATAACAACAAAAATAGAGTATAAAGAGAGTTGTTTTGAAATACTGCACACCTTTCTTTAATAAATATTTTCTTCTGTGTGAAAGATATCCAGTGCCAATAACAAATTCCACAAAGTTTCTGTTTAAACCTTCATATTTGATTTTGCAGATCAAAATATACAAGAAGAACAACATATTGCTTGGCTAAATCTTCCCATGTTGATTTCACATTTTGTCTTATCATTCTTTCGAGTTTAACCTTTCTTATATCTCCATTTTTGTTTATCATATGAATTGCGATATGATTTCTTTTGTCAATTTGAGCACTGACATAATTAAATCTGCAAGCATGCTTATTTACTAATTAAAACACTCAAATGTCCGCCTGTAAACTGTAAAGTACACGGCTTTTCCTTGCTCCTGCTCTATAATGCGTATGTGCTTCCTCAAATTAATCGTGTCATTTTTATTATGTTCTTCGCTACTAGTATACGTAACTTTATATAGTTTAAAGGATAAAAACTTTGATTTACACATCAATGAAGTGAAGTTGCTTTATGTCCAATTATTGCTTCACCTGTGCAACCACTTCTGCTTTGGTATTTCCATTTCTACAATTTTAGCCATTAGGAGCATAGCTGAAAATTTAGCTTAATTAACCAATAAGTTCTAAAATATATGCGTAGGCATACGATTCTCTGACAAATGTGTCGTTTCCCCCCGTTTCTTGCCATGCCTCCATTTATCATTTTGTTATCCATCTCCTATGATAATACGGTGACATAAACCAAGTATATTATTTGTCACCATTTCATATTTGTTTCGTTTGCAAACTTTTTGTGCATGGTATTTATTTGCAGTGGAGGAACATCAGTTGATGGATTTTGCTCATTCTACACCGAGTTTAGCTGGTAAGACTTAGATTTGTCCATTTGTACGGTTTAACTTTCCTTTTATTTTGCTTGCATTCCATTGTTTCATTTAGTTATATCCATAACCTATACAGTCAGAACAATTAATGTTTCTATTTTTTTGGTACGTCTTACTTAATTGAAATCTTTTACATAGTTTCGCTTACTGTTTTCCATTATATGCCTACATCATCCATTGTACATTTCCATAAACTGATTGGTATTTATCTGTAATGTGATGAATCTTGGATTGATACTTTGAATTCAATATCCAGCAACAACCCAATGTCGGGGTATGCTCATAAGTGATAACATATCCAACTTCTGCAACATGTATCTTGAAACAAGTGTTGAAATTTTTCGAATGACATCTTATTTTTACATGTTATTTGGGTTTCTGGTATTATGAACTAAAATTACAATATAAATGCATGCTTCGGGACAGTGGGGAGGCTAACATAGATTTTCTACTACACTTCAACTACTAGATGTGAGCTCCATTATTTCTTGCCATGTTTTAGAATATGATTGAAACGAATGTCGTAATTCAATCATTTATATCCAGGCCTATAATATTTCACCTGAGGAAAATTCCTTAGCTACCCTATTACCAGCTTACCAGACTAAGCTTTGAAAGGATTTTAAGTTGGTCAGTAATGCATGTAAATTTTGTTATATTTTTTTTTGTATGTTGGGTTGCCATGGTCAATAATTGATATCCTTCGCATTATGTTGTATTGTGAATGTTAAATATAACTATTATTAAATGACTTATTTATTGGTTACTTTTCACATGTACATAAAGGTAGATAGTTTGTTTCCAATTACGATTTTCTTTTTACAATAGTCACTGCCATGATTACTGACATGTTCTGAAATTATAAGCTTTAAATTGAAACTGGGCCATGTAGCTATTATGCAATTCTTCATTGAATTAGGCGAGTTTATACATTATGCAATTTCATATTGGGCTGCATGATCAGGCAAAGTTCCAAGAGAAATAGTTGAAGGGTCAACATATAAACATATTTATCTACATGTGCAACCAGACACCCAGGACACGTCACAAACAAAACATTGGACTGTAACAGTGCATTTTGTGCTGATATATTTTCCATAATGTGTTCTCATTCAACGTAGAACATTCTTAGTATGCAATGTATGGTAATTCCTCTTTATGTTTGTGTTCTCATTCCATATCAAAGTCATTGAAAATTGAAGTTTTGTCATAAGTTTCAACATTCTGCTGTTTTCTAAGTGAATTATAATGCTAACAATTTTTTATTATGAAGTGAATTTGCTAAAGAAGGTAACAACAATTTTTATGTTTTTAATACCTACAATTTATAAGTCAAGTTTCAAACCTCAATCCATTAAGAATTTTAATTTTATGTTATGCAGCTAATAGAAGGTTCATTATAGCTTTGTACAAGTTGAGTTTTTGATTGAAAAAACCAAGTCTAAATTGTAGTTTGTTGCCATTCATAGTTTTAGCATACAAGGTTCAACTATCATTAATTTTGTCATGTTTTCTAAAGCCAAGATATAATTAACATTGAGTTATGGAATGTAATCCAAATAAAAGCTAATCTACTTTATTTCCTGCCATTAATGCTGATTTAGAGAAATATTGATCCATGCACAAGATATACAATATTTTGCATTTACAAGGCGGATCGAGAAACTTTAATTTGTTTACTTATTTTTAGAGCAGCTATGGTTTGCATTCATATTGTTGTAAATAACTTTCAACCTAAAATGTATCTTTTATTTCTTTCATGCTCAAATTGTGTAATATATCCCCATTTTGTACAGAAATTGGAGAGTCGTAGAGCTCGGATTAGTTTGGCAATAGAGTTGATGTGTCATATTTAAGGTAAGTTATTTGTTCATTCTAAAATATAGAGAAGTGTTATACTCCATGTGGTATTGTTTGTTGCGGTGTACAGATAGTAGCATGAGCCACAAAGTTCCTTTTTTTGTTCCCCTTTTTTGTTCAGATTTGCACTCATATATATGGGTTAACAAAATGGTTGAAGCGGTGATCCAAATGATTATATGAAACATGATTTTTTAAAATCACTCAAGAAGACAAATAGTGTACTATTTGTGGAACAAATGGAGAAGCTCAAGTTCTTTATGTCATATAGAGACCAGGAGCTTTCAAAAATAGAAAATCTCGATGATAAAACCAGATCGAACAGTTCAACGATAATTATATTGAGTTTCAGGTATGCTTACTATGCTTTGGGTTTTATTTCCACCTATTAGTATTATTACAGTTCATATGTACTATATATGGTTATTGGATAGTTATATGTGCATCATTAAATTTTGTAGGCTAAACTGTTATGGAAAATATATGATGCAAACGTGGGTTTTTTCCTTAATTAATATGTAGATTATTTCGATGTGTATAACTCAAAAAAGAAGAAAAGTGGATGAACGCATAATATAATAAATTTGATAAAGTTGACGTAAGGTTCAGTAGTATAAAAACTTTGTTTTTTGTCACATTATCTGAGAACTTGACTGTATATAATAATTTTTCTATGTACAGGTCACTGTCTATATTATTATTTACTTTGTATATAAGTTTCTTTTGAGAGTACATATTTTCTGTTATACGAATGTCCGAAAGCTACAGGGAGCATATGTGTTTTGAAAAGTTTGATGCTGCACATGTTACATGTTGCTTTTGGAAATTATTTCTGCAATGTCTTCTGCTGCGCTACTGTGGCAATATGAATGAGATTATACAAATTTAACTTTTGAGATAAAACAAAAAATAATAGCAAAAGGTTTATCAAAATAACTATCAACAAATTTGCCATGCATTACAAAATTATGTTTTTTTAATAGCAAAAACCTTAATTTTAAAATTTGCTCAACCTCTTACTGACTATCTCAGTTCTCTTTTAATATTTTATATTTAACTTCATATATTACAGTGAATTACGAATCTTAAAACTATAATTAAACTTAGTAAACTATTAGCTGTTTTGTCAAATAAATCACAAAAATATGAAAATTTCAATATTTGCATAGTATTCACATTAGAAAAAGGATATAAAATTCATTTGGATATACAACTACATCAGTTACATAGCATAATTACATGCATGAGCAATGATTACAAATTTAATTGATAATTCACCCATGTTGATACATTGATGCTTTACGTTGTGAAACTATTATTTTGACTAAAAGTGCCTACATTCTGAAATTTCTAGGACTGCTTACAAAACCCACCTCAATATCACATAATTTTGTAAATTTACATCAATATATTTTAATTAACCATGTAATATTAGTTTTATTTTGTTAGAATAAATTTAATTAATAAATATTCATTAATTCATCTGATAAATCCGCAATTGTTATGGTTTCAATTTGTATCTCACGTTCATATCAAGAAAAGCGATTAAATAGAGTTTTCATTTAAATATAAAGATATATAATTCCGATACCATAAATATTTTACGTGAATAACATTAGAATAACTAATTTATTATTCATTTATCTCATTAAATTTATCTACACTTTTGAATTCTGTTTTTAACTTTAAATATCAATATTTTGACATTTCTATAGTTATTTACAACTTCATTGTCTGTTTCCTGATCTTTCATGTTTAGATCTATGTATTCAAATGTCTTAAGAAATCTCAAATTTAAAGTGTTTTAATAATCCATATATCAATCATATTTGTAATCCATATATCAATCATATATGTATACATACATATACCAATAAAAACAAAAATGAAAATTTTGTGCTTAACCATATAGATTTATAGATCCAATGCATATATTATGTACATAAACAATAATAATAAAGTTAATTTGTAGATTGACTATAATCATTTATGTACACAAACAATAAATTTATCATACAAAACATCAAAAAGTCCTATTTTTAACTTTAATAACTCCGCATTAAAATGTCCGCGATCTTTTTACAAAATCCTTCTAAATTGATTTGTATTATTTGCTCTTAAGTCAATATACTTTTAACTAATTACGTATTTTCAAATTAAATATATATATAAAAGAAATAAGTTAAATAATATTTGCTAATTCAATCTAATTTTTTTTATAATATGTCAATTTCAACAAGAATACTTGCTCATAGTAAGAATAATAGTATTATTATTTTACTTCAAAGAAATATTAAGTTACATAACACATACCATGTATAAACAACAACAACAATAATGTACAATTAGTTTGCCGATTTTACCATGTGTTGTATAATAAAGGTCCAATTTTAATATTAAATTTTTTAAATCTATATTTTATAATATGTTCGTGTGCAACGCACGGGTTACACACTAGTTTAAATAGAAGAAAAAACATGGGTTGCTACATTTGCACTTCGTTGAATGTAGAGCGGTTAAGACCATCAAACTCAACTGAACAAAGCATCTGCCATGCTGACATTATGATTGAACATTCCAAAACTTCCAATCGGACATACACGTTACTTTGAGAATGCTTTTGTTATACAAAAATAAAAATCATAATATTCTACGTTACCAATCTCGTATGTAAACCGCGTTTATTTCATACTTTTTCTGATGCAGGACTAATCATATTATGACCTTGCAATCTCCACATCGAGCATTTCCTCTAAGCACCTTGAAATACCAAGTCCTCAACACAATGGAGGTCATGCTGCATTATGTCAGATTTATTGAATTATGAAGCTCTCATACCATGTAAAGTGACATTGCTACATTCACCCACCCCTTGTACTTCATTGAGTGTAGAGCTATTGAAATCAATAACAAAGTATCAACTTCCTAATGAACGTCTCATCCTTGGCCTGAATTGCACATTTACATATTTCAAGAACACTTTGTAACAAAAGGACGTTACACACAGCAAATACTGCATTCCCAGTGTTATATACGAGCAACCTCGTGCATATGAACCACACTTATTCAACATATCGGGTGCGCACACATGCACGCAAGTCTACACCATCAATACACCGTGTTAATCATAGAAAGGGTCTAATATCTCAAATGATAAGCCCAAGGAGGCAATTTTTTTAGAAGTGTAGACTAGCAGTAGCAAACAAAAATTCAGTCTAATATAAAAAGGGAGCCCGTTACTTTTGCCATATATAACCAAAGGAGTTCAGTAAATACTCTGCTATGTACAATCCTCTAACTGTGCAGATTAGCTAAACTAGCTACTGCTTGTTTATTCTTGTATGAACAAATATTAAACCTTGTGACTATAGTTTATACCCAGATGACAAAATTTTATAATTACAGGCTAACTAATCTGATGGAAGCAAACAAAAATGGAAGGTGGACGATGAGCTATTTTAACATTCAAGAAAACTGGAATCATCAGACCGTTCGGACCAGCTACATCCTGCAGACCATCCAAGAACTCCAAGGATTACATCCACACTAGAGCAAGCATTCACCTGGGTGCAGCAGACAGATTAGAATTTGATTCAACCATTTTTTACCACTTACAATAAACTAAGTTTCAGATCCCACTGAAAATTTGTGAATACGCTGACAGAAGGCGAAAATAAAGCCAATGTAAATTTAAAAATGAAATAAAAATAACTGTACCTATTTGAAATAGGCAGCAATGTTAACTTACAAAAAAGTTGAAACAGATGCACCGGATGAGATGTTGTCAGTATCATGACGTAAATGGTAAAATATTATATGTAGGGTTAAAAGATCAGTAAAACTGTAACCTACCAAATTTTCATCAGTTCCTTCAATATGAAACAACAGAACACCCATTCCTTTTCCTCTATCAATCTCCGCCTAAACAAGAAAAGTGAGTCAAATTAGACAGCTATAAAAGTGCATCCTTGACCGTTGGATCATTCATATATATATATATATATATATATATATATATATATATATATATATATATATATATATATATATATATATAGCAACACTCACCACGCAAGAGCATATCATTAGCCCAACCGAAGTCAATGCTGATGTAACCTCAGCCATCATGCCTGCATTATATGAAAAGTGGAGTATCAACGCATGCACAAAAAAAAAAAAAGAAAGGAAAAAAAAAAACCGCAGATCAGTCTGAGCTGTTTGCGTATGTGACTTCCATAGAGTATTTTTTTTTTTTTTTTAAATAAACTTTTAAGGATGGACTACATTCAAAAAAGTCAATAGTTTAAAAGGGACCATGGCTGTCGTTTACTAGCATTCGAGATATCATGAGTAAAAGGAAATAAGAAGCACCTCTTCGGTCAATGCATACAATACAAAACCACTGAATTGAATGACCTTCCATATCATGCCATGAACCTATTTTACTAGCTTTCCAACTTTCTAAGCCTGGCAAAACCTCTTTATACATAGGAACGTAGGCTTGACCAAACCCAGTAAAACTATCATGCCTAACGTTTGAGTACCCATTAACCTTTAGGGCCATTCTCTGAACATTTTTATTATGTTTTCCGTTAACCTTAGGCATAGTAACCGCATTACGGACGTCTACGAGCCCATCATTATTGCTTTTCATTGAATATAGATCATCAACACTCATGAGTATTTTATCCCAAAAGGATTTCTTTTCTTTGGATGTTGAGGAGACTTCATGTTTATAACTGTCCTCGTCCACAATATCAGCAACAAAGTTGTTAACAGCATCGTCAGTTATTTCTGAAGCTGAAAGTGCAGCTTGTTCTCGCAAGAACTGAATGATACAAAATTTCAGTAATTCAAAAGATGGAAAAATAAATGAATAAAAATAAATAGGTAAATGACAATATTGATGGGTGTACTTTCATAATTTTGTGCCTGGCACTGCGAGTCTTTGCGTGATGTAACCATTGTTGATGCCTCTGAAAAGCAGATTTGCTAGATAATGCCTAAAGAAAACAAATGAAATAAGCCAAGAAATAAAAATTTAAATAAATCCAGGACATGTCTATGACAGTGAAGGAAATGACGTGCTTCATCCAGACAGTGAAGCCCAAGCAACCAAGAAGTTTTTATGTTTGAATCGGAATTCAGTCAGCAAAGAGTCCATTTAAAATTTACATGCAATTTGTTATATGTTATAGAAGCATGTTTTGACCAATGGCCAGGATATAATCCCAAATACAATATAATTGTAATACATGCATGTCAGCAATTGCTCTATCTACACAGAGATTTCGTTTTATTTAATTTTTAATGTTTTCAGTGTAGGCATATTCTTGTGTCATATGCAATTCTTATTTACAACATTAAGTTTGACTCTTTGTAATAAACTACCACCCCTAAATATTTTCTTTATTAATTTACATCTAACTATGAGTATTGTTAATGACACTCCAAAAATGGTTATGGAGGGGGACAAGCTCGAAAACAAAATTCGGTATACATCCACCGAAACTCGTTTTTCTCCATTTTTGGCAGCTTTTATCGAATTTAAGGGTGAAACTCAATCACACCCTAGCCGAATTCCATGAATAAATTCGGCAAAGCGTTGCCGAATTCCATGAATAAATTCGGCAAAGCGTTGCCGAATTTCACTCCCCCACCCCCCACCCCCCTCTTCATTTTTGGAGTGTCAATAACAATACTCCTAACTATATTTATTTTGGCCGGTTACGGTCTTGCTACACCGATCTCATATGTTATGGGAAGTGCAATGCAGTCGTACTTGCAGTTACAAGAAATGGAAGTGATGCTGCAACTTACGACAGCTTGTTTGTTACGTAAGTTGTTTTGGTTTTTCTTCTCGATTCATTCTTTATGAATAAGAACTAAGATACTTGTAAAATGACAAGAGTTCAACAGGACTAAGTCATTAACTAATTATGTAATTTCAACACATTCATTTTCGACTTCAAACATGTTTACATGCTATTAGCTGCAGTGTAATTTCAAAAATAGTACTATAGAATTAACTTTGATCAGTACCTCCCCTTGTGCTGGGTAACCTAGACGATGGCATGGAGACCAAAATTATTTTGTATAACCATTAAAAAATAAAATGAAAAGCCCATTGGAAATTGAATGTTTGTCCATTGAAACAAAATAAAACTCCTTTAACTTTGAACAGACTACATCCACTCCCCGTCTTTGGTGTACAGCTCTTCGAAATCGTATCTTCTTTATCTACTTGGTTTCTTTTCATTTCATTTACTGAGTATTTAAGCAGTGTCACTCAAAAATCAAACCATGTCATTTTCCAAACCAACCATTATAATAGTGAAGTATTCTAAATTCGAAAAGTGTATTTACATCTTCATGAACAACAAATTTGATGATTCTTCTACATCTCTCTTGCAAATTAGGTAATATACCTAAACTATGTTGCATTTTAGTTCCAACATTTTATTTTAGTCGTTAAATATTATTGCCGGACTTGGAAATAGAAAATTCAATAACATCTAACTTGTTCAAGCTGGTGAAGAAAATCATTGTATTTTAAAATTTGTCTAATACATTCAATAAATCTAGAATATAATTGTTTTATTTGTTCAATCTGTAGAATATACGATCTTTGCCTATTTTTTATGCTGTTTGAGAAACATAGTTGAAAATAATCAATTGATAGTGTACTCTTATATATCATTCAAGTAATAAGCAAGTAAGGAGAGAAAAAGAGAGAGAGAGAGAGAGAGAGAGAGAGAGAGAGAAAGAGAGAGAGAGTTAGCCGGAAGAAAGAGAAACGGGAATGTGCGGTGGAAATCAAGAGGGCTATATGAATGTTGCACTATTTAGAGTGCTCTTGACCTAATCTCATATATATATATATATATATATATATATATATATATATCTGTGTGTGTGTGTGTGCGCGCGCGCGTGTGCGCACGCGCGCGTGTTATATGTATGTGTATATATATGCATGTATATACATACATACGTCATATATTTATAATTTTCAAAAAAATTTATTGCATATTTGGATTCACTGCTTTTTCTTGTTATTGAATTCTCAACAAATATACTTAATGATTCATCATTAGCTGAATTTGAAATATTTTGCAATGCAAACAACGTAGAAATACTCTATTCTCAATGAAACTGCATTAAGAGAAATTGCTGAATAATACCGGTTGTTTATTTTATTCATTTGTATATTTTGCAGTACGTATTTTGTAAGTTGCTTACTTTTGAATGATATAATGCTAGTTTTTTCTACCCAATAAAAAAAGGGATCTGTTGATATAAATTATGTGCTTTACAATATAGTTTTGTTGCAATTACAATCCCATAGGAGTACTAAGCAATTCTGCAATGGGCCCAAGGTAGTAAGCTGTCTAGGGCCCATTATAAACTAGGGCCAGCCCTGATTTGATGGTCCTTATTTGCTGTTTTAGCTGCAGGTAACTTCCCCAATGACTACATTATCTGTGTTTGATCAATTAGAAGAAAATTGTATTGCTTCACGTTAGGCTTACTTTCTTGACATAAATTTTATTTTGAGAAATGTACACACATTGCTTCATTTTATAATTATGGACGTCAGCAATTTTCCTTTAGAGATGCTCAAACTCTGATCACCCGTAACCAAACTAAATATCAAACAAGGATCTGCAACTGAAGGTCCATATCGAATGTAATTATTTAGGAATATAGACAGTGTCAAGTTGAGGTTCATCAACATTGCAATTCAACCACAATTTAAATATATACAAGGAAGCAAGCATTTCAGCAAGAAAGCTGGATACCGCAACACAAATAATAGAAAAAAAAATCATAAATAGCATTTATTCACAGGAGAGTATTTAATTGTTGCTAATAATCGCAACATATCTGTAACAAACATTATAATATGCAGTTTATTTACCTTACCATCAAATGTTTACTCGAATTCAAAGTTACTCATACTTACAGGATAAAAGGGTCTTACATTGTAAGTCAATATCTCTACAACTTCAGCATTTGCAAGAACATGCATAGGCGAAACAAGGTTACCGTTGACCTGCAAAAAAGCAAATATACACTTACTGTTTTCTACTACAACAATAATCTCCTGATACAAAATAGAATGAATTGCTTGGCTGAAACTCACACACGCACATATGCACGCACACACAAAAATTACTTTGAACTGCAGATATGGTTGTTACAAATAGTGATATTAAAAGTGTAGCTTTCAAAGAAAAGAAAAAACTTAAAATACATCTACAACTGAGAGTTTTCTTGAGCTGCAAAGGCAAATATTTAAGCACTATGGTAACTTCTTAAAACCAAGAAAGCATGGACAATATTTTATATTAACTGGCGAAAATATATATACCTTAGCTGCCACCATTTTGTTGCCGATTTCTGTATGTATCAGGTATGCATAATCAATTGCTGTAGCACCCTTTGGCAGGTTTTTTATCTGCATAAAACAGGGCAATGTTTGATATCAAAATTGTCATTCGCTAGATTTCAGTCATATTTTCATACCTCTCCTTTTGGCGTGAATACAAATATTCGGCTTCCTAGGAGATCCCTCATAACAGTGTCTACAAATTCTCTAGAACTCATGTTGCCAACAAATTCTTCTTGCCATTCCCTAATAGCATTGAGCCAACCAATCTACATTTGGCAGAAAAAAGGGAGAAAAATCTAAGTGAATCTGATTAGTACAGAGAAACAAACGTGCAAACAACTGATGGGAAACAAAACTTGCTAGAGTCGACTGGACATAATATCCATGTAGCCTGAAATGCAGTTAATAACATGCGGACTAGGATGAATATAAGAAGGGGATATAGTATATACAAGCAGTGTCAGTATTATATCTAGTAACGATTTCACGCACCCGAAGTGCGATATCTGTGTTATTCAAGCACATTGTTTTTGCTTTTGCACTTCCACTGGGTAGTGCATATCCAGCCATATCTGAAGCATCTCCTCTTCCATTATAATGCGCAGCAATACCTCTCTCAGCTATAAGATCCATATCTTCAGTTCTTATCTGCCAAATCATAACAGTTTAAGTAATAAAATAAATAGGAATTAGGAACATTCAATGAGTAATATATTTCAAGTACAGAAGCACTATGCACGTGCTATGTATGAAAATCATAAAATTATTTTTAATATGTATTGATTATTATTGCAAAAATATTCGCTAGCTGTTTCAAAGGAACAAATATTGAAGTAAACAGTTTAACACAAATTATACGTGTGTCATGTGTAAGATATTAATTATAAACCAGAAGAAACATCATAGTACGAAATTTAATGGAGGATTTAACAAGTAAATTGTGAGGTTATGAACAAATAACTATATGACTTTTGAATGAATATATTTAAATGTGTGTTCTTCCTCTATGATGTTTTGGATATCATTTATGAATATGTTTGTTGTGAGGTTTTAACTACAAAACTACCCTACACTACACAGAGAAACATATATGAGAAGATGTAGGATAGATTTACAAAATAATGTTATCAAAGCCCTCGCCTAGGCTCCAAAAAGCCATAGGCCCCAGCCTGGAGCTTTTTTTTTTTTTTAACCTTACAAGGCGCCTACGATGCATGAGGCGCCAGAAAAGCCCTAAAGGCGCCAACGCGCTCGCCTTGTGAAGCGTCAAAAAAGCGTGCCTTTTGTAACATTTGAGTAGATTTTTTTTTTTTAGCATTTGGCCCAATAAGAGCCCAAAATCCAACATGGTTAGACAAATGTGATCGGTTGGCTGTTGAATTAGAGCGTATTTTGTATAAAAAAACGCTGTTTTTCTTTTGTCGATTGAAAGGCCAAAAAAAACCTAATTTTTTTTTTGGGTCGAACTGTTCCAAAAAACATAGTTCATGGAAGATTAAAACTATATTTAAGACTTTACGTAATGTTGTTTGTAATTTCAATATTTTAAGTATTGTATTGCTTGTAGACTTGAATTTGAATAACATTGTGCATTCTTAGTTTGATTTATGTTAACTGTATGATGTTTTGTTCTAATATTGCTTTTATGTGCCCTTTTTGAAACAAAAATTGTGTTTTAGTGCGTTTTTTAATGCAGATTTTTAGTTGAAAACTGAAAAGAAAAATGTCATTCAAGGCGCCCGAAAAAGCCCTAGGCGAGGGCCTGGGGCTTTTTCGCCTTGACAACTATGTGCAAAAGTCATCTCCATATATTTTTAGTCTTATTTAAATCTCTCATAACATCTGGAAGAAAGTACTATAATTGTAAATAGCTTGAAAAGGTAGTAGGATTCAGTTTGAATCAAGTAGGTTGAACAAGACTAAATTGGCATGTATTCCATTTGTATAAGAAATGATTAGTTTCTCCTTTTTCAAAATATAACAGCAACTATATAAGTAATGGTGTAGTTGGCAAGTCATCATCATCATAGTTATCACGTCGACGACAAGTCGACGCCAGGTCGACCAGTTGGTCGATCAAGTTCGACAACACTCGACTTGTTCAATTCGACGAGAGTGGGCTAAACCGGCCCAAAAACCCTAGATCGGCATCGATAAAACCCAAATTGCTCCTCGTCGCACCTCGATAACAGACGAGATCGATAACATCGATAGCAAAAAAAACCTAATTGCTTCTCCTCGCACCTCGCCGCTGCTCGTCGGCTCCTCCTCGCTGCCAGGTATGTATATTTAAAACTTATATATACTGTTAATTATATTATACCCTAATTAATAATTAACTGATTTGTTTTTAATTATATATGCAGCAGTTGAAATTGAGAGTAACACAGAAAATACTTGGCATGAGATGGCTAAAGATCCAAAGAGGAAAGCTAAATCAAAAGATGATTTTGCTTGAGTACATACTCATTTTATGATCTATTATAGATATTATGGGTATTATTATGTTGTGACTAAAACCTATTATGGATATTTGTTGAATTTGAACCTATTATTATGTTATCTTCGTTGAATTTGAACTTATTATAAATTTATAATTATATCTAATTATATTATATATTTAAGTCTAATAAATATATGTATATAAAAGACTTGTCGACTAGTCACGACTAGTCGGACGATTTGTCGACTAGTCTTCTAGACGGTAATGGCTCGACTTGGCGTCGTGATAACCTTGATCATCATCATTCTTGCATTTTTTTCTTCCAAAGTTGCTACACCTGGTAATTTTGAATATTACATGAAAATTCAGTTATAATTATGTATTCTACAAAGTGATGTGATAATGTGAGCGTTTGAGAGTTCGGACATGCAAAGTGCACGTGCAATAAAGTGTTTGTGTAACCTGGTCATTGTTTTAAAAAACCCGCCTCAAGGCTCGCCTCGAAGAAATAAGAGATAAAACGCCTTGAGACTTATTCAAAAAGGCTTTTTACCTCTAAAGCTTACGCCTTAAAATTTTGAGGCATACAAAGCGCATAAAGCTTACGATTCGCACGCCTCAAGCAGTTGAGGCATATGACTTAAAAACCTGTTTATCTTTAGTTGCAGATATTAACACAGATAAATGTCATTAAAATTTAATTATTTAATGAAAATAAAAAAGATATTATAATATGTAGACAAACATTTTGAATTAATGTAGGCTTACCCGAAAAGCCCTTGTTTAGTTGGTTCTTAATTTTTATTGTTGGCTAGGTTAATTTAAAATGAACAAACGGAATGTTGCATGAAAGTGGTTAAAAATTAAGTATATGTATTGCGCTTTTTCCCGAAAGGCTTACGCCTCAATGCTTCGAGGCTTACGCCTAGCCTCACGGACCCGAAAATGCCTCTCGTACGCCTTTTGCGTTTTAAAACATTGAACCTGATAACTATGAGTAATCCACTCTGTTCATATTGATATGACAGTAAATTTGCATCTTTATGTAAGGAAAGATTGATGTATTCACCTGAACTTCTAACCGAAACATGCTCTCATACAGAAATGGTATGACTGTAGTGTGAAGACTTTGGTATCCATTTGGTTTTGGCGTTGCAATATAATCCTTCATCTGTCAAACCATAAATTATTGATTTTATAAGACACTTAAGCAGCAAACTACAGAACACAACAAAAATATTCGATAAACTTACAGCTCGAGGTATTGGTGTCCATATACCATGAACAAGGCCAAAGACATGGTAGCAAATCTGCATCAAGTAAATATATTAATGAGAATCACAATAAGCTTTAAAATTTTACGATGACCCCAAGTAAAGACTGCATCACCTGCTGCGCATTGCATAAAGGGCCAACTCCAATGCATGTTTTAGGTTTTATTATGATACGAAGCTGGTGTAAACAAATGAATATCAAGCAAAGCACAGGTTAAAAAACATCAATATTGTCTACTGAACACATTTTATATGCAATCAGACCTGAGCTATTTGGTTCACCTCCTTAATGGAGCTTTTGGATTTCACCATGGACCTGTAAATGCTGCATAATCAACCATTTGTTTAGTGGTCAATTCATCAAATGGGAGATATATAATACGAGTTGCATTTGGAATCATAGGTACAAAAGAACACATTTTCTACAATTAGCACATCAGGATTATCTTATCTTTATTTTTTATTATTAAGGAAAGAAAACTGTTGTCGTTCGATTAATTTCTCATTTGTCTTGTATGAAATATCAGATTATAGCTAACAGAGAATGATTTTCATGATTCAGTAATCAGTTTTGTGCAAATTCAATTATTCATATTACGAGAGGAAAAGCAACGAAAATTTAGTCCATTTGATGGGAATACTCGGGTCACAGTCTGAGTCCATGGTGGGGGTTGCCAGAGCCAAAATCAACTTTGATTGCCTACTTTTGCTTTCTATATCAAACACAGCATCCAAATGCATATTATTTAAATTCGATTAATCTTAATAAAAATTTGAACATAAACATGTAAATGACTTCTTTACAATTTCAAGAACATGAGATTAACAAAAGCACATGATAAATTCATGAAGCCTAAGCGTACAAATTATTCAAATGAAAATAGCACAACACAATAAACATCTTCAACAAAAAGAACGGAACTTGTGTAGCATGATTCGAACTTATAGTGACATGTAGTATGTCAACTACCTAGAATTGTATGGTATATAAAGTACCCAAGCTTCAACCAAGAGAAATCAAATTTCAAAATTATAATACAATAGAAGCGCGACGATACAATCACACATGCATGTATATGTATGCATAGAAATACCTATATGCATGTGAACACACATACACAAGCACACATATATGTTATACACACACATGTGTGTGTGTGTGTTGTATGAGTGCGCATTATATGTATATTGTATGTATATGTGTTTGGATAATATGGCATGTAACTTGGATCAATTTGAAATGCTAAAATGGTTAATAAACTTAAAACGACATAAAATGCATCAAATAATATTGCTTCCCGTCTAAATTGAAACAGTTTAAAATATTGAAGCATGAAGCATCAACACATGTTGAAGGTTGTATGACATTTTGCAGTTCTCTTTATGTGATAGAAGATAGACAGAAAAAATTAAAACACATAAACAGTGATTGCTATTTATTTAAAGGAAACAGATAAACTTGTTTTAAATTTAGTCGATTATAAACTCATTTTACTGTAACATTACATTTTCTTTCGTTGCTTTTAAAAATAAACCTAGAAACTATCAATGCTATCACCGCTACTACTTTTTTCTTCCCTTGACTTGAGGGGTTGCCCAAACAATCGAACCTGGTGGCTCTCGGTTGGCCTACACAATTTAATTATTCACATTGTTACACACATTAGTACATGTCATGACACTTTTCATTAAGGACCTACAAAGTTGGATATAATAAGTAAAGAAAAAATTTGTAGATATTATAACTTGATGATGTATTAGATACTATATATTATGCTATCATCAGTGTCAGTGAGCAGCTACAAAATGCCGCTACTTAGGCTTTATCCTGTAATTTTAACATCATTTGTTTTTCTTTGTCACTTTATTCTACTCTACAAGTACCAACCCATTATGATTTCTCAAAGCGTCGGGTAAATGGGTACCTGTAATATGTTTTATCTGCTTTAAAGAAATTAAACACAATTACAATAAGAACACTCGGTGTCTTTTAATTTGTAGATAGGCGTGTGAATTTGGCTCTAATACCCGACGTTCGTTTAGGTCCTAGTTTGAAAATTGTGCATCCATGTCCATCCAATTATCAGTTGGAACACGTATTAAGGCCATGAATCGAAGTTTCGACAGGTAAAAATTCCAAGGGTACCAGACCGGTATCGGTCGTCGATGGTTCAAAAACGACAGCGAAAACTGGTTCCGAACCTAGGGAAAATATAATGGAATTGTTTTTTATGATCGAATCATTCAATTCGAAAGTCGATAAAACAATTACAACATCGAAGAAAAATCAAATTACCTCTTCCCCTGATTCTTCTTCAAATGCCTATCATCTTGTCTTCACCCAGCAAAATCTTCTTCTTTAACTTCGCCCGACGTCGATCATCGCCATAGATGTTCCAGATGAGGGGAAATTGTAATTGTAGATCCACAATCGCTTTTTTTGGGTCGAGAATAGGAAAATTGTAATTTGGGGTTAGGAAACATGAACTATAATATTAGGAGGGATGAGTTGGGTTGAAACGTGTAAGCGACTGAATTAAGTTTCATTATCTAAAGCTGAAACCTGAAAGGAGAGAGGCAGTAGGGTTGGGCTGTTTTATATTTAATAATTTAATTAGTGTAGTTTATTTAATTTAGTTTGGGTTGTTTAATTTATTAACTAGCCACTGAAAACTGAAATTTGGACAAAAACCAAAACAAAACCTAAAATTTACAAAATTATCTGAACTAGCAAAATTTCAAATGATCGAAACTGAAACAAGTTCTTGAACCTTGATTAAGACAAGAAGCGTCTGAAATCGTTTTGATTGAACTGTTCGACAAATTTCTACTATCAACCCTTTGCGACTTGTCCGATAAATGTTCAAACTCAAATATTTTTCAAACCATGTTTATCTCAAATTATTGTACAATAGGCAATGAGCACACACACGTATATCCAGTCCATCCAATTAACATCACTTTTGTATTGAAATTCTATCGATACTATTTCGAGAGCAATTCTCTTCGCATATTTTAAAAAAATTGGTATAGGTGCCAAAGTATATCCATCCGCGAAATTCCAAATAGACATAAAATAATAGTTACTCTTTAATCTCTCACCTCATCATCACTAGTTTCAATGACTTCTTCATTGCTCCATCCAGTTTTTTTTTTTTTTTTAAAGCTATTTTATAATATTTTTTGAATATAAAATAATATTTTAAAAAAAATGAATTGTTAACTCACCTAAAACTTATTTTGAAACTTAAAAGATTATTTGATATACAAATATTTGATCACTTATGATACACAATATTTGATCATTTATGGCATAAATCATATCATGTACTATAAACTATAAACGATATTATTGTATATTGTTGTAAACTATATTATTGTTTGATTTGGTTTTGATATTTATTAACATAACAATCAAAATAATTAGTTTAAAGGCGTATTACCATCTGTGTTGGATTGGCTAAAAAGGAAAGCCGATCGTGGCAGGCCACCCAAGATTTTGAATCCCCTAGCTCTGCTGGCTTAAGTTGTTTTTATAAAAGAGATAAAAGTATTTCACTTATAGTAAAATCATAAATAAATGATGACACGGTTAAAGATAATTAAATTTTACAATAATTGTTTATATAATCATTTAATGCAAATCCAAGCCAAATTTTTCTTGAAATTTCTGTTTTTCAATACTTCGCGTGAACTGCATGAGGGCCTGAGTGAAATTGGTGTTGCCTAACACTTCTTTCCACCTAGTGTTAGACCTATTAAAATATGACCTTACCCATTTACCCCACTCATTTTACCCTAATTACAGCCCTGTTGGGTCAACCTGTTTAAAAAATTTTTAAATGAATCATAAAAGGGTTGATCAATTTTTAAAAGGATTACAAATGGGAAACCCACTTACCCATTTAACTCTACCTACATACGAAATCGCTATTTTTTTGTAAAAACTGCAGTAATTTCTTCATACTGCCCCGGAACCGAATGAGACTTCGACCAATAGATTCCTACCTAAATTACGGATACTGTGAAATACTCAGACGTTTTGCCCTGTGACCGATCACTGTAGTTCTCCAAGGGGACTGCCAGTTATACTTACAAAATAACAAGCTAAATTCCCATATTGAACTTCGTCTACATACAGAATCGCTATTTTTTTGTAAAAACTGCAATAAATTCTTCATACTGTCTCGGAACGATAAGACTTCGACCGATATATTCCCACCTAAATTACGGACAACGTGAAATACTCGGACATTTTTCCCTATGACCGAAAACTGTAGTTCTCTACGGGGACTACAGTTTTACTTAGAAAATAATAGGCTAAATTTCCATATTTGAATTCTGACTACATACAGAATCGCTATTTAATTATAAAAAATGCAGTAATTTCTTCATACTGCCTCAAAACCGGATGAGAATTCGACCGACAGAATCCTACCTAAACCACGGACAGTGTAGACTTTTTCCCTATGACCGAAAACTGTAGTTCTCCAAGGGGACTGTCATTTTTACTCAGAAAATAATAGGCTAAATTTCCATATTTGAACTCTGCTTACATACAGAGTTGTTATTTCTTTTGTAAAAATTGCAGTAATTTCTTCATACTGCCTCAAAACCGAATAAGATTTCGACCGATAGATTCCCACATAAATTACGGACAATGTGAAACACTCGGATGTTTTTCCCTATGACCAAAAACTGTAATTCTCCAAGGGGACTGCCAGTTTTACTTAGAAAATAATAGGCTAAATTTCCATATTTGAACTCTGCCTACATACAAAAATAACTATTTTTTTAATAAAAACTGCAGTAATTTCTTTATACTTCCTTAGAACCGGATGAGAATTCGACTGATAGATTCCCACCTAAATTACGGACAGTGTGAAACACTCGTACGTTTTTCACTATGATTGAAAACTGTAGTTCTCCAAAGGGACTGCCAGTTTTACTGAGAAAATAATAGGCTAAATTTCCATATTTGAACTCTGCCTACATACAGGTCGTTATTTTTTTGTAAAAACTGCAATAATTTCTTCATACTGCATCGGAACCGTATGAGACTTCGACCGATAGATACCCACCTAAATTACGGACAGTGTGAAACACTCGAACGTTTTGCCCTGTGACCGAACACTGTAGCTCTCTAAGGGGACTGTCAGTTGTACTTAGAAAATAATAGGCTAAATTTTCATATTTGAACTCTGCCTACATACAGAGTCAGTGTTATTAAATGCGAAACGCGCACCGAAGCGCCAAGGCCTTTTGGAGCATAAGCGCAACGCGCAAATGCGAAGCGCACGCTTCATTAAAGCAAAGCGCATAATATATAAAATTTTAGATATACACACATTGCACATGTAAACAATGTAAACATTATGAACTAATAAAAAATAACACATTCATGTAAACATTATGAACCAATAGAAAATAACACATTCATATGCAAATCAAATTTTCACTACATCAATCAAAGAGACTGTAAACATCAAAGAAAATAAAATGTGATATTAGAAAGAAATGCATGGCGGTTGTTATGTTTGTACAAACTAACTTAATACAAACGAACAAAATTAAAGAAACTCAAGAAGTTATGCTGTGAAAAACAATAGCTATATCCTTATGTAGGCAGAAAGAAAACTTGTACATAACTTGTATTTACATGTGTATATAGTATACATACAAGATAAATAGTAATAATGAAGAACCCCATTAAAAAAATGTAAAACGAAGTATCAAATATAACTTGTATATACGTGCACATGTAATATATAAACACACATGTAATATACATATATATTATGAATACAAAAATATACATATAGTATTAAAGAACTCATGCCAATACCGAAGAAACTCAATGAGACAAATTGACAAGGATATAACAGACTACATATGCCACTAAAAAACGCATTTTAGTACTGAAGAGATCCACTGAGACTAATTAATAAGCACATAACAAACAAATTAAAAGAATAAAAAAGAAAACAGAAGAAGATAGAAGTTACAGATGAAGTATATCAAAAAGAAAAGAAAGATTAAAGAAAAAGAGAAGCTTATTTGGTCGTTGTACGAGGCGAAGCCGTTGTAAGAAGAAGATCTCGTTTGAAGCGACTGATAATTGAAACGGGTATGAGTTAAAATCATAATTAGTGAAAACATAATTATTTTAGACAATCAAACCTGATTAAAGCTTGTCAATTACATTTACTCTTCTTTTTTTGCCATATTTTCGCACATCTTCAACTGAGCGCGCATACTTTGCACATTATTGCGCGTTACGCATAGCGCATAAGCAAGAAAAACGCGCGCACAGTTCAAGTCGCATCGCATACCTTAAGCGATGCGCTTCAGGTGCGCATCGTTGCGCGCATGCGTGCGCATTTAATAACACTGCACAGAGTCGCTATTTTTTTGGTAAAAATTGCAGTAATTTCTTCATACTGCCTCGCAATCAGACGAGACTTTGACCAATAGGCTCACACCTAAATTACGAACAGTATGAAACACTCAGATGTTTTGTCGTATGAACGAACACTATAGCTCTCCAAGGGGATTAACATTTATAGTTAGAAAATAACAGACTAATTCTCATAATTGTACATAAAAAATACCCGACTACATTTAGATGGGTTAAATGGGTAATACGCATAATATGTGGGTTGGATCAGGTAAAACGTTATGTTAAATGGGTCAGAATAAAAGGAATGGGTTGGGTCAAATTTTGGCTTGAGCTACGACCCTAAATGACCCATTTGACACCCCTTACCTAGTGTTATTAATGGCGCACGGCGCAAACTCTCCCTGAAGTTTTGGCGCACGTCGCGGCAAATGACGCACGCCTTTTTAATTTACTGTGGATGTTTAATTTTTTTAATAAATTTAATATTTCAACAAAAAATTAAAAAAATTCAATATGTTTTGCTAAAACATATGCAACAGACTTTTATGCATTTTACAAAAAAAACATAAAACATAAAATTTCAAGCATAATGGTTTTCAAATCAAAAATAATAATACACATTAATGATAAACTAGAAATTGAATCTCTTCACTCTTGTCGCACTACCAGCAACACCCCAACTCAGGTCATCGTCATCGTCAAATACAAGCTCATCTTCGGCATCGGATGCATCATCCATATTTTTAGTTAACCATTTATTACAATCATCAACATCATTCAAAAATATTGGATCAACGATGTCACAATATTATACCTTCTTTTTAATGTTCCATTATATTTAACAAATATCAAATCATGAAATATTTTTATATTATAGTCAAATCGTACAAAGATATTGGACATATTCACATATATGCAAAAAAAAAAAAAAAAAATCTATCCAAGGGAATTTTTTAGAACTGCTTGAATGTATATTTTTTGAGAATGTTTCTCTTTCTCCAAAGTTGTTTCTCTTGATTTATCGTTCATGGCTTGAATGTATATTTTATGATCTTTTATACTTTACATTATATACTTCTGACAATATTAAAAGGAATTTAAACTAAGTTGGATAATAAAACATATGCCAGCTCTAAATGTCAGCATGCTAAAGTTAGCTAATTACATAATTGTAAGGTTATTAACTCGATGATAATCAAATATGAAATAATAATGATGTAATTATGTTTCCATTTAACTAGAAAAAAATAACAAAGTTATTTACATTTCATGTCATTATAATAATAATAATAGTAGTAGTAGGGATGGTGGTTGTAGTGATGGTAAGAGTATTTGTAATAATAGTTATAGTAGTTTAAAATGCAAAAAACATAAAAAAGGCGTGCTATTTTGCGTCATGCACCATTTGGCACGCCTTTTCATATGCGTCGCACAGCAAGCAAAAATTGTGCAAACGCCGCGCCGTGCGCCATGGCGCGCCTTTCAAAACTATGTTTCCACCTCTAACAATGTAGGTTCATTGCCTGTATCAACATGTCCATCACAATAAATTTTCTAGTATAGATTATTGTTCATCTCTCCCAGCGAAAGGCATCCAAGAATTGTAGTTAGTAGGTAATAATGATAATTTCTTGTGTTTTATTTCATCATGATAAAGATAAGTGAAACACGATTGTTAGACCCAAATGTGGTTCTAACACCCAAATTGATTTGAAACAAGATAAAATGAGATAAAAATAAAAACGAACACACAAGATTTATAGTGGTTCGGCAAACAAATGCCTACGTCCACTTATTCTTTGCTATATTCAATAATTCAGTTGCAAATACAATGATAAATTCACTCACAACTCACTTTTGTTCACTCAATTGACTAAAACAAGAAATAAAAGATGATTTGGATTTTCCGGGAGTAATGGAGTTCGGATGTTGGAGGTGATTGAATTCTTTAAATGCTGAAAAAAAGATCCTTCTCTTTGTCTCCAGATGGGGTATTTATAGGTGTGAATTTGCCTGAGATTCAATCCGGGTCGGACCACGTGTTATCCATCGCACTCTCTTCGGGTTCGGATGAACTATCAAGCTGACAACACATCAAAGAGATGAACGTTAGGGGTAGGAATCAGTCGTAACCGGTCCGGTTCTCCAGGCGATATTACAGGAGATTAACCTGGATCATGGGTGCGGGTCGGAGGCGTGCAGGTTGGGGGTTCGGATCGGAATACCCGATCCGAACCGGAGTGGCTTGGACGTCTCTCCTTCTCTAACATACTCCGCTCCGCTCCAGCGTCGTGGTAAGCAGATGGCTTTCCGATCCATTTGAGATTTATTCGCCTTCCGATTCGATTGGATATGCTTTGCCAATTTATCCAGTAAGAGACAACCGATCCGAACAGAGAACTCTATCCGATCCGAACCAATATGCTGCTATCAATCTTAATTGTGGTGTTTTCTTCCAATCCGAACCGAAGTCTTATAACTTAAAATACTCTTCAATGGTTGGTTTCTTGACTTTGTGTTGCCTAGTTCACAAAGTAGGCTAACATTTTGCCCCCTCAAAGGATGCTTTTGTTGTACAAAGCGTGCTTTGACGTTGTTTAAATGCTAGTTCTTGAATCAGAACAGTCAGGAGTAATGCACAGATTTCCATTCGGTTCGGCGTCCGACCCGAGCACATTTTCTTCATTTCTGAGCAAATTTGGGAATTCTTCTCGCCATGTAATGCTTCTTGCAGGTATGCTCTTCCTTTTATTCTCCTTCTCTTCAATTCGAGTCGGATGCTAAATTAACGTGTGAAATTTGCTCGGTTCGGATTCCGATCCGAAGCGTTTTCGTGGATTTGGTTCTTAGACATTGGGCCTTCAGGGAGAGTTATGCTTCTGGGCCTTCACTCCGGTCCGAGCGGGTGAGAAATAATAGGAATACGAGGAGTCAACATTACCCCTTATATAAACTCACCACCGTCTTCTTTCTTTTCATCTTCTTTTCCACCGCCGCTTCCAAACCTAGCATTGAAAACGTCAGAAACTCCAATATCTTGAAATCATTCGTTGTAGATTTCTCAAATCGAACATCTAGGTAGCTTTTTAATCTCGAATAACTTCGTTGCATCTGTACTTGATTTCGATTCGCGGTTGATTGGGATGGCTTAGCCACGAGGCTCTGCTTGAACTCCACGTCGTTACTGGTGGATCCGCCATCGCTTCGAGGCGTTGCGATGCTGGAGAGGGCAAACAATTGTCCTTAACGGTAGCTTTGGCGATGGAACAGGTTTGTTTGCGAGTAGGGGGGAAAGAGGAAGAGGATGAGGAGCGTGATGACAAATTGGAGCTGGTTCGGGCAGAAGACGAAGGAGCAAAAAGGAAGGAGAAGGAAAGGGGATCGGTTCGGGTTTCGTACTTTAGAAAGACGGGAAGGAAAGAAAACGTCGATTCGGGTCGGAGAAGTGAACGGGATAAGAGGTTGAAATAAATGGATCGGTTGAGTGGTGCTAGTTCGGTTCGGATCAGGTCACCCGATCCGATCAGATCAGTCCTGCTTCCGAACCCATCGTTTCTCTTGTCTTGAACTAACCTTGCCTTACTGAAGCACCCGAACCGACTGTTATCTGTATTTGTATTGAGCCAGTCATCATATGCATATCCGAACCGAACCGAACGTATCAAATTTGGCACATAAAGACTACCCAACTAATTCAACTAACACTTACTCTAGACGAATATGCTTCGCGGACAGTTAGGATAGTGCCTTGTGAACATAAACGAGAATTAAGAACAACTCTGACTATCACCTTCTCTTTAAAGCTTCGTCTTACATTGCTGTACTTTTATTTTGTATTTCCCACATTTGCTGCACACACTTTAGTTCACACACATACACAAAAAGGGGGACACGGGATAATTCACTCTAATCCGTGCTATTGCTTCTTCAATAGTTCCATGACAATGAGGCCCAGACGCTCTTCTCGTCTAGCTGAGAGGAAAGAAGCTCCGGAAACTTCCAACAAAACCACTCTTGAGGATATATCTTCTTCATCTGACCCAGAATGGGACAGTGAGGGTCCGGATTACGGAGTTGGTCATCGGGAAAGCGACGAAATGTCTTCAGAAAATGAAGTTTCCCTAGGCTTTGAGGAGGAAGGAGGGATTGGTGACAATCGAGCACCCGATGAATTTGACTCGGCCATTATATTGGAGTCACCTCCAGATTCCGTAGAATCGACAATCGACAACGACCGACTTGTTCGAATTTGCTTGAAGTATGGAATAATGAAAAGGGACACTTTAGTGCCCTCACGCTCTGACCGTCCCCACAACCCTCCGGAAGGATATATGACGGTCACTCGACTGATGTGCATGGTCGGCGCCATTCCTCCATTCTCGCCTTTCATCGTTGATTTCCTAAGACAAATGCGGATTGCCCCCATGCAGTTGCATCCCAATTCATATGCCTATCTGCATACCTTATTCATAGCATATCGTGAAATTCTAGGCGTAGAGCTCACGTTCGATGATGTTCATTTCTTCTACAATTTCAAACATCGGACTAGAGAAACTCCATCTTTCTGTTACTTTGAATCAGTCCCAAAGAGGAAGATAATCTCTACGCCGTTTAGCAGTAAAGCTGGAGATTCCAGACTAGAGTGGTTCTATATAAAGCAACAGTCTGGATGCGCCAGGAGATGGACAAAATCAAGTAAAGCATTGATTTTCTGAACCCGGACTCTATACACTTGAATCATCACTCTGACCTGTTTTCCTTTTTTGTTTGCAGTCGACAATCCCAAACAGATATCAGACCAAGTGTTCTTTGATCGGATGCACCGTCTTCTCAATGGCGACCAAAAATTCCTGACTATTGACGAGGTCCTTAAAGATGAGTACCTTCATTTTCACGGGCTGCTATCCGTTTTCCGTAGCATCGGTCATGGGACGGTCCCTTATGCATACATTCCTCCAGTGGAAACAGTTCCAGAAATAGGAGAAGGCTCGGGAATTCCTGCAGCTCCTCTTCAAACTTCACCTTCTCCCTCTTCCACACAAGATGACGAACTGGCTAATCTGGCCGAAAAACATCGTGAAGGGTATATTGCCCCCGAGGAAACTACTTCTCCAGATAAGTCAAAGTCTTCCCAAGAGTCGCCACTTCGCGCTTCCGAAGGGGATGTTCCTAGCACCGACGAGCACATATTTCAGGGTTTGGGGGATCTCCCCTTACCCGAGACTATATATACTTCAGAAGATTTCAGGAAGGACCCTTTAGTCTTCACTTCTTCTGAAGAAACTACTCCTGCTAAGGCCAAAGAGCCTGCCCGCACCAGTCTAGCTTCAGACTCGGGTTGGTTGGGGGGACACACACACCACTTAGGATGCACTTTATACCACATCATTAGCATTCATTGCACTTCTTTCTCCATGAATCCATTGATTCTAAACTTCGCTTATTTTATCGTGCAGGTACAATGTCTCGGTCCTATTATGATATAAGAAAGCTTCGTCGCAGCATGTCCAATCCTCCTCAGGATGCCGAGTATGATCGCCGGGATGACCGTGGTAGGGAGGAAAGAAGACCCTATGATCCCTATCGATCTCGACCCTCACGCTCCCGCTCACCAGTTCGACCGGAACAAGAGAAATACAAGAGCTATCAAGGTCGTAGGGAGGAGGATAGACCACAATATAGGGATTCCACTTCCTCCCATGAAAAGCGGAGTAGAGAGAAAACTCCTCCAAAGGAAACTGGGTCTCGAAGTAAGCAAAAAGTCCCTGCTACCAAACGACCTAGGACAGACAAGGGTTCTACAGAATCTTCTTCAGGAAGGGACACCGAACTAACAATCCTTGCTCCTCCTCCACCAGATGCAGGAACCGCAGTAAGGCTGGCATATTTAAAGGAGCAATTTCCCGAGCACTACTTCGAGACTCTGACCTTTCTACCTACCCTTGAACCTATTTCTTCTAATTGGGCAGAGGAGGCCAAGGCAAAAATCGATTTGGTGGAAAAACAATATACCGAGATGTTCAAGTATTCTCGCAGTCTTTCTAGAATCATCCGCACTCTAATGACAAATGCTGACTCAATGCAAAAGACTGCAGAGGAGGATGCTAAGGCCTTAAAAACCTTAGGAAAGGACCTAGAAGACACTCAAGCCCAACTAGCTGTCGCTCAAAAGAACGCTTCTAATTTCAAACAACAATTTGAGGACATGCAAAAGCGTTATCATGACTTACTTGAGTCCCACACTCAGGAGCGTTCTGAGTTGAAGAAGCAAGCTGACGAGGCCAAATCAGAGGCTGCTAAGACACGCCTTGCTTATGCTGAGCTTGAGCAGAAAAACGCCGAGTTAGCGAAAAGGAGTGCTGAGTTAGAAAAGAAAAACGCAGACTTGGCTTCAAAATTGTTGGAGGCGGAAAACAGGGCTGCTCTGGCTGAGGGCAATGTGGAATGCGCTATTAAATCTGCGGAGGAAACCCGCAAACAACTATCAGAGGCGGAGGCTGATATTCAGGGCTTCGACGAGCTAATGATAGAATTCTTCGCGCACATTATTCGTCGCCGAAACATTTCCTGGATCGAGGACTATCCATCCACTCTGGTTCAGGTGTGGAATCAAATCGTCGAGTGGGAAAAAGAAGAACTTAAGGTCGATTCCCTCGATGAAGATAAGCTGATGGAGAAATACCTAAGAGACAACGAACCAGAGCGCCTAGCTGAAGGGCGCCGTCTAATTGCTGAGGCCATGGAAGAAGAGAGGCGGAAGTCTAAACAGAAAACCATTCCTGAAGCTGGTTCCTCCTCTTCCGCTCCTGTAACTCCCGAAGTAGAAGGGTACGATCCCGAAAACCTGGGAATTCCCCGAACAACTCTGCTGTCTCCCATTCCTGAAATAACTCCAGAGGTAGTAGTCACCCCCGCTGAAAAGTCTTCAGAAGGTATCCCTATCTTTTCTCCTCAATTTGCCAAGGCTACTACTACCTTTGGCTACATGATGGAACGTTCGATGAGAAATCCTTTGCTTTCGCCTGAGTTGATAACCGATGTTTCTCATTTTGTAGGCGTTGAATCCTCCGCGAAGACAGATGTAGCTCAAGGAACTACTGCTGGGACAAAGCCCACTGATAGGGTCAAAGAAGGGGAAGACAAGGCTGCTTCCACAGACCTGGGGGAAAGAAGTGAGCCAACTAAGGTCACTACTCCCCATGATGAAGAAATGATTGCAGCTTTAAAAGACGACGGAGGAGACGAGGGGCATGATGAGGAACCGGAGGTCACAATAACCGGGGAGTCAAAAAGCGCCGATGACGTTACCTTGGCGGCCATGAAGGCCGATCAAGACAAGCGCTTGCAATTAAAAGCTGAAGAATTAGACCCTGAGGCCCTCAAGCCCCTCGCAGTTGTGGATGCAGGCTCAAGGTTAGTTGTTAAGCTCTCAACTAGATCTATTACCGAAGAACTTGCTAAAAAATCTTCTCTTGATTCCAGTGCCCCGCCCTCCGGGAAGAAGTCTGCTGGCTCCAGTACTACATCTTCAGGGAAAAAGAAATCAAAGCGAATCTTGACCGAAGCCGAGAAGGAAGCAAAGGATGCGGAAAAAGCTGCCAAAAAATCGAAGGCTCATCCCAAACCCAAATAGTGGGTTCCCCTGTGTCCTTTTAGCCTCTTTGTAAACCAATAAGTGCTGCTACAACAGCAGCTTCCGCACTTTCTTTTTTAGTTATTTCCCTGTACAAATTCATTCATTTGTAAATAAAAATAATTCACTTTTTGCAATGTTTATCTGTTAGCAGTTCTGCACTTATGTAAAAATGCATGTCTATAGTTATGAAACAAAGTTGGGGAGAGGGGAGATATGTGTATGTATATGTGTCCCCAGTCAATTTCCATAAGTTATTCAACGCTCAGCTATGCAATCTGAATGCTCCCGATTCTCTAACGGGATGGCATTTCCTGTGTCATCAATACTTGTTGTTTTTCCTGGCATTTCTTTTATACTCTCTCTCATTCTCTTGAGAGTTAGAGTTCGAGTTCAGTTATTTGTTTATTCCCCGGTCGTTCAACGGGAAAAGATTTCTTTATCGGCGCTCGGTCGGAGACGCCTTTATACTCTCTTTCTCTCTGGAAAGTTAGAGTTCGGAGTTGAACCTCTTTCTCTGCGCTCAGTCGGAGACGCTTTTATACTCTCTCTCTTTCTCTGGAGAGTTAGAGTTAAGAATAGAATTTCTTTTTCAGCGCTCAGTCTGAGACGCTTTTATACTCTCTCTCTCTTTCTCTGGAGAGTTAGAGTTAGAATGTCGTTTTCTCATTCTTTTACGTCTTATTGCACAAATAATCATTGTGCTTCTTTTTATGTCCAGACTGTTTTCGACCTTTTTTAGGCTCTTAGTTATCCTGTATTTTATAATCACAACAGAACAACTAATGAATGTAAATGCATAAAAGTAAATAACACACAATATTTTTATAGTGGTTCAGCTAAGTCGTAGCCTACGTCCACTTTATAGTCCTTTATTCATATCATCAGATTTTCCCAAGGCAAAGCATGTCTTGTTACAGAATCCACAGTAAAAATAACAAAAAATATAGCATTTCTAATCCAAATATCGCATTAAGTGTTGGGCATTCCATGCTCGAGGAACTTCTTCGCCATCTACGGTCGTTAACTTGAAGGTTCCTTTTTCAAGTTTCCGTTGGATGACAAAGGGTCCTTCCCATTTTGAGCCGAAGTGAGGAAGGGATGGAAAAACTCTCTTTAGCACCAAATCTCCTGGTTCAAAAGTTCTGAGACGAACTTTTTTATCATAATAGCGTGCCATCTGACGCCGATGTCTTGCTGCACGCAAGTCTGCTTCGTCCCTTTTCTCTTCGATTTCATCAAGAGACTCAAGTAAAAGTGCCTGATTCGTCATCGGGTCATAATACGTCACCCTGTGGGAAGGAACTTCCAGTTCAACTGGAATTACTGCTTCTGAGCCAAAGGAGAGAGAGAAAAGGGTATGACCGGTAGCCGTTTTGAATGTTGTTCGATATGCCCACAAGGCTAGGGGCAATTCATCAACCCATTTTGCCTTTGCACGCTCTAATCGCTTCTTGAGGATGGATTTTATTACCTTGTTTATCGCCTCTACTTGCCCATTAGATTGTGGATAGGCAACTGCAGTATATCGTTTGTCTATCTTATATTTCTGGCAAAAACTTCTGAATTCAGTGCTATCAAATTGGGTCCCGTTGTCAGTAATAATCGTCCTTGGGATCCCGAATCGACATATAATATTTCTGACCACAAAACTTATCACCTTTCTTGTGGTGATCTTAGTCAAGGGCTCAGCTTCCACCCACTTTGTGAAATAATCCACGGCTACTATGGCATACTTAGCCCCTCCTTTAGCAATCGGTAAAACTCCAATGATATCGATTCCCCATGTGGCAAATGGCCAAGGACTCACCATCGATTTAAGCTGGGTTGACGGTGCCCTGGGGATTTTGGCGAATCTCTGGCACTTATCGCAGCGTCGTGAATAATCAGCTGCATCTTTGTTGATCGTAGGCCAGAAGTATCCGTACCGCAATATTTTCTTTGCTAAAGTTTGACCTCCTGTATGATCTCCACACTCACCTTCGTGCACTTCTTTCAGTACACGCTTGATGTCGTCGTGTGCGATACATCGTAACAGGGGCATAGAAAATCCTTGTCTATAGAGAGTATCGTCTTGCATAACATATCTGGCAGCTTTGCGAACTACAGCTCTTTTCTCACTTTTCTTCGATGGGAGTGTCTCATTCTTAAGAAAACTCTTGATTGGAGTCATCCATGACTCCTTCTCTGGTTCCGCTTCAAGAACGAATTCAATTTCCATTGACTCAAAGCTTGGCGACTCCAACGTTTCAATTGGAATTACCTCAGTCTCTTCTGGATTGTCGGAACTAGCCAATTTTGCTAGTCTATCCGCTTTCTGGTTTTCTACTCTGGGAATATGTGTTATGTTGTACCGCTCTAAGCTATTTAATAGCTCTTTCACTTTCTTGAGGTAAGCGACAAGTCGAGGTCCTCGAGCCGCGAATTCCTCTCGCACTTGACAAACAACAATCTTAGAGTCACAAAATATGTCCATCATTTTTACTCCGAGGTCTTTAGCGAGTTTCAGCCCGGCAATCAGGGCTTCATACTCAGAGTCATTGTTTGTTGCCGAAAATTCTAATCGCAGGGCGTAATATAACGACCGTCCCTCGGGAGTGACTAAGACAATTCCAGCTCCGGATCTTCGGTCATTTTTAGCTCCATCTGTATATAATTTCCACGGATTCATCTCTAGCTTATCCTCGGATCTGACCACTCGGTCATTGATTATTTCTTCCTCTGGAATGGTGAACTCCGCAATAAAGTCTGCTAGAGCTTGCCCCCTGATTGACTTTCGTGGTTGAAAATTCAAATCAAACTGGCTTAGTTCTATGTTCCATTTAATCAACCTTCCCGACGCTTCGGGTCTCTGCAACACCTGTCTTAACGGCTGATCGGTGTATATGGTTATTGGATGGGCTTGGAAGTAGTGACGAAGTTTTCGGGACGCAATCAGGAGGCTGTAAGCAAGCTTCTCGATCTTTGGGTAGTTGCGCTCTGCCGCGGCTAATTTCTTACTCACATAGTATACTGGTCTTTGTACTTTGTCTTCTTCTCGAACCAGGACTGTGCTGACAGCGTGAGCCGAGACTGCTAGATAAACAAATAGTTCTTCGTGATCTACGGGCTTTGATAAGATTGGCGGTTTCTCTAACAGCTCTAACAGATTTTGAAAGGCCTCGACACAATCGGGAGTCCACTGGAAGTTCTTCTTTCTCCTTTTTATCAAATCAAAAAACGGAACACATTTATCGGTGGCGTTGGAGATGAATCTACTCAGCGCCGCTACCTTCCCTGCCAGACTTTGGACGTCTTTAATTCTCCTTGGTTCTTCGATATTTCTAATCGCCGCTATCTGGCTAGGGTTGATCTCAATTCCTCGGGAACTCACGATGAAGCCAAGGAACTTTCCCGACGCCACTCCAAATGAACATTTTAAAGGATTCAATTTCATACGGTATTTTCGCAAGATACCAAACATTTCCGCTAAGTCTTGCGTATGACTGGAAGACTGCTTTGATTTAACAAGCATATCATCCACATAAACTTCCATAGTTTTTCCTATTTGATCATAAAACATTCTATTTACCAACCGCTGATAAGTTGCTCCAGCGTTTTTTAATCCGAATGGCATTACAACATAACAATATAGCCCCAAATCCATAATGAAACTTGTATGCTCTTGGTCTGGTACATGCATAGGAATTTGATTGTATCCAGAGTATGCATCCATGAAAGAGAGAAGTTCATGACCTGCTGTCGAGTCTACAAGCTGGTCAATCCTGGGAAGTGGGAAACTATCTTTTGGGCAAGCCTTATTTAAATCTGAAAAGTCAATACAAGTTCGCCACTTTCCGTTTGGCTTCTTTACCAAGACAGGATTCGATATCCAGTCGGGATAAGTCGAATCTCGAATAAATCCATTTTGCTTCAATTTCTCTACTTCCTCTTTGAGAGCAGCCGACCTCTCTGGGCCCAGCATGCGTCTCTTTTGCTTCACAGGCGGATGCTTCGGATTTACATTCAATTTGTGACTGATAATGGAAGGCGGTATCCCACACATGTCAGCATGGGTCCAGGCGAACACATCTAAGTTTGCCTTCAAGAAGTCCGTCAGCTCTTCAGCACGACGTGGATCCAATTGGGAACCAATCTTCAAAACTTTCGTCGGATCATCTTTATCAACAGGAATTTCCACTGTCGCTTCATTAGGAGTTGCATTCCTAGCCTCTGGTTCCTCGTCTTTTCTAGGATCCAGGTCTTCAGGCGTTCCTTTGGGCAACTCCCTTGGGTTCAATCTCTCTAATTGCTATGCCGAGTCCCCCTTTGAGGGAGATGAGGCATCCTTACTCTCAGCATTAACTCCTTTCATCAACATCTTCAGTTCGGCCACATAGCAGGCCCGTCCAGAAACCTGATCCCCTCTTATTACTCCAGTCCCGGCTTCGGTTGGGAACTTTAGTAACAAGCACCAAGGGGCGATACAAACTCTAAATTCAGCGAGGGCAGGTCTCCCTAAAAATGCGTTATATGGCGAATCTACGTCCAATACTACGAACTGAAGCATTCGCACTCTTCTACGTTCTCCTTGCCCTAGGGTCACGGGCAACTCTATATATCCCATGGGAGCTGTCGTCGCTCCGTTGAAGCCTCTAATCCATCCTTCACAAGGTTTCAGATCTTCGGGCTCAAGCTTCATCTGATCAAATGACTTCTTGAACAAAATATTAACGGAACTTCTGTTGTCTATTAATACCTTATGGACCAAGGCCGGCCCAATGGTGGTAGTAATAACCAACGGATCATTGGTGGGAGATTGTATCCCCGTGTTGTCTCGGCTGCGAAATACCACGTCATCGAACATGGTTTTTTGTTGTTTTATAGGGGTGACATCTTCCAAATCGTCACCTTCATTCACATCTAGATGCTTGGCAGCATTCACATATTGGTCCATTGACCTAAAACTTCGGATTGCCGGGTGAGGTCCGCCTACTATGGAGTTGATGACGATCCCTTTACCTTTCTGCTGCGCGGTAGGCTTAGAAGCAGGTAGGATCTGTTTTGGAGCCTGCTCTCCTTGCCCCCTATCCCTCGAGGCAACCTTGTACTCATCCAACTTTCCTTCACGCAGCAGCTTTTCAATTACATCCCTCAAATGCCGACACTCATTGGTCGAATGTCCATGTGTTCCGTGAAACAAGCAAAATTTCCCTGTCGCCATTTCTTTCTCGGTCGAATCACGAGGTGGCGGTCTTTTGTACTGCAACACATTGTACGTATCCAGGTAAATATTTTTCAGGGTGTCATTCAATGGTGTATAGTTCTCGTAGTTCTGGAATCGGGGCCTTTTGTTAGGGTCGCTTCCCCTATTTCTGTTTCTCCTGTTACCGTTCGAATTACGGTTGTTGTTGTTTCCCCCACTTCCAGTATTGCTGTTTCCACCCTTGTTTCCTACATTTACTTCAACCTTGCCAGAACTTTCCCCAGACTGCTTCACGGCAATATTACTCTGCACATTCTCCTTTGAAGCTGTCTCAGACTTTCTCTTCCGGTTTGCCCTGGCCTCCTCTCGTCTTAAATAAATATCGGCTTTTTCGTAGAATACCGCCCTTGTGGGGGGTGTCTTCCCAGAAAGGTAGTCTCCAAACTCAGATTCAGGATCGACTCCTTCCTTCAATGCCATCAGAATAGTGGGCTCATGCGGGTCACTGACCTCAGTTACAGCTTGGTTAAAACGATCTAAATATGCCCTTAAAGACTCTCCTGGTGCCTGTTTGATCCTCGACAATTCAATAACACTCTTGGACTTTCGGGCATGTAGTCGGAACTGGTTCATGAAACGCTCGCTTAGTTCTTTGTAATTAGAAATTGAACGAGGAGGAAGTCGGGTAAACCAGAATAATGCCACATCTTCTAGGTAGATTGGGAATGCTTTGCACTTCACTTCGTCAGGGGCAGCAGCGGCGTTCATGAGCCACGAATACCGCATCAAATGCTGTCCCGGATCAGTCCTTCCGTTATATTTGTCCATCTGTGGCAAGTTAAAGCGTCGGGGAAACTAGAAGTCTAGGATATCGTCAGTGAACGGAGTATGGCTTCGCTCTATGCCATAGTCTTCATTTGTATAATTCCGGCTCTCGGACATAATTCGGCGAACCATTGCCTGTACATCGGCACTAGTTAGGGGCTGCTCAGGTTCCCTGGCCCTAGTGTCCGAGTTCCTTCTGGGCTCATGCTCAGGAGATGCCCTTCTTCTTCGAGCTGCCTCTGCTCGATTCCGTTCCCTGTGTTCCCGGTCGATCTCGGGAAGAGGGGACTGGAGTCTTTGCCCCCGAGTGGGGTCATCGTTTCCTAATGCTCGTGCGATATCCTCGCGAGATCCCAAAGATCCAAATGTTAGCTGCTCCACGTTCTGAGGTCGTTCAAGTGGCCTTCGTTCACGGGGCCTCTCTTCCTCGGAAGATGAAGATTGATCTACGGGTGTGTGACGAACCGGTGATGGAGTTCTCTGCCGACGGAGCTCATTGATCTCCCGACTCATGAGCCTCATATTTTCCTGCATCATGAGATTAGTGCGCTCATGAACTCTCATAGCTTCCCTCGTGCTCTCAAGCATATCAAGCAAGCGCGAAAAATCTCCTTGAGTGATGGGCGCAGATGGGTTGACCTGATCTCCAACCCTGGCAGCTGGAATTGGAGCATTCGTGGGGACTCGAGTAGATGTTCCAGCTTCACCAAGCATCGGGTCGGATCGGAGGTAGGAAGCCGGGTCGGATCGGAGCTGGGGTGCCTGGTCGGATCGGTGTGCAGCGAGCAACTCGGGTCGGTTCAGATTGGGGGAGTGCACTGCTTCAGAGTCTCCTACCCGGATCGGATCGGAGCTCTCCCCTTGCTGTCGGTTCGGATTTCCTGCATTGATTCTTCCTGCTGCTGAACTCTGCCCCCGAGACCTTGTTACAACAGCATGTTGCTGATCTTCGCCAGCTCCATTTCCTTGAACAGACTGAACTTCCTTGCCTTTTCCTTTGGTCATGAGTCTTTGACAATTACTTCAACGAATGTAAGAAAGCGGAGAAACTTAAGGATTCACTTCTTTGAACTCAACGGTCCAAAAAGTAGAAAGAGATCCCGGAAAATAAAGAATTTAGATGAGGTTTCTCAGTGAAAGCACCAAAATGTTAGACCCAAATGTGGTTCTAACACCCAAATTGATTTGAAACAAGATAAAATGAGATAAAAATAAAAACGAACACACAAGATTTATAGTGGTTCGGCAAACAAATGCCTACGTCCACTTATTCTTTGCTATATTCAATAATTCAGTTGCAAATACAATGATAGATTCACTCACAACTCACTTTTGTTCACTCAATTGACTAAAACAAGAAATAAAAGATGATTTGGATTTTCCGGGAGTAATGGAGTTCGGATGTTGGAGGTGATTGAATTCTTTAAATGCTGAAAAAAAGATCCTTCTCTTTGTCTCCAGATGGGGTATTTATAGGTGTGAATTTGCCTGAGATTCAATCCGGGTCGGACCACGTGTTATCCATCGCACTCTCTTCGGGTTCGGATGAACTATCAAGCTGACAACACATCAAAGAGATGAACGTTAGGGGTAGGAATCAGTCGTAACCGGTCCGGTTCTCCAGGCGATATTACAGGAGATTAACCTGGATCATGGGTGCGGGTCGGAGGCGTGCAGGTTGGGGGTTCGGATCGGAATACCCGATCCGAACCGGAGTGGCTTGGACGTCTCTCCTTCTCTAACATACTCCGCTCCGCTCCAGCGTCGTGGTAAGCAGATGGCTTTCCGATCCATTTGAGATTTATTCGCCTTCCGATCCGATTGGATATGCTTTGCCAATTTATCCAGTAAGAGACAACCGATCCGAACAGAGAACTCTATCCGATCCGAACCAATATGCTGCTATCAATCTGAATTGTGGTGTTTTCTTCCAATCCGAACCGAAGTCTTATAACTTAAAATACTCTTCAATGGTTGGTTTCTTGACTTTGTGTTGCCTAGTTCACAAAGTAGGCTAACAACGATAAATCTACGTATGTACATTTGTGGCACTCTCAATTTAATAACACGGTATGTTTTTATATAATCGTACTACAGGAAATGAAAAATATTCATTCTTTCTCGCAATTAGTACCAAGATTTAATTTTACATCATGATCAATCAAATTAAATGATGACCTAAACAATTTACTATATTGGTAACATATACAAAACATTTGGTGTATGCTTATTACTTTAAGCTGCTCCACATTGTACAAATTGCTTTAAATATTTCATGAAATGTTTAAAATTTCTAGGTCCTGCTTAAGCTCTGCCTAGGCAGGCTTGCCGTCTCATCTAAAAGTCTCAATGAGTGTCAGTGCATTAGTTAAGGCTTGATGCCTGATATAAGCATTTACATGCTAGTTTTGAGCGGTCTTGCCTACTTGACTGTGGCTAAGCCCGTCCAAACCAATTTCCTAGTTGAATTCATTGCGATTAAAACATATACTGAAATTTTATCGAACTTACATTAGCTATCAACAAGTGCATATCTGATAAATGTTCTATTGACCTCCATTTAGATGATCAATTTTTAGTTCATGCTTATCACTTAAGCTCCACCTAATGACACACACACACACAAAAACATGAGTGTGCGCGTGTATGTACGATTCTCGTACCATTGTACTTTGTCTACCGACAATCATGATTGAGTATTTGATACGAATAAAAACATAGCTGATTTAGCAAATATGAGGCATGCTTTTGTTGTATAATATTTATTTAGCCATACTGCATATTCTGCATTGGCTAGTAAGAAGCCTATAAAGTTGATTGCAACAAAAAAGACGATGTATGAAGTTCAAAAAACAAAATTACAAAGTATGATAGTTGTATACCAAATGAAATTGACGTTGTTCAACGGAGCATTGACACAACCTATGGGAAGGCTAACCTATATACATATATATATATATATATATACACACACACATATATATATACATATATATATATATATGGGGAGAGTTCCGCTACACCTCTTATATTGCACGTGAAGTCACCCCCGAATCTCAGCCACTCATTCCCATTTGAATATTCTTTCTTAGTGGGAAGAGAGTGAATAAGTGGGGGAATGAGTGGCTGAGATTCAGGGGAGAGTTCACGTGCAATATAAATATAAATATAAATATAAATATAAATATAGAGAGAGAGGCAGGTTCGAGAGCACCCTAAACAGTGCAGCACCTCAAATGCCCCTCAATCTCCACCAAGTATTTCCCCTTCTACTCACTCTCTCACTTCCCACTCACATTCTTTAATATAAACGGGTGGTGGAAATCAGGGGGCATTTGGAGTGCTTAATTTTTGGGGTGCAACCGAACGCTTGCCATATATATATATATATATATATATATATATATATATATATATATATATATATATATATATATATATATACACACACACACACACACACACACATATATATATATACATACATACATATATATATATATATATGAGCTAGTTTCTACAACACCCCAAAATGGAGCACCCCTGCTGGCCTCCCTATTTCCACCACAAATTCACCTTCTCTCCTCTTCCACTCATTCTCTCTCTCTTTCCACTCAACATATTTAAATATAAATTCGTGGTGAAATTCAGGGGGGCTAGCATAGGTGCTCCATTTTGGGGTGCAACGGAATGCTCGCCTATATACATATATATATGTATATATACATATATATATGTATATATACATATATATATATGTATATATATATTCTTAATATAAAGCATTGATTTTGCAAAGTTCAAATTTGCTTTACATATATGTATATATGATACATGATAATTGATCCTACTTCAAACCGATTGTAATATAAAAAATTCATGTTACACGTATAATATGGTAAACAAATTAGAACATGGAACTCAATTTATTATACCTCATATGAAGAAAAAAAATGTAATTTGTTTTCACGCATTATCTTATAAATATTGAAGTCTGCAAAACTTTGAGCAACTACATTTTTTTATCAAAATTAGTCTGCATGACAATAAATTTTGAAATTGGATAATATGAGAATATACGTCGGAATATATTTGGATTACAATATGTGGTTGCCACAATCGTATTTATTAGAAGTGTGGTAATTACTTATAAGCTATAACTACCATACCTTGTAGGAAAATAAATACGTGATGAGAAATACGTTGGTTAACGCATAGTTGAACGTTTATGGAAGCAATCACTTATGTTTAGATTTATAGAAATTTCTTAAACTAAAAGAAAAAGGTCAATCTTAGAAAGTTTGATAATAAGCCTATGTCATATAGAACATATGTCATGAAAAAAGTTGAACCATACTAATAAAAAAATATTATAATTTATGGAGTTATGTTATTTACACTATGTGTAATAGATATGTTGGCTTATCAACAAGCTTCTAAATCAAATATAAAGATGGTGAATAATAATGAGGTGATATTTTTCTATACACGTAGTTCTACTCGATTGCAAAAGGATTAAGAACCATATAAAGAATAGAATATTTTAATATGTAAATTATTCGGCATCATACAAACTGCTTATTTGATACAAACAAAACCATAATACCATTACCAGTGTATTTTATATTTTGCCTACTAACAACTGATTATTTGATTAAAACAAAACCATAATTAACTAAGCAAATATGAGACATCATTTGCTGTGCAAATGTTTATTTTGTCATATTGTGTAGTAAGAAGCCTATAAATTTGATGGAAACAAAAGGAAAGCATATTTAATTTTAAATTCAAAAAATATAATTGCTCTATTTTAATTCAAAATAAGCTTATTGACTGCAGGACTTGTATGAAAGCAAATCTATGTTTTCTTTGATAACATGCATTAAATTTGTAGTGTTCAAATTTGCGTTACTAATATGATAAATATAAGATTTCTATGTTATTACATACAATAAGCAAATTTATATATTAATTAACCATTTAATTTATCATGCGTCATATAAAGAACAAATTTGGAATTTTGTAAATTTTTATATAGATAAAACAGTTTGTGAAAATTTCGAGTAACAATGGTTGATGCTATTTGTCAGAATTAGTAAACCTAGAAATATATTTATGGCTTTTGTGTTCAAAATTATTAGAACTTACAATACTAATAACAATTATGCAGTTGGCATCTAGATGTTATTATTAATACCCAAACGTTATTATCTATGGAAAAAGCCACAATATGCACATCACAAAATTGTCCAGTGTTAATTATAGTTCAAATATACTATATCTTATAAGGAAGTAATTATGCAAAGCAATATATTTTAGATAAGGCATATTTTGACTTTGATAGAAGCAATCTCGTATGCTCAAATTAATGTTCGAAAGAACTCTAGTAATGTATGTTATATAAAACGTTTACATGGAAAAATACTGTCCTACAATAAAATAAATATCATACGTTATAGCAAGAAAATTTCACCGAGTTATGATATTTTCACTATTTGTGTAATAAATACAAATATAAGTTGACTTTGTGTCAAGCTTTTAAACCAAATATGAAGATGATATAGTGTATATGTAGAGGTGTAAACAGGTTAGAATGGACCAGACAATGGTACATGCGTCATGTGCTAGTTTTGTTTGGATATTGTTTGTACGGGTCGGGCAATAGACAAACAATATTCAAACAATAGGATAATGTCAAACATTTTTTAACAGACATTTTTTCTTGTCCTAATTTGTGTCTTAAATGAGAATCGTACATATATGGATCAGCTTCCTTACAATCTCGAACTGAACCGGACATCGAGCGATCGTAAAAATTCATCCCTATATATACATGTCTTTGTGTGTGCATCCGATCAATCATAGAAGCCTGGTTTAAGGTTTCGATAATATTGATATTTCGATGACCTCAGCTCGGTCACAGTGGACTCTAGACAAAACCTTAGCAAAAATCCAGTTATGGTTGAAAAGATGGAGAAAAAAAACGATCCAAAGTTATATACCTTAAATTATGAACTTCACTCGGAAATTAAAGCCATCGATCTCATCTTTGACTTCAATCAAATCTAGCTAGAATGATCGGATCTAGCTTCATCGTCTTCAATCTCGCCGTTGGCCATCATTTTGATTCTCTTTTTTCTCGTCTACAATTTAAAGTCGAGACAGTATTGATTCTTCTGGGAATCAGGACTGAGTTGATACTGGATTTAAAAATGAATGGGTCGGCAGATTATTAATGGGTCGATTAAGCTAAATTAGATGTGTGGGTGAACCGGTTTTAAATCTGCAGTATGTAGGCTGAACGAATGGGTAAATTGTTTTTATCTCTTTATATACTATATGTTTTGCATTCCGTTTGAAATGTTAATTATTACTTCTCCATTAAAAGTACACCAACTTGATACTGGATCGAACCTGAACTCAAAATTAAAACTTCCAAAACTTCCAAAATTGAGATCGAAACCGATTTTTCGAACCTTAAATGGAAGTAATTTAGATCAACACAAAGAAGAAAACATGCCCATCTAAAGTCCAACATTATGTTGGATATCTACTGTATAACAATAAAGAAGCATGCCTTAATCATGAAAATGCTTTTTTCCCAATCACGGAAGTTAATCCTTACCTTCAATCGTAACAAGCTATCCTTTATCATACGGGCTTTTTACACTGGTTGGTGGTTACGTGCATAGATTATAATTACATGGTACAAACTTCACAACACATGTATATATAGTTAAACTGCATTGTAGGAGCCTCTTAAATTATATTTCACTAGCCAATATAATATAAGCATACAATAGTAAAGGACAAGCAGGACTCATCGTTTGTCATGTGGTATACTCTTTTCTCTGTCAGTCATGGAAAAATCTCTTTCCTTTTAGTCATATGCCAAACTTTTCCCAAGTCTACTTAATTTTTCATACTATGTGAGCTGAGAAACATTCAACTGTATTTTCTTTTTCCAATTTATATAAAAATATGTTTATTTCTTTAAATTGTAATGTATCATAAATAATAGTAAATGAAGAAAATAGAAAAGTTTTAACTCAGCTGTAGATCAACCAATTATAAATAACAGAACTTATTTTCATGAATAAAAGAAATACTGAAAATAAAATGCTGTTCATAGTTCCACATTACAATCCTTATAAATTTGATATTTCTTTTTATGTAAATCTCCAAACAAGATAACTTCAAAAAAAAACAAAAAAACAAAAAACCAACTTTGCTCCTCTATGATGGAAAATCCAAAAAAAGAATGTATAACTTACCGACTTCTTGCTAGGCAACTGCCATATTCACCTAATTCTCACCGAAAGGAATGATATATAACTTTGTCAGGGTTTGTTGGTGTTAGCTGAAAATATTTTTACAAGAAATAAATTGATACATTCATTTTGCTTAATTCAATGCTAGAATCAACCGACTGTGTTTCTTTTGTTGTTTTGCAGTCGTAAAAGACTGTGAGTGTTGCATCTCTCATGTTTTAAGTCCAAAGTAGATCATGGATGGCAAGGAAACTTTACTGACATCAAATTTCCCACACAAAAAAAAAAAAAAAAAAAAAAAAAAAAAGTGAAAAATAATGTTGTGACTGAATTGAATTTCAGTTACGAAACAAATTTACACAAGTATGGATGCCGATACTTAAGACAAAAAATACACTGGAATAAAGAATATTAGAGCTATATACAATTTCATTTACCTAGCAAAATTCAATTTACAATTAAAATACAGTTCAACAAGTATTACTTCATCCATACATAGTTACATACCCATTGTAAATAACATGATTAAGGATTGAAATATTGCCTTTCTCTTCAATGCAAGCAAGCAAGGACATAGATGATTCTTCATTTTTGGTTTATATTGACAATTCCATTTTAATTAAAGTAATATTCAACTACGGTTAAGCTTCAACTTCTAAAAAAACAATGCAATGAAAACAGCTGCAATTCACATCTACCAAAATTTGCTTCAATTTAACATGTATGTTCCCAACTTACTTGACCATATAATTTAAACGTGCATTTCAATTAGTTTTGTGTAAAGAACGTTATGCAACTAATATTGTGTTTATACGCTTTCCTTTCATAAAGAAAACATTCTTCCAATATACATGTTCAACATTGCCATTACAGTAAAACAATGTCAGGTTTTGAAATTTCCAGACTATCTTGTTTTGTCATTCAGCTTGATCGTTTTTCAATAATGTTCTTTATGAAATATTACACTAATAATTTGGGTAAATGGAAAAAATGTTAAGAGATTTTGTATAAGTCTAACTTATTTTTAACACTATTTTGTATATATACCATGGTACAAGTTCTCGGCCGAAAATCAAGATTCCGACCATCTCAAATCAGTTCCAAACAAAGACGAGACAAAATTAGCATAGAAACTCATACAGCCAAAGACAATACTCAATGTCAAGAGGAACCGGGAGAAAATAGAAGAAAATCAAGACAAAAAAACTTATCTCGTGCTTACTGCTTATTTCTTTCAGATTCAACATTCTATCACATCTTCTCCGCAAGTCAAGGCAAACCACGCAACATAGTGAAGAAAATTTATTATTGTCAGCCCTAGCTTTGTTAGAGATTGAAATCAGTGAAACAAAAGAAGGGGAATTTCAAGAATTGGACCTGTTTGAATATTATTTGGGTTTTGAGGCTGTTGGAATCATTTATTTTGATTAATGGGCCTACTTTGTTTAGATAAAGCTTATTTCAGATTTTTAAAGAAAAATACCACAATGGGCTACTGGAAATAATTATTATTTTGTGGCTGTGAGAAGTAATAATTTTCTGCCCTGGTTTAGTTTATTGCTAGGAGCTTTCTTTGCATTTTCTTTTCATTAAAAGATAATTTGGAACAGACTGAAACCGAAATATACGAAATCGGTCGGAACTAAGAAAATTTTAAATGGCTGAAACCAAGTTCTCAAGCCTTGATATATATTGCATACACTACTGATACATAAGACATTTGTCGTCTAAGAAATAACAATGAAATCAAACCCAAATATCTGATTGATTGAAGTACCATTATGGTAACATTTTTATAAAACGCACACACGAATCTCATGCCAATGTCTGATAAATCATGACAACTTAAGAATACCAATGTCTAATATAATGTGGTTATATCTATACCACAAAGAGATGTCGCATGAGGAAGGGTTGGCAAAAATGTAAGTAATAGCTTTCATGTTTATCAATCTTCTGTTTATTTTCATCAAGACATAGTTATGTATTTGTGCCAAGGTTCAAGAACTCGGTTTCGGCCGTTCGAAAATTTGTAAGTTTCGACCGGTTTCGTAAATTTCGGTAGTTTCGGCTTTATTTCGGTTTCGGTTTAAATTTCGGTTTTTAGTATTTGAACAGTGAAGAAGTTAGCGGTAAATAAAAATGATAGGAGAATAGAATATAACATGAACTCCTTTCTATATTTATATATCCCATTACACCCTTCAAATAGAAAAAGGCTGCGAAAGAATAGGATAGAAGTGCAAAATTTCAAAGGAAACAAAACAAAAACATGACATGACCGTTCACAGCATGTGGACCAAAAATTAATTAGTCCAAATATGTAATAGTAAGCTTAAACCTACTCGCCACTCTCCAGAAACACATTCTTCAAATCCGTTTGCTACTCTCCAGGAAAACAAAAACAAATGAAAAAAAAAAATCCACTGAATCAAACAAAAGTGGAAAACTAAAATCGATAAATCTGTCGTAGTCGAAGTATTCAATCATGAAATTTTCAATTGAGTCAACAGATATGGGAGAAGAAATAACTTTCGATTGTCGTTCTTTGAAGCCTTAATTTCAGAAGAAACCTCCTTCGCTGGTGTAAGTTTTGGTTCAAATCTATTCGAGTTTACTTGATTATTCGATTTCAAAATGATTCGACCGATTTTTTTCTCTGCCCTAGATCCCAAACCGATTTTCATCGTCGGTTTCGGACCGTCGAAGTCCGGCACCAGTCCGGTAACCCCAAAATTTCGGGGTACCGGACGAAACCTGGAACCTTGATTTGTGCTTGTGATTACTATAGACATAAGCTGTTAAACTGCGGTTAGTCATACTATAAGGTTTTTAATGCATTACTTCATCATGTTCCGTTACTTCTAAATTATAGTTATCCCTTTATGTGCATGTAACTGTAAAGGGATTTCCAAACATTGATCACATATATGTTTTTAGACATAGGCAATCAAATAACTCAGGTAATTAAACATTTGTGTTGGAGGAATTTTGCATGCCATGGGAAGTAGTCAACATAAATGCAATTAATTACATGTGAATTTACACATAGAAAGTGAAATGAAAAGGCGAAACAAGGTGAACATGCTAACCTGTAAAGGTCCTTACAAACAGTACGAACCTCTGTTTTCACAGTAACAAGCTCTAGGAACTGATCATTCTCAATTTTTTGCATCAAAATTTTCTTTGCCTGGAAGAGGATAAGAGTATATTTTCATGCCTAATTCACAAGTCATAGGTGTAAAGGTAGCAAAACCTCAAAACAAAAAACAAGAGAGAGAGAGAGCGCAGCAGACTATTTACAGTAGTACCTCCATTAGCTCTTTCTCGTGTTCTTTGTATAGATCATCCACCCTTTTTTTAAGTTCAGAAAAATCTTGAGGATTTGTATACATGAAAGACAGGTATTCCAGTTCTGACTGAAGGAAAAAAGATAAATTCATCAGGAAATACCATGAGCGTTTGTGTTTGTATGAATGAACCATTGCAATTTAGCTTGATTCTATCAGCAAATGCACCAATATTTTAGGCTGTGATGTGCATAGTGTGCACAAATATATAACATCAAAATCGTCAACTAGGGAGAATACTCTAAGATTTGTTTTTCTGTGTTACTCATTTGGGATTAAATCTTTATTTTCAGATACAGGGTTAAGTAGGTATGAAATCAAGTGTGAAGTAATTGATTGTTTTGGACATAGACTCCTAATGGTGCTTAACAGCTTAGCATATTGAAATTGAATAAATCAAACAGTGTGCATATTCTCCTAATTATTATGATATTCAAGAAACTTTAATATCAATATCCAACTCAGAAAGGTATCACCCTAGTTGCACTGCAAGATGTGTTTCATTTCTTTTGCTAACAATATTAGAAACATTGAAGCTCTAATAAATAAATAAACATGGAAAACAGGGGGGAAGGGTGGTTAATTTATGATTTCCAGTGTTCTATCTTCATATTTCACAATATCGCTTTCTCGTACCATATTACTTTTCCGGTGACTTTAATGCTTCCAAAATTTCTAAAAGATGCCATAATGACTATAGTCCAACATAACGGAATGTTGAGGTGTACATGTAAGTGTTGAATAAAAATGGAGATATTCCAGCACAACTGGAAATTTCAAGGTTTTTTAGGTGAAAACCCAGCACAATTACATGTTAAAAGGTAGAGCACCACCATACTTTCTGCAGTCAACAAAATAAGATATAGTTCAAAAACAAAATTTAATGCACCTCAAACATGACTGAAAAACAGCAAATAGATAAAGTTAAAGAGAAAGTTTAGACTAATTTTCAAAACTTTTTGCACTACTAAGCTAGCTATAAAACTATTTGCAAAAAATAGGCTGATTTCTACAGCCCCAATACTGATGATGTGCCTTAAAAAAACACAGACACAGAATATACGAGTGCAACTGTGAATTGCCCTCAGTTTTTTTCACCTGGCACAACTGCCACTTGCAACAGCGTCAAAAAAACTGAGAGCAATAAACAGTTGTGTCCATATGTTGATTTTTAAAATTCTTTTGCACTGGTGCAACTGCCAGTTGCACAAATATGTTTTTCCTCCGGGCACAACTGACAGTTGCACCAGTGTCCAAAATAATAATATAATAATAATAACAAACACTGGAAGCAATTTACAGTTGTGCTCATATGTTGATTTTAAAAAAGGATCGCTACCTTTTCAATGCTGATGTGGCAAAAATCAACCAAAACTTACAAATAATTTTAAAATTAGCCTAAATGTGAAATAAGTTTTGAAATTAGCTTAAAATGACAATTTGTTTTAAATTTAATTCAAAATAGTGGTAATCTTGTACAAGAATCCTTGAATGTAAACCATGAAACTAACCTTGATCCGATACATCCCTAGAAGCTTCGCTAAAGGCGCAAACACTTGAAGGGTTTCCAAAGCTATGCTGGACTGATACCAGATAAAAGATTAAGATGGACAGATGTACATTCAATAAGTGCAATACTAATTCTTGAAAAAACTACCTGTTTGTGCGGCGGCATGTGCGAAAGAGTACGCATGTTATGCAATCGATCGGCAAGTTTCACAATGATAACCCGTACCTAAAAATAACAACTCGTTAAATCAAACATACTGGAAAAATGATTACAAAACAGATCATACTTCTTCTGTCATGGCAAGAAACATTTGTCTCAAATCATCAGCTTTTACATCCTGTACTGAATCATCTGCATCCTTGCACTTCAGTTTTCCCAGTTTAGAAACCTAATTTAAAAAGCACACAGAAGAATATGAGAATAATAAAAGGCGAGAGTATATATGGAATCTGAGTAATCACCTACATCATTAAGAATCTGAACTTTTATGGAGTTCGCAAAAGCGCTAAAATTAAGTCTTCATATCATATATATCCCTTTAATGAAATAGTTATCATGATCACATAATATATTCTAGTAGCCCAAATTAGCAATTGGCATGTACTTCTCTCCCAAAAATTGTCACACATGTATGTACTTTCTTTGGACAATAGTACAACCATAGGACTGCACTCTTAACTAGTTTGTCAGACTACCTTTGTCTCACCCTCAACAATATGGCGCACTGTTGACCCAAATTCTCTCTCTATCATTTCAAATGTAACGCTTGTATCTTCAACTGTATCATGCAATAATCCAGCAGCAACAGATTCCCAATCTAGCTCCTAAATAATATGTATTTTGTAAAAGAAAATAAATTATATTACCAAAAGAACAAACCTTGTACATATAACATACTCCATAATTTGTGAAGTACTTACAAGCTCTCCTAAAATTCGGGCTACTTCAACTGGATGAATAATAAAAGGTTCCCCACTTCGTCTTTTTTGACCATTATGAGCTTTGAAAGCAAACTGCACTGACGGAAGAAGTATATCTACATGTAATTATTTCTCATTCAAAAATTATAACATTACCTGCAGCAAACGACGACGATGATCGATTCACAATTCAGTTATCAAAATAAGTCTCACCTTTAAAGCATCATTCACCAGTATCAACTCTTTAGGTGCAAGATATGAAATTGAAGGTTTTAGGCCCTGGTATCAAGGTAAGATCAAAGAAGATGTTCAGCACAAATAAATCTTTCATACGCCAGTGATCAACTCTTGCAACAAAGAAGGGCATTTTCTATTCAGATTATACACGCATGCGTGCACACACAAAATTTTGCAGTCTGCTATAGCTTCACATGAAACGCATGTACATGTCACACAATAATGTTCAACAAAATTAAGAGAACACTAATAAAAATGTAGTGTATGTTGGTGTTATTAAGGCGTAAGATTAGATGTGACTAAGGGCAAAAAGGCTTGGGTGCATCAGATGCATCTTTTGGAACCTGAATCGCTAGCACATCTTTTGCTAAGGTGACAAGCCCCAAGGCGCCTAAAAAGCACACCTTAACTAGGGTTTCATTCATGGGGTTGGAAAATGAATACTTTGTCCGCTCCAATTAATTTTGCCCATTCTCAACTCTAAATTGAGTCGAAATTTAAGCGAATTCAGCTATGCGTGCAATAAAGAAAAAACTCCACCACAAATCGAACTTGAAGCCGATGTAATCGTGCCACTGCAACCTCCGCTCCAAGTCGACACGCCGAAAACACCCACCAACACCGTCATCACGCTTGTAGCTCCCTCCGTTTCATCTTCGCAGCTTGGATTTTTTTTTTCTTTTTTCTTTATACATTTACAACAACAACTAAGTTATTAATCCCAAACAAATTGGATATGGCTAGAGATGGAACTCAAAACCAAAAAACAAAGTCAATTCAAATGTAATAAAAATAAGAGATTTAAAGGTAAAAGCAAAAATAAAGATAAAATAAAATTTAAAATAATAATAGTAATAGTAATGAATAAATAAACCGTGATGGTGATGATAGTAGTAGTGGTAGATGCAGAAGACTAACACTACGCCTTATGCCCACGTACATTAGTTCTAACATCCAAATCTAAAAACACTCTCCTTGAACTAACCAAAAGTTCAAGGTTTTAATACATGAATCATTAACTTTCATGCGCTCTTATTCGGCACCGGCTCTTCAGATATACTATAATTTCTAGTTTCTTTTTACTACCTTCTCTCATGTCCTTCTTAGTCAACCTCCGCCTCGCTTTAGACATTTGGTGCGACCTATAATTCAAGTGTGCACAGCTTCAACTGTTGTCACTCTAAGTTTGTCCCAAAAATCAACATTTCGAATTTGATCTCGTCTGGTATGCGCACAGTTTCAACGCAGCATACGCATCACTGCTACACTTATTTTCTAGACGTGTTACTTTTAACTAAGCCTGAAACCCTTCGGCTCCAAAGTTTTCCTCCACAATTTCATATGTTTATTGACCACTATCATACTTTAATCAATCAACATAACATCATTAGCAAAGAGCATAACATCATCACCAAGGAATCTTACATTGTATACCCTTCATGACTTCATCCATCACTAAAGCAATAATATTAAGGCACAAAACCAACCTTTGAAGTAATCCTATATTAACGGGAAAGTCACTGGTTTCACCATCGCATGCTCATACACTAGCTACAACCTTATCGCACATATTCTTGAGAAGGGTAATGTACTTTGTTGGGACCCTCTTTTTTTCCAATGTACACCACATAACCTTCCTCAGTACTATCATAAGCTTTCTCCAAATTTGATAAAAACCATGTGTAGATCTTTTTTTTGCTCCCTAAATTTCTCCATAAGTTGCATTATTAAGAAAATCGATTCTATGGTTGACCTTCCAAACATGAAACCAAATTAATTTTTTTGAAGTAATTGTCAACCTTCTCAAACGATGTTCCCAAACTCTCTCCCAAAACTTCATTGTATGACTCATAAGCTTATTTCCTCTATAGTTTGTGCAACTTTGAATCTCCTTTATTTTTAAAGGCTGAAACTAAAATGTTTCTCCTCCACTCATTTGGCATATTGTTTGATTTAAAAACATTATTTCTTTTGCTCCCTAAATTTCTCCGTAAGTTGTCTTATTAAGAAAATCGACTCTACGGTTGGCCTTTCGGACATGAAACCAAACTAATTTTTTTGAAGTAATTGTCAACCTTCTCAAACGATGTTCTCAAACTCTCTCCCAAAGCTTCATTGTATGACTCATAAGCTTAATTCCTCTATAGTTTGTGCAACTTTGAATCTTCTTTATTCTTAAAGACTGAAACTAAAATTTTCTCTTTCACTCATCTGACATATTGTTTGATTTAAAAATATTATTGAACAGCTTAGTTAGCCAGGTTATCCCTACATTTCCAAGGTATCTCCACACCTTAATAAGAATGTCATCAGGCCCTACTGACTTGCATGTTTTCATCCGTTTCAACTTCTCATTTATCTCAACCTCTTGAAATTTTCGAACAAAATGTCTATTGGTTATTGATTTTAAATTAAATGAAAGTTAAGTTAATTTAACTTTTAAATTAAGTTAAACTAAGTTATTGACTTTAATTTAGTTTCAAATTTAATTTAAAATGTATTTAACTTTAGTTCAGTGTTTAGTTGATGTTAATTTAGTTTTGATTCTAAGTTTACTTAATTATAGGTTGAATTTGAAGTTTAGATAATTTTAGTTTCAGTTGACGTTTGATTAATTTTAAATTAATTTATTGTTAATATAATTTTACTTTTATTTTTTTAATTTTTAATTTGAATATAAAGGCTAGTTGTCTTAATTTAAATTTTTGTTAATTTTCATTTAGTGTTTATCCATAAGAGTGGAGGAGAAGCATTTTAGTTCCAATCTTCAAGAATAAAGGAGATATTCAAAGTTACATGAACTATAGAGGAATTAAGCTTATGAGTCATACAATGAAGCTTTGGGAGAGAGTTTGCGAGCAGCGTTTGAGGAGGTTGACAAGTGTCTCTAGGAATCAATTTGGTTTTATGCCTGAAAGGTCAACTACTGAGGCGATTTTCTTGGTTAGGCAACTTATGGAGAGATACAGGGAGCAGAAGAAAGATCTCCACATGATTTTTATTGACCTAGAGAAAGCTTATAACAGAGTGCCAAGGAGGGTTATGTGGTAGGCGCTAGAAAGGAAGAGAGTGCCATCAAAAAATATTACCCTTATTAAGTATATGTACGAGGGGGTTGTGACTAGTGTTAGGGCATGTGATGGTGAGACCAGAGACTTTCCAATTAACATAGGGTTACATCAAGGTTCGGCTTTGAGCCCCTATATTTTTGCATTAGTGATGGATGAAATCACAAAAAATATACAAAGGGAGATTCCCTGGTGTATGCTCTTTGCCGATGATGTTGTGCTGATTGATGAAATTAGAATAGGGGTTAATCGACAACTGGAGTTGTGGAGGGAGACCTTGGAATCAAAGGGTTTCAGGCTTAGCAGAACCAAAACAGAGTATATGAAGTGTGAGTTTAGCAGTGTCAGGTCAGATGATGGAGATGTTACCCTGGCCGGTAGAGTGGTACCCAAGAAGGAATTGTTTCGATACTTAAGATCTATGTTGCAGTTTGATGGAGAGATCGATAAGGATGTTAGTTTTAGAATTCAAGCAGGATGGGTGAAATGGCGACTAGCATCTGGCATTCTCTGTGATCGGAAGATTCCTCAGAAGTTTAAAGGAAAGTTCTATAGGACAGCAATCAGGCCTGTAATGTTATATGGTGTAGAATGTTGGCCTACTAAGAGGCAACACGTCCAGAAGATAAGCGTAGCAGAGATGCGGATGCTGCGTTGGAGCTGTGGGCATACCAGACAAGATCGGATTAGAAATGAGGATATTCGGGAAAAACTTGGAGTTGCACCTATTGAAGAGAAGTTAGTCCAATACCGCTTGAGATGGTTTGGACATATCCAACGTAGATCATACGATGCACATGTACGCGTTGGAATTCTAGGCCGCGCCGAAGGCCCAAAGAGAGGTAGAGGTCGACCTAAAATGACATGGAAGGAGATAATAAAGAGAGATTAAAGTAACTGGAGTTTATCGGAAGAGCTGGTAGTTGATAGGAGTGCATGGAAATTGACAATCCATGTACCAGAACCTTAGAGTTTTTTTTTCAACTTTATTTCACGTTTACTGAACCTTTTTACTTTTTATTACTATTTTAGATTTTATTTCACTTTTATTGGACCTTTTTACTTATTAATTTTATTATTTAAAAAAAAAAACTTTATCGGACAACTTTTTATTTGTTCGGTTATTTTAAACCCTTTATATATATATATATATATATATATATATATTACCATCATTATTTATTTTATTTTATTTTAATTTTGGGTTTCATATCTATCCAACTCCAACTTGTTTGGGATATATGGCTTTGTTGTTGTTGTTGTTTCATTTAGTGTTTATGTCATATTAATTTAATATTAGTTTGAATTTGAAGTTTAGTTAAATTAAAATTGAAATATAGTGATCGGAAATTGAGTTAAATTCTAGGTGTTGTGTTGAGCACTTGAATTTGAACACTTTATGACTAAATTTTGTTGTTGTGATTTCTACGTTTTCAACGTTGTAGACTTAGATTTGACATTGTTCAGCTCAAGCTTATTATTTCTCACTTCGTATCCAGCAGCTATATTTGCAAAAATATTGTTTACAAACATGTTTTAAACAAGATATGAAAACTCGGTTTCGATCAATTGAAATTTCATAAGTTTCAAACCATTTCGAAAATTCTGAAAGTTTCGTTTTTTGTTTCAGTTTCGGTCTCGAATTTGATTTTCATTGATTTATTAATGAAAATATTATAATAATCGTTTTAAATATATAAATTATTATATATATATACAAGAAATTAAATACAAATAGAACATTACGAATACACTGATTTTCTTATAACATAGGAAATAGACAGTCAGTGTCAGCTCAAACACAGCCCAAAACCAAACTGAATGATTTTCAATGCCCTGTTTTTTCTCCATCAAGCCTAAGTCCATGTCCAGGATTCGCTAATAACCCTAATTTATCCTTGCTTACTTTACGCCCAGACCAGTTTACCTATTATAACCCTAATTCTGCATCATATGGATTCAACTGTTCAAAATTGTAAGTCTTCCCAAGTTTTCTCAAAATCGATATCAACATCCTCTCACTTCGCCACTCTCAAATTCAAGGTCGGCAGTTATGGCAAGTGGGTAAAAAGGCGAAGTCATTCTTTTTAAAACCCTAACAAAGATGACAGCAAGTAAATAGAATTACTGAAAGGTGAAAACTATATTGTTTCAATTTTTCTCTTCAAACTCGAACCGAAACTGGATTTTTTTTTTTTTGGTTCGATTCCGGTTCGGTCATGAGTCGTGACCTGTGATACTGATACGGTACCGTCCGGTACCTCAAACCTTGGTTTTAACATTAAAATTGTTGTTTTTAATGTTAATTTATAATGCAGTTTTTTTAAAGAGAAAGAAGCGCAAATTTGCATAGAAGGCACTTAAAAGGCCCAATGCACAAAAAAGGTCAATGCGTAAGCTTGGCATCTTTGTGCGCCTTAACTGCCTTGTTTGGTGTGTGCATGGATGTGTTTTCAGTCGGAAACATATTCTAGAATTTTCTAGAACGATACTGGAACAAAATTTTTTTTCAAATGAATGTAAAGGTGTTCATGGAATAGAAGAATTACCAGGTTTGCAAAGAGGGGTTTATAATACAAAACTAAGACTGGTGTGATGATTAAATGATGGAAGAGGTAACAGCATACACCATATTGTAATTTAGTGTTCAAGTCATACATATAACTGGGTATAAATGTATCACACTTATCACTCACCAGAATGGAGAAATAAGTTAGCCGCAGCACATTAAGTACGTAAAATTATTGCTGATATCATTGAGGTTGAAGGTATCATATATCGCAGTAGGTGGGTTGATGTAGATATTTGATGCCTGTTCGTTTAATGGTTTCTGCTCATCAGCAAGAACTCACGATTTTCCATTACAACATGAAAACTGAATTTCATATCTTTTTAGTGTTAAGGAATTGAATGTGGAAGAAGTCCTTTGTAAGGAAAAAAAATCAATAATTACAAAAACTGTGGCAAAGGTTTGTTATGATATTATTTACTGTTATTCCAAATTATAACACTGCAAGTATCTACCCTTCTGCAGTGCTCTTTTTAACACAAATCATACTCATTAAATTTCATTAACCTATGATACAAGGGTGGGTTTTTTCTTTTTTTTTTGTGTGTGTGTGTGTGTGGGGGGGGGGGGGGGGGGGCAATGGGAAATAATAGACGTTGACAGTTCTGTAGGGATATTAAACGAGGAGCTACTGATACCAATGGTGGCTGGATTGTATGTTACGGTTTTAAAGTTAACTTGAGGCATAAAGTAACCAACTGAAGTTAATGTACGACCGACCGTAAAGAACTATCGACAGAATATGAAACATTTAACTTTTTGTATTTGTAAGTCAATGCCTAATAATGATCTAATGTTTGTGTGTCTCAGAGGAATTAGACCATGCAGTTATCAATTATCTTTTTTTTCCAGTCAATTAATGTGAGTATATAAGAGAAACATATTTGACATTGAAAAAGGGAATAATACACACATTACCTCCCATAACGAATCTGGTGAAACTTCATCAAATGGTTCCAAGAAAGAAGTGGAAAAGAGCTTCCATTTTTTGTTGGAAGTAAAAGAATGACGTGTTCTACTATGTCTCCCCGAGATGGTGAAATTAAAAGCTTTGATGTCGTTCGACTTCTCTAGATTATTGTCTTCACATCTCCATGTGTTCTGTGGAATGATTGGAGGGAGCTATTAAATATCCCTATCATTTCAAAATGGGAAAGGAAAACAAAATATTTACACAAGACTCTTTTCTGTTCAAGGCGCAGAATGGGTCAAAATCATCCTCGCTTGATCGTTAAAGAAGCTATTCTCACAAGAGACGTCAGACTAACATTATAATTCATAATAGCTGTCTACAACATACTCATATCTTCACCCCCGCTTATCCTCAAATTTACATATCACTGTTTTTTCTTGTTGTTTTGGGAATTCTAACAAACTTTTTATCGATCATTGCTCCTTTCACCTTCGCTGAAATCAAACTACACAAATATATCAAAATTGTGGTTCTGACTATCAAAACTGCTAATATTTATTAGAGACCAGGGTAGCCTTCTTTCCATTTTCGCTTATGTAGCAAAACAGCAGGAGGCATAAAGTTAGCTTTATGGCTACCATTTGTAATATTTGAAAACCAAATTGTTCACTACCAAAACATAATTCAGAGAAGCTACGTAGTTTGTCCTTTATAATATAAGCAAAAAATTTAATGCTAAATATTCTAATATCAATCTTGTAATACTATGTGAAGGATTATCCCCTACCACTCTCAACTGAAAATAATATAATAAATAGATAGCAAATAAAAATATGTTAAAGTCCAAATAAATTCAAGGAAATACCATGTTATTTGTAAAATTTGAACTCGCTCTTCTCCTTGATCGCCTATCGTCATAGCTATTTGAAGTAGTAGCCAAAGCACCGGTTAAAACCCGAGGCGTTTTCCACGCGCAAGAAAGAACGCTACATTCATACATTCCACCGCTCCAGTCTCCTTTAATAAGCTTGCAAGCTGCAAGAAAGTTCGACAATCCAGTAAAGAATGAAAACTGATTGGAAATAATTCAGTATCTAGTACCTGAAATAGACGGCGCAGATACCATCAGCAACCGAATCAAGAAATCTCATCGACTGCGATGAAAAGATTGGGTGTTCAGGATGAAAATGGGGCTGTTTTTTATTGGTAAAGATAAATAGAGATGAAACAGGGAAACTAGGGATTTGGAGAGGATATTCTGAAATTTGAGAGGTAGAAGAAGATAACAAGGATTGAGCGGCCACACGAAATAACACAGCTTGACAGATTTTTCTTCTATCTTTTTGTACTACTATGTCTTGTTATTTTATGTTGTCGTTTTTTTCTTCCCTTTTTTTCCCTTTGAATTGTTTTTCTATTTAATCATCCATAAGTGTATGTATGCTTGTATGTGAGTTAAAGGTAGTTAAAAAATGCAATGTGGAGATTTTAATCAATAGTTTGGATTAAGTGGAATTTTCATTCTATAAAAGTTCGCATATTCCTAGTTTACTTTTATGGGGGTTTCTTTACTACTTGAGTGGTTATCTTTGCCAGTGATTTTCTTACTTTAAACTCCTAAATCTTTAGTTTAATGGTTCCATCTTTAAATTTATAAAGGAAGTACATCTTAAGCTTCATCTACATTTTCGCTATTATAATAGGGATACTTATCATTTTCCTTTTATTCAGGACTGGATTGATGTTTTTGAAGTTGTAAACTAGATTTTCGAAAAATTGGTAAAATGATGTTGCTGATTACATGATAAACAGGGCTTAAATGTCGATTTATATGGAATATAAAAATGGTTGCATCTTAGGCTAATAATACGTATAAATAAGATTGGTAACATCATGAGTTAATTGAATTCGGTGTGCATTTGATAACAACTTATCTCTTTGTCATTAACACGTGGACACTTCATTGGTCGGCATGAAGGCAAATAGAAAATTAGCATCATGCGGTATAAGCGTCTTAAATGGTTGTTCTAACACGTAACATGCAGCGTGCAACGGGCCACATCATCGGTCTGTCATCTCCACCAAAACCTATTCTCTCTTTTAGTTCTACTTCTAAAAATTCCAACGCCATTGAATAATGATTCTAGATTTGACCTTTTAGATTTGTTTATAAGATTTTAGGTATCATTTTGGATTAATTTACGAAGTTCAATCTCGATTGTCTAAAAACACACTCTAATTAGTTCTTTCTATATATGACGTAGAAGAAAAACAAAACTAACTCGAGTAACGTAGCTTGTCTGATTTTTGTTCTTTATGACTATAAAGTAATCATATATTATTTTACATAAAAAATTTAAAAAAAGTTAGAATATTTATAAAACATTTGTACAGTTTTGCGGTATTTGAATTGAAAATGTTGGAGCTGCGATTTCATCTAAAAATACCTAATATGAACATATATGACTGAAGAGGTTTGATATATAATAATTAGAAATTTTATTAATTGCTCTTTAAATGATCATTTTTGTCCATCATGGTACTTTTTAAGTAGCACTTATTCAATTGTTCAATAAGGAACCATTAATGTATTAGTTTATGTTTAAATTAATATTAATATTTTACGTTCAATTACTTAGATGGTGTGGCGTTAATTCATGCATTGCAACATGAAAATCAACAACAACAAAAAAGGAAATTGTGCATCAACAACAAAAGTAAATAAGAGTAGGAGTTGTGCATCAAAAATCGATCGAAGGAGCAAGTAGTTTTGAAAAATGTGGACGTTTGTAACAACCCGAGAGATTTTCGACCTTGAAAAGCAACACAAAACCCATGTTGATAATTCAAGCATCGTAAATACTAGATCATTTATATAAAGAAGTTAGAGAGTGAGAAATAGAAAGAAAGAAAATTAGAATAGAAGAAGAAGAAGATCACCATAGAACAAAATCAGAGTAACACGAATCTCACAACGGAACGAATAAAATATAATATATAACAACTTAGGAAATACAAACTGGTAACTGAATATACATACCATTATCTCATAACATCACAGCGGAAATAAACTCTTCATATATCTAACTTTGAAGCCTCCTTCTCCGAGCTCCTCCTAGTATATCTGAAAAATCCCGACTACTTGACTGTCCATACAAATTTGGGCATCCAAGAGTTTAGGGAAAAACAAAACAAAATAAACATTGAGTCAGTCATGTGACAGGTGTGAGTCAACTCTAATCATTTTGGTTTAACTTTTCAAAATCCTTTTCAAAAGAAAGAAAAATCGCAAGACCGATTCACACATAAATACGGATGGTTTTTACCTTACGATGGCTCAAAGTATTTCTTAAAATCAGTACTTATTTGATATTATAATAATGTCTAAATAAAGTAAATAACAACCTAGTAGAACGCTTTCATCTCACGCTCCACATATATAATATACAATCGAAAACTGCGGCCTCTTATTGTGTAATGGATTTCCAACTATGACAAAGTATGGAATCACCTTCCGATCAGTGTACTCTAGAAGCGATACACTGGAGTTCAACAAGAACATCTTGCAACTCGGCCACACATGACCGATCATTCATTTCGCTTGAATGTTCCGAATATATTGTCATCTTACGGTTGGTATACCAACATAACCGTTCCCGGGAGATACAGAAATAAAAAGAAGTAACAAATATGAACATTCTCTAGATGGTGATGATATACCATAATTAGGTGCGACCCCACTTAGTCATGTTGCCTGCCAGATTTTGTTTATTCCCCGGTTGATGAGGCTTGAAGTTGTAACGTATCTTGATAGATCATACCTTCATTTACTCTGAATGCCACATCGTCATACCCGCCAAATCACAAATTGATTTCCTTAAAAATACCACGGGTATAAAGCTAAGAGGAACAAATTCCTCCGCCACCAACGTAAATACGTTTGAAGCGACCAACTTACGCGATCTATTAAATAGACTCTGTCATACATTCATCCATACACGTTGTCCTGGGGCTGGACAACCCGAAGGCACTATTCTGTAAATCCATCTTGGGCAATCTCTACCTAGAATTTTCCAGACATCCCTTGCATAAACTTCGTATTCAATTATCTTCATCATATTTGATTCGCAACGCTAATGACCATATAGAGTGGTTATCAAATAATAAATATGATCCCGGTCTCTCCGTATTGACAACGGAAAAGGGTCAAAACTTTGATGGTTGGTTATTTAACTATCAAAGGAAACATACATACAAACAATGGTCGTATTTCCAAAGGGAAATTTCACCGGTCAATCATTAATCAACATTCAACCCTTTTAAATTAATTTATCATTAATTTAATCATTCCTTAATCTCCCATTTTCCGTATTTTTTTAAACCCGTCAGTCTCACACGATTCACGGAAAAACATTTCCATATCCACAATTTCTTATTTATATATCTAGAAAATATACGATAATTACATTTGGAAAACATTTCCATTTCTCATTCACGCATTACTAACCTTCCACAACCATCGGTCCCTAACCGTAAACTAGTAAGGGAACAATTCCCTAAGTATAAACCCCGAAGGCCGAAACCAACATCAGATCGATACTCAGACAATTATTAAACATAATTAGTTTCCAGTCCATTTCTAATGTTCTTAACTCCATTTCTTAATTTCTTATTTACAAAACTGTTTGCACAACTCTCTATTCAGTTTACGAATATACTTCTTTACGAAAATCTTTGATTATAACAATAACGTTATAATCTCTGCTTCTGAAATATTTAATTTCAACATATAACTTTTATTTAAATAAATAAACAAATAATTAATTAGATAAATAAATAAATCATGATAATAATCAGAAAGTAAATGGTACTTTCCTAAATTTGATAGAATCGAATTCCAACATATAACTCACTTTTGAATACTCTATTCAAATAACGTTCCGAACGTTGGAATATACTCACCGTTTCAGGTTAACTTGATTTCTAAATTCATGGTTGAATTTATCACTTTAAATATTCATCAATTTCCTTTTATAACCCATTTAATCAGCAAAGTGTTTACTTTTAAATAGTTATTCACTTTAAAATGTAAATAATATTCCTTTATAGAAATCTGGGCTCATTTTATTAAATCAAATCTTGATTTCAATAATAAATATCATTACAGTTTAACATTCCATTTATCTTGTTATTTTATAAATTTATACTTCATATTTTATTTCATAAACTCTATTTCTAAGTAAACTTCCTGTTAATTATAAATCAAGTTTATAATTAAATCTCGACTTCAAATTCTATGTAAAATCAATTCGTTCTAAACCAAATCTTAATTATCTTGTCCCACTCCAATTTATACAATATATAAATTCTGAAAAATAAATTATTATAGTAACATTCGACATCGTCGAATTATAATTCGTTATGGTTTTTAATTTTTTCTATTTACATTTTGAACAACGAAATAAATTTCATCGTTTTCCTTTGAAAACAGTTTTCATCTCCTGTTTTATTTCATTCTTGATTTATAATTCCCATTTATTTAATCATAATTATTTCATGTCATTTATAAACATCAGTTATAAATCAAATCACTAGTTTTATTATAATTAAAACAAGATATTATATTCTAGCCCGGCCGACGTTCAATTTCTATTTTAAAATAGATTATCCTTTTTAAAAACCCCAAATTCTTTTCTAATATATCTAAATATATTTTTTCGGTATTTAAATACCAATTATTTCAGGTTAATGTTGTTTAAACATCCCAAAATACGCAATAATCAACACCAGATTATTTGTCACCTCATATAATACAATATATGAAAAACAACAATATAATTGTTGAGGAATCCAGTTGGATCCCTCCAACCTATTCCCTGCATCCACAGATGTTAATCAACAAGAATAATATTAATTTCATATCAATATGAAATGCTATAATAAATAGAATCAGTATTTAATCAACAGTTTATATATATATATATATATATATATAACTATATACATTATTCAACCGATTAATTAGCAAATCATCCAAACAACCATCACACACAGTATTCAATCATTTTTATCAATATTAAATAACATTTAATAAAATTATAAAACAAGACAGAGTTAGTGAGTTTACTCACCTTGTTCGTTAATTGTTAAATAACAGTTAACATTCGGTTGATCATATCAGGTGTTTAATTCCGCTATAAATTGAAATGATCCCAAATCTCCCCATACCAGTTCCATTGTGTAGTCTACGTCTGCGTGATTCCAACATGATAGATGGTTTGTGAAAACTGATAACATATGCGCGAGATATTCGATTTATAAGTTAAAACATATATTTAAATTAAATAAAAACTTAAATATTTATTGTTTGGGCCTCACCCCTTTTTTCTTTGCAGCCCAACCATTTCATTAGAAAACCAGACCGCACATTCTTGCTTCCCATCTCCAAAAAAAAAAAAAAACTGTGTGTGTCTTTCCAAAAACTTAAACACCCGCCTCCTTTTCCTTGTTGACCCACGTCCCCTTACAATGTTTTATTTTTTTATATATAAATGGACTTTACTAACTCAGCCCAAATCCCAAATGAACCCGCAACGTATATATGGTTGTTCCCTATAAATTTTCAGAGACCTCTCCTCCTCCTGTAATGGTACCTCCACCTAAACTCCTCATTTAAAAACTCCTCCATCTCATACACTTGTAAACACTCCATCTCCACGCTCTTCACCTCATCGCCCTTTGTGCTCGCTTGCAGCCCCCTTCATGGTGCTTCGAAGGCACCGATTCACGCACGCAGTTAAGAGGTGCGCACAAAAATCTCGCTAAAACATACATATCCTTGCATGCAAGCTCCCGTTCTCCTTTAAAACATGCCCACTCGTTTCACCCCAGACAACCTCTAATGTCCAAAATCATAACCCAAGCTAACGATGTCTATCCTTTTCTTTTCCTCCACGCAGCTCCATCAGTTCACGTTCGGTTTTCAGCATGCCATAGCCGATCTTCCAAATTTACATGAGAGTTTAGAGAGTATATATACATTTTCGAAGACAATGGAGCTCAGGAATTTATTTCCTCTCTGTAAATTCCTAGTTTTGAAGCTCGGAACAAAACTGCTGCTCAACAAATGACATTCTTTATTTATAGCCAAACCAACCTTGCAATGGAAGCCTTAGAGAACGCTTAGAAGTTAAGTAAATGTATACAGGTATGCAGTGGAACATAGGTCTGCTAATCTATATTTCGACCTGTAGATGATACATTGATTTGAAAATACAGGGTAGGAGGGTAGGTGGTAAACTTAATTGTTAAGTTTAATAGATGCAAGTGGTAGGCTTTATCGTTGCATGCAGGCTATAATGCAACATGTTGGGCATTGTTTTATAAATGCATGTATTGGAAATAAAGCCAATGTGCTGGAAGAGATATCATATAAACGATAGGCATGCAATTTATAAGGTAAGCCTGACCATAAAGCAAACGAAGATGGAATGTCCTAAAGTTCAAGCAACTGCACCTAATGACTTAGGCTAAGATGCAGAAAAGTATAGCAGTTTGATGCACATGCTTAAGGAGAAATCCAGAGATAACTGTGTATATAAGTGACAATAGTAAGCCAAGGCAGCAATGAGTGGTCATGTACATAAATGTTAGGTAAATACAATTATGGATTTTGCATTTTTTTTTATTATCAATTAAATGTGGCTTGGTGGATTGATGTTGGTATCAGACAATGGTCAAACAAGGAAGGTAAATAATTGATGTTGATACTAAGCTATGTATATATATATGAAAAGTTTAAAGATTTTGCGGTACCTGCTATAGAGAATCCCGTCTATTTATGAGTCGCTATGAACAAAAATAAAAATACGGTCATGTTGAACAATGTGCCACGATCTCAAAACAATTATAAAATAGACAAGTTAGCTTATTTTTTGTAGTTTCAAAAATGATGATATAGGGTGTAAAATACGTTAAACGAAAAGTTGTTTATTTTACGAATTAAAAATTACAGTAAAATTCTATAAATTAAATTATAATTACGTCCCAAAATCTTATCCAAAATATGAAACCAATATTTTATTATAATTAAATAATCGTTATGGCTTCTAAACGAATCCATAACGATTATTTGAAAATTTAATTTGGACATAAATTACAATCTATAAAGCGGAATCTCCATTTTTCTCTTCCGCTAGAAAAATAAAGCTCAACAGATTTGAATGTTTCTTGTTTCAAACAAATCCAACTTATAACGAATCTTGTACACTCATTTGAAGTTCAAAACTCAATATTACGAACTACCACGACATTACGAGCTCGTTTATAATTAAATTATAATCTATACATTCAACTGTTGTTTATTTAATAAATTCGTTGTTACAACACAAATCTAAACTCGATTGAATTTCTTTAATAATCCAATTTACACGAAATTTCCACTTCAACTATTTTCGACTATTTCATAAATAATTATACTATCTCATTATTTAAAATAATTAAAAAACAAGATTATTTAAATTCAAACCATTTATATTATCAAACCAATATCTCAAAATAATTAAACTAATTAATTATTAAATCACTAAAATTTTGGGACGTTACATTTCGTCCTCGAAATTACTAAGGTAGAAAAAAATGCTACAAACCCTATTAACTGGGTTAAAAACTTTTGTTTTACTTCAGCTTCAACTGAACCATTTAATTTCAATTAAAATATTAATTTATTCTTATTAACGAAAATTTTCAAAAATTCTGAAAAATTTCTAACTGTAAATTTTCAAAAAGTTCCGCCAGCGTCTCCTTTGCACGGCTCAATCGGTACCATTCCAGCTCATCTCTCTAGGCCTTTTCCAATCCAAAATAAAATCAAACAACCAAGCGACTTACCAAATTGTCTCATAAAAATCTCATACTCAATATAATATAAACTCATGGCTTTTTGTCGGGCATTTAACTCTGCCTCTTCCATCCGTTATTGCTCCAGCATTTATAAACGTATTCCCAATTGATCTCCACACAATTTATCCTCAAATCCGAATCTTTTTCTTATACCCAAGACAAATCTATTTCAATTCCAGTTCCATTCTCAATTTCAAATTCTTATTCAACAATTCAATTTCCTTTCAGATTCTCTCTAGTCCAATCCAATTTATTTAACTTCATATATGTTAAATTTAAATTCAAAATTCAAGTTCCTGGGTTTTATTTCAAATCAGTTTGAAGTCGTATATATTACGTATAATAATAGCAATTCAAAACATTTGAATTTTTTAGCGACTTATCTCCTTAAAAAAAACTTTGGTAGCAATCCGTCACTTAGAACTCGAAAATGAACACTGATGATGTGGCCAGCATCATCAGAATTATTCTCCAACTACTGAAGTGAGTTCAATACTATATCATCTCAAACTCATTTTCAAATACTTCTATTTTGAAAATTTTCAAAATATTCTTCATAATATATAGGGAAACATTTCCAAATTCACCCAGGTTCTTGAAATTTCCATACATTTAATACAAAATTCTTTTTCAAACACCTTTTCAACTTTCCAGAGTTTTAATTCCAAATCTGTTTTAAATTCAGATTTAATTCTTCTTATACTCTTATACGAGTCCTGATTGGTTATTTATAACCATCTCAATTATAATCTTATTCGATTATAATAACAAACAACACTTCCAACATATATTATAATAATAGTTTCAATATCAATTATTCTTTTATATCAAAATAAAATTTTAGGTAAAATTATTTCATTTACTCTCTTTCAAAAATGTACTATGTTGATTCATTATACTCAAGTGTTTAGAAACCCCTGCCGACATTGTGGTACCCCACCATCGACCAAAATTCATAAGCCACTCAACCAATAAATCTCCACAATATAAAACCATTTTTACATAATCTATAAATACGTTCTCTCATATATATACACTCAAACTCAATCTAGGATATTGCTAATCTCATCTCTACTGAGTTATGCCACAGAGCCAAGGTAATTACTTAACCTTCAACTCTGATACCACTGTAACAACCCGAGAGATTTTCGACCCTGAAAATCAACACAAAATCCATGTTGACTATCCAAGCATCGTAAATACCAGATCATTTATAAAAAGAAGTTAGAGAGTGAGAAATAGAAAGAAAGAAAATTAGAATAGAAGAAGATGATCACCACAGAATAGAATCAGAGTAACACGAATCTTACAGCAGAACGAATAAAACATATTATATAGTAATTTTGCAAATCCAAATTGCTAACTATATATACATACCATTATCCCATAACATCACATCGGAAATAAACTCTCTCTCTATATATATATATATCTAACTATGAAGCCTCCTTCTCCAAGCTCCTCTAAGTACATATGAAAAATCCCAACTACTTGACTGTCCATACAAATTTGAGCACCTAAGAGTTTAGGGAAAAACAAAACAAAATAAACTCTGGGTCGGACATGTGACAGATGTGAGTCAGCTCTAATCATTTTGGTTTAACTTTTCAAAATCCTTTTCAAAAGAAAGAAAATTGCAAGACCAATCCACACATAAACACAGATGGTTTTTACCTTACGATGGTCCAAAACATTTCTTAAAATCAGTACTTATCTGATATTATAATGAAGTCTAAATAAAGTAAATAACAAGTTAACAGAACGCTTTCATCTCACGCTCCACATATATAATATACAATCAAAAACCATGGGCTCTTATTGGTTAATGATTTCCAACCATGACAAGGTATGGAATCACCTTCCGATCAGTGTACCCTAGAAGCGATAGACTGGAGTTCAACAAGAACATCTTGCAACTCAGCCACACATGACCGGCCATTCATTTTGCTTGAATGTTCCGAATATGTTATCATCTTACGGTTGGTATACCAACATAAACGTTCCCGGGAGATACAGAAATAAAAAGAAGTAACATATATGAACATTCTCTAGATGGTGATAATATACCATAATTGGGCGCCACCCACTTAGCCATGCTACCTGCCTGATTTTTGTCATTCCCTGGTTGATGAGGCTTGAAGTAGTAACGTATCTTGACAGATCATATCTTCATTTACTCTGAATGTCATATCGTCATACCTGCCAAATAACAAATTGATTTCCCCAAAAATACCATGGGTATAAAGCTAAGAGGAACGAATTCCTCCACCACCAACATAAATACGTTTGAAGCGATCAACTTACACGATCTACTAGATATACTCTGCCAGACATTCATCTATACATGTTGTCCTGGGGATGGACAACCCGAAGGCACTATTATGTAAATCCATCTTGGGCAATTTCTACGTAGGATTTTCCAGACAGCCCTTGCATAAACTTCGTCTTCAATTATCTTCATCATACTTGATTCGCAACGCTAATGCCCATACGAAGTGGTTATCAAATAATAAATATGATCCCGGTCTCTCCGTATTGACAACGGAAAAGGGTCAAAACTTTGATAGCTGGTTATTTAACTATCAAAGGAAACATACATACAAACAATGGTTGTATTTCCAAATGGAAATTTCACCGATCAATCATTAGTAAACATTCAGCCCATTTAAATTAATTTATCATTAATTTATTCATTCCTTAATCTCCCATTTTCCATATTTTTTGAGCCAGTCTAGTCTCTCACGATTCGCGGAAAAACATTTCTATATCCACAATTTCTTATTTTATATATCTACAAAATATCATTTAGAAAACATTTCCATTTCTCATTCACGCATTACTAACCTTCCACAACCATCGGTCCCTAACCGTAAGCTAGTAAGGGAACAATTCCCTAAGTATAAACTCAAAAGGCCGAAACCAACATCAAATCGATACTCAAACAACTATTCAACATAACTAATTTCTAGTCCATTTCTAATGTTCTTAACTCCATTTCTTAATTTCTTATTTACAAAACTGTTTACACAACTCTCTATTCAGTTTACGAATCTTCTTCGTTACAGAAATCTTTGGTATAACAATAATGTTATAATCTCTGCTTTTGAAATATTCAATTTCAACATATAACTTTTATTTAAATAAATAAACAAATAATTAATTAATTAGATAAATAAATAAATTTTGATAATAACCGGAAAGTAAATGGTACTTTCCTAAATTCGATAGAATCGAATTCCAACATATAACTAGCTTTTGAATACTCTCTATTCAAATAACGTTCTGAACATCGGAATAAACTCACTGTTTCAGGTCAACTTGATTTCTAAATTCATGTTTGAATTTATCAATTTAAATATTCATCAATTTATATTTATAACCCATTTAATCTACAAGGTGTTTGCTTTTAAAGCGTTATTCACTTTAAAACGTAAATAATATTCCTCTATAGAAATCAGGGCTCATTTTATTAAATCAAATCCTGATTTCAATAATAAATACCACTACAGTTTAATATTACATTTATCTTGTTATTTTATAAATTTATACTTCATATTTTATTTTAAAAACTCTATTTCTAAATAAATTTCTTGTTAATTATAAATCAAGTTTATAATTAAATCTCAACTTCATATTCTATGTAAAATATATTCGTTCTAAACCAAATCTTAATTATCTTGTCCCACTCAAACTTATATAATATATAAATTCTAAAAAATAAATTATTTAATAACATTCGACATCGTCGAATTACAAATCCTTATGGTTTTTATTTTTTTTTCATTTACATTTTGAACAACGAAATAAATCTCATCATTTTCCTTTAAAAACGATTTTCATCTCCCATTTTATTTCATTCTTGAATTTGTAAACCTATTTATTTAATCATAATAATTTAATATCATTTATAAACATCATTTATAAATCAAATCGCTTATTTAAATATAATTAAAACAAGTTATTATATTCTATCCCGACCGACATTCAATTTCTATTTTAAAATAGATTATCCTTTTTTAAAAAACCCAAATTCTTTTCTAATGTATCTAAATATTTTTTTCGGTAATTAAATACCAATTATTTTAGGTCAATGTTGTTTAAACATCCCAATATACACAATAATCAACACCGTATTATTTTTCACCTCATATAGTACAATATATGAAAAACAACAATATAATTGTTGAGGAATCCAGCTGGGTCTCTCCAGCCTGTTTCCCTGCATCTACAGATGTTAATCAACAAAAATATTATTAATTTCATATCAATATGAAATGCTATAATAAATAGAATCAGTATTTAATCAACAGTTTTTATATTTATAACTATATACATTATTCAACCGATTAATTAGCAAATCATCTAAACAGCCATCACACACAACATTCAGTCATTTTTATCAATATTAAATAACGTTTAACAAAATTATAAAACTGGACAGAGTTAGTGAGTTTACTCACCTTGTTCATTAATCGTTAAATAACGGTTAACGTTCAGTTGATCATATCAGGCATTTAATTCCGTTATAAATTGAAACGATCCCCAAATCTCTCCATACTAGTTCCATTGTGTAGCCTACGTCCATATGATTCCAACGTGACAGACGGTTTGTGAAACTGATAACATATGCGCGAGATATTCGATTTATAAGTTAAAACATATATTTAAATTAAACAAAAACTTAAATATCTATTGTTTGGGCCTCACCCCTTTTTTCTTTGTGGCGCATCCACTTTATTAGAAAACCAGACCGCACATTCTTGCTTCCCATCTCGAAAAAAAAAACCCCACGTGTGTCTTTCCCAAAACTTAAACACCCGCCTCCTTTTCCTTGTTGACCCACGTCCCCTTTTTGTGTTTTATTTGTTTTATATATAAATAGGGTTTACTAACTCAGCCCAAATCCCAAATGAACCCGCAACGCACAGATGATTCCTCCCCATAAATTTTCAGAGACCTCTCCTCCTCCGGTAATGGTACCACCACTTAAACTCCTCATTTAAAAACTCCTCCATCTCATACATGTGTAAACACTCCAGCTCCTTGCTCTTCACCTCCATCGCCCTTTGTACTCGCTCCCAGCCCCTTTCATGGTGCGTCAAAGGCACCGATTCACGCACACAGTCAAGAGGTGCACACAAAGTTCTAGCTAAAACATCCATATCCTTGCGCGCAAGCTCCCCATTCTCCTTTAAAACATTCCCTTACTCACTTCACCCCTGGCAACCTCAAATGCCCAAAATCATAACCCAAGCTAATGTTGTCTATCCTTTTCTTTTCCTCCACGCAGCTCCATCAGTTCACATTCGGTTTCCAGCAAGCCATAACCGATCTTCCAAATTTACATGAGAGTGTAGAGAGTGTGTGTATATATATATATATATATATATTCGAAGACAATGGAGCTAAGGAATTTATTTACTCTCTGTAAATTCCAGATTTTGAAGCTCGGAACAAAACTACTGCTCGACAAATGACATTCCTTATTTATAACCAAATCAACCTTGCAATGGAAGCCTTAGAGAACACTTAGAAGTTAAGTAAATGTACATAGGTGTGCAGTGGAACATAGGTCTGCTAATCTATATTTTGACCTGTACGTGACAATTGATTTGAAAATACAGGGTAAGAGGGTAGGTGGTAAACTTAATTGCTAAGTTTAATTGATGCAAGTGGTTTGATAGGCTCTATCGTTGCATGCAGGCTATAATGCAACGTGCTGGGCATTGTTTTATAAATACATGTATTGACAATAAAGCCAATGTGCTGGAAGAGATATCATATAAACGATGGCATGCAATTTATAAGGTAAGCCTGACCATATAGTAAACAAAGATGCAATGTCCTAAAGTTCAAGCAACTGCACTTAATGATTCAGGCCCAAATGCAGAAAAATATGGCGGTCTGATGCACGTGATTAAGGATAAATGCAGAGATAGCCGTGTATATAAGTGACAATAGTAAACCAAGGCAGCAATGAGTGGCCATGTACATAAATGTTAGGTAAATACAATTATGGATTTTACATTTTTTATTATCAATTAAATATGGCCTGGTGATTGATGTTGGTATCAGACAATGGTCAAACAAGGGATGGTAAATAATTGATGTCGGTACTAAGCGATGTAAATATAATATTTATTTGAAAAGTTTAAAGATTTTGCAGTACCTACTATAGGGAATCCCGTCTACTTATGAATCGCTATGAACAAAAATAAAAATACGGTCATGTTGAACAATGTGTCACGATCTCAAAACAATTATAAAATAGGCAAGCTAGCTTATTTTGTGTAGTTCCAAAAATGAATATCACTACAAAAAAGGGGGCTGTTTTCCAACCTACAAATCCCTACGCCGCGTAGGCGCAACATAGGGGAAATGTAAAAATATTTGGATGGTGCAGGGACTGCGTAGGCAATTCCCTACCCATGTAAATAGGCTTTGAAATTACGGTCCACATAAAACAAATGAACCCGTTATTTTATCTAAAACAACTGATGTCCTCCTTTTTTCCCATTCCATTGTTTTTTCCACATTCCATTGCTTAAAATTTAAAAAAGACCTAGATCTAATCGTGTCGTGCCTCCTTTCCCCTGCCTTCAACCATGTCGTCGCGCCGCTGCGCCATCACTGCCTTCAACCGCGCCACGCACCGCCACTTCCTCCTCTACTTGCGCCGCCCTGTCTCCTCTACTAGCACCGCTGCCCTGAAGTCCCTCAAATCAAGTAAGAGCTAGGTTAACTTAAAATCTGAGTGAAGATTTATATCATAATGTTTGTTGTGTATTTCTTTTGGTAGTGAATTGGGTATGCTTTATTTAGTTTGGTAAAGGGGTCTATACAAATTTGGTAAATGACGTGAAATTAGGTGCGTCATTAAAATATATATACTTAGAGTTACTACTTCCTCCTGACCATTGAAGAAAATGACTAACAACATTAGAGATTTTGTGTAACGAACCGGGATTTTCGACTCCGAAAATCAACATTAAACTATCATGTTGACCATTCAGACATCGAACATTCCAGATCATTAATAGAAAGAAGTTAGAGGGTGAGAATAGATAAGATAGAAATATTAGAATAGAAGAAGAAGAAGAAAGCAACACCACACAGAGTCTCACATCGCAGCGGAACAAAATATAATACAGAAATAATCTTTATTGAAAGCTTTAAAATACTTACAGTATCAGAGTACATCATATCATGGGACAGTTATAATAGCCTGTTCCCGTATACAACACACAGCGGAATAGTAGTAATATCATACGTCCGAACAACTCCAGCTCGTCTCTTCATAGCAGTCGATAACCTGAACCTGTACAACCCGGTCTAACCCGAGCATTTACAAAACACCGGGTCAGTCTGGTGAACCAGAGTGAGATAAACTCGCACAGTAATAAGGGTGAATCATCCAATCATGATTTTAAAGTTCAAAACCTTTTCAAAAGAAAAGGATAATCGTAAGACCAAATCCACACATAAACACGGACGGTTTTTACCTTACGATAACCCAAAACAGTTTTGAAACCAATATCTTGTCTGATATTATAATAATGTCTAAATACAAGTAAATAGCAATCTAGTGGAACGCTTGCATCTCACGCTCCACATATATAGTATACAATCAAAACCGCAGGCGCTTATTGGAGATTGGATTCCAACTTGACAAGGTATGGGTCCACCTTCCGATAGTGTATCTCTAGAGACGAATACACTGGGTTCAACAAGAACATCTTGCAACCCGGCCCTCACATGACCGACCACTCATTTCGCTTGAGTGTATCGAATGTATACCACCGACGGTTGGGATCAGCAACCGTCTCCCGACAAGGGACAGCATCGAAACATAGATTTAAGAAACAAATAGGACTTCCTCTAGATAGGTGATTATACACCCTAATGGGAGCGACCCACATAGCCATGCTGCCTGCCCGATTTTTGTCATTTCCCGGTTGATGAGGCTTGAGGTTTAGATTTACCTTTGAACACCTGGTCATCATTCACTTTGAATGCCACATCGTCAAATCCATCAGATATCACTAATTGATATCCACAAAATACTCTAGCTGGAAGCTAAGAGAGCGGCAATTCTCCGCCAACAACCATAGCACGTTTGAAGAAATCAACGTACGTGATCCTTTGGAAATACTCTGTCAGACATTCGTCCATATACGTCATCCAGGAACAGGATGAACCGAAGGCACTCCCCTACTGCATCCAATATAGGAATCACCTCATGGATCAATAGCGAGAAGTCCTTGCAACCCGTTGATTCCAACCACGACAGAATCACAGCTTTCCTCTGCTTGCCAGGCAGAGAATATTAGTGGTTCTTCCGTTTATGAAAACCCACGGTCTTCAATGCTCCATCTCGATCATCTTCTGAGATCTTCACGTATTTGTTGGTCGGAGTGGTTTTCGAATATAAATTCGATCCCGGTCTTTCCATACCAACAATCGTATTGGGCGGGTTTGATAGTCGGTGTTTTAACTATCAAAATAAACAGTGTTTCAAACATGACACTCCAATGAGTTCACTGGTTCAGTATTCAGCATCACTTGGCCTTTAATTAAACTGATTTACTTTTGTTAAATTAAAACTTCTAACTCCTTCAAATATTCAAAAATACAATATTTGAATATAACTAATTCGATTTAACTCTAATCGATTAACTAATATTCGACTTCACTCCATTCGCTTGACTCTAGATCACAGCGATCACAATGGTTACGCCTGATTCCCTCAGGAAACATCCAACCTCCGTAGGCTATCTGCAGCCCTGCGAATTACGCTAGCAGTCGTACGAAATGGCAACTTAGCCGACTAATTATGTTTGGCTAATTCTATCTCGAATAGCTATATTCAATTTCCCATTTAATTCTTCCGTCAAATCATCTTTTAGATTCGGAAATCCATCAGTTTTAACAAAGAAATTTATAGCACATATGTTATAACAATAGCGTTATAATTACTATTTAGATTTACAAAACAACAGCGCTATAATCGCTGTTTAGGTTTACAACCCATTTACTATAGCAAAAGCGCTACAATCGCTATATTAGATTTACAAAACATATATTATAACAACAGCGCTAAAATCGCTGTTTAGATTTTCCAAAACATATCCACTAACGTCTCTTACGATTACCAACTAATACTATCTTCAGATAATCCCGATGTTATTCAAGTTGGGGTATTTTAATTACCTCTCAAACCTTGATCAACACCGTTCTCATCCTTCGATAAACATAAGTTGTAATCAAAAATCAATATTTCATTCTAGTCTCAAACAAATTCCATTTAACTATTGGATTTGGTTATACAACTCTATAACCCAGTTCTTTAACCAGATTCGCTTATTTCCAATCTCCTTTGATTTCATTTCACTTCAATTACTTTTTGAAAAGTAATTGTCTAAATTATTATTAATTAAAATAATAATTTATTTCAATCATTAACTACATGAGTAGTTAATTTCTTTAATAACAAAATTAAACGGTAAATCCCTTTTTAAACCTTGTTTAAATTTAAACAATATTTATTAAACTATTCAAATCAAAACACATCAATTTTGATAATCAAATTCCAATTCAAACGGTCGATTTAATTAACTCAAAACTCGATTATCTCATTAATCGATTCCAATTAATCCTTCCTTTAAATTAATTAAAAATATAATTAATTTAAATAATCCCATTAACTGTTTTCTTTACAAAACAATTATCAAAGTTAAATCCTTCGATTCTTTACTTGTTCTCATACTCGTAAACCTGATTAACGTCAGCATTTACTTTATAAAATAATTTAATAACAATCAAAGTCTTAAATAAATAAAATATTTATTTAATTCCCTATTATAATTTTTATTCAAAATAATATATTCTAAATCCAATTCCAGTTATATAATAAATTTTATAACCTCAACTCTATCGATTCACTTGACGGTGAATCACTATTTATAACCCAATTGGTTTTAAAGGCCATGCTCCGCCAAATACTTAACCAACACCGCCCACTGGTTTAAACCAAACAGATGTTGAATATTCAATCCATAAACAACCATCAAACCAACCACATTTAACTGATAATAAATAACAACCATTTAACATCAACCACATAACCGAACACTGCAAACAATTAAACACGTTTATAAATAAACGTGACCAACAGGGTGAGTTACCTCCGTTGGATCCAATCGTTAACATAACGATTTGGTATTTCATTGAAATTAAACACGGTTTAATTTCATTGGTTAAATCAACAGATCAATGTATAACTAGCAAAATAGTCAACCATTGGCAAGCAGAGCACACAGAATAAAAACACCCAATTTATATAAAATATAAAAAGGGTAACTGAGTGAGTTTAACTCACCTTGATCTGATTGGCTGTTTAAGCGGTTCAGTTCTAATCAAATTAAACAGTTGTTTAATTTAACTAGAAATCCCAGAAATCTCCAGCTCTGTCAAAGTCGGTTCGAAAATATGGATCTTGACAACACGGTATCAGCGTAGCTTGTTACGTCCAATTCCGATCACTTCTGGATTATATATTAACAATTTAATTTAACGATGTATAACTAAATTCATCGATTCCTAAATTACTTTTTTAAATAAAACCAATTACAATGTTAAATTAATAACCAAGGTTGGTTATACTGTTTATTTCCGAACCATGTGCCGTCCAATTCTCACATCACCGCATCCAAAATAATTCACCAGTCCTCCGTTCTATTTGCTCAGACCTGCTCACATATATTATAAATAGTTTAAGTTATATGATTTAACTTAATAATTAATTACTTGATTAAACTATTACCTTAACCAATTATATCTTTTAGAGTTATTAGGCCTGATACCCTTCTTTCTTCCTTATGCAAATCAGCAGCTTTCACCAACTCAGACATAACCGAATTCAAATGTCACCGCACCTTGCTTCCCTTTTGTTTTCTAAGACCTTCGGTCATCAGTTCTTTCCACAGGCCAACCCTTTCGTTCACGGTGCAATTTGTTTCCAGGCATCCTCCCTCATTCGAATGCTTCCACGCTTTCAAAGACTCCACCCACTAAATGCCAAAACCGAAACTTCCCCTTCCCTTTCCATTCATACAGTCCCACCTTCAATGTATTTGCCACTCATTTCGTGGAACATCCTGCTCCCTTTCACGTCGTGACCTCCAGAAAAGCTCCAGCAACCCTCCCTCATGCTGTTACCCTTAAAACCGCTCACGGCTCACCCCATCGCACCACTTCTCCCTTCTCTTTCTTTTTAAATGTTTTTTTTATTTGTTCGAAGAACTGAGGCGGGTTTGCATATATTTATAGTATTAGAACCCTTGGCAACCACGTTTCTTAGATCGGTAGGTTCGCAGCAGCGTAACATAGGCTGTAATTTCGTTTGATTTGAAAACACGTTGGTTGCGGATTGTTGGAGCGATGGTTGTTTGATTTGAAAACATGTTGGTTGCGACAAGATTTCAAACAATAGGTGTGTGCTTCGAAAATTGTACATCTGTCAGTTGTTGTTTGTATATATAGGAGACCAAAATGAATAAAATAATATTTGTGAAACTTCGCTACAAAGTAATTGATTAAAATCACTACAACAAATTTCTGTTTTCTGATAAAAAGGCTAATCTTAATGTAAAAAGATATTCCGGATCCAATGAGACAAGTTTCGTCGAAATCCGAGGTCATTTGAAAAAAATTCCTTTATGAAACTAGAAATAAACACGCTTTTAAATATGAAACTATATACTTATTCTGACTCTAATCGACGATACAAACTCAACGGAACTGGTTTCGTGGCCTAATTCGATCGTCTTCTCTAGTTACACTCAAATACCCCTTTATTTATTTAAATACGCGCTATAGAAATTGAACGGGCGTTTACGGCTACCGTGGTCACATACGATATCGGTTTTCCACGCAATTCACCACCGTACAATAATTTAGCGATACGGTTCTAATGAAACTGATTTCGTCGAAATCTGAGTCCGTTTGCAAAACGGCCATTTTAAAGGCCTATAGTTTAATAACGATTTTCCATAGCGACTATTTCAAAATTTGATTTGGCCATAAGTATCAAACTATAACACGAAATTTGGATTTTTCTCTTTCATATGAAAATCATCATCAATACGGTCCCAACGTGTCTTGTTTCACAGAAATCCGACTTATATCGAATCCTGTATTCTCAGTTGAAGTTCAAAACTCCAATTTACGAACTGCACGCCATTTTCAAGCTCGATTTATATTATATATATAAATTATAACGTTCAACTTCGTTTTTAATAACGAATTAAATAATAAATTTCATTATATTCCCAATATGATATTTAAAATAAATAAATTAAATTAAATATTTGACGGCCAAAAATGCGGGTCGTTACATTTTGACACAATAAAAAAGGAAGAAAACATAGGAAGAGATGCATATTTCGGTATTCTATATTTGATTTTGGAAAGGGTGGTTGTAGGCTTGTCTGGTCTACTTTTATATGGGATAATAGTGTCCCGTATGCTTTCACGTTTGAAATTATGAGCAATGCAAGGCCACTTTGTGAGCGAGTAATGAGCCAAGTAACTAGGGAAACAAGCAGGTTTGTTGACAAATATGACGTTACATTAAATGTAAGCATATCTTCAGTACTATCTTAGTCGATGACGCTGTTACGTCCTTGAATTGGATCAAGAACATCTTTTAAACGTAGTTCTGCTAACCCGAAGAAAATTAAACAATGTCATCATGCTAGTTTTTCTTACTACTTCATGCAGAAACCTCCTACGAGTGTAGATGTTTGCGTGGAGGATGGACCATAAACTATCTGAATAGGAAAGATGTTCAAGAGGCTCTCCATGGTCAGTTGAGTGGCATCCACAAATGGGCAATTTGTAGTAGGTAAGTGGTAACTGAATAGTAAACATAATATTAATAATTGTAACTACTGTATCAAAATCTAGACTGTATACAGTGTCCTAGAATACAAACTCCTTGACTTGGAGATTCCAACAATAACAAATGTGGGTTCACACATTGAGTCTGGAATTCCAATGTTGGTTTACATGTATTATTACATCAATGGTCGATCATGGACAAGATTTCATTGTACCTGTTTTATAATCTTTTCCCTTTAAACATATGTTCATGCTGTATAGTTTAGGTCAAGTTTATGTGATTCCATTGACAGAAGTAGAATTCTGTGATTTTGTGTAGTCATATCTTAAGTTAGTATTATGTACAAAGATATTTCAAAGAGGCAAATAATAAATGAATATTGATCTATTATTAACAAAATTCATTTACTCTTCATTAAAAATATTGTATAGGAAAAGAACATATTAGGTAGGAAATTAACATACTTTCTTGTTTGTTTGTTTTAAATATATTTGTAGCAAGTTTATAGTAATTCGACCAAGATATTCATTTTACATCAATGTTTTTATTGGTATATATTGCTATGATTTATGGTAGACGATGATAAATATAAAACAACCATATTGATTTTTGGTGTACAGATGCGTAGGGAATGCGTAGGGAAGGGGTAAGATGCATATGAAACTTGTCATAGGGAATGTGTAGGAATTTGGCGTAGGGACGACGTAGCGAATTTGGCGTAGGGACGGCATAGGGAATTTGGCGTAGGGACGGCGTAGGGAACTTGGCGTAGGGACGACGTATGGAATTTGGCGTAGGGAACTTGACATAGGTATGGCGTAGAGAAATATTTGCGACGAGCTATTTTTCGATTTCCTTTTTGGCGTAGTGATGGCGTAGGGAAATTCGATTCCCTACGCCATCCCTACGCGAAATTGACGTATGGAATTCAGAATTCTTTTGTAGTGTATAGGGTGTCAAATACGTCGAACGAAAAGTTGCTTATTTTACAAATTATAATTTACAGTAAAATTCTATAAACTATATTATAATTACGTCTCAAAAATCTTGTCCAAATATGAAACCAATATTTTATTATAATTAAATAATCGTTACGGCTTCTAAATGATTCCATGGCGATTATTTGAAAATTTTATTTGGACATAGCTTACAATCTATAAAGTGAAATTTCCATTTTTCTCTTCAATTAGAAAAATAAAGCTCAACAGATTCGATCGTTTCTTGTTTCAAACAAATCCGACTTATAACGAATCATGTACACTCAGTTGAAGTTCAAAACTTAATATACGAACTAGCGCGACATTACAAGCTCGTTTCTAATTAAATTATAATCTATACGTTCAACTGTCGTTTATTTAATAAATTCATTATTATAACACGGGTCTAAACTTGATTGAATTTCTTCAATAATCCAATTTACACAAAATTGCCACTTCAACTATTTCCGACTATTTCATAAATAATTATACTATTTCATTATTTAAATTATTTAAAATATCAAGATTATTTAAATTCAAACCATTTAAATTATCAAACCAATATATCAAAATAATTAAATTAATTAATTACTAAATCACTAAAATTCGGGGATGTTGCATTGTTTGTATAAAACAAACTCATTTTGCGGAGCGGATGAAAAACAGAGTCTTCTAATTACAGATAGATCTCTTAATTATATGCTTACAAACTGTATTATGTGGTATTCATATCTTGCAAAGTTGAATGAAGAATAATGAAAGACTACCAAAAAATGACTTTGAATTGCACTAGACATCGATAAATATTTACAATAACAAAATTTGATGACATAAATAATTATGTACGATGGACATTTGTGCATAGTGCAAGCTAAAAATTACATAGCAATGCAAGAGATGTTAACGGTGTTTATAATATGAACCCTAGGATCTTGAATTACGTGAATATCACAAATGTAAACTCAGCTAAACATGCCTCCTGGCGTTTTGATAAAGAGAGCGATGCTTCAATCGTGGAAAAAATTAGTTTCTCTTTCTTTCCTATAATCCTGGATTCTTGAGTTAGTACAGTTTCGATTAATATCTTATGGTAAAAATGATTATTATTTATAGGTAGAGAGATGATCGAATTTCTTGTTCTTTACATATTATTGATCGTCCATCAAGATCTAGATAAGGGAGATTCATTCTCTTGTAATCGCTTAAATATGTTAATTAGCACAATTAATAGGAAAATTGATTTCTTAATATTGACCACATAATGAAGATGGAGTTAAACTGGTTCCTTTGATAAGGAAAATTAATTCTCCTGTAGCTATGTGACTATATTAACAAGTTATAGAAACTTGAACAATTAAGGGAAATCCTTAGATTAAATTTTAATGGAGGAGAGTAAAATTCTTGTCATTAATGTGTTATGACTTAATCCATAAATGAGACATTGTTAATGTAAATATTATATAGAGTTTCATTGATAAATTTGACTTTCATATGAAATATAGGCTGCAAATTGTGAGAATTCTATATATTAATTGAGAATAATGGAAATGAGAAATTGATATTTTCTTTGCATTGAACTTACAAATATATTTAACTTTAATGCATCATGTTCAAATTAAAATTTTGAGCTTAATTGCCAAGTTCTCATTTGAAACTCTAGTTTTAAAGTATGCTTTATTGAAATCCATACGTTAATCATATGTATAGTTAAAATCACGCATTTCAACATTAAGCAAATAAACACTGCATTTGATGTTAGTCACAAAATATTGATGAACTTTCAATTGTTATCGTAAACATACACACATATTTGTAGACATACACTAATTATTAATATAAATAGGATAAGAATAAAGGAGAAAAGTGATTCATGTTGTCTTTGCATTGAACTTGTAAATGTATTAAACTTTAATGCAAATGCTCAAACTGAATTAGTTGAGATTAACCACTAATTTCTCATTAAAAATCCTAACTATTCAAAATTTTTTTATTGAAAACCATATGTTAATCATCTATGTAGTCAAAATCATGCTTTTCACCATTAAGTAAATGAATACTACACTTGATATTAGTCATAAAATATTTGTGAACTTCCAGTTATGGTATAAACACAAACATACACATATATTTGTTGATATAAACTCACTTTTACATTTAGTATTATATTTTGTAATAAAACTACGGGATTAAGTTATTAAAAACTATAAAATTACTTTATGATTAATCATTTAATTCTTTGAATTATTTGGTTGCATTAATTCAATCTAAAACCTGTAAGATTGGAATATAAATAATAAAGTTATTTTCCAATAAAGGAAGAAAAGAAAAAGGTCTGAAAACTTTTAATATTGCAATATTATATCTTGTAACAAAAACAAATATAAGTTATCGCTAAATTTAAAAACAAGAAAATACCGTGAAGGATAAAATGAACAAAGAATTGTTCCATAAGGACAAGGGGGCAAAATTTTATCCATAAGGACAAGTGTTAGTGTAAAGGGATGAATTATAGTGGGCCCCTGAATTCCTCCCTTTACACTAAATTTTGTCCTTGAGGATAAAATTTTGCCCCCTTATCCTTATGGAATAATTTTTTGTTCCTTTTGTCCTTGAGGGTAAAAACCCCATAAGCAAAAATGGTAATCCAAAGAAATCAAACAAAATTTTGTGATAATGAGCCCCCAAAGAAAACATTCTTTAATCATTTTTTTTTTCAAAACTAACACTAAATTAAAATAAACCAATGTAGGTGGTCCAGTGAATTTAATGGCATAATTAATATGTGTTTAAATATTCATAATCCCTGGATCCACTAAGAATTCAATATATAATATGAGATATTCTCCTTTATATATAATCAGTAAAGTCAATCCTAAATAACTAGAAATAAGTAGTTGATAATAAGATAATAACCATTCATTAATTATTATTTCTGAAATGGAAAACTCAATTAGTATGAACTAAAAGGAAGTAAATTCTGTAAAATTAGTTGTATAATATAACCACTAATGGTATCATTTTTTGAATTTATTCAAGAGGGAAACCGACCAGAGTCGTAAAACCCTCCTTAATACACCTAGCCTGGTCCGTGAGCACCACATAAGTGGATGATCTTTGCGTATGCACATGGTAAGCTCTTAGCATGCCATTCTGGGTTTTGAACCCATGCCATTGTTACCCTGGTTCAAGTCCTTAACTGCTGGGCTACTGCTGCGGACACCACTAATGGTATCATTAACACCTTATACGTATAGAAATGGAATTATAATGATGTAAATGCTGATAGTCCATCAAATCACTAACGGTTCAGTACAACTGCTGGGGTGGAATGTGAAAAGATTACACAATAGACCAAATATTTTCTTTTATAAGGTATGTATAATTATAATATATGTTGTTACTGAAAAGGAAAGAATTAAAACCCTCTAACATAAAGAAATCAAGTCCTCAAGTTGAAATTTATACATGCCCTACATGAATATATGCTTTTAAACATGTTTAGATTATGCATTGTTTCGAAGTATGTTGACATATGAAAATAGTCCTCTCACGCCAACATCCAAATTTAGAGAACAAGTGCAGTGAATTTAAAATACATAGTACTGAAAGGTAAATAACACCGAAAATTATAGTGGTTCAATAAGTGTGACTACGTTCACTATGTGGTGACTTCGTATATCTATACTGTATAGTTACAAATAAAGCCTGTTTTGTATGAAACGAGAAGAGAAAAGTGAGTGATTTGTTATGGCCATGGCAATGTCCTTGCTTTGAGCCATCGAGTCCCCTTCAATGTCCAAAGATCCAAGATGAGAGTGCAATGTCCAAATCCAAGTGCCAAATCCAAATGCCAAATCCAAGTGCCAAATTCAAGTCCAGGTATGTCTTCAAGAAGCCATGAAAGAGTCTCCAAGTTATATTTTCAAGTCCAAAAGTCCCTGGCTAAGCCAAGGATCTGATGTCTTAGTAATTTCCAAATATCAAGGTATCTCAAGCTTAAAGGAGTGAAAGAAGAAATCTCCCTAAGTTTTTCTAAGATGCTAAGAGAATACCCAGCCCAAAAGAATCCCAAAATCATACAAGCAGTAGGGTATTTTTGGCTGAGGAGCAAGTAGGGGCACAACCCACGAGGGGCTCGAGGCGTACAAAAGTCTCCCTCGTGATCGGTACTAGTCCCCACGCCTTAGCTAACATCCCACACTTCAACTTGAAGCTTTGATCCAGAAGCCTTTCGTATCATAAGATATGAATTCCAGAAAGTCAAACATGAGATACAAAGAGATCACACCGATCTATGAGGAAAAAGTTGTCGGTACCGACCCAGAATGCCTTAGGAGAGTCTATGCCACCCTGGGATACGAAATCTCACGCCATTAAGAATACTGGTCCTGGCATATGAAAAGTTTATACCGATCCTGGGATACTTAGAGCATCTCCAACAATCTTACAAAACGTAATATTAAGGCATAGAATTTAAAATGTGCCCAACAGATACATGGTGATTTTTTCACTGCCCAGTGGAAAAATCACTGGGCGTCAATTTTATCGACATCAGACCTAGGGCGCTAACAAAGCCAGAATTTTATTTCAAAACATCATAATTTTTCAGTTTATTTTTTTAAATAGAGTATTATGTTAAAATGCCACCATGCATCTCCAAGATCACTAGACGGACCGTTCGAGGACAAATAGATAAGGCAGACGGTCCTATGCACACCCCTCCTGCGTCTAAGACGAGATACTAGACCTATGGATTCTCCACGAGTAACTCAAGGGTTTTACTCATCGTATGTTCCCAGCCCTTGGCACCATTGAGGTGTAATTTATGAATTTAACATAATTTTTTAGTGTACAGCTTAATTACAAATGTACGTAGTTGGTATGTAGTGTTATTTTATAATATAGTAACCAACAATAAATGTCTTTTTACTAGTCTCGCTACCTTAGCGTTCATGGCAGCCGGTCGAGGTTTATTACATGTATCTTTGACGTACTCCCTCATGATATTCGATAGAGGCTACTTGCTAGTCCTTTTGGTCGTTTCTTAGAGATTAGACTGGCCTCGTTCTTCGATCGACCTTTGCTAGGTGCCTTAGTTGAGAGATGATGGCCTACCACACATACTTCTCATTTTCCAGATTTTGAGCTAGGCATTACCCCTAATAGATTTTTTATATGCTTACGGGGATTGAGATAGGTGTTGCTGATAGAATACCATACCCCTTTGACTCTAGCTATAAGTCACCTGAGTCGTACTTGTTGTACTTTCCCGATTTCGCCCTCGATCATATATCGTATGGAGTCGTTATGCTTACATAGTTACAGGAGTATATTATAGCACATATGCGTACCAAGGCTCTACAGGATGCTGTATTTCGGTCTTCCCTTATATATTTCTCTGGTTCGACATTCTTCTCCAACCAAATGAGTACGATTCAACTAGGCCACCTAGCATCAGTAACTGATTTAGAGAATCTCCATACACTCGACTGAGGTTCAGCTATTTTGGGATGTCTAGACACTGCACTTGACCCGTTTGCTTTTGGGGAGGTGACGCAAATGTTTGTTGTTTGTTGCCATGTTAGTACTATGAGTACATGGCCAACATGAATCCACACATTGTTGAGGCCACCAGTCATGTCGTCGATTCTTATTTCCCATGCATGCATCCATGGGAGAGTATCTTGGTAGTCCATCATACCCCTACCGGTGTTTGACATGAGCTGATGGAGGCCCGATCTCAGATTGATCGAAGATCCAGTGCTAACATTTTACGAGCACAATAGGCGTCTTATTGGATTTATCTTACATAGGCAGGCTAGCTCATTGATGCACACTATCTATCCATGGCATATCGTTTGTCTCTACATCGTATCGTTCTGCTCCCATCGGCCTACCTTCCTGTTTGGTACTTGGGTGACTGATGTTATTTCCAAGGGATGGGTGAGCTGCGTGTACCCGGAGATTCACTATCGTCAGATGATATGTTCGGAAGGCATTGTACTATCGGCAAAACAATACATATAGGATATTAGACAGGCAGGGTGGGTGAATACACAGACTTTTTTCTTACCAGGAGATGATTTTGATAGTTATTTATATAAAGTTGCACCTCAGTGGTACTTGTTGCTAGATACAATCGGGGTGTGAACTTTAATCACATAGGTCCACGAGTGACTATGGGTAGAGTTCATCCACCACCATTTACTTTTGATCTCACCCTATCACAGTACTCCGAGTATCCTTTAGATTATTCTCTTGAGGAGTCACTCAGGGCATATGATCTTCACGATAGTTTGATTGTTCAGCCTATTGTTTATCCACCTGATAAGCTTGTTACCCTCCGCATGAGGTAATATTCATACTTGTAAAAATATTGCTTTTACGTATTTAAGATATATAAAGTGAGCGTAAATGGTCTTGTATTACAATATTCACACAGGCTGGACCAGCACAGGCGACATATAGCCGCTATTCAGCATATGACACTGCTACATTTAGAGACATCGTATCGGCAGCACCAAGTGGCAGTATAGACATTGCAGCGGCATATCAATGACCTATAGGCTCGATTGGAGGTGTTAGATGGTGGTGGTGTCGGAGCTTTAGGAGGTGGAGGTTTAGGAGGAGCTGATCCGATGGTGGCGGTGACGACGACGGCGACGATGATGATGTTGACATGGCGATAATGATGATGGTGAGGAGGCCAATGACGATGGTGCTGATATGGATTTATGATCACCATCTATTACATATAGTATTTCATGATGTATATATGTATTTGTCATGTTGTACCAGATTATATATTCTTCCATGGACTCATGTTGACCACTTTATTATATGATGTTTTGTGTTGTTGATCATTGTATTACATGTTGTTACTTCATGCTTGAGTATCATTGTTACGTTTAAAGTTATAAACCACAAGCATATTCCCAATCTTTTTTGTATTAATGATTTCATTTAGGTTCAATGGGCGAATGGGAAACCAATGATGAAACTATGGCAAAAATGTTTAAGGAGTACGAACGGGACAAGAATGAAGACGAAAAGGTTGGATTCGTTCCAGATACACAAATACAAGAGGTTCAGAATGAATCAGTATGTGCTACGCAACAAATTATTGAAGTGCAGAATCTACAACCACTTCCACGGTCATACTATGTCAGGCCAGTGAGTGTGCTTTCTCGTCAAAAACCCAGTAGTTCAAGCTCTAGTATGACGGGTCATTTAGTGCTATGCTATTGTGGGGTCAAGTGTAACGTTATTGTTGCAAAGAGTTTATTGATGCATGGACAGGACAGGGGATGCATAACTGTAAATTTTTTTACTTGGCTTGATCCATCGCTCATAGAAAGAGGGGTACAATACGAACTTGAGATGCAAGCTGAAAATGATCGGTTGAAGAGGTTAATATTGCAATTAAAAATGAAATTCTTGCTGGATGCTAATGTTTACCACGCAATTGACTATTTCCCATGATTAATTTATGGATGTTAAGAATGATAATGTTTCAACATTTGTCCAATGCTATATCTATGTGTGTTAACTATGTACGAACTAAGAATTATGTATGTTTAAATTCAATGGACTTGTAGTTTCTTTATATTACTTTTTATAAAGTAGAAGTAGTAAAAATTATGTAGTAAGTAACTTTAGCTACAATCACTTTCTTTAATTAATTCCATAAGTTAATCTGACATTGAATGAGACATAACACTATAGTCACTTTCTTTACGTAAAGTGGCTATACTGTAGCCACTAAATGCGACGGGAGAGTTGAGTCTTTTTAAAATTTTGTTTTGTAAAGCTTATAAATGTTCGTCTTCTTCTGTAGAACTAAACATAACTTACTACATAAGAATGTCAACCATTAATTTTCTTCTACGGAGTTACTTATTCTCATGAAAACATATATTAAAGTTAATCACAAACATGATTTAACGTTGCAAAGAGGAGGGATCTAAACGATAAAGGGTTATGGACGATGGTGACAGAAGTTCATAATAACCATCCTAACTGCCCTGCTAGACAGCCGTCAGTTGAAATCCATAAAGCTCATCGTTGTTTGTAGAAGCATGTGATCGATACCGTGAGATTATCGAAATTGTAGAAGATGAAGACGTATTTCAAGCAAATAAATATACTTTTGATTCTCATTACCTATTAGAATATGCAAAGGAATTTGTTAATCATGAAGCACATAAACTTCGCTATAGCTGTTTGTTTATGTTTTTTGGTTGTTATGAAAGTTTATGTAGTATGTTTTACAAGTTTGTGTAGTATGTTTTCATAATGTAATGTGATTGTTATGAAAGTATTATGAATTTAATTATAATTTTATAACTCAAAAAAGGTCGACCCAGTAATTTGTAAATCTATATTTTAAAATATTCGATTTAGTTAATAAAGTAGGTTTGGTTTTCGAACAAACTAACCGCGATTTATTTGAAAATCCATATGAAGCCAATTGTAAATTTGTAACATTTACTAACATTTGAAATCTATAGTTGAATAAGTGCTGAAGTGTTTTCTTTTGGGTGACGGTACATGCTTAATAATAAAGCTATACATTAATCAATAAAGCTACACACTTATCGATAAAGCAACACACATAACGATAAAGTAGCACACATAATGGTAAAGCTGCACACTAATCAATAAAGTTACACGCTTAACAATACAACTACACACTTATCGATAAAAGAAACACACGTAACGATAAAGCTACACATGTAACGGTAAAGCTGCACACTTAATGATAAAGCCACATATAAAACAATAAAACTACACACTAAACCATACCAAGTGTCATGTGCCATGTGCTTTTCTGCTTTGGACAACATAATGAATTGCTATGTGCGATTTCTTATATAAGGCAGCAACATTGCAAACCATAGCTTATATCCAAACACATTACGCACAAAAATGAGTTCATCATATTTTCTGCAATGCATGCTAGCTTTTTACAATGATTCCGAGGAAGAATATATCCTTCAAGAGGAAGACGAAGAAATATAATAAATTATCAATATTACTATGGAGCTTATTGTTCATCATCCACAAAGTGAAGCAGATCAGTTCCTAGCAAGAAGTTTATAAATTGTAACCAAGCTGCATGCCATGAGTCTCTTATGCAAGATTACTTTAATGTCAACTGCACTTACGAATCCGATAAATTTCGAAGAAGATACATGATGACAAGGGATCTATTTCTACAAATTTTGGAAGGTATTCAAAGTAACAACAAATACTTTAAGTACAAACCAAATGCATCAAAAACACAAGGACTCACCGGTGAATAGAAATGACGGCCGTTATGAGAATGTTAGCTTATGGCACTCCTGTAGATGCATTGGACGATGCATACCGAAGTGCGGAGAGCATGACATCTGAAATACTAGAAAAAATCTGTCAATTTGTGGTGGATGACTATGGGTTGGAGTACTTACGATCTCCAAATGAAGTTGATTTCGTGTTCATCAGAGAAATGCATGAAAGCAGGGGATCACCGGGCATGTTGGAAAGTCTGGACTGTATGCACTGGGAATGGAAGAATTGCCCTATGGCATTCCATGTTTCATACAACTGCAAAGAAAGGCATCCAACTATCATTTTGAAAGCCGTAGCAACGTAGGATTTGTGGATATGGCACACTTTCTTCGGAATGACCAGTTTGAATCGTGACTTAAATGTTATAGAAAGATCTCATCTGTTTAGTGATCTAGCTCAAGGTTAGGTACCTCCAGTAATATTTACCATTGGGAAAAATACTTACAATCATGGCTATTACTTAGGTGATGACATTTAGTCGAAATGGAGCACCATTGTTAAAAAAATTCAAAAATTCGTTGCGATGCAGGAGGGACAAAGAAAAGATGTTGAACGAGCTTTTTTACATTTTACAGTCTAGATTTGCAATGATCGGTAATCCATGTCATTTGTAGTCTAGGAAAAAATGTCTATAATCATGTTTTCCGGCATTGTTCTGCACAACATGGTCATTGAAGACCAAAGAGATATGGATGATGGGCAATTACACTATGAATACGAAGGTGCTTTACAACCACCAGATGTATTCCGAGGCAACACACATATAACAGAAGAGACATTCATTTAGACCACCACCTTTCGTTTATTGATGCACAACTTCATAATAAGCTGTGTAAAGATCTTATGGATCATATATGGAACCATTACGAGAATAATTAGTTATTATAATGGATTTATGTTGATATATACTTGTATGAATTTGTGTTTTCATTTATGGTTGTATGAAACTATGCAGTTTTTATTACTAGGTGCTTTATTAAAACATAAGCATTCTCTTGTTTTTTAAGTGATAAGCAACTAGTATTAAAACATCTAAAGCTAACAAATTGTAATAACCCAGAAATCTGAGCCAATTTAAAATTTTTATTTTGGCAATTTTATTGAATTTTGAATATTTAAAATGAATTATTTTAAATAAAAACGACGAGAAATTTTTTTTGAATAATATTGGAACGTATATATTTATTTGAATCGTCGTTAGAATATAAATATTTTATTTTAATTATAAAAGGAACTGAAAATGGCGCGGTAGTTCGAAAATTCAATTTCAAAATTTAAATGAATGTACAGGATTCAAATAAGCCGGATTTTAGCGAAACCAAAAATATTCGGATCTATTTGAAAATATCTTTCCAACGAATCCGAAAAACTGAAATTTCACAGCGGGAATAAAAAGATACGTCCAGTTGAAAATTCAGAATAGTCGTTATGGAATTTTGGTCCTTAAAAATGGAAATTTTGCAAACGACCTTGGTATTCGACGAAACCACTTTTGTTGGATCCGTGATGTCAAGTTATTGCTAGATTCCAAATTTCATAATTTTCTGAATCAATATGTGAGCGTGGCAAAGTAAAACGCGTCTGACCAGTTTCGGTTGATTTTAATCGACTGGAAAATGGCTATTTTTCAAACAGTCTCAGAATTTGACGAAATTAGTTTTGTTAGGACCATATCATCAATACGAAGCTAGAAAATATTTTTCGGGAATTTTTCTAGTTAGTATGTGGCCCTGGTAAATTGAAATGTGCATTCAAATTCAATATATAGATTTATATCTTGATTTTGACGGAAACTGATCGAAACAGTCAAATCAGCCTACGATACATATCCCATTGTGTTCGGAATAGGGGTAATTAGCTATGGACAACAGTCGGTGGGTCTCGATTGGAGATCGAATTTAAAAGTTTCTTTTTAGTATTAATTAAATAATTAAATATATATTATATATAACCCTCCCCTTTCCTTCCCCGTTGACTAAATCGAATTCACTCCAGAAAAAAAACCGCGATGCCCCCCCATCGGAACCCCGCCTCCACCCTCCTCCAGGCGTCGCATGCCGCCACACTCCCCCCTCCGAACCCCTCTTGCTTCGGCGCCCCCTTTCTCTCCCTTCCCTTCTTCTCCCCTTCGTTCTTGCCTTAACCGCGAGCCCCCAAAACCTGGAACCGCCACCCTGATTACCACTGCCACCTCCAGGCCGTAGCCGCCCACCTCCGAGCCCCCTCCACTGTTCGCAGTTCCCCTCCCTCCCGCTGGCAAGTTTTTAAATATTTTGGTTAATTAATTTTGTAGTTAAATAAAAATTGATTTCTTTAGTTAATAAAAACTGATTTTGTTAGGTTATAAAAATTGATTTCTTGATTTTATAAAAACTGATTTTCTTTTTTATATTTAAAAAGTTATGATTTTCATATTAGAAAGGATTAGATTTTTCATATATGAAAAGAATAGATGTGTATATATGATTAGAGAGATAAAGAAACGATTTTATTTTATTTATAGAGATTATAAAAATATGATTTTTATCTAATAGAGATTATAAAAATATGATTTTTATCTAGTAGGGATTATAGAAATATGTTTTTTATCTAGTAGAGATTATAAAAATATGATTTTTATCTAGTAGAGATTATAAAAATATGATTTTTATAAGATAGAAAATATAAAAATACGATTTTTTATATATGTTGTAGCGAAATAAAAATTCGATTATTATATGAGTAGCGGATTAAAAATAGAATTTTTATATAATATAAAAATATGATTTTTATGTATGTAGCGAAATAAAAATCTGATTTTTAATATGAACAGCGTAGAGAAGACTGCGTTGGCATGGCAGACAAATCCAAACCGTTCAGAAATTAAGTGTGGAGGAGTGGAACCCTCGGTGAGAACTTCTCACTTTTAATTTATTTTCTAGTTGAAATATATACTAGGATGCAGACGGTGCTTAGCAGCACCCGACACCCATCGTCCACAGACCATGGATTGCTTGTTTGTTTGATTGATGTGTTGTGAAAAATGATTGTGTGTAGTGGATTGAATAAATATTTTATAGTTAAAAATATAATTTTTAATGTGTTGAAATAAAATATATTTTTTAATGTGTTGAAATAAAATATATATTCAAGTGTTGAAATAAAATATATATTCATGTGTTGAAGTAAAATATATATTCATGTGTTGAAGTAAAATAAATATTCATTTACAAATCGAACGATTTGTTTATGTACACCGATTTGATTGATATTGATTGGGACGATAAATTTTACACATCGCCCAACTGAACAAATAAAAATCTGTGTTTGTTTATGTGAAACCCCACACGGGTATTGAGATGATATTTGACTTACATTAATCCCGATTGTTTAGTTGTATGTCAATCGGTGGGTTGGCAGACTGTGTAAGCGTTAATTATTTATATTGTGTGGTGCACTCTGGATGATGGTTGATGATTTATCGTTGCTATTATATACATGTGTTGTAGAAAATCCATATAACTAACCTTATATGGTAATTGATTGGGCCTCATTCCGATTTGGAAAATAAGGAATATTATAAAAATAAATTCATGTGTTGAATAAAAAATAAATTCATGCGTTGAACAGAAATAAATACATGTGTTGAATAGAAATAAATTCATGTGTTGAATAGAATAAAAATTCATGTGTTGAATAGAATATAAATTCATGTGTTGAATAGAATATAAATTCACGTGTTGAATAGAAATTAAATTCATGTGTTGAATAGAAATAAATTCATGTGTTGAATAGAAATAAATTCATGTGTTGAATAGAATAAAAACTCATGTGTTGAATAGAAAATAAATTCATGTGTTGAATAGAAAATAAATTCATGTGTTGAATAGATATAAATTCATGTGTTGAATAGAATAAATATTCATGTGTTGAATAGAATAAATATTCATGTGTTGAATAGAATAAACATTCATGTGTTGAATAAAAGCCGTGTTGTTCAGATTTACGCCATTTTGACGTGAACGATATTTATATCGATTATACTCGTTTTTATAATGAATATAGAAAAGGAAGTGATTTCAAAATATAACATTTTGAAAATATTATCATTTGTATATCGATGATGTGGAATATTCAATTTTGATTCGAAATTGAATATGAAGTTGAAATCGTTTCAAAAATGAATTTAAAACGATTTATAAAATACGTTTTAAAAGGAAATCGACGAAATATATATAATATATATATTATATATATAGAATGGCCTGATTAGAATGCGCCGCACTGCGGCAGTTCGCGAATTTCGAGCCTTGACTTCGAATGGACGTTACGGGAGATCCGACCGTTGGATTCTCCTAAAACTGGAATCGTTGGGTTTGTATCGAAAAGAGCTTTCTAACAAATATTAGAAATTAGAAATTTAACGGTTGGATTTGGAATTATGTCCAAATCAAATTTGGAAAAGGTCGTTGTAAGTGCAGTTCGATGGCCGTTGATGGAAATCGACTGTACGGACCTTGATAAAATTATTAAAAATATCAATAATTTGTGTAAAATCATAAGAAATGATTTGTGAAGAATTAGGATGAAAAACTCCAAATTTGAAAAGATAAAAATAGATTTTTATTGTAATGAACTAGTTTTGAACTAGAATTATAATTCATTTATTTTTAAAATAAATAAATTGGATTTAAAAGGGTTTTAAAAGTAACCAGAATTTCCAATAATTGAATTGCAATGGATTTGAATCGAAATTGTCTTTGGAATATTTCGATGTTGGATTTCGTGATGATACAGATATTGTTATGGGAATTTGAAAGATATATTTATATCGTTATTTCCAATACGATATTTGTTGGTCGTAGAATTTGATATTGAATATAAGCCGAAATATTTTCTATTCAGAGCCTTGTATTTAATATCAAATGTGATTTGGGTTTGTCGTGAATGGTGTCTTCATTAACACTGTTCTTAAACCCAGTTGAGAAAAAGATTAAATCTTTTTATTTAGATTTAATGAAGTGTACCAATTAAATGGTATTTAATTGGAATTGAATTGGAATTGATTTTTGGGTTTATCGCGAACGGTGTTTTAAATAACACTTGTTCTTTAACCCGATAATTACTGGAATGTGATTTTTGGTTTATAGTGAACCATGTTTTAAATGACATTGATTCTATAACCCAATTAAAGACAGAATATTAATTTTTGGGAAGATTAAAACTAAGTGGAGTTTTAATGAATCTTTAATTAGATTGAAGTGATCGAGAATGGAGGATCACCAGTTTTGCTCCAGGCGATAGTTAAATCTTTAATTAGATTTGAACGTGAAATGGTAATTGAATTTACCGATAACACCATGGTGTTAGATATGAAGTATGACCAGTTTTGCTTCATGGGATTAATAGGTTGGGATTGGGAAATAAAATAAATGATTACTTTGTGTGGTTCGCTAATCCCGACTAGTTTGAATTGATATTCAAAGAAGATTAAAGAATAAATTTAAAGAATTTATCTTTGATAAAATTAATGGGAACCTTTCCCAAAGTATAAGAATATTTAAATGAAAGAATATTCTGAATTGGAATGAGGCATATGTTGTGTTTGTGTAACACTTGTTTATTATATACGCGAGTTATTCAAAAAGATCGGGTTTATCCCATTCTGAATAACTGATTCGACGTGTTATCGAGGATGAAGACGGTGGTCGAAGACCAGAGGTCTTCACATCATTTGGGTGATTACTGATGATCTTGATTGGGTTGTACACCCAGGAGGAGGGAATCGGTTGGTGATCGTCCAGACGTACTTGGAGATCGATGGATAGGCGAGGTACAAGGTGCCTCCGGTTTCGTTTAGACCCATAACTAACTTGTTAATGGACTGTGTGTCTGACATTGGATTTTATTCTGTGTGATTGATTTCTATTAAATATATATCTGTTTGGCGGCGGAGAATTTATTCTCTTGCTTAATGCCCTTCTCTGAGACGTACGAGCTCAGGGGTTATATATTGATGGATATCAATCGCATGGAGTGAATTGCCCGTGTGGCATGCCTAAGTGGCAATTGATCAAGGCTTCTGTTGAAAAGCAAAGTCTTGTGGTTGATGATCAAAGCACCGCCTATGTGGCATAGCTTTGTGTAACGTTGATTCGCGAGCCTCACACCCCGGTTGTGAACCAGAAACGGGAAAGTACCTCAGGGAGGCATGCGTTTCCTTCTAGCCAGGGTGGTGTCAGTGACCTACCAGCCCTGACATTTATGTTATTTTCACCTGTGTGGTTGTTGTTGTTGCGAGGCGCCTTGGATATATCGGTGACTGTGTGGAGCCGATGGAGTCATTTGGCTCATTTACGCCCCAAAGGGCGGGGAAACGCAATGTTCAGGCATTTTAATCCACATCGGTGGACCGGCCCTGACGATCCAAAGCATTGACTGAGTACGTTTGAGACTCGGGCTAGAAAGTCTCGAAATCGGTAGAGGACTATCTTTTGCCTCGGTTCACAAATGGAAATCCAACTTCCAATACGTGACTTTGCGGTTTTGATTGTAGAGCCTAGTATGGCAACATAGTGGTATGGGGCACTTATGCCGTCTATGATTGATACTTATGATTTGAAGTTGTTTTGTACACTATGCACTTATAATCGTATCAAATGATTTGTTTTAAACGTATCAAGCATTCTTGGCTATTACAAGATAAAAACCCTATCCTCCGGCTTGCGTTGCATTGTGTGATGGGACCTGTGTCTTATAATAGCTTCATTTTTCTTTATTTAGCATTGCGTTGTTTGTTTTATGCACTGGTATTCTTGGAAGGAAACCCGTTCCGTGTTATACGGCGTGGTCCCTTGATTTACCTAACTTTAAAATAAAGATTAATAATTGTTTTAGTTCTCACACCAGTCCCATGACTGACCTGGAGTTTATTGTTTTAACCTAAACTCTGGGTGCCCTTATTTTGACACGGGCAGCTAGTAGTTTTGGGTTTGTAGATTTATATTCACATGATCCTGATTTACAGCTGGAACGATACTCGGAAAGCTCTGTATCCGTGTATTACTTCTAGTTGTGTATTGTATTATTTTTCCGCTTCAATGAAATATATTGTAATCTATGATATTTAGTGAATGTGTAATATTGATTTATACTCTGTATATTCATGTACTCTGATGGGATTGTTGTAATAAACAATGAAATGTTCTTCTGTCTGCGTTCCAATTTGTCGTGTTCTCAAAACTATCAGGGGTTTCGAACGGTCTTGGTCGGTTTAGCGATCGATTCGGATCAAGCGAAATTCCTTTTCGTTACATAAATAATGGGAAAGTAGAAAAATAAATCAAACACGCATTGCAGTGATAAGTAAATAGTTACTATGATGGGAATTATAAAGTCACTATACTAAGAACTAAGCAGTTAGGCTAAGGAAACTAAAGAACGGATGATCTACAATTGAGGAAACTTTGATGTAATAATCCGTTGTTTGAGTCCCATCTAATATTCCTTCTCTTAGTCATCCATTCTAGTCAAATCTTTGGCCATTCTTTCTTTTCTTCTCCTTGTTGTTCCACAACATGTTGGTGTTGTCTAAAGGCTAACTCCTGTGTTTGAATTAGCAAACTCTACTGCTCAAGGTCAGCAAACCTGCTCATTACCTCTGTTTTTTCTTAGCTTGTTTGGGTAGATCTTGATGTCTACATTTGTGTACTTCATAATGGACATTGACTTTTGCATCAACGACAACATCAACTTTGTTCTTTCTTTTTGCAGCTTTGACCCCCTCGGATCTAAAATCTTCATTAATTATTTAATTGAAATCGGCAAGTTGGTTCCCCTTAAAATGGAGAATGCTTCGCCAATGACTCTCCAGGACTAGATGAATAGGTAGATTTTGAAGCTTTATTCTTTCCCTTTGTAGAAGTTTGAACATCACGCGGGTTCTTGGCGAGATCAGATTTCCATTTTGGTTGGCTGGTAAGAAAATCATAACAATTCAAGAACTGGTAATAATGTGGTCTTTTCGCCCTATTTTCTTTAGCGAACAGCTTTTTGAACTCCTCATTTGCCATTCGTTTCAAACACAAAAAATAAATATGATTCTTAAATAATAATTATTCAACCACTAACCTACGTATTATAGATAACTTACCACATGTTCCTCGCCTCCTATGCCATTAGGATTGGCTCTCTTTATTTTATTAACTTGTGAGTCATAAAATGACGTTTGACGAATTATTTTTCTGTATCGACCCTGAATCGCCGACATCGTTTGTGTGCCTTCAGGATGCTTATCATTGAATGCAGTGTTTATTTTTTTAAAACTTAATCCTTAATTTTTAGTTCCTTATAACCGAATCCTGTGAAAAATGCCAGTAGATGTTGCATAGATCATAGTCATCCTCACTTGTCCATGGAAGAGTTGATTGTTTGCTTGGAGGAGTAACTAGGTCATTCTCAGTGTTATCTTCGTAATAATGGCTTTTGAACATCTTTGTGAAAATTCTACAAAAGGTGAAGACATTATTATGTTTCAGTTGCTTTGACATTAGTAGATAGAAAGGAAGAGAAATCGTGTTGCGATTTAGAATGTGCGGAAGTGGGTAACCTATGATTGAAAATATAGCCAATGTAGTTGTATTATGACTGCTTATAGCCATTGGAGGAAAATATGAAGCTGTTGGAGGAAAATTTGAGAGTTTTATAGTTGTTGGAACCGTAAATGAACGTTTTCTTAATTGTTTTGGAGAAAGGGAAGTAGAGCGCCGAAAATATCGGCGCTCTATGTAAAGTGCCAATTTTTTTAGCGTGTGCCGAAAAGGTCGGCGCCTTACAATTGAGCGCCGATTTTTTAGGTGCCCAGAACCAATTCCAAATTCAGAATTGGTCCCTGAATATTTGGCTGAATATTACGACTTACATTATCTGTTGGGAACGAATTTCTCATTTATTTCAGAATTCAGAACTTGAATCATTGATAGTTGGAGATGCTCTTAGTGAATTTTTGCCAATTCTGGGAGGAGAAATCTTTATAACTATCCCCGAATACTTAACCAAAGTTCCACGATTTCGAGCACTCTGCGACTTTTTGCAAATCGCTCCAGTTTTCTAAGTTTGCACTGAAGTTCGAGCAATTCGATAGCCATAAAAGCAAAGCATGACTGCTAAAAAAGGTAGGTCAACACTTGCCTTCCAAAACATGTCTTTCTGTGGAAGACATGTTTTGTATAATCCAAAATTCCAAGAATCCAGATGATGTAATTGAGAGAAGTCCGAATTGAGATCCAGTAAGCGAAAATCCAGAAATCTAGAAAATCACAATCATGTTGGATCGTATTAAATTAAAAATTGAAATCCAAAGAAATCCAGTTCGAAGACCAATTGAATCCGATAATCACTTAGATCGTGTAACAAGAGAAAACCAAGAACCAAAGGACCTGAAATCTAGAAATCCAACGTAACCAATAATCGAAAAACCATAGAAGTTCAAAATCTAGTGTAATGGTCCGTAAATCCGTACTATCTGAGTCGACTAATAACACCACACATCCAACCCAAATTGCACAGAAATACGAATCATTTTTAGAAAGAAGTTAGAGGATAAGGAATAGAAAGAAAGAAAAGTTAGAATAGAAGAAAAAGTAAGAACACAAGTCTCACAGTGGAACGAATAAAATATATTATATAACATAAGTTTTGAAATACAAATCAGTAACTGTATATACATACCATTATCAGAGCTCAACAATTATTCCTGGAATAGTTAAAAACACCTGTTTCCAGATACAACATAGTACAAAGCGGAAATATGATAGTCTATAGCTAACTGGTGAAGGCTCCTGCTTCCAGCTCTTCTAAGTGAATCTGAAAAATCCCGACTACTTGACTGTCCTTACAAATTTGGGCACCCAGGAGTTTAGGGAAAACAAAAAAAAATAAACTCTGGGTTAGTCATGGGACTGGTGTGAGTAAACTCCAACCAGTTGTTTAACTTTCAAAATCCGTTCGAAAGAAATGATAATCGTAAGACCGATCCACACATAAACATGGATGGTTTTTATCTTACGATAACCCGAAATATCTTTGATATCAAATCCAGTGATATTATAATAATGTCTACATCAAATAAATAGAATCTAGCGGAACGCTTGCATCTTACGCTCCATATAAAACCAAAAACCGCAGGGCGCTTATTGAAGATTGGATTTCCAACATGACAAGGTATGGAACCACCTTCCGATAGTGTATTTCTGGAGGGGAATACACCGGGCTCAACAAGAACATCTTGCAACCCGACCCACACATGACCGACCACTTATTTCGCTTGAGTGTATCGAATGTATATCACCAACGGTTGGGATCAGCAACCGTTTCCCGAAAAGGGACATCATCGATAGATTAAAGAAGTAAAAGGAATTTCTCTAGAAAGGTGATTATACACCCTAATGGGAGCGACCCACATAACCATGCTGCCTACCCAATTTTAGTCATTTCCTTATTGTTGAGGCCTGAGGCTACGATTTCTTATCATTCATTGATAGCACAATCACTTTGAATGCCACATTGTCAGATCCGTAAATCATTAATTGATTTGCACAAATATATTCTGGATATTATGCGAAGAGAATAAATTCTCCGCCACCATATATATTTATACATACCAAAATATTCGATCATTGGAAATACTTTGTCAGACATTTGTCTATACACTTCGTTCTAGGACTGAACGAAACCGAAGGCACAATTTCTATTAATAGAAAAAGTCCTTGCACTTTACTCCGCCTTCGATTATCTTCATATAATCTAATTCGCAACGCTACTGCCAATACAGAGTGGTTCACGGATAATAATCCAACCGGTCTGTCCATATTGACAATGATATTGGCAAATACTTCGATAGTCGGTTATTTAACTATCGAAGAAAACAAACATTCGATCCAAGCATCAAACAAATCACTGGGCCATTTAATTGATATTTCATTCATTAATTAAAACACTACTCCATTTCCTTATCAATATTTGTTAGCCAAATATTTTCAAGAATCATCTTGGCCCTTTTCGCTATTTGGAAAACATTTCCATATCTCGTCTTCTTTTATTTTCTATACGTAGAAAATATCTCCTATTTATAATTGGAAAACATTCCAATTACTTATCTCTTTCATGCCCGTTCATTTCTACACACAGGAAATATTTATTTATTATATTTCTAAATTTCCACTTACTTGGGTTAAAACGAATGTTGTGTAAAACATCATGACAACAACCCAAAACACTGCATTCAACTAACTCTGATTCAAACATTTCTCTTCGAAACTGGATCTTGCTATTTATTGGTTAAAAACAAAATCACTCAAGTTGGGGTATAACAACCTCTAAGACCTTGACTGAAAACATCCTTAACTTCAAAACGAACAAGAACACTTACCTCGAATAATTAACATCATATAAAACCAATTCTCCATTTTTTAAACGTATATACATTTCTCTTTCTATTTCCAGATAATCGATTTCCTTTTTGTTTATAATATTCTATTTTTTTAAGTTTGTTTCCTTATCGAATTTTATATATATATCGATACGTTGATTTTTAACTATCAAATTTTCTTAAAAATATTCTAACTCCTTAAATTCAAGAAAAAATTCGCCATAATCTCCTTTGTGCCGGTCGATAGTTCAAACCTCAACTCGCCTCTCTAGGCCCTTTCCATTCAAAAAGAAAATCAAAAAGCCAAGTGGCTTGCCGATTCAGCGCATAAAATCTCATATGGAATTTAAACGTGTACCTTTTTGTCGGGCACACAAATTATAATCTTCATATACTGCATTCCATACCTGCCTAACACATGTTCACCTGTTTTCAATTCAACTCAATCCAATCGTTTGAATTCAGTTTCGCCCCTTTGTTCTTTGATTAGCTCCTTAGTCTATTTCACTTGTTATTTGAACATATCATGTTCGTACGCAATTTAGTATGCTTATAAATCGATTAAATTCCATTTCCATTTCAGGTTTCGTATTCGATTTTGAATATGAAATTCACAAGCCTCGTTTACTTATCAAAGAAATATCTCAATCTGAAATTCGATTAACAAATTTTTCTTCCACTTAGTTGATTCTATTCAAAAATAAATAACAGATTCTGTTTCAAAAATCAATCTATTTACTCCACTCGAGTTCATATTTATTTTATAACTCAAGTATAGATTTTCAAATGGAAATTCAGATTTTTATTTGCTTAAAAATCCTTATATTTATTTATATAAACCATTATGGCTTTTTAAAACGATTTTGGCGCTGCTTTTCTGAAAATTTGATTTTGACATAACTCAAAATCGATCAGATGAAATCCAAATTTTTCTCTTCCATTAGAAAACTTTTATCAAATCGGTCCTGACGATTCTTGTTTCAAAGAATTCCAACATCAATTGAGTTATGTATACTCAATTGAGTTCTTTATACTCAATTGAAGTTCGAAATGCCAATTTAAGAACTGCCGTGCTATGGCGAGTTCGTTTTAATTATATTTATATATATAAACGTTTAAACTTCGTTTATAATAAATTCAACTCCATTCTAGTATCTTTTTAATATATATCAAATCAAATTTTCCAATTCAATATAATATTTCCGATTTTCTAAAATTGTCGATTTTTCCTAACTCGGAAATAAATTTATTTATCCTTCAATCTTCTATATTAAATTCCAATTCCTTTTTCAAATTATAAATCCTTTGGATTTATTTCTATTCTGTTTAAAAATCCACATTCTGAAATATATTTTGTCGTTCCCATTTCGAAATGATTTCAACTTTCTTTTTTTAATTCTATTTTCAAATTCCATATTTCAAATTCTATTTTCAAATTCTATTTCAATTTGATATTTTCAAATTCTATTTGGATTTAAAACTCTAGATTTATGCAGCGATAATTTATTTCACTAGATTTATAAATATCGTTTATAAATCCAACTTCCTTGTTTTATATATAAACAAGTCTATTTCAAAATCTGTTAAAAACCAAAATCTTATTTTGGAAATTTATATTTATAATAACTTATATATATATATATAACACCCAATTTATTTCCATATTCAATTTGACTTCTATTTAAATAAATTCGAATTAATCGAATTCAAATCATAAATCCTTACGGATTTATTTTAGTTCAATTTATATTCTGAACATCAGAATAAATTCCGTTGTTTATTTCTTTAAAACGGTTTCACCATTTCTATTTTTAAATTCACATTAGAATTTAAACATTCAAATTATCAAATGATAATTTTTAACACTTTATTTATAAACACAGTTTATATATTCATTTCAATTCTCTGCATTATTAATTTATAAACAACGTTTATAAATTCACTACTTGTTTTATATATTCAAACAAGTTAATATATTTATAGCCCAATTGAAATTTAAATTTTATTTTAGATAAATAGATTTTCCCCTTTAAATTTCAAAATATCCTTTTCGTTGATATTTTTATATATTAACATTTTAGCCCAGTGATATTTAAACATTAAAAAACGCACCATTATCAACCATAGATTTTCAAACACATCATATATGATAATATATATGAGAACAAACAAATAATAATATTTTTGAGGGATCCAGTTGGATCCCTCCAACCTGTTTTCCTTCATCCACAGACGCTAGCCAACATAAATAATACCCATTCTGCTTCATGGCAGAATATCGTGGTATAGAAGGTCATCCACTATCATAGCGTGGGGCATATAGGGTCATCCGCTAATGATACTGCGGGCATCCGCTAATGGTACTGCAGTAATCCAACCAATCACCAATATATATAATAACCACAAACACCAATCCTAAATAACTAATATATATATTTAATAGCCACAATAAGATTTCAGTGCAACCAAACAAACATCAATTATTTTTAACGACTAAAAATAATTCAAAATAAATAAATTGAGTGAGATTTACTCACCGTGATTTTATTTGCAATCCGCATTCAATTTTAAATTAAATCAAATCATGTTCGATTAAATTTAAAATCTTTGCCAACTCCAACAATTTCTAAACCCAATTCCATCGCAAGCTTAAGCCTTTGCAAACCCAGAGAATTTCGTTTTTCATCGAAATTGTTATCATATTAAAGTTTTATTATTAGTATTATTGTTTTAATGGTTTGTGTACATATGTAAAATAAACATTGTTAACTAATTTAATTAACTAAAAAATTTTCCTTACTACATTGAAAAACTCCTCCATTCCTGATTACACACGCCTCCCCTCGAGATGAATTCAGGTCCTTTTTCACTTGCCCCTCCACAAACTACAAGCATCGTAATTATATTTTTTCCCCTCTAATCCTAGTTCAACAGAATCCCCACGTTCATCTATACTGTTTGCGGAAGAAACCCATCAACACCGTGCCCTCAGACTACTCTCATTGCAATACCCGGATACGCAGTTCATCTTCTCATCCCAACCTCTCCAATCCCAATCGTGACTTCGGCTTTACCTAAAATAGAGAATATCCTAAAAGTAACCGCGACATCGCACTCTTCAAGACAACATTAGTTCAGACCCAACCTAAAATCACAATGCCTTACTTTCACTGTTCATCGCAAACTCCCTATTATCGATCGACTTTAGTCACCGCGCTTAGCCTCTCGCAATAGTCAAAATCGAAGGGAACCACCAGACCTGCACTGATACCACTCGAACTCCCCCCAACCACCTACTGTTATCATTGCGATGTCACCTTGGCCATTTATAACTCCATCGTGACTCGGTTCAGCTTAAAGCTTTGATCGAAGTAGACCTAGGTATCGCTGAGTGGAAACAAACTCAACAGGCCCCCATCGCACAAAAAAAAACTATACCAAACCAAAGAATAGTCAAAGACAACTGATGAATCAATTTTTGATTCCAAGGTTAATCGAATTTGTTTTGAGGATAAATAAATTCCGGTTCGTACAGTTTTTGAATGGGGCAAAAGAGACAGCGAAATGTTTTAAGGTTATAGAAATTTCTGAAGAGTGAATTTAGGAGCTCGATTTTGATTTATATAAAAGGGAACAAACAATTTATTTTCAGTAGAATTTAAGGAGGTGGCATTTACATTTTGGCTCGGAGGAACGAAAATAAAAGTAAAACATGAAAAGGAAGGCCGTGTGTAAATAGATGGATAAGGGAACCAACGTACACCCTATTAAATATTTGGTCTGCCTAAGTATATAGCAACATTTAATTCGATTTGATTTTGAATTAATGTGATTTGATATAAAGGAATTTTTATTCTTTTTAGATGGATATCTATTTGATTTCAAACCTATCCACAATCAAAAATCTCGGGGTCCATTAATTTAAATCACGAACCGCTATTTTAGCGTATCGACCGTCGTCCCAATATTATAACACTATTTTGAACTCAACGGAATTGATATTAAAATTTAATTCCAAAGTATATGCAGAATACCCATATTAAATCGTTATAATATAATTTAAATTCAGAAATAATCCATTCGCCGATAATAAATTATTAGTATTATCTTTTTTAGTCAAATGCAAATTTGTATTAATTATCTGAATCATTTTGATTTAGTTTCTAACTTCGATTTCAATTATATTTCGAATTATAATAATTCGATATATTCTAAATTAAATTATATTTGATTATTAAATCGATAACTCAATATAAAAATTAATTTATATTATCAACTGAATATTTAAAACAGATACTAAGTATTTAAAAATAACAGACCAAAAATCTGGGTCGTTACATAATTCCCCCCTTAAAAGAATTTCGTCCTCATAGTACAGGGTTAGGAAAAGTGCTATAAACCCATTAACCTTTCAAAATTCATTTATTTTGAAACTCAACATTTCATCTTTCAACAAATTTAGTTCAACCCAAAACTTTTGGTTTTCCTTTATTTAATTCGAATGATCTACAATCAATACATTTATATCTGATCTGTATTCCATTAAACCTATTCAAATTGATTCACTTCAATCCATTTAACTTGCTTAAGTTAATTTAAATTTCAGAATTCAAATTCCTAGGTTTTCATTTCAAATCTTTTGAATTCCCATAAATAAATTTATATCCACCTCAAATTCAAAACATCGAAGTTTTCAAAACAACTTGTTTTCTTTCAAACAAATTTCCATCTAAAACTTTTCTAAGGTAGCAATTCATCACTTAGAAACTCGAAAATGAACACTGATGATGCTGTAGTCATCATCAAAATTATTTTCCAGCCACTGAAGCGAGTTCAGTGCTTAAACAATTTCAAAACCAATACAAAAATGATTTTTATTCAAAAATCCTTCCAAAACAAAGATATATCATTTTAATATACTTCAAAAATATTTTTCCAAACACCCAGGATTTAAATTTCAAACTCTAATTTAAATCCAATTCCAGTTCATCTCATTTGTATATTTCATTTACATACAAATTTTATTTTGGTTATACATAACCATTTTAATTTTATAATCTCATTGGATTATAATAATAACAACCAACTCATCCATATATTATTAATAATTTCATAAAATTATTCCTTTTCTATCAAAATAGAATTTTGGGTAAAATTATTTCTTTTACCCACTTAAAACAATATTGTGTCAAATTTCTCTGTTCAAGTGTTTAGAAATTCTTATCGACTTCATAGCGTCCCACGATTCGTTCAGAATTCATAAACCGCTCAACAGACTGGCCAACACAATATAAAACAAATTTTTATATCAATTAACAAATACGCTCTCTCGTATTTATAAATATATACACTCAACTCATTCTAGGGTATTACTGACCCTATCTCTAATGAGCACAACACCACAGCCTAGGTATTCGCTCAACCTAAGTTCTGATACCAACTGTAACAGCCCGTAAATCCGTACTATCTGAGTCGACTAATAACACCACACATCCAACCCAATTTGCACGGAAATACGAATCATTATTAGAAAGAAGTTAGAGGATGAGGAATAGAAAGAAAGAAAAATTAGAATAGAAGAAAAACTAAGAACACAAATCTCACAGCGGAACGAATAAAATATATTATATAACATAACAATTGAAATACAAATCAGTAACTGTATATACATACCATTATTAGAGCATAACAGTTATTCCTGAAACAGTTATAAACACCTGTTTCCAGATACAACATAATACACAGCGGAAATATGATAGTCTATAGCTAACTGGTGAAGCTTCCTGCTTCCAGCTCTTCCAAGTGAATCTGAAAAATCCCGACTACTTGACTGCCCGTACAAATTTGGGCACCCAAGAGTTTAGGGAAAAAAAACTTTGGGTCAGTTATGGGACCGGTGTGAGTAAACTCCAACCAATTGTTTAACTTTCAAACTCCTTTCGAAATAAATGATAATCGTAAGACCGATCCCCACATAAACACGAATGGTTTTTACCTTACGATTACCCAAAATATCTTTGATATCAAATCCAGTGATATTATAATAATGTCTACATCAAATAAATAGAATCTAGCGGAACACTTGCATCTCACGCTCCATATATAATATAAAACCAAAAACCGCAGGGCGCTTATTGGAGATTGGATTCCAACATGACAAGGTATGGAACCACCTTCCGATAGTGTATCTCTAGAGGGGAATACACTGGGTTCAACAAGAACATATTGTAACCCGACCCACACATGACCGACCACTCATTTCGCTTGAGTGTATCGAATGTATATCATCAACGGTTGGGATCAGCAACCGTTTCCCGAAAAGGGACAACATCAATAGATTAAAGAAGTAAAAGGAATTTCTCTAGATAGGTGATTATACACCCTAATGGAAGCGACCCATATAGCCATGCTGCCTGCCCGGTTTTTGTCATTTCCCGGTAGTTGAGGCCTGAGGCTACGATTTCTTATCATTCATTGATAGCACAATCACTTTGAATGCCACATTGTCAGATCCGTAAATCATTAATTGATTTTCACAAATATATTCTGGATATTATGCTAAGAGAATAAATTCTCCGCCACCATATATATTTATACAGATTAACATATTCGATCATTGGAAATGCTCTGTCAGACATTCGTCCATACACTTCGTTCTGGGACTGATCAAAACTGAAGGCACAATTTCTATTAATAGAAAAAGTCCTTGCACTTTACTCCATCTTCGATTATCTTCATAAAATTTGATTCGCAACGCTACTGCCAATACAGAGTGGTTCACGGATAATAATCCAACCGATCTCTCCATATTGACAACGATATTGGCAAATACTTCAATATTCAGTTATTTGACTACCGAAGAAAAACAAACATTCAATCCAAGCATCAAACAAATCACTGGGCCATTTAATTAATATTTCATTCATTAATTAAATCACTAATCCATTTCCTTATCAATATTTGTTAGCCAAATATTTTCAACAATCATCTTGGCCCTTTACGCTATTTGGAAAACATTTCCATATCTCGTCCTCTTTTATTTTCTATACGTAGAAAATATCTTCTATTTATAATTGGAAAACATTACAATTACTTATCTCTTTCACGCCCGTTCATTTCTACACTCAGGAAATATTTATTTATTATATTTCTAAATTTCCACATACTTGAGTTAAAACGAATGTTGTGTAAAACATCGTTACAACAACCCAAAACACTGCATTTAACTAACTCTGATTCAAACATTTCTCTTCGAGACTGGATCTTGCTATTTATCAGTTAGAAACGAAATCAATCAAGTTGGGGTATGACTACCTCTCAGACCTTGACTGAAAACATCCTTAACTTCAAAACGAACAAGAACACTTACCTCGAATAATTAACATCATATAAAACCAATTCTCCATTTTTTAAACGTATATACATTTCTCTTTCTATTTCTAGATCATCGATTTCCTTTTTGTTTATAATATTCTATTTTTTTAAGTTTGTTTCCTTATCGAATTTCATATATATTGATACATTGATTTCTAACTATCAAATTTTCTTAAAAATATTCTAACTCCTTAAATTTCCAGAAAAATTCGCCATAACCTCCTTTGTACCGGTCAATAGTTCAAATCTCAACTCGCCTCTCTAGGCCCTTTCCATTCAAAAAGAAAATCAAAAAGCCAAGTGGCTTGCCGATTCGGTGCATAAAATCTCATATGGAATTTAAACATGTACCTTTTTGTCAGGCACACAAATTATAATCTTCATATACTTCATTCCATACCTGTCTAACACATGTTCACCTGTTTTCAATTCAACTCAATCCAATCGTTTGAATTCAATTTCGCCCATTTATTCTTTAACTAGCTTCTTAGTCTATGTCACTTTTTATTTGAACATATCATGTCCGTATGTAATTTAGTTTGCTTATAAATCAATTAAATTCCATTTTCATTTCAGGTTTCATATTCGATTTCGAATATGAAATTCACAAGTTTTGTTTACTTATCAACGAAATATCTCGATCTAAAATTCGATTAACAAATTTTTCTTCCACTTAGTTGATTCTATTCAAAAACAAATAACTGATTTTGTTTCAAAAATCAATCCATTTACTCCACTCGAGTTCATATTTATTTTTAACTCAAGTTCAGATTTTCAAATGGAAATTCAGATTTTTATTTGCTTAAAAATCCTTATATTAATATAAACCATTATGGCTTTTTAAAATGATTTTGGCGCTGCTTTTCTGAAAATTTGATTTTGACATAACTCAAAATCTCTATTAGACGAAATCCAGATTTTTCTCTTCCATTAGAAAACTATTATCAAATCGGTCCTGACGATTCTTGTTTCAAAGAATTCTGACTTCAATTGAGTTCTGTATACTCAATTGAAGTTCAAAACGCCAATTTATGAACTGCTGTGCTATGGCGAGTTCGTTTTAATTATATTTATATATATAAACATTTAAACTTCGTTTATCATAAATTCAAATCCATTCTAGTATCTTTTTAATATATATAAAATCAATTTTTCCAATTCAACATAATATTTCCGATTTTCTAAAATTGTCGATTTTTCCTAACTCGGAAATAAATTTATTTATCCTTCAATCTTCTATATTAAATTCCAATTCCTTCTTCAAATTATAAATCATTTAGATTTATTTCTATTCTGTTTAAAAATCCACATTCTGAAATATATTTCGTCGTTCCCATTTCGAAATGATTTCAACTTTCTATTTTTAATTCTATTTTCAAATTCTATTTTCAAATTCTATTTGAATTTGATATTTTAAAATTCTATTTGGATTTAAAACTCTAGATTTATCCAGCGATTATTTATTTCACTAGATTTATAAATATCGTTTATAAATCCAACTTCCTTGTTTTATATATAAACAAGTCTATTTCGAAATCTATTAAAAACCAAAATCTTATTTTGGAAATTTCTATTTATAACAACTTATATATATAACACCCAATTTATTTCCATATTCAATTTGACTTCCATTTAAATAAATTCGAATTAATCGAATTCAAATCATAAACCCTTACGGATCTATTTTATTTCAATTTATATTCTGAACATCAGAATAAATTCCATCGTTTATTTCTTTAAAACGATTTCCCCGTTTCTATTTTTAAATTCACATTTGAATTTAAATATTCAAATTATCAAATGATAATTTTCCCACTTTTATTTATAAACACAGTTTATAAATTCATTTCCATTCTCTGTATTAATTAATTTATAAACAACGTTTATAAATTCACTACTTGTTTTATATATTCAAACAAGTTAATATATTTATAGCCCAATTGAAATTTAATTTCTATTTTAGATAAATAGATTTTCCCCTTTAAATTTCAAAATATCCTTTTCCCTGATATTTTCATATATCAACATTTTAGCCCAGTGATATTTAAACATTCAAAAACAAACCTTTATCATCCATAGATTTTCTAACACATCATATATGATAATATATATGAGAACAAACAAATAATAATGTTTTTGAGGAATCCAATTGGATCCCTTCAACCTGTTTTCCTGCATCCACAGACGTTAGCCAACATAAATAATACCCATTCTGCTTCGTGGAAGAATATCGCGGTATAGAAGGTTATCCACTATCATAGCGTGGGGTGTATAGGGTCATCCGCTAATGATATTGCGGGCATCCGCTAATGGTAATGCGGAATCCAACCAATCACCAATATATATATATATATATGATAACCACAAACACCAATCCTAAATAACTAATATATATAATTAATAGCCACAATAATATTTCAGTGCAACCAAACAACCATCAATTATTTTTAACGACTAAAAATAATTCAAAATAAATAAATTGAGTGAGATTTACTCACCGTTATTTTATTTGCAATCCGCTTTCAATTTTAAATTAAATCAAATCATGTTCGATTAAATTTAAAATCTTTGCCAACTCCAACAATTTCCAAACCCAATTCCATCGCAAGCTTAAGCCTTTGCAAACCCAGAAAATTTCGTTTTTCATCTAAACTGTTATCATATTAAAGTGCTATTATTAGTATTATTATTTTAAAAGTTTGTGTACATATGTAAAATAAACATTGTTAACTAATTTAATTAACTTAAATTTTTACCTTACTACATTGTAAAACTCCTCCTTTCCTGGTTACGCACGCCTCCCCTCGAGATGAATTCTGGTCCTTTTTTACTTGTCCCTCCATAAACTACAAACACAATAATTATATTTTTTTTCTCTAATCCTAGTTCAATAGAATCCCCACGTTCATCTCTACTGTTTGCAGAAGAAACCCATCAACACCGTGCCCTTAGACTACTCTCATCGCATTACCCAGATACGTAATTCATCTTCTCATCACAACCTCTCCAATCCCAATCGTGACTTCGACTTTACCTAAAAAAGCGAATATCTTAAAAGTAACGGCGACATCGCACTCTTCAAGACAACATCAGTTCAAACCCAACCTAAATTCACAATGCCTTACTTTCACTGTTCATCGCAAACTCCCTATTATCGATCGACTTTAGTCACCGCGCTCAGCCTCTCGCAATAGTCGAAATCGAAGGGAATCACCAGATCTGCACTTATACCACTCGAACTCTCCCCAACCACCTACTGTTATCATTGCGATACCACCTTGGCCATTTATAACTCCATTGTGACTCGGTTCAGCTTAAAGCTTCGATCGAAGTAGACCTAGGTATCGCTGAGTGGAAACAAACTCAACAGGCCTCCATCGCACAAAAAAAACTATACCAAACCAAAGAATAGTCGAAGAAAACTGATGAATCAAAAGGGTTTTTGATTCCAAGGTTAATCGAATTTGTTTCGAGGATAAATAAATTCCGGCTCGTACAGTGTTTGAATGGGGCAAAGGAGACAGCGAAATGTTTTAAGGTTATAGAAATTTCTGAAGAGTGAATTTAGGAGCTCGATTTTGATTTATATAAATGGGAACGAACAATTTATTTTCAGTAGAATTTAAGGAGGAGGCATTTACATTTTGGTTCGGAGGAATGAAAATAAAAGTAAAACATGAAAAGTGTAACGACCCGAAAATTCCCGATCCTGATTATCGATACTAATATGTTTCTTATATCAAATATCTACTAATTAACCATCAGAAATTGAAAGATCGTTAATAGAAAGAAGTTAGAGGGTGAGAAATAGAAAGAATGAAAGTTAGAATAGAAGAAAAAGAAGAACCGAACACAATAGAATTAAAGTATAACGAATCTCACAGCGGAACTGAATAAAATATATTATATAACAATACTTGAAATACAAAGCTGGTGTTTATACTTGCATGCATCATCAGAATACAACATATACAATACAACAGAAATATCTCTACATATCAAATGTTGAAGCCTCCTGCTGCAGGCTTCTTCGAATGAATCTGTAAAATCCTCAAACCACTTGACTGCCCGTACAAATTTGGGCACACAAGAGTTTAGGGAAACAGAGAAAATAAACTCTGGGTCAGTCACGGGACTGGTGTGAGTAAACGATTTAAAAACAGTTTGATTTAACGTTCAAAAATCCTTTGGAAATAAATGATAATCGTTACACCGATCCATACATAAACACAGATGGATTTTACCCTACGATAACTCAAAACAATTTTGAAATCATATATATCATCTAATATTATGATAGTGTCTAAATACAAATAAATACCAAGCAAGCGGAACGCTTGCATCTCTTGCTCCACATATATAGTATACAATCAAAACCGCAGGCGCTTATTGGAGATTGGATTCCGATTATGACAAGGTATGGAACCACCTGCTGATAGTGTATCTCTAGAGGGGAATACACTGGGTTCAACAAGAATGTCTTTCAACCCAGCCACACATGACCGACCACTCATTTCGCTTGAGTGTATCGAATGTATATCACCAACGGTTGGGCTCAAACCACCGTTTCCCGAAAGGGACATCATCGATAGATTAAAGAAGCAAAAGGAATTTCTCTAGATAGGTGATTATACACGCTAATGGGAGTGACCCACATAGCCATGCTTCCTGCCTGATTTCTGTCATTTCCCGGTTGGCGAGGCTTAAGGTTATAATTCACCTTTAGAACATCTGGCTATCATTCACTTTGAATGGTACATTGTCAAATCCGTCAAATCACTAATTGACGTCCACAAATATACTCTGGATGTAAAAGAAGGCCCATTCTTTGCCATCAACTTGTGTAACGACCCAGAAAATCTGAACCAATTTAAAATTTTTAAATTGGCTAAAATAATGGATTTTAAATATTTAAAATAAATATTTTAAATAATGGCGATGAAAACTGAGTTGAAATCGACATTTGAAAACCAATATAATTAATTATAATTATATATAGAATTGAAAATGGCGCGGTAGTTCGATAATTCGATTTCAAACTTCAATTGAATATACCGGGTGCAAAACAATCCGGATTTTAGTGAAACCAAAAACATTAGAGTCTAATTGATAATATCTTTCCAACGAATCTGACCAATCGAAATTTGATAGCGGGAATCAAAAGATATGTCCAGTTGAAAATTCTGAATAGTCGCTATGGAATTCAGGCCCTTAAAAATGGACATTTTGCAAATGACCTCGGATTTGGACGAAACCACTTTTGTTAGATCCGCAGTGTCAAGTTATTGTTAGATTCCAAATTTCATAATTTTTCGAATCAATATGTGAGCGTGGCTAAGGAAAACGCGTTTGACAGATTTCAGTTGATTTTAATCGACTGGAAATTGGCCATTTTTCAAACGGTCTCAGAATTCGACGAAACTAGTTTTATTAGGACCGTATTGTCAATACGAAACTAGAAAATATTTTTCTGGAATTTTTCTAGTTAGTATGTGACCCCGGTAATTTGAAATGTACGTTTAAAATTCAATATAAGGATTCAAATGTAAATTCAAAGGAAACTGAGTGTATCGATCAAATCAGCTTGCGATACATATCCCATTGTGTTCGGAATGGGGGTAAAACGCTATGGGCGACAGGCGGTGGGCCTCGTTTCGATGTCGTATGTAAAAGTCAACCTTTTTGCAAAATATAAATAATTAAATAAAATAAAATAAAAATAAAATATAATCTTCCCCCCCTTTTTATCTTCGTTCCCCCCCCCCCCCCCCCCGTTCACTTTTATTTCAGTTAAACAGAAATTAAAAGAAAAAAAAAAGGAAAAAAACCCTCGTCGAAGACCGACCGTTCCTCCCTCCATCGCGAGCAAATCGATCCACCGCCCTCCTCCTCCTTCAATCAAAGCCACCGCCTTCCAGTTCGAGCCCCGAAGCATCGCCTCCCCCGTTCGAACTCCGAGCGCCGCCGCCCCACCTTCAGCGCCGTCGATCTGCGAAACCCCCCCCCCCCCCCTGTAAGTTTTTTTTTCTTCGTTTTGCTATTTTATTTTTAATGATTAAAAACTGATTTTAAAATGATTTTTAAAACTAATTTTTGTCAGGGTTTAAAACTGATTTTTGTTAGGGTTTAAAACTGATTTTTGTTAGGGTTTAAAACTGATTTTAAAAAAGGATTTAAAACCGATTTTTTTTATATAATAGTAAAAACTGTTCTTGTTTAAAAAGAATAAAAACTGTTTTTGTTTAAAAAGAATAAAAACTGTTTTTGTTTAAAAAGAATAAAAACTGATTTTGTTTAAAAAGAGTAAAAACTGTTTTTTTTAGAAAGAGTAAAAACTGAAATTTTTAAAAGAAAAAAACTGATTTGTTTAAAAGAGTAAAAACTGAAATTTTTAAAAGAAAAAAACTGATTTGATTAAAATAGTAAAAACTGAAATTTTTAAAAGAAAAAAACTGATTTGTTTAAAATAGTAAAAACTGAAATTTTTAAAAGAATAAAAACTGATGTTTTAAAGAGTAAAAACTGATGTTTTAATAAAGTAGAAAAACTGATTTTGTTTAAAAGTAAAAACTTTAAATAGGAAAAAGGTTCAATCTTTAAAGAGAAAAAGGATTTGAACTTTAAGAAGTAAAAATCAGATTTTTTAGATATTGAAAGTCGAAGTAAAAATTCGATTTTTATATATTGAATAGCGACGTCAAAACTCGATTTTTATATATTGAATAACATAGTAAAAATTCGATTTTTACATATGTAGAGAATACGGGCGAAAGCGACAAAAGGCGAAGATTTCTATAAAGGAAGTGTCGTGCAGTTGAATAGCTATTGGTGAGATTTCTGATTTAAAATTATTATATATGTGTGAAATAAAAGTGAATAGCTATATATAAATATCTATATATATATATATATACGCCCCTCGTCCACAAACCATGGACGATATTTATTGATTGAAATTGTTGTGATAATTGGTTGATAACGAATGGTTGTTTGGGATTGTTTGTGATTGATATTGGTTGATTGAGGTTGAAAAATACCCATTTGTGGTTGTGAAATATTTGGTTGAAACCACTTAGGATTAGTTTGTGGAAATGAAATAAATATATACATGCCGTCTGCGTGCGAACTAGATGCATGATCCCCATTGTCAAAAACCGCGAGGTTTTAAGGTAGAGCGAGGAGCCGTACTAGGGACGGTGCCGGTGTAACTACCCTGCCGTTATGCTGCCGAAATTTTGAATAATATTTGTGTGTTTGAATTATTTTCATATGCTCAAACTATATTTATTCATTGTATAGAAAACATTCATGTGTTGAATTGATATTCATTCGTTGTTTAGAAATTCATGTGTTGAATGGTATTCATATTTTGAAATAAATCGTTTGATAATAAAAATCACATTTTTATCTATATATAAAAACTATAGAAAACATTCATGTGTTGAATTGATATTCATTCGTTGTTTAGAAATTCATGTGTTGAATGGTGTTCATATTTTGAAATAAATCGTTCGATAATAAAAATCACATTTTTATCTATATATAAAAACTATAGAAAACATTCATGTGTTGAATTGATATTCATTCGTTGTTTAGAAATTCATGTGTTGAATGGTATTCATATTTAGAAATAAATCGTTTGATAATAAAAATCACATTTTTATCTATATATAAAAACTATAGAAAACATTCATGTGTTGAATTGATATTCATTCGTTGTTTAGAAATTCATGTGTTGAATGGTATTCATATTTAGAAATAAATCGTTTGATAATAAAAATCACATTTTTATCTATATATAGAAACTATAGAAAACATTCATGTGTTGAATTGATATTCATTCGTTGTTTAGAAATTCATGTGTTGAATGGTATTCATATTTAGAAATAAATCGTTTGATAATAAAAATCACATTTTTATCTATATATAAAAACTATAGAAAACATTCATGTGTTGAATTGATATTCATTCGTTGTTTAGAAATTCATGTGTTGAATGGTATTCATATTTTGAAATAAATTGTTTGATAATAAAAATCACCTTTTATCGACTATATGAACTATATAGAAAAATAGTGTTATGAAATGAATTGTTTTACAATAAAAATCACATTTTTATTGTATGTATAAATCGTTGAAATGTGAAGTGTTAAAAATAGCCACTTGTTCAAAATAAACATATATGAGATGAAATATTCATTAATTAGCTAATGAGATGATTTGCACCTATTTATGTAACATTAGAATGAATGGAGTTTTTAAACCAAATAGAAATCAAATATGAAGTCGAATAGAAATTGATAAATGATAAGAACTGTATATATATGTACATGCAATATTCATTGAACAGGTTATAGCAAAGGGGCTAGAGAAGAGGAATAAAATTTTGTGCCCGACAAATAGGTACACATTTACTGATTTGTTTGGGTGATGATTTTGAGCCTGTTGGCTAGCCGCTTGGCTTTTTCTTTTTCTTTTTGAGATTAGAAGGACCGGGAACGCTATTTGCGATTTCCCGATGCTCCCGGTATAGGGGTGGTTATGGCGAAATTTTTCCAAAATTTAAGGTGTTAGAAAAATATTTGAAGTGAAAACGATATAGAAAGTGTTGAATGAACTATATTTATATAAATATATAAATATAAATAAAATTAAAACGAAACGAAGCCGTGCAGTTCGTATTTTGAAACCGTGATTTCAAACGACTAGTGCGGGATTGGATTTTCCCGAAACCTCAACCGTCGGGTTCGCCTTGGAAATATCTTCCCAACGGCACCAACTTTGTAGAAATCCAACGGTTGGATTGTCTGGAATGTTTAATTCAAATCTGAAGAAAAACAGCGCCAGAAACGATTATATTTATTTATATATATAAATATAATTATATTTAATCGAATAACGACGCTGCAGTTCGTATTTTGAAATCGAAATTTCAAACGAGTGTACCGGGAGATCCGACCGTCGGATTTTCCCGAAACTGGAACCGTTGGATTCGTTTTGAAAAGACCTTTCTAATGATGTAAATTTTGTGAAGATCCAACGGATAGATTTTCAGATATGTGTAAATCAAATCTGAAGAAAAACAGCGCCATGGCCGCCTTATGGCCCGAAGCGTCGTTTTGAATGAATGGGCTATTTTAAAATAAATAAAAATAGCGATAAATCATTATAAAATATCATAAGCGATATGGAATGGAAATAAACTGAATTTGCTCGATTTATGTTGTATTTGATGGTTGAATGTGTTTGTTGTGAAAATTACATTAAAGAACAATATTGGTGTTGTCGAATAATTTAACCATTGAAATAAATCGATTTGAAATTCTAAATATACGTGAATTATTTGAAAAGGCCGAGTTAATTCTCATTTCGAATAATTGACCGACGATTGAAAGTCGAAGATGAAGACGATGGTCGAAGACCGGAGATCTTCACCTCGTTTGGATGGTAACCGAGGTCCTGATTGGGAGGCATCCCGAAATATGGATAATGAGTGGTGATCGTCCAGACGTACGTGTTGGTCGATGGGTTTGCGAGGTATTTAGTGCCTCCGGTTTCGTTCAGACCCAGAACGGACTTGTAAATGGACTGTGTGTCTGACATTGGAGTTTATTCTGTGTTGATTGATTTCTGTTAAATATACATCTGTTTGGCGGCGGAGAATTTATTCTTTTGCTTAACGCCCTTCTCTGAGACGCACGAGCTCAGAGGTTGTATATCGATGGACATCAGTCGCATGGCATGAATTGCCTGTGTGGCATGCTAAGATGCAGTGATCAGGGCTTCTGTTGAAAAGCAAAGTCTTGGGGTGATGATCAAAGCACCGCCTGTGTGGCGTAGCTTTGTGTATAACGTGAATTCGCGAGCCTCACACCCCGGTTTGAACCTAAAACGGGAGAAGGACCTCAGGGAGGGCATGCGTTTCTTTCTAGCTAGGGTGGTGTTAGTGACCTACCAGCCCTGACATTTATATACTTTTCACCTATGTGGTTGTTGCTGTTGCGAGGCGCCTCGGTTTGATCGGACGATCCGGGTCCGATGGAGTCATTCGTTGGCTCGTTGACGCCCCAAAGGGCGGGGAAACGCAGTGTTCAGGAATTTTAATCCACATCGGTGGACCGGCCCTGACGATTCTAGGGTCACTCGAGCTCTGATCCTGAGACACGGGCTAGAGCGTCTCGAATTCGGTAAGGACTATCTTTTGCCTTGGTTCATGACGGAAATCCAATTTCCAAATACGACATCGTGCGGTTTTGATTGTATACCTATATATGGCGACATAGTGGTATGGGGCATTAATGCCGTCTATGATTGATAGTTATGATTTGAAATTGTTTTCAAAACATATAAACACTAGCAATAATATCAAATGCCTTTGTTTTATTCGTATCAAGCATATCTTGGCCGTTATAAGGTAAAAACTCTATCCTCCGGTTTGCGTTGCATTGTGTGATGGGAACTGAGTCTTATAACGGCTTCATTTTTATAAAAAGCATAGCGATGTTTAAAAGAAAGATTTGTTTTAAAGCACTGGCAATCCAAAGGAGAAAACCCGTTCCACGAAAGTGGCGTGGTCCTGTGATTAGCCAAATTGTATATGTGTTGAGTAGATTTCTCATACCAGTCCCATGACTGACTCGTAGTTTGTTTCACTCTCAAACTCGGGTGCCCCTTTTTCTACACGGGCAGCCTTGTATTCAGGTTTAGCTGGTTCTTTCTGGATAGCTGGAGCTGAAGATGGATTCTATCATTTATTTCTTTTTATGCTGTTCAGCTCCTATTGTACATATTTTGTTTATTTCCGCTGTAGACATTTATGTATAGCTGAACTGTATTTGTACTAAGTAAGATCCTGTATACTGTGTAACTCTGATGATTACTTTTATCCAGTATATTTTGTTGTTCATTCTGGTGTATTTATTTAATTCTGTTCTGCTATTATCTGTTTCTGTGTTATATTCCAAAGATAACCCTTGTTTCCGTGAGAACGGGAAATCGGGTCGTCTCATCGTGGTATCAGAGCTTTGGTTAAGCTTAGTTCTGGAATATAACATTTGAACGAACTCGTCAGAAATAGAACCAGTAGTGTTCTAGGACGGGTAACTCTATACAGATAGGATCAGTAATATCCTAGTATGAGTAAAGCAGAATGAAATTACACCTCGATAGACACATTTACATTCAAGTATTTGTCTCTATATTTTGAAATATCTTTTCTGTTGACCTGACACTTGATCTGCTATTTGCAGAAGAACTAGAAAATGAGTGCCAGAAACAGAAGAAGTAATACTAACCCGGATATTGAAGCTCTATTCATGAAGTATAGAAATCTGGGTGGAAAGCCGTTCTCAGGCGAAGAATCTATTATGAGAACACAAGCTTGGATTCGTTCGGCTGAGAAAATCTTCGAAGCCTTAAAACTGAGGGATGACCAGAAAAGATTACTGGCCTCCTGGGCACTCGAAGACGAAGGTTTATTTTGGTGGGATTCAGTTATTAAAGATAATCCAGAAGGTGATATCACCTGGGATAGATTCAAGGTGACTTTCCTAGAAAGATTTACTCCTCCCGAAGCGACAGAGCGGTTATGCGATGAATTTTCTTATCTGATACAAGGAGACATGACGATCCCAGAATATCATAAGAAATTCAATGAACATTCTCACTTTGCTCCTCATCTAATTGAAAATCCGAAGAGGAAGAATTTGAGATTTATCAATGGGCTTCAAAGGAAATACCAGAATAAACTATTGGGGCATGTGAAGCTTCCTTTTTCAGAAATGATTTATATGGCTTATCAATATGAAGATCTAGATAAGAAAGGTATGTTACAGTACGAAGAGGAAGTCAGCTCTAGTAATAGAATTGAGTCTGAAACTGATCGTCCTGAGGCCAGTACAATGTCTGAAGTCAGTAAGGAGCCCGAAGTAAATCGAAAAAGGGCCAGATCCGAAAAAGAACCAGCAACGACTACCATATGCGGTAACTGTAAGAAGCCAGGGCATTTGTCGATTAACTGCGGACCCTTAAAGAAGCGATTAAGAGGCGGATTTCAATCCAAGAAGGGATTTCAAGAGAATAGAAAGTGCAGTCAATGCCATGAGGTCGGTCATCTTTCTAAGGCCTGCCCGTTATTTAGAAAACCTGAAGCAGTGCATGTGAACGAAGTGGCAGAAGTACCTGCATCCTCGTCTGCTCAGGAAAGGCCAGATGTTTTAGAAGGCACGCTAATTGTCAAAGATATTCCAGTTAAAGTACTGTTTGACACTGGCGCGTCGCGAAGCTTCATTGCAAAAGATGCAGCTAAGAAACTAGATTTGAATTTGAAAAAGCTCAAAGAACCAATGACTGTCCAGAATCCGGTTGGGGGTTTAGCTGATCTCAGTTGGGTTTGTGGAGTGCCGGTTTCTTTCTCTCGTTATCGGTTTCCTACCATCGCAGCCGTCATGAATTTTAAAGAGTTTGATCTTATCTTGGGGTTAGACTGGTTGACTAAATATGAAGCTGAGGTTAAATGCGCCGACAGAGTCGTAAAGGCAAAGATTAAATCAGGTGATTATATAACCATTCCCTGCGAAGGTCAGAATACTAATAGAAAAGACTTCTGGGCAGCTTTGAATGTTTCTCCAGCCCAAATTGAAAATGTTCCTGAAGTCACAGAGAACATTCCTGACCTCATCAAAGACATTCCAATCGTCAAAAACTATGCGGATGTGTTCGAAGAAGTTGTTCGCTTACCTCCGCAAAGAGAAATAGATTTCAGGATTGCTTTGATTCCCAATGCAAGGCCGGTAGTTCACGCTATTCGAAGAATATCCTTGAAAGAGAAGGAGGAATTAGACAATCAAACACGGCAACTAGTATGGAAAGGTCTGATAAGGCCTAGTTTCTCTGATTGGGGTGCAGCAGTGGTGTTTGTCCCAAAATCTGACGGTACTCTACGTCTATGTGTGGATTATCGTGATCTAAACAAGCAGACAATAAAGAACAAATATCCATTGCCGCGGATTGATGATTTGTTGGATCGATTAAATGGAGCACAAGTATTTTCACGAATGGACCTAGCTACAGGTTTCCATCAACTTCGAATTGCCGAAGAGTGTGTTCCAATGACAGCGTTCAGAGGCCCCGACTTATTCTACGAGTGGTTAGTAATGCCGTTCGGCTTATGTAACGCTCCAGCCTATTTCGTCGATCTAATGAACAGGGTATTCAGAGGAGTTTTGAATAAATTTGTTCTGGTTTTTATTGATGATATTCTAATCTTCTCTAAATCAAAGGCCGAACATGAAAAGCATCTGGAACAAGTGTTAGAAATTCTCAGACGAAATGTATTAAAAGCCAAGTTTTCCAAATGTATATTCTGGCAAGATGAAGTGAAATTTCTGGGCCATGTCGTATCGAAAGATGGAATCGCTGTGGATCCAAGTAAAATCACAGCTATCCAGAATTGGAAACAGCCCAGTACTCCCACTGAAGTCCGCAGTTTTCTCGGATTGGCTAGCTATTACTGGAAGTTCGTTAAAGACTTTTCTAAGATATCTGGCCACTTAACGAAGCTTACAAAGAAGCATTCTAAATTCAAATGGACTCAAGAGAGTGAGGAGGCTTTCGAAGAGCTAAAGTTGAGATTAACTACAGCTCCAGTGTTAACCATCATCGATGGCAACCAAGATTTGAAAGTCTGGACTGATGCTTCTAGAGAAGGCCTTGGCGCAGTGTTAATGCAAAGGGGTCAAGTGATTGCTTATGCTAGCCGTCAACTGAAACCGCACGAGAAAAACTATGTAACTCATGATCTTGAGTTATTGGCTATCATATTCTCTTTGAAAATCTGGAGACACTATCTTCTAGGAGAGAGATTTGAACTGTTTACAGATCATCAGTCATTAAAGTATCTGTTCACTCAGAAGGACTTAAATTTGAGGCAGCAACGTTGGCTAGAGTTTCTTGCAGCATATGACTTCGAAATTATATATACTCCAGGGAAAGCCAATGTCGTGGCCGATGCGCTGAGTCGAAAGAATGTAATGATCGCCAGCTTTATTATCACAACTTCCTTGATTGACAAAATATCTATTCTTCAGAAGGAGGATAACTTTATTAAAGATATGATCAAAAGGATTCAGAAAGGCGAACCCTCGTGTTTTCAAATAGATAACGACGAGACCTTGAGGTTAAAAGGAAGGATTTGTGTTCCTGACGTTCCTGAGCTAAAAAGGGAAGTGTTAGACGAGTGTCACAAGTCCAAGCTGAGTATCCATCCTGGTGTGGCCAAAATGTATAACGATCTCAAAAGAACTTTCTGGTGGAAGGCTATGAAAAGAGACATTTCGATATATGTTAGTCGATGCCCTACTTGCCAGCTAGTTAAAAGCGACCAACAGAAATTGGCTGGACTATTGCAACCACTAGAAGTTCCTGGCTGGAAGTGGGAACATATTTCTATGGATTTCATTGATGGTCTGCCCAGGACCAGAAAAGGAAATGACAGTATTTGGGTGATCGTAGATCGTTTCACGAAGACCGCCCATTTTATACCTGTCAAATCAAATAGAACCGCTCAGAGTCTGGCGCAGATATACTTCAGGGAAATACTTAGACTACATGGAGTGCCACTCAGTATAGTAAGTGATAAAGATACGATATTCACTAGTAAGTTCTGGGAGGCATTTCAAGTCGAACTGGGAACGAAGTTAAACATGAGCACCGCATATCATCCTCAGACAGACGGTCAGACTGAGAGGGTGAATCGCATTTTAGAAGATCTATTGCGGGCTTGTGTTATAGATTTCGGTGGATCATGGGAAGACCATCTGCATTTGGCTGAATTCTCTTATAACAGCAGCTACCAGGCGAGTCTGACAATGTCGCCATTCGAGGCATTGTATGGTAGACCGTGCCGATCTCCTGCTTGTTGGGTCGAGCCTGGAAATAGACTTGTGTTGGGTCCCGATATGATTCGAGAAGCTGCCGACAAAGTCGATTTTATTAAGAAGCGATTACTCGCCGCTCAAAGCCGACAAAAGAGCTATGCCGATAGAAGAAGAAGAGATATATCCTTTGAAGTTGGCGACTACGTATATTTGAAAGTATCGCCGATGAGAGGAGTTATCCGGTTCGGTAAAACAGGAAAGTTAGCGCCCAAATTTATTGGTCCGTTTCCTATTCTGGAACGGATTGGAACTCTCGCTTATAGGGTCAAACTGCCTGACTGGTTGCCTGGAGTGCATGATGTATTTCATATATCTCAACTTCAAAAACACGTTCATGATCCAGACTTGATCGTGGAAGAAGCAGCTCAGCAGGATATTGAAATTACTCCAGAATTAACTGTGAGGCGAGAGCCGCTAAAGATTATCGGCAAAGAAACCAAAGAGCTGAGGAACAAGAAGGTTCACTTAGTCAAAGTGCAATGGAGTGGAGATCCGAGAGATTGTACTTGGGAAACCGAGGAGAGCATTCAGAAAGCTTATCCCAGATGCCGAGTAGATATCTCTGATTGACTCCGGTGCAAGGTATATTTACCATACTTTACCTCACCATTTAATTCTCTATTCTATTATAATTGTTTGAATGATTTTAGAAGAAAAATAAGAATTAATTTGTATGGCTTTGAAAGGTTAAAAACAATTGGATTGGTTGTTGTGTTGTGTGATCGTAGATTTATCAAACCACTTTCGACTTTATTCCTTTTCGGGGACGAAAAGTTTTAAGTGAGGGAGATTGTAATGACCCAGAAAATCTGAACCAATTTAAAATTTTTAAATTGGCTAAAATAATGGATTTTAAATATTTTAAATAAATATTTTAAATAATGGCGATGAAAACTGAGTTGAAATCGACATTTGAAAACCAATATAATTAATTATAATTATATATAGAATTGAAAATGGCGCGGTAGTTCGATAATTCGATTTCAAACTTCAATTGAATATACCGGGTGCAAAACAATCCGGATTTTAGTGAAACCAAAAACATTAGAGTCTAATTGATAATATATTTCCAACGAATCTGACCAATCGAAATTTGATAGCGGGAATCAAAAGATATGTCCAGTTGAAAATTCTGAATAGTCGCTATGGAATTCAGGCCCTTAAAAATGGACATTTTGCAAATGACCTCGGATTTGGATGAAACCACTTTTGTTAGATCCGCAGTGTCAAGTTATTGTTAGATTCCAAATTTCATAATTTTTCGAATCAATATGTGAGCGTGGCTAATGAAAACGCGTTTGACAGATTTCAGTTGATTTTAATCGACTGGAAATTGGCCATTTTTCAAACGGTCTCAGAATTCGACGAAACTAGTTTTGTTAGGACCGTATTGTCAATACGAAACTAGAAAATATTTTTCTGGAATTTTTCTAGTTAGTATGTGACCCCGGTAATTTGAAATGTACGTTTAAATTTCAATATAAGGATTTAAATGTAAATTCAAAGGAAACTGAGTGTAACGATCAAATCAGCTTGCGATACATATCCCATTGTGTTCGGAATGGGGGTAAAACGCTATGGGCGACAGGCGGTGGGCCTCTTTTCGATGTCGTATGTAAAAGTCAACCTTTTTGCAAAATATAAATAATTAAATAAAATAAAAAAAAATAAAATATAATCTTCCCCCCCTTTTTATCTTCGTTCTGCCCCCCCCCCCCCCCCCCGTTCACTTTTATTTCAGTTAAACAGAAATTAAAAGAAAAAAAAAAGGAAAAAAACCCTCGTCGAAGACCGACCGCTCCTCCCTCCATCGCGAGCAAATCGATCCACCGCCCTCCTCCTCCTTCAATCGAAGCCACCGCCTTCCAGTTCGAGCCCCGAAGCATCGCCTCCCCCGTTCGAACTCCGAGCGCCGCCGCCCCACCTTCAGCCCCGTCGATCTGCGAACCCCCCCCCCCCTTGTAAGTTTTTTTTTTCTTCGTTTTGCTATTTTATTTTTAATGATTAAAAACTGATTTTAAAATGATTTTTAAAACTGATTTTTGTCAGGGTTTAAAACTGATTTTTGTTAGGGTTTAAAACTGATTTTTGTTAGGGTTTAAAACTGATTTTAAAAAAGGATTTAAAACCGATTTTTTTTATATAATAGTAAAAACTGTTTTTGTTTAAAAAGAATAAAAACTGTTTTTGTTTAAAAAGAATAAAAACTGTTTTTGTTTAAAAAGAATAAAAACTGATTTTGTTTAAAAAGAGTAAAAACTATTTTTTTTAGAAAGAGTAAAAACTGAAATTTTTAAAAGAAAAAAACTGATTTGTTTAAAAGAGTAAAAACTGAAATTTTTAAAAGAAAAAAACTGATTTGTTTAAAATAGTAAAAACTGAAATTTTTAAAAGAAAAAAAACTGATTTGTTTAAAATAGTAAAAACTGAAATTTTTAAAAGAATAAAAACTGATGTTTTAAAGAGTAAAAACTGATGTTTTAATAAAGTAGAAAAACTGATTTTGTTTAAAAGTAAAAACTTTAAATAGGAAAAAGGTTCAATCTTTAAAGAGAAAAAGGATTTGAACTTTAAGAAGTAAAAATTAGATTTTTAGATATTGAAAGTCGAAGTAAAAATTCGATTTTTATATATTGAATAGCGACGTCAAAACTCGATTTTTATATATTGAATAACATAGTAAAAATTCGATTTTTACATATGTAGAGAATACGGGCGAAAGCGACAAAAGGCGAAGATTTCTATAAAGGAAGTGTCGTGCAGTTGAATAGCTATTGGTGAGATTTCTGATTTAAAATTATTATATATGTGTGAAATAAAAGTGAATAGCTATATATAAATATCTATATATATATATATATATATATATATATATATATATATACGCCCCTCGTCCACAAACCATGGACGATATTTATTGATTGAAATTGTTGTGATAATTGGTTGATAACGAATGGTTGTTTGGGATTGTTTGTGATTGATATTGGTTGATTGAGGTTGAAAAATACCCATTTGTGGTTGTGAAATATTTGGTTGAAACCACTTAGGATTAGTTTGTGGAAATGAAATAAATATATACATGCCACCTGCGTGCGAACTAGATGCATGATCCCCATTGTCAAAAACCGCGAGGTTTTAAGGTAGAGCGAGGAGCCGTACTAGGGACGGTGCCGATGTAACTACCCTGCCGTTATGCTGCCGAAATTTTGAATAATATTTGTGTGTTTGAATTATTTTCATATGCTCAAACTATATTTATTCATTGTATAGAAAACATTCATGTGTTGAATTGATATTCATTCGTTGTTTAGAAATTCATGTGTTGAATGGTATTCATATTTTGAAATAAATCGTTTGATAATAAAAATCACATTTTTATCTATATATAAAAACTATAGAAAACATTCATGTGTTGAATTGATATTCATTCGTTGTTTAGAAATTCATGTGTTGAATGGTGTTCATATTTTGAAATAAATCGTTCGATAATAAAAATCACATTTTTATCTATATATAAAAACTATAGAAAACATTCATGTGTTGAATTGATATTCATTCGTTGTTTAGAAATTCATGTGTTGAATGGTATTCATATTTAGAAATAAATCGTTTGATAATAAAAATCACATTTTTATCTATATATAAAAACTATAGAAAACATTCATGTGTTGAATTGATATTCATTCGTTGTTTAGAAATTCATGTGTTGAATGGTATTCATATTTAGAAATAAATCGTTTGATAATAAAAATCACATTTTTATCTATATATAGAAACTATAGAAAACATTCATGTGTTGAATTGATATTCATTCGTTGTTTAGAAATTCATGTGTTGAATGGTATTCATATTTAGAAATAAATCGTTTGATAATAAAAATCACATTTTTATCTATATATAAAAACTATAGAAAACATTCATGTGTTGAATTGATATTCATTCGTTGTTTAGAAATTCATGTGTTGAATGGTATTCATATTTTGAAATAAATTGTTTGATAATAAAAATCACCTTTTATCGACTATATGAACTATATAGAAAAATAGTGTTATGAAATGAATTGTTTTACAATAAAAATCACATTTTTATTGTATGTATAAATCGTTGAAATGTGAAGTGTTAAAAATAGCCACTTGTTCAAAATAAACATATATGAGATGAAATATTCATTAATTAGCTAATGAGATGATTTGCACCTATTTATGTAACATTAGAATGAATGGAGTTTTTAAACCAAATAGAAATCAAATATGAAGTCGAATAGAAATTGATAAATGATAAGAACTGTATATATATGTACATGCAATATTCATTGAACAGGTTATAGCAAAGGGGCTAGAGAAGAGGAATAAAATTTTGTGCCCGACAAATAGGTACACATTTACTGATTTGTTTGGGTGATGATTTTGAGCCTGTTGGCTAGCCGCTTGGCTTTTTCTTTTTCTTTTTGAGATTAGAAGGACCGGGAACGCTATTTGCGATTTCCCGATGCTCCCGGTACAGGGGAGGTTATGGCGAAATTTTTCCAAAATTTAAGGTGTTAGAAAAATATTTGAAGTGAAAACGATATAGAAAGTGTTGAATGAACTATATTTATATAAATATATAAATATAAATAAAATTAAAACGAAACGAAGCCGTGCAGTTCGTATTTTGAAACCGTGATTTCAAACGACTAGTGCGGGAAATCCGACCATTGGATTTTCCCGAAACCTCAACCGTCGGGTTCGCCTTGGAAATATCTTCCCAACGGCACCAACTTTGTAGAAATCCAACGGTTGGATTGTCTGGAATGTTTAATTCAAATCTGAAGAAAAACAGCGCCAGAAACGATTATATTTATTTATATATATAAATATAATTATATTTAATCGAATAACGACGCTGCAGTTCGTATTTTGAAATCGAAATTTCAAACGAGTGTACCGGGAGATCCGACCGTCGGATTTTCCCGAAACTGGAACCGTTGGATTCGTTTTGAAAAGACCTTTCTAATGATGTAAATTTTGTGAAGATCCAACGGTTAGATTTTCAGATATGTGTAAATCAAATCTGAAGAAAAACAGCGCCACGGCCGCCTAATGGCCCGAAGCGTCGTTTTGAATGAATGGGCTATTTTAAAATAAATAAAAATAGCGATAAATCATTATAAAATATCATAAGCGATATGGAATGGAAATAAACTGAATTTGCTCGATTTATGTTGTATTTGATGGTTGAATGTGTTTGTTGTGAAAATTACATTAAAGAACAATATTGGTGTTGTCGAATAATTTAACCATTGAAATAAATCGATTTGAAATTCTAAATATACGTGAATTATTTGATAAGGCCGAGTTAATTCTCATTTCGAATAATTGACCGACGATTGAAAGTCGAAGATGAAGACGATGGTCGAAGACCGGAGATCTTCACCTCGTTTGGATGGTAACCGAGGTCCTGATTGGGAGGCATCCCGAAATATGGATAATGAGTGGTGATCGTCCAGACGTACGTGTTGGTCGATGGGTTTGCGAGGTATTTAGTGCCTCCGGTTTCGTTCAGACCCAGAACGGACTTGTAAATGGACTGTGTGTCTGACATTGGAGTTTATTCTGTGTTGATTGATTTCTGTTAAATATACATCTGTTTGGCGGCGGAGAATTTATTCTTTTGCTTAACGCCCTTCTCTGAGACGCACGAGCTCAGAGGTTGTATATCGATGGACATCAGTCGCATGGCATGAATTGCCTGTGTGGCATGCTAAGATGCAGTGATCAGGGCTTCTGTTGAAAAGCAAAGTCTTGGGGTGATGATCAAAGCACCGCCTGTGTGGCGTAGCTTTGTGTATAACGTGAATTCGCGAGCCTCACACCCCGGTTTGAACCTAAAACGGGAGAAGGACCTCAGGGAGGGCATGCGTTTCTTTCTAGCTAGGGTGGTGTCAGTGACCTACCAGCCCTGACATTTATATACTTTTCACCTATGTGGTTGTTGCTGTTGCGAGGCGCCTCGGTTTGATCGGACGATCCGGGTCCGATGGAGTCATTCGTTGGCTCGTTGACGCCCCAAAGGGCGGGGAAACGCAGTGTTCAGGAATTTTAATCCACATCGGTGGACCGGCCCTGACGATTCTAGGGTCACTCGAGCTCTGATCCTGAGACACGGGCTAGAGCATCTCGAATTCGGTAAGGACTATCTTTTGCCTTGGTTCATGACGGAAATCCAATTTCCAAATACGACATCGTGCGGTTTTGATTGTATACCTATATATGGCGACATAGTGGTATGGGGCATTAATGCCGTTTATGATTGATAGTTATGATTTGAAATTGTTTTCAAAACATATAAACACTAGCAATAATATCAAATGCCTTTGTTTTATTCGTATCAAGCATATCTTGGCCGTTATAAGGTAAAAACTCTATCCTCCGGTTTGCGTTGCATTGTGTGATGGGAACTGAGTCTTATAACGGCTTCATTTTTATAAAATGCATAGCGATGTTTAAAAGAAAGATTTGTTTTAAAGCACTGGCAATCCAAAGGAGAAAACCCGTTCCACGAAAGTGGCGTGGTCCTGTGATTAGCCAAATTGTATATGTGTTGAGTAGATTTCTCATACCAGTCCCATGATTGACTCGTAGTTTGTTTCACTCTCAAACTCGGGTGCCCCTTTTTCTACACGGGCAGCCTTGTATTCAGGTTTAGCTGGTTCTTTCTGGATAGCTGGAGCTGAAGATGGATTCTATCATTTATTTCTTTTTATGCTGTTCAGCTCCTATTGTACATATTTTGTTTATTTCCGCTGTAGACATTTATGTATAGCTGAACTGTATTTGTACTAAGTAAGATCCTGTATACTGTGTAACTCTGATGATTACTTTTATCCAGTATATTTTGTTGTTCATTCTGGTGTATTTATTTAATTCTGTTCTGCTATTATCTGTTTCTGTGTTATATTCCAAAGATAACCCTTGTTTCCGTGAGAACGGGAAATCGGGTCGTCTCAACTTGGTATATTTGTAAAAATCAACGTATGTGGTCTTCATGAATTACTCTGTCAGACATTCGTCCATACAAGTCATCCGAGAACAGGATGAATCGAAGGTACTCTCCTACTTCATTCAATATAGGAATCACCCCATGGATCGGTAGCGAGTAGTCCTTGCTAATCTGAAGATTTCAATCACGACAGAATCACTATTGAAATATCTCTGGGAGCTAACTAGAGAATTTCGACAAGTATTTCTTCCGCTCATGAAGCTCTACAGTCTTCAATTCTTTAAATATATAGACATCCCTGCACGTTAGTTTACGTAAGGTCGGTTTGAAGTGGTTTTGGGTCCAATTCCTATCCTGGTCTCTTCGAACTAACACGTAAGGAGTATTTATTTGATAGTCAGTGTTTTAAATATCAAATTTAAACAGTGTAAAAATAAAATGAAATCATTTATTTAAACTATTTCATGTCATATATTTTCATAATATGCCTATTCAATTAAATTGACTTATATAATCTTATTTCTAAATTTAGAATAGTATTTAGCACAAGACAAATACAATAAAACATGCCAATGTTTCATTTAAATTAATTTAAATACCATAACAGATAGTTAACAACAATCAACAAAGATTAACTTTTAATTTCAAGCTAATTTTAGTTTGAAATATGTGATCACGAGTAACAAATAATTTTACAACAATATTATTCTCAATTCTTTGGAAACAAATACATTGATTTTATTTAAAATATTTATTCTGTTTCTAAATAAACTATATATATAGTAGATTTGATCTCAAATTTGTACGACAACGTCCATTTTGCAATCACCAGATAAATCAATAGATCCCGTCCTTTCTCCTTTATTTTATATAAACTAGATTTATTATTCACTTCTATCAAAAATCATTTTTTTCAAAATTGATTAAATTAGAATAAAACGATTTTCCTAGACTAATCCGGTTTAATTACAGCATATATGTCTTAATTTAATTTGTTGATAAGTGAACTTTTCATTTCTTAAATTACATATTTTTCTACATCTAAAAAGGGATTTGAATGTTTAATCAAAACATAAAAGAAAAAATGTCTCAGACACAAGCCCATTAACCCGCAACCAGCCCAGTTATGCAATCCCCTATCCTATTTCTCTCTTCCAGATTAATGCTGAAATACCACACACAAAAACTGGATTCATTGCTTGCACCACTCCAAAATTCAAATGGAAACTCAGCCCTGGCAAGCAAAAATAGTGGATGAACACGCTGCGCTCACCCTTCCTTTCTTCTGATCGGATACCTATCTTCCTCTCTTTTTTATCATCTTCCTACTATCTGTTCTTCACCACTCCTGTGCACCCAGTGCGCCATACACGTGCACGACAAATTCCTAGACCATCTCACCTCCACGGCTATTACCACAAACCACAATCCAACACCTGAATTCGTTTCCTCCACTAGAGTTTGCTCCAGTTTAGGGAATCAAAATATGGCACTCCCATTGACAGTTCACCAAACTGTCTTCACCCAAAACCCTCTCGCTTCTCCACCACCCAAGCCCAGTTGCCTCCAGATATTAGGAGGAGGTCGGTGACGACCTACATGACCTCTCCCCCATCGACCGATCACCTGTAACTCCACCTAGGAGGCGCAATTCAAACATAACCCCCACCTACCCAAAAACAGCCATGCCACCCTATTTAAATTAATTTCTCCTAAATTGCTTATTTAAAAATTAAAAATGTATTTTTCCTACGTTCTTCAATCATCCACGCTCCTCCAGTCCGAATTACACGAACTATGATCACCTAGATCACCAGGAATCGATGAAAACCCCTTTTCTGATGAACTCAGAATTTCACGTATCCCACCCAACTAAAAAACGAGATTTCACCATTAAAATTCATGATTTTATTATATTAATCCATTCATATATCTAAATTCAACTTTAACAATGTTTAAAAATTTGGATTTCTTAACCTCCTTATTGTAGGTTTATTATGGTTGATGATATAGACAGGACAACCATTGGATTTGAAACAAAATTTAAGGCATACATGGGATTTAAACAAACAGTTTTAATTCGATCTCACTTTCTAAAAACTAGAACTGTTGCTCTTGATTTTTGGAATTCCTAAAAAAAGAATATTTCCTCTACTGTTAAACCACACATTTTCTTTGTTTACAATAATTAAATCGACAAGTAGTTATATATGTGTTTATACAAATTATTTATTACTTTCGAAAGACCTATACTGACATCAAGATATATATATATATATATATATATATGTATATATATAACCATGAAATTGAACTTTGAAGAGAGAAGTTCATAGTTTACTCACACATATAGTATTGCCGCTATTTACATTATATACTGTCTTTTGTATTTTGTTCCGACACGCAGGTTTTATTCTAACCAGTTTAGAGATTAACTCATCAATAACATCGCTATTTAAGTCAAACATATCATTCCACAAATAGTTCAAATCCACTTAAAACTGATTAAAAATAGTAGGGGATTAAGTGTTTATCAACCCAGTATATATTTTCACTGTCCTTGTATTTTTCTTCTTGGTTTAAATTCTTTTGACAAAGCAATATGTCTATAAATGCACGTATATGTACCCAGCAGATAATTTTATGTGGGTACAAAGGGAGTTTGCTAACTATATACTTATTCTCAGTTTAGATCTAGGTTTCTGTACTCTATTCTACTTGATTTCCAGAGTTTTAACATAATAGTTAAATTCAAAATATAATTACCTATCATCACATAATCAAAATATACAAAACTGTAATAAATGGTTTAAATGTTTACTCACACATCATACTGCTACTTTGGTTTCTAATTTGCCATTGAATCGGTTGCTTCCAGTTTTACTCACTATAGTTTCTCACTGTCTTCTACAGTTTAGTTTCAAGATTATGATTTTTGTATATTTGTTTTCAATGAACTCAGGTGAAATCTCTATGCGTATTTATAGGAGAAAGATTTGAGGCCTTTAGTTGGGTAGGTGTTAAGGAAAGGAAACAGCCCATGAGAAGATGTGTGGTGTTGATTTTACAAGCCTCTACAGTCATCAATCCTTGCTCCTAAACTTCTAGCCTAGCCATGTTCTAGCTTCAGACTTTCGACATGCATTTGTACCTTATATTTATTAACAAACATATCCTTAGTTATTAAGCAAAACAATTCTTTAACTTGATTGGATCTTGCTATACACATGCATGTTCTTAGCTTCTAACTCTATTCAAGTCCCAGGTTTAGGCTGTGTAAGCTATCGGTATTTGCACATGCTAAGATATTTTCTTTTTCATTCGGCAACCTTATGTTCTTTCTATCTTTTCTACTTGAAACTTCAAGTCCAGGCATCCAAATTTTCAGCCTACCTTTCCTATGCAAGCTATTGCCTTTCATTTTCTATGCTAGGCTTCACTTCTTTTCAAATCAAGTGTCTAATTTTCCTTTTGTCAACATTTGTACACTAGCAGGCTATTTTGTTTCCTTTCGGATTTGGCTAGATTTCCCCCTTTCACTTCGCTCTTAGCTTAATGGCTTTATGTATGTATTTATTCTAAATTAATATGACGTGTACAAATGAATTTTCCATTCTTACTTGTCTTATATGTATGCACACATATATATATATATATATATTCTTATATATATACATATGATATTTTCTATATGCCACTTTATACATCCAGTTTTAAGTTCTAAGTTTTTACCTATGAAATTTATCTACATAGGTATACTTTAATTTAACCAAAGGTTAGAACTCATCCCCTTTATATTTGAAGTCATGATCTTCTTATGTGAAGGAATTGATATTTTTGTTCAAATATTCTTACTAGTTACCTTGTGCAACTCTATATGTACACGATTTTTATGTTTAATATAACAAAGGCGTTTAATCAAAATACACTCGAATTTTCATATACATATATAACAAGTTAATAAATATAGAAAAATGATCATTGTAGATTAAGTGAACACGACCTCATTAACATCATCAAATCGATACTATAAATCTTTTCATTACCCAATATCTTCTTTTTATTTCTTACTTAAGTATTCGATATTCACATGAGTTTTTAAAAGCACTTTAGAACACATCAAAATAATAAACCTTAGTTCTATGTTTTAAATACATATATAACATTGGTTAAGGAATTTAATTTATCAGCAAATATATTTATATGGAATTCCCCTGAAATATTCCAAAATATATCAATCTTAATATATTAAATTAAATTATCTGTATAATCTACACATTATAGATTTATAAAACTAGCCCAGAAACTGGGTCGTTACAATTAACCACCCTTAAAAGAATTTCATCCCCAAAATTAAAGAGTACGAGGAGATTCCAGTTATATTAAAAAAATCAAAGACTCATATCAAATACATCCATTTCTATGGATAGAAATATCAGTTATTACGGTTAGAAACCATTTCCATTTCATATTCACACATCACCATTCTCCTACATTCATCAGTCTCTAACTGTAAACTGGTAAGAAAATAATACTTTAAGTATCAACCCCGAAGACCGAAATCAACATCAGATCGATACTAAGAAAATAATTTATCTCAACCAATCTTCAGTTAGGTTCCAATTTCTTAACTCCATATCTTAATTCCTTATCAATATGCATTACCCCCATTTTCTTATTTTAAGGAAATGCTCTGGTTATATTTGGGAAAATAAATCCCAAAATTCACTGACTTCATTAGTTTGAACCAAACTTGTCCAAACATATTTATCTGCTTTAAATTATCTTTTTTTAAACTCTAATCCAATTTAACTAACTGATTCAACTCTACTTAACTTAACCTCAGTCTAGTCTATTCCATTCAATTCAAGCCTCTTGACTTGTTCTATTAAAATTTTTGAGTTCCAAAGTCGAAATTCTTGGTTTTTATATCAAATTAGTTTGAAATCACATATATAAATTCTAATTTAAAATGATTTCAATCCAAATCTTATCAAATAATATTATATTACTTTACAATAGTCCTGAAAATATCTTTCTAACTTCCCGGGATTTCTAATTCAAGTTCTGGTTTTGAATTTAATTTTGGTTCATCTCATTTGTATATTTTATTCTTATACAAATTCAATTCGGTTTTATATAACTGTCTCAATGTTATAATCTGATACCAGATTATAATAGCAACCAACAAATCCATTTATAATAATTTCTGAAAATTAATTTTCTGTATGGAATTGTAATCTTGGGTGAAATTATTTAATTTATCCATCTTTTAAAACAATACTGTGTCGAATTACTCTGTTCTAGAGTTTATAAAAACATACCGATACAGTTTACAATCCCATTTCGATGAGAATTTATAATCCACTCGACAAACCAACCAACACAATATAAAACAATTTTTATATTAATTTACAAATATGCGCTCATATATATACACTCAAACTTAATCTAGGGTACCATTAACCCCATCTGTATCGAGTTACACCACAGAGACTAGGTTGTTTCTAAGCCATTGCTCTAATACCAACTATAACGACCCGATAATTCCCGATCCTGATTATGGATACTAATATGTTTCTTATATCAAATATTGACTAATCAACCATCATAAATTGAAAGATTGTTAATAGAAAGAAGTTAGAGGGTGAGAAATAGAAAGAAAATTAGACTAGAAGAAAAAAGAAGAACCGAACACAATAGAATCAAAGTATAACGAATCCCACAGCGGAGCGGAATAAAATATATTATATAACAATACTTGAAATACAAAGCTGGTGTTTATGCTTTTAACATCATCAGAGTACAACATATACAATACAACAAAAATATCTCTACATATCAAATGTTGAAGCCTCCTGCTCCAAGCTTCTTCGAATGAATCTGTAAATCCTGAAACCACTTGACTGCCCGTACAAATTTGGGCACCCAAGAGTTTAGGGAAACAGAGAAAATAAACTCTGGGTCAGTCATGGGACTGATGTGAGTAAAAGATTTTAAAATAGTTTGATTTAACGTTCAAAAATCCTTTGGAAATAAATGATAATCGTAAGACTGATCCACACATAAACACAGATGGTTTTTACCATACGATAATCCAAAACAATTTTGAAATCATATATATCATGTGATATTATGATAGTGTCTAAATACAAATAAATACCAAGCTAGCCGAACGCTTGCATCTCATGCTCCACATATATAGTATACAATCAAAACCGCATGCGCTTATTGGAGATTGGATTACGACTATGACAAGGTATGGAACCACCTGCTGATAGTGTATCTCTAGAGGGGAATACACTAGGTTCAACAGGAACGTCTTGCGACTAGGCCACACATGACCGACCACTCATTTCGCTTGAGTGCATCGAATGTATATCACCAACGGTTGGGCTCAAACCACCGTTTCCCGAAAGGGACAACATCGATAGATTAAAGAAGCAAAAGGAATTTCTCTAGATAGGTGATTATACACCCTAATGGGAGCGACCTACATAGCCATGCTGCCTGCCCGATTTCTATCATTTCCCGTTTGGTGAGGCTTAAGGTTATAATTCACCTTTAGAACATCTAGCTATCATTCACTTTGAATGCCATATTGTCAAATCCGTCAAATCACTAATTGACGTCCACAAATATACTTTGGATGTAAAAGAAGGGCCATTCTTTGCCATCAATTTGGTATATTTGTAAAAATCAACATACGTGGTCTTCAGGAAATACTCTGTCAGACATTCGTCCATACAAGTCATCCAGGAACAGGATGAACCGAAGGTACTCTCCTACTACATCCAATATAGGAATCACCTCATGGATCAGTAGCGAGTAGTCCTTGCAAATCTGAATATTTCAATTATGACACAATCACTATTGAAATATCTCTGGGAGCTAACCAGAGAATTTCGACAAGTATTTCTTCCGCTCATAAAGCTCTATGGTCTTCAATTCTTTAAATATATAGACATCCCTGCACGTTAGTTTACGTAAGGTCGGTTCGAAGTGGTTTTGGGTCTGGTTCCTATCCCGGTCTCTTCGAACTAACGCATAAGGAGTAGTTATTTGATAGTCGGTGTTTTGACTATCAAATTTAAATAGTGTAAAAATAAAATAAAATCATTTATTTAAACTATTTCATGTCATATATTTTCGTAACATGCCCATTCAATTAAATTGACTTATATAATCTTATTTCTAAATTTAGAATAGTATTTAGCACAAGACAAATACAATAAAACATGCCAATGTTTCATTTAAATTAATTTAGATACCATAACAAATAGTTAACAACAATCAACAAAGATTAACTTTTAATTTCAAGCTAATTTTAGTTTGAAATATGTGATCACGAGTAACAGCTAATTTTACAACAATATTGGTCTCAATTCTTTGGAAACAAATACATTGATTTTATTTAAAATATTTATTCTGTTTCCAAATAAACTATATATATATATATATATATAGTATATTTGATCTCAAACTTATATGACAACGTCCATTTTGCAATCACCAGATAATTCAATAGATCCCGTCCTTTCTCCTTTATTTTATATAAACTAGATTTATTATTCACTTCTATCAAAAATCAATATTTTCAAAATTGATTAAATTAGAATAACACGATTTTCCTAGACTAATCCGGTTTAATTGCACGCATATATGTGTAAATTTAATTTGTTGATTAATGTACATTATCTAAGTGAACTTTTCATTTCTTAAATTACATATTTTTCTACATCTGAAAAGGGATTTAAATGTTTAATCAAAACATAAAAGAAAAAAATGTCTCAGGCCCAAGTCCATTAACCCGCAACTAGCCCAGTTACGCAATCCCCTATCCTATTTCTCTCTTCCAGATTAACGTTGAAATGCCCCACACAAAAACTGGATTCATTGCCTGCACCACTCCAAAATTCAAATGGAAACTCTGCCCTGGCAAGCAAAAATAGTGGATGAACACGCTGCGCTCACCCTTCCTTTCTTCTGATCGGATCCCTTTCTTCCTCTCTTTTTTTCATCTTCCTACTATCTGTTCTTCACCACTCCTGTGCATCCTGTGCACCATACACGTGCACGGCAAATTCCTAGACCATCTCACCTCCACGGCTATCACCACAAACCACATCCAACACCTGAATTCGTTTCCTCCACCAGAGTTTGCTCCAGTTTAGGGAATCAAAATATGGCACTTCCATTGACAGTTCACCAAACTGTCTTCACCCAAAACCCTCTCGCTTCGCCACCACCCAAGCCCAGTTGCCTGCAGATATTAGGAGGAGGTCGGTGACGACCTACCTGACCTCTCCCCCTTCGATCGATCACCTGTAACTCCACCTAGGATGCGTAGTTCAAACAAAACCCCCACCTACCCAAAAACAGCCATGCCACCCTATTTAAATTAATTTCTCCTAAATTGCTTATTTAAAAATTAAAAATGTATTTTTCCTACGTTCTTCAATCATCCACGCTCCTCCAGTCCGAATTACACGAACTATGATCACCTAGATCACCAGGAATCGATGCAAACCCCTTTTCTGATGAACTCAGAATTTCACGCATCCCACCCTACTAAAAATCGAGATTTCACCATTAAAATTCATGATTTTCTTATATTAATCCATTCATATATCTAAATTCAACTTTAACAATGATTAGAAATTTGGATTTCCTAACCTCCTTACTGTAGGTTTATTATGGTTGATGATATAGACATGACAACCATTGGATTTGAAACAAATTTTAAGGCATACATGGGATTTAAACAAACAGTTTTAATTCGATCTCACTTTCTAAAAAACTAGAACTGTCGCTCTTGATTTTTGGAATTCCAGAAAACAGAATATTTCCTCTACTATTAAACCACACATTTTCTCTGTTTACAATAATTAAATCAACAAGTAGTTATATATGTGTTTATACAAATTATTTATTACTTTCGAAAGACCTATACTGACATCAAGATATATATATATATACATATATATAACCATGAAATTGAACTTTGAAGAGAGAAGTTCATAGTTTACTCACACATATAGTATTGCTGCTATTTACATTATATACTGTCTTTTGTATTTTGTTCCGACACGCAGGTTTTATTCTAACCAGTTTAGAGATTAACTCATCAAAAACATCGCTATTTAAATCAAACATGTCATTCCACAAATAGTTCAAATCCACTTAAAACCGATTAAAAATAGTGGGGGATTAAGTGTTTATCAACCCAATATATATTTTCACTGTCCTTGTATTTTGCTTCTTGGTTTAAATTCTTTTGACAAAGCAATATGTCTATAAATGCACGTATATGTACCCAACAGATAATTTTATGTGGGTACAAAGGGAGTTTGCTAACTATATACTTATTCTCAGTTTAGATCTAGGTTTCTGTACTCTGTTCTACTTGATTTCCAGAGTTTTAACATAATAGTTAAATTCAAAATATGATTACCTATCGTCACATAATCAAAATATACAAAACTGTAATAAATGGTTTAAATGTTTACTCACACATCATACTGCTACTTTGGTTTCTGATTTGCCATTGAATCGGTTGCTTCCACTTTTACTCACTATAGTTTCTCACTGTCTTCTACAGTTTAGTTTCAAGATTATGATTTTTGTATATTTGTTTTCAATGAACTCAGGTGAAATCTCTATGCGTATTTATAGGAGAAAGATTTGAGGCCTTTAGTTGGGTAGGTATTAAGGCAAGGAAACAGCCCATGAGAAGATGTGTGATGTTGATTTTACAAGCCTCTACAGTCATCAATCCTTGCTCCTAAACTTCTAGCCTAGCCATGTTCTAGCTTTAGACTTTCGACATGCATTTATACCTTATATTTATTAACAAACATATCCTTAGTTCTTAAGCAAAACAATTCTTTAACTTGATTGGATCTTGCTATACACATGCATGTTCTTAGCTTCTATCTCTATTCAAGTCCCAGGTTTAGGCTGTGTAAGCTATGGGTATTTGCACATGCTAAGATATTTTCTTTTTCATTTGGCAACCTTATGTTCTTTCTATCTTTTCTACTTGAAACTTCAAGTCCAGGCATCCAAATTTTCAGCCTACCTTTCCTATGCAAGCTATTGCCTTTCATTTTCTATGCTAGGCTTCACTTCTTTTCAAATCAAGTGTCTAATTTTCCTTTTGTCAACATTTGTACACTAGCAGGCTATTTTGTTTCCTTTCGGATTTTGGCTAGATTTCCCCCTTTCACTTCACTCTTAGCTTAATGGCTTTATGTATGTATTTATTCTAAATTAATATGACGTGTACAAATGAATTTTCCATTCTTACTTGTCTTATATGTATGCACATATATATATTCTTATATATATATATATATATATATATATATATACATATGATATTTTCTATATGCCACTGTACACATCCAGTTTTAAGTTCTAAGTTTTTACCTATGAAATTTATCTACATAGGTATACTTTAATTTAACCAAAGGTTAGAACCCATCCCCTTTATATTTAAAGTCGTGATCTTCTTATGTGAAGGAATTGATATTTTTGTTCAAATATTCTTACTAGTTACCTTGTGCAACTCTATATGTACACGATTTTTATGTTTAATATAACAAAGGTGTTTAAACAACATACACTCGATTTTTCATACACATATATAACAAGTTAATAAATATAGAAAAATGATCATTGTAGATTAAGTGAACACAACCTCATTAACATCATCAAATCGATACTATAAATCTTTTCATTACCGAATATCTTCTTTTTATTTCTTACTTAAGTATTCGATATTCACATGAGTTTTTAAAAGCACTTTAGAACACATAAAAATAATAAAACCTTAATTCTATGTTTTAAGTACATACATAACATTGGTTAAGGAATTTAATTTATTAACAAATATATTTATATGGAATTCCCCTGAAATATTCCAAAATATATCAATATTAATATATTAAATTAAATTATCTGTATAATCTACACATTATAGATTTATAAAACTAGCCCAAAAGCTGAGTTGTTACAAAAAGGAAGGTCGCGTGTAAATAGATGGATGAGGGAACCAACGTACACCTTATTAAATATTCGGTCTTCCTAAGTTCATAACACCATTTAATTCGATTTGATTTTCAATTTATGTGATTTGATATAAAGGAATTTTTATTCTTTTTAGATGGATATCGATTTGATTTCGAACCTATCCACAATCAAATATCTCGGGGTCCATTAATTTAAATCACGAACCTCTATTTTAGCGTATCGACCGTCATCCCAATATTATAACGCTATTATGAACTCAACAGAACTGATTTTAAAATTTAATTCGAAAGTGTATGCAGATTACCCATATTAAATCGTTATAATATAATTTAAATTCAAAAATAATCCATTCAATGATAATAAATTATTAGTATTATCGTTTTTAGTCAAATGCAAATTTGTATTAATCATTTGAATCATTTTGATTTAGTTTCTAACTTTGATTTCAATTATATTTCGAATTATAATAATTCGATATATTCTAAATTAAATGATATTCGTTTATTAAATTGCTAACTCAATATAAAAATTAATTTATATTATCAACAAAATATTTAAAACAAATATTAAATATTTAAAATTAACGGACTAGAAATCCGGTCGTTACATCTAGAATAACCAAAGCTAGTATAGTCCATACCTAAAAAAAACCAAATGAATTGTTCCGCCATGTCCTAACAGAACAATCCACAACCAATCAAGTATAGTCCATACTCGTGTCGAGACCGAACGACCTTGCCATGTCCTAACAAGACAATCCGAATCCAATTGAAAAACCAGGTCAGTTTGTCCTGATAGAGCAAACCAAAACCAATTGAGTAAAGTTCTTACCTTAGCCTAGAGCAGGTGTCCTTGCCAAGTCTTGACAAGATGTCATGTCCCTTCCCAAGCATAGCCCATACTTGGGGACCAGATTTTAGTCCATACTCATCGACTCTTTATAGTTTGAAATTCTAGTTTTCGGCTTCATACTTCACAAGCATAGTCCATATAGCAAAGTAATTTTATTAATGTTTTGGAAAATTTCTAAGTTTTTAATAAAGTCGTAAAACTTAATTGTTTATCGTCCACAAAGAGCATGCCTGGGGATCTCGCATATTCCCATACATGGGTATGCAGATTTATCCTTTTTTAGTTTCAAGTTTAATAAGTATGAAGGGGATGATTTATTATCTGCAAAGAGCATGCTTAGGGATCTCACTAATTCCTGTACATGATTAGGGATATTTAGCCATCCAAAGCCAGAAAACCGAAAAACCAGAGGAATTTATTAACCATGAAGAGGAGGATTTATGGTCGGGTACCGAGCATGCCTAGGGATTAATTCCTAATCTTGTACATGGGTAGCCCGACTTAACCACCCAAAACTAGGAAACCAAGGATACAATATCCAAAAGGCCGAAGCGCAAACAATCGAAGTCCAAAAACCAAAAGTCTTGAAGACCATAGAAATCCAAGTCAATCAATTACAAGTCCACGCGGCCCAAGCCTGGTCTGTTCCTATCCCGATTGGCAGTAGGTGGTTGTGCCTACCTTGGCACCATTGTCCGACTTATAACATATCATGCTAGTTCTCTATATCTGACATGTTCCTCAATCATATCTCGAAGATGCCTGCAGTCATTTGTGTTATGACTGTTCAAGTCATGAAACAAATAATGCTTACCAGATTCCCTTTTCCTTTGAGTTGATTCCTACTTGGAAGGCTTACTGAAGGGAGCAGCCAGGTGAACTTCCAAATAAACCTACTCTAGAAAATGAGTAAGTTCTGCATACAAAGGGAATTTAGGTTCCTTCATAGCTACATATTCCAATCATTCTGCAAAGAAAACTTTCCTTTGCACGAATCCTTTCCTTTGCCAGAGTTGAGCAGTCCTCTGCCCTTGACCGAATTAATCTTAAGAACTTTCTTATCAGTTCTCCCATCCTCTTCCCGTAGAAATCTATATGTTTCAAAGTAAATTTTACTAGGGTCCCTCGATAGAACTCGTTGCAATGAGACCTTAAAATCCAACTTATCCAATACTCTAGAAACAATAGCTATAAGTACCATGGACGGGTCCGGTCTATCCACCGAACACCACCGCCGCATTAAACCTTTCCAAGAATTTTAACAAAGTTTCTCTAGACCTTTTATTAATTGATGTAAGAGTCATAACGTTCTTGGGTCGAGTAGTGTGAACCCTGGATTATTTGATGATCTTTCCAACTAAAACATTCCAGATGCTAATCGATTCCGTTTCTAACTTACTGAACCACGTGGAAGCAATATCCATAAGGTAAAATGGGAAGTACTTCACCATAACATTGTCCAACACCACTAGCACTTCCATATGGTGCATATAGCACATCAAGTTGACGGTGGGATCCTTCCAAACATCAAAGCTTCCAACACCGGCCATTTGAAATCCAGTGGGTTCTAAGAATTCCTGATTTCCTAAGTATATAGGTTGTGAGTAACAAAGTCCAAATTCGAATGAGATGCTCTGCCTCGAATAAAATGTTGAATCACATCTGTGATTTGACTTTCACTTCCATTTCCAAGCAATCGACTTCAATCGTTCAACCCTACACCTGAGCCTCTAGTGTCTAATATAGAATTAGCAATTTATTGAGTCTCAAAAAGAATATCTGGTTCGATCCTAACCTAAGGTGCTGCCATAGGTACAAACCTATCTCCTAAAACTATGGTAGCACTTCCTGTATCCAAACCATCACGCACCGACGCATGAGCTACATTCCCAGTTTCAGAACCCACAACTTGACCAACAAAAACATCCTGAGTCGTCCTTCCATTGGGAGTGCCTCCCCTGAGTCTAGCCTAACTAGTACCGACCACGGGATCGGTATTGACCTGGGGTTGATTTTGGGGAATTGCCCCTAAGTCCCGAGCCAAATCCTGAGGAACACTTGCACTTGTTCCGACAACAATTCCTTGGCCCGACGGCCCTCCAATTCCTTGGCCTGACGGACTTCCAATTCCTTCCACCCTAGCCATAAATGCGTTCATAGCCATCTATTGCCTTCTAAAGAGTTCCTCTTGTCATTCCAAGCATGTATTCAAATCCTTGACCATTACATACATCTCTTCTCTAATTAAGTAGTTTGATGGATTTCCAGTGGAGGAAACCTTTTGGCTTCTTTCTATTTGCGCCCCTTCAGACCGAACCAAAGAAGCATCCTTCTTCCTTTTAACCATCTTCCAATTCGAGTGTAATCTGCTTCCTTAGAAATCCAAAGGTTGCATGTCCCCTAACCGACACACTAAATGTTTACGTATGAAATTGTTCCTCTTACGCCAACACCCAAATTTAGACAACAAGTGCAGTGAATTTAAAACATAGAGTACTAAAAGGTAAATAACACCGAAATTTATAGTGGCTCGGCATGTGTACATACGTCCACTATGAGGTAACTTCATATATCTCTACTGTATGGTTACCAATATAGTCTGTTTTGTATAAAAGAAATAGAGAAACGAGATTGATATGTTATGGCCAAGGCAATGTCCTTGCTTTGAGCCATCAGGACCCCTTCAATGTCCACAAATCCTATATGAGAGTAGAATGTCCAAATCTAAGTGCCAAATCCAAATATGTCTTTAAGAAGCCATGAAATAGTCTCTAAGTTATATATTCAAGTCCAAAATTCCCAAGTTAAGCCAAATATCTGATGTCCAAGTAGTTTCCAAATATCTAAGTATCTCCAAGCTTAGAGGAGTGGAAGAAGCCCTAAGTTTTTCCAAGATGCTAAAGAGTGCCCAGCCCAAAAGAATCCCAAAATCATACAAGCAGTCGGGTATTTATAGGTTGAGGAGTAGGTAAAGGTCCAACACACGAGGGGCTCAAGGCCCACAAAAATCTCCTCTAGGATCGGTTCGGGTCCCCATGCCTTTGCCAAAATTGCAACACCCCAAAATTTAATACACTATAACCATACTTTAAGATGATAAATTGGGAATAACTTAATTAAAATATTCATAATCAAGTGAAATCGGCATTGCGTTCATCTCGGAATCTTGGTTCAGTTAGATCCCAACTTTGCGTAAAATGGATAACGTATGAAGAAGTTATGGGCATTAGAAGTTTGTGTATATATATAAGGGGATTATATATGAATATAGCATAAATATAATACAAAAAAATTCAAACGAGACGAGCGGGAAAATGACCGCGAAACCCAACCGTTGTGGGACGACCCATAAACGCCCTGGGTCGACCAAAGAGTCAGTGGGTCGACCCACTAACAATCTGGGCAGTTGCATTTTGTGAATTTGGACTATTTTGGACTATATTCCTTGCTGACTCAGTGCTACATGTACGATTTGGAATAAAACCCTAGAATCTAAAGGCCGAGGTTGACTCTGTGAATCAATAAATAGGTTGTTTCTCCCATTCCAATACACACCATTTCTTCATATCTTCTGCCTGTATCGCTCCGCCCTCCACTACGCTGTCCTCATTAGTGTCACTGCCGCTTCAGGCGAACCCAACTATAACGACCTGCCTTTTTTACCGTCTCGAATCGGTAATTAAACTAACTTGAAATGTCCAAAACGGCAAACCGTTATTAGCTTATAGGGTTTAAATGGAAATTAACTCAGAATTACAGTACACAATAATTTGCAGCGGGATAAATTTTATACAAATATCAGAGTTTTACAAACATTTTTATACAGTGGAAGAAATTAGTATATATAATACATGATTTTAAAATAAAGAACAAAAGTTTACATTCTGGTCGCGCATCGGTAGAGATGTTAGTATACCATTGGTGCAGATCTTGGTGGTAGTAGCAAATATTCAAATAGGAACTTTGAAATTCCTAAGTCTTGCGCACTCTGGTCACTGCGTATGCGTCTTGCGTGCATCTCCACTTCATTGCGAGCTAAAATTCCTAAGTCTACTAAAAATATAAACTCATAACGGGGGAACGCTGTTGAAGCCTAGGTCTATGGAGACAACATTCAGGACTTGCATACATACAACAATTAAAAGGGATTGAATTGGACTTTTCTACAGCATATAGTTATATATATAAGATATTTCATCTCTTCTTCACCAAGACCTACTGTGAGTTCCCTGTTATTTCCAGATCTGATTTCTTAGACCATATCATGAAAGTTAAATAAAATTGGGTTAGGATGTACAGTGTTGGTAAGATAAATATGTACATGTTCTTCACTGTTAATCATCATTGTGATAAGTAAAACATATGCCTTTACCGTTGGATAATTAATAAGTTATATGTATCTATCTTCCTTTTCCTTGTTTCTATGTTTTAAGCTATTTATTTCTTATATTCCTATGTGATTTGATTCTATTATTCTTCCTCTGTTTTCTCTTTTTTATTTACGCCAAGTCTAAGCCTTTGGAAACCTAGGCTATACCCGATTAGAGTGTGCGTATAATTACGGCAATAATGAACGACATAAAAAGAGGAATTTAGGCATGTTATTAAATTGGGGACAGTTTATCTGTAATTTAGGAAAGGGATAATATGCACATGTTTATACTTTTGTAAATTGATTAAAAAAAGGATAATGTGGATATACTTGCTGTAGATTGATAAAAATGGATAATATGCATAAACCTGTACATGTTGTAATTTGGGGACATAATTGGGTGAATAATATGCATATGAATTGGACATGTTAGATTTGACTTAATACAGACATTAAGTAAATGACATGTTAGAATATGATAAGTGCCAATGTAGGTTAATAAACTGAAACATTGTGGAAATTAAATACATCTGTGTAGTTGTTTTGGGGAAGGGTTGTACACACATAATGGCATGTAATATTACAACCATGCTTATTAGTTAACCTAAACTTGCTAGGTTAAATATGAGTATTAATAATCTAAGAGGTCCATCGTTCTGTTGTTATATCGGGATTTAGGGACTATTAAATCCTAGTTTTGGAGGCACAAGCTTAAGAGGTTTGGCTTGTGTCAACTTGCTGTTTAGAACCCATATCAGTTACTATCCCTGTTAGTATTTTGTTAGGGGGCCTCGCACTAGGTAGGGGCTGGGGCACGCTTTACTGAACTGGATAGTAAGAGGTTCACATAGGGAAGGAGGGTATGGGTACGTTCTGATAGAGTCATGGGCATACATGGGTTCGTACAGGGAAGATAAGACGATGTAACACCAGTAAATAGGTCTGTGTTATATAAGATGTTGGGTTAGGAGTGCTACACCCTACTGTCGGGGCTGACACAGGGTATTTACGTAGTCGGGAGCCGATCGCATGGGTAGTAATTAGGGTACACCTAATCCTACTGTTATGTAATTAGGTTAACACCTAATCTAGTTATGTAAAATACGGTACGCCTAATCATGCTATTTAATCTTGCTATTTAATTATGTTGTTAATCCTGTTGATATGTAATTAGGTTAAAAACCTAATCCTGCTGAACTGGTTATACTAGTATTGGTGCAGACATACCCATTTTAGGGATATAAATGTGAAGCATTACTCCATCATAGTTTATTCCTGTTATTCCTGTCTATCATGTTGTTCTGTTTACCTGTTACCTTATATCATGTTGTTCTGTTTATCTGTTACCTTATATGACACTGTACCTTTCTCATCCAGTCTTATTTACCTGTCTTGGTATTTCTATTTTATGCATATTTGAAAATCACTGGAACTCGCGAGACTTTATGTCTGACCCTTTTTCTTTTGCTTCTTTCTTCCTTTAACCCCAGGTTCTCAGAGTAGAAGCACTCAACAGTGACTAGGGCTTTCTCTTATGGCTTAGACTTGGATTTCTTGAGATGTACCGTTTTGACTTGCTTTCTATTCTAGTATGGTTCATGGTGTATGTACTCTGATATTTTATTTCATGAGATATTTTATGATGATGTAACTGGTTTTGATGCAATTTGTTTGAAACTATGCTATATTTTTAATAATGAAGTTGAAATTTTCCGCTGCTTATTTTATATCTGTCATGTGAGTTTCTGTACTGTTTACCTATTGCGCTTCATGAAACTTAATGTATTCTTTTATTAGTGACGTCGGATGTGGGTTGTCACAAAAATCCAGTGCTTCAACTTAAAGCTCTGATCTGAAAGCTCTTCGCATCACGGGATACAAATTCCAGAAAGCAAAACATGGGAGACAAAGAGATTACACTGGTCCAGGAAGAAGAAATTGCCAGCGTCGACCCGAAATGCCTTAGGAGGCTCCATGCCAACCTGGGACATGAAATCCCATGCCACCGAGAATAGTGGTCCCTAATACGATAAGTTTATATTGATCGTGATATACTTACTGAATATTGCCAATTCAGGAAGTAGAGATGTCTATATGGATCCTCAAATACTTAACCGATTCCATGTTTTCAAGCGCTCTACGAATTTATCCAAATCGTTCCTGGTTTTTCTAAGTCCGTGCTCAAATCCCGAGCATCCGATAGTCAGAAATCCAAAGTGTGACTCCCTTGTAAAAAAGGCGGGTAAATAAATTATGAAAATGCAAATGTATAATATAACAAAATGATCATGAAATGGAATTACCTTTAATCAACATATGGCCTTTTGATTCATTCATCAACCGTAACCCATATTCTTATACAAATTTCAGTATTACGTTAATATAAAATGAATTAGTAATAAAATGAAACTTCTCATCGATACAAAAAATAGAAACTCCAAAAAATGATACTAGAACCCTCATATTATTTGATTCCATCATTTATTTATATTAGAATCAAACTACTTTAGTAAGATATATGATGTCACCATACCTACTTATGAAAAGTTATAACTGAAGAAAAATATAAAATCCAAATCATTAACCAATATCAACTTCTATGAAGATACAATGAAAAAAATAAGATGAACATAATTGTCTTTTAAAAATCCATTATTCTATTATGTTGATATACTTACATATTACTTTCATTTTCTTCATAAAATTAAAAAAGACAAACATATTGAATTAGAAAATTAAATAAAGTTTAGTGATAATTTAAATGATTGCTAAAGTAAGCTTAGAAATGTGATGTTGTATAACTGAGGAATTGAAGAGTTATGTAAAATGAATGAAGCCTCAACTTAAAAAAAGAATATAATAAAGTAATTAATAATTGAAAAAAGGTAAGTTGAGGGGACAATAATATTACAAAAAGTTAATATTTGAAGGGAAAAATAAGACAATTAAAGGTTGAAAATGAAAATCATCGACAATTTAATATAAAGAATGAAATAGATTATCAAAAGAGTACGCATAGGGTCAACTATTCTATGCACAGGATCAACTATTCTCCTTTTAAATTGAAATATAATATAATGAATTTGATATATAATAGATGGTTAATGGAAGTAAGAGAATTACAAATTCTAAAACAAAATGAAAGTAAGTCTTTAAACTGAGAAATATTTAAGCATGCATTTCATGAATATGGGCTCTTAAACATGTTTGTATTATACGTTGTTTCAAAAGATAAAAGCTCAATAGCAGAATGTAATAATATAGTCGTGACATGGAGTTACCTTTAATCAACTTAGGGCCTTTCAATCCAATCATCAACTGTAATTTGTAGTCCTGTACAAATTAAGATATTGGCTTAATTTAAAAGTCTTGTTGATAAAATGAAACTGCTCATTGATATATCAAATAAATCTTCCAAAAAATGATATCGAAACCCTAATATTATTGGCATACCATTTATTTCTTTTAGAATCAAGCTACTTTAATATTATGTATTATATCATCATAACTTACCATGAAAAGCTACAATTGGAAGGAAAAAATAATCCAAAATCCAAATCATTAGCAAAGACCAAATTCTATGAAGATAAAAATAAAAAATAATATGAAATTAATTTCTATTTGATGATCCATTATCATATTACATTGAAACATACATGTTACAACAACTTTAATAATAAACTTGAAAAGGATAAAATTGAATCATAGATAATTTTAGGAAGGCAAATTCTATTCAAACTCGGCTTTTTTCTAAGTAGCCCCCTAAAGTTCAACAAAAATAAGAAAACCCATAATTTTGCTGAGTAGTCTCATGTTTAATTTTAAAAAACCAACAATGCCTTTTCTTGTTGTAGCTCTACGTGAAATCATGCGGTGTCACTACATGGTGTCCAAAGGCACCAATAGATCCACTACATGGTGCCTCAGGCTACCACATAGTGACCCTATGAGGTTCCCTAAATGACCACGTAGAGCCACTATGAGGTAGAGTGAAAATTTTGAAAAAAATATATCTGAAAAGGGGTAGTTTCGTTCTTGACTTTTTTATATAAAAGTGGGATCATATAACAGAATTAGCTTGAGAAAGAATATGAGATCATATAACAGAAAGTCAAATATTTAACTTTATATATAATATAATAGATAAAATATACATGACAAATGAAAAACTAACAGTAAATTTTAAAAAAAGATAGTTGGATAAAATGTAAAAAAAGATTGAAAAAAATTAATTGGAATTTATTAGTTTGTTTAGTTATTTAGATTTTTTTTTTGAATTGTAGTATATATAAATTTGGAAAAGGTGAAGTGAAAAATTATGAAAAAAATAAATTGAAGAGAAAGAAAATAATGATAGAGAATAGAGGTAAGGAATGATTTTTCTATTTAAACCATAGAGAAAAAGAAAAAAGAATATAAGGGCTGAAAAAAATGAAACGTACATAAGGTTTAGAAATAATTTTTTAAATTATAGTATGTATATGAATTTGGAAAAGCTGAAAGAAACATTACTATGAAATAATCAAATGGGAAAGATGTAAAATAATGATAGAAAACATAGGTTAGAATGAGAAAGTGTAATGAAATTATGAAAAAATGGAAAAGAGATTATAAGAGCAACAAAAGAATTAAAAAGTAAAAAAGGGTAGCTTTTTGAATTTTGTCTATTACATAATCAGATGTCATTAATTGCCAAAATAAGTGATGGAAGTTGTTTTAAATATTGAAATTTTATTTAGGGGCCTACATGGAAAATATACCAAGAATTAAGCAAAATGCAATATTCATCCTGAAAGTGAATGAAACATGATAATTCTAAGAGTGATATATTCTTCTTTTTATATGAAGAATATAAATTAATAATGGAAAATAATGATAGAAAATAGTGGTAGGAATGAATTTATTTAATTAAATCATAGAGAAAAGGAAAAAGAGAATATGAGGGTAGTAAAAGAAATAAAATGTATATAAGAGTTCAAAATATTTTTTCAGTATATATATAAAATTGGAAAAGTTATAACAAAGTTAATGTTCCGATCTGGTTTGAGGCTGTAAATGGTGTCAGGGGTTCTTTCCCTTTTCTTTAGTTCTTCGTATTCACTCCCTGATACTCCTATCTCCACCGTTCTCAATACTCACAATCATCTTCTGCCTTTCCTCTTCTCCCCTGCTTACGGTTGTGTGGCACCAAACCAGATCCTTGTTTATTCGTTTCAGATCTAACCCCTAAATCTCCAACTTCCACTTTCTTTCCAATTCTTTCCTTGACTGCTATCGTTTTCTCTACTTCACACTGTCCTCCCCTTTTCTTCCTGAGCGAAATGGACACCATCTGTGTGATTCTTTTTGTCTTGGCGATGGTTTCAGCTTGTAAGGGAATTGAGGGATCCGAAGTTTACGCAGGGCTGCCTAGGCAAGCGGTAACTTCATGCTTTGTTTTTGTTTCGTGTCTCACCTTGTTGGTTGTGATGGTGCAATAGTGAAGCCTGATATTCAATATTTGTTTGGGTTGTCGTCTTGTAGCCTCTATTTTGAGAGCAGTGCTATTCTGGATTGATGTTATTTGTTTGAGGAGTCTAAGGGTTGTCTCCTTCGATGCTAGAACTTTGGTCTAGTGTTGCGCTATTGGCGTTGGGAGGAGTGAGGTTCTATAATTCCAACTATATTGGCATACAAGGTAAATCCTAGTCTCTCGACATGCTTGGTTTGGTTGGTAGTCTTTTGCTCATTCCTTCCTGGCTGGTGATGGTCTGCTTTGGTCACTACCCTTCTCACTGTGCTCGTTCATTGTTAAAAGATTGATGTTATTTGGTAGGGTTATGTTTTGTCCATTTGTGATGTCACTGTGCTTGCACATAGTTAGTGTTGGTTTTCTGTATTTTTCAACACTACTGTGCAACTCTAACAGTTGGTTCATGTCTCTGTTAGGTGCGACTACGTGTCATGTCTTGTCTTGTCTTCTTACTGTTTATGAAGACACCCGCGCAAGATCTTTGTAATATGTAATATTGTACTGTAATATCTTCCTGCGTTTGTGCACCCAATATCAACTATACGCTGCTTTGTAGTGGGCAATGATATTTGCTTAGGTGTCTAGGTTAGGACAGTGAAAATGTAACAGGCTCTGCCTGTATGAAATAACTCCCTGTGTTGAGACATATAGTAGTATATTCTTTTCAGTCTAGCTCTTGAGTTGTAAGCTTTTAAAACCTGTAGTGGACGGACCACCTTAAAAATCGACAGTGATGGATGGTCCACGTTAAAAACCGAGTGTAGTTGGTTGGTAGTCTGCCAATTACCCATATCATTTATAACTATTATTTGTTATAATCATAAATGTTTGCAGTCACTTTAAAAACCGGTCGGCTTTGCCAAATTTTTTTGGAAAAGGTGAAAGTAAAATCACTTTGAAAAAAATTAAATGGGAAAGATGTAAAATAACGATAGAAAAAATAGATCAGAATGGGAAAGTGTAACGAAATTAAGGAAAAGTGGAAAAGAGATTACACGAGTAGCAAAAGAAATAAACCATAAAAAGGTAGATTTTTGAAATTTGTTTGTTACATAATGAGATGTCATTAATAGATAAATTAATAGTGGAAGAATTTTAAAATATTTAAATTTTATTTAGAGTCCTAAATGGAAAATATACCTAGAATTAAGTTGAATGCAGTATTCAGCTTGAAAGTGAATGAGGGATGACAATTCTCACAATGTTATATTCTCTTTCTTATATAATATAATAAATATACATACTAATAAAAAAACCGAATTCCTAATATTGACCACATAATAAGGAAGGAATTTGATTTTTCCTTATCGTCTCCCACTTGGTAAGTATGAATATCCATTAATGTTTTCGTACAAAATCATAAGGTTTGCTTGATATGCTAAATACTCCTTTAGTCGGTTATCATAAGTGCCTTGGCAAATTTAGTAGTCAATTGAAGTCATAGCATGTACGTATTATTTTGCAACATGCTTACTTCCATATATCATGACATCAACAATTTTCATAACCCAGGCCATAAATGAGGCTATCTTAATGGTCACATACTGTCTTGAAGCAAACATTATTTCCGTTAACATTTATCTAAAATATAAATGTGTACACATTAGAAAACATAAATAAGAGATATGAAAATTATTAAGAGCTTAATAATTATTATATCTATGTAAAAAATTAAATGGCATAACAAGAAAAATAATTATGAACTATTTGCAAGGCTCACGCTGTTAGTAGGCCCCTGAAAGTTTTTAAAAGGTCGTCCTTTCATGAATATGTTGGCACTTGTAAATCTGCACTTATCGACTCAATAACCATTTTTTTAATTTAACATCTTGGTTCTGTAATAGACTTTTTAGATCCATGTGTTTTGAACCCTTGGTTACCCTATCAAGCTTGGAAAAAAAAGTTGTAGCTTCATTATCGCAGTAAACTGTTAATGGATTAGAGATCAAACTTAAAGCACTAAACTGTGAGACAAAATTACACAGCCATATTCCCTAAATTGAAGCCTCATGGCATTCCATGGATTCATCTAACATGATGGATTTAAAATATATTTGATATTTCTGAATTCTTCACGAGATTGCACCTCCGCATAAGGGAGACACATAGCCAAGAGCACAAATCCTAGTATTAGAACATCCAACAAGGTTGAGTCGGAACAATCAGTCATCCATAGGTAACTTCATTTTTAACATGTGAGCATGTAATTACTTGTTCCCTTTATGTAACGATACGGTTTTCGCTCGGACCAAATCGATCGCTAAACCGACCAAGACCGTTCGAATCCCGCATACGCTAACTCTGGGCATACAACACATCATAATAAATAACAGAAGACTCTTATAAACATCATAATAATGTTACATCAGAGTACATAAAATATCAGAGTATATCGAAATATAATACAGCGGAAGATTAATTTATAATAAATGTAATACAATCCAAAGCAGAAAATAAATAAAGTAACACAACGGAAGACTATCAATAATCTGGACATAGCTTTTCGCTTCGATCCAGAATCCTGCTTATATATCTGCAAAAAAAACAACTCGACTGCCCGTGTGGAAAATAAGGGCACCCTAGTTTTCAAGGGAAAAGTAAACTACAAGTTAGTCATGGGACTGGTGTGAGAAACTCCAAACAGTTATAAACTTATATAAATGATAAAGCAAATCACAGGACCACACCGCTAACGCGGAATGAGTTTACCTCCATGAATGCCAGTGTATAAACAACAATCAGTAATAGAGATATGGATCTACTATGCGTCAACATGCAATATCCTAGTCGACCCATTTAGATTAATCATCACACTTAGATTTTTCCAAATCCAATTCAATTTACAGAATTTATTTCCCGATTTCTATTTCAGATCATTTGAAATACATATCTAGCTTTTATATCAAAGAAGATTTCACTTCGGGATTTCAAACCAAATTCTTTGGAAATATGAATTCCGAAACATAACAATGCATGCAAACAAGTATGCAACCAAATATCGGGCTCCCCTCAGACAAGGCAAAGGGAACGTACCTACGCAACTCGATATATATATATATATATATATATATATATATATATATATATATGCACCACCTACACAGGGAGCAGGCTACACACTGACCACTCACCCTAAGGCACTGGATCCCACCCATACTTTTAGTAGATCGGGTTACCAAAAATTTTAGCCACATACCAAATCATTTCATATCCCGAAGTAGGGAAAATCATTTCACAACATAATAATCACAAGTACTTTCATAATGTAGTACTTCACATCAGCAGTTCATACATATGATCAGTCACTATTAATCACATAACCTTTGAGCTCGTACGTCTCAAAGAAGGGTGTTAAGCAAGAGAATAAATTCTCCGCCACAAAACAGATACATCATCAATAGCGACTAATCGAATATGCGATGAACTACAATGTAACACATAATAAATTTCGAAATCATTTCGACAATATCGGGTTTTGGGCCTCGAAATCCTTTCTGTTTCATAAAACAATTTTATAAAACATTCCCTATCCAAAATCGAGAATACATTTCTTTTCACTTAAGAAAAATATCATTTCAAAAATCATTCATTAAATTTGAAATGAACTCAACAACATCGCTACACATCTCATAGTCAATTCGTGAAGTGTTTCACAAGATGCTAGTATACCAGTATTTCTACACAACCCAATGCTAAATGTAAAAGCATATCTTGCTCATAAACTGGTCGAACATAATCCAAACAATCAGTCAATCACAATCAATATCAACAACCAAGCATATTTGGTTTACATCATATCTCATATTTTGGTAAATTTAATCACCATTCATTCATTCAAATCTAATTAAAGACTTATTCAACTCCAATTGGTTTCAATCCCAAAAATCATTTCTTATTGATTGTTCAACTTTCTGGAAATTAATCCTGCTTTCACTTGGGTTAAAGAACTAACGTCATTTAAACACAATTCATGACAAACCCAATATCCCATTTGATATTAAATACAAGGCTCTGAATAGAAAATATATCGTCTTATATTCAATATCAAATTCTGAAATCAACAAATATCGTATTGGAATAACGATATATATATATATATATATATATATATATATATATATCTTCCAAATTCCTCCATAATATCTGTATAATCACGAAATCCAATATCGAAATACTCCGAAGATAATTCCAATTCAAATCCATTCCAATTCATATATTGGAAATTCTGGTTATTTCAAAACCATTTCAAATCCAATTTATTTATTTAAAAATAAATAAATAAATAATTATTCTAGTTAATAACTAGTTCATTTCGATAAAAATATATTTTTATCTTTTAAAAACTAGAATTTTTCATCCAACTTTTTTCTAGATCATTTATTATGATTTTACATAATTTTTCCATATTTTTAATAATTTTATTATCGCCCGTACAATCGGTTTCCAATAACGGCCACCGAACTGCATCCATAACGACCTTTTCTGAAATTGATTTGGACATATCTCCAAATCTAATCGTTAGATTTCAAATCTCTTATATTCATTGGAAATCTCTTTTCGATACGAACCCGACGTTTCCAGTTTTAGGAGAATCCGACGGTCGGATCTTCCGTAACGTCCATTTGAATTCAATGGTCGAAATTCGCAAACTGCCGCTGCGTGGCGCGTTCTATTCAGGCCATTATAATATATATAATATATTATATATTTCATTGATTTTCATTTAAAATGTATTTTATAAATTGTTTTAAAATTCGTTTTAGAAACGATTTCAACTTCCATTTCAATTTTAAATCAAAATTGAATATTCCATATACACGACAATTTTATACAGTGTATATATACATTAAAAATTATATTTTTAATGATTTGAAATTTATTTCACTACATGACGATTTTTATATATCGTATATTCAAGCTAAAAACAATATTTTTAGCGAACAAACATTTTTCATATCGCATATATAGATTTTCACATCGTATATATATATATATATATATATTATTTTCACATCGTGTGTATATATATATATATATATAATTTTCACATCGTGTATGTATGTTATTTTATACATCGCATATAAACATTTCATTCACCTTGCATATTATATATATATACGTTTACATCGCATGTATATTTTCATTTACATTTCTCATCACAATCACAATACAATCAAACAAGTCGTTCATGGTCTGTGGATGACGGGGAGCAGTTCATATATGCAGTTACAAAACAAATAACTGTACAGAAATAATTTTGGTGAGAAGTTCTGATCCGTTTCTTTTATTTCTGAATTTCTGTATTGCTTGGATTTGAATATGCCAGAAATTCTGATTTGCTCCTTTTTGGACCCGGTCAGTTTTGTTGCGAAGCTTTCATCAAGAGGATTCCAACGGATTCTGTTTCGCTGGATTTCGACACTGTATAACGAAAATATCGGTGTTTATTTGTTAATGACTTTTTAAATAAAATTAATATAATAATTAATTAATTTAAACCTTCCTCCTCATCAAAATAACAGGCCGTCGCTCCTCTTTTAATCACACAATCTAGGGTTGCCTATCGCCGCCTCTAGGAGGGACCAGACCCAGATCCGAGTAGGTCACGTGGAGCGCCTTGGAGTGCGCCACCATCGGCCAGGAGGAGGGTGACTCGGTGGGGCCCTGGCAAGGAAAAACAAGGTCGACGGCGGCGTCTTTAAGCTCTGATATCGAGCTCGATCGTCCACCATTTCTAACCAGGTAGGTATGGATCTAGAGAGCGAAGAAAGCTTTACAAATTTCTCTCTTGAACCATAATCGAAATCGAAACGAGGATGGAGAAATTTCGGGTTGAATTTCCGAGTTTCTGGTTCGTTGAAATCAAAATTGGCGGCGGCGTAAAATCAGATTAGGGTTTGGGAATTTTGGAGTATACATAATATTTTATTCTATTACTTCTTTATATTGAAGTTTAACACTCCAGACTGCAAACGAGACCGAACGAATGTCGACCCATGCCAAACAACCCCATTCCGAACACAATGAGATATGTTTCGTAACTCAATTCGACTGTTTCAGTCAGTTTTCATCAAAACTAAAATATAAATCAATATATATTGAATTTAAACATACATTTTAATTTACCAGGGCCACATACTAACTCTAAAAATTCCTGAAAAATAAATCTGGCTATGTTTTGACGATATGGTCCTAATAAAACTAATTTCATCGAATTTGTAGACCGTTTGAAAAATGGTCGTTTTCTGGTCGATCCAACTTGACTGAAACTGACAAAACACGTTTAACTTCGCCACGCTCACGTATTGATCCCAAAAAATTATGAAAATTAGAATCTAGCAATAACTTTACATTTCAGATCCAACAGAAGTGGTTTCGCCGAAAACAGAGGTCGTTTGCAAAATGGCTATTTTCAAGGGCTATATTTATTCCAAATCGACTATTCAGTATATTAAACTGGACATATCTCTCAACTTTTAAAACGAAATCTCAGTTTCTTACACCCGTTAGAAAGATATGATAGATTCGAATATTTTTGGTTTAACTAAAATCCGGTTTATTTTGAATCTTGTACATTCAGTTGAAATTTGAAATCAAATTTTCGAACTACCGCGCCATTTCCAGTTCCTTTTATAATTGAATTAAATATTTACATTCCAACTTCGGTTTAAATAAATATATACATTCTAATTCTACTCAAAATAAATTTCAAGTCGTAATTATTTAAAATAATTCATTTTATATATTCAAAATTAATCAAAATTGCCAAAATAAAATTTTTAAATTGGTTCGGGTTTTCCAGGTTGTTACAATCTCCCCCACTTAAAATCTTTTCGTCCCCAGAAAGGAACGGAGCTGAAAGTTGTTTAACCAACCAACTCAACTTTCATTCTGGCAATCATTCTTCAACTTTTCAGTTTTTAAGAATTTTTCAAATTCTTCCAAAAATTGGCTAACACCCTAAATTTTTGAAAATTTTCGCCATAACCTCCTTTGTACGGGAAGGGGTTTGGAAATTTATTGGGCCGTATTAGGCACCCAATAAATCCTAAAAAGCATACACATATTTTGTTAACCCTCCTTTTGGCAAGAGTCTCAACAAACAAAGTCCAAACGCGTAGTCAAATACAAAGCCGCACTTCAGGAAGCCCAACAGCCAATAATGGGTCCAAAACAGTCACACATCGGTCCATGTCCAGATTCAACAAATAACAGCTCACTCTGGAAGAATAGGCCTCCCAGTCGACCGAGTTTATCGGAGTGAGTCGATCGATTATTTCGGGCCAGGGTGGAAATCTTCTACAGAGCTAGTCCACCTAATATCCCGACTTCCAAGGAATAAAGGCGGTCAACCGTATGCGGACAAAGCTCTACTTTTGATATACCTCTTCATGGATGCCACGTTAGCCACAACTTCCTAGGATACTATTTATGAACAGTGGATTTAGTCTTCCAGCCGCAACTCGAGCCAATGGGATTGACTCCACATGTCCGGGCCTTCCTGAAATGTCCGGACCATTTCACAACAGCCCAAGCTGCATTTTACACCTATAAATACCTCCAAGCTTAAAGAGAAAAAAGGGAGACTTCTTTTGGCCAGACGGCTTCTATAAGCTTTTCATCTCTACTCTTCTCCAGAATCTCAATCTCTCAAAAGGAAGAAAAGAAGAGAATCATTTTCTTTCTTTTCTTCAAACAGGAGAAATATTGTACTTGTAATCAAAGGAGAAAGAAATAATATATAAAGTGGACGTAGGCATTGAAAGTGCGTGCGTGTACTTGCCGAGTATAATACACACACAAAGGATCGTGTAATTTGACGAACAATATTCAAGTATAAAGTAATAGCAAATCAAAGAATAGTAAATGCAGTAGAAATGGAAAAATCACACTAGGGCTTTTTATACTGGTTCGGAGCACCGTCCTACGTCCAGTCCCAGACCTCTCTCTAGATTTTCACTAATCAACAACATCGCTTCACCCGGAGGAACAGGTTCACAACACTACTTGATTTACGGGCCACAAGCGTACCCACTTGATTTCACGGGCTACAAGCTTACCCACTTGATTTCACGGGCTACAAGCTTACCCACATAGGACTTTAACAATTACAAGATTTTGACTTCTGAATGTGTTCTTGTTTCAACACTGATTAGTCAATAATTGAGTACACCCTTCCTATAATCTTATCCTCAAATGTAATTTGATGTTTGCGAAGATTCAGAAGTGGATTATCGTTGAATCACAAGTGTATTAAATATGCTTGGAGATTCAAACGATAATATAATAATTTTGAGTGCTTTTTGAATGCCAAGTAATAATGCAAGATAGACCAGATAATAGAGAGTAAAATTTAGTGGTTTGGATGAATGAAATATGAAGTATTTATAATGATTGAGAAGTTATAATCATTTGTGAAAAGTTGCAATCAAAAGAGTTGATTCCTGATGAAGAGAAATGGATACAACCTTTCATGAAAGAAGATGACTCTTCAAAGATATGCTTTGTTATTCAAAAAGCTGTTGACAGGTAAAATGTACAGGTAGACAGGTTTTTGACCGTTACCTTTAAAAACCTGTTGACAGGTTAATTTTTACAGGTAGACAGGTTTCATTTGAAATCCTGTTGACAAGTTAAAAATAATCTGTTGACATGTTTTTGTCAACTTGCTACAGAAAAGAGTTTTCATGAATATTTTTAAAAGTGATAAGAAGTATGATTATTTGAGGATAAATTTTAACATAAAAGACTCTAAATAATCAACCTCTAACCTATGAAGACATCAATTCTTCTTTTTGTCGATCATGAACTCCTTCTTGTCATTAATCAAAATTAAGCATTGAAACCGTTGACTCAACAGGCATTGCATTTGCCGAACCACTATAAAAATTTTGTGTGTGCTCCCCGTTCTTTTACTTTTTTACTGCATTTTTTATCTTTAGTCGTGTGTTGATCACGCTATTGGGGTTGATCGTCACTAGTGACCAACTTTTGACGTCAACATTTTGGCGTGCCAGGTAGGGGGAAAGCGCTCCGACACCGCCATCGAGCTCCTGCTTATCTCAGGTCACGAACAAACGAAAGTCGCAACATCCTCTCGTCCCGCATACGCCGATGCAGCTGATATCGATGCTGCAGAAGCAAGCCACGAAGTTTCCTCTCATGACGACATGCCTCGATTCCTTACCCGGGGCGACATGGATAAAATCATGATCGAACTCAGAGACCATATGACATCTCAGGGTAGAGTCCTCGAACGATAGCAGCAGTTGATGGATCACCTTCTCGGTCGATTGGAAATGGGGTTGAATGCTTCAACATTAATTCCTTCACAAGCCGAGACTGGGCAACAGCTGACCTTCAGTTTATGCGAAATCAGGCCACTGATCAGGCTACACCTTTGTTTCATCCTGGTTTGGTCCCACCAACCGATCGATCCCAGCCGGGAATATCGCTTCCAGCGACCAGCACAGCTGTATCCATAGAACCTCAAGAGGCGGGCGATCAAGATCTAGGTCGTCTGACAAATATGCCTCCACTCTTTGGAATATCTCGACCTATTGAATCGGTCGAGCTCCCCCCGGGTCCATCAGAATCAATGCCATTCCCATTACAACCCGGAGTCTTACCACAAACCAATCTAACCACTCTTTCCCCTCAGCAAAGAGCTGGCACAACCTTCCCTTCGAACAAGGAAAGCCATCCTACTATGCCGGTCCTCACTGTGGCGGAAGAAAATGCTACCGTAGACCCTCCTAACCTAGCTCCAAACGGGGGCAACCCTGGCCTCTGAACATTACATGGTATGCTGGATCAGCCTAGACCCTTTGCTACGGGTATGGATCGACCCACGACTCATCAGGTTCTAGAGGGGCCATTTAGCCCAGAACCACCCACCAGATCTCACCTTCCCTCACACCTTCACCCAGATCTCAGAGGTTGAGCCCGACCAACGGCCACCCTTCCGAGCATGCTCCTGCCGGATCCTCGTGCAGAACCTTCTCAAGAGGTAGAATTAAGTTCATGGCAACGACTCCTCGGAGATGGGAGTCAGCTCACAAGCATCATCCGACGCTTTACTCGGGGCAATTCTTCGCAGCAAGACATGGACAATGTCAACCGCAGCCCCTTCACTAGAGAAATCAGAAATTCTCGAAATCCTCCGGATTTCAGGTTCCCAGCCATCGAGCCATACAACGGTCGCACTGACCCGACCATTCATCTCATTCAATACATGCGACATATGGAAGTACTTGGTGCATCAACCAATTTCATGGCTAAGTGCTTTCCTCTCTTTCTCACAGATATAGCCGGCATGTGGTTTCGGCAGCTAACAACAGAATCAATCAGTAGTTGTAATACTCTGGTCACCCGCTTCATCGAGCAATTTCGGGTTCATATCTCTCGATCGAAAAGTGTCATGTTTTTATCTACCATCAAATAGCGATCCGGAGAGACGCTAAGATCCTTCCTCGATCGACCCGAGCCATCGATGGTGTTGATGGCAGCCATCGCGGGAGTTCAGAAGAGATCAGAATTCTCGAACTCCTTAACCAGGGATCCTCCTAAAGACATAGATGATTTTTACTCCGAGGCCGAGAGATTCCTCCGACAAGAGGATGCCAGCCTTGAAATGGAGAGCCTTGAAGTTTTAGTAGCCAAACAACAAGGTCCACTCAATGGCAATGGACAGAATAAAGGAAGAGGAAAGGTCCCGGAAAAGGGTGAACGTAATGTCCAACCTCGAAATGAAAACAAGTACGATATGTACATCGAGCTCAATTCCTCTTTGCTCGATATCTATCTCGATAGGCGCGAGTCCTTCCCCACTCCAAGGCCACCTCGACGAGAACCGACCCAGATGGAACTTGATTCTGGCAAGCATTGCATATTCCACAACGTAGCTGGACATAATACAAATGATTGTCGACATCTGCACGGTCTCATCTAAGGACGAGTTAGATAAGGGGAACTCGTTGAATATGTCAAAGATCGCGCCCCGGCCATGCCGCCGCGACCTTTTTCCCAAGCTCCACAGGTTGGTCCACGAGCTCCTAAAAATGGAAAGGACCCTGAGACTAGCACTCGCGGAATTATCATTAATTAGATTCTTTATCTTTTCTTTTGATGTATTTCTTCCAATAACAAGGACGCCTTGATGCTCTGTAATCAATCGCTGTCCCCGTAGAATTTCTTTGTAATAGTTGCTTAGCAGTAATGGACTTTACGTTTTGTAAAAGTATGTCGTGTTGTAAAATTTCTAAGCCGAGTATGGTTAATGCTCGCCCTCCCCCCCCCCCCCCGTCCTATGCGGTTTGCGCGAAAGCCCACCACCACTTCAAACACCTACTCCTTCAAGTGAGTGAGGTCACATTTTCTTAAACACGAGTGTGGATTACGCTCTCTTTCTTTACACCACGAGCATGCATAGCTCGTTAAACTAACTAACCTAACATGAGTCGAGCATGAGAAACACTTGCCCTAAGCCGAGTATGGTTAATACTCGCCCTATCTAAGCCGAACCAGATTGGCGTTCGCCACTAAGCCGAGCATGGTTTATGCTCGCCACGAAGCCGAGCATGGTTTATGCTCACCACCAAGCCGAGCATGGTTTATGCTCTCCACCCTCTAAAGCCAAGTGGAATAAAATGCTCGACCTATCACCTTTCTCCAAAGGAGGATGGTTTGTTTTGTATTTGCAGGAACCAATCCTTATGGCAATTGTCATCTCGGCCTTAATACGGTTCCCGATGGTTGTCGGTTTTCTGGTCTTAATACAACCTCGGACCGTCGGTTTTCTGGCCTTAATATGGTCCGGCACGACCATAGCAGCTCGAGCGTTTGTACTTCAGTCCAGATTTCAGAACACACCTCCCTCTTTCGATGAAGATGCATTCTGAGGGGCAAAGTGTTAACCCTCTTTATGGCAAGAGTCTCAACAAATAAAGTCCAAACGCGCAGTCAAATACAAAGCCGCACTTCAAGAAGCCCAACAGCCAATAATGGGTCCAAAACAGTCACACATCGGTCCACGTCCAGATTCAACAAATAACAGCTCACTCCAGAAGAATAGGCCTCCCAATCGACCGAGTTTATCGGAGTGAGTCGATCGATTATTTCGGGCCAGGGTAGAAATCTTCTACAGAGCCAGTCCACCTAATATCCCGACTTCCAAGGAGATAAAGGCGGTCAACCGTATGCGAACAAAGCTCTACATTTGATATACCTATTCATGGATGCCACGTTAGCCACAACTTCCGAGGATACTATTTATGAACAGTGGAGTTAGTCTTCAAGCCGTAACTCGAGCCAATGGATTGACTCCACATGTTCGGGCCTTCCCGAAATGGCCGGACCATTTCACAACAGCCCAAGCTGCATTTTACACCTATAAATACCTCCAAGCTTAAAGAGAAAAAAGGGAGACTTCTTTTGGCTAGACGACTTCTATAAGCTTTTCATCTCTACTCTTCTCCAGAATCTCAATCTCTCAAAAGGAAGAAAAGAAGAGAATCATTTTCTTTCTTTTCTTCAAATAGGAGAAACATTGTACTTGTAATCAAAGGAGAAAGAAATAATATATAAAGTGGATGTAGGCATTGCCTTTGCCGAACCACTATAAAAATTCTGTGTGTGCTCCCCGTTCTTTTACCTTTTTACTGCATTTTTTATCTTTAGTCGTGTGTTGATCACGCGATTGGGGGTTGATCGTCACTATTGACCAACTTTTGACGTCAACATATTTATAGTGATATATTCCGGTGTCCACAGGGGAGTGTGTATAGATCATAACTCCAGAGAACAAATTCTTGTCGCCCTATAAATGGTTTTTATGCCTTAATGACTAGAGAGATGTGATTATTGTCATTAGCAGACCCGTGTGGGGTTTTTATTAATCTGGCAATTTACCGTTATGTTTTTTTTATAGTCAATATCAGTCTTCGATTCAACCTGAAATATAGTCATTGCCATACAAGTCTCTCACTTGTATGGTAAATCTTCAACCTCGTCACATAAGCTACAAATGCTTATGTGGTATATGATGGAGTATGCTACCTTCACGTAGTATGCCATGTAATGTAGTTCGAAATTAATTGTTACTATCCTATGGCGACGTTTATGATTTCATACAGAACAACCAGCACTCCGCATCCAATGGCATTCACAGGAGTTTATATAATAATAAAATCATGCAGCCAACTCATTAAGGCTCACCTATTTGTCGGGCATGCAAATATATTCTTTACTCAACAGTTAATCCATTTACCTGTTCAACGTATATTCATGTTAGGAAACTCTAACAAAATTACGATCCAGTTCAATATTTGATCGAGTTGACTAAATTTACCTTTCGTTCATATACTGGTTAAATTTGGTTCAATTCAATTTTTCATTCTCATATTGGATTTATTTTTCCAATATTTTTATTTAGTTGAACCAATAATCATACCACACAACCAACAATCAATTTGTTGATTAAATTTCCAAATATATATAACTTTTATATATTCAAAAATCATATTTTTAAAACCATATTATATATATAATCACAAATACGTTAATTCTAAACATATAACTCTCAACTCATTCTGGGGCATTTCTAACCCCATCTCTAATGAGTCACTCATTCTAGAATGCTACTAATTCAATCTCTAATGAGGATTCTTCAATAGGATATTACTAATCCTACCTTTGATGAGACTTTTATTCTATTCTAACGAGTTGTACCCCAAAGATTTGAGTTAACCAAAGCTCTGATACCATCTGTAACGATACGGATTTCGCTCGGACCTAGTCGATCGCTAAACCGACCAAGACCGTTCGAATCCCGCATACGCTAACTCTGGGCATACAACACATCAGAACAAATAATAGAAAACTTTTATAAACATCATAATAATGTTACATCAGAGTACAGAATATATCAGAGTATATCGAAATATAATACAATGGAAGATTAGTTTATAATAAATGTAATACAATGCAAAGCGGAAAATAAATAAAGTAACACAACAGAAGACTATTAATATTCTAGACACAGCTTTTCGCTTCGATCTAGAATCCTACTTATATATCTACACAATAAACTACTCGACTGCCCATGTGGAAAATAAGGGCACCCGAGTTTGCAAGGGAAAAGCAAACTACGAGTCAGTCATGGGACTGGTGTGAGAAACTCCAAACAGTTATAAACTTATATAAATGATAAGGCAAATCACAGGACCACGTCGCTAACGCGGAACATGTTTACCCCCATGAATGCCAGTGTATAAACAACAATCAGTAATAGAGATATGGATCTACAATCCATCAATCAACATGCAATATCCCAATCTACCCATGTAGATTAATCATCACACTTAGAATTTTCCAAATCCAATTCAATTTACAGAAATTATTCCTTTGGACTTTATTTCCCGATTTCTATTTCAAATCATTTGAAATACATATCTATCTTTTATATCAAAGTAGATTTCACTTCGGGATTTCAAACCAAAATCAATGGAAATATGAATTCCAAAACATAACAATGCATACAAACAAGTATGTAACCAAATATCGGGCTCCCCTCAGACAAGGCAAAGGGAACGTACCTAAGCAACTCGATATATATATATATATATATATATATATATATATATATATATATATATATATATATATATATGCACCTCCCACACATGGAGCAGGCTACATACTGACCACTCACCCTAAGGCACTGGATCCCACCCATACTTTTAGTAGACCGGGTTACCAAAGTTTTAGCCACATACCAAATCATTTCATATCCCCAAGTAGGGAAAATCATTTCACAACATAATAATCACAAGTACTTTCATAATATAGCACTTCACATCAGCAGTTCACACATATGATCAGTCAATATTAATCACATAACCTTTGAGCTCGTACTTCTCAAAGAAGGGTGTTAAGCAAGAGAATAAATTCTCCGCCACAAAACAGATACATCATCAATAGCAACTAATCGAATATGCGATGAAATATAATGTAACACATAATAAATTTCGAAATCATTTCGACAATATCGGGTTTTGGGCCTAGATATCCTTTCTGTTTCATAAAACATTTTTATAAAACATTCCCTATCCAAAATCGGGAATACATTTCTTTTCACTTAAGAAAAATATCATTTCAAAAATCATTCATTAAATTTGAAATGAACTCAACAACATCGCTATACATCTCATAGTCAAATCGTGAAGTGTTTCATAAGATGTTAGTATACCAATATTTCTACCCAACCCAATGCTAAATGTAAAAGCATATCTTGCTCATAAACTGGTCGAGCACAATCCAAACAATCAGTCAATCACAATCAATATCAACAACCAAGCATATTTGGTTTACATCACATCTCATATTTGGTAAGTTTAATCACAATTCATTCATTCAAATCTAATTAAAGATTTATTCAACTCCAATTGGTTTCAATCAAAAAAATCATTTCTTATTGATTGTTCAACTTTCTGGAAATTAATCCCGCTTTTACTCGGGTTAAAGAACTAATGTTATTTAAACACGGTTCACGACAAACCCAAAATCCCATTTGATATTAAATACAAGGCTCTGAATAGAAAATATATCGGCTTATATTCAATATCAAATTCTGAAATCGACAAATATCGTATTGGAATAACGATATATATCTTCTAAATTCCTCCAAAATATCCGTATAATCACGGAATCCAATATCGAAATACTCCGAAGACAATTTCAATTCAAATCCATTCCAATTCATATATTGGAAATTCTGGTTATTTTAAAAGCATTTCAAATCCAATTTATTTATATAAAAATAAACAATTAATTATTCTAGTTAATAACTAGTTCATTTCGATAAAAATATACTTTTATCTTTTCAAAACTGGATTTTTTCATCCAAAATTTTTCCAAATCATTTATTATGATTTTACATAATTTTTTGATATTTTTAATAATTTTATTATCGCCCGTACAGTCGGTTTCCAATAACGACCACCGAACTGCATCCATAACGACCTTTTCTGAAATCGATTTAGACATGTCTCCAAATCTAACCATTAGATTTCAAATCTCTTGTATTCAATGGAAAGCCTTTTTCGATACGAACGGTTTCGGTTTTAGGAGAATCCGACGGTCGGATCTCTCGTAACGTCCATTTGAAGTCAATGGTCGAAATTTGCGAACTGCCGCTGCGCGGCATGTTCTATTCAGGCCATTATAATATATATTATATATTTCGTCGATTTTCATTTAAAACGTATTTTATAAATCATTTTAAAAACAATTTCAACTTCCATTTCAATTTTAAATCAAAATTGAATATTCCATATACACGACAATTTTATACTGTGTATATATATGTTAAAAATTATATTTTTAACGATCCGAAATTTATTTCACTACTTGACGATTTTTATATATCGTATATTCAAGCTAAAAACAATATTTTTAGTGAACAAACATTTTTCACATCGCATATATAGATTTTCACATCGTATATACATTATTTTCACATCGTGTATATATATAATTTTCACATCGTGTATATATGTTATTTTATACATCGCATATAAACATTTCATTCACCTTGCATATATATATATACATACATATATATATTCATTTACATCGCATGTATATTTTCATTTACATTTCTCATCACAATCACAATACAATCAAACAAGTCGTCCATGGTTTGTGGACGAAGGGGAGTAGTTCATATATGTAGTTACAAAATAAGTAATTGTACATAAATAATTTTAGTGAGCAGTCCAACAGAAGTGGTTTCGTCGAAAACTGAGGTCGTTTGCAAAATGGCTATTTTCAAGGGCTATATTTATTCCATAGCGACTATTCTGAATATTAAACTGGACATATCTCTCAACTTTTAAAACAAAATCTCAGTTTCTTACGTCCGTTAGAAAGATATGATTAAAAAGATTCGAATATTTTTGGTTTCACTAAAATCCAGTTTATTTTGAATCTTATACATTCAACTGAAATTTGAAATCAAATTTTCGAATTACCGCGTCATTTCCAATTCCTTTTATAATTGAATTAAATATTTATATTCCAACTTCGACTTAAATAAATATATACGTTCTAATTCTATTCAAAATAAATTCCTAGTCGTTATTGTTTAAAATAATTCATTTTAATTGTTCAAAATTCATCGAAATTGCCAAAATAAATTTTTTAAATTGGTTCGGATTTTCCGGGTTGTTACACTTTAGGTATCTTTGTACCTTCTTTGTAGCTTTCCAATGACTGGGTTACTTTAAAATCTACCCAGTACATTAAAGCATGCCTAATATCAGGCTTAATACAAAAATACGAATACATCAAACTCTTTACAAGAGATGCATAAGGATATTTATCCATTTTTTCTTGTTCCATATGAGTCTTTGGGCACTGCTCAAAGACAAGTTTGTCTCTTTCCTGTAGTGGTATAACACTAGAAGAACAACTCGCCATGCCAAATCTCTAAAAGACCTTATTAGTTTAAGCTTTTTGAGACAATCCTATAAGTTCTTGTGATCTATCATGGAATATTTATGTTCCCATCACATAAATATCCTTATTCATATCTTTCATTTCAAAATTCGTTAAGAGATATTACTTAGTTTCACGTAATAGTCCGAGGTTGTTAATTATATGTCAGTAACATATAGAATTAGTAATATGAACATGCTCTCATTGAACATGAGATATATGCAAGGGTCAACTATGTTTCCTGTGAAATCGAATGCAATAATGATTTCATGAAACTTTAGATATCATTATCTAGAAGCTTGTTTAGTCCACATATTGATTTATTGAGTTTGCTGACTATGTCTTCTTGTCCTTCAATTACGAAGCCTTCAGGTTGATGCATGTAAACTTCTTCCTTATGTCTCCATTTTAAAAGGTGATTTTTATATCCTATTGATGTAGCTCGAGATCATAATGAGCTACTAATTCCATGATGATTCTAAGAGAATCTGTCTTGGAAATATACCGTCAATGCCTTCTTTTTTATTAAAACCTCTAAAATAAGACTACTTTATATTGTTCAATTTTACCATTGGACCCACATGCGGTCTTGAATACAAACTTACACTCAACTTGTAACACCCCACACTTTTCTACGTTCAAATTTCGATAAAAATCGAAACTCAAGCTCATCCAAGCATGGAGCTTGTAAATCTGGTACCTGCAATAAATGAGCATGAGCATAATCAGAGTATGATAAAAGAAAAACCACAATGGAAACAAATTAGGATAAACTAGTATTAACTCAAGCAACTACCTTTTTTAAAGTAAGTCACTTTGCCAATACCGAGCATGAGAGAGAATGAGAACCGAAAGCCAAATTTAATCATCTGCGAGAACCCGACCTTCTCTAGGAAATCTGGGAGGTTGTAATGAGGAGGGGTATGAACAACAAGTTTTGGTGACTAAGAAATGCACAACACAGGCTATAGTACACAGATGTATACCGTTTGGTTCAACCTAAGCTGTATGCCTAACAGGGTTTGTGATTCTAGCCTAACCTTGTAAATATTTACGTACGACCCTACTACTCTTCCCAAAGTAGTATTCCCAAAGTATAATACCGAGATAGGATGTTTACGCATATTTTTATGAAGCATTTATACCAGAGCTTAGCTAGCTACTATCTCGAGATTAGACCCCTAATGACAGAGTTTCCATATCCATATACTTTCATTCGCTTATCCTTCAACATTTATTGCCTCACTATAAATGATAGATAGGGTGGATTCTTCCTAATTGCTTAAGACCCTAGGAGGATCAATTGGTCACTTATTATTTCTCGATAATTTACTTAACGTTAATATAAACTAGAGGGCACTAGCTATGGGTCCTACTTGTTAACGCTTCCGTCATTCACGCATATACCCTTGCCCGGCATAAGGTGAGAGATGGTATTTTATTGTTCGTTATGCCTTGTAGCTGACCTTATTAGATAACCCCCTGATATACACGTAAATGTGTATATTTTATCCGCTTATTTATCTTATTTTATATTTAAAATAATTGATACTGTGTATATATGGTTGTGTTTTCAGATTATTTATGATGAATGGATTAATGCACTTAGTTGTTGAAAAGCTTGAAGAATTTCTATATGAGAGTGTTAATTTTGAGAGCTAGATTAAAGCTTGAAGAAATGTTGTTGTTCAACCACCTTTTGCCACATATTTTAATGATTCAATGCCTTTTCATAAAGATAGTTTGCCGCAGATGTTATGGAGTTCCTACTCATGCTCAAAACCTGTAAAGACCCGCAAATTCCCACCCTTTGAATCGACCATAAACCACACAGGTCTGACCCAAAAAGTGAAAATCTACGAATACTTTAACTTTGGGCATACAACATATTAAAACAACAACAGAAGACTTTTATAACATATCATCATATAATGTTACATCAGAGTACAGAATATACATATCAGAGTACATTGGAATAAAATTACAGCGGAAGATAAATACAAAAATGTAATATACTGCAACGGAAGAACACAGCGGAAGACTTTCTATCTCTGGACACAGCTTTAAGCTTCAACCCAGAATCCTGTTTAATATATCTGCAAAAATAGCTACTCGACTGCCCGTGTGGAAAATATGGGCACCCGAGTTTGCCAGTGGACAAACTACAGGTCAGTCATGGGACTGGTGTGAGAATTCTACTTAACCTATATAATATAATAAGGCTAATCACAGGACCACGCCACTTTCGCAGAACGGGTTTTCTCCTATGGATTGCCAGTACATGACTAAAGTAAATCGTCAAAATAGCGCAATGCTTTTTTTTAGAAAAATGAAACCATTATAAGACCCAAGTCCCATCACACAATGCAACGCAAACCGGAGGATAGGGTTTTACCTTATAATGATCAAAAGATGCTTGATACGATAAACACGGTATTATATAATAATAGTGTGCAACCAATTTGAAATACATCAAAGTAAATGTATTAATCCTAGACGGCATGAGTGTCCCATCCCACTATGTCGCCATATATAGGTATACAATCAAAACCGCGTGATGTCGTATTGGAAATTTGGGTTTCCATCTGAGTCAAGGCTAGGGAGGAGATCCTTACCGATTCGAGACACTCTAGCAATGCCCCAGGATTGGTACTCTGTCCAACCCTTGGATCCTGCAGGGCCGGTCCACACTTACTTTTGTGGATTAGTTATGCCTGAACACACGTTCCCCGGTCCTTTTGGACCTATACTACGGTCAGTGGCGACCGCATAAACCGAGGCCTCGAAAATCCAACAACCACAATGAATAAATGCCAGCGCTGGTAGGTCCCTGGCATCACTCTAGCTAGAAAGAAACGTGTGCACTCCCTGCGTTCCCTTCTCCCGTTTTAGACTCTACCGGGCTGTGAGGCTCGCGAAGTCACGATATACACAAAGCTATGCCTAAATAGACTGTGCTTTGATCATCAACCACAAGGCTCTGCTTTGCAACAATAAGCCTTGATCAAGTGCAACTTGGCATACCACATCAACAACTCATATCATGCGATCGATAATTATTTAACATACAAAAGGGTGTTAAGCAAGAGAATAAATCCTCCGCCACCATGCATTTATATATTAAATAAAAACCAATTTAATTACATGAAATAAATTTCAATGTCAGGCATGCTATCCGTTTACAAGTCCGTTCTGGGTCTGAACGAAACAACGTATCCGTCGATCTCCAGTACGTCTGGAAGATCATCACTTTTTACCTTGCCTTGGGGGATCCGTCCCAATTCAAGATATCAGTCACCATCAACCAAACGATGTGAAGCTCTCTGGTCTTCAGTCACCGTCTTCATCTTCGACTCTTGATCGTCGTGATGATTATTCAGAATGGGTTAGACCCGGTCTTCCTGAATAACTCGCGTATTCGTAATTAAAATCAACCATACGCCACATTCCAACTTTGAATATCCTTTTAAATAAAAATTATTATTTATGTTAAAAGGTCCTCATTAATTTTATCAAAGATAAAATAAATTACATTTTAATCTTTCTAAAAAGATTATTAATATTCCAATTTTGATTTAATTTATAAAATAGATTTATAAATTTCAAATAGTAATTTCAATGTATATTGGATTAAAGGATAAATGTTATTTAAAACATCGTCCACTACAAATCCAATTCACATATCAATCACCCACCATAATTGTTAAGATCTAATAATCTTAAATAAAAGGTCTATCTTAAAGATATTAATTCATTACTATATAAAAAAAACATTTTAAAATAATCAATAAAATATTCTATATATAAAAGATTCTGAATATAAAATATACTTTATAATACAAAATCTTTTATTTTACAAAAATCCTTTTAAAAATTCTTTATTGAAAAAGAAATTCTGCATTGGAATGCGACTCAACCATGTACCATATAATTTGGGTCATATGGGTTTCATACATTTCATGTATAGGGTAATAATAGGAAATAATCCTCAATCCATCCATTAACAACCAGAGTGACAATGTCAATTGTGTGAGCATTAAAATAAAACAATAACGCTCATCGCAGCCTGTCGATCAATCGATAGACATATAATTAAACATTGGGATTTGTGTCAGTCAAGTATCGTCCCAATACCCGTGTGGGGTTTTCATCCAACAAACAAATAATAAATTATTTGTGCACTTGGGCGATGTGTAAAAATAATCGTCCCAATCACATAAACAAGTCGGATGACTTGTAAATGGAAGTGTAATATTCAAATTTGAATATACTAACATCACATTTAACACATCAAAATACAACATCACAGGCAAATATTTCAATACTCTTTATTATGAGCATATGACAATAAAAATCGTGACTTTTATTTATTTACAAAAATGCATATTTTTGGTCTTGTTCATTCTAATGACAAAATGAATATTTGACTTCATTATTTTTAATGTATAAAAATATACATCCTTAATTCATTCTCTTTAATGTATGAAAACATACATTTTAAATCCATTCTTTTTCTCAACATAAACAAATATGATGATTTTGTTTCTTAACTTCTAATGCAACAAAATGAGAATTTTGTCTAATCTTTTTCAATGAATAAAGATGTCTATTTTTACTTCATTCATTTTAATGTGCCAAAAATGTCCATTTTGTCTAATTCACTTTTAATAAACAAAAATGAGTATTTTGTGTTAATCTCTTTTCTTATGCATAAAAAAAAATGTTTATTTTTAATTTATTCTTTTAATGACACCAAGTGTTCATTTCTAATTAATCCTTTTTAATGACACAAAATGTTCATTTCTAATTCATTGACATGTTAACTCAAAATGACAATTTAAATTCACTAATCAAGTCTTGACAAGAATGTTGTTCTTTTTCATTTACAATAGAAAATGAAAATAAAATGGATTCACATGTCTTGTACTTTTATTTACCATAGAAATACCAATAAAATGATCAACATATTTTGGTCTTTTCATTTACAAAAGAAGTTGTAAATAAAGTGGTCCTCATATTTTTACTCTTTTCACTTACAATAGGAGTTGTAAATAAATGATTCTCATGTTCCTGTTCTTTTTTTTCTATCGCACCAAAAATGTCGATAAAAATGAATCACTAACATTGTCTATTTTTATCGCACCAAGAATGTCGATAAAAATGAATCACTAACATTGTCTATTTTTATCGCACCAAGAATGTCGATAAAAATGAATCACTAACATTGTCTATTTTTATCGCACCAAGAATGTCGATAAAAATGAATCACTAACATTGTCTATTTTTATCGCACCAAGAATGTCGATAAAAATGAATCACTAACATTGTCTATTTTTATCGCACCAAGAATGTCGATAAAAATGACAACATTAACCATTCTATTTTCACCGCGTTCAAAATGACGATAAAATATTCAACATTAACAATTCTATTTTTACCGCATTCAAAATGACGATAAAATATTCAACATTAACAATTCTATTTTTACCGCATTCAAAATGACGATAAAATATTCAACATTAACCATTCTATTTTTACCGCATTCAAAATGACGATAAAATATTCAACATTAACCATTCTATTTTTACCGCATTCAAAATGACGATAAAATATTCAATATTAACAATTCTATTTTTACCTACTATAGAAAATGTAAATAAATATATTTCTAAATTCTATTCTTTTTATTTACAATTGAAAAGGTAAATAAGAAATTCACATATTTTGTTCTTCTCATTTACAATAAAAAAAATGTAAATAAAATGATTCATATATTTTGTTCTTTTTCTTTTACAATGGAAAATGTAAATAAAAGGATTCACATTATTTAGTTCCTTTTTCATTTACAAAAGAAAATGTAAATATGTATATTTCTAAATTCCATTCTTCTTATTTACATAACTGGTTAACATGTTTTACTCTTTTTCCTTTTCAATGAAAATGTAAACAAAGTGATTAACATGTTTTACTCTTTTTCTATTACAAAGAAAATGTAAACAAAAAGATTTACATATTTTACTCTTTCTCTTTTACAATGAAAATGTAAACAAAGTGATTAACATGTTTTACTCTTTCTCTTTTACAAAGAAAATGTAAACAAAGTGATTAACATGTTTTACTCTTTTTCTATTACAAAGAAAATGTAAACAAAATGATTTACATATTTTACTCTTTCTCTTTTACAATGAAAATGTAAACAAAAACCGTTCACACATTATGTTCTCCTTTGGTTTCCATATAAAATGTAAACAATATGATTTACCCATTATGTTCTCTTTTGTTTTACATATAAATGTAAATAAAAACAATTCACAAATTATGTTCTCTTTTGGTTTACATAGAAAAATGATTTTTCTTTATATTTCTGTTCATTTATTTACAAAAGCAATGTAAACAAAATGACTAACAAAACTTTGTTTCTTTTCTTTCACCATATAAACATCAATAATGTGAATAACATATTTTTGGTCTTATCATTTACAAAGGAAGGTGTAAAAAAAAGGATTAACCTATTTTGTAATGTAAAAATATGACATTTTCTATTTTACAATGTAAAAATGATAACTCCTCTATTTTAAATATAAAAAGATCATCTTAATATTTTCATCGTCAAAATTACATCTTTTGTTTCCAATATAAAAAGATTGTCTTTTTAACTCTTTTTATCACATCTAAATGTGTTCATTTATTTACAAAGAAAGGTAAAAAAAAACTTGTTCTTTTATTAATAACAGAAATGTAAATAAAAACTTTTTTTTTTTTAAGGACAAAAAGAAATTCATTTGTGTACATGTTCTAAAAATAAAAGAGGATTTTATTTGTTTTACAAGTTCTAATCCAATCTTAACATATATATATATATATATATATATACTGAATAAAATATGTTATGATCTCATTTTAGATCCCATTTCTCCAACCGCAAATAAGATATATATAAATCCAAGCGGATTTGCAAATCATGTACAACAATCATTCAACAAACAACAATTATCACTCCAAACAACACCCAACATTTCAGGTCAGAATTAAACGATCAAACAATTATTTTTAATGCAAGAAAATAATTGATAATTAATTAAACAAATAAAATTAGAATCCTCACATTGAATTTTTGGCCAAAATTTTGCTGTCTCCTTTTCAGCTGCGGTCTGCGCCATCGCGAAGCTCTTAATTTTGTGATTCCAACGCAATTTACGATTCGTCAAACGGACCTCGTATGAAAGAGTTATGAATTTTTAAAGATCGGGTAATTAAATAATTAATTAATATTCGTGAAAATACCTAAAAATTTCACTGTCTCAGAATTGGACAAAATTAGTGTCCACGCGTCCATCTCGTCGCCACGATCCCAACGCACCTGAAATCGTCGATTTTCGACTTCGTATGAGTGAGTTATACAATTTCAAAGTTCTGGAAATTAATTAAATAATTTAAAAATAAAATAGAAAATACCCTCAGCCCATTGACCAAAAAACACTGTTCACCGCCGAACTTTGACCGCACTTTGCTGCTGCCTCGGGCCACCTGACGCCACGGGACCACCGCCAATGTCTTCGTCTTGGCGAGACGCACCACCACCAGAAAGAGCCGCCCCTAAAGCTTCTCCTATCATCGGGAAATCGCCTAGAAAGGATTTCGCCTCGCGGGTCCCACAGGCCGCCTCACACCTCCAAACTACCTGAAATTTTCTGAGCATCTTCGTCTTGCGTAGACGAAGAACTTCCGTGTTCGTGACTTCGTCCAATTCTTCCTCGATTCACGGGAATTTCTTGATTTACGTTTTGAGCTTCTGAATTTCGAAAACAGCGAGCTTTAAAACGAGATTCCGGCGAATCCGAGCGCTGTTTGACAAAACCGACTACACCATTAGCTTCGTATCGTCGAGACCTTCGAGAGGACATATAATTTGCTATGGTTTGAAGAGATTTTATTTTCGACAAATTTTAGAGGAAAAGAGAGCCGCCATGGAAATTGAGAAAAATGATGGAAAAGAGAAGTGGCTGCTGTGCATTTCGAATTTCAGCCCTAAATTCTGAGGAAAAAGATAATATATATTATGGGTTTAATTTTGGTTTGGGCCCAAATATCATTACGTGCCCAATTACTCAATTTCCACTGTTTTCTTCAATTCAGAAATTCTTATAAATACATGCGAATTTCAAAATTAATAATTTTTTAAACATAATTATTTCAGGTCATTACGAGCCCAACGAACCTGATTTCGTAATTTTCCGATTCCGTATGAATTTATTATAAATTTCCGAAGTCTGAAAATAGGTTGTATTTCCACTGTAAAAATTATACAGGCCACAAAATAATTCCAAAAATTATAAATTTTAGAATTTAACCTTAATTTAATATTCCGAATCCATAGAAACAGGTTTCGTCGAATTCGGAGTTTATTTGCAAAAATTCTATTTTTCAGGTGTATATTTTAATATTTAAAAATACCAAAAATAGTGGAATTTTTCCGAAACTCAAAAATATAAGTTCTTATAGTCACTTTTATATGTAAACAACATTCTAAAACCAATGGAGATGCTTTCGGGTCCTAATTCCTTATTCTGCAAAATGTAGCATTTTGGCCCTTATAAATTTCATTGCGACCTTTCTAAATATTGAATTGGCCATAACTTTTGATTCCCGTTATGAAATTTCGATTTTTCGGATTCGTTGGAAAGATATTTTAAATAGATTCTAATATTTTTGGTTTCACTAAAATCCGTTAAATTTTGCATCCTGTACGGTCAGTCAAAGTTCAAGTTTGACTTTTCAAACTACCGCGTTATTTCTAACTTTTGTTAATTAAAATTAAATCATTCATTCTAACTTCGATTTAAATCAAATTTGTGATCATTATTATTTAAATAAATTATTTTATATTGTCAAAATTCATTATAATTTCCTAAAATAAAATTTTAAATTGGTCCTGATTTTGCGGGTTGTTACAATCGCCCCCACTTAAAAACTTTTCGTCCTCGAAAAGGAACGTAGCTAAAAATTGTAAAATTAACTATCTTACTTTTAAATTTTAATGATTAATTATAAATTCGTAACTCTGAACTCGTTCTAGGGCATTACTAACCCCATCTCTAACGAGTTTACTCATTCTAGGATACTACTGATCCTATCTCTAATGAGTATTCTTATTGGACATTACTAATCCAATCTCTGATGAGTCTTTTGTTCAGTTCTAATGAGTTGTACCCCAAAGATTTGAGCTAACCTGAGCTTTGATACCAACTGTAAAGACCCGCAAATTCCCACCCTTTGAATCGACCATAAACCACACAGGTCTGACCCAAAAAGTGAAAATCTACGAATACTTTAACTTTGGGCATACAACATATTAAAACAACAACAGAAGACTTTTATAACATATCATCATATAATGTTACATCAGAGTACAGAATATACATATCAGAGTACATTGGAATAAAATTACAGCGGAAGATAAATACAAAAATGTAATATACTGCAACGGAAGAACACAGCGGAAGACTTTCTATCTCTGGACACAGCTTTAAGCTTCAACCCAGAATCCTGTTTAATATATCTGCAAAAATAGCTACTCGACTGCCCGTGTGGAAAATATGGGCACCCGAGTTTGCCAGTGGACAAACTACAGGTCAGTCATGGGACTGGTGTGAGAATTCTACTTAACCTATATAATATAATAAGGCTAATCACAGGACCACGCCACTTTCGCGGAACGGGTTTTCTCCTATGGATTGCCAGTACATGACTAAAGTAAATCGTCAAAATAGCGCAATGCTTTTTTTTAGAAAAATGAAACCATTATAAGACCCAAGTCCCATCACACAATGCAACGCAAACCGGAGGATAGGGTTTTACCTTATAATGATCAAAAGATGCTTGATACGATAAACACGGTATTATATAATAATAGTGTGCAACCAATTTGAAATACATCAAAGTAAATGTATTAATCCTAGACGGCATGAGTGTCCCATCCCACTATGTCGCCATATATAGGTATACAATCAAAACCGCGTGATGTCGTATTGGAAATTTGGGTTTCCATCTGAGTCAAGGCTAGGGAGGAGATCCTTACCGATTCGAGACACTCTAGCAATGCCCCAGGATTGGTACTCTGTCCAACCCTTGGATCCTGCAGGGCCGGTCCACACTTACTTTTGTGGATTAGTTATGCCTGAACACACGTTCCCCGGTCCTTTTGGACCTATACTACGGCCAGTGGCGACCGCATAAACCGAGGCCTCGAAAATCCAACAACCACAATGAATAAATGCCAGCGCTGGTAGGTCCTTGGCATCACTCTAGCTAGAAAGAAACGTGTGCACTCCCTGCGTTCCCTTCTCCCGTTTTAGACTCTACCGGGCTGTGAGGCTCGCGAAGTCACGATATACACAAAGCTATGCCTAAATAGACTGTGCTTTGATCATCAACCACAAGGCTCTGCTTTGCAACAATAAGCCTTGATCAAGTGCAACTTGGCATACCACATCAACAACTCATATCATGCGATCGATAATTATTTAACATACAAAGGGTGTTAAGCAAGAGAATAAATCCTCCGCCACCATGCATTTATATATTAAATAAAAACCAATTTAATTACATGAAATAAATTTCAATGTCAGGCATGCTATCCATTTACAAGTCCGTTCTGGGTCTGAACGAAACAACGTATCCGTCGATCTCCAGTACGTCTGGAAGATCATCACTTTTTACCTTGCCTTGGGGGATCCGTCCCAATTCAAGATATCAGTCACCATCAACCAAACGATGTGAAGCTCTCCGGACTTCAGTCACCGTCTTCATCTTCGACTCTTGATCGTCGTGATGATTATTCAGAATGGGTTAGACCCGGTCTTCCTGAATAACTCGCGTATTCGTAATTAAAATCAACCATACGCCACATTCCAACTTTGAATATCTTTTTAAATAAAAATTATTATTTATGTTAAAAGGTCCTCATTAATTTTATCAAAGATAAAATAAATTACATTTTAATCTTTCTAAAAAGATTATTAATATTCCAATTTTGATTTAATTTATAAAATAGATTTATAAATTTCAAATAGTAATTTCAATGTAAATTGGATTAAAGGATAAATGCTATTTAAAACATCGTCCACTACAAATCCAATTCACATATCAATCATCAACCATAATTGTTAAGATCTAATAATCTTAAATAAAAGGTCTATCTTAAAGATATTAATTCATTACTATAAAAAAAAACATTTTAAAATAATCAATAAAATATTCTACATATAAAAGATTCTGAATGTAAAATATACTTTATAATACAAAATCTTTTATTTTACAAAAATCCTTTTAAAATTTCTTTATTGAAAAAGAAATTCTGCATTGGAATGCGACTCAACCATGTACCATATAATTTGGGTCATATGGGTTTCATACATTTCATGTATAGGGTAATAATAGGAAATAATCCTCAATCCATCCATTAACAACCAGAGTGACAATGTCAACTGTGTGAGCATTAAAATAAAACAATAACGCTCATCGCAGCCTGTCGATCAATCGATAGACATATAATTAAACATTGGGATTTGTGTCAGTCAAGTATCGTCCCAATACCCGTGTGGGGTTTTCATCCAACAAACAAATAATAAATTATTTGTGCACTTGGGCGATGTGTAAAAATAATCGTCCCAATCACATAAACAAGTCGGATGACTTGTAAATGGAAGTGTAATATTCAAATTTGAATATACTAACATCACATTTAACACATCAAAATACAACATCACAGGCAAATATTTCAATACTCTTTATTATGAGCATATGACAATAAAAATCGTGACTTTTATTTATTTACAAAAATGCATATTTTTGGTCTTGTTCATTCTAATGACAAAATGAATATTTGACTTCATTATTTTTAATGTATAAAAATATACATCCTTAATTCATTCTCTTTAATGTATGAAAACATACATTTTAAATCCATTCTTTTTCTCAACATAAACAAATATGATGATTTTGTTTCTTAACTTCTAATGCAACAAAATGAGAATTTTGTCTAATCTTTTTCAATGAATAAAGATGTCTATTTTTACTTCATTCATTTTAATGTGCCAAAAATGTCCATTTTGTCTAATTCACTTTTAATAAACAAAAATGAGTATTTTGTGTTAATCTCTTTTCTTATGCATAAAAAAAAATGTTTATTTTTAATTTATTCTTTTTAATGACACCAAGTGTTCATTTCTAATTGATCCTTTTTAATGACACAAAATGTTCATTTCTAATTCATTGACATGTTAACTCAAAATGACAATTTAAATTCACTAATCAAGTCTTGACAAGAATGTTGTTCCTTTTCATTTACAATAGAAAATGAAAATAAAATGGATTCACATGTCTTGTACTTTTATTTACCATAGAAATACCAATAAAATGATCAACATATTTTGGTCTTTTCATTTACAAAAGAAGTTGTAAATAAAGTGGTCCTCATATTTTTACTCTTTTCACTTACAATAGGAGTTGTAAATAAATGATTCTCATGTTCCTGTTCTTTTTTTTTCTATCGCACCAAAAGTGTCGATAAAAATGAATCACTAACATTGTCTATTTTTATCGCACCAAGAATGTCGATAAAAATGAATCACTAACATTGTCTATTTTTATCGCACCAAGAATGTCGATAAAAATGAATCACTAACATTGTCTATTTTTATCGCACCAAGAATGTCGATAAAAATGAATCACTAACATTGTCTATTTTTATCGCACCAAGAATGTCGATAAAAATGAATCACTAACATTGTCTATTTTTATCGCACCAAGAATGTCGATAAAAATGACAACATTAACCATTCTATTTTCACCGCGTTCAAAATGACGATAAAATATTCAACATTAACAATTCTATTTTTACCGCATTCAAAATGACGATAAAATATTCAACATTAACAATTCTATTTTTACCGCATTCAAAATGACGATAAAATATTCAACATTAACCATTCTATTTTTACCGCATTCAAAATAACGATAAAATATTCAACATTAACCATTCTATTTTTACCGCATTCAAAATGACGATAAAATATTCAATATTAACAATTCTATTTTTACCTACTATAGAAAATGTAAATAAATATATTTCTAAATTCTATTCTTTTTATTTACAATTGAAAAGGTAAATAAGAAATTCACATATTTTGTTCTTCTCATTTACAATAAAAAAAATGTAAATAAAATGATTCATATATTTTGTTCTTTTTCTTTTACAATGGAAAATGTAAATAAAAGGATTCACATTATTTAGTTCCTTTTTCATTTACAAAAGAAAATGTAAATATGTATATTTCTAAATTCCATTCTTCTTATTTACATAACTGGTTAACATGTTTTACTCTTTTTCCTTTTCAATGAAAATGTAAACAAAGTGATTAACATGTTTTACTCTTTTTCTATTACAAAGAAAATGTAAACAAAAAGATTTACATATTTTACTCTTTCTCTTTTACAATGAAAATGTAAACAAAGTGATTAACATGTTTTACTCTTTCTCTTTTACAAAGAAAATGTAAACAAAGTGATTAACATGTTTTACTCTTTTTCTATTACAAAGAAAATGTAAACAAAATGATTTACATATTTTACTCTTTCTCTTTTACAATGAAAATGTAAACAAAAACCGTTCACACATTATGTTCTCCTTTGGTTTCCATATAAAATGTAAACAATATGATTTACCCATTATGTTCTCTTTTGTTTTACATATAAATGTAAATTAAAACAATTCACAAATTATGTTCCCTTTTGGTTTACATAGAAAAATGATTTTTCTTTATATTTCTGTTCATTTATTTACAAAAGCAATGTAAACAAAATGACTAACAAAACTTTGTTTCTTTTCTTTCACCATATAAACATCAATAATGTGAATAACATATTTTTGGTCTTATCATTTACAAAGGAAGGTGTAAAAAAAAAGGATTAACCTATTTTGTAATGTAAAAATATGACCTTTTCTATTTTACAATGTAAAAATGATAACTCCTCTATTTTAAATATAAAAAGATCATCTTAATATTTTCATCATCAAAATTACATCTTTTGTTTCCAATATAAAAAGATTGTCTTTTTAACTCTTTTTATCACATCTAAATGTGTTCATTTATTTACAAAGAAATGTAAATAAAAACTTGTTCTTTTATTAATAACAGAAATGTAAATAAGAACTTTTTTTTTTTTAAGGACAAAAAGAAATTCATTTGCGTACATGTTCTAAAAATAAAAGAGGATTTTATTTGTTTTACAAGTTCTAATCCAATCTTAACATATATATATATATATATATATATATATATACTGAATAAAATATGTTATGATCTCATTTTAGATCCCATTTCTCCAACCGCAAATAAGATATATATAAATCCAAGCGGATTTGCAAATCATGTACAACAATCATTCAACAAACAACAATTATCACTCCAAACAACACCCAACATTTCAGGTCAGAATTAAACGATCAAACAATTATTTTTAATGCAAGAAAATAATTGATAATTAATTAAACAAATAAAATTAGAATCCTCACATTGAATTTTTGGCCAAAATTTTACTGTCTCCTTTTCAGCTGCGGTCTGCGCCATCGCGAAGCTCTTAATTTTGTGATTCCAACGCTATTTACGGTTCGTCAAACGGACCTCGTATGAAAGAGTTATGAATTTTTAAAGATCGGGTAATTAAATAATTAATTAATATTCGTGAAAATACCTAAAAATTTCACTGTCTCAGAATTGGACAAAATTAGTGTCCACGCGTCCATCTCGTCGCCACGATCCCAACGCACCTGAAATCGTCGATTTTCGACTTCGTATGAGTGAGTTATGCAATTTCAAAGTTCTGGAAATTAATTAAATAATTTAAAAATAAAATAGAAAATACCCTCAGCCCATTGACCGAAAAACACTGTTCACCGCCGAACTTTGACCGCACTTTGCCGCTACCTCGGGCCACCTGACGCCACGGGACCACCGCCAATGTCTTCGTCTTGGCGAGACGCACCACCACCAGAAAGAGCCGCCCCTAAAGCTTCTCCGATCATCGGGAAATCGCCTAGAAAGGATTTCGCCTCGCGGGTCCCACAGGCCGCCTCACACCTCCAAACTGCCTTAAATTTTCTGAGCATCTTCGTCTTGCGTAGACGAAGAACTTCCGTGTTCGTGACTTCGTCCAATTCTTCCTCGATTCACGGGAATTTCTTGATTTACGTTTTGAGCTTCTGAATTTCGAAAACAGCGAGCTTTAAGACGAGATTCCGGCGAATCCGAGCGCTGTTTGACAAAACCGACTACACCATTAGCTTCGTATCGTCGAGACCTTCGAGAGGACATATAATTTGCTATGGTTTGAAGAGATTTTATTTTCGACAAATTTTAGAGGAAAAGAGAGCCGCCATGGAAATTGAGAAAAATGATGGAAAAGAGAAGTGGCTGCTGTGCATTTCGAATTTCAGCCCTAAATTCTGAGGAAAAAGATAATATATACTATGGGTTTAATTTTGGTTTGGGCCCAAATATCATTACGTGCCCAATTACTCAATTTTCAACTGTTTTCTTCAATTCAGAAATTCTTATAAATACATGCGAATTTCAAAATTAATAATTTTTTAAACATAATTATTTCAGGTCATTACGAACCCAACGAACCTGATTTCGTAATTTTCCGATTCCGTATGAATTTATTTGATTTTGATGTCATTTGATGCCCGCAAGCTATGTCAATTGCAAATCCATTCACATTGCGTTCACATTAGCTCAATTGTAAGGCCTCTCATTCATGTTGCATTCACACTGGTTTATGTGTTATTTTAGAAAAGGGATTTTGTCCCACATTGTGTAATGAGCCTCTTAGCCTTGGCCAATACAACTATAAGTACCTTGTATCTTATTCATGTAAAAACACATTGGGTTTTATTTTGTAATTCTCCTCTTGGAATAAAATCATTCTTCTCCCCCTGTTCTATTTAGTTTTAGTTGTATTTTATTTATGTCTATTATTTTCTTTTTCTCTTCTTCTTTAGCTATGTCTAGCTAATCCCCTTTGATTAGGGGGTTATGACGCTAATAGATATGATTCAACATGAATCGCGTAGCCAATAAATGAGGACTTTATACATGTAGATCTGGATCTGAATCAAGGGTTAGATCTGGACCTTCGTATTCTGTGTCGTTTAAGAGCTATGCTCCTTTACAGGGTATATTCGTGTTCGATCTAACAATTATCAGATTTAGATCTAATTTTAGGGTTTTAGAAATTAATTAGTGAATCTGTCTTGATAGTCGATGGTTATTTAAGAGCTCAGCTCCTGCATAAGCTACGCTTGTCGTTATTTACTTATTTATTTCTAAGAATCTAATTATCTTTGATTCATGTGTGTGACAGAAACATGAATTAGATCTATATTTATTTGTTGGCTCTTGATGAGTGTGAATCCAAACTATGTCACTATCCCTTAATTGCTTTCTCTTACTATATCAATCTCTCTTTTTATTTAATTGCTGTTATTTTCTGTGTTTTCAATCAATCCAAATCCTGAAATAACTTGATTGAATTTATTAATTAAAATATTTTTGGTCCCAGAGTTCGACACGCTGTACAACAATCCTTGTTGTTTAGGAAAGCCGAACGGATTAAACAATTGTTTACAATTGTTAATTTGTTCGCAAACAAATTTTGGCGCCGTTGCCGGGGACCAAAATAATTTTTATTTTTAAACCCTTCGGGTTATAGTTTTATTTATATTTTATTATTAATTTTTTTATGTTGTTTTCTTTTGTTATCCAGTATAGATGAAAAAAATTCTTGTTAGTTGATTTGGTAATTGATCTATGATACGGTAATCAACCAAATAAGAAAAGAAAAAAAAATAACTTGCAAATTTAGTTTGATTTCTTTCTTTTTTTCCCTATAATCTCCTTCCATTTCTTCTTTTACTAGTTTTCTAAAAAAAAATCACAAAAGAATTCTTTCTGTTTGCTATTTCTACATCCACCCATACCACACCCCATCAGAAAATCCCTTCTCGACAATCACTTACAGCCAATACTCGAACTTCAAACCACCCCATACTCACAACACCATCAACAGAACTCCAACACCGTTCATACCCCAAAACGCCACCAAGCAAATCTCCTTCAACGCAGTGGCAATTTGTTCATCCCTACTTGTCGTTCACACCATCTCCACAAACAATTCATTATCCAACAATCCATACTCAAGCCACCAACTCAAACCATCCTCTGTACATCACCACGTTCTATCCACAGTGAATGAACTTCATCACAAACAGCCAATTACCAGTTCACGCCACCAAGCTTCAACCAGTTCAACAACTTCTCCACCCTCTGCCAAAAAACCATCAGTCTTGCCTAATACCATTTGCAATCGGTATCACTGTCTCGGACACTTCATCAGTTTCCTACCATCAGCGCTAATCAACAGCTCTCCCTCCAACCCAGTTCAACCTATCACCATTCTACAACTTGGCAAACTCCGAACTTCCAGTCATTGCCTTAACATACCAATTTGCCACCAATTTTTTCGACCAGAAATCAAAACGTCGAACCCAATTCTCCCTAAAATCGCACCAATTAGCAAAAGCAATCCCCAAACCGCAGTCAAATTCACAATCCCTTAATCACCTGCTGAACGTCACCGGAAAACCGGAATAAAACTCCACCACGCAAATCCCAAATCCCCACCGATCAGCATCATCCCCACCTGACAATCCTCAAATTCGCGAGCACGCTTCCGAGCCCTCAAATCAAATACTGATTCCCTTTGAATCGGCTGAACCCAAAGGGAAAAAAACTTGAAGATCGGAGAATTGAAGATCTGAACCCGAAACACTTGCTTTTATTCAAATTCCCGATTCAAAATTTGATATCTCAATGTGTTTTAAATGATTCTGAAAAAAAGAGAAAGGGGAAGGGCTGTTTATTTCTCTATTGTGTTTGGGTAATGTATAATTGAAATATGACTGTTTATATTAACGTGTGTTGAGTATCTTAGGGGTCGTGTTTGTGTTATCGATGAATTCCTTGTCTCGCTCGGAGTATTGTGATTCACGGTTGAGTCGGTAAGAAAAAATCGAGAAATCCTTTTCTTGGTTTGGTCAAGTTGCATAGTGGTTGTGTCATTTTATCTAGTTGTTCGTCTTCTTTTGCTTTCAAATCGTTGTTTCTTTGCTATCATTAGAAAAAAAAAATCATTTTCTTTTGTTTCCATTTTATTTTTCACTCATTCTATTTTTCTTTTATACAAAAAGGGAAAAAAATTCAAAAACAGGTACAGTGGAAATTGGAAAAAGGTCTTTAAAAAAAAAATTGGGCTCCTAGCCCGAACCCGTGCCACAGTGTAGTCAAACAATTAATAGGAGGCTACAACAACACAAAGCAGCGGACTATTCAGGGTTCGAGCAGTTGCACACCAGGTGGGGTGTGAACAGGCTAGCGTTACTCAATTGCACTGGACGGACTGCCGATCACTGTAAAATTTTCTAAACCCTACAGGTGCTCTGCTGCAAAGAAAAACATATAGAAATTGCATGTAAAATTTTTTTGTAGGGGCGCAGCTTGCTTGTAAAAAATTATTTCTGCAATTTATTATTCTGTGTTTGTTCTGTGACTGAATATTTTTCCTATTGATGTGTGGTTTAAAATTTTAAAATGAACGTGGGATTAATTGAAAAGTTTATTTTTGAAATCGAATCAAGGATTCCCCAAAAGATCATAGGACAAAATATTCGTTAAATTGACAATTAGGATTAATACTCTCTGAGGTGTCTAAGGAACGGTAGAGTCTCGAACTCAAATAGGTGCTTAAACCTTCAGTTGTATTTCTAAGGTGATTCGTGGCACACTGATAACCCTTGTCCGAACCTGGCCTAGACTTGTATTCATATAATCCGAAGTTGTTAATTTTAACATATTTTTTTTAAAGAGCTTTCTCGAAAATGTCACAATTTCCCTATTCCTACGGATTTTATGATAGTTGTGAAAATCAATATAATCCATATAATTTTACTCCAAATTCATATGGATATTTTAACAACTATTATACAAACAATTTGGATTTTACGCCACCAACTTCTCAAAATTTTCAAAATAATCCTAATTGTACACCACCAAATTTTCAAAATAATGATCAACCCTTAAGTCTTGAAATAAGTGTTCAAGCTCTATGTGAAGAAAGTCAAAGATTTAATGAATCAAGTCAAAGATTAATTGAATTAATGTGCAACAATTCAAGTCAAAGTTTTCGAAATAATCAAAATTTGAATTCGCCTCCAAATTCAAATGATTTTGAATATAACCCTTGCCAATTAAGTTTCGAACTCCAAAATTAATTTCAAATTCAAAATGGGAATGTGAATAACTTTTCAAATGGTTTTGGCAATGGGAATGATTTCAATGATGGTGTGATTATCGATATTCGTTCTGAACAATTTCAAATTGAAAAGTCTCATGTCAATAATTATAAATTTGATTTTGTTGAGAAAACGAACATACTCGACGATTATTTGAAGTTTCGTGAGAAACAAAATTGAATCTAAACTTGTGACGATTCGAATAAAAATCCGCCTTTGCCCACAATCGATGAGTTTCAAATAACAACTTTTGAAATTGATGAAAATCCTGATGAAGTTGTTGAAAGCTCTATGATTGATTTGAATTTGAATTCCCTTGAAAACGAAGATGTCAATCTTCAATTTGATCTTCCTCTCTCAGATTTTGAAAATTTAGCAACTTTAGATTGTCAACATGACAAAAATGATGAAGTTGTTAACAACTGTTTTAGTGAGGACGACTTTGATGAGCGAAAACTTCTTAAACTGATTGACGATGATGTTGGTGGGTCTAAAACTGAAAATGAAAAATTTGAAAACTTTGAAATTCTTGAGGTTGAAAACAACGAAACTGCTAAATGTGATCTCAAACACAATGCTGATCTTTCTGAAACAATTGAAACTCCTTGCGACTTGATCGTTTCGACTGAACCTCACTATGATCACTTGTTTTTCAATGATAAATTTATGCACTATATGAACTCTTTCTGGAATAACATTGTTTCTGAGAAAATACGATTTCGAAATTTACTGAAAATTCAATTGTTTGGTTTTGACTTTAGGTTTATAAATGAACCTCTTGTTAACAAAATTTCAAATATCAAAGCCAAACCGAACAATATTTCTCAAAACAAGTGTGGGGGTAAGAGTGATTCACCCGTCTCTCAATTTATACAACATCTGAACAAATCAAATTTTGTTTTTGAAACTTTTACTGAACCCCGGCTCGATGACCTTTCTTTAGTTGCTACGAAAATTCAATTCGATTTTAGGATCAGTTGTAAACTCAAAATTTTAAATTTAGCAACTCAAACTTTTGAAAAAACAAATTTTGATATTCCAAATCTGACACATAATATAAAATCCTTTATGATTTGGTTTTCTATGCTTAAGTTGTGTCTCACAATCTTGATGATGCTGATCCATTGGTCCATTGAGGATCGGTTCATATATTCGATGACTGCTTATTTTCTGCACGTGTACCCGGTAAGTTGTGCCGACCCTCTTATTTTATTTCCTTTTCACTAAGATATGTATGATTAACGACTGTGAGGACACAGTCACACTCAAGTGTGGGGGAATTTTACATTACATCAGCAATCAAATTTTATGAAGTAGGTCATTCATTGAACAAGGATTAACTTAAATTCATAAATAACACCTTGGTTCTTGTTTGATAAGTTGAATTATTAGGTGATGGAAATGAACAGTCTTTATTCATTGAATTGTAATGTGTCTTTTTAAGATGCTAGCTTGAGACTGTGCAGACGTTGGTCATGTTCTGGAGTAAGTGTGTCATCCCTTGTTATACATGTTAGAATGTGCAAGTAAAAAAAAAAATCAAAAAAAAAAAAAAAATCAATCATGAAATAAAAATGATTTTGCACCTACATTTATTGGATTTTCTGAGTTCGCTTTCATGCATAATATTTTTTCTCACTCAAATTTTCAAAATCGTAAGTTCTAAATCCACTTGGCCCAATTAAGGAGAAATGACTCATTGTAGCATTCTTCTTCGATATCCCACATTATTCAAACCCAAGTTTTTGTCGATTTACATTCATGTTTCGACAAGTTTTTATTATATTGGTATACTTAAGAACCTTGTACTGATTTATTTTCAAAGGTTCAGAAACGTCACTTTTTATACCAATATTACATTACCCACTCTGTACTTGTTTAAAGGTAAGATAACCATATACCATATCTTATTTTATATGGGTTATCTATCTTACAAAAATTTGCTTATCATTCCTTTCATCTTTTTATTTAACATCAATCCACACTTGTGTGTTGAATTAGGGTTACAGAAGTAAAGTGTCTAGGGCATAAAACTTTCCTTTCATGAAGTGTTGGTTATGATTCGCTTAGTAGAGGAGGAATCAAATGAAAATGAAATAATGTACGGTATCATTCCATTCCATCTCCACTCATCATTCATCATGCAAAAAGAAAAAAAAAAGAAAAAAAGAAAAAATGCAATAAAGAGAGAGTCTCTCAGAATAAAATAGTCATTTATCATTCTTGACTATGAAGCATCCATTTCCGTTGCATCCACATCCATCATACTGTACTTAGAAGCAAATATTGTAGTTGAGGAGATGAAAAGAAACAAAACGTCCATATATGCCTTAGTATTACTTTATCTTTTGTAGATTGAAATTCAACTAATACACCTGCCCTCTTATCTATAACATTTTTAGAACTTACAAAATTTTCCTTCATCTATGCCATCCAATACAGTACAGTTACACTGGTGCAAAATTATTCAAAAAAAAAAGAATGAATAAATGATTGGGTGCACATTGTCGATGTGTAGAACTTTGGTTGACACCACGCTCTTAACCTTCATGACAATTACAGTGTTATCAAGGAATTACGATTCAGCTTGAAATTTTTTATTCATTTTTGCACCAATTATGGAATGGACAATTTGGGACTAAACCAATATTATTGAAGTTAGGTGAAATCCTTGGAATGTGAAGACCTTAAATATATCATTTGATTAATCTGCGTACTTAAGATGCTTTGGATTTTGTGGGTAGTATTCGCTGAAAACCCTCACGAGACAACACTCGTCCTACTAGGGACACCTTGGGGTTTAACGGCTTGTTGCATATGCTAAATGCAATCGTGTTTCCTACGAAAGTGTGACATATCTTAGTTTAGTTTATTCGAGGACGAATAAAAAGATAATGTGGGGGTATTTGATATACACGTAAATGTGTATATTTTATCCACTTATTTATCTTATTTTATATTTAAAATAATTGATAATGTGTATATAGTTATGTTTTCAGATTATTTATGATGAATGGATTAATGCGCTTAGTTGTTGAAAAGATTTATGAATTGCTGTATGAAGAGTGTTAATTTTGAGAGCTAGATTAAAGCTTGAATAAATGTTGTTGTTCAACCACCTTCTACCACGTATTTTAATGATTCAATGCCTTTTCATAAAGATAGTTTGTCACAGATGTTATGGAGTTCCTATTCATGCTCAAAACAATTGAATTTGATGTCATTTGATGCCCGCAAGTTATTCCAATTGCAAATCCATTCACATTGCGTTCACATTAGCTCAATTGCAAGGCCTCTCATTCATGTTGCGTTCACACTGGTTTATGTGTTATTTTAGAAAAGGGATTTTGTCCCACATTGTGTAATGAGCCTCTTAGCCTTGGCCAATACAACTATAAATACCTTGTACCTTATTCATGTAAAAACACATTGGGTTTTATTCTGTAATTCTCTTCTTGGAATAAAATCATTCTTCTCCCCCTGTTCTATTTAGTTTAGTTGTATTTTATTAATGTCTGTTATTATCTTTTTCTCTTCTTCTTTAGCTATGTCTAGCTAATCCCCTTTGATTAGGTGGTGATGACGCTAATAGATATGATTCAGCTTGAACCACATAGCCAATAGATGAGGACTTTATACATGTAGATCTGGATGTGAATAAAGGGTTAGATCTGAACCTTCATATTCTGTGTGGTTTAAGAGCTATGCTCCTTCACAGAGTACATTCGTGTTCGATCTAACAATTATCAGATTTAGATCTAATTTTAGGGTTTTAGAAATTAATTAGTGAATCTTCCTGATAGTCGATGGTTGTTTAAGAGCTCAACTCCTGCATAGGCTATGCTTGTCGTTATTTACTTATTTGTTTCTAATAATATAATTATCGGTTATTCATGTGTGTGACAGAAACATGAATTAGATCTATATTTATTTGTTGGCTATTGATGAGTGTGAATCCAATCTATGTCATTATCCCCTAATTGCTTTATCTTACTATATAAATCTCTCTTTTTATTTAATTGTTGTTATTTTCTGTGTTTTCAATTAATCAAAATCCTGGAATAACTTGATTGGATTTATTAATTAAAATATTTTTGGTCCTTGAGTTCAACACCCTGTACAAAAATCCTTGTTGTTAAGGAAAGCCGAACGGATTAAACAATTGTTTACAGTTGTTAATTTTTTTTGCAAACACCCCCTTAGTCGCTTATTACTTCCCATAGGATAGGTAGCCACATATGACGTTTTAGTTTCCAGGCTTGGGTAGGCCCCCACACACCTGCCATTTAAGACCCCCTAAACTGAAAGACTAATTCCCTGGTGGACTCTTCAAACCTTATCACTTAGCCATTTAGTACACAGGAAGCGGACTATACGCGAAGGTTATTAGTTCGTACCCCCATTAGCCTTTTATACCTTTCCCTATTTGGGATAAGCTGGGCTACGTTATTAAGTCATTTCCACTCAGTCCCTTTGTATAGAAATACTATACGTACGCCATTCATTATCGTCATGGGTTAATATGGTTAACAATATTTTAAATTATTAACCTACTAAGTCCAACTATATTTTATATTATAAGCTCTATATTTATTAACATAATTAAGAAAGGTTGTATCCCCTTTTTCCCTAGGGTATTTATTTGATTTCTTCCCTAATTTGGACTTAGTATTTAAACGACAATCAATATCCATTAATCCCTTTTTTATTCCATTGATTATAACTAATGCCATTTATGAGCCGAACGGTCATAATTTTCCTAAGGCATTAATTCACAATGGATATCCTTATCTTATCAGTCCCGAAGTATCTACTTGTTGTACCCCAACAGAAAATTACTATTCTTATTCATATATATATATTTATTAGTTGACTGTTATATATATATATATATATATATTTGTGTACCAGGCTTCTCACATTATACTTGTGGATGTTGGATATGCCGGTTGGTTCCGGGCAGACTTCTACCACAAGTTAAACTTAACCTCGTGCCTTAGTACATTTACATTTACACATTAGACCCCTCACATTAAGCTGACTACCTGTGCTTGCTGGATTTGTCCGTCGGTTCTGGACAGGCTTATACCACAAGTTGAGCTTAATCTCGTGTCTAAATGCAGTTATAATTCAAATTTCCTAATTTGCGGTGTACAACATTTATCGTAATTAATTTAGGAATTGTAACCATTATCCTATTATATTTATTTCCTCCAATCAATATTGGCTACAATGGTTATTTACTGATTTGCGGTCCTATTTATAGCAATTAGTTATATTGATTGTTACAAATGGTCACCACAAATATATTCATTAAGTACGTATTATAATTTACATGTATGATTCCATAAATGAATACCATTCATCATCAAACCTTCAAACATTCAATGCACTATATATTTTACTGTTTTACATTAATTTGGACGGATAATATGTATATATATATTTATGTTTTCGTGCGGTCAATATAGTTATTATTTATATTATTATTCTTATTTTTAAATTAATGATTTGGTCTAATCAATTAACCAAACATTACTTCTTATATTCAATCATGCCAAAATGGTTTCAAATCTCATAGAAGACTGCTAGCCGTAATCATTGTAAATAACCCCTAATTAGTGGAATTGACATATTTCCAAATCACAAGAATATATGTAAATATATAATTTGGAATAGTCGATGCAAATTACGTACAAATATATGTATTTGTATTTATAAGTACATTTGTACCGCGTTTCCCTTTTTAATCCTTTTTATCATATCTCTTGTGATCTCAAAATAATGCCTTTTTATTCAAAAGGAGGAAAACGACATGTTTACCATGGTTAAGCAAAAACCCAACAATATTGAATACAAACAGGAATATTTCTTTTACTCTTATAATCACATAATTCACCAATTGCATCTTTTTACCCAAATTCACATATTTCATTACTCAACACTGAACTAAAGATCCGGAATGTTACTACGCCTAATCTGTGTTTAATGGGACTAATTTTCAGATCCATAATGCTTTGCAATGTCCACAATACATTTTACAATATGACTGTGGGAAATGGGTATATACAATTTTAAGTATCCTACAATTAATATTGTTCATAACCACAATTTGCAATTCACAAGTTTTAACACTTTTTATGATCAGATCTAATAGATGTCAATTCATTTATAACAATAATATGATCAGATCTGATGAGATAGACATAAAACTTTAGATCTAATTGAAATGAAATAGATAAGTTATTATAACTGTATTAGTAAATTTTCCACTCACCTTATAGCCTCCAAATCCAAAGTTTGAACCTTTTTAGGCTTAAAATCCCTAAATTCGTATAAATCTAATAGTTCAAGGCTAATTCCACCCAGATAAATAAAGGGGTAAGGCCTCATTCTTTTTCCACATAAATCTGTTTTGGTGGCGGAGCTCAGCAATTTTCCTCCCTCTCTAAACCTAGCAGTCACTAGGTGGGCAGCCTAACGCCCAGTAGGTCAACTACCGCTCGACCCCTACGGTAGACCGCCTGGGCATCAGATTGCCCAGGCTGGCTTGGTCAAATTAGGTAAATTATAATTATAAATTCCAGTTTATTTGTTTTCTGTCCATTTTCGTATTTCGCACATAACTTTTTCATACAGACTCCGTTCGCGAAACTCTAAACATGAAAGTTGACCAGAATTCTGAGGCGAATGCATCGGTTAAAGTTTCGTGGACAAATTCCATTGTTTGCAGAAATTCCTATTTTTGAAATTCTAATAATTAATTTATATCGCCAAAATTTCGGGTTGTTACATTCTTCCCTCCTTAAAAGGAATTTCGTCCCGAAATTCTAACGCATATAGTCCTATTCTACACAACTAGTTTATGTACATCCATTTTACAATCATGTGTATATGTGCATGGTGTACATAATGTAATTCGACCATAAAATATGCATGCAAGATGATTCTAATCGGTTCCTCCTATATGTTTGCATTAATATTTTTAAAACACTTTTGAAAACATGGTGCAAAACAACCTAATTATACTGGTAGTTCTATATGAATGCAAATTTCTAAAATCTTTTTTCATCCATAACCTTCACGAAATTACAAATAAAAGTGTGAAGCAACCAAATTTTGCATCCAAACCCTACCATTCAAAATGTCACGTAATCTAATCGTTTCCTATTTAATTTCTCCTAAACCGAAAAAAGGAAATTTAAGCAAAGAACTTTAATATTTTTCCCGCTTACAAATATTTCCTTTCCCGCTCTACAGCGGAATTTTCACCTCAGTTACCCAAAATACTCTAAAAATTTCTATCTGTAGACTGTGAAGGAGGCTTAAAGCAAGCTCTAAAATGTAAAACGAGTTAATTATTAAGTCACGCATATCGTTGACAAGGTATGGAAACAGCATTTCCAAGGTTAAAATAGACTTTTCCTTATTATAGTTAACTTTTCTATCGTATCATCAGTCCTATTGCAACATTAAATCACGCATACAAAGCATCCAAAAATCTTCCTTACGCCGTAATGTGACCGAAAATCGGAAAAAAATTCACAAATATAAATTTCCGCTTAAAAACTTGTCGTGTTTGTTTTGAAATTTTTCTTTACAAAACCGCTTCACTTCCCTATAAAATAAGAAAATGATAAAAATGTTCTTTTTTTCCAAACAATATTTCCCAAAGACTTTAAAAATTGTATTTTGCGGAAACTTAAACGACTCAAGTCACATGTTGGAAAAAAGGAAGTCAGTCATGCCAAAAATGTGAAAATTGAAATCACACACAAAAGACCAAAATAAATTTTAGCTTTAATAAGGTACGATGATTTATTTATTTATATACCCATGATGTAGATCCGGTCCTTTACCAAAATTTATCTAACTCAGAATTCAATTCTTTCCACCTCTAGGACAACTGCTAGATTTAATAAGAAATGAGATTTCATTTGAATAGGCATGCGTGAATGACATAAATATTTCCAAACATAGATATCTCACTAACCTAAGTCGTGTAATTTAAATAACACTAACAGTTACAAGCATGAATCACCACAAAGCCAAGAATTCGATGTTGGAAAGGGATAACAACAAAACAACACCAAAACTCCCAAAACAATGGCTATAAACAATGAGATGTCTTGCTCCACGGTTGGAGCCCAAACCAATTTTTATGACCTTTAATTAACCATATCATGGTAACAAAATGCTCAATCTTGTGTTACAATCACTGCTGGTATTGTTGGAGGTTCTCACATAACCATCTCTTCTACGAGAGAATTAATGATGAGAAAAGAAACCTGCCACAAAACTGCTTCTCATGGAAACCTACCTAATATTGTCTAAAGACAATGTGGATAGGTGAATTTACATAAAGTAATTCCATGAAACAACACACAAGCATAACAAACTGAATCAAATACGATGCGGCATAAATTGATGGTTACGCCATCGATCAAGCAAAAAATTAAATTACAACATCAAGAGACAAATGTAGTCATAAATTCCCATTTACAGAACGATGAGCTAAAAGGGTCACCTGTTAACATAGGCAGTTCGAACATAGATTCCTAAACACAAAAACCGACATTAAGAAAAAGTGATTTGCTGCAAAATCTCCAAAGCCGGTCAAACAAGAGACCATGGTCAGTGTAAGATACGGATTCCTCTAAAACCTCATTGGCTTAATTTTCGTCTCCGAAAAGACGATCGCCTTTGAAAGAACCTATTCTAACAAGGATAGGAAAGGCGGATGCAGCACAAACAATAACCCTATTCTAAGATTTCGAGCAATGGACCGGTGCAAGTCCAACAGCCTCGACAAATTTTCTTACCCTAAAGTGGTGAAACCTTTTTTTTGCTCATTCCAATCCAACTAAATGATATCCACCTAAGTAGGGGACTTAAATGGTGTGAGTAGGATTGAATATTGCAACTAGGTTTTATAGGCCAAGAACTGGTCGGAGACAAGAAATTAGATCCTGGAGTACTAGTAAGGCAGGATGTAATGTGCAAATTAGCACGAAAAAAAACACGAGGCGACAACCAAGAAAGAAAAGAAGGATAGAGATATTGTTAGGCTAGATGAGGAATAAAGGAAGAAATAAGGAAGTTAAAGGGGTAATTTGGACGCAACTTTTATGGTTGAGTCCTCGGTCCAAGTTGTACCAAAACTCATCAATTAATTATTCGTCCTAGTACAACACTAAACGGTCAACTACCAAATGGGCTCTGGACAGAGGTTGGACCTTGACCTTATTAGGCTAGATTAAAGTATTAATCATCCCGCGTTATTGTTTAAGATTTTACGCAATCCAACAAAAATAATTACCCTCATCACCGCAGTACTTAAAGACCGTAGTTAAACTCCGAGCCAACTCCAAGAATTAATAGTCTAAACAATGACGCTACGACTACAAAATGAATGAACAAATTCCAAAAATAATTCAGCTAGAAATCCTTAGTATTAATTAAAACGAATCTTCCCCTTACCTAGCTAACAACAAATAGGCGATTCACGAAATCAAGTACCCCAAAAATCAAGATGAATGATTTTCTTTAGCCTTTCCAAAGAGAAATTTAAAACTTTTCCAACAATGGAATTTATTATAAAGTAACGGTTTTGTATTTATAGATATATTTTGTTATTATTATTATTATCATTATTATTTATATTCTAGTTTTATATTTTAAACTGGAAAAATCTTTTCGTGTTCAAAGATATTGGAGCTTAAAACAATTAAGATTAAATTTGATAACTTTATTAAATTATCCAATATATATATATATATATATATATAGGAAGTTGGATACTAAAAATCACAAGGAAATGGATATTTATTACTCTTGAGTTTTAGTGGTATATTCCTTGTTATGTTTAATTCCTTCTTTCCTATCAATCAGGCTATATTTATTAAAATTATCAAATGGGCCCCAAAATTTTTAAAACACGAATAGATTAAGAATTTAAAACCATATCTTCACAAACTATTTTCCGAAACCGTATTTCAAAACCCTTTAAATCCATTTTTATTTTCCTAAATAGTTTTAAAAATAAATTCCTTCAAATACGAGGCCAAGAGCTCAAATGAATATTTCAACAAAGGTAGATTCAGAATTTTAACAAAGTAATAAATGGATACACCTCGTAGTTATATTTCCGAAATGGATATGGCATACTGGCGTGAGCTTTTCCCATTTTGGATTGAGTAATGGTCATAACCGGAGCTGCCAACGAAATCAAAAACCAGAAATTGTGACTATCTCGGTTGTAGCATGATTTTTTTTTCTAGTCTCCAAACCCGAATCAAAGGAATTCACCATATGTCATCCTCATGCTCTTCACGACGAGATCGCCAACATATTGTGGGGTAAGACAGAATTTTCTAGAAACCCAAACTCAACATATTCCAACTCTTAGTCGCTAAAAGCCCATCTTGTATAACTAGGCCCGCAACTAATTTCATCGTCGAAATAAATTAAAGTCGAGTAAGGGAGATGAAGAAAAACAGAAAATAAAATCGAATTAGTTCTCCTACGAGTCCTAATTTAACTATTTCCTCTGATCATTTAACCTAAGCTCTGATACCAAATGTAACACCCACACTTTTCTGTGCCCAAATTTCAACAAAAATCGAAACTCAAACACATCAAAGCATGGAGGATGTAAATCGGGTACTTGCAATAAATGAGAATAATCAGATTACGATAAAAGAAAACTCACAGCGGAAAGAAATTAGGATAAACTAGTATTAAATCAAGCAACTATCTTTTTCAAAGTAAGTCACTTTGCCAATATCGATCATGAGAGAGAACGAAAACCAAAAGCAAAACTTAAACATCTGCGAGAACCCGACCTTCTCTAGGGAACTTCGGAGGTTGTAATAAGGAGGGGGTCATAACAATAAGTTCTAGTGACTAAGAAATGCACAACATAGACTATAATACACAGATGTATCTCGTTTGGTTCGACCCAAGCTATATGCATAACAGGGTTAGTGATTCTAGCCTAACCTTGTAAATGTTGACGCACGACCCTGCCACTCTTCCCAAAGTAGTACTTCTAAAGTATAATACCGAGATAGAACGTTTACGCATATTTTTGTGAAGCCTTTATACCAGAGCTTAGTTGGTTACTATGTCGAGATTAGACCCCTAATTACAGAGTTTCCATATCCATATACTTTCATTCGGTTATCCTTCATCATTTATTGCCTTACTATCAATGATATATAGGGTGGATTCTTTTGTTGGAGAATGGAATTTTGATGACAACAACCTTATTTCAATATTAATTGATTATAATACATATACTAACACCTTTGTCTAGAATATATATATACACACACATATGCAGGATTTATATACAGGAATTATTACTGAAGACTGTACAGTTTTAAAGATGTTATAGATTCATAATTCAGAGTTATTTCAAGATCGTGAGTGTTCAAGATTTCAAGAGCTCAAGACTAATATAGTTATAGAGTCTAGATTATGTAAGACTATGAATATCACTCTAGGTTCAAATTCAAATTCTGTTTTCAAATTCTATCTTCAAATTCTATCCTCTCTATTCTATTTTTTTTTATTTTTTCCTTTCTTATTTTACTTTTGTTTTCAAACTCAAATTATATATAGTACATTTTATATAGTTTTAATTCTATAATTTTAAATATGTTTATAAAGTTTATATTTATGTTTTCATATGATTTCCCACTTTGTAATATTCATTTATAACACTATATTTTAATTCAAGAATTTCCAAAATTATATATATCAAAACACTTGAAAAATGCTCAAAAATAAATTTTGTATAAAGTGTATGTCGTCATACAATTATGTCGACATATAACTGTCATTTTTTCAATTTTGAAAGGAAGTGTCTTTTCACTATTTGTGATGGTTCTGAAGCGTTGCAACCATTCGCACACTATAAAAAGGGGTTGATTTCGAATTTTTAATCAGTTCTTCTTCTCCACTTTTACTCTCTTTCACTACACCATTATTTCTTATCATCTTTATGATTTCTACTCCTATACTCTGCCAAATTCAATTCTGTTTTCACAAATCTTCTTTTCTCTCCACTCTATACTTATTACTCTCTGAATCAAATGCTATTGAAGAGTTATAGGCCTGTTTGTAATTGTTTGGGCTGAGTAAAGTAATCGGTGGTATCCCTTATAGACGTGAAATCAAGGACGGGTAATCGGTGGTATCCCTTGTAGCCGTGAAATTAGGGACGGGTAATGGGTGGTATCCCTTGTAGTCGTGAAATCAAGGAAGGTATACTTGATCAAGTGTGTTGGAATCAGTGGTATACCTTGTAGCCATGAAATCAAGGAGTGTTGTAATTGGATATTGATATAGTAATAAAACTCTGCTCAATCCAGCATTGCATGGGACTGGACGTAGGAGAAATTCCGAAACCAATATAAAATCCGGTGTGTTCTTTCCTTTTCTGCACTTTACTTTTGTTTATCTTTGCATTTGTGTTTGATTCTGTGTCTATGATTGTTTTTTTGGTGTTTGATTCATATATTTTATCACATAATTTTTAGATTTTGTTTGAATTCTCAAAAACATTATTCACCCCCTCTAGTGTTTGTTTTTCCTTAACGATCCATTCCGCAATCCGTAACAATTGGTATCGGAGCAAGGTCTTTCAAAAAGTTCATAATCTGATTTTTGAAAATTTTCAAATGGCAAATTTTGAATTTTTGTTAACAATTCATGCATTGTATCAATGTTGAAAGAGTCTGCATATAATTATGTTGAAAAGTCGTGTGATCTACTGAAATATTGTTCAATTCAAGAAAAGATATGTCTTATGACTTTTGAAAAATCAAAAGTTGAAAAGATGAGAAAAGTGGCTATTAGTAATTCAAATTCTGAAAAGGTGGCTATTGGAAATTCAAATCCAGAACTGGTGTGTTACATGGCTGTTGATAATTAAAACTCTGGAAAGTAATTGGTAGAAATGAAAAAGGATAAATGGATACTGGATAGTGGCTGTTCGAGATACATGACAGGAAGTCCTGAATTAATCAATAATCTGAAATATGAAGATGGTGGAATGGTGAACTTCAGTGATAACTCTAAAGGATACATTATTGGAATCGGCAATGTCAGTAATTCTGAAATTCTTACTATTTCTGATGTTTTACTAGTTAGGAATTTAAAACACAATTTGCTAAGTATAAGTCAACTTTGCGATAAGGGTTATAAAATTAATTTTGAAAAGGATAAATGTTTTATAGAAGATAGGAATTCAAAAGTAATATTCGAAGGAGATTGAAAGTGTTAACCCCGTTAGTAAAACTCAGTTCAAGGGTCAATCACCGTGAGTCTAATTGGTCGATCACCCTTGGTCGAACATCACGGCTCAAACACCCTGGGTCAAACACCGCGGCTTGAGCACCATCCGCGTGAACTGTCGAGCAGCATTCACTTTAGTACCACGCATGATCGAGTAGTCCGTCTATAGTTTTCATGATGAGCGTCTTATAACCTGGTTGCACGTGCAATCAAGGGGGTCAGCTTGTCATATAATAAAGCTCGGTCGCTCATGCTTTAGATCAGCTCGGTCGCACACTGATGCCAGGGTCGAATGCTCCTACTTGGCAAGGGTCGTTCGAGCATAACAATATATCATTATAAGATGTGCAACGTCTTTTTGGATCATCCATGATTTTATATTTGTGCACGAAGACATTACTATATGAACTTGGCATCATAAAGTCACTTGAACTATATGCAAATGTGACATGGCAGTACAATATGAAAAAGATGGCACAAAACATGCCTTTGAATCAGGTTATGGCAATGTGCTAAAAGGCTTGTGTATTGAGAAAGCCATGTCACCCTAGTTGAGCAGCACCGAAGAGAGTGGCCGAGCGGGCACGTTATGCCAAGGGTCGGACGGTTGAGGTCGTGCACCATCCATATATGTATATTTCACACGTACAAGTAACGTGAACTGTGCATTAACCCAAGACATAAAGTCGCCAGCTGTACCACGTGGGGTCAAGTAGAAGCTCATCTCCACAGGTCAGTCGAGCAGCCTCCATGTTAAGGGGTCAAGCGACATCCATGAACAAAAGGTCGAGCACCATGATGATACAGGGCTGAGCATGCATTACATAACATGAAACAATAGTGCAAAGGCAATGGCAATAGTGTAAATTATTTTCCCTTTTTTGAACAATACGTTAATAAAATGGCAAGCATGTAGTTACTGGTCCCATTTTCGCAAAAGACAAAGGTGGCAATGCTATAATATTAAAGGCGGATCACTTGTTTATTATATGAGGTCGGTCACCCAGATAAATAAATGCTTGCTCGTGCATTCAACATGCAGGCTCGTTCGTGCATTCAACATGCAGGGTCGCTTGTGCATGAGGTTCCAGATCTGCTCGTGCATTTTATAACAACCTTGCTCCAGCTGTAAAGTAGTTCGTACCAGCTATCCAATGACAGTTTCGTAAATATACCGACGAACGACCCTTACCCTGTACACCATAATTTCAGAATTACCACCTAATACAAACTTCTCATATAAATATCCCATTTCATCACAATTCAAGGGACCAATCTAAGCCACCCCAAAGGGCTGTCATTTACGTTTTTCACCATTCTCAAGCTTCCCAAGCTCCACTAATGGCTTCCTAAGCACACTTCTTCTTCCTCCAACATCAAGTGGATCTCATCTTCTCCAAACACCATTAATTCCCACTCAAGTTCAATCCAAGTGATCTCCAACCGCCATTACTTCTCTTTCAAGCTCAGATCTAACACTAATTTCATGATGGAATCAAGTAAGATCATCTAATCATGAGATCTAATCTATTTATTCCCATATTCAAGTGAGATCTAAAGCTGGAACAAAGTAGAAAGTAGAAGATCATTTTTAGAGAATGAATGAGTAATATAAATGAGATGTATGGAACAATGCGCTTTGTAAATATCTCCATGATAATGAAATCGCCTCCAAAGTGGACGTAGATCTATTTTAGATCGAACCACTACAAAAATTCTTGTGTTTTTACTTACTTTTTTGCGATTATGGTCACATTTTCTATTACTTACCATTTGGTGAAGTAAGTTTTACGTACCTTTGGTGTTTTGATCATTTTTGGTTTAAACATTTGGCGCCCACTGTGGGACCACCTTCGCACTTCTCTCAATCTTAAGAGCCTACCTTAAAGTTCTAAGCCTACTTCTACCATAGATTCTACAAGCCTAAGATTTAGGCCAATCGATGAACTCTCTTCCAAATTCAAAGCCTTTTCTGAGATCATGGCTAAATCTAAGAGGACCACAAGAAAAACCATTGTAGAAAATGACAATGTTGCAAACAACGAAGTTACACCGCTTACTAACCATTTTGAAGTTGGAGAAAACTCGATAGGTGGAGCTGGTGTGACTAAGAATGAGTTGGATGTCGCTATTGCCAACATGAACCAACGCATAGATGCTTCTACTAAGGCGATGATGGAAAAACTTGACGCCATCCTTAACACTCGACCAAATCCGCCACCTCGAAAGGTCCATGTTGATCTTGACGAAAATGCCAATTCATCCGCCTTTAACCATGATCGCAACGACAACACCGAAGATAATAACGAATGGTTGAGCGACAAAGAGGAGGCTAACGTCGAAAACTCAAAGCCAAAAGCTATGAATCATTCCGAGATGAAAGCTCAAAGGGTTACCAGTCCTGTCGCAGGGGAACCTCCTCGTTGAGAAGGTAAAGAACCTAAGCTTTCTAGCCAGGAACGCATGCCTAGAAGAACATTTGATAAAGAGCTCAGCTTCGCGAGCGGCATACCACTGAAGAGTACATCTCAGAAATGACAAAACAAATCATGAAGAAGAATCAAGCTCTGAATGATGATGATAAGGAATGGGATTTCTCTCCCAATAGGACTCCATTTACCGAGAGAATTCGAGAAATAGAGTGTCCGAAAAAATTCAATCCTCCAACTTTGCCTCCATTCAATGGCCTTGTTAATCCTAACTACTTTCTATTCAAGTACGAATGGCATATGAGTAGGGCAAAGGCAATAGATGAGATAAGATGCTTATATTTCCCACTCTACCTAGAAGGTGTTCTGTCACTATGGTTCACAAAGCTGATACCCAAGTCCGCAGACCAACTCTCCGACTTGACCGAAAGGTTCAAGGAGAAGTTCCGCCTGTACGCTACCAAATCCAAGGAAGCTATAACACTTTCAGCAATAAAGCAAAATTCAGGGGAATCCGTTAAAGCTTTTCTCAATCAATTTAATGTTGCTTTGTCCGAAGTGAGGAATCCAGGTCCTTGCATAATCCTCATGTCTCTAGTCGGCGCCATAGATGAAAAGAGCAAATTTGGTAGATGGATTAAAATGAAAGAACGAAACATGCTTGAAAAATTCTACAAAAAAGCTGAGGAGTATAGAGAGTGGACAACAGTCCTGTGCCTCTTCAGATTGTTGATGCAAACCAACTTCTCGAAGCTCCCAAAAATGATGTTACTCAGTATAATCAGAAGAGTATTCAAGGGCAGAATCGTGCCAATGACGGTAGTGACAACAAGGATAATAAGAAGTCTCACCTTTTCAACTCATCAGAGCCGACGCCTTTGGATGACACTCCTGAAAATATCTATCTTGCAACAAAGAATTCTGAGGAATATGCGGAACCAAATCCGATAAGGATACGCAGTAAAGCAGCAAACTAGGGAAAGTTATGTAGATTTCACAACCAGCCTGGTCATAAAACTAATGAGTGCCAACACCTGAAGAACCTCATCGAGGAATTGATCAGGAAAAGTAGGTTACAACAGTATGTAAAGAATCCACAAGCCATGAATTCTTCTGCAACTCTCCAGGGGCAGAGGGCATCAAATGACCAGTTGTCCAAGCAACAGAGATCTTTCTCAATCCAATCCAAGGTTAATCATCAACCGATAACCGTTGATGGTGCTCCAATTTCAATGGCTCGGAATAAGCGATTAGCATCGCCACCGCTTTACTTCATGCTCTATTTCATGCTTTAATCCATACTTTACTTCATGTTTTACTTTCTGTTATATTCAAAACTTCTTGTAAACAGTCTGTAATAATCTGCAAGTGATGTACTGAACATTGGCTCTGTAACTAAGAGCATATCTACTAGAATAATTTCCTTGCTTGCAAAATTTTATGTCAAATCACAACTTGCTTAAAAGATGATTTAATATTGCAGGCCATCTGTCGAGCGCTTGTTCCTATAACATCGCGACTCCAACAACGCTAGATCAAGTGCCAAATGCTGTAAATATCATCATGCACAAATGCAAAAATAGAAAAGCACCGCCTTAAAAAATGGATGGGAAAAGTCGCAAAGATCTAAACAACGAACAAGCGCCACGACAAACAAACACGAGAGCTATAAATTTTATCGATGGGGCACTTCCCCAAGTGAGAGGTTCAAAGCGTTAGTTCCTAAACTAAAATAGCCTGCCAAGTTAAGCGTCCAACAAAGGAACTGATGATTGCCCCATGAAATGATACAACAGCTGTCTAGCTCATTTGCGTAGCATCTGAAATATCAGATGTGAAGAATGATTAATCCATTTGCATAGCATCTGGAAATATCATATGTGAAGAATGATTAATCCATTTGCGTAGCACTAAAAGTCTCATATGTGAAGAATGACCAATCCATTTACGTAGCATCTGAAAATCTCAGATGTGAAGAATGACCAATTCATTTGCGTAGCATCTAGAATCCCCGGATATGAAGAATGTAAACCATTTGCGTACATATAGAATCCCCAGATGTGAAGAATGTAAACCATTTGCGTAACATCTGGAATCCCCATATGTGAAGAATGTAAACCATTTGCGTAACATCTGAAAATCTCATATGTGAAGAATGACCAGTCCATTTGCATAACATCTGATAATATCAGATGTGAAGAATGACCAATTCATTTGCATAGCATCTGGAATCCCCAGATGTGAAGAACGTAAACCATTTGCGTAACATCTGGAATCCCTAGATGTGAAGAATGTAATTCATTTGCGTCACATCTGAAATCCCCAGATGTGAAGAATGTAAACCTTTTGCGTAACATCTGGAATCCCCATATGTAAAGAATGTAATCCATTTGCGTAACATATGGAATCCCCAGATGTGAAGAATGTAAACCATTGCGTAACATATGGAATCCCCAGATGTAAAGAATGTAAACCATTTGCGTAACATCTGGAATCCCCAGATGTGAAGAATGTAAACCATTTGCGTAACATCTGGAATCCCCAGATGTGAAGAATGTAAACCATTTGCGTAACATCTGGAATCCTCAGATGTGAAGAATGCAAACCATTTGCGTAACATCTGGAGTCCCCAGATGTGAAGAATGCAAACCATTTGCATAACATCTGGAATCCCCAGATGTGAAGAATGCAAACCATTTGCATAACATCTGGAATCCCCAGATGTGAAGAATGTAAACCATTTGCGTAACATCTGGAATCCCCAGATGTGAATAATGTAATCCATTTTCGTCACATCTGGAATCCCCAGATGTGAAGAATGTAAATCATTTGCGTAGCATCTGAAAATCTCAGATGTGAAGAATGTCTAGCCTCCTATTAACTTGCGTAGTATCTGAATATATCAGATGCGACAAGTGTTGGATCTTAACCAATCAACTTGTGTAGTGTCTGAATATATCAGATATGACAAGTGTTGGATCATTAACCAATTAACTAGCGTAGTGTCTGAATATTTCAGATACGATAAGTGTTGGACATCAACCAGTTCACTTGCGTAGTGTCTGAATACCATAGACATGACAAGTATTAGATTTTAGCCCAAGCAGGGGCATGAAATCCAAAATACTCCCCACAGTGAAGGAAAAGACCTCCTAAACAAGGGGCATGCATATCATAGCTTCTCAAAGAGGAAGCAAAAAATGAATCACAGACACACATTTCCCAAATGAGAAATGTCATGTATTATCATATAAGTCGTTAAAAAAAATGACGATTGAAACCCACAGTTGGATTATCTCGACTAGCTGATCTTAAGTGTTGATGCGAATTCAAATTAGAATGCCATATTTGTTCGGATAATATTTGACGAGTTATAAACCGTTGAGTAAAGCAGTCCTATACAAACACTTGATTCAATTCAAAATAAAATTCGCTATAATTCATTTTTAATGATTAACTAACCTGTTATTGATGTGGACGATCAATAACAAAGTATAAGTCTGAAATCGTGCAAGTGCTTGTTTTTATTACAGAACAGGTGACGTGAAGCATATGAATTCAAAGTATGATTTGCCATAGCAAATGAAAAGCTATAACTGAATATCAATGCAAAATGTGTCAACAACAATGTTTATTTCAACGCCTGCATTTCTCGCAAGCAAAAAATACAAGCTTCGAGGGGCAAATGTTAACCCCGTTAGTAAAATCCAGTTCAAGGGTCAATCACCGTGAGTCTGATCGGTCAAGCACCCTAGGTCGAACAACGTGGCTCGAGTACCCTAGGTCGAACACCGCGGCTCGAGCACGATCCACGTGAATGGTCGAGCAATGTTCATTTCAGTACCACACATGGTCGAGTAGTCCTTCTACAGTCTTCATGATGAGCCTCTTATAACTTGGTTGCACGTGTAATCAAGTTGGTCAGTTTGTCATATAGCAGAGCTCGGTCGCTTATGTTTCGGATCAGCTCGGTCGCACACTGATGTCAGGGTCGACCGTTCCTACATGGCAGGGGTCGTTCGAGCATAACAATATATCATTATAAGATGTGCAACGTCTTTTTGGATTAGCCATTATTTTATATATGTGCATGATGACATTATTATATGAACTTCGCATGATAAAGTCACTTGAACCACATGCAAATGTGACATGGCAGTACAATATGAAAAAGATGGTATAGAACGTGCCTTTGAATCAAGTCACGGGAATGTGATAAAAGGCTCGTGCATTGAGAAAGCAGCGTCACCCTAGTTGAGTAGCACTGAAGAGAGTGGTCGAGTAGACACGTTATGCCATGAGTCAGATGGTTAAGGTCGTGCACCATCCATATATGTATATTTCACACATACAAGTAATGTGGACAGTGTATTAACCCAAGACATAGCGTCACCAGCTGTATCACGTAGGGTCAAGCAGAATTCACCTCCATAGGTCGGTCAAGCAGCCTCCATGTTAAGGGGTCAAGCAACGTCCATGAACAAAGGGTCGAGCACCATGATGATACAGGGTTGAGCATGCATTAATAATGTGAAACAATAGTGCAAAGGCAATGGCAATAGTGTAAATTATGTACCCCTTCTTGAATAGTACGTTAATAAAATGGAAAGCATGTAATTACTGGTCCCATTTTCATAAAAGTCAAAGGTGTCAATGTTGTAATATTAAAGGCGGATCACTTGTTTATTATATGAGGTCGGTTACCCAGAGAAATAAATGGCTCGCTCACGCATTCAACATGCAGGGTCGCTCATGTATTCAACATGCAGGGTCGCTCGTGCATGAGGTTCCAGATCTGCTCGTGCATTTTATAACAATCTGGCACCAGCCGTGAAGTAGTTCCCACCGGCTATCCAGTAACAGTTTCGTAAATAAACCGACGAATTACCCTTAACCCTGTACACTATAATTACAGAATTGCCACTTGGTCCAAACTTCTCTTATAAATACCCCATTTCGTCACCATTTAAGGGACCGGTCTAAGCCACCCCGAAGGGCTGCCATTTCGGTTTTTCACCATTCTCAAGCTTCCCAAGCTCCATTAATGGCTTCCTAAGCTCACTCCTTCTTCCTCCAACATCAAGTGGATCTCATCTTCTCCAAACACCATTAACTCTCACTCAAGTTCAATCCAAGTAATCTGAAACCGCATTACTTCTCTTTAAAGCTCGAATCTAACATTAATTTCATGATGGAATCAAGGAAGATCATCTAATCACGAGATCTAATCCATTTCATCCCGAACTCAAGTGAGATCTAAAGCTAGAAGAGAGTAGAAAGTAGAAGATCATTTTTAGAGAAAGAATGAGTGATATAAATGAAATGTATGTAATAATGCACTTTGTATATTTCTCCATTATAATGAAATCGCCTCCAAAGTGGGTGTAGTTCTAGTTTAGATCTAACCACTATAAAATTCTTGTGTTTTTACGTACTATTTTGTGATTGTGGTCTCATTTTCTATTACTTACCATTTGGTGAAGTACTGTTTACATACCTTTGGTGTTTGGATCATTTTTGGTTTAAACAGAAATATATATATATATATATTAAGTATGAAAATCTCTAGCGATAATCTACGTCTTACGGCCAATACAAGTGACCCTTGGATCTGGCATAAGAGATTTGGTCATATAAATTCCAAACACATATCTAGCATTTCTAAATTAGATTCAATTAGAGGATTACCCAAAATGAAATTTAAAGTTAATAACCTATGTGACACTTGTCAACAAGTAAAATTAAAGAAAAATTTATTTAAATAAGAAGAGGAAGTTACTACCTCAAAACCATTAGAATTAATTCACTTGGATTCATTTGGTCCATCTCAAGTTCAATCGATAAATCATAATATATATGTTTGCGTTATAGTCGATGATTTTTCTAGATTTACTTGGACTTTGATTTTTTAAACATAAAAGTGATGCTTTTGATCAATTTAAAACTTATTTCCAATATAATTCAAAATTTACTATCACTAAAAGTCAAAACAATACGAACTGATCATGATGGAGAATTCAAAAACAAAAATTTTGAAAAATATCGTAACAAAAAGGGAATAACCCCTAATTTTTCAATTTCGAGAACTCCTCAACAAAATGAAGCAGTTGAACATAAAAATAGGACAATACAAGAGTATGCGAGAACTATGTTATCTGATAGTAATTTACCAGAAATTTTTAGGCTGAGACATTAGCAACAGCTTGTTATATTATAAATAGAATTTCAATTAGACCTTTAACTCATAAAACCTCATACGAACTTTTGTATAATAAGAAACCAAAAGTATCATATTTTAAAATATTTTGAAGTAAATGTTTTATACTTAATACTAAAGACAATCTAGATAAAATTGATTCAAAATCCGTGAAAGGAATATTTACTGGGTATTCAGAAAGAAGTAAAGCATATAGAGTTTTCAATACTGTAATGGCTCGCAAATCCGTACTATCTAAGTTGACTAAATACACTAAACGTCCAACCCAAATTGCACAGAAATACAAATCATTATTAATAAAGAAGAAAAAGGTAGAAGTAGAACAAAAATAATAATACAGAATCTCACATTGCAGCGGAACAAAATATAATATATATCAGCTTTTGGAGTATAAAATTTTATTCTACATATACATATCATCATCAGAGTACAACACTTACAACACAGCGGAAAAAAACAATAACTAAATAACGCTGAAGCCTCCTGCTCTAAGATCCTTTAGTCAAATTTGTAAAATCCTGAACTACTTAATTGCCCATACAAATTTGGGCACCCAAGAGTTTAGGGAAAACACAGAAAAATAACTCTGGGTCAGTCATGGGACTGGTATGAGTAAACAATTTAAAACAGTTTGAGAAAATAAACGATATCTCAAAAGACCATGCCGTATAACACGGAATAGGTTTTTCCCTTATGAGAATCCAAAACATTTGATTTAACTTTCAAAATCCTTTTGAAAGAAACGATAATCTTTATATCAAAATTCTTTTGATATTATAATAGTGTCTGAATCAAATAAATAACAATCTAGTGGAACGTTTGCATCTCACGCTCCACGTATAGATACAAATAAAACTATGAGCACTTATTGGGTAATGAATTTCCAACTATGACAAGGTATGGAACCACCTTCCGATAGTGTATCTCGAGAGAGAAATACACTAGGTTCAACAAGAACTTCTTGTAACCCGGCAACACATCACTAACCACTCATTTCGTTTGAGTGTATCGAATGTATATCACCAACAGTTGGGATTAACAACCGTTTTCCCAAATGGGACATCATTAAATAAAATAAATATGGAAATAAATTTTCTCCAGGTAGGTGATAATGCACCCTAATTGAGAGCTACCCACTTAGCCATGCTGCCTGCCCGATTTGGTCATTTCCCAATTGTTGAGGCCTAAGGCTACGATTACTTACCATTTCTTGATAGCACAATCAGTTTGAATGCCACATTGTCAGATCTGTTAATCATTATTGATTTGCACAAATATATTCTAAATATTATGCTAAGAGAATAAATTCTCCACCACCATCAATATTTATACAGACTAACATATGCGATCATTGAAAATACTCTATCAGACACTCTTCCATACACATTCATTCTGGGACTGAACGAAACCTAAGGCACAATTTCCATTATCCATCTTAGGCAATTTATACCTAGGATTAACAGAAAAGCCCTTGCACTTTACTCTGTCTTCGATTATGTTCATATAATCTGATTCGCAACGCTATTTCCAATACAAAGTGGTTCTCGGAAAATAATCCAACTGGTCTCTCCATATTGACATGATATTGGTAAATACTTCGATAGTCGGTTATTTAACTATTGAAGAAAAACAAACATCCATTTAAAGCATCAAACAATCACTGGGCTCCTTAATTAATATTTTATTAATTTAAATTACTAATCTATTTCCTTATCAATATTTATTAACCCAAATATTTCCAATAATCATCTTGGCCTTTTATGCTATTGGGAAAACATTTTCATATATCACCTTCTTTTATTTTCTTTACTAAGAAAATATCATCTATTTTGATTGGAAAACATTCCAATTATTTATCTCTTTCTCGAACTCATTTATTTCTATACTTAGGAAATATTCGTTATTATATTTCCAAAATTCCACTTACTTGGGTTAAAACGAATGTTGTGCAAAACATCCTCACAACAACCCAAAACACTGCATTTAACTAAATCTTAATCAAACATTAATCTTCAAGACTGAATTTTTCTATTTATCGGTTAATAATGAAATCAATCAAGTTGGGGTATAACTACCTCTCAGACTTTGAATGAATAACATTCTTAACTTCAAAATGGACAAGACTACTTATCTCGGATAATCAACATCATATAAAACCAAGTATCCATTTTTAAACATATGTATGTTTATCTTTCTATTCTTACCAGATTTAAATTGTAGATTTCCTTTTTGTTTATAATATTCTATTTTAATTCGTTTCCTTATCGAATTATATATATATATATATATCAATATATTGATTTCTAGTTATCAAATTTTCTTAAAAATATTCTAACTCCTTATATATCTGAAAAATTTCACCAGCACCTCCTTTGTACTGGTCAATCGCTCAAACCTCAACTCGCCTCTCTAGGCCCTTTTCATTCAAAATGAAAATCAAAAAGCCAAGCGGCTTACCGATTCAGCGCATAAAATCTCATATGGAATTTAAACGTATACCTTTATGTCAGGCACTCGTATTATAATCTTCATACACTTCATTCCACTCCTGTCTAACCCATGTATGTCCATTCCTAATTTATTACTACTCAATCTGATCATTTTTAACTCAATTCGCTAATTTATTCTTTAGTTAACTCATTTGCCTATTCAACTTTTATTTGAACATATCGCGTTCGTAAATATTTTTAATTTACTTAAAAACCAAATTGAATTCCGTTTTCAACTCAGGTTTTATATTCGATTTCGAATATGAATTCACAAACCCCATTCACTTATCCAATGTCAAATTTGATCCAAAACCCGTTAACTAATTATTCAACTAATTAGTTAACGCTATTTTATAATTAAAAATCTAATTTTGTTCCAAAAATCACTTTATCTATTTTATTGAGTTCTTATCTATTTTTATAACTCAAGTTATGTGCATGATGCTATGCAAGTTATGTGTATGTTGATGTGCAAGTTATGTTTATGATATTATGAAAGTTATGTGTATGATGTTATGCAAGTTAACATGTAACATGTTGTGCAAGTTCACGCCTTTAAGACACATGCAAGTTCACCTTTGTATAACCTATGAATACTTATGCAAGTTGCCTTTATATATGACATATGTATGTTCATGCAAGTTGGGTTACTTAGCAATGCTAGTTGGGTTAATATTATGATGTAAGTGGACACCTTTTAACCCATGTTAATGCTAATGTATGCTAAGTGAAACCCATGTTAATTGTGAAAGAATCTTCTCTTGGAAATATGTCGTGTTAGCATAAGTACGTGGGGAAACGATGGGGTTAATAGACATGTTAGTGAAATGGTGTGAAATGGTTATGATTAAGCATACCATAAAATGAATAAGCATAAGTGGGAATTTACCTATTGAGTTAGGTCTACCCCATGGGAATTTACCTATTGAGTTAGGTCTACCCATGTTAAGAAAAACTTGATGTTAATTAGGGATAATTAATGTGGGGGTGATTAATTAGGTGTAATTAATCGACTAAGACACGAGGTTGGACTCATTTGTAGTGTAAAACTGCCCGGACCCAACCGGCTTAACCAGTTGCTACAAATGTTAGCCCAATGTGAGAGGTCTTAGGCACAAACTAAATACGTGATTAACGTAAAGACACGAGGTTAGACTCGGTTATGACGTAAGGCTGCCCGGACCCAACCGGCTTAACCAGCGGTCATAAAAGATAGTCTAATGTGAGAGGTCTTTCTGAGGATCATGGTCTTAATTAATTAATAAACACTTAACCAAATTAGCATGTAGTGGGACATGAGGGTTAAGTGGGTGCCTTGGGTGGCATGTAGTAACTAGTGGGGGTGCCTCGGGTGGCATGAAGAGACTAGTGGGTTGCCTTGGGTGGCAATAGAAAATACGATTAGAATACTTAACCAAAGTGGAACATGTAATTAAAACATGGGTGAAGGGTTAAGTAAGTGCTTTGGGTGGCATGTGGAAATCTAGTGGGTGCCCTAAGTGGCAATTGAAATATGATTGGTGACTTAACCAAATCTTAACATGTAAGTGGGCATGACTATATAAGGGATTAAGTGGGATGCACTAGATAAAAGTGGCAAGCTTAAGTAGTAGCTTGTGGGGGCCCATTTCAACCAATATCCCAAACGTATCTTTGTGGGCTCGGCTCTAGTCGGGTGACGGGACACGCATATTGGGCTTGACTATAAGTGGCCAAAACGGGTTAGCGGTGGCAACGCAGGATCAACGGGTTTCATATGCGTGTGTGGGCCCGGGCTGGTTGGTAAGTCGTTGTTGCATCGTGTAGATATAAAGCCGTGCACCGTTGATATTATCAGGTGGCCACCTTGGGGAATGATACACCCCATGGTGGGACCAGCACGGGTATCTACGGTAGGGAGCCGATCGCTTGGGAGTAGTGGGTACACCTAGTAAAGATAGGGGCAGACGGCACCTGTGTAGGGGTACAAGAAACTACTGGGTAAAAATTACTAAGTACACTTAGTGGGATCAACCTTTAAGTAGGAATTACTCTTGGTGGGTAGAACTGGTGTGGTGCAGTGTAGGAATTACCCTTGGGTGGGTAGATCTGGGGTGGTGTAAGCTAGTAATTATCCTTGGGTGGATAAATGCGCCTTTTCGGTTATCGTAGTACATCCTGTGTTTAGTTGGCTACTTAGTGTAGTCATTATCCCCAGAGGTACCGTACCTTGTTTATATCATACCCTAATTACTTTAATGATTGTATTGTTAGGGTTATAGGACTCACTCAGACTTATGTCTGACCCCGTTGTTGTTTATCTTTTTCCCAACCCTCAGGTTTTCAGAGTGGGCCTAGCACTAGTGGGCTTGGACCAGATCGCTATATCTATCTTTTGGGGCTTGGACCGTAGAAGTAAAGCTCGGTTTATCTTTTCTGTTTTGGCTATTATCTATGTAGTGGGATTATGTACTTCTATTTTATCAGGATGGATATTATGTACCTAACTCTTGTTATGGTTTTGTGATGTGACCAAACATGTTTTACTTTCCGCTGCAATGAAATGATGTTTTAAATTTTCAAGTATTACTTATATCTGTCCTGTTGTAATTTTTCTGTTCTATACTCACTAAAAATACTCCACCAAAACTAAGGCATTCCCTTAGTGAGTGACCTTAGCGGATGTGGGGTGTTACACGTGGTATCAGAGCTTAAGGTTACCAGAACAGATAATTTTTTTAGAAAAACTATTTTCTAGGAATATTTTTGAAAGGAGTATTTTCAAAAACATGTCTTTTAAGAGAAAAGTTTTTGAAAGAAAAGCATAATCCCCAATAGCCATATCTATATCTTTCGAATTCTCCATTTTGAATCTCTTCCTTTCTCTCATTTTTGAGTTTCCCCTCCGCGTATAGATGATCTTTCTAAGATAGATAAGGATGGAAAACCACTTCAAGGGACTTAGACGTTAATCAGATTAGAAGTTGGTTCAAGAAGGAGGAGGACTGGTAGGTACCTATAGGATAGACGATGAGAGGAAGGCTCAAATAGTTGTTTGGTTAATGAAGGATGAAACCTCATTGGTGGGAGGTTACGAGTGGAGAATAGGGAAGAAGAAGGCTAGTAGTTATCCTTTTGGGAGGAATAGGACACCTTATTAGGATTGTCCAAAGGAGCAAGGGCAAGGTATGGAGGGTAGTTGTATTCCCTCACGGCTAGTGTACCAGATCGGGATAGGACCGTCTAGGTTGGAATTTGGATTTCTATAATATCCGGTTCAAACTTTATTTGATTATGATGCATCGAGTTCGTTTATCTCATCATTGTTAGTTGAGTCACTGCACTTAGACACCAGTTTGGTAGATGATCCCTTAGTTGTTTCAAACCCAATTGGGCTCCATGATGTGTTTGGGTTTGAAAGTTTCTATACTTAGCGTTGGGTTTAGGTGTGATGCTTGTTGGGCTTCACGGGCTATGGGTTAGTGTTGGGCATGGACTAGTTATCCAGTAGGGGTGCCGTTCTTGATTTGGAAGGGAGAGTTGTTAGGCTTATGGCCCGCTTGGGTAACACTCTCGAGATCTCTTGTAATCCCATAGAATCTGTTATGCTAAGTTATCTAGAATCGCTTGACACGTCGGTCTAGAGTTTGCGATCTGTTAGAGCGGTCCGGGAATACCCGGATGTGTGTGAGGAGGTGAAGGGCTTACCTCCGAAGCAGGAGATTGACTTCCGAATATATCTGGTGGATAATGCTAAACCAGTATCTTGGCTAGTGTGCCACATGGCTCCTCGTGAGAGGAGGGAACTCCATAAGTAAGTAGGCGATTTGCTTGAGAAGGGGTTCATAAGACGAAGTATATCGGAGTGGGGCGCTCCAGTAGTTTTTGTCACGAAGGCGGATGGGTCCCTCAGACTTTGTGTAGGCTAAAGAGAACTAAATAAACTCACAAAGAAGAATAGACACCCATTGCCGAGGATTGATGATCTCTTTGATCAGTTGGCTGGCGCCTCAGTATTTTTGTAGTAGGACTTAGCCACGGGATTTCATCAGTTGAGAGTGGCTGAGGATAGTATAGAGAAGACTGCCTTTAGGACTCCGGATGATTTTTTTTATGAGTGGCTGGTGATGCCATTTGGTTTGACGAACGCCCCCGCATACTTTGTTGATTTGATGAGAAGGGTGTTCAAGGAGTACCTAAATAAGTTGTGATGGTCTTTGTGGATGACATCTTGGTCTTTTCTAGGAGCAAAATAAGTTTTTGTATGTGCTCAATAGGGTGAGCAAAGCCAGTTAGGGAAAAACGGTGGTTTTGGAGCGAGACTGGCGAGGACATCCAGGGTTGGACAAGGGGCTTAATTATTTAGCCGTTTTTACTAGTATCATCTCACGTAGGTCGTCTGAATTCGAAGGAGGTATCCCTTGGGTGTTTGTCTGATATTGGTTTAGGCCTTTGGGGCTTGCATTTGGGGGATGCCGAGTTCGACTAGGGTGGTCTGCGTGAGAGACGAACAGTTGTGATGATTTTGGACGATATCCTGGTGGAGAAGAGCATGCCCTACATCTTAGGGAAGTGTTGGAGACTCTTCGAGCGCATAATCTTAGGACAGTAAAAGTGGATGGGATTCTTAGCATCCTATGAGTTTGAGATAGCGTATACCCCTGGCAAGGGTAACGTGGTGGCGGACGCCTTGAGCAGAAAGAGGTTGTCCTTGAGTCCGTTGTTCGTGGAACAACGAAGCTTGGAATTTATCTCGATGTTTGATTTCAGACCTTCCGTTGATTATGTACCCGGTTTGCTAGCTTCCTTGGAAGTTAGACCTACTCTTTTGGGGCGGATTGGAGAAGCACAGAGGGACGACCCACAGTTGGTTGAGTTGGTGGAGAAGCTCATAAGGGGGGGGGGAGTCGTCCAGCCATTTGAGTAGGTACACCCTAGACGATAGGGGGTGCTTGCGTAGAGACGGTAGACTTTGTGTACCGCAAGACGAGGGTTTGAGGAAGGTTATTCTTGATGATGCACACCGTTCTAGGATGACCATTCATCCCGGTGGGGACAAGATGTACCAAGACATGAAGAGGGTTTTCTTCTGGGCCGGTATGAAGAAAGATGTGGCCGAGTATGTCGCTCGATGCTTGGTGTGCCAACAAGTGAAGGCTGAGCAAAAGAAACCAGGTGGGATGCTTCACCCATTGGAAGTTCCGCAATGGAAGTGGGATAGTGTCTCGATGGATTTTATTGACGGGTTACCCAGATCGAGAAAGGGTAATACAGGAATTTGGGTGGTGGTAGACAGACTTACTAAGAGCGCCCATTTCATACCTGTGAAGAGCAAGAGGACTGCTCCATGGCTAGCTTCTGTATATCTTCGAGAGATAGTTCGATTACATGGGGTACCCTCTAGCATAGTGAGTGATTGAGATCCTATCTTCACTAGCGAGTTCTGGAGAAGTTTGCAAGAAGCAGTGGGGACTCAATTGTGTCTGAGCACCGCATATCATCCTCAGACAGACGGCCGGACTGAGAGGGTGAATCGTGTTCTAGAAGACCTTTTGAGGCTTTGTATCTTAGATTTTGGAGGTACATGGGAAGAGCATCTTCCATTGGTGGAGTTCGCATATAATAACAGCTTTCAGTCCAGTATTGGTATGGCTCCTTTCGAAGCTCTCTATGGAAGGCCTTGTCGATCACCTACATGTTGGTGGGAATCTACGGATAAGATCTTGCTTGGGCCTGATATGATTAGGGAGACTTCTGAGAAGATTGACTTGATTCGAAGAAGGATGAAAGCAGCGCAGGATAGGCAAAAATCTTATGCGGACAAGAGAAGGACGGATCTTGAGTTTGAAGTTGGGGACATGGTCTTTGTCAAAGTGTCTCCATTATGAAATGTGGTTCGCTTTGGATCTGTTGGGAAGTTAGCACCAAGGTTCGTAGGGCCATTTCCCATTAAGGAAAGAATTGGACGGATGGCATATAGAGTGGAGTTGCCTGACAGACTTAGTGGTGTACATGATGTATTCCATGTGTCCCATTTGAGGAAGTGCTTACATGAGACCGCAGAGGTGGTAGAGTCGAGTTTGCTTAGAGAAGTGGAAGTAGAGCGTGATGCGACGATTCGACGAGCTCCTACTTGCATCCTTGGGTCAGAGATTTGGAAGTTGAGAAACAGAGAGGTTCAACTAGTCAAAGTACAAAGGGGAGATGAAGAGAGCGACGCTACCTGGGAGACGGAAGCGAAGATGCGTTCGAGGTACCCTTTTCTTTCGGAGGGTATGTCCTTTTGCTTCTCCTTCATCGCATATCTTGTGCTTATCTTATCCTTAGTATGTCCTCTCGTTAGTACCTTTGACCTTCAGATAGGATAGTCCTATGGTTGAAACATGTGTTTGAGACATGTTATGTATGGTGGATGCAAGTGGATGCAAGTGTTTGCTAGTGGTTGCTCGTGGATGCATATACACACACTCTAGGCACTAGATCGGCTCAGTCACTTCATATTGCATATTGCATAAAATTGTGTGTAGGAAGCTATATCTATCGATGTATAATGATTGTGTTATCATATGGATGATGCATTTTGGTGAATGATTGTGCACTCATGTAGATATTGTATGTGTCGATAGGGTTCTCTCGCATACATAATGGATGCATGGCACTATCATGGTTTGCATATGTTCATACATTAGATAGGGAGCATATACACAGACTTTTTGCATATGCTCATACATCATTAGAAATTGTTTTAAGGACAATGGATGCCCGTGGTTTATGGTTTGAGTAGATGGTTGTTTGGATGGTAGGATATGCATTCTCCTTAGCTTAGAGATTTCGGGGACGAAATCCTTTAAGGAGGGGAGAATGTAACACCCTGAATTTTAGTTAATGCTAAAATTCACTAATTTCAGAATAAATAATCTCAGATGTGAGAATTGGGGGAAATGGGCTGCGTCATTGCGTTCGTCTCGGAGAAATACGCGAAATAGAGTCCGAGTTTTCGAGAATCGGAGTCCGTATGGCCCAGTTATGGCCCAATGAAGTTAGCACAAAATTTAAGATAAAAACAGAATTAAATATTTAAAATCAGATTTCGAAATTGGAGCCAGCAGGGGGCCAGGCGGGAAGCTTCCCGCCCTACCCATGTCGACAGGGCTGTCGACAGGCCTGTCGACTGGGGAGTCAACTTGCCTGTCGACTTGCCTGTCGACCTGGGCGCAGCGTCCAGGGAACCTGGGTGCACCAGGTTGGGTTTTAGGCTGGCTTGGAGGGCTGGGTTCTAGAGATTTCCTAAATCTAACGGACCTAATCTAATCTAGGGTTAATCTAAGGGCCTAAAACACTACCTAATCCTATAAATAAGACCCCAACCCTACCCTAATTCATTCATAATTAGATCTTGTAACTAAACTATGGCAAAATGAAACTTGATCATGGCCTCCACAAATCAATGAAGAGAGTTGCAAGCTAATCAACCTCTAATCAACATCTTCTTCAACTAGAGCAACTAATTCCACTTCATAAGTTAGCTAATCTTGGTTTTGGTGAGTTCCTATGGCTTTAATAATCAATTGTTAAATTGATTATGGTAGGATGTGATAAGACATGGCTATGTTTGTGGATAAATGTGTTTATGCAAGTTTGTATGATATGTGATTTGCAAGTTTTATGCTATATGCAAGTTTAATGCCATGTTTTATGATGCAAAACACTATGTTGAACATTTATGCATATGTAACATGTTATGCAAACTATATGTGAGAGTATATGCAAGTTATATGTAACATGATATGCAAGTTATGCATGTGATTTTATGCATGCTAAGTATTTGGTGTTATGCATGCTAAGTATTTGATTTTATGCATGCTAAGTATTTGATTGTATGTATGCTAAGTATTGGGTTTTATGCATGCTAAGTGTTTGGGTTTATGCAAGTTAAGTGGTGTGTTTATGCATAATAAGTAATTGATTCTATGCATGCTAAGTATGTGGTTTTATGCATGCTAAGTGTTTGGTATTATGCATAAATCATGACATGCAAGTTTACCCTTTTAAATGTGATGCATACATATGCAAGATGACACCTTTATATGCTATGCATGTTTACCCTCCTTTAAGATGCAAGTCATATATGCAAGTTCAACATGTTAAGCAAGTTATGTGTATGCTTATATGCAAGTTCAACATGTTATACAAGTTATGTGTATGATGTTATGTAAGTTATGCGCATGTTGTTATGCAAGTTCATATGCAAGTTATGTGTATGATGTTATGCAAGTTATGTGCATGATGCTATGCAAGTTATGTGTATGTTGATGTGCAAGTTATGTTTATGATATTATGAAAGTTATGTGTATGATGTTATGCAAGTTAACATGTAACATGTTGTGCAAGTTCACACCTTTAAGACACATGCAAGTTCACCTTTGTATAACCTATGAATACTTATGCAAGTTGCCTTTATATATGACATATGTATGTTCATGCAAGTTGGGTTACTTAGCAATGCTAGTTGGGTTAATATTATGATGTAAGTGGACACCTTTTAACCCATGTTAATGCTAATGTATGCTAAGTGAAACCCATGTTAATTGTGAAAGAATCTTCTCTTGGAAATATGTCGTGTTAGCATAAGTACGTGGGGAAACGATGGGGTTAATAGACATGTTAGTGAAATGGTTATGATTAAGCATACCATAAAATGAATAAGCATAAGTGGGAATTTACCTATTGAGTTAGGTCTACCCCATGGGAATTTACCTATTGAGTTAGGTCTACTCATGTTAAGAAAAACTTGATGTTAATTAGGGATAATTAATGTGGGGGTGATTAATTAGGTGTAATTAATCGACTAAGACACGAGGTTGGACTCATTTGTAGTGTAAAACTGCCCAGACCCAACCGGCTTAACCAGTTGCTACAACTGTTAGCCCAATGTGAGAGGTCTTAGGCACAAACTAAATACGTGATTAACGTAAAGACACGAGGTTAGACTCGGTTATGACGTAAGGCTGCCCGGACCCAACCGGCTTAACCAGCGGTCATAAAAGATAGTCTAATGTGAGAGGTCTTTATGAGGATCACGGTCTTAATTAATTAAGAAACACTTAACCAAATTAGCATGTAGTGGGACATGAGGGTTAAGTGGGTGCCTTGGGTGGCATGTAGTAACTAGTGGGGGTGCCTCGGGTGGCATGAGGAGACTAGTGGGTTGCCTTGGGTGGCAATAGAAAATACGATTAGAATACTTAACCAAAGTGGAACATGTAATTAAAACATGGGTGAAGGGTTAAGTAAGTGCTTTGGGTGGCATGTGGAAATCTAGTGGGTGCCCTAAGTGGCAATTGAAATATGATTGATGACTTAACCAAATCTTAACATGTAAGTGGGCATGACTATATAAGGGGTTAAGTGGGATGCACTAGATAAAAGTGGCAAGCTTAAGTAGTAGCTTGTGGGGGCCCATTTCAACCAATATCCCAAACGTATCTTTGTGGGCTCGGCTCTAGTCGGGTGACGGGACACGCATATTGGGCTTGACTATAAGTGGCCAAAACGGGTTAGCGGTGGCAACGCAGGATCAACGGGTTTCATATGCGTGTGTGGGCCCGGGCTGGTTGGTAAGTCGTTGTTGCATCGTGTAGATATAAAGCCGTGCACCGTTGATATTATCAGGTGGCCACCTTGGGGAATGATACACCCCATGGTGGGACCAGCACGGGTATCTATGGTAGGGAGCCGATCGCTTGGGAGTAGTGGGTACACCTAGTAAAGATAGGGGAAGACGGCACCTGTGTAGGGGTACAAGAAACTACTGGGTAAAAATTACTAAGTACACTTAGTGGGATCAACCTTTAAGTAGGAATTACTCTTGGTGGGTAGAACTGGTGTGGTGCAGTGTAGGAATTACCCTTGGGTGGGTAGATCTGGGGTGGTGTAAGCTAGTAATTATCCTTGGGTGGATAAATGCGCCTTTTCGGTTATCGTAGTACATCCTGTGTTTAGTTGGCTACTTAGTGTAGTCATTATCCCCAGAGGTACCGTACCTTGTTTATATCATACCCTAATTACTTTAATGATTGTATTGTTAGGGTTATAGGACTCACTCAGACTTATGTCTGACCCCGTTGTTGTTTATCTTTTTCCCAACCCTCAGGTTTTCAGAGTGGGCCTAGCACTAGTGGGCTTGGACCAGACCGCTATATCTATCTTTTGGGGCTTGGACCGTAGAAGTAAAGCTCGGTTTATCTTTTCTATTTTGGCTATTATCTATGTAGTGGGATTATGTACTTCTATTTTATCAGGATGGATATTATGTACCTAACTCTTGTTATGGTTTTGTGATGTGACCAAACATGTTTTACTTTCCGCTGCAATGAAATGATGTTTTAAATTTTCAAGTATTACTTATATCTGTCCTGTTGTAATTTTTCTGTTCTATACTCACTAAAAATACTCCACCAAAACTAAGGCATTCCCTTAGTGAGTGACCTTAGCGGATGTGGGGTGTTACATATTCCGATTTCCATTTAAATTCTCGATTGAGTATCCCATAGCTACGGATTAAACGACTGATTCTGTTCGATAGGATCTGGTAGAAATTTAACAATTTATATCCATTAATGAGCTAGTGTACAATTTTAAATGTAATTAAATATTTTTTCTAAACTAAAATAAATATTTACCTTAATTATTTCTTACCCTTTGCCCAATGCAATGAACAACTCTGACTTGAATCTAATCATGCATAAATTATGATCTTTATAAGATTTCATTTTAATTAAAGTCCTTTAACATTTAATTAACTAAATAAATTAAGTTAGCTTACCTAGTTGTTCCTGTGTAATAGCAAAATTGTGAACTAAACTTCTACCCTATTGAACCAAACGAACCCATGCCTATAGCCTCCTCCACCAGCGCTGACATTTTCGCACTCTACAACCAATCCTTAATCAATATAATGTACTTCTCACCTCAAACCTCAGTCCTCCATCACAACCATCATAGGCTCGATAACTCTTAGGCCATTCCAACTTATTCGAACTGTACCCCAAAATTTCATCTTCGATGAAATACGGCTTCACCAAATCGTGTCATTCCTAATCGGCTTCACCTCTGGTGAACTCTAGGCAACCCTTTCCTCAGACCGACATCGTGCCCTAAAACCAATTTCAACATCGCGATACCTTCCTTGTTTTGAACCCGACATTCACGATGACATCCACTGTGGTCACGATGAACCTAGAATGTTGTTCCCCTAGCTGACGTTCTCTTCAAAGATCACGGCTTTAGCTTCCCCTCTTTCTTCGTTATTCGAATCAATGCCCTCCTCAAATTTAGTCGCGGTGCCCAACAATGCATCTACGAAAAGAACAGATCAAAAACCAGTTACTCACGATTTTCTATTTTGAAAAGGGACTTTGATTTTGTTTTGCAAATTGAACGAGCAGTGGATTTTTATTTGATTTTGATTGTAGAAGAGATGGAATCCACAAGTCATGACTTTATAAAGAACGACAATTTCTATTTTGTTTGAAGCTCTCTGGGTTTTCGTTTTCAACGGATGAATTAACCAGGGAGAGAGTTGCAATTTATAGAAGAAGAATCCTTAAGCATTAAGGAATAGGTAAGGTAGCTTAGGTAAAAAAAATTAATTTCGATTTGATATACATTAATACAATTTGATTTAAAGAGATTTTTATTCTTTTTAAATAGATCCTTATTTGATTTCGACTCAATTTTGAGCTTATCCATTAAAAATATCAGGGTTCATCGCTTAACATCCCGAACCGCTATTTTAACATAACGACAGATGTTTCAAATTCTACAACACTATTCTGAACTCAACATAAAATATTCTGAAATTTAATTTGAACATATACATTAAATAACCATATTAAATCAATATAATATAATTTAAATTCAAACAAATAAATTTCTCGATAATAAAATATTATTATTATCGTATATATTCAAATAGAATTTATACCAGTCATTTGGATTGTTTTGATTCAGTTTTTTACTTTAATTTCAATTATATTTCGTATTACGATAATTTAATATATTCGATATTAAATCAAAATCGATTTTTAAATCGATAACTTAATATAAAAATTCATTTATATTATCAATTCAATATTTAAAACAATATTGAATATTTAATATAAATCGACCAAAAATTCGGGTCGTTACATTCTCCCCCCTTAAAAGAATTTCGTCCCCGAAAATAACAAAGGTAGGAAAAATGGTACAACCCCGTTAACTTCTCAAAAACCCACTTATGTTGAAACTCAACATTTCAAATTTCTACAACTTTAGTTCTACTAAACCTTTTGATTTTTCATTCATATTGCACACCATATTTGCTTACACTCATTTAATCCGAATGAATTACAACTAATATATTCACATTCAATTCAAATTGATTTTAATTAATTCACTTCGATCCATTTAACTTGCTTAAGTTAAATTTAAATTCCAGCATTTAAATCCCTAGGTTTTCATTTCAAATTCTTTTGAAAGCACATAAATATATACATATATTTATTTCCAACTCAAATTCAAAACATTTGAATTTTCTAACCACTTATTTTCTTTCAAACAAATTTCCATCATAAACTTTTTCTAAGGTAGCGATCCATCACTTAAAAACTCGAAAATGAATACCGATGAGTCATCACCAGAATTATTTCCCAGCCACTGAAGTGAGTTCAGTACTTAATCACTTTCAAAATTCATCAAAAATGATTTTGATTCAAGACTCCCTCAAACACAGATATTTCTGAAAAATATTTTCCAACTTCCCAAGATTTAAATTCCAAATTCTGGTTTGAACTTAATTTTAAGTCATCTCATTTGTATGATTCATTCATATACAAATTTTATTGTATTATTTATAACCATTTTAATTTTATAATCTCGTTCGATTATAATAACAACCAACACATCCATATAATAATTTCAAAAAATTATTCCTTTTTTCTATCAAAATAGAATTTTGGGTAAAATTATTTTATTTACCCACTTTAAAACAGTATTATGTCAAAATTTTCTTTTCAAGTGTTTAGAAATTCCTATCAACTTTATAGCGTCCCACAAATCAATCAGAATTCATAAATCACTCAACAGACTAGCCATCACAATATAAAACAATTTTTTATATTAGTTAACAAATACGCTCTCTCGTATACATACACTCAACTCATTTTAGGCTACTACTGACTCTATCTCTAATGAGTAAACCACCACCAAAGCCTAGGTATTCGCACAACCTATGCTCTGATACCAACTGTAATGGTCCACAAATCTATACTATCTAAGTTGACTAAATACACTACACGTTCAACCCAAATTGCATAGAAATACGAATCATTATTAATAAAGAAGAAAAAGGCAAAAGAAGAACAAAAATAACAATATAGAATTTCACCTCGCAACGGAATAAAATATAATGTATATCAGCTTGTGGAGTACAAAATTTTTATTTTGTATATACATATCATCATCAGAGTACAACACTTACAGCACAACGAAAAAAAACAATAACTAAATAACGCTGAAGCCTCCTGCTCCAAGCTTCTTTAGATAAATCTGTAAAATCCTGAACAGCTTGATTGTCTATACAAATTTGGGCACCCAAGAGTTTAGGTAAAACATAGAAAAATAACTGTGGGTCATTTATGGGACTGGTATGAGTAAACAATTTAAAACAGTTTGAGAAAATAAACGATTTCTCATAAGACCACGTCGTATAACACGGAATGGGTTTTTCCCTTATGAGAATCCAAAACACTTGATTTAACTTTCAAAACCCTTTTGAAAGAAATGATAATCTTTATACCAAAACTCTTTTGATATCATAATAGTGTCCAAATCAAATAAATAAATAACAATGTAGTGGAACGTTTGCATCTCACGCTCCACATATATATACAATCTGAACTACGAGCACTTATTGGGTAATGAATTTCTAACCATGACAAGGTATGGAGCCACCTTCCAACAGTGTATCTCTAGAGAGGAATACATTGGGTTCAACAAGAACATCTTGTAACTCGGTCATACATGGCCGATCACTCATTTCGCTTGAGTGTATCGAATGTGTATCACCAATGGTTGGGATCGGCAACCATTTTCCCGAATGGGACAACATCGAATAGAATAAAGAAGTAAATAAATTTTCTCTAGATAGGTGATAATACACCCTAATTGGGAACTACCCACTTTCATGATGCCTGCCCGATTTGGTCATTTTCCTGTTGTTGAGGCCTGAGGCTACAATTACTTATCATTTCTTAATAGCACAATCACTTTGAATGCCACATTGTCAGATTCGTTAATCATTAATTGATTTGCACAAATATATACTGGATATTATGCTAAGAGAATAAATTCACCACTACCATATATATATTTATACAGACCAAAATATGCGATCATTGGAAATACACTATTAGACACTAGTCTATACATGTTCGTTCTGGGACTGAACGAAACCGAAGGCACAATTTCCATTAATCCATCTTAGGAAATTTCTACCTAGGATTAACAGAAAAAGCCCTTGCACTTTACTCCGTCTTCGATTATCTTCATATAATCTGATTCCCAAAGCAACTGCCAATGCAGAGTGGTTCTCGGAAAATAATCCAACCGATATCTCCATATTGACACGATATTGGCAAATACATTGATAGTCGGTTACTTAACTATCGAAGAAAAATAAACATCCATTCAAAGCAGTTAGGGATTGCGGAATGGGTCGTTAATGCAAAACAAACACTAGATGGGGTGAATAGTGTTTGTGAGAATCTAAACAAATGCTTATGTGAATTACAGAATGAATCAAACACCACAGACACAGATTCAAACACAGATGCAAAAATAAACAGAAGTAAAAATGCAGAAAAGGAAATAACACACGGGGTTTTATACTGGTTCGGATTGATCCTACATCCAATCCCGCACAACGCTGGATTGCGCGGAGTTTTATTACTGTATCAATAGTCAAGTACAACCTCCTTGAATTCACGACTACAACGGATACCACCGACTCCAACCTCCTTAATTTCATGGCTACAAGGGATACCACCGATTACCCATCCTTGATTTTACGGCTATAAGAGATACCACCGATTACATGTCCTTGATTTTATGACTACAAGGGATACCATCGATTCCTTTACTCAGCCCAAACAATCACAAACAACTCTATAACTCTTCAATAGCACTTGATTTAGAGAGAGATGAGAAGAGAGTGTAGAGAGAAGAAGTTTGATCAAAACGGAATTGAATTTGGCAGAGTACAAGTGTAGAAATCTAAAAAATGAATAAGAATAATTATATAATGAAAAAGAGTGAAAGTGGAGAAGAAGAGATGACTAAAAATTCGAATTCAAGCCCTTTTTATAGTGTGTGAAAGATTGCAACATTTCTGAAACATTTCAAATGGTGAAAAGACACTTCCTTTCAAATTTAAATTTCTGACAGTTATAAGTCGACATAACGTTTTCTATATGTCGACATACTCTAGTGCAAATTTGAATTTTAAACATTTTTCAATTGTTTTGGTATAAATATAATTCTGGAAATTTTGAATAAAAATATATTGTTGAAAATTAATATTATAAAGTATAAAAACATATGAAAACATAAATTTAAACTACATAAACATATTTATAAAATTATAAGATTTTAAACTACATATAAATATAAAGTATAGAATTGTAAATATATAAAACTTAAGTTTGAAAAACAAAGATAAATAAGAAAGGAAAATAGAATAGATAAAAATAAAATAGAGAGAATTAAGGATAGAAAATAAAATTTGAAAATTAGAGTTTGAAAATCAGAATTTGAATATTGAACCTGGAGTGCTATTTAGAGTCTTACAAAATATAGACTCTATAACTATATTAATCTTGAACTCTTGAAATCTTGAATACTCATGAGTCTTGATATTTCTCTGAACTCTGAATCTCTATCATCATTAAACTGTACAGTCTTTAGTAATATTTCCTATATACAATTCCTGCATATTTGTGTGTGTATGTGTATATATATTCTATATAAAAGTGTTAGTATATATTTTATAATCAATGATAATTGAAATAAGGTTGTTTTCATCAAAACTCCATTCTCCAATAATCCCCCCTTTTGATGATGACAACCTTAGTTTATAAAATATCATACCTGTATATACCTTTTGATGATGATCCTTCTAATACTTCCCCTGTCTGTAAGAATCCTATAAACTATGTCTATATATTATAATTTCTCCCGCTTTGGCAATATAAAAAAGAAATTCTAAAGGTACTCCCCTTAAATTGTATAACTTTATGAATATAACTTAAGTAACTAACCTAATAATGATACTCCCCCTTTATCTATTAACTAATTCTTAGTAGAACACTCCCCCTTAATCTACTCAAACTTATAATAGTAATACCTAGCAATATGATGATTTAATACAAATCAATCCAAGCATTATCATTAAATATGTTTGTTTGATATATATACACAAACCAAATCAAATCACACCATATGTCTTAATATATACAAGTTTCAAGCAATAGAATCCAAATTAAATCACACCACACCATATGTCTTAGAATATTTAAATAAATTAATCAAATCGTACCAAATAATTAAACGTTCTTGGAACTTCAACCCAACCATTTTCTCCACAGATAGGATCCTTCTTAATGACTTCCCAATCCTCATCTTCTTTGGTTGGCAGAGCCTTTGCAAGATTATTATCTTCATCTCTGAAAAGAGAAGAGACTAACCATCGCACTGCATCAAAATGTTCTCTTGTTGTTCAATCATCTTTATTTGACTTAGTTCAAGACAATGCTGATTTCGTATAATGATAGAGAGAATATTTTTAAAAGAACTCAAGGTTTCTTCTAGATTTTCACTAAGATTATGGATAGGATTTTCCATGGATTTGATAAAAAGAATGATTAAGGAAGAAGGAGGAATAGAATAATGATTTTTCTGGAAGAAAAAGACTTAAATAGGGTCCGGAATTCGTTGGATTTTGAATGGACATGAGTAGTTATTTTAATTTTAAAATTTGAAACAATTTGAAAATCTGTTAGTTATATGTTGACATACCTTTTTCCTATGTCAATATAATATATGAAATTTTTGGAAATTTTGAATTCTTCTGAACTCTTATATTATAATTAGTTTTATAATTTTTCCAGAAACATAAAGATGATTTTATCATAAATAAAACTCCATTCATTACTTGATAGAAAGTAAATACATCCAACTAATCAATACACACTTTAAATATGAAATTCGAAAGCAAACACAAGGAAATATAGTTGAATACATAAAGGTAGACTAAATTAGATGGTCTAGTTTTTAGGTGATGATGAGGAACATGAAATTACAAGCTTTCTTCCTATCTTGACCATGAATTTGGATATTTTCGAAAGCCCCTTGTTAAGCTTCTTTTAATTGTTGACAATTTTCACTTTATTTTTAACAATCTTCTCTTTGTAAATACGCTTAGAGGTTGGATACTCAATACTTTCCATAGAAACTTCTTCTACTTCGACTTCCATTGGCTGTTGTTCTTATTGCATTCGAGCATGTTTGTCCTTGAATGTCTCATATGGTTTGAAGGTGAGAGGAATTTGCATGAGATGAATGTTTGATGCGTCAAACACTTTTCTAGGCACAAATTCTTCTCCATGAGGATCAACATTAATGTATTTGAAAATGCGAGTGAAATAAACACCATTGTAGAGAGTGTTTTCTCTTGTAGGTATATCTATGGGCTTAATTTTATTTAGAATCATTTCGGCCCAATTGATGATATATCCACCCATAATAGCAAAGAGAGCCTTTTCGACTTCGAGAGTTGGATTGTTGAAATTTCCGGAACGGGGATTGATGGTATGTTGAAGGAGAAGATTGACAACTCTTGTTTTTGGGCGAAAGAAGCGATTTTTGAATTCCATTGGCGTACCATCTTCGAAAATATCGTGATCGGGTTCCAAATCGGTTTCATCGATAGCAAAATTTAAAAAATCTGAGCCCATGCTTCTACAATTTAGAATAGTGCCTAAGATTTCGGCATCAAGAACAATTTGAGTGCCTTTGACACTACTCCAAATTTGGATTTCGTTGACTTCATAAAATCCGTGATTGAGATTTGCATAGAACATCTTAACAAATATGGGATAACATACTTCGTCATTATCATTAGAGTCAATTAGACTCAACACTTCATTGTGTTCGAAAAGAGAGACGAGATCACAAGAGGGAAAGTCGCTAAAGACGGCGAAAGCACCCATGTTAACTTTAGCATTTGCTAAAAGTTACCATAGGTTTTGATGGCCTCTTTGTCATTATGAAGATAACCTTTGATGGTTTGGTTATCTTCAATTTTTGAGATGAACTTGAGGAAGTCATCGTATTGATAATTTTGAAGAGAATAGATATGAAGAATATTGTTTTGAGCTGTGAATGAAAGGTAGAAAGGATATATGTGTGTGTGTGTATATATATATATATATATATATATATATATATATATATATAGGGAGAGAGAGAGAAATTGAATGGATATGAATTGAATAAGCAAAACTTTTCAGATTGAAATGATACTTTTTCAGACCTTGGAATTTGGTGAAAAGATTGGAGGGCAGTTTTAAAGTTCAAACTTTTGAAATTCGAAATTTGAATTTCAAATAACTGGTCAGATATGTCGACATAGACATTTCCTTATGTCGACATACTTGTCTAACTTCAAAGGAAATTGAATTTTTGTGTTTTGAAATTTATATTATCAATTTATATTTCAAGTGTAATGATTTTATGAAATAATTCTAATCTTAATGAACACACAAACAATTTATTTTATTAATTTATTGGTTATTTAATATTATATTATTATTTTGAATTTCAGAATTCAAACTTCAATTTTGAATTTTAAATTTCAAAAATTTGTTTTTAAGGTTTTAAATTCAAACCAAAGCAAACAAACAAAGCAACCATTCAACCAAAATAATATTAAAAATTAATTAATGCGTACTTGGTTTTTAGATCCTTTTCTTCATGATTTTCTGAACCTTGAATTATCGTAAAGCATATATTTATATTTTCGGTTTTTCGTTCTTCATCACTTGATGACGAATCTGAATCATCTAATGTTGCTGCGTTTGCTTTCTTTCTTTTCCTTGAAGAATTGCTGTTGTCCGTTTGTTGAGTCGATTTGTCTGGACATGGACACATTTTATTTAGGGTGCATTTTTTAGAGGTCCCTATTAAGTTTCAAAATATAAAAAAAACCCGGTCATAAACTTATTGTAAATTAGGTCCCTATTTTCTGAAAATTCATCAAAAAAATATAAAAAAAATATAAAAAAAATCACGTAAATTCGTATTTAAATAAAACATGTAAGTGCTAAAAAATTCAGAACAAAAAACCATCAAACAAGGCGTCAAAAATAAAAAAGAGAGAAAAAAACGAAATATGCAGTTAAATGCATAATAGTATGCACATATATCATTTTCCTGCATACATCCGTGCTTATTTTTCACTACATTCATCTTCGTTGGATTTTCTTCATGCAAATAAATGCATACATGTGCGCAAAAATTTCAAATACTTGCATACATTTGTGCAGGTTTATTTTCAGATTTTAATCCGAAAACAGCTTACAGAAAAGTTGCATACATATATGCAATTATCAGTAATAATTGCATAAATGTATGCAACTATTTTTTTTCGATTTCCGTAGAATCCTGACATTATTTCCATATTTTAGAATTTTTTTTTTTATGAACGTATGCACATTTTTTTTATAAAAATACAAAAAGGCGGAAAAAATAAAATAGGGGGCGGGTTTAAAAAATTTTAGAACTTTGTTTTTTTTTTATAAATTAGGTCCCTACTTTTAGCCAGTGTGTTATCCTATAAAAATTTTGCACACATGTGTGCATGTTTTCTGAGAAATTTGCACATTCAGATGCAAGTAAAAATGAACTGAAATATTAACTTAAATCTATGCGCTGGAAGACCTGAAATAATTGCACATATGCATGCAATAAAATCAAAAACGTGCATAATATTATGCATTTAACTGCAGTTTTTTTTGTTTTTTTGCTGTTTTCTTCTTTCTGACATTATTTTTGTTGTTTTTTGAACTGGATTTTTTGTATAATGCGTAATATATTTTATTACTAATTTACGAATTTTTTTATTTTTTTTAAATTATTATTTTATAAGTTTTGAAAACAGGGACCTAATTTATATTAAGTTTATGACCGGATGTGAGCCTAATTAAGTTTCAAAATAGGGATGTGAGCCTAATATTCACTTTTATTTATATGGCCTGGTTTGTTATAGTTAAAACATCGAGCATCATTAATTTTTGAACTTCCTTGATTATAACTCTTCCTTTTATATCTTAGAAATCGTCTGAAATGATTTGTCATAAGCACTATTTCTTCATCATCTTCACTACTCGAGTCAGAATCATTTGTTGTTTCTCTAAGTGCAATAGATTTCTTTTCAGTTGATTTGTTTTTTTTTTCTGTAATTGGACTTCATAAGACATCAAATTTCCGATTAACTCCTCAATCTTCATTTCATTGACATCATTGGCTTCTCCAATAGCCAAAGTTTTCTGATCCCATTCTGGAGTTAGTGAATTCAATATTTTTCTGACTTGATCTGCCTCAGAATAAGTTTTTCCAAGTGCTGTTAATGAATGCACTATCTCTTGAAATATGCAATAAATATTTGAAATAGACTCATTCTTATTCATTTTGAATAATTCAAACTGATTAACCAGCATTGCTATCTTTGTTTGTTCAACTTTACTTGTTCCTTCATGAGTAACTTGTAAAGTTCTCCAAATTTCATAAGCAGTTTCACATATTGATACTCTGCTAAACTCATTCCTATCTAATGAACAAAATAACCGATTCATGGCTTTAGAATTGCTTTGTCCAGCAGCCTTATGTTCATTTATCCATTGTGCAAATGCAGTTGTGGGTTCAACATACTCATTTTGCGTGCTATTCCATGTGTCTAAACCCATGGACTGTAAATAAATTTTCATTCTACATGCCCAATATGAATAATTACTACCATTAAACAATGGTGGTCTAACAGTGGATTGACCCTATATAAAAGAACTATTATTGATACCAGTGTTGGTTGCCATTATCACTATTTTCAAAAATTAGATTATGAATTTTTTGAAAGACCTTGCTCTGATACCAATTGTTAGGGATTGCAGAATGGATCGTTAAGGCAAAACAGACACTAGAGGGGGGGGGGGTGAATAGTATATGTGAGAATCTAAACAAAATCTAAAACTCATGCGAATTACAGATTGAATCAAACACCATAAATAACATCACAGACACAGATTCAAACATAGATGCAAAATAAACAGAAACAAAAATCTAGAAAAGGAATGTACACACTGTATCTTATACTGGTTTGGATTGCTCCTACGTCTAGTCCCGCACAACGCTGGATTACGCAGAGTTTTATTACTTTATCAATAATCAAATATAACCTCCTTGATTTCACGGCTACAAGGGATACCACCGATTCCAACCACCTTGATTTCACGGCTATAAGGGATACCACTGATTACCCGTCCTTGATTTACGGCTACAAGAGATATCACCGATTACCCGTCCTTGATTTACGGCTACAAGAGATATCACCGATTACCCGTCCTTGATTTTACGGATACAAGGGATACCACCGATTCCTTCACTCAACCCAAAAAATTACAAATAGCCCTATAACTCTTCAATAGCACTTGATTCAGAGAGAGATGAGAAGAGAGTGTAGAGAGAAGAAGTTTGATCAAAACGGAATTGAATTTGGTAGAGTATAAGTGTAGAAATCATAAAAATGATTAAGAATAATTATATAATGAAAGAGAGTGAAAGTGGAGAAGAAGAGATGATCCAAAATTCGAATTCAAGCCCTCTTTATAGTGTGTGAAAGGTTGCAACGTTTTTGAAACGTTTCAAATGGTGAAAAGACACTTCGTTTCAAATTTAAATTTCTGACAGTTATATGTCGACATAGCATTTTCTGTATGTCGACATCTCTAGTGCAAATTTCAATTTTAAACATTTTTCAAGTGTTTGGATATAAATATAATTCTGTAAATTTTTGAATAAAAATATATTATTATAAATTAATATTATACAGTATAAAAACATATAAAACATAAATTTAATCTATATAAACATATTTATAAAATTATAAGGTTTTAAACTACATATAAATATAAAGTATACTATTATAAATATATAAAACTTAAGTTTGAAAAACAAAGATATATAAGAAAGGAAAATAGAAAAGATAAAAACAAAATAGAGAGAATTGAGGATATAAAATAGAATTTGAAAATCAGAATTTTACTATTGAACCTGGAGTGCTATTTAGAGTCTATAACTATGTTAATCTTGAACTCTTGAAATCTTGAATACTCATGAGTTTTGATATTTCTCTGAATTCTGAATTTCTATCATCTTGAAACTGTACAGTCTTCAGTAATATTTCCTGTATATATTTCCTGCATATGTGTGTGTGTGTATATATATATTCTATACAAAAGTGTTAGTATATATTTTATAATCAATGATAATTGAAGTAAGGTTGTTGTCATCAATATTCCATTCTCTAAAAAAAGCATCAAACAATCACTGGGAACCTTAATTAATATTTTATTTATTTAAATTACTTTTCTATTTCCTTATCAATATTTGTTAACCCAAATATTTCCAATAATCATCTTGGCCTCTTATGCTATTGGGAAAACATTTTCACATATCACCTTCTTTTTTTTCTATACTTAGAAAATATCTTCTATTTTGATGAGAAAACATTCCAATTATTTATCTCTTTCCCGAACTCATTTATTTTTATACTTAGGAAATATTCATTATTATATTTCCAAAATTCCACTTACTTGGGCTAAAACGAATATTGTATAAGACATCGTTACAACAACCCAAAACACTGCATTCAACTAAATTTTATTCAAACATTTATCTTCGAGACTGAATTTTGCTATTATTAATAATGAAATCAATCAAGTTGGGGAATGACTACCTCTCAGACCTTGAATGAATAACATTCTTAACTTCAAAACAGACAAGACTACTTATCTTGAATAATCAACATCATATAAAACCAATTATCCATTTTTAAACGTATACATGTTTCTCTTTCTATTCTTACCAGATTTAAATTATAGACTTCCTTTTTGTTTATAATATTATATTTTAGCTCGTTTCGTTATCGAATTTTATACATACAACGATATATTGATTTCTAGTTATCAATTTTTCATAGAAATATTCTAAATCCTTAAATTTTCGGAAAATTTCGCCAGCACCTCCTTTGTACCAGTCAATAGCTCAAGCCTCAACTCGCCTCTTTAGGCCTTTTCCATTCAAAAAGAAAATCAAAAAGCCAAGCGGCTTGCCGATTCAGCACATAAAATCTCATATGGAATTTAAATGTGTACCTTTATGTCGGGCATACGTCCATTCCTAATTTATTCCAACTCAATCCGATCATTTTTAACTCAATTCACTAATTTATTCTTTAGTTAGCTCATTTGCCTCTTTTACTTTTATTTGATCATATGGCATTCGTATATATTATTAATTTACTTAAAAACCAAATTGAATTCCATTTTCAACTCGCGTTTCGTATTCTATTTCGAATATGAATTCACAAACCCCATTTACTTATCTAACGTCAAATTTGATCCATAACCCATTAACTAATTATTCTACTAATTAGTTATCTCTATTTAATAATTAAAAATCTAATTTTGTTCCAAAAATCACGTGACCTATTTCACTTGAGTTCATATTTATTTTATAACTCATATCCAGATTTTTATATTGGAAATTTGGATTTTATTGACTTAAAATCCTTATTTAATTTAAATAAACCATTATGGCACCGTTTTTCTGGAAATTTGAATTTGACATAACTCAAAATTTATAAGACGAAATCCAGATTTTTCTCTTCTATTAGAAAACTATTATCAAATCGGTCCTGATGATTTATGTTTCAAAGAATTTCGACTTAAATTACGAACTTTGACGCTGCAGCGAGTTCGTTTTAATTATATATATACATATATATATATATGTTTAAACTTCGTTTATAATAAATTTCAACTCCATTCTAATATATTTTAATATATATTGAACTAATTTTCCCAATTCAACTTAACATTTTCATTTATTTATAATCATTGATTTTTCCTTAATCAATTATAAATTTATTTATACTCAATTTGCTACATTAAAATCCCAATTCCTTTATAAATAATTTATTTTATAATATTTGATATAATCGAATTCAAATCCTTAGATTTATCTCAATGTCGTTTATAATCCGAATTCTGGAATAATTTTCGTCGTTTCCTTTTTGAAATGTTTTCCAATTCACTTTTAAATTCATATTTGAATTTATAATTCCAAATTATCCAATGATAATTATCTCACTAAATTTATAATGTCGTTTACAAATTTAACTTCCCTGTTTTATATATTAAAACAAGTTTCATTTCAAAATCCATTTAAACTCAATTTGATTTATATTCTGAATTCCGAAATAAAAACTACCGTTCCTTTTTTCGAAATGATTTCAAATTATATTTAGTAAATTCATACTTGAATTTAAAATGATAAATTATCTCCTGATAATTAATTCACCACATTTATAAACATCGTTTGTACACTTACTTGTTAAATATATTCAACAAGTTCCATTTTAATGTCTATTTAAAACCAAAATCTTATTTGGAATATTCTAATCACTGTAAATTATATAAATATAACATAGAATCTATTTTAATATTTATTTTAAAATATTAGTTTCTAATTAATATAATTCCAATATCCTTTCCGGATATAGTTTATTTTATTATTTCAGAATAATATAATTTAATTTTCCAATTAAATTTATATTCCGAACATCGGAATAAATTTCATCGTTTTCTATCTAAATGATTTATAATTCTTATTTTAAATTCACATTTGAATTTAAACTCTTCAATTATCTAATGATAATTATCCATTTCATTTATAAACACCGTTTATAAAATCATTTCAATTCCCCGCATTATTTAATTTATAAATACCATTTATAAATTAACTTTCCATATTATCTAATTCATAAACACCGTTTATAAATTCAATACTTATTTTTATTATTCAAAAAAGTTAATATTTCTTAGCCTATTCAAAATTCAAATTCTATTTTTAGAAAAATAGATTTCCCCGTTTAAATCTCAAAAATCCCTTTTCACGATATTTTTATTAATCAACTTTTAGGCACAGTGATTTTTAAACGTCCAAAAACACTGAATTATCAATCATAGGTTTTAAATCACATCATATATGATTATATATATGTGTATATATATATATATATATGAAAACAAACAGTAATAAATTTTGAGGAATCCAGTTGGATCCCTCCAACCTGTTTTTCTGCATCCATAGACGTTAGCCAACAGAAATAATACCCATCCTGCTTCGAGGCAAGATATCGCTGTAACAACCCTGATATTCAGAACCAATTTAAAATTTTATTTTAAGGAAATTGAGTCAGAATTTGAAAATTTGATTTTTAAATTAGAATATAACCCTTAAAAATAGCCATTTTTCAAACAACCTCCGTTTTCGATGAAACCACTTTTGTTGGAGCCGGAATGTCAAATATTGCTAGGTTTATAATTCCATAGTTTTTGGAATTAATATGTAAGCGTGGTAAATTAAAACGTGTTTGGTGATTTCTATTGAATTGGATCGGCCAGAAAAAATGCCATTTTTGAAACGATCTCCAAATTTGATGAAATTAGTTTTGTTAGGACCGCATCGTCAAAACATGGCTAGATTTATTTTTCTGGAATTTTTGGAACTGGTATGTGGCTTCGGTAAATTAAAATGTACGTTCAAATTCAATGTTGAACGTTATATATTTTAATTTAGAGAAAAACTGACTGAAACAGTTGAGCTGGCTTACGAAAAATATTCCATTGTGTCTGGAATGGGGGTATTTAGCTAAGGGTGATAGCCGTTAGGTTTGATTTGGAGTTCGTATTGATTAATGGGTATTTTTGGAATTAAAAGATTAAATAAATTAAAGTGAAAATTAGGGTCACATCCTTAACCATACATCCTCCCATTTTAAAACATATAAATCTCATCCCTATTTTTATATAGCGGCTAATTTGTTTCCAGAACTGCCCTTTTTTGTGATTAGCGGTGTAATTAACGTGGTTTTAAATCCATGTTATACTGATTTATATGTTTACAGAATCATATTTTTAGGTTTTAATGTCGGCGCCGTCCTGGATCTATATTTTTTCTCATCGGATGTTGTCGATAAACAATTCTCTGTAATCCTATTTTTTTTGGAGATTCAATTTGATTCCTCTTTGAATTATATAATGGATGTTTCAGCGTCTAGGTAATTTATACATTTTAATTTGATTCCATTAACGATATATATATATCTTCCAACGTCGAAACATCCATTATATAATACAAAAAAATAGGACACTTATACATTTTGGAGATTCAATTTGATTCCATTATATAATACAAAATAAATAAATTAAAATTATACGTTAACTGTAATGGCGCGTTTTGTAAGGTATAATAATTAAGTTATTTAATTATTTAAATAACAAATATATTAAATAAACAATGGTTGAACATATAAATTATAATAATAATTATAATCAAGCCGTAACGACGCGGCAGTTCGTTATTTGGCAAGTTGAACTTCAACTGAATGTACAGGATTCGTTCTAAGCCGGATTTCTGTGAAACAAGAAACATGTGGAGCTGGTGGAGTATATCTTTCTAGTGGAAGAGAAAAATCGGGATTTCGTCGTATAGATTTTGATGTATGTCCAAATCAAATTTCAGAATAGTCGCTATGGAATTCGTATATAATTCGTAACGCTTTATATACGTTATAAAAGGGATTTTCAATGTAAATTGAATATCGATTCAACCTGGACTTAGAATATGAAATATATAATTATCCTGGAGCCGTATGATATTCCACTGTGAATATATACGATAATATAAATTTATTTATATTTAATTTAATTTATTTAAATATATTTAGATATTTAAATGGGTCATTCAAAGCGGTAAAAATAACCACTTTTGCATACGAAGTCGGAATTCGACGAAACCAGTTTCGTTGGGACCGTAATGTCGAACTCTAGCTACATGTCCAGTTTCGTGATTTTTGGGCATCGTGTGTGGTCACACGGATTTTTAGAATGCTTAAACGAATATAAAACAATAAAATAAATATCTCAATTCTATTCTAAGGACCAAAAATAGCCACCCACACCTTGTACAGCCACTAATCTCAACAACCCTCCTCTATAAAACATGAGAACAATTTTCCCAAGACGCCAGCAAAAATAAACAGTCCAACAGCAAAATTCCCACAAAAGAAAAATCAAAACATAAATCAAATAAATTAGTGCAAATCTCAACACATATATTTTCGGATTTGCTGTGAGGAGATAATCGAGCTGATGTGCATTTCGCTAACTTCGATTTGGGGTACTCATTTGTGCGGAAGTGTACAGTAAACTAGGGCTTGAATCCGTGGTGGTTGGGCTCGTTTCTGGGCGATGGGGAGGTCGTACTCGGTTTTCCGATGGTTGTAGGCGCCTGAGGTGCGACTTTGGGTAGAATCGAGGCAGAAAGGTGTCGTTTGTTTCCTGTTCAGATCCGCGAGAAGCTGAGGATCCTCGATGAACATGTGTGAACCGAGTGTGGTGTTTCTGAGATGGGGTGGTGTGGTTTTGATGGAGGAGCTATTTGTGATGATCTCTGGTCGAGCGGTGTTGAGAGGAGAGGGATTTGGGAGCAGGAACGAGCAGTAATGGATGGAGTACTGGAGACCGATGTTTTTGGAGAAGAGAGGGAATAGGGCCTGACGGGTTTAAGGTATTGGTTGGGCCAAGGTAATAGTGTTGAGGCCCAAAGGAGAATATTAATTAAGTTTTAAGTTTAATTAAAATGTGTTAACTTCTTTACGCGATATCAAGCTCATACGGAGTCGAAATCGAGAACGGTCAGTCACGTTGGGATCGTATGGACGGTGGCTATACCGTGGAACCGACTGGAAGTGAATTCGAGCCCGTTACAATTTATAGCGAAATAAATTGTCTGTTCTAAATCAACAACAATTATCGTTATGAACGATGATAGTCCAATGTGAGTAAATCTCACAACCTCTGAACAGTTTATATTTTCACGTAGTATTCTTAGAACTGTTAAAATATTATCTGTTTGACTGTTTGACCGTGTGTTGACTGTTTGATTGAACTGCTAGTCAGTTAGTAGAGATTTTATATATATATTTACGTATATATATAAACCGTTAAATAGTCATATGTTGATTCTGCTATCAGAATATTTCACAGTGAAGTGAAATCGATGTTGTTGTATTGTCTAACATCTGTGGTGCAGGGAAACAGGTTGGAGGAATCCAACTGGATTTCCTCAACAGTTATTTTACTGTGATTTTTATTTGTGATATATAATGTGATGTATATAATCTGTGTAATTATGTGTGGTAGGACGATATTTATCGTTGTTATATGGTGTGTTAAATACCATGAGAAATACCAGACTGTAGGAGAGGGGTTTTCAAAGTATATTTTGAAAATAGTTTATTTATATAAAATCAAGGGATTTTATATATATATATAAGAAAAAGGATTCTAAATAATAAGGAATATAGTTGGTAAAAACAAATATAAAAGAATTATATTTGTAAATCAAATACAAGGGAATATATATGTTAATCGAATATAAGGGGATATATTTGTTAATCAAAATATAAAGGAATTATATTCATTAAAAGAAATATAAAGGATATTTATTTAGAGATTAAATAAATAGAATTAAACTAAAGGAGATATTTATTTGTTAAATAAATAGGAGTTAACCAAGTGAATTGGTCGAGTTAACCAAGTGATTTGGTCGAGTTAATCAAAGTGAATTTGTTAAGTTAAACTAAGTGAATCGGTTAGAGTAAATCAAAGTGAATTAGTTAAGTTAACTAAGTGGTTAATCGAAGTGAATTAGTTGAGTTAAACTAAGTGAATCGGTTAGAGTTAATCAATGTGAATTAGTTGAGTTAAACTAAGTGAATCGGTTAGAGTTAACCAATGTGAATTAGTTAAGTTAAACTAAGTGGTTAATCGATGTGAATTAGTTAAGTTAAACTAAGTGGTTAATCGAAGTGAATTAGTTAAGTTAACTAAGTGGTTAATCGAAGTGAATTAGTTGAGTTAAACTAAGTGAATCGGTTAGAGTTAATCAACGTGAATTAGCTAAGTTAAACTAAGTGGATTAGTTCAGTTAATCGAGACGAGTTAACCAGTTAGAGTTAACCAGTTAGAGGTGACCAGTTAGAGTTAACCAGTTAGAGTTAACCAGTTAGAGTTGACCAGTTAAAGTTGACCAGTTAGAGTTATCCAAGTGGAGTTAATCGAGTAGCGTTGTCGAATATCACTTATTCGAAGAAGAGCTATCGAATATAGTCTACTCGAGTGGAGAAATCAAATGTTATTCATTTGAGAAGAGTTATCGAATATTATTTATTCGAAGAGTAGTTATCGAATATTGGTTATTCGAAGTTAGTTAATCCGAAGGAGTTAATCGAAGAGTTAATCCGAAGGAGCTAGTCGAAGAGTTATTCGAAGTTAGTTAATCCAAAGGAGTTATTCGAAGTTAGTTAATCCGAAGGAGCTAGTCGAAGAGTTATTCGAAGTTAGTTAATCCAAAGGAGTTATTCGAAGTTAGTTAATCCGAGGGAGCTAGTCGAAGAGTTATTCGAAGTTAGTTAATCCAAAGGAGTTATTCGAAGTTAGTTAATCCGAAGGAGCTAGTCGAAGAGTTATTCGAAGTTAGTTAATCCAAAGGAGTTATTCGAAGTTAGTTAATCCGAAGGAGCTAGTCGAAGAGTTATTCGAATTTAGTTATTCGAAAGGAGTTAATCAATTTGAGTAAATCGAATGCAGTTATTCGAGAAGAGTTAAATCGAATTTAGTTATTCGAAAAGAGTTAATCAATTTGAGTTAAGTTAATCGATTTGAATTAAGTTGAATCGAAATGGAGTAAATCGATTAGAATTAAGTTAATCGAGTTAGAGTAAATCGAATATTGGTTATTCAAAGGCAAGTTATTCGAATTAGTTATTCGAAGGAGTTAATCAAATGAGTTGATCCAACGGAGTTAGTCGAATATTAGTTATTCGAATAGAGTAAAGGAGTTATCGATTTTAGTTTGATCGAAAGGAGTTATCGATTAGTAAATCGAAAGGAGATTTTCGAATATGGCATATTCGAAAGAAAGAGATCGAATATTGTTTATTCGAAAGAGAGAGATTTCGAATGTAAATTATTCGAAGAGAGATAATCGAATATAGGTTATTCGAAGAGGAGTTAATCGAATAGAGATTACTCGAAAGAGAGTAATACGTCGAATTCAATTATATCGAATTCGGGAAAGTACTATTTACTTTCCAGGGTTTAAATCATGATTTAGTTATTGATTTAGAAATTAGGTGTCTGTTAAATTATTCGAGTTAGGAGATAAAGTTATAATTTAGGTTAGATATTGCAGAAGTAGGAATTATAACGTTATAGTTATAATCAAACGTTTTCATATAAGAAGTAGATTCGTAACCTGAATCCGAGAATTTGCGTAAACAGATGATTGGAAAAAGTGAGTGACGAGCTTCATCTATTTCACAGTAAAGGACGTTGTTCAATTAAGGTCTGAGAGGTAATTATACCCCAACTTGATTGACTTCAGAATTGACAAAGGAATAGTTGTGGTTCGATAGAAAAGGTTGATTTGAAATATAGTTAAATAATAAGCGATTAATGGATTAAGCGTAACGATGTTTTATACAACGTTCATTGGAAATCCGAAATGAGTTTTGGAAACGTTTTCCAAATATAGTCAGATATGTTTTCTAAACATAGAAAATGAAATGTTTTCATGATAAGAATTTAAGAAATAGAGTTAAGCAAATTCAGAAACTAACCAGAGAGGGTAAGTTGAACGGTTTTCTAAGTGACGATCTGATGTTGGTTTCGACCTTCCGGATTGATACTTAGAGAATTGTTCTCATACTAGTTACAGTTAGGGACTGATAGTTGCGAAATAATAGTGATGTGAAAATAAGCTATGGAAATGTTTTCCAATGATTAATAACATATATTTTCTAAATATATGAAATAAGGAAATATGAACATATGATGATTGATCGATCGAATTCCCATTTGGAAATAAGATCGTTGTTTGTACACCGACATGTTTTCATTTGATAGTTAGATCACAGACTATCAAAGTTTTTACCATTTTAACGTTGTTAATATGGAGAGACCGGTTGGATTATTATCCAAAGAACCACTCTGTATCGGCATAAGCGTTGCGAGCAATATATGCCAAAGATAAATTGAAGACGGAGTAAAGTGCAAGGGCTGTTGTATAAGTCTTAGATAACAGTGACTAAGATGGATATACTGAATAGTGCCTTCGGTTTGTCCAGTCCCAGGACAACGTATATGGAAGAAGGTCTGACAGAGTATATCCAATGGATCGCGTAAGTTGATCTGTTCAAACGTATTCACGTTTGGTGGCGGAGGAATTCGTTTCTCTTAGCTGTATACCCGTGTTATTTTTGAATAAGTCAATGTGTGATTTGGCGGGTATGACGATGTGGCATTCAAAGTGAATGGTGATCAGATGTTCTGAAGATAGACGTAGCTTCTAGCCTCACACCAGGAAGTAACAAAAGTTGGGCTAGGCAGCATGGCTAGTTGGGTCATTCCCAAGCAGGGTGTATTGTCACCGATCTAGGGAATATCCATATTTATACTTCTTTTTGATTCTGTATCTTCGGATGACGGTTTGATGGCCTATAACCGTGGTGGCAATATATTCGCGACACTCAAGCTAAATGAGTGAGCGGTCATGTGTGGCCGGGTTGCAAGACGTCCTTGTTGAACCTGCAGTGTATCACCTCTAGAGTACACTGATCAGAAGGTGCTCCCATACCTTGTCTGTTGGAATCCATTCTCCATTAAGCGCCCTGCGGTTTATGATTTTATACTATGTATGTAGAACGTGAGATGCAAGCGTTTCTGCTAGGTTGATACCTATTTGTACTTAGACATTATTATAATATCACAATGATATTGCTTGTCAAAGTTGTTTAGATACTCATAAGGAAAAACCCGTTCCGTATTCACGGCGTGGTCTTATGAGATATCATATACCTGTTTTAAACTATTTTACTCACACCAGTCCCATGACTGACCCGGAGTTTACTTTGTTGTTTTCCCTAAACTCTTGGGTGCCTAAATTTGTACGGGCAGTCAAGTAGTCGGGATTTACAGATATACTTGGAGAGCTTGGAGCAGGAGGCTGCAAGATTTTATAGCTATAGTTATTTCTGCTGTGTTGTAAGTGTCGTACTCTGATAAGTGCTATTGTATATATATAACTGTTTACTTCAAAGTTATGTTATATATTATATGTTATTCGTTCCGCTGTGAGATTCGTGTTACTCTGATGATTCTGATGTTCTTCTTCTTCTTCTATTCTATTAGTTCTATCTTTTCTTTCTCACCTTCTAAATTCTTTCACTAACGTCTCGGAATTTCCGACTCTCGAGGAGTCGGAAATTTCCAGCCGTTACAGTTGGTATCAGAGCTTAAGTTAAGTGATTACCTTGGCTCTGTGGCATAACTCGGTAGAGATAGGGTTAGTAATACCCTAGATTGAGTTTGAGTGTATATATACGAGTGCGTATTCGTATTTGATATAAAATGGTTTTATATTGTGGAGATTCATTGGCTGAGTTGTTTATGAGTTCTGGTCGATCAGTTTGATCCACTGTATCGATAGGGGTTACTAAACACTCGAATACGATGGACCGACACGGCATGTTTTGAAAGGAGGGTAAAAGAAATAATTTTACCCGAATATATTTTGATATAATATATTGGTAGTGTTGGTTGTTATTATAATCGAGTAAGATTATAACATGTGAAATGGTTATAAATAACTAATCAGAATTCATATAAGTGAAGCATATGAAATAGAAGTAAATCTGAAGTTAAATCAGAATTGGAATTAAAATAAGAAAATTTTAAGTTCCTGGGAGATTTTGAAAATGTTTTTCAATTAGAAATAAATATAGTATCTAACTCACCTGGATGACTGGAAAATAATTCCGAAGATGGATCGATACATCGTCGGTGTAATTTTCGAGTTTCTAAGTGGCGGATTACTACCAAGGGTTTTGTTTTCGAATTATGTTGAGAAAACAAGTTGTTTAGAAATTCCAAGGTTTTGAATTAGTGTTAGGATTTGAAACTTGATTTGAAATAAACCCAGGAATTTTGAATTCTGGAATTAAAAATTTAACTTATGAAGTTAAATGGGTTAAAATATTGAAATTGGGTAAATAAATTTGAATTAAGCTCAGACAATGTTAAATATAATATAGGATTATATTGGAATGATATCGATTAAGTTGATGGATGACATAAGAATTTGGAAATCAGGAATGTAACGATGGTTTGAAATTGAATTAGACTGGGTTATAAACGAATGGTTGGATTTAGGGATAAAACAGATTGGAGAATTTGTTGAGATGACCTTGGTTATATGTTGGGTTGATAACAGGTGAAAGTTATGAAGTTAATACGACCGACAAAAAGGTACAAGTTTATATTATATATGAGTTTGGATTTTATGAGCCGAATTGACAAGCCGCTTGGCTGTTTGATTTCCTTTTGGGTTGGAGAAGGCCTAGAGAGGCGATAGGTGGTTTGTTATATTGACCAATACAAAGGAGGTTATGACGAAATTTTTCGAAAATTCCAGGCGTTAGAACATTCTCATGATTTATGGAAATTCAGTTAGCCAGAATGAATTAATAATTTAATTGAAAATTTAATGGTTCAGTTGAAACTGGAGTTGAGAAGTAAACTAAAAGATATTTGAATCTAGTTAGTAAAGTTGGTAGCATTTTCCTAGCTTAGCAATTTCGAGGACGAAATTATTTTAAGGGGGGAAGTCTGTAATGGCGCGTTTTGTAAGGTATAATAATTAAGTTATTTAATTATTTATATAACAAATATATTAAATAAACAATGGTTGAACATATAAATTATAATAATAATTATAATCAAGCCGTAACGACGCGGCAGTTCGTTATTTGGCAAGTTGAACTTCAACTGAATGTACAGGATTCGTTCTAAGCCGGATTTCTGTGAAACAAGAAACATGTGGAGCTGGTGGAGTATATCTTTCTAGTGGAAGAGAAAAATCGGGATTTCGTCGTATAGATTTTGATGTACGTCCAAATCAAATTTCAGAATAGTCGCTATGGAATTCGTATATAATTCGTAACGCTTTATATACGTTATAAAAGGGATTTTCAATGTAAATTGAATATCGATTCAACCTGGACTTAGAATATGAAATATATAATTATCCTGGAGCCGTATGATATTCCACTGTGAATATATACGATAATATAAATTTATTTATATTTAATTTAATTTATTTAAATATATTTAGATATTTAAATGGGTCATTCAAAGCGGTAAAAATAACCACTTTTGCATACGAAGTCGGAATTCAACGAAACCAATTTCGTTGGGACCGTAATGTCGAACTCTAGCTACATGTCCAGTTTCGTGATTTTTGGGCATCGTGTGTGGTCACACGGATTTTTAGAATGCTTAAACGAATATAAAACAATAAAATAAATATCTCAATTCTATTCTAAGGACCAAAAATAGCCACCCACACCTTGTACAGCCACTAATGTCAACAACCCTCCTCTCTAAAACATGAGAACAATTTTCCCAAGACGCCAGCAAAAATAAACAGTCCAACAGCAAAATTCCCACAAAAGAAAAATCAAAACATAAATCAAATAAATTAGTGCAAATCTCAACACATATATTTTCGGATTTGCTGTGAGGAGATAATCGAGCTGATGTGCATTTCGCTAACTTCGATTTGGGGTACTCATTTGTGCGGAAGTGTACAGTAAACTAGGGCTTGAATCCGTGGTGGTTGGGCTCGTTTCTGGGCGATGGGGAGGTCGTACTCGGCTTTCCGATGGTTGTAGGCGCCTGAGGTGCGACTTTGGGTAGAATCGAGGCAGAAAGGTGTCGTTTGTTTCCTGTTCAGATCCGCGAGAAGCTGAGGATCCTCGATGAACATGTGTGAACCGAGTGTGGTGTTTCTGAGATGGGGTGGTGTGGTTTTGATGGAGGAGCTATTTGTGATGATCTCTGGTCGAGCGGTGTTGAGAGGAGAGGGATTTGGGAGCAGGAACGAGCGGTAATGGATGGAGTACTGGAGACCGATGTTTTTGGAGAAGAGAGGGAATAGGGCCTGACGGGTTTAAGGTATTGGTTGGGCCAAGGTAATAGTGTTGAGGCCCAAAGGAGAATATTAATTAAGTTTTAAGTTTAATTAAAATGTGTTAACTTCTTTACGCGATATCAAGCTCATACGGAGTCGAAATCGAGAACGGTCAGTCACGTTGGGATCGTATGGACGGTGGCTATACCGTGGAACCGACTGGAAGTGAATTCGAGCCCGTTACAATTTATAGCGAAATAAATTGTCTGTTCTAAATCAACGACAATTATCGTTATGAACGATGATAGTCCAATGTGAGTAAATCTCACAACCTCTGAACAGTTTATATTTTCACGTAGTATTCTTAGAACTGTTAAAATATTATCTGTTTGACTGTTTGACCGTGTGTTGACTGTTTGATTGAACTGCTAGTCAGTTAGTAGAGATTTTATATATATATTTATGTATATATATAAACCGTTAAATAGTCATATGTTGATTCTGCTATCAGAATATTTCACAGTGAAGTGAAATCGATGTTGTTGTATTGTCTAACATCTGTGGTGCAGGGAAACAGGTTGGAGGAATCCAACTGGATTTCCTCAACAGTTATTTTACTGTGATTTTTATTTGTGATATATAATGTGATGTATATAATCTGTGTAATTATGTGTGGTAGGACGATATTTATCGTTGTTATATGGTGTGTTAAATACCATGAGAAATACCAGACTGTAGGAGAGGGGTTTTCAAAGTATATTTTGAAAATAGTTTATTTATATAAAATCAAGGGATTATATATATATATATATAAGAAAAAGGATTCTAAATAATAAGGAATATAGTTGGTAAAAACAAATATAAAAGAATTATATTTGTAAATCAAATACAAGGGAATATATATGTTAATCGAATATAAGGGGATATATTTGTTAATCAAAATATAAAGGAATTATATTCATTAAAAGAAATATAAAGGATATTTATTTAGAGATTAAATAAATAGAATTAAACTAAAGGAGATATTTATTTGTTAAATAAATAGGAGTTAACCAAGTGAATTGGTCGAGTTAACCAAGTGATTTGGTCGAGTTAATCAAAGTGAATTTGTTAAGTTAAACTAAGTGAATCGGTTAGAGTAAATCAAAGTGAATTAGTTAAGTTAACTAAGTGGTTAATCGAAGTGAATTAGTTGAGTTAAACTAAGTGAATCGGTTAGAGTTAATCAATGTGAATTAGTTGAGTTAAACTAAGTGAATCGGTTAGAGTTAACCAATGTGAATTAGTTAAGTTAAACTAAGTGGTTAATCGATGTGAATTAGTTAAGTTAAACTAAGTGGTTAATCGAAGTGAATTAGTTAAGTTAACTAAGTGGTTAATCGAAGTGAATTAGTTGAGTTAAACTAAGTGAATCGGTTAGAGTTAATCAACGTGAATTAGCTAAGTTAAACTAAGTGGATTAGTTCAGTTAATCGAGACGAGTTAACCAGTTAGAGTTAACCAGTTAGAGGTGACCAGTTAGAGTTAACCAGTTAGAGTTGACCAGTTAGAGTTGACCAGTTAAAGTTGACCAGTTAGAGTTATCCAAGTGGAGTTAATCGAGTAGCGTTGTCGAATATCACTTATTCGAAGAAGAGCTATCGAATATAGTCTACTCGAGTGGAGAAATCAAATGTTATTCATTTGAGAAGAGTTATCGAATATTATTTATTCGAAGAGTAGTTATCGAATATTGGTTATTCGAAGTTAGTTAATCCGAAGGAGTTAATCGAAGAGTTAATCCGAAGGAGCTAGTCGAAGAGTTATTCGAAGTTAGTTAATCCAAAGGAGTTATTCGAAGTTAGTTAATCCGAAGGAGCTAGTCGAAGAGTTATTCGAAGTTAGTTAATCCAAAGGAGTTATTCGAAGTTAGTTAATCCGAGGGAGCTAGTCGAAGAGTTATTCGAAGTTAGTTAATCCAAAGGAGTTATTCGAAGTTAGTTAATCCGAAGGAGCTAGTCGAAGAGTTATTCGAAGTTAGTTAATCCAAAGGAGTTATTCGAAGTTAGTTAATCCGAAGGAGCTAGTCGAAGAGTTATTCGAATTTAGTTATTCGAAAGGAGTTAATCAATTTGAGTAAATCGAATGTAGTTATTCGAGAAGAGTTAAATCGAATTTAGTTATTCGAAAAGAGTTAATCAATTTGAGTTAAGTTAATCGATTTGAATTAAGTTGAATCGAAATGGAGTAAATCGATTAGAATTAAGTTAATCGAGTTAGAGTAAATCGAATATTGGTTATTCAAAGGCAAGTTATTCGAATTAGTTATTCGAAGGAGTTAATCAAATGAGTTGATCCAACGGAGTTAGTCGAATATTAGTTATTCGAATAGAGTAAAGGAGTTATCGATTTTAGTTTGATCGAAAGGAGTTATCGATTAGTAAATCGAAAGGAGATTTTCGAATATGGCATATTCGAAAGAAAGAGATCGAATATTGTTTATTCGAAAGAGAGAGATTTCGAATGTAAATTATTCGAAGAGAGATAATCGAATATAGGTTATTCGAAGAGGAGTTAATCGAATAGAGATTACTCGAAAGAGAGTAATACGTCGAATTCAATTATATCGAATTCGGGAAAGTACTATTTACTTTCCAGGGTTTAAATCAAGATTTAGTTATTGATTTAGAAATTAGGTGTCTGTTAAATTATTCGAGTTAGGAGATAAAGTTATAATTTAGGTTAGATATTGCAGAAGTAGGAATTATAACGTTATAGTTATAATCAAACGTTTTCATATAAGAAGTAGATTCGTAACCTGAATCCGAGAATTTGCGTAAACAGATGATTGGAAAAAGTGAGTGACGAGCTTCATCTATTTCACAGTAAAGGACGTTGTTCAATTAAGGTCTGAGAGGTAATTATACCCCAACTTGATTGACTTCAGAATTGACAAAGGAATAGTTGTGGTTCGATAGAAAAGGTTGATTTGAAATATAGTTAAGTAATAAGCGATTAATGGATTAAGCGTAACGATGTTTTATACAACGTTCATTGGAAATCCGAAATGAGTTTTGGAAACGTTTTCCAAATATAGTCAGATATGTTTTCTAAACATAGAAAATGAAATGTTTTCATGATAAGAATTTAAGAAATAGAGTTAAGCAAATTCAGAAACTAACTGGAGAGGGTAAGTTGAACGGTTTTCTAAGTGACGATCTGATGTTGGTTTCGACCTTCCGGATTGATACTTAGAGAATTGTTCTCATACTAGTTACAGTTAGGGACTGATAGTTGCGAAATAATAGTGATGTGAAAATAAGCTATGGAAATGTTTTCCAATGATTAATAACATATATTTTCTAAATATATGAAATAAAGAAATATGAACATATGATGATTGATCGATCGAATTCCCATTTGGAAATAAGATCGTTGTTTGTACACCGACATGTTTTCATTTGATAGTTAGATCACAGACTATCAAAGTTTTTACCATTTTAACGTTGTTAATATGGAGAGACCGGTTGGATTATTATCCAAAGAACCACTCTGTATCGGCATAAGCGTTGCGAGCAATATATGCCAAAGATAAATTGAAGACGGAGTAAAGTGCAAGGGCTGTTGTATAAGTCTTAGATAACAGTGACTAAGATGGATATACTGAATAGTGCCTTCGGTTTGTCCAGTCCCAGGACAACGTATATGGAAGAAGGTCTGACAGAGTATATCCAATGGATCGCGTAAGTTGATCTGTTCAAACGTATTCACGTTTGGTGGCGGAGGAATTCGTTTCTCTTAGCTGTATACCCGTGTTATTTTTGAATAAGTCAATGTGTGATTTGGCGGGTATGACGATGTGGCATTCAAAGTGAATGGTGATCAGATGTTCTGAAGATAGACGTAGCTTCTAGCCTCACACCAGGAAGTAACAAAAGTTGGGCTAGGCAGCATGGCTAGTTGGGTCATTCCCAAGCAGGGTGTATTGTCACCGATCTAGGGAATATCCATATTTATACTTCTTTTTGATTCTGTGTCTTCGGATGACGGTTTGATGGCCTATAACCGTGGTGGCAATATATTCGCGACACTCAAGCTAAATGAGTGAGCGGTCATGTATGGCCGGGTTGCAAGACGTTCTTGTTGAACCTGCAGTGTATCACGTCTAGAGTATACTGATCAGAAGGTGCTCCCATACCTTGTCTGTTGGAATCCATTCTCCGTTAAGCGCCCTGCGGTTTATGATTTTATACTATGTATGTAGAACGTGAGATGCAAGCGTTTCTGCTAGGTTGATACCTATTTGTACTTAGACACTATTATAATATCACAATGATATTGCTTGTCAAAGTTGTTTAGATACTCATAAGGAAAAACCCGTTCCGTATTCACGGCGTGGTCTTATGAGATATCATATACCTGTTTTAAACTATTTTACTCACACCAGTCCCATGACTGACCCGGAGTTTACTTTGTTGTTTTCCCTAAACTCTTGGGTGCCTAAATTTGTACGTGCAGTCAAGTAGTCGGGATTTACAGATATACTTGGAGAGCTTGGAGCAGGAGGCTGCAAGATTTTATAGCTATAGTTATTTCCGCTGTGTTGTAAGTGTTGTACTCTGATAAGTGCTATTGTATATATATAACTGTTTACTTCAAAGTTATGTTATATATTATATGTTATTCGTTCCGCTGTGAGATTCGTGTTACTCTGATGATTCTGATGTTCTTATTCTTCTTCTATTCTATTAGTTCTATCTTTTCTTTCTCACCTTCTAAATTCTTTCACTAACGTCTCGGAATTTCCGACTCTCGAGGAGTCGGAAATTTCCAGCCGTTACATTAACACTGGAATCAAATTATTTTGTAAATTATATACAATTAAAATGTAAATTATAAATTATTTTATACAAATTTATAAATTATATATTTTATACAAAATTATAAATTATTTTATATACAATTATATAATTTTGTACAAAATTATACAAAATTATATAATTTTGTATAATTATATAATTGTATATAATTACAAAATTATAAATTATTTTGTAAATTATATACAATAAATTATAAACTATTATAAATTATAAAATATATAAAAAATTATATTTGATTCCAGCGTCTAGGTAATTTATATGTTTTGGAGATTCAATTTATTTTTTTAATTTATACATTTTAATTTATTTATTTTGAAATTATAGAACACTTATAATATGCACATGTTAATAATATATGCATATTTATAAGCAACTAATCATCAGTTACGCAAAAAAATAGCATTAATCAGACTCACACAAACATATATTTTAACAAACTATATATAAGTACGCATATATATAGAATATAGGCATACTTATATGCAACTTCTCTGAATATATGCAAAAACGTGTTCTACCAATAGTTGCATACTTGTATGGTTATATTAAGAATATATGCATATTTTTTTACACCTGATCATAATCGAAGAACAAATATATTGTACAATTATATAATATAGCTGTGCGATGAATACTATTTTTGAAACTTTATATAAAAATTACGTTTACAATAGATAAAACTAAACAATTATAAAAAGTGAAAATAATCAATCAAAAAAAATCGATCTAAAAAAGAAATCCGTATACAAAATAAATAAATTAAAATGTATAAATTACCTAGACGCTGAAACGTCCATTATATAATTCAAAGAGGAATCAAATTGAATCTAAAAAAAAAAATAGGATTACAGAGAATTGTTTATCGACAGCATCCGACAAGAAAAATTATAGATCCAGGACGGCGCCGACGTTAAAACCTAAAAATATGATTTTGTAAACGTATAAATCAGTATAACATGGATTTAGGACCACGTTAATTACACCGCTAATCACAAAAAAGGGCAGTTCTGGAAACAAATTAGCCGCTATTTAAAAATAGGGATGAGATTTATATGTTTTAAAATAGGAGGATGCGTGGTTAATTAAGTTTTGTTTTAAGGATGTGACCCTAATTTTCACTTTTATATTTGTCTTGTAATGTTTCTATTTCTGTTTAAATGCTTCACGAAACTTAATGCATTCTCTTAATGAGTGACATTAACGGACATGAGGTGCCACACTTGGTATCTGAGCTGAAGGTTATCAGATTAGATAAAAGTTTTTGAAAATTATTTTCAAAAAGGTTTTAAAAGAAAGCATTTTCAAAATAAAATTCAATTTTGAAAAACATTTTCCCCAAAGCCATATGTAATATCTCTCAATTTTCCGCTTGATTCCTTTTTCCTTTTTGTTTGGGGAACTAATTCTTTCCGAAAGGTGTCCCCATTGCGGCATGGTTCCGTAGGCATGTTAAAACTATGGCATATGTCGAAGGGCAATGAAGTGCCTAACCTTCATCTGTAGCCGTAGTGGTTTCACCTATGGCTAATTTTCTCGAGTTTCGTTAGGATTTCCATGCGATGGAGGCAGCTTTTGAGAGACTTGTTACCAAGGATGGTAAAAAGCAGAATAAGGAAGTTAAGGATAAGAAGAACAACCCAAGGATGAGAAAATTTATGGCCCATGAAGGGAACATTGATAAAGTTCAAATAAAAGTGAAAAGAAAGAAGCTAAGGATAAGAGGAAGTGTCACAATTGTGGGCGAGAGAGTCATTTGATCAAGGACTACAAAAGAAGGAAGAATTCTTGCTTCAGTTGTGGAGAGGTCGGACACTTTGCTAAGGAGTGCCCAAAGAAACAGGGACAAGGTCAAAGGGCAGGATCTTCTGGAGGGCAGGTGCATGCTCTTATGACTAGTGCTCCAGATAGAGGTTGGAAGGTTTTCGTGGAAGGTTTGATTTCTCTTTCCAGTCATCCTATTAGAACTCTTTTTAATTCTGGCACTTCACATTAATTTAAATCTAGTTCTAAGGTTGAGTCTCTGCACATAAATACTAGTATGGTAGTGGATCCCGTAGTTGTCTCAAACCCCATTGGTGGTTCGGCTCGTTTGTCCATGATTTGTCGAGGTTTGAGAATATCTATATTAGGCGTCGAGTTTGAGTGCAAGGCATATGTTCTCGGTTTTATGGGCAATGGTTTGATTCTAGGGATGGATTGGCTATCCATGTATGGTGCCATTCTAGATTGTGAGAGGAGGGTCGTTAGACTTTTGACTTGCCATGGGAGGACCCTCGAGATTTCTTGCGACCCAAAGGGGTCTTTCATGCTTAGTTTTCTAGAGTTTCTGGATGCATCTATCGATGATCTGCAACCTGTACTAGTAGTCCTTGAGTATTTTGATGTTTTTGAGAAGGATCGAGGCATACCTCCAAGCCACGAGATTGGCTTTCGTATATACTTGGTAAACAATGGAAAACCATTTGCATTACCAATGCGCCACATGACTCCAAGGGAAAGGAGGGATCTCAGCAAGCAAGTAGGGGAGCAACTTGAGAAAGGGTTTATGTGACGACCGCCCACAACCCCTGCACTAACCAAGAGGAATAATGCGCTGAAAGGCATGCTAGCAACTGTGGAAGATCATCATGGTATGATACACAAGCAGAACCTGTCGTAAATCTCACAGCGTAAGGATAAAATATAATAGAACATATACAAAAGGTAACATTAGTGAAGCATATTTGAGCACAAATCTCAAATACTTAAAAACAACTAGGAAGTATATCCATACACCAGGATTGCAACATATGTCTGTACAAATTTGCCTCACTATAGCACCCAGAGTAGAATAACCAACAGCGGAAACCCAAATGCTGCATAGTAAGAAAGATAGTAACCCAGCCTCCTGCTCCGAACTGCTACATCGTCTTTAGTAAGCTATCACCTGCCACTTAGTCTGCCTATCCAAAATTAGATGAACAACCCAAGGTAAAAAGAGGGAAACATAAAACCTTGAGACAGGCAACAGTCTTAGTGAGCGATAAAACAACTAACTAACTTCATCAATAAAGTATATGAGAATGGGTAAATAAACTAACTAATTTACCCATAACATAAGAGAAGACCACAACTCCCATCTTCCCTACATCGGACAGTGGTAGCCTTTACAATCCATACAACCAAAGGAACAACAGTCCATCCAGGGTAATCAGAATGCAACCAATCAATAACACTCATAGTATCTAGATTATAGATCTCACGTAAACCATCCTAATCGAATTCAACACCCCTTAAGTACAAGTCCCAAAGCCCTAGACCAATATCAGACAAGCACCCAAGAAATATCTCCTTCGACGTTAGACAATCTACATGAGACAATGCAAACAAAGAAACCAATCATCCATGACAGACTCTGGCTCTCCCTGCCAATCCTGCTTTGAAACCATCGTTAATCGTATGACTGACCATATCATACTGCCATCCATCAAGGGCTAATGGTAACCCCGGTTCTAGCAAAAACCCTATTATACCCAGGGTACACCTTTCAACGATACATACCTAGGCCTTTCAACGATACCCAGGGTACTCGACCTACATTCGGTCTTTTAGGTACGCCCCTATTATACCCCTGCTTTGGGCCCGCTAGAACCTACGACAACGATAATTCCTCGGCCTTCACATCTCTAGTCATCTTCACTTGCAACTATCCATAAGCTCAGAACACTTTAGAGCAACCATTACTTCACACGAGCTCAATACATCACTGATTTGTCCTTTCGTATGAACTCAATACATCCTTGAGTCATTCCCACATTCTTGCATACGACAAACAACAAACAAATCACATCACTTCGAACATCCCTATCCAGACTCTCGTCGAAGCCATCATCTCAATACGACCAGAATTATAACAATGTGTGACTAGAATTACTATAGCAGTGCATGTTCGACCCACAATCACTGTAGCAGGCACATTCGACCCACTATCACTGTAGCAGGACGTTCGGCCCACAATCACTGTAGCACGTTCGATCCACATCACTATAGCACGTTCGACCCACAATCACTGTAGCACATTCGACCTACATCACTGTGGCACGTTCGACCCGCATCACTATAGCAGACACGTTCGACCCACATCACTGTAGTACGTTCGACTAACGAGCATGTTCGACCTACATCACTGCAACACATTCAACCCACAACACTGTAGCACGTCCGACCCACAACACTGTAGCACGTCCGACCTACAACACTGTACCACTGCGACCCACATCACTGTAGCACGTTCGACCCACAACACTGTAGCACGTTCAACCCACAGCACTGTAGCACGTCCAACCCATAACACTGTAGCACGTCCGACCCACAACACTGTAGCACGTCCGACCCACAACATTGTAGCACGTTCGACCCACAGGACTGTAGCAGGCACGTTCGACCCAAAACCTACACATGCCCAATCCAAGCCCAATTTCGACCAAAACTTCGCCAATCGACGAAATATACTCATCCAGTTCATTCAACACAATCATAAGCATGTTATAAAGTCACTAAAAACATGAATATGACGATTATCACTAAAATTATGCAAATCACTCCAAAATCATAATGAATGATCATATGAACAAAATTATAGATCTAAGATGTATAATCATATGAAATGACATAAGAACTACCAATTTAAACTTGCTCAATCATATCCAAGAGTGATTCATATGAAAATGATCTTATCAATACATAGATCTATCTATGAGAAAACACTTGAATTTGATGAAAAACATGATCAAACACTTCATTGAATCCATATGAGAGATGTAAACTACTCACTGATTCTCCCAAACAAGAAAAAATAAATGTAATAAGATTCCTGACAGCAAGCACTTGGATCCAAACTCTTTGATTTGATGATCTCGCCCTTCAATTGATGTAGATCTAGCCTCCAATGGTGTAGATCTTTAATTTCCCTCCTTAGATTTTGAATTTTAATGGTGGAATGGTGTTAGTGGGAGGAGGAGCACAAGGCCACTAAATCAGAGAATAGGGAAGTAAATTATTTCCCATACCTCTCACCCTCTATTTATAGTTTCCACCAGCCCACTAATGGTACTCCCCAAATCAGCCCATCATGCTCCCAAAACCTGAACAACCAACTGGAGAACCTTAAAACAGCGATTCCTCCCACGCTGAACCAAATCTTTAATGCAACCACTCTACGGAAAGGCAATCATCATTTCCTTTCCAATGGCACAGGTCTCATCACCTGATTCGACCTGAGTCAAAAGTTATTCCCTGTACAAGACTGACAGGGGTAAAATGGTCACAAACAAAATCGTTAAAAATTATGGGCATGTCTCACATCCCCATAAGCAACATATTTAAATATGAGAATGATCCAACCCTCAGGGAATAAAATAAAACTATTTTACGATCTTCGATACGTAAAATGTGGGCTGTTACATTCACCCCCCATAAATTTTGCCTCTGAAATTCCAAGCAAACACAAGCAACCACAATAATTCTGCTTGCTTCTCATCTATGAGAAGCCAATTCTATCATCAAAACTAGCAATCATCAAGCCATGCATCCATAAGCTTATCCTAACACGCGTAATTTTATCAACGATAACAATAAAAAACAATAACAACGAGTAACAATAATAACAATAAGTAACAATGATGTGATAATGGCGCGATATCAATGGGTCATACAGATGAAGAGTTATAGATGGGTCGTCTCCATGCTCTCTTCCGTCTCCCATGTACAATCGTCGTCCTCTTCACTCCATTATACCTTGACTAACTTAACCGTCTTCCTCCTAAGCTATTTCATGTCATTTGCTACAACAAGAAGTAGCTTACGAGATCTCGTAACCGCGACCTCGACATCCAAGGTTTCGTACTGCTCCGAAGGCACTACCACATCCGGATCATACGCGTATTTTCGTAAAAACAATTCATGAAAAGCGTTATGCACGCACGACCTCTTCTCGAGTAACTCCAACCTATGTGCGAGCTTTCCAATTTGCTCGTCTATCGGAAATGGTCCCACAAATCATGGAGATAACTTTCCCTTACTTCCGAACCAAACCATATGCTTTAATGGCAAAAACCCTATCACCCACGTCAAATTCCAAGTCCTTACAACGCTTATCTGTGTAACTCTTCTAACGGTCTTGGGCTGCCTTCATTCATTGCTGAACGATCTCGATGCAATCCGAGGTTTCTCTAATCATCTCAGGTCCAAGTACCAACTTATCTCAAGTTTCTAACCAACATGCTGGAGAATAGCATGGCCTCCCATACAACGCGTCGTATGGTGCTATCCTAATGCTAGACTGGCGGCTATTATTATATGCAAACTTAATTAGATGTAGATGGCCTTCCCATGACCCTCCAAAATCCACCACACAAGCTCTTAGGAGATCTTCCAAAACTTGGTTAACCCTTTTGGCTTGACCAAAAATATAATGTGCCCTTGCTTTCGAAACCAATCTTCTCGATCGACTTCGAACTCTTTATCCTCTGGTTTCAATTTCTGGATAAACTTGACAAGCTTCGCATCTCGCTTTTGGCTCTTGCCAATCCTTTCGATAAGAGTGGGTCTTATCAATAAGCTTGCGAGGAGTATAGGCTATGCCAAAATCATACGATGCTAGAAACTTTAACCATCGTTGTTGCCAAAGATTCAAACCCTTTTGGGAGAAAAGATATATCAACGACTTACGATCCGTAAATAGCTCAAATCGAACTCCCAACAAGTAATGTCTCCACGTCTTCAGAGTAAACACACTTGTTGCCGACCCCAATTCATGAGTTGTGTAATTCTTCTCATGCGGCTTCAGCTATCGACTTGCATAGGCCACAACCCTATCCTTTGCCACCCTCATCTAGTGAAATCCCGTTGCCCAATCCATTTGAGAAAGAACTTTGTCTTCATGAAGCCGATCGAACAAGTCATCGATCCTCAACAACGGATACTTGTTTTTTTGGGCACCTTGTTCAGTTCATGATAGTCCACTCACAATATTAATGAGCTGTCTCACCTTGTTCAGTTCATGATAGGTCTATCACCCTCGACCGAATCGACTCTAAACTCAATCTCACGATGTCGCAACAACTCTTTTGTAACACCCCATACCCGCTAAGGTCACTCACAAAGGGAATGCCTTAGCTTCGGTGGAGTATTTAAGTGAATATAGAACTGCAAAATTACAACAAGACAGATATAAGTAATACCTGAAATTTAAAACATCATTTCATTGCAACAGAAGGTAAACATGTTTGGTTACATCTCAAAAGCCAACAAGAGTCAAGTACAAAATATCCATCTCGTTAAAACATAAGTACATAATCTCACTACCTACTAATAGCCATACTAGAAAGATAACCGAGCTTTTCTTCAAGAGTCCAAGCTCCAAGATAGATAAAGCAATCTGATCAAAGCCCACTAGTGCTGGGCCCACTCTGAGAACCTGAGGGTTGGGGAAAAAGATAAAAACAACGGGGTCAGACATAAGTCTGAGTGAGCCCTATAACCTTAACAATATAATCATTAAAGTAATTAGGGTATGATATAAACCTGGTACGGTACGAATGGGGATAAATGACTACACTAAGTAGCCAACTAGACTTAGGATAAACAAAGATAACAATAAAGACGCGCCTATCCACCTAAGGATAAATACTACACTGCACCATCCCAGATCTACCCACCCAAGGGTAATTTCTACACTGCACCACACCAGTTCCACCTACCCAAGTGTAATTCCTACTTAAAGGTTGATCCCCACTAAGTGTACTTAGTAATTTTTAATAGTAGTTTCATATACCCCTAGCTGACTACATAGGTGCCGTCTGCCCCTATCTCCACTAGGTGTACCCGCTACTCCCCAAGCGATCGGCTCCCTACCGTAGATACCCGTGCTGGCCCCACAGTGGGGTGTATCACTCCCCAAAGTGGCAACCCAAAAATGGTGCACGGCTTATATCTACACGATGCAACAACGTCTTACCTACCAGCCCGGGTCCACACACGCATATGAAACCCGTTGGACTCGCGTTGCCACCGCTACCCCGTTTTGGCCTCTTATAGTCAAGCCCAGTACGCGTGTCCCGTCCTCGACATGGGTCGAGCCCAATAAGATACATATGGGTTACTGGTTGAAATGGGACCCCACAAGCTACTACTTAAGCTTGTCATTTTATCTAGTGCATCCCACTTAACCCCTTTTTATAATCATGCCCACTTACATGTTAAGGTTTGGTTAAGTCATCTAATCATATTTCAATTGCCACTCAAGGCCCCCACAAGCTACTACTTAAGCTTGTCATTTAATCATATTTCAATTGCCACTTAAGGCCCCCACAAGCTACTACTTAAGCTTGTCATTTAATCATATTTCAATTGCCACTTAAGGCCCCCCACAAGCTACTACTTAAGCTTGTCATTTAATCTAGTGCATCCCACTTAACCCCTTTTCATAATCATGCCCACTTACATGTTAAGGTTTGGTTAAGTCATCTAATCATATTTCAATTGCCACTCAAGGCACCCACTAGATTCCTACATGCCACCCAAGGCACCCACTTAACCCTTTAATCATGTTTAGTTACATGTTCCCCTTTGGTTAAGTATTCTTGTCGTATTCTCTATTGCCACCCAAGGAAACCCACTAGATTTTTCCATATGCCACCCAAGGCACCCACTTAACCCTTTAATCATGTTTAATTACATGTTTCCACTTGGTTAAGTCATCTAATCGTATTTTCTATTGCCACCCAAGGCAACCCACTAGATTTCCTCATGCCACCCAAGGCACTTACTTGATTTCCACCTGCCACCCAAGGCACCCACTTAACCCCTCATGCCCACTACATGCTTATCTGGTTAAGTGTTTCTTAATTGATTAAGAACGTAACCGTTGTAAAGACCTCTCACATTAGACTATCTTTTATGGCAGCTGGATTTGCCGGTTGGGTCCGGGCAGCCTTATGCCATAACCGAGTCTAACCTCGTGTCTTTACACTTGTCACGTATATAGTTTGTGCCTAAGACCTCTCACATTGGGCCAATCATTTGTAGCCGCTGGATTTGCCGGTCGGTTCCGGGCAGTCTTATGCTACAAAAGGGTCCAACCTCGTGTCTTAGTCGATTAATTACACCTAATTAATCACCCCCGAATTATTTTTCCCTAATTAATTCCAATTTTAACGATGTACATAATTGATCAATTATGTCCATCACTTTATGGTATGCATAATCATACCAACATCACACCATTTCATTAACATGTTTATTAACCCCATCGTTCCCCACGTAATTCGCTAACATGACATAAAAGGGAAGATTCATCTTAAATGTAATGGGTTCAACTTGCATAACATTAGCATCAACATGGGTTTAAAGGTGTCAACATGCATATAGCATCAAACCCAACTAGCATAGATAATCAACCCAAACTTGCATGAATCACATATGTCATAAGGAGGGTAACTTGCATAAGTTTCTTATGTCATACAAAGGGGTAAACTTGCATATGTATGTATGACATGTAAAGGGGTTAACTTGCATATGTATGCATATCATACTAAGGTGTAAACTTGCACATGTCTCTTGCATATAATCAAACATCATACTTGCATAACATGTCATATGTGAACTTGCATATTATCATACACCAAACTTGCATACATATTATACATGAACTTGCATATCATCATACACCCAACTTGCATAATCATGGTGTCATAGTGGATCAATGTTTATCATAGCAACTAGCATCATGAACACTTGCATAACTTGCATAACATCATGATCATATAGCATATAGCTTGCATAACTTGCATAACATCATGAACATGTAACTTGTGACTTGCATAACATCATGAACATGTAACATATGGCTTGCATAACTTGCATAGCATCTCAAACATGTAGCATATTACTTGCATAACTTGCATAATATCACAAACATATAGCATATAACTTGCATGACATGCATAACATCATTAACACATAACACATAACTTGCATAACATGCATAACATCATTAACACATAGCATACAACTTGCATAACTTGCATTGATCCACATTCATAGCCATAACCTCATTATATCCTATCATAATCATTTCAATAATTGGTCATTAAGGCTATAGAAAACTCACAACTTGTTGATTAGCCTTCTTATGAATATATTAAAAGATTGAGACGAAGCCACTAAGCTATCAACTCAAAAACTCCAAATAAGAATGCTCCAAATGAAAACCCTTGAGCCAAATCAATAATAAAGATCCTAGCTTTGATGAAGAAAAGCCTTGAATCAAACTTAGAAACACCTAAGCAAGCTTAGGAACTCTTATACTTCTTTAGAAACTCTCTCATATGATTAGAGATGGAGATTATGACAAGAGGGTGAGGGTGGAGGCCATGAGAGAACATTTTGGCATAGTTTAGCTATAGGATTGAATAATGAGCATTTAGGTTTAGGTTAGGGGTCTTTTTATAGAAGACTAGGATAGTTTTAGCCATAGGATAAACCTTAGTTTAGATCCTAGCCATCAAAGCATGTCTTGGGGAAGAAGTCAAGTGTAGGAACCATCTAGGGCCTTTAGATTAAAGCTGAACCATGAGAACCATTCAAATGCAAAATCTGCATTTGAGCGAATCGGCCCACGGGTTGACAACCAAACACCCTGGATTAACCCCTAGTCGACACAGCGAGCTCGGGTCGACCTCAAAAATCGGCCGGTTCGGTTATTCCCCTCTCCCAATTCGCTGTTTTGAACATTTTTGCATATTTATTTATTTAATTTTCAATTATATATATATATCAATATATATATATATATTTCTCTGCGCAACCCATTTCACTTAATTAAGTATACTTTAATTTGTGAATTTTTATGTTCAAATTACGGGGTGTTACATTCTCCCCTCCTTAAAGGTTTTCGTCCCCGAAATCTCTAAGTCAAGAAGAACGTATCCTACCAACCAAACAACCATCTACTAAACCATCATCCACTGGCATCCATTGTCCTTAGAATTTCTAATGCTGTATGAACATATGCAAAGAGTGTGTGTATATGTTCCCTGTCTAATGCAAAATCAGGCGGTCTACTGATTTAATTGATCTCCTTAATGCAAACCATGATAGTGCCATGCATCCAATATGTATGCGAAAGATCCCTATCGACACATACTATTTCTACATGAGTGCACAATCATTCACCAAAATGCATCATCCATGTGATAACCATTATACATCCATTAATATAGCTACCTACACACAATTTTATGCAATATGCAATATGAAGTAATTGAGCCGATCTAGTGCCTAGAGTGTGTATATATGCATCCACGAGCAACCACTAGCAACCACTTGCATCCACACGCATCCATCAAACATAACATGTCTCAAACACATGTTTCAACTATGGGTTTACCTTATCTAAAGGTCAAAGGTACTAATGAGAGGACATACTAAAGATAAGATAAGCACTAGACAAACGATAAAGGAGACGTTTAAAGGACATACCCTCAAAAAGGAATGGGTATAACGAATGCATCTTCGCTTCTGTCTCCCAAGTAGCATTGCTCTCACCTTCTCCCCTTTTCACTTTAACTAGTCGAACTTCTCTGTTTCTCAACTTCCTAATCTCTGACCCAAGGATGCGGGTAGGAGCTCGTCGAATAATCGCATCACGCTCTACCTTTACTTCTTTAAGCAAGCTCGGCTCTACCGCCTCTGCGGTCTCATGTAGGCACTTCCTCAAATGTGACACATGGAATACGTCCTGTTCCCTATGCAACCGAACTATCTCTCGAATATAAACTGAAGCTAGACATGGAACAGTCCTCTTGCTCTTCACGGGTATGAAATGGGCACTCTTAGTAAGTCTATCTACCACAACCCAAATTCCCGTATTACCCTTCCTCGATCTAGGTAACCCATCAATAAAATCCATCGAGACGCTACCCCACTTCCATTGCGGAACTTCCAATGGGTGAAAAACCCATCGGGTTTCTTTTGCTCCGCTTTCACATGTTGACACACCAAGCATCTGGCGACATACTCGGCCACATCTTTCTTCATACCGGCCCAAATGAAAACTCGCTTCATGTTTTGGTACATCCTGTCCCCACCGGGATGAATGGTCATCTTCGAACGATGTGCATCATCAAGTACAGCCTTCTTCAAACCCTCGTCCTGCGGTACACAAAGTCTACCGTCTCTATGCAGGCACCCCCTATCGTCTAGGGTGTACCTACTCAAATGGCTGGACGACTCCCCCCTTATGAGCCTCTCTACCAACTCAACCAACTGTGGGTCGTCCCTCTGTGCTTCTCCAATCCGCCCCAAAAGAGTAGGTCTAACCTCCAAGGATGCTAGCAAACCGGGTATATAGTCAACGGAAGGCCTGAAATCAAACATCGAGATGAATTCCAAGCTTCGTCGTTCCACGAACAATGGACTCAAGGACAACCTTTTTCTGCTCAAGGCGTCCGCCACCACGTTACCCTTGCCAGGGGCATACGCTATCTCGAAATCATAGGATGCTAAGAACTCCATTCACCTTTTCTGTCTCAAGACTATGCGCTCGAAGAGTCTCCAACACTTCCCTAAGATGTAGGGCATGCTTTTCTCCACTTCTGGAGAAAACTAGGATATTCTCCCATACAAAATCGTCATAACTATCCATCTCTCACGTAGACCATCCTAGTCGAACTCGACATCCCCCAAGTGCAAGCCCCAAAGGCCTAAACCAATATCAGACAAACACCCAAGGGACACCTCCTTCGAATTCAGACGACCTACGTGAGGTGATACTAGTAAAAACGGCTAAATAATTAAGCCCTTGTCCAACTCTGGATGTCCTTGCCAGTCTCACTCCAGAACCACCGTTGATCAAATAACTGGCTTTGCTTAACCCATTAAGCACACGTGAAAACTTATTTCGCTCTTCTTCACTCTTAGAAAATACTAAGATGTCATCCACAAAGACCACTACGAAGTTGTTTAGGTACTCCCTGAACACCCTACTCATCAAATCAACAAAATATGCGGGGGCGTTCGTCAAACCAAATGGCATCACCAGCCACTCATAGAAACCATCCGGAGTCCTAAAGGCGGTCTTCTCTATACTATCCTCAGTCACTCCCAACTGATGAAACTCCGTGGCCAAGTCCCACTGCGAAACACTGAGGCGCCAACCAACCGATCAAAAAGATCATCAACCCTTGGAAATGGGTGTCTATTCTTCTTTGTAAGCTTGTTGAGTTCTCTATAGTCCACACAAAGTCTGAGGGACCCATCCGCCTTCGTGGCTAAAAATACTGGAGCATCCCACTCCGATATACCTCGTCTTATGAACCCCTTCTCAAACAACTCCCCTACTTGCTTATGGAGTTCCCTCCTCTCACGAGGATCCATGTGGCGCACTGACAAAGATACTGGTTTAGCATCATCTACCAGATATATTCGGAGGTCTATCTCCCGCTTCGGAGGTAAGCCCTTCACCTCCCCAAACACATCCGAGTATTCTCGGACCACTCTAACAGATCGCAAACTCTCGACCGAAGCGTCAAGCGATTCAAGATAACTTAGCATAACAGAATCTATGGGATTTCAAAAGATCTCGAGAGTGTTACCCAAGCGGGTCATAAGCCTAACAACTCTCCTTTCACAATCAAGAACGGCACCATTACTGGATAACCAGTCCATGCCCCAAAATCAACCCATAGACCGTGAAGCCCAAACAAAAGCATCACCTCTAAACTCAACGCTAAGTATGGAAATCTTCAAACCCAAACATATCATGGACAAATAAGTGGAGCCCTCCCAATTGGGTTTGAAACAACCATGAGATCATCTACCAAACTGGTGTCTAGGTGCAGTGACTCAACTAATGATGATGAGATAAACGAATGTGGTGCGCCAGAGTCGAATAAAGTTCGAACAGGATGATCGAGAGAACCAAATTTCAACTTAGACGGTCCTACCCCCATCAGGTATACCCGTCGTGAGGGAATACATCTACCCTCCAGAAGATCCTGTACTTCGTCCTTACCTCTTTGGACAACCCCAAGGTGTCCTATTTCTCCAAAACGACTTCCCCTTCACATTCTCCTTTCGTGGCCTTCTTACCACGATGAGGTTTCGTCCTTTATTAACCAAACAACTATTTGAGCCTTCCTCCCATCATCTATCCTATAGGTATCTACCAGTCCTCCTCCTTCTTGAACCAACTTCTAATCCGACAAATGTCTAAGTCCCTTGAAGTGGTTTTCCATTCTTATCTATCTTAGAAAGATCATCTATACACGGAGGGGAAATTCAAAAAGAGAGAGGAAGAGATTCAAAACGGAGAATTCGAAAGATAAAGATATGGCTATTGGGGATTATGCTTTTCTTTCAAAAACTTTTCTCTTAAAAGACATGTTTTTGAAAATACTTCTTCCAAAAATGTTTTAGAAAAATAGTTTTTCTAAAAAATTTATCTGTTCTGGTAACCTTGAGCTCTGATACCACGTGTAACACCCCACACCCGCTAAGGTCACTCACAAAGGGAATGCCTTAGCTTCGGTGGAGTATTTAAGTGAATATAGAACTGCAAAATTACAACAAGACAGATATAAGTAATACCTGAAATTTAAAACATCATTTCATTGCAGCAGAAGGTAAACATGTTTGGTTACATCTCAAAAGCCAACAAGAGTCAAGTACAAAATATCCATCTCGTTAAAACATAAGTACATAATCCCACTACCTACTAATAGCCATACTAGAAAAGATAACCGAGCTTTTCTTCAAGAGTCCAAGCTCCAAGATAGATAAAGCAATCTGATCAAAGCCCACTAGTGCTGGGCCCACTCTGAGAACCTGAGGGTTGGGGAAAAAGATAAAAACAACGGGGTCAGACATAAGTCTGAGTGAGCCCTATAACCTTAACAATACAATCATTAAAGTAATTAGGGTATGATATAAACCTGGTACGGTACGACTGGGGATAAATGACTACACTAAGTAGCCAACTAGACTTAGGATAAACTAAGATAACGGTAAAGACGCGCCTATCCACCTAAGGATAAATACTACACTGTACCACCCCAGATCTACCCACCCAAGGGTAATTTCTACACTGCACCACACCAGTTCCACCTACCCAAGTGTAATTCCTACTTAAAGGTTGATCCCCAATAAGTGTACTTAGTAATTTTTAATAGTAGTTTCGTATACCCCTAGCTGACTACATAGGTGTCGTCTACCCCTATCTCCACTAGGTGTACCCGCTACTCCCCAAGCGATCGGCTCCCTACCGTAGATACCCGTGCTGGCCCCACAGTGGGGTGTATCACTCCCCAAAGTGGCAACCCGAAAATGGTGCACGGCTTATATCTACACGATGCAACAACGTCTTACCTACCAGCCCGGGTCCACACACGCATATGAAACCCGTTGGACTCGCGTTGCCACCGCTACCCCGTTTTGGCCTCTTATAGTCAAGCCCAGTACGCGTGTCCCGTCCTCGACATGGGTCGAGCCCAATAAGATACATATGGGTTACTGGTTGAAATGGGCCCCCACAAGCTACTACTTAAGCTTGTCATTTTATCTAGTGCATCCCACTTAACCCCTTTTTATAATCATGCCCACTTACATGTTAAGGTTTGGTTAAGTCATCTAATCATATTTCAATTGCCACTCAAGGCCCCCACAAGCTACTACTTAAGCTTGTCATTTAATCATATTTCAATTGCCACTTAAGGCCCCCACAAGCTACTACTTAAGCTTGTCATTTAATCATATTTCAATTGCCACTTAAGGCCCCCCCCACAAGCTACTACTTAAGCTTGTCATTTAATCTAGTGCGTCCCACTTAACCCCTTTTCATAATCATGCCCACTTACATGTTAAGGTTTGGTTAAGTCATCTAATCATATTTCAATTGCCACTCAAGGCACCCACTAGATTCCTACATGCCACCCAAGGCACCCACTTAACCCTTTAATCATGTTTAGTTACATGTTCCCCTTTGGTTAAGTATTCTTGTCGTATTCTCTAATGCCACCCAAGGCAACCCACTAGATTTTTCCACATGCCACCCAAGGCACCCACTTAACCCTTTAATCATGTTTAATTACATGTTTCCACTTGGTTAAGTCATCTAATCGTATTTTCTATTGCCACCCAAGGCAACCCACTAGATTTCCTCATGCCACCCAAGGCACTTACTTGATTTCCACCTGCCACCCAAGGCACCCACTTAACCCCTCATGCCCACTACATGCTTATCTGGTTAAGTGTTTCTTAATTTATTAAGAACGTAACCGTTGTAAAGACCTCTCACATTAGACTATCTTTTATGGCAGCTGGATTTGCCGGTTGGGTCCGGGCAGCCTTACGCCATAACCGAGTCTAACCTCGTGTCTTTACACTTGTCACATATATAGTTTGTGCCTAAGACCTCTCACATTGGGCCAATCATTTGTAGCCGCTGGAGTTGCCGGTCGGTTCCGGGCAGTCTTATGCTACAAAAGGGTCCAACCTCGTGTCTTAGTCGATTAATTACACCTAATTAATCACCCCCGAATTAATTTTCCCTAATTAATTCCAATTTTAACGAGGTACATAATTGACTCAATTATGTCCATCACTTTATGGTATGCAAAATCATACCAACATCACACCATTTCATTAACATGTTTATTAACCCCATCGTTCCCCACGTAATTCGCTAACATGACATAAAAGGGAAGATTCATCTTAAATGTAATGGGTTCAACTTGCATAACATTAGCATCAACATGGGTTTAAAGGTGTCAACATGCATATAGCATCAAACCCAACTAGCATAGATAATCAACCCAAACTTGCATGAATCACATATGTCATAAGGAGGGTAACTTGCATAAGTTTCTTATGTCATACAAAGGGGTAAACTTGCATATGTATGTATGACATGTAAAGGGGTTAACTTGCATATGTATGCATATCATACTAAGGTGTAAACTTGCACATGTCTCTTGCATATAATCAAACATCATACTTGCATAACATGTCATATGTGAACTTGCATATTATCATACACCAAACTTGCATACATATTATACATGAACTTGCATATCATCATACACCCAACTTGCATAATCATGGTGTCATAGTGGATCAATGTTTATCATAGCAACTAGCATCATGAACACTTGCATAACTTGCATAACATCATGATCATATAGCATATAGCTTGCATAACTTGCATAACATCATGAACATGTAACTTGTGACTTGCATAACATCATGAACATGTAACATATGGCTTGCATAACTTGCATAGCATCTCAAACATGTAGCATATTACTTGCATAACTTGCATAATATCACAAACATATAGCATATAACTTGCATGACATGCATAACATCATTAACACATAACACATAACTTGCATAACATGCATAACATCATTAACACATAGCATACAACTTGCATAACTTGCATTGATCCACATTCATAGCCATAACCTCATTATATCCTATCATAATCATTTCAATAATTGGTCATTAAGGCTATAGAAAACTCACAACTTGTTGATTAGCCTTCTTATGAATATATTAAAAGATTGAGACGAAGCCACTAAGCTATCAACTCAAAAACTCCAAATAAGAATGCTCCAAATGAAAACCCTTGAGCCAAATCAATAATAAAGATCCTAGCTTTGATGAAGAAAAGCCTTGAATCAAACTTAGAAACACCTAAGCAAGCTTAGGAACTCTTATACTTCTTTAGAAACTCTCTCATATGATTAGAGATGGAGATTATGACAAGAGGGTGAGGGTGGAGGCCATGAGAGAACATTTTGGCATAGTTTAGCTATAGGATTGAATAATGAGCATTTAGGTTTAGGTTAGGGGTCTTTTTATAGAAGACTAGGATAGTTTTAGCCATAGGATAAACCTTAGTTTAGATCCTAGCCATCAAAGCATGTCTTGGGGAAGAAGTCAAGTGTAGGAACCATCTAGGGCCTTTAGATTAAAGCTGAACCATGAGAACCATTCAAATGCAAAATCTGCATTTGAGTGAATCGGCCCACGGGTTGACAGCCAAACACCCTGGATTAACCCCTAGTCGACCCAGCGAGCTCGGGTCGACCTCAAAAATCGGCCGGTTCGGTTATTCCCCTCTCCCAATTCGCTGTTTTGAACATTTTTGCATATTTATTTATTTAATTTTCAATTATATATATATATATCAATATATATATTTCTCTGCGCAACCCATTTCACTTAATTAAGTATACTTTAATTTGTGAATTTTTATGTTCAAATTAAGGGGTGTTACATCTTTGACTTCATCAAAGACATCCTCAAACTCACTTGCGATTAGCACGAATGACAAATCTTCTTGTGGAATTCCAAGCGAATATAACAACTCACGAGAACACCATATTTGGTTTACCTCAAATCAACACCTTTCGCCCTTCCACATCCCGGACTGTCATCTCTAGCTTTTCGCAACTCACTTTTGTCGCACATCTCTTGGGCCAATCCATACCCAAGATGATTTCAAACCCAGTGAAAGTTACAACTAAAAAACCACTCATAAATGAGCATCCATGATTAACAATATTGGATCCATAATGTTTGCAAAGAGCAGATGAACCCGTACTAGATTAGGTACAACCAAAGGTCTATTACAACTTCAAGTTCAAACTTATTCGGCATACGATCTTATCATAGGTAAAAGAAGACGATTCTCTAGAACCCAATAGTTATTAATAACTCCACTAGCAGAAAGCACATCTAAATTGGCAACATCTTCTTCTAATCCTCACTAGGAATGTAATAAGAGATCGGATTAACTTCCACAACACATGCTTCCTCCGATCGCTTATTCTTTAGAAAATCCGGGCAGTCTTTCTTCTTATGTCCAGGCTTGCCGCATTTAAAGCAATTCATTTCGGCTCTTGGCTTCTCACAATCCTTAGCATAATGACCCTTTAACTGACAGTTGAAGCATAGATCATTCTTCTTAATTTTCTTCTTCTTATTTTTCTTCTTTGTAGCACTGGGGCTAATAAAGGTTTCTTCATCAGTAGGAGAACAGTCCCTCTAATGCTTAGGAGAATCCCTTCTGGGTACTTGCACAGTAACACCACAATCTACTGCCGCTTCTGGAATGGGTATCCTTATCATAGCTGTTGCCATCATGGTTGCCCCAAACATAACCAGATATTCCAGTGCAACGGCTGAAGCTCCTAATTGGCTTCCATCTCCTACTCTTCTCGTCTCAGGCTCACTCTCTAAATCTAAAATGGAATGATTAGTCCACATGTGAAATAACTATAATAAAGTTCAACTGCCATTATACTATGCACTACCATATAGTATTAAATAACATTCACCTAACTGAAATATACAAATACGTCTCTCTTGCGTAGTTACAACTTTGAACTTTGGCTAAAAATCGTTAACCAGAGCTCTGATACTGTTGGCTAGCTTTTTGACCAAGCCACCCAAGTTCACTCACAAGAAGAAAGTATGAAACTATGTTTCCTAAGTACATGAAGGCACGGATCGCACCAGAGGATCGCCCCTCATCGGATCGCCCCTCATCGGATCGCACCTCATCGGATTGCCCCCATTGCATCAGCGATACGACCACTTCTATGCGACTCGATCCGTATATACACTATTGCCCAGTACAAACCGATCCGATCCCCTGATGCACGACGAAGCCTCTAACTCGTTCAAGAACGAGCTAGTCTTCGGCGATCCGAGATGCACGGATCCAGCGACACGTGTCCCCAACTGTCATTTTGACTGATTCTCCCCCTTTGCTCGATCCGATATTCAAGGGGATCGCGACACCTGTCCACAACGGCTAATTTGACTAATTCTTCATCGGCTGCGATACGGTCCGATATTCTCGGGATTTGTGCCACGTGTGACCGCGATCCGCTTGACAAAATCATCTATAAATAGCCCAGAGTTTGGCATTTTTCAGGATCTTTTGGCAATATTGAGTACTGATTCCGCCATTATTGTCATACCACCATTTCTTATCAGTTTTATTACTAGATTACTGAGAGAAATCACAATTTTAAAAGTGAGCTTGAGAGAAATCATTGATTGTATTAGCATTCAAAGTATAATCGATAACATATAAAGTGGACGTAGGCTCGTTAACGCCGAACCACTATAAATTCTGTGTGTTTTCTGCCTTTTCTTTATTCTCCAACTATAATTCTTTAAGAATCAGAACAATTTGGGTGTTAGGTCCAAATTTTGATCTAACATTTTGGTGCTTTCACTGAGAAACAATCCCAAAACTTCACTGTTCAGCTTTTCGAAAATTCCAGCGACATTTGATATCATGGCTGGAAAGAGGTCTAAGGAAGTACGCGCTTCTCGAACAAATGAAATCGCGAATGAAGCGGTTGAAGAAAGTGTACACGAGCTGGGCAATGAGGGATCTATGGATCGCGGAGCGCTAGGGGCGAACCGATCCGATGAAGGTGCCACGCTCCGAGTCGACGAGGACGAGGCGATCCGGACTGCTGAAGGGGTTGTTACTCGATCCCGTGATAACGCCTCGAATCCTCCGCGTACCGTGACCATGAGCCGATCCCAGAGGGGCGCTGCGAGCCACCATCCTCGATCCACAACGATCCGAATTGATGATCGGACTACAACCCGACCTGGAAAGGAGCCTATGGCTCGCTCCTACCGTCCTGACCCCTCTGCTCGGCCTGGCTCAAGCTCTTTGCGCATAAGAGAAAGTGATGATGATCAATATGACCCTTCTGCTCCCGTTACTGAGGGGGATCTCTCTCGCTTTTCCGAAATGTGGGAAAGATTGTTTGATGAATTGGCTGCTCAAAGGCATGAAAGCTCCGTTCTGCAACAAAATTTGACCGCTATGGATAGAAGGCTTAATGATCTCGCAAGGCAAAGGACACCACCAGTTCGTCCGCTCACCCCAGAATGCTCTTCTTCGTCAGAGGAATCGCCAAGGCCTCCACGGCGACCGTATGAGAGGCCCGAAAACATAGAGCAGCTTCGATTTGGAACCCTGCCGTCACGGGAAGAAGAGGCACTGGGTGCAGGGTCCTCAAACCGTAACGTGAACGATCACGCCGCAACTCCCAGAGCTCGAGGTATGGACAGCCCTGTACAGAACAGGCTGCCTCAGCCCCGTCGCCGTGCAAATGCTCATGGTAACAGGGGGAAACGAAGCCCAATCCGAGCCCCGGATTTCGTGACTACTCCCGGAAGAGAGATTAGAGAACCCCACCGAGCAAGAAGCGTTGACCCTGAACCTCCGCTGACCAGTGCAAATGTTGCATCTATGATCCATCAAATTCTGGCAGATAGCCGTGGACAACGAAATGAAGATTGGGGAATTGACCGCAGTCATACCCCTTTCACTGACGATATTTTAGACGTGACTTTCCCGAGGCGCTTCAACATGCCGCAAATGAACCGTTACGCGGGTAGATCTGTTCCCGTCCAGCATCTGATGAGATATTCTTGGTCAATGACCGCTGCCGCGGCTTCTGACGCTGTCAAGTGCAAAGCATTTCCCATATTCTTGGAGGATGTAGCATTGTTATGGTTTACTCATTTACCGGCAAGATCAATCTCCACCTTCAGGGAGTTGAGTGAAAGGTTCGTAGAACAGTTCCGCATCTATGCACAAAAGACAAAGAGTGTGATTGACTTGTTCCTTGTCAAGCAACGACCAGGCGAGAGTTTGAGGGTGTATCTAGACCATTTCAACCTGGCCACTACTGAAGTTAAAGATCCTCATGAGCCAACTGTTGTGGCAGCCTTGATTGATGGAGTAGATAAAGACACCGAATTTGGGAGATACCTGGCCGGCAAGCCGCCCCATACTAGAGAGTTGTTCTACGAAAAAGCTAACGTCCATTTGCGTCGGGAGGAAGTATATGCTAACCGAAAGGCAAAAACGACCGATAAAGAGGAAATCCAGAGCAATGTCGCCATCAAGCAGACAGGAGACAGCTCGGGGAAGGTCGAGGTTAATGTTGGAAATCGAAATCAGGGAGGTCGTCAGTCAGGAAACAATGATAATAACAGTAATGGCAACAACCGGAAGAGAAATCGAGGGAACGACTCCCAGAGAAGGACTCGTCCCAGGTCTTTTGAAAGTTATACACCAATAAACGATACTTTGGAGAATATCTTCATGGATTCGTACAATGTCCTCCAGAATAAGAGGCCACCTCCCAGAGAGTCGACGGAGAAAGAACGCGAAACGGGGAAGTTTTGTCTCTTTCATCAGATTCATGGCCATTCGACAAATGAATGCCGTCACCTAAGAGATGTAGTCGAGAGGCTTCTTCGAGAAGGAAAATTAGATGAATACAGAGTAACGCCCAGAGATAGGGGGCAAGCCGCACAGGCCCCAAATCAGAACCAGAATCAACCTACTGTCAGGCCAACTGCCCAGCAAAAGGGAAAAGACCTCATTATCAATACCGTAATCGGAGGGCTTTATCTCGCCGGACACAGTTCCAAGGCATTGGATCAGTATGTCAATGCAGCCAAGCAACACCTCGAGCTAGGGGAGTGCAGCAACCCCGAGGACAATATCCCGGTAAAGCAACAAAAGATGATGTCCGACGATGTCGTTTTCCGTGAACGAGAAAGCATTGGAGTCCATGCTCCGACTGAGGATCCATTTGTAATCACAGTACCTATTGGACCAGCCACTATTCATAAGGTTTTGGTGGATAACGGGAGTTCCGTCAATATTCTTTTCAAAAGGGCATTCGACCAGATGAACCTCGAAATAAAAGACTTGAAGCCCTATCAGGGATGGATCCGTGGATTTAACGGAGCATCCACCGCTCCAATGGGTTATGTAGAGTTACCAGTTACGCTTGGGGAAGGAGAACGCCAGAGAGTGAGAATCCTCCCCTTTGTGGTTTTGGATATTGAATCACCCTACAATGCCTTCTTGGATCGACCGGCCCTCACAAAGTTTAGAGCCTGTATAGACCCCTGGTGCTTATTATTGAAATTTCCCACGGAAGCTGGCGTTGGTATTGTCAGAGGAGATCAGGTTGCCGCACGAGCATGTTATGTTGCAGAGCTAAAGCTACTCCGCAATGGAGGGGACATAGAAACCAAGGGTGCTTCTCCCCCTATAAGGGCGGAGACCTTATAGCAACTAAAGAGGATAACCGTATGAGAGTCGCCCAGAGAGTTGCCCGAGGATATAGATCCCAGAGAGGACCAAGAGCCTGGGGGCAGAATGGCGACTCCCAACGAGACAACTGTGGATGTACCGATCGATGACAGTGACCCAGAGAAGGTCCTTAAGACTGGATCCCAGTTAAATCCGAATCTCGCTAAAGAACTGACAAATTTCTTAAAAAATAACTTGGATGTATTTGCCTGGACCCACGCAGACATGTGCGGGATATCTCCATCAATCATGAGCCATTCATTAAGCATTAACCCTAAACATCCTCCGGTAAAACAAAGAAGGCGAGTGCTGGGCCCAGAGAGGTCCGCTGCCTTGAAGGAAGAAGTTGGAAAGCTAAAAAGTAATGGATTTATCAGAGACTCGATCTACCCAGACTGGATTTCAAATCCAGTCCTGGTAAAAAAGGCCAACGGGAAGTGGCGAACGTGTATCGATTTCTCGGATTTGAACAAAGCCTGCCCAAAAGACAGTTTTCCGTTACCCCGGATCGACCAGTTGGTGGACTCGACGGCGGGCCATGAACTTCTCTCATTTATGGATGCTTATTCAGGATATAACCAGATTCCAATGCATGTTCCAAATCAAGAACACACTAGTTTTATTACGGATCTGGGATTATATTGCTATGTAGTGATGCCTTTTGGCTTGAAGAACGCAGGCGCTACATATCAACGGCTAGTGAACAGAATGTTCTATAACCAGATCGGGAAAACAATGGAAGTATACGTCGACGACATGTTGGTTAAGTCCAAGCAATCCTCCCATCACACTACGGACTTGGCAGAGATGTTCGACATTCTTCGAAAGTACGGGATGAAACTCAACCCAACAAAATGTTCATTCGGTGTCGCCTCCGGAAAATTCTTGGGGTTCATCGTCAGTTCTCGTGGGATTGAGATTAATCCAGACCAGATCGCGGCTATCAGAAACATTAAGGAACCTAGGAAAATTAAGGATGTGCAAAGCCTTGCAGGGAAAGTAGCCGCACTAAGCAGATTTATCTCCAGGGCTACGGACAAATGCATCCCATTTTTCGAATTGATAAAGCGAGGAAAACGCCACTTCAAATGGACGCCCGACTGCGTAGAAGCGTTTCAGAACTTGCTGAGACACCTGGAGAAACCTCCGATATTATCTAAGCCGATGGATCACGAGGACTTATTCGTGTACTTGGCAGTGTCATCCCACGCGATCAGCTCAGCGTTGGTAAGAGAAGAAGATAAGGTCCAAAGATCTGTGTATTACGTGAGAAAAAAATTGATGGCAGCAGAGCGTAATTATCCAAGGATAGAAAAGTTGGCGTATGGTTTGTTGATTGCCTCTAGAAAGCTTCGACATTATTTTCAAGCGCATCCCATTACCGTATACACTGATCATCCACTCAAGCAAGTTCTACAGAAACCAGAGGCGTCTGGAAGATTACTCAAATGGAACATTGAGTTAAGTCAATTTGATCTGAACTTTCAGCCCCGACGGTCAATTCGGGGGCAAGTGATAGCCGACTTCATAGCAGAGTTTACCGTCCCGGAGGAAGATATAGCAAACGAAGAAGTTGACCCCTCAAAATTACTTCTCGACCCCAGTGCTTGGAGATTGTATACTGATGGCGCTAGGAATGACAAGAGATCCGGCGCTGGAGTAGTGCTTGAAACTCCCGAGAAACGACTGATATCCTATGCTATTCGGATGGAGTTTCACGCCACTAACAACGACTCCGAATATGAAGCCCTGATAGCCAGACTAAAGATCGCAAAGGAGTTGGAAGTCACAAAGTTGGACATCTTTTGCGACTCCAAGTTAGTTGTGAACCAGGTTACTGGGAAATTCCAAGACAAAAGTGCAAGATTGATCTTATACTTGGAGAAAGTGAAGGAGTTGCTAAATGGCTTCGATCACTACAGCATATCTCATATTCCGCGGTCAGAGAATCAGCAGGCAGATAAGTTGGCAAAGATGGCTAGCTCTGACGATCCTGAAGAAACCGGGCTGGCCCCAGTTGATGTACTTCGGTCTCCTAGTATAGATCAGATGGAAATTGATCCAGTACTAGAGACGGAACCAGAAAAGGAGTCATGGATGACCCCTCTAAAGAATTTCTTGATGAATGGAGCGCTTCCGACCAAGAAAAGCGAGAGGCGTAAAGTAATTCGTAAAGCTGCCTGATACGTTCTGCAAGGCGGAGTTCTTTACAGACAAGGATTTTCGATGCCCCTTCTTCAGTGTATAGCTCATGACGACATCAAGCGTGTGCTACAGGAGGTACACGAAGGTGAATGCGGTGACCACACTGGAGGGAAAACATTGGCGAAAAAGGTGTTGTGGCATGGTTATTTCTGGCCTACCATAAACAAGGATGCGGCGAAATACGCACGACGATGTGATGCGTGCCAGAGATTTTCAAAGATACCTAGAGCACCTCCTAATCAGTTAAAAACAATGACGAGCCCATGGCCTTTTGCTATGTGGGGAATTGATATCATCGGAAGTCTCCCCATAGCTAGGGGCGGAGCGAAGTTCGCTATTGTAGCCGTCGATTATTTCACTAAGTGGGTCGAGGCTGAACCACTGACTACAATCACAACCAAATGAGTGATCAATTTTGTCGTTAGAAACATCATCTGTCGATTTGGTATTCCAAAAATTATTATAACTGACAACGGAACTCAGTTCGATAGCACTGAATTCAGGAAGTTCTGCCAGAAATACCACATTGAGAAACGGTACACCTCTGTGGCGCACCCGCAATCAAACGGACAAGTCGAAGCGGCGAATAAAGTGATTAAGTCCATTCTGAAAAGAAGACTGAAACGGGCCAGAGCCATGTGGGCTGATGAATTACCCTTAGCGTTATGGGCCTACAGGACAACATATAAATCGGCAACAGGACATACCCCTTTCTCCCTTGCTTTTGGAGCAGAAGCAGTCATCCCGGTTGAGATAAAAGTACCTTCTCACCGAGTGACTTATTACGATCCGATGACTAATAACGAATTGCTCCTTGAATCCCTGGATATGATCGAAGAAAAGAGGGACGAAGCAGACCTGCGTGCCTTGAGATGCAAACAACAGGTCGCCCGATACTACAACAAAAAGGTTCGAGCTCGAACCTTGGAACCCGGAGACTTGGTTCTGAAGCGTGTCTTTCCAGCCCTAACTCATCTGGGTGCGAAATGGGAAGGACCGTACACCATACTGTGCAAGCTTGATAATGGAACCTTCAAGCTAGCAACCGTAGATGGAAAGGAAATCCCCAGAGTGTGGAATGCCTAACATTTACGGCCGTACCTAACGTAAAGATGACAGACATGTTCCTTTTGCTTTGTTAAGAACCATGTACAAGGCACGACTTGCCTGAAATAGTCCTATTTCTTAAAGCAAAAAATTATAAAGTGGACGTAGGTCATGATTCGACCGAACCACTATAAAAATATTGTGTGTTGTTTACCTTTATTGCACTGTTATTTATCTGCCTTTTTATTTTTTATGGAAATTGCTGTGAATCATGCAACGATCCCAGAAGCATATACTTACAGGTGCCTTCCATCAGAATGGAACGTAATCACCAGTCAAAATTCTGAGGGTGCGATAAAGTAAATCATATCATTGATAGCGCTCTAACTCTCCAGAGCCGAGAGAGAGCATAACGGACATGAAACCGATGCCCGTAAGTCATGGCGGTGTACCATGATCAGAGCCGCCTTGACGGAACTCTAACCTCGGCGACCGCTAGGAGAGTATAAAAGCGTCTCCGATTGAGCGCTGAGAAAGAGCTCTCGCCCCGCTGAAGGATCGGGGAGCAATTGAACTGCTGAGCTCGAACTCTAACTCTCCAGAGAGAGAGTATAAAAGCGTCTCCGATTGAGCGCTGAGAAAGAGCTCTCGCCCCGCTGAAGGATCGGGGAGCAATTGAACCGCTGAGCTCGAACTCTAACTCTCCAGAGCAGAGAGAGTATAAAAGCGTCTCCGATTGAGCGCTGAGAAAGAGCTCTTGCCCCGCTGAAGGATCGGGGAGCAACTGAGCTGTTAAATTATCTTGCTAAACTCCGACCTCGGTGATCGCCAAGAGAGTATAAGAGAGTCTATGGTTAAGCACTGAGAAATGTGCCAGAAACTCAGCACCATAAGGACAATTATCTTACTAAATTCTCCAAGTCCCCCATATTCAGAAATAGGGGGCAATGTTCCGACAATGCTAATCAATCCTTAATAAGCCCTAGTTAGGCGCTATGTTAACGATTGATTAAGGGCACTTATACATATATACATGTATACATGAACTTCGATGCAGCACTGAAATTGTTAAATTTTTCTTTCTGTTCCTTGACTGATTTGTAGTTATAATTAGATGGTCTATGGCTAAGCATGAAAAGTTTATTGAATACAGGTACACAATAATGCAAAAAGAGATAAACTTTCATTTATATACTGCAAGCCTACAAAGTGAAAAACAACCTAGAAAGCAAAAAGTGGGCCAGTCTCGTAATTACATTTCCTGGCCAGTGGGAAACCTAAAGACAAAATATAAACAAGCGACAATATCCTATTTATGCTTTGACCGCTTCTCCTGCTTCTGTTTCTCTAGCTTTGCCTTGTCAGCGTCGGATTGATCACCTTTCTTTCTCTTCCTCTTGTCTATGAGAGGAACGTCCGACTCTTCAGAAGATTCCTCTTCCGCCTCCTTTCTCTTCCTTTTATCAGTAAGGGAAGATGGGAAATCATCAGGATTTGCAAAATGAAGTTGTCTGCTGATGGATTTGGGCTGGAGTTTCAAAACCCTCCCAGTTTTGGGATCAAACTCCGCGATAGGGACTATGTTCAAAGGCTCTTGTCCCACCTTCTTCAAAGCCATCTCCTTTTCCTGCCTAGCTTTTCTGTTAGCCAAAGTTTCGTCGTTATCGTCTTCGGTTTCTTTGGCGCTAATGGTATCCTCCTCATCCTCTACATGGCGCCCATCCATATCTTTCAAGGCCTCGATGGTTTCATCATCCTTGGGAACATCAGCACTGGGTGCCAGGACGCCTTTCTCTGCTGTTGTACCCTCAGCCTGCTTCGGTATATCAACACCGGCACCTGGCGAGACGACAACCTTCTCCGCCACTTTCCTTTGCTCAACATCCTTGTCGACGGGCTCGCCACCTGTATTATGGGGGACACATGTTACTAATTCAATTGGTTGCTCTACCAGACGACGACAATTCACAATTGCTTTAACAAATTGTGGGGAAAAAAGGGAGATACCTTCCGCAGATCCTCCATCTAGGCTAGCTGCAGGAGCTCTAACAACCACAGGAGTTAGGCCCAAAGGGATTAATGGATCATCAGGATGGTATTCCTCAACTCCGGAGGTCTTGGGCTCCACAGCTGAGCTCGAAACTTCGTTAGCCTTGCTTTTGCCCTTAGCCAGGGCCCTCTCCTTTTCCATTTCCGCTTGAATTAGACGACGACCTTCTGCCAGATCCTCGGGCTCGTTATCCCAGAGGATGGTCTTCATCAGCTCATCTTCATCAATTTCTTCGACTCCCAATTTCTGCTTCTCACCCTCAATGATGGCTTCCCATAAATTGGCTAAAGTAACGTGGTAGTCCGGGATCCACGAGATGTTGCGGGTTTTGAGGACTTGGCCCAGGAAGTCAAAGATCATCTCTTCAAACCCTTCGATATCCTTTTCTCTCTCGAGGAGCTTGTTGTTAGAAGCAGTTGCCATTTCAATGGCACTTTCAACATTCTTTTCGGCGAGAGCCGCCTGTCTCTCCGCATCCACGACTTGATCATTCAAAATCACCTTTTCCGCTTCAGCCAAAGCTAAACTTTCTCTCAAACTTGCTTTTTCTGCCTCCCAGGCAGCTCTCTCAGCTTCAAAATGGCCTTGTGCTGTCTTCAACTCAGTGTTGGCCATTTTAAGATCTTCTACCTCCTTCTTTAAGGCCATCTTCTCTTGGCTATTTGAGTCAAATTCCGAATGAAAGCGCTTCTTAGCATTCTCCAATTCGATCTTATAATTTTCAGCATCTCTCCACGCTAAGGCGAGTTGGGATTGAGCATCTTCCAAGTCCTTCTCCATCTTTGTCTTGGGCCTTTCGTTGTTATCAATTTTCACTTTAGATCTATGTGCTTCCATTTCAAGCGTTCGAATGACTTCTGAAAGATTAACCGCATGTTTCTTCATCATCTCATACTGCCTGGCAACATGGCGAATGTGCCCGACAACTTCATTATCCCAGTTCCTAGGGACTAGCTCCAAGGCTGGAACAAACGTCATCCTTTCGAAGAAGATGTTGGGGAATTGTTCCCGCAACTTTTCCAGCCTACCTTGAATCTCGGGACCATGGATGTAATCCCGTGACCCGGGGGCAGCCGACTCTGGCTGGCTGGAAGGGACAATGTCACTCCTCTCCTTTTCAGAATCTTTGATTGGATCCTTGCTTTTATCCTTAGGCTCGTAATGTCGTTTTGAAGACCTGCTGTGAGAGGGTGCACTCTTCGGAGGAGTTAACTCTTTAGGAAGTTGTTTTCCCCCTGCAGGAGCTACCGGATAACTGGGAAGCTTGCCAGATGTCGATTTCGGTGGAGACCGGGGTTGCGAAGAAGTCGGCTTGTGAGAAAGGCCGTGAGAGCGCTCGGTACTCGGATGGAGACTGGGTGTGCCCTCACGAAGAGAACGATAAGAATAAGACCGCCTGCGAGACATCTTTCCTGCAAAGGAGAAAAGAGCGTATTAAAACCTTGAATACTGTTGATATAAAAGTGCGGGGTCAGGCAGTGTGTGTGATTTGTGCATCCCATATAATTCCCCCTAACGGACCCGGGCCTGAAGTCAGGCTCATCTGAGTAGTTTCTTGTTCTCTAATTGGAACGGTGGTCTCCTCAGAAGCAGGGAAGAGTGGCTCCCCTTCAAAGTCCCCCTCTGTGTATACATCATCGGGCAGAGGAATTTTGCTCAGCTATTTAAATAGCTGTTCATCTGTCAAATCATCGGGAGCAGCAGGTTCGATCGGAAGGGAAACCCTGGAGGGGAAACCCCGCGGAGAGACTGGGATTTCCTTAGGCTTGTCACCACGAGCCTCATCTCCTCTATATATGTTCAAGTCCTCATCATCCTGGATGATTATCGGAGAAGGACTCTTACGGAATTTAGTTGTTTCTGCTGCCTGAGATGTTCCCTCTCCCTCCGTTGGGGGCACGTATTTGTAGGGCTTGCCGCCAGCACCAAGTCCAAATCTTATATCCAGAAGGCGATGCTTATGAAGATTCTCGTCAGTGATGCACTTCTTGATCCTTAGAAAATCGGATCTGCTTTGTAGAAGAATAGACAATCGATTATTGTATAACGGGTCTTCCGTCTTGGGAAAGACGTGATCTGCTTAAAAAAAAGGGGGATGTTAATGCTTCGGTTTCTTAAGAAAGATATTCAATCGAAAGATTAAAGTTTACTTGATTTAAGCCATCTTCTTGAGCACCCAGCCTGTTTCTTTATATAGAACCAATCAGACTTGGGATCCCCTATATTGCTGTAGCCATCATACAGAACCTTCCTATTCGCCACCGATTCGAAGAAAGAGAAATTTGGGGTTGCCGAGGAGCGATGCTTGAAAAGATAAAAGAATGTTAAATCTTTAAATGTGAGTTCGGTGTGCAGGATCTCCGCGTATGCAACATATAGGGTGTATAGAGACGCGTAGGCGTTAGGATGAAGCTGCATCGGAGCGATACCCAGTAGTTTTAAGGTCTCGATGACGATTGGAGGAAACGGAGGAATAGCTCCTACCAAGCACATGGTTCGGCTGACTGCCATATACCCTTCCGGAGCTAAGTGGGGTCTATCTTCGCTAACGGGTGTCCTCACATCATCCCAAGGGATCCCATTTCTCAGGCAAATTCTTTTAAGCTTTATGTCATCGAGTTTAGATGCTAAAGAGTCAGAAAATTTCTCAATCCCGAGCGCGTCAGGAATCTCATCGGGAGCTCGCCTGTCTGCTTCAGACTCTTCACTAAGTGAAGTACTTTCAGACGGATCTGATTCCGTTGCCTCGTATTCGGATCCAGAATCTTCACCCCCAGGGTTAATTGGAGGGACCTCGGGGTTGTATTGCTCAGGAACCTCGGACTCCATTTCTGTAACGGATCTTGAAGAGGAATGATTGTCCGACATTACTGTTAGGCGAGAAAACATGAGAAATGAGATTAAAACTACCCGTCCCCCGTGTGTGCAAGTGACGGTGTGTGTGCTTGTGCATGCATTAAAGAAAAGTACAAGGGTCAATAAAATCATCCAGACATTGGTCATCGTTCGGTTGATAGATTATGCATTTGTTCGATCTGGAATGTTCGTCTCAAGGGCTCTAACCTAACTGTTCATCAATTTGTTAGAGTAGCATCATATTATTTAGTCAGCATGTGCATCCGATCGTTCGACAGTCGGATTGCAGGACAGGTTCGGATCGCAACATGTGGACGGATCGTGGTGAAGGACTCGATACGCGGAAGGGTATCAAGTAAAAGCTTCGAACCGTGAGGCGCACCAATTCATCCTGAACGGATCGCGATGGTATCTTGGCGATCCGCAACGCCCCCCATCCTCCACGATCCGAAGCTCCGGTATCTCCGCGATCCGACACTTACGCCTAGTTCACCACGAATCGTAGCTTTGCCGTTTCCGCGATCCGATCCATTAGCCAAATCAACTTTCCACGAACCGACCTGGTCATCCCTTCCTTCTTCTTCCTCAACTCTCCTCTTCGCACCAGGCACTCTCGCGTTCACTATTGTCGAATCCTACGAATTTCCGCTGTCTCCCCTCTTTGAATCAGTGCGAACAAGCTAGAAACTAAAGAAAAGCAGTTTAATTACCTTTTTAAAGTTTGAGATTGGTTGGGAATTCGAAAATCAAAGTTAGGGGTTTCTCTCAGAAAAAATTGGCGGCGGCTATGAACAAGAAGAAGAGGAGAATGAAGGTGAGGGTCGATTTATATAGGCAAAAGGGCGACCGTTTGTCTCCCCTTTTTCTATCTTATTCGATCCGCGAAAATAGACGGGCCGCGAACCAAAAGCCCACCACGTCTCGAAGAGAAGCCCACCTCGTTCCGTTCCGTAAAGAGGCCCAAGTGCTCACCAAAGGATGAAGCGAATGACTCGCTAACGGACCGTGACTCGCGCATGCGATCCGAATCGATAAATGACCAACAGAAATGAAAATTCAAAGATGCACCTGACAGATTCGATGATGAAGACTCTGAAAGATCCTAGAAAAAGAATTGTCCACTGATTTGCATCTCTTTATGAAAAGACGTTTATATAGTTTCGAAGCATGTTCCATCATCAATAAAACATACTTCGAGGGGGCAAAATGTTGGCTAGCTTTTTGACCAAGCCACCCAGGTTCACTCACAAGAAGAAAGTATGAAACTACGTTCCCTAAGTACATGAAGGCACCGATCGCACCATCGGATCGCCCCTCATCGGATCGCACCTCATTGGATCGTCCCTATTGCATCAGCGATACGACCACTTCTATGCGACTCGATCCGTATATACACTATTGCCCAGTACAAACCGATCCGATCCCCTGATGCACGACGAAGCCTCTGACCCGTTCAAGCACGAGCTAGTCTTCAGCGATCCGAGATGCACGGATCCAGCGACACGTGTCCCCAACTGTCATTTTGACTGATTCTCCCCCTTTGCTCGATCCGATATTCAAGGGGATCGCGACACCTGTCCACAACGACTAATTTGACTAATTCTTCATCAGCTGCGATACGGTCCGATATTCTCGGGATTTGTGCCACGTGTGACCGCGATCCACCTGACAAAATCATCTATAAATAGCCCAGAGCTTGGCATTTTTCAGGATCTTTTGGCAATATTGAGTATTGATTCCGCCATTATTGTCATACCACCATTTCTTATCAGTTTTATTACTAGATTACTGAGAGAAATCACAATTGTAAAAGTGAGCTTGAGAGAAATCATTGATTGTATTAGCATTCAAAGTATAATCGATAACATATAAAGTGGACGTAGGCTCGTTAACGCCGAACCACTATAAATTCTGTGTGTTTTCTGCCTTTTCTTCATTCTCCAATTATAATTCTTTAAGAATCAGAACAATTTGGGTGTTAGGTCCAAATTTTGATCTAACAGATACCAAATGTGACGTTCGCCCATAATTCATGCACTAAACAGGAGGAATAATGCGTTGAAAGACATGCTTGGTAGTTGTGGACGATCATCATGGTATGATACACAAGCTGAACCTGTCGCAAATCTCACAGCGTAAGAATAAAATATAATAGAACATATACAACAGGTAACATTAGTGAAGAATATTTGAGCAAAATTCTCAAATACTTAAAAACAACTAGGAAATATATCCATACACCAGGATTGCAATATATGTATATACAAATTTGCCTCACTATAGCACTCAGAGTAGAATAAACAACAGCAGAAACCCAAATACCATATAGTAAGAAAGATAGTACGCCAGCCTCCTGCTCACCTCTGAACTGCTACATCATCTTTACTAAGCTAACACCTGTCACCTAGTCTGCCCGTCCAAAATTGGATGAATAGCCCAAGGTAATAAGAGGGAAACATAAAACCTTGAGTCAGAGAACACTCTTAGTGAGCAATAAAATAACTAACTAACTTCATCAATAAAGTATATGAGAATGGGTAAATAAACTAACTAATTTACCCACAACATCAGAGAAGAACACAACTCCCATCTTCCCTACATTGGACAGTGGTAGCCTTTACAATCCATACAACCAAAGGAACAACAGTCCAGTCATTCAATCATGGCAAACAGAAGCAACCAATCAATAACACTCATAGCATCTAGATTATAGATCTCACGTAAACCATCCTAATCGAATTCAACACCCCTTAGGTATAAGTACCAAAGGCCTAGACCAATATCAGACAAGCACCCAAGAAACATCTCCTTCAATGTTGGATACTCTACATGAGACAATACAAATAAAGAAACCAATCATCTATGACAGGCTCTGGCTGTCACTGCCAATCCTTCTTCGAAACCATCGTTAATCATATGACTGGCCATATTATACTTCCATCCATCAAGGGCTAATGGTAACCCCGGTTCTAGCAAAAACCTCATACGCCTTTCAACGATACGAACCTAGGCCTTTCAACAATACCCAGGGTGCTCGACCTACATCCGGTCTTTTAGGTACGCCCCTATGATACCCCTGCTTTGGGCCCGCTAGAACCTACAATAACGAAAATTCCTCGGCCTTCACATCTCTAGTCATCTTCACTTGCGACTACCCATAAGCTCAGAACACTTTAGAGCAACCATTACTTCACACAAGCTCAATACATCCTTGATTTGTCCTTTCATATGAACTCAATACATCCTTGAGTCATTCCCACAATTGTTGCATACGACGAACAATGAACAAATCACATCACTTCGAACATCCCCATTTGGACTCACGTTGAAGCCATCATCTCAACACAACCAGAATTGTAACAATGCGTGACGAGAATTACTGTAGCAGTGCATTTTCAACCCATAATCACAGTAGCAGGCACGTTCGACCCACAATCATTGTAGCAGGACGTTCGACCCACAACCAATATAGCTGGACGTTCGACCCACAATCACTATAGAAGAACGTTCGACCTACAATCACTATAGCAGGACGTTCGACCCACAATCACTGCATCACGTTCGATCCACATCATTGTAGCACATTCAACCCAAAATTGCTTTAGCACGTTCGACCCACGTCACTGTAGCACGTTCGACCCACGTCACTGTATCAGGCGCATTCGACCCACATCACTGTAGCAGGCACGTTCGACCCACATTATTATAGCACGTTCAACCCAATATCACTGTAGCACGTTCAACCCACATCACTGTAGCACGTTCGACCCACAATACTGTAGCACATTCGACCCAAAACACTGTAGCACGTTTGACCCACATCACTGTAGCACGTTCGACCCATGGCACGGTAGCATGTTCGACCCACAGCACTGTAGCACGTCCAACCTACAACGCTATAGCACGTCCAGCCCACAGCACTGTAGCACGTCCAGCCCACAGCGCTGTAGCACGTCCGGCCCACATCACTGTAGCACGTTCGACCCACATCAATATACCACGTTCGACCCACAACAATGTAGCAGGCACATTCGACCCAAAATCTGCACATGCCCAATCCAAGCCCGATTTCGACCAAAACTTCGCCAATCGACACAATCGACAAAATATACTCATCCAATTCATTCAACACAATCATAAGCATGCTATGAAGTCATTAAAAACATGAATATGACGATTATCACTAAAATTATGCAAATCACTCCAAAATCATAAAAAATGATCATATGAACAAAATTATAGATCTAACATGTATAATCATATGAAATGACATTAGAATTACTGGTTTAAACTTGCTAAATCATATCCAAGAGTGATTCATAAGAAAATGATCTTATCAATGCATAGATCTATGAGAAAACACTTGAATTTGATGAAAAACATGATCAAATACTCATACACTTCTTTGAATCCATGTGAGAGATGTAAACCACTCACCGATTCTCTCAAACAAGCAAAATTCAATGTAATAAAATTCCAGACATCAAGCAATTGGATCCAAACTCTTTGATTTGATGATCTCGCCCTTCAATTGATGTAGATTTAGCCTCCAATGGTGTAGATATTCAATTTCCCTCCTTAGATTTTGATTTTTAGTGGTGGAAACTGTTAGAGGGAGGAGGAGCACAAGGCCACCAAACGAGAAAATGTGGAAGTAAACTATTTCCCATACCTCTCACCCTCTATTTATAGTTTCCACCAGCCCACTAATGGGCCTCCCCCAAATCATCCCATTAAACTCCCAAAACCTGAACAACTAACTGAAAAACCTTAAAACAACGATTCCTCTCAAACTGCTAAACCAAATCTTTAACGTAACCACTCTACGAAAAGGCAATCATCATTTCCTTTCCAATGGCACAAGTCCCATCACTTGATTCGACCTGAGTCAAAAGTTATTCCTTGTACAAGAATAACAGAGGCAAAATGGTCACAAACAAAATTGGTTAAAATTATGGACATGTCTCACATCCCTATAAGCAACATATTTAAATATGAGAATGATCCAACCCTCAGGCAATAAAATAAAACTATTTTACGATCTTCCGATACATAAAATGCGGGCTGTTACAGTTTTCTTTTGGGCTAGATTGAAGAAAGATGTAGCGAAGTTTATTTCTCAATATCTAATTTGCCAGCAAGTCAAAGCCGAGCAAAAGAAGCGCGGTGGCTTACTTCATCCTTTGGAAGTCCCACCGTAGAACTGGGAGAGCGCCTCGATGGATTTCATCGATGGTTTGCCTAGATCAAAGAAAGGCAACACTAGTATTTGGGTTGTACTGGACAGACTTACTAAGAGCGCTCATTTCATTCTAGTCAAGAGTAAGAGGATAGCATCATGGTTGGCAACATTTTATGTTCGTGAGATAGCCCGTCTTCATGGAGTATCTTCAGGGATTGTAAGTGATCGTGACCCATTTTCGCCAGAAATTTTTGGAGGAACTTGCAAGAAGTATTAGGTACACAGTTGTCTTTGAGCACCGCTCCAAGCTTCTTTTAATACTTGTATCTATTGTTTGAGTATATCCTATCAATTGAATCTTCAACCTTTAGGTAGGAAGCCCCTCCGTGGAAGTGGGAGAGCGCCTCGATGGATTTCATCGATGGTTTGCCTAGATCAAAGAAAGGCAACACCAACATTTGGGTTGTACTGGACAGACTTACTAAGAGCGCTCATTTCATTCTAGTCAAGAGTAAGAGGATAGCATCATAGTTGGCAACATTTTATGTTCGTGAGATAGCACATCTTCATGGAGTACCTTCCAGTATTGTAAGTGATCGTGACCCATTTTCACCAGAAAATTTTGAAGGAACTTGCAAGAAGCATTAGGTACACAGTTGTGTTTGAGCACCGCTTATCACCTACAGACCGATAGACAAACAGAAAGGGTGAACATAATTCTTGAGGATCTTTTTAGGTTGTGTATCATAGACTTCGAAGAGACTTGGGAAGAGCATCTTCCTTTAGTAGAGTTTGCCTACAACAACAGTTATCATGCTAGTATTGGAATGGCACCCTTCGAAGCATTGTACGGACGAGCCTATAGGTCACCAACTTGTTGGTGGGAATCTACAAAAAGGCAATTACTTGGACCAGATATGGTTAGAGAGATGTCTGAGAAGATTGATCTTATTAGACGACGAATGAAGACCGCTCAAGATAGGCAGAAATTCTATGCTGACAAGAGAAGGACTAACATTGAATTTGAAGTGGGAGACTTGGTTTTTATTAAGGTGTCACCTTTAAGGAATGTGATTCGCTTTGGATCTGTAGGAAAATTGGCACCAAGATTTGTAGGGCTATTTTCCATAACAGAAAGGATTGGCCAAATGGCCTATAGAGTAAAGCTACCAGCGAGATTGTCCGGAGTTCAGGATGTTTTTCACATTTCTCATATAAGGAAGTGCTTGCATAATACCGCAGAAGTAGTTGAGCCAAGTATACATGAGGAAGTAGGAGTGGAATGGGAGGTGATGGTTAGACAAGTTCCTACCCATATTCTTGGATCGGTGGTTGAGAACCTACGCAATTGAGAAGTCAAGTTGATAAAGGTTCAATTTGGAGATAACCAAGAGGATGCAACTTGGGAGACCAAAGACAAGATTCGTGCTTTGTACCCTTTTCTTTTCGAGGGTATGTTCTTAACTTCTTTTTCCAAGCTTCTTTTAATACTTGTATCTATTGTTTGAGTATATCCTATCAATTGAATCTTCGACCTTTAGGCAGGAATCCCATGGATGTAAACATGTTTTTGAGACATGTTATGTTTGATGGATGCAAGTGAATGCAAGTGTTTGTTAGTGGATGCATATACACACATTAGGCACTAGATCGGCTCAATCACTCTCATACTACATATGGATGTGTGTGCATTTTTCTTCTTTTTATGGATGGAAATAGATGTATCATCATATGGATGTTGCATTTGGACGGATTGTTGTGCACACATATAGAACTTATATGTTATAATAGGATTATTTGCATACATGTTGGATTCATGACATTGACGTACATTGCATTAAGGAGGTCGACTAAATCAGTAGACCACCTGATCTTCGCATTAGTAATGGGACATATACACAAACCATTGCATATATGTTCATATAAGCATTAGAAGTCTTTTAAGGACAATGGATGCCTATGATTGGTGGATGAGTAGATGGATGGTATGATATGCATTCTTCTCAACTAAGAGATTTCAGGGACGAAATCTTTTGAGTAGGGGAGAATGTAACGACCCATAGTTTTAACAACACTAAAGAGGACAAATTAAAGAATAATTAATTTAATACTTAGAATTAAGGGAAAATGGACTACGCATTGCGTTCGTCTCAAAATTCAGGTCAAGATAGACACCAGGTTTGCGTAAAACGGACACTGTATGAAGAAGTTATGAAGGTTTGTATACGCGTAGGATAATTATATATATACATAACAGTTCAAACCTATCCAGAAACCAATTTAGAATTCAAAATTTGGTGAGCGGAAAATATCCTGCCCAGGGGTGTCGACCCTTGGGTCGACCCCTCAAGGGGGGGTGTCGACCCCTGGGTCGACCCCTCAAGGGGGGTCAACCCCTCAAGGGGGGAAGATTAGGGTTTCAAGGGTTTTTGGCTATAAATATGGCCTCATTTCTCTAGTTTCTTCACACTGAAAATAATAGAGGACTAGATTCTATCGCTGCCCGGATTGAATCAAATCTTTTTCTGCAATCTACTTAATCAAGTTTAGAGTTATTCAAGTGTAGATCTGTGATTCAACATCTGCTATTCTTCTTCCTTTATTTTTCTAGATCCAAACACTGTGAGTCTATGTTAATTTTAGATCTAAATAATTAAAAGTAATGTGACATGACTATAACTTGGATATATGCCTGTGACTGTTTGAATCATATCAGATCTGTTCTATCCTATGCATCTAAGTTGTTCTGACATGAATATGAACGAAAATCTAGACTTATACATATTTATCATGTCAGATTTTCCATTGTTAGTAGATCTAATTCACTGTTTAGATTATATCATGCCTGTTCCTATTATGTTTGTGGCCAAGTCAGATCTATCGTTAGTTGGTTATTTAATTCAGTATTGAGATCTTATCATGCCAGTTTACGATATCCCTATTATATCAGAATCAATTCTTTTGTCACACATCATCAGATTTTTTTTCCTATATGTCGATTTGTCACCATGCCACTATACGTTTATACCTGTTTCTGCCATCGTATGTCAATATTCCTATTATGTTCATTTCTGTCCTCTTCCCTGCTTTTCCCTTTTTATTTTTAAAGGCAGGCTACCTTCGAGCCTAGGCATGCCGCTGAAATATGCGAACGCGTAAAATTAGGAATGAGGGGAAAATGTTAGAATTGGGGCATAATTTGAATTGGGGAATTTAGGCATAACTTGAATGAAATATATGAATGTGAATTTAGGATAAAATTAACTCATGATTAAAGACCTTAATTTGGGCATATAGTTTATTATGAACATAAATTAGGTAAGGGACATGAAAACCTATAATGACATAGGTATAATTGATTACTAATGGAAATGTCTAGAATTATGATAATTGAAATTGTAATCGTGCTTAGACACGAGGTTAAATTACACTTGTGGTGGAAGTCTGCCTGGAACCGCCCGGCATAACCAGCGACCACAAGTGGTGAATCTAATGTAAGGGGTCTAAGTGCATAAACATGCGACGTGCTAAGACACAAGGTTAAGTCCGATTTATGGAATAAGTCTGCCCGGACCCTCCCAGCATATCCAGCATCCAGAAGTTGTAGGCTTAATGTGGGAGGTCTAGTGCATTACGACCATAAATGGGTATATGCTAATGAATTGGAGTAAACAGGGAATGATAGTAACCTATTATAATTAATTACTTTAATGAAAATGTTATATAATGGGTAATCTTGTCCTAGCGACAAGTGGAAATTATAACATAGGTTATAATAAAAGGAAAGAAAGCTTATTAGTAAACCTTAGTTAAGAAAAACAAAGTTAATAAGTAAACAACGTCAGGTTGTAGTGATATGTTAAAAAGAAAATGGGTGAACTGAGATGAAGTATAGTTAATTACGTATTAAGTAAAACATGTTATTGTAACTATGGAATCAGATAATGAATAATACAAAGGGATTGTAAGATTACTTCCGTTAATTACAATCCAGGGGTAAACGATTGTAAGATTTCTTCCGTTAATTACGTCTAAAGAATAAACTTAAATGGATTAAGTTATATTTATATGAAATTAATAAGCAAATGGAATTTTGGTAAGTGAAAAAAAGTCAATGTGAATGGGGATAACCTATTAGTCTATAATACGTAACCTAGTTGAATCCATAGGGATTGTATGAACATGTTAACTTGAGTAGGGTTTAAGTAAACTTGGTTGAAACAGTGGGAGGGTTAAGTATATCTGGGTGAGGTGGGTAATATATATATATATATATATATATATATATATATATATATATATATATATATAGGCCTACAAAACTTAACCGGTTGGGGTTATGTAATAAAAGACACTGTTAGGTAAGCATAACCTGTGGAAATGTTGGGCTTATGTAATTAAAGATACCGTTAGGTAAGCATAACCGATGGAAATCCTAGTGGAAATGCAAGACAAAGGGGAGAGCTTGCATCATCTTGTTTGTGGGACACGTTCCAGTCAGTAACCCATATAATGGTATCAAACGAGTACTCCTCCCTTGGTTGGAGTTGGGGCATGCTTACTGGGCCGATTATAAGAGATCCAAATGTGGAGGATGGTGTGGGCGGCGCAAACTGACCCGGGTCATGTGCATTCATGGTCCGGGCAGAGGGGGACAAGACGGCTGTGACACCCGTAGATATGGTTGTGCACATCATGAAGACGAAGGGTTGCCACTTTAGGAAGTGATACCTCATAATGTGGGGCCATTACATGATATCTACGAAGTAGGGAGCCGATCAATTAGGGTAGTAATTAGAGTACATTTAGACCCTGGTATGTTGGGAAGTCCGTTATTACCCTTAGGGTAACTCCGGTATGTTGGGCTGTTTGTTGATTGTATGGGGTGAAAACTTCTCACTAGAAGTACACCTAAGTCTACTTGTTGGGGATCATCTTGTTAATAAGACACTAGTTTTGATGTAGAGCAAGGGGAGCAATCATTAGAGAAGCGCAATATATTCTATTATGTTGATCTTGTTTACCTTGTCATACCTTCCTTTTATGATGTTATCTCTCTTATCCACTTTATATGCCTATCATGATACTTTTACTTATTTATATTTATATACTAACAGTAAATGGACTCGCCAGACTTTATGTCTGACCTATTTTGTTTCCTTTTCTTTCTCTTTCGTTCCCCCCTCAGTTCTCAAGGTGGGAATACTCCAGCTTGATCATGATTCTGCTTTCATCTTGCTTGGAGCTGCTTAGATGTATTGCTCAAGTTCTTATCTTTGCTACTACGGCTATGTTTTATTTAGGAAATTATGCTTCTTTTATTTTATACTCTGATATTATAAGTGCAAGGCAAAAGTTTTATTGATGTACTGGGTTTATGTAATTTTCATACATATGATGTTTTGAACCACGATGCTTTATGATTAATAAAGTTTTTAATTCCGCTGTTATTTTATATATGTCTTGTATTGTTTATGTTTCTATTTACCTATAACACTTCACGAAACTTAATGCATTCTCTTACTGAGTGACATTAATGGACGTGAGGTATCATAGAGACTCTACTGAAATTTTTTCACAATTGCAAAAGTAAGTACTTCTTTCCCATAAAATTTAAGTATGTAAGAAAAAATATACAAAAAATAATGTGTTAAATTTCTTAGCATATGATAACAGTGAGAGTAGTTTGTAAGTCCCAGAGAGGTGTTGTGCACTTAATATATTGTATCTAGATAAATCAGGGTATAAATTATTTACTTTTCCCTAAAAAGAATTGCAAGGACGTAATTTTATTAAAGGGAGTCTATAACCACCCAGTTTTATGCGCTATAATTATTTTCGTAATGAAGAAAACTAGGGAGATTAAATTAGATTGATGACGATTTATTATTTGAAAATGTATTTATTCTAGTGGAAGTTGAATTAACAAATAAAATAAAAGAATGTTGAATTGGGTATAACTTACTACTGACGTGGGGAACTAGTCATTTGCACACGCAAAAACCCGATGGGTTGATATTAAGCAAATTATCTAAAAAAACCAAGCAATGTAGTCATAGAGTGCAGAAATGTAAATAACACCAAGTTTAAAGTGGTTCAGCACTAACGCCTACAACCACTTTGTTGTAACTGTTCATCATCATCGTTACAATTACAAGTGTAATCCAAGTCCAAACACTTTGAATTTACAAAGTTATGAATGGAGAATGGCTAAGTCCAAGCCAACTCCCTACAAGGCCCAAACATCCGTTAAAATCCTCTTAAGTCCAAAAAGCTTCATGTATGCTCTAATGTCCAAAAAGAAAGCCAAGATAAAATAAAATTCCCAAAAGTTATAAGGAAACTTCTAGTGAAGTTTATAAGTCCAGGAGACCTTCTAAAGCCATAGAAATCAAGTAGGAAGACATTAAAATTCTCCAAAATGAAGCTTCTCGCGTGCAAGAATGAAACAGCCAAAGCATCCTGAAAAATGCCCAAGGCATGGGCTATTTATAACGGATATGATATCTTATATCCCCCAAAATTTTTATCCTGGGATTGGAACTGATCCGGGATCAATACCAACCCAGGTACTTCAACTAATATCATTGCTTCATCTTTGAAATGCCCTACTCCCAGTTAATGCCAAACTTCATATTGCGAGTACAAAGTATCTTTTGTACTCCCAAAAGTGTAAGAGTTTGAGTCATCCCTACTTCCACTTTGTATCCCAACCTGAATATGAAAAACCAAGACAAGACCAGATATGAAGTGATAATTTCATCTTCCCGAGTGTTAACCAAAATCCATTAATTATTTATTGTTTGTGAAAAACTTAGGTTGTTACAATAACTTCGGGTTCGGTATTTTCGGTTCGATGAGAACTCGTATCACCCAAAGTAGCTTCAGATCGGCCCTATATGGGTCGACCCTTGTGTTGACCCTAGATCGACACACATAGGAGGTGGGTCAACCGACTTCAAGCTAGGCACGAACCTGTGCTTAACCAAACATGCATGTTTCCAGATTGTTCCTTTTGCTGAGTCATGCTGAGGTGTCGTCAATGGTTTAGATTAAAAACCTAATATCTAATAGCCTAAAATTTAAATATAAAATACAATGAACTTGGACAATAAATCTAATGAACCTGGACACCTAAATCTACTTGTAACAACCCGGTTTCCCCGGTCAAAATTTTACGTGTGGTGACTAAAGTACAAATGCTAAATTTGAATTAAAACAATTTATTAATCGAGTAAATGGATTAGGTTTGATTAAGCTATTTGTGACAATAAATAATTCTATTCTATTTTTGTATGATTGAAATAAATGGAATTATAATGCTTGTATATTGAATGTTGGATTATCAAATAAATATCAAGCGTTGAGTTAAATGAAATTATGTTCTATCAATAGACAAATGATCGAACATGATGTGAATCAAATCATAACGGATATAAAATAGTTTTATAATTGTTAAGTAATTTATATAAATAAACTAATAAGACAAGGGATATTTAATTGAATGTTGAATCAATAAATGAATAGGCGAGCATCATATGTATTAAATTACCAGTTCAAAAGATTGTAAATTATAGAAGAAGATGGGAATAAACTTATAATATATCATCAATAATTAAATTGTGGACTAAAACTTATAATTGAACACTTGAGGGATCAATTAAAACTAGATTGAAATAAAATGGGCTCAAACAATTTTTAGCCCAAGCCTAAGACAACTTCATGTATTTTCTCTCTAGAAACCTCCTGAACCAGGGGGCTTCCCGCAATTAAAAGGGAAAAATCCCATTTTTCCCGTACAAAAAAAGGAACCCAAAAAAGAAATTGTGGAAAAAAAGAAAAGAAAATGCAATCTAATCGCTTTCATCAGCCAAACGCAGCAGAGGGAGAGGCCGTGAATGACGGTAGTGGAGGCGTGCCTAGCAGAGAAAGGCGACGCGTCAGGTGATGGAGCGTGAACTGATGGTGGTCGAAACTTCAGCTCGAGCAACGTTGGGAGAAGGAAGAGGTGCGATTTTAGTTGATCAAGGGCGGTGGCGAACAGAACTTGCGCAAAGACAAGGAGTGGCAGCAATAGTTATTCGGCATAGACTGAAATTCCGTGGTTGATGGCAAATGCATTTTGGGATGGCAGAGCGTCATTTTGTGAGTAATTCTTGTTTTTCTCACTAATCACTATATTCGAAATTCAACAGCATTTTGTACATATTATCTCGATTATTGCAAAAATCTATTAGGGTAAACTAGTTGTTTAAAACTGAGTTGCATGTGGAAATTGATTGGAAATTTGTTGGATTATGATAGTTGTTGTTAGTTTAAGACAAGAGATTGAGGTTGGATGTTAAATTTTGAAAAGGGGCACCGTGCGTTTTATTTAAGTTGTACATCCTACTTTTGAATTATTTCATGTCTTTGTTATAATCCGAGTTATCAGCTTTTGATGTTGGATAAAATTTAGTGTTTCTAATTTTCTATATACATTGTTTTGACATTTCAAATATGAGTTGAGTTGACATTTCAAATATGAGTTGAGGACTTGTTTTTCACTTCTCAATGTTATTTTGTAGTTTGGGTTATAACTCGATTGAATCTAAACCATATATTATAGTAAACTTTAGTATTTAATCCATGTGTTATATATATAAGATCGATTGGTTTGATTATATCTATTTTATTACATTATTTCATTTTGCTTGAATGCAATATTTTAGAATAATGCAATCTTGATATATATAGTCAATTATGGTATTTTACAATTATTTTCGAATAAGTCATTTGAGAAGTTTTAATTTTCTGATAAAATAGATTTGACAATATTTGGCATGTCATTGTGTTTATTTTACTACATAATATATTTTATTGATTTGTACAAAATTGTGATGAATGTTATGTTTTCCAAATACCTGAATTATTCTATGAGTATCATTATTTTATTTTGTCTTTCTTATGAATTGGTTTGCATGTTTTCTCAAACAATTCTTGAGTTCAGTCGCTGTTTGTATAATTTCTGATTTAACAATTCTTGTGTGAATTCTTATATTGTGAATAATTCACTGTTGATCTAATTTGGTTGATGATTTGAAATGATACAACGACATCTTTTATACAACTTATATATTTTATTCTATGTAACGAGATTTGAATAAATGGTTTGGTGAAACCATTTGGTATGGGACTTTTGGTATCGCCTTTCTGGTTATTCATTAGACTTGTTATATAGAGTATTGAAGGATAAGTGTATTACACGAGCTCGATTAATTTTCTATTTCATCTGATTGAAGCTACTGAGTTGATGCTATGATTCGTGAGATTTTGTGATTGTGAGATTTTTGAGTTTTCTAGTGTGGAGCTGACTAGCGGGTAGCAAACCGGTGGTGGAAATGTGTGGTATGAGACACACAATTATTGCCACTTAGGTTACTGACTATGAGTCTGTAACACATATTGTTGTTATTGAGCCAGTACTCGCTTCGGGGGAAGCTAGACTCGGGGGGGGGGGGGGAGTCTCATATACGTAATCACTTGGCCGGGGGGGGGGGGGGTTATATTCGACTGGGAGGGTCATAGTGTTAGGTGTCTAAATACGTATATAGTACTTGGCTAAGCTCGGGGGAGCTAATTAGCACGTGCAAACTATGTTGTTTCTGATTCAAATTATCGCTTTGATGAGCTTGTTGTTGTGGATCCCTTTTATGATGCCATTGATGAATTTGTGGCTTTTGATATCATTCGATGCTTTGGATCCAATTTATAGTGATATTTTTTGGTTTCATTATTTATTTTCTAGAGATGTTGAATTTCAAATGTTTTCACCTTATTTTTTGGCGTTGATATATATATATATATATATATATATAGCACTAGAGCTATAATGTTATCTTGACATTTATAATTTTGTGCTCCATTACGCTATATATACAATAACATTATCAGAGTACAACACTTACAACACAACAGAAATAAATATAACTATATAATCCTGAAGCCTCATGCTCCAAGCTCTTCCAGTATATCTGTAAATCCCAACTACTTGACTGCCCGTACAAAATTGGGCACCCAAGAGTTTAGGGAAAACAAAACAAGATAAACTCCGGGTCAATCATGGGACTGGTATGAGTAAAACAGTTTAAACAGTTTGAGCAAGTAAATGATATCTCATAAGACCACGCCGTATAACGGAACGGGTTTTTCCCTTATGAGAATACAAAATATCTTTATATCAAAACTCATTTGAAATTATAATAATGTCTATCAACCACAATATAATAATCATCTAGCAGAAACGCTTCCATCTCACGTTCTGCATATATAGTATACAATCAAAACCGCAAGCACATATTGGGTAATGGGTTTCCAACTACGACAAGGTATGGAAGCACCTTTTGCTAGTGTACCTCTAGAGAGGAATACACTGGGTTCAACAAGAACATCTTGCAACCCGGCCACACATGACCGACCACTCATTTCGCTTGAGTGTATCGAATGTATATCACCAATGGTTGGGATCAGCAATCGTTTCCCGAATGGGACAGTATCGACAATAGATTTTTAGAAGTAAATAAACTCTAAATCAGGTGATTATACACCCTAATAGGTGCGACCTACATAGCCATGCTGTCTGCCCGAGTTTTGTCATTTCCTGGTTGTGAGGCTAGAAGCTACGCTTATCGTTTACATGCCACATCTTCATTCACTTAGAATGCCACATTGTCATACCCTTTAAATCACAAATTGATTTATCCAAAAATACCACGGGTACACAGCTAAGAGAAACGAATTCCTCCACCACCAAACGTGAATACGTTTGAAGAGATAAACTTACGCAATCTATCAGATGTACTCTGTCAGACCTTTGTCCATACAAGTTGTCCTGGGATTGTACAAACCAAAGGCACTATTCAGTATATCCATCTTAGGCACTGTTATCTAAGATTTATACAACAGCCCTTGCATTTTACTCCATCTTCAATTATCTTTGGCATATATGATTCGCAACGCTTATGCTAATACATAGTGGTTATTTGGATAATAATCCAACCAGTCTCTTCATATTAACAACGTTAAAATGGTCAAAACTTCGATAGTCTGTGATTTAACCATCAAAGAAAAACAAGTGTCCGAACAACGATATTATTTCCAGATGGAAATTATATCGATCAATCATCATTCAAAATTTATCTCTTTAGTTCATTAATTTTCTTAATTCATGTTTCCATATATTCTAAATGCTTATTATCTATTATCAGAAAACATTTCTGATTCTCGTTTGGAAAACATTTCCAAAACTCCTTCACTATCAAACATTACCATTCCTTAGTTAAGAAGGAAGTCAATCAAGTGGGGTTATAATTTATTTCGCCGGACTGAATAGCGTTTTGACTTCGAAACAGTCAAAGTTTATTTTTAACTCTTTTAACAAAACTTCCTTACGAACTCTCGGATTCTATTTACGAATCCACTTCTTTATTGAAACATTGGTTATAACGATAACGTTAAAATCCCTACTTTCGAAATATCTAACTTCAATGTATAACTTTTATTCTTTTAACTCTATTGGATTAACTCTTTTGGATTAACTCTAATCGATTAACCCTATTTGACTTAACTCCTTTAACTCTATTCGAATATCTATATTTGATTGACTCCTTCAATTCTATTCGAATAAACTATAGTCGATTAACTACTTCAATTCTATTCGAATAAACTATATTCGATTAACTCCTTTCGAATAACTAAATTCGATTACTCCTTTCCACTCGATTCGAATAACTAATATTCGATAACTCCTTTCGATTAATTAATAAACAATAACTCCTTTCGAATAACTAGATTCGATAACTCCTTTCGATTAAACTAATCGATAACTCCTTTTCACTCGATCCGAATAACTAATATTCGATAACTCCTTTTAACTTGATTCGAATAACTAATATTCGATAACTCCTTTTTTGACCAACTCTTGTCGATTTATTCTAATTCGATTAACTCTATTTAAATTCTTTATTGGTTAATTTTAACTCTAACTGGTTAACTCTAACTGATCAACTCTAACTGGTCAACTCTAACTGATTAACTCTAATTGATTAACTCTGACTGATCAACCCTAACTGATTAACTCTAATTGATTAACCCTAACTGGTTAACTCTAATTGATTAACCCTAACTGGTTAACTCTAACTGATTAACTCTAACTGGTTAACTCACTTCGAATAACTCCTATTGAATTATCTCCTTTGATTTGTTCCTTTTCTATTTGTTTACCTAACAGATAACTATTCCCTTTTCAATTCTACTTATTTAACCAATAAATAATTCTTTTCTCTTTTCTATTTATTTAACAAATAATTATCTCTTTTGTCTTTTCTGTTTATTTAACAAATAAATATTTCTTTTATCCTTTCTATTTATTTAACAAATATTTCTTTTATCTATTTTCTATACATAAATGATCCTTTTATACTTTTATTTATTCCCTAAATAAGTAATCCTTTTATTTTATTTATTTGCTAAATAAATAAATCCTTTTACTTTATTTATTCCCTAAATAAATAAATAATCCCATTTAATCTATTTGTGAATGTTCTACAAATATTTCCTTTCCAATTCCATTTGTAAATGTTTTACAAATGTTTTCTTTTTTATTTCTATTTGTAATTGTTTTACAAATATTTCTTTTTCTATTCTATTTGTAAATGGTTTACAAATATTTCTCTTTCTATTTGTTTGACAAATATTTTACCTTATATTTGTTTTACAAATATTTTCTCCCTTATATTTGTTTCACAAAAATATTCTTTTTAACTTTTTTTATTTTATAATTCATTTCCTTTTGTAAAATCCTTTTTCCTTTTATATATAAAATCCATTGATTTTATATAAACAAATTATTTTCAAATTATACTTTGAAAATTCCCTTTTATCATTCTGGTATTCTTATGGTACTTAACATACCATATCACAATGATCGATATCACTCAAACACACACAATCAACACAGATTATATATCACATCATATATCACAATATATGAATAACAGTAAAATAAATGTTGAGGAATCCAGTTGGATTCCTCCAACCTGTTTCTCTGCATCACAGATGTTAAACAATATAATTAACATCGATAATATTTCACTGTGAAATATTATGCTAAACAGAATCAATATTTGATTTACGATCTATATATATATATGTATATGTATATATATATATATATATATATATATATAATTTCAACCAACTGACTAGTAGTTCAACCAAACAGTTAATACACAACAATCAATCATCATTTATCAGTTCTAAATATACGTTATAAAAATAGAACTGTTCAGAGTTGATGAGTTTACTCACATTGGCATTTCGTTGTTAAAGAACGATAAACTGTTTGTTTGATTTTAATCAAACAATTTATTTCGCCATAAATTCAAACGAGCTCCACTCCACTCCCAGTCAGTCTCATTTGGTAGTCGTCGTCCATACGGTCCCAACGCAACCTACGGTTGATCAATATGATATCGTATGTAGAAGATATCACATATATAAGTTAATACATTATTTGAATTTAATTTAGACTTAAATAATTAAGCTCATTGGGCTTTAACCTTATATTTCCCCCTGGCCCATTAACCAAAACAGACCCGCACCCATATGTACTCATCTTCCTCAAATACACCGATCGCTCCAGTAAATCCAAACAAAGCCATTGCCGCATGTTTATCCCCTTAGTACTCCTTCTCCTTTCATTTGAAAATCAAAAAAGTTTCACCACTCTACTCTCATGTCCACCTCCTTCCTTCACTACTCAAGCTTCCCCTTCACACAGTAAAAGACGCACCCCCTAAATGACAGACCACAGCAACCCCACTGTCTTCTCCGTTCCAAACCCTCTAGCTTCACACCGCACTCACAAACCCACGCGGCAACTCCCTTTCGAAAAATACCACCGCACTTACCCCTCAGCAAGACAAATCGCACAGCCTGCTTCCCATCGTGACGGCATTTTCATCACAAATCCCCGAGGTGAGCTAACGAACGAATTCAAAAGGAAATGGAAGGATCTCGTGGTTTTTGATTATTGAGAGTGTGTTTGTGAATTTGTTTTTGGTTGAAACCATGATCTGCTTTGAGGCAATGGCGGTCGTTCTTTGATTTGCAGCAGTTTTGTTTTAGGTTTAGGAGTGAAGGCTTTGTATTTATACGTGGAATTGGGACATATAATATTTTAGATTAAGGGATGAAAGCTTTCCACGTTTTGGTTTTTAGCATAAAGAAGATGTGGCCGTGAAGGGTGGAACGTGGACTCAAATTTAATGCTATATAAAGTTTAGTTTCCTATTGTTACGTCCTTACATATAAAGCTTGGTGTATCTATCGCACCCCATTTCATTCACTTATGGACCGATATGGACAAAAGTGAAAATACCGTTATGATGCGTAATGCGCTACGATCACAGAAGTATAAAAATATCGGTAGGTGAACTCATATTGTGAAACCCCAAGATATTGATTAACGGTGCATAACACTCCAAATAAAAAGTTGCTTATTTAATTCATTAAAAATTACAGTAAAATTCTAAAAATTAAATTATCACTACGTCTCAAAAGAACCTCGTCTAAATTCGAATCCGGTATCTAGTTATATCGAATAACCCGTTACGGCCGTCGATAAACGATTCTATAGCGACTATTCGAAAATTTGATTTGAACACAACTCACAATCTACACGACGAAATCCCGGGTTTTTCCTTCCACTAGAAAGATAGACTTCACTAGCTCCTAATGTTTCTTGTTTCATAGAAATCCGATTTAAAATGGATTATTTATATTCGTTTAAAGTTCGAATCGCCAAATCGCGAAATGCCGTGCCATTTCTAGCTCGATTAAAATTATTATATAATTTATACGTTCAACCATCGTTAATTAAATATATTCGTTATCGTAATTCAAATTTAAACTGAATTATATATTTTGAATTTCCCAATTCACACCATATTGCCATTTCAGCCCATTCTGATTATTTTAGAATTAAATATATTATTTAATTATTATTTTAATTAAATATTCAAAGTTATTTAATTCAACGACCATTATATTCTCTAAATCACTATTTAAATAATTAAATAAATTAATTATTATATCTCTGAAAAATGCGGGTCATTACATTCTTCCCCACTTAAAATAATTTCGTCCTCGAAATTGCTAAGGTAGAAAACAAACCCTATTGACTGGTTAGAAATTATTTGTTCACTTCTTAATTTCAGTTTTCAACTGAATCAATTAAATTATTAATCAATTCTCATCAACGAAAATTTTCAAAAATCCTTAAAAATTTCTAACACCTTAACTTTTCGAAAAATTTCGCCAGCACCTCCTTTATACTGGTCAATAGGTCAAACTCCAACTCGCCTATCTGGGCCTTCTCCAACTCAAAAGAAAATCAAACAGCCAAGCGGCTTGCCAATTCGGCTCATAAATCGCACGCTTATATCAAATATAAACTTGTACCTTTTTGTCGGACATATCAACCTTATCACTTCCGTATGCTATCAACTCAGCATATACCAATGTTATCCAAATCAAATTCCGTAATCACTTTTATTTCCAACACAACCATTCGCTTTTTACCAAGCCAAATTTTTATTTCAAACTCAAGTTTTATTCTTGATACTAAACTTTTATTTTACCAAACCAATTCTAATCCAATTTAGCTACCACTTAACTGGCTTTATTTTAATCCCAGTTTGCTTTCACCATTTACTATTTAATTTGTACTTAATTCAAACAATCTTCTTCCCGAGAGTTTTTAAACAGTTTACCTCTTTCAAAAATCAATTTTTCCTTTTCGAAATTCAACACAACTTGTTTTTCCAAAACAATTCAAAAACAAAATCTTTTCGGTAGTAATCCGTCACTTACAACTCGAAAATGAATACTGATGATGCAGCTGTCATCATCAGAATCTATTTTCCAGCGATCGAAGTGAGTTCAATACTATAAAACCATTTATAAACATTTCCACTTTGAATTTCATTTCAAAATATAATTTACATTGCTTGTAAAACAATTTAAAATCTCCCAGGATCTTAAATTTTCCTTATTTTTAATCCAAATCCATTTACAAACACTTATCCAATTTTCCAGAATTTTAATTCAATTTCTGGTTTAAATTCAGATTTAATTCATTTCGTAACACTTGTACGAATTCTGATTGGTTATTTACATAACTGTTTCAATTATAATCTTATTCGGTTATAATGACAACCAATATATCCAATTTATTATAATAATTCCAATATCAATCCTTTATATCAAAATATAACTTGGGTAAATTATTTCATTTTACCCCTTTTTCAAAACATATCGTGACGACCCATCATATTCGAGTGTTTAGAAACTCCTACACCCCTTTTTCAAAACATATCATGACGACCCATCATATTCGAGTGTTTAGAAACTCCTACCGATACAGTGGATCATACTGATCGACCAAAACTCATAAACAACTCAACCAATAAATCTCCACAATATAAAATAATTTTTATATCAAATACAAATACGTTCACTCGTATATATACACTCAACTCAATCTAGGGTATTACTGACCCCATCTCTACCGAGTCACACCACAGAGCCAAGGTAATTCACTTAACCTTAAGCTCTGATACCAACTGTAACGACCCGGATTTTGACGATCTTGGTTATCCGATATATAACACATATCGAACATCCAAGGATCGAAAATAACCGAAAAGTTAATGAAAGAAATTAGAGGGTGAGGATAGATAAGATAGAAACTTAAAATAAAAGAAGAAGATACAACATCAGAGTAACACGAATCTCACAGCGGAACGAACAACATATAATAGAAAACATATCCTTGAAATAAAATAAGTATATGTATACAATAACATTATCAGAGTACAACACTTACAACACAGCGGAAATAAATATAGCTATATAATCCTGAAGCCTCCTGCTCCAAGCTCTTCCAGTATATCTGTAAATCCCGACTACTTGACTGCCCACACAAAATTTGGCACCCAAGAGCTTAGGGAAAACAAAACAAGATAAACTCCGGGTCAGTCATGGGACTGGTATGAGTAAAACAGTTTAAAATAGTTTGAGCAAGTAAATGATATCTCATAAGACCACGCCATATAATGGAACGCATTTTTCCCTTATGAGAATTCAAAATATCTTTATATCAAAACTCATTTGATATTATAATAATGTCTATCAACCACAATATAATAATCATCTAGCAGAAACGCTTCCATCTCACGTTCTGCATATATAGTATACAATCAAAACCGCAAGCACGTATTGGGTAATGGGTTTCCAACTATAACAAGGTATGGAACCACGTTTTGCTAGTGTACCTCTAGAGAGGAATACACTGGGTTCAACAAGAACATCTTGCAACCTGGCCACACATGACCGACCACTCATTTCGCTTGAGTGTATCGAATGTATATCACCAACGGTTGGGATCAACAATCATTTCCCGAATGGGACAGTATCGACAATAGATTTTTAAAAGTAAATTAAACTCTAGATCAGGTGATTATACACCCTAATAGGTGCGACCTACATAGCCATGATGTCTGCCCGATTTTTGTCATTTCCCAGTTGTGAGGCTAGAAGCAACGCTTAACTTTTACATGACAAATCTTCATTCACTTAGAATGTCACATTGTCATACCCTTTAAATCACAAATTGATTTATCCAAAAATACCACGAGTATACAGCTAAGAGAAACGAATTCCTCCGCCACCAAAAGTGAATACGTTTGAAGAGATCAACTTACGCAATCTATCAGATATACTCTGTCAGACCTTCGTCCATACAAGTTGTCCTGGGATTGGACAAACCCCAGGCACTATTCAGTATATCCATCTTAGGCACTGTTATCTAAGATTTATACAACATGTAACACCCCACCTCCGCTAGGGTCACTCAGAAAGGGATTGCACTAGTTTTGGTGGAGTATTATCTAGGTAAACATGCACAGAGATATCACAAGGCAGAACATAAATAAAGCAGCGGTAAAAATTAAAAACCAACTTCTTATTATTTTCAAGAAAAGAGTCAAAAGCTCATATATCCAAGAAACAAATTATTCCATTACATCAAGTTCCAAATAAAGAAGCATAAACTTAAGATAACAAAAGCAGATTATTCCCCATAAATAGCAGAAGCAGCCATAGCATAGCCCAAGACCAAACCGTACATGAGCTGTCAGAAAGCAAGCTAAATCCAAGCTAAGAGCTAGTGTTTCCTCCCTGAGAACCTGGGGGAGGGGGGGGGACGAAAGAAAACGAGGCGAAAGAAAAAGGGTCAGTCATAAAGACTGGTAAGCCCTAGTGACTTTCAGTACGAAAACCAGTAAAGGTAACATGATATGTGAAAACTGGAATAAAACATAAGGATGATAATAGAACTTGTAGGATAATTAAGATAACAGGATAAGTCAAGTCTAGCATCGCATATTCAAGATTTGCTGCACCAACTGTACTAGTGTTCTAACCCATGTCAAGTATTAATCATGAAATGATCCCTTGGCCCAGTATCATGAAGTGACACATTACGGGGTCCTACGGTACGATCTACTAATCGATCGGCTCCCTACAAGTTCTAGCTCGTCATGTGTCTGTGTCATACGGCCCTATCCAAAAATGTAGTTACCTGTGCTAGGTCCACCATACGGTGTATCAAGTCCTATGGTGCCAACCACCGACACGAATCAAGCACGCACAGTGTAAATCTACGGATGCCCAATACCTGCTTTTTCAACTCAGGACTATGTGCACGACCATAATCCGCCTGAAACTACAATGGCGCACCTACTCAGCCGTCGTTCTGGTCGCTTACAATCAGCCCAGTAATCGTGCCCCACCCTGCCTAGTCCGAGGGTATCGTGATACATCTAAGTGGGTTACTACTGAAAGGACCGCGTAACTAGGGTTTCTAATGGGTTAAGTGTTGTCATTCAAATTCGTGACTTAACCCTATCCAATTCATGTATCAAGTTGGTTAAGTGTGTTCAAGCGGTTCATGACTTAACCCTATCAAATCATCGTGTCAAGTTGGTTAAGTATATTCAAGTGGTTCATGACTTAACCCTATCATGTGGCATTAATTCATTAGTGCACCTCAACCTCTCACATTAGACTAACTGTTGTGGTTACTGTATTTGTCTGGCGGTTCCGGGCAGATTTACACCACAACATAGTCTAACCTTGGGTTTTACGTGCGATATGACCAACTACCCACATTGGATCCTATTGTTTGCAGCCACTGGATTTGCCGGGCGGTTCCGGGCAGATTTACACTGCAAACTCAACCCAACCTCGAGTTGGCCATTTTCAAGTTTATCTAATTGTCATGCCCACGTTCAAGTTTTCATGTCAAAATTCATGTCATGTCGTGTCCAGTTCATGTCCATATCCAGGTTCAAGTTATAGTAACGTTCATGTTCAAGTTCAAAGTCAATTCATGTTTTACCTAGTCTACCCAAATCGTATTCCCATCGCACGTAAGCTCGAATCGATACAAATAAATCTAATCAGGGAATAACATACAAAGGGACGGGTATAAGGTGGCAAAAGTGATTACTAGCATAGCATGGTATGATTTGATAAAAGATTATAACATTACTGGCATATGAAATATTGGCCTCAAACATAAAGATTCCAAATCTAGCAAAATAAGGTACTAGTCAAGATAACAGTTGTCATAAGGTGATAGTATAGTCATGGTAATGATTGACATAAGGTGATAGCATAGTCATGGTAACGATTAACATAAGGTGATAGTTATAAACTTGTGACTAATAGCAGATTCAACATGATAATATGAGGGGTTTTCTCTTTGATTTACAACATGAATAGGCCCCAAATCAATGTCATAATATATCCAAGAGTCAAGATCCAAGATGAACAAGAATGGATGTAAAACAGTCATCATACATAGGTCCAATTTCAATTTACATCATATTCATATTACATTTACAGTTTAAATCTAAAAATAACTGGGGCTTACAGATCGTGGTTCGAGAATTAGAAAAAGAGAGTCGATGTTGAATATGCTTAGTCAAGTCCTAATAGAAATCCCCAAATCAGCAATTCTCTTAACGCAGTCTCAACGTAGAAGAAGCAGTCCCTTTCTCAAACTTTTCAACCAGAATTAGAGCAGCATAAGGTCAGAAAGAATTTTGTGTAGAGAGACTGGTGTTAGGGGCTGTATTTATAGGGTCAGGTCAATGAATGTGGACAGAAACGAGGCCACATACATCAAAGTGAATCCAGCTTCAGAAATGGGCTCGGGCACCAGGTCAACCCCCAGGTCGACACTATGGTCGACCTGGTCCTGGGTAGGTCGACTACAAATTCAACTCCCAGGTCGACCTGGTCCTGTGCGGGAATTTTCCCGCCCAGCCCATTCTGAGGTTTGAATTTCGAATTTTGATTTCGAATTGAGCTGTTTTGAACTTGAAAACTTCGAATGGTCATAACTTGGTCATACGGGCTCCGATTTTCGAAAACTCGGACTCGTTTCCAAGCAGAATTTCGAGACGAACGCAATGGCGTAACCCGTTTCCCTTGATTCTTATTTTAAAAATTAATTCTGCCTTGATTTATGGTTATTACACGTTATAAAAACACAGGTTGTTACATTCTCCCCCCTTAAAGGATTTCGTCCCCGAAATCTCTAAGTTAGGGAGGATGTGTCCTACAATCCATCATCCATCTACTCAAAGCATCATCCACAGGCAACCATTGTTCTTAAAAGATTTCTAGTGCTGTATGAACATATGCAGAAAGTGTGTGTATATGTACTTATCTAATGCAAAAGATCAGGCGGTTACTGATTCAGTAAACCTCCTTAATGCAAAATATGTTAGTGTCTTGAATCCAACATGTATGCAAATTCCTAACATAGTTTATAATCTCAACATGAGTGCACAAACATTCATCCATATGCAACATCCAAGTGATAGAATAACAAGTTCCATCCATGTACAAGTATAAGCACTCATGCATATGCAACATGAAAATGTGACTGAGCCGATCTAGTGCCTAATGTGTGTCATGCATCCACTAGCAACCACTTGCAACCACTTGCAACTATTTGCAGCCATCAATCATCATATGTTTTAATCACATGTTTACATCCATATTGTTCTACCTAAGGTTCTCAAGATAAGATCGAGAAGATAACAAGACAAATGTAGATAGTAGAAGCATGATACGAAAAGGTTTTCAAGTTTATAGGAAAAAGAGATCGAGAATGTACCCTCAAAAAGAAATGGGTAAAGCGCGCGTATCTTCTCTTCAGTTTCCCAAGTTGCGTCTTCTTGGGCTTCACTCCACTGCACTTTAACTAGCTTGACTTCTCGATTCCTTAGCTTCTTAATCTCCGTTCCTAAGATACGAATTGGAACTCGCCTCAATGTTGCTTCTTTTTCCACTTCTACATCTTCAAGGATGCTTGGCTCAACCACTTCGGCTGACTCATACAAGTACTTCCGGAGATGCGAGACATGAAAGACATTGTGCACCCCAGCCAGCTTCTCGGGTAAGTCTACCTTATAGGCCATCCGTCCAATACTCTCAGTGATGGGGAACGGTCCTACGAACCTCGGTGCTAGGTTTCCAACTGCTCCAAAATGAACTACATTGCGTAACGGAGAAACTTTTATAAAGACCATATCTCCGACTTCGAACTCTAGGTATGTCCTTCTATGGTCCGCATAAGATTTCTGCCCATCTTGGGTCGTTTTCATCCGTCTTCGTATCAACTCAATCTTCTCAGAGGTGTCCCTTATCATGTCTTTAATTAGATCTATTTTATGATGCTAGTTCATATGTTTAATTAGATCGATTTTATGATGCAGGTTCATATGTTTAATTAGATCTATTTTACGATGCCAGTTCAAATGTTTAATTAGATCTATTTTATGATGCAATCAGTTGTCTCCCACCAACAAGTTGGCGATTTGCACGGTCTTCCATACAGGGCTTCGAGCGGTGCCATTCCGATGCTAGCTTGGTAACTATTGTTATATGCAAACTCCACGAGAGGAAGATGGTCTTCCCAAGTGCCACCAAAGTCAAGAATGCATAGCCTCAGGAGATCTTCTAGTACCCTATTTACCCTTTCGGTTTGTCCATCCGTCTGTGGGTGATAGGCCGTGCTCAAGTTCAGTCGTGTTCCCATTGCTTCTTGCAGACTATTCCAAAACTGGCTAGTGAAAATCGGGTCACGATCACTAACTATACTAGAAGGAACTGCATGCAACCGTACTATCTCTCAAAGGTAAATAGACGCTAGCCCTGATGCGGTCCTCTTGCTTTTCACTGGAATGAAGTGAGCATTTTTCGTGAGTCTATCAACTATGACCCATATGCTAGTATTTCCCTTCCTTGACCTAGGCAGTCCATCCACGAAATCCATTGAGATACTCTCCCATTTCCATTGCGGAACTTCCAAGGGATGTAATAGCCCACCAGGCTTCTTCGACTCGGCCTTTACTTGTTGACACACCATGCACTTCGAGACGAACTCTGCCACGTCCTTTTTCATTCCAACCCAAAAGAAAATGCGTTTCATATCCCTGTACATCTTATCCCCTCCGGGATGTATAGTCATCTTCGAGTGATGCGCCTCTTCAAGAAATTTCCTTACTAGGTCTCCCACTCGTGGGACACATAGCCTTCCATTGCGCCTTAGCCATCCCTTGTCATCTATGGCATACCTACCGAGGTGACTCAATGTCTCACCCCTAATCAGCTTGTCCATGATTTCGACTATCTGTGGGTCTTCCTTCTGTGAAGTTCCTACTTGATCTTGAAGTGTAGGTCTTAACTCAAGAGATGCAAACGTAGTAGTCAATGACTCAACAGCAGGTGTAAAATCAAAGGTTGCTATAAACTCAAGGCTTTTCATTTCAACAAACAAGGGGCTCAAGGTCAACCTTTTTCTACTTAGCGCGTCCGCCACCACATTACCCTTGCCAGGGGTATAAGCTATATCGAAGTCATATGATGCCAAGAACTCCATCCACTGTTGTTGCCTCAGATTCAAGTCTTTCTGTGAGAAGAGGTACTTAAGCGATTTGTGGTCGGTATACAACTCGAACCTCTCCCCTAGAAGACAATGGCGCCAAGTTTTAAGTGCGAAAACAATCGCGGCCAACTCCAAGTCATGCGTGGGATAGTTTTTCTCATGAACTTTAAGTCGTCTGCCCCCGTAGCATATTACTCTTCCTTCTTGCATTAGGACATCGCCTAATCCTGTGTCGCACGCATCTGTGTACACCGTAAACATCTTACCTCCATCGGGTAATGCCAAGACTGGAGCTGTGGTGAGGGCTCTCTTAAGTCTCTGAAAAGCAGCACCACATTCTATGTCCCATGCAAAAGGTAGGTTCTTCTTTGTTAACTTAGTAAGAGGGGCTGAAATCTTAGCGAAGTCCTTAATGAACTTCCTGTAGTAGCCTACCAAACCGAGAAAGCTCCTTACCTCCATTGCATTCTTAGGAATTTTCCAGTCCTGTACCGCAACTACCTTTGCGGGGTCCACGGCTATGCCTTGCTTAGAAACTACGTGTCCAAGGAATCGAACTTCCTTTCTCCAAAAATGGCATTTGGAGAACTTAGCCTTTAACTGGTGTGGTCTAAGTGTTTCCATGACTTCCTTGAGATGTCTAGCATGCTCTTCTTCATCTTTTGAGAAGATCAAAATATCATCCACAAAAACTACCACAAAATTGTTAAGGAACTCTCGAAACACCCTACTCATCAAATCTACAAAGTATGCGGGTGCATTCGTTAACCCAAACAGCATGACGAGCCATTCGAAGAACCCATCTGGAGTCCTAAATGCAGTTTTGTCAATGTTATCCTCAGCCACTCTAAGCTGATGGAATCCTATGGCTAGATCGAGTTGAGAGAAAACAGATGCTCCCACAAGCTGGTCAAACAGATCGTCGATTCTTGGTAGTGGGTGCCTATTTTTCTTTATCATCTTGTTTAACTCACGATAATCTACGCATAGACGAAGCGACCCATCCGCCTTAGTAGCGAATACCACCGGAGCACCCCATTCAGAAATGCTTCGCCTTATGAAATTTTCCTCAAGCAATTCATTAACTTGTTTACTGAGCTCTCTTCTTTCTCGCGGGGCCATGTGCCTAACGGGCAATGAAACTGGCATGGCATTATCAATAAGATAAATTCGGAAGTCTATCTCGCGTTTAGGAGGTAACCCCCTCACTTCATCAAAGACATCTGGATATTCTCGGACCACTCTTACAGATTGCAAATTATCGTCGGTTGAGTCAAGGGATTCAAGATAACACAACATGACTGGACCCTTAGGGTTACAAGAAATTTCAAGGGTATTACCGAGGCGAGTCATGAGCCTCACTACCCTTCGTTCACAATCAAGAATGGCTCCATAATTGGACAACCAATCCATACCTAGGATCAAACCATATCCCATAAATCCGAGAATATAAGCATTACACGTGAATTCTACGCTTAAGAAAGAGATCCTCAAATCCATACACATCATCGATAAATGGGCGGAGCCCCCAATTGGATTTGAAACTATAACAGGATCCTCAACCAGACTAGTACTTAGGTGCAGATTTTCAACAATATCAGAAGAAATAAAAGTATGCGATGCGCCAGAGTCAAACAAGGTTCGAACAGGAAAGTCAGAAATGTAAACAAGGCTTTCTACGGAAATATTACTACCTCGGTCAAGAGCTGGAGTGGTGTTGAGAGCATGCAACTACCCTCCAGAAGGTCCTTCTCGCTGGGTCTGCCCTTGCCCCTGCCCTTGCTTCTTAGGGCAATCCTTGCTGATGTGTCCAGTATCTCCACAGTGAAAGCATTCACCCAACTTCCTCTTCTTCTTTCTACAATCTTTAGCTAGATGTCCAATAATACCACAAAAGTTGCATTTCCTCGTCTCACGTGGTTTGTTGTTGCCCTTGTTATTCTTGTTATTCTTGCTGTTTCCCTTCTTGAAGTCAGCTTTCTTATTCTGAGTCTCATTAGGCTTAACCTCCTTCTTGCTATTCTTGTCTTCCTCATTAAGTAGAGCCATATCCACCAAGCTTTCAAAGGTCGCCCACATGGGTATATAAGTTAGGGCCAAGCTAGGTAGTGGCTCGTTCAATCCTCGAGCAAAGCGTACAACCTTTTTCTGGGCTGTGTTGACCAAATCCAAACCGAACCGAGCAAGCTGATTAAACTTATTCATGTACTCCCTAACAGACATGTCCCCTTGCTTGAGTGCTAGGAACCTTTCCATCTGAAGGTTCTCTTCTGCTGATGATAAGAATTTAAGCCCAAACCTCTCTCTAAAGTCTGCCCAAGTCTCAACTGGCCTGGTATCGTTGGTGACTTCCCACCAAAATGCAGCTTCCTCTTTCAACAACCATGCTGCCAACTGAACTTTCCTATGGTCCTCCGTATCAAAGATAATGAATAAGTCTTCTGTCTCTTTTAGCCAGTTTCGTGCCTCAACAAAGGTTTCAGTTCCAATGAAGTTCTTGCCGCCCATTGCTTTAAAGTCTTTGCATATTTTGGCAAAGGCGGTACCAGGAGGTGGAGGAACCGCAACCACTGGGGGAGGAGAAGGAGGGATGTCTGTCGTGCCCGCGTCGTTGGCCCTGGCTTCTAAGTAGCTTGGAACCATCCAGGCACGGGTATTCCCTCAGGAAGGTTAAGATCAGCCATGCTGAAAAACGAAAAGAAAAGATTAAAACGAGGAAACAAAGGAAAGTGCTAATGGCTTTTGGGGAATAGCCTTTTTAAACATAAAACTTTTCTTGAAAAATGCTTCTTTATAAATGGTTTTGAAAATAGTTTCAGAAGGTTTTTAAAACTTTTGCCTAGCCTGGTAACCTTCTGCTCTGATAGCAAATGTAACACCCCACCTCCGCTAGGGTCACTCACAAAGGGAATGCACTAGTTTTGGTGGAGTATTATCTAGGTAAACATGCACAGAGATATCACAAGGCAGAACATAAATAAAGCAGCGGTAGAAATTAAAAACCAACTTCTTATTATTTTCAAGAAAAGAGTCAAAAGCTCATATATCCAAGATACAATTATTCCATTACATCAAGTTCCAAATAAAGAAGCATAAACTTAAGATAACAAAAGCAGATTATTCCCCATAAATAGCAGAAGCAGCCATAGCATAGCCCAAGACCAAACCGTACATGAGCTGTCAGAAAGCAAGCTAAATCCAAGCTAAGAGCTTGTGTTTCCTCCCTGAGAACCTTGGGGGGGGGGGACGAAAGAAAAAGAGGCGAAAGAAAAAGGGTCAGTCATAAAGACTGGTAAGCCCTAGTGACTTTCAGTATGAAAACTAGTAAAGGTAGCATGATATGTGAAAACTGGAATTAAACATAATGATGATAAAAAGAACTAGTAGGATAATTAAGATAACAGGATAAGTCAAGTCTAGCATCGCATATTCAAGATTAACTGCACCAACTGTACTAGTGTTCTAACCCATGTCAAGTATTAATCATGAAATGATCCCTTGGCCCAGTATCATGAAGTGACCTATTACGGGGTCCTACGGTACGATCTACTAATCGATCGGCTCCCTACAAGTTCTAGCTCATCATGTGTCTGTGTCATACGGCCCTATCCAGAAATGTAGTTACCTATGCTAGGTCCACCATAGGGTGTATCAAGTCCTATGGTGCCAACCACCGACACGAATCAAGCACGCACTGTGTAAATCTACGGATGCCCAATGCCTGCTTTTTCAACTCCGGACTACGTGCACGACCATAGTCCGCCTGAACCTACAATGGCGCACCTACTCAGCCGTCGTTCTGGTCGCTTACAATCAGCCCAGTAATCGTGCCCCACCCTTCCTAGTCCCAGGGTATCGTGATACATCTAAGTGGGTTACCGCTGAAAAGGACCGCGTAACTAGGGTTTCCAATGGGTTAAGTGTTGTCATTCAAATTCGTGACTTAACCCTATCCAATCCATGTATCAAGTTGGTTAAGTGTGTTCAAGCGGTTCATGACTTAACCATATCAAATCATCGTGTCAAGTTGGTTAAGTATATTCAAATGGTCCATGACTTAACCCTATCATATGCCATTAATTCACTAGTGCACCTCAACCTCTCACATTAGACTAACTGTTGTGGTTATTGGATTTGCCGGGCGGTTTCGGGCAGATTTACACCACAATATAGTCTAACCTCGGGTTTTACGTGCCATATGACGAACTACCCACATTGGATTCTATTGTTTGCAGCCACTGGATTTGCTGGGCGGTTCCCGGCAAATTTACACTGCAAACTCAACCCAACCTCGAGTTGGCCATTTTCAAGTTAATCTAATTGTCATGCCCACATTCAAGTTTTCATGTCAAAATTCATGTCATGTCGTGTCCAGTTCATGTCCATATCCAGGTTCAAGTTATAATAACGTTCATGTTCAAGTTCAAAGTCAATTCATGTTTTACCTAGTCTACCCAAATCGTATTCCCATCGCACGTAATCTCGAATCGATACCAATAAATCTAATTAGGGAATAACATACAAAGGGACGGGTATAAGGTGGCAAAAGTGATTACTAGCGTAACATGGTATGACTTGATAAAAGATTATAACATTACTGGCATATGGAATATTGGCCTCAAACATAAAGATTCCAAATCTAGCAAAATAAGGTACTAGTCAAGATAACAGTTGTCATATGGTGATAGTATAGTCATGGTAATGATTGACATAAGGTGTTAGCATAGTCATGGTAACGATTAACATAAGGTGATAGTTATAAACTTGTGACTAATAGCAGATTCAACATGATAATATGAGGGGTTTTCTCTTTGATTTACAACATGAATAGGCCCCAAATCAATGTCATAATATATCCAAGAGTCAAGATCCAAGATGAACAAGAATGGATGTAAAACAGTCATCATACATAGGTCCAATTTCAATTTACATCATATTCATATTACATTTACAGTTTAAATCTAAAAATAACTGGGGCTTACAGATCGTGGTTCGAGAATTAGAAAAAGAGAGTCGATGTTGAATATGCTTAGTCAAGCCCTAATAGAAATTCCCAAATCAACAATTCTCTTAACGCAGTCTCAACGTAGAAGAAGCAGTCCCTTTCTCAAACTTTTCAACCAGAATTAGAGCGGCATAAGGTCAGAAAGAATTTTGTGTAGAGAGACTGATGTTAGGGGCTGTATTTATAGGGTTAGGTCAACGAATGTGGACAGAAACGAGGCCAGATACATCAAAGTGAATCCAGCTTCAGAAATGGGCTCGGGCACCAGGTCGACCCCCAGGTCGACACTATGGTCGACCTGGTCCTGGGTAGGTCGACTACATAGTCGACCCCCAGGTCGAACTAGTCCTGGGCGGGAAATTTCCCGCCCAGCCCATTCTGAGGTTTGAATTTCGAATTTTGAATTCGAATTGAGTTGTTTTGAACTTGAAAACTTCTGAAAACTTCGAATGGTCATAACTTGGTCATACGGGCTCCGATTTTTGAAAACTCGAACTCGTTTCCAAGCAGAATTTCGAGACGAACGCAATGGCGTAACCCGTTTCCCTTGATTCTTATTTTAAAATTAATTCTGCCTTGATTTACGGTTATTACACGTTATAAAAACACGGGTTGTTACACAACAGCCCTTGCATTTTACTCCGTCTTCCATTATCTTTGGCATTTATGATTCGCAACGCTTATGCCAATACAGAGTGGTTCTTTGGATAATAATCCAACCGGTCTCTCCATATTAACAATGTTAAAATGGTCAAAACTTCGATAGTCTATGATTTAACCATAAAAGAAAAACAGGTGTGCAAACAACTATATTATTTCCAGATGGAAATTATATCAATCAATCATCATTCAACATTTATCTCTTTAGTTCGTTAATTTTCTTAACTCATGTTTCCATATTTTCTAAATGCTTATTATCTTTTATCAGAAAACATTTCTGATTCTCGTTTGGAAAACATTTCCAAAACTCCTTCACTATCAAACATTACCATTCCTTAGTTAAGAAGGAAGTCAATCAATTTGGGGTATAATTACCTCTCAGACCTTAACTGAACAGCGTTTTAACTTCAAATTAGTCAAAGTTTATCTTTTAACTCTTTTAACAAAACTTCCTTACGAACTCTTGGATTCTATTTACGAATCCACTTCTTTATTGAAACATTGGTACCACTTCTTTATTGAAACATTGGTTATAACGATAACGTTAAAATCCCTACTTTCGAAATATCTAACTTCAATGTATAACTTTTATTCTTTTAACTCTATTGGATTAACTCTTTTGGATTAACTCTAATCGATTGACCCTATTTGACTTAACTCCTTTAACTCTATTCGAATATCTATATTCGATTGACTCCTTCAATTCTATTCGAATAAACTATATTCGATTAACTCCTTCAATTCTATTCGAATAAACTATATTCGATTTACCCCTTTCGAATAACTAAATTCGATTACTCCTTTCCACTCGATTCGAATAACTAATATTCGATAACTCCTTTCGATTAACTAATAAACGATAACTCCTTTCGAATAACTAGATTCGATAACTCCTTTCGAATAACTAGATTCGATAACTCCTTTCGATTAAACTAATCGATAACTCCTTTTCACTCGATTCGAATAACTAATATTCGATAACTCCTTTCAACTTGATTCGAATGACTAATATTCGATAACTCCTTTTTCGACCAACTCTAATCGATTTATTCTAATTTGATTAACTATATTTAAATTCTCTATTGGTAAATTTTAAGTCTAACTGGTTAACTCTAACTGATCAACTCTAACTGGTCAACTCTAACAGATTAACTCTAATTGATTAACTCTAACTGATCAACCCTAACTGATTAACTCTAATTGATTAACCCTAACTGATTATCTATAATTGATTAACCCTAACTGCTTAACTCTAATTGATTAACCCTAGCTGGTTAACTCACTTCGAATAACTCCTATTGAATTAACTCCTTTGATTTATTCCTTTTCTATTTGTTTACCTAACAGATAACTATTCCCTTTTCAATTCTACTTATTTAACCAATAAATAATTCTTTTCTCTTTTCTATTTATTTAACAAATAAATATCTCTTTTGTCTTTTCTGTTTATTTAACAAATAAATATTTCTTTTATCCTTTCTATTTATTTAACAAATATTTCTTTTATCTATTTTCTATACATAAATGATCCTTTTATACTTTTATTTATTCCCTAAATAAATAATCCTTTTATTTTATTTATTTCCTAAATAAATAAATGCTTTTACTTTATTTATTCCCTAAATAAATAAATAATCCCATTTAATCTATTTGTAAATGTTCTACACATATTTCCTTTCCAATTCTATTTGTAAATGTTTTACAAATGTTTTCCTTTTTATTTCTATTTGTAATTGTTTTAAAAATATTTCCTTTTCTATTCTATTTGTAAATGGTTTACAAATATTTCTCTTTTTATTTGTTTGACAAATATTTTCCCTTATACTTGTTTTACAGATATTTTCTCCCTTATATTTGTTTCACAAATATATTCTTTTTAACTCTTTTGATTTTATAATTTATTTCCTTTTATAAAATCCTTTTTCCTTTTATATATAAAATCCATTGATTTTATATAAATAAATTATTTTCAAATTATACTTAGAAAAATCCCTTCTGTCATTCTGGTATTCTTATGGTACTTAACATACCATATCACAATGATCGATATCACTCAAACACACACAATCAACACAGATTATATATCACATCATATATCACAATATATGAATAACAGTAAAATAAATGTTGAGGAATCTAGTTGGATTCCTCCAACCTGTTTCTCTGCATCACAAATGTTAAACAATATAATTAACATCGATAATATTTCACTATAAATATTCTGCTAAACAGAATCAATATTCGATTTATGATCTATATATATATATGTGTATATATATATAATTTCAACCAACTGACTAGCAGTTCAACCAAACAATCAATACACAGCAATCAATCATCATTTATCATTTCTAAATATACGTTATAAAAAAAGAACCGTTCAGAGTTGGTGAGTTTACTCACATTGGCAGTTCATCGTTAAACAACGATAAACTGTTTGTTTGATTTGAATCAAACAATTTATTTCGCCCTAAATTCAAACGAGCTCCACTCCACTCCCAGTCAGTCTCATTTGGTAGTCGTCGTTCATACGATCCCAACGCAACTTACGGTTCATCAATCTGATATCGTATGTAGAAGATATCACATATACAGGTTAATACATTATTTGAATTTAATTTAGACTTGAATAATTAAGCAATGGGCTTTAACCTTATATTTCTCCCTGTCCCATTAACCAAAACAGACCCACACCCATATGTACTCATCTTCCCCAAATACACCGATCGCTCCAGTAAATCCAAACAAAGCCATTGCCGCATGTTTATCCCCTTCATACTCCTTCTCCTTTCATTTGAAAATCAAACAAGTTTCACTACTCTACTCTCATTTCCACCTCCTTCCTTCACCACTCGAGCTTCTCCTTCACACAGTAAAAGACGCACCCCCTAAATGACAGACCACAACAACCCACCGTCTTCTCCGTTCCAAACCCTCTAGCTTCACACCGCACTCACAAACCCACGCGACAACTCCCTTCCGAAAAATACCACCGCACTTACCCGTCAGCAAGACAACTAACTCAACCCGCTTCCCATCGTGATGGCATTTTCATCACAAATCCCCGAGGTGAGCTAACGAACGAAATCAAAAGGAAATGGAAGGATCTCGTGGTTTTTGATTCTTGAGAGTGCATTTGTGAATTTGTTTTTGGTTGAAACCACGATTTGCTTTGAGGCAATGACGGCCGTTCTTTGATTTGCAGCAGTTTTGTTTTAGGTTTCGGAGTGAAGGCTTTGTATTTATACGTGGAATTGGGACATATAATTTTTTAGATTAAGGGATGAAAGATTTCCACGTTTTGGTTTTTAGCATAAAGAAGATGTGGCCGTGAAGGGTGGAACGTGGACTCAAATTTGTTGCTATACAGAGTTTAGTTTCCTATTGTTACGTCCTTACATATAAAGCTTGGTGTATCTATCGCACCCCGTTTCATTCATTTATGGACCGCTATGAACAAAAGTGAAAATACCGTTATGATGCGTAATGCGCTACGATCCCAGAAGTATAAAAATATCGGTAGGTGAACTCATATTGTGAAACCCCAAGATATTGATTAACGGTGCAAAACACTCCAAATAAAAAGTTGCTTGTTTAATTTATTAAAAATTACAGTAAAATTCTAAAAATTAAATTATCACTATGTCTCAAAAGAACTTCGTCTAAATTCGAATCCGGTATCTAGTTATATCGAATAAACCGTTACAGTCGATAAACGATTTTATAGTGACTATTCGAAAATTTGATTTGAACACAACTCACAATCTACACGACGAAATCCCGGTTTTTCCATTCCACTAGAAAGACATACTTCACCAGCTCCTAACGTTTCTTGTTTCATAGAAATCCGATTTAAAACGGATTTTGTATATTCGTTTAAAGTTCGAAGCGCCAAATCGCGAACTGCCGCGCCATTTCGAGCTCGATTATAATTAAAATATAATTTATACGTTCAACCATCGTTAATTAAATATATTCGTTATCGTAATTCAAATTTAAACTGAATTATATATTTTGAATTGTCCAATTCACACCATATCGCCATTCCAGCACATTCTGATTATTTCAAAATTAAATATATTATTTAATTATTATTTTAATTAAATATTCAAAGTTATTTAATTCAACAACCATTATATTCTCTAAATCACTATTTAAATAATTAAATAAATTAATTTTTATATCTTTGAAAAATGCGGGTCATTACATTACCGGAAACAACACTTGCAATTTCTAGAATGTTTTGAACTGTTTAACTTGCTAAATAAGGAATTTTGAATCTCTGGTTTCATCTATAATAGACTTAGTTATATGTATTTTAGAAAATATACCGTCGTATGTTCTTCTACTTTGTTTTGCAAGATTTGAATATGTGCGAGAATTCTGACTTTTTCAAACAGTTATATTCCATGAAATAAATTCTTTGATGTATTTTCTTTTTATGCGTTTTGAACCAGTAAATCTCTTGCCTTATTTTTCTTGTTATTGCAGTCTTGTAAATCTGAAATTTTAGCATAAAATACATCTTCTTGCCGTTGCATCTCCATTGTGCTGCGTTGATGGCCTGCTGCCATTTTGCTTTTAATTATGACTTTGCTTCTTACCTTCCCTTTGGTTGTAAATCCAACTTGTTGGTTTCGGCACTGTACCACAGTGCTATATGCTTTATAAATGTGACTTTACCCTGTATATGTATGATGTTGGTGCACTCTTACACTTGTACCCTGCTGCATATATATACTTGTGTCTTGTATCTATTGAACCATGTGCATGTGCCATGTTCATTTGACTTTTTGTCATGAGCATCCATGCCTACAATGCTGACTTGTGTTACATCTTCCAGAGCACGGCCATTTTGCTCTTAGCCGTAGCACATGTGCTTTTTGGCCTTTGTGCCTCATGCACTTGCACTAGTCTTATGTCTTGCTTACCTGAGTTTGAAGTTTTATGTTGCATTGCAGCTGACCTTAACCGTTTGGACATATTGTGGTTGTTGTAACCATTCTTTGCTGGTTTAGGCTTGTATTTGATTTGGTTGAGCTTTGACTGGGTTCAGCTCAACTCGTATATAGTTGTTATTGTTCGTCCTAATAACATGAAACTATTATATGCTTTTCCACTAATCAAATACCTGTTTGTTCAGTTTGAACTGTTCTCGCATTGACTTGCCTATGTTGTGCGCTAACTTGACATATAATTTTGGTTGTGAAACTTCTAGTTAGAAGTATGGAGAAGTGAACTTGTCATTTGAATGTAAAAATGTTAGAGAGGAACTACGAGAGAGAAAAAAGTTGGTAAAAACAAGCTGAATTAATCTGCATATAACTTTTAAACGGTTATTTCGATTTTGAGGATCCTACTCATTTCGGAAAAGCTCAAACCATAAACTGGTTTTCATTTATGATATCTTGCTAGAATTTTGATGTTTACTTGACTAAAAATGATCATTTGTAGGACTGACCTGGTAGTTTGCTTATCAACCCACTTTTAAAAAGCTATATTGTTTTAATCATAACTTTTGAGTTGTTTAACTGAATTCAGTGATTTAACACATTTTGGAAAGCTTGAAATATATGCAACATAGTTATACATTCACCTTTAAGAGGTGAATATGAATATACATCAAACATATGTCCACTAGCAAGGGGACACTTGTGCACGTAGGCGGGCTGTTGACCTCGCAACAAACAGATACAACATGATTAAAACAGTACTGAATTGTTTCCACCATAACTTTAGCATGCCTTGTCAGATTTTTATAATTTCATACATTCCGGAAAGCCTATAATCTGAGCTATAACTTTCTTTTGAAATGTCTTATGAAATTATTAAGGTAATAAGGCCTAAACTGACAATTAACGCTGTTGATCTACTAAAGTAAATATAGATTGCATTTTGTTGTTTAATAGACATAAACTTGACAGGTAGCTATTTTTCCATTTTTATTAAGCTTTGTTGTTTTGGTCGTAACTTCTAAACGGTTAATCCGATTTCCACGCTTTTGGTCACTTCGAAAAGCTTAAAATAAGAGCTATGACTTTCATGGGAAATTATTGCTAGATTTTGATGTTTATAGGGTTAATAACTTCAATTTCCTTCGCTGGCCTGCACCTGTTATTGTTCTAGTTGTGCTGTTTCGAAGAGAAATTTATATAAAATTTAAGTTATATTTAATTATTTGATGAGTCGGCAGTTGAATAGCGAAGTTGATATGTTATACAACAACGCACATTTGGGACTTTACCATAATATTGGTTGTTTAGGTATTATCGGAAAGTAGCCAAAACATAAGTAGCATGTTATTTGAAATGAAATGTATATGCATTTGTCTTATTTCTTCATTTAAACTAACATATAACTTGAGATAAGTTTAGGTGCATATGAAGCTATTAGAACCCAATGACTAGCTTATGCAAGAGCAACTATATGCTAACATGCTAAAAAATGCTAATTAAAAAGTACATTTTCGAATTGAATATCACGGAATATTGATATCTTATGTATTTGGCTTGTTTCCCCGTATTTCGAGATGCCCCATGTTGGGATGTCTCTACGGAGATGTATATATTGTGTTTTTAGGGAGTTAGAAAAAAATTTCTTTACTAAAATAGTATATAGGAAATATAATATGTTAAAGTTAATTCAATTAAAACATATGGTGTATGCAATTGAATCAAAGTATGAGCCACATATTGAAACAATTTATGTAGTATATAAAATGCATTAGGATTAGAATATAAGTTGTTGACTTTCCCATAAGAAATTGTGAGGACGCAATTTTGTCGGGAGGGGGGGGGGGGGGGGGGGGAAGTCTGTAACAACCCGGTTTCCCCGACCAAAATTTTACGTATGGTGATTAAAGTAGAAATTCTAAATTTGAATTAAAACGATTTTCTAATCGAGTAAATGGATTAAGTTTGATTAAGCTGTTTGTGACAATAAATAATTTTATTTTATTTTTATATGATTGAAATAAATGGAATTATAATGCTTGTATATTGAATGTTGGATTATCAAATAAATATCAAGCGTTGAGTTAAATGAAATTATGTTCTATCAACAGACAAATGATCGAACATGATGTGAATCAAATCATAACGGATATAAAGTAATTTTAGAATTGTTAAGTAATTTATATAAATAAACTAATAAGATAAGGGATATTTAATTGAACGTTGAATCAATAAATGAATAGGCGAGTATCGTATGGATTAAATTATCAGTTAAAAAGATTGTAAATTGTAGAAGAAGATGGGAATAAACTTATAATATATCATCAATAATCAAATTGTGGACTAAAACTTATAAATGAACGCTTGAGGAATCAATTAAAACTAGATTGAAATAAAATGGGCTCAAACCAATTTCAGCCCAAGCCCAAGTCAACTTCATGTATTTTCTCTCTGGAAACCTCTTGAACTAGGGGACTTCCCGTAATTAAAAAGTGAAAAACTCAATTTTCCTGTACAAAAAAAGGAACGCAAAAAGAAATCGCAGAAAAAAAAAAGAAAAGAAAAGAAACTGCAAGATTGTCGCTTTCAATAGCCAAACGCGGTAGAGGGAGAGGCCGCGACTGATGTGGTAGTGGAGATGTGCCTGGCAAATAAAGGCGACGCGTCAGGTGATGGAGCGTGAATTGATGGTGGTCAAAACTTCAGCTCGAGCAACGTTGGGAGGAGGAGGAAGAGGTGCGATTTTGGTTGATCGAGGGTGGTGGCGAATAGAACTTCCACAAGGACAAGGAGTGGCCTCAAGAATTATTCGGGATAGACTGAAATTCTATGGTTGATGGAAATTGCATTTTGGTATGGTAGAGCGTCATTTTGTGAGTAATTCTTGTTTTTCTCACTAATCAATATATTTGAAATTCAACAGAATTTTATACATATTATCTCAATTATTGTAAAAATTTATTATGGTAAACTAGTTGTTTGAAACTGAGTTGCATGTGGATATTAATCGGAAATTTGTTGGATTATGATAATTGTTGTTAGTTTAAGACAAGAAATTGAGGTTTTGGATGTTAAATTTTGAAAAGGGGCTTCGTGCATTTTATTTAAGTTTTACGTCCTAATTTTGAATTATTTCATGTATTTGTTGTAATCCAAGTTATCAACTTTGGATGTTGGATAAGTTTTTGTAACAACCCAGAAAATCTGAGCCAGTTTAAAATTTTTAATTTAGCTATTTTAGTGGATTTTTAATATTTAAAATAAATTATTTTAAATAATAACCATGAAAAGTATGTTTGAATCGATATTTGAAAATAAATATAATTATTTTGAATTATAAACAAGGCCTGAAATGGCGTGGTAGTTTCAAAATTTCAATTCAAACTTCGATTGACCGTACCGGGTGCAAAATAAAACGGATTTTAGTGAAACTAAAAATATTTAAATCTGTTAGTGAATATCTTTCTAACGAATCTGAAAAATCGAAGTTTCATAGCGGGAGTCAAAAGTTATGGCCAAATGAACTTTCAGAAAGGTCGCTATAGAAAATATATAGCCCGTGAAAATAGACATTTTGCAAACGACCTTGGAATTCGATGAAACCACTTTTGTTGGATCCGGGATGTCAAATTATTACTACGTTTCAAATTCCATAATTTTTGAAGTTAATATGTGAGCGTGGCGAAGGAAAATGTGTTTGGTCAATTTCAGTTAAATTGGATCGACCAGAAAAATGCCATTTTTCAAAGGTCTCAGAATTCGACGAAACTAGTTTTGTCGGGACCGTATCGTCAAAACATAGCTAGATTTATTTTTCTGGAATTTTTAGAATCAGTATGTGGCCCCGGCAAATTGAAATGTACGTTCAAATCAAATATTGAATATTTTATATTTTAATTTGAAGAAAAACTGACTGAAACAGTCGAATGGGCCTATGAACCTATTGTGTTCGGAATGGGGGTATTTAGCTAGGGACGGCAGTCGTTGGGTTTGGATTGGAGTTCGTAGGAGATAAGAGGTATTTTAGAAATTTAAAAATATATATATAAATAAATAAAAACCTCATTGGCCCATTTAAATTTCTCTCTCGCCGCTTTATCTCTCTCCCTCTCCCGATCGACGCCGAAACCAAGTTCGCCACTTCCCGGCCATTTTCTGATCAAACCACGACGAATTACACCCCCGCCCTTTGAAGTTTTCTGAAGCCCTCGCCTTCCTCTTCAAATCTGTCCTATCCTCGTCCTCCCTCTCCTCGTATGCGTCAAGATCGAGCTCCGTGAAGCCGACGACTTAAACTCGCCGCCGAGCACGCCTCCGACCACCGAAGTGGACCCCACGACCCTGTGGCTGCTTGCCTCTCCTCCCTCTTCCACATGGCAGTGGCCGATCGTCGTCTCGTGCAACGATTCGCGTGCAAATCGCAAACCTAGTTTTGAACGCTTCAGCTGAGGTAACGGTTTAATTTATTTTAAACTGATTATAGCACTTGAAAGCGCTACGGTTTATGATTTCACTGTAAAAATCATATCTTTTTCGTTTGTTGACGAAATCCAGTGAAACAAGAGACAGTGGACTCGTGCGGACGTCTTCTACATTTTAGAAGAGACCGGATATTTTTCTGAGCCTTCTACAATTTTTGGTGGAGTGGAACCCAAGGTGAGATTTCTGAATTATAAACGATATGGAAACGACGATGTATAAATTATATAGTCGATGTATGAGTTATATAAGCGTTGTACACCTCATGTATAAGCGTTGTATAAGTTGTATGTTCGATGTATAAGTTATATATGCGTTGTCAAAATTATATATGCGTTGAAATGAAATTAAAAAATATTTATATACGAATATATATATATATATATATATATATATAAATACTCCCCACGTCCACAGACCATGGACGATATTTATCGGTTGTGATATTGTTTGGACTATTTGGTTGATGTGAAATTTGGTGAATAATGCGAATGGTTGGTAGAATTATTTGTGGTTGAGAATGATTGATTGTGGTTGAAAAATACCCATTTGTGGTTGAAAATAAAATTAGAATAGGTTATGGAAATGAAAGAAAAACATGCTCGCCTGCGTGCGAATTAGATGCATGAAATCCCCATTGTCAAAAACCGCTAGGTTTTAAGGTAGAGCGGGGAGCTGTACTAGAGATGGTCCCGGTTTTAACTACCCTGCCGTTATGCGGTCGAAATTTTCAATAATATTCATGTGTTGAAACTATATTCGTGTGTTGAGTAGAAATCCATGTGTTGAGTATAAATTCATGTGTTAAATGGACTTCATGTGTTGAATAAGTTATTTTGAAAGATAAAAATCACATTTTTGTTATATATATATATATATATATATATATAGACTATATAAAATAATCGTGTTTTGAAATAAATTGTTTTAACACCAAAAATAACGTTTTTACCTTATGTATGAACTATATAAAATAACCGTGTTTTGAAATAAATTGTTTTACAATAAAAATCACAATTTTATTATATATATAAACTATAGAAAATATTCATGTGTTGAATAAATGTTTTGATGATAAAAATATCATTTTTATCAAATATATAAAGTGAAGATGGTTTTGAAATCGAAGAAAGAATTATATTTATGTATATTTATATAAATATAATTAAAATAAATCGAATAACGAAGCTGCAATTCGTGTTTTGAAACCGTGATTTCAAACGATTAGTGCGGGAGATCCAACCATCGGATTTTCCCGAAACCATAACCCTTGGGTTCGCTTTGGAAATATCTTTCCAACGACACCAACTTTGTAAAGATCCAACGGTTGGATTGTATGGAATGTTTAATTCAAATCTGAAGAAAAACAGCGCCAGAATCGATTATATATATATATATATAATTAAATTAAATCGAATAACGACGCTGCAGTTCATGTTTCGAAACCGTGATTTCAAACGATTGTACCGGGAGATCCGACCGTCGGATTTTCCCAAAATTGAAACCTTGGGTTCGTTTTGAAAAGATCTTTCTAATGATATAAAATTTGTGAAGATTTAACGATTATATTTTCAGATATGTGTAAATCAAATCTGAAGAAAAACAGCGCCACGGCCGCGCTATGGCTTGAAGCGTCGTTGGAGTGAATTGGCTATTTTTAAATAAATAAAAATAGCGATAAATCGTGATAAAATATTATAAACGATATGGAATGGAAATGAATTGAATTTGCTCGGTTTATGTGATATTTGATGGTTGAATGTGTGTGGCGTGAAAATTACATTAAAGAACAGAATTAGTGATGTCGAATAATTTAACCATTGAAATGAATTGATTTGAATTTCTAAATATACGTGAATTATTTGAAAAGACCGAGTTAATTCTCATTTCAAATAATTGATCGACGAGTGAAAGTCGAAGATATGAAGATGGTGCAAGACCGATGATCTTCACGTCGAATGGAGGGGTGCTACTGATGCTCATGATAGGAGTAGCTACCTTGAAGGGGTTGAAGTAGTAGCCGTCCGGACGTACTTGATGATTGTACGAATATGCAAGGTATTGAGTGCCTCCGGTTTCGTTTAGACCCAGAACAAACTTGTAAATAGACTATGTGTCTGACATTGGATTTTGTTCTATGCTGATTGATCTCTATTAAATATATATTTGTTTGGCGGTGGAGAATTTATTCTCTTGCTTAAAGCCCTTCTCTGAGACGTATGAGCTTAGAGGTTATATATCGATAGAAATCAGTTGCATGTAGTGAATTGCCTGTGTGGCATGCCTAAGTGGCAGATGATCAAGGCTTCTGTTGAAAAGCAAAGTCTTGTGGGTGATGATCAAAGCGCGGCCTATGTGACATGGCTTTATGTATGGCATTGTTTCGCGAGCCTCACACCTCGGTATGAGCCAGAAACGGGAGAAGGACTTCAGGGAGGACATGCGTTTCCTTCTAGCTAGGAGTGGTGCTTTGGGTTTTGCATGCCCAGATATTTTACTTATGTGGATGATGGAAAGCGAGGCCTCGGTTTGCTTCGGTCTCTTCGGAGCCGATGGTGTGGTCGGATATGACTAGTGACGCCCCATAGGGCGGGGAAACGCAGTGTTCAGGAATTTTAATCCACATCGGTGGACCGGCCCTGACGATCCAAGTCTTGACTCAGTACTTGCCTGAGACACGGGCTAGAGCATCTCGAATTCGATAAGGACTATCATTTGCCTTGGTTCATGATGGAAATCCAATTTCCAAATACGATACCGTGCGGTTTTGATTGTATATATATATGGCGACATGGTATATGGTACCCATGCCATCTATGATTGATACTTATGATTTAAAACTGTTTTTGAAACATATAAACACTAGTAATAATATCAGATGCTTTTGTTTTATTCGTATCAAGCATATTTTGGCCATTATAAGGTAAAACTCTATCCTCCGGTTTGTGTTGCATTGTGTAATGGGAACTGAGTCTTATGATGACTTCATTTTTATAAAAAGCATTGCGATGTTTAAAAGATTTACTTGTTTTAAAGCACTGGCAATCCAATAGAGTAAATCCATTCCGCGAAAGTGGCGTGGTCCTGTGATTGGCCATATATTAAAGTGTTAAGTAGATTTCTCATACAAGTCCCGTGACTGACTCGTAGTTTGTTTCACTTGCAAACTCGGGTGACCTTTTTCTACATGGGTAGCCTTGTATTCAGGTTTTAGCAGGCTCTTTCTGGATAGCTGGAGCTGAAGATGGATTCTATCATTTATCTCTTTTTATGCTATTCAGCTCCTGTTGTACATATTATGTTTTCTTTTCCGTTGTAGACATTTTATGTAAAGCTGAACTGTACTTCTTACTAAGTATGATCCTATATACTGTGTAACTCTGATGATTATGTTTATCTAGTGTATTCTATTGTACATTATCTGGTGTATTTAATTATTTCTGTTCTGCTGTTATCTGTTATGTGTCATATTCCAAAGAAACCCTTGCCACCGTCGTACGGGGGTTGGGGTCGTCACAAACATGGTATCAGAGCTTTGGTTAAGCTTAGTTCTGTAATATAACATATTAACAAATTCGTCAGCAATAGAACCAGTAGTGTTCTAGGACGAATAACTCATTACAAATAGGATCATTAATATCCTAGTATGAGTATAGCATAATGAAATGCACCTCGATGGACACATTTACATTCAAGTATATGTCTCTATGTTTTAAAATTACCTTTTCTGTTGGCCTAACACTTTGTCTGCTATTTGCAAACATTGGAAAAAATGTGTGTCAGAAGTAGAATAGGTGGGTTGGAACCAGATGTAGAAGCTCTACTTAAGAAATATAGAAACATGGGTGGAGTACCATTCTTGGGCAAAGAATCTATTATTAAAACACAAGCTTGAATTCGTTCTGCTGAGAAAATCTTTGAAGGTTTAAAGCTGAGGGATGACCAGAAAATATTACTGGCATCTTGGGCACTCAAAGGCGAAGCTTTGTTCTGGTGGGATTCGATTGTTAAAGATAATCCAGAAGGTGATATCACCTGGGATAGATTCAAAGAGATTTTCAGTGAAAGATTTATTCCTCTAGAAGCAACTGAGCGGTTATGTGATGAATTCTACTATTTGATGCAAGGAGATATGAATATCCCAGAATATCATAAGAGATTCAATGAACTTTCTCATTTTGCCCCTCATCTAATTCAAGATCCAAAGAGGAAGAATCTGAGGTTTATTAATGGTCTTCAAAGAAAATACCAGAATAAAGTAATGGGGCATGTGAAGCTTCTTTTTTATGAAATGATATACATGGCTTATCAGTATGAAGATCTAAATAACCGAGGTCTTTTAGTCGACGAAGAGGAAGTCAGTCCGAGCAACAAAAGGAAAACTGAAACTGATAGCCCAGAGACAAGTACACAGCCTGAGGCCAGTACGATGTCTGGAGTCAGAAAGAAGCCTAGATTAAATCGAGAAAAGGTTCTATCTGAGGAAGGATCGGTAACGACTGTAATATGCAATAACTGCAAGAAGCCAGGGCATTTGGCGATAAACTACGGACCCTTAAAGAAAAGAATAAAGAGTGGACTCAAATCCACCAAGAAGCAAAAGAAATCGCATGGAACAAGGGAATGCTATAAGTGTCACCGGATAGGTCATCTTGCCAGGGATTGCCTGTTATTGGAGAAATCTGAAATGGTACAGGTAAATAAAGTAGCAGAGGTTCCTGCATCCTCAGCTAGTTAGGAAAGACCAGATGTGTTAGAAGGCACGCTTACTTTCAAAAACATTCCAGTTAAAGTACTGTTTGATACAGGCGCGTCGCGAAGCTTTGTTGCAAAGAATGTGGTTAAGAAACTGGATTTGAATTTGTAAAAGCTCAAGACACCCATGACTGTTCATAATCCGGTTGGGGGTTCCCCTTGATCTTAGTTGGGTATGTGGAGTGCCTGTCTCTTTCTCCCGTTATCGGTTCCCCACCATCGCGATCATAATGAATTTTACCTAGTTTGACCTTATATTGGGATTGGATTGGTTAACCAAATATGAAGCCGAAGCTAAATGCAACGAGAGAGTTGTTAAGGACAAAACAAAGTTCGGAGAATATATAACCATTCCATGTGAAGGCCCGAATTCTGATAGAAAGGACTTTTGGGCAGCTTTAGATGTTTCTCCCGCTCAAATAGAACCTGTTCTTGTCGTTCCAGAGAAATTGATTTTAAAATCTCTTTAGTTCCGAATGCAAGGCCAGTAGTTCATGCTATTCGAAGAATGACCTTGAAGGAAAAAGAAGAGTTAGACAATCAAACCAGACAGCTTGTATGGAAAGGTTTAATCAGACCTAGTTTCTCTGATTGGGGAGCAGCAGTGGTATTTGTCCTGAAGTCAGACGGTACTTGATTGACATAGAAATGTGTTTATTTTATACTCTTATATCTTGTCTTTTGTATATAAATAAATATTACTTGGGTATTGTTTTGTTACTTTTACAGATATTCCAACCCAGCCCGCATGCAACCAGAAATGTAGAGAAATAGAGTTCAATTTGCTGTGTATTTGCAGTTTGAAAAATTGTAGATGAAGATCTCACATCTAGTTGCTGTTGGACAAGAAAAGGATTGATAAAAAGGCTTTGAACATCACAAATCAATGAAGAAATGTCAAGGAAGCAAGAGGAAAAAGAGAAAAGGCCCAAAATTGCTTTAATTATCAAAGGCCCATTTATCATTAGGGTTAGGGTTAGGGTTTGGCTATCTACCCTATATATACCCCTGTAATAACCTTGTAGCCACCATCCTATCTCATCTCTTATTCCATTGTTCTAATAAAAGTTCTTCTTTCTCTTTTATTTTCTGCATTTTTTTTTGTTTTCTTAGCAACTAGTGTTGTCTATACGATTAGATTCGGTAGAACACTATTTGTATTTTGCACTTGTTTGCATTAGTGATTTACCGTCTGATTAGATTCAGCGGAAATCCTAATTTTAATTCTTGTTTGTTATTTCAATTTCTGCAATTTCAATTTCTGCTTTTTATTATTTTCTTAGGTCAAATTGGGTTTGATTAGATTCAAATCTAATTCATAGTTTCATTTGCTTTCCATTGAAATTGTGATTTGATCGTCGGTTCAGTTAGATCTGTTCTGAATCAAATTACAGTTTTAATTTTGTTTTGTTTTGCAAAATCAACCTCCAAAGTTCGTCTAACACGCCCACGAAACATATAAATAATAAAATTTAACTTTCCTCCCTGTGTTCGACCTGTATGCTACACACCTGTATGCTTGCAGAATTTATTACAAATGTCGCGCTTTTCTAATTCATAGATTAGCGTCGATCAAGTTTTTGGCGCCGTTGCCGGGGAGGCAACTGTTAAGTTTTATTATTTATTTAGTTTCTGATTCGTGTTAGTTTTTTTTTGTATTTGTTGCTTTTATTTATTTAAAAAAAAAAATCTTGCAAATTTTGTTTGTTTGCTTTCCCATCTCATTTATTTCTCTCTCTCCTTGCATTTGTTTCACAGTTTGATTTCTTTCCAACTAAACTCCTCTTCTATTTCTTTCCACATTCACATTTTTTTCAATTAATTTTTTTTCCTTTTCTATATACAATTCTTTCCCATTTTTCTTAAAAAAAAAATGCAGAAAATAAAAGAGAAAGAAGAACTTTTATTAGAACAATGGAATAAGAGATGAGATAGGATGGTGGCTACAAGGTTATTACAGGGGTATATATAGGGTAGATAGCCAAACCCTAACCCTAACCCTAATGATAAATGGGCCTTTGATAATTAAAGCAATTTTGGGCCTTTTCTCTTTTTCCTCTTGCTTCCTTGACATTTCTTCATTGATTTGTGATGTTCAAAGCCTTTTTATCAATCCTTTTCTTGTCCAACAGCAACTAGATGTGAGATCTTCATCTACAATTTTTCAAACTGCAAATACACAGCAAATTGAACTCTATTTCTCTACATTTCTGGTTGCATGCGGGCTGGGTTGGAATATCTGTAAAAGTAACAAAACAATACCCAAGTAATATTTATTTATATACAAAAGACAAGATATAAGAGTATAAAATAAACACATTTCTATGTCAATCAAATACCCCCACACTTATCTTTTACTCGTCCTCGAGTAAAACAAAAATGAAAAACTAGACTAGATAGGTCACACTTTCGTAGGAAACACGATTGCATTGAGCGCATGCAACAAGCCGTTAAACCTCTAGGTGTCCCTAGTAGGACGAGTGGTGTCTCGTGAGGGTTTTCAGCGAATACTACCCACAAAATCCAAATGCAGTATGCTATGATTCTAATGAAACTACATGAATGCAATGGACATATGCAGATAAAAACGAAAAATGAAAACTCGACTTATTTCAGGAAAGTGGTACAACGAATTAAGTTAATAATTTCTAATCAGTTGATTTTATTTTAGATACCTCGACTTGTCACAAATTTTCAATATAAATCAAGTTTTCAAATGTTAAATTCCAGTTTGGCCAGTTGGTTCGGTCGATAACATAGTGCAGCCATGAAATAAATTCTTAGTTTGCTTGGCACAGTTTGCAAAGTGGTATTCTAATTTCCTCATGTATGGCTAGTCAAATCAATAAGGTCAAGAAGTGTTTGGGTATCATCGCTTATTCTTTATTCTATAAAATTTTTAAGATTTATGATTAAGTACATACACCTAACTAAAAAGACCAAGGTTTACCACCCATGCACTGCCTCGCGGACTAACGGAGAGTAGGTAAAGAGCTTGGCGGATTGTGCAGGCCGACTTTGACTTTGTCAACAACGTGTCGGTAATCCTTAGGTGTCCAATCTCATAAAATGAGACCAAGATATTCCAACTTTGACTTTGTCAACAACGTGTCGGATAGAGCTTGGCGGGTTTGCACACCAACGCTCGATATACAAGCAATGTTGGATACCCTTGGAATACTATTATTATTATTATTATCGAAAATATAAGCACAAAAGAGAGTTACGCGAATTCAACTTAACACAACTTAGTTTTAAAGATTTGAAAAGCCAATATAAGCATTTTAAGTCCTCCACTTATTTAAACAAAGTCTACAATATAGAATAGATTTCATGGCCATCACCTAAGAATCTCCCTATGTACCGGTTACACTATTATCCCTCAAAATTCAACTTTTCATCATATTTCTTATTTGATCTTAGTTGAGAGAGAAAAATACTATCAACTGACTAAAAATTGTAAACTTTTTTTGTTGTATCAATCGAAAATGAGTCGTAATTTCCAAATTAAAAAAAATTATGGTATGTTACTACAGTCTAAAATGTATGATGGTCCTATTTAAATGGCTGAAAATAAAAAGAAATAAAAAGAAATAAAATGAAAATAGATGAAATGCAGACTCCCCCCCACACTTGATTCAGACAGTGTCCCAACTGTCTAAGGCAGAAAAAAAAATGAAAAATAAAAATAAAAGAAAAAGAACGTGTACCACCTGATTTCATGGTGGATGATCATGCAGATCGATAGAGTCGTATTCGTCATATTGCTCGAATTCCAAAAATGGTTTCAGTCGTTGACCGTTTACTTTGAAGACTTTTCCATCTCTAGGATTTTCAATTTCAACCGCTCCATGAGGGTATACTGTTTTCACGACATAAGGTCCAGTCCATCGAGATCTGAGTTTTCCTGGAAACAAGTGAAGTCTAGAGTCGTATAAAAGAACTTTTTGACCTACGTTGAATTCCTTACGAAGTATGTTTTTGTCGTGTTGGGCTTTGGTTCTTTCTTTGTAGATTTTCGCATTTTCATATGCCTCATTTCTTAATTCCTCCAATTCAGAAATTTGTAACTTCCTATGTGAGCCGGCCTTTTCTAAGTCAAAGTTCAAAAATTTTATGGCCCAAAGAGCACGATGCTCTAATTCAAGAGGTAAGTGACAGGCCTTTCCAAAGACTAATCGATATGGTGACATCCCTAGATTAGTTTTATAAGCAGTGCGAAAAGCCCAAAGTGCATCAATCAGTTTTACGGACCAATCTTTTCTGTTGGAATTCACGGTTTTCTCAAGAATTTGTTTGATTTGTCTATTGGAAACTTCTACTTGCCCACTCGTTTGTGGATGGTAGGGGGTCGACAGCTTGTGTGTGATTGAGTATTTCTTGAGCAAGGACTCAAAAGCACGATTACAGAAGTGAGTGCCATTATCGCTAATGATAGCTCGAGGTGTACCAAAGCGTGAAAAGATGTTTTCTTTGAGGAATTTGACAACAACCTTGTTGTCGTTGGTTTTGGTCGGAATGGCTTCAACCCATTTTGAGACATAATCTACCGCAAGTAAGATGTAAAGATTCCCAAATGAATTAGGGAATGGTCCCATGAAATCGATGCCCCAAACATCGAATAACTCAATCACTAGAATGGGGTTGAGATGCATCATGTTTCGCTTAGAGATTCGACCCGTTCTTTGACATCGCTCACATTTAGAGCAAAATTCGAAAGCGTCACGGAAGAGTGTGGGCCAATAAAAACCACTTTGCAAAACCTTTGCAGCAGTTTTTCTTGCACCAAAATGACCGCCACAAGCATGGTCATGTGAGAAGGAGAGAATACTTTGGTGTTCATGATCGGGCACACACCTTCGAATGATTTGGTCTGGACAGTATTTGAAAAGATATGGGTCATCCCAATAGAAGTTTCGAACTTTTGAGAGAAATTTTTGTTTATCTTGTTTCGACCATTCAGCGGGCATTTGTTGTGTGACAAGATAATTCACAATGTCAGCGTACCAAGGGGTGTTAGAGATCGAAAGGAGTTGTTCGTCAGGAAAATAGTCATCGATTTGAGTGTCGTTATCATTTTCGTGCACAATTCGAGAGAGATGATCAGCTACGACATTTTCAGAACCCTTTTTATCTCGTATTTCTATGTCAAACTCCTGAAGAAGAAGGATCCAACGGATCAAGCGGGCCTTGGCATCCTTCTTAGAAATCAAATATCGTAAGGCAGCATGGTCAGTGTAAACTATGACTTTGGATCCTATGAGATATGGTCTGAATTTCTCAAGAGCGAAGACAACTGCCAAAAATTCCTTTTCAGTAGTTGAGTAATTCAATTGGGCCTCATTCAAGGTTTTGCTAGCGTAGTAAATGACTCGAGGGAGTTTATCGATACGCTGACCCAAGATGGCTCCAATTGCAAAGTCAGAAGCGTCGCACATAAGTTCAAAGGGTTGAGTCCAATCAGGAGGTTGAATGATGGGAGTTGTGGTCAAGAGTGATTTAAGAGTTTCAAAAGATGTTTGGCAATCAGTGGAAAATTCAAACTTTACGTCTTTAGCAAGTAAATTCGAGAGAGGTTTTGAAATCTTTGAGAAATCCTTAATGAATCTTCTATAGAATCCCGCATGGCCAAGAAATGAGCGAACATCTTTGACAGACTTAGGAGGAGGTAAATTAGCAATCAAATCGATTTTGGATTTGTCGACTTCTAGGCCATCTCTGGAGACGACATGACCTAGAACTATCCCCTTTTTCACCATAAAGTGACATTTTTCCCAATTAAGCACGAGTGATTTCTCCTTACAACGCTTAAGGACGAGTTCTAGATGAGTGAGACATTGGGAAAAAGATGATCCATATATTGAAAAATCGTCCATGAATATTTCCAAGAATTCTTCCACCATATCAGAGAAAATACTCATCATACACCTTTGGAAAGTCGCAGGGGCATTACAAAGACCAAAAGGCATGCGACGATAAGCAAAGGTTCCAAAGGGACAAGTAAAGGTGGTCTTATGTTGATCCTCTAAAGCAACAGGGATTTGGTTATAGCCAGAGTATCCATCGAGAAAACAGTAGTACTCATGTCCCGCTAAGCGTTCGAGCATTTGGTCAATAAAAGGCAAGGGAAAATGGTCTTTTCGTGTGGCTGAGTTAAGCTTTCGATAGTCGATGCACACACGCCATTTGGTTTTGATTTTTGTTGGGACGAGTTCATTACTGTCGTTTTTGATCACTGTGACTCCCGACTTCTTTGGTACAACTTGTACCGGACTCACCCAAGTACTGTCAGAGATGGGATAGATGATGTTATTGTCTAGACATTTGATTATCTCCTCCTTGACCACTTCTCTCATGTTTGGGTTTAATCGCCTTTGAGCCTCACGGGTGGGTTTAGCCTCATCAACTAAATGTATGTGATGTTCCACAATTGATGGGCTAATTCCTTTTATATCGCTAATTTCCCACCCCAAGGCGTCCTTATTTTCCCGCAGAGTTTCCAAAACTTTTTCTTCTTGGTCTTCGGTAAGATCAGAGGCCAAGATTACGGGGAAAGTTTCTGAGGAGTCCAGGTAGGCATACTTAAGGTCTGGTGGGTCGGGTTTGCCGACACTGGAAGGAGAACTGTTGGGATTGCCAACATTTAGGGAAAATGGAGGTTTAGAAGAATTGGCATTCGAAGCCAATGGGTGATCATCAAGATTAGGGATTGGGGTCGAGTTAGAAGGTTCGTCAGGGTCGTCCACGTTATTATCAATCCTCTTTCCAGATCGAAGGGTTGTAATAGCGTTGACTGGATTATGGTTTTCGTCCTCATAAGAATTTACAGCACGAGGGTTATATTTTGGATTCACCTCAGGTTGACTAGGCAACTTTCCCTTCTCATGAGTTTTCATCAATTCCTTCATCATATTAAACATTTGGTCCATTTTAGCGTCTTGCGAGTTTATTTTAGCTTCGTAAGAGTTCATCTGTTTTTCTAGACGCCCAATGTCTTGTGATGGTTGAGAAGATTGAGATGATTGGTTTGATGATGGAAAATTGGGGTGCCTATAAGGTTGTTTGGATTGAGGTGTAGCTTGAGAGGTTTGAGAATTGGGGGGTGGACCTTGGTAATTCGGATTGGGAACAAAGGGTTGCACGTGAGATGGGTTAGCCGAATTATTGGGGTTCGACGAAGAAAAATTTGGGTGGTTCCTCCAGCCAGGGTTGTACGTGGATGAGTACGGATTATTTTGAGCTATGGCATTGGCTTGGTCTTGAGAGTAATAGTGGGGTAACCCTTCTCCAGCTTGAGGAGTTTGATTTTCTAATGGAATTTGACTTGGGTCCACGACATGCACTCCTCTAGTAGAAGTACGAATGGGAACACGAATCGATTCCCACTGCATACCCTTCCATTGCCACGCAAATCTCCCATTCACCTCAACAACCACATCGACTGTTACACCATCCATCCTCACTGAAACCACTCCATCCTACCAGTCATCCACAAACCACAAATTTATCCGCAAAAAAATTCTTCTGCGCCATCCACCATGAATGCAAACCCGTAGCATCTGAACCCCAGTATCCGAATCACAATCGAATATTTAAATGGCGCCAAAAACTTGATCGACGCTAATCTATGAATTAGAAAAGCGCGACATTTGTAATAAATTCTGCAAGCATACAGGTGTGTAGCATACAGGTCGAACACAGGGAGGAAAGTTAAATTTTATTATTTATATGTTTCGTGGGCGTGTTAGACGAACTTTGGAGGTTGATTTTGCAAAACAAAACAAAATTAAAACTGTAATTTGATTCAGAACAGATCTAACTGAACCGACGATCAAATCACAATTTCAATGGAAAGCAAATGAAACTATGAATTAGATTTGAATCTAATCAAACCCAATTTGACCTAAGAAAATAATAAAAAGCAGAAATTGAAATTGAAGAAATTGAAATAACAAACAAGAATTAAAATTAGGATTTCCGCTGAATCTAATCAGACGGTAAATCACTAATGCAAACAAGTGCAAAATACAAATAGTGTTCTACCGAATCTAATCGTATAGACAACACTAGTTGCTAAGAAAACAAAAAAAAATGCAGAAAATAAAAGAGAAAGAAGAACTTTTATTAGAACAATGGAATAAGAGATGAGATAGGATGGTGGCTACAAGGTTATTACAGGGGTATATATAGGGTAGATAGCCAAACCCTAACCCTAATGATAAATGGGCCTTTGATAATTAAAGCAATTTTGGGCCTTTTCTCTTTTTCCTCTTGCTTCCTTGACATTTCTTCATTGATTTGTGATGTTCAAAGCCTTTTTATCAATCCTTTTCTTGTCCAACAGCAACTAGATGTGAGATCTTCATCTACAATTTTTCAAACTGCAAATACACAGCAAATTGAACTCTATTTCTCTACATTTCTGGTTGCATGCGGGCTGGGTTGGAATATCTGTAAAAGTAACAAAACAATACCCAAGTAATATTTATTTATATACAAAAGACAAGATATAAGAGTATAAAATAAACACATTTCTATGTCAATCAAATACCCCCACACTTATCTTTTACTCGTCCTCGAGTAAAACAAAATTGAAAAACTAGACTAGATAGGTCACACTTTCGTAGGAAACACGATTGCATTGAGCGCATGCAACAAGCCGTTAAACCTCTAGGTGTCCCTAGTAGGACGAGTGGTGTCTCGTGAGGGTTTTCAGCGGATACTACCCACAAAATCCAAATGCAGTATGCTATGATTCTAATGAAACTACATGAATGCAATGGACATATGCAGATAAAAACGAAAAATGAAAACATGACTTATTTCAGGAAAGTGGTACAACGAATTAAGTTAATAATTTCTAATCAGTTGATTTTATTTTAGATACCTCGACTTGTCACAAATTTTCAATATAAATCAAGTTTTCAAATGTTAAATTCCAGTTTGGCCAGTTGGTTCGGTCGATAACATAGTGCAGCCATGAAATAAATTCTTAGTTTGCTTGGCACAGTTTGCAAAGTGGTATTCTAATTTCCTCATGTATGGCTAGTCAAATCAATAAGGTCAAGAAGTGTTTGGGTATCATCGCTTATTCTTTATTCTATAAAATTTTTAAGATTTATGATTAAGTACATACACCTAACTAAAAAGACCAAGGTTTACCACCCATGCACTGCCTCGCGGACTAACGGAGAGTAGGTAAAGAGCTTGGCGGATTGTGCAGGCCGACTTTGACTTTGTCAACAACGTGTCGGTAATCCTTAGGTGTCCAATCTCATAAAATGAGACCAAGATATTCCAACTTTGACTTTGTCAACAACGTGTCGGATAGAGCTTGGCGGGTTTGCACACCAACGCTCGATATACAAGCAATGTTGGATACCCTTGGAATACTATTATTATTATTATTATCGAAAATATAAGCACAAAAGAGAGTTACGCGAATTCAACTTAACACAACTTAGTTTTAAAGATTTGAAAAGCCAATATAAGCATTTTAAGTCCTCCACTTATTTAAACAAAGTCTACAATATAGAATAGATTTCATGGCCATCACCTAAGAATCTCCCTATGTACCGGTTACACTATTATCCCTCAAAATTCAACTTTTCATCATATTTCTTATTTGATCTTAGTTGAGAGAGAAAAATACTATCAACTGACTAAAAATTGTAAACTTTTTTTGTTGTATCAATCGAAAATGAGTCGTAATTTCCAAATAAAAAAAAATATGGTATGTTACTACAGTCTAAAATGTATGATGGTCCTATTTAAATGGCTGAAAATAAAAAGAAATAAAATGAAAATGGATGAAAATGAATGAAAATAATCAGACCTAGTTTCTCTGATTGGGGAGCAGCAGTGGTATTTGTCCTGAAGTCAGACGGTACTCTCAGATTATGTGTAGATTATCGTGACTTGAATAAGCAGACGCTGAAGAACAAATAACCATGGCCGCGGATTGATGATCTGTTGGATCGATTGAATGGCGCGCAAGTATTCTCCCAAATGGACCTAGCTACAGGTTTCCATCAGCTTCGTATTGCCGAAGAGTGTGTGCCTTTGATGGCATTCAGAGGTCCGGATTTATTTTACGAGTGGTTAGTAATGCCGTTCGGCTTATGTAACGCTCCCGCTTATTTTGTCGATCTAATGAACCGGGTATTCATAGAAGTATTGAATAAATTTGTTCTAGTTTTCATTGATGATATACTGATCTTCTCTGAGACAGAAAGCGAGCCCGAAAAACATTTGGAACAGGTGTTAGAAATTCTAAGAAAGAATGTGTTGAAAGCAAAGTTTTCCAAATGTATATTCTGGCAGGAAGAAGTCAAATTTCTTGGCCACGTCTTGTTAAAGCAAGGAATTTCAGTGGATTTTAGTAAAATCATTGCTATTCAGAATTGGAAACAGCCCCGTACACCCACAGAAGTCAGAAGTTTTCTCGGATTGGCCAGTTATTACCAAAAGTTCATTAAATTTTTTTTCGAAAATATCCAGTCACTTAACGAAGCTTACTAAGAAACATTCGAGATTCAACTGGACTCCCGAATGTGAGGCAGCTTTCCAAGAGCTGAAGTTGAAATTGACGACTGCTCCAGTGCTCACGATTATTGATGGCAATCAGGATTTAAAAGTCTAGATCGATGCTTCTAAAGAAGGCCTTGGCGTAGTGTTAATGCAAAGAGGCCATGTAGTCGCTTATGCTAGCCGTCAATTGAAACCACACAAAAAGAATTATGTAACTTACGATCTTGAATTGCAAGCTATCATGTTTGCTATGAAAACCTGGAGGCATTATCTATTAGGTGAAAAGTTTGAATTATACACTGATCATCAATCATTGAAATATTTATTCACCCAGAAGGATCTGAATATGAGACAGCAGCGTTGGTTAGAATTTCTTGCGGCATGTGATCTAGATATCTTATATACCTCGGGGAAAGCCAATGTTGTGGCTGATGCGCTCATCAGAAAGAATGTAATTATCGCGAGTCTTATTATCACGCCTTCATGGATTGATAACATATCTGCTCTTCAGAAGGATGATCACTTCATTCAGAAGATCAGAGAGAGAATTCAGAAAGGCGAGCCCTCAAGTTTTCAGATAGATAACGATGGAATTCTAAGGTTAAAAGGCCGAATATGTGTGCCAGACATTCCTGAACTCCGGAGAGAAGTATTGGATGAATGTCACAAAGCCATGCTTAGTATCCATCCAGGGGTGAGCAAAATGTATAATGACATCAAACGCACTTTCTGGTGGAAATCTATGAAAAGTGACATTTCTCTATATGTTAGCCGGTGTTTTACTTATCAACAAGTCAAAAGCGATCAGCAGAAGCTCGCTGGATTGTTGCAACCTTTGGAAGTTCCAAGTGGAAAGTGGGAACAGATTTCTATGGATTTCATAGATGGTTTGCCTAGAACCAGGAAAGGAAATGACAGTATTTGGGTGATCGTAGATCGTTTTACGAAGACCGCCCATTTCATACCTGTCAAATCGAATAGAAATGCTCAGAGTATGGCGCAGATTTATTTCAAGGAAATTGTTAGACTGCATGGAGTTCCCATGAGTATAGTTAGTGATCATGACCCGATTTTTACTAGTAAATTCTAGGAAGCATTCCAAGCATAATTGGGAACGAAACTGAAATTGAGCAACGCATATCATCCTCAAACAGATGGTCAAACTGAGAGGGTGAATAGTATTCTAGAAGATTTATTGCGAGCTTGTGTTATTGATTTTGGCGGGTCATGGGAAGACCATTTGCATTTGGCCGAGTTCTCATACAACAACAGCTACCAAGCGAGCCTGACAATGTCACCATTCGAAGCACTGTATGGTAAACCGTGCCGATCCCCTGTTTGTTGGGTTGAACCTGGAAATAGACTTGTATTGGGACCCGATATGATTCGCAAAGCTGCGGACAAAGTCAATTTCATTAAGAAATGATTACTTGCCGCTCAAAGCCGACAGGAAAGCTATGCAGATAAGAGACGAAGAGATATATCATTTGCTGTTGGCGACTATGTGTATTTGAAGGTATCTCCGATGAGAGGAGTTATCCAGTTCGGTAAAACAGGGAAATTGGTGCCCAAATTTATTGGTCCGTTTCCTATTCTTGAACGGATTGGAACTCTCGCATATATGGTTCAATTGCCTGATTGGTTGCCTGGAGTGCATCATGTATTTCACGTATCTCAACTGCGAAAGCATGTGCATGATCCAGATCTCGTTGTAGAAGAAGCCACACAACAGGATTTGGAAATCACTCCAGAATTGGCAGTTAGAGGAGAGCCAATGAACATCATTGGCAAAGAAACCAAAGAGCTAAGGAACAAGATGGTTCACTTAGTCAAAGTGCAATGGAGTGGAGATCCACGGGATTGTACTTGGGAAACGGAGGAAAGCATTAAGAAAGCCTATCCTAAGTGCAGGGTGGATGTCTCTGATTGACTCTGGTGCAAGGTACATTTCCCATATTTTGCAATTTCCATAATGTTCTCCACTTTACTGTTGTTTTCTTTTCATGGATGTAAACTTTTAATTGTATAGTCTGAATGATTTTAAAAAGAATATATGAATTAATTAGTATGATTTTGAAAAGTTAAAAATAAAATTGATTGATGATTGTGTTGTGTGAGTGTGAATTTGATTAATTAAATTATTAGAATGATAGTTAATTTAATCAATGGTAGAATTTGTACAATAAAATCAAGTATTGAACTGATTTGAAATAGATAGAAATATATACATGTGCATTGTATATATTTGAATAGGAAAATGGATTAGCTGTTGAGTAAAGAGTTTATTTGCGTGCTCGACAAATAGGTAAACCTTGATGAGTTGGATGCACAATTTTATTTATTATATCAACTCCTGTGAATGCCATTGGATGCGGAGTGCTGGTTGTTTTGTGTGTAATAATAAACGTCGCCATAGGATAGTAACAATTAATTTTGAACTACACTACATGGCATACTTCTTGAAGATAACATACTTCATCATATACCACATAAGCATTTGGAGCTTGTGTGACGAGGTTGAAGATTTACCATACGAGCGAGAGGCTTGTATGGCGGTGACTATATTTTACAGGTTGAACTGATGACTGACATGGACCATATAAAATATAACGGTAAATTGCAAGATTAATAAAAAAACCGCACGGGTCTGAAGATGACAATAAACACGTCTCTCTGGTCATTAAGGCACAAAAACCATTTATAGGGTGACGAGAATTTATTCTCTGGAGTTATGATCTATACACACTCTCCTGTGGACACCGGAATATATCACTATAAATATGTGCATGCTTATTAGGATTTATTGGGTAACTAATACGGCCCAATAAATTTCCAAACCCCTCCCCGTACAAAGGAGGTTATGGCGAAATTTTTCGAAAATTTAGGGTGTTAGCCAAATTTTTGAAGAATTTGAAAATTCTTAGAAACTAAAAAGTTGAAGAATGGAAGCCAGATTGAAAGTAGAGTTGGTTAATTAAACCACTTTCGACTTTGTTCCTTTTCGGGGACGAAAAGTTTTAAGTGGGGGAGATTGTAACAACCTGGAAAATCTGAGCCAGTTTAAAATTTTTAATTTAGCTATTTTAGTGGATTTTTAATATTTAAAATAAATTATTTTAAATAATAATGATGAAAAGTATGTTTGAATCAATGTTTGAAAATAAATATAATTATTTTGAATTATAAACAAGGCCTGAAATGGCGCGGCAGTTTCAAAATTTCAATTCAAACTTTGACTGACTGTACCGGGTGCAAAATAAAACGGACTTTAGTGAAACTAAAATTATTTAATTCTGTTAGTGAATATCTTTCTAACGAATCTGAAAAATCGAAGTTTCATAGCGGGAGTCAAAAGTTATGGCCAAATGAACTTTCAGAAAGGTCGCTATAGAGAATATGTAGCTCGTGAAAATAGACATTTTGCAAACGACCTCAGAATTCGACGAAACCACTTTTGTTGGATCCGGGATGTCAAATTATTGCTATGTTTCAAATTCCATAACTTTTGAAGTTAATATGTGAGTGTGGTGAAGGAAAATGTGTTTGGTCAATTTCAGTTAAATTGGATTGACCAGAAAAAGGACTTTTTTCGAAAGGTCTCAGAATTCGACGAAACTAGTTTTGTTGGGACCATATCGTAAAAACATAGCTAGATTTATTTTTCTGGAATTTTTAGAATCAGTATGTTGCCTCGGCTAATTGAAATGTATGTTCAAATCAAATATTGAATGTTTTATATTTTAATTTGAAGAAAAACTGACTGAAACAGTCGAATGGGCCTATGAAACATATCCCATTGTGTTCGGAATGGGGGTATTTAGCTAGGTACGACAGTCGTGTGTTTGGATTGGAGTTCGTAGGAGATAAGGAGTATTTTAGAAATTTAAAAATATATAAATAAATAAAACCTCATTGGCCCATTTAAATTTCTCTCTCCCCGCTTTCTCTCTCTTCCTCTGCCGATTGGCGGCGAAACCGAGTTCGCCAATTCCCGGCCATTTTCTGATTAAACCACAACGAATTACACCCCCCCCCTTTGGAGTTTTCTGAAGCCCTCGCCTTCCTCTTCAAATCCGTCCTACCCTCGCCCTCCCTCTCCTCGTCTGCGTCGAGATCGTGCTCCGTGAAGTCGGCGACTTTCAACTCGCCGCCGAGCACGCCTCCGACCACCGAAGTGGACCCCACCACCCTGCGCCTGCTCGCCTCTCCTCCCTTTTCCACATGGCAGTGGCCGATCATCGTCTCGTGCAACGATTCGCACGCAAATCGTAAACCTAGTTTTGAACGCTTCAGCCGAGGTAACGGTTTAATTTATTTTAAACTGATTATAGCACTTGAAAGCGCTACGATTTATGATTTCACTGTAAAAATCATATCTTTTTCATTTGTTGATGAAATGCAGTGAAACAAGAGATAGTGGACTCGTGCGGACGTCTTCTACATTTTAGAAGAGACCGGATATTTTTCTGAGCATTCTACAATTTTTGGTGGAGTGGAACCCATGGTGAGATTTCTGAATTATAAACGATATGGAAACGACGATGTATAAATTATATAGTCGATGTATGAGTTATATAAGCATCGTACACCTCATGTATAAGCGTTGTATAAGTTGTATTTTCTATGTATAAGTTATATATGCGTTGTAAAAATTATATATACGTTGAAATGAAATTGAAATATATTTATATACGAATATATATATATATATGTATGTATATATATATATATACTCCCCTCGTCCACAGACCATGGATGATATTTATTGGTTGTAATATTGTTTATACTATTTGACTGATGTGAAATTTGGTGAATAATGCGAATGGTTGGTAGAATTGTTTGTGGTTGAGAATGATTGATTATGGTTGAAAAATACCCATTTGTGGTTGAAAACAAAATTAGAATAGGTTATTGAAATGAAAGAAAAACATGCTCGCCTGCATGCGAATTAGATGCATGAAATCCCCATTGTCAAAAACCGCGAGGTTTTAAGGTAGAGCGAGGAGCCGTACTAAAGACGGTCCCGGTTTTAGCTACCCTGCTGTTATGCTACCGAAATTTTCAATAATACTCATGTGTTAGAATTATTTTCATGTGTTGAAACTATATTCGTGTGTTGAATAGAAATTCATGTGTTGAGTATAAATTCAAGTGTTGAATGAAGTTCATGTGTTGAATAAATTATTTTGAAAGATAAAAATCACATTTTTATTATATATATGTAGACTATATAAAATAATCGTGTTTTGAAATAAATTGTTTTAACACCAAAAATAACGTTTTTACCTTATGTATGAACTATATAAAATAATCGTGTTTTGAAATAAATTGTTTTACAATAAAAATCACATTTTTATTATATATAAACTATAGAAAATATTCATGTGTTGAATAAATGTTTTGATGATAAAAATATCATTTTTATTAAATATATAAAGTGAAGATAGTTTTGAAATCGAAGAAAGAATTATATATATATATTTATATAAATATAATTAAAATAAATCGAATAACGAAGCTGCAGTTCGTGATTTGTAACCATGATTTCAAACGATTAGTGCGGGAGATCCAACCATCGGATTTTCCCGAAACCACAACCGTTTGGTTCGCTTTGGAAATATCTTTCCAACGACACCAACTTTGTAAAGATCCAACGGTTGGATTGTCTGGAATGTTTAATTCAAATCTGAAGAAAAACAGCGCCAAAATCGATTATATTTATATATATATATAATTAAATTAAATCGAATAATGACACTTCAGTTAACGTTTTGAAACCGTGATTTCAAATGATTGTACCGGTAGATCCGACCGTCGGATTTTCCCAAAACTGAAACCATTGGGTTCGTTTTGAAAAGATCTTTCTAATGATATAAAATTTGTGAAGATCCAACAGTTAGACTTTCAGATATGTGTAAATCAAATCTGAAGAAAAATTGCGCCACGGCCGCATTATGGCCTGAAGCATCGTTTGAGTGAATTGGCTATTTTTATATAAATAAAAATAGCGATAAATCGTGATAAAATATTATAAACGATATGGAATGGAAATAAACTAAATTTGCTCAGTTTATATGATATTTGATGGTTGAATGTGTGTGGCGTGAAAATTACATTAAAGAACAGAATTAGTGATGTCGAATAATTTAACCATTGAAATGAATTGATTTGAAATTATAAATATAAGTGAATTATTTGAAAAGACCGAGTTAATTCTCATTTCAAATAATTGATCGACGAGTGAAAGTCGAAGATATGAAGACGGTGCAAGACCGATGATCTTTACATCGAATGGAGGGGTGCTACTGATGCTCATGATAGGAGTAACTACCTTGAAGGGGTTGAAGTAGTAGCCGTCCGGACGTACTTGTTAATTGTACGGATATGCGAGGTATTGAGTGCCTCCGGTTTCATTCAGACCCAAAACGAACTTGTAAATGGACTGTGTGTCTGACATTGGATTTTGTTCTGTGCTGATTGATCTCTATTAAATATATATCAGTTTGGCGGTGGAGAATTTATTCTCTTTCTTAACGCCCTTCTCTGAGACGTATGAGCTCAGAGGTTATATATCGATAGAAATCAGTCGCATGGAGTGAATTGCCTGTGTGGCATGCCTAAGTGGAAGATGATCAAGGCTTCTGTTGAAAAGCAAAGTTTTGTGGGTGATGATCTAAGCGCGGCCTGTGTGGCATAGCTTTGCGTATAGCGTTGTTTCGCGAGCCTCACAACCCGGTATGAGCCAGAAACGAGAGAAGGACTTCAGGGAGGACATGCGTTTCCTTCTAGCTAGGAGTGGTGCTTTGGGTTTTGCACGCCCGAGTATTTTACTTATGCAGATGATGGAAAGCGAGACCTCGGTTTGCTTCGATCTCTTCGGAGCCGATAGTGTGGTCGGATATGACCAGTGATGCCCCATAGGGCGGGGAAACGCAGTGTTCAGGAATTTTAATCCACATCGGTGGACCAGCCCTGACGATCCAAGGCTTGACTGAGTACTTGCCTGAGACACGGGCTAGAGCGTCTCGAATTCGGTAAGGACAATCTTTTGCCTTGGTTCATGATGGAAATCCAATTTCCAAATACGATACCGTGCGGTTTTGATTATATATATATGGCGACATGATATATGGTACCCATGCCGTCTATGATTGATACTTATGATTTGAAATTGTTTTTGAAACATATAAACACTAGTAGTAATATCAAATGTTTTTGTTTTATTCGTATCAAGCATATTTTGGCCATTATAAGGTAAAACTCTATCCTCTGGTTTGTGTTGCATTGTGTGATGGGAACTGAGTCTTATAATGGCTTCATTTTTATAAAAAGCATTGCGATGTTTAAAAGATTTACTTGTTTTAAAGCACTGGCAATCCAATGGAGTAAACCCGTTCCGCGAAAGTGGCGTGGTCCTGTGATTGGCCATATATTAAAGTGTTAAGTAGGGCTGTATATCGGACAGGACAGTCCGTTGTCCGGCTCGGTCCGAAGCTATAAGGTGTCCGGTCCGTGTCCGTCCGATTCTCTTATAGGACAGAGCTTGGACACACTAGTTTTCTATCCGATGATGTTTTTCTATTATATCGGACAGGACAATCCGTTGTCCGGCTCGGTCCGAGACTATATGATGTCCGGTCCGTGTCCGTCCGAATTCTTATAGGACAGAGCTTGGACACACCTCCGTCCGGTCCGGTCCGACCCGTTTACACCCCTAGTGTTAAGTAGATTTCTCATACCAGTCCCATGACTGACTCGTAGTTTGTTTCACTTGCAAACTCGGGTGCCCCTTTTTCTACACGGGCATCCTTGTATTCAGGTTTTAACAGGCTCTTATAGAAAAGCTGGAGCTGAAGATGGATTCTATCATTTATCTATTTTTATGTTGTTCAGCTCCTGTTGTGCATATTATGTTTTCTTTTCCGCTGTAGATATTTTATGTAAACTGAACTGTAATTTGTACTAAGTATGATCCTATATACCGTGTAACTCTGATGATTATGTTTATCCAGTGTATTCTACTGTACATTATCTGGTGTATTTAATTATTTCTGTTCTACTGTTATCTGTTATGTGTTATATTCCAAAGAAACCCTTGCCACCATTGTACGGGGTATGGGGTCGTCACAGTTTTAGTGTTTCAAATTTTTTGTATACGTTGTTTTGACATTTCAAATATGAGTTGAGGACTTCTTTTTCACTTCTCAATGTTATTTTGTAGTTTGGGTTATAACTCAATTGAATCTAAACCGTATATTATAGTAAACTTTAGTATTTAATCCATGTATTAAATATATATATATAAGATCGATTAATTTGATTCTGTCTATTTTATTACATTATTTCATTTTGCTTGAATGCAATATTTTAGAATAATGCAATCTTGATATATATATATATAGTCAATTATGGTATTTTACAATTATTTTCGAATAAGTCATTTGAAAAGTTTTTATTTTCTGATAAAATAGATTTAACAATATTTGGCATGTCATTGTGTTCATTTTACTACATTGTATATTTTATTGATTTGTACAAACTTGTGATGAATGTTATGTTTTCCAAATACCTTATTGTTCTGTGAGTATCATTATTTTATTTTGTCTTTCTTATGAATTGGAATTGCATGTTTTCTCAAACAATTCTTGAGTTCAATCACTGTTTATATAATTTCTGATTTAACAATTCTTGTGTGAATTCTTATATTGTGAATAATTCACTATTGATCTAATTTGGTTGATGATTTGAAACGATACAACGACATCTTTTATACGACTTATATATTTTATTCTATGTAATGAGATTTGAATAAACGGTTTGGTGAAACCATCTGGTATGGGACTTTCGGTATCGCCTTTCTGGTTATTCATTAGACTTGTTATATAGAGTATCGAAGGATAAGTGTATTATACGAGATCAATTAATTTTCTATTTCATCTGATTGAAGGTATTGAGTTGATGTTATGATTCGTGAGATTTTGTGATTGTGAGATTTTTGAGTTTTCTAGTGTGGAGCTGACTAGCGGGTAGTAAACCGATGGTGGAAATGTGTGGTATGGGACACACAATTACAGCCACTTGGATTACTGACTGTGAGTCTGTAACACATCTTGTTGTTGTTGAGCCAGTAATCACTTCGAGGGGAAGCTAGACTCGGGGGGAGTCTCATATACGTATTCACTTGGCCGGGGGGGGGGGGGGGGCTAAGTTATATTCGACCGGGAGGGCCATAGTGCTAGGTGTCTAAATACGTATATTGTAATTGGCTAAGCTCGGGGGAGCTTATTAGCACGTGCAAACTATGTTGTTTCAGATTCGAATTATCCCTTTGATGAGCTTATTGTTCTGGATCCATTTTATGATGCCATTGTTGAATTTGTGGCTTTTGATGTCATTCGATTCTTTGGATCCAATTTATAGTGATATTTTTGGGTTTGATTATTTATTTTCTAGAGATGTTGATATTTATGTGTTTTCACCTTATTTGTTGGCGTTGATATATATATATATATATATATATATATATATATATATATATATATATATGTGCGCGTGTGTGTGTGTATGTATGTAGCGTTAGGCTTTAATTTTATCTTGACATTTATAATTTTGTGCTTCATTACGCTATCATGTGATTGTGAGATTTTGGCGATTTTATAATGTGTTATAACTCTTGAATGAGATTCATTTGAATGAGATTCATTTGAATAAGGTTATGTTGTCATTTGCATATGTTCATATATGGCGATGCTTCCATAATATTTAGCCATGAGGCATGAATCATCAATGCCTCCTTTCTTATAAATGACCATTGTGGATTAAATAATGATGTACCTCTTTATCTTATTATTTTTGTTTTGAATACCCAAATATTGTATATTAACTATACTGGATTTAACATAGACTGATCCGTTTATTATTTATATAATACTTGAGTCAGACCGAGACATTATAGGTGCAGGGACACATAGACCAATTGGTAATTTACTGGGTTTAGAGGAGTATAGTAATCTAGCAAATTATTTAATACCATGTATTGAATAGAATGATGTGTATATTTTGGTGTGTAATAAGTTAATGTATATGAAACATTAAACAGTAAATTTATTATATTTTATCACTGTGACTGACTCTGTGATCTCTGTATTTCTGTATATTATGTATTGTTCTGTCCTGGAGGCACACGTGTAATTGTTTTGTTCTGACATTGAGTACATAAAGATAAGTGATATTTCAGAAATTTTAATATATACCAGTGTTAGTCCAAGAGAATTTGCACGTGTGTGCCCCTATAGCCTTATTCTCCGTATTATCTGACGATATTGCTTAGTAATACTCTTGGATAATATGGGTATAGAGGTGGGGAGTTACACATAGCCTCCAACATCTAACCAAATATTCAATATCCTATTTCTCTACCTCTCAAATAATCTTATTCTCCAATATAGTTTTATTAGAGTATTGGGGGGGGGGGGGTTAGTTTACATATATTTCTAGGGGATATTCATAGATAGAGAGGATCTAACAAAGCCTATTGGATTTGCTCAGATTTTTGTGAGTGTTACTATGATTATCAGATTTCTTCTAAGTTAATGTTAAAATTGTTACAATAGTTGTTACAATGATTCCAGATCTAAGTAAAAAGGAATAAGACAGTTAAATAGATTGGATCTGAAAATTTGACTACTACAGTGTTTATCAGTTTATCTTTTACATGTTATTGTTCACTTTATTTACTGCCTACTACTTATTTCTTTTCAGATATTATTTATTTATAATTGAATCCTTCTTCCTTATCCCCTTATCTGTCATTATTTTATTTACAGCCTTGTCATGCCTGTTTATTCATGAGCCTAGACCTACTTCTCCTTTTTCTTTGTTTTTGCGCTGAGCCTAAGCCAACGAGAACCTAGGCCTTTACCGTTAAATTTGCGTAAAAATTGTAATAATCCCAAATAAAATTAATAAGGGGATCGAGAATATAAAAATTAGTGAATTATGAACTATAAATTGGCGTAAATTCTAATGGAAGAGTATGAAAACGTGTAAATTAGGATAAGTTATACTTAATTATACATTAACTTGGTAAAACATGTTAATTTGATATTAATTTGGAAAACATGTTAATTTGTCATTAATTTGGAAAACATGTTAATTTGGCGTTAAGTGACATGCAATTTGGAAAACATGTTAATTTGACAGTAATTTGGAAAACATGTTAATTTGACAGTAATTTGGGACAACATGTTGATTTGATATTAATTTGGAAAACATGTTAATTTTTCATTAGTTTTGAAAACATGTTAATTTAGCATTAAATGGCATGCAATTTGGAGAACATGTTAATTCGGCATCAAGTGGCATGCAATTGGGAAAACATGTTAATTTGGCATCAAGTGACATGCAATTTGGAAAACATGTTAATTTGACACTAATTTGGAAAACATGTTAATTCGACAGTAATTTGGGAAAACATGTTAATTTTACATTGATTTGGTAACATGTTAATTTGACGGTAATCTGAAAAACAAGTTAATTTGACATTGATTCGGCAAAAATGCTAATTGGAATGAATTATAATTAATTGAATATTAAGTAACTTGTAATCTATATCTGTAAAACATTTGAGCATGGATCTGTTTGACTTGAGGGAGGGGTTGTATAAAGAGTTACATTTGATTAGAAATGTTATTTACAACCTAGGAATATAACACAGTATTATATTAAGCTTATTAATGAACTTATACCTGCTATGTTTAAACTGTCTAATTAATAAGAAAAGAAGTCCATTCCGGTAAAAAAATAATATAGGGACTCTTAAAATCCTAGTTAACTTGGGGGCCAAGCCAAGGGGTGGCTTGTGTCAATCTACTTGCTTGTTTATTTGTTTGTGACCCATACCAATCATTACCCTCCTATTATCATATGAGTCTCGCACGAGGTAGAGATTAGGGCATGCTTTAACAATGCTTGATTGTAAGAGGTTCAAATTTTGAAGGTGGTTACGTGCGCGTTCCAGCGGAACCATGAGCATGCATTGTTCCGAATAGGGAAGATAAGACTCTGTAACACCAACGGATAAGGCTGTCTCTTTTTAGTTGATGGGTTCAAGACTGATATCCATGAATGCCATAGCTAGCGCAGATTATTCGTGTCTGTTTAAGGATTTGATCAATGGGTAGCTTTAGGAAATTCATTCATAGTTACTTGTTTCTGTCTGAATCTGTAGAAGTGGAAAACAATCCATCTGCCTGATCTTTCTATTATTATCACCATCATTATCATCATTATTGTCTTTTTCATAAGAATAGCCAGTCCTTATTAGCAGTTTATGTCTGTTATTGTCCACCTATAGATATTTATAGACACTTGCCCTTTTATGACACTAAAACCAATGTTTATCTGTTTTACTTAACTTAATAGTCAAGCTGATAATAATAGCAGCTCACCGGGCTTTATGTATGACCCATTTCCTTTCTCTTTTCTTTCCCTCAGGCTGATAAGGAGAAAGTGTATGGTTCAGATTTCTTTGTTGATTTTGTCGTGATTGATTTCTACAAAAATTGGATCACTTCCTGTTCTCTTTCCAATGTTAGGTTGTATCTTTTTGACTATTTGTGGGATAATGTTATTTTACTTTAATGTTATTTTTGACTGAGATTTTAAGACACGACACTTTGTAACTATTTGTTTAATTGAAACAAAGATGGTTTTGAATTTAAAAGTGAATTTTTTCTTCCGTTGTAAATTTATTTTTTTATGTCTTGTGAAACCTAAGTCTTGCGGTATTTTATGTCTTTATACCTACAATACTTCATACTTTCTTAATGAAATCCTCACGGGTGACATTAAGGAATGTGGAGCGTTACATTTGGTATCAAAGTCTAAGGTTACCAAAATCATAAAAGTTTTTGTTTTAAAAGAAAGTATTTTCAAAAGAAAACACAGTTTTGGAAATCAAAGTTAGTTTTGGAAATAAAATATCCCCTATAGTCAGTTACAACCACCCTTTGAATCTTTCTAAATCTTTATTTCTTTAGTTGAGTTAAAAGGCATTCCATCTTAACTTTCTTTTATAGGTTGAAAAATTGATTATTGTACAAACTCGTTTAGCTTAGTTGTTCGGAAAGATCGAGGTTAAAAGGAAATTGCTGCATGAAAAATATTTAAAAGGGTTAATCATGGATGGAACAAACTTATTATCTTAGTGATAAAAGGATAATTTTGAAGTTAAAAATAACCTAAATTGATTGGTCAAGAAAAAGGGATGTATTCCCATAGATTCGTTTGTAATTTTAATAAAAAATGTCATTGCAAGAATGGATGAATTAGTCTGGAATATAGGTTTTATCATATTACGCACTAGCCGCCAACTTAAAGATAATTATAAAAGTACTATCTTGCAATTATGGATTTCGATATAATAGATTGTATTATACTATTGAAATAGATTTTTATACATTTTCGATAACTAATCAATTAGGAATAAGCAGAACTTCCTAAAAGATAAATTTAAGGATGGCAAGTGAAAGATCAACATGAGTATACTAATGTCAAAAGGATTATAGGGGAATATGTAAACAGTAATAAATTGGACTTAATTGGATAGTAAAAGAGAAATGATAGAAGGTGGGGATTGGTGGAAGAAAGAATGTTATATATCTTTAGTTCTTTCTATTTTTCCTGCTCGATTTAGAAATATTTTGTACCTTTTCCTTTGATGTATTGGTTAGGGTGGCTGCATGGGGCCATAGCCACGATGAGTTAGGAGCATATGTATTGTAGGCTTACTAGAGCGGTCCTTTACAGATATGGTAGATCCCCGAGGGTGAGATGATAACATTAGTGACTGTTTTGCACTTAGGCCCAGTAGTAGTTTCTAAACCCCGTAGGGATCTGCTTGATTATCTGTTTATCTATGGTAAGTCGGAGTTGAAACTAAAATCTCTATGTTTGGGGAATTTCCGGATATGGATTAGTTTTCCATGATTAGGCCTCATATGACATATTGATCAACAATGATGGGGTAAATTACGAGCCTAAAATATGCAGGCTTTAATATGACATATGGACTTATAGGGAAAAGTTACAGGCCAAATATCTGTTAAATATTTTTGGTGCTATTTTGATTGTAAGAAGTATAAGGTCAGGCTAGGTTATGAGATTGCTATTTTGATTGTAAGAAGTATAAGGTCAGGCTAGGTTATGAGATGGATTAATTTTTGAGACTTCTTGCGACCCAAAGGGTCATTCTGGTTAATATTCCTATTTTTCTTGGTGCGTCTGTAGGCAGTATTGGTTCAGTTCTCTTTGTGCTATATATACATGTTTCGAATATAATAAGTGATTGAAGGATTATATCTAGGAGAGAGATATTGATTTTCGGATCTATATTTGTGATGATGCTAAATTTGTAGCATTTTGGGTAAAGTACATGGTTTTGGGGTTGCAAGTGAGAATTGAGTTTAATAGTTGGATTGGGATATTTTGCTCCCTAAACCCAATCTTTTGAAAAGAATAATGTGACTCTTATCTGAAGCCTTCCGCGTTTATTTTAACGAAGTAATGGGACTTCAGTTGTAAAGGAAAGGTTTTCGGAAAAATACAAGTAAACGAATTTTTGAATTGGTCACCGTACCTTTTTGGCTAGCTTGTAGCTAAGCGTAGTTATTGACTTGTGTAGTAGGGCAATTGGTAAAGACATTGTTGGTGCTATATTAGTCTTAGATAGAATGGGAAAGCCTTTTTTGGTATTAATGCTTTAGTACCAATTTTATTAAAGTAATAATGGTTAGGAAACTTGAAAGATTATTTATCTCGGATTAACCACCATTAGTTTGTTGTAAGAGAAGTACCATTACCTACTATGTGAGAAGTTTGAATTTTCAGTAACCACAAGTTGTTGGTTAGTTGTTTCCTGACTAAGAATTGGGCTTTAAGACAAGAAAATACATCGAATGTGTAGTTAACAATTTTTGTCTTTTTTGGAAGTTTAAAAGTTCATGCAACATTAATGGGAATATTTTGTAAATCTAAGAAATTTAACCCAAGATTGTATCTTAAGATTGGATATGAATTTACCATTTGTTAAGACACATTATTGAGATTTGATGCTTATCAGAATTTTGATGTTTAGACAAAAGAGGTAGACTTCAGAAGTTCTAACTAAATATTTGTGTGACCACAGAATTGAGAATAGTAACAAGTTTGGTTAATGGATAAGTGAATTGAGAAATGTAGACATTTTAAACGAGTAATTGTTTTCCAAGACAAGGGTGTAACAAAGAGATATTTTATTGAAATTTATGGAACCACTTTGAGTCGAAACCCCGTATGTTTAAAGTTTTAAGAAACGGAAATTTTGAAAGACTAATGAATTTTTATATGAAATTTGTATTTTGGGAATTTCATAAACGCAATTGTATGTATATATTTCAAAAAATAATTTTTGTAACTGAAATTTTTCCTCACTAATTTTTTTCAAGTAAGGTTTTGGAAAATCATATACATATAAAAAGTAGGGCGGTAAATAAGTCTTTATGAGGTTGGACAATATAATTGGAGTGAACCAAGGAACAAAATGGGTAAGGAGGAAAAGTATGACTCTTCTTGTAAGACTAAGGTAAGCTTATGGGTTAGTTCACTTGAGAGTTTCTCCCGAAGTAACTAAGATGAGTAAGATGAAAGAATTCCAACAAGGGATTCAAGTTTCTTATCTGCATTCTCTTGACAAGTATTTCCTCTTTGATATTCTATCAGTAGCTTCTTGCTTTGTTTAGGGGCTTCCTTCTAGAATACCCTTGGGAAGTGTAGATATTAGGATTTGAACTTATAGACGATAGATATAGATGAAATATGTGTTTGAAACATGTTATGTTTGATGGTTGCAAAGTGGATGTAAGTGTTTTCCAGTGGGTGCATACACACATACACACACTAGGCACTAGATTAGAGATTCGCTAAACTAGAACACTTACACATTAAATATGGACGTGTGCGCATTTATTTATTTATTTATTTTCACTCTGGATGAAAAAAATGGTTGAATCATCACTTGACTGTTGCATTTTGGTGAATGGTCATTGCACACATATAGAATTTTATATGTAGCATTAGGATTCTTTTGCATAGATATTAGGTACATGGCACAAACATAATTGCATTAAGGAGGTCAACTGAATTAGTAGATCACCTGATTTTTCCATTATCTTATGGACATATATACGACACCTTTACATATATTCATACAAAGCATTAAAAATTCTAAGAACAACGGATGCCAGTGGATGATGTTGAGTAGATGAGTGTTAGCATCACTACAAGAAAATATTATATCAACAGCAAGCGGGATTGCACAAAAATTTGACTTGTTATAATTAAGTAGCTATTCTTTAACTAACTTAAAAAGACAGCTACATCGAGTGCAATAAGATTAAGTGTCGGCAATTATATTAACGCAGTGTACGGTGAAATCGCGTTCCACTTTTATTTCCCTCCAACTTGTTTTTAGGCTGCCAAAATTTCACCTTCCTTTTCGCTTCTCCCGTCAGGTTTCTCATTTTCACCCTATTCGCATCCATTTTAATCTCAGTCCTCTTCGGCCGCTTTCTTCCTCAAGCTATAATTCAAGCTCCATTCTTCAAGCTCAATTCTTCCCCAAGTTCAACAACCTGAATCGCAATTCGTTCCCAAAGTTTCCGAAATTCCATTCTTCTGTTCTTCCCGAAGTTCCCAAAGTTCAACGACCTAAATTGCGATTTGATCTGAAGCTCGATGTGATCCCAACAATCTGAAGCCTGCTAGAAGCGTAGTTTGATCCGAACGCAATTCTTCAAGCTCGATTTGATCCGAATTTCAGCGACCTGATGGCCGCCAGAAGCACGATTTGGTCTTATGTTTTACAAGCGCGAGGATTCGGTATAGTTTTCTGAACCTTTTGAAACTGCGCAATCTTACAGTCATTTTTTTGTTTATCGATGATCGTTCAATTTTATTCTTCATGCACGAATCCTGATTTACTTGCTTGTTTCAGTCTTAGTGATTTATGATGTTATAATGAAATACTAGAGCTAAAATTAAGAGCTTAGGAAGAATGTATACTGCGTTTGAATGAAATACTAGTGTCATTTGTACACCATGTTTTTATAATAATCATCTACTGTAAGAATGAAATACTGGAGTTAAAATTAGTATTTAAAGCATGTTTAATTCATAGTTAAGTTGAAGCATGTTAATGATCAGGTACCCGTATTAGATGTACCTAGATTCTATTATTAATGAAGAATGTATTATAGGATTATGATGTGAAATATTAACCCAATGGTTCTAATGTCATCAAGATGGGTTTATAATTGAATTAATTTCTTCAGTTCACATTTTACTAGGATTTTGTTAAGATGAACAAACTATTAAATTTTTTGGAATATTAAATTATATTATAACATACTGTTGTTCCCAATGGTCATACTGTTAGCCTCTAGGCATCTAGAGACTAGAGTGATATATTTTGGATGTCTTAAGTTGCTTGAGTATGTTATGGACTTGATTTATAATTCCTACCCTGTACTTGAGCATGTCTATTGGTATTCGTTCATACCTTTGCACTGGTCCATGCTTGTTGTTTCCGATACATTTTAAAATTTGGAAATAAAACAATAAACTGAGGAAGTATCGAGTTCAAATAAATTTTAGTTGTTTCCGATACCTTTTAAAATTTGAAAATAAAACAATAAACTGAGGAAATATTGAGTTCAAATAAATTTTAATTTTTGCACTGATGGGGTTTTTATTGCTTGGTGAAATAGTTTCAAATCCCCTGCTAGCTAAAATGTCAACAAAAACAAAGATATTCATTTAATTGTGTTTTTGTAATATTTAAGAAATGATGAAGCTGAATTATTTAGTGATACATTTCAATGTATTGCATTGTCTAATGTGTTGCACTGTCTGATCATAACTAGAGAACCTGGCCTGAGGGATGTACTGTGTACATTTCAAAGGGGTATATTTTGGAAAACCTAAAACCAATTTGGTTAATTAGTCTGAATATATAAACTTGCAATTATGGGATTTTGGGGCGATCTTGTACGGTAGGCTGGTGCAAAATTAATAAGGATCTTAGTATTTTTCTAGAAAAAAGTTTAATTCTTAAAAAATTGACAATTATTGTAAAATCAACCAATCTACTATTACTTTGCCGTCATATGCTTGTACTCGTGTATAATCTTAAAATAAAAAATGAATATATTTCTTCTTAATTTGTTTCTGTCATGTAGCAGAGGGCTACACATGCTTGTACATGTAATATCAGTTTATGATATAGTGTGCTTTCATTTTGATATTTCTAAATTATTTGCAAAATAGTACTTTGGAAGTATAAATAAATAGAATGCTGAGTATGGTATTTAAGTAGTTTTTGTGGCCAAGTGTGTGCAATATGTTTGATTTTTGTTTTGTAAGATAATATGTTTATTTGTTTAATTTTTTTAGTATGGCATGTTGATTTTGCCTGAATTTATTAAGGAAGCATGTTTAGTAATGGTATGAGCTAGCTAATACTCAAATCCACTAGAGAGCATTATTTAGATTATTTAGATGTGCTTTGTGTTTTTTTAGCTATTCAAGTGATGCATGTGTTTATGTCTGTGTGTGGAGTACCACTTTCCATTGGTCACAGTTGTAAGCAATTGGCAAATATTATGACTAAACCATATTAGTATGTATGTTTGTTCCACTCAAAGGGTCTAATTATTATACGTCTATAATGTCATATCAAATGGGAAGAAATAAATTAATGTAGGCATGAAAAAAATAAACTTGAATATTAATTATTCGGTAGTTATCAATGCTCATCTAGTGTACGATTTGATACATTCCAGGAAGTTCTGACCAAACAGTTAACTGAAGTGGTTTGATCTTTCTATTTCATCAATGGTGAAGTAGGATTCTTGTTTTATCAGTATAAGCCATAATGACCCATAGTTGTGTGATCAGCTAAAATAATTGAGATGGAAACTTACAAATGAGTGCAGGGTGAAATTTATTTTTCACAACAATAAACAGGGTTAATGGAAACTCTTTGCTGTTTAGTAAAATTTCAAGTGCTATTGCGTCTTTCTTAGTGGACAAAGTTATTGGCTTTTGACAAGAGCAAGGGCTTTAGCCCCTACTGGACAGACATGAGTCGCCTGATCATATAAAAATGATGTATAGAATGTTTGATGTTTATATCTAATTCTATGATAACTAATCATAGTTATTTAATTGTTCCAACTGATTACAAATAGATGCAATGTATATATTCAATACCAATAGTTGTATGGTGGACTAAATCTTTATATGAGATTTAAGCATGTTAGAAATAATAGAAATTAAAATGTGTAATTTTTTTGAAATATGTATAGATCACTACTCAGGACGTTTGAATCAAACATTTTTTTTATAGTTTGACTGTGTCTAAATAAACCAAGGAAGAATACACCAAAGATATAATATAACACACAAAAACCCCCCACATCCCCACACAAAAACACAAAATCTATCTGGAAAAAATAGAGCGAAACTAGACATTTATGATTCTATACAGTTTATGTACACAAATAAACACACACACTAAATACTTCAGGTTAGCAAAAAATACTTCAAGTAACCATTTACATTGCTGTAATAGGAAAACGGGCTTGTGTTGCACCACATGGCGACAAAACGAATATCGGTCGATCATTGCTAAGCTATAATTGCACTTGTGACTATTTTTTGTATTTTTGTTTTATTATCATTTTTCTCCCTTGCTGCAAGTATATATAATATTCCCTACGCAATAATTAGGAAAGAGCTAATATACTTATAAGAAAATAATTGCAGTGCAATTTTTAATGGTATTTGAGGCAACACAAACCATCAAGAGAATATTTTTTATTGTCAGCATCGTTCTATTAATATGTTATAATTTTGACGAAACTGAGCCAACTCATATGGGTAGTAATCCATATGCAGTGCCTCTTCATTTTAATGTGGATTTGCTTGAGCCAACATCATCCATGGCGCAAATATACGTACCAACACATAATTTTACCAAATCAGAAAAGAAATATTTAAAAGTTGATTCTTTTAACATTTTTCCAGTTCACGTTCATGTTTCGGACAGAAGCTTCAGATTTATATTTTTTTCGTTCTACATATAACATCCGTATGGAGGAAACAATGCTTAGATATCTCCCTGCAACTTAGATAATTAACTGACTAAAAGTTTTATGGGCACGATCCAGGATTTGTGTTATTTTTGGACTGGCCTTTGGGTTAAACAAGCCCTGATTCTATTTACCCTATAACCCTACAACTGGATGTTATATTGGACCAACCGCTCAAGGTGCTAAGGTGCGACTGTTCTAACTTTATTCGCATATGCAGTTAAGTCTAACCTAAAAATGCGTGTATATAGCTAATGTATGAAGAAGTAATGTGCTATTTTTAGGCTAACATTTTACTATAAAAGGGACTGATCCTCATTCCTCACAAAGATTTTGGCAAGGAGAGGCATTTGTTTGCAAAGAGAAAAAAATAGCTCCATGCATTCATTTTCCAACTAAAATAATCAAAAGAAAAATTGTCCTCAAAGTCATCAATTGAAGAAGCACATATGTTGATGTTTCCGTTCCATGCTCAGGGCCACCTCCCTCCCATGTTGGACCTGGCACAACTCCTCTCCACCTTCGGCCTTTACGTTACGTCCTCGGAACCAACTTCTACAACTTCGCTATACATGCACCACACAGTCTCTAACATTTACCTAATCTCAGGTTTCTCAAACTAGATGATAGTGTCCACCAAGAAAATGTTCCTAAATCATTCATTGATATGATCGATGAGGAAGAATCTAGTGCTATTACCCTTGTTTCAATTTTAAATGAGCAATCTGTGTTATAAGTATATAACAACAAGTCATGCATGGTTAAATATCAATTTTTGTATAATCAATTTTCTAGATCTAGATCTATTCAGCAAAAAATTGTTGTTTTTCTCGTCATAATATTCCCAGCAAAAATAATTTTGCTTTTCCTTCCATGAATACCAACATTATGCATTTCTTTCATGCAGGCACATGACTTTGCGACTGTTGGAAGATAATTTGTGCACTTTGCGCTATTTGTATCGCTAAAAAAATTGCAAGTAAGAATATTTTAAAAATACACTGGTATTGTTGACATTATTTGACCCGATATTGGTTTTATGTTCATCGCATATTTTGGGACATAAAAACAACTTTGCTACTAAATATTTTCTAGCACCTGGAGTTTCCTGGCTGCTCGGGATTTGAACTCACAACATATAAAGTGTGACTCCATCTTGTGATCTAAATAGATCTAGATTTCATGAAAACCAAGTTTAACGATGACCGTTAATCTTTCATAATTAATCATGTTTTGGTTCAACCAGTAGAAACCTGATTTGATTATTGGTATGGCTATTAAACAATACTGGATTAAGAAAACCATAAACTTGCAGAATGCTTGCCATCTAAATTAACTTGTAATATTCTTGTGCTCAACTTACCATCAGCAGTTCAACTGCATATAACTCAAGAGATGATATTAAGATTGCTAAGATTTTTCAAATATCCATACAATTTCACCTTTTTTTTAAAAAAAATAGGGACATATATATTATAAAAGAAATTTGGGAGGGACTTAAAACTTAGATAAGCTCTAAAGCAAAGAACGGAAGTTACATGGCTTAAAAAAAATGATATACGTTCAGTTACACTTGGGTGTGCCAGCAAAAAGGTTGATAATATGTGGTTGAGGCATATAGGTATTGGATAAAGACTTTAGCTTTCGATTGAGGAATATAAGTATAGGATGATGAAATATATTGGAATAATAATCGTGTTCTCTTTTTGATAGGCTGATAAGCATATTTGGCTGTAAACTTTCGTAGTATAGCTTAACAAATAAAATATTCAAGCACACATTTTATTTGCACATTTGAATTATAAGCGACTATTAAGTGACACTTTAGCTTTCTACTGAGGCATATAAGTATAGGCTGATGAAATATACTGGAATAATAATCGTGTTCTCTTTTTGATAGGCTGATAAGAATATTTGGTTGTAAACTTTCTTAGTATAGCTTAACAAATAAAATATTCAAGTACACATTTTATTTGCACATTTGAATTATAAACGACAATAAATGGCATTTTGAAACAAAACTGAGCAATGCTCAGTTTTCTTGAAACTGAGCCATGCTCAATTTTCTTGAAACTGAGCCGTGCTCAGTTTCAATAAAACCGAGTATAGACCAGTTTTTGTAGCTGAGCATGCGCTTAGTTTTCAACAAAAATGAGCAATGCTCAGTTTTCTTAAAACTCAACAATGCTCAGCTACAAAAACTGGGCATGCTCAGCTATAAAAACTGAGTCATGCTCGGTTTTCTTGCAACAAAACCGAGCATAACCCAACTTTTGTAGCTGAGCATACGCTCAGTTTTCAACAAAACTGAGCAATGCTCGGTTATCTTGAAACTGGGCAATGCTAAGTCTGTTGAAACTGAGCGATGTAACTGATCATATGCTCAATTTGAAACAGAACTAAATTAAAAAAATTATAGTTGGATTTGTATAAGTTGAATTAAAAAAATTGCTGAATTTTATGATCATCGACGTCGCCGTATAATTATAAAATTTGCTATGACTTTTATAACAAATTAATTAAATTTGTAAAAACTAACTATGTTAAATAAGTTTCCTAAAAATAAATTAAAATTTTAAATATAACTAAGCTTTAAAAGTTAACCCTATTTTATAAAAAGTAATAAAGTTAACAAAATTTTACAAAAATAATTATGTTAACTAAGTTTATATAATTAAACAAAGTTTATTAAAGTTGACTAAGTTTTATAAAAAATATTTAAATTAAACAAAAGCTAACAAAGGTAGGTGGAGATATGTTCGTGATGAAGGAAGCTTTGTTTTGTTTTAATAAACTGCTTTGTTTTGATAATGTAAAATTACTGACCAATGTATGCTTAAACAGGAGGCTTATGCCATGATTTTACGTGTCCCTAGTGCATACATGGTGTGGCTGCTCAGGAAGTTTATTATTTACATCGGTCTGGACCGACTCTCCAAGATTTAAGCTTCTATATCCTTCCTGTAAGTTTAATACAAAACACATCATGTTCTCTATTTAGAATAGTTTTCTTCCTTGAACCTACTATTATTTTTCTCGATTGCTGCTTTTCTATATGGAGTGTATTTTGTTTTTTAATATGTAATTTAATATCTGACATAAAATATTTTGATATATAATATGTACTAGATTTAAGAGGCTAATGCTTTAACGGTATTGTTTCAAAAAAAAACATCATTTCTTTAAGAAGCTATTGCATAGCATAAATTTGAGGAAGGTGTGAGCCTTAAGTAAAATGTTAGACTTCAGCCTTGTTTCCATATTGTTGAATACTACGCATAGATTACATTGTTCGTGGCTTGTATATTTAATGACCTTGTATAGTTTTTCTTTTGCATTAGTGTTCTCTTTCTTGAAAAAGAAGAAGAAAAAAAAAGTTTATTGTAATGTAATTCTGTAGTAGACTTACTGGTTCTGAACTGTACACAGTGGTTAGTTCTAAATTTGAGAACAGGGCCACTCAAATTGACTGCAGAGTTTAGTTTAGATCCTATAAAAAGTAATATGTTGTACCATCATTTAGTTTAGATCCTGATACCTTGCTTGACTGCAGAGTCCACTTAAATTGTACATGACTTATTTCACTGCAGATGGATCATAAAATTATATTTTGGTTAGAAGGAGATTGATAATCATCTTCCCTGTATTAGTTTCCATTATGATTTAGAATTGGTTTTGGTCTAAACACAAATAATTTAGTAACACAGGACAGTATAAATGTACTCCCATATAAATAATATAGTAACACACATAGCACTGGTACTAAAATAATCTGCATGTAAATGTTCATCGTTATGAAATATTATTATGCATTTCTTTTGGAAATCGACAATGCTATGAGTTACTGAGTCATGCTAGTCCATCGAAATCCTTTCATTGTTAGAGAACAGAACTTAGTAGTAGAATACAGTAAGAAAACTATTTGATGTTCAGCACCTTTGAGATATGCAGTGGTTCACATTGCTCAAAATCCACAAGTGTTCTAGCACCTTGCATATAATTATACAAGTTTTCTTCTTTTGTGGTTTTCATTTGTTACGACTTGGATGTAGGTGCCACAGTAATGGAAAGCAAGGTGGTTGTAACGACTTGGGTTTCAAGCAATGACTTCTCTTTCGAACGTTCGATATCATGGTTGTCAAGCAAGCACCAAATAGGGTAATCATTGTTCCACAATCACATGTATACTTATATTTATTATGCATAACAAATTAGATTGTTATTATACATAACCTGATTTGTAGTGGCCTTAGCAGTGAATAAAATGTTTGTAAATTAACCAAAATGTACATCAACACTGTGTATAAGGCTACAGATAATTCATCAATTATTTTCTTCTATAAGCATGTATTCTAGTTCTTTTAACTGTTGAACAATTTTTGGCTTACTAGTGTGTTCAAGTGTACGATTTTAGTAATTCATTCCGCACTACTGTTCGCTAAGATCTCTGATTTGAGTAAACAACTTTATAATGGTGGTAGGAAAAATCAGTTGTTCCAAATAGCTCACTAGTGTGTTCCAAATGATAAATGATAAAACAAAATTTACATCTATTTCAAGAAATTCCATAAGTTATTGATATCGTTTCCATATGTTTATATAAATTAACAAAAATTGTTGTTGTAATGTTCTTGGTGACAAATTGGAGATTGGTTGCGTTGAGACAGTTAGGGAATGGGTGGTGCAAGTCTTCGAGTGGTGTTGAATTGCTGTTGTGGGATTGAGGTGAGTTTGTTTATGATTGTGAATTGTTGTTGTGGAAGTATGAAGGCAGTTTTGTGGTTGAATTATGATGCGCTAGTGGCTGTAGTGATAGTTTTAAGGCCATGGTTGAAGAGAGGAATTGATGATGTAGAGGAGTGAGGGCAGGCAAATAGGTTGAGGGGGATGGAATGAATTTTAGGTTATAGTTGTAAGGCTGCATGGATGGAATTTTATTTTGAGTTGTAGGATAGTAAGGGTTACTGATTAAGTTTATTCAACAAAAACCCTGGGTTATAAATCATAGTAGTATATATATTTTTATGTAAGGATTTCGCTTGAAACAGGTTACCAGAGCAAATCGGGGACGGAGCTTAAATTTTCCATTCATTTCCAGGTACAATGCAACAACAATGCTTAGATATAAATCAAAATTTTGGCACAAATAAAATGTATTTATTTTTTATTGCTGGATAACTGCTAACTCAAAAGTTATATATATGCTTGATGTTTTATATTGATGCACGAACTTTACCGCTTCAAATCTGGGTCAAATATGTTAGCCTACTTAAATCTGAAAGAATTTTCTTTAGTTATTTTACATGTAGATGTTTATACATAACCACTTAAAATATATAATCTAATATTTATGTTTATGGAAAATGATTTGGGCAGTCCAAGTTCTTGCGAACCAATCTCACAAATTTGGATAATTTACATCATTTTCAATACTGCATAAAAAGCGTATTTTATGATTATCGCCTAGTAATTTTTTTTTCAATTGCTAAGTTGCTGTTCCATTTTTTTTGCTTTGGCGTAGCTATATTTTCGCAATAATAGTCTAATATTTTCATATTAACATTCTAGTACTGGACATAGGCTATTATACTACAATAGCATGTTTTTTTAATACTATTATTTTTGTATTGACATAGCTATATTTTCATATTTACATTTGAATACTATACATGCAGTGTATTATACTATTGTTGCCTAGTATATTTTTGCAGTTTCCATGTCGATGTCCTTTTATCTTTTTGACATAACTATATTTTCATATTGGTAGATAATTCTGAATGCAATAGGTCATCATTCGTGTGTTGGTATAAATATAAATAATATTTTTATATATGTATAAAGTACCAGTGGGTTTCTTTCTCGTGCTGATATCCTAAGTTGTTAAGCTGATCTTATTAAGGTATCAAAATTGATTAATCTTATTTTGGATGCCATATTGTTAGATGAAAGGTGGCTGAAATGTGTATGGTTCATGCTATTCTTTTGAATACCCAGAGAGCCGAGCGACACTTGTAAATTTTGAGAAAGCATGTGCAGAATACACAACACATAGTGTCATACATGTGGTTTTGTATACCTACCATGTGAGATTGCAAGTTCATGTGAATTGTTTTTGTTCTTTTTTCTGTTACGTTCAACCAAAATGCATTATACCTATTTAAGGTGTTAAAGCAAAGGATAAATAATCTGACTGTAGTCATAAACCAAAAAAAAAAGTAATCGTAGGCAGTAGTACATATAAATGATATAGAAATATAATCTGATGGTTGCTTTATTTTTGTTTGTTTGTTAATATGCGTTGATCGAGGAAAAAAGGAATTTTTTGCTTCATGCCTCTTTATTTGTTATGACTTGATTCAACCTGATGCTGCATTAGAACTTGCACAGACTAACAACATGATCGACTTTACATTCCCATATCTTCTACAGGTTGGATCTTTTAACGTGTGTTTGAAACAACAAGCATGCCGATTCTCACTATTTGAAACAGCAAGCATGCCAATGCTCGCTGTTTCAAACAGCAAGCCGGTTTCTTTGAATAGTTTACTTAAATAGAGTTCAGGTAACAACTTTATATTCCACTGGTAAAACGAATTTATACTCTATCATATTAAATATTACAAAATTTTAATATTTCACCTGTTAATTTCTTATTTCTTTTTAGTAAATGCAAAGGTGTAGAGGTACACTTCTGTAACTTAATCATCTTTAGAGATGTAGTTTATGTCTTTGAATATTCCATTTATGTTGAGAAAATTATCAAAAATGTCGAAGAAAGCAACAAATAAGGAAGGATCAATGGCCTAAAATCTTCAAACTTAATCTGATTTAGCCGCCATATACCATAAATGGAGGATGTTCTTCATCAATCTTGATGCATGCATTCTTAGGGAGGTTGAGGGTGGGATTCAGGTAAACTTAGGAAGTTTTTTGTGTCAAATGGTGACATATGGAAAGAGCAATCTTTTTTTTTTTCCTTTTAGACACCGGCATTAAAGTTACTCAATTCTAGTAGCAGCCTAAGAAGTTCATAACTTGTTAGAGACAAATATATTATATTATCCCTTAGTTTTTGGATTTGCAACATCTCATTTCTTATCTGTGATTTACTGAACCTACAGGCTGCTGCTATTGAAAGTGACGATGATGTTGATGTGCTTGAGCTGAAAGATTGATTAGTTGCTTTAAAGGGTGAAAGATATGAAAAAATATGTTGTCGTACTCATTCTCCTTCAATATGGATTGTTCTTTTTAGTATGTATTGTCTTGGTTAGCAACGGTTGTGTAGATTGTTCTTTTTAGTATGTATTGTCTGTGTTAGCAACGATTGTAAGAATTATTACTTTTGATCATAAATATCTATGTCTTCGAACTTTGTATGACATATTTTTTATCATAAATCACTACAAGAAAAAGACCTTTTTATAGCGTTTAAAAAAATCTATAAAAGAATACGATGGCGTTTTTATACGCACTATATATCAACACGTTGTAATATGCCTGGGGTCTATAATAGCAACCCAATAATCGCTATAAAAAACATGCTATAAATAATGATACTCATAGCGTTTCAAAATTGCAGTTAAATGGTCGATTTGTAACTTACAAATTCCTATCTATAGCGTTTGTTGCTTGCTATAATTTTGTTACTAATATTTGTGACGTCATTTGATTGCTATTTATAACACCTATTAACGTTGTAGATAAACATTGCTTGATTATTATAGCAACTACAGATGCTGTAGAAATTTCATAGCCTGATTATTATAGCAACTATAACCACTATAGAAAGTTTAATGTATTATTTTATAGCCTTATTTAATTGCCATGAAAGCTATTTAATCATCGTAGAATATTTTTATTGCACTAGCATAATGCAATAGAACGTATAGCCATTATTAAAAGTATTTCATACACAATATTAAGCATATAAATATTTATGATAAAAAATATGTCATACAAAGTTCGAAGCACACAGATATTTATGATCAAAAGTAATAATTCTTACAATCGTTGCTAACACAGACAATACATACTAAAAAGAACAATCTACACAACCGTTGCTAACCAAGACAATACATACTAAAAAGAACAATCCATATTGAAGGAGAATGAGTACGACAACATATTTTTTCATATCTTTCACCCTTTAAAGCAACTAATCAATCTTTCAGCTCAAGCACATCAACATCAACGTCATTTCCAACAGTAGCATCCTGTAGGTTCAATAAATCACAGATAAGAAATGAGATGTTGCAAATCCAAAAACTAAGGGATAATATAATATATTTGTCTCTAACAAGTTATGAACTTCTTAGGCTGCTACTAGAATTGAGTAACTTTAATGCCGGTGTTTAAAAAGAAAAAAAAAAGATTGCTCTTTCCATATGTCACCATTTGACACAAAAAAACCTCCTAAGTTTACCTGAATCCCACCCTCAACCTCCCTAAGAATGCATGCATCAAGATTGATGAAGAACATCCTCTATTTATGGTAAATGGCGGCTAAATCAGATTAAGTTTGAAGATCTTAGGCCATTGATCCTTCCTTACTTGTTGCTTTCTTCAACATTGTTGATAATTTTCTCAACGTAAATGGAATATTCAAAGGCATAAACTACATCTCTAAAGAGGAATAAGTTACAGAAGTGTACCTCTACACCTTTGCATTTACTGAAAAGAAATAAGAAATCAACTAATGAAATTTTAAAATTTTGTAATATTTAACATGATAGAGTATAAATTGTTTTACCAGTGGAATATAAAGTTGTTACTTGAACTCTATTTAAGTAAACTATTCAAAGAAACCGGCTTGCTGTTTGAAACAACGAGCATTGGCATGCTTGCTGTTTCAAACAGCGAGAATCGGCATGCTTGCTGTTTCAAACACACGTTAAAAGATCCAAACTGTAGAAGATATGGGAATGTAAAATCGATCATGTTGTTAGTCCGTGCAAGTTCTAATGCAGCATCAGGTAAAATCAAGTCATAACAAATAAGAGGCATGAAGCAAAAAATTCCTTTTTTTCCCCGGTCAACGCATATTAACAAACAAACAAAAATAAAGCAACCATCAGATTGTATTTCTATATCATTTATATGTACTACTGCCTACGATTACTTTTTTTTTTGGTTTATGACTACAGTCAGATTATTTATCCTTTGCTTTAACACCTTAAATAGGTATGATGTATTTTGGTTGAACGTAACAGAAAAAAGAACAAAAACAAATAACATGAACTTGCAATCTCACATGGTAGACATACAAAACCACATGTATGACACTATATGTTGTGTATTCTGCACATGCTTTCTCAAAATTTACAAGTGTTGCTAGGCTCTCTGGGTATTCAAAAGAATAGCATGGACCATACACATTTCAGCCACCTTTCATCTAACAATATGGCATCCAAAATAAGATTAATCAATTTTGATACCTTAATAAGATCAGCTAACAGCTTAGGATATCAGCATGAGAAAGAAACCCACTGGTACTTTATACATATTTAAAAATATTATTTATATTTATACCCACCACACGAATGATGACCTATTGCATTCAGAATTATCTACCAATGTGAAAATATAGCTATGTCAAAAAGATAAAAGGACATCGACATGGAAACTACAAAAATATACTAGGCAACAATAGTATAATACACTGCATGTATAGTATTCAAATGTAAATATGAAAATATAGCTATGTCAATACAAAAATAATAGTATTAAAAAAACATGCTATTGTAGTATAATAGCCTGTGTCCAGTACTAGAATGTTAATACGAAAATAGTAGACTATTAATGTGAAAATATAGCTACGCCAAAGCAAAAAAATGGAACAGCAACTTAGCAATTGAAAAAAAAGTATCGCGCGATAATCATAAAATACGCTTTTTATGCGGTATTGAAAATGATGTAAATTATCCAAATTTGTGAGATTGGTTCACAAGAACTTGGACTGCCCAAATCATTTTCCATAAACATAAATATTAGATTATATATTTTGAGTGGTTATGTATAAACATCTACATGTAAGATAACTAAAGAAAATTCTTTCAGATTTAAGTAGGCTAACATATTTGACCCAGATTTGAAGCGGTAAAGTTCGTGCATCAATATAAAACATCAAGCATATATATAACTTTTTAGTTAGCAGTTATCCAACAATAAAAAATAAATGCATTTTATTTGTGCCAAAATTTTGATTTACATCAAAGCATTGTTGCTGCGTTGTACCTGGAAATGAATGGAAAATTTGAGCTCTGTCCCCGATTTGCTCTGGTAACCTGTTTCAAGAGAAATCCTTACATAAAAATATATACAACTATGATTTATAACCCAGGTTTTTGTTGAATAAACTTAATCAGTAACCCTTACTATCCTACAACTCAAAATAAAATTCCATCCATGCAGCCTTACAACTACAACCTGAAATTCATCCCATCCCCCTCAACCTATTTGCCTTCCCTCACTCCTGTACATCATTAATACCTCTCTTCAACCATGGCCTAAAAACTACCACTACAGCCACCAGCGCATCATAATTCAACCACAAAACTGCCTTCATACTTCCACAACAACAATTCACAATCATAAACAAACTCACCTCAATCACACAACTTCAATTCAACACCACTCGAATGCTTGCACCACCCATTCCCTAACTGTCTCAACGCAACCAATCTCCAATTTGTCACCAAGACAATTAAAACAACAATTTTTGTTAATTTATATAAACATATGGAAACGATATCAATAACTTATGGAATTTCTTGAAATATATGTAAAATTTGTTTTATCATTTATCGTTTGGAACACACTGTGAGCTATTTGGAACAACTGATTTTTCCTGTCACCATTATAAAGTTGTTTACTCAAATCAGAGATCTTAGCGAATAGTAGTGCGGAATGAATTACTACAATCATACATTGGAACACACTAGTAAGCCAAAAATTGTTCAACAGTTAAAAGAACTAGAATACAGGCTTATAGAAGAAAATAATTGATGAATTATCTACAGCCTTATACACAGTGTTGATGTACATTTTGGTTAATTTACAAGCATTTTATTCACTGCTAAGGCCACTACAAATCAGGTTATGTATAATAACAATCTAATTCGTTATGCATAATAAATATAATTATACATGTGATTGTGGAACAATGATTACCCCTTTTGGTGCTTGCTCGACAACCATGGCATCGAACGTTCGAAAGAGAAGTCATTGCCTGAAACCCAAGTCGTTACCACCACCTTCCTTTCCTTTGCTGTGGCACCTACATCCAAGTCGTAACAAATGAAAACCACAAAAGAAGAAAACTTGTATAATTATATGCAAGGTGCTAGAACACTTGTGGATTTTGAGCAATGTGAACCACTGCATATCTCAAAGGTGCTGAACATCAAGTAGTTTTCTTACTGTATTCTACTACTAAGTTCTGTTCTGTAACAATGAAAGGATTTCGATGGACTAGCATGACTCAGTAACTCATAGCATTGTCGATTTCCAAAAGAAATGCATAATAATATTTCATAACGATGAACATTTACATGCAGATTATTTTAGTACCAGTGCTATGTGTGTTACTATATTATTTATATGGGAGTACACTTATACTGTCCTGTGTTACTAAATTATTTGTGTTTAGACCAAAACCAATTCTAAATCATAATGGAAACTAATACAGGGAAGATGATTATCAATCTCCTTCTAACCAAAATATAATTTTATGATCCATCTGCAGTGAAATAAGTCATGTACAATTTAAGTGGACTCTGCAATCAAGCAAGGTATCAGGATCTAAACTAAATGATGGTACAACATATTACTTTTTACAGGATCTAAACTAAACTCTGCAGTCAATTTGAGTGGCCCTGTTCTCAAATTTAGAACTAACCACTGTGTACAGTTCAGAACCAGTAAGTCTACTACAGAATTACATTACAATAAACTTTTTTTTATTCTTCTTCTTTTTCAAGAAAGAAAACACTAATGCAAAAGAAAAACTATACATGGTCATTAAATATACAAGCCACGAACAATGTAATCTATGCGCAGTATTCAACAATATGGAAACAAGGCTGAAGTCTAACATTTTACTTAAGGCTCACACCTTCCTCAAATTTATGCTATGCAATAGCTTCTTAAAGCAATGATGTTTTTTTTTGAAACAATACCGTTAAAGCATTAGCCTCTTAAATCTAGTACATATTATATATCAAAATATTTTATGTTCAGATATTAAATTACAAATTAAAAAAACAAATACACTCCATATAGAAAAGCAGCAATCGAGAAAAATAACAGTAGGTTCAAGGAAGAAAACTATTCTAAATAGAGAACATGATGTGTTTTTGTATTAAACTTACAGGAAGGATATAGAAGCTGAAATCTTGGAGAGTCGGTCCGGACCGATGTAAATAATAAACTCCATGAGCAGCCACACCATGTATGTACTAGGGACACGTAAAATCATGGCATAAGCCTCCTGTTTAAGCATACATTGGTCAGTAATTTTACATTATCAAAACAAAGCAGTTTATTAAAACAAAACAAAGCTTCCTTTTAATAACCCGGAAATCTGGGCCAATTTAAATTTTTTATTTTGGCAATTTCGATGAATTTTGAATATTTAAAATGAATTATTTTAAATAATAACGATAAAAAATTTATTTTGAATAGAATTCAAACGTATATATTATATAGATCGTCGTTAGATTATAAATAATTATATATAATTATAAAAGGAATTGAAAATGGCGCGGTAGTTCGATAATTCGATTTGAAAATTCAAATGAATGTACCGGGTGCAAAATTTACCGGAATTTAGTGAAACCAAAAATATTTGAATCAAATTGAGAATATCTTTCCAACAAATCAGAAAAATCAAAATTTCATATCGGGAATAAAAAGATATGTCCGGTTGAAAATTCAGAATAGTCGCTATGGAATTTCGGCCCTTAAAAATAGCAATTTTGCAAACGACCTCGGATTTCGACGAAACCACTTTTGTTGGATCCGTGATGTCAAGTTATTGCTAGGGTTTAAATTTCGTAATTTTTCGAATCAATATGTGAGCGTGGCAAAGGAAAATGCGTTTGACCAGTTTCAATTGATTTTAATCGACGGGAAAATGGCCATTTTTCAAACGGTCTCAGAATTCAGCGAAACTAGTTTTGTTAGGACCGTATCAACAATACGAAGCTAGAAAATATTTTTCTGGAATTTTTCGAGTTCATATGTGACCCCGGTAAATTGAAATGCGCGTTCAAATTCAATCTATGGAGTTATATGTTGATTTTGACGAAAACTGATCGAAACGATCGAATCAGCTTGCAATACAAATCCCATTGTGTTCGGAATGAGGGTAATTTGTTATGGACGACAGTCGGTGGCTTCGATTTCGAGTTGAAACTAAAAAGTTGCTTTTAGAAAATATAAAATAATAAAATATATATAAATTATATATACACCCTTGGCCCTCTCTCCCTTCCCATTCAGGTCAACGCAGAAAAAAAATACCCTAACACCCGTCGCTCCACCGATCGCGCCTCCCATCCCAGTCGCCACCCCCCTTCGTTCCCCCTCCGCATCAGAACGAAGACCGTCCTCCCCCACATCTCCTCTCTCCTCGTTCTACCCAACCCCGAACCCCAATCCCCCCCCCCCGATCCGACGAAACCCCCCCAAGGCTCGACGCAACCAACCGCAGCCACCCCCCCCCCCCCCCCGAATCCGACGATCCCCTTCACCCCCTCGACTGTCGACAGTGAACGCCCCCCTTCTCTTGATTTTTTACAGTAAGTTCTTTTATTCATCTATTTACTTCTTTTATTTTTTGTCTATGAAATCGGTTTTAAAAATTTAGAAATTCAACTGTATATGCAAACACAAACAAGTGATATTTATTTATTTTTAAAAACAAAAAAAAGGGTTCGATTTTTAGAAACCAAAAGGATTTGATTTTTTTTTGAAAACGAAAAGTAAAAATTCGATTTTTATATATTGAATAGCAAAGTAAAAATTCGATTTTTATAGATTGAATAGCAAAGTAAAAATTCGATTTTTATAGATTGAATAGCAAAGTAAAAATTCGATTTTTATAGATTGAATAGCGAAGTAAAAATCCGATTTTTATATATGTAGTGAATACGGAAGACGAAAGTGATGAAAGAAGAAACGGCGGAGATTTTCTACATATAAAGAGTCTAGGCGTTTGGATTAGCTAGTCGGTAAGAACTTCTCACTTTGAATTTTCTTTTCTAGCTAATAATGTATACTAGGATGCAGACGGTGTTTAGTAGCACCCGACACCCGTCGTCCACAGACCATGGACGACTTGTATGCTTGTTTGTTTGATTTTGATGTGTAGTTGATTGTGTGATGTGAAATGAAATAAAACATTTATATAGTTGAAATAAAATATTTTATAGTGGAAAATATTTTATAGTTAAAAATAGAATTTTTAATGTGTATATGAAATGAAATAAACCAATCGGACGATTTGTTTATATACACACATATGACTGATATTGATTGGGACGATAAATTTTACACATCGCCCAACTGCACAAATAAAATATGTGTTTGATTGTTTGAAACCCCACACGGGTATTGGGATGATATTTGACGTACACTAATCCTGATTGTTTAGTTGTATGTCGATTGATTGATTGACAGACTGTTATAAGCGTCGAATATTTATATTTGATGCTTATACAGTGTAGAATGCACTTTGGATGATGGTTGATTATTCATCGTTGTTATTGTATACATGTGTTGTAGAAAATCCATATAATTAACATTATATGGTAATTGATTGGGCCTCATTCCAGTTTTGAAAAAGAAATATTTGAATAGAAATATTTGAAAAAGAAATATTTGAAATAAAATATTTGAAAATAGAAATATATGAAGCCGTGTTGATTAGATTGAAGCCATTTTGACGTGAACGATATGTATATCGATTTTATTCATTTTATAATGGATATCGAAAGTGATTTCAAAATCTGATATTTTGAAAAGAATTGAAATTCGAATTAAACTGAGTAAAAATGAATTCGAATTAAACTGAGTAGAAATGAATTTGAATTGAAATTGAATAGAAAGGAATTCGAATTGAAATTGAATTGAATTGAAAACGAACTGAAATTGAATTCAAAATCGATTTGAATTGAAATCAATTTGAAATGAATTTAAAACGAATTTGTAAGTGAAAATTCAATTTTGATTTGAATTTGAAAAAGAAGTTGAAATCGTTTTGAAAATGAATTTAAAACGATTTATATAATACGTTTTAAAAAGGAAATCGACGAAGTATATATTATATATAATATAATGGCCTGAATAGAACGCGTCGCGCTGCGGTAATTCGTGTATTTCGACCATTGACTTCAAATGGATATTGCGGGAGATCCGACCGTCGGATTCTCCTAAAATCGGAACCGTTGGGTTCATATCGAAAAGAGCTTTCCAAAGAATATTAGAAATTAGAAATCTAACGGTTGGATTTGGAATTATGTCCAAATCAAATTTGGAAAAGGTCGCTATAAGTGCAGTTCGATGGCCATTGATGGAAATCGACTGTACGGGCCTTGATAAAATTATTAAAAATAGCAATAATTTGTGTAAAATCATAAGGAATGATTTGGGAAAAATTGGGAGGAAAAACTCCATATTTGAAAAGATGAAAATAGATTTTTTTTATCGAAATGAACTAGTTTTGAACTAGAATTATAATTCTATTTATTTTTAAATAAATAAATTGAATTTGAAAAAGGTTTTAAAAGTAACCATAAATTCCAATAATTGAATTGGAGTGGATTTGAATCGAAATTGTCATTGGAATATTTCGATGTTGGATTTCGTGATTGTACAGGTATTGTTATGGGAATTTGAAAGATATATATATATATATATATATATATCGTTATTTCCAATACGATATTTGTTGGTCGTAGAATTTGATATTGAATATAAGCCGGTATATTTTCTATTCAGAGCCTTGTGTTTAATATCAAATGTGATTTCAGTTTGTCTTGAATGGTGTCTTCATTAACACTGTTCTTAAGCCCAGTTGAGAAAAAGATTAAATCTTTTTATTTAGATTTAATGAAGTGTACCAATTAAATAATATTTAATTGGAATTGAATTGGCATTGATTTTTGGGTTTATCGTGAACAGTGTTTTAAATAACACTTGTTCTTTAACCCGATAACTAATAGAATGTGATTTTGGGTTGTCGTGAACGGTATCTTCAATAATACTGTTCTTAGATCCAAAGGATTTAAGAAAATCAGAAAACAATTGGAGATTAGTTAAGTTGAATGGTTTCTGAGGTATTGATCTGATGTTGGTTTCGGCCTTCGGGGTTAATATTTAGGGAATTGCTCACTTGCTATTTTACGGTTAGGGACTGATTGAAATGTGATGTGATTTTGGGGTTTATAGTGAACCGTATTTTAAATGGCACTGATTCTTTAACCCGATTAAAGATTAAAACTAAGTGGAGTTTTAATGAATCTTTAATTAGATTGAAAAGATCGAGAATGGAGTATCACCAGTTTTGCTCCAGGCGATAGTTAATTCTTTAATTAGATTTGAACGTGAAATGGTAATTGAATTTACCGATAACACCGTGGTGTTAGATATGAAGTATGACCAGTTTTACTTCATGGGATAAATAGGTTGGGATTGGAAAATAAAAGAAATGATTACTTCGGTAAGGTTCGCTAATCCCGACTAGTTTGAAATGATATCCAAAGGATGATTAAAGAATAAATTTAAAAGAAATTATCTTTGATAAAATTAATGGGAACCTTTCCCTAAGAATGTGAAATTTAGAAACTAACTGTCGGTTAGCTAAGCAGAATGGTTTTCTGGATATTGTTCTGATGTTGGTTTCGACCTTCGAGGTTAATATTTAGGGAATTATTCTCTTGTTAATTTACGGTTAGTGACTGATGAATTTAAATGAGGCGTATGTTGTGTTTGTGTAACACTTGTTTATAATATACGCGAGTTATTCGGAAAAACCGGGTTTATCCCATTCTGAATGACAGATACGACGATAAGTCGAAGATGAAGACGGTGGTCGAAGACCGGAGGTCATCACGTCGTTTGGGTGATTACTGACGATCTTGATTGGGATGTACACCCAAGAAGATGGAAACAGTTGGTGATCATCCAGATGTACTTGGAGATCGATGGATATGCGGGGTACTAGGTGCCTCCGGTTTCGTTTAGACCCAGAACGAACTTGTAAATGGACTGTGTGTCTGACATTGGATTTTAGTCTATGTGATTGATTTCTATTAAATATATATCTGTTTGGCGGTGGAGAATTTATTCTCTTGCTTAACGCCCTTCTCTGAGACGTACGAGCTCATGGGTTATATATTGATGGATATCCATCGCATGGAGTGAATTGCCTGTGTGGCATACCTAAGTGGCAAATGATCAAGGATTCTGTTGAAAAACAAAGTCTTGTGGTTGATGATCAAAGCACGGCCTTTGTGGCATCGCTTTGTGTAGCGTTGATTCGCGAGCCTCACACCCCGGTGTGAACCAAAAAACGGGAGACGGACCTCAGGGAGGGCATGCGTTTCTTTCTAGCTAGAAGTGGCGTCAGTGGTTTTACACGCCCTGACGAGTTTGACTTATGTTGTTTTTGGTGTTACGAGGCGCCTCAGTTTGATCGGACGATCCGGGTCCGAAGTAGTCATTCGTTGGCTCATTTACGCCCCATAGGGCGGGGAAACGCATGTTCAGGGTTTAAGTTTAATCCACATCGGTGGACCGGCCCTGTCGCTCCAAGGGGAAGTTGCGGCTGTTCCTGAGGCTCGTGCTAGACAGTCTCGAATTGGTAGAGGACTATCTTTTTCCTCGGTTCACAGATGGAAATCCAATTTCCAAATACGTGACTTTGCGGTTTTATTTGTAAACCTATATATGGCAACATAGTGGCATGGGACGCTTATGCCGTCTATGATTGATACTTATGATTTGAAGTTGTTTTATACACTATGCACTTATAATAGTATCAAATGATTTGTTTTAAACGTATCAAGCATTCTTGGCTATTATAAGGTAAAAACCCTATCCTCCGGCTTGCGTTGCATTGTGTGATGGGACCTGGGTCTTATAATAGCTTCATTGTTCTTTATTTAGCATTGCGTTGTTGCTTTATGCACTGGTATTCTTTGGAGGAAACCCGTTCTGTGTTATACGGCGTGGTCCCTTGATATACCTAACTTTAAAATAAAGATTAATAACTGTTTTAGTTCTCACACCAGTCCCATGAATGACCTGGAGTTTATTGTTTTAACCTAAACTCTGGGTGCCCTTATTTTGACACGGGCAGCTAGTAGTTTTGGTTTTGCAGATTTTTATTCACAGGATCCTGGTTTACAGCTGGAACGATATCCAGAAAGCTTTGTATTCGTATATCTCCTTCAGTAGTGTATTGTATTATTTTCCACTGCTATGTATTTAAATGTAATTTAAATCTCTGATATTTCTGTGTAATATTCATTTATACTCTGTATATTCATGTATTCTGATGGAATTGTTGTAATAAACAATGAAATGTTCTCCCGTCTGCGTTCTGATGTGGCTTGTTCTCGAACTGTCCGCGCTTTCCTCACCGGGGAAGTTACGGGTTTTTACATTCCTCCATCACTAACATATCTCCACCTACCTTTGTTAGCTTTTGTTTAATTTAAATATTTTTTATAAAACTTAGTCAACTTTAATAAACTTTGTTTAATTATATAAACTTAGTTAACATAATTATTTTTGTAAAATTTAGTTAACTTTTTTACTTTTTATAAAATAGGGCAAACTTTTAAAGCTTAGTTATATTTAAAATTTTAATTTATTTTTAGGAAACTTATTTAACATAGTTTGTTTTTACAAATTTAATTAATTTGTTATAAAAGTCATAGCAAATTTTATAGTTATGCGGCGACGTCGATGATCATAAAATTCAGCAAATTTTTTAATTCAACTTATACTAATCCAAATATAATTTTTTTAATTAAGTTCTGTTTCAAATTGGGCATATGCTCAGTTACATCGCTCAGTTTCAACAGACTGAGCATTGCCCAGTTTCAAGAAAACTGAGCATTGCCCAGTTTCAAGAAAACTGAGCATTGCCCAGTTTTGTTGAAAACTGAGCATTGCTCAGTTTCGTTGAAAACTGAGCATATGCTCAGCTACAAAAGTTGGGTTATGCTCGGTTTGTTGCAAGAAAACCGAGCATGACTCAGTTTTTATAGCTGAGCGTGGCTCAGTTTTTGTAGCTGAGCATTGTTGAGTTTCAAGAAAACTGTGCATTGCTCAGTTTTGTTGAAAACTAAGCGCATGCTCAGCTACAAAAACTGGTCTATGCTCGGTTTTGTTGAAACTGAGCACGGCTCAGTTTCAAGAAAACTGAGCATGGCTCTGTTTCAAGAAAACTGAGCATTGCTCAGTTTTGTTTCAAAATGCCATTTATTGTCGTTTATAATTCAAATGTGCAAATAAAATGTGTACTTGAATATTTTATTTGTTTAGCTATACTAAGAAAGTTTACAACCAAATATGCTTATCAGCCTATCAAAAAGAGAACACGATTATTATTCCAGTATATTTCATCAGCCTATACTTATATGCCTCAGTCGAAAGCTAAAGTGTCACTTAATAGTCGCTTATAATTCAAATGTGCAAATAAAATGTGTGCTTGAGTATTTTATTTGTTAAGCTATACTACGAAAGTTTACAGCCAAATATGCTTATCAGCCTATCAAAAAGAGAACACGATTATTATTCCAATATATTTCATCAGCCTATACTTATATTCCTCAATCTAAAGCTAAGGTCTTTATCCAATACCTATATGCCTCAACCACCTATTATCAACCTTTTTGCTGGCACACACAAGTGTAACTGAACGTATATCATTTTTTTTAAGCCATGTAACTTCAGTTCTTTGCTTTAGAGCTTCTCTAAGTTTTAAGTCCCTCCCAAATTTCTTTTATAATATATATGTCCCTATTTTTTTTTTAAAAAAAAGGTGAAATTATTTGAAAAATCTTAGCAGTCTTAATATCATCTCTTGAGTTATACGTAGTTGAACTGCTGATGGTAAGTTGAGCACAAGAATATTACAAGTTAATTTAGATGGCAAGCATTCTGCAAGTTTATGGTTTTCTTAATCTAGTATTGTTTAATAGCCATACCAATATTCAAATCAGGTTTCTAGTGGTTGAACCAAAACATGATTAATTATGAAAGATTAACGGTCATCATTAAGCTTGGTTTTCATGAAATCTAGATCTATTTAGATCACAAGATGGAGTCACACTTTATATGTTGTAAGTTCGAATCCCGAGCAGCCATGAAACTCCAAGTGCTAGAAAATGTTTAGTAGCAAAGTTGTTTTTATGTCCCAAAATATGTGATGAACATAAAACCAATATCGGGTCAAATAATGTCAACAATACCAGTGTATTTTTAAAATATTCTTACTTGCAAACTTATTTTAGCGATACAAATAGCGCAAAGTGCACAAGTTATCTTTCAACAGCCGCAAAATCATGTGCCTGCATGAAAGAAATGCATAATGTTGGTATTCATGTAAGGAAAAACAAAATTATTTTTGCTGGGAATATTATGACGAGAAAAACAATAGTTTTTTGCTGAGTAGATCTAGCTCTAGAAAATTGATTATACAAAAATTGATATTTAACCATGCATGACTTGCTGTTATATACTTATAACACAGACTGCTCATTTAAAATTGAAACAAGGGTAATAGCACTAGATTCTTCCTCATCGATCATATCAATGAATGATTTGGGAACATTTTCTTGTGGACACTATCATCTAGTTTGAGAAACCTGAGATTAGGTAAATGTTAGAGACTATGTGGTGCATGTACAGGGAAGTTGTAGAAGTTGGTTCCGAGGACGTAATGTAAAGGTCGAAGGTGGAGAGGAGCTATGCCAGGTCCAACATGGGAGGGAGGTGGCTCTGAGCATGGAACGGAAACATCAACATATGTGCTTCTTCAATTGATGACTTTGAGGACAATTTTTCTTTTGATTATTTTAGCTGGAAAATGAATGCATGGAGCCATTTTTTTTCTCTTTGCAAACAAATGCCTCTCCTTGCCAAAAATTTTGTGAGGAATGAGGATCAGTTCGTTTTATAGTAAAATGTTAGCCTAAAAATAGCACATTACTTCTCCATACATTAGCTATATACACGCATTTTTAGGTTAGACTTAACTGCATATATGAATAAAGTTAGAAAAGTCGCACCTTAGCACCTTGAGCAATTGGTCCAATATAACATACAGTTGTAGGGTTACAGGGTAAATAGAATCAGGACTTGTTTAACCCAAAGGCCAGTCCAAAAATAACACAAATCCTGGATCGTGCCCATAAAAATTTTAGTTAGTTAATTATCTAAGTTGCAGGGATTACTACCCACATGAGTCGCCTTAGTTTCCTCAAAATTATAACATATTAATAGAACGACGCTAACAATAAAAAATATTCTCTTGATGGTTTGTGTTGCCTCAAATACCATTTAAATTGCACTGCAATTATTTTCTTGTAAGTATATTAGCTCTTTCCTAATTATTGCGTAGGGAATATTATATATACTTGCAGCGAGGGAGAAAAATGATAATAAAACAAAAATACAAAAAATAGTCACAAGTGCAATTATATCTTGCCAATGATCGACCGATATTCCTTTTGTCGCCATGTGGTGCAACACAAGCCCGTTTTCCTATTACAGCAATGTAAATGGTAACCTGAAGTATTTTTGCTAATCTTAAATATTTAGTGTGTGTTTATTTGTGTACATAAACTGCATAGACTCGTAAATGTCTAGTTTCGCTCTATTTTTTGTGCGTGGATGTGGGGGGTTTTTGTGTGTTATATTATATCTTTGGTGTATACTTCCATGGTTTATTTAGACACAGTCAAACTATAAAAAAATTGTTTGATTCAAACGTCCTGGGTAGTGATCTATACATATTTCAAAAAAATTACACATTTTAATTTCTATTATTTCTAACATGCTTAAATCTCATATAAAGCTTTAGTCCACCATACAGCTATTGGTATTGAATATATACAATGCAACTATTTGTAATCAGTTGGAGCAATTAAATAACTATGACTAGTTATCATAGAATTAGACATAAACATCAAACATTCTATACATCATTTTTATATGATCAGGCGACTCATGTGGGTTAGGCGACTCATGTTTGTCTAGTAGGGGCTAAAGCCCTTGCTCTTGTCAAAAGCCAATAACTTTGTCCACTTAGAAAGACGCAATTGCACTTGAAATTTTACTAAACAGCAAGGAGTTTCCATTAACCCTGTTTATTGTTGTGAAAAATAAATTTCACCCTGCACTCATTTGTAAGTTTCCATCTCAATTATTTAGCTGATCACACAACTATGGGTCATTATGGCTTATATTGATAAAACAAGAATCATACTTCACCATTGATGAAATAGAAAGATCAAACCACTTCAGTTAACTATTTGGTCGGAGCTTCCTGGAATGTATCAAATCGTACACTAAATGAGCATTTATTACTACCGAATAATTAATATTCAAGTTTATTTTTTTCATGCCTACATTAATTTATTTCTTCCCATTTGATATGACATTACAGACGTATAATAATTAGACCCTTTGAGTGGAACAAACATACATACTAATATGGTTTAGTCATAATATTTACCAGTTGCTTACAACTATGACCAATGGAAAGTGGTACTCCACACACAGACATAAACACATGCATCACTTGAATAACTAAAAAAACACAAAGCACATCTGAATAATCTAAATAATGCTCTCTAGTGGATTTGAGTATTAGCTAGCTCATACCATTACTAAACATGCTTCCTTAATAAATTCAAGCAAAATCAACAAGCCATACTAAAAAAATTAAACAAATAAACATATTATCTTACAAAACAAAAATCAAACATATTACACACACTTGGCCACAAAAACTACTAAAATACCATACTCAACATTCTATTTATTTATACTTCCAAAGTACTATTTTGCAAATAATTTAGAAATATCAAAATGAAAGCACACTATATAATAAACTGATATTACATGTACAAGCATGTGTAGCCCTCTGCTACATGACAGAAACAAATTAAGAAATTTTTTATTTTAAGATTATACACGAGTACAAGCATGTGAAGGCAAAGTAATACTAAATTGGTTGATTTTATAATAATTGTCAATTTTTTAAGAATTAAACTTTTTTTCTAGAAAAATACTAAGATCCTTATTAATTTTGCATCAGCCTGCCGTACAAGATCGCCCCAAAATCCTATAATTGCAAGTTCATATATTAAACTAATTAACCAAATTGGTTTTAGGTTTTCCAAAATAGACCCCCTTGAAATGTACGCATTACTTCCCTCAGGCCAGGTTCTCTAGTTATGATCAGATAGTGCAACACATTAGACAATGCAATACATTGAAATGTATCACCAAACAATTCAGCTTCATCATTTCTTAAATATTACAAAAATACAATTAAATGAATATATTTGTTTTTGTTGATATTTTAGCTAGCAGGGGATTTGAAACTATTTCACCAAGCAATAAAAACCCCATCAGTGCAAAAATTAAAATTTATTTGAACTCGATATTTCCTCAGTTTATTGTTTTATTTTCAAATTTTAAAAGGTATCTAAAACAAAATAAATTTATTTGAACTCGATATTTCCTCAGTTTATTGTTTTATTTTCAAATTTTAAAAGGTATCGAAAACAACAAGCATGGACCAGTGCAAAGGTATGAACGGATACCAATAGACATACTCAAGTACAGGGTAGGAATTATAAATCAAGTCCATAACGTACTCAAGCAACTTAAGACATCCAAAATATATCACTCTAGTCTTTAGATGCCTAGAGGCTAACAGTATGACCATTGGGAACAACAGTATGTTATAATATAATTTAGTATTCCAAAAAATTTAATAGTTTGTTCATCTTAACAAAATCCTAGAAAAATGTGCATTGAAGAAATTAATTCAATTATAAACCCATCTTGATAACATTAGACCAATGGGTTAATATTTCACATCATAATCCTATAATACATTCTTCATTAATAATAGAATCTAGGTACATCTAATACGGGTACCTGATCATTAACATGCTTCAACTTAACTATGAATTAAACATGCTTTAAATACTAATTTTAACTCCAGTATTTCATTCTTACAGTAGATGATTATTATAAAAGGGCATTGTTATTGACACTCCAAATGTTGTTAAGGGGAAGACCAAAATTTTTAAAAAAAGAAATTGTTAAGGGGAGTACCAATGAAGAAAGTAGTCCCTTAACAAATAAAGGTAATTTTACCTTATTACTCATTTGACTAATTCTACACATGCACCCATAATTTCTTAACATACACCGTGAATTAAAATAAAATAGTATACACCAAAAATTCATTTTCATACACCATGCCTTTTACAAAATTACCCGTTTATATTTTCATCACCTTCCCTCTTCAACCGTAAAACTAAATTACACAAAAATAGGAATTCATTACATTAAAATTCAAAAAAAAAAGTTTTTTTTTCCAGTTTTCGACACTAATATTTTAAATTATTTGATTGTTTTATTTTAAAAATCAATACTAATTTTATATGATTGAACATATGTAAATTAGAGTATTTAATTGTCAAAGCTGCCTTAATTGATATTTCAGATTTCATTAACTTTATAAAATTCTATAGATTTAAGCACATATTATTGATTTTAAAGTTTAAATTGGATGCACTATAAGAGAAGGACTGAAAATGAAATTAAGGACAAAGGTAAAGTAGTCATGGTATTTAGTTGTGAAAGTCGAATAAGTTTTTTTTTCTAATTTGGTTTAAAGGGGCAATACGGGAATATTGAGTAGTGTGAAGTAATATGTTTGTGTAGCCCCTTAACAATTTTTAAAAAAGTGGAGTGTTTTTAAAAAATGATCCTCCCTTAACAATTGTTGGAGTGTCAATAACAACACCCTTATAAAAATATGGTGTACAAATGACAGTTGTATTTCATTCTAACGCAGCATACATTCTTCCTAAACTCTTAATTTTAGCTCTAGTATTTCATTCTAACATCATAAATCACTAAGACTGAAACGAGCAAGTAAATCAGGATTCGTGCATGAAGAATAAAACCGAACGATCATCGATAAACAAAAAATTGACTGTAAGATTGCGCAGTTTCAAAAGGTTCAGAAAACTATACCTAATCCTCGCGCTTGAAAAACATCAGACCAAATTGTGCTTCTGGCGGCCATCAGGTCGCTGAACTTCAGATCAAATTGAGCTTGAAGAATTGCGTTCGGATCAAACTGCGCTTCTGGCAGCCTTCAGATTGTTAGGATCGCATCGAGCTTCAGATCAAATCGCAATTTAGGTCGTTGAACTTTGGGAACTTAGGGAAGAACTGAAGAATGGAATTTCGGAAACTTTGGGAACGAATTGCGATTCAAGTTGTTGAATTTGGGGAAGAATTGAGCTTGAAGAATAGAACTTGAATTATAGCTTGAGGAAGAAAGCGGCCGAAAAGGACTGAGATTAAAATGGATGCGAATAGGGGAAAATGAGAAACCCGACGGGAGAAGCGAAAAGGAAAGTGAAATTTTGGCGGCCTAAAAACAAGTTGGAGGGAAATAAAAGTGGAACGCGATTTCACCATACACTGCGTTAATATAATTGCCGACACTTAATCTTATTGCACTCGATGTAGCTATCTTTTTAAGTTAGTTAAAGAATAGCTACTTAATTATAATAAGTCAAATTTTTGTGCAATCCCGCTTGCTATTGATATAATATTTTCTTGTAGTGAATATTTATATGCTTAATATTGTGTATGAAATACTTTTAATAATGGCTATACATTCTATTGCATTATGCTAGTGCAATAAAAATATTCTATGATGATTAAATAGCTTTCATGGCAATTAAATAATGCTATAAAATAGTACATTAAACTTTCTATAGTGGTTCTAGTTGCTATAATAATCAGGCTATGAAATTTCTACAGCGTCTGTAGTTGCTAGAATAATCAAGCAATGTTTATCTACAACGTTAATAGGTGCTATAAATAGCAATCAAATGACATCATAAATATTACTAACATAATTATAGCAAGCAACAAACGCTATAGATGGGAATTTGTAAGTTAAAAATCGACCATTTATCTGCAATTTTGAAACGCTATGAGTATCATTATTTATAGCATGTTTTTTATAGCGATTATTGGGTTGCTATTATAGACCCCAGAAATTATTACAACGTGTTGATATATAGCGTGTATAAAAAATGCCATCGTATTCTTTTATAGCGTTTTTTAAATGCTATAAAAAGGTCTTTTTCTTGTAGTGACATTCATAACATTTTTCTAGCCATGGAGATTTCGGGGACGAAATCCTTTAAGGAGGGAAGAGTGTAATAACCCGAATTTTTAACAAACAATAATTAATTAATTGAGGAATAAACTGATAAAATAAATGTTAATCAGAAAATATGGGAAATTGAGCAAAATGGATTTCATCATTGCGTTCGTTATGAAACTCTGATTTAGATAGACTTTTAGTTCGCGTAAATCGGACTAAAAATGAACAAGTCATGATCAATCAAATTTTAAAATTATATTAAATAATTTAATTAAAACAAATCAGAATAAAGAAATGGAAAATGGGTGATCCAGGCCCTATATGGGTCGACCCCTGGGTCGACATACATGTCGAACCACGTAAGAGGTGGGTCGAACCACTTCGAGTCAGGCACGAACCTGTGCCTAGACAAACACACCTATTTCTAGATTTTTCCTTTTGCTGACTCATGTTGAGGAGTCTTTAATGGTTTAGATTAAAAACCTAATATTTAATGGCCTAAAATTTAAATATAAAATTCAACGATGGACAGTGAATTCAATGAACCTGGTCTAAATCTACTATGAATAGCCTCCAATATCTGACCAAATCTTCACTACTCCATTTCTGTTCCTCTCTCAAATAATCTTCTTCTCAAATATAATTTTAATGGAGTATTTAGGGATTGGTTCTACACATATTTCTCGAGGATATTCATAGATAGAGAGGATCTAACAAAGTCTATTGGATTTGCTCAGATTTTTGTGAGTGTTACTGTGATTATCAGATATCTTCTAAGTTAATGTCAAAATTGATAAAATAGTTGTTGCAGTGATTTCAGATCTAAGTAAAAAGGAATAAGGCAGTAAAATAAATTAGATATGAAAATTTGACAATTACAATGTTTATCAGTTTAACTTTTACATTTTATTTATTGTCTACTACTTGTTCCTTTTCAGTTATTATTTACTTATAAGTGAATCCTTCTTCCTTATCCCCTTTTCTGTCATTATTTTTATTTACAGCCTTATCATGCATGTTTATTCGTTTTTTTTTATTCCAAAGTCTAGACCTACTTCTCCTTTTTCTTTGTTTTTGCACTGAGCCTAGGCCAACAAGAGCCTAGGCTTTTACCGTTAAATTTGCGTAAAAATCGGAATAATCTTAAATAATATTAATAAGGGGATTTTGGGCATATAAAAATTAGTGAATTTTGGACTGTAAATTGGGGTAAATTCTAATGGAAGAGTATGCAAACTTGTAAACTGAGATAAGTTATACTTAATTATACATTAACTTAGTAAAACATGTTAATTTGATATTAATTTGGAAAACATGTTAATTTGTCATTAATTTGGAAAACATGTTAATTTGGCATTAAATGGCATACGATTTGGAAAATATGTTAATTTGACAGTAATTTGGAAAACATGTTAATTTGATAGTAATTTGGAAAACATGTTAATTTGATATTAATTTGGAAAACTTGTTAATTTTTCATTGTTAACAGAATTTTTAATCCGGTTCCCAAAAGTACACAAGACCCACTCGACTCAACACGTCGTGTGGTACCAAAGCTTGAAGTGTTGCCAAGACATTGAAGATTAAAGCTTAGAAGAGAACAAGCGATCAATGGCCTCACAATTCCTCACAAGGCCCATGTCGCATCAGAAAACCACTCACATCACAATAGCTCGCATCGTATCACATAACTCACGCCATTCCACCCACAACTTCCATCACATCAGATCCACCAAGATTCGATGGATTCGTATCCTTTGGGATGTGATGCCATCGCATCCGGATTTGATTCCATCGCATCACTGGGGATGCGATGTTATCGCATCTAACAAGATGCGATGCCACCACTTCCCACGAGATACAATGCCATCACATCTTGTGGATGCGAGGTCATTGTATTAACCGGATGCGATGTCATTGCATCCCCCCGATGCAATGCCATCGCATCTAGAGGATGCGGCACTCATGTGCATGAAATGCATCCCCTGCGATGGATATGAATTTCCTTCCTACCAACAACATGCGATGCGAATTTCTTGTGTGCGTGATCCCATGATGCGATTTTCTACGGTGTAGTCCCCAAATCCTACCTACGCCCACCTAACCTCTCAATACCCCCAAGCTCACACGTCAAGGTGGTTGGATTTTTGGATGATTTAACATCCCATAGAGCTTCAAGATACTCATTAATGGTATTCTTTCTTTGAGAAAGAAGGAACATAAAAGTGACTTTTTCCTAATATTCATATATGACAATTACGACTCCAAATTACATGGAAATACTTGGATTCAAATGCTTAGATGATGTTCATAGCTTGTAATCCATTGTTGTGAATAAAATACTAGCAAATCCTTCTACCTAGACATAGTCCCTTCACGGGACCGAACCACTATAAATCTATTGTGTCATCTACTGCTTTTCTACATTTACTTTTCCCATACAAAACAACATTCTTAAGTAATTAAGAATCCTTGGGTGTTACGACATTTTTTGTCATCAACATTCTGGTGCTTTCACCGACAAACTAGTCTTATGCTCTATTGTCGCACGTTTCCATCTCGACTTTAACATGCTTTAGGTTTCTTTTATAACCTGCCGCCAAGTCCACTTACGATGGTTAAGCGAACTAGAATCAGAAGCTCGGTCCTTCTGACGCAGCTAACGCCGATACTTCTTAGCAACCTCAATTGGTAGAAGATCCGACTGAAATGGAACTTCTTCATCCCGTGGACCCCGAAGCCCCTGCAACTTAAGAGCAGATATACGCACTTAATAAGAAGTATGAAAATATGGCTCTTGAACTTAATGAAGCTTTGAAAAACAACATCAAGCTTATGCGTCAACTTCAAGACAGCCAACGCCTCATCGCCCAACTCCAACTCCCAGGCGTAAAGTCATGGAAATTTCTTCCTCTGAGTCCCGGGGACAACATCAAAGAAGGAGTTTCTGCCTCAGTAATAACACTGTCGTCCGCTTTAATGCTCATACTAATGGCAATGACAATGGAAATAGTGATAGAACCACTATCACTTACAACGGGGGAACGCATCAGTGTGATCGTTTCCGGTTGGTTATCAACGATGAACCGGGTCCGAGTAACCGACCCCTTCCTCGACAGAACCCAACCGTCGCTGCTCAGAACTTGGAACTCACGCTCCAGGTAACCCAACAGGCCTAAGTTCCACTAAATCAGAATATTCATCAGCCCGCTCAACCTCATCAGCCATGCCAAAATCAGGCAATCGATGTCGACGACATGGAAGAGGATGATCTCGACATGCATCACAGAAGGCGTCCACGAAACAGGATGCCCGAAGTTCACGAATCTGGATTACGCCAGAGGACTTCCAATCAGCATATCTCCCTGACATGATCCAAAGGATAATGGGAGATATGCGAGGGAACGCTAAAGAATTGTGGGAAACCCACTTGAGGTATGACCCCATTACTAGGATTGTGCACGAAGCCGAGTGGCTATGATGCTTCAACATGCCACAGATGGCGTTCTACGATGGCACGACTGATCTCTGCGCTTTCCTAGACGGTTATGAGTGGCAGATGGTTTCTAGCCAGGCCACCGACATGGTCAAATGCAAGTGCTTCCCATTCTTCTTATCAAGCACAACTCTGCTTTGTTTCTCTCGCCTTCCACTCCAATATATCAACACCTTTGGCCAGTTAGCTACAGAGTTGGTTAGGCAGTTCAGAATGAATGTTCTGACTCTGGAGAATGCCCTCTCCCTCTCCAACCTTTATCAGGGCCCCGTAGAACCCCTCAAGAGCTACCTCGAGCGATTCAATACCGCTCTCGCTGAGGTCGATGTACTGAACCTCGTACCATAATCTTCTAGCTTGAAAAAGGAATCCTTCCTATCTACGAATTTGGAGCCTAGATCGATAGAAAGCAGCCTAAGACTGTAGAGGCTTTATGCGAAAAGGCTAGACAATTCTATGCTAAGAAGAAGTGAGGCCAATAGAGCTCCTCGGGACAGCCACTCCTACAACCCACATGCTGGCACCATTGACGACAATATCAAAGGAAAGAAGGTCGTAGAGTATTCCAATAAGGGTAAAGGAGCATCCCCCTATAAGCCAAAGCCGAACAATGACAAAACCAATGGTCGTAATAATAATCAAGCTCCTCGCAGATCCTAAGAAGCATGACCGAGATCTAAATTACAGGAACTACACTCCGCTGAATCGAGACATAGAGACAATCTATTTAGAAACCTGTAATACTCTCTTGTACAAGAATCCCAACACAAGGGAATCCATCGACCATGAGAAAAACTCTAGTAAAAACCGCAGATTCCACGACGTGTATGGGCACAATACTAACGACTGTCGCATCTCAAGGATGCTATTGAAAAACTCATCCGCGAGAAACGTTTGGAACTGTACGTTCAGGATCCCGCTCCTTTCGAAGCAGCTAATGGCCCTTCAACAACTGCACCTCCAGCACCTGCTAATGCTGTCGTAGGGCCATCTAACCAAAGGTCGCATGGCATCATGATCAATACTATATATGGCGAACCCCACCCCACACACAACAGCTTCGCAAGATAGAGGAGTATGCCAACTCTATAAAGCATGCCACCTACGAAGCATGCTCTACTCTTGACGAATAAGTCCCTGCCAAGATCCAGAAAACGATGTGGCATGATATCATCTTCTATGAAAGAGAATCTATGGGAATCGAGATCCAAACTGTAGAGCCTCTCGTCTTCCCCGCTCAGATTTGCCAAGATTTCGTGCGAAGAATTCTTATCGACTCGGGAAGCTCAATCAACATCATCTCCAAGGCGACTTATGACCAAATGAAACTTGAGGCCAAAGACTTGAAGTCCTACCACTCCACAGTCCATGTCTTCAACAGATCTTCCAATCAATTTGTGGGCGTGGTCGACCTACTCGTAGAACTCGGAGAAGGTGATCGAAGCCAGGTCCAAATCCTCACTTTTGTGGTCATCAACGTCATCTCCCCATACTATTTATTTGGGCGTCCTTTCCTCGCAGAGTTTTGAGTCTGCATGTCACCATGGCCCCATCTGATGAAGTTTCAATAGAAAATGGGATCGACATAGTTAAAGGCGACTAAGCAACAGCTAGAGATCGCTACCTCATAGAATGGAAGAACGCACGCAACAAGGACAAAGGCAAGACCATGCCTTCACCTTCTTGAGCCAAGACTATCTCCGCATAGCAATCAAGGGCGTTTGAGTCCTGGCTCAGGCGCCACTGCGCCTTTCCGACAATCTCAACCCGAGGGAGGATGAAGAGCTCGATTTCGAAAGGGCTATGTGATGGCCTACCCCGCACCAGCCAACATTTCCAATGAAAGTGCGCGTGTCGATGTCCAACCAGCATGGGACGATCGCCAAAGAAAGGAAAAAAAATGGAATTTGAAGCTAAAACTACCAAAGGAACCTGTAGAATGTCTCATAGCGCATGGAATAAAATATAATAATAACATACTTGACATAAAACAGGCGAGACCGTGCATAAGCTGAAAACTAAACCATAATCATCATAGCAGCGGAAATTCAAAATATAGCTTATGTTCCACATCATCATTATTACAACTTTTCAAAATGTCTCTAAAGTAAAGTAAAGGTAGAGTACATTACTAATGCCCAAAGTAGTGACCATCAGCGACACAGGGAGAATACATACATACATACACACACACACACACACACACACATATATATATCGTATGTGGGAGCCTCCTGCTCGTCTCCGGTACAGCTACTCGTGCATACCACCTAACCTGTCTCTAGTCTTCCTGATTAAGAGCACCCAAAGTAATAAGAAGAGTTAGCACAACAGGATGTACAATACTCAAAGGTGACACGAACATATGGTGTAAAGATATGGGGTGGGGGTGTGCATGTCATAGTGATATCAAACAATCAAGCATAGCATCCATCCTCACATCTCTCACTCAGTGCGTAAAGCATACGATATCCACCGCTTTGATCACCCAAATCCTTGCTATGATCACTCTGCCCCATGGAGTCATGGAGACTCCACTGCACTGATCCATAACCACTAGTCCTTGCTATGTCACTCCGCCCCATGAAGTTATGCCGACTTCACTGCACTGGCTCATAGCCATGCTACGATCACTCTGCCCCATGGAGTAATAACTACGTCCACTGCACTGATACGTAGCCTAACATTCGTCTTGGTGGTGAATCAAAGCTATAAACATCGATAACCCTTTGCACATGTCCCGCAGAAAAGCCCAACTCATGAAGTTAACTCGTTGGTTCCCAACTGGATCCTGAGTCCTACTTCCCATTTGGACTGCCTTTGCATCTCGGGTTTTGGTCTCCTCCAGATCGGTTCAGAAACAAGCTTCCATTCGGTTCGGTCCTCTTCTCCTCGTTCGGTCCGCAGTCATCAACCTGTTTGGGTTGGGTCATGAGTTCCTCCCCAGGTCGGGTCGGTTTGTGCTGATGCATCCCTGGTGGTTCGGCTCGTGGTTACATGCTTCAGATTGGCTCGTGTAAGACAACTTCTCCAGGTGGATCGAGCTCCTCGGTTCGTGGTCCGTACACTTATGGCACTTTGGTTCATGGTCACCAAGCAGAAGCGGTCCGGTTCGGGGATGGAAAACTTCACAGTCCGGGGTTCTTTGACGTGAGGAGATCGAGGTCATGGAGTGCTCCTCGAGAAGGTCGGTTCAGGTAGGGGCAATCCGATCCGGTCTGGCTCCTACATATTTTTCCTGCAACTTCCAGCGACTGTTTTTACGCCACAACGGCATTTTCGACCATTCTAACTATTCTAAACAATTAGAAAACATTCCAATCAGTCATAGCAACATGTATAGTCATCCAAAAACACCAAAAGAACGATTTAATATGTTGATATGGATCAAACATACCCAAAACCCATGTTTTCCACTTAATCACCCTAAATCATGTTTAAGCATACAATTAGCAAAACTTATCCAAATTAGCCCAAATTTCTATCAGAGCCCTAAAATAATATTTTAAAATTTTACATAATTTTCTAGATTTTTCTAAGTTATAATTTCACTAATTAACACTAATCACCCCTAATTAGCCGTAATTAGTGAAAAACAATGTAAATCACTCAGCTTAGCCACAAATAAAACTTTGATCTGAAACTATCTCTGATTTAGGTCGAATCTGTATGCAACACAGCAGCTCTATTCCCAATTTGATGCTAATTTGCCTTGATTTGATGTAGATTAGGCTAAAACTTGATTAGAGAGCAATTTAGGATGAAATTAGAAGGTGGAGGTCATGGCTAGGGTTAGAGAAATGTTTTAGGCAGGTAAAAAATGAAATAAAAATCGTTTCCAAAATGTTCTCAGCCTTCCCATAACCCTAATCCCAAAATGGGTTATAGGCCCTCTTGCTAATCACCGTAATTAGGCCCGGTTAAGTTGTTTTTCACCTTCTAAACCTTAATTCGGCCATATCTCCCAAACGGTGAGTCCGTTTGGCTAATGTGACCACTCTACAGAATTGTAAACCATCATCCGAATTCAATGGAAGTGCTTTCAGCTAGGGGAAAAACAGTCATTTAAAAATTGGCAAAAATCGTGAACATTGGAAATGACCCCAATAGTTGTTTCCCAAAGTTACACGACCATACGACTTCGTATGAAAAAGAAATAAATATTCTACGACCCTTGGATATGTAGAATACGATTTGTAACACTCTTCCCCCCTTAAGAAATTTTTCCCTCGAAATTCCTTAACCAAAACATACTAAGGTGTTCCGCATGCCTATCAGTCATTTACAAACAATCAAAAACACAAAACGAACAAAACAAACCTATCCTAGCATGCAGAAAGACTAAATCGAAATATAAAATCTTACCAGGCAAAGAGTTTTGGATACATCTTCCTAATGCTCTCCTCCGTCTCTTAAGTACAATCATTCTCATCCTCGCCCCACTGAACCTTGACTAGATTCACTGCTTTCCTTCGAAGTTTCTTCGTATCGAGCTCGACAACACGAATCGGCTTGCAGTTCCCAACCGCCTCGGGTTCTACTTCAACATCATCCAATTTATCAAGTGAAATAGTCACATCGGGGTCGTGCATGAATTTCCTTAACTGGGAAACATGAAATACGTTATGAACTCCCGCCATCTTGTCCGGTAATTCAAATTTATATGCCAAATTCCCAACTTGTTCGAGAACTGGGAATGGACCAACAAATTTTGGTGTTAACTTGCCTCTCCTACCAAATCGTATCACACTCTTTAACGGAGAAATCTTGACAAACACCAAGTCGCCAATGGATAATTTTAAATCTCTTCTCCTCTTATTAGCATAACTCTTCTGCCTATCTTGGGCAGCCTTCATTTGTTGTCGTATAATCTTGATCCTGTTTGACGTTTCTCTTATCACATCTGGTCCAAGCATAAATTTCTCACCGGTTTTTAACCAACATGACGGTGAGTTGCATGGTCTTCTGTACAAAGCTTCATATGGAGCCATACCAATACTGGATTGATAACAATTATTATATGCGAACTTCACTAGATGCAAATGGTCATCCCATGATCCACCAAAATCTAACATGCAAGATCTCAAGAGATCTCTAATATTCGATTCACCCTCTATGTCTAACCGTCGGTTTAAGGATGGTACGCGGTACTGAGATGTAATTCTGATCCTAACGCCTCTTGTAAGCTCTTCCAAAATCCACTAGTAAACAACGGATCTCGGTCACTCACAATGCCTTCGGGTATTCCATGAAATCTCAATACCCACTTCATATACAGTCCTGCTAATTTAGCTGATGTTCTATTTGACTTGACAGGTATAAACCTTGCACTCTTGGTCAATCGATCCACAATCACCCAAACGCTATAATGGCCCAATCTAGTCCTTGGTAACCCATCAATGAAATCCATTGAGACTTGTTCCCATTTCCATTCGGGGATTTCTAATGGTTGTAACAAACCACTAGGTTACTTTTGCTCAGCCTTAACTAACTGGAAATTCATGCACTTGGATATAAACTCCCCAACAACTCTTTTCATCCCTTCCCAGTAGTAGGTCTGCTTCATGTCTTGATACATTTTATTACCACCGGGGTGTATAGTCAGTTTTGAGTGATGACATTCTCTAAGTACTTCATCTCTCAATCCATTGACATTGGGTACAACCAGTCTATCATTCTTTCTAAGCCATCCATCTCGGTCAAGCCCATACTTGTTCATCTCTTCGTCGATTCCCATCTCTAACTTGGAGATGATTTCCAATAGGTTAGGGTCGTCCCTCTGACTAGAACCAATCCGCTCAATCAAAGTGGGTCTGATCGTCAAACTTGCTAACATTTCTGGATCCAATTCGCACTTTGGTCTGAAATCATACCCTGTGATATACTCCAGTTGCTTCCATTAAAGAAACATAACCCTTAAACTGATATGTCTTCCATTCAATGCATCAACTACCACATTGCCTTTTCCTGGTGTATATGCAATATCGAAATCATAGGAAGCCAAAAATTCTAACCATCTTTGCTGTCGGAGATTTTGATCCTTCTGAGAGAAAAGATACTTTAATGATTTATGATCAGTAAACAACTCGAATCTTTCTCCCTAGAGATAATGTCTCCACATCTTCAATGCAAACATGATCGCTGCCAATTCCAAATCATGGGTAGGATATCTTTTCTCATGCGGTTTCAGTTGTCGACTAGCATAAGCTGCAACCCTACCTCCTTGCATCAATACAGCAACTAACCCGGTACCACATGCATATGTATATACTGTCATCTCTTCATTCCCCTTAGGAATAACTAACACTGGTGCACATGTCAACTTTTCCTTTAGACTCTTGAATGCCTTCTCGCACTTTTAGTCCCTAATGAAAGCTTGATTCTTCTTGGTCAAATGAGTCAACGGTGCTGCTATCTTGGAGAAATCTTGGATAAACTTATGATAATATCCAGTTAATCCCAAGAAACTTCTTACGTCCGTTGCATTCTTTGGCATAGACCAATCTTGTACCGTAGACACCTTCGCAGGACCACGGCAATACCATTCTCTGAAACAACATGGCCCAAGAATCTCACTTCTCTCCTCCAGAAGTGACACTTAGAAAACTTTACTTTCAATTGGTGTTTTCTCAACACCTCCATCACTATCCTCAAATGTTCCCTGTGTTCTTCTTCTGTCCTCGAATAAACCAAGATATCGTCTACGAACACAAGAACAAACTTATTCAATTGATCTCTGAATACCCTATTCTAAGATCCACAAAATATGCTGGTGCATTGGTCAACCTGAATGGCATGACCTACCACTCATAGAATCCAGACGGCGTCTGAAAGGCCATTTTGGCTGCCCTAAGCTGATGAAAACCTGTTGCGAGATCCAACTGAAAGAACACACTCGCGCAAGTCAACTGATCAAACAAATCATCTATCCGCAGTAGATGATACTTATTCTTCCTCGTCACCTTATTCAACTTGCGGTAGTCCACAAACAATCGAAGGGAACCATCGGCCTTGGTAGCAAACACAACTGGTGCTCCCCACTCAGAAACACTTCTTCTGATAAATTCCTTCTTCAAAAGATCGCTCACTTACACCCCGAGCTCTCGCTTCTTCCTTGGTGCTATATGACGAAGTGACATCATTATAGGTCTGGCATCTTTAACTAAATCAATACGAAACTCAATCTCTTGGTGTGGTGAAAGTCCGGTCACTTCCTCGAAGACATTCGGATACTGGATTGCCACGGGTACATCTGATAACTCATCATGCGGGTTGTCGAGGGAATTTATAAACTAGCCATTACCCCATTACTAGGTAGACCACCAAACACTACCCTCCGCCCCATCATCCTCTCTATCTGTCAACAAAAAGCCCTCACAGTCTACCACCACCCCGTACCTTTGGAGCCAATTGACTCCCAAAATAATGCTGTAACAACCCGTATTTTCAATAACCTGTAATAACATAAATCGAGGCAGAATTTAATTCTAAAATGGGAATCAAGGGAAACGGGCTATGCCATTGTGTTCGTCTCGGAAAAATACGCGAAATAGAGTCCGAGTTTTCGAAAATCGGAGTCCGTATGACCAAGATATGGCCTCGCGAAGTTTCACGAAAATTCCCAAATTAAAGTATACTTAATTAAGTGAAATGGGTTGTGTAGATATATATATATATATATATTGATATATATATATATATAATTGAAAATTTAATAAATAAATATGCAAAAATGCTCAAAACAGCGAATTGGGAGAGGGGAATAACCGAACCGGCCGATTTTTGAAGTCGACCCGAGCTCGCTGGGTCGACTAGGGGTTAATCCAGGGTGTTTGGCTGTCAACCCGTGGGCCGATTCGCTCAAGTGCAGATTTTGCATTTGAATGGTTCTCATGGTCCATCTTTAATCTAAAGGCCCTAGATGGTTCCTACACTTGACTTCTTCCCCAAGACATGCTTTGATGGCTTGGATTGAATCTAGGGTTAATCCTATGGCCTAAAACACTTGCCTAATCTATAAATAAGACCCTAACCTACCCTAATTCATTCATAATTAAACCTAGTGACTAAACTATGGCAAAATGCTAGCTCTCATGGCCTCCACTAATTTTATGAAGAGGGTTGCATACTAATCACTCTCTAATCAACTTCTAATCCCTTCTTAGCATCTTAATCTTCTTCATTTGGTGTTCAAAGTTGCTAGTTGTGAGTTTCTATCACTTTGATGATCTTTTGGTAAACTAATTAGATGAGATGTGATGAGATTTATGGTTTTGTATGTGGGTTAATGAGCTTTGAATCATATGAGATGATGTTAGCATTAATCTTATGTTTATGCATGTTGAGTATGTAAGCTTATGCAAGTTTAATATGATGTATGTTATGTTTGCATGATGCTAAATATGCAAGTTGTGGGCTATGTAATCATATGCATGTTATGCAAGTTCATGGTAATATGCTATGCAAGTTACATGTTTGTTAATATGCAAGTTACATGTTTGTTAATATGCAAGTTACATGTATGTAAATATGCAAGTTACATGTTTGTTAATATGCAAGTTACATGTTTGTTAATATGCAAGTTACATGTATGTAAATATGCAAGTTACATGTTTCTTTATATGCAAGTTACATGTTTGTTAATATGCGAGTTACATGTATGTAAATATGCAAGTTACATGTTTATTAATATGCAAGTTCATGATGACACATTATGCAAGTCTATAAGCTAATATGCAAGTTTGTTATGCAAAATGAATATGTAAGTTATGTGACATATTATATGCAAGTTATGTGACATGTTATGCAAGTTCATATGCAAGTTATGTGTTTGTTAATATGCAAGATGGCACCTTTGAAACATGTTCATTCATATGCAAGTTGACACCTTTTATATGTGTTATATCATGAACGAAATTACGTGGGAACGATGGGGTAATTAAATGCATAAGTTAATAAGATTGTGTGAAATTAATATAATTATGCATAACACAAAATAAATAAACATAGTATGGGAATTTGCCTATTTGGTTAGGTGTACCCATACTATGTGTTGGGAATTTACCTATTGAGTTAGGTCTACCCCATGGGAATTTACCTATTAAGTTAGGTCTACCCATGTTAAGAAAACTTGATTAATTAGGGATAATTAATATAAAATTATGAGGGTGATTAATTAGGTGTAATTAATTGACTAAGACACGAGGTTGGACTCAGTTGTAGCGTAAAACTGCCCGGACCCAACCGGCTTAACCAGTTGCTACAAATGTTAGCCCAATGTGAGAGGTCTTAGGCACAAACTAAATACGTAATTAATGTAAAGACACGAGGTTAGACTCTGTTATGACATAAGGCTGCCCGGACCCAACCGGCTTAACCAGCGGTCATAAAAGACAGTCTAATGTGAGAGGTCTTTACAAAGGTTACGTTCTTAATTAATTAATTAAGAAACACTTAACCACATTAGCATGTAGAGGGACATGAGGGGTTAAGTGGGTGCCTCGGGTGGCATGAGAAAATCTAGTGGTTGCCTTGGGTGGCAATAGAAAATACGATTAGAATACTTAACCAAAATAGAACATGTAATTAAAACATGATTAAAGGGTTAAGTGGGATATACTAGAAAAAGGGACAAGCTTAGGTGGGTAGCTTGTGGAGGCCCATTTCAACCAGTAACCCATACGTATCTTTGTGGGCTCGACCCATGTCGAGGACGGGACACGCATACTGGGCTTGACTGTAAGAGGCAAACGGGTTAGCGGTGGCAACGCAAGTCCAACGGGCTTCATATGCGTGAGTGGGCCCGGGCTGGTAGGTAAGCCGTTGTTGCATCGAGTAGATATAAGCCGTGCACCTTTAGTTTCATCAGGTTGCCACATTGGGGAATGATACATCCCACGGTGGGGCCAGCACGGGTATCTACGTTAGGGAGCCGATCGAATGGGAAGTAGTGTGTACACCTAGTGGATTGTAGGGCCCCGTGGCGCCTACTTGGTCACCTAGGGGTACGCAGGTACTAATTAGTAAATTTTATAAGTCCTTGGGTGGGATCAACCTTTAAGTTAGGAACGACTGGTGTGGTGCAGTTTAGTAATTTACCTTAGGGAGGGTAGATGCGTCTTTATCCTTTATCTTCGTTTAGTTGACTGCTTAGGGTAGCCATTCATCCCTATATGTTACCGTATATCAGTTTATGTCTTCTCTGGTTACTTTAACGATTGTATTGTTAAAGTTATAGGACTCGCTCAGACTTATGTCTGACCCTGTTGTTTTTATCTTTTTCCCAACCCTCAGGTCCTACGGTGGATCCTAGCAGTAGTGGAGCTTGATCGGATTGCTGTTCCAGTCTTTAGGAGCTTGGATAGATGTAAAGCTCCAGTTATCCAGTTATCTTTTCTTTTGTTTTGGCTATTGTGTGAGAGTGGGATTATGTACTTCTTTATTTTGATGGATATTGTACTTGACTTTATTTTGGTTTTATGATGTAACCAGACATGTTTTACTTCCGCTGTTATGAGAAGATGTTTTAAAATTTCAAGTACTGTTTATATCTGTCTTGTTGTAATTTTTCTGTTCTATATTCACTAAAATACTCCACCGATGCTATGGCATTCCCTTAGTGAGTGACCCTAGCGGGAGTGGGGTGTTACACGTGGTATCAGAGCTTAAGGTTACCAGAACAGATAAAATTTTTGAGAAAAACTACTTTCTAAGAGTATTTTCGAAGAAAGTATTTTTAAAAGCATGTCTTCTAAGAGAAAAAGTTTTTGAAAAAGAAAAGCATAATCCCCAATAGCCATATCTTTATCTTTCGGAATCTCCTTTTTGAATCTTTCCTCTTTCGTTTCAGCATGGCTGAAGATCTTAACATCCCGGAGGGTTTAGTTATACCACTATGGTATAGGAGGTTGCAAGAGGCTAGGGCCGCGGCTGCGGGTCCGGCCAATGCTACTACACCAGAGACAACCGCTCCTCCTCCTCAGCCTAGAGTGGATAATTTTGCTAAGGTTTGCAAGGAGTTCAAGGCTATAGGAGGAAAACCTTTTCTTGGTTCAGAGACTTTCGTAGAGGCTAGAGATTGGCTTAAGGAAGTGGAAGAGTTGCTAGATATCTTTGAAGTGGAAGAGGGAAAGAAAGTCAAGTTGGCGGCTTGGTTAATGAAGGGAGAGGCCTCATTCTGGTGGGAGGTCACTAATGGAGAACGCCCTGTTGACTCTTGGGCAGATTTTAAGCAAAGGTTTGGGGCTAAGTTTCTCTCAAGGGCGGAAGAGAATCTGTTTATGGAGAAGTTCTTGAATTTGAAGCAAGGGAATCTCACGGTGAAAGAATATGTCAACAAATTCAATCAATTAGCAAGGTTTGGCATAGAGTTGGTGAATACACCGGAGAAGAAGGCTTTGAGGTTCGTTAGAGGCTTGAACGAACCATTGCAAGGAATAGCTATGACTCACCTTCCTATGGGGGCCACTTTTGAGAAGCTTGTCTACATGGCACTTATGCATGAGGATGATAAGAATTCTAAGGCACCAGAGAAAAAGGGGGATCAGAAGAAACCGCAACAGCAACAACAAGGCAAGGGCGGAAAAGGCAATGGTGACAAAAAGAAGACGAAGAAGAAGTGCTTCAATTGTGGAACACCAGGACACCTCAGTAAGGATTGTCGCAAAAAGAAGAAGACCGGTTGCTTTCATTGTGGTGAAGCAGGGCATCTTGTGAAAAACTGCCCAAAGAAGGGGCAGAAGACGGGGTCTACCTCAGGAGGCCAGGTGCAAGCTCTTATAGCACCACCTCAGTCAGGGGGGCAAGTTCAGGTTCTCTCAGTTCCACCGATTCAGCAGAGAGGTAGAACTATTTCCGTTGAAAGTCTGGTTTTTCTGTTTGATCATCCAGTTCGTACTTTGTTTGACTCTGGCGCATCGCATTCTTTTATCTCATCATCGTTAGTTGAGTCACTGCACTTAGACACCAGTCTAGTTGATGATCCCTTGGTTGTCTCAAACCCAATTGGGGGCTCCATATATCTGTCTATGATATGTTTGGGTTTGAAGATTTCTATACTTAGCGTTGAGTTTAGATGTGATGCTTTTGTATTGGGCTTCACGGGCTATGGGTTGATCTTGGGCATGGACTGGTTATCCAGTAATGGTGCCGTTCTTGATTGCGAAAGGAGAGTTGTCAGGCTCATGACCCGCTTGGGTAACACTCTCGAGATCTCTTGCAATCCCATGGAATCTGTTTTGCTAAGTTATCTTGAATCGCTCGATGCTTCGGTCGAAAGTTTGTGTTCTGTCAGAGTAGTCCGGGAATATCCGGATGTGTTTGAAGAAGTAAAGGGTTTGCCTCCGAAGCGGGAGATAGATTTCCGAATTTATTTGGTGGATAATGCCAAACCAGTGTCTTTGCCAGTACGCCACATGGCTCCTCGTGAGAGAAGAGAACTTCATAAGCAAGTAGGGGAGTTGCTTGAGAAGGGGTTCATAAGGCGAAGTATATCGGAGTGGGGAGCTCCAGTAGTGTTTGCCACGAAGGCGGATGGGTCCCTCAGACTTTGTGTGGATTATAGAGAACTTAATAAGCTCACGAAGAAGAATAGACACCCATTACCGAGGATAGATGATCTCTTTGATCAGTTGGTTGGCGCGTCAGTATTTTCGCAGATGGACTTAGCTACAGGGTTTCATCAGTTAAGAGTGGCGGAGGACAGTATAGAGAAGACTGCTTTCCGGACTCCGGATGGTTTTTATGAGTGGCTAGTGATGCCATTTGGGTTGACAAACGCCCCCGCATACTTTGTTGATCTCATGAGTAGAGTGTTCAGAGAGTATCTGAATAAGTTTGTAGTAGTTTTTGTGGATGACATCTTGGTCTTTTCCAAGAATGAAGAAGAGCATGCCTTACATCTCAAGGAAGTGTTGGAGACTCTTCGAGCGCATAGTCTTAAAGCTAAATTCTCTAAATGCCATTTTTGGAGAAGAGAAGTGCGATTCTTAGGGCATGTGGTCTCTAAGGAAGGGATAGCTGTGGATCCCGCAAAGATAGTATCTATCCAGGATTGGAAAGTTCCTAGAAATGCTACCGAGGTAAGAAGTTTCTTGGGGTTGGCAGGATATTATAGGAAGTTCATCAAAGACTTCGCGAAGATATCAGCCCCATTAACCCGCTTGACGAAGAAGAATCTGGTTTTCTCATGGGATGTAGATTGTGATGATGCTTTCCGACGGTTAAAGAGAGCTTTGACCACCGCTCCAGTTTTAGTGCTTCCAGATGGGAGTAAGCCGTTTGTTGTTTATACCGATGCTTGTGGAACAGGATTAGGCGCAGTCTTGATGCAGGAGGGAAGGGTAATAGCCTATGGAGGGAGACAATTGAGAGTGCATGAGAAGAATTACCCTACCCATGATCTAGAGTTGGCCGCGATTGTTTTCGCACTTAAGTCTTGGCGCCATTATCTTCTTGGTGAGAGATTCGAGTTGTTCACCGACCATAAATCATTGAAGTACTTATTCTCTCAGAAGGATTTAAACTTAAGACAGCAAAGGTGGATGGAGTTCTTAGCATCCTATGATTTCGAGATAGCGTATACCCCTGGTAAGGGTAACGTGGTGGCAGACGCCTTAAGTAGAAAAAGGCTATCTTTGAGTCCATTGTTCGTGGAACGACGAAGCTTGGAGTTTCTTTCTTTGTTTGACTTCAGACCTTCTGTTGATTTTGTACCTGGTTTGTTGGCATCCTTGGAGGTTAGACCTACTCTTTTGAGACGGATTGGCGAGGCTCAGCGAGACGACCCACAGTTGGTTGTGTTGGTAGAGAAGCTTATAAGAGGGGAGTCGTCCAGCCATTTGGGTAGATACACCATAGATGATAAGGGATGGTTGCATAGAGACGGTAGACTTTGTGTACCGCAAGATGAGGGTTTGAAGAAGGCTATTTTGGATGATGCACATCGTTCAAGAATGACTATTCATCCCGGTGGAGACAAAATGTACCAAGACATGAAGAGAGTTTTCTTCTGGGCCGGTATGAAGAAAGATGGGGCCGAGTATGTGGCTAGATGCTTAGTGTGCCAACAAGTTAAAGTGGAGCAAAGGAAACCCGGTGGGTTGCTACACCCATTGGAAGTTCCACAGTGGAAGTGGGATAGTGTCTCGATGGATTTCATCGACGGGTTACCGAGATCGAGGAAGGGCAATACGGGAATTTGGGTTGTGGTAGACAGACTTACAAAGAGTGCCCATTTTATACCCGTAAAGAGTAAGAGGACCGCTCCATGGCTTGCTTCAGTCTATGTTAGAGAGATTGTTAGATTGCATGGCGTACCATCCAGCATTGTGAGTGATCGAGATCCTATTTTCACTAGTGAGTTTTGGAGAAGTTTGCAAGAGGCGGTAGGGACTCAGTTGTGTTTGAGCACCGCATATCATCCTCAGACGGACGGTCAGACTGAGAGGGTGAACCGTATCTTAGAAGATCTTTTGAGGCTTTGTATCTTAGATTTTGGAGGTACATGGGAAGAACATCTTCCTTTGGTGGAGTTCGCATATAATAACAGCTTTCAGTCCAGTATTGGTATGGCTCCTTTCGAAGCTCTTTATGGAAGGCCTTGTCGATCTCCTACATGTTGGTGGGAATCTACGGATAAGATCTTGCTTGGGCCGGATATGGTTAGAGAGACTTCAGAGAAGATTGATTTAATTCGAAAAAGGATGAAAGCAGCGCAAGATAGACAGAAATCTTATGCGGATCGGAGAAGGACGGATCTTGAGTTTGAGGTTGGGGACATGGTTTTTGTCAAAGTATCTCCATTGAGAAATGTTGTTCGCTTTGGGTCCGTAGGGAAGTTAGCACCGAGATTTGTTGGGCCGTTTCCTATTAAGGAAAGGATTGGACGGATGGCATATAGGGTGGAGTTGCCCGACAGACTTAGTGGTGTTCATGATGTATTCCATGTATCACATTTGAGGAAGTGCTTACATGAGACCGCGGAGGTGGTAGAGCCGAGCTTGCTTAGAGATGTAGAGGTAGAGCGTGATGCGACGATTCGACGAGCTCCTACTCGCATCCTTGGGTCAGAAACTAGGAAGTTGAGGAACAGAGAAGTTCAGCTAGTTAAAGTGCAATGGGGAGATGACGAAAGCAATGCTACTTGGGAGACGGAAGCAAAGATGCGTTCTTTGTATCCATTTCTTTTTGAGAGTATGTCTTTTAACTTCTCCTTTATTGCTTGTCTAGTACTTATCTTATCTTTAGTATATCCTCTCGCTAATACCTATGACCTTTAGATAGGGTAAAACCTATGGTTGAGACATGTGTTTGAAACATGTTATGGTTGATGGATGCATATGGATGCAATTGTTTGCTAGTGGTTGCTCGTGGATGCATATACACACACATTAGGCACTAGATCGGCTCAGTCACTTCATGTTGCATATTGCATAAATGGATGTGGTAGTTAGATTGATGGATGTATCATGGCTGTGTTATCATATGGATGATGCATTTTTGTGTATGGTTGTGCACGCATGTAGAAATTTGTATGTGTCAATAGGGTTTCGCATACATATTGGATGCATGGCACTATCATGGTTTGCATTAAGGAGGTTTACTGTATCAGTAACCGCCTGATTTTCGCATTAGGTAAGTACATATACACACACTTTTGCATATATCCATCCAGCATTTAGAATCTTGTAAGGACAATGATTGCTCGTGGATGATGCTTTGAGTAGATGGATGATTGGATGGTAGGATACGTTCTTCCTAACTTGAAGATTTCGGGGACGAAATCCTTTAAGGATGGGAGAATGTAACAACCCGTATTTTCAATAACCTGTAATAACATAAATCGAGGCAGAATTTAATTCTAAAATGGGAATCAAGGGAAACGGGCTATGCCATTGTGTTCGTCTCGGAAAAATACGCGAAATAGAGTCCGAGTTTTCGAAAATCGGAGTCCGTATGACCAAGATATGGCCTCGCGAAGTTTCACGAAAATTCCCAAATTAAAGTATACTTAATTAAGTGAAATGGGTTGTGTAGATATATATATATATATATATATATTGATATATATATATATATATAATTGAAAATTTAATAAATAAATATGCAAAAATGCTCAAAACAGCGAATTGGGAGAGGGGAATAACCGAACCGGCCGATTTTTGAAGTCGACCCGAGCCCGCTGGGTCGACTAGGGGTTAATCCAGGGTGTTTGGCTGTCAACCCGTGGGCCGATTCACTCAAGTGCAGATTTTGCATTTGAATGGTTCTCATGGTCCATCTTTAATCTAAAGGCCCTAGATGGTTCCTACACTTGACTTCTTCCCCAAGACATGCTTTGATGGCTTGGATTGAATCTAGGGTTAATCCTATGGCCTAAAACACTTGCCTAATCTATAAATAAGACCCTAACCTACCCTAATTCATTCATAATTAAACCTAGTGACTAAACTATGGCAAAATGCTAGCTCTCATGGCCTCCACTAATTTTATGAAGAGGGTTGCATACTAATCACTCTCTAATCAACTTCTAATCCCTTCTTAGCATCTTAATCTTCTTCATTTGGTGTTCAAAGTTGCTAGTTGTGAGTTTCTATCACTTTGATGATCTTTTGGTAAACTAATTAGATGAGATGTGATGAGATTTATGGTTTTGTATGTGGGTTAATGAGCTTTGAATCATATGAGATGATGTTAGCATTAATCTTATGTTTATGCATGTTGAGTATGTAAGCTTATGCAAGTTTAATATGATGTATGTTATGTTTGCATGATGCTAAATATGCAAGTTGTGGGCTATGTAATCATATGCATGTTATGCAAGTTCATGGTAATATGCTATGCAAGTTACATGTTTGTTAATATGCAAGTTACATGTTTGTTAATATGCAAGTTACATGTATGTAAATATGCAAGTTACATGTTTGTTAATATGCAAGTTACATGTTTGTTAATATGCAAGTTACATGTATGTAAATATGCAAGTTACATGTTTCTTTATATGCAAGTTACATGTTTGTTAATATGCGAGTTACATGTATGTAAATATGCAAGTTACATGTTTATTAATATGCAAGTTCATGATGACACATTATGCAAGTCTATAAGCTAATATGCAAGTTTGTTATGCAAAATGAATATGTAAGTTATGTGACATATTATATGCAAGTTATGTGACATGTTATGCAAGTTCATATGCAAGTTATGTGTTTGTTAATATGCAAGATGGCACCTTTGAAACATGTTCATTCATATGCAAGTTGACACCTTTTATATGTGTTATATCATGAACGAAATTACGTGGGAACGATGGGGTAATTAAATGCATAAGTTAATAAGATTGTGTGAAATTAATATAATTATGCATAACACAAAATAAATAAACATAGTATGGGAATTTGCCTATTTGGTTAGGTGTACCCATACTATGTGTTGGGAATTTACCTATTGAGTTAGGTCTACCCCATGGGAATTTACCTATTAAGTTAGGTCTACCCATGTTAAGAAAACTTGATTAATTAGGGATAATTAATATAAAATTATGAGGGTGATTAATTAGGTGTAATTAATTGACTAAGACACGAGGTTGGACTCAGTTGTAGCGTAAAACTGCCCGGACCCAACCGGCTTAACCAGTTGCTACAAATGTTAGCCCAATGTGAGAGGTCTTAGGCACAAACTAAATACGTAATTAATGTAAAGACACGAGGTTAGACTCTGTTATGACATAAGGCTGCCCGGACCCAACCGGCTTAACCAGCGGTCATAAAAGACAGTCTAATGTGAGAGGTCTTTACAAAGGTTACGTTCTTAATTAATTAATTAAGAAACACTTAACCACATTAGCATGTAGAGGGACATGAGGGGTTAAGTGGGTGCCTCGGGTGGCATGAGAAAATCTAGTGGTTGCCTTGGGTGGCAATAGAAAATACGATTAGAATACTTAACCAAAATAGAACATGTAATTAAAACATGATTAAAGGGTTAAGTGGGATATACTAGAAAAAGGGACAAGCTTAGGTGGGTAGCTTGTGGAGGCCCATTTCAACCAGTAACCCATACGTATCTTTGTGGGCTCGACCCATGTCGAGGACGGGACACGCATACTGGGCTTGACTGTAAGAGGCAAACGGGTTAGCGGTGGCAACGCAAGTCCAACGGGCTTCATATGCGTGAGTGGGCCCGGGCTGGTAGGTAAGCCGTTGTTGCATCGAGTAGATATAAGCCGTGCACCTTTAGTTTCATCAGGTTGCCACATTGGGGAATGATACATCCCACGGTGGGGCCAGCACGGGTATCTACGTTAGGGAGCCGATCGAATGGGAAGTAGTGTGTACACCTAGTGGATTGTAGGGCCCCGTGGCGCCTACTTGGTCACCTAGGGGTACGCAGGTACTAATTAGTAAATTTTATAAGTCCTTGGGTGGGATCAACCTTTAAGTTAGGAACGACTGGTGTGGTGCAGTTTAGTAATTTACCTTAGGGAGGGTAGATGCGTCTTTATCCTTTATCTTCGTTTAGTTGACTGCTTAGGGTAGCCATTCATCCCTATATGTTACCGTATATCAGTTTATGTCTTCTCTGGTTACTTTAACGATTGTATTGTTAAAGTTATAGGACTCGCTCAGACTTATGTCTGACCCTGTTGTTTTTATCTTTTTCCCAACCCTCAGGTCCTACGGTGGATCCTAGCAGTAGTGGAGCTTGATCGGATTGCTGTTCCAGTCTTTAGGAGCTTGGATAGATGTAAAGCTCCAGTTATCCAGTTATCTTTTCTTTTGTTTTGGCTATTGTGTGAGAGTGGGATTATGTACTTCTTTATTTTGATGGATATTGTACTTGACTTTTATTTTGGTTTTATGATGTAACCAGACATGTTTTACTTCCGCTGTTATGAGAAGATGTTTTAAAATTTCAAGTACTGTTTATATCTGTCTTGTTGTAATTTTTCTGTTCTATATTCACTAAAATACTCCACCGATGCTATGGCATTCCCTTAGTGAGTGACCCTAGCGGGAGTGGGGTGTTACAAATGCCAAACCCAGTAAAGCCCAAAACAAAGCAGTTACAAACAAACATACATCCATGACTTGATAAGACCTCATTACGAAAAATCATACTAGGGCTAGTCGAACTACCAATCGGGTTCGCCACCACTAAAGGTCTATCGACTATCTCGGGTTCCAATCCCAACCTATCTACCAGGTCACTAGATATGAAGGAACGGGAAGCCCCAGTATCAAACAGTACTCGAACAGGAACATCATAAACAGAAAGCATACCTTGAATGATGACATTCTTTCCTTTCTCCGCTGCAATTGGGGCATTCGACGAAGAAGGAACAGTATTAAGAGAATATGCTTTCACAATCTGCTTCTCTTTAGGGGGTTGCAGACACTTATCCTTGTGATGTCCAACTTAGCCACAGTTGAAGCACTTCCTGTCCGCTGGATTTGCTCAACATTCTTTAGCATAATGGCCCTTCTTGCCACGGCTAAAGCAGTCAACATCTTTCTTATTCTTCTTCTTCTGGCCATCCTTGGTCTGATTCTGCTTTCTCTTGTTCTGAGAACCATTCTTGCCTCCATCGCTTGCTTGCGGCTTTGGCTCTTCTGCAGATGCAACCTCAGTCTTCAACTTAGGGTGTAGACTCTCTGATCTCAAAGCTTTCCCCACAATCGATTCAAATGTCTCATTGATGTGGTTAATAAGCCTTTCCCCCAAGTACCCATCCAAGCCAGTTATGAACTTCTTGTTCTTCTTCTTGGCAGGGTCGATAAGGGATAATCCATACTTCGATAAAGTATCGAACTCAGTAATATATTCCGAGACTGCCCTACCATTCTGCTTAAGCTCCAAGAACTTCCTAAACAACTCTGATTTCTGAGCAGCTGGGATGAACTTATCACTGAATCGGGCCTTAAACTGATCCCAAGTAACTTGATCCTCTGAAGTAGCTGCCTTAATAGCATTCCACCAAATCATTGCCCGTCCTTGCAGCTGACGGGATGCTAGCTTCCTTTTCATCGCATCCTTGATACCCAAGTCTTCGAAGATACGCTCACAGCTATCCAACCAATCCTGAACTTTTGTAGCCGATTCCGTTCCGTGGAACGGCTTCCTACCAAGACTAGTGTAGTCCTTACAAAGCTTGGCAAAATCGGCCCTAGGCGCCTGCACCGCTGCACCACCACCATTTGCAGCATTAGGAACAGCCCTCTGAACATCCCTAAGCATCTCCCTCATGAAGTCAGTGAACATCGTCCTCATATCAGGAGCATTCCCAATATTAGCTCCTCTACCAGTACCCCTAGTATATCTGCTCATCGTTCAATCTGTAAGGAGAAAACGATTCGCCATCTCTTCAGTGGTGCCAGTGTAGTGAGACTCCATCCTTAAATATACTAATAATATATATATATATATATATTAAAAACCAAAATATCACAAATATGCTCTCTTATATACGTACTATCCCTCCTTGGTGTCTATCCCTAGGTTAACTACGCAACCTAGAGCTCTGATACCAAGTGTGACACCCCGCACCAACCGACATTTTCAATGAAAGTGCGTTGTGCCGATGTCCAACCAGCACGAGACAGTCGCCAAAAAAGGAAAAGAATGGAATTTGAAGCTAAAACTACCAAAGGAACTTGTAGAATGTCTCACAGTGTATGGAATAAAATATAATAATAACACACTTGACATAAAACAAGCAAGATAGTGCATAAGCTGAAAACTAAACCATAATCATCATAGCAGCGGAAATTTAAAATATAGCTTATGTTCCACATTATCATTATTACAACTTTTCAAACTGTCTCTAAAGCAAAGTAAAGGAAGAGTACACTACTAATGCCCAAAGTAGTTACCATCAGCGACACAGGGAGAATAGATATATGTATACATATATATATATCGTATGTGGGAGCCTCCTGCTCGTCTTCGATACAGCTACTCGTGCATACCACCTAACCTGTCTCTAGTCTTCCCGTTTAAGAGAGCCTAGAGTAATAAGAAGAGACATAAAACTCTGGGTCAGACAAATGTCTGGTATGAGCGATAAGCAACAAAACAGAACAATAACAGGTATACTAATCCATACCTGAACCTGCAACCAAAGAGTTAGCACAACAGGGTGTACAATACTCAAAGGTGACACTAACATATGGTGTAAAGATACGGGTTGGGGGTGTGCATGTCATAGTGATATCAAACAATCGAGCATAGCATCCATCCTCACATCTCTCACTTAGTGCGTAAAGCATACGATATCCACCGCTTTGATCACCCAAATCCTTGCTATGATCACTCTGCCCCATTAAGTCATGGTGACTCCACTGCACTGATCCATAGCCACTAGTCCTTGCTATGTCCACTCTGCCCCATGAAGTTATGACGACTTCACTGCACTGGCTCATAGCCATGCTACGATCACTCTGCCCCATGGAGTAATAACTACCTCCACTGCACTACGTAGCCTAACATCCGTCTTGGTGGTGAATCAAAGCTATAGGCGTCGATAACCCCTTTGCATACGTCCCACAGCAAAGCCCAACTCATGAAGTTAACTCATTGGTTCCCAACTGAATCCTGAGCCCTACTTCCCATTTGGACCACCTTTGCATCTCAGGTTTTGGTCTCCTCCGAATCGGTTCAAAAACAAGCTTCCATTCGGTTCGGTTCTCTTCTCCTCGTTCGGTCCGTGGTCATCAACCCTTTTTGGGTCGTGTAGTGAGTTCCTCCCCAAGTCGGGTTGGTTCATGTTGATGCTTCTTTGGTGGTTTGGCTCATCGTTACATGCTTCATATTGGCTCGTGTAAGATAACTCCTCCAGGCGGATCGAGCTCCTCGGTTCGTGGTCAGTCCACTTGTGGCACTTCGTTTCGTGGTCACCAAGCAGAAGCGGTTCGGGGATGGCAAACTTCCTGATCCGAGGTTCTCTAACGTGAGTGGATTGGGGTCGTGGAGTGCTCCTCGAGCAGGTAAGTTCGGGTAGGGGCGATCCGATCCGGTCTGGCTCCTGCATATTTTTGTTGCAACTTCCAGCGACTGTTTTTACGCCACACAATGGCGTTTTCGACCATTCTAATTATTATAAACAATTACAAAACATTCCAAACAATCATAGCAACATGTATAGTCATCCAAAAACACCAAAACAACGATTTAACATGTTCATATGGATCAAACATACCCAAAACCCATGTTTTCCACTTAATCCCCCTAAATCATGTTTAAGCATACAATTAGCAAAACTTATCCAAATTAGCCTAAATTTCTATCAGAGCCCTAAAATTATATTTTAGAATTTTACAAATTTTTCCAGATTTTTCTGAGTTATAATTAACACTAATCACCCCTAATTAGCCGTAATTAGTGAAAAAAAATGCAAATCACTCACCATAGCCACAAATAAAACTTTGATCTGAAACTATCTCTGATTTTGGTCGAATCTCTATGCAACACAGTGGCTCTATTTCCAATTTGATGCTAATTTGCCTTGATTTGATGTAAATTAGGCTAAAACTTGATTAGAGAGCGATTTGGGATGAAATTAGAAGGTGGAGGCCATGGCTAGGGTTAGAGAAATGTTTTAGGTGGCTAAAAAATGAAATAAAAATTGTTTCCTAATTGTTCTCAGCCTCCCCATAATCCTAATCCCAAAATGGGTTATGGGCCCTCTTGCTAATCACCCTAATTAGGCCCATTTAAGCTGTTTTTCACCTTCTAAACCTTAATTCAGCCATATCTCCCAAATGGTGAGTCCGTTGACTAATGTGACCACTCTACAGGATTGTAAACCATCATCTGAATCCAATGGAAGTGCTTTCAGGTCAAAACTCCTTACCAATCAAAAGTTATGGCCGAAACAAGATCAGCTATGGGCAAAACGGACATTTAAAAATCGGCAAAAATCTTGAACATTGGAAATGACCCCAATAGCCGTTTCCTAAAGTTACACGACCATATGACTTCGTATGAAAAAGAAATAAATATTCTACGACCCTTGGATACGTAGAATATGGGTCGTTACAGGCTACCCGGGTAGAACCAACGGTGGGTATTCCGATCATCCCCGACGATCGGACATAGGTCTTAAAAGTTGGATCGCAACTCTACCCCACAATAAAGAAGAGCTTGTGGAATTATTAAGGGCTAACCTTGATGTGTTCACTTGGACCCACTCCGACATGTGTGGCATCGACCCGATAGTTGCTTGTCATAGGCTCACTATCAATCCCTTGCAACTCCTGTTTAAAGAGAAACGTCGAATCTTGGGAATCAAAAGATCGACCACACTTAGATAGGAGGTGGATAGGCTACGCAACAACGGTTTTATCCGAGAAACCTTCTAACTCGAATGGGTCTCTAATCCAGTCCTAGTCAAGAAAGAAAATGGCAAGTGGTGAACGCATGTCGATTTCTCAGACTTAAACAAAACATTCCCTAAAGATAGCTTCCCACTTTCGAAGACCAACCAGTTTGTAGATTCAACCACTAGCTACCAACTCCTGTCCTTCATGGATGCGTACTCAGGCTTCAATCAGATTCTAATGTACCTCTCGGACCAGGATCATCCTTCTTTCATAACCGACCTCGGGCTCTATTGCTACCTCATCAAACCCTTCGGACTTAAGAATACCATAGACACCTATCAGTGATTGGTCAACCTCATGTTCAAGGAGTAGATCGGGAGATCAATGGAGCTATACATGGACGATATGCTCGTGAAAAAAAGATATCAAATGACTACGTCTATGACCTCTCCGAAATGTTCGGTGTCCTCCTCCAGTATGGCATGAAACTCAATCCCTTGAAATGCTCTTCTGGCATTGCATCGGGAAAGTTCTTGGGTTTCATTTTCAATTCGTGAGGCATCGAAGCCTATCCAGATAAGATTAAAGATATCCAGGACATTCGAGCTCCACGGACCATCAAAGATGTTCAAAGTTTAAATGGGAAGGTCGCCGCCCTAAGTCGATTCATCTCAAAGGCTACTAAAAATTGCATTCCCTTTTTCGACTTGCTCAGAGAGGGGAAACACAACTTTACATGGATACCGGAGTGCGTTATCGCATTTTAGGACCTCCTGAATCATTTAGAGCGACCACCTGTCTTGTCAAAATCCATGTATCATGAGGACTTATATGTTTATTTGGTTGTTTCCATACAGGAAATTAGCTTAGTGCTCATGCGCATTGAAGACCATATCTAATGACCCGTTTACTACATCAACAAGAGGTTAACCGGAGCGGAAAAGAACTATCTAAAGCTTGAAAGCTTTCCTTCTATGTGTTGATTACCTCCTGAAGCTACAAACGTATTTTTAATCTCATCCTATCAAAGTCTACACTGATCAATCGCTACGAGAGGTTCTGCAGCGACCTGAGGCATCCGAACGACTCCTGATGTGGAATATATAGATTGTAACAGCCCGCACCTCAATTCGCGCAAGATATTGTCCCCAACTTAGCCACCGTATAGGTGTGGGTTTTGTCTCTCAAAAGGCCTCGGTTAAGTTTTGAGATCCGCCAACACATGGCGTTGCCACACAGGCTAAGCCAACCTCCCTACTAACACCAATATTGTTCTACTTTGCCACCTCTCAGGTGTAGGGTTTTCCATTACTAGGCCTCGGCATTAGTAAGAGATGGGCTCTACTATATAAGAACCCACTTCACACAGGCTTCCACGATGTGGGACTTAGGGGTGTTACATTCTCCCCTCCTACATAGCCCAACATCCCCGTTGGCTCACAAGCACCTCACCCGGGCGCTATGGTCCACACAGGAGCCACAATTCCGGATGGGTATTGGCTTTGATACCACTGTAACAGCCCGCACCTCCGTTCGCGCAAGATATTGTCCCAAACTTAGCCATCGTATAGGTGTGGGGTTTTGTTCCTCAAAAGGCCTCGGCTAAGTATCGAGATCCGCCAACACATGGCGTTGCCACACAGGCTGAGCCAACCTCAGTACTAACACCGATATTGTCCCTACTTTGCCACCTCTCAGGTGTAGGGTTTTCCATTACTAGGCCTCGGCATTAGTAAGAGATGGGCTCTATTATATAAGCACCCACTTCACACAGGCTTCCACGATGTAGGACTTAGGGGTGTTACATAGATGATCCAGTTCGAGATCATATTCATTCCTCGCCGAGCCATCCTCAGACAAACCCTCGCCGATTTCATAGTGGAGTTCGTCGTTCCAGAGGAGGCTCCTCCAGAAGACATCAAAACTCCAGACATTCAATGGAAAATGTTCGTGGATGGATCCTCCAATAATCATTGTTCTGGCACCTGAGTCATGCTCATCACTACCAAAGAACGCTCGATATGCTATGCCATGAAGCTTGACTTTCCCGCTACCAATGACGATGCAGAATATGAAGCCATGATCGCTGGACTTTGAATTGCAATCGAGCTTTGCATCAAGACTATCCAAATCTACTCCGACTCATAGCTCATCATACGCCAAGTACAAGGAGTGTATCAAGCCAACGGGGCATAGCTCTACCCCTACCTCGCTCGGATTCGTGAACTACTCACCAACTTCGACCACTACATCATCACACATATTCCTCGAGGACAAAATGAGAAAGCTGATTCATTAGCCAAATTGGCAAGCTCTAGGGATGCGCAGCTTATGGGACTTATCCCAGTCAAAGTGCTCGATCCTTCGAGCTTCGATTAGATGCAGACTAATTCGGTGGCAACGACGGAGACCGGATCCAAGCCCGAATCATGGATGACACCAGTTAGAAATTACTTGCAGCATGGAATCCTCCCCGAGCGCTACAGAGGCAGACGAGCACCCACCTGCAGATAATCTCGCTACATCTTCCGAGATGGGGTGCCCTACTGAAGGGGATTCTCTGTTCCATTACTCCGGTGTGTAGCCCATAAAGACGCCGGTTGTGTGTTGCTAGATATAAATGAAGGTGAATGCGGTGACCACGCCAGGGGAAAACTCAGGCAAAGAAAGTTCACAGATACAAGTATTTTTTTCCAACACTCGATCAAGATGTCGCGGACTATGCCCGCAAGAGTGACAAATGTCAGAGTTTTAAAAGATCCCAAGTTCCCTGCCTACCGAGCTAATGCAAATGGTTAGTCCATGATCATTTTCCATGTGGGGGATAGATATCATCAGAACTCTTCCAATGGCCAGAGGTGGGGCAAGCTACGCCATCGTCGTAGTTGATTACTTCACCAAATAAGAAAAAGCCGAGTCCCTCACTACAATCACTACCAAGAAAGTAATAAATTTCTTCATACGCAATATCATTAACCGGTATAGAGTCCCCCAAGCCATCATTTCTGACAACGGGACCAAGTTTGAAAGTGCAAAGTTCAAGACTTTCTGCGGACTGCACAATATCGAAAAGAGGTTCTCAGCAGTGGCTCATCCTCAGGCCAATGGGCAGGTCGAGGTTGTTAGCAAAGTAATCAAATCCATCATACTTAAGCATCTGGAAAAATCCGAAGGCTTGTGGGTAGATGAGCTCCCTCTGCCCCTATGGGGCTACCGGACCACCCAAAAGTCAGCGACTGGCCATACTCCATTCACTCTTGCCTATGGATCGGAAGTCGTCATTCCCATTAAGTTAAAGCTTCAATCTCATCGAGTTACTTATTATGATCTAAGGACCAATCATGACTTACTCTTAGAGTCACTCGACTTGCTCGAAGAAAAAAGAAACGAAGATGAACTTAGAGCTGCCACTTAGCGCCAATGAGTCGTCCGATACTTCAATTCTAAAGGTTGCTACAAGGACCTCAATGTCGGTAACCTCTTCCTGAAATGAATCTTCCCTCAGTGAATGGCTTCAGTCCTCGTTGGGAGGGTCTGTAAGTCATAGTAACGGAGGCTCGGAGATGGGACCATCGCTAGCGACTGTCGATGGCGCCGAACTCCCGAGGGCATGGAACAGTGAACATATTCGCTACTACGTCACATAACTTAGTGCACAAATTTTCCGCTTTCCAACAATGTTTTGTTTCCTTTAAATTAAAGGCATTGTAAAGGTTGTTACTGCCAAAGTTATTAGTAAAGATAGTGTTCAGTTCTTTGTGCTCTTGATGTGTTTACTTTCTGCATGATATGTTTGATTGAAAATCAAAACTAGCTTGCACACATAAACACATAATACCATATTGGCATCCCAAGCACGGGGGTCGGTACCGCCACTTGGTCCTCAAATCAACGACAAGACCGAGTATAAGTAACACCCCTCGAGTCTCGAATCAACGACGAGACCGAGTATAAATAACACAACTCGATTCATGAATCAATGACGAGACCGAGTATAAATAACACCATTCGAGTCTCGAATCAATGAGGGGGCCAAGTATAAATAACACTACTCGAATCTCGAATCAACGGTGAGACTAAGTATAAATCATTCCATTCCCAAGTCTTGGACTTGGGGGCATCCTATCAGCCTAGTAAGTGTGACGCCGATCACTCCCGCGGCTCCATCCGATCCACCAGGTCCGAATCCGGGAACCATTTGGTGAATCATCGACGCCCTCAAACTCTAACCCGAACGAAAAGAAAGGAGAGTCTAAAGGATGAATCCACGACGTCCATGCCATCTCACAACTTAGGACCAACGATCTCTAGGAGGTCTAAGAAAGAGGGCACCGAACCTAGACTCTGCGCAACTCGAGACTCCTGACCATAGGAAAACACGAGAGCGGAGCCAACACACAACCTCCGTGCGACTGGGAGCACCCCAGAGCAGAGCCTCCAATCACGTTTGCTTAAGTGTGATGACAAGAATGCTAGCACAAGTACAGGAAACTAGAAAACGTAAGACGTACATTTGAACACTTAACATAAAATGTGATGTAAGGAAAGTTAACTAACACTTTCATTTACATGCCAAAAGCAAACTACATATCCAAATATCTTTCTTTCTAATGACATGGTGCACATGAAAACCACACAATGCCTCCAAAAACGAGGGTCGTACTCGCGTAAACTATTGGTCTACATTGCCAAAATGTCCATAATACCTATGATTATCACTAAGATGACTCATCCTTCTTCTTTTTCTAGACAGATTCAGTGCTAAGGGGGCGCCACCAGTTATGGTCCTCTTCCTTCCTGAGCTGCTTTCGCCATTCCCTCCTCAGGCCTTCACGGGGGTGATAGACTCATGAGATACTGATGTCCGCTTTCGACTATCATCGTCGCCGCTTGTATCACTATGGCCTCCCCGAGGGGAATATATTGCAACGGTTTAAGGGCAATATCAGAGGTAAGAGCCTGCACAACCCCAGTTTCTCCCTGAACCTTCTTGGCCTCCAACTTTTCTTTCTTCTTGGCATCTTTTGCGGCCTTCCGATCAGCTGGCTTATTGGCCTTGAGTTGCATAACTGCATCCTCTTTAAGCTTCTTATAGGCTTCCTCGGCCCTTTTATTAGCATCATTAGCGGCCTTCTTCTTCCTGTCCTACTCATCGGTTCTTTGATGCTTGATTGTAAGAGTTTCAAATTCTGGAGGTTGATACGGGAGTGTTTCGGCAGAAACTTGAGTGTGCATTGTTCCGAACAGGGAAGATAAAACGCTGTAACACAAGTGGATAAGACTGTGACTTTTTAGTTGATAGGTTCGGGACTGATATATCTTAATTCCATAGTTGGCGCACATTATTCGTGTCTGTTTAGGGAGTCGATCAATTGGTAGCATTAGTAAATTCCTTCCTAATTACTTGTCTCCGCCTGAATCTATAAAAGTGCAAAATAGTCAATCTGCTTGATCTGATTATCATTGTTATCATCGTTGTCATTTACATAAGAATAGCTAGTCCTTATTATCGATTCATATCAGTTATTGTTCACCTTTAAACATGTACAGACACTTATCCTTTTATAACACTAGAACCACTATTTATTTGTTTTGCTTAACTTAGTAGTCATGCTGGTAATCGTAGAAGCTCACCAGGATTTATGTCTAACCCATTTCCTTTCGTCCTTTCTCTTTTCTTTCCCCCAGGCTTACAGGGAGAAAGAGTATAGTTCAGATTTCTTTGTTTTTTTTGTGATGGATTTATGCAAAAGTTGGATCACATCCTGTTCTATTTCCAAGGTTAGGTTGTATCTTTTTTACTATTTAGAGGATAATATTATTTTACTCTGATGTTGTTTTCGAATGAGATTTTAAGACATGACACATTGTAATTATTTGGTTAACTGAAACAAAGATGGTTTTGTATTTAAAAGTGAAAGTTCTTCTTCCACTGTAAATTTATTTTTATGACTTGTGAAATCTTAGTCTCTACGATGTTTTATGTCTTTATACTTACAATGCTTCATAATTTCCTAATGAAATCCTTAGATAGGTGACATTAAAGAATGTGGGTTGTTATAGTTATACCGATCCGACCCCACTGAACTGAGATTGCTACTCCGAGGAGTAAGCCATATTTCTAACCTAATTGAACACTTCGTGACTTTGACTAAATCGTTGCAGGTTTCCATGAGTTCGTATTTGAGTTTCGAGTGCTAAGAAAACCATAGATCCTTAGTGTAACTGCCTTGCCAAAAGGCAGGCCAACACTTATCCCCCAATACATGTCTTCCTTGCAAAAGGGAGACATATTTTGAATAGTCCAAGAATCTAGAAGTCGTGAACCAAAGTAAGTCCACACAAGAATCCAATAGCTGAAAACAAAAAAACTGAAAGCCACGATCACACCAGACTGTATTAATAGAAAATCAAAAATCCAGAAAACCAAAGAAGATCGATGTTCTCTTTGGATTGTATTACAGTAGATATCTAAAACTAGAATAACAAAGAAATGGGAAACTGAAGAGACAAGAAATCTAGAAAACCAGAATAGATAATAATTAGATAACGATATAATTGGACGAATCCGTAAGAAGGAATAACCAGTTGTGGTAAGTCCATACTAAGGCCCAATTGGCCTTGCCAGAATGTATCAAGGCGACTTTAGGTAGCAAAATGAATCCGATTCGACCTTGTCAAAACCTGGCAAGATAACCAAGGAAAGGTAGAAGATTCCAAGATGACCTTGCCAAGATTACCAAGGAAAAGCTAAACGGTTAGGGCCCTACCCGCCACTAGGTAAGGCGGCCTTGCTATGTCCTGACAAGACCACCCGGCCCTTCACAAGCAAATTCCTTATTGAGGGACTAGATTTTTATACATAGCAAGAAAAGTCCTTAATACATCAATCCTTAAAGTTTGAAATTTCAATTCCATATTTTTATACTCTGCAAGCAGCATCCAGACGAGTAAAGTAATTTTATTAAAGTTTTCAAGGTTGGATTTTTTAGTAAATCCAAAGGAAAACCTAGTGGTATATCATCGAGCAGAGAGCATGACTAGTGGTTAAGGCCTAATCCCATACGTAGATGAGTTGACTTAGTCGCTTCCGATTTCAAGTTTACCGAGTTCCATTAAATTTGAAGGGTATAGACTAGCGTCGGGTACATTGCATGCTTAGAGGTTGCACCGGTCCCCATACATGGGAATGCTGATAAAGTCATTCTAAGCTAGAAAATGAAAAATAAACGAATGAGACAGGACAGTTTATTGCTCATAAATAGCATGCCTAGGGATTAAGACCTAATCCAGTGTATGGGTTGGCAGGCTTAGCCCTCCAAACTCTTGAGCTAGGTAACCAGAAATGAGTGAAGGAAATCAGAGGGTTTGTCGTCCGTAAAGAGCATGCCTAAGGGTTAAGATCTAATCCCATACATGGGTAGGCAGACGTAGCCCTCGAAAATCCTAAGCTGGATAACCAGACATGAAAGTTGGAGATTGGATGGTTTATTGTCCACAAAAAATCATGCCTAGGGATTAAGACCTAATCCCATACATAAATAGGAAGATTTAGGCCTTCTGAATTCCCGAATCGGGTGACCAGAAGCAAGTGTAGGAGATTGGACGGTTTCTCATCTATAAAGATCATGTCTAGGGATTTAGTCCTAATCTCGTACTTGGGTAGGTGGAATTAGGCCCTCCGCCTTCCTACAATCATGTAAACAAAAGTGATTAGTCAATTGTATGGCGGATGGTTTATAGTTGGGTACATAGCATGCCTAGGAGTTAAGTCTTAATCTCATACGCTTGTGATCCAACTTAAAGCCTTCCGTAGCTAGAAACCAGAGGTATAATATCAAGAAGCATAATATCTAAGAATTCGAAGTCTAATATAACTAAAGTCCAAAGAAGATAAGCCATGGTTTTAATCACCAGATAACCAAAGTACATAAGCCACAACCCCAAAAAATGTAGGGTCATATCCACAAGTCAGAAGACAAAATAACCATTTTCATAACCTAAGAGATCAGAATACCAGAAAACAAAAAACATAATTGCCATAACTCAAAAGATTGAATGCCAAAAGATCATAATCCGCAAAGCCAATATCCATAGTGCAGAGATATGGAAAGCCACAAACCAAAAAGCCATGAGACTAAGGACCATGAAAACCAGAATCCAAGAGATGCAAAACTAGAGAATTCAAAGAACCACATCAATCGATGACAAAGACGTCGGGAGTAGGTCCTGGTCCATTCCTATTCCAACACAGAGAAGGCGGCTGTGCCTGTCCTAATATTACAGCTCAATTCTGAATGTAATCTGCTCTCTTGCCACATCTATCTGTTCTCCATTCATATCCCTTAGATGCCTGCAAACGTTGATGTTGTAACCATCCAGGTCATGAAACTACCATAATCCCCCTCCCTCTTAGTCGACTCCATTGTAGGAGCCTTTCTAAAGGGAGCAATCGGATGATCTTCTAGATAAATCTCTTCCAGAAGGCGAGTAAGCTCCGCGTATGAAGGGAACTTGGGATGATTCCATCGAAACACATTTCGATTATTCCGAGTAGCAGCATTTCCTTTACCTTTGCCAGAGTTAGACGATCCCTGTCCTGAACCGAATTAGCCCCGAGAGCTTTCTTGTCGGTTCTCGCATCCTCTTCCCTCAAAAACCGATCTGCCTTAAAGTACGATTCACCAAGTTCTCTTGTTGGATCCTCGTTGGAGAAAGATTACGAAATCAATCTTGTCCAAAATACCAGAAACCACAACCATAAAAACCATAGAAAGGTATGGTTGATCAACCAAAGCCATAACAACATTAAACCTCTTGAAAAACTTCCTTCGATTTTTTTCTTAACCGCCATAAGTGTCATCACGTTCTTGGGTCAAACTGTGTGAACCCTTCCATGAATTTCCTAACCAAGACACCCCAAGAATTAACCGTTTCATTTACCAATTGTTGGAACTACATGGTAGTAATATCCGTAAGATAGAGAGGGAAGCACTTTGCCATAACATTCTTTAAAGCTGAAAGCACTTCCATGTAACGCATGCAGCACATCAAGTGAACCATAGGATCCATCCAACCTCAAAAGTCTCCAACCGGCAATTTGAAATCTGGTGGGTTCCGAGAATTCCGAACATCCTGACTGAATGGACTATGAGTAACGCAACCCAAATCCGAAAGAGAGGCCCGACTTCGAGTATACCATCGAATAATATCGGCGATCTGATTATTATTACTACCTCAAAACAAATGATTCCAGTCATGAAATCCACACTGGTGCCCCCAGTGTCAATCCCAACGTTAGAAAATTGTCGATCCCCATCAAGAATATTTGGCTCAACCATATCCTGATATGCCACGATCGGCACAATCCTAGCCTCTAGAATTATGGGAGTTCCCACATCCAAAACCGCATGCACCAGCGTCTGAGCAACATTAGCACACTAGAACCTGAAACTTGACCAACCAAAACTTGAGCTGAACCTTCAACTGGATTGGGGAAGTTGTCCCTGGGTCTAGTAGATCTGGTACCTATCCACCGATTGGTGTCGGCATAGGGTTATCCTTTAGGAATTGCCCCCAAGTCTCGATCTAATCTTTGAGGAACACTATCGCTGGTTCCCTCAATATTACTTAGGCTCGACGACCTTCCAAAACCTTCAATCCTAGCGAGAAGAGTATTCATAGTAGCTTGCAACCTTGGAAACGCTCTTGCTGTTCCAATCACAAAGTCATATCCTAGGTTAAAACCTTAACCACTTCGTCGATATCCCAACGAGTAACGTAGTTCGATGGATGTCCAGTAGACAGCACTTCTTGATGTTCCTCTATCCATGATCCTTTCGAATAAGCCAAAATGATCTTTTTTCCTTTAACTATTGCGAAATCCAAAGGGAATCCGAAGATATCTTATTTCATCAGAAAACCAAATCCAAAGGCAAACCATGCCTCTTCCTGATGCACTAAAATGTTGACGTGGGGAATTGGTCACTCGCACACACCAACGCCCGATAGGTTGATATTAAGAAAGTTATCCAAACAAACAAAGCAATCGTGTCGTAGACTGCAGAAATGTAAATAACACCAAGTCTATAATGGTTCGACACTAACACCTACATCCACTTTATAGTAATTATTCATTAACATTGTTATAATTATAAGTTTAATCAAAGTGCAAACACTTTGAATTTACAATTTATGAATGGAGAATGGCTATATCCTAGCCAATTCCGTATAAGGCCCAAACAGCCATTAAAATCCTCTTAAGTCCAAAAAGCTTCATGTATGCTTCATTATCCAAAAATCAAGCCAAGATCCAATCCAAATGCCAAAATGTTGTTAGGAAACTTCTAAGTGAAGTTTATAAGTCTAAGGGACCTTCTAAAGCTAGAGAAATCAAGTGGGAACCCATTAAAATGCTTCAAGAAGAACCTTATTGCGTGCAGGAATGAAACAACCAAAGGATCCTAAAAATAGCTAAGGGATGGGCTATATATAGGAGTAGGGATACAATAGCTCATATTTGCCAAAATTCGTATCCCAAGATCGGTACCAATCCGGGGATTGGTACCGAACTGGGTACTTCAACAAATATCCTTGCTTCATCTTTGAAATGCCCAACTCCTAGCCAATTCCAAACTTTTTTCCAGATACAAATTATCTTTTCGTACTCTAGAAAGTTAAAGATTTTAAGCTATCCCTGTTGCCACTTCGTATCCTGAACTGAATACAAAAAAACAAGATAAGACTGGGTATGAAGTGATAATTTCGTCTTCCCCAGTGTTAAACAAAATCCAAGTTGCGCTCTTCGTATATCTGAATACGAAATGTGGGGTTCCTATCCTATGCCTTAACCATTTACACGATTGTCATCACCTAAGTCGTATCCCCACCTTTGCATCTTCGGGGATACGAAATCTAGTAGTATGAACTGGATACGAAAATTCCTCAACTAAAAATATTGATCCCATGTGTCAAAGCATTTTATACCGATGCTCGAACCGATGTGTGGGATACAAATTCCGACCGAATAGAGAATCTCGACCACAAAAACCATGCCGATCCAATGCTACTTTAGGTCAAGTTCTTATCAAACAGAAAATACCAAACCCAATGTTTTACCAATCCGACCACACCGAATCGAGACCGCCGATCCGGTGAGTAAACCATATTTCTAAACTTATTGAATACCTCGCGACTTCGACCAAATCACTGCAGGTTTCTATGAGTTCACACTCATGGTTAGAGCACTTAGAAAATCGTAAATCCTTCGTGTGATTGCCTTGCTAAATGGTGGGTCAACACTTACCATTATTGAATCGAAGAGTGGTCCATGAGAGATGAATAAAAGTGTACATATAACTGGAAACCATTTTTTAGGAATTTATCGGATTTTTTACTTGAACATAGTGGTAATTATATATCTGCGTAATTGAGTTTAAAATAACTCAAGGATCAATAAAAAATAAGGCCAGGAAAAATGGCTGGCCCAAGAAAATGATTCTTTTCTCCCTTTAGTTTGATCTCCTTCAAACTTAGTTGGCTTGTTTTCACTTCAATTCCTCTGTCTTGTTTTCTTTGATGAAATAAAAACTATGGTTTTTATTCGATGATCGAATCCACCGCACCCTTATATTATGATCGACTGATTTATGATGTTTTCTGGCTAGCTTCATCGATCGATTACTTCTGTAGCTTTGCAGTTTAACTTTATTTCTCAAGATTAAATTCACTTCACAAAAATGTAAGTGTTTTTTGCCCTTTTACAATTTTTGCTTACTCATCCATTGATTTGATGCTCTTTTTTCCGAAGTAGTAAAATATGGCATTTATAGAAATTTAAATCCTATATATAACAATTTCTGGAAAATGATTCAGTCGACTCGCCTAATATAATCAATCGAATAATATCTATTATTTTTGGGTAGCTGGATTGGTCCTCTTACAAATAATAGATCGAATATCTTCTTGGATTTGTACTAAATTCGAATTTTGACCAATTTCATTCATTGTAACTTTGAATTTTCTAAACTGATACCTTATTTGTTTTTGCCCATATGCATTTGTTGTATCCGTAAATAGCTGAGTTTGCATGTCACGATAGGACATCCTATAAGTGACTGAAATTGATTTTTATCGAAATCCCTCTTCGTGTAATCTATTTAGGCTTAGAATCATCAAAATCCGATCAACGAGAGTTATTCAACTCACACTTTCTAAATTAGGCATAATGATATGTTGGAGTTCTCTTCTTTGAGTAATAATCCGAGTTAACAGTGGATGATTAGTGTAAACATAGGTTGTAGTAAAATCCTTGCCTGTGTATGTCCTTATTTGCACCAAATTATTTGATATTGCACTGGAATCATGTGAATTTGGTTATGAATTATCATCAGAATGTGTCGGCGCACGTTGTAGAACTTCCGTATGTAATTTCTGTTATTGCGTCGCATTCCTGAACCTATCCTTTTGAATTTATTTGGTTATTTAGATGCTTTTGGACATGATTTTGGTGATGATTTGATGAGGCTTTGATCACAATCTAGGACAAGGCAAGGTATACAAAATTTCTATTCGGATCGTGAATTTCGTGTTGATTCCTTGCAAATTTCGTATGTTTCTTTGTGACACTGTACACGTTTATTCGACGGTTTCGAAAAGGATTTTTTCTTATATATATTCATATCATTATTTTTGAGAAAATTAATATTTTTTACATTATAGGTTTATAAAGTTAAATCATATCATTAGTAAAAAACAATATTTTTTTAAATATAAAGATTTTAAAGACATAATCCAAATTTTTTCAGAATCGTTTCATAATCTTGTTCTCCTAGCTAGATATTTTTCAATATATTAAATTACATGTTTCTGAATATTTCGAAAAAGTGAGGACGTGATTTAAGAAGTATAATTAATCGTATGGTATGGGATGCATAGATTAATTGTATCAGTTAATTCCTTACTCGTTACTAGAAGTCAATTATTGTTTTCTAATATAAAGTGGGCTAGTTATAGTAAATCGATTAGTGAAAATGTATGGTATGGAACACATTGTCATTATTTGAATTACTATTTGGGAATTTATGACCTAAATTTTTGGTGTATTATTGTCGGCATTGGATCGATGGGTCCTATATACATATTTATAGTCGGCGGGCAATCTGAACCGGTGGTCCAATCTACATATTTATATCTGATGGGAGAGTCGGGACTGGTGGATCCTGTATAAGATTTTTGTGTCTCTACATATGGCACATGGTAGGCTGGTGGGCCATATATTAGATTAGGTGGCCCTAATATTTGCTAATGGGCTATTTGGCCTGGTGGGTCCAAAGTTTTATATTATTGCTGCTTTCTAGATTTCTTTGTGTTAGTTTCTCGAATTTTGGTGATTTTCAATGACTTTACCTTGTTGATGGTGTTTATCTTTTATACTGCTGGTGCGCTATCAGTGTTGATTATTAAGGTGATTTCATTCACACTACTTTGAACTCTCGATTGGGTTCTAATTGCTACTGTGATGGTGATTTCCTTTGTGCAGTGTGACATGGTCATTTATATTTTATACCTCTTTTGGTTATCTTGTAGGCTTAGAAAATTACAATGGAATTAAATTCTTAGCCTTGTATGTGATAACATTCCATGTCACATTTTACCTACAACATCAAGTCTTCGTGTCGTAACTTCCCTCTTCTGGGAAAATGAGAATATTCATTCTCATGTCATTATCTAGTTCATGAGACCCTTTTATTTGTCGATACATTTTAGTATCTCATTAACGGTTGGTTGATTTGAGTCTGTGTCATTCCTTTTGTGTAAAAAAGAATTCTTACCCATATGTTATATAGTTCAATTATCACTCGATAATTGATAATTTACCTCCATGGATGTGTATGAAAACGCAATATATGTTTCTTACTGTTGTTGTTCCTTGCCCCGACGATCCGACATAAGAAATTGATGTTTATTTACAACCGCTGATTGAAGAATTAAAAACATTGTGGAACGAAGGAGCAGAAACATATGATGTTTCAAAGAAGAATTTTTTCCGTATGTTTGCTTCTTTGTTGTGGACTATAAGTGATTTTCCTACCAATGCAATGCTTCCAAGATGGAGTAAAACTGGTCGTCTAGCATGTTCATATTGCATGGAAGAAACACAAGCATTTTCTTTACCGCATGGTAAGATAATTTCATGGTTTGACTATGACTATCATCGATGTTTTCTCCATGTAAACCATCCTTTCAGAGGAGACAAGAAAAACTTTTTAGCTAATAGAGTAGAAACCAGACAACCACCAATGATATGGTCTAGCGAAGACATATACGAACTGGTTAAAAATTATCTAAAGATATATGAAATTGGAGTTCAAACAGAAACTGAAGGAAAATCGGCTATTCATAATTGGTGCAAACAGTCTATTTTAGGTGTTGTCGTATTGGAAACATCTTCTGCTTCGTCATAATATTAATGTGATGCAAAATGAGAAAATTAAATTTGATAATGTCTTTAACCCAATTTTGAATGTCAAAGGGTAGACTAAAGATGATTTGAAATTAAGGAGCAATATAGAAGAATTATGCAAACGTCTTGAGCTTCATATGAAACCAAATGACAGTAATCAAAACCAAAGCATGTTATGAGTTAGATAATAATCAAGTTAAAGTTGTGTTAAATGGGTTGAAGAGTTAAGATTTCTTGATTGGATTTCATCAAACCTTCATAAATGCATTGACTTTAAATATGGTAAATTGAGAGGAATGGAAATTCACGACTGTCACATAATAATGGAAAATTAATTTCCCGTTATGTTCAAAGAACTGTTGCCGTTTAAAGTTTGGAAGGTAGTAATGAAGCTTAGTATGTTTTACAAAGAGCTTTGTTCAACTACTTTAAAAGTGCAACGTTTACTTAAACTTGAAGTAGATACTCATATACTTCTCTGTAAATTAGAGAAAATATTTCCTCCATTCTTTTTAATGTAACAAATCATTTCCTATTCACCTCCCATTTGAAGAATGACTTCGAGGTCCCATCCAATATGGATGGATGTATCCATTTGAGAGGTATATATAACATGTTACTTATTAATTTAATTACATTTAAAATATGAAGTAATGTACATTAATTTTGCGTAGATTCTGAATCATCTGAAGAAAAAAGTGAGACAATAAGCATGAGTTGAAGGTTCAATATGTAAATATTACATCGAAGAAGAAGCATCATTCTTTTTCTCTCACTATTTCAGTGATCATGTGAATATATCATTTGAAACTGTTCTTGGTAATGACAAAGGCGACGAACAAGAATCGTCTCAAACAATAATATCTATTTTTTAAACAGCATGGTCGATCTTTTAGAAAATGTACATACATATGGCTAGATGATAGAGATCTTCATGTAGCACACACTTATATTTTTCTAAATTGTGCTGAAGTTGCACCATTTGTTAGATAATCTGAAATATCAATTATTGTTTTATTCAATTCTATAGTGCTTGCGTGTGTATAATCTAATGTAATATTTTATTTATATATAATGTTTATGAATGTGAACATCTAAACGAAGATCTCAATAAAGAATTTTCTGGTTGCTTTTCAAATTACGTTTATGAACCCAAGAAATTGTGTTGTTGGTGAAGGGTTGAAACATCTTGCAATGAGACAAAAAAGATTGGTCAAGACATATCCAATATATTTTGTTAATGGATACAAATTTAACACCATAGAAAACGATGCTGAAAAATTAACGAATAATACAGTTGTATTCGTTAAAGGCAGTGACGATCTAGAAAATCACATAAATGATTTTTATGGCGTTTTAACGCAAAATTTTCAATTGACATGTTTCCCACGACCCGTAGAGGAGGTGTTTCTATTTAAATGCAATTGGTTTAGCAATGTTCCAGGTTCTACGATTAATGTGCATATGGATTATAATCCGATTGACATAAAGCTTACATCGCACTATCAATAGTAAGATCCTTTTGTACTAGCCAAGCTGTTGGAGAACGGAATTTTAATGACAACAACCTTGTTTACATTATTGATTATAAAATATATATACAAACACCTTTATCCAGAATATATATATATATACATATATATATATGCAAGAAATAAATAACTGAAGATTGTACAGTTAAGAGTTTTATGAGGTTCAGGATTTCAAAGGAGATTTAAGACTCATGAGTATCAAAATATCAAAATTTCAAGAGTTCAAGATTATCAAAGTAATAGAGTCTAGTTAGTATGTAAAACTATGATTAGCATTTTCAAATTCTGCTTTCAAATTATTTCAAACTATTTTCCAATTGATTTAAAATTATTTCAAAATCCTTTCTAAATGATTTCAAATTATTAAATTTTTTTACATATGATTTCAAATATATATGTGTATTATGTAGTTTATATATATTATAAAGTTTTATAATTATATTATATATATGTTTGTAATTATAATATATAGTTTTATATCATTTATATATATATAGTTTTATATCATATGTTTAATATGTTTTTATACATAAGAAATTATATTTCAAACAACTAGTTTTGATTTAGGAATTTCCAGAATATATATATATATATATATATATATATATATTAGTTTAAACACTTGAAAATGATTTAAAAATTCAAAATACAAGCATAAGTCAACATACCATTTTATACATGTCGACATATAACTGTCACAATTTTAAATTTCAAAAGAAGTGTCTTTTCATGTTTTAAAACATGTTAGTACAATTGTGACCTTTGGAATACTATATAAAGGCCTCATTTTCGAATTTTTTAACAATCTATCTTCTCCTTCTTCATCCTTTCTCTTACCACCATTATTCTACTTTAAATTCTTGATTTCTATACTTATATTCTGCCGATTTCAATACAAATTATATCATTCTCTTTCTATTCTCAGTCTCTATCAAATACTCTTTGTTTGGAAGTGTTATTCAAGAGTGCCAGGGCTATTTGTAATTGTTAAGGAAAAAGTGTGTTCCTTATAGCCCGTAAATCAAGGAAAGAGAGCGGTGTTAACCTTGTACCGTGAAATCAAGGGTATTGAATCCGTGTTAACCTTGTAGCCGTGAAATCAAGGATGATGTAATTGGATTCTGATATTAATAAAACTCTACGTAATCCACCGTTGCATGGGACTGGATGTAGGAGTAATCCAAACCATTATAAAATCCAGAATGTTCTTTCCTTTTCTACATTTTATTTTTGATTATATCTGCATCTATAATTGTTTCTGTGTTCATTCTATGGTTCATATAGTTGTTTGAGTAATTGTTAATTGTTTAAGATTTCTATAATTCCTTTAAAACACTGTTCACCCCATCTAGTGCTAATTTTTCCTTAAGATCCCTGATTATCATCCTAACAATTGGTATCAGAGCATAATTTTTCAAAATCTCATCATCTGAACTTTTGGAAATATTAAATGGCAACCAACACTGGAATTGCTAGTAACAATAGTTCTTTTGTAGAGGGTCAGTCCACAGTAAGACCACCACTATTTAATGGTAGTAATTATTCTTATTGGGCATGTAGGATGAAAATATATTTGCAACCTATAGGATTAGACACTTGGAATAGTGCACAAGCTGAATATGTTGACCCCACTACTAATTTTGCACAATGGACTAATGAATAAAGGAAGCTGCACAAAGTAATTCTAAGGTTATTAATATGTTATTCTGTTCATCAGATAGAAATGAATTTAATAGCGTAACGCCCCGCATTCTACGCATCAGAAGATCGTAGAATATTTATTTTATTTTTATACGAAGTCATATGGTCGTATAACTTTGGGGAACGACCATTGGGGTCATTTCCCATGTTCACGATTTTTGCTAATTTTTAAATGACTGTTTTGCCCCTAGCGAATCTTGTTTCACCTACTACGTTTGATTTATAAGGATTTTTGACCTACAACCACTTCCATTGGATTTGAATGATGGTTTACATTTCCGTAGAGTGGCCACATTAATCAAACGGACTTACCGTTTGGGAAATATGGCTGAAACAAGGCACTTATTAGCCAAATCTACATCAAATTAAAGATGATTAGCATAGAAATCAAGATAGAGCTGCTGGAATACATTAGGATCAGTGCTAAATCAGTTAAAGTTTCGTATCTATAATTTATTTGTGGCTAAGGTGAGTGATTTGAACTTTTATTCACTAATTACGGCTAATTAGTGGTGATTAGTGATAATTAGCGAAATTATGCATTATAAAAAATCTAGAAAAATATTTAAAAATTCTTAAATGTTATCTTATGGCTCTGATAAAAATTTGGGTTAATTTGGATTAAGTTTTCTAATCTTATAGTTAAAACATGGTTAAGGGGATAAAGGGGAAAATCATGCTTTTTGGGTATGTTCGATCCATATTTACATGATTGTTCAGTGTTTTCATGTTTATAGTTGATTCTATATGTTGCTATTACTTTTTGGGATGTTTTGTGGTTGCATAGGAAGGTTAGAATTGTTGAAAACCCCGTCGTGTGACGAAGATTGCTTGTTGGAATGTATGCGGGAAATGGGATCGGTCGCACCTACGACAACATTTGTGAAATGTTGTGGTCGGTCGCACCTATGACATCATTTGTGAAATGTTGTGGTCGGTCGCACCTACGACAACATCTATGAATTGATGTGGTCGGTCGAACCTACGACAACATTTGTGAAATGTTGTGGTCGGTCGAGCGTGGGTTCCGGTCGCACCTACGACAGCATTTGTGAAATGTTGTGGTCGGTCGCACCTACGACAGTATTTGTGAAATGTTGTCGTCGGTCGCACCTACGACAACATTTGTGAGTATCTGTAGTCCGTCGCGCATGGGTTTCGGCCGCACCTACAACAACATTTGTGAAATGTTGTGGTCGGTCGAGCCTGGGTTTCGGTCGCACCTGAGTTACGATAGCACTTCTGAAACGCTGTAAAAAGGGCAGAAGCGCTGTGAAAGCCAGTTTTGTTTAGCTCTTCACTCCCGATGAATGCAGAATTGAACCAGGGATATAACAGCATTTCAGTAACGCTGTTAAAGGTTGTTTTCGATATTTTTGCCAGTTTTCATAGCTAACAGCTTTATTGCGGGACGTGTGCAAAAGAGTTATCAATATCTATAGCTTTAGTTCACCGTTGAGAGAGGGGGTATGTAGACAGACCAGAGCCAGAGGATGTATGGACTGGGAAGGGTTATTGGCTATAGACCAGAAGAGCATGGTCATGGCAATTAGTTGTACGGAGTCCGGAAGGGCATGGACACGTCATGACCTCAATGGATTTGGTGATCAAAGCAGTGGATATCATATGCTTTACGCACTGAGTGAGAGAAGTGAGGACGATTGCTATGTTTGATGCTTGCTATCACCATGACACACACACACACACACACACACACTCCTATTTTACACTCTATGTCAGTGTTTACCTTAGAGTGCCGTACATCTTGTTGTGCTAACTCTTTGGTTGCATGCCCAGGTTCAGGTATGATTTAATTATACCTGTTATTGTTTTATTTTTGTGTTATCGCTCATATCAGACTTTTGTATGACCCAGAGTTTTATGTCTCTTCTTATTACTTTGAGTGCTCTTAAACGAAAAGACTAGAGACAAGTCAGATGATTATGCACGAGTAGCTGTCCGGAGACGAGCAAGAGGCTTCCACATACTATTTACATATATTCTCCTTGTTTTGTTGATGGTCACTGCTTTGGGCATTAGTAGTGTACCTTTCTATTTTGCTTTAAAGATAGTATTTTAATAATGGTTTGGATCATAAGATGTATTTTAAATTCCGCTACTCTGATGGTTATGATTTAGTTTTCAGCTTGTGCACTATCTCGCTTGTTTTATATCAAGTTATGTTATAATTATATTTTATTACATGTGTTGTGAGATATACTACAGGTTCCTTTATAGATCATAGTTTCAGATTCCTTTCTTTTGACGACCGTCCCGTGCTGGTCGGGTATCGGCACAGAGCATTTCGGGGAAATGTCGGCTGGTGCGGGGCGGGCCGTCACACTTGGTATCTCAGCCTAGGTTGTGTAGTTTAACCTAGGGGAATATATCAGAGAGAGATACTACATGTATATGAGAGCGCCTATTTGTGATATTTTGGTTTTCAAAAGCTATATATATTACTAGTATAGCTAAGGATGAAGGCGCACTGCACTGGCACCACTAAAGAGATGGTTAATCGTTTTTCTCTTTACAGATTGAACGATGAGCCGATATACAACGAGTACGGGTTCAAGGGCCAACAATAGGAATGTCCCTAATATGAGGACGATGTTTACTGCCCTCAAGCGAGAGATGCTTAGGGATGCTTTGGGAGCAGTTCCTAATGCTGCTAATAGTGGTGGTGTTGCGGTGCAGGCACCTTGAGCCGATTTCGCCAAGCCCAGCAAGGATTATATTAATTTTGGTGGAAAGCAGTTCCACGGAACAAAATCAGCAACGGAAGTTCAAGATTGGGTTAATAGTTGTGAGTGCATCTTCGAGGATTTGGGAATCGAGGATGCAATGAAGAGAAAGTTAGCATCGCGTCAGCTTCAAGGATGGGCTATGAATGGGTGGAATGCCATTTAAGCAGCTACTCCCGAGGATCTCTTGAGAGCTTGCGTATTGGATTTTGGAGGTTCATGGGATGACCATTTGCATTTAGTTGAGTTCTCGTATAATAATAGTTATCAGTCTAGTATTGGTATGGCTCTATTTGAAGCTTTGTATGGAAGACCGTGCAACTCACCATCATGTTGGTTGGAGACCGGTGAGAAATTTGTTCTTGGGCCAGATGTAATAAGAGAAATTTCAGATAAGATCAAGGTTATTCAACAGAGAATGAAGGCTGCCCAAGATAGACAGAAAAATTATGTTGATAAAAGATGAAGAGATTTGAAATTCTCCATTGGCAACTTGGTGTTCGTCAAGATTTCTCCATTGAAGAATGTGATTCGATTTGGTAGGAGAGGTAAAGGCACCAAGGTTTGTTGGTCCATTTCCAGGTCTTGAACAAGTTGGGAATTTAGCGTATAAAGTTGGATTGCCTAACAAGATGGCAGGAGTACACGACGTATTTCATGTTTCTCACTTAAGGAAGTTCGTGCACGATTCTGACATGACTATCCCACCCGATCAGATGGATGATATCGAGGTAGAACCCGAGGCAGTTGAAAGCCGCCGACCAATTCATATTGTCAGACACGATACGAAGCAACTTTGAAGGAAGACGATGAAACTGGTTAAGGTCCAGTGGGGTGATAACGAGAGTGACTGCACTTGGGAAACCGAGGGGAACATAAGGAAGTCATATCCAGAGCTCTTTACTTGGTAAGGTTTTAATTGCGATGTAGTTATTCCGCATGCTAGGATAAGCTTGATGTGTTTATTATGTATGATTGATTGTTGCAAATGGTTGATAGGCATGTGGGACCTTTTGGTTGTTTTCTTAGTTAAGGAATTTCGGGGCGAAATTTCTTAAGGGGTGGAGAGTGTAACGAATCGCATTCTATGCATCAGAGGATCGTAGAATATTTATTTAATTTTTATAAAAATTCGTATGGTCATGTAAATTTAGGGAACGACTATTGGGGTCATTTCCCATGTTCACGATTTGTGCCGATTTTTAAATGACCGTTTTACCCCCAGCGAATATTGTTTCGCCTGTAACTTTTGATTGCTAAGGCGTTTTGACCTGAGACAACTTCCATTGGATTCGAACGATGGTTTACCTATTTTTAGAGTGGTCACGTTGATCAAACAGACTACCGTTTGGGAGATATGGCTAAAACAACGTTTAGAAGGTGAAAAACTGCTTAAACGGGCTTAATAGGATAATTAGTGGATGGGCCCATAACCCATTTCAGGATTACGGTAATGGGGAGGCTGAAATGAGTTAGAAACCATCTCATTTCATTTTTCTCAGCAGCCACTTTCATTTCTTCAACCCTAGCAATGGCTTCCACCTTCTAAATTCATCTTTAATCACTTTCTAATCTCATATTAGCCAAATCTACATCAAATTACAGCGGATTAGCATAGCAATCGAGATAGAGCTACTGGAATACATTGGGATCCATGAAAAATCAGTTAGAGTTTCAGATCTATAATTTATTTGTGGCTAAGGTGAGTGATTTTCCCTTTTATTACTAATTACGGCTAATTAGGGGTGATTAGTGACAATTAGCGAAACTATGCATCATAAAAATCTGGAAAAATATGTAAAAATTCTTAAATATTATCTTATGGCTCTGATAAAAATTTGGGTTAATTTGGGTTAAGTTTGCTAATCTTATAGTTAAAACATGGTTAAGGGGATTAAGGGGAAATTCATGCTTTTTGGGTATGTTTGATCCATATTTACATGTTCACTGTTTTGATGTTTATAGTTGATTCTATATGTTGCTAATATGGTTTAGGATGTTTTGTGGTTGCATAAGAAGGTTAGAATGGTTGAAAACGTCATCGTGTGGCAAAAAGTGCTTATTGGAATGTATGCAAGAAATGGGATCGGTCGCACCTACGACAGCATTTGTGAAATGCTGTGGTCAGTCGCACCTACGATAATATTATGAAATGTTGTGGTCGGCCGCGCATGGGTTTCGGTCACATCTACGATAGCATTTGTGAAATGTTGTGGTCTGTCGCACCTATGACAGCATTTGTGAAATGCTGTGGTCGGTCGCACCTATGACAACATTTGTGAAATGCTGTAGTCGGTCGTGAATAGGTTTCGGTCGCACCTACGACAACATTTGTAAAATGCTGTGGTCGGTTGCTCATGGGTTTCATTCGCACTTGAGCTACGATAGCACTTCTGAAACGTTGTAAAAAGGGCAGAAACGCTGTGAAAGCCAGTTTTGTTTAGCTCTTCACACCTGATGAATGCGGAATTGAATCAGGGGATATAACAGCTTTTCTGTAATGCTGTAAAAGGTTGTTTTTGACATTTTGCCAGTTTTTATAGCTAACAGCTTTATTGCGGGACATATGCAAAGAAGTTATCGATATCTGTAGCTTTGGTTCACCATTGAGAGAGGAGGTATGTAGACGAACCAGAGCCAGAGGATGTTGGACCAGGAAGGTTTTTTTTCTATAGACCAGAAGGGCATGGTTATGGCAATTAGTTGTGCTGAGTCCAGAAGGGCGTGGACCCGTCATGGTCCCAGTGGATTTGGTGATCAAAGCAATGAATATTGTATGCTTTACGCACTAAGTGAGAGATGTGAGCATGATTCCTATGTTTGATGTTTGCTATCACCATGACACACATACACTCCTATTTTACACCCTACACTAGTGTTTACCTTAGAGTGTCGTACACTTGTTGTGCTAACTCTTTGGTTGCAGGCCCAGGTTCAGGTATGATTTAATTATACTTGTTATTGTTTTATTTTAGTGCTATCGCTCATACTAGACTTTTGTCTAACCCAGAGTTTATATCTCTTCTTATTACTCTGGGTGCTCTTAAACGAGCAGACCAGAGACATGTCAGGTAATTATGCATGAGTACCTGTCCGGAGATGAGCAGGAGGCTTCCACGTACTATTTACATATATTCTCCCTGTGTTGTTGATGGTCACTGCTTTGGGCATTAGTAGTGCACCTTTCTATTTTGCTTTAGAGACAGTATTTTGAAGTTGTAATAATGGTTTGGATCATAAGCTGTATTTTAAATTCTGCTACTCTAATGGATATGATTTAGTTTTCAGCTTATGCATTGTCTCGCTTGTTTTATATCAAGTTATGTTATTATTATATTTTATTCCATGCGCTGTGAGATATACTACAGGTTCCTTTGTAGATCATAGTTTCAGATTCCTTTCTTTTGACGACTGTCCTATACTGGTCGGGTATCGGCACAGCGCATTTCGGGGGAATGTCGGCTGGTGCGGGGCGGGCCGTTACACTTGGTATCAGAGGCTAGGTTGCATAGTTTAACCTAGGGGAAGATATCAGGGAGAGATAGCATACGTATATGAGAGCACGTAATTGTGATATTTTGGTTTTCAAAAGCTATATATATTATTACTATAGCTAAGGATGAAGTCGCACTGCACTGGCACCACTAAAGAGCTGGTTAATTGTTTTTCTCTTTACAGATTGAACGATGAGCCAATATACAAGGGGTACGAGTTCAGTGGCCAACAATAGGAATGTCCCTGATATGAGGACGATGTTTACTGTCTTCATGTGGGAGATGCTTAAGGATGCTGAGGGAGCAGTTCCTAATGCTGCCAACAGTGGTGGTGCAACGGTGCAAGCGCCTAGAGCCGATTTTGCCAAGCTCGGCAAGGATTATATTAATCTTGGTAGAAAGTCGTTCCATGGAACAGAATCGGCAACGGAAGTTCAAGATTGGCTTGATAGTTGTGAGCACATCTTCGAGGATTTGGGGATTGAGGATGCAATGAAGAGAAAGTTAACATCGCGTCAGCTTCAACGACGGGCTATGAATTGGTGGAATGCTATTAAAGCGGTTACTCCCGAGGATCTCTTGAGAGCTTGCATATTGGTTTTTGGAGGTTCATGGGATGATCATTTGCATATGGTTGAGTTCGCGTATAATAATAGATATCAGTCCAGTATTGGTATGGCTCCATTTGAAGCTTTCTACGGAAGACCGTGCAACTCACTATCATGTTGGTTGCAGACTGGTGAGAAATTTGTGCTTGGGCCAGATGTAATAAGAGAAACTTCAGATAAGATCAAGGTTATTCAACAGAGAATGAAGGATGCCCAAGATAGGCAGAAAAATTATGCTGATAAAAGACGAAGAGATTTGAAATTCTCTGTTGGCGATTTGGTGTTAGCCAATATTTCTCCGTTGAAGAATGTGATTCGGTTTGGTAGGAGAGGTAAATTGGCACCAAGGTTTGTTGGTCCATTTCCAGTTCTCAAACAAGTTGGGAATTTAGCGTATAAAGTTGGACTGCCTAACAAGATGGTGAGAGTGCATGATGTATTTCATATTTTTCGGTTAAGGAAGTCCGTTCACGATTCTAACTTGACTATCTCACCCGATCAAATGGATGATATCGAGGTAGAACCTGAGGCAGTTGAAAGCCGCCGACCGATTCATATTGTCAGACATAATACAAAGCAACTTTGGAGGAAGATGGTGAAACTGGTTAAGGTCCAGTGGGGTGATAACGAGAGTGACTGCACTTAGGAAACCAAGGAAAACATAAGGAATTCATATCCAGAGCTCTTTACCTAGTAAGGTTTTAATCGCGATGTAGTTATTCCGCATGCTAGGATAGGCTTAATGTGTTTATTATGTATGATTGATTGTTGCAAATGTTTGATAGGCATGCGGGACCTTTTGGCTGTTTTCTTAGTTAACGAATTTCGAGGGCGAAATTTTTTAAGGGGTGGAGAGTATAACGACCCGCATTCTATGCATTGGAGGATTGTAGAATATTTATTTCATTTTAATACGAAGTCGTATGCTTGTGTAAATTTGGGAAAAAACTATTGGGGTCATTTCCCATGTTCACGATTTTTTCCGATTTTTAAATGACCGTTTTACCCCAGGCGAATCTTGTTTCACCTATAACTTTTTATTGGTAAGGAGGTTTGACCTGAAACCACTTCGATTGGATTCGAGTGATGGTTTACCTTTCTGTAGAGTGGTCACATTGATCAAACAGACTTACCATTTGGGAGATATGGCTGAAACAAGGTTTAGAAGGTGAAAAACTGCTTCAACGGGCTTAATAAAGGAAGTAGTGGATGGGCCCATAACCCATTTCGGGATTACGGTTATGGGGAGGCTAAAATGAGTTAGGTAACAATCTCATTTCATTTTTTTCAGCTGCCACTTTCATTTCTTCAATCCTAGCAATCGCCTCCACCTTCTAAATTCATCTTTAGTCACTTTCTAATCACATATTAGCCAAATCTTCATCAAATTAAAGCGGATTAGCATAGAAATCGCGATAAAGCTACCAAAATACATTACGATCCATGCCAAATCAGTTAGAGTTTCGGATCTATAATTTATTTGTGGCTAAGGTGAGTGATTTGCACTTTTACTACTAATTACGGCAAATTAGGGGTCATTAGTGATAATTGGCAAAATTATGCATCATAAAAATCTAGAAAAATAAGTAAAAATTCTTAAATATTATCTTATAGCTCTGATAAAAATTTGGGTTAATTTGGATTAAGTTTGCTAATCTTATAGTTAAAACATGGTTAAGGGGATTAAGGGGAAAATCATGTTTTTTGGGTATGTTTGATCCATATTCACATGATTGTTCACTGTTTTGATGTTTATAGTTGATTTTATATGTTTTTATTACTGTTTGGGATGTTTTTTTGTTACATAGGAAGGTTAGAATGGTTGAAAACGCCGTCGTGTGACGAAGATTGCTTGCTAGAATGTATGTAGGAAATGGGATGGTCGTACCAACGACAACATTTGTGAAATGTTGTGGTCGGTCGGACCTACGACAACATTTGTGAAATGTTGTGGTCGGTCACGCATGGGTTTCGGTCGCACCTACGACAACATTTGTGAAATGCAGTTGTCGGTCGCACCTACGACAACATTTGTGAAATGTTGTGGTCAGTCGAGCATGGGTTTCGGTCGCACCTACGACAACATCTGTAAAATGCTGTGGTCAGTTGTGCATGGGTTTCGGTCGCACCTGAGCTACGATAGCACTTCTGAAACGCTATAAAAAGGGCAGAAACGATGTGAAAGCCAGTTTTGTTTAGTCTTCACACCCGATGAATGCAGAATTGAACCAGGGGATATAACAGCATTTCAGTAACGCTGTACAAGGCGGTTTTTGACATTTTTGCCAGTTTTCATAGCTAATAGTTTTGTTGCGGGACGTGTGCAATGGAGTTATCGATATCTATAACTTTGGTTTACCATTGAGAGAGGGGGTACGTAGACGAACCAGGGCCAGAGGATGTATGGATTGGGGAGCGTTGTTAGCTACAGACCAGAAGGGCATGGTCATGGCAATTAATTGTACGGAGTTTAGAAGGGCATGGACCCATCATGACCCCAATGGATTTGGTGATCAAAGCAGTGGATATCGTATGCTTTACGCACTGAGTGAGAGATGTGAGGATGATTTCTATGTTTGATGTTTGCTATCACCATGACATGCACACTCCTATTTTACACTTTATGTTAGTGTTTACCTTAGAGTGTCGTACATCTTGTTGTGCTAACTCTTTGATTGCAGACCCAGGCTTAGGTATGATTTGATTATACCTGTTATTGTTTTATTTTAGTGTTATCGCTCATACCAGACTTTTGTCTGACCCAGAGTTTTATGTCCCTTCTTATTACTCTGGGTGATCTTAAACGAGTAGACTAGAGACAGGTCAGGTGATTATGCACAAGTAGCTGTCTAGAGACGAGTAGGAGGCTTCCACGTACTATTTACATATATTCTCCCTGTGTTGTTGATGGTCAGTGCTTTGGGTATTAGTAGTGTACCTTTCTATTTTGCTTTAGAGAAAGTATTTTGAAGTTGTAATAATGGTTTGGATCATAAGCTGTATTTTAAATTCCGCTACTCTGATGGATATGATTTAGTTTTCAGCTTATGCACTATCTCGCCTGTTTTATATCAAGTTATGTTATTATTATATTTTATTCCATGCGCTGTGCGATATACTACAGGTTCCTTTGTAGATCATAGTTTCAGATTCCTTTCTTTTGACGACCGTCCCGTGCTGGCCAGGCATCGACACAGGGCATTTTGGGGAAATGTCGACTAGTGCGGGGTGGGCCATCACAAATAGAGTGTCAGTTTTTAAATATGCTCATGATATATGGAAAACATTGCAAGTTACTTATGAAAGAACCAGTAAAGTTAAATAGACAAAGATATCAATGTTACTAATCAATTTGAGTTATTAAAAAGAATCAGAATAAATCTATCTCTAATATGTACTACAGGTTTCAGGAAATCGCGCAATCATTAATGGCTTGGGAAAAACTTACTCTAAAGAAGATCAAGTCAGAAAAAATCTCAATTCTCTAACTCCAGAATGGGATCAGAAAACACTAGGGATTGAAGAGGCCAATAATATTAGTGAAATGAAAATTGAGGAGTTAATTGGAAATTTGATGTCGTTCAAAGTACAGTTACATAAAAGAAAGGAGAATCAGCCGACAAAAAAAAAATCTATAGTATTCAAAGCAACAGCTGACAGTTCTGATTCAAGCTGTGAGGATGATGAACATATTGCCTTAATGACAAGGAATTTCAGGAAATTTCTAAGATATAAAAGGAGAAATAATTTTTAGAAAAATAATCAAGGTAGTTCAGGAAGGAATGACGATAGATGCTACAATTGAAACAAACCAGGTCATATAAAAAAGATGTGTCCATATCTAGATAAATCAAAGCAACAAACAAACAATAATTCATCAAAGAAGAGGAAAAGAGCATATGCAGGAACTTTAGATGATTCTGATTCATCATCGAGTGATGAAGAACTAGAAATCGAAAATTCTAACATGTGCTTCACAGTGATTTAGAATTCAGAAAATATCGAAGAAATGGATCTAAAAGCCAGGTACGCCTTAATTAATTTTTGATTAAATTGGTTGAATGGATGTTTTGTTTGCTTGCCTTGTATGAAAATTTGAAATTTAAATTCTAGAATTCAAACTTGAAATTCAAAATTTCAAATTAATGATACCTCCGAAAATAATAAAACGGAGAATATAATAAATAAAAATAACATAAACAAATTCAAAAACAATTTGAAATTTGAAGTGGCATACATGCGTCGACATACATGAATTGACAAGTCGACATATGCGCCAGAAAATGAAATTCAAGTTTTGAACTTCAAAGGTTTAAACTTTCAAACTTCCTGCCACCTTTTCACCAATTCCCTAGGTCTAAAAAGTTATCCTTCCACTCAGAAAGATGTTTCCATTTACTCTCTATTTATCTATTCATCTCTATTCTCTCTACCTCTCATTCAAAATTCAAAACTACTTTCTTTATCTTATTCTCTTCAAAACTTATCTCTAATGGCTTTCTCAAGTACACCAAAAACCGTGAGATTAACACAATCTCTCAAAGCTCAACTCTACAATGGTCCTGAAGTTATCCAAGCATATATTGACTATGTTACTAATGGAAAAGTAAATACTAGAACCTTCGCTATCTTTGGGGATTTTTCTTCTTGTGATCTTCGTTTTCTTCAAACAAAATGGAGTGAGTTTGATTGACTTTCGGGATAACGATGAAGTATGTTACCAGAATCTCATCAAAATGTTTTATGCAAATTTAAATCACGGTTTTCACAATGGAAATGAAAATCAAGTTTGGAGTAACGTGAATGGCACCTAAATTATTTTGAATTGTTGATATTTTGGGAACCATTTTAAATTGTAAGAACACAGGTTCAGATTTTTCGGATTTTGAAATTGTTGAACAAGATTTGGAAACATTTCATCACATATATGGATTTTAAAAATCGCTTTTTCCGCCTAAAAGAAAGAATTGTCAACCTTCTTCTTCAACATACCCTCACTTCCCGATCTGAAAATTTCAGCAATTCTACCCTCAAGGTCCAAAAAGCCCTTTTTATATCTTTGGTACTTATAATATTAATTAGGCCGATGTGATTTTGTAAAAGTTTAAGCCTAACGAAGTGTCAACAAAAGAAAACACTCTCAACCATGGCGTTTATCTTACCCTTATTTTTAAGTATTTTGGAGTGGATCTCAAAGGAGAGGAATTTGTGCCAAGAAAGGTTTTTAAATCGGGAAATATATCCCTTATGCAAATTCCAATCACTTTTAAGCCTTATGATACATTCGCCGAAAAACAAGCTCAAATGAAACAAGAAGAAAATCTAATGGAAATAAACAAAGAAGAATAATCCTCTTTGGAAAGTGTAGAATGTCCAACAACTAATAGAGCCATATCCAAAGAATAACTTGTCCAAAACCAAGTCAAGTTAGCAAAGAACCAAAAGAAGATCAAGAGACACTCAATCAAATGTCTCCTAAAATGAACAAGTTTTTCGAAAAAGTTGGAAGATAACTTGGATTATCATCTTCCTCGTCTTCATCCGCTGAGTTTTTAGTTTAATTAGCATGTGTTATCATTTTGTAGTATCTTGTATTTCCTTTCGTATTTCCTTTTTGTGCTTCTTATCTTGAATTTCATGTATCATTTGAATGTAATCGTTTAGTAGTAATGAATGTTATCATTTTCTGCCAAATTAATATTTAATCATATGTAAAAACATTAAAAACAAGTAAAATAATATAATAAGAAACAATTCAAAAATTAATCAATTCAAAAATTAATCAATTCAAAATACCCAAAAATACATATGGGTAAGTCGACATGTAACTTTTGACATATCGACATATAACTGTCAGAAATTCAAATTTGTTCAAATTTGAATTTTTAAATAACTACCACATGCCTATTCATTTTAAACGAACTCTAGACTCTATAAAAACAATTTTTTCTAGCAAAACTCAATTTTATTTCTCTTTTACTTCTCTAATCATTCCCTCTCTATATAATCAAATTATGACCAATCCTCTTCACAATTTAAGTGAAAATCTTGAATGAACTCTTGATTCCTTCAAGAATATCCTATCTATAATCCTCTATAATCAACATCGTCTAGAATTTAGTGAGATAAAGTTGATTGATCAACAATAAATACACTTTGATGCCATTAGTTGGACGATCCCTTCTCTTTCGAGAGATGAAGATAATAACATCATTGAAGCACCTCTCACCAAAGACAACGAAGACCAGGAAGTCATCAAAAGGGATCCTATCTTCGGTGGAGATGGATGGGTATAAGTTCTGAGAGATGTTTGAATTGATTGGTATGCTTTGTTTGGTATGATTTGTTTGAACTTGTATATAATGACTGGATTGACTGATTGTAAACGTTGATCAAATTGCTTGTAAATATTGAATTGGATTGATTGTGTGAATTATACTCTATTACATTAGTATAGTCATTAATTTAGAATATGTTATAAATTCTTAGATTTAGTATTAAGGGTAATTATATATCTAGAATAAGTCATTAGGATCATTTAGAGGGAGTATAGTTTAGTGTAGTTTTTGTTGATGACAAAGGGGGATAAATTATAAAATAGGATAGGCATAGTTTAAGGGGGAGTGAGAAAGAATTCATCGTGAAAGGGATAGTAATCAAGGAATCATATCAACAAGTAATATCAGGTATGAATATTTATGAACCAAGGTTAACATCGTCAAAAAGGGGGAGATTGTTGGAGAATGGAATTTTGATGACAAACAACCTTGTTTAAATTATTGATTACAAAATAAATAGTATCATCTATATCCAATATATATATATATATATATATATATATATATATATATATATGCAGGAAATAAATAATTGAAGACTGTATAGTTAAGAGTTTTATGAGATTCAAGATTTCAAAGGAGATTCAAGACTCATGAGTATCAAGATATCAAGATTATCATAGTAATAGAGTCTGGTTAGTATGTAAAACTCCGGTTAACACTTTCAAATTCTGCTTTCAAATTATTTCAAACTATTTTCAAATTGATTTTAAAATTAATTCAAACTCCTTTCTAAATGATTTAAAATTATTAAAGGTTTTTACTTATGATTTCAAATATATATGTGTATTATAAAGTTTATATGTATTATAAAGTTTTATAATTATATTATATTTATGTTTATAATTATAATATATAATTTTATATAATTTATATACATAGTTTTATATCATATGTTTAGTATGTATTTATACTTAAGAAATTATATTTTAAACGACTACTTTTGATTCAGGAATTTCTAGTATATATATATATATATATATATTGGTTTAAACACTAGAAAAATGATTTAAAAAATCAAAATACCAGCACATGTCGACATACCATTTTATACATGTCGACATATAATCGTCACAATTTTTAAATTTCAAAAGAAGTGTCCTTTAATGTTCTAAAACATTTCAGAACAATTGTGACCTTTGGAACACTATATAAAGGCCTCATTTTCGAATTTTTTAACAATCTATCTTCTCCTTCTTCATCCTTTCTCTTAGCACCATTATTCTACTTGAAATTCTTGCTTTCTACACTTATACTCTGCTGGTCTCAATAAAAATTATATCATTCTCTTTCTATTCCTAATCTCTATCAAATACTCTCTGTTTGGAGATGCTATTCAAAATTCTAGGGCTATTTCTAATTATTAAGGAAAGGGTGTGTTCCTTGTAGCTCCTAAATCAAAGAAAGGGAGTGGTGTTAACCTTGTAGCCGTGAAATCAAGGGTGTTGAATCATTGTTTACCTTGTAGCCATGAAATCAAGGGTGTTGTAACTGGATTCTGGTATTAATAAAAATCTACGTAATCCACCATTGCATGGAACTGGATGTAGGAGTAATCCGAAGCACTATAAAATCCGGTGTGTCCTTTCCTTTTCTGTTTTTTATTTTTGATGATTTCTGCATCTGTTATTGTTTCTGTTATGATATTGATTTGGTGATTCATATAGTTGTTTGAATAATTGTTTAAGATTTCTATAAATCCTTTAAAACACTATTCACCCCCCTCTAGTATTAGTTTTTCCATAAGATCGGTGCTTCTCGCCCCTAACACAAACAAGCATTCCAAGTTTATTACGCTCCTTATCCCTCTCTACAAAGAGATAAAACAGATTGGTTGGCAGTTTTTAAAACAAAGGCCAGATTTACGTTCGACGGAAAGAATATTCCAAACGACAAATCATGTCAGGCAGATCTTGAGCAAAACAATGAAATAATAATTGAAGGTGATCATACAAATTTTGGACCTCTCATTAATGAATCAAACGTTTTGGTAGAAGCATTCGAAAGTACGGGGGAAAATATTGTAGAATATGAAATTGATTCTAAATCAGAAGACGATGATGATAGATGTAGATAATGAGTATTATCTTCCTAGTTATAATGTAATTCTGTAATATGCGACGTATATTTTTCAATTCATGTAACTCTGTTAAATTCTTAAATGTTATCAGCTTATCATTATTTACATCTTTTATGTCATACATAGTTTTTCCTATTTATTTATGTTAAAACTGCAATGTAATATGTTTGTCCTTGGAATATAAGACCCAATCTAATACAGATATATACAATTTCATTTCCCTTTATGTCATTATTAGAAACTTATATTGTTTGTGTATGTTAACTGTTAAATGTATTTCAAGATTATGTTATTGTTCTATTTTAAAATCATTTGTATGTGACAAGTATATACATATGTCAACAACAGGGAGGAGTTCTTCTCATTCTTCAAGCGATGGTTATGGTCCATCATAGTAGTCACAACGTCCCGTCGTTTCCTTAGTGCCTAGAGTTGACCAGTAAAAAATAAACTTTATTCAACATGTAATTTTTTTTACCAACTGTACACTTACGTATATCATATTTATATAGGGGATTCGACATACAACCTTCAAAGGTTGTTCTAGACATGTTGAAAGCAGCGTACATGGCTAGGATGTCGGCTCGTTGGCCGAAGTGGGATACCATCCCACCTTACATCATAGAATGCATTTGGCAAGATGTCCTTGTAAGTATATTCTTCCATATATTTTTCCAATTTAATTTTTTTATCGTTGATATACTGTACATATTTTGTTGCTTGATGTTTGTTTATCGTGAAATACAGGCCGAGCTAGATACATAAACTCATGACTTATAGCTGGCCCGACTCTATTGGATTCAAAAGATGAGAAAAAATTATAAGGATAGCATATCATCGATAAAGAAAAAAATGGAAAAGCCTAGCTGGATGAGGGTGGCCGTGTAGGAAGGATTTATCAAATATTGGGATACTACTGAGGTGAAGGAAATTGTAATATTTTTTAAAATATCAAAAATATTTTATCAATAGATAATGTATCAAATTTTAAACTTATAAGCAGGAAAGAAACTTTGCAAATAGGAATATAAATCCAATCAATCATAGAGTAGGATCGAAATCATTTCAGCAGTATCGGTAGGAGTTGGTAAATTTTATAAATGCAAATTATAAAAAGTTAATATGTTATATAATTTTGAATGTATAATAATTATATGTAATAATCAAATTTAGGAAGCTGAGATGGAGGGTCCACTCTCTTATACGGACGTGTTCACTCGTACACATGCCATCGAGCATGTAAATATGGATGAGATTGACTCATGTACATGGCACAATGAGAAATCTAGGAAGAGCTTTGTAAGAATATTTCATTTTATGCAGTAGTATTTGTAGTAAATTTTAAATTATAATGAAATAAGATATAATGATATTAATTTTATCAACATTCTTATTTGGTCATGCAGGCAAAGTTTATGGAGCAGCGCCGGTAACTTCTATCTGAGATGGGGCGAGAGCAGTTCATGATTGATGAGGAGGATGTTATAATATTCTAGTCAGTGATGGATCCAACAATGCAAAACATGCATTATGTCTTTGGAAATCAAGTGGTAATTGATTTTTTCCTTAATTTAATTATTAGTTTAGAAATAAAATAACATTTACGAGTTCTAGGTAATTAATATAATCGCGTGTGATTAATAGATTTTTAAATAATTGTTTCAGGCTAGCACTCAGGGACAGAGCAGGCATACCAGTGTTGATATTGACTTGGGAGAGACTGAGGACTTGATGTCTAGTGTGGTGCAACTTGAGGAACAGAATTGCCGCCAGACCATTGAGATGACACAACTTACGGACTAGTGTATGGCCGAGTTTATGCAGACACATGGCCACTTTCCATCTTCAGCTGACTCTACAGGTTCCAGGGATGATCAGTGATTGATTTTGAGGTATGTTTTTTTGGAGCAGTGTACGAACGACTTTGTGCTTGACTAGACCGTGGGTTGATATTTTGTACATATTATGTTGGTAGACTTAATGTATTTGTTGTTATTTTAATGGTGGAATAGTACAAATTTATGTATTGTATAATTAGTGGTTTGAGTTGGTGGTGAAATTTCTGTTAATTTTGTGTTTTTGTTGGTTTATTGAGTTAGAATTGGTTTTATTTTGGTATTTGGTTGATATATGATATGCTGAGGTTATATATTATTGCAGAGTTAGTGGTTTGTGTGAGAAATGTAGTTGGAATGCAAAATAGCAGCTGAAATGCAAAAAAAATTGCAGGTTTTCCGATGGTTGGCGACGGCTTATTGCCATTTGTATAAGTAACGGTTTCCGATGGCTTTCGATTGCCTATGCTAGTAGTCGGAAACCGACATGAACCGTCTTTAGCCATTGAGAAATGAATCAACATGCTAAGTCGAGTGTCGTCGAAAAATCAGTTCCCTGACGCCTTGGAAAGAGACAGTTATTTATGAAGGCCACCGACGGCCGATGACCGTTTTGAGCCTGAGAAAATAGCCTTTATTAATGTAGTGAAAGAAGTGATCACCATGAAGTGTGTTAAAGAGCCTAGGAAGACTCCTTTGTTCAGGAGCTTTCTCGATCTGAAGCCAAAGATTATTTCACTTTCTAAGTATGAGTGCATGTTTTATGCATTGTCTTGATCCAGGCTTATGTTGATAAATAATCTACTGAAGGAAAAAAAATCTTTATATTGGTTATGTGTCCAAAATTTTAAAAGGACATGATAAAACATATCGAGCGATCCTTCATGAATTCGATTTATACGTGTTTACAGTTCGAGAGTTTGACTCCAAATGTAATGACCCGCATTGGCAGAGGTATTATAATTAATCTATTTAATTATACTAACAGTGATATAGTGAATTAAATGGCCGTGGAATTAAATAATGTTGAATATTTAATTAAAATAATAAATTAAATAATATATTTAATTCTGAAATAATCAGAATTGGCTGAAATGATGATATGGTGTGAACCGGATCATCTGTGATATTTAATTCAGCTTGGAATTTGATTTGAATAACGAATATATTATTTGAACGACAGTTTGAACGTATAATTATATTACAATTAAAATCGAGCTCGAAATGGCGTTGCAGTTCGTAATTTGACGATTTGAACTTCAACTGAATGTACAGGATTCATTTTAAGTCGGATTTCTGTGAAACAAGAAACGTGTGGAGCTGGTGGAGTATATCTTTCTACTGGAAGAGAAAAATCGGGATTTCGTCGTGTAGATTTTGATTTATGTCCAAATCAAAATTTAGAAAAGTCGCTATGGGATTCCTTTATAATTTATAAAGGAATTATTTATATTTTAAAAAGGAATTTCAATATAAATCGAATATCGGGTTGACCCAGATTGAAATATCAAGTTAGAAATTCATAGAGGAATATTCTGGAGCTGTATGGTATTCAGCTGTGAGTATATACGATAATATAAATTTATTTATATTTAATTTAATTATATTTAAATATATTTATATATTTAAATGGGTCATTTAGAGCTTTAAAAATAGCCAGTTTTTCATACGACCTCGGAATTCGACGAAACTAATTTTGTTGGATCCGCAATGTCAAATAGTTGTTAGATTCCCAGTTTCGTGATTTTTAGAGTCACTGTGTGGTTGTACGGATTTTTAGAGTGAGAAACAGTCAGTATTTCGACGGTTAAAAATATGCTGTGTGAGCATATGGAGTCGGAATTCGACGAAACCAGTTTCGTTGGGACCGTAATGTCGAGCTGTATCTACATGTCCAATTACATGATTTTTAGGTATCGTGCGTGATTGTACAGATTTTTAAAGACGAATACAAATAGAAAATTTATTAAAAATGAATAACATAGTCAAAAATAAAATATCTAGAACTTTTGATTGCCTATAAATATACCATACATCCCTCCCTTAACCTAAAAATCATTTTCCTCTGGTCAAAAGAAAAGGAGCCACCAGTATTATTTCTCCTCAAGCACAAACCGATCCTTAACAAATCAAAAGAAAAATCCTAACAAATCAAATCAAATCCTATAAATCATTTTATACTTATATTTGGTTTCACTATTGGGTCCTCTTCAATCCGATATAGGTTTGAGCAAGTTCGACGCCACTGTTTTGAGGTGTCAGTTCTTCAGCGAGATCTACGGTTCGAGATTTAAGGGGCTACAGGCAATCGAAGGTCGAATGGATGGTGGATTCGGGTTCATAGTGGATTTTCGCATCTCGTATGGTGTTTATGGAGGTTTCGGTGCAAAAACGATTCGGTGGTGCCTGAACTGGTTCGACGACGCAAGGATGGAAGGGGGGACCGAGGTGAATGAGATGAGTATGAGGAGAGAGAGGTCGGAAAGAGCAGAAGGATGGCGAAAGTGGTGTGTTGAAATGTCAAGAGGAGAGGGAGCGGTATCGAGCTGAAATGGCAGCCATGGGTTTCGTTGATGCCTGGAGCTCGCGTTCAAATGTGTGGGAGGAAGAAGGCCATCTGGGGTTTAAAACGTGGTGGGCTTTGGCTAAGTGGGCTGGCGGGTTCAAAGGTGAAGGCCCATGAATTAATAACTTAGTTTTTATTTTAAAAATATAAATAGTGTGTTGACTTGTAACTCTAATATCTTTATCATACGAAATCAGAATTTCGAACGGTTGGATCCGTTAGGATTGTACGGACGAGCACTCCAAGATGAAACTGATGGGAAGTCCATTGGAGCTCGTTTGAATTTACGGATAACAGTTTATTGTTCTTTAACGATGAACTGAAAATGTGAGTAAATCTCACTAACTCTGAACAGTTTATAATTCCATGTTGTATTTTTAGAACTGTTAAATATTGGCAGATTGACTGTGTGTTGACTGTTTGATTGAACTGCTAGTCAGTTAGTTGAATTTCTATATTGATTCTGTTTAACAGAATATATCATATGGAACTGAAAGTGATGTTATCTATATTGTTTAACATCTGTGATGCAGGGAAACAGGTTGGAGGAACTCAACGGGGTTCCTCAACATTTATTTTACTGTTGTTCATATATTGTGATATATGATGTGGTACATAATCTGTTGTCGATTATATGTGTTTGGACGATACTGATCATCGTGATTTGATATGTTGAATACCATAACATACCGAAATGTTGATAAGGGAATATTTTCAAACTGATATTTGAAAATAAAATATTTATAAATCGAATATTTACAAATAAGAAATATTTATAAATTGGAATATTTATAGATAGGAGATATTTACAAAAAGGGGAAAACATTATAAAAAGGAAACTGTTATAAGAAGGAAATCATTTTAAATTGGAGAACCGTTAATAAAAGTAAATCTTTAAAAATAAATAAACGTTGTTAAAGGGGAAATCTTTATAAAGCGAATAAAGGAGTTAAATCGAATATGGTATTCGAAAGGAGTTAAATCGAATATGGTATTCGAAAGTTAGTAAATCAAATTAGTTATTCGAAAGGGGTTAGTCGAGTCGAGTTAGTTGAATATGGTTAATCGAATATTTGTTATTCTAATTCGAGTGAACCAGTTAGAGTTAAACCAGTTAGAGTTAAACCAGTTAGAGTTAAACCAGTTAGGGTTAATCGGTTAGAGTAAATCGAACTAGAGTTATTCAAATGGAGTTATCGAATATTAGTGATTCGAATAGAAAGTAAAAGTAGTTAATCGAATATAGTTTATTCGAATAGAAAGTAAAAGGAGTTAATCGAATATTAGTGATTCGAATAGAAAGTAAAAGGAGTTAATCGAATATAGTTTATTTGAATAGAAAGTAAAAGGAGTTAATCGAATATAGTTTATTCGAATAGAAAGTAAAAGGAGTTAATCGAATATAGTTTATTCGAATAGAAAGTAAAAGGATTTAATTGAATATATAGTTTATTCAAATAGAATAAAGGAGTTAATCGAATATAGTTTATTCGAATAGAGTAAAAGGAGTTAATCGAATATATAGTTTATTCAAATAGAATTAAAAGAGTTATCGAATATAGTTTATTCGACAGGAGTTAAGTGAATAGAGTTAAAGTTAAATAAAAAAAAGTTAAGTGAATAGAATAAATTGAATAGAGTTATCGAATATACTTTATCGAAGGAAAGAATTATCGAGTAGAAAAGATTTGAAAGAGAGTTACGTAAGGAAGTTTGTTAAAGAATTAGAAGGGTGAACTTTGTCTATTTCAAGGTTAGAAACGTTGTTCAGTTAAGGTCTGAGAGGTAGTATTACCCCAACTTGATTGACTTCATTTTTAACTAAGGAATGGTTAAGGTTCGATAGTAAAGGATGGTTAAGTAAATTTAGTAATTAAAGGAAATGGTTTGAGTTGGCATCGCGATGGTTTGTCTAAACATCTGTCTAAGTCCAATGAAGAAGCTTTGGAAATGTTTTCCAAATAAGAAACCAGAAATGTTTTCTAATAAAGAAAACAAGAAAATGGAAATGTTTTCCATTGTTAACAACGTATATTTTCCAAATTTAGAAAATAAGAAATATTGAATATAGGGAAACAGGAGATAAATAAATTAATGAAATAAAGCGATAATGTTGAATGATGTTTGATCGATATAAATTTCCATTTGGAAATAATATCGTTGTTTGCACACCTATTTTTCTTTGATAGTTAAATCATAGACTATCGAAGTTTTGACCATTTTAACGTTGTTAATATGGAGAGACCGGTTGGATTATTATCCATAGAACCACTCTGTATTGGCATAAGCGTTGCGAATCATATATGCCAAAGGAAATTGAAGACGGAGTTCTGCAAGGGCAACCCTGTTTACAGAATAATGCTTTCGGTTCATCCTGTTCCTGGATGACTAGTATGGACGGATGTCTGACAGAGTATTTCCAGACGATCACGTATATTGATTTCTCCAACCGTACCAAGAGTGGAAGCAGAGGAGGAAACTTCTTTTAGCTAACACATAATGTATGGTTGAGGACTTCAATCGGTGATTTGATGGATTTGACGATGTGGCATTCAAAGTGAATCTGGTGTGATGATAAAGCGTAGCTTCTAGCCTCACATCCGATAAATGACAGAAATCGGGCAGGCAGCATGGCTAAGTCGGTCGCACCGAAGTAGGGTGTATAATCACCTGGTCTAGAGTTTCATTTACTTCTAAAAATCCATTGTTGATGCTGTCCCATTCGGGAAATGGTTGCTGATCCCAACCGTTGGTGATATACATTCGATGCACTCAAGCGAAATGAGTGGTCGGCCATGTGTGGCCGGGTTGCAAGATGTTCTTGTTGAACCCAGTGTATTCCTCTCTAGAGGTACACTAGCGAAGATGGTTCCATACCTTGTTATAGTTGGAAAGCCATTACCCAATACGTGTTTGCGGTTTTGATTGTATACTATATATGTAGGACATGAGATGAAAGCGTTTCTGCTAGATGATTATCATATTGTGGTTAATAGACATTATTATAATATCAAAAGTTTTTTTGATATAAAGATAATTTGGATTCTCATAAGGGAAAAACCCGTTCCGTTATACGGCGTGGTCTTATGAGATATCGTTTACCTGCTTGAACTGTTTTAAACTGTTTTACTCACACCAGTCCCATGACTGACCCGGAGTTTATTTTGTTTTCCCTAAACTCTTGGGTGCCTAAATTTGTACGGGCAGTCAAGTAGTCGGGATTTACAGATATACTGGAAGAGCTTGGAGCAGGAGGCTTCAGGATCATATAGTTATAGTTATTTCCGCTGTGTTGTAAGTGTTGTACTTTGACATTGATATGTATATTCAAGTACAGATTTTTATTTCAAAGTTATGTTATGAAATATATTTATTCGTTCCGATGTGAGATTCGTGTTACTCTGATATTGTGTTCTTCTTCTTCTTCTTCTATTCTAAGTTTCTATCTTATATATTCTCACCCTCTAATTTCTTTCACTAATGACCGGTATTTTTCGACGTTTGGTTAGTCATCATTGAGTTTATAGCGATAACCAAAGTCGTCAAAAACCCGGGTCATTACAGTTGGTATCAGAGCTTAAGTTTAGTGAATTACCTTGGCTCTGTGGCATGACTCAGTAGAGATGGGGTTAGTAATATCCTAGATTGAGTCTGAGTGTATATATACGAGCGAGCGTGTTTGTTATTGATATAAAAATTGTTTTATATTGTGTAGATTCATTGGTTGAGTTGTTTATGAGTTCTGGTCGATCAGTCTGATCCACTGTATCGGTAGGAGTTTATAAACGCTCGAATACGATGGGTCGGCACGATATGTTTTGAAAAGAGGGTGAATTAAAATAAGTTTACCCAAGGTATATCTTGATATAGAGAAGATATATATCAAAATAATAATATAGTGGATATATTGGTTGTTATTATAATCGAGTAAGATTATAAATTAAATGGTTATGTAAATAACCAATCAGAATTCATATAAGTGAAATACGTGAAATCAGATGAGTTGAATCTAAAATTTTAAACCAGAAATTGAGTTAAAATTCTAGAAAATTGTATAAGTGTTTGTAAATGGATTTGGATTAAAAATAAGGAAAATTTAAGATCCTGGGAGATTTTAAATTGTTTTACAAGCAGTGTGAATTATATTTTGAAATGAATTTCATAGTGGAAATGTTTAGAAATGGTTTTATAGTATTGAACTCACTTCGATGGCTGGAAAATAGATTCTGATGACGACAGCTGCATCATCAGTATTCATTTTCGAGTTGTAAGTGACAAATTACTACCAGAGATACTGTTTTGAATTTGTTTTGGGAAAGACAAGTGTGTTGAATTTCAAAATGGGATCTATAATATAGAATTGAATATAGAATTTGAACAAAGAGAATTCAAAAAGAAATTGAATATAGAAATTCAAAGGGAGTTTGAATATATGAAATTCAATGGAATTGAAATAGAATTGAATATAGAAATTCTATGGGAGTTTGAATGTATGAAATTCAATGGAATTAGAAAAGAAATTGAATATAGAAATTCAAAGGGAGTTTGAATACATGAAATTCAATGGAATTGAAATAGAATTGAATATAGAAATTCAAAGGGAGTTTGAATAAATGAAATTCAATGGAATTGAAATAGAATTGAATATAGAAATTCAAAGGGAGTTTGAATATAGAATTCAAATGGAATTAAAATATAGGATTCGAATATATAGAATTTGAATATAGAATTCGAAAGGAATTTAAACTATAGAATTTGAATAATAGAAGTGATATAAAATTTGAATAGAAATTTAATAGAATTAACTAAGGCGAAGAGGAATTAGTTAATCGAGTTTTGAATTTGAAGTTGAACTTTGAAAGGTGAATTGGATTTGTAAATGGATATTCGAAATCGAATATAGAACTTAAATTTGAAATTTGGATTCAAATTAGTTAATTAGCAAGTTAAAATATATTTGAACATGTCATGTTCAAATATAAAAGTGAAATAGACTAAAGAGTTAATTAACAAATTAATTAACGAATTGAGTTAAAATGATCAGGTACAGTTAAAATAAATTGGGCAGGTATAAATATACATGAGATAGGTATGGATAAGGTATGAAGATATATAAATAGAATGCTCGACGAAAAGGTATGTATTTAATTCCTATATGAGATTTTATGCGCCGTATCGGCTAGCCGCTTGGCTTTTTATTTTTCTTTTGGATTGATGAGGGCCATGGGAGGCTACTTGAAATATCCTGATGCTCCTGGTACAAAGGAGGTTATGGCGAATTTTTCCGGGAATTTAAGGAGTTAGAATATTTCTAAGATAATTTGATAGTTAGAAATCAACGTATCGATATATATATATAGAAGTCGATAAGGAAACGAACTTAGAAATAGAATAGTAAAATCAAAAAAGGAAGACTAAGAATAAAATCTAGTAAGAATAGAAAGAGAAAGTGTAGACGTGTTTAAAAATGAATAAGTAGTTGTATGGTATTGATTATTCGAGTAAGTAGTCATATCTGTTTTGACGTTATAAATGTTATTCAGTCAAGGTCTGAGAGGTAGTTATATCCCAACTTGATTGATTTCATTATTAACAAATAAATAGTAAGATTTCAGGCTCGAAGATCAATGGTGAATAAGATTTAGTTGAATATAGTATTTGGGTTGTCGTAACGATGTTTTACACAACATCCATTTTAATCCAAATAAGTGTAAGCTTGGAAATATAATAAATAATATTTCCTAAGTATAGAAATAAACGAGATCAGAAAAGAGATAAGTAATTGGAATATTTTCCAATTATAAATAGCATATATTTTCTAAAATTTAGAAAATAAAGGAAGGCGATATTCGGAAATGTTTTCCAAATAACAAAAAAGGCCAATATGGTTATTGAAAATATTTGGTTGACAAATATTGATAAAGAAATAGAGAAGTGATTTAACTAATGGAATATTAATTAAGGGCTCAGCGACATATTCAAAAGGAAAATTCGATTTTTTTTAAAGGGAGTAAACTGTTTAAAAACTCCCAGTGAAAGATTAAAACTCCCAGGGAAAGACTGTTTAAATAGAAAAAAACAAATTTAACAGAAATTTGTGGAAGCAAAATTGAATTAAAATAAAGTCAGTAAAGTGGTAACTGAGATTGAATTAGAATGATATCAAGACGAATTGGATTGTGAGATTCAAAATTGAAGGGTAATGGGATAATCAAGTTAAGAGTTGGGAATCGAGAAGAAACTCGAGTTGAAATGATATTTGGCTCGGATATAAGCGAATGGTTGTGTCGCGGATAAAAGCAAATTGGAAATTGATTGGGATGACCCTTGTATCCGCTGAATTGATAACAGGTGGAAAAGGATATAATGATATGCCGACAAAAAGGTACAAGTTTATATTTCTATTGGATATAAGATTTATGAGACGAATTGGCAAGCCGCTTGGCTGTTTGATTTTCTTTTGGGTTGGAGATGGCCCAGAGAGGCGAGTGGGAGTTTGACCGATTGACCAGTATAAAGGAGGTGCTAGCGATTTTTCGAAGAGTTAAGGCGTTAGAAAATTTTCAGGATTTTTGAAAATTTTCGTTGATAAGAATTAATTAATAATTTATTCGAAATTAAATTGGTTCAGTTGAAACTGAAGATTTAGAAGTGAACAAATATGTTCTAACCAGTCGATAGGGTCGTCCTCTACCTTTTAGCAATTTCGAGGACGAAATTATTTTAAGTGGGGAAGATTGTAATGACCCGCATTGGAAGAGGTATTATAATTAATCTATTTAATTATATTAATAGTGATATAGTGAATTAAATGGTCGTGGAATTAAATAATGTTGAATATTTAATTAAAATAATATATTAAATAATATATTTAATTCTGAAATAATCAGAATTGGCTGAAATGACGATATGGTGTGAACCGGATCATCTGTGATATTTAATTCAGCTTGGAATTTGATTTGAATAACGAATATATTATTTGAACGACAATTTGAATGTATAATTATATTATAATTAAAATCGAGCTCGAAATGGCGCTGCAGTTCGTAATTTGGCGATTTGAACTTCAACTGAATGTACATGATTCGTTTTAAGCCAGATTTCTGTGAAACAAGAAACGTGTCGAGCTGGTGGAGTATATCTTTCTAGTGGAAGAGAAAAATCGGGATTTCGTCGTGTAGATTTTGATTTATGTCCAAATCAAATTTTAGAAAAGTCGCTGTGGAATTCCTTTATAATTTATAAAGGAATTATTTATATTTTAAAAGGGAATTTCAATATAAATAGAATATCGGGTTGACCCAGATTGAAATATCAAGTTAGAAATTCATAGAGGAATATTCTGGAGCTGTATGGTATTCCACTGTGAGTATATACGATAATATAAATTTATTTATATTTAATTTAATTATATTTAAATATATTTATATATTTAAATGGGTCATTTAGAGCTTTAAAAATAGCCAGTTTTTCATACGACCTCGGAATTCGACGAAACTAATTTTGTTGGATCCGCAATGTCAAATAGTTGTTAGTTTCCCAGTTTCGTGATTTTTAGAGTCACTATGTGGTTGTACGGATTTTTAGAGTGAGAAACAGTCAGTATTTCGACGATTAAAAATACGCTTTGTGAGCATACGGAGTCGGAATTCGACGAAACCAGTTTCGTTAGGACCGTAATGTCGAGCTGTAGCTACATGTCCAGTTTCATGATTTTTAGGTATCGTACGTGATTGTACAGATTTTTAAAGACGAATACAAATAGAAAATTTATTAAAAATGAATAAAATAATCAAAAATAAAATATCTAGATATTTTGATTTGCCTATAAATATACCATACATCCCTCCCTTAACCTAAAAATCACTTTCCTCTGGTCAAAAGAAAAGGATCCGCCAGTATTATTTCTCCTCAGATTCAAACCGATCCTTAACAAATCAAAAGAAAAATCCTAACAAATCAAATCCTATAAATCATTTTATACTTATATTTGGTTTCACTATCGGGTCCTCTTCAATCCGATATAGGTTTGAGCAAGTTCGACGCCACTGTTTTGGGCTGTCTGTTCTTCAGCGAGATCTAGGGTTCGAGATTTAAGGGGCTACAGGCAATCGAAGGTCGAATGGATGGTGGATTCGGGTTCGTAGTGGATTTCTGCATCTCGTATGGTGTTTATGGAGGTTTCGGTGCAAAAACAGTTCGGTGGTACCTGAACTGGTTCGACGACGCAAGGATTGAAGGGGGACCGAGGTGAATGAGATGGGTATGAGGAGAGAGAGGTCGGAAAGAGGGGAAGGATAGTGAAAGTGGTGTGTTGAAATGTCAAGAGGAAAGGGAGCGGTATCGAGTTGAAATGGCAGCCATGGGTTTCGTTGATGCTTGGAGCTCGAGTTCAAATGTGTGAGAGGAAGAAGGCCACGTGGGGTTTAAAACGTGGTGGGCTTTGGCTAAGTGGGTCGGCGGGTTCAAAGGTGAAGGCCCATGAATTAATAACTTAGTTTTTATTTTAAAAATCTAAATAGTGTGTTGACTTGTAACTCTAATATCTTTACCATACGAAATCAGAATTTCGAACGGTTGGATCCATTAGGAATGTACAGACGAGCACTCCACGATGAAACTGACGGGAAGTCCATTGGAGCTCGTTTGAATTTACGGATAACAGTTTATCGTTCTTTAACGATGAACTGCAAATGTGAGTAAATCTCACTAACTCTGAACAGTTTATAATTCCATGTTGTATTTTTAGAACTGTTAAATATTGACTGATTGATTATGTGTTGACTATTTGATTGAACTGCTAGTCAGTTAGTTGAATTTCTATATTGAATTTGTTTAATAGAATATATCATATGGAACTGAAAGTGATGTTATCTATATTTTTTAACATCTGTGATGCAGGGAAACAGGTTGGAGGAAACCAACGGGGTTCCTTAACATTTATTTTACTGTTGTTCATATATTGTGATATATGATGTGGTATATAATCTGTTGTCGATTATATGTGTTTGGACGGTACTGATCATCGTGATTTGATATGTCGAATACCATAACATACCGAAATGCTGATATAGGAATATTTTCAAAGTGATATTTGAAAATAAAATATTTATAAATGGAATATTTATAAATAAGAAATATTTATAAATTGGAATATTTATAAATAGGAGATATTTAGAAGAAGGGAAAAACGTTATAAAAAGGAAACTGTTATAAGAAGGAAATCATTTTAAAGTGGAGAAACGTTACTAAAAGTAAATCTTTAAAAATAAATAAACGTTGTTAAAAGGGAAATCTTTATAAAGCGAATAAAGGAGTTAAATTGAATATGGTATTCGAAAGGAGTTAAATCGAATATGGTATTCGAAAGTTAGTAAATCAAATTAGTTATTCGAAAGGGGTTAGTCGAGTCGAGTTAGTTGAATATAGTTAATCGAATATTTGTTATTCGAATTTGAGTTAACCAGTTAGAGTTAAACTAGTTAGAGTTAAACCAGTTAGAGTTAAACCAGTTAAAGTTAAACCAGTTAGAGTTAATCAGTTAGAGTAAATCGAACTGGAGTTATTCAAATGGAGTTATCGAATATTAGTGATTCGAATAGAAAGTAAAAGGAGTTAATCGAATATAGTTTATTCGAATAGAAAGTAAAAGGAGTTAATCGAATATAGTTTATTCGAATAGAAAGTAAAAGGAGTTAATCGAATATAGTTTATTCGAATAGAAAGTAAAAGGAGTTAATCGAATATATAGTTTATTCAAATAGAATAAAGGAGTTAATCGAATATAGTTTATTCGAATAGAGTAAAAGGAGTTAATCGAATATATAGTTTATTCAAATAGAATTAAAAGAGTTCTCGAATATAGTTTATTCGACAGGAGTTAAGTGAATAGAGTTAAAGTTAAATAAAAAAAAGTTAAGTGAATAGAATAAATTGAATAGAGTTATCGAATATACTTTATCGAAGGAAAGAATTATCGAGTAGAAAAGATTTGAAAGAGAGTTACGTAAGGAAGTTTGTTAAAGAATTAGAAGGGTGAACTTTGTCTATTTCAAGGTTAGAAACGTTGTTCAGTTAAGGTCTGAGAGGTAGTATTACCCCAACTTGATTGACTTCATTTTTAACTAAGGAATGGTTAAGGTTCGATAGTAAAGGATGGTTAAGTAAATTTAGTAATTAAAGGAAATGGTTTGAGTTGGCATCGCGATAGTTTGTTTAAACATCTGTCTAAGTCCAATGAAGAAGCTTTGGAAATGTTTTCCAAATAAGAAACCAGAAATGTTTTCTAATAAAGAAAACAAGAAAACGGAAATGTTTTCCATTGTTAATAACGTGTATTTTCCAAATTTAGAAAATAAGAAATATTGAATATAGGGAAACAGGAGATAAGTAAATTAATGAAATAAAGAGATAAATGTTGAATGATGTTTGATCGATATAAATTTCCATTTGGAAATAATATCGTTGTTTGCACACCTGTTTTTCTTCGATAGTTAAATCACAGACTATCGAAGTTTTGACCATTTTAACGTTGTTAATATAGAGAGACCGGTTGGATTATTATCCAAAGAACCACTCTGTATTGGCATAAGCGTGGCGAATCATATATGCCAAAGGAAATTGAAGACGGAGTTATGCAAGGGCTATCCTGTTTACAGAATAGTGCTTTTGGTTCATCCTGTTCCTGGATGACTTGTATGGACGGATGTCCGACTGAGTATTTCCAAACGATCACGTATATTGATTTCTCCAACCGTACCAAGAGTGGAAGCGGAGAAGGAAACTTCTTTTAGCTAACACATAATGTATTGTTGAGGATGTCAATCGGTGATTTGATGGATTTGACGATGTGGCATTCAAAGTGAATCTAGTGTGATGATAAAGTGTAGCTTCTAGCCTCACATCCGGTAAATGACAGAAATCGGGCAGGCAACATGGCTAAGTCGGTCGCACCGAAGTAGGGTGTATAATCACCTGATCTAGAGTATCATTTACTTCTTAAAATCTATTGTTGATGTTGTCCCATTCAGGAAACGGTTGTTGATCCCAACCGTTGGTGATATACATTCGATACACTCAAGCGAAATGAGTGGTCGGTCATGTGTGGCCGGGTTGCAAGATGTTCTTGTTGAAACCAGTGTATTCCTCTCTAGAGGTACACTAGCGAAAGGTGGTTCCATACCTTGTCATAGTTGGAAACCCATTACCCAATACGTGCTTGCGGTTTTGATTGTATACTATATATGTAAAACGTGAGATGAAAGCGTTTCTGCTAGATGATTATCATATTGTGGTTGATAGACATTATTATAATATCAAAAGTTTTTTTAATATAAAGATAATTTGGATTCTCATAAGGGAAAATCCCGTTCCGTTATACGGCGTGGTCTTATGAGATATCATTTACCTGCTTGAACTGTTTTAAACTGTTTTACTCACACCAGTCCCATGACTGACCCGAAGTTTATTTTGTTTTGTTTTCCCTAAACTCTTGAGTGCCTAAATTTGTACGGGCAGTCAAGTAGTCGGGATTACAGATATACTGGAAGAGCTTGGAGCAGGAGGCTTCAGGATCATATAGTTATAGTTATTTCCGTTGTGTTGTAAGCGCTGTACTTTGACAATGATATGTATATTCAAGTGCAGATTTGTATTTCAAAGTTATGTTATGAAATATATTTATTCGTTCCGCTGTGAGATTCGTGTTACTCTGATATTGTGTTCTTCTTCTTCTTCTTCTATTCTAAGTTTCTATCTTATCTATTCTCACCCTCTAATTTCTTTCACTAATGACCGGTATTTTTCGACGTTTGGTTAGTCATCATTGAGTTTATGGTGATAACCAAAGTCGTCAAAACCCCGGGTCATTACACCAAAGCCCTGTATGTCTGCATTATCCGAAAACATCTAGCCTAAGTTTAATTTACTGAAGGATGTTTCCAACTAAGCTTGTTACAAGAATGGATAAAAGAGATGTTTTACTAGGAATTATAAGATAGATAGAGAAGAACAAGTGGAAAAAGTGTTGATAACTAAAGTTGTGATTACAAGGACACCAGATTTTAAGCCGTACACTGCCAAGGGACATTTTGCCCCAAGGGGTTACTATAACTATTAGTAGCCATGTTATATGGTTAATGATTATCCTAGGCTTTAGAAAGAAAAACAGCCTAAGGTTATCCCTCTTGTTGCAATACCTTCCACTTCTAGAACTGCAAAGGGAAAGTAGGTTCTTGAAGGTATGTTATTTATTTCTTGCATTCCTATTCATGTTTTGTTTGACATTGGTACATTATATGCTTTTATATTTCGTAACCTTGCTAATAAACGAAAACTAGAACCAATTATGTATTAAGACTTTATCTGCATGTCAAACCATACGGGAGGCTCAACCAATTCGAGTATGATATGTTTAGGATGGGTTACTTTTTTGACCATATCTCTCCATGTGATTTATATGTCCTTGGGGTTTTAAGATGTGATTCAGTACCAAGGATTGATTGCTTGTCTTGGAATCATCTAACCTTGGATTATGTTAAGCAAATTGTATTACTAAATAAAAGTAGGAGGACTCTTGTACTTGTGAAGAACCTAACTCCTTAATGGGTAGTTTTATTTATTTTCTTGACATGATTGAAAATGATTTGGGATAGATTTCAGTGGTTCAAAATGAAAAGTCGGTATGCGACTTAAGCAGGATCAGTAATATGGATATGCGGAATGTATGTGATAAACTAACTTGTATATTTACAATAGTTATGCAAATAAATATGAGATAGTGAAATATATCACAAATAAAAAGCAGTAAAGTAAAGTAATAACACCAGGGCTTTTTATACTGGTTCAGTGCACCGTCCTACGTCCAGTCCCAGACATCTCTCTGGATTTTCACTAATCAACCACCTCGCTTCACCCGGAGGAACAGGTTCACAATACCCGAACAGTCGAATGGGATTTCATGCCTCAACAACAATGAGGACTTCAACACTTGCCTCTTATAACTCTCGAGAACATCAACAACTAAGATTACAATTTGTATGTTGACAACTTGTGCTCTTTGCAACACGGATTTGTCACTTGTAGTACACCCTTCCTATAATCTTATCCTCAAATATAATTTGATGTATGTGAAGATTTGGAAGTAGATATCGTATTGAATCACAAGAGTATTAAATAAGTTCTGAGATTCAAACAATATTTTGGTTGAATATGAGCGCTTTTAGAATATCAAGTAGAAAGCAAGATAAAAGGAACTAGTGAGATGGTGAGTCGGATTCAGTTTGAACCAAAAATAAAAAATACAGCACCACTTATGTATAAATGCTGTTTTAAGTCTTAAATATATGATAAAAGATGGATAAAAGGAACTAGTGAGATGGTGAGTCGGATTCAGTTTCTTCTTCTTCTTGTCCTTCTTCTTCTTCTTCATTTCCTCTTTCCTCAATGTAAGATGTTCCACGACCACGTACATTACTTGTTCCGGAATTAGTGCCTTCCTCTGAAGATGTCCGTGTAAAAGCAGGAGGCATTGGACATTTACCTAGGTCTTGTATATGTAAGATTTTGTTGACAATTCTATTTCAACAAAACAAATAAAAATGATAACTTTATTTTGTTGACAATTCCATTTCAACAAATATGACACTTTTGTTTTATTGACAAATTCCAATTCAATATAACCAAATAAAATGATACTTTTGTTTTATTGACAAATTCTAATTCAATATAACCAAATATAATGATACTTTTGTTTTATTGACAAATTCTAATTCAATGTAACCAAATAGAATGATAGTTTTTTTTTATTGACAAATTCTAATTTAATATAACCAAATAAAATGATACTTTTGTTTTATTTACAAATTCTAATTCAATATAACCAAATAGAATGATACTTTTATTTTTTCGACAAATTCTAATTCAATATAACCAAATAGAATGATACTTCTATTTTGTTGACAATCTATTTCAACAAAACAAATAAGAATGATACTTTTATTTTGTCGACACTCTATTTCAACAAAAATGATACTTTTATTTGTGTACAAATCTATTTTTAATTTAACAAATAAAAATGATATTTTCTATTTACATACAAATCTATAGTTTTTAACTTAACAAATAAAAATTATATTTTTTTTATTTGTTTACAATTATAATTTTTAACATAACAAATAAAAATGATATTTTTATTTGTTAACAATTCTAATTTTTCCATTATATTTAATAAAATCAACAAATCACCACAATAACATCAATCAATCCAAACCAAATCACGTACAACAAACTGAATTTACAGCGTATATGTAAGAATATATAAACACGATAATAATTAATAAATTTTAATTATTTAAAAAGAAATCTCACCTTGATCGGTTTCAAAAATCGTTTTAATAACAGCTGTTTTTAATAAAATTAAACAGCGTTCAATTTTGTCAAAAATTCCAATAGCGTTGGTTTTAGTTCTGACTTGCTTAATGTTGTAATGCTCGAATTTATGGTTCCAACGGATCCGAGTTTCCTGAATTTTGTTATCGTATGCTAAAGATATGAAGTTTTAAACATTTAAATAATTCAATCGCTAATTAATAATTAATTAATTTACTTTCAACCTTAATTATTTTTCTCTGTAATTCGTTCCTCTTTGTTGTTCTGTTCGAATAGGAACCCAAAACGCTCGTAAGAAGCTCGCCACCATACAGCCTTCTCGAGACCACCGATCGTCGATCCACCTCCGCCAAACGGTGCGCCACCTCGACGCCTACCACCACCTGGTACATGGTCAAACTCAATGGGCCCCCGGCTACGAAAACTGCACCCAAAGTCGGTGCCTACTTGTGGCGATTCCAGCTGATTTAAGCCCCCTTTGTCGATCATGACCGTTGAACATTAAGATCTCTCTGCCCTCTTTAATTTTGTCTTTCGAAGGATAGAAGAATATTGCGTGGATGTGGAGTTAGGGGAGGAAGAACATCGATAGTTTTCTGCCATTGAATAGAAGAGATGGCAGCTGTGTTTGTAGGGATCAGGGTTAGCGTATTTCAGCCGTATTTATACAGTATAGTTTATATTATTTAATTATTTAATTATTTAATTCAAAAATAACTTGTTAAACAATCCGAACTCCAAACGAGACCCAACGACTATCGCCCCTAGCTAAATACCCCTATTCAGGACCCAATGGGATATGTCCCGTAAGACAATTCGACTTTTTCAATCAGTTTTCATTAAAATTAAAATATAAATCAATACATATTTAATTTGAACGTACATTTTAATTTACCGGAGCCACATACTGACTTCAAAAATTCCCGAAAAATAAATCTAGCTATGTTTTGACGATACGGTCCTAACAAAATTAATTTCGTCGAATTTGGAGACCGTTTGAAAAATGGTCATTTCTGGTCGATCCAATTTGACTGAAATTGACAACACATTTTATTTTGCCACACTCACATATTAATTCCAAAAATTATGAAAATGGGAATCTTGCAATAATTTGACATTCTAGGTCCAACCAAAGTGGTTTCATCGAAAATGGAGGTCGTTTGCAAAATGGCTATTTATAAGGGCTATATTTTATATTAAATTCCGTACCAACTATCCTGAATATTTAACTGGCCATTACTTTTTATTCCCGCTATGAAATTTCAATTTTTCAAATACGTTAGAAAGATATAATTAAACAGATTTAAATAATTTTGGTTTTACTGAAATCTGATTTATTTTGAATCTTGTATATTCATTTTAAATTTGGGAATTTTCAAACTACCACGCCATTTCAGGCTCGGTTTATAATTAAAATAAATATAAACTTCATTTAAAATAAATTTTTAGTCGTTATTATTTAAAATAAATTATTTTAAATATTCAAAATCCATTAGTTTCTAAAATAAATTTTTTAAATTGATTCAGAATTTCTGAGTTGTTACAGAATGAAAGAGAAATAGGTCCAAACTAAAATAAATAAAACCTATTCCTTAGCTCTGTCAACTGTCAGGATTTATAGAGTAATAATAAATGATTTCCCTCAAGTGATTGTTTCTCTAAACTTAGCACACATAGTCTTTCTTTAGGAGGAGAAAACTTAAGGAAAAACATCAATTGGTCCAAATCGACCTTGAGACTATCCCTGATTTTCCACATCTTTCCGCGCTGCTTCTTAACAACTGAATACGAAAGAGGGGAGCCCAGGAAAAAACCCACCAAGTTATCATTCCAAAAATTTGCACTAACTTTAATGATGATAGTCGGGAGATCATTAATACCATTTTCTCATCATACTCAAATTCACGTGTCGTATAAACTCCTATACTTATGGACTTTTTTCAAAGAGAGAGGTCCATTTAGGTACATTAGCAGCTTTAGGAACAACTGGGGAATGCTCAAACAACACAGAAGCTAGAACCACTAGCCTACATCCTAAAAAATGATCAGCAATATTACCAACCATCAGATAACGAGATTTATAGTTCTCTACACACTCCAAAACATTAACCGAGGAAGTGACATTAGTTTTCACAGCATAATCCAAATCAGTAACAAAAGGAGAAGCATTACCACTCAAAGCTTCTACGTCATGCTTACTAATAATCTGCAAAATTTCGAAATGAAAATTCTCAATAGTTGAAGTTAACTCAATGTGTTTCAGTATTTGAGGAAACTAGAAATTGAGTTAGAATATCACATGAAGGGGGACTGACAGAGGCCATAAGAAGCTTGGACTTGGTTGTCAGCAAGACCAAAGTTCAGCAAAGAGGCAATTTCAGCTAAAAGAGACGACATGAGATTAACAATAGAAACCTAACCTATAGAAGATCGATTTTTGACATGAGATTAACAATGTAAAATTCCGAATTTTGACAGATCGATTTTTTTTTCAAAAATCCCAATCTATAGAAGATCGAGTCGGTTTGTCTGGTATTCTACAGAAAAGACAGAGATAATAAATATATCAGTGCTCAAAAAACATCTCGCATCGAAATGGATAAAATATAATATAATCAAATGTAGCCTTACCAAACTAATAATACTGCATAACCAATATCCAAAGCTATCCTATCTCTGCCACAAATCTAACCTGCGAGTGTGTTATGCGAATGGGGTTAGAACACAAGAGTTTTGGTGATTGGACAAGTTATACATTCTGAAATAACACTGCATATACCATTCACCTATATTTTCTAATTTATTAGGTTACTTTTGGTTAACAACACTCAAGGCTCTACACTCACATCGTACCTATCTACGTCCCAGTAGATTAACCTAATCATAATATATATGTAGCTACCCCTAACATATCAAGGTACATCCCATAGTATCCTCCTCGCATGGTCTCCACCGTCATGCCACGAAAGTGTATCCTATGCCGAATGACGTACGAAAATCCAAATCATAATGCCACATTACCGCATATAACCATCAACGTTGTGCCACGCAAGCATACAGAATAATGCCCTAACGTTTACGATACACCACCTGGTGTGTGTATCGAGACCCTTACAGGTATGTATTATCTACTGTAACCCGAGTCTCGTAATAAGGCCGCATCTGATGCATGGAACTCAGTCGGGAGCCCTTTCATATCTGTATAGGTCCATGAAAAGGACCTATAGTACAAATATCCAAGTATGGTATGCTTTTCATGATGGCTATGTCCCCACCCAGGTCCCTCCCTCAACTAATGAAAGACTACATCAAGAGCTAAGTGACGTTCCCCTAGCATCCAATATATCTTCCAATTTGGCGTATCCCTCAACCATGCCTCGATAGTGAAAGGTCAATGGTATCTTGGTTTAGCTCTAGTCTTTCCGCATCCCACTGATTGTCGATTGTAGGTATCCAACGATTACTATCCTTAATTTAGTCTGAATTTAATCCTGACCAACCTCTACCGAGGCCAATCGACGAATCACCTCAATGCCATATTGCCACAACCTTCCGACCCCCAAGTTACTGTTGCAATCAAGGTATACCCACTGGGTGGTATCGCGTAGATCCCCACCTCGGCGATTACATCCTAAGTATGTACAACAACATAGGACCACCACGGAGTACCCTAGCATGTCCCTTGGTAGTTGCGTGCTTCCATCTAGTCCCACAAATTAATCAAGCTGCATATCAAGTAGAGTAATCAAGTGAACGTGCTCCTCTTGTGTCTCCAGACACCCCGATGATAAACCCCATTGGTTTTTCACCTTCGTTCGGGCGGACTGGTCCAAGCGCATCACGCAAACGTGTAATTAAACCTTATGTCTAGTCTTTTAATTGCGCTTACTTTAACGACAATAATCTATACCCTTTTACCCCATATTGTAATTAATGAAAGTAATCTATAATCCCTATTTATTACCATGTCATTTACTATCAATTACATGTTAACAAGTTCCAATAACATGTTCTACTTGATGTCATTAAGTGTATCTTATTCTATTCCACATTTTTACGTTAACATGCTACTTAATGAGTATAATTAAGTACAACTTAGTTCATTTCATAAGTCTGTGTCATTCTTCCTTATTTAATCATGAATCTTACACTGTCATCACAACCTATCATTGTTGTTTAATTACTAACTTAGTTCTCTTAACTAAGGTTTATTAATAAATTCCATTTTTATTTATTATAAGCCATGTTATAATTCCACTTGTCCTTAGAACATGCCTACCTATTATATTGCATTCTCATTAATATAATTAAATATAATAGGTTATATTCGTCGTTCATCACATTTTCCTTGGTTCTTTAACTTTAACCAAACTTTTACCGTTGTAACATCCATTTCTTTACCATCTTATATATTTTTACACATACCATTTATTTCTATTGATTACGATTAATGTCATTTATGAACCTAATGGTTATAGTTTCCCAAGGCATTAATTGACAATGAAGTTTCCTTATTTTATTAGTCCAAATTATCAATTTATTGTACCCCAACAGGCATAACTATTTTTTTATTGCTTGTTGTATACATATATTTTATATATGATTAGGTACCAGACCTCTCTCATTAAGTTAACCACTTGTGGATGATGGATTTGTTGACCGGTTCCGGGTAGGCTTCTACCGCAAGTTGAACTTAAACTCGTGTCTAAGTACGGTTATCTACAACTTCCAAATTATTGTAAATTTTACATACTTCTATTTTTTCTATTATTAGCAATTTTATTATAATTTGATTTATAGTATCCAATTTATTATTAACAACATTTTACGTAACTTATTCACTTTTATTACAATGCAATTATCACAATTTTCAATTATTTAACATGTTAAGAATGATGACATATGTAAATGATAAATATACAATTATTGAAAGAGGTATAATTTTAATCCATTACCTGACAGCTTTCCACTCCTTGAATCTGACTCAGATCTGTGATCCCGTGGTCTTCCTAACTGAATCTAATATTAAACAACCACAGATTTACAAATCTGATGCTTAAAGAAGAGGGAATGAGAAAGAGAAACCTAAATAAGTCAGATTCAAGAACTTACCCTATGTTGATCACAATTCTGGACACCTATATTATAGACATGTATTCTTTACCTTCAAATTTTGAATCAGAATTTCCTAAAATAAATATTTTCGTTTCTAAAAAGGTTTGAGGAGAAAAGAGAATGGCAAAGCTATGGCAACGTCTCAGAAAATATGAGCTTAAAACTAGTACCTGCTAGTTTATTTATAGGTGTACAAAAAATTCTGGTCCATCGGATTTAACCACATAAAATCTGAAACATATAATTAAGAAAAACACATCATCTAAAAAAAGACACGATTCTGTTTGGGTTGACCCACCTTAGGTAGATCGACTCATCCTGGGTCCAAACATGTTTTTCAGCTACGTTTTGATTTCTAGTTTTAATGTTAATTAATAATGTTTATTTCTCACTTCATAAAATTTATCTAAATTATAATTCTCCGTTTATAACACATATATAATTTTCAATTCCAAATTTATGTGTGTGTATACTCATATAACCTTCCAAATTTTTGTCCGTTAATAGCTGCTTAATTAATGCAATTAACTTTTCAAAGGCAGCTAATTTCTTGGCCATTTTTCATTTATTACGCATTAACTTTTTTGTGTTCTTAACTTGCACCATTTTATTTCAACATTTGAATTTATATGTATATATATACGCTATTAATTAGTTGTTTTTTAGCCTTTCAAAAAAACTTTTATTTCTTTTTCAAAATTCAAATACCATACGCCATCATTTAATTCTTACCTATTTTCATTGATTGCATGTTTATTTTGGATTTATCTTATATATATATATATATATATATATATATATATATATATATATGCACATACATACGCATATATTTACATATGCATGTATACATGTATTTTATACTCACCTTTATGTATAATTTTCCTTATATGTGCATTTATACTTATTTTTCTCTTAGAATATGTATTATTTTACCCATACTTCTAAAATAAAAATATGGCGCCAGCGAGACTCGAACTTGCGCCACTCACTTGGGAGAGACATGTCTTACCAACCGAGCTACATAGGCTTTTGTCCATAAGATTAAAAACAATGATGGTTATTGTTCTTTTTAGTTTTCGGCTTATACCTTCTTTTCACATTTGTTGTAATATTTCAGTTAAAGATATCTTTTTCATCTTAAATATGTTTCCTGCAAACCATAGATATAAATTGATCAGAAAATTGCCACGGATGCATTGACGTAAATTCCATGACCAAATTTTGAAAGCTTCTCAAATTTAATTTTATTATTTAATTAAAAATGTTGGATGTTACATTCTCCCACCCTTAGAAAATTTCATCCCCGAAATTCGGTAAGGGTAAAATTAAGTAATTCCTCGCTTAATTTACAACCATCATGTGTACACCCAATTTTGCAACCATTTGTGCAAAGTATAATGCGACCTTAATACATGAATGAAATGAATGCCTAAGCGGTACCTCCAATATGAATTCAATTTTTTCTTGAAAATTATTTTGAAAATGTGATGCACACATCCTGCATATACTGGCAATTTCCATATAAATGCAATATTTTGAAAATCAAATTACTTTTTCATCCAAATTTTCCTACACTTTTACAGAGCAAGAATGCGGTTCATCTAATTTTTACATCCAAACCTTACCAAACAACTTTAAATTAGCGAATTATATAAAAATATAATTTTCTGAATTTGACCTCTTTTGTTATAAAAAGGTGGAAAATGGAAATTTTCGCATCTTCTGTTTTTCTTTTATGTACCTTTTCTAACTGTACTTAGATTTTTAAGCAACTATTATACAAAGATTTCCCATCTTCCTACCCAAGCACAACTTACATAAGAAAATTTTCTTTATTATAAATTTTCTTTTCCAACTTACTTTGGAAAAATCCAAAAACAAATCTCGAAATTCTCATCTTTTCTCAATTATCGTATTTGTTTCTTTATTTTCACAGTTATCATTATTGTTTGTTTCCCTTTAGTTATGTAATTACTTTTTCTTAACTTATTTAACTTAATCCACAGATCTAAGTTTAAATTTAAATAGGCCTTCTAATTCTTTCAAAACTAAAATTGGAAAACAAACACGCTACACAGCTACTACCAAGGGCTAGCAATCCTAAGACCACGTACCCTTTGACAAAGAAAGTCTAAACCACCGAATTTAAACAACTTGCTTGCCCACTACCATCTACTTGTCAAAACTAGTCCTTGTTACGTACTAACTATTTTTTCCAAGCAACAACCTAGGCTCTACAGTGTTTATGCACTCTACAGGAATTCACTGTTATTTATAAACAATTCTTGCTATCCACTCTATAGCCTCAAAATATTCCTTGCCTTTCCTAGGTACTAATCCTTACCTTGATATAAAAACATGGCTTGGCCTCATTATTTCATTTTCCATTCAAAAATTAAGAGCTAAGTGACGTGCCCTTAACAACTAATCTATCATCCAATTTGGTGTGTCCCTCAACCATGCCTCGATAGTAAAAGGTCAATGGTATCTTGGTTTAGGCCTAGTCTTTTTGCATCCCACTGACCGTCGATGACATGTATCGAACGATTACTATCCTTAATTAGGTCTTGACCAACCTCTCCCGAGGCCAATCACTGAATCCCCCCAATGTCATACCGCCACAACCTTTTGACTGTCAAACTACTGTTGCAATCAAGGTATACCCACTGGGTGGTATCACGCAGACCCCCCACCTCGACGGGTACATCCTGAGTGTGTACCGCAACAGGGGACCACTGGGTAGTACCCTACCACGTCCCTCGAAAGCTGCGTGCTTCCCTCCTGTCCTACTAAGCAAACAATTCGCATATCGAGCAGAGTAACCAAATGGACGTGCTTCTCCCGTGTCTCCAGACACCCCAGTGATCTACCTCATTGGATTCTTCACCTTGGTTCGTGCGAACTGGTCCAAGCGCATCACGCAAACTGCTTCTCCCGTCCAGGATTCTTGGATTAGTCTTTACTGGGCTTCTCTCTTTAAGGTAGGTCTATTATAAAAAAAAATTATTATAAAAAAATATCTATCTTTCATAGGTTCACTAAAAACTTGACTGTTGGCGGGTCTCTTTGAATGTGTTGTCCAAAAAGAGGAGGACTTAATGATTATTCATTCATCGGAACCCGAAGTGAAAATTGTTGTAGATGGGGATCCTGTAAAAACATCTTCCGAGGAATGGGCCAGACCTGGTCATTTCTCAAGAGCAATAGCTAAAGGCCCCGATACTACCACTTGACCATTTGTATAATCTTTTAATTGCCCTTACTTCAATGATAGTAATCTATACCCTTTTACCCTGGATTGTAATTAACAAAAGTAATCTACAATCCCTTTTTATTACCATGTCATTTACTGTCAATTACATGCTTACAAGTTCCAATACCATGTTATACTTAATGTATAATTAAGTATATCTTATTCCAATCTACATGTTTTCTGTTAACATGTTACTAAATGTATATAATTAAGTACAACTTATTTCATTCCATAAGTCTATCTCATTCTGTCTTACTTAATCATGAATCTTACACTGTCATCACAACCTATCGTTGTTGTTAACTTATTAACTTAGTTTTCTTAACTAATGTTTATCAATAAGTTCCCTTTTTATTATCTTATAATTCCAATTATCCCTAGGACAAGCCTACCTATTATATTGCATTCTCATTAATATAATTAATTATAATAGGTTATATTCTCTGCTCATCACATTTTCCTTGGTTCTTTAACATTAACCAAACTTTTACCATTCTTTACTGTTTTGTTTATTTTCACACGTACCATTTATTACAATTAATTTCATTTATGAACCTAATGGTTATAGTTTCCTAAGACATTAATTGACAATGAAGTATCCTTATTTTATCAATCCAAATTATCTATTTGTTGTACCCCAACATGCATTGCTAATTTATTTACTTATTTATTTATTGCCTATTGTATACATGTTATTTATATATGTTTAGGCACCAGACCTCTCACATTAAGCTGACCACTTGTGGATGCTGGATATGCTAGGGGTTCCGAGCAGGCTTCTACCATAAGTTGAACTTAACCTTGTGTCTCGGGGCGGTTATCTACAAGTTCCCAATTACTGTAAATTTTACATACAAATTAGGCATATCTATACTTTTTATATTATTCTCAATTTCACTGTAATTTGATTTACAATATTCAGTTAGTCATTAACAACATTTTCAGTAACTTGTTCACTTTTATTGTAAATTTCACAATTTCAGTATTACATTTATTTTTATCCAATTAACAGGTTCATAGAATAGATCTATACAACAGTAATATTCTTAACATAATTGAAAATAAATTACATCACAATTATCGTAATTTCTAATTATTTAACATGTTAAGAATGATGGGGAATGTAAATGGTAAATTTACCATAATTTAAAAAGCTATATTTTATATCCACTCACATAATAACTTTCCGCTCCTTGAATCTGACTCAGATCTGTGATCCTGTGGTCATCCTAACTGAATCTAATATTAAACAATCATGGATTTACAAATCTGATACCAAAGAAGAGGGAAAGAGGAAGAGAAACCTAAATAAATCAGATTCAAGAACTTACCTCACACTGATCAAAATTTTAGACACCTATGTTGTTGACATATATTCTTTACCTCCAAAACTTGAATCAGAATCTCCTATAATTAATATTTTCATTTCTAAAAAGGTTTGGAGAGAAAAGAGAATGGTAGAGCCTTGGCAGCGTCTCAGAAAATATGATTTAAAGCAAGGTCATACTAGTCTATTTATATGTGTACAAGAAAGTCTAGTCCATCGGATTTAACAACATAAAATCCGAACCATCTAACTAAGAAAAACACGTCATCTAAAAACAGATCTAATCTCGGTTGGGTCGACCCCTGTGTCAACCCATCTTAGGTGGGTCAACCCCAGGGTCAACACATGGGTCGACCCGCTAAACCTGGGTCGACCCATCCTGGGTCCAAAAGCGTTTTTGTGCTTCGTTTTAATTTATGGTTTCAACATTAATTTCTTATTTCATATAATTTATCTGAATAACAATTTTTCGTTTATAACACATATATAATTTCAAATTTATGTGTGTGTATACTCATATAACCTTCCAGATTCTTGTCCGCTAATAGCTGCTTAATTAATGCAATTAATAATGCTATCAATTAGTTGTTTTATTCCATTTAATGGATTCTAATTTCAAAGGCAGCTAATTTCTTTTCCATTTCTCAATTATTATGTAGTAAATTCTTTCTACTCTTAACTTGCACCTTTTTATTTCCACATTCAAATTATATATATATATATATATATATATGCAACTTTTATTTCTTTTTCAAATTCAAACGGTGTTATGCCGTCATTTAATTTTTACCTATTTTCATTGATTGTGGGTTTATTTTGGATTTCCCTTATATGTGTGTATATATATGTATATACATATATATATATGTATGTATTTTCACATACATACGTATATATTTACATATGCATGTATATATACATTTTTATACTCATATTTATGTATAATTTTCCTTATATGTGCATTTATACATATTTTCCTCTTAGAATATGTATTATTTTAGTTGTTCCTCTAAAATAAAAATATGGGCCAATGGGACTCGAACTTGCGCCACTCACTTGGGAGAGACGTGTCTTTACCAACTGGGCTACATAGGCTTTTGTTCATAGATTAAAAACAATGGTGGTCATTATTCTTTTTAATTTTCTACTTATACCTTCTTTTCATGTTTTTTGGTAATATTTTAATTAAAGATATCCTTTTCATCTTAAATTTGTTTCCTGCAAACCATATATCTAAATTGATCAAAAAATCGCCAAGGACGCATAGACGCTAATTCCGTGACCAAATTCTGCAAGTTTCTCAAATTTTATTTTATTGTTTAATTAAAAATGTGGGGTTACATTTTTGGTTGATTCAACTGGCTTTCGAGTGCAATTTTCTGGAAGCTATTTTAATCTGATAGCCTAAGTTCTTATCCTAAAACCCAACAATCCTAAATCCCCTATCTCTATTATAAATATGGCTCTAAACCTAACCTATTTCGCCCAACTCCATTCTTTGCCTCCACCTTAAAACAACCTTCTTCTCAAATATTTTTAATGGATCACTAAGGCTTGGGTTTGCACATATTTTTGGATACTATTCATAGATAGAGATTTCCTACTAAGGCTTAATTAGATTTGCTTAAAAATTGTGAGTAATTTCAATAATTGCAAGATTCAATACAGATTGGGGTTTTTCTTGACAGTATAATAAGTTGTAAATTCCTTCTAATTTCTATTTTCTTTTCTATCAATAATCTATGTAAATTTGATTACTGCTTCGATCCTTTCTTCCGTCTATTTCAGTAATCCATTCTGTTACTGTAGTTTTGTTCAGTTTATCTATACCCCTTCGTATGTAAATTTATTATAGTTTAGAATCAACCCTATTTTATTTCTGATTTGTTCTTATTTATCTGAGTTTAAGACATGTAGACCTAGGCCATTGTCCTTTTTATTTTTACATTGAGTTTAGGCCCTCAAGAGCCTAAATCATTTATTCCTTCTTGTTTGTGTGCAGTTAGGGTAAAAATATGATATTAAAAATAAAAGCGCATTTGGGGAAATAAGAAATATGTATAAAAAGGATAAATTGGGCTTATTCGAATGCAGTTAAAGATAATTGAACGACAACTTAGATAAACCGAATAAATGGCATTTGGATAGACGCAAAATCGGGGTTGGATTGTACCAAGAAATCAAACAAAAGTGATGTTTATAGACAACCTATAAATTGAAGTTTACATGCAACCTATAATATGACGAAATATTACATAGGCTTATTAATAAACTAAAGATTGACGTTAAGTTTAAATAAAGAAACTAATAAGCATGAGTAGTATTGGTCCCTTCCGACAGCATAAGCTAATTAGGAAAAATAAGCGACCTAGTAAGAAAATGTGTAGTAGGAGTCCATTCCGGCAGCGACGACTGATTAAGGAAAATAAAGAGCTCGTAGTATTGGTCCGTTCAGGCAGTAGAGGTAGGCTGATTAGGGAAAATAAGAGGCCAATTAGGATAATCAATTTATAGTAACCTAGGTATTTGTTGACAATTCTATGGGGGTCTTGGGTAGCTAGGCGGTCTACACTAATTCTATGTTGGCTTTGGCGCTAGTAAATTAAAATGGGGACTAATTCCAAGGGTGACTTATGTCAATTTGCATTTTGGATGGGGATCTGTATTAGTCAATATTTCTTTATATCACAATACACCGAGGTCTCACGAGGAAGCGGAGGCACGCTTTATACTATATTGGGTAGTAAAAGGTCCAAACAAGGTGGGTACGGGCGCATTCTGATGGGACAGTGAGCGTGTATCGTGTCGAATAGGGAAGATATGACGCTAGTGATTTACGCTATGTCCTTAAAGATGATGAGTCATGTAATGTCCCAAATTTCAGATCAACTTTATAATCTAAATCTTAGATTATACTAATAACTAAATTTAGTTAAATAATATTTAATTTGAGTATTATATATAATTTTGATTAATCATTTGTCTTAAATCCTATATGTATATTTTTGACTTGTGTTTCATATATACACTGGTAAATGCCATTTTAAACATTATATTTTACATTTAAAACTTATTTTTAATTTATGTAAAAATATATTTGGTTAAGTAAAAGTAGATTTGATATTTAAGAGAAATTAAATTTATCTTTTTATTTGAATCTTATGATATATCTATATGTATGTATATGATCATTTGTGTATATATATACGTATGTATGTATATATATATATATATATATATATATATATATATATATATCAAAGTAGTGGCTTTTGTTTTGAACTTATATAAATATTTTATTACTTCACATGTACATATAAGACATTATAACAACAATATGTCATATAATTAATAAAAGCAAATCAAACTCAATGAATAAAAATATTGTTTTATACATTATTTTGCCATCTTTAATTCATATAATACACTAGCCTTATATGTTCAATCAGATCTTTGTAACATAGATTTATTGCTTAAGGATGAAGTATGGCCATGAAATCATGTGAATAGATAGCCTAGAAAATCTATAAGATCTAAAACATTTAATGAAAAGTAGTTATGGCACCATGAAATAAAGTGAAAACATTTAATACAGGAGCATTTTTAAATGGCTTGAAATACTTAGTGGCCAAGTACGCCACTAAAAACACACACATGAACATGGATCTGCACATAGAATTGTACCCAAAAACTACAGCTGTCGTGACCTTCGGTGTGAAGCCTTGTCAACAACCTCTTTTCAGTCTTAAAACAAAGTGCAACAACTATATACCCTTGTTTGATCTCTTTCAATCAGCTAGCAAAACAGCTATGATCATAGCTGTTTCCTCCATCATTTTTGTAACTTCAGGTCCCCTCTAAATCAATCATGACAGCATCCTTCGGTGTCCACTCCATCAAGCAAGACAAGCCTATACACTACCTTATCAAAGTTTACACCCCATTCACCTACAAATACATGGAAATACCCATGAAACCCTATACCTTAGAACTGCCTTGAATATTTTAAGCTAGAAGAGAAATTAAGGGCCGAGACAAAACTGAAAGCAGAGAAGAAAACATGAAAGGGCAGAGTAAATAAATGTGTGTAAATTATCTCCATTTGAATTTGTTTCAAGGTGTTTTATGCATGATGATAATCTATATAGGCTTGCATGCTTTTTAATATATTGGTGTAGTTGATTCAAATTTGGATGAAAACCTTGCTTAGATAAATCCTGAGAATATACAGGGTATTTGAAAAACAACAAAACAGTGAGCAAATCCAGTAAACAAACACTCCTTTTCCCTCTGTTATAAGCAATGAAAATGTTAAATCAAAGATTTACATATACGTCTGTACATATATGAATGATAGTTGAAGTTAAGCGGCTAAATATAATTTATATTATTTAAATGGTGATATGTTTGAGAAGAAAAAGGGCAGAGAACATTAGATAAATAAAATTTGGAAAGAAAAAACCATCTATTTTCATTGTTCAACTGTTTGACAACATGAAAAAACCAAAAGCTCTGCCCTTCCCTCCCTTGGATAGATAGGGAAGGGCGGAGGCCTTTGGTGTTCCTTCCAGTCAAGAATTGGGAAATGATAGTATATTTTGTGAATAAACTATTTACATTTGACCCCATTTCGAGATGTAAACTACATGATGCAAGTTCATATATGGTCATCCACTTGTTATGAGATGTTACATCACATCTGATTCAAACATTGGATGTTTGTTAGATGTGGAGATATATAATCATTGTTTCTCTCAACAACCATGTTATTCAAACCGTGTATTTAAACAAGAAATAGTTTTCCTTTGTTTGGTCTATGTGGCTTGTATCCAATGAAGTGCACAAAACAACTCTTGCTCTGTGTGGACTATATCTTGCTTCAGTTTCCTTCTTGATTTGGATCCGACTGTCGAGCTTTGGACCAAAGGTCGCCATTCAATGTCACTGTTTGCAAGTGATGTCATTAACTGTTGACATGTTGTACCATTGATTTCTGCATAAATGATGCTTGCCTTTCAGACGAGCTTCTCTCTAACCAAATTATTAATTACCAACTATTTATAGTTGTATTAGTATACATCTTTCAAGTAGCAGAAACATATAAACCCAACTATTTTCTTATATAAACTAGGGAGGCCTATGAGAAAAGGAAGAGTAGGGACGGTTCATGTGAGAAAACTTTTTATTTGCAGACAAAAACAACAAAACCACATCAAAATGAATATCAATGTTACGTTGTTGAAGTACTTAAAATTGGTTTGTGTTCGTTTCCAAAGCATCTATTCTAAGTGATTTTAGACAATACGTAAGACATATATATAGGTATATATGTTCTTGAGTATGTTATAAATGTCTAAGTTGTTCTTTATTGTAAAAACTGGAAGTTCCTTTTTTTTCCTTGGACCCGGTTTCGGTTGCGAAGCTCGGTCGGACAATGGAAATACCTAAGAGTTGATAGAGGGGGGATTTGAGCTTGGAGATGGAATCGGTAAATGGCGTGTAGTGTGTGCGAATGGTCGAAACATTGTAGTGTTTAGTGGGGACTGTCAGAGTTGGATGGTGTTGGCCAGAGGACGTGTGCACTTGGACATGTACACAATGCTGCATCCGAAGCAAAGGTGATAAAGAAGAAGAGGGAGTGGGGAGTCATGGTTGGAGCAGGCCTTTTATATCAACTTCATTTCTTTACAGCAACAAAACATATGACCTTAACATAAAATTTGTAGCATTATTGTAACAACCCGGAAAAGCAGAACCAATTTAAAATTTTTATTTTAGAAATTTTAATGAATTTTGAATATTTTAATGAATTTTGAATATTTAAAATGATATATTTTTTAATAATAACAACGAGAAATTTATTTTGAATAGAATTAGAACATATAAATTTATTTGAATCGAAGTTAGAATATAAATATTTATTTTAATTATAAAAGGGAATTGGAAAGGGCACGGTAGTTTGAAAATTCGATTTCAAATTTCAAATGAAGGTACAGGATTCAAAATTAACCGGATTTTAGTGAAACCAAAAATATTTGAATCTGTTCGAAAATATCTTTTCAATGAATCCGAAAAATCAAAATTTCATAGCGGAAATAAAAAGTTATGTCCAGTTGAAAATTCAGAATAGTCGCTACGAAAATATAGCCCGTAAAAATAGCCATTTTGCAAACGATCTCTGTTTTCAACGAAACCACTTTTGTTAGATCCGGGATGTCAAGTTATTACTAGAATCCAAAATTCATAATTGTTGGAATCAATATGTGAGTGTGGCAAAAGAAAACGTGTTTTGTCAATTTTAGTTAATTTGGATCGACCAGAAAATGGCCATTTTTCAAACAGTCTTCAAATTTGACGGAATTAGTTTTGTTTGGACCGTATCGTCAATATGAAGTTGGAAATAATTTTTCTAGAATATTTGAAGTCAGTATGTGGCCCCGGTAAATTAAAATGTACATTCAAATTCAATTTATACTGATTTATATTTTAATTTGAAGAAAAACTGATCGTAACAGCCAAATTGGGTTACGAAACATATCCCATTGTGTTCAGAATGAGGGTATTTAGCTAGGGGCGACACTCGTTAGGTAAGATTTCGGGTTCGTGTGCAAAAACACATATTTTCGAATTAAAATATTATAAATATATAAATACATATGTATATATATAAAATAAAAAAGGCCCAAAACCTGGTTAAATCATTTCCGCCGCCCCAACAGAAACGAATGGGTAAAAATGCTCCCCATTTCTAATCGATTTTTCTCCAAATCCCAATCCAAATTAAATACAAATCCAAAACGAAAACTGGAGAGGGAATGAAGGGCTTTCAATTAAGGGTGGTTTGATCATCAATGGGTCACTGTAGCAGTCGGATGTTGCTCACAAACGAGCGTCATTCGTGCTCCAAATCCGCCTCCAGATCGAGATAGAATTCGCCGCTGTTAAAGGGGCAGGCGCGGTTTTCCCTGCTCTTCGACATGGTGATGACTGATTTTCACCTAGCTTCATGATTTTGGCTCAAAATCCAAATGCTAGAATCGACATTGGAGGGTTCGATGGTGCTGAAATGTTAAAACGTTAATGGTAATTTAAATTAATAACTTTTTTAATTGTATTAGTAAATGTTAATTATAAATACATTGCTTAAAAATATGAATTTTTAGGTAATTAACATCGTTTTAAAAAAACTTGAATTTAAAATATGTAAGTACTTTGGTTTAAAAATATTAAAATACTTTGTTTTTAAATAATAAATAGCTTTGTTTTTTTAATAAATTCTTTGATTGAGAAAAATATGAATTCTTTGAATTTAAAAATATGATTATTCTTAGTTTAAAAATGTGATTTTTAATATCAACTGCGTGAAACAAATGGCGATGGAACGAACTGAAATCAAAACGAAACGCGAACCAAACAGAAATAAAGAACAGAGGAGTGGATCCCAAAGGTGAGAACTCCTCACTAAAATTTCTTGTTCAGTTATTTATTTTATAACCGCATATATGAACCATTCCCCGTCGTCCACAGACCATAGACGACTTGTTTGATTGTTTGGTTAATTGATTTGTTTGAATTTATTGTGATGTGAAATGAACTAAATAGAATATTCATAGATTGAATAAAGTATTTTATCATTAAAAATATAATTTTTAACGTGTATATGAATAAAACAAATATTCATTTACAAATCAGACAATGGGACGATATATTTTACACATCGCCCAACTGCACAATTAATATTCAGTGTTTGTGGATTGAAACCCCACACAGGTATTGGGATGATATATGACATACACTAGTCCCAATAATTAGCTGTATGTCAATTAATTGGTTGATAGACTGTTGTAAGCGTTAAATATTTATAATTAATGCTTATACAGTATAAAATGCACTCTATATGATGAATTGTTGTTTTCATTATTGTTATATACATGTGTTGTATGAAACCCATATAAACAACATTATATGGTAATTGACTGTGTATGATTCCAATTCAGAAAGAACGAATATTTTCAAATAATGAATATTTTAAAATAATATTCAGAAAAGAATCAAAATATGATTTTGATGTCCGATTTGTGATGGACACGAATATATTTAAATATATAAAGCCGTGTTGATTAATTTAACGCCATTTTGACGTGAACGATATTTATATCGATTTTATTAATTTTTGTAATGAATATTGAAAAGGAATTGATTTCAAAATCTAATGTTTTGAAAATATTATCATTTATATATTAATGATATGGAATATTTAATTTTGATTCGAAATTGAATATGAAGTGGAAATCATTTTGAAAACGAATTTAAAACGATTTATAAAATACGTTTTAAATGGAAATCGACGAAATATATATTATATATATAATATAATGGCCTGAATAGAACGTGCCGCGCTGCAGCAGTTTGCGAATTTCGACCATTAACTTCGAATGGACATTACGGGAGATCCGACCGTCGGATTCTCCTAAAACTGGAACCATTGGGTTCGTATCGAAAAGAGCTTTCTAAAGAATATTAGAGGTTTGAAATCTAACGGTTGGATTTGGAATTATGTCCAAATCAAATTTGGAAAAGGTCGTTGTAAGTGCAGTTTGATGGCCGTTTATGGAAATCGAATGTACGGGCCTTGATAAAATAATTAAAAATTTCAATAAATAGTGTAAAATCATAAGAAATGATATGGAAAGAATTAGGTTGAAAAAATGTCATATTTGAAAAAATAAAAATAGATTTTTATCGAAATGAATTAGTTATTAACTAGAATTATAATCCAATTATTTTTAAATAAATAAATTGGATTTGAAGTAGTTTTAAAAATAACCAAAGTTTCCAATATGTGAATTGGAATGGATTTGAATCGAAATTATCTTTGGAAATTTTTGATATTGGATTCCGTGATTATACGGGCAGTATGGAGGAATTTGGAAGATATATATCGTTATTCCATTACGATGGTTGTTGAATTCAGAATTTGATATTGAATATAAGCCGATATATTTTCTATTCAGAGCCTTGTATTTAATATCAAATGGGATTTTGGGTTTGTCGTGAACGGTGTCTTCACTAACACTCTTCTTAAACCCAATGGAGTTAAGGAAATTAGAAACTAACTGGAGGTTAGCTAAGTTGAACAGTTTCCTGGGTATTGATCTGATGTTGGTTTTGGCCTTCGGAATTAATACTTAGGGAATTGTTCTCTTACTAATTTATGGTTAGAGACTGATGGAACGGTGTCTTCGTTAACACTGTTTGGAAACCCTGTGTGAAAAGAATAAGTCTTTTGATTAAGATTTAAAGAAGAATTACCAATTGATGAACATTTAATTGGAATTGAAATGGAATGTAAATCGGGTTTATTGTGAACTATGTTTTAACGACATTCGTTCTTTAACCCAATTTGCAATGAAATGCGATTTGGATTTATAAATCTTTATTCTAAGATTTAACAGAATTTCCAAAGTAAAGTTTTCCAGTTTAAAAATAAATTGGAATGGGATTCGATTTGATAATAACCGAAATGAACTTCTGTGGAGGAAGACTGGTAATATATATGGAATTTAAAAGGCTTTGTCGTTATTCCATTTATAATTTTAGTCGGATATGGAAATTGATATCGATTATATATTGGTTTGTTTTTCCATGAAAATTCCATAATTAATGGAATGTGATTTTGGGTTTATCGTGAACTGTGTTTTAAATGACATTAGTTCTTTAACCCAGTTAAAGACAGGATTTATTTCCTGAATTGGAATAATCATTAAGTAATGATTATTGGAAATTAAATCTGAATTATAGTTTTAATGAATCTTTAAATAGATTGAAAGGTGCATTTGATAACTAAAATTATCAAATCCAAGAAATGATCGAGAATGGAGTATCACCAGTTTTGCTAGTTAAATCTTTAATTAGATTTGAACGTGAAATGGTAATTAATTTTACCGATAACACCGTGGTGTTAGATATGAAGTATTACCAGTTCTACTTCATGGGATAAATAGGTTGGGATTGGGAAATTAAAACAAATGATTACGTCGGTAAGGTTCGTTGATCCCGATGTGACAATCCCAAAATCCGAGGGGCGGTATTAAGGATAATCATTGGAATATAACACATTAATCATCATAGCAGAGTACAGATAATCGCAAAAACAATAAATAGAATAATTTTACATGGATATGACAACGGAATCACAACATGTAATAACATCAGAATAGCACAGCGTAGGATATAACTTAGTAAATAAAAGGGAAGTGATCAGTCATCATCGCCAGAGGCGGAATACATACATGCAGTGAGACATAATAAGGGCATCAGTCTGCATTGCCGAAGGCGGTACATATACATACGATAATAAGTACTAAAAGTAAATCAGTCTACATCGCCTGTGGCGGAATCATAATAAGTGTACAATAATGGAGGAAAATGTCAAAGTCGTCTCTGTGAAGTCAGCCTCTCCATGAGCCAAAATGCACTCTATGTAACAGTGCAGAGCCAAAAACAACCTGTCACCTGTGAACTAGGCTGCCCATGTGAAAATAAGGGCACCCGCGTTTGCAAAGTGAAACAAACAACGAGTCAGTCATGGGGACTGGTATGAGGAATCTATTTAACAGTTAAACAACAGTAATAAGCAAATCATAGGACCACGCCACTTTCGCGGAACGGGTTTACTCCAGTGATTACTAGTGCATCTAAAACAAAGTAAATTCTTTTAAAACAACGCAATGCTTTTAAAAAGAATGAAGCCATTATAAGACTCAAGTCCCATCATACAATGCAACGCAAGCCGGAGGATAGAGTTTTACCTTATAATGGCCAAATATGCTTGATACGTATAAAGAAAAATCAATTGATATTATTACTAGTGCATATATGTTTCAAAAATGAATATCACCATAAATATCAATCATAGACGGCATAAGTGCCCCATACCACTATGTCGCCATACTAGTTCTACAATCGAGTCCGTTATTTCGTATTGGAAATTGGGTTTCCGTCATGAGTCGAGGCAAGGGGCAAGCTCCTCTCCGCTTCGAGACATTCTAGCAAATGCCTCAGGACTACACACTCTGGGTAACCCTGGATCCTCCAAGGTCGGTCCTCTCTTACGTTTGAGGATTAATTATTCCTGAACACACGTTTCTCGGTCCTTACAGACCTATAATCGAGGCGCCTCGCATTCCAACAACCACATAGGTGAAAAATAGATATAAATGTCAGGGCTGGTAAGTCACTGACACCACCATAGCTAGAAAGAAACGTCATGCACTCCTTGGGTCCTTATCCCGTTTTTGACTCATACCGAGGTGTGAGGCTCGCGAATCCACGCTATACACAAAGCCAGGCCACGCGGACCCTGCTTTGATCATCATCCACAAGACTTTGCTTTGCAACAGAAGCCTTGATCACATCATCTTGGCATGCCACATAGGCAATCCACTCCATACGATTGATTTCCATCGATATATAACCTCTGAGCTCGTACGTCTCAGAGAAGGGCGTTAAGCAAAAGAATAAATTCTCCGCCGCCAACAGATATATATTTAACAGAGATCAATCCGTATAGAACAAAATCCAATGTCAGACACACAGTCCATTTACAAGTCCGTTCTGGGTCTGAACGAAACCGGAGGCGTCAAATTCCTCGTATATCCGTCCAATCAACACATACGTTCAGACGGCTACTACTTCCGTTTCTTCACGGTAGCTACTCCGGTCAGGAACCTCAGCAGCGCCCATCCAACCGATACGAAGATCGTCGGTCTTGAATCGTCTTTGCATTTTCCAATTTGAATCGCTCGACAAATTATTTGAAATGAGGGTTAGCTCGGCCTTTTCAAATAATTCACGTCATTAGAATTTAAATCGATTCTTTCCATGGTTATATTATTCGACATCCACCTTTCAGTTCTTTAGTGTTATTTTCGTGTCAAGCACATACAACCATCAAATATCAAACAATTCAAGGCCAATTGGTTTATTTGCAATCTATGTTGCTTATAATATTTTATAACGATTTTTCGCCATTTTTATTTATTTAAAAATGGCCATATTTAATTAAACGACGTTTCAGGTCGTGCCGTGGCACTGGCGCTATTTTTCCCCTAATTTGTTTTACACATATCGGAAAATCTAACCGTTGGATTTTTACAAAGTCTACATCAGTGGGAAGATATTCCCAAAGCGAACCCAACGGTTCCAGTTTCGTGAAAATCCGACGGTCGGATCTTCCACACTAGTCGTTTGAAGTTACGGTTTCAAAATTCGAACTGCAGCGTCGTTATTCGATTTAATTTAATTATATTTATATTTATATATAAATATAAATGATTCTGGCACTGTTTTTCTTCAGATTTGAATTAAACATTCCGGACAATCCAACCGTTGGATTTTTACAAGGTTGGTGCCGTTGGGAAGATATTTCCAAGGCGAACCCAGCGGTTGCGGTTTCGGGAAAATCCGACGATCGGATTTCTCGTACTAATCGTTTCAAATTACGATTCCGAAACACGAACTACACGGCTTCGATTCCTTTTAATTATATTTATATTTATATATATAAATATAGTTCATTCTATAATTCCAACTATAGTTCATTCTATATTTTCAACTTCGTTTTCACTTCAAATATTTCACTAACGCCTTAATATTTCGAAAAATTTCGCCATAACCTCCTTTGTACGGGGAGGGGTTTGGAAATTTATTGGGCCGTGTTAGGTACCCAATAAATCCTAAAAAGCATCCACATATTTATAGTGATATATTCTGGTGTTTACGGGGGAGCATGTATAGATAATCACTCCAGAGAATAAATTCTCGTCACCCCGTTTCCGTGTGGAAATAAATAGTCCATGTGCCGTATCTAATAACTAGAGAGACGTTATTATTGTCAACTCCAGACCCGTGTGGGGTTTTTATTAGTCTGGCGATTTATCGTTATATTTTATATAGTCCATATCAGTCATCAGTTCAACCTGTAGTATAAAATCATCGCCATACAAGCCTCTCGCTCATATGGTAAATCTTCCACCTCGTCACACAAGCTCCAATTGCTTATATGGAATATGATGAAGTATGCCTATCGTCAAGAAGTATGCCATGTAGTGTAGTTCAAAATTAATTGTTACTATCCTATGGCGATATTTATTATTTCACACAGAATAACCAGCACTCCGCATCCAATGGCATTCACAGGAGTTGACATAAAAATAAAATTGCGCAGCCAACTCATCAAGGTTTACCTATTTGTCGGGCACGCAAATAATTTCTTTACTCTACAGCTAATCCATTTGTCCTGTTCAACACATGTATATATATGCAGAACAAAGCTAATAATAATTTTCTAGCAAACTATTACTTATTTCAACACGTGTGTATTTTTATCAAAGCATATACATGATAAAAGAAATATTTTTATCATCAAAAATATTTATTCAACACGTGAATGTTTTTAACACTTCATATTCTCAATAAAAATGTAGTTTTTATTGTCTATTCATTTTATTTTAAAATACGATAACATTCAACACATGAATTTCAACTCGACGAACGAATTTCAATTCAACACATAAATATTCTCTATAGTTTGTATATATATAAAAATGTGATTTTTATTGCTAAAGCTATTTGTTTAAATTCAAATAATATTCAACACATGAATTTCGATTCAACGAATGAATTTCAACTCAACACATGAATATTGGTTTCAATATATGTAATTTATTTCAACGAATGAAAATCATTCTAACACATGTATATTTCAGAAAATTTCGGCAGCATAACGGCAGGGTAGTTAAAACCGGGACCGTCCCTAGTACGGCTCCTCGCTCTACCTTAAAACCTCGCGGTTTTTTACAATGGGGATCATGCATCTAGTTCGCACGCAGGCGGCATGTTTTATTTTCAATTCCACAATCCTATTCTAATTTGTTTCAACCACAAGAGGGTATTTTTCAACCACAAAGGTATTTTTCAACCACAATATCAACCACAAACAATTATTTCCAACCATTCGTCATACCATATAATATCACGTCAATCACAAGCAATAAATATCGTCCATGGTCTATGGACGAGGGGAGTGTGTATATATATATATATATATTATAATTCACTTGCATTTCATCACAATTTAAAGCATATATGTTTCATTCAACGCTTATACAACACATGTACATGAGGTATACAATGCGTATATAATTTACACTTCGCTTATATAATTTATACAACGTAATTCCATTCGCACAATTCAGTTTAGATTCCTCACATTGGTTTTTGCAGTGCTAAAAATCGTAGGAAGATCAGAAAAATCCGTGGCTTCTTCTAGATGGTAGAGAGCCTCCTTGCGGTCACGGTGTCTCCTGTTTCATCGAATTTCGTTAAAGAACGAAAAAGATATTATTTTTCAAAGTTTTGCAACGCTTTATAGTGTTATTTTCATTTCAGAATAATAAAGGTCGTACCTTTATTTTTGATTCAGAACTAGGGTTGCAAAATTCGTGAAATCTGTCGATCGTTGCTTCGATCAGGTGGTGCCACGCCCTCGGACTTGGAGAGACGCGCCTGCACCTAGGAGGAGGGTCAGCTCGGTGGTCGGAGGAAGGCGGTGCGGCGTCGGAAAGGCGGCGACTTCGTGGAGGTGGTTCAGGCGATACATGCGATGGTGGTTTGGTCGGATGTGAAGAGGGGAGGAAGGGTTGTCGAACGGAGGTGGTGGCGCGGCCTGTAGGTGGCGGTGGCGGCGGGAAAGTCGAGGGGAAGTTTCGAGCTTCCTGGATTGTCGATATCGCCTGGGGCGGCTAGGGTTTCGTAGGTTTTTTTTTTTAAAGAAAAAATCCTATTGGTCGAGACTTTATAGGAAATTTTAAATAGTGTTTTTGCAAACGAACTCAAAATCAAACCCAACGACTGCCGCCCCTAGCTAAATACCCCCATTCCGGACACAATGGGATATGTTTCGTTGGCCAATTCGACTGTTACAGTAAGTTATTTTTCAAATTAAAATATAAAACATTCAATATTTAATTTGAACGTACATTTCAATTTGCCAGGACCACAAACTGAATCGAAAAATTCCAGAAAAATAAATCTAGCTTTGTTTTGACGATACGGTCCTAACAAAACCAGTTTCGTCGAATTCTGAGCTCGTTTGAAAAATGGCCATTTTTAGGTCGACCCATTTTAACAAAAATTTGCCAATCACATTTTCTTTTGCCCCGCTCACATACTAGCTTCAAAAATTATGAAATTTGAAACTTAGCAATAGTTTGACATCCCGGACCCAACAAAAGTGGTTTCATCGAATTCCGAGGTCGTATGCAAAATATCAATTTTCAGGGGCTATATATGCTATATAGCGACCTTTCTGAAAATTCATTCAGCCATAACTTTTGATTCCTGTTATGAAACTTCGATTTTTCAGATTCGTTAGAAAGGTATTCATAAACAGATTTAAATATTTTCAGTTTCGCTAAAATCCGTTATATTTTTCACCCGGTACAGTCAGACAAAGTTTGTATTCAAAATTTCAAACTGCAATACTATACCCAATTCTTTATTTTATTGAAATATGTTATTTCAACTATTCAAATTCTTTGGTAATAACCAATTTTAAAATTTTAAAATTGGTTCACATTTTCCAGGTTATTACACCCGACTAGTCTGGATAAACCATAATTTGGTTTGGATTGATATCCAAAGGAAGATTAAAGATAAATTTAAAGAATTTATCTTTGATAAAATTAATGGGAACCTTTCCCAAAGGATGTGAATATTTAAATAAAAGAATATTCAGAATTGGAATGAGGCGTATGTTGTATTTTTATAGCACTTGTTTATTATATACGCTAGTTATTCAGATAGACCAGGTTTATCCCATTCTGAATAACTGAATCGGCGATGAGTCGACGATGAAGATGGTGGTTGAGGACCGGAGGTCTTCACATCATTTGGATAATTACTGATGTCTTGATTGGGTTGTACACCCAAGACAAGGTAATAAGTGGTGATCGTTCTAGACATACTTGGAGATCGACCAGATATGCGAGGACCTCTCTCCTGTATTGGACATACGGGACAAGGAATAAGGTGCCTCGGGTTTCGTTCAGACCCAGAACGAACTTGTAAATGGATGTGTGTATGACATCAGATTTCATTCTGTGTGATTGATAGACATCGGTTGCATAACGTGATTTGCCTGTATGGCATGCTGAGATGCAAAAGATAAAGGCTTCTATTGAAAAGCAGAGTCTTGTGGTTGATGATCAAAGCACAGCTTTAATATAGCATAGCTTTGTGTAGAGTTAATTTGCAAGCCTCACGCCCCGGTGTGAACCAGAAACGGGAGAGGACATCAGGGAGGGCATGTGTTTCCTTCTAGCTAGGAGTGATATCTAGGTTTTGCACGCCCAGGCGTTTTACTTATGTGGATGATCGATAGCAAAGCGCCTCGGTTATATCGGCACCGCGGGGCTGATGGATGATATGGTCTTTATACAGACCAGACTTACGCCCCATAGTGCGGGGAAACGCATGTTCAGGCATTTTAATTCACCCTTTGCACTTCGGGTGGATCGGCCCTGACGATCCAAGGGCCCACCTGAGTCTGGGTCCTGAGATACAGGCTAGAGCGTCTCGAAGCGGTATGGACGATCCCTTGCCTTGGTTTACAGACGGAAATCCAACTTCCAATACATGACATTTCGGTTTTAATTGTAGAGCCTAGTATGGCGACATTTTGGGATAGGGCATTAAGCCGTCTATGATTGATACATTTATATTTGAAGTTGATTTCTTCACTTATAATAATAATAAAAGATGAAATTTCACGTACCAAGCATATTTCGCTATTATAAGGTAAAGCTCTATCCTCCGGCTAGCGTTGCATTGTGTGATGGGACCTGAGTCTTATAATAGCTTCATTGTTCTTTATTTTGCATTGCGCTGTTTGTTTTATGCACTGGTATTCTTGGGGGTAAACCCGTTTCGTGCTATACCGCGTGGTCCCTTGATTTACCTAACTTTAAAATCAAAATAATAACTGTTTTAGTTCTCACACCAGTCACATGACTGACATGGAGTTTATTGTTTTAATCTAAACTCTGGTGCCCCAATTTTCCACACGGGCAGCTAGTAGTTTTGGTTTTGCAGATTTATATTCACAGGATCCTGGTTTACATCTGGAATGATATTCAGAAAGCTTGTATCCGTATATTCCTTTCAGTTGTGTTTTGTATTATTTTTCCGCTGCTGTGTATTTAAATGTAATTTAAACCTCTGATATTGTTCGAATGTATATTATTTCTTCATACTCTGTATATTCTTGTACTCTGATGTAAATTGTTGTAATAAGCAATGAAATGTTCTTCTTTTTGTGTTCTGATTTGTCATGTTCTCAACTCAATCCGGGCTTTCCTTTACAGGGAAGTTTGGGTCGTCTCAGTTGGTATCAGAGCTTTGGTTTACATAGCTCGAGAACAACACACATTAGAACTAAAAGAAAGAATTCATCAGAGATTGGATTAGTAATATCCAATGAGAATGACTCGTTAGAGATAGGACCAGCAGTATCCTAGAACAAGTGTAAAGAATGTTATTTTTAAAATAAAAATGAAGATAAATTTTGTTTTGAAAATTTAAACCATATTATTCGTATTTGAATATTTATTTTAGATTGATTTGGACAATCGAGCATATGGAGATTTAGAATATACGCGTAATTAACGTGTATTCGAAGCCTCAAATATATTGGATAGATATAGAATCACGCTTTAGTCGCCCGGAGATGATCCTGATGATCTCTATAGCATCATCAGTGCTTGTGTTCGAGTTTCGAAGATGGGATATCTATATATTTCCATTAGGCTAGTGTGAGACCAAAACTTACATCGGGTTATTGTTGTGAATTTGCATCAAAAACATGATTTTTTGACTATGTATACAAAATTATGAATTTGAAAAGCTAATTAGATTATTTATTTAAACCAACATTTAAAACCATTATGTGAATGAACGATAAATATAATCAAATTGTGTCGAATATTGGATTGATTTGACAATTATTGGAAGGTTCGTGCATGTACATATATATGTTTGAACAGGTCATAGCAAGGAGGCTAAAGAAGGGGAATAAAACTGTATGCCCGACAAATAGGTACATGTTTACTAATTTATTGGGTCTGGATGATTTTATGAACCGATTGGCTAGCCGCTTGGCTTTTTCTTTTTCTTTTTGAGATGAGAAGGCCTGTGTGGCGGTTTGGGGATTTTCCCCGTGCTCCCCGTACATAGGAGGTTATGGCGAAATTTTTCGAAAATTTAGGGTGTTAGCCAAATTTTTGAAAAACTAGAAATTCTTAGAAACTGAAAAGTTGAAGAATGAAAGCCAGAAAGAAAGTTGAGTTGATTAGTAAAACAACTTTCAACTCCGTTCCTTTTCGAGGACGAAAAGATTTTAAGTGGGGGAGATTGTAACAACCCAGAAAATTAGAACTAATTTAAATTTTTTATTTTAGCAATTATAATGAATTTTGAATGTTTAAAATGATATATTTTAAATAATAACGACGAGAAATTTATTTTGAATAGAATTAGAACATATAAATTTATTTGAATCGAAGTTAGAATATAAATATTTATTTTAATTATAAAAGGGAATTGGAAAGGGCGTGGTAGTTTGAAAATTCAATTTCAAATTTCAAACGAAGGTATAGGATTCAAAATTAATCGGATTTTAGTGAAACCAAAAATATTTGAATCTGTTCGAAAATATCTTTTCAATGAATCCGAAAATCCAAATTTCATAGCGGGAATAAAAAGTTATGTCCATTTGAAAATTCAGAATAGTCGCTATGGAAATATAGCCCTTAAAATAACCATTTTACAAACGACCTCCGTTTTCGACGAAACCACGTTTGTTGGATCTAGGATGTCAAGTTATTGCTAGATTCCAAAATTCATAATTTTTGGAATCAATATGTGAGCGTGTGTAATGACCCGCATTTCCAGGGGTATAATAATTAATTAATTTAATTATTTACTAAGTGATTAAGTGATTTAATTGGTCGTTTAAATTAAATAATAGTGAATATTTAATTAAAATAATAATTAAATAATATATTTAATTCTGATATAATCAGAATTGGCTGAAATGGCGATATTGTGCGAACTGGGCAATTCAAATTATATAATTCGGTTTAGAATTGAATTTGAATAACGAATATAATTAAATAACGTCAGTTTGAACGTATAATTATATTATAATTAAAACCGAGCTTGAAATGGAGCGGCAGTTCGCTATTTGGAGATTGGAACTTCAACTCGATATATAGAAGCCGTTTCAAGTCGGATTTCTGTGAAACAAGAAACGTTAGGAGCTGTTGAAGTATTTTTCTAGTGGATGAGAAAAATCGCGATTTTGTCGTGTAGATTTTGATTTATGCCCAAATCAAATTTTAGAAAAGTCGCTGTGGAATTCTTTTATAATTTAATTATATTTTATAAAAGGAATTTCATTATAAATCGAATATCGATTTAATCGGGATTGGAAATATCAAGCTAGAAATTCATATAGGAATATTATAGAGTTGTATGGTATTCCACTGTGAACATATACGATAATATTTATTTATAAATATTTAATTTAATTATATTTAAATATATTTATATATTTAAATGGGTCATCCAGAGCTTTAAAAATAACCACTTTTGCAAACAAAGTCGGAATTCGACGAAACTAATTTTGTTAGATCCGCAATGTCAAATAGTTGCTAGATTCCGAGTTTCGTGATTTTTAGAGTCACTGTTTGGCCGTACGGATTTTTAGAGTGAAAAACAGTCAGTATTTTGGCAGTTAAAAATACGTTGTGTGAGCAAACAGAGTCGGAATTCGACGAAACCAGTTTTGTTGGGACCGTAATGTCAAACTGTAGCTGCATGCCAATTTTCATGATTTTTGGGTATTGTATGTGATAACAGGAATTTTAGAGGACGAATAAAATTAGCGATGGCTTAAAATAAAATATTTAAATCAAATATAAAAATAATATTTTCTTTCCTATAAATACACTACCAATCCCTTAAACCCTAAAAAAAACATTTTTCTCCAGTCAAACAGTTTTCCGCCGTCACACAGAAAATGAAAACGAGAAATGTCCATCTTCTTAAATCAAAATAAATTCAAAGGAATATCCAAAAATCACCGAACATACATACATCGACTCCTGGAGTGTTTCTCTTCGATCTAATATTAGTTTCATGGTGTTCGACTACCATAGTTGTCGCGCCAATTTTATACAGCGGGTGCTAATCGACCTAGGGCTGAGAACTTGTGAAGGGTGAAGCATCGATTAATCTTTTCGATGTTGTAATTGGAATAAGAAGGTGATTTGGGAGTGTGTTGCAAAGTTTTGTGGGTTTCCGCGATAAAAACCGTCGATGTCTTCTACTGTACCTGGGCGGAAGGGTTGAACGGCAGAAGTGGAAAGCCGTGTTCGAGTTTTGCCTTTTTGGTATGAGGATGGAGCTTGTCGAAAGAGGGGAATTTTGGGTATATTTGCTGGATTTTTAGTAAAGGGGAGCACGAATTAATGGGCGAGGGAGCAATCAAAAATGACTGTGTATTAACAGGAGGAGCCGCGTCTTTCATTGCCTGGAGGAAGAAGAGTGTTAGCGGAGCGGGTATGAGGAAGTAATGAGCCGGTTTAAAAAGGGTGAGAGGCCCAATAAAGTTGTTTTAAAGTTTAATTTAAAATTTAAATACTAGTGTTAACTTTGAAATTATATAACTTGCTCATTCGTAATCGGAATTCAGCAAAACTGGTCACGTTAGGATCGTATGGACGAGGGCTACACCATGGAGCAGACTGGGAGTGAAATCGAGCTCGTTTGAATTTATGGCGAAGTAAATTGTTTGATGTGAATCAAATAACAGTTTATCGTTCTTTAACGATGAACTGCCAAAGTGAGTAAAACTCACCACCTCTGAACAGTTATATTTTTATAACGTACTTTTAGAACTATTAGATAATGATGACTGATTGTTATGTGTTGATTTGGTTGATTGAACTGCTAGACAGTTAGCTAAAATTATATATATACACAAATATATATATATATATATATATAAACCGTTAAATATATGTTGATGTTGTTTATTAGAACATTTCATATTGAAATGAAATTGATGTATATTATACTGTGTAATATCTATGGATACAGGGATACAGGTTGGAGGGATCCGAATGGATTCCTCAACATTTATTTTACTGTTTTCATATATTGTGATATATGATGTGATGTATATCTATTATAGGTTATGTGTGTTAGAATGATATTGATCATTTGTTATTCGATATTTTAAATATCATAAGAAACACTGGGATGTAAAAAGGAATATTTCAATGTATATTGAAATAAAAGGGATTTTATAAAATCAACCAATTTTATAAAAAGGAAATAAATTTGAAAATAAAGCATTTATAAAATCATAGGACATTATAACGGAGGATATTTGTTGAGAAAATAAATAAGATATTTTAAAAAAGGGAACCGTTATAAAAAGGAAAACATTATTAAAAGGGAATCTGTATAAGTGGAGAAACGTTGTTAAAGGACATTTTTTTAAAGTGAAGAACCGTTACTAAAAGTAAATCTTTATAAATGAATAAACGTTGTTAAAAGGGAAAATCTTTGTAAATCAATAATGTAATCAAATATTAGTATTCAAAAGGAGTTAATCAAAAAGGAGTTGAAACAAATAAGTTATTCAATAAGAGTTAATCAGTTAGAGTTAATCAGTTAGAGTTAATCAGTTAGAGTTAATCAATTAGAGTTATTCGAATAAGAGTTAATCAAATAGAGTTAAAATAATATTAGAAAGTGACTAGAGATTAGTTAAGTCGAATGGTTTTCTGAGTGTGGATCTGATGTTGGTTTCGGCCTTCGGGGTTTATACTTAGATAATTGTTCTCTTACTAGTTTACAGTTAGGGACTGATGGTTGTGGAAGAATAGTGATACGTGAATAAGCTATGGAAATGTTTTCCAGTGTTAATAACGTATATTTTCTAATCATAGAAAATAAGGAAATATGAATATATATATATATATATATTTATTTATATGTTGGATGATTTGATCGATAATTCCATTTGGAATTAAGATCGTTGTGTGAACACCGACATGTTTTCATTTGATAGTTAAATCACAGACTATCAAAGTTTTGACCATTTTAACGTTGTTAATATGGAGAGACCGGTTGGATTCTTATCCAAAGAACCACTCTGTATTGGCATAAGCGTTGCGAATGTGCCAAAGAAAATTGAAGATGGAGTAAAGTGCAAGGGCTGTTGTATAAATCTCAGATAACAATGGACTAAGATGGATGTACTGAATAGTGCCTTCGGTTTCGTTCAGTCCCAGAACGAACGTATATGGACGAGTGTCTGACAGAGTATTTCCAATGATCGAATATGATTGGACTTTACAAATATATACGGTTGCAACAGATTTATTCCCTTAGCATAACATCCAGAATATTTATGCAAATCAACTAGTGATTAACGGATCTGACAATGTGGCATTCAAAGTGATCGTGTTACCAATGAATGGAAAGTAGTCGTAAACTCTGGCCTCAACAACCAGGAAATGAAAAAAATCGGGCAGGCAGCATGGCTAAGTCGGTCGCACCGAAGTAGGGTGTATAATCACCTATCTAGAGAATATTCATTTGCTTCTTTAATCTATCAATGCTGTCTCATATATATACAGGAAACGGTTGCTGATCCCAACCGTTGGTGATATACATTTGATACACTCAAGCAAAATGAGTGGTCGGTCATGTATGGCTGAGTTACAAGATCTTCTTGTTGAACTCCAGTGTATCGTTCCTAGAGTACACTGATCGGAAGGTGGTTCCATACCTTGTCATAGTTGGAAATCCATTACCCAATACGTGCTTGCGGTTTTGATTGTATGCTATATATGTAGAACGTGAGATGAAAGCGTTTCTGCTAGATGATTATTATATTGTGGTTGATAGACATTATTATAATATCAAAAAGGATTTTGATATAAAGATTATTTAGATTCTCATAAGGGAAAAACCCGTTCCGTTATACGGCGTGGTCTTATGAAATATCGTTAACTTGTGCGAGCTGTTTTAAAACTGTTTTACTCATACCAGTCCCATGACTGACCCGGAGTTTATTTGTTTTGTTTTCCCTAAACTCTTGGGTGCCTAAATTTGTACGGGCAGTCAAGTAGTCGGGATTTTACAGATATACTTGGAGAGCTTGGAGCAGGAGGCTTCAAGATTCTGTAGCTATTATTATTTCCGCTGTGTTGTAAGTGTTGTACTCTGATAAGTGTTATTGTATACATATACTGTTTGTATTTCAAAAGTTATGTTATATTTTATTCGTTCCGCTGTGAGATTCGTGTTTACTCTGATGATGATGTTCTTCTTCTTCTATTCTATAAGTTTCTATCTTATCTATTCTCACCCTCTAACTTCTTTCTATTAGTTTCTTGAATTTCTAGTGCAATTTGGGGTTGGACTTGTGTTATTTAGTCAGCTCAAATTGGACCGGATTTTCGGGTCATTACAGTTGGTATCAGAGCTTAAGGTTAAGTTATACCTTGGCTCTGTGGCGTGACTCAGTAGAGATGGGGTTAGTAATACCCTAGATTGAGTTTGAGTGTATATATACGAGTGAACGTATTTGTTATTTGATATAAAAATTTGTTTTATATTGTGGAGATTTGTTGGTTGAGTGGCTTATGAATTCTGGTCGATAGTGGGGCACCACAATATCGATAGGGGTTTCTAAACACTCGAATACGATGAACCAACATGATATATTTTGAAATTAACATAGTATAATTGGTTGTGTTGGTTGTTATTATAATCAGATGAGATTTTAAAAAGGTGAAATGGTTATAGATAACTAATCAGAATTCATATAAGTAAAGTATATGAAATAAGATGAATAAAATCTGAAATTTAAACCAGAATTGGAATTAGGAGTAAGGAAATTTTAAGTTCCCGGCAGATTTTGAAAATGTTTTCAAACTGAAAGTGTTATAGTATTGAACCCACTTCGATAAACTGGGAAATAACCCTGATGAGTGTGGCCACATCATCAGTGTTCATTTTCGAGTTGCTAAGTGACGGATTACTACCAAAGATTCTATTTTTGAATTGTTTTGAGAAAACAAGTTGTTTAGAAATTCAAAGGTTTTGAATTGGTATTATGATTTCAAATTGATTTGAGATAGATCCAGGAATTTAAAATTCTGGAATTTAAATTTAACTTACGAAGTTAAATAGAAGAAAATGGTAAAAGTGAATTAAAATTTAACTTGAACTAAGTTAAATAGAACTAAATGTGGTTAGAGAATAATGCTGAATGAAATTAATTTGATAAGATTGAGAGTTTGGATTTTGAGATGTAAGTTCGAATGGAATTCGACTTAGGTATAAGCGAATGATTGGAGTTTGATTGGTATAACATTGGTATATGCATATATTGGTAACAGGTGCAAAGTGATATAATGATATACCCGGCAAAAAGGTACAAGTTTATATTTCATATGAGTTTGGTGATTTATGAGCCGATTTGGCAAGCCGCTTGGCTGTTTGATTTTCTTTTGGTTGGAGAAGGCCGAGAGAGGCGAGTTGTGGTTTTACCGATAGGGCTGTACAAAGGAGGTTATGACGAAATTTTCCGAAAAATTTAAGCGTTAGAAAATTTTCAGAATTTTTGAAAATTTTTGTTTGTCAGAATAAATTAATATTTTAGTTGATATTAATTGGTTCAGTTGAAACTGAAGTTAAAGGGTAAACCGATAAATATTTACCCAGTAGATAGGGTCGTCCTCTACCTTAGCAATTTCGAGGACGAAATTATTTTAAGTGGGGAAGAATGTAATGACCCGCATTTCCAGGGGTATAATAATTAATTAATTTAATTATTTACTAAGTGATTAATTGATTTAATTGGTCGTTTAAATTAAATAATAGTGAATATTTAATTAAAATAATAATTAAATAATATATTTAATTCTGATATAATCAGAATTGGCTGAAATGGCGATATGGTGTGAACTGGGCAATTCAAATTATATAATTCGGTTTAGAATTGAATTTGAATAACGAATATAATTAAATAACGTCAGTTTGAACGTATAATTATATTATAATTAAAACCGAGCTCGAAATGGCGTGGCAGTTCGCTATTTGGCGATTGGAACTTCAACTGGATATATAGAAGCCATTTCAAGTCGGATTTCTGTGAAACAAGAAACGTTAGGAGATGTTGAAGTATATTTTTCTAGTGGAAGAGAAAAATCGGGATTTCGTCATGTAGATTTTGATTTACGCCCAAATCAAATTTTAGAAAAGTCGCTGTGGAATTCCTTTATAATTTAGTTATATTTTATAAAAGGAATTTCATTATAAATCGAATATCGATTTAATCGGGATTTGAAATATCAAGCTAGAAATTCATATAGGAATATTCTAGAGCTGTATGGTATTCCACTGTGAAAATATACAATAATATTTATTTATAAATATTTAATTTAATTATATTTAAATATATTTATATATTTAAATATATTTATATATTTAAATGGGTCATCCAAAGCTTTAAAAATAGCCACTTTTGCAAACAAAGTCGGAATTCGACGAAACTAATTTTGTTAGATCCGCAATGTCAAATAGTTGCTAGATTCCAAGTTCCGTAATTTTTAGAGTCACTGTGTGGCCGTACGGATTTTTAGAGTGAAAAACAATCAGTATTTTGGCAGTTAAAAATACACTGTGTGAGCAAACGGAGTCGGAATTTGACGAAACCAACTTTGTTGGGACCGTAATGTCAAACTGTAGCTGCATGCCAATTTTCATGATTTTTGGGTATCGTATGTGATAACAGGAATTTTAGAGGACGAATAAAATTAGCGATGGCTTAAAATAAAATATTTAAATCGAATATAAAAATAATATTTTCTTTCCTATAAATACACTACCAATCCCTTAAACCCTAAAAAAAACATTTTTCTCCAGTCAAATAGTTTTCCGCCGTCACACAGAAAATGAAAACGAGAAATGCCCATTTTCTTAAATCAAAATAAATTCAAAGGAATACCCATAAATCACCGAACATACATACATCGACTCCTGGAGTGTTTCTCTTCGATCTAATATTAGTTTCATGGTGTTCGACTACCATAGTTGTCGCGCCAATTTTATACAGCGGGTGCTAATCGACCTAGGGCTGAGAATTTGAGAAGGGTGAAGCATCGATTAATCTTTTCGATGTTGTAATTGGAATGAGAAGGTGATTTAGGAGTGTGTTGCAAAGTTTTGTGGGTTTCCGCGATAAAAATCGTCGATGTCTTCTACTATGGCTAGGCGGAAGGGTTGAACGGCGGAAGTGGAAAGCCGTGTTCGAGTTGGGCCTTTTTGGTATGAGGATGGAGCCTGTCGAAAGAGGGGAATTTTGGGTATATTTGCTGGATTTTTAGTAAAGGGGAGGACGGATTAATGGGGGAGGGAGCAATCAAAAATGGCTGTGTATTAACAGGAGGAGCTGCATCTTTCATTGTCTGGAGGAAGAAGAGTGTTAGCGGAGCGGGTATGAGGAAGTAATGGGCCGGTTTAAAAAGGGTGAGAGGCCCAATAAAGTTGTTTTAAAGTTTAATTTAAAATTTAAATACTAGTGTTAACTTTGAAATTATATAACTTGTCCATTCGAAATCGAAATTCAGCAAAACTGGTCACGTTAGGATCGTATGGACGAGGGCTACACCATGGAGCTGACTGGGAGTGAATCCGAGCTCGTTTGAATTTATGGCGAAGTAAATTGTTTGATGCGAATCAAATAACAGTTTATCGTTCATTAACGATGAACTGCCAAAGTGAGTAAATCTCACCAACTCTGAACAGTTATATTTTTATAACGTACTTTTAGAACTGTTAGATAATGATGACTGATTGTTGTGTGTTGATTTGGTTGATTGAACTGCTAGTCAGTTAGTTGAAATTGTGTATATATATATATATATATATATATACACACACAAATATATATATATATATAAACCATTAAATATATGTTGATGTTGTTTATCAGAACATTTCATATTGAAATGAAATTGATGTATATTATACTGTGTAATATCTGTGGATACAGGGATACAGGTTGGAGGGATCCGACTGGATTCCTCAACATGTATTTTACTGTTTTCATATATTGTGATATATGATGTGATGTATATCTATTATAGGTTATGTGTGTTAGAATGATATTGATCATTTGTTATTCGATATTTTAAATATCATAAGAAACCCTGGGATGTAAAAAGGAATATTTCAATGTATATTGAAATAAAAGGGATTTTATAAAATCAACCGATTTTATAAACAGGAAATAAATTTGAAAACAAAGCGTTTATAAAATCATAGGATATTATAAAGGAGGATATTTGTTGAGAAAATAAATAGGATATTTTAAAAAAGGAAACCGTTATAAAAAGGAAAACGTTATTAAAAGGGAATCTGTATAAGTGGAGAAACATTGTTAAAGGACATTTTTTTAAAGTGAAGAACCGTTACTAAAAGTAAATCTTTATAAATGAATAAACGTTGTTAAAAGGGAAAATCTTTGTAAATCAATAAAGTAATCGAATATTAGTATTCAAAAGGAGTCAATCAAAAAGGAGTTGAATCAAATAAGTTATTCAATAAGAGTTAATCAGTTAGTGTTAATCAGTTAGGGTTAATCAGTTAAAGTTAATCAATTAGAGTTATTCGAATAAGAGTTAATCAAATAGAGTTAAAACAATATTAGAAAGTGACTAGAGATTAGTTAAGTCGAATGGTTTTCTAAGTGTGGATCTGATGTTGGTTTCGGCCTTCGGGGTTTATACTTAGAGAATTGTTCTCTTACTAGTTTACAGTTAGGGACTGATGGTTGTGGAAGAATAGTGATACGTGAATAAGCTATGGAAATGTTTTCCAGTGTTAATAACGTATATTTTCTAATCATAGAAAATAAGGAAATATGAATATATATATATATATTTATTTATTTATATGTTGGATGATTTGATCGATAATTCCATTTGGAATTAAGATCGTTGTGTGAACCCCGACAGGTTTTCATTTGATAGTTAAATCACAGACTATCAAAGTTTTGACCACTTTAACGTTGTTAATATGGAGAGGCCAGTTGGATTCTTATCCAAAGAACCACTCTGTATTGGCATAAGCATTGCGAATATGCCAAAGAAAATTGAAGACGGAGTAAAGTGCAAGGGCTATTGTATAAATCTTAGATAACAATGGACTAAGATGGATGTACGGAATAGTGCCTTCGGTTTCGTTCAGTCCCAGAACGTACGTATATGGACGAGTGTCTGACAGAGTATTTCCAATGATCGAATATGATTGGACTGTACAAATATATACGGTTGCAACGGATTTATTCCCTTAGCATAACATCCAGAATATTTGTGCAAATCAATTAGTGATTAACGGATTTGACAATGTGGCATTCAAAGTGATCGTGTTATCAATGAATGGAAAGTAGTCATAACCTCTGGCCTTAACAACCAAGAAATGACAAAAATCGGGCGGGCAGCATGGCTAAGTCGGTCGCACCGAAGTAGGGTGTATAATCACCTATTTAGAGAATATTCATTTGCTTCTTTAATCTATCAATGTTGTCTCATATATATACGGGAAACGGTTGCTGATCCCAACCGTTGGTGATATACATTTGATACACTCAAGCAAAATGAGTGGTCGGTCATGTGTGGCTGAGTTACAAGATGTTCTTTCTGAACTCCAGTGTATTGTTCCTAGAGTACACTGATCGGAAGGTGGTTCCATACCTTGTCATAGTTGGAAATCCATTACCCAATACGTGCTTGCGGTTTTAATTGTATGCTATATATGTAGAACATGAGATGAAAGCGTTTCTGCTAGATGATTATTATATTGTGGTTGATAGACATTATTATAATATCAAAAAGGATTTTGATATAAAGATTATTTGGATTCTCATAAGGGAAAAACCCGTTCCCTTATACGGCGTGGTCTTATGAGATATCGTTTACTTGTGCGAGCTGTTTTAAAACTGTTTTACTCATACCAGTCCCATGACTGACCCGGAGTTTATTTGTTTTGTTTTCCCTAAACTCTTGGGTGCCTAAATTTGTACGGGCAGTCAAGTAGTCGGGATTTTACAGATATACTTGGAGAGCTTGGAGCAGGAGGCTTCAAGAATCTATAGCTATTATTATTTCCGCTGTGTTGTAAGTGTTGTACTCTGATAAGTGCTATTGTATACATATACTGTTTGTATTTCAAAAGTTATGTTATATTTTATTCGTTCCGCTGTGAGATTCGTGTTTACTCTGATGATGATGTTCTTCTTCTTCTATTCTATAAGTTTCTATCTTATCTATTCTCACCCTCTAACTTCTTTCTATTAGTTTATTGAATTTCTAGTGCAATTTGGGGTTGGACTTGTATTATTTAGTCAGCTCAAATTGGACCGGATTTTCGGGTCATTATAGCGTGGCAAAAGAAAACGTGTTTTGTCAATTTCAGTCAATTTGGATCGACCAGATAATTGCCATTTTTTCAAATGGTCTTCAAATTTGATGAAATTAGTTTTGTTTGGACCATATCGTCAATACGAAGCTGGAAATATTTTTTCTAGAATTTTTGAAGTCAGTATGTGGCCTTGGTAAATTAAAACGTATGTTCAAATTCAATTTATATTGATTTACATTTTAATTTGAAGAAAAACTGATCGTAACAGCCGAATTGGGTTACGAAACATATCCCATTGTGTTCGGAATGGGATATTTAGCTAAGGGTGACACTCCTTGGGTAAGATTTGGGGGTTCGTGTGCAAAAACACATATTTTCGAATTAAAATATTATAAATATATATATAATAAAAAAGGCCCAAACCCTAGTTAAATCATTTCCGTCGCCCCAATCAGAAACAAACGGGTAAAACTGCTCCCCATTTCTAATCGATTTTTCTCCAAATCCCAATCCAAATTAAATACAAATCCAAAACGAAAACTGGAGAGGGAACCAAGGGCTTTCAATCAAGGGTGGTTTGATCATCAATGGGTCACTGTAGCGGTCAGAAGTTGCTCTCAAACGAGCGCCGTTCGTTCTCCAAATCTGCCTCTAGATCGAGATCGAATTCGCCGCTGTCAGAGGGGCAGGCGCGGTTTTCCGTGCTCTTCGACATGGCGATGACTGATTGTCACCTAGCTTCACGATTTTGGCGCAAAATCCAAACCCTAGAATCGACAGTGGAGGGTTCGACGGTGCTGAAGTGTTAAAACGTGAAATGGTAATTTAAATTAATAACTTTGTTAATTGTATTAGTAAATGTTATTTATAAATATATTGCTTAAAAATCTGAATTTTTAGGTAATTAACATCGTTTTGAAAAAACTTGAATTTAAAATATATAAGTTATTTGGTTTAAAAATATGAAAACACTTTGTTTTTAAATAATAAATAGCTTTGTTTTTTTGGTAAATTCTTTGATTGAGAAAAATATGAATTCTTTGAATTTAAAAATATGATTATTCTTAGTTTAAAAATGTGGTTTTTAATATCAACTACGTGAAACAGATGGTGATGGAACAGACTGAAATCAAAACGAAATCCGAACCGTTCAGAAATAAAGAATGGAGGAGTGGATCCAAAAGGTGAGAACTCCCCACTAAAGTTTCTTGTTCACTTATTTATTTTATAACTGCATATGAACCGTTCCCCATCGTCCACAGATCATGGACGAATTGTTTGATTGTTTGGTTTGGTTAATTGATTTGTTTGAATTTATTGTGACGTGAAATGAACTGAATAGAATATTCATAGGTTGAATAAAATATTTTATCATTAAAAACATAATTTTTAACGTGTATATGAATAAAATAAATATTCATTTACAAATCAAACAATTTGTTTATATACACCCATTTTACTGATATGGATTGGGACGATATATTTTACACATCGCCCAACTACATAAATAATATTTAGTGTTTGTGGATTGAAACCCCACACGGGTATTGGGATGATATATGACATACACTAGTCCCAATAATTAGTTGTATGTCAATCAATTGGTTAACAGGCTGTTGTAAGCGTTAAATATTTATAATTAATGCTTATACATTGTAGAATGCACTCTAGATGATGGATTATTGTTTTCATTGTTGTTATATACATGTGTTGTATGAAATTCATATAAACAACATTATATGGTAATTGACTGTGTATGATTCCAATTCAGAAAGAACGAATATTTTAAGATAACGAATAATTTCAAATAATGAATATTTTAAAATAATATTCAGAAAAGAGTCAAAATATGATTTTGATGTCCGATTTGGGATGGACACAAATATATTTAAATATATAAAGCCATGTTGCTTAATTTAACATCATTTTTAACGTGAACGATATTTATATCGATTTTATTAATTTTCATAACGAATATAGAAAAGGAATTGATTTCAAAATCTAATGTTTTGAAAATATTATCATTTATATATTAATGATATGGAATATTCAATTTTGATTTGAAATTGAATATGAAGTTGAAATCGTTTTGAAAACGAATTTAAAACGATATATAAAATACGTTTTAAATGGAAATCGACGAAATATATATTATTTATATAATATAATGGCCTGAATAGAACGCGCCGCGCTGCGGCAGTTCGCAAATTTCGACCATTGACTTCGAATGGACATTACGGGAAATCCGATCGTCGGATTCTCCTAAAACCGGAACCTTGGGTTCGTATCGAAAAGAGATTTCCAACGAATATTAGAGTTTTGAAATCTAACGGTTGGATTTGGAATTATGTCCAAATCAAATTTGGAAAAGGTCGCTGTAAGTGCAGTTCGATGGCCGTTCATGGAAATCAACTGTACGGGCCTTGATAAAATTATTAAAAATATCAATAATTAGTGTAAAATCATAAGAAATGATTTGTAAAGAATTGGGATGAAAAATTCCATATTTGAAAAGATAAAAATAGATTTTTATTGAAATGAACTAGTTATTAACTAGAATTATAATCCAATTATTTTTAAATAAATAAATTGGATTTGAAATTGTTTTAAAAAATAACCAGAATTTCCAATATGTGAATTGAAATGGATTTGAATCGAAAATTTCTTTGGAATATTTCGATATTGGAATCCGTGATTATATGGGCATTGTGGAGGAATTTGGATGATATATATATATACATATATATATATATATATATATATCATTATTCCAATACGATGGTTGTTGAATTCAAAATTTGATATTGAATATAAGTGGATATATTTTCTATTCAGAGCCTTGTATTTAATATCAAATGGGATTTTGGGTTTGTCGTGAACGGTGTCTTCACTAACGTTGTTCTTAAACCCAATGGAGTTAAGGAAATTAGAAACTGACAGGAGGTTAGCTAAGTTGAATAGTTTCCTGGGTATTGATCTGATGTTGGTTTCGGCCTTCGGGATTAATACTTAGGGAATTGTTCTCTTACTAATTTACGGTTAGAGACTGATGGAATGGTGTCTTCATTAGCACTATTCGGAAACCCTGCATGAAAAGAATAAGTCTTTTAATTAAGATTCAAAGAAGAATTACCAATTAATGAACAATTAATTGGAATTGAAATGGAATGTAAATCAGGTTTATGGCGAACTGTGCTTTAACGACATTTGTTCTTTAACCCGATTTGCAATGAAATGTGATTTGGAATTTCTAAATCTTTATTCTAAGATTTAATGGAATTTCCAAAGTAAAATTTTCCAGTTTAATAAAATAAATGGGAATGGAATGGGATTCGATTTGATAATAATCGAAATGAACTTCTGTGGAGGAAGGCTGATAATATATATGGAATTTAAAAGGCTTTGCCGTTATTCCATTTATAATTTTAGTCGGATACGGAAATTGATATCGATTATATATTGGTTTGTTTTTCCGTGAAAATTCCATAATTAATGGAATGTGATTTTGGGTGTATCGTGAACTGTGTTTTAAATGACATTAGTTCTTTAACCCAATTAAAGACATGATTTATTTCCTGAATTGGAATAATCATTAAAATATGATTGTTGGAAATTAAAACTGAATTAGAGTTTTAATGAATCTTTAAATAATTGAAAGGTGAATTTGATAACTAAAATTATCAAATCCAAGAAATGATCGAGAATGGAGTATCACCAGTTTTGCTCCAAGCGTTAGTTAAATTTTTAATTAGATTTGAACGTGAAATGGTAATTAATTTTACTGATGACACTGTGGTGTTAGATATGAAGTATTACCAGTTCTACTTCATGAGATGAATAGGTTGGGATTGAGAAATTAAAACAAATGATTACTTCGGTAAGGTTCGCTGATCCCGACTAGTTTGGATAAACCATAATTTGGTTTGGATTGACATCCAAAGAAAGATTAAAGAAAAAATTTAAAGAATTTATCTTTGATAAAATTAATGGGAACCTTTCCCAAAGGATGTGAATATTTAAATAAAAGAATATTCAGAATTGGAATGAGGCGTATGTTGTGTTTTTATAGCACTTGTTTATTATATACACGAGTTATTCAGAAAGACCGGGTTTATCCCATTCTGAATAACCGAATCGGCGATGAGCCGACGATGAAGACGGTGGTTGAGGACCGGAGGTCTTCACATCGTTTGGATGATTACTGATGTCTTGATTGGGCTGTATACCCAAGACAAGGTAATAAGTGGTGATCGTTCCAAACGTACTTGGAGATCGATCGGATATGCGAGGACCTCTCTCCTGTATTGGACATAAGGGACGAGGAATAAGGTGCCTCAGGTTTCGTTTAGACCAAGAACGAACTTGTAAATGGATGTGTGTCTGACATTGGATTTCATTCTGTGTGGTTGATAGACATCAGTTGCATAGCGTGAATTGCCTGTGTGGCATGCTGAGATGAAAATGATCAAGGCTTCTGTTGAAAAGCAGAGTCTTGTGGTTGATGACCAAAGCACGGCTTTAATATAGCATAGCTTTGTGTAACGTTAATTCGCGAGCCTTATGCGTCGGTGTGAACTAGAAACGGGAGAGGACATCAGGGAGGGCATGCGTTTCCTTCTAGCTAGGAGTGGTGTCTGGGTTTTACATGCCCAGACGTTTTACTTTTGTGGATGACGGATAGCGAGATGCCTCGGTTATATCGACACTGCGGGGTCGATGGATGATATGTCTTTATACAAACTAGACTTACGCCCCATAGGGCGGTGAAACGCATGTTCAGGCATTTTAATTCACCATTTGCACTTCGGGTGGACCGGCCCTGACGATCCATGGGCCCACCTGAGTCTGGGTCCTGAGACACAGGCTAGAGCGTCTCGAAGCGGTAAGGACGATGCCTTACCTTGGTTCATAGATGGAAATCCAATTTCCAATACGTGACATTTCGATTTTAATTGTAGAGCCTAGTATGGCGACATTGTGGGATGGGGCACTATGCCGTCTATGATTGATACAATTGTATTTGAAGTTGATTTCTTCACTTATAGTAATAATAAAAGATGAAATTTCACGTACCAGGCATATTTGGCTATTAAAAGGTAAAACTCTATCCTTCGGCTTTCGTTGCATTGTGTAATGGGACCTGAGTCTTATAATAGCTTCATTGTTCTTTATTTAGCATTGCGCTGTTTGTTTTATGCACTGGTATTCTTAGGGGTAAACCCGTTCCGTGCTATACGGCGTGGTCCCTTGATTTACCTAGCTTTAAAATCAAAATAATAATTGTGTTAGTTTTCACACCAGTCACATGACTGACCTGGAGTTTATTGTTTTAACCTAAACTCTGGGTGCCCCTATTTTCCACACGGGCAGCTAGTAGTTTTGGTTTTGCAGATTTATATTCGCAGGATCCTGGTTTACAGCTGGAATGATATTCAGAAAGCTCTGTATCCGTATATTCCTTTCAGTTGTGTTTTGTATTATTTTTTCGCTGCTATGTATTTAAATGTAATTTAAATCTCTGATATTGTTCAAATGTATATTATTTCTTCATACTTTGTATATTCTTGTACTCTGATGTAAATTGTTGTAATAAGCAACGAAATGTTCTTCTGTTTGTGTTTTGATTTGTCGTGTTCTCAACTCAATCCGGGCTTTCCTTTACTTAGATGTTTGGGTCTTCTCAATTATCCTTTTATATCTTTGTAGTTCACTTATTCACAAACGAGACCAAATATTAGTGCACACTAGTTTTTTTTATATATACAAACCAACAAACAGAAGATAGGAATCAATAATAAAGAAAATTTATCCAAGAAAATTGTTCAGTTCTTTTTGCAAACATTGTTTTGATGAATTTGTGCATGGTAGTATGGAAATAATCACATAATTTGTAATGACCTGCCTTTTTGACTGCTTCAAGTCGGTATTTAAACCGACTCAGAACGCTAAAAATGACGGGTAGTTATTTAGCTTACAGGGTTTAAACAGAACAAACACAAAATCACAATACACAAAACAATAGTTTGCAGCGAAAATAAATTTTATATAAATAATATCAGAGTTTACAAATCATTTTATACAGCGGAAGAAAAATAAACTATATACATGACTTTTAAAAATAGAGCTTTACGGTTTTCGATGGGCTTGCGCATGCATATGCGTCTTCATGTTCCTCTCCAGATTTGCGAGCTGATTCTTTGAATCTGGTACACTTAGGACCTGACCCGAGCGTTCCATGCAAAACACAAAACACTCGAGTCAGGATTAAACTTATTTCAAGTTAGAAACATTCGGTAAACACATAAGTATAATGGTTAATCCTAAACATTTATTAAATAATTCGAGTATAGTAGGCCATAAGGACTGCCGAGATAAAACTAACCCAACTGGAATATCATGCAGTAAGCTAGACACAGATATTGTATGGAAACACCCATTTCACGAATGGAAGAGATACTAAAATATGGCACTTGGCGAAAATCAACACACCAATAGTAGAGTGTTTACTTCTAAAAGAAAAAAAAGAGGAATCGCGTGCAGGCTCTGGGTGTTTCGTACAACAGGAACTAAAGCATTAATATCCCAGAATATGTAATTTAGGAGCAGAATGCAATAAAAAAAAGGCCAACTTGTATATAGAAAATGACTAAAGGCCTGGGGATACACAATGATTTGCGAGCCAATAGGAGGGAGAGGGGAATGTGTTCAACAGGGCACCGAACTAAGGAAGAACAGTACACCATTTTGAGTAAATGATCAATGCAAGAAGCTCCAACACTTGAATCACGTATTGCCTAAGGGAAACGGTTAAACACTATGTATCTACCGCAGGGTATACGGTAGCAGGAAACATGAGAGTGACAAAGATTGAGTGTCTAAACATATGGAAAACAACAATGCTGCATGTAACTATTTTAGGTGAAATAGCAGAGCCATCGCAGTACGGTACACACTTATATATACTTATGGTTCCATGTCTGATATGAAATGCACGAGGGTCCTTTTTAATTAAATTTCACTGAGAACACATAAGTACGCGATGCTTTAGTACTACAAAATGACACACCAGATTTGGTTTTTGTTTTTGTTTTTTTAGATGTGTATTCCTGACAAAAGCTGCACACATGTGTCACTCATACACTCACCACACACCATTCTACATGCACATTCATTCACACACACCTGAGAATACAATTTATACAAACACATGCATTACACCAACACATACGCACTCAACACAGTCGTTTATATTTGTTCACACAGATGCATTCCACACACTCATTCATATGTATGCATTCTTATCTAAAACCCAGTAATACAAGCTGCAGGTGAAAGCATGACTTAAAATGGGTATACCTCTTCAAACCAAACCAACTATGAACCATGCGTACACTTTAAGGGTAGAAAGGACCGGTTAAAACATACATGCAACAAAATATTTCAAGTATATTTATATATTACGTGAATAGCTTCTTGGTTTAGTTTCGTCAGTTCACAACAGAATGTACACATTTTGGAGCAACTACATGGATTCTCGAATAGGCTAATGCATGCAGCAAGGATATACTAACAATACTAAAATGCATGCACTAGTTTCATAACAAAATGGGTGGCAGTACAAATTCATGTGAGGAAATAGGATTTTTTTTTTTTTTTGGATTTGGCCCCCTTTTATAAACTTATAACACATTTAGCCTTGTTTGAAAACTTATTACGGTCGTAGCCTGGTTTATGTCACATCAACTGAAAACAGTTATTTAACATAGCATTATTTGAAATAACGTGTGAAGCGTTATTCAAGATAACGCAAACATGTTTTTAAGTTTAACCCCCGTGATTCTCTGTAGAACACAGGAGTGTTATCTTAAATAACGCTAGCGAGCGTTATATTGAATAACGCAAATGTTTAGCGATAATCATTTTTGGAAGAACAGTTTAATGCATTATTTAGAATACCACTTTAAAGCATTATCCTAAATAACGCAAATATAAAATAATGGTGTGCTAAGTCTTACAGTTTCCTTTTGCGTTATTTCAAATAACGCTTCACGCGTTATTTGAAAAGACGTGCTGACGTGATATACAGTCACCCGAGAGTCTCTTCCTCCTCACTTTTTCTTAAAACCTATTTTTTCAAAACCGAAAACCCTAAGCTCCTAACCCTATTTGCTCAACCTAACATCAAATTTTAGGGTTTGTTGATCGAAATTCATCGCCATGGCAAGCTCATCAACACAAGAAGCTCCGGAAGGTAAAAAATTCCTCAATTTGTTGATTTCTTATAAAATTTAGGGTTTGTCCATGATTGAGGAAACTTGTGAAATAGCTTGTAATTGCTTTAATGGGTTCAATGTAGTTGAAATTATATAGGTTTCAACATTGATTTTGGTTATTTCGCTACATTTGTGTAGAGATTGTTGAGATGGAACCGGGACCTGTAGATGAAAGTGTCCTATATTTACAACACAGGCATAGATCGAGCAATAACGCCTTGATGGCGGTATGTATATATGTTGTTTGTATGTTGGCCTAAAGTAATTTTTTTGTATGCATGTCTTACGTTGTATGTTAAATTTTATTTACACGGAAAAGATCCCGTTAAGATTATAGATCACACAGTTTCCGTCGGCACGGTGACCTCCGCACATCCAGAAGTTTTGGCCTTGCTTGATCGCGCTGGATTTCGACTAGTACATGGGTTGAAATACGTTCAACTCGATCGTTATCTCATCACTGCCTTAGTCGATAGATGGAGACCGGAGACATTGACATTCCATTTTAGAGGTGGAGAGATGACCATCACTTTGGGTGATGTGGCGGTCCTGCTAGGCTTGCCGATTGATGGCGCTCCTTTGAGGACTCAAGAGGCCGGAGACTACATGGAGATGTGCCAGCGGCTTTTAGGTATTACGCCTCCCACGGACCAGTGGATGGGAAATGAGCAAATTATAACTAGTTGGTACAAAGCACAGTTTGAAAATGACATTCCACATAATGCCACGCAGGAGCAGATAGAACAGCGTGCTAGAGCTATCATACTCTGGATCATTACTCAACGCCTGATCTGCATCATTCTAAGACTCAGGTGTGGCTGAAATGGTTGCATTTTATTGAGGATTTTGATCTGTGTCGGCAATATTCTTGGGACAGTGCGACATTAGCATACGCATATACGGAACTTACCAGGACTGTTTTGTTTGAGAGCCCTTATATGGGGGTTGTCCTTCTTTGATACATGTACTTTATTTTCGTACACTTATTTGCTTCTTAATTTTGTTTTTATGCATGTCGTGTTTCTTTGTTAAATTTCTTTGTAGCTATGGTCGTGGACGTATCTTCCCCTTGGTAGACTTGAATTAAAGCAACCCAATATTGATATGTCTTTGCCTTACGGGGCTAGGTAAATTTAATCCGTCAATTATTTATCTTATATGTGTTAACTTATTTCCTCTATCTCTTACCAAGTCACAATTACAGGTGGGTTGGAAAGAAGAGCACTGCGTCGACTCCGAGGCGTAATCTAGCTTTCTATCGCAATGAGCTCGACGTGTTTAGTCCGGATGTTGTTACATGGACCCCATATGCCCAGGATTTTGAACAGCTTCCGGCCTTATGTACCGTGTCTTTCCATCTGTGGACTGCCCGTGTACCCATTATATGTTTGAACGATGTAACATATCACCTTCCTAACCGGGTGATGCGCCAGTTTGGACTTAGACAACATCTTCCTGAACCAGCCCCACATTACAGGATTAACTTAGAAGTACCTGGGGAGTACGAGGCGGCCATTGAGACATGGAACCATCGGCACATGCACACGCAGCAGCAGCGGGAGTTCACCTTGTCGGACGAAGAGTATTACACATGGTATTGGCAGATTACCCGACGGTATATTCTTCGCAGCGTGCAACCTCTTGGTGCCGTAGTGGAACCGTACACGCCTAGAGCTCCTCTTGAGAGGAATGTGGTATGAAAACCGTGCTAACAAATGTAATTTTTTATTTTTTTGGCAAGTTTGAGTTTTATGTAAGTTAACTTATAAAATGCAGTCGGATGGGGTGAACCGGGCTATAGAAATGGTTGATGAGTTATCTCATGAGGTTCCCGAACAAAGAAAGGGAAAATGCTTTAGCACAAAGCGCATTTTGCAAACAATTTTGGGAAAGAACAGGCTTGCAAGACCAGCACCGCCTCCTCCACCTCCCCCAGCTCAAGCTTTAGCACCCGTAGAAGCTTCGGAGGCACACGAAGTCCGCGACATTCCTCCGCCGCCAACTACTAAGGTTTATACATCACGGAGGAAAAAGGTGGCGTCAAGGGGAAAGGGTAAGGGTAAGGAAGCAGAGTCGTCTTAACCAACACAGGTTGTGCATGGTCCGTCACAGCCCCAAGAAGGTTCCTCATCGTCTTCGCATGAAGATGTACATCCAAAAACGAAGAGGAAGCAGAGAGAAACTCCTTACCAGCAACGGATTCTGAAATAGTTGGTCCATAGGGTGGTGTTGTATTTTGTAGGTTAACTGTTATTTTTAGCTACTTGAACTTTTAATTCGGATGTTGAAATTATGTAATGTTTTGCGGGTTGTGATTAACTCGGATTTGGAGTTGTAACGTATACTTAGTTTGGTTTATGTGACATCCTTTTGGTTTGCCGTAGTAGGCTCCAATGTTTGCTTTTGGTTGTTTATCGTTATTGACTTTAAGTTGATGAGTTTATTCCAAGGAAATATAACCTGTAAAGCACCTGGAGCGGCATTTGGAATAACGCGTATAGCGTTATTCCAAATAACGTGTATACACTGTGCAGGATATATAATCTGTAAAGAACCTGGAGCGGCATTTGGAATAACGCGCCTAGCTTTATTTTAAATGACGCTCCAGGTTGTTATCTTTAAACCGTGCACAAACTACAGCGTTTTTTAGAATAGCGCTGTAAGCGTTATTTGGAATAACGCTATGTGCGTTATTCCAAATACCGCTCCAGGTTGGTATCCTGTCATTAAAAGACGTGCCATGTTCACCAACCCACCCATTCATTTGTTACTTTCCCAAATCAAACCCAAAACACCTCACAATTCAGAAGTCCTATTTTGCTCACAATTGAAGGTACTCCACGGATCTTTTTTTAGTTTATTGTTTTTCAAAAGTAGTCCATAATGTAGGTTTCATTCATGCAATTATATTTTAGATGAACCAATGGGAACTTGATGATGATACTTTAGCCAAGTACATGGATGAGTTTGAATCAATTGAACGTCGACCGGGCAAAGAACCACGATTGGAAGCTCTCATACCTAAAGAAATGCGACAAAAGACCTATGTAGCGGTGGATGGAAACGGCGGAAGAAATAAGGGTAAAGCCTTAGCGATTGGTGAAGCAGTACTACGACAATATTGCAATTGTAATGTCTATTGTCATGTGCATATTGCGAAGAGTAAGGAAAACGCTGGTCGACAATACTATGCTTGCGGGCGATATCCGGTTTGGTTATCTGTGCCGCACTTGGTTACGCCTTGTCGTTACACGGAGTGGATTGATCCTCCATTATGTCGAAGAGGCCACGAGTATGCCCTGGAGATGCAAGAAGAGAATGCACAACTAAAGACCGAAATTTACCGAATGCGGGAAAAATATGACTCACTGGAGTCCACCATTCCTAGATATCCTAATGAGTAATGTAACGGTCTTGGTATCGTTTTATGTAGCATTCGAATGTATCGTTATATGTAGTGTTCTAATGTATCGTTTTATGTAGCGTTCGAATGTAGTTGTAATGAGTAGTGTATTGGCGTTTAATGTTGTATCATTTCATTTTTTGTACTGCCGTATAATGTTACCACTAAGCCAATTCTCCAAAAAATATTTCATTTACGTAATACAACCAAGATAAATGTTACCACACACATAAAACAACAGGATAAATAGTTACGACATATGTCTTATACATAATAAAACCAAATAGAAACGTACGCAATGTAATAAAACATGATAGGTAGGTACTACATAACACTTAGTAAAGTCTATGTCACTGAAGTACAACGGCTCTTCTTATGACCATTTACTCCACACTTGCTGCACCTATTAGATCTAGAAGACTGCCTCTCGTCCATGGTGCCTTTAATTCTAGTAGATCTAGGTCGGCCCGGTGCTCTCCGAGCTTGCGAGGGAAAAACCATATGTCCTGAAGGTTGCGGCCCATAGCGCTTGTCACGAACTGGATGAAACTCAGGCGTGTAGGCCGCATGATAACTTTGAACTATGTACCAGTTGGAGGCGAAGTCGTGATGAGCTCTTTTGGCCCCATTTGCCACTGCCGAACATGCAGCCATAACATGCGCACAAGGTAGGTGCTGTAACATTGGTATGTTACATGTACACGAACAAGTATTACCCTCTATCTTTACTGTAAATTCATCACCGTAGTAGTATATTACAACCCATTCATATTCGCCGAAGCGAACTATTCTGCAATGTCTTGCTTCTTCGGCTCTTTCAGCTATTTTTTCCTCCCACTTTGGGGTTAATTTGCATACCGAACCAACAACATTTTGCTGCCTATTACAGAAATAATCCACCGATCTATAGAAGGTACGCGCAACCAACGACTTAATTGGAAGCGATCGTGCACCTCTTAGCACACCGTTGAAGCTTTCAGAAGCATTTGTCGTCATTACATGAAACCTTCCGCCATCATCTTTAAACAAAGCCCAATTTTCCTCTTTTCCTCCCAAACTTCTCTCGATCCAGTTATGAGCTCTTACGTTGGCCGTCTTAATTTCCTCCCGAAGCTTACGATACTCAACCTCTTCTGATGCACATGTCGCCGCGTAGAATAAACCAGTCAAACGTTGATCTCTATAGCCGGCTTTTTGAAAATTTGCTTTTAGATGCCTCGCGCAAAATCTATGCTTATGTGGCTCTACCCATATTTCCTACAATGCGATAGGGATTCCTTTCATTCTATCAGATATGAAAGTAATACTGCGATTGTTTACACTATGTATAAACCGACTCAAACAGGAAAAAAACCAAGCCCAAGATTCAGCCGATTCGGACTCAACAATGGCATACGCCAACGGATAGAGTTGATCATTTGCATCCGTTACAGTGGCTACGAGTAGTGTACCTTTGTATTTGCCATACAAATGGGTGCCATCGATACAAACCAATGGACGACAATGTAGAAATCCTTCAATGGAAGGGCCAAATGACCAAAATGCACGTTTAAATACACCAACTTCATCTGTTAATATATGGCTTACACTACCGGGATTTGATCTTCTAATTTCATCAAAATATGGTTGTAACAGCGAATATGACTCCGCCCAATCCCCGTAAACCATAACAATTGCCTTGCTCAGAGATCTCCAAGCTTTCATATAACCAATCTTAATAAAAAATTGTTCTTCAACCAACACTTGAACTGTTCTAGTTGATATGTTTAAATCAGACTTCACAAAAGGCATGATCTTCGAAACCAGAAATGTTGATGTCGCTGGGCGATTGCTTGAATTGACCGTTGGATTAACGCAAGTATGCTCCCCTCTATACTTCTTAACAACCCACAACCCAATCTGCGATTTTTTGGAATCAATTGCATGAATTCTCCACTGGCAAGTATCGTCGATATTGCAAATGGCAATATACATTTCTTTGTTGGACCTAATGGGCTTAAAAGAAACATCATGTAAAATGGACCACTCACTTAGTTGTTGCAGAAATTTAGCTTTGCTCTCAAATACAAGACCAGGTTTAAAGCCACTTTGAACGCAGGAGGACGAGAATAATTCTCCCCTACTTTGCAAGTCCTCGACAACAGATCTGGCTAACATTTGCGCAGTACACATGTCCTCATCAAGGGGAATCTCCATCGCAGGTTCGTCGTTACCCCCATCTTCTTCATCATCTTCATCATCCATCTCTTCAGCTCCGAAGTCAAAGTTCAACGAATCATTATTTACTTGCATGTTGTCAAACCATGTGTGATTGTTATCGGGAATCGAAGCAACCGTCATGCTATCCAAAGCAGGTCCAGGGTTCGTTTGTAGGTTTACAATTCCATCTACTTGACTCGCGTCATCACATGCATTCTCTTCGAACGGCGATTGCTCTTCCATGAAATCCTGCGGACAGCTGCATTATGAAAATATTGCACTTTGAACAAACACTTAAGCATGACTCAAATAACAATTCATTTCTGAGAATACTTACTCCTGACTCATATATAACTCAGATGGCGTTGGCTGCAACGGTTCTGCTACTTTTGTAGACGGTCCAACATTACTTTGTGTATGATGGTAATAAGGACCAAAACTACAAAATATATGTCGAGCATTAATAACAATTGGGAGAACCAAAATATAACATGTTTAGAAAACCTTTTAAGTTGGGCTTACCTCTGCATCGCGCATCCAATACTTTCCTGCGTGGGAAATGGAAAGCTAAAATGCGGATTCTATGTATAATTCATATGCGGGGGGTACGCATAGAACATTTGATGTTGTCCGTACTCTGAAACGTTAGAAGGAGGAATACTATTTGGTGATGGGATTAGATGAGTTGGACGGAAAGGTGCCGCTCGAACGGGTCCTGAAGCAGCAGGTGCTTCTACCACTAATTTTGTCGTTTTCACAACAAATAACTCTATAGTCTTACAAGCAGCAGAAAACATTAACTCAACATCACCATCGTCAGCAATTTTAATTGCCTTAGAACCAGAATCAGTCGGCCAGTTGCATAATAACTCAATATCAAATTGCTCTGCATTAATCATTGTTGACTTGAATATTGAGGCTTTTAATTGCTGCAAGTTACACCCTATCAGAACTTTTACATGTTTGAAAGATCCACCTTCGTATTTCCCACACTTTCTATCATCAATAACCAACTCACCATCAAAGTAGCATAGAATCGCAATAAACTTAGGAGCCACTCTAATTTACAATAACATAAAAGAATATATTACCAAAAGTTATAGATTCAGAAAAACTAAGATTTAGGGTTTTGAAATTCAAACCTAGTAATGAATCAAACGACGGAGAATAGAGTCCAGTTGACGTAAATCTGAAATTGCTGCTAGATCAGAGCTAAAATTAATGATTTGCTTAATTTCGGAATTTGATTTAAGGTATTGGGTTTCTTTTTTTCAATATGTAGAAAGTAAAAAAGTGAGGATGAAGAGACTCTCGGGTGACTGTATATCACGTCAGCGCGTCTTTTCAAATAACGCGTGAAGCGTTATTTGAAATAACGCAAAAGGAAACTGTAAGACTTAGCACACCATTATTTAATATCTGCGTTATTTAGGATAACGCTTTAAAGCGGTATTCTAAATAACGCATTAAACTGTTCTTCCAAAAATGATTACCGCTAAACATTTGCGTTATTCAAGATAACGCTCGCTAGCGTTATTTAAGATAACGCTCATGTGTTCTACAGAGAATCACGGGGGTTAAACTTAAAAACATGTTTGCGTTATCTTGAATAACGCTTCATGCGTTATTTCAAATAACGCTATGTTAAATAACTGTTTTCAGCTGATGTGACATAAACCAGGCTACGGCCGTAATAAGTTTTCAAACAAGGCTAAATGTGTTATAAGTTTATAAAAGGGGGCCAAATCCAAAAAAAATCCAAGGAATTATGTGACTATAAGATATTTAAACAGGAAAAGCCATGCAACCATAAAGCAAATCATCATCATGTACTCAGCATGGCAGCCATAAATGCATAAACAAGATGGTAAACCCACAGTATGTCATGAAACAGTAGTACGTATGAAACATACGCTCAAGTATGTACTGTCAGATAAAGGGGGAAAATGGAGGCCTTCGTAGCAAACGGTAACTAGATTAGAACTAACGCTTAGATTGTAATGATATGGAAATGCATGCATGAAGTGTGATATGCGCCGTCAAACAGGTTAGAAAAATCAAAATGTTCAGCAATTGACATGTAACATTTAGCATGTAACTCAACCCTCAATGACTGGACTCCAAGACACGCAACAAAATGACAACAATCATAAGATCTCAACAAATTATACTTGATGGAATCAAGGTAGCCAACTTGAAATAATTTTAATCGTAAGAAAAACTTACGTTTTGTCGCGACAGCGAGCAGATGACAGCGGACGGAGCTCGATCGGAGGGCCTGCAGGTTCATGAGGACAGCAAAGGCATGAATTTGACTGCAACGGTGGCCGGAGAAGTGTGTAGAGGCACAGACGGTTCACTGACTTGGTGGCGACGACGGATGTACAGTAAGGCTGTCAAAACCCATGACAACCCTTTAATCGAACCCTTTTGACCTTCTTTTAATTGGGTTGGGTTGAACTAATTTATCTAATTTTTACGTCATTCAGCCTAGATGAAAAAGAACTACACCTGTTTGACCCCGTAACCCTAGTTTTCCACAATTCCATTTCTGAAAAATACGATGTGTGCTTCTCTTTCTCCCCGAAATATATAATCCGCCGATTCTCTTCAGACAATGACTCTGGACTTCGCTCAAGACCCCTTAGATCCATCTTCGCAGTTCTTCGAAATGATTTAGTCAGCTCTAACTAATCAAAGGTACGATTTTTCGTTTTGAGAATTTTATATATGGAAGATAATCGAATAGAGAGAGAATCTTAAATCTATTACATTTGCAGTAAACCCTGTCTCTTGCTGCAATTCTGGATCAGTATTATCGTGGAGTTAAAGGTATAATCTCTAGATCTATTATGTTTATTTCTTGTGCTGTTTCTTATTTCTAGATCGATCCTGTACCATAGTTTAGGAATATGAGTTGATGGATGTTTTTCTGGAATGGTAGATGAACATGAAAACCGTATTTTTGTGTTGATGGAAGTTAGGGTTTAATTGTGCAGTTGCTTATTTCTGGAATGGTAGATGAATATGGGTTGATGGAATGGTAAATGAATTTTGGGTACCTATGCTCATTTTACCAAAGAAGCCTGGAACGTGCCCAGGAATTGTCTTGACTTTGGATCTTGTCAGTGACCAATGCTATATAATTCTTGGATGTTAATTTACAGTAAAGGTGTCAACCACCCTTTAGAAAAGGAATCAAACTGTCATCTAATGCTACCAATAAAATAAGAATGATCATAGTATAAATTTAACAGTTAGAAGTTGAACAAATAACAATAATAGAAATATTTTGCTAAATGCATGTGTTACATGGTTTGTTCCTGAATTGAATCCCTTTTTTTCCTAAATTTTGCTATCAAAACGACTTAATGTATTCTAAAACATCAATGGTCAGTATTTTGCTAAAAAGATAATTTGTTTATTCCAAAGCAAACTATTTACTCTGTTTATTTGTAGCAATTTCAAAATAGGTACTACTTGGTTGGGCAAGGGATTGTCCTTCCTTACAATTGGTGAATATATTAAAAACAGATGGAAGATTTATTTAAGATTTGAATATTTAAAAGACATAAGGGGAGTTTTTTCGCTTTCAGTCGACCAACATAAGTTTGAGATTAATCATGTGATTTTGTTTGAAGTCTTAATTGTTCTGTTCTTACTACTTGGTTTTAATCTTTAAAGGTTTCTTATTTTGTATAGTTATTGAAATAAAAATCAGACACTGACTATTTAATTCCGTTTAAGTGTTCATTGTTTAATTTAACTGTTGATTTCAATCATTAAATAGTATAATAATTAAATTGGGTTACATTTGTGGTCATGATTGAGCTTGATGCTGAAGCTAAATGAATTTGCAAGTACTGGAAGTAAGATGATAATCAAGAAATGACTTCCATTTAACATATTTCTTTATGGTTGGTTAACAATGATGACCGATTGAACTTTATGTAGCATGGTGGTTTGGAGATAATTAAGCAAAAGTGGAATGATTATATAAGCAGTATTTTTCATGTCTATAAATATGTATATATATGTTGAACGATTGACCTGTATGTAGTATGGGAGTCTAAAGATGATTAAGCAAGAACGGAACGACTATATAAGCAGCGTTTTTCCACGTATCTATGTTTGTCCGTGTGTCATCTATATATGTATTTGTGTGTGTGTATGCACACACTATCAGCTACACAAAGGTCCATGCATGTACATCATAACTCCTATCTTTTTTTAAGCTGCTTGATTGCGTACACAACCATCCATATGACATTTTAGTTTTATTGAAAGGTTATTTTAGTTTGGTAAGAAAACTATAGTTGTTTTCTTAATTTAGACCATTTTTTCTGGGACTGCTAGCATGAGTACAAAATGTGACATTGATGAATCATGAGTGTGCCATTTTATCAAGTACTCACTTCACATTCAATTAGTTTTTCAACTTTGGAGTTGATTTGTTTTATGCTTCTTAGTATCCTAAATATATCACGAGCTACGTTTTAATATCAGACATTAAAAGTAAAATATTAGCTCATAATAAACAAAGCTTTAATATTTACCAACTTCCTATATTTGAATTGTGGGCTTTATTGCTTGAACTTGGTTGCTTTCTATAATTATGGTGTGTTAATCAACAACTTACCAGTTTGTAAGTGATTTGTTATGATAGAGAAATAAGTCAATAAGCATATGGATTCCAAATGAATTCTTAATTTTCGATTTTGTTATCAAGCTTTCTTCATTTTTGTCATTCTTTTCAATGTAATATTCAATTTAGTAACATATCTAACAGAAAAAATAGAAAATTTAAAATATAGTGTATTCATAATAAAATGTGTTTTTAATATTTTGTGTCTGACGCAATGGTAAGGTTACCCAGCTGGTAATCTGAAGCGCGCAGGTTCGAGTCGCGGCCTCTTCACATATGTGAGCAAAAGGCTGTGCGCACTAGTCGACCACCCTCAGAGCCGGGAAAGCCGTGAGAACAGTACCAGGACGGGACACTGACCTGAGAAGTCATCTCGCGCTTGAGTACGGGAGCCTTTGGCACTCGGTATACACCTTTTAATCTTTCGTGCCATTATATCGTGCATACCTACTGTTTATTAAAATTAAGTTGTTCCTATGCACAGAAGTTTATCATATGAATATATAAAAAAAACTTCCTGCTATCGTAGTATTCTGTTTATTAAAATATAATCTGCTAGATCCCTCTGAGAATTTTACTTTTACTATGCAAGTAATATAAGCCATTTATATCATGCGGACTACCTGTTTGCTGAAATTAAAGTGTTTGTGTTTGTCTGCATTACTAGGTGTACCATATGATATAAAAAGCTTTTTTCTTATGTTTTTGAGCATTTCTTTTGTTTCAATCTTGTCCTTTTTTTTATTTGTGCATCAGTTTTGGTTTTTCTTGTTTGGTAATATCACGTTTGCATATAAAAAGAAAGCAAATATTAAAGTACTAGTACATGCAAGCTTATTTGGTAATATCACATTTGCGTTACACATCACATTGTTAGGCTGAATCAAAGATTTTATTGGTTGCGATTATATGGTACAATGTGCTAAATTTGCAAATTCTAGAATTAGCATAGATTACCATGGTCACAGGCTCACAGCAATCATTGGGCTCTAGTTGTTATTGTTATGAGATTCCAGAAAGTGCAGCTTAGTACAGTACACAAGTCTTAAGACGTAAATAGCGGTCATATATGGGTAAACTTATGCAACTAAGAAACAAAGATGAGACAATCTTATTTTAGATATTTTGACCAGTACACAATAGTTCACCTCATGTTCAAGAAACAAGCTTATTTTAGATATTTGTACAGTCTGCACTTGCAACAGCAGAGTGTTCTATGAAAACAGAAGAAGTTAGGTTCATATGAAGCATGGGATATTTGTTTACAGAGCAATATATTATTTTTTATGTGCTGTTTGCAAACAGGCTTAGCAAATAGGCATAAATGCGTAGTCAAATTCCTTTTAGAACTTTATTATCCAATAGTAAATAGTTGCTAAAATGGAAAAAGAAAAAAGGTTGAGTGGCAAACTGGTATTGAATTTGTTAGGTTGATGCTCTTAATCTGGTGGCCGTTTTGACTTCAGTTTACGTACATGAGCTATAAGTTCACGTTTCAAAATAGTATTCATTAACTTTTCAATGCAAGTTCAATCATTTGATAATGCAGGTTTATATGTCTATGAATGACAAGGAGCTGAGAGGTCAACTTTCTTATAGTCAGTTCATACTGGTGAGTTTATTTCTAACTTTCTACTGCATTTTTTCATAATTTTTTGCTATCTGTTAAATGAGAATATCATCATTAATGCATAATCAGCAAATGCAACTTAATTTGTAATTTGATATTAGATAAATTACAAGTTGCTTTCACCCTTTTGTTGTATGTTAGTTTGTTTTATCAGCATAATGAAAAGAATATTGCAATGCATTGATAACAACAATTTGCTTATGTTGGTTTCTGTTTTTGCAGGTGTTAGAGAAAGATGGATGGATTTATATTTGAGAAAATGTAACTTAATGCATTATTAGTATCATTTGTTAGTTTTAAAACTTATTTGGTGTAGTTTTTGCAACATTGATATTGTTTTCATGACATTTAGAGTTGTTTGAAAACAACTACTTTATGCAGCTTTTATTATGTGTTTGGTGATGTTTACTGTTTTTTTTTTTTTTTTTTTTTTTCATTTCTCAAATTTTTATGTTTGACGGGTTAAATTAGGGCTGTTATGGTAATGGTTACCGTTACCGTTACTGTAATGACCCGTATTCTACACATCATGGGATCGTAGAATATTTATTTCTTTCCCATATGAAGTTGTATGGTCATATAACTTTGGAAAACATCTATTAGAGTCATTTCCCATACTTATGATTTTTGTCGATTTTTAAATGACCATTTTGCCCCTAGTTGGTACTGTTTTGGCCATAACTTTTGGTAGGAAAGGAAATTTGATCTGAAACTACTTCCATTTGATTCGTTTGATGGTTTCTCTTTCCGTAGAGTGGTCGCATTAGCCAAACGGACTTACCGTTTGGGAGATATGGCTGAAACAAGGTTTGGAGGGTGAAAAACTGCTTAACCGGGCCAAATCGGGTGATTAGTTAGTAGGCCAATAACCCATTTCGGGATTAGGGTTATGGGAGGGCTGAAATGAGATGGAGAATCATTCCATTTCAGTTTTCTAGCCTCCACTTATCACCAAGGATCCCTAAAAATGGCCTCCAACCTCTAAATCACCTTTAGGTTAAGGATTTGGCTTAGCAACCCCTAATCAAGAAGGATCTTCACCAAATCAACAAAGGAGCTGCTGTTTGGCATTGAGATTCACATCAAATCAGAGAATCATTTCAGATCTTAGTTTATTTTGTGGCTAAGGTGAGTGATTTGCATAGTTTTACACTAATTATGGCTAATTAGGGGTAATTAGTGTTAATTAGCGAATTTAAGCATGATAAAATTCTGGAAAAATGTTTATAAAATTCGGAATGATGTTTTAGGCCTCTGATATGAATTTGGGTTAATTTGATTAAGTTTTGATAATCCTATCATTAATTTCACCTAAACATGCTTAGGGGAAAATATGGGATTTTAGGTATGTTGATCCATTTTTACCTAGCATATTAATGTAAATGATGTTTGTGGTTGATTATGCATGTTGCTATGACTGTATGAAATGTTTTGTGATTGGTTAGAATAGTTAGAATGGTCAAAAACGCCGTCGAGGGGCGTAAACTGCTCGTTGGGAGAACTGCAGGAATCTGCCCGAACCGACCGGATCGGTAAACATAGGGGCGATCCGATTCGAAGACAACGATCCGTATGGCCACCCCGATCGCGAATCCTCTCCACGATCCGATCCAACTTGATGAGGCGCCATGATCCGAAGGGAGGAGCACGACTCGATCCACTTCAGAAGCTCACGAGCCGATGGGTACTAGGCGAGACGATCCGACCCGATCAGAAGACATGACCCGACCCGGATGAAGCAACCCGATCCGATCCGAAGTGGTGACGCCGATCCGAATCAGGAAGAGGAGCCACGAGCTGGAGGACCACGACCCGATCCGATGCAAGAAGCGCGACCCGATCCGATGCAAGAGGCGCGACCCGATCTGAATGTAAAGGCCGATCCGATCCGATGAAGAATGTGAAGGCTGATCCGATTCGATTCGATTGTGATGACCAATAACCCGAGATGCAAAGGTAGTCCAAATGGAAGTTAGAGCTCAAGATCCCGGAACCAGTTGGGAACCAATGAGTTCACTTCATGGTTGGACTTTGTTGCGGGACGTGTGCTAAGGAGTTGTCGATGTTCATAACTTTGATTCACCACTAAAAAGGAATGATGGGCTACTTATCAGTGCAGTAGGGTCATTATGACCTGAGGGGCAAAGTGATGGTAGCAAGACTACGTTATCAGTGCAGTAGGGTCATTATGACCTGAGGGGCAAGGTGATGCGTAGTAAGACTATGAGCCAGCGCAGATGGGGTGAGTAACTCCATGGGGCAAGTGGACATAGTAAGGATTAGTAAGGCTATGAGCCAGCGTAGATGGGGTGAATAACTCCATGGGGCAAGTGGACATAGCGAGGAATTAGTGGCTACGTTATCAGTGCAGTGAAGCCATTTATGACTTCATGGGGCAAAGTGATCGTAGCAAGTAATGTTGGGTGATCGAAGTGGTGAATATCGTATGCTTTACGCACTGAGTGAGAGATGTGAGGATGGATGCTATGCTTGATTGTTTGCCATCATTATGACATGCACACCTCCCCCACCTCCGTATCTTTATACCGTTTGATATGATACCTTAGAGTGTTGTACAGTATGTAGTGCTAACTCTTTGGTTGCAGGTCCAGTTTCAGGTATGTTTTAGTCTACCTGTTATTGTTCACTTTAGATGCTTATCGCTCATACCAGGCTTTATGTCTGACCCAGAGTTTTATGTCTCCTCTTATTACTCTGGGTGCTCACACGAGCAGACTAGAGACAGGTTAGCTGGTGATGCGCGAGTAGCTGATTCAGAGGCGGGTAGGAGGCTTCCACGTATTATATATATATACACATTATCCCTGTGTCGTTGGTGGTCGCTACTTGGGCATTAGTAGTGTCCCACATTTATCTTACTTTTGCTTTGAGACAGTTTGAAAGTTGTAATAAGCTGTATTTTGGATTTCCGCTGCTATGATGTTTAGTTCTGATTTTCAGCTTATGCACTGTCTCTCCTGTTTTATGTCAAGTATGTTATTATTATATTTTGTTCTATGCGCTGTGAGACATTCTACAGGTTCTTTGTATGTTCACTTCCTTCTTCCTTTTCCTTCTGGCGACCCGTTCCGTGCTAACTGGACATGTGTACAGCGCACTTTTGGAGTAAATGTCGGTTGGTGCAGGGGCGGGGCGTCACAGTTACCGTACCGTTTTTACTGGTAAGCCAGAATTGCTTACCGTTACCGTTACCGATCGACTGGTATACCGATGATTGATATACCGATAATCCGGTAACCGTTACGCTGGTAATGGTAAATTACCGTTTGTCTAACAAAGTTTATATCTTAACATATTTTTTGTATACAGTGCATCTTTATTATACTATATGTAGTGTTAGTTTATAAAAAAACATAAATGAAAAATAAAATAAGTGTATTTGGAATTATTTCATTTGATTATTGAGCTAAATACAATCATTTATTTGGTTCTACGTGCATGTTATAAAGCATATCAGATAAGTATACTTAGGTTTTGAATTAACTGGTAAATTACCGTTACCGCTGGTATTAAGAAAACATTACCGATAATTTACCATTAAAAATGGTAAATTTACCGTTACCATACCGTTTTAACTGGTATACCGATTTCAATCAAAAATGGTTACCAATCGACTGGTAATGGTAAATTTACCGTTACCGTAACAGCCCTAGGTTAAATGGGTTGACCTGTACATGAAGAGGGTCGGGTCAATTGACCCTCTTAAAAAATATGTTAAATGGGTCAGGTCAAAAAATGGATCGGGTCAATTTTGACTTGATCCTTATGACCCGACCCGACCCATTTGACAGGTCTAATGTACAGTAGCGGCCATTTTTCCGTAAACTGATTTGGGAATTTTGATTTTTCCTTTTCTTTTATTTTATTTTATTTTGTGAATGAATGGCCGAGTTTTCAAATTTGAAATAGGAAGAGAAGCATCGGTTTGTAGAGTAGGAGGAAACACATGCACTAAAATAAATAAACAAAGAAGTGGTTATATGCATAATTTTGGATCTTAACGTGAAAACTGGTGAACTTCGGTGAGTAGCGGAGATCGGTTGGATCCCATTGAAGATGGAAGGCATTTTTTTTTTGAAAGTTATATATTATTATTATATTTTTTTTTTATGTTAACAGAGTGGCATTTGAAACCAACAAGAAATCTTGGAAAGTGGACAGACACGACGGTTGGCATTGAAATGAAAGACTTGCTCTGGAATGAAAAATAAAAGGGACGGCATGGTTTTGGGAAAGAGAATGAAACAATTGCATGGAAAAGTATTAGCTAAAGGATGGTTTGTCTTTTGAAAATAGAATGGCATTGGTTTTGAAAAATAAAGGAAATGCATGGTAGAGAGTACGCTAAGGGAAGAACAATGCATGAGTTTTGGGAACACAGAATAAACGTGTCCTCATTTTCCTTTAAAAACAAAATGGCCTCCAATGACTTGATAACAAAGAGTAAATGTGTCCTCATTTATTTCACTATTTTTTTTTCCTTCTTCCACGAACTGGTTTAAAAAAGGATCAAGTTTGGGATTACAAAAGGAAACAAGGTTAAGAATTGCATGCATGGAACCCAGGTGAATGATTTTGAAAACAAAAATTTATCTTTTGGCATTAGCATCTTTTCGAGCTGGGTTTGCAGACCTAAAAGGGCTAGAAAAATATGTGAGACTTGAATAAGGACGCATCGAACTCAAATGACTTTGTTTCAAAAATGAACTATGCAAGCCTTTTCAAAATTCCAGCGCGAACCGATCATCGAACCTGACAAATGAATATATTGCGCTAATCATCACGATGAGACGGATGCAACAGTATATAATTTACAGTGTCAGGATGCTCCGTTCAAAAGTGAGTTAAGGACCCCTTTTAAAAGAAAAAATGGTATGAGAAAACGATTAAACGGAGGTCAAAATGTCCGATTTTCGCAAAACGAAATTCGCATTTGAATTCGTGATAATGAATAGAATATTTTTCGTATTTGTCCGAATTAGTTCCGAACATATTTTATGGTCGCTAAATTTTGAACTTTTAGGCACAGCTTTGTAGTGGAAAAATGCGCGACCGACAAACACTCAAATTTTCCAATGAAATTTATACAGTTACTATGTCTCACTGTACGTATTTCAAATTCCAAATCCCCGTTACGAGAAATTATTGAATATTATTAAATTTAAAACAAAGATAAAATTTTATTAACAAATTATATAATACGACTTTACAATTTAAATTGAAATATAAGAATAAATCAAAATAGTTTTCTTATAAAATCCAAACAAATTGAGTTTTAAATAAATAAAATGAAAATCAAAATTTAAGTTAAATAGTCAAAAAAAAAAAACACTTAAAATTTCAGGTTGTTACATACTCCTACCAAGCAATATACAGTAGAAACGTGGAAAAATGAAGTCTGGATTAATAACCAAGCTAGAAAAAAATATAGTTAAAAACGGAGGTCCACATTCATCAAAAATAAAGAAAAGCTTATTTTGAGGAGGGTAATTATTTCTCCCGTGTTCAGTTTGATGAATTAACCAGTGGCTATGTTTAAGCAGGGTAGGAGGCTCGAAGGCATGGGTTGTGGCATATAAAATGATACCAACATCGAACTAGAAAGAGACGGAAAAATGTAAGAGGGAAGAGGTGAGCTGATCAGTTGCGTGAGATGTTCGGGTTGGATGTTAGTGAACTGGGCTAGCATTGATCGAAGGGGAGATGTAATACTACTGTTACCACTCTATGATGAAGAGATACATAAAACTGAGCATCGGACCTTAAGAAGTGGGATAACGTATCACCGTTATATAAAGGAAGCTGGCACAAATAAACGTGTGTCTTAATTCGATGATAATGCTAAGAAAGGAAACATGAATTTATAGAGCAGCAATGGTGAAATGCAAACTAAAACAGAGGATCAAATTAAGATATAACTTAAGGCAAAGATTTAAAATGTGTACAAAAAAGAAAAAAAATTAGAGAGAAATAAAAGGGGTCAAACAGGAAATTGGGCTATCGGGCCAAGGAATATAAAATAATATAAGAAGGGAGATGGACCTGTGAAGATTGGGCTGACGGACTAAAGTGTAGCGATAGAAAATAAGGAAGAAAAATGCAAATTAAAACCAGAAAAAGGGAAGGAAGGTTGGGCTTGTAAACTTGTGGGATGCAATTAAAGTATAATCCATGGAAATAAGTATAAATGTAAATAACAAGAGAAAAGGGGATTTCTTTAAATATAAAATATTTAAAGATATGTATATAGATATTTCTAAAAAGAGGGAAAAAGGAAAATAGAAATTAAAGGGCTTTTCTTTTATAAAAAATATAAATCAAAAATTTGTATAAAATTTTTAAAGGAAATAAAAAAAAATTATAGAACAAATAAAAAGAGAAATGTTGTGTGGATATTAACGTCCGGAAGAAGCAAACATAAATGACCAAACAAGGACCATTGTCAACAGAGTTGTACTTGATCAGGTTAGACAAGTTAGCGGTTAAATAAATAAAAAATTAATTTATATAGCAAACTGGATAAACTATATTGATCTTATAGTAATATTTATTTGTGAAATATGAAAGAGTGATGTTCACATTCCAAAGTGTATAATAGTAGAAGTAAATGTTTTTTTGCAAGATAAGAATGATTGTAGGAGAGATATTGGAAACGAGTTTGACTTATGACGATGAGGTTATTCCGAAGTTGGGAAAAATAAAAGGAAATGGAGATAATCGAAAAGAGATGTTATCTTGGATATCAATTAAGTTGAATTCGAGGAAAGTATCGTTTATTTTCTGTTTAATTAAATATTTAAATTAATTATATATATTGAATTATTAATTCATCTAAGGAAATAAAGTAGTAATTATATTCATAAGTTGTGTATACGTTGAAGTATGGATGATAACAATACTGTTATGATTAATAAATGAGATTCTTAAACGGAATTAAAACTTTGATAAATATGATTTGGAAATGATTAATTTCCAAATCAACCAATGATAAATAATGGTTATTTAAATTGTCGAATTGTGATAGCCAAATTTGTTGTGATAAATGAATTTGTTAATTTGATTGATTGAAATGCTATGTTATGACCCTATTAACTTGTTAGTTTAAATTTAATTATTTACATGTCTTATTTAGATAAATCTTGATAATTAATTGAGGATATAGAAACACATATGAAATATATTGATCTGATTACTTTTAAGTATCACTTGACCCTAAAAGATATTAACGTTCATCGATTCAAAGAGACCAGGATTGGTTTTCTAATTGAAATCCAAATACCACTTTGTTTCGACCTAAGCATTGATTAATTTGAATTCAAGTTGAAGACCATTGAATATGGTGTTTATGCAAGGGCTATTCTTTCAATCCTAGGTAGAAATTTCCTAAGATGGACAATAGCGCCTTCGGTTTGTCCAGTCCTAGGACAACTTGTATGGACGAATGTCTGACAGAGTATACCTAACAAATTGCGTGAGTTGATCTTTTCTAAACTATGTTTGGTGGCGGAGGAATTCGTTTCTCTTAGATTTATACTTGTAGTTTAGGGGAAATCAATTTGTGTTTTGATGGGTTTGACGATGTAGCATTCAAAGTGAATGATGATGTGTGGTTCTAAATGGTAAGTGTTTGAACCGAAAATAGTCTGACGATGTAGCATTCAAAGTGAATGATGATGTGTGGTTCTAAATGGTAAGTGTTTGAACCGAAAATAGTCAAACACTAAATGATGCTAGAAAAGCACATCACCAAATAAATGGTATGAAATTAAGGAGCCATGAACACAAAACAAAAGTAAAAAGTAATAAGAAGACAAAGGAATTTTTATAGTGGTTCGATTTGCTATGAATCCACGTCCACTTTTCAATCACTTTTCATCATTATGGAGAGAACTACAAATTTTATCATCTCATATATCGCATTAATTACATTTGATCACTTTTGTGATATTCTCCACTTATCGCTTTCTTTCCGCTTTAGATTGCACTTTGATCCGAGAACGAACGGATTGGATTGCGTAATTCTATGTTTTTCCTTGGTTCCATCATGAAAATGATTTTAGATCCATTCATTAAGGAGGAGCTATAGCGACCGGAGATCACTTGGAGTAGATCAGAGTGTGAATTAATGGTGCTTGGAGAAGATAAGATCCATCTCATGTTGGAGGAAGGAGGAGAGAAGTTTGGCAGCCATTAATGAAGTTTTTGGAAGCTTTAGAGTGGTGTAGGAATGATTTAGGCAGCCCTTCGGGGTAGTGGAATCCGTCCCTTGAATTGTGGAGCAAGGGGCTATTTATAGAAGAAGTTTGGAGGCGATGGCAGTTTCGTAATTACGGAGTACAGAATTTGGCTCGGGCATAGATCTGACTTGGGCTAAACACTATTTACTGAAATGCCACTAGTCAGCTTTACAGCTGTAATTGTCCAATATTTATGGTTCTGCCACTGCTGTGTAGTTTGGCTCGGGATGACCTTGGATCGGGTAGAACACGGCTCGGGGTGAACATGGATCGGGTAGAACTTGGATTGGGTTAGAATTGACCCGTACTTGTCTTTGAAAGTTCCGACCCAGTTTCTATTTAATTACTTTCTTGCCACCGCATGCTTTGAGACCGATTCAAATATGACTTTTGGAGCTTCCGCCTTCTATTTAAGGGTCTCGACCCAATCCAATTCTTGTATTAATATGTTTGCCCCAACCCGATCCACTTTTGAGTTGTCACCGTATTATTGCAGCAGACCGACCCGAGTCAAAATGCAACAGACCAATCCAATTTTACAGTTGTGCCACTGCATGCATAATATGTCACCACGTTATCTTTAATACCATGCTTTCATGTAGTATTTATAATACTATCAATATTCTTCAGCACGTCGTATATTCGCTGTGTTATTTACATGAATCTTGTTACGTGAAGCTTGTCGATCCTTATGTGAAACATTTCAGTGTACGTGGCACTACAATGGAAAGTATATAGGATGACCATTTCATGGATCTTTATGCGTGGCTCATGCATTAATTGTTCACACGTATCCTCTTTCATGTTAAATGCTATCACTTTGGAGCTATGTGAAACATGGACTAGTGTATTACATGAAGACTTCACGCTTTCTCTTTTTATATAATGATCAGTTGTTATATGCGAAGGAGCCGATCCAGTTAGTGCCAACCCAATATGTAGTGACCGACCCGGACCGGATCGACCGACCTGACCCGATACTTCTGCACTGAGCGACCGTCCCAGTGTCGTGACTGATCTGACGCTTCGCAACTGACCGACCCGGTCCATTAATTCTGACCGACCCGACCCATTCTTCAAGCGATCAAGACCGACCCGGCTCTTCGTTATTGATAGATCCAGTGCTTTAGTTGGGTTAACATTTGCCCCTCGAAGCTTGTATTTTTTTCTTGCAGGAAATGTGGGCTTCGAAATAGACATTGCTGTTGATATAGTCTGCATTGAGATCCGGTCATAGTTTTTCCATTTGCTACGGCACACTATTCTTTGAATTCATATGCTTCGTATCACCTATTTTGTAATTAAAACAAGCACCTGTGCAATTTTGGACTCATACTCACCATCGACTGTCCATACCGTTGGTGGATTAGTTAATCATCAGAGAATGATTTATAGCGAATTTTATTTTGAATCAAATAAATTGTTTATACAGAATTGTCCTACTCAATGGTTTATAACTCATCAAGTATTATTCGTACAACTACAATATTCGAATTCACATTTAATGCTTAAAGTCTGCTAACCGACTAGAGTCGACTGTGGATTTCAAACATTATCGTTTTAATGACTTATATGATAGTGTATGGTATTTCACATTTAAGAAATACGTATTTGTGACTTATTCTTTGCTTCTATTCGGAGAAGTCTTTGATTATCTGTGCCCCGGCTCTGGAGGTCATCACCAGTCTTCATTATGAGAAGAATTTCTTCTATAGCTCAATTTTTGTTTGCTTTATTGATCAGTTTTGACGTTGAGATTCCATTGGATGCCCCGTGTTTTGGAGAGATCATTTTAATCCAACGTTTAGTCTTCTCTTGCGACTAAGTCAACATGGTGAAGCTCATCGAGCGTTGTTGATTTTTCCTGTAGGGAAATTGCTTTCTTTATGGAAATGATTTTTGGTTATCGCATCGTTTTTGTGCTAACTTCCGTGAAGTTTGGGTGAGGTTGCATCGATCCGCAGAGCGAACATCAGTCATCGGTCGGAGTCACTTAACTTGGTAAGTGACCGCTGCCCGACTGAGGTGCCCTGGACTCTCGCAAACCTTTGGTTAAGGTTATATCGATCCACGGAGCGGGTGTCAGTCATCGGTCGAAGTCACTTAACTTTGGTAAGTGTTTGCTGCCCGACTGAAGCATCCTGGACCTCCATGAACCATGAGGTAAAGGTTGTTTTGATCCACAGGGCGGGCATCAGCCATTGGTCGGAGTCACTTAACTTTGGTAAGTGATCGCTGCCCGGCTGAAGCACCTAGACCTCCATGAACCATGAGGTAAGGTTGGGTTGATCCATGGAGCGGGCATCAGCCATCAATCAGAGTCACTTAACTTTGGTAAGTGATCGCTGCCCGGCTGAAGCACCTGGACCTCCATGAACCATAAGGTAAGGTGAAGGTTGCATCGATCCGCAGAGCAAACGTCAGTCATTGGTCGGAGTCACTTAACCTTGGTAAGTGATCGCTACTCGACTGACGTGCCCTGGACACCCGAGAACCTTTGAGGGATGAGGTTTTGAATCCAGGATTGCTTGCTGCTTTATTGTGCGTTTGACTCGTCGGGGCTCTCTTGATCAACCACTGGGTTGGAATTATCGGAACTGTCTCACTTAGTTGAGTTGTGAGAAAGCAAGCGCTCGTCGGATAGCCTGTAAAGAAATATCGACTATTAGCATATTTTCATGTAAATTTGGCAAGTTAGATATTTATACAGGCAAGTAATACTTCATTCATAGTGCTTTTGTTCGGTACAATGCATGTAAATCACTACAGAATATTTACAAGAAAGTAGAACATAGAGGAAAATAAAGTAATGCGAGAAGTAAAGTAAATGTGATAAAGATCACTTTTTTGAGCTGTAGATATTGGATTATCATCAACGGTCATCAGTTGATTATCAGCCTTGGCATAGCATGAGCAGAAGCTACGTTGCTTGGACCAGATTGGTTATTTTATGTCCCTTGCCCTTGGGTAGTCGCAGAAGGATTTGCATCTTGAGAATTTTTCACATACAGTTGCAAACGTTCTTCTTAATCAGCTCTTCGATCAATGATCTTAGTTGTCTGCACTCGTTGGTGTTGTGGCCCGGCTGATTATGATACTGACAAAACTTCCCAGATTTGGTCAGATGGTCATTCATTCTCATTGGCCGAGGTTCTGGATAATCTTCTGCTTCCTTTGTGGCAAGGTAAATGTTCTCAAGAGTATCATTCAGAGGTGTTAGATCAGATGAGTCAAGAGGATGAAACTTTTTATTAGCTTTGTTGTTGTTTCCGTTGTTGGATCGCTTTTGCCCCTGCGTACCCTTCTGATTAGGTTGAATAGCTGCACTTTTAGGAGCCTCAAGGAGTTGGTTACCACCAATGATCTGAAGAGGTATAGGATTATCGTCCACCCTCATGTACTCTTCCGCTTTCTTATAGAACTTGTCAAAGCGTAGTCCATTCCTTTATCTTTATCCATCTTCTGAATTCGCTCGTTTTATCTATAGCATCGAGTAGAGACATGAGGACTATACATGGTTCCATATTCCTTACTTCAGACAAGGTAACATTGAATCGACTGAGGAAGGCTTTGACAGATTCCCCTGGCTTCTGCTTCACTACTAAGGGAGTTATAGTGTCCTTGGCTTTGGTAGCATACAAGCGGAACTGCTCCTTGAACTTTTTGGTTAGGTCAGAGAAACGATCTATGGATTTGGGTGGTAGCTTTGTGAACCATAGTGACGCGGCACCTTCTAGATAAAGGGGAAAGTACGTGCATCTCATTTCGTTAGTCGCTTTAGCTGCACTCATATGTCACTCATGTTTGAATAGGAAGTAGTTGGGATCAACGAGGCCGTTGTATAGAGGCAAAGTCGGAGGATTAAATTTCTTTGGAGATTTTTCTTCGAGGATCCTTTCAGTGAACGGAGTCCTATCGGGGGAGAAGTCCCACTCTCTTTCGTCGTCTTTGCTAGCTTGATTCTTTTTCATGACTCGTTCTATCATATCCGAAATGTATTCTTCAGTGTTATGGCGCTCTGTGAAGCCGAGCTCTTTACCAAATGTCCGTCTTGGCATATGATCTCGATTAGAGAGCTTAGGTGCTTTGCCTTCTCGACGAGGGGGTGCCCCTGTGATAGGGTTAGCGATCTGTCGAGCATCCGTTTCAGAATGATTCTTAGCTTTTGATCTCAATTCTTCGATGTTAGCTTCGTCCCAGTCACTTTCCTAATCATAATCGTCTTCCATATTGTCGTTGTGGTTTTTCGTTCTCTTTGAGGTCCACATAAACTTTCGAAGGGGTTGGATTTGACTGAGCATTAAGGATGGCGTCTAATTTCTCCATCATCATTTTGGTAGAGGCATCCATTCGATTGTTGACGTTGGCAATAGCAAATTTTAATTAATTTCTGGTCACACCGGCTCCGCTTTCCGAGTTTTCACCAACTTCAAAGCGGTTTGCGAGCGGTGTTTCTTCATTAGCAACATCATCGGCTTCTACCATGGTTTTGCTAATGGTCTTCTTAGATTTGGCCATAATTTTGAGGAAGAAAAACTTTAATGGCAAAGCGTTTAACTTTGTGAGAGTGCGAGAGGAAGTAGGAGAAGCAAAATGCGGCCCCATGGTGGGCGCCAAATGTTTGATCCGAAAATAGTCAAACACCAAATGATGCTAGAAAAGCACGTCACCAAATAAATGGTATGAAATTGTAGAGCCACAAACACAAAACAAAAGTAAAAAGTAATAAGAAGACAAAAGAATTTTTATAGTGGTTCGATTCGCTATGAATCTACGTCCACTTTTCAATCACTTTTCATCATTATGGAGAGAATTGCAAATTTTATCATCTCATATATCGCATTAATTACATTTGACCACTTTTGTGATAATTCTCCACTTATCACTCTCTTTCCGCTTTAGATCGCACTTTGATCCGAGAAGGAACGGATTGGATTGCATAATTATATGTTTTTCCTTGGTTCCATCATGAAAATGATTTTAGATCCATGCATTAAGGAGGAGCTCTAGCGATCGGAGATCACTTGGAGTAGATCAGAGTGTGAATTAATGGTGCTTGGAGAAGATAAGATCCATCTCATGTCGGAGGAAGGAGGAGAGAAGTTTGGCGTCCATTAATGAAGTTTTTGGAAGCTTTAGAGTGGTGTAGGAATGGTTTAGGCAGCCCTTCGGGGTAGTGGAATCTGTCCCTTGAATTGTGGAGCAAGGGGCTATTTATAGAAGAAGTTTAGAGGCGATGGAAGTTTCGTAATTACGGAGTACAGAATTTGGCTCGGGCATAGATCTGACTCGGGATAAACACTATTTACTGAAATGCCACTGGTCTGCTTTACAGGTGTGTACAACTGTAATGGTCCGATATTTATGGTTCTACCACTGCTGTGTAGTTTGGCTCGGGTTGACCTTGGATCTGGTAGAACATGGCTCGGGGTGAACATGGATCGGGTAGAACTTGGATTGGGTTAGAACTGACCCGTACTTGTCTTTGAAAGTCCCGACCCAGTTTCTATTTAATTACTTTCTTGCCACCGCATGCTTTGAGACCGATTCAAATATGACTTTTGGAGCTTCCGCCTTCTATTTAAGGGTCTCGACCCGATTCAGTTCTTGTATTAATATGTTTGCCCCGACCCGATCCACTTTTGAGCTGTCACCGTATTATTGCAGCAGACCGACCCAAGTCAAAATGCAGCAGACCGACCCAATTTTACAGTTGTGCCACTGCATGCATAATATGTCACCACATTATCTTTAATACCGTGCTTTCCTGTAGTATTTATAATACTACCAATATTCATCAGCACGTCGTATATTACGCTGTGTTATTTGCATGAATCTTGTTACGTGAAGTTTGCCGATCCTTATGTGAAACATTTCAGTCCACGTGACACTACAATGGAAAGTATATGGGATGACCATTTCATGGATCATGTATTAATTGTTCACACGTATCCTCTTTCATGTTAAATGCTATCACTTTGGAGCTATGTGAAACATGGACTAGTGTATTACATGAAGACTTCACGCTTTCTCTTTTTATACAATGATTAGTTGTAATATCTGAAGGAGCTGATCTAGTTAGTGCCAACCCAATATGTAGTGACTGACCCGGACCGGATGGACCGACCCGACCCGATACTTCTGCACTGAGCAACCATCCCGGTGTCGTGACCGATCTGGCGCTTCACAACTGACCGACCCGGTCCATCAATTCTGAACGGCCCGACCCGTTTCAAGCGATCAAGACCGACCCGGCTCTTCGTTATTGATAGATCCAGTGCTTTAGCTGGGTTAACAGTAAGTTATGACCTCAAGCCTCACAATTGAGAAGTGGGAAAAATCGGGCAGGCAACATGGCTATGTGGGTCGCTCCCATTAGGGTGTTTTGTCACTACCTAGAGAATATTCATTTTTTTATTACTTTCGCTTCTGTATCTTCCGGGAACTGTTATGTTGCTAGCAACCGTAAGGTGACAATATATTCGATACACTCAAGCCAAATGAGTGGTGGGTCATGTGTGGGCCGGGTTGCAAGACGTTCTTGTTGAACCCAGTGTACTCCTCTCTAGAGATACACTATCAAAAGGTGGTTCCATACATTGTCATTGTTGGAAATCCATTATCCCTAAGCATCAAGCGGTTTTGTTTGTATACTATATATGTGGAGCGTGAGATGCAAGCGTTTCGCTAGATTCTAATTTATTTGTGGAAAACCCTAGACATTATTATAATATCAGAATAGTTATGATTTCAAAATGTTTTGGGTTATCGTAAGGTAAAAACCGTCTGTGTTTATGTGTGGATCGGTCTTACGATTATCTATTCTTTCGAAAGAAATTTTCCAAGTTAAGCAAGTTGTTTAAAATCGTTTACTCACACCAGTCCCATGACTGACCCAAAGTTTATTTTTCTATGTTTCCCGAAACTCTTGGGTGCCCAATTTGTACGGGCAGTCAAGTAGTTCAGGATTTTACAGATGATCTGGAAGGAGTTGGACCAGGAGGCTTCAGCATTTGATATATGGAGTTATTTCTGTTGTGACGTATATATGATGTACTCTGATGTTGTACGTAAGTTCATATGATGTTTTGTATTTTCCAAAGCTTATATATATTATATTATATTCCGCTGCGATTGTAAGTTCCCATGTTGTTCAAGTCTTTTATTTCTTCTATTCTAATATTCTATCTTTTCTATTTCTCATTCTCTAACTTCTTTCTAATAATGGTTCGTATTTTCATGCAACTTGGGTTGGACTTGTATTGTATTTGGTCGACTAAAACGGTTAGAATTTGCGGGTCGTTACAAGTCAGGTCCGATAAACCCGAGGCCATAATCGACATAGGTTATAACAATCGTGGAGCAGATCGATGGGTAAAACTAGGTTATATCCTAATTTATGAGTTATAACAAATGGTGCAGAAATCGAATGATTCGACAATCGACTATAGTCTTGCCTATCTTCTTGTTCTTATTTACTGAGTTATGCTTCAAATTATTATTCTAGTAAATGTATTGTTCGATATTCTACTTATTTCTGTAATTGACATTGAGGTGGATTTTTATTGTGATATTTTGATTATGTAGTTTTCATGAGACAACTATGGTTTTTTGTGTTCTACGATGTTATGACACTTATTATTCTATTTTTTTTTTTTTAAATATAGTTCCGCTGTGATTTTCATATGTTGTCTTGTGAATTTTAGTCTCTGTGATGATACCTGCATGCTTCATAATTCTTAATGAAATCCTCATACGGGTGGCATTAAGAAATATGGGGTGTTACAAACGATGCTTTGGTTCTACACTTGCGAGGCATCAGAGGGTTGATAACGAGATGGAAGAGACAGAGGCAGAACTGTAAAAAAGGGATTGGAAGAGGAGAAGGTTGTAGACGTGGGCAGATAGGTTAATCAACTTGCAAAGGGAAATCGTCTGTGGCCATTGTCATTCGAAAAGAAATTGAATTGATTAGGGCTGATCAAAGTATAAGTTTTAAAATCAAAATATAAGCATAATATTAAAATATATGTATAAAGTATAAATATTGAAATTTAAAATCTAAATTATAAAAAGTATTTCAAAGTACATATATTAAAATTTAAAATTCTTTTTTAATATACTTTGAAAAATCATTAAAAACTAGGAATATTTGAAACACTTTGTAAAATAGATTGGAAAGAGATAAGGTGAGTGCAACTTGAGTTTAACATGTAATCTAAGTCTCTACAATATTTTTAGATCATCTTGAATTCTTGTACTTTTCAATACTCACGAGTCTTCATTTTCTAACTCTTGATCATCAATTTGGATTTTTTTTTCTTATCTTGATAATTTACAGTCTTCATTATCAATACTCGTTTAATAACATGCATTATATACAATATATGTCTAGTTAGTAATTAGTACATGTGTAATATGAAATATATCACTACCTTATGTTGTTATTATCAAAACTATCATTCATGGTACTAATAGAAAGATGCTAATGGACTTGCTATAGATGCAGGCACTGAACTAAATTTTGAGCTGAAAAGAGTTAATCATGGAAGGAAACATTTTGATGAGGATGCTGAAGCAATTAATGATGAAATTCAATTATCGAAAATAATTTTAGAGTTACGTATTTCATTCAAGTCATTGATCAAGCTCTTACATCATTTAAAGACCGATTTGCACAAACTAAGCTTTACGATAAAATATTTAGGTTTTCTTGTTAAAAGTAAAGTTCATGAATATTGACAAAGAAGGGTAAATGGAACATTGTATTCGTTCATACAGTTGCTAGAAACACAACCAACGATGTGGTGCATATGAAAAAGATTTATTTCAAGATCTAAGGGCTTAACAAACTATTTTCCCAAAAAAGTAACTAAATCAGTTGAAAGTCTTGATTTTGTAAGATCGTACGTGAAAGATAGTGGTTTTCAATGTGCATGAGTTGCTTATCGCTTTTTATATTTTGGTCAAGGTTGCTTCTGTTGAGAAAAGTTTTTCTAAATTATAGTTGATTAAATTGTCTTCGAACAACTACATCAAAAGAGCGATTAAATGAACTTACAATGATCTCAGTTGAAAATGTGTTTTTGGGAAGACTAGATTTTAACAATTTAATTGAAGAATTCGCAACAACAATGCAAAACGGTATATTTTCCTTTTGACCATTTTTTCGTGAGAAAAGTTAATATTCGTGTGGCCTACTTGATGCAACAATTTTTGTATCAAAAGTTTATATTTTGTGATGTTGCTTCCATGTGATTTTGTGTTTGTAAAGAAATTATAAAATAAATGACATGTTATATGCCAATGAGAGAGAAATTTTTGTGTGGGCTTGACCAACCGATCATTTGGACCAACGTGGATGATAGTACAACTATAAATGAGATAAATATGTTAAATCCTAACGCGGTTATGTTCACATTTCAAAACATCGTGTTAATAGAATCAACAGGCATGAGTAATGTGGTCAGTTCAAAAGCTTCAAAATGGAGATTTCCATCTAGATATATTAGAATGAAAAATATTAACACGAGCCATAAGGACACATGTTACGGTTGTTAACATAGCTCGCTTAAATTCTAATCCAACGAGGCCCGGCCTTACTTAGGGATTTGGATTTTGGGGCATCTTATCTTCTTCCTCTTATCCCTAAAATCCCAAAATTTGTCAGTAGAAACGAAAATGCTACTCACTTCTCCTTTCCTCAACCTATCTTCACTAAAATCCACATTTCCTCAGAATGCCCTCAAGCTTCCCACCCTCACAAAACCCGTCACCACCCTTCCACCCCCCTCTCTGACTATCCAGGCCATGAAAAAACTCCAGGGCAGAGTCGTCAAAGACGCAAACGACAAAACGGTGGCCGTTGAAGTAGTTCGTTTAGCTCCACACCCGAAATACAAGAGAAGAGTTCGAATCAAGAAGAGGTACCAAGCACACGACCCTGATAATAAATTTAAAATCGGAGATTACGTGGGGCTAGAAAAGATTAGGCCGATAAGCAAGACCAAGACTTTTCTAGCTGTTTCGGTTGTTGCCAGGAACACGCCTAAGAGCGTCGAGACTGTGCCGCCTGAGTTGCTTGAGATACCACTGCAGTCCAATGAAGTGCAGGCTGTCTAATTTTCTGCTTGTTTTGATACTGTGCTTTATGCATTTTCTGTATTTGAATCATCGGTAAGTTTCTAAATTTCACCTTGTTTAATATATTTTGGAGGATTATTGTTGAATCTGGATTGTAGTAGTCTTCCATAATGCACCTTGAAGATAGATCAGAGGACTGAAAATGATGTTCTGTAATGCACTAAGAGCGTTCGATACTTTGCGTGAACGGTATTGTTATCAAAATGTTTGGATGCCTCTACTTACATCGATATGCTTGTCAAAATTTTCACTGGATTTTGTTCTTTTGTGGTAGAAAAATGACATATCACATATAAATAAGATGATTTCCTGAGAAATCAATCATCTCTCAACCGTAAGGTGGTTTCTAAAATTATTCAGTAGCCCAATACTTTGTTCTCTTGCACTTTGTTCAGGAGGCCAAATCTATTTGCATCCCACATTTTGCCTTTCACAGCCCGTTGTTTAAACAAAAAACATCTCACCCCAACTTTTGCTTTTCACACCCCAACAGTTATCAGAACTACCCTTCAATTTTTATTCTCACAAATGAATAACTGTACGTTAACAATGAAAAGAAATAAAAGGTAAACCTAAAAATAACAACAACAAAGCATTAATCCACATTTATTTTTATTTTTTCGTTTTGCAATAGGAAAAAAAGTTACATTTTAGTTTAATTTAAAAATATTTGAAATATATATCACACTCGAAATCATAAAATCAAACAGTGTTAAGAAAAAAGACATAAAAATTGAAAAAGAGTAAATTTAAAACAAAACACCGTTTTTTTAGAAAAAAATGTTATTTTCTTAATCTGAATCATTCGTCTCTTTAAAATATATTAGTATCATTATATTTATTTTATAATTAAAGTAACATAATGAAAAATGAAATAAGATATGTTGAATGATTTACAAGGGTATATTTATCACTTTAGTTTTTTAGTTTTCAACGGGGTGGGAAAGGAAAATATAGTTTTTAGTTTTCAACGGGGTGGGAAAGAGAAATATAGGGGTATTAATAGAATTTGCCTTTTCAGGAATCCCCATCATATTTGATTATCTGCCTTTGTCAATCCCATTCCAAATCTCTCAACTGTCATTAGTTTTTCGAAATTTCAACCTTGCCTAAGAGATGGTTGTCCCATTTATTTCTTAGAACAAAGTGCATGTAACTCGATCCATAATTATTATACATGTAGATTCGAAATGCTTTGATGAAAACACCATTTAATGTTTTTTTTCTCTTATCTAATAATGCAATAAGAAGCATATATCGATAAATTTGATAGTTTCTTCATTTATCCAATGTTGGATCGATGTTATTCTTTTGACAAAATTGGATGAGGAAAAAGTCGTTATAATTTTTAAAAGGGAGAGATACTTGTTATGTTTGGTACTATGGAGGAGGAGTTTTCTACAACAACCCGCACTATTCTAAGCTCGAATTTTGACAAAAACTGAAATCTAAACCCATCCAAGCACGGGTCAGAATGATTCAGTTTTTGCATTTATGAGCATGGGTATGATTAGAGTATTGTAAAACTAACTCACAGTGGAAATAAGATAAGATAATTAGTATCGCCTATGACAACTACCTTAACGTGAATCGCTACATCAATATCGAGCACGAGAGAATAAGAAGAATAATCAAACAAGACCACTTTTAAAGACTTGTTTCCTTAAAGGTAAACTTAAGAGTTGTTATGAAAGGGGGTATAAACAATAATCCCAATGAGTAGAAAATGTATAAAACTATCGAAAATACACAAATGTTTTTTGTTTGGCTTCACCCAAATTATATGTCCAACAAGATTAGTGATTCTAGCTTAACCACATACCGTTACGCACAATGATTGACTACCATACTCAATGTAGCATTCTTCCCAAGTCAAGATTTTAAATCCTAAGATAGAACCTTTCATATATATAAAACATTTAAACCACCCTGCAAATCAATAGCTAAAAGGCAGACTTCCTAACTAGTTAATACCTAATTAAATACTAAAGGGGATTGTTAAAGGGACTCCACTTTTAGTTAAGGGGGGACATTTTTAAGGGGACTCCACCTTAAACAAAAATTGTTAAGGGAGGGTTTATTTTTATTTTATTTTAAAATAAACATGGATTAACTGTCCTTCGTAACCTTAATAAATTAGACATGCAGTGATTAACTATATTTTAATTTGTTAATTACTTCTCGTTATTTCAGGCTGAGTTTTGGATATGTTTGATACTGACTTTCTTTGGATACTTGCTTGGAATCATCTACGCTATTTATATCATCACCAAATAGAAGGCGCATGCAATTGTAATTATCGTTTTTTATTTATTATTTTTATTTATCATTATATATGAGTGATAAATGCATGATTTAAATTGGATTACTCATATTACATGAATTTTGTTTGAATTAGGGGGAGTTGAAAGAGGTGGTTCTTCGTCTGATTGTTATTTCCTTTTATTTTCCTTTTAAGTTGAATTATAGAAGGTCACTGTATATTATTTCTAAATATATTTTGCAATTTGCAGAGTTAATTATCCATCTTATTAGACTAAGAAGTGTTAATAAGTGATGGTCTGGCTTATGCTTAAGTGTTTGAATTCATGCAAGTGTAGTTTGACTTATGGTTAAAACTTATGCTTAAGTGTTTAAATTTATATATTTATGTGTAGGTGTGCATTAGTTTTGCTCTGTTAGGGAAGACTTATGTGTTATGTATTTGTATGTATATGGTTAATGCTGATGTGAGTTCATGTGTATGTATATGTGCAGGTATAAGAGGATTATAGGGATAGTACTGGAATTTTTAATTATATCGTTGGGGGGGGGGGGGGGCTGGGGGGGGGGGGCTAACTTATTTTGTAGCTCCCTTAACAATTCATCAAAAATAAGAAAATTGTACTCTCCTTAAACAAAAATGGAGTCCCTTTAACAATTCTCTTCTAAAAAAGAAGGGGAGGGGAGGTGTTCTATAGCCACTTATGACCTTGCTTAAAATATAGTATATCTAAGGCGGATTTCCAACGATCACTTAAGAGCTTGACAAGTGGTTTTCTAAAACATCATTATTGACTAGGTTGGAGCCCGTGCTTCGCACACGGGTAGTTATGTGACAATGTTTGTAGTGTAATCAAGGTAGATGTGAGAATTAATAATGTGCTGAACATTCATTTTGGTGTAGGTGATATAAATTACCGAAGATGCAATAGACAAATGTGATTCATTTTTAAAGCGTTGCATTTCTGTTTTTAATGGTGTATGTAAATGTTGATGTTATTCATATAAAGTTAGGATGCATGTTTTTAGCTCGTAGCGTGTTGACGTATAGTTGAATATAATTCAAGATAGTTTGTGTTGACCCGCTTTTTAGTCAAAGCAGTCATACATGGAATCTCTTCTCAACAATACGCTCAAGTGTTGGGAATACCATCAGAAGACAGCAAGCGATTTGGTTGAAGTCGCATCACAAACAAAGAATGGCCCGGAACTCCTATTAGATGACCTTTTTTGGGCCCGAAATCAGCAATTACGGAGCTGAGCTCTGTAATTCTTGTAGCTCTCTGAATCAGCTTCAGTTTGAGCTTTGGTTCAGCTCAATCGGACTTACGGTTTGAAAGTTATGCCCGTTTCCGTGAACGCATGCAGAACCGGAAACTTGGAATTTGGAAATTGGCTTGACCTCCCGGATCGGATCGGACCCGCTCTGACTCCTCTCTTCGAAGAAGCATAGCATTGGATGGTTTTGGCAGAGCTCTGACTCGGTTCGGATCGGATGAAATGGAGCAATCCGACCCGCTTCGCATCGGATCCTCACAAAAGCACAAAGTCTTCGGATTGAAGGCACCAACTCGGTTCGGATCGGAAGTCCGAACCGACCCCCCTGCACCTGCTCAGATGTATAGCAACACGTCTCGCCTTCGGTTGGAATGCTCCAGATCGGTTCGGAAGGAAGAGGACCCGAACCGAACCGCTTCGACCTGCTGCTACACCTCAACTTTGACATGTTCTCAAGGAGTAACTACTTCCTATTAATCCGGATCGAGCTCCACCTGTCCTAGCACGATCTGAAGACCATTTCTCTACTGCTTCCGAGATCACCTCAGGGCCTACCACGTGCCCCTTCGATCCGATCCGATTCAGGACTCCCAGAGGCTCCTCTACGTCTATAAATACACCACAACATGGCTATTTCAAGGGACTTTGGGAACTCTAACTCTCCATGGCTTCAACTATGGTTCTTCGCAAGGCTATTGCATAACCTAGAAGTTGAATTCCACATTACAACACGAGGATTTCGTGTATAATCTCCCCTTTAATCTCCTCTTCTTCATTGTAAACACGAGGATTTCGTGTATAAACTGCAAACAAACAACATTGTAATAGCTTCTTAGGATTTAAGAAACTATAAAGTGGACGTAGGCTTGGATTGAGCCGAACCACTATAAAAATCTCGTGTGTCTCCTCTTATTTTACTGCTTTTTCTGCATTAATCTGTGATTGTGAGGTTTTCACATAGATTTTTGGGTGTTAGGCCCAGAATTCGGTCTAACAGTTTGTAATGTCATTTTTTTTTATATATATGGTTAAGAATTTGTAGATAGGAAAATTGTTTAAAAGATTCATGTTACATACTACCGGTACGAAGGCACGTCCGATGGACGTGTACGTAGATAAATGTGACCAAAGCTGAAAATGTGTTAAACTGGACTGTTCCAATCTAACTTGTGTGATTATTTGTTGAAAGATTTCTGATTTGTTGTACAAAAGGACAGCACTGTGCAAGTGAGAAATGGTAAATAAATAGACTAACCTACAGGGCATAATGGATATAAATTATTTTACACGTTCCCATGTCTATTAGTGTTACGAGTATATATGCACGTCCATGTGAACCTGCATTTTATTGTCGAGACATATTTTATAGCATAACTATTTAAAAAAATGACAATAAAATCGGTGAAATAATCGCTTACCATATCAACACATTCAGATATAGTCAACGCACTTGAATTGCCTCATGAATTTGTTCAACGTACATGAATACTCAAATCCAGCTTATAACAAACAATAATGTTTTATGTAACAATTCTAGTTTAAACCAATTATTTTATCAATTACTTTGTTCATGAGCTTATGTCAAGTTAATTTATCGATGCATTCTCTACGTATTTTGATATTATATTAATACCAATGTAAATACATTTATTGTGTAGTTAAACATTTAAATAAATGGTAATCATGTGATGGTGATAACGTTTCTTTTTCTACCTTAGTAGATTTTATATTGTTCCTACTATGATCAACGCTTTGAATTTCAGAGCTTTCACCCAATGGCATAATCTACATTTATTATGCTATTTGCATATGATGGAGAGTATTTATAACCCTTTTATATATCAAAGTGGAAATATATATGTAAAATTACCTTTTGAAAGAAGCTCGTTGTTCTTAATATTAGATTCATCATTTCGATGGTGTTAAGTTTGTTTCCTTCTTTGTGCCACCAATGTTCATATTTCAAGGCTTTACCCTTCAACTGTTGCTTCCTACAAACAAAATTCTCAAAAAAAGACATTAATCTAAAGAGCAAAATTCATATATAATTTTGTATGTAGAAAGCAAGGGTTAACATGCCAAATGGTTTATTAGAAAATAGATTTAAATATAAATATCTAAGAATCTTCCATCATATAATAACTCAGTGCAGACTTCAGTTTCATCATATAATAACTCCATACATCATGAAAATATCTTTGTTGCTTGTAATATACACGCACAAACTACATATTTGTAGCTATTAATAAATTTAAAATAAAAGTATTTACAAATTGTAATTTTAATGCCCTTTCATCAACAACCAATATGACTAAATTACAATCATTGTTGAGAATGATACATAAGAAGAGTCATTTTTTTAATGCACATATCAAAGAATTACATATATTCAAGAATTATATGATTATAAAGACAGCATAATCATAGCTCCCAAATGTTAAGATAACAATATAGAGAGTAAATCATGTGTAGCATCTGAACGTGCTGCACCATAACACAATACACCTACGGGAAACAATGATGATACTTTTTTATATTTAAACTGTCATACAGTAAACTGAGTTTGATGAAATCAAAAGAAAAAAAAAAAAAAAAAAATCTAATCATAAACAAATTAATATGTTAATATACATCACATGTTAATAGACATCACATAACAGCCATCCATTACAAAAATAAAATTCAGAATGTAGCAACCTCAAAATTATGTCATTGAATTGCGTTTTAGTGGCATGTATAACTGCCATGTGAATGTATTGCCCACTTTCTAGAGCTGCAAGTCCAAGTTCATTCGGTTCCTCAACCTGCATGGAATACTGATATAAGTAACAGATGATGTAATTTTCCCTTTAAATTCTCTTCAAAACAATTACAACCCTAAAACGCCCTGCTTTAACAATAACAGAGAAAACCTATGCAGTGAATTTCTATCATGAACAGCTTCAAAGAACATGCTGAAATATGGTGTTCAAGGTAGGAGGAACATGCATTATAAGTTATCTAATCAATGAAAAGACGTCCACTGAGATTTCAGGGAAGCAAACTCAAATTTGAATGTGAGCGGATATAGCATAATTTCATCAAATGAAGATTATATTTGCATTCTTGACTTATAGCGTAATATTATAAGGTAAATCAAATGATGTCAGTTATTGTGTCAATGCTAATTTTAAATAACATATAAAATGATGATTAGTATATTATGGAGTATCCCGTAGACGTAGGATGATGATTGATATGGACCATATAAAATTTATTTGTCTCTTATTTTGCGCCTGCTATAACCACTTTTATGTGATTAAAACAAAGTGTAAACTCTTTACCTTCTTTACTGGCATTTTAACGACCAATTATAGTACATAATCTAAATTATATGAGAATCTAGCAACATAGCTTCTACATCAAGGTGGATTAGAAACCATTTGAATTCATTAACCTAAATATTTTACTATTATTGATGACGCTAGAAACAGGGTCAGATCATATTTTTCTCATCCATTACAATCCTGGAATTGTTTCCCCTCTATGCTGTTATCCTTCCCCTCAATCTTACAGGTTAATGAAGGAATTCCAAAGCAAAGTCTTTCTAGATCCTCTCCGAATCCTATTTCGGTCCCCCAGCAAGCAGGAACTAAAAAAAAGGATGACTACAGAGAACATCGGTATGATTACTATGCTAAAGGCAACTAATTGTCCATCATCCGTGACTTACCTCTACCAGTTATCCACTGCATATATCGGGCAGTAGATAGTGAATACGGCTCTCTGGGGAATGCGGACGATGGAGTTAGACCTTCAATAGAACCTGACCAATGCACTACTTGATAGACTGGTCTAATTTCTCTTACGAACTGCATGTCACTTGTCGTTTCAGAAAGATACCCAGAGTATCTTTGGATATGTAACTTCGTGCAAATAAAAAAGGGAAGCAAACAAACAACAAGGGTTGATATCCCAGATAAACCTGGCATATCCTTGAAGTAACACTGCTATAAGGAATCAATAACTATGATCGGGGCAAAATCATGACAAGTTACAATAAGCAAAGGGTTGAGACCTCTCATCTTCCTTTAATATTAAAATCAAATGATGTCGGTTATACCTCAAATAGCATTTGTTTAGTGAACTTTTTTAAGATTTCAAATTTTATAATCTGAAAAATTATTCTGGAAATGCAAATTAACGTGCAAACAGATACAAAATAGCTTGAACTAAGCTTAAGGATATAAGCATCAAAGCTGCATACAATGTTTAATTTGAAACATCAAATCTAACTGGTTGATGGTATTCATAACCCAAATAACCAAATGTCATATATCAATCCAAACCAATTGTAATCTTTGTTATCTGTTACCAAGTTTAGGAATATGCAAATGAAAAATTAATAAAACTGACAATAAAAATACAAAAGCAAAGTAGGTTGATAATGAAACTAAAACTAAATAGAAATTTCAAATTTCAAATTGAACATTGAACAATGATTATTCAGTAATTTCTAGTAATTTCAAATGGAACAGCATAACTTGAACAGGGAACTTATATAGGTTATCAATATAAAAAATTCAAGCTGAAAAGCAGTTATTAATTAATGAAAATTTCAAATTGAACATGAAATTTATATATTGGTACAAATTAAACATGAAATTTTACAGCTGTAAAAAAGAACTTCAAATTGAACGATAATTATTCAAAAGCAATAAAAAAAAAACAGAGCATCTTGAGAGATATACTCAGAAATGTTCATACAGTCAAAAGCTTCAAAGGCCTTTATTACGATTTCAAGGAATCATTGATGAACTTGCTCAGACTATAAAATAATTCATGCATTAAAAAGAAATCTAACCTTTTCACTTCATAACCGCAACTCCATAAACTGCTTTGGTCTTTTATATATTTCTTTTCCATGGATAGCTTAGGCATGGGCCTTCACTTCCCTATACAATCCAAGACCAGAACTCAGGAAACAAACAGTTGCAACCAAAGGCTGATACAAATAAAGGTAACCGGCCTTCATGCTTTGTACGAATGAATGGTTTCAATTAGATTATGCAACAGAAGCGTATAAATATGTACACTTTTCTCTTGCATCAACAGTGATCTTTGTTTTTGAGGCTGAGTAGCTTTTAATTGTTCAGCCAAGTTTTAAATATGCTGCCCTTTGTTTTCACTTGGGTATACGCAGAATAACAAAATAAGATAAATGCACAGGCGTGTGTGCATCATTAAAATGCATAGATCATTCACATATTAAATATTTGTCATCTGATAGAACTCACGCAGCACGCCGATATGAACAAATCTGAAACCCGATCTAATAGCATATAGAGTTATAGACACATGCAAAACACGCAGAAAGTAGCATAAAAGTAATAGAACATATGTGTATTCATAAGCTTCCCTGGATCTAGCATGTTTCCTACTTAATTTTTAATTCTCCTCTTATTAGTTCAATGTGTATCATTCATTGATTCAGCTATCCCAAACATCACTTTCAGGTGTAGAGTTTTTAAATTTCTATTCTCAAGGGATGTGCTTTATTTCCGAGATTGGTTCAATGGATGGAACACATAAGCAATCAACACTGCAGTATATATAGGGGATTGTATTGGAGAGCATCGATTTTAATACACCATCCTTTTGTTATCTTAAGTTTTAACCAATAACAAATTAAAAAATGGTAGCAGTATAAAAAGAAAGAACTACTAAGTTATTTGCTTACGGGCATTTGCCCTGAATATATAGAACTCCAACTCTTCATAACTATATATTTATATTATACGGATGGTTTTGATATAATCCTTACATTAGTAAGATTTCTTACAGCAAAGTTAAGAGTTTACTAATAAACATACTCTACTTTGGATTTAGAGAAGCTCATTTAGTGAAATGACACAGGGGATATCAAAACTACGCCAAAATCATATTAGATTGCCTAAGTTTAACTAAGGATTTATTACGGTAAAGAGTAATCAATATTAGAGTGCCTAAGTTTAACTAATGACTTATTACAGTAACCTATACTTTAACTAAGGATTTATTACAGTAAACAATATTAGAGTGCCTAAATTGACTAATAGACATACTGTACTTTGGATTTATTACAGTAAAGTTGAGTTTACCAATAAACATACCCTAATTCTGATGCTCAGCGCCTAAGGATCCCCCTTCAGCTCAATGTAGCAGCTCAGAGCCTTCACGGCTTAGCTCTGAATTACAGGCCCCTCTGCCTTTCCTGAAGCAACACTAATTCTGATGCTTGCTCATGAAACTTAGCTCTCTCTCTTTTTATCACAGCTGTGTGATCGGCACCTACATCATCCAGCATGGTATTTAAGCAAATAATCCAAAATAACAAATTAGTAAACATAGGTTAACAAAAAATAAGTTAAAATATAGGTTAATAAAAAACAGTTTACATAAATTAGTTTTCTGTACAAAAACAAAGATGATTACGTTATTGATAACAAAAAAAGTGGAAATTTCTTACCTACAGGTTCACATAATATTACCTGTCCTTCCCTAATGTCTTTAATAAATAGTGACCATGCACGATTAGGGCAAATTGTAAATTTATTAATATTTATAAAGGTGAAAATAGCTTGATAAAGGTTGTTGTCCAAACCTTAAGTTTGCACAACTGCCATTAATGTGCAGCAGCACAAAGGATCTTGTTCTTGAGAACAAAGATTGCTGCTTCTTACTGCTTGAGTTAACCATCATAGTTTCAGAGCTTAAATATTTATTTTCGGTACTGTACCAAATTTAAAGAAGCAAGCATAGTTAAAAAGTAACCAAGGGTACATAAGACATAAATTACGAATGGATAAATGCATGCTGGGAAATAACATGAAATTAAAGTTTGAGTCGGTTACTTCAATTTAAGTTTGGTTAGAGTGTGTTGGTTATAAGTTATAACTGGTTATTAACTTCTTTTCTCAGTATAGTATTAATTCAATCATTTTATATTTCCCACTTTAACTCAAATTTTAAGCGCTGTAAGTAGCATATCCTATTTGCTTATTCATATTAATGCCTGGCAATATTTAACTGTCTGTTAAGGCATATATGCCTAATCAGTCATTATTTAGTTGCCCGTTGAGGAAGGGAGCCACCATACAGTTGGGGTAGGCACCTGACCTTCCCTGAAAATTTTTAAACTCCCAGCTTATGAAAATTTCGTGTAAAGTTTTAAAATTTTATACATGTTTTTCAAAATAACCAAAAGGTAAACTCCCTACTTTAATGTACCGCCCGATATATGTTACGAAATATATGAAGATGTGTTTTTCTGCAAAAGGTGAACCTCAAGAAGAACTTTGCTGCAGTAGTGGGTATAGAAATATTTATGGCTTAACTAACAAAAGGTGAACCTCTAGAAAAATAAATGAGATTTATTCCTTATGTACAAAACAAATTTACACTGACACAGCAAAATCTAAAATCGGTTCTCGGAAACGAAGATCACTAACAAAGCCATGCCTCGGTACAACATGTCTAATCAACTGTGACCAAATAAAAATTGGCGAATCAATAACATAAAAAGAGAAGATAAATATCATACCTGTATTTTGGCAAAATTACATGGCGTTGCTAACTTACTCACTTCCACACTTTTAGTTATTTGAATTGTGCTGAAGGAGAAAATATCAAATTACGGTGTTGAACTCCCAAATTCTAGTAATAATAGAAACAGTGAAATCTGAGCTTATAGCCAAACAGTAACTGAGGTTTGAAGAAGTAGAAACTGATATACATCAGCTTACAGAGCTTATCAATAATACGAACAATTGGTTGGATCTCCCCTTTCAATTTTCGAAGGGTAAAATTAATGTTGGAACTAAACACTGTCATTAACAAACACAGTAAAATAAAAAAAATAAAAGAAAATACGTAAGATGAAAGCGTGTTGTACAAAATAATATCACATCTAGGTTCAGGAAATTGCTGAAAGTGTTTGGTAGTTAAAGCAAAGGCAGGAGTAAGCAAATGACGAAGGAACTTTATGGATCGAAACAAAATCAGTTGCGTGTGTTTTACAAAATAAAATCATTATTAAAGTAAGAAAAAAACAATTTCATATTCTTACCTGAACTTGCTTTCTTCTTGTGTGTTGACTTTAGAATAAATTTCCATGATTCTTTATCTGAAATCTGTTGGATAAAAACTAAATAAATCATGTTGTAACCACACAAACAAATCAAGCATGAACTAAATGTACTGTAAAATAGGATGCAACTTCGAATCTAGCATAATTCAATTTGTTTGATTTACCTTTTGTGAAGAACTGCTGCTGTCCATTTTGTACCCAATTGAGATTTAAAAATCTAAAGGGTACCAGTCTCCATAATTGTCTCGACTGATTCATTCAATAATAAGTATTCTATTAATTTTTGCAGAAATTGCGTTGATTTAGCCGAAGAATTTTAGCAAATGGATATACCAAAAAGGAAGGGCAAATTCTATTCAGATCCATCTATTTGCTGAGTAGCCCCCAATTTTTTAAAAACTTTCGCATGACCAAAATACCCTTTATCTCGTAGAGTCACTGCTAGGTTATGTTGCTTACCTCGTAGGGACTTTACGAGGTAATGGTGCTAACCTCGTAGGACCCCTACTAGGATGAATCACAATCCCCACACCCGTGCTGCGCGGTTGATGAAAATGTATAAAAAAAAAATATTCAACGAAGGGTATTTTTGTCCAATGAAATTTTAAAATAAAAAAAGGGGCTACTCAATGTTTTTTTGGGTCTGAATAGAATTTGCCAAAAGGAAGATTACTTAGTTGATCGGCGCTCCAAGATGTTCCAGATCTACCAAATCTGACACCATGAACTGAATTCTCCAAAAAAGAAGCCAAACTTTCACATAATTCTCCAAATAGAAAAGCGACGAACTGAATTCGATCCTAAAAGAATGAAAACAAAGCCCTATAAATCAAATTATTAAAGTCGGTTAAAGATCGTATGCTTGAGAAATACCTTAGGGCGTTGTTGCAGCCATTCGTGGAGTCGCAACCATTCGAGATGGCGGGAGATCGCACACTTGGAGAAATAATTTATTTTACAAAATATTAAAAAAAAAAAACATAAGTTTTCAAATGCTGGATGTGGCCAAAATTATTTTTGAACAAATAAGATGTTTACCTTCGAACGGTATTTCCGCAGCCTTATAACATTTATAAGTCCAGTTCGAGTACAACATAGCAGTAAGAACCTATTAGCAACTTTTTCTTCCTTACGAAAATTCATAACTCTACGGTAAAATTGCGCTCTGAGTCCACTTCAATCAACTTGAATCTCTTTTCTGCATCCAATCCATTTCTGCAAAGACTCTTTCATTTCTTTTTAACCACGTATGCCGGATAGCAGTAACAATAATGGCGAAAGCTAGATTTCTGCATTTTCATTTCTGATTAAAACACATTGATGCCACTCAACTCTGGAAGCAAAAAGGTTTAGGAATGACTGAAATCCGGATTATGGTCATTGCTTGTGCCCATAGGTATCAAGGAGACGAAACTGTGGTTCAATCCTATTGTTGGCTGTCCTGACTGGAACTGTAATAACAATAAAGAGACAAATTTTCAGCTCCTCCTAATGCAACATGTAAAATTTGGAAGAAAATCCATAGCGCCTAGGCTTTTTTGATTGATCTATAGGAAAAAGAGTTTCTTCAATCTCATGAAATAGCAAATAATTCATTACAGCAATTACTATTTTGTTGCAATTGAAAAGGAAATCTCTTACTTTCTTCTAACATTTAAAAAGTAAAATAGGAATTTTATTACCATACTAACTAAAAAAATTTGGTAACTGAACATCTTAATCAAGAATAAAATACCCTTATTCATCTTCCCAGTTATAAGCCGCAAAAAATTCTAACCATATGTAAGGAATGGTTTTCATGCATGGAAGTGTTACCTAAGGAAGCATGGAAACAAATCATATATATATTTTTTCATAAATTAAATGAATGTATACATAGAAATTTTATGCTAATTTTTGTTTCTCTTAATGTAAGTACATTTCATGCTATTGATGTTTCAGATATTTTTCTCATTGGTAAAACAGAAAAAGTATATTGGTTGTTATATTTTATAGTGCATTGGAAAGAAAAGATAACCGCAATACCATCACCCCCATAGTAGTTGTTATTGATAACAGCTCTACATTTAATAATCATGATGAAACTTATTCCAATTTCTTCATAGTGTTTAGAAATAAGGTGCAGCCTCAACCTGCCACACAACATGAAATTTAGAGTGTATTCTTATGCTGCATTTTATTATGAATACTTTCCCCAAACAGTATGTGATACAAATTGCTAAGAGTTCATCTATAAGTGCAGAGCTATATGCGGAAATTTTGATCAAGAGTTGGGTAAATAATCGACTTAATTTACTTGAGTTGGTTAATTTATTTTTGTTTTGCTACCTTCAATTTATAATATAAAGTTAACCATGTTATCTACAATTAAAATATAAACTTTTTTCTTTTATAAATCCGCAATATAAAAGAATAAGGATATGTACAGAAGGGAATACACCAATCATGTATACTAAATGATTAAAAATTAACTAAAATTTGACTTCTATATACATTTATGGCATGCAGACGACAATGACAATCTATGAAAGTTCTTAACATAACTCATGATAGAATGTGATCAAGGATACTTAAATCACATCAAATTATCAATGAGACACGCAGACAACATTACCTTAAACAATATTATGAATAGTTGTTAGTACATATTAAATTAAATATTAGTAATGTTGGATCAAATTAAGCAAAAAAATCTACATATCTCATAAATAAGCATACCATTAAAGATAAGCATCTACTAATGGTGTAAATCTTATATGGAAATCTTACATTAAAAAGCATGGAAATAAGTCCTATATGTTTTTCCAAGTTCATAGGATTGTAGTACAACATTTCCATGTTAATTTTTTTCTCTCCTAATGTCAATACACTTTGCGTTGTACTCCATGATTATGTATATAATGTCAGAAATGAAATTTATATTAAATGTCATATTTTAGAGTTCATGAGAGGAAAAAAACTTGGTCAGTATTATCATATGTAGAGCAGCTTTTAAAGTAAACAAACCTCTATATTCAATAAGCATAAAGACTGATGGTTATTACTTCTAAAAGTTCAGCATTCAGAAAGAATGCAGTTTCAATTTGTTGTATGGCGTGAAATTTGGGATACTTGTTCCTGTTCTTTATCAAATCTAAAATACATAAGATATTCTTTTTTCCATCTAGTATTATATATATGGTATAAAATATTCTTTTTTCCATCTAATATTATATGGTACAAAATGAAGATATGCTGATACTTGAATATAACAAATTACATAAAGACAAAGAAATATGCCAACATGATGATCAACAGGTAAATATTTTATTTTCATAATTTACTTCATTTATTAAATCCATTTATGTTCTCTTTCCTATAATTTGATGTACAAATTGCTCATGCTATCATCAATGTAAATATATAGTTTTTTTAACTGTCCTAATTTTATAATATAAACGATAACAAAATGTGTCAATAAAAAGGAGAATATACAAAATACATGTACTATTTATTAAAACTTACACAAAAAAATGATACCCGACATGTGCGATGCACATGCGCAGGTGTAAATGGTATTAAAAACACTAATTGCAAGGTTTTCGAATAATGAAAAATGACTTTGAAGTATATTTAATTTTGCATTTTACTATTGTGCATGATGTACAAATAAATTGTTTTTCAAAATGTGAAACGGACCAAGTCATTTGAGGAAGTAATAAAACATCGCAGGATCATAGAAATAACTTTGATCAAATAATCAAAAACACTTAGACTAAACATTTTTTTGTAGATATAACAAACAAATAAACAACATAATTACCCTTATATATCCAAGTCTTTCTGGATTTAATTCTTCCATAATATAGCTATGTATTTCTCTCCTTTTTCCTTCAACCTCAATAGCTTGTTTGTAGATGCAGTTGATGTTAATATATGGAAAAACAGAATTCCAAATTTAAAATGCATCATTTAAAAATACAATTTTACTAATTTATGCATATGTGCATACTTTTGACAAAATGGAAGATATTACTCGGTTTTACTGTCTCATTATGCACACCCATCCAACTGAAATCATACTAAAAGTCATTAACCATGAATCATACTAAAAGTCATTAACCATATTTCTAACTAAAATAAATAATATTAGTCAAAATAATCTTACACAAAAATATTTCATATTGTAGCACATTACATTCGAAAGACCAGTTTGTTATTTGAATTTTGAATATGCAAATAACTTACCTCTTTCACCTCAACTTCAATATTGAGAAAATTGTTTTTATAAAACACTTCCTAACTTTCTATATATTTACATATAAACCAATACCTAATGAGGCCAAAAATAATTAAAGTTAACTCTAGTGGAACTGTTTCGGTTTGGCAATTCTACAGTCCATGTAACGTTTTAAAATTTAATGCATCACAGAAACAAATACTTCCATCTACATTATATCAATATGACAACCAATGAAGGCTAAAAGAAGGTATAGTAAGATACCATTACATAAAAAAAAAAAAAAAGGTAAGAGACCAATGTCTACATTTTTTAATCATAAACATGCCCCATATGTGAAGCAGATGCCTTCTTCACTGCAGACTACAACAGAACGATAGTGTAGGCAAAGATATTTGAAAGAAACTATTATGGAGTACGTCAGCAAAAGAACTACAAATAATCATTTGTAATAGCAGTTTATGAATATCAACTAACGGTCTCTAAATAAGATAATAAATAACATACTTAAATGGCATCATATAAAATAGCAACAAATAAGCAGTAAAATAAAGATCATGGTCAATGGAATGCAACAACTAAGCAACCATATCCTTACATTTTGTCAGAATGAAATCCAAAGAAGTAAATGGGGAAGTGAAATTTTATTATGGAAGAAGATAATATAATTAAACTGTTACTATGTTAGACAATCGAAATAAGATACAATCATGCAGTAGATAATATCATAGTGAGGCTGTAGTTAAAAAAAAATAGTATATTAATGAAGATGTTACTGGCAAAACCTCATGTTTGCGTAAAGATATAAGTAATATAACAAAATAATATGATTGAACTGCCCTATAAACAGAGGAAGATACATAAAATAAAAGGGTGAAATACCTGAGTTTTGGAGGGACTGAAAAGCAAGTTTCATGATCTTCCTCCGTCAACTCGTTCCACTGCAGTGAACACCGAATTTATGTTCTACAGGCATACTTGCCGTCGACGAACTTCACATGTACCAAGCTATCAGCTTTTAAAGGTTAACAATTTAAACAAAAATTGCTTCTTCTTATAAGATGTTGACTAAAGAACATCAACCACCACTTAAAAGGAAAAGAAATACCTGAGTTTTGATCTTTGTTTTTGCCTTCAGATGAATAAGTTTTATATATTCATTGCTCTAGTAAGTCATTGTATAAATTCTGTTCATCTCATCCTCACTGTCAAACAAAGAAATCAAAAAGTATTTGACATTCTCCAATTTCGAAAACACGGATACATGCAGTATGTAAAAAATCATTAAAGAGCGTGTATGAAGAGAAAATCAGATGCAGTGAATAAGGGACTAAAACAAATAACAACAGCAACAAACGCAGGCAAATTTGTCAAATTTGACGCACCTTCATCGAAAGGAGATTCGACCTATGTAAAAAAACTGTTGAATGGGCGATAGCTGATATCCCTTCAAGGGTGAGAAATGTATCGTCGGTCAGCAGAATTGTTGCAGTAGACGATGGTGGTTGGGTTGTAGATCTCGGTTGAAATAGACGATGGATTGTTGATACTCCAGTAGAATGTTTTGCGATTTTAAGATCGGAAGGGGTGAACGATTTGTTTTCAATTGGGAAAGTAAGATGCTATTAACGTGGAGACGTGGGCTGGTTTGTTTTATTTTATTTTATTCGAGTTTTTTGGTTTATTAGTAAATGCGGATGGTATCCAAGACCAAACGGGAGCAGAGAACACACAAATCGCTGCATCCAGTAATGCCAAGTAAGCATAGTTGGGATTGCGCTTTTATGTTTAAGTAATAGATTAGATAACACTGGCTACTAAGTCCTCAAACTACTAAGTAAGGCTTTCATCGTTCACGTATTCCAACCCTGCATAAGGCAAGAGATACTAAGCAACAACTTAATACCGAGTTTAGGTGGACGACTACTCGCCATTTAAGACCTTCCCGACGGATCCCTGTCTTACCAGTTGCTGATCCTATTGGACAATCTTTAAGCCACTTAATACTTCCTGCAGTATGATAGACCTTTGACACATATGTAGTGGCTACCATAACCCAAGGTGGACTCTAACCCAACCACGTAATACCTTAAAGAAGCGGACCCTTTCAGATATATCTAATTCATACCCAATTAGTTTTAATATTTCTTGTTGGAAAAAGGTGAGTCCTTTAGTCACTTAGGACCTACTGAGGACAGAGCCTATGACTATACCCGTACTCCTTAGGAGCCTAAGGAAAGGGGCGAGTCTGATTACTACCCATACTCCTTAGAATAAATTCTAAGAAAAGAAGCAAGTTCGATTACCACTCGTACTCCGTAGGTTAAATCCTAAAGAAAAGGCCAAGTTCAATCACTTAATACTCCCAAAAGGCGGATCCTTAAATCACTTAAGACCTTAATCCTAAAGCAAGCTACGACACCGAATGCCCTTTACGTTTCTTCTTTTGAAAGGGAAGCGGACTCTATGACCACTTAAGACCTTAACACTTGAAGTAAATCTTTAGGAACGTTTCTCACTGCGATGTAATATTTGTCATGGGTTTCTATGATCAATGATATCTCACATCAGTTGTACGTACATTCGACTACCGGAAAGTGGAGCCTTGTGTCGGATGACTCAAACTGACCTCGCATCATCAACCTACTGAGTCCAATCACTATATTTAATTTAAGATATTATTTCCATATTTAAACTAATTATAAGATAAGATTGATATTCTTCATATAATGTTTATAATCCCAACATAATTTATAGCATACTTATGATAATTCTACCCAAACCATATTTAAATTTATTAGCATAAGTATCATATGTCATTGACAACCATAACGGTCATTTTTACTAAGGCAATAAACATAGCAATAAATCTTATAAATATTAGTCCCATCTGTCTCCATTTAATTCCTATTAGTTATAACTCGCTAATTAGTTTAAAATTTATTTTATTTATTTCCAATGAATTTGAGTTATAATATTTAGTTCTTATTTACCATAATTGTAACTTTTTTGGATTTTATAGTTTATTATCACATTTATTTCCCACAAAGCTCAAGGTTACAATTGTTAATTCTACATTTAATATAGGCAATTGTTTACCAATAATCAGTGGAGAATAACTCAAATTCTAACATAACCTAAACATCTACCTAATAATAATAATAATAATAATAATAATAATAATAATAATAATAATAATAATTATTATTATTATTTGGAGAGAAACAAGTGATCCCCACAAGGAGGAGAGCAGTAATGTAATTTTATTCCACACTGAAAAAAATGCTGTTAACAAGCCTGACAGATAACAAAACGCTCACATTCAGAAGAAAAAAATAACCATGAAACCTAAGAACTAGAGTCCAGTAAAAGAAAATACAAAAACCAAATACAACAAAAACCTAATAACTAGAGTTAAAAAGACCACTATCCTAGAACTTGTAGCTGTAAAAAAACCCTCTAGCTGTATATATATATATATATATATATATATATATATAAAGAAAAAAGAAGAACAGCAAGTACTAAATACATAAACACACACACACACAGATATATATATATATATCTTTGTGTGTTTGTGTGTGTAAAAACAATATATATACATATGTGAAAAAAAAACTCAAACTATACAAAGCCAATAAGAAGCAGAAAAATACAAAGAAACAAGCAACGACATAACCAAAGGAAAATAAAACAAACAACGCCAGAAACACATATAACAACACCACATACAGAAAAATAGAGAGTACAGTTGAAGAAATATCAAGAAAAGACTATCAGGAAGCAACATACACAGAAAGAGCATTGTTAAAAATACCATAATGATAGTTGGACCTAAATATATTAATGCAAGACTGAATGATTTTGAGGAAAAAAATTAGAAATTAGAAATTTGGAATTTTGTTAAGCTTAAAAAATGATTTGAAATCCATTGTAACTAAAAAAAGAGAATCTAAAAAAATCAAATTATCAAAATTACCATCATAGTTATGAAAAGCATATTGGTTTCTTTAAAACCAAATATACAACCAAGTAATAAAAAAATGGTATCACATATATACCTGTTATTAACATTATGACGAAACAAGCTTCAATGTAAAAGTGAAAGCAAACGCAGTGCTTTCCTCTGGAAATGGCGACAAGTATTAATCTGCCCCTTTCTTCACTTTCCTCCTCTACTCGTTTCAACACTGATTCCTTCCATCACCTTTTCTCCTCCTCTTTCAATGCTTGTTTTCGTCATGCCTGGCGCCTAGCTGCTGCTTTCCATTGAAACCATTTTTTCTATTTTCCAGATCCACTCCGCCTTCTAATCGCTACAACCCTAAATTTTCTCCTGATGATCCACGAGCGCAAATTCTTGCGCGGTGTTATAGCTCTACAACGTTTCCTGATGGACCTCTTAAAATCTCTACCTTCCCTTATAAGTGACTGTTTACAGCAATCGAGGCTTAGTTATGAATTGATTTTGGATCTTTGTAGTCTTTGTTGTGAGCTGTAACAACTGTGAGATGTTTTTTTTGTGGCTTGTGTCTTAGCAAAAATGGGTTTTTTGATTTGTATGGTTCTGTTTTTCTTGGCTTCGGTTGGTGTTCTTCGATAGGATTGTCTGCATTTTATCATTCGCTATACACTACCTTGCTCTTCAAAATATGTGAAGCTTCGCTCTAGGTCTTACTGAGTTGGTCGTGTTAAGGACTAAGATATTGATGATGATGGTTTTGATGACAACAACCTTGATCCTACTTTGTTTCAGTTATTATTGTTATAAAATATATACTAACACAATTTTCTAGAATATATATATGTGTGTGTGTGTGTACAGGAAATCTATGCAGGTATTTTATAATACAAGACTGTACAATTTACAAGAGTCAAGATTTCAAATGGAAGAGTTCAAGTTTCAAGACTCATAGGTATCAAGAAATCAAGAGTTCGATTATTATAGAGTCAGTATGTCTAGAAATTCTGTTAAAACTCTGGTTAGCACTTGATTCGATTTTCAAATATGAATTCTGGTTTTAAAATTCAAATCTTGATTTTACACTTGATTTTAAAATAATTCAAATTTAGTTTCTTGATTTTAAATCCTGTTTTCAAATGACTTCAAAATTAATTCCTTATTCAGAATATAATATTCTTTGTTTTAAATAAATATTTTAACTCCTGACAGTTATTTTCTATACTTTTGAAAATTAAGTTTATATTCAAATTTATGTTTTAAATTTTAAACTTAGGTTTTTACTTGTTTACAATTACTTATGTTGTTTAATCTTCTTGTTTATATAAAGATTTTAATATGTATATATATATATATATAGAGAGATTTGTATTTTTATACTTTTATATCATTTTATATTTAATTTCTTAATTATTTTTTAGTATATCTTTATATAAGTTTTAAAATATATTTTTACTTTGAAAAGAATGTTTAAATATAAAGGAATTTAATTTGTTTTAACTCTGGGTTCATTATAGTTTATTTAAATATAGTTTGAATTGATTTAAAATGCATTTTTTGAAAATACACTAGCATATGTCGAGATATGCATTTTACAATGTCGACATACTAGCCGTTAAGGCATTTTTAAATTTGAAAAAAAGGTGTCTTTTGAATTCAAATCCTTTCAAAAACGTTGTGACTATCGGAAACCTATAAATACATTCCAGAGTTCAAATTTTTTAACCACTTTTAATCTTCTTCTTCCTCTCTTAACATCCTACCATTATAATACTTTATTTCTTGATTTTCTGCACTTATACTGTCGATATCAATAGAAATCATATCATTCTTCTTCTCCTTCAATTCTACATCAAAATCTCTCTAAATTCAAGTGTTTTTCAAGAGTTATAGGATGTTTGTAATCAAAAATATCAAGATCAAGTTATATCGAGTTAATACTACAAAAATTGATAAGAGAAGGGTATGGTCCTATCTGTATAAAGTGACTGTGTGCGATTATATATCGAAAATCGATTGGATGTAAAGTTGTGGCCCGTAAATCAACTAAGTCTTACTGTACCTTGAATCAGTTGGGGTGTGCCCTTGTAGCCCTACAATCAAGGATTGTAATTGGATTTGTTGAATAAAAATCCACATCAACTCAGCGTTTGTGGGTCTAGATGTAGAGGAGTCCCGAACCATCATAAAATCTCTGTGTGTGCTTTGCTTTTATTGCTTTTACTTTTACTTTCCGCATTTTGTTATTGATTCTGTGTTTTGTTGTTTCTATGATCAGTAGATTATGTGTTTAATTTAAAAAGATTTCAAGAATTTTTATAAATTCCATTAAACACTATTCACCCCGCCTCTTGTGTTTAACTTGCCTTACGATTGTTGATTCGCATCTCCAACAATTGGTATCAAAGTATTGGTTTTCAAAAATCTTATAATCTGAATTTTGAAAATTTTAAATGGCAAATTTTGCAATTTTCCATAACACTTGTGCAAATGTCTGCATTTCGTTATTATTTCATAAATCTGCATTGAATTATTATGAAAAGACAAGTTGTCTACCGAATCAGTGTATTGCATAGGAACAGAGATGTTACATGGCTATTGATGATTCAAAACTTGATGGGCAATTGGTGCAAATAAAAAAGAATAAATGCATACTGGATAGTGGTTGTTCAAGGCATATGACGCGAAATCCAAATTTACTGAATAATATTATCTATGAATATGGAGGAATGGTTAATTTTGGTGATAACTCGAAGGGATATGTGATTGACATCGACAATGGCAGTAATTCTAAAATTTCTACTATTTCTGATGTTTTATTAGTTAGGAATTTAAAACATAACTTACTTAGTAAAAGTCAATTATGCGATAATGGCTATAAACTTAAATTTGAACAAGACAAGTGCTTTATCGAAGATAATAATTCAAATATAATTTTTGAAGGAGTTAGAAAGAAAAATATCTGCATCTTAAGTATGAAAATTTCAAATAATAATTTGTTTCTTTTGGCCAGTACAAGTAACCCTTGGATTTGACATAAAAGATTTAGGCATTTGAATGTCAAACATTTATTTAAAATCTCTAAATTAGATTTAGTTAGAGGATTATCCAAAGTGAATTTCAAATTAGATAACTTATGGATGCATGTCAATTAGGTAAATTAAGAAAGAATTCTTTTAAGTCTAAAGATGAGATTACCACTTCAAAATCGTTAGAATTACTTCACATGGAGTTATTTGGTCCATCTCTGTAACACCCCAACCTCCGCCAGTGCCACTCTTGCAAGGACACTGACTTTGGAGGGGCGTTTAAATAAGGTAATCATGCATGCAGATATCACAAGACAGAACATATAAGTAAAAACAGAGTAAGTATAGCAGCGGATAAAAGCTAGCATATCAAATCCATAGGTTAAGTTACAACACAGTACTTAATTATTTTCCATAAACAAAGTCTAGAAACATAAAACTTGTAACTGAAAAGGAAAACATGAAGTAGCTATCCCCAAGTAGAAAACCATAGCAAGCTCAAGTCCGAAGCATACATGAGCTATCCAAGAAAAGCAGCTAAGATCCAAGCTAAGTGCTGGTATTCCCGCCCTGTAAACCTGGGGGGGAAACGAAAGACAAGAGGCGAAAGAAAACGGGTCAGTCAAAAGACTGGTAAGTCCTATCTACAATTGTACAACAACTAATAAAGTTAACAATATATATAAACAAGGATGAGTCATAGGATGATATCTGGCATGGTAAGAAGTCAACAGGATAGATCAAATGTGGTACCGCATAAACAAGATTGAGGTTTGCACCAAGTGTACTAGTATCACAAGTCGTGTCAAGTGTAAACAAGAGGTGATCCCCAGGCCCAAGTTTGGCCCACCATCATGAATGACCTAAATTAAGGCCCAACTAGCACGGTCTAGTCGATCGGCTCCCTATAGCCTAACTCGTCAAGTGTCGGTGTCATACGGCCCAACTACGAAGTGTAGCTAAACTGTGCTAGGTCCACCCTAGGGTGTATCAAGTCCTAGGGTGTCAACCCCTGACACAAACCAAGCACGCACAGTTTAAACCTACTGGTGCCCGTGCCTGCTTTTTCAACTCCGGACCATGTGCACGACCATGGCCCGCCTGAACCTACACCGGCGCACCTACACAGTCGTCGTTTTAGTCGCTTACATGTCATCCCAGTAATCGTGCCCCACCCTAGCCTAGTCCCTAGGGTATCATGATACATCCAAGAGGGTTACTGGTGCAAAGGACCACGTAACTAGGGTTTCCTTAATGGGTTAAACGTGGTTAACCCAACTCATCTAAGTACCAAGTTGGTTAAGTGTACCCAAGGTTCATGACTTAACCCTACCAACCCATCGTGTTTAATTGGTTAAGTATTCAAGTGGTCCATGACTTAACCCTACCATGCGGCATTAATTAATTTAATGCACCCAACCTCTCACAATAGACCTTGTTGTGGTTACTAGTTAGGCCGGGCGGGTCCGGGTAGGTTTACACCACAACTTAGTCTAACCTCGGGTCTCACGTGCAACATGACCAATTACTCACATTGGGTCCTATTGCTTGTAGCCACTAGTTAAGCCGGTCGGTTCCGGGTAGGTTTATGCTACAAGCTCAACCCAACCTCGAGTTGGCCATTCTCATGTTTTCTAAGTGTCATGTCCATCACATTACAAATTTTCAAGCAATTGGGTAGACCTAACTTAATAGGTAAATTCCCAATGGGTAGACCTAACTTAATAGGTAAATTCCCAAGCTTATGATCTTATGTCTTTTAAGTTTACCCAATCCCAAACGCAATCCCATCGCTTACATATCGCAATAGCGCATAAAGGATAGAAAGAGGGAACTTGGCATAATCATGACATAGAGGGGTTGGAGCCACAAGTTAAACATGGTGGCGTGAGACAAAGATGTGATCATAAACTTGCATATCATGTTATCAACTTGCAAAATATTCATAAGCATGCATAACATCATTTTAACTTGCATAGTGTTCATATGCATGCATAACATGGTTTCAACTTGCATAAGGTTCATATGCATGCATAACATCAAACTTGGCAAATAGGTGGAACATGGTCATAGATAGCATGAGATAAGGGCTAGTAACATGCATATAACATTATATGCATGTTAATGCAAGGGTTATGAGAGTTTCAAAGTCGCATTATGCAACATTTCCAACCAAAAGATCATATCTTTCTATGCATAAAGCCAAGGTAATGACTTTACTAACATGCATAGAGTAATCTTATGCATAAAATCATAAGATCAAAGCACATATCATGATTAACCCCAAACTCAAACTTGAAACATAACATATTAACTTCATAGTTAAAATACAAGAGTAGAAATAGGCTTACAATGCTATGAAGACTCAAATGAGTATAGCAAATGTAAGAAACCCCTTATGCAACTAATTAAAACCCCAAAATGCAAGCAAACTTGATCAAGACTCCTCCTTAATGATGCCAATAGAGAAACAAGACTTTAATGCAAGCTAAAGAGGATCATACAAGCCTAAATACACTTGTATGCATGGGAATCTCTTGAAAATTGATTTAGGAATTTATGAAGAGAGTGGAGGCCATGAGAGGATTGATTTTGCCATAGTTTAGTTGTAGGATAGATTAATGAGGATTTAGGGTAGGTTAGGGTCTTATTTATAGATTAGGCTAGTGATTTAGACCATAGGATTAAACCCTAGTTCTCATCTTAGCCCTCCAACTCGAATCTGGCCCTCTAGCTCAACACATTCTCAAGATGGTGCACCAGGCAGGACTGGGCGTCTGAGCCAAGTCGACAGGGCTGTCGACCTGGTCAGACCCAGTCGACTCCCAAGTCGACAGGGCTGTCGACTTGGGTACTGTGGCGGGAATTTTCCCGCCTTGGCCCAACTGGCCCAATTTCCAAGCTTAGATTTGAATTTGAAAATCTGTTTTTATTTAGAAATTTTCTGAAAACTTTGTTGGGCCTTAATCGGGTCATGCGGACTCCGATTTTCGAAAACTCGGACTCTATTTCGCATATTTTTCCGAGACGAACGCAATGGCATAGCCCGTTTCCCTTGATTCAGATTTTATTATTTAATTCTGCCTTGTTTTGTGTTATATCTTGTTATTAAAATACGGGTTATTACATTCTCCCCTCCTTAAAGGATTTCGTCCCCGAAATCTCTAAGTTAGGAAGTATGTGTCCTACCATCCATCATCCATCTACTCACCACATCATCCACGAGTAACCATTGTCCTTAACAATTTCTAAATGCTGTATGATCATATGCAAAGGTGTGTGTATATGTACTTATCTAATGCGAAAATCAGGCGGTTACTGATTCAGTACACCTCCTTAATGCAAAGTATGCTAGTGAAATGCGTCCATATGTATGCAAATTCCTAGCCTAATTTTATAATTTCTACATGAGTGCACATAACATTCATCCATATGCAACATCCATGAGATAGCACAACAAGTTTCAGCCATGAATAAGTATAAGCACTCATGCATATGCAATATGAAGGTGTGTGAGCCGATCTTAGTGCCTAATGTGTATCATGCATCCACGAGTATCCACTTGCAAACACTTGCAACCACTTGCAACCATCAAGCATAACATGTTTCAAATACATGTTTCATCCAAGGGGTTTCTACCTAAGGTTCTCATGACGAAGTTACAAGATAAACAGGATAAACATGGATAGAAAAAGAAAGATATGCCAAAGAGGGAAAAGAGGTCGAGAATGTACCCTAAAAAAGGAATGGATAAAGCCTAAACATCTTCTCCTCTGTCTCCCAAGTTGCATCCTCTTCGGCTTCACTCCACTGAACTTTCACCAATTTGACCTCTCGATTCCTTAGCTTTCTGATCTCCGTTCCCAAGATACGAATCGGAGCTTTCCTCAAGGTTTCCTCTTTCTCTACTTCCACGTCTTCAAGAATGCTAGGTTCAACCACCTCAGCGGACTCATGTAGGCACTTTCGGAGATGCGAGACATGAAAGACATTATGCACTCCGGACAGCTTCTCGGGCAATTGCACTTTATAAGCCATCTTCCCAATTCTCTCTATGATAGGGAAGGGTCCTACGAATCTGGGTGCCAGCTTCCCAATTGCTCCGAAGCGAACCACATTACGCAAAGGAGAAACCTTCACGAAAACCATGTCTCCAACTTCGAACTCCAAATCCGTCCTTCGCTTATCAGCATAGGATTTCTGTCTATCTTGGGCCGCTTTCATCCGTCTTCTCACCAATTCAACTTTCTCAGATGTGTCTCGTATCATATTGGGCCCAAGTATAAGCTTATCTGTTGTCTCCCACCAACAAGATGGTGACCTACACGGCCTCCCATATAAAGCTTCAAATGGTGCCATCCCTATGCTAGCTTGATAGCTATTGTTGTAAGCAAACTCCACAAGAGGAAGGTGGTCTTCCCAAGTACCACCAAAATCAAGAACACAAAGCCTCAGAAGGTCTTCTAGCACTCTATTCACCCTTTCGGTTTGGCCATCCGTCTGGGGGTGATAGGCTGTACTCAGATTCAATTGCGTACCCATTGCTTCCTGCAAACTATTCCAGAATTGGCTAGTGAAGATTGGGTCACGATCATTGACTATGCTAGAAGGAACCCCATGCAATCTCACTATTTCTCGAAGGTAAACAGATGCCAGCCATGATGCAGTCCTTTTGCTCTTTACCGGGATAAAGTGAGCACTCTTCGTAAGTCGATCAACGATGACCCATATGCTCGAATTCCCTTTTCTTGATCTAGGCAATCCATCCACAAAGTCCATAGAGATGCTCTCCCACTTCCATTGCGGGACTTCCAATGGATGTAATAGCCCACCTGGTTTCTTCGACTCAGCTTTCACTTGTTGGCACACCATGCACTTTGAAACATAGTCTGCCACATCCTTCTTCATTCCAGGCCAAAAGAAAATGCGCTTCATATCCCTATACATCTTATCTCCACCAGGATGTATAGTCATCTTTGAGTGATGTGCTTCTTCGAGAACTTTATGCACCAAGTCTCCCACTTGTGGAACGCAGAGTCTTCCATCACGCCTTAGCCAACCCTTGTCATCAATAGTATATCTAGCAAGGTGACTAGACGTCTCACCACGAATCAACCTATCCATGATCTCCACTATCTGTGGGTCTTCCTTCTGCGAAGTCCCTACTTGATCAAGAAGTGTGGGTCTAAGCTCGAGAGATGCTAACGATCCTGTCATCGACTCAACTGCTGTCGTGAAATCAAAGGTTGCCAGGAACTTTAGGCTCTTCATCTCAACAAACAAGGGACTCAAAGCCAACCTTTTTCTGCTTAGTGCATCAGCCACAACATTACCCTTGCCAGGGGTATAAGCTATCTCGAAGTCATAAGATGCCAAGAATTCCATCCACCTTTGCTGCCTAAGATTCAGATCTTTCTGCGAGAAGAGATACTTGAGTGATTTGTGATCAGTGTACAACTCAAACCTTTCGCCTAAAAGATAGTGGCGCCAGGACTTGAGTGCAAAGACAATCGCCGCTAACTCCAAGTCATGAGTGGGATAGTTCTTCTCATGAACTTTAAGTTGCCTACCCCCATAACATATCACTCTTCCTACCTGCATTAGAACAGCGCCTAACCCTGTGCCACATGCATCGGTATACACGGTAAACATCTTACCACCATCGGGTAATGCCAAAACTGGAGCTGTGGTAAGGGCCCTCTTGAGCCTTTGAAAAGCAAGCTCACACTCTGAGTCCCATGCAAAGACTAAGTTCTTCTTCGTCAATCTAGTGAGAGGGGCCGAAATCTTAGCGAAGTCTCTAATGAACTTCCTATAGTAGCCTGCCAGACCGAGAAAGCTTCGCACTTCGGTTGCATTCTTAGGAGTCTTCCAGTCTTGAACTGCAACCACTTTCGCGGGATCCACAGCTATACCCTGCTTAGAAACTATATGCCCAAGAAATCGGACTTCTTTTCTCCAAAAGTGGCATTTGGAGAACTTGGCTTTCAACTGATGGGCTCTAAGCGTATCCATCACCTCCTTGAGGTGTCTAGCATGTTCTTCCTCGTCTTTTGAAAAGATCAGAATATCATCCACGAAGACAACAACAAACTTGTTAAGGAACTCCCTGAACACCCTACTCATCAAATCTACGAAGTAGGCGGGTGCATTAGTCAAGCCGAATGGCATGACAAGCCATTCAAAGAATCCGTCTGGAGTCCTAAATGCAGTCTTATCAATGTTGTCTTCGGCCACTCTAAGCTGATGAAATCCGGTGGCTAAATCAAGCTGAGAGAAAACAGAAGCACCAACAAGCTGGTCGAAGAGGTCATCTATCCTCGGTAATGGATGCCTATTCTTCTTGGTCAGCTTGTTCAGCTCTCGATAATCAACACATAGACGAAGCGAGCCGTCCGCCTTTGTAGCGAACACCACCGGAGCACCCCATTCGGAAATGCTTCGCCTAATAAAATTCTTCTCAAGAAGCTCCTTGATTTGCTTACTGAGCTCTCTCCTTTCCCGCGGGGCCATGTGCCTAACTGGTAAGGAGACTGGCTTAGCATTATCAACCAGATAAATGCGGAAATCTATCTCTCGCTTAGGGGGTAACCCCTTAACTTCTTCAAAAACATCAGGGTATTCTCGAACTACCCTTACAGATTGCAGATCATCGATAGACGAGTCAAGAGATTCAAGATAACATAGCATGACGGGATCTAGCGGGTTGCAAGAAATCTCTAGGGTATTGCCAAGGCGAGTCATGAGTCTCACCACCCTATGCTCACAATCGAGAATGGCTCCATAGCGGGACAACCAATCCATGCCCAAGATCAACCCGTATCCCGTGAACCCGAGAACATAAGCATCACACGAGAATTCTACGGTCAAGATAGAAATCCTCAAATCCATACAGATCATAGACAAATGGGCTGAACCCCCAATCGGATTTGAAACACTAACGGGATCCTCAACAAGACTAGTACTTAGGTGCAAACTTCCAACAACATCAGAGGAAATAAAGGTATGTGATGCGCCAGAATCAAACAAAGTGCGAACAGGAAAACCAGAAATATAAACAAGACTTTCCACAGAAATAGTACCTCGGTCCTGAACTGGAGCGGTGTTGAGAGCATGCACTTGCCCTCCAGATGAACCTGCGCGCTGAGTTTGTCCATGCCCCTGCTTCTTAGGGCAATCCTTGCTAAAATGTCCCGTCTCTCCACAATGAAAGCATCCACCCAATTTCATTTTCTTCTTCCTACAGTCCTTGGCTACATGCCCAACAATCCCACAGAAGTGGCACTTTCTTGTGTCCTTTGCCTTGTTCTTGTTGCCCTTGTTGTTCTTGTTGTTCTGATTACTCTGATTCCCTCCCCTTTTGGAGTCTGTCTTCTTAGGCTGAGTTTCATTGGGCTTGACTTCCTTCTTCCCATTCTTATCCTCTCCCTGCAGCAATGCCATGTCTAACAGGCTCTCGAAAGTGGCCCCCATGGGTATGTGTGACATAGCTAGACCTTGTAATGGCTCATTTAACCCTCGTGCAAAACGTAGAGCCTTCTTCTCGGGAGTATTGGCCATGTCCAAACCGAATCGGGCAAGCTGGTTGAACCTATTCACATACTCTCTCACGGTCATGTCTCCTTGCTTCAAAGCTATGAACTTCTCTAGTTGCAAATTTGCCTCTGCAGATGATAGAAACTTAAGCCCAAACCTTGCCCTAAAGTCGGCCCAGGTTTCTACGGGCCTTGTAGCATTGGTGACCTCCCACCAATAAGAAGCTTCCTCCTTTAGTAGCCAAACCGCCAACAGAACCTTTCTATGGTCCTCTATATCAAAGATGGCAAAAAGATCTTCGGTCTCCTTCAACCAATTTCTTGCTTCCACGAAAGTCTCTGTCCCAATAAATTTTTTGCCACCCATGGCCTTGAAGTCCTTGCAAACCTTGGCGAAATCGGCTTGTGGTTGCTGAGGAGGAGGAGAAGGTGGAACCTCAGTGATAGTGGGAGTGGTTGCTGGACCTGGATTATTGGCCCTAGCTTCCAAGTACCTCCGGAACCATCCGGGAATGGTGACTCCCTCAGGAAGATTGAGATCGGCCATGCTGAAAAAGGAAAAGAAAGATTTAGAACGAGGAAACGAAGGATAGTGCTTATGGCTCTTGGGGGATAGCCTTTCAAAATAAACTAGACTTTTCTTTGGAAAATACGTAACTGGTTTTGAAAATAGCTTTTAAAAGTAACTTTAAAACCCTTTTTGCTCCAATCTCGTAAACCTGGCTCTGATACCAAATGTAACACCCCAACCTCCGCCAGTGCCACTCTTGCAAGGACACTGACTTTGGAGGGGCGTTTAAATAAGGTAATCATGCATGCAGATATCACAAGACAGAACATATAAGTAAAAACAGAGTAAGTATAGCAGCGGATAAAAGCTAGCATATCAAATCCATAGGTTAAGTTACAACACAGTACTTAATTATTTTCCATAAACAAAGTCTAGAAACATAAAACTTGTAACTGAAAAGGAAAACATGAAGTAGCTATCCCCAAGTAGAAAACCATAGCAAGCTCAAGTCCGAAGCATACATGAGCTATCCAAGAAAAGCAGCTAAGATCCAAGCTAAGTGCTGGTATTCCCGCCCTGTAAACCTGGGGGGGGGGGGGAAAAGAAAGAAAAGAGGCGAAAGAAAACGGGTCAGTCAAAGGACTGGTAAGTCCTATCTACAATTGTACAACAACTAATAAAGTTAACAGTATATATAAACAAGGATGAGTCATAGGATGATATCTGGCATGGTAAGAAGTCAACAGGATAGATCAAATGTGGTACCGCATAAACAAGATTGAGGTTTGCACCAAGTGTACTAGTATCACAAGTCGTGTCAAGTATAAACAAGAGGTGGTCCCCAGGCCCAAGTTTGGCCCACCATCATGAATGACCTAAATCAAGGCCCAACTAGCACGGTCTAGTCGATCGGCTCCCTACAGCCTAACTCGTCAAGTGTCGGTGTCATACGGCCCAACTACGAAGTGTAGCTAAACTGTGCTAGGTCCACCCTAGGGTGTATCAAGTCCTAGGGTGTCAACCCCTGACACAAACCAAGCACGCACAGTTTAAACCTACTGGTGCCCGTGCCTGCTTTTTCAACTCCGGACCATGTGCACGACCATGGCCCGCCTGAACCTACACCGGCGCACCTACACAGTCGTCGTTTTAGTCGCTTACATGTCATCCCAGTAATCGTGCCCCACCCTAGCCTAGTCCCTAGGGTATCATGATACATCCAAGAGGGTTACTGGTGCAAAGGACCACGTAACTAGGGTTTCCTTAATGGGTTAAACGTGGTTAACCCAACTCATCTAAGTACCAAGTTGGTTAAGTGTACCCAAGGTTCATGACTTAACCCTACCAACCCATCGTGTTTAATTGGTTAAGTATTCAAGTGGTCCATGACTTAACCCTACCATGCGGCATTAATTAATTTAATGCACCCAACCTCTCACAATAGACCTTGTTGTGGTTACTAGTTAGGCCGGGCGGGTCCGGGTAGGTTTACACCACAACTTAGTCTAACCTCGGGTCTCACGTGCAACATGACCAATTACTCACATTGGGTCCTATTGCTTGTAGCCACTAGTTAAGCCGGTCGGTTCCGGGTAGGTTTATGCTACAAGCTCAACCCAACCTCGAGTTGGCCATTCTCATGTTTTCTAAGTGTCATGTCCATCACATTACAAATTTTCAAGCAATTGGGTAGACCTAACTTAATAGGTAAATTCCCAATGGGTAGACCTAACTTAATAGGTAAATTCCCAAGCTTATGATCTTATGTCTTTTAAGTTTACCCAATCCCAAACGCAATCCCATCGCTTACATATCGCAATAGCGCATAAAGGATAGAAAGAGGGAACTTGGCATAATCATGACATAGAGGGGTTGGAGCCACAAGTTAAACATGGTGGCGTGAGACAAAGATGTGATCATAAACTTGCATATCATGTTATCAACTTGCAAAATATTCATAAGCATGCATAACATCATTTTAACTTGCATAGTGTTCATATGCATGCATAACATAGTTTCAACTTGCATAAGGTTCATATGCATGCATAACATCAAACTTGGCAAATAGGTGGAACATGGTCATAGATAGCATGAGATAAGGGCTAGTAACATGCATATAACATTATATGCATGTTAATGCAAGGGTTATGAGAGTTTCAAAGTCGCATTATGCAACATTTCCAACCAAAAGATCATATCTTTCTATGCATAAAGCCAAGGTAATGACTTTACTAACATGCATAGAGTAATCTTATGCATAAAATCATAAGATCAAAGCACATATCATGATTAACCCCAAACTCAAACTTGAAACATAACATATTAACTTCATAGTTAAAATACAAGAGTAGAAATAGGCTTACAATGCTATGAAGACTCAAATGAGTATAGCAAATGTAAGAAACCCCTTATGCAACTAATTAAAACCCCAAAATGCAAGCAAACTTGATCAAGACTCCTCCTTAATGATGCCAATAGAGAAACAAGACTTTAATGCAAGCTAAAGAGGATCATACAAGCCTAAATACACTTGTATGCATGGGAATCTCTTGAAAATTGATTTAGGAATTTATGAAGAGAGTGGAGGCCATGAGAGGATTGATTTTGCCATAGTTTAGTTGTAGGATAGATTAATGAGGATTTAGGGTAGGTTAGGGTCTTATTTATAGATTAGGCTAGTGATTTAGACCATAGGATTAAACCCTAGTTCTCATCTTAGCCCTCCAACTCGAATCTGGCCCTCTAGCTCAACACATTCTCAAGATGGTGCACCAGGCAGGACTGGGCGTCTGAGCCAAGTCGACAGGGCTGTCGACCTGGTCAGACCCAGTCGACTCCCAAGTCGACAGGGCTGTCGACTTGGGTACTGTGGCGGGAATTTTCCCGCCTTGGCCCAACTGGCCCAATTTCCAAGCTTAGATTTGAATTTGAAAATCTGTTTTTATTTAGAAATTTTCTGAAAACTTTGTTGGGCCTTAATCGGGTCATACGGACTCCGATTTTCGAAAACTCGGACTCTATTTCGCATATTTTTCCGAGACGAACGCAATGACATAGCCCGTTTCCCTTGATTCAGATTTTATTATTTAATTCTGCCTTGTTTTGTGTTATATCTTGTTATTAAAATACGGGTTATTACAATCTCAAACACAATCGATAAACCATAGCAGATACGTATTCGTAACTATTGATAATTTCTCTAGACTACTTTGAAATTATTTTAAAAAAATAAAAGTGATTCTTTTGAATTATTTAAAATTTTCCAAAATGAACTCAAAATCTATTATCATTAAAAATTAAAAATATATGTAGTGATCTCGATGAAGAATTTGAAAATGGAAATTTTGAAAAATTTTGCAATAAATAAGGAATTACTCATAATTTTTCTTGTAACAGCCCGGAATTTCTGAACCAATTTAGAATTTTTATTTTAGCTATTTTAATGGGTTTTGAATATTTAAAATGATTTATTTTAAATAACAACGACCAAAAATTTATTTAAATCAAAGTTTGAACGTATAAATTTATTATAATAATAAAACGAACTCGAAATGGTGCGGTAATTTGAAAATTCAATTTTTAATTTCAAGTGAATGTATAGAATTCAATATAAAATAGAATTGGATGAAACAAGAAACGTTAGAATCTATTTAATTATGTCTTTCTAATGAATGTAAGAAATCGGAATTTTACTTTATAAATTGTAAGTTATGTCCAGTTTAAAATTTAGAATAGTCGCTATGGAATTTATATATATTTTAAATAATATATAGCCCTTAAAAATAGCCATTTTGCAAACAACCTCCGTTTTTTACAAAACCAATTTTGTTGGATCCAAAATGTCAAATTATAGCCAAGTGTAAATTTTGATAATTTTTGGAATTAATATTTGAGCGTGGTAAATTTGAACGTGCTTTTCAATTTCAGTTTAAATTTAATGGACTAGAAAAAGGTCATTTTTCAAACGGTCTCCAAATTCGATGAAATTAGTTTTGTTAGGACGTATCGTCAAAACACATCTAGATTAATTTTTCTATAATTTTGGGAATCAGTATGTGGCCCCCGTAAATTAAAATGTACGCTAAAAACTCAATATATTAATTTATATTTTAATTTAAAGAAAAATTGATCGAAATAGTCGAATTGGCTTAAAAAACATATCCCATTATGTCTGGAATGGGGGTATTTAGCTAGGGTCGACAGTCATTGAAATTCGTTTGGAGTTCGGATGTGAATATTCGCTATGAAATAATTTTGAGGAATAAATTAATGGTGTAAGTAACCCTTATTTCTCAAACCTAAGTCAAAAAAAACCCCGTGGTCAAATTTTTTCTCAACCGCCATGTCTTTTCATTAAAACATTGGCTTTAAAAATGGTGATAAAATCAAATAAAAATCTGAAAATCTCAAATCATATATTTATGAAATCCTTGTCGTTTTCTCTTCAATTCCATACTGATTTCGAAGTACCTGGTGATGATTTAGTTCGGTGGAAAATTCCTAGCGTGAGGCGTGGGTACTAGGGCTATGGGTTATCATAAATTGGGTGATTGGTTTGCAAAATGAGTGGTGTAGATGAATTCATGTGGAGAAATAATGCTTGTGTGAGGTATTTGGCAAGGTATGGGGCTGGTTGAGTTCGCATACTATGCAGGCGTATGGACGCCAGTAACCGTAAGGAGGAGGAGAACTTCGAATTAGGAGAAAATGGTATAGAATTTAGGAGATTTGGATCAAAAGGATAATGGCAGTGTTGGTTTGTAAGATAGCGAGTCATGGAAGGAGTGCTTGGTAAAGTAAGCACGACAATGGCAAACCAAAGAGCAGCTTGCGTTTTTCTGAATGTAGAAGAAGGTGATTAGTAGAATTTGTAAATGTGGTATAAGTTAATAAAAGGGTAATCAAATATTAGTTAAATAATTAATGATCATTATGCATACAGTAACTTATATAATTAATATTTTACTCATACGGAATTAGAATTTAGCAAAACCGGAACCGCTAGAATCATGACAACGAGGTCTACAATATGGAACTGACCAGAATAGAAATAGAGTAAGTTAGGATTTGCAGCAAATTTAAACCCAAACAGTACCAAAATCCTCCATTAAAGGCTGACGGAGTGGAAACGAATGTGAGAATTCTCTCACTAAAATATGTGTGGAGTTATTTATTTTATAACTGTAACTTTATAGAAATTGCTAGTGTTGATTTTTATCTGTTGTATGTGACATTGCTTGAGTTCAACACGTGAACTATTCACGACTCATCTGCACAAGAAGTGTTGTTTGAATATACGACACTCGTATTTCAAACAATGTGGATACACTTTGTGGTTGTTGAATGTGATATAAATATCCATTTATTATTTAAACAGTGAAAATTTGCTAAGTAGAAAAATAATTCAAACCGAATTTGAATTTTTTAAATTTGTTAACCAATGATTTATTTAAATTGACCATTGTTGGTTGAAACCCCATACGGGTATTGGGATGATATTTGACATACATTTATTCCAATATTTAGTTTTATGTCAATCGATGGGCTGACAAACTGTGATGAGCGTTCTTTGTTTATTTTAACGCTTATACACTTGTAGAATGCACTCTGAATGATGTTTGAATGTGGAATGATTATTTATCGTTATTATTGAATACATGCGATGCATGAAATCCATATAGCTGAAATTATATGGTAATTGATTGAGTCACATTCCGATTCAGAATATGAACGAAAATTTTAAAATAATATTCAACAAAGAATCAAAATAAGATTTTGATGCCCGATTTTGGATGGACACGAAAATATATAAAAATATGAAGCCGGGTTAAGTAGGGAAATGCCATTCTAACCCGAATGAGTTTATCGATCAATTTTATTCATTTTAAAATAGTATCGAAGAGATTTGATTTTAAAATCTAATATTTTGAAAGTATTATCATTTCAATATTGTAATGGTATGGAATATTCAATTTTGATTTAAAATTGAAATAGAAGTTGAAATCGTTTTAAAATAAATTTATAAACGATTTATAAATTACGTTTTGAATGGGAATCGTGATATATATTATATATATTTAAAAGGCCTGAATAGAACATGCCGCGCAGCGACCATTCGGAAATTTCGACCATTAACTTCAAACTGATGTAACGGGAGATCCGACCATCTGATTCTCCTAAAACCAGAATCGTAGGGTTCGTATCGAAAAGATATTTCCAATGAATATAAGAGATTTAAATTTGAACGGCTGGATTTCAAATTAGTTCCAAATTAGTTTTGGAAAAGGTCGCCGTAAATGCAGTTCGATGACCGTATATGGAAATCGACTGAAATGGCGATATTAAAATCATTAAAAATATGAATAAATTATGTAAAATCATAGTAAATGATTTGGAAAGAGTTTGGATGAAATATTCAATATTTGTAAAGAAAAATGATATTTTTATCAGAATGAACTAGTAAACAACTAGAATAGAGAACTGAAAGGAATCGAAATGTTTTTAAAATAACCAGAGTTTTCCATCGAATAAATTGGAATGGAAATAATCTTCGGAATATTTCAATATTGGATTCCGTGATTATACAGATATTGTTGAGGAATTTGGAAGATATAAATATCGTTATTCCCAATATGATATTTGTTGGTTTCAGAATTTGATATCGATTATAAGCTGATAAAATTTCTATTCAGAGCCTTGTATTTAATGTCAAATTGGACTTTGGGTTTTTCGTGAATGGCGTCTTAAATAACACTTTCTTAAAACCAATTGAGAAAAGAATAAATCTTTTAATTAAGATTTAGAGAAGTTTACAAATTAATTAATATTTAATTGGAATTGAATTGAAATTGGATTTTTGGGTTCATCGTGAACGGTGTTTTAAATAACATTTGTTCTTTAACCCAATTAACAGTGAAGTTATGATTTGAAATTTATAATCTTTTTATTAAGATTTAATGGAAATTTTCCAAAGTAAAGTTTTCCAATTTAATATATTAAATTGGAATCGAATGGAATTCGATTTGGTAATAATCGAGATGATCTTTTGTGAAGGAAGACCGTTACTATATATGGAATTTAAAAGGCTTCGCCGTTATTCCATTTATATTATTAGCCTGCTACGGATATTCATATTGATTTTGGCTGATCTGATTTCCATGGAGATTCCATTTTGATAGAATAGGATTTTGGGGTTTATCGTGAACTGTGTTTTAAGCGACATTGGTTCTTTAACCCAATTAAAGGCAGGATCGATTTCCTAAAGATGAATAATCATTAAATAATGATTTTTAGGAAGATTAAAACTAATTGGAGTTTTAATAAATCTTTAATTAGACTGGAATGATAATGAGATAACTAAATTTATCGAATTCATGAAATGATCGAGAATGGAGTACCACCAATTTTACTCCACGTGATAGTTAAATCTTTAATTAGATTTGAAAGGGAAATGGTAATTAATTTAGCGATAACATAGTGGGTGTTAAATATGGAGTACTACCTGTTATTCTCTATAGGATGAATAGCTTGGGATTGGAAAAATAAAATAAATGATTACTTCGGTGCATGATAATCCCGACTAGTTAATAAAGTCTTTTGATATTGATATCCAAGGGAAGATTAAAGAATAAATTTAAAAGAATTTATCTTTGATAAAATTAATGGGAATATTTCCCTAAAGATGTGAATATTTGAATAAAAGAATATTCTTAATTGGTATGAGGCGTATGATGTGTTTTTATAGCACCCGATTATAAAATACGCGAGTTATTCGGAAAGACCGGGTTTAACCCATTCTGAATAATTAATACGACGACCAAAAGTCGACGATGAAGACGATGGTTGAAGATCGGAGATCTTCACATCATATGGATGATTACTAATGTCTTGATTGGGTTGTACACCCAAGACAAGGTAATAAGTGGTGATCGTCCAGACGTACTTGGAGATCGACCGAATATGCGAGGACCTCTCTCCTGTATTGGACATACGGGACAAGGAATAAGGTGCCTCCGGTTTCGTTCAGCCCCAGAATGGACTTGTAAATGGATGTGTGTCTAATATTGGATTTCATTATGTGTTGATTGATTTCTATTAAATATATATCTGTTTGATGGCGGAGAATTTATTCTCTTCCTTAACACCCTTCTCTGAGTTGTACGAGCTTAGAAGTTATATATTGATAGACATCAGTTACATGGCGTGAATTGTCAGTATGGCATGCTGAGATGCAAATGATCAAGGATTTTGTTGAAAAGCAAAGTCTTGTGGTTGATGATCAAAGCACGACTTTAAATAGCATACCTTTGTATATAGCGTTAATTCGCGAGCCTCACACCCGGTATGAGTCAAAAACGGGATAATGGCTGCACGGAGTGAATGCGTTCCTTTCTAGCTAGGAGTGGTGTCATGGTATGGAGCCCAGACATTTTTACTTATGTGGATGATGGATTGCGAGGCTCCTCGGATTTGAGTCCCTAGTGACTCTTGATATGGTCGACGTACTGACTAGAATTTATGCCCCATAGGGCAGGGAAACATATGTTCATGAATAATCAATCCACTAAAGTAAGTATGAACCGACCTGAAGATCCAAGGGCTCACCTGAGTCTAAGTCCTGATGCATAGGCTAGAGTGTGTCAGATTCAGTGAGGATGATCCCTTGCCTCGACTCATAGATGGAAATCCAATTTCCAATACGTGACTTTTCGGTTTTAGTTGTAAACCTACATATGGCGGCATAATATATGGTACCTATGTTGTCTATGATTGATACATTTATATTTGAAGTTGATTTTGACACTATGCACTTATTGTAATATCAAAATGATTTGTTTTAAACGTGTAACAACCCGTAAAATGCGAGCCAGTTTGAAATTTTTATTTCGGCAATTTTAGCGAATTTTGATTATTTAAAATGAATTATTTTAAATAATATCGTCGAAAAATTTATTTTGAATAGAATTCGAACGTATATATTATATACGTCGTCGTTAGAATATATAATAATTATATATAATTATAAAAGGAATTGAAAATGGCGCGGTAGTTCGAAAATTCGATTTCTAATTTCAAATGAATATACAGAATCCAATATAAGTCAGAATTGAACGAAACAAGAAATATTTGAATCTGTATAACTATATCTTTGTAACGAAGTTAACAAACTGGGATTTCATCTTAGAAATGATAAGATATGTCCAGTTTAAAATTAGAAATAGTCGCTGTGGAATTTATATATATTTTTATATATATAAGGCCCTTAAAAATAGACATTTTGCCAATGGCCTCGGAATTCGACGAAACCACTTTTGTCGGGTCCGGGATGTCAAACTATTGCTAGGTTTCAAATTTCATAATTTTTCGAATCAATATGTGAGCGTGGCAAAAGAAAACGCGTTTGACCAGTTTCTATTGAATTTAATCGACTGGAAATTGGCCATTTTTCAAACGGTCTCAGAATTCGACGAAACTAGTTTTGTTAGGACCGTATCGCCAATACGAAGCTAGAAAATATTTTTCGGGAATTTTTCTAGTTAGTATGTGACCCCGGTAATTTGAAATGTACGTTTAAAATTCAATATAGTGATTTAAATGTTAATTCAACGGAAACTGATTGTAACAGCCGAATCAGCGTACGATACATATCCCATTGTGTTCGGAATGGGGGTAAAACGCTATGGACGACAGGCGGTGGGCCTCGTTTCGAGGTCGGATATGAAAGTCAACCCTAGTACAAATTTAAATAATTTAAATAATAAAATAAAATAATAAAAAAATAAACTTTTCCCCCTTTTCTCCTTCGTTGCCCCCCCCCCCCCCCCCCGATTCAGTTATTCACAAACGAAATAAAAAAAAAAAAAAAACCCTAACCCTAAAAGTATCGCGCCGCCCCCGACGCTCGAGCCGCCGCCTGAACCCATCGCCGACGAACCCTCGACGCCGCCTCCTTCCAGTGTCGAAGCCGCCTTCACCTCGAGACTTCTCGAGACACCCAGTCGCGACGCAATCGAAGAAGACCCCGCCTCCACCATCGAACTCCAGACATCGCCACGCCACGAGCCACCGCCGACTTCCTCCTCCTCCCATTCGAAGCTCGGTGAGTTTTTTTTTTTAGTTAGTTAATTTATTTTTATTTTTATTTCTGGGTTATAAAACTGTATTTTTAATAAATTATAAAACTGATTTTTGTTTTAAGTTTTTAAAACAGAAATTTTTTTAAAAGAAATAAAAACTGTATTTTTAATAAATTTAAAAACTGATTTCTTTTAGTTTTAAAAAAACAGAAATTTTTTTAAAAGGATTTTAAAACAGAGTTTTAAAAGAAGTTAAAGCAGAATTTTTTTTAAAAAAAAAAAGAATTTTAAAACAGAAAGTTTTAAAAGAAGCATAAACAGAAATTTTTAAAAGGGTTTTTAAATAGAGTTTTAAAAGAAGTTAAAACAAAATTTTTAAAAAGAGATTCAAAAACTGTTTTTAAAAGAAATCAAAAACTGCATTTGAAATAAAAGTAAAACTGCATTTTTAAGAAATAAAAACTGCATTTTTGATAGGAAAAAAGGCAAAACTGCATTGTGAAAAAGAAGAAAAAAACTGCATTGTGAAAAAGAAGAAAAAAACTGCATTTTTAAATAAAACAAAAACTGTTTTGAAAAGAAAATAAAAACTGATTTGAAAAGGAAAAGAAAACTGATTTTATTTTAAACTTTGAAATAGAAAAAGATTTAATCTTTTAGTAGAAAAAGATTTGAACTTTTAAAAAAAATAAAGATCATATTTTTAAAAAAAGAGAAAAGACAGAATTTTGTTAAGTAGAAAAAGTAAGATGTGATTCTTATATTTTTAAAATATAATTTTTACATCATAGGAATATTAAAAATATAATCTTTGTTTTTAAAATATGATCTTTATATATTGAATAACATAGTAAAAATGCGATTTTTATCTATGTAGAGAATACGGGAAACGAAAGCGACAAGAAGACGAAATAGGCGAAGAGTTCCACATAGGAAGAGTTGTGTTATTGGATAGCTACTGGTGAGGATTTCTCACTCTTCAATTTCTTTTTATAATTTTATATATGTGTTGAAAGTGAAAGTGAATTGCTATATATAAATATATATATATATATATATATATATATATACGCCCCTCGTCCACAAACCATGGACGATATTTATTGGTTGAAATTGTTGTGAAAATTGATTGATAGCGAAGTGAAATAATATATATATGAAAAGTGAAATTTATATATATAGCAAAGTGAAAATATCGAATATATGAAAAGTGAAATTTATATATATAGCGAAGTGAAAATATCGAATATATGAAAAGTGAAATTTATATATATAGCAAAGTGAAAATATCGAATATATGAAAAGTGAAATTTATATATATAGCGAAGTGAAAATATCGAATATATGAAAAGTGAAATTTATATATATATAGCGAAGTGAAAATATTCGAATTGAAAACAATGTATATGAAATATTCGAATTGAAAACGATATATATATATATATATGAAATGAAAACAATGTATATGAAATATTCGAATTGAAAACGATATATATATATATATATGAAATGAAAACGATGCATATGAAATATTCGAATTGAATTGAATAGAAAACGAATTCGAATTGAATTGAATAGAAAACGAATTCGAATTGAATTGAATAGAAAACGAATTCGAATTGAATTGAATAGAAAACGAATTTGAATTGAATTGAATAGAAAACGAATTCGAATTGAATTGAATAGAAAACGAATTCGAATTGAATTGAATAGAAAACGAATTCGAATTGAATTGACTAGAAAACGAATTAGAATTGAATTGAATAGAAAACGAATTCGAATTGAATTGAATAGAAAACGAATTCGAATTGAATTGAATAGAAAACGAATTCGAATTGAATTGAATAGAAAACGAATTCGAATTGAATTGAATAGAAAACGAATTCGAATTGAATTGAATAGAAAACGAATTCGAATTGAATTGAATAGAAAACGAATTCGAAATGAATTGAATTGAAAACGAATTCAAATTGAATTGAAATTTGAATTGAATAGAAATGAATTTTAAAACGAATCTATAAAGAAGAATTCAATTGTGATTTGAATTGAAAAGGAAGTTGAAAATGTTTTTGAAACGAATTTAAAACTATTTATAAACTTCGTTTTAAATAGAAATCGACGAAATATATATTATATATATAATATAATGGCCTGAATAGAACGCGCCGCGCCGCGACAGTTCGCGAATTTCGACCATTGACTTCGAACGGACATTACGGGAGATCCGACCGTCGGATTCTCCTGAAGTCAGAACCGTTGGGTTCGTATCGAAAAGAGCTTTCTAAGGAATATTAGAAATTTGAAATCTAACGGTTGGATTTGGAATTACGTCCAAATCAAATTTGAAAAAGGTCGCTGTAAGTGCAGTTCGATGGCCATTGATGGAAATCGACCGTACAGGCCTTGATAAAATTATTAAAAATAGTAATAATTTGTGTAAAATCATAAGAAATGATTTGTGAAGAATTGGGATGAAAAACTCCATATTTGAAAAGATAAAAATAGATTTTTATCGAAATGAACTAGTTATTAACTAGAAAAATAATCCAATGGTTATAAATAAATAAATTGGATTAGATTTGAATTGAAATTATCTATGGATATTTTCGATATTGGATTCCGTGATTACAGATATTGTGATGGGAATTTGGAAGATATCGATATCATTATTCCCGATATGATATCTGTTGGTTTCAGGATTTGATGTTAAATATAAGTCAATACTCTCTTTATTTAAAACCTTATATTTAATGTCAAATTTGATTGATTGATGGTTTGGATTGTGCTCGACCAGTTTATGAGCAGAATATGCTTTTGCATTTAGCATTGGGTTGGGTTGAAAATATCTGTGTGCTAACGCCTTGTGAAACACTTCACGATTTGACGATAAGGTGTTTAGCGATGTTGTGTTCATTTCAAATTTAACGAATGATTGTGAAATGATATTTTCCTTAAGTGAAAAGAAATGTATTCCCGATTTTGGACAGGGAATGTTTTATAAAAATGTTTTATAAAACAGAAAGGATTTCGAGGCCCAAAACCCGATGATTTCTAAAGTGATTTAGAAATGTATTATATGTTACATTGTGATTATTATGTTGTGAAATGATTTTCCCTACTTCGGGATATGAAATGATTTGGTATGTGGCTAAAGATTCGGGTAACCCTGAGACTAAAAGTATGGGTGAGAGGGCGGTGTATGCTCTCCTGAGTGGGAGGTGCATCGTCGGTGTAGCCTACTCCTATGTGGGGTAGGTGCACATATATATATCGAGTTGCGAGGTGCGTACCCTTTGCCTTGTCGATGGGGAGCACGATATTTGGTTGCATACTTGTTTGTATGCATTGTTATGTTTTGGAATTCACATTTCCAAATGATTTGATTTGAGATCCCGAAGTGAAATCTACTTTGATATAGAAAGTTAGATATGTATTTCAAATGATTTGAAATAAGAAATCGGGAATAAAATCCAAAGGAATAATTTCTGTAAATTGAATTGGATTTGGAAAATCTAAGTGTTGTGATTAATCTAAGTGGGTAGATTGGGATATTGCATGTTGTGTGATGCATAGTAGATCCATATATCTATATTGATTGTTGCTTATACACTGGCTTTCATGGGGGTAAACCCGTTCCGCGAAAGTGGCGTGGTCCCGTGATTTGCCTTATTTTTAAACAAGTTTAACAACTGTTTTTGAGTTCTCACACCAGTCCCATGACTGACCTGTAGTTTGCTTTTCCCTTGCGAACTCGGGTGCCCCTATTTTCCACACGGGCAGTCGAGTAGTTTTATTTTGCAGATGTATTGAGCAGGATTCTGGATTGAAGCTTTAAGCTGTGTCCAGGCATTTACAGTCTTCCGCTGTGTAGTTTATATTTCCGCTGTGCACTGTTTTACATTTATGTAAATTTATCTTCCGCTGTGTATTATATTTCGATATACTCTGATATTTTGTACTCTGATGTAACATTATTATGATGTTTATTGAAGTCTTCTGTTATTTGTTCTGATGTGTTGTATACCCAAAGTTAGCGTATACGGGATTCGAACGGTCTTGGTCGGTTTAGCGATCGATTAGGTCCGGGAGAAATCCGTGTCGTTACATCGTGGTATCAGAGCTTTGGTTAAACTCAAATCTTTGGGGTACAACTCGTTAGAACAGAATAAAAGACTCATCAGAGGTAGGATTAGTAATGTCCTATAAAAGAATCCTCATTAGAGATAGAATCAGTAGCATTCTAGGATGAGTGACTCGTTAGAGATGGGGTTAGAAATGCCCTAGAATGAGTCGAGAGTTATTTGTTTATAAATAACGTATCTGTGATTATATATATAATCTGATTTTAGAAAATATGATTTTTGAATATATAAAATTATATATTTGAAAATATAATCAATTAATTGATTGATGTTTGTGTTGTTTGTTTAATTGTTTGATAATTTTGAATCATTATGCCTAACTGAATCAAATAGTAAACTATATTGAAATTTGGTTGCAAATGCATGCATATACTTGCACTTACATTGAACAGGTCATAGCAAGGAGGCTAGAGCAGAGAATAAAATTTGTTTGCCCGACAAATAGGTACATGTTTACTACATGATTTACTGTTTTGTTTGGGTGATGATGATTTTGTGAGCCTATTGGCTAGCCGCTTGGCTTTTTCTTTTTCTTTTTGAGATCTGAAGGACCGGGGAAGCTATTTGAAATTCCCCGATGCTCCCGGTGCAGGGGAGGTTATGGCGAAATTTTTCAAAAATTTAGGGAGTTAGCCAAATTTTTGAAATTTTGAAAATTCTCAGAAACTGAAAAGTTGGAGAATGAAAGTCAGATCGAGTGTAGGGTTGAATAATCAAACCACTTTCGACTTTGTTCCTTTTCGGGGACGAAAAGTTTTAAGTGGGGGAGATTGTAACAACCCGTAAAATGCGAGCCAGTTTGAAATTTTTATTTCGGCAATTTTAGCGAATTTTGATTATTTAAAATGAATTATTTTAAATAATATCGTCGAAAAATTTATTTTGAATAGAATTCGAACGTATATATTATATACGTCGTCGTTAGAATATATAATAATTATATATAATTATAAAAGGAATTGAAAATGGCGCGGTAGTTCGAAAATTCGATTTCTAATTTCAAATGAATATACAGAATCCAATATAAGTCAGAATTGAACGAAACAAGAAATATTTGAATCTGTATAACTATATCTTTGTAACGAAGTTAACAAACTGGGATTTCATCTTAGAAATGATAAGATATGTCCAGTTTAAAATTAGAAATAGTCGCTGTGGAATTTATATATATTTTTATATATATAAGGCCCTTAAAAATAGACATTTTGCAAATGGCCTCGGAATTCGACGAAACCACTTTTGTCGGGTCCGGGATGTCAAACTATTGCTAGGTTTCAAATTTCATAATTTTTCGAATCAATATGTGAGCGTGGCAAAAGAAAACGCGTTTGACCAGTTTCTATTGAATTTAATCGACTGGAAATTGGCCATTTTTCAAACGGTCTCAGAATTCGACGAAACTAGTTTTGTTAGGACCGTATCGCCAATACGAAGCTAGAAAATATTTTTCGGGAATTTTTCTAGTTAGTATGTGACCCCGGTAATTTGAAATGTACGTTTAAAATTCAATATAGTGATTTAAATGTTAATTCAACGGAAACTGATTGTAACAGCCGAATCAGCGTACGATACATATCCCATTGTGTTCGGAATGGGGGTAAAACGCTATGGACGACAGGCGGTGGGCCTCGTTTCGAGGTCGGATATGAAAGTCAACCCTAGTACAAATTTAAATAATTTAAAAAATAAAATAATAAAAAAATAAACTTTTCCCCCTTTTCTCCTTCGTTGCCCCCCCCCCCCCCCGATTCAGTTATTCACAAACGAAATAAAAAAAGAAAAAACCCTAACCCTAAAAGTATCGCGCCGCCCCCGACGCTCGAGCCGCCGCCTGAACCCATCGCCGACGAACCCTCGACGCCGCCTCCTTCCAGTGTCGAAGCCGCCTTCACCTCGAGACTTCTCGAGACACCCAGTCGCGACGCAATCGAAGAAGACCCCGCCTCCACCATCGAACTCCAGACATCGCCACGCCACGAGCCACCGCCGACTTCCTCCTCCTCCCATTCGAAGCTCGGTGAGTTTTTTTTTTTAGTTAGTTAATTTATTTTTATTTTTATTTCTGGGTTATAAAACTGTATTTTTAATAAATTATAAAACTGATTTTTGTTTTAAGTTTTTAAAACAGAAATTTTTTTAAAAGAAATAAAAACTGTATTTTTAATAAATTTAAAAACTGATTTCTTTTAGTTTTAAAAAAACAGAAATATTTTTAAAAGGATTTTAAAACAGAGTTTTAAAAGAAGTTAAAGCAGAATTTTTTTTAAAAAAAAAAGAATTTTAAAACAGAAAGTTTTAAAAGAAGCATAAACAGAAATTTTTAAAAGGGTTTTTAAATAGAGTTTTAAAAGAAGTTAAAACAGAATTTTTAAAAAGAGATTCAAAAACTGTTTTTAAAAGAAATCAAAAACTGCATTTGAAATAAAAGTAAAACTGCATTTTTAAGAAATAAAAACTGCATTTTTGATAGGAAAAAAGGCAAAACTGCATTGTGAAAAAGAAGAAAAAAACTGCATTGTGAAAAAGAAGAAAAAAACTGCATTTTTAAATAAAACAAAAACTGTTTTGAAAAGAAAATAAAAACTGATTTGAAAAGGAAAAGAAAACTGATTTTATTTTAAACTTTGAAATAGAAAAAGATTTAATCTTTTAGTAGAAAAAGATTTGAACTTTTAAAAAAAATAAAGATCATATTTTTAAAAAAAGAGAAAAGACAGAATTTTGTTAAGTAGAAAAAGTAAGATGTGATTCTTATATTTTTAAAATATAATTTTTACATCATAGGAATATTAAAAATATAATCTTTGTTTTTAAAATATGATCTTTATATATTGAATAACATAGTAAAAATGCGATTTTTATCTATGTAGAGAATACGGGAAACGAAAGCGACAAGAAGACGAAATAGGCGAAGAGTTCCACATAGGAAGAGTTGTGTTATTGGATAGCTACTGGTGAGGATTTCTCACTCTTCAATTTCTTTTTATAATTTTATATATGTGTTGAAAGTGAAAGTGAATTGCTATATATAAAAATATATATATATATATATATATATATATATATACGCCCCTCGTCCACAAACCATGGACGATATTTATTGGTTGAAATTGTTGTGAAAATTGATTGATAGCGAAGTGAAATAATATATATATGAAAAGTGAAATTTATATATATAGCAAAGTGAAAATATCGAATATATGAAAAGTGAAATTTATATATATAGCGAAGTGAAAATATCGAATATATGAAAAGTGAAATTTATATATATAGCAAAGTGAAAATATCGAATATATGAAAAGTGAAATTTATATATATAGCGAAGTGAAAATATCGAATATATGAAAAGTGAAATTTATATATATATATAGCGAAGTGAAAATATTCGAATTGAAAACAATGTATATGAAATATTCGAATTGAAAACGATATATATATATATATATATATATATATATATATATATATATGAAATGAAAACAATGTACATGAAATATTCGAATTGAAAACGATATATATATATATATATATGAAATGAAAACGATGCATATGAAATATTCGAATTGAATTGAATAGAAAACGAATTCGAATTGAATTGAATAGAAAACGAATTCGAATTGAATTGAATAGAAAACGAATTCGAATTGAATTGAATAGAAAACGAATTCGAATTGAATTGAATAGAAAACGAATTCGAATTGAATTGAATAGAAAACGAATTCGAATTGAATTGAATAGAAAACGAATTCGAATTGAATTGACTAGAAAACGAATTCGAATTGAATTGAATAGAAAACGAATTCGAATTGAATTGAATAGAAAACGAATTCGAATTGAATTGAATAGAAAACGAATTCGAATTGAATTGAATAGAAAACGAATTCGAATTGAATTGAATAGAAAACGAATTCGAATTGAATTGAATAGAAAACGAATTCGAATTGAATTGAATAGAAAACGAATTCGAATTGAATTGAATAGAAAACGAATTCGAAATGAATTGAATTGAAAACGAATTCAAATTGAATTGAAATTTGAATTGAATTGAAATGAATTTTAAAACGAATCTATAAAGAAGAATTCAATTGTGATTTGAATTGAAAAGGAAGTTGAAAATGTTTTTGAAACGAATTTAAAACTATTTATAAACTTCGTTTTAAATAGAAATCGACGAAATATATATTATATATATAATATAATGGCCTGAATAGAACGCGCCGCGCCGCGGCAGTTCGCGAATTTCGACCATTGACTTCGAACGGACATTACGGGAGATCCGACCGTCGGATTCTCCTGAAGTCAGAACCGTTGGGTTCGTATCGAAAAGAGCTTTCTAAGGAATATTAGAAATTTGAAATCTAACGGTTGGATTTGGAATTACGTCCAAATCAAATTTGAAAAAGGTCGCTGTAAGTGCAGTTCGATGGCCATTGATGGAAATCGACCGTACAGGCCTTGATAAAATTATTAAAAATAGTAATAATTTGTGTAAAATCATAAGAAATGATTTGTGAAGAATTGGGATGAAAAACTCCATATTTGAAAAGATAAAAATAGATTTTTATCGAAATGAACTAGTTATTAACTAGAAAAATAATCCAATGGTTATAAATAAATAAATTGGATTAGATTTGAATTGAAATTATCTATGGATATTTTCGATATTGGATTCCGTGATTACAGATATTGTGATGGGAATTTGGAAGATATCGATATCATTATTCCCGATATGATATCTGTTGGTTTCAGGATTTGATGTTAAATATAAGTCAATACTCTCTCTATTTAAAACCTTATATTTAATGTCAAATTTGATTGATTGATGGTTTGGATTGTGCTCGACCAGTTTATGAGCAGAATATGCTTTGGCATTTAGCATTGGGTTGGGTTGAAAATATCTGTGTGCTAACGCCTTGTGAAACACTTCACGATTTGACGATAAGGTGTTTAGCGATGTTGTGTTCATTTCAAATTTAACGAATGATTGTGAAATGATATTTTCCTTAAGTGAAAAGAAATGTATTCCCGATTTTGGACAGGGAATGTTTTATAAAAATGTTTTATAAAACAGAAAGGATTTCGAGGCCCAAAACCCGATGATTTCTAAAGTGATTTAGAAATGTATTATATGTTACATTGTGATTATTATGTTGTGAAATGATTTTCCCTACTTCGGGATATGAAATGATTTGGTATGTGGCTAAAGATTCGGGTAACCCTGAGACTAAAAGTATGGGTGAGAGGGCGGTGTATGCTCTCCTGAGTGGGAGGTGCATCGTCGGTGTAGCCTACTCCTATGTGGGGTAGGTGCACATATATATATCGAGTTGCGAGGTGCGTACCCTTTGCCTTGTCGATGGGGAGCACGATATTTGGTTGCATACTTGTTTGTATGCATTGTTATGTTTTGGAATTCACATTTCCAAATGATTTGATTTGAGATCCCGAAGTGAAATCTACTTTGATATAGAAAGTTAGATATGTATTTCAAATGATTTGAAATAAGAAATCGGGAATAAAATCCAAAGGAATAATTTCTGTAAATTGAATTGGATTTGGAAAATCTAAGTGTTGTGATTAATCTAAGTGGGTAGATTGGGATATTGCATGTTGTGTGATGCATAGTAGATCCATATATCTATATTGATTGTTGCTTATACACTGGCTTTCATGGGGGTAAACCCGTTCCGCGAAAGTGGCGTGGTCCCGTGATTTGCCTTATTTTTAAACAAGTTTAACAACTGTTTTTGAGTTCTCACACCAGTCCCATGACTGACCTGTAGTTTGCTTTTCCCTTGCGAACTCGGGTGCCCCTATTTTCCACACGGGCAGTCGAGTAGTTTTATTTTGCAGATGTATTGAGCAGGATTCTGGATTGAAGCTTTAAGCTGTGTCCAGGCATTTACAGTCTTCCGCTGTGTAGTTTATATTTCCGCTGTGCACTGTTTTACATTTATGTAAATTTATCTTCCGCTGTGTATTATATTTCGATATACTCTGATATTCTGTACTCTGATGTAACATTATTATGATGTTTATTGAAGTCTTCTGTTATTTGTTCTGATGTGTTGTATACCCAAAGTTAGCGTATACGGGATTCGAACGGTCTTGGTCGGTTTAGCGATCGATTAGGTCCGGGAGAAATCCGTGTCGTTACAAAACGTACCAAGCATGTTTGGCTATTATAAGGGAAAACTCTATCCTCCGGCTTGTGTTGCATTGTGTGATGGGACCTGAGTCTTATAATAGCTTCATTTTCCAAAAACCATTGCGTCGTTTTATTTTAAAATGTGATTCATGTGGAGTAAACCCGTTCCGTGTTATATGGCATGGTCCCATGATTTCCCAACTTTTAAAGTAAGGATTTAATAACTGTTTTTGTTCTCACACCAGTCCCATGACTGACTCGGAGTTTATTGTTTCAAACTCAACTCTGGGTGCCCATATTTTCCACATGGGCAGCTAGTAGTTTTGGTATTCGTAGGTACTTCTTTTCACAGGATCATGAATTATAGCTGGAGCTATATTCGAAAAGCTTGTATCCGTATATCTCTTCCAGTTGTGTCAGTTGTTATTTTCCGTTGTACATTATACTCATGTATTATTTTCCGCTGCTATGTAATTTATTCTCTGATATTGTATTTTCAGCTGTAAATTATTTATTCTTACTCTGATAAATTCTTGTACTCTGATGCAAATTGTTGTAATAGAAATGAAATGTTCTATTGTTTGTGTCTGATACGTCGTGTTCTCAAAGCAATCCGGGCTCCTCGGTCTCCTCGGGGATCGGGCAGTCTGGGTCGTTTCGTTTATTTTCCATGAACTCCTCAACAAAATGGAGTAGTTGAGCATAAACATAGGAAAATACAAGAGTGAGCAAGAACTATGTTAGCTGATAGTAATTTACCAAAAAGTTTTTGAGCTGAAGTAATTGCTACAGCTTGCTATATTTTAAATAGAAATTTAACTAGACCATTAATTAATAAAATTCCATATGAACTTTCGTATAAAAAGAAACCAAATGTATCTTATTTCAGAAGTTTTGGGAGTAAATGTTTAGTTTTAAATACTAAAGATAATTTAGGTAAATTTGACACTAAGTCAGATAAAGGAATTTTTATTGGATATTCAAACTAAAGTAAAGCTTATAGAGTTTTAATTTAAAAACTAATACTACTGAAGAAACATTAAATGTATATTTTGATGAAAACTATAGAGATTTAAGACAAAATGAAGATGAATTTGATAATAATGATGAATCAAATGAAATTAATCAACATAATAAAAGAACTAGGCTTTTAAGAGATCAACCTGCAGAAAATATTCTAGGAGATGTTGAATTTGTAGTTAGAACCAGAAATCAGTTAAATAATATGAGTAATATAGCTTTTATGTCAACTATTGAACCTTAAAATCCAAAGCAAGCATCAATTGATGATTCGTGGGTACTTTCTATGCAAGAGGAATTGAATCAGTTTATCAAAAATGATGTATGGGAACTTGTTCCCAGACCAGAGATTAAAACTATAATAGGAACAAAATGGTATGCAAAAATAAAATGAATGAACTTAATGATGTCATTAGAAATAAAGCACGATTAGTTACTCAAGGATAATGTCAGGAAGTAGGAATAGATTACGAAAAAAACTTTGCAAACGTAGCAAGATTAGAAGCTATTAGAATTCTACTTACTTTCGCTAATCATAACAAATTCAAATTATTTCAAATGGATATAAAAAGTGCTTTTCTAAATGGATTCATTAAAGAAGATGTTTATGTTTGAACAACCCCTGTTATTTGAAGATGAAAAATTTCCTAATCATGTTTATAAATTAAAGAAAGTCTTATATGGTATAAAACAAGATCCTAGAGCCTGGTATGACCATTTAAGAACCTATTTTTTACAATCTAATTTTGAAATTGGTAAGGTAAATAATACATTACTTATTAAATGAAATGGAAATGATATTTAATTAGTACAAATCTATGTAGATGTTATAATTTTTGGATCTACTAATAATAAAATGAATTAAGAATTTTCTGAAATATTGATAAAAGAATTTGAAATGAGTCACATGGGTGAACTCACTTTCTTTTTAGGGTTACAAATTAAATAATTAGAAAATGGAATATTTATTAATTAAGAAAAAGATGCTAGGGATTTAGTTAATAAATTTAATATGGATAGCTCTAAAGGTAGAATCATTACTATGGCAACTAATGAAGCTTTAAGTAAAGATGACTCTTCAAAAGATGTAGATCAAATTTTTTATAAAGGAATGATAGGATCTCTATTGTATATAACTGTTAGTAGACCTAACATAATGCATAACGTTTGTCTTTGCGCTAGATATCAATCACAACCTAAGGAAACTCATTTGAAATACATAAAACGTACTTTAAGGTATGATAAACATACATCATATTTTGGATTATTCTATCCAAAAAATGACTCGTTCGATTTAATTTCGTATTGCGATGCTGACTATGCTGGTTGTAAATCAGGCCGAAAGAGTACAAGTGGAACTTGTCACATTTTGGGTCATTTCCTGATTTCATGGTTTAGTAAAAAGCAAAATATAGTTTCCTTGTCAACAACTGAAGCAGAATATATATCTGTTTCTTTGGCTTATTCTCAAGTAATATATATGCAACAAATTGTGAGAGATTTTGATTTAAATATTACTAAATCACCAATTTACAGAGAAAATATGAGTGCTATTAATTTACCTAAAAATCCTACACAGCATGCCAGAACAAAACATATAGATGTGAGACATCATTTTCTAAAAGATAAGAAAATAAAGAAAATATTTCACTAGAATTTATTAACAAAGAAAATCAAATTGTAGATATACTAACTAAACCATTAAACAAAGTGCAACGACCCAATGATTTTCAGCCCCTACAATCAACATAAATACCTTTACCATATCTCATGTCGACCTTCCAAGCACCGAAAACACTGGGTAGTTATTAGAAAGAAATTAGAGGGTGAGATAAGAAAGAAATATTTGAATAGAAGAAGAAGAAGAACCAACACAACACAGAATCAGAGTCTCACATCGCAGTGGAACAAATTATAATACAGAAATAAACCTTTATTGAGAGCTTTTAAAAATACTTACAATATCAGAGTACATCACACATCTGGACAGTTATAATAACCTGTCCTCATACACAATGCACAGCGGAATACACACCATATAATCTCATATGTCTGAACACCTCCAGCTCGTCTCCGAACTTTGCAGCATCTGATAACCTGGACTTATACACCCCGGTCTAACCCGAGCATTTACAAAATACCGGGTCAGTCTAGTGAACCAGATGAGAAAAAAAACTTGCACAGTACTAAGGGGAACCATCCAACTTGATTTTAAAGTTAAAAAATCTTTTTGAAAGAAAAGGATAATCGTAAGACCAAATCCACCCATAAATACGGATGGTTTTTATCTTACGATAAGCCAAAGCATTTTTGAAATAAATATCTTTTCTGATATTATAATAGTATCTAAATACAAGTAATTATCAATCTAGCGGAACGCTTACATCTCACACTCCACATATATAGTATACAAATCAAAACCGCGGGTGCTTATTGGAGATTGGATTCTGACTATGACAAGGTATGGAACCACCTGTTGATAGTGTATCTCTAGAGGGGAATACACTAGGTTCAACAAGAACGCCTTGCAACCCGACCCACACATGACCAACCACTCATTTCGCTTGACTGTATCGAATGTATATCACCAACGGTTGGGCTCAAACCAACGTTTCCTGAAAGGGACAACATCGAAATAGATTAAAGAAGCAAAAGGAATTTCTCTAGATAGGTGATTATACACCCAAATGGGAGCGACCCACATAGCTTATTGCCTACCCCATTTTTGTCATTGCCTCATTTGATGAGGCTTGAGGTTTGAATTAACTCTTGGAACATCTGGTCACCATTCACTTTGAATATCACATCGCCAAATCCGCCAGACATCATTTAATTGACATCCACAAAAATACTCTGTGTTTTAGCTAAGAGAAGGTATACGACCTTCTCCGCCATCAACAGAAATAAGTTTGAAGAAATAAGCGTATATGACTCCTTTGAAAATACTCTGTCAGACATCCGTCCATACAAGTCATCCAGGAACAGGATGAACCAAAGGTATTCTCCTACTGCATCCAATATAGGAATTACCCCATGGATCAGTAGCAAGAAGTCCTTGAAAACCGTAGATTCCAACCATGACAGAACCACAGTACATCTTTGGCTGCGGACTGAAGATTATTAGCAGTTCTTCCATTTTTGAAGATCTACAGTCATTAATGCTCCATCTTCTAATATCTTCATGTATTTGTTGGTCGGAATAGTTTTCGAATATAAATTCGATACCGGTCTTTCCGTACCAACAATCGTAGTGGACATATTTGATAGTCGGTTATTTAACTATCAAAATAAATAATGACTCAATCATGAAAATCCACTAGTTCAGTATTCAACATCACTTGGCCTTTTAATTAAAACAAATGTAATTTTAAAAACGTTAAATATTTTGATATTATGAATATAGTTTTTTGCTACTTATTTAATCATAAGATTTTTCTTTAAACAAATTCATTTTTATATATCCAGTTTCCTTTTTACCCTTTCAAAACATTAGCCACATTATTTTCTAATATTGGGGAAATCAATTCAACTTGTTACTCGTAAAACAACATTACAAAATATCTTTTATTCATTACTTGAAACAAAATCCGTGCTTATTCTTATATAATAAAATATCCTTTCTAACTCGAGCATATCATTATATTTCCGGCAACCCCTTTTTATTTCCCTTTTACTTTGGACTCCCGTTATATATTCTCGACATTTCCATTAACTGTTGCACTATTATTTCTCTAATTGAAATAATACATATTTACTAACCTCTTTTACCATTATAACTAATATCATCCAAAGATAATCCTGATGTCGTTCAACTTAGGGTATTTTAATTACATCTCAGACCCTGATCAACAACGTTCATATCTGGAGATAAATACCAGTTGAAATTCAAAAAAAAACCAATATTTCATTCAAATATAAATTCAAATCCCATTTAACTATGCTATTCAAAATACGGTTTCATAAAACTTGCTTATCCTTTTTGAAATCTCTTTCTCAGACATGATCATTATTTCTTAATTCAATAATTAAGCAACTTCTTATAAAATGCCACTTTTTAACCCTTACCTCTTTTAACAAATTTATTTCGTAATTCAGATTTTGTTTACAAAATCCGATGACCCACTTCTTTCACCAATTTCACTTTCACCAATTCCCTTTCAAATCCATTCAATTATTTCCCGCTTTGGAAATCTTATTTCTATTTTCCCCCTTTTTACTTAATCCATTATTAAGTATCGTTAATTAAAAATTAACGATATAGCACCTCAAACCTCTTTATATAATCCTGATTTATCTTAAACCCTTTCCTTAATTTCCATCCACTTGATTCAAATACTTGTGTCACATTCGTTTAAGCTATAATGTTTCGCTTAAATTCCTTTTTTAACTTTGTTATGCAAATTCGGGTTTAAATTTAAAACCCGTTCGTAAACTTCTTTCACCATTCAATTGGATTTCATTTCAACCTTGATTACTTTTTAAATGAATTTAAATTAAACAAATATTCTTTAAACTATTTTATTCAAAATACACTAATTTAACCCCAATTAAAAATGGTCGATTTACTCAACACGGTTATCCCATTAACCGATTCCAATTCGTCACCCCTTTAAATTAATTAATAGTATAATTAATTTAAATAATTCAATTTAATTGTTTCTTAACAGAACAATTATCCAAATTAACTATTAGAATAATTTGTCTTCACTTGTTTATAAATCCGATTTACATCAGAATTGACTTTACAAAATCAATTTATAATTAATTATAAATTTAGCAAGTAAATAATAAATATTTATTTATTATTTATAAACTTTTATTCAAAATAAAATATATTTCAAAATCTATTTCCAGTTATAAATATAATTATTTATAACTTTAGTTCTATCAATCCACTGGATGGTAAATCAATATAAACAAAACAATTGATTTTATAGGCCATATGCTGCCACTTACTCAACAAATATTGCCCATTGGTTTAAACAAAACAAATGTAGAATTTCAATTCAACGGTCAATAATCGAATCAATATCCAATCGGGATAGTTCATATGTGATAACATGAAAAATAAATAATATATTTGAGGAATATAGTTAGATCCCTCCGAACTGTTCTACCCTGTAACCAAAATGGTTACCTCAAATCAGATCACTCAACCTTATTAACTGATGATTTGTATATACAGTAAATAACTACTATTTAACATCAATCAATTAGCAAAACAATTCAAACAATTCAGACTGTTCAACAAGTTTATTTTATAGACGTGACCAATAAGGTAAGTTACATTCATTGGATCCAATAGTTGAAATAACGATTTGATATTTCACTGAAATTAAAAAATAGTTTAATTTCATCAGTTAAATCAGCAAATGAATATATATTTAACAAACAGTCAACCAACAGAAATCAGAGCACACAAAAATAGAAACCCAATTTATATAAAATATAAATGGGAAGAACTGAGTGAGTTTAACTCAGCTTGATTTGAATTGTCGCTGAGCGGTTCATTTAATAAAATTAAACCAGTGTTTAATTTAATTAAAATTATCATATCATTCCAGGACTGTCCAGACTGGCTTCAGAATGAAGTATTCGTAATCATTGATCCAATGCATTTCGTTTCGTCCAATTCTGTCCACATAGTCACAAGTTATAAATATTTTAATTATCTGATCTTTAAATAACTATTATTTCCTTGGTTAAATAATTAATTAACAATTACATTTGTTAAAATGTGACATGTCCGATCATTCCTTTTGTTTCTAAAAGGAGACCAACTCCTTTTAATCCCAACGTTCCCTTTTCTGTTGTGTTAATAGCCTGCAAAACACATGCCTTAATTATTAACAATTAATTTAGCTAAATTTAAAACTAATATTCCCTAATTTCTACTTACTTGATATAAGTGTTAATATATACGGTCACCCGTTTTTTTCTTTTGTATTATACAAACCCATCTTTGCAATTGTTCTCAGTCCACGTTTTGAAATGATTTGTTCCCCATTTGTTCAACAATTCTACCACACTGCTGCATCGTCCCATTTCCAAACAATTGCCTGAAACCAAATCAACCTTTAATTAGTTATCCTAATTAGTCTTAGCGTTAGTAAATAATTTAATTAAACGATTTACTATGTTCAATGTAGTTACAGGGAATCTGGAGAGAAACCGACCCTCACATTACAATTCATATTGGGAACCCTGCATCTGTTTATAATTATTATAAGTGTAGGAATTATATAAAATATTTAATCCCTTAATTGTAAGTAGTTATCATTAATTTATGACTTAACCAAATCTGGCTGACCCCTTCTCTAATTACCCAAGTTGACAAATTCTCCTTCACTGTTCCGTTCGGCGCTCAGTGTCGCACGGCTCATTCATGCATATGATCAAATGGTATAAATTAGTAACCTTTATAATTAGATTACAGATCTTAAGCAAAGTGTTAACTGATTTACGTTTCAAAACTCAGACCGCTCTCATTCCTGTCATGTTAAATATAAATCATATTATACTTAGATTAAATTAATCAAAGTTAAATAACTTTGATTATTAAACTTAATATTTTTGGCCAATACCCTTTCTTTACTTATGTTTCAGTCATTCTGGAATTGTGCTTCAGTTCTTCTCCAGTATTCAAGCCGCAAGGAAAACGAACCCAACTCGACTTGAAACAGATCACCGCGCGGCACCATCAAGCCTTCCGACCACTGATCTGACACTGCCATTAAGAGCCGCCGAGCCTCCTCAGCCTTCGACGTGAGTATGGACCCACTTGACTTCACCCTCCTCCACTAGTTCACCAATAACTGCATGCCCTTCTTTCCTTGATTCCCATCACCACGAGGCAAGAAACCTCATCACAGCCGTTGAATTTGTCGGCCTCACCGAGTTCTGCAACGTTGCTGCAGGAAAATATTGGATTACATTCGTGGATTTCGAACTATTTTACGAGGATTGGAGGACATTCTGGCTGTTGTTTTGTTATGTGGCAGCATGATTAAGCGTTGACCACTCGCGTGAAGGAATAGGGTTGCTGACCTGACTTTGTTATTTATAGGGTGAAGATTTTAATAAATATAAAAAACTTCATTGTGAAGTAATTGACAAAACCAATCACATATGATCCCCGTTTTTGACAAGATAATGTAATCCTAGCCAAAAAAATATTTTGGGCCCAATGGGACAGGTTTCGTCGAAATCCGAGGTCGTTTGTAAAAAGTCCTTTATAATTATCGATTAAAAATCAAGCATTTAAAATTTCTAAAATTATAGAAAAAATCCAATAAATTTGAGGCCTTGAAATTTTACTAGACCTCTTCCTAATAGATCCAATGAAATTTATTTCGTCCAAATCGGAGACCATTTGGCCAGTTTTTTTATTCATTTAAAGCTACTCCTGTTTGAATTGACCAAAACAATAGAATTTATCAAGGCGTTTATTGTTGCCACGACCACACGGTAAGTCCGATTGGCGCAAAAATTGAAATTTCTACAATAATTAATTAATACGAACCCAATGGCACTAGTTTCGTCATATTCCGAGACTGTTTTCCGGTACGTAATTTTAACACGCATCGCGATGCCATTTTGGACACCAAATTACCGGGTCTTCAAAAATAACAAACTATATACATATTCTGACTCTAATCGACGATACGAACTCAATGGAACTGGTTTCGTGGCCTAATTCAACCGTCTGCTCAAACTACACTCAAATATCTCTTTATTGAATTAAATTAATTTAATTACGCGCTATAGGAATTGAATTGGCGTATATAGCTACCGTGGTCACATAAGACATCGGTTTGTGATGCAATTTAATACCATACAATAATTTAATGTTACGGTCCCAATGAAACTGATTTCACCGAAAACGGAGCCTGTTTGCAAAATCGCTATTTTAAAGGCCTATATTTTAAATAACGATTTCCATAGCGACTATTTCAAATTTTGATTTGGCCATAACTAACAAATTATAATACGAAATCTGCATTTTTCTCTTCCATATGAAAATTATAATCAGCACGGTTCCAACGTTTCTTGTTTTACAGAAATCCAATTTATATCGGACCCTGTATATTCAGTTGAAGTTCAAAACTCCATATTATGAACTGCCGCGCCATTTCGAACTCGTTTTACATTATATATAAATTAATGTTCAAACTTCGTTTTAATTCACGAATTCAATTTTAAATTCCATTGATATTCTAAATATAATATTTAAAATAATAAATTAAATTAAATATTAGACTGCCAAAAATACGGGTCGTCACATTCTACCACTCTTAGAATAATTTCGTCCTCGAAATTGCTAAGGTAGGAAAAATGTTATAAATTCCATAAATTTCCAAATCCAATTTATTTTAAATCAAAAACCAATTCAATATCGTAAATAAATATTTTCAAAAATATCGAAAATTTTCAAAAATATCGAAAATTTTCGGAAAAATTCGGCAGAGTCTCCCCTGTACGGAGTGACATCTGCGATATCGCAGGAACAAATAATATATATACATTGACCCACACGGTCGGAAAACAAAAATCAAAACCCAAAATTTTATATTTTCACGGAGGCGTACCTTTAACGAGCGCAGTTGAGCATAGTTGCTCAATGTATATACGATTTACTCAACCAATATCAATTTGCCTAGCCATCTGGCACCTGTACTTAACTCAATTCACATATAAGTAATAAATATATGAAATTCTGAAATAATGTTTCACTAATCAACAATATAACTACACCCATTTCCAAAATCAAACAGATATCACCAATTCATTATCAAATACTGGGTTAAATCATAAATTCCAATTCATATGCGATTTTATTCCAGTTTAAATTATAGCATAAATTTATTCTTTTGTTTATAATCCATTTAGCTCCATTAAATTGTCGATTATCCCATTTAAACAAAATATCATCCAATAACGAACAATTCACAATCAATAACCAATACACAACCAAATCAATTGAATTTACATTCAATATTAATATTTTACTTTGGTTTCACATAATTAAACATCAATTGATTAATATTCAATTGATTTCTATTTGATTATTATTTATTCGATTTTCAAATTCCAAACCAGCTTTATTTAATTTTGATATCATTCTTAATTTACATAACCAATTTAAGTTTCAATTCAAATTTCAATTCAATTTGAATTCCATTCGAATCAACCAAACACACCAATAAATAATTTAATTAATTAATTAATTTTCTATACATAAATAAAATTTGGGCAAAATTATTTCATTTACCCACTTTACAAAACAATATTTTATCAATTGCCAGTCCAATGCTTCTCAACACTTGAACCGATCAATCAACACAATACAAAACATTCGTATATAAATTTTACAAATACGCTCCCATATATATACACTCATCTTGATCTAGGGTATTGTTAACCCAATCTTTATCGAGCAATACCACAAGGCCAAGGTTATTACTAAACTGATAGCTCTGATACCACTATAATGACCCAATGATTTTCAGTCCCGAAAATCAACATAAATACCTTTACTGTATCTCATGCCGACCTTCCAAACACCGAAAACACCGGATAGTTATTAGAAAGAAATTAGATGGTGAGATAAGAAAGAAAGAAATATTTGAATAGAAGAAGAAGAAGAAGAACCAACACAACACAGAATCAGAGTCTCACATCATAGAGGAACAAAATATAATACAGAAATAAACCTTTATTGAGAGCTTTTAAAAATACTTACAATATCAGAGTACATCACACATCTAGACAGTTATAATAACCTGTCCTCATACACAATGCACAGCGGAATACACACCATATAATCGCATACGTCTGAACACCTCCAGCTCGTCTCTGAACTTTGCAGCATCCGATAACCTGGACCTGTACACCCAGGTCAAACCCGACAATTTACAAAACACCAGGTCAGTCTGGTGAACCAGAGTGAGAAAAAACTTGTATAGTATTAAGGGGGAATCATTCAACTTGATTTTAAAATTCAAAAATCTTTTCGAAAGAAAAGGATAATCGTAAGACCAAATCCACCCATAAATACAGATGGTTTTTACCTTACGATAACCCAAATTTTTTTTGAAATAAATATCTTTTCTGATATTATAATAGTGTCTAAATACAAGTAATTATCAATCTAGCGAAACGCTTGCATCTCACGCTCCACATATATAGTACACAAATCAAAACCGTGAGCTCTTATTGGAGATTGGATTCCGACTATGACAAGGTATGGAACCACATGCCGATAGTGTATCTTTAGAGGGGAATACACTGAGTTCAACAAGAACGTCTTGCAACCCGGCCCACACATGACCGACCACTCATTTCGCTTGAGTGTATCGAATGATATCACCAACGGTTGGGCTCAAACCACTGTTTCCCGAAAGGGACAACATCGAAATAGATTAAAGAGGCAAAAGGAATTTCTCTGGATAGGTGATCATACACCCTAATGGGAGCAACCCACATAGCCATGCTGCCTGCCCGATTTTTGTCATTTCTCGTTTGATGAGGCCTGAGGTTTGAATTAACTCTTGGAACATCTGGTCACCATTCACTTTGAATATCACATCATCAAATCCGCCAGATATCACTTAATTGACGTCCACAAAAATACTCTGTGTTTTAGCTAAGAGAAGGTGTATGGCCTTCTCCGCCATCAACAGAAATACGTTTGAAGAAATCAATGTACGTGACTCCTTTGAAAATACTCTGTCAGACATTCGTCCATACAAGTCATCCAGGAACATGATGAACCGAAGGTACTCTCATACTGCATCCAATATAGGAATCACCCCATGGATTAGTAGCAAGAAGTCCTTGCAACCCGTAGATTCCAACCACGACAGAACCACAGTACATCTTTGGCTGCAGACCGAAGATTATTAGTAGTTCTTCCATTTATGAAGATCTACGATCTTCAATGTTCCGTCTCAATCATCTTATAATATCTTCACGTACTTGTTGGTCGGAATGGTTTTCGAATATAATTTCGATACCGGTATTTCTGTACCAACAATCGTATTGGACAGATTTGATAGTCGGTTATTTAACTATCAAAATAAATAGTGATTCAATCACGAAAATCCACTAGTTTGGTATTCAGCATCACTTGGCCTTTTAATTAAAACAAATGTAAGTTTAAAACTCTTAAATATTTTGATATTAAGAATATAGTTTTTCACTACTTATTTAATCATAAGATTTTTCTTTAAACAAATTCAATTTTATATATCAAGTTTCCTATTTCCACTTTCAAAACATTAGCCACATTATTATCTAATATTAGGGAAATCAATTCAATTTGTTACTCGCAAAACAACATTACAAAATATTATGTATTCATTACTTGAAACAAAATCCATGCTCATTCTTATATAATAAAACCCAACTTTAAATTTCCTTTCTAACTCGAGTATATCTTTATATTTTCGGCAACCCCTTTTTATTTCCCTTTTACTTTGGAACTCTCGTTATATATTCTCGACATTTCCATTAACCGTTGCACTATTATTTCTCTAATGGAAATAATACATATTTACTAACCTCTTTGCTATTATAACTAATATCATCCGAAGATAATCCTGATGTCGTTCAAGTTAGGGTATTTTAATTACCTCTCAGACCTTGATCAACAATGTTCATATCTGGAGATAAATACCAGTTGTAATCCCCAAAAAACCCAATATTTCATTCTAATATTAATTCAAATCTCATTTAACTATGCTATTCAAAATACGGTTTCATAAAACCTGCTTATCCTTTTTGAAATCTCTTTCTCGGACATGATCATTATTTCTTAATTCAATAATTAAGCAACTTCTTATAAAACGCCACTTTTTAACCCTTACCTCTTTTAACAAATTTATTTCGCAATTCAGATTTTGTTTACAAAATTCGATGACCCACTTCTTTCACCAATTTCACTTTCACCAATTCCCTTTCAAATCCATTCAATTATTTCCCGCTTTGGAAATCTTATTTCTATTTCCCCCCTTTTTACTTAATCCATTATTAATTATCGTTAATTTAAAATTAACGATATAGCACCTTAAACCTCTTTATATAATCCTGGTTTATCATAAACCCTTTCCTTAATTTCCATTCACTTGATTCAAATACTTGTGTCATATTCATTTAAGCTATCATGTTTCGCTTAAATTCCTTTTTTAACTTTGTTATACAAATTCGGGTTTAAATTTAAAACCCGTTCGTAAACTCCTTTCACCATTCAATTGGATTTCATTTCAACCTTGATTACTTTTCAAAATGAATTTCAATTTAAAAGTAATTCCCTAAATTATTACTAATTAAAATAATAATTTACTTCGATTACTAACTACTCCCGTAGTTAATTTCTTTTTATTAACTAAGATAAATAGTAAAAATCCTTTTTAAAACCTTATTTAAATTAAACAAATATTCTTAAAACTATTTTATTCAAAATACACTAATTTAACCCCAATTAAAAACGGTCGATTTAGTCAACACGGTTATCCCATTAACCAATTCCAATTCATCACCCCTTTAAATTAATTAATAATATAATTCAATTTAATTGTTTCTTAGCAGAACAATTATCCAAATTAACTGTTAGAATAATTAGTCTTCACTTGCTTATAAATCTGATTGACATCAGAATTGACTTTACAGAATCAATTAATTATAAATTTAGCTAATAAATAATAAATATTTATTTATTATTTATTAAATTTTATTCAAAATAAAATATATTTCAAAATCAATTTCCAGTTATAAAAATAATTTTTTATAACTTCAGTTCTATCGATCCACCGGACGGTAAATCAATATAAACAAAACAATTGATTTTATAGGCCATATGCTGCCACTTACTCAACCAATATTGCCCATTGATTTAAACAAAACAAATGTCGAATTTCAATTCATCGGTCAACAATCAAATCAATCATCCAATCAGGATAGTTCATATGTGATAATATGAAAAATAAATAATATATTTAAGGAATCCGGTTGGATCCCTCCAACCTGTTCTGCCCTATAACCAAAATAGTTACCTCAAATCGGATCACTCAACTTCATTAACTGATAATTTGTATATACAGTAAATAACTACTATTTAACATCAATCAATTATCAAAACAAATCATACAATTCAAACAATTCAACACGTTTATTTTTTAGACGTGACCAATAAGGTAAGTTACCTTCATTAGATCCAATCGTTAAAATAATGATTTGATATTTCACTGAAATTAAACAATAGTTTAATTTCATCAGTTAAATCAGCAGATGAATATATATTTAGCAAACAGTCAAACAATAGAAATCAGAGCACATAAAAATAGAAACCCAATTTATATAAAATATAAATGGGAAGAACTGAGTGGGCTTAACTCTCCTTAATTTGATTTGTCGCCGAGCGTTTCATTTAATTAAATTAAACCAGTGTTTAATTTAATTAAAATTATCATATCATTCCAGGACTGTCCAGACTGGCTTCAGAATGAAGTATTCGTAATCATGGATCCAATGCATTTCGTTTCGTCCAATTCTGTCCAAATAGTCACATGTTATAAATATTTTAATTATCCAATCTTTAAATAACTATTATTTCCTTGGTTAAAAATTAATTAACAATTACATTTGTTAAAACATGACATGTCTGATCATTCCTTTTGTTTCTAAAATGAGACCGACTCCTTTTAATCCTAGCGTTCCCTTTACTATTGAGTTAATAGCCTGCAAAACCCATGTCTTAATTATTAACAGTTAATTTAGCTAAATTTAAAACTAATATTCCCTAATTCTACTTACTTGATATAAGTGTTAATATATACGGTCAACCTTTTTTTCTTCTTTTTTTGTGTTATATAAACCCATCTTTGCAATTTTTCTCAATCCACGTTTTGTAATGATTTGTTCCCCATTTGTTCAACATTTCCACCACACTGCTACATCGTCCCATTTCCAAACAATTGCCTGAAACCAAATCAACCTTTAATTAGTTATCCTAATTAGTCTTAGCGTTAGTAAATAATTTAATTAAACGATTTACTATATTCAATATAGTTACAGGGAATCTAGAGAGAAACTGATCCTCACGTTACAATTCCTGTTGGGAACCCTGCATCCATTTATAATTATTATAAGTGTAGGAATTATATAAAAATATTTAATCCCTTAATTGTAAGCAATTATCATTAATTTAAGACTTAACCAAATCAGGCTGACCCCTTCTCTAATTACCCAGGTTGACAAATTCTCCTTCACTGTTTCATTGGGTGCTCAGTGTCGCACAGCTCATGCGTGCATATGATCAAATGGTATAAATTAATAACCTTTATAATTAGATTATAGATCTTAAACAATGTATTAACTGATTTACGTTTCAAAACTCAGACCGCTCTCATTCCTGTCATGTTAAATATAAATCATATTATACTCAAATTAAATTAATCAAAGTTAAATAACTTTAATTACTTATTAAACTTAATATTTTTGGCCAGTACCCTTTCTTTACTTATGTTCCAGTCGTTCGTGGAACCGTGCTTCGGTTCTTCTCTAGTATTTAAGCCGCAAGGAAAACGAACCCAACTCGACTTGAAACAGGTCGTTGCGCCGCACCATCAAGCCTTCCGACCACTGATCTGACGCTGCCATTAAGAGCCGTCGAGCCTCCTCTGCCTTTGACGCGAGTATGGACCCACTTGAATTCACCCTCCTCCGCCAGTTCACCAATAACTGCACGCCCTTCTTGCCTCGATTCCCATCACCACGACTCCAACAATACGGGTCGTTATATAAAGCAACATTTACTAAATTAAGAAGAGAACTAGGCGTTTGTTCTCTAAATAAAGTTAAATAATCAAATAGTTTAATATAAATATAGCATAAAATATAAAGAAAACTAAAAAAATAAAAATAAATACACATATGTCAACATATGAAAATGTGTATGTCGACATATTACACAAAAAATAAAAAATAAAATTCCCTCCAAAGTTAGTTACAACTCTTATTTAAACTCTCCACTTCGAAAATTCTTCTTATCTCACTCATTTTCTCTGTAACAAAAATTCTAAAACATAAAAATAATGTCTTCGACTTCAAATAATAACCAAAGTGATTCATTTTCGTCTCCTACGCCTTCTCAAGGCCCGTTTCAACAAATGATGCAAGTAAGGGTAATCAAAATAGAAAATCCTATGAAAGATGCCCTTTAGTTACTTGCTGAAATTCAACTTCTTCAATTCTGGATGGTTAGAGAACAAGAGAAGCACAGGAAAACATCAGGATTCTTCATAAATATATAATGGATAATTAAGAGAATCCAATTTTCATTGAAGATGATTCCTCCATCATTTAAGTTCATAATCCCATGGAGAAAGAAGACAAAGAAAAAGAAGAAGAAGACGAAGAAGAGGTTTAAGAAGAAGAGGAAAATCAAAATCAAGGAATGGACAAAGACGATCCAATTATCTACATTGGTGAAGTATGTTTCGATAAAGATGGAAATGTGTCGAACAAAATAGGGAATTTTGACTTCATTACCCAAATTGTTCAATCCACAAATCCGCGATTGTTAGAAATAACTAATAGTTTGTATATTCATTTATTCGTGTAAGTGTTAATGTACGGAATTAGTTGTATATATGTGTTAAAATACTTTTGTAACTGCAAATCAACATAAATATATAATAGATGTTTGTATCAGTATTCTTTAGTGTCTATTATTTATACTTAAGAACATTATTAGAACATTATACTTGGTTCGGTATAGAATAGTTTTAGGATTGGCAGTCTTTGTTTTTAGGAATAATATAGTATAGTGTAGTATTGTATAATTTTTGTTGATGGCAAAGGGGGAGAATTATAAAACAAGGCTTAGATTAAGGGGGAGTTAGTAGTTTCTGTGGGAGTTAGTAAAGTAAGGGGGAGTAACCGAAGAATCGATACATCAGGTATGAATATTTAATTACCAAGGTTGTCATAATCATAAAAGGGGAGATTGCTAAGGAATTAGATATTGATGATGATGGTTTTGATGACAACAACCTTGTTTCTACTTAGTTTCAATTATTATCGTTATAAAATATATACCAACACAATATTCTAGAATATATATATATATATATATATATGTGTGTGTGTGTGTGTGTGTATATACAAGAAATCTATGCAAATACTTTATAATAGAAGACTATATAGTTTACAAGGTTCAAGATTTCAAATAGAAGAGTTCAAGTTTTGAGACTCATAAGTATCAAGAAATTAAGAGTTAAAGAATTATAGAGTCAGTATGTCTAGAAATTCTGTTAAAATTCTAGTTAGCACTTGATTATATTTTCAAATCTAAATTCTGATTTTAAAAATTAAATCCTTATTTTAAGCTTGATTTCACAATAATTTCAAATTTATTTTCTTGATTTTAAATCTTGTTTTACAATGACATCAAAATTGCTTTCTTATTCATAATATATTCTTCCTTGTTTTAAATAAATATTTTAACTCCTGGTAGTTATTTTCTAAACTTTTGAAAATTAAGTTTATATTCAAAATTATTTTTTAGATTTTAAACTTAGGTTTTACTTGTTTACAATTACTTATGTTGTATAATCTTCTTGTTTATATTAAGATTTTAATATATATAGTTTGGTATATTTATACTTTTATATCATTTTATATTTAATTTCTTAATTATTTTTAGTATATATTTATATAAGTTTTAAAATATATTTTTACTTTGAAAAGAATGTTTAAATATAGAATTTAATTAGTTTTAACTCTTGGTTCATTATAGTTTATTAAAATATTATTTGAATTGATTTAAAATGCATTTTTTGAAAATACGCTAGCATATGTCGACATATGCATTTTAGCATGTCGACATACTAGCCGTTAAGGCATTTTTTAAATTTGAAAAAAAGGTGTCTTTTGAATTCAAATCCTTTCAGAAACGTTGTGACTATTGAAAACCTATAAATACCTTCTAGAGTTCGATTTTTTTAACCACTTTTCATCTTCTTTTACCCCTTTTAACATCCTACCATTATAGTACTTTATTTCTTCATTTTCTGCACTTATACTCTACCAATTTCAACAAAAACCATATCATTCTTCTTCTCTTTCAATTTTGAATCAAAATTTCTCTAAATGTAAGTGCTTCTCAAGAGTTATAGGTTGTTTGTAATAAAAAATATCAAGATCAAGTTCTACCGAGTCAATACAAAAATTGATAAGAGATGGGTGTGGTCATGTCCTTATAAACTGACTGGGTGTGATTGTGTTCTGGAAATCGATTGGGTGTAAAGTTGTGGCCCGTAAATCAACTAAGTCTCACTGTACTTGGAGTCAGTTGGGGTGTGCCCTTGTAGCCCTGAAATCAAGGATTGTAATTGGATTTGTTGAATAAAAATCCACATCAACTCAGCGTTGTTTGGGATTGGATGTAGGGGAGTCCTGAACTAGTATAAAATCCTGGTGTGTAGTTTCCTTTTATTGCTTTTACTTTCTATATTCTGTAATCGATTCTGTGTTTATTAGTTTCTGTGATTAGCATCTTGTGTGTTTAATTCAAAAAGATTTCAAGAACATTTATAAATTCCATTAAACCCTATTCACCCCCCTACTATAGTGTTTAACTTGCCTTAAGATCCTTAATATGCATCTCCAATAGGTCATGGTGTCTTATCCCTTTTGACGATCCTTCTCCTCCTTATAACTTGGTCATTTGCAATTGTACTCATTGTGACGGTCAAATCTTGCTTTGGCTTCATTTTGCTCTGTTGTTGGCTCGCTTATGTGAGTTACTCTTGACCAGAGACCCTGGTTGGTCTGCAGTTCTTTCCTTGGTTAGCCTAATGCTGATGTGCAGTGTTAATATGTTCATGTCAAATTTTTAAGCGATTTGGGATGTTGTTTAGGTGAGTTTTTTTGTTCATACCATTTCTTTGATTCGACCTTGAATTGTCCTTGTTAGTATATTCTGGTGAGGCCTTGCTTGCTGTAGCGAAGTTGCAGAAAATACAGTTGCGAAATGTAGCTTGTTCTATGCTCCGATGTGATCTCTTCCTGCTTGTTGGTACTGGCATGTATGGTTCAGTTCTAGTAGCGGCTAAGTGATATTTGTATAGACTGTAAAGTGTTTGTACTTTATGTTATTTTTTCCATGGAATTGGATGACTCTCTGTGTGGAGTTGTCATATGAGTGTACTCCCTGTGTAGAGTTTGTAATTTTGTAGTCTAGAAATAGTGTCTAGCTCCAGTATTGTACCCTAAATGGGATGGTGGTGGACGATTTGCCAATCCCTTGTAATCTTTGTAATTATTACTTGTTATAATAATAAGTGTCTGCGGTCACTTTAAAAACTGGTCGGCCTTGCCAAAAAAAACATTATGACGAAAACTATAATTATTCCAATAAAAATCACAATCAAAATGACTAAAGTTAATATGAAAATTAAAAAGTTTAAAAATTCTAGATAAAATATTGTTAGAAATAGAACAATTAAAATAATGATGAGCAGTATCTTCCAAACAATAGTTACAAAAATAACAATTTTTCTCAATATTTTTTTTAATACCTCAATATTATTAAGTTTTAATCCACATATGAGTTTGGTTTTGGAAGGACCATTAGCTTTCCAAAGATAATAATTTTTTTATTGTTAACAGTAAAGAAACTAATAAAATTATAAAAGGACATGGAAATAAAATAACAGCTTTTATCCTAACACCAAATATCAGTATCTTCTCATTATCAATTTTATACAAATCTACTTTGGTACATGATAAGGCAAACTACTTAAGAGTAAGACCAACAAGAGTACGATTAAAATTAAAGTCCATGGAAAATTCTGATTATGATTGTAAATATCAGAAAATAAAATATTTTTATAATTACGAATATCATATAACTCATTAAAAATTTAAATTCAAATTTTAAGGAATGGAAGAAATCCAACAGTCATCCCGAAACGAGGTATTATTGTTATAGCGGACAATAGAAATGATACCTAACTTATAAATATCAAAATTAAGCACTAGATTCCAAAAAATGTGATAGAAAAATAGAATTATTATTAGTACAAAGATTTAAATTAAAATTACCATCATATTATTGGTTAGAAATTAATTTTTTCCATAATAAATTAACATTACTATCATTAAATTTCCAAATCCATTTGCTTAATAAGGAAATATTAAGATTGAACAAATTTATAATTCCCGATCCAAGCTCTTTTTTAGGTTACAAACAATATCCCACCGAACCAAACATTTGGTGCGGGAAAAAGAGCTGTCACAGCACCAAAAAAATCCATTCTAACTTTACCAATTTTCAGAATGATCCATTTAGGAAAACTATAGAAAGAAATCTAATAAATGGGTAAAGCAGATAAAACAGAGTTAATTAAAACCACCCTACCCGCTCTTGATTAAAATTTACCATTCCAAATAGACAATTTATAACTAATTTTATCATTGAAAGGGTTCCAATCATTATGTTTTAATTTTTGAGGCATAATAAGAAAACTAAGGTATTCAATAAGAAATTCCATTAAACTACAGTTTAAAGTGTTAGCAATCTAAGTTTCACAGTTATTAATATCATTAAGAACTAAAAAGGAACTCTTATCAAAATTGATTTTTAAACCATAAAGTAACTCAAAACTGTATAAAATAAATTTTGAGGCAATAATGTGTTTAGGAAAATGGGAAGAGAATAGCATAGTATCGTTTGCAATTGCAAAACAGATATACCATAACTAATAACATCTTTACGAGCGACATCTAACACACTTTATAATAACAACAACATCTAGCGTTAACTGCATATGATGTGGATGGATAAAGTATAAATATATTTTAGCACAATAATTACGTATTTACTAATTTTCTAATTCTAATTATTATACGTTTGAGTCCCAACTAATAACTAGAACAATATTTCTGTGTTTTGAATAGTTGAGATTCAATTCCTATAAAAAGATCTTTTGTTATAATTTCCGTAAATTTTCCCAAACAATAAAAAGGAGGAAATATTGACATATTAAAATTACAAGGAACAAGTGATCTTTTATTTGGAATAGACAACATAAACTACATACAAAATACGTAAAATTTACACGTCACTTCCTATATATTTTGTACATATTCCTTATAATTTCAAACACAATCTTTTGCGAAAAAGGACGAAATGGCTAATTTATAAAAATTAAACAAATATCTGTATACACACCAAAACGTAGATAGATTTGGACTAAAAAGGCAAATTGCACAAATTCTACTTTCACACCCACTTTTACAGATCTAGAACACAACAACAAGCAATATTTTTTAATATCTTTTATGGGCTGATTTCAAGATTTATGTGCAAATGCTAATCAAAAGATACATAAAGGATTGCAAGAAAGATTTAGATAATTTATTAAAAAGCTTACAATTTTAACTATCAGACTTAGATATATAAATTCAAATTATACGAGAGAAATTGATCGGATATTATAAATAATAAATAAATTTCTCACTCACTTCCAAAGCTTTCCCAAATCATAGATCTAAATTGCAGCTTTTAATCTTTACTTTTGAATCCTTCCAGATCCAAATAATATGTAAAAAAAAAGGGAGATACAATATTAAAATTGTAGATCTAGGTAAAGAATTGGAATACAGAAAGAAAATAAGATTGAAAACCTAAGATATTTACGTTACATGCAACATCCATCTTTTTTTTAAGATATGGATTCATTCTCTCCAGTTCTTGTTATTTAAATTGAAATCTGTTTTATTTATGATATTTTGGAAGATATTGGAGAAATGAAAATGGCAGAGCTTCGTTGTTGCCTCCACAAAATGTGAGAAAAGATAGAGGGTTAAGGCCTTTATTTATGACCCTGAGCCGTCAGATTTTAGTCCATAATAATCCATCAGTGTATATAAAATAAAATTCTCCATAATCCTAACCACCGATGGAATAGATCGACCAAGAGGTCGATTTATCGGTCGATTGCCTTGGTGGAGGTTAGGTCTTTAATGTTGGGAGTTAATATAATTTTGTTTATTCATTTATTTTCTATTCGAAATCGTTTTTCATCCATAACTTTATCATATAGACTTCATTTGCGAAGTCTCATACATGAAAGTTAACCATAATTCCATCATGAATGCAACAGTGCAGGTTTCATGGTCAAATTTCAACATTTTCTCAAATTCCTTTTTGAAACCTAATTTAACAACTAATTTAACTAACGCTATATTTTGAGATGTTCCATTCTTCTCTCCTTAAAAGAAATTTCATCCCAAAATTTTACCATTGACTAAACCATAGTGCCGAATTTTGCAACCAAACGTACGCATATTCATAATGTATATAATGAGTCACAATCATAAAAATATGTATGTATAATAATTCTAAGTCGAATCCTCATATATGTATGCACTTTATTTAAAAAATTCTCTCAAAGTACGATGCAAACAACCTAAAATATACAGAAAATTCTCTTTCTCTCTCTATATGTATATACATATATATGCAGCTTTTGAAAAATATTTTTGAATCAAAACCTTTACACGACAACGATTATAAGTATGAAGCAATACATCCAAATCCTAACTCCAAAATGACATTGCATCTAAAATCACTTCCTACTTATTTTTCCTATGTAGAAAAATGAATTTTATAGGGTTTAGCAATCCTACCACTTTGGAATTTTCCAATTTCCCTTATACAATGGAATTTTACCTTATTTTCTCCTAAATACTCCAAAATTTCTATAACAACCCATCTGGAATGAGCCTAAATTCATACCCAGAAAAGACCTATCATAAAGTAGAACCATTCTAAATGGATCGTTGGTTCCGATAAGGAAATACTAAAAATAAATATAACAGAGCAATCTAAGTGAAATCATAGTCTCGTACAACGAAAGAGATAAAGTATAATATCTCAAAATAGACGCACCATAAATAGAACAAATATCAGTGTCTGATACAACAAGTCTAAATAGATAAAAAAAAAGGTGCATAAATAATTATCACAATACATAATGATAACAATAACAATAATACTTCCAAAATAATTAAATACTCCATCATTAGGCTCCACCTCCAACCATCACTAATCATCACTGAGCCAAACGTCCTCACCTACTAACCTGTTTATGTTAAGAGGAGGGGGGGTCAGAACATGAAGTTCTGGTGAATGAATAACATATAAGTTTAGGAATGACTATTTCACATATTTGGCAATGTAAATTCTTCATGTTATGTCTACACACACAACTAAGCATATGAGGCGAACATCCTTACAGTCACTTAAGGCCTAGATGTTGCTCCAAAGGCGGCCATCCTTACAGTCACTTAATACCCTATGAGTCCCATGACTTGGGTTCTAAGCTAAGGAGTGAACCTTAGGAATGGAACTTGTCCTTACTACTTAATACGCAAACAAGGTAGGTCAGCGACTTAATACCTTCTCAAGGTAGGCCTACTCACATGACATATATATACACTATATATCTCACATTAAACCGACCACTTGTAAATGTTGGATTTGTTGAGCGGTTCCGAGCAGGCTTCTACTACAAGTTGGTGCGTCTCATTGTACTAATTATAATGGTCTGTGACACTTAGACCTCTCACATTAACCACTCTTAGTTGTTGATGTTGGATTTGTCGGTCGATTTCGGGAAGGATTTTACTACAAGTAATGGTTAACCTCGTGCCTACATGTCATTAACTATAATTAAAGCCATTAACTCACACATTTACAAATTCCTATGGGGGCATCTAAATTCTATTTCCTAATTTAAATGTATTTAGTACGCACTTTATGTGCATTAATATTACGTTTAATTATGTTATAAATATATATAAATAGGTGTGAATTAAGAACAACGACCTAATCACGTTTGGAATGTCAATCCTAACAATCACAATTAAGGTATACAAGTTAATTTCCCTATATTTAACATGGACCGACATGCATATTCCCAATTAATGATATAAAGGGAAATAACGACACATATGAATAAACTTGCAACCTGGGCATGAGTAATTATTTAAATAATAGAAATACAGGCAAGGTACAAAAAATTCAATTACATATGCAAATACCTTGCTTTTAGATCTGTTTCACCTTTTAATTTATATTTGATACATAAACTTAAGATTATAATATATTGTATATAATACGTTCAAAAAATCCATTTAAAATAGATGTTTAAACCTATTAATTTACAATATACAAAATCTTACCCCTTTGCGCACAAATGTATATAATAATTAAAGAATAATCTAAAGAATTAGACCCAAAAACTAAGAAAAATACTCTAAACCTTACTTCCATTATTCAAATAACACAAACCTAAAATATATCACTTTTGATTGACCATTTCAGCGATAGCCAAATATATAGGATTTGGAGGGTTTGTAGCATTTTATTTTCATTTAATCCAAAACTCATACAGGAAAAATACTCCAAATCTAAACAACAAAAGATAGAAAATAGTAACTTATAGGGTTTCCACTCGCAGTGATTTGAGAATTAAGAATAACAAGATAGACGTAGAATCAGATTTGGATCTAGCCTTCGAAATCGTGCTCCAGTCCTTCTATATTTATATATGCAAGAGTCAAGTGAATCGAAATCTTATATATAAAAACTAGATTCTAGAACAAGAATCTATATTAATCTACAATAGAGAGGATAGAATTGAGGTTACAGGAATATAAGAGAATCCTATCCTTTTTATCTGAAACTAGCAATTGCAGAAAAGTAGTATGGAGACGCAAAGAAAAATGAAAGTTAGGCTTAGAGTGAGGCTAGGGAGTCATATTTATATTTTCTAGTGTAAGTATAGATAGTTGGATTATTAGATTTAATATGGACTGTCTAACTGATGCAAATTATATGAATCTCCCTTACAAAACACCCACCCACCACCACTTTACCCAGGAGGGCGATCGACCCCCTCTATAGGAGGGTGGTCGACCCCCCTTCCGTGGTCGATCCAGGAGGATTTGATCCTCCTGTAATGTTATTTTCTATAAATTCTGAATTGGTTGCTTTGATTTATTTCCTTATGTTGATTATCTTTTTGTCCCCATTGCATATGAATATATACACACAATTTCAAATCATCTTGGAATATTTTTTCATGCCAATCTATAATTAAATATATTTTAGATTTATGTATAATCTATTCTAATTTCAAACCCTGTGTGTTAATATTTCTGCATAATTTGTTTTATTAATATCTCTTTCATACGGACTTCGTTTTAAGTAGGTAAAATATGAAAACGAATCAGAATCTAGCCACGAATGCAATAACAATACTTTCATGGCCCTACTCCCAATTATTAAAAAAAATTAATTTTAATCCTATTAATTTGTTATTGATTATTATTATTTATTTAAATTAAATTACCTTATGTCTATTTTAGATTTATATTATCGGGTGTTACATTCTCTCCTCTTATAAGAGATTTCTTCCTGAAATCTTTTGAATGGGCGAAAACACAACTCGCTCTAAACAACCATGCTATACACCCATGTTATTTTATAAGCATCCATGAACATCCTTGACTCATAGTGATTACGTACTACAGACTTGCTAAAGTAAGCTCTGACTTAGCGTGTACGTGTAGTAAGTGATGCCATATGTATGCAAAACACCATAATATGCATATAATTCTATACGAGTGCACAGTACATTTGCATTGTAACCATCTCCTACTGTACAATCTAGCAACCACAATGCAACAATAAACAGAAATATGAAAGGAAATAATTACCCGAGAAAAGCCCTGTATGAGTTTTCCTAATCTTCTCCTTAGTTTCCCAAGTGCTTTCCGTAGGGTTTTCTCCCAATTTACTCAGACTAAGTGAATAGCTTTGTTGCAGAGTCTTTTAATTTCATGCTCCACAATCTTTTGCAGCGCAGGGAGCATACTAGACCCCAACTCGAAGCTCCCTAAGTCCCCAATATCATCTAGCTCGAGTCTGACGACTTAATCATGAAGGCGTTTCTGAAGATGAGAAATGTGATGACCGCCCATAACCCCTGCACTAAACAAGAGAAATAATAAATTGAAAGGTGTGCCAAATAGCTATGGATGATCGTCAAGGTATAATAACACAAACGGTACCTATCATATTACTCATAGTGCAAGGATAAAGTATAATAGAACATATACGACAGGCAAGAATAGTGAAGCATATTTGAGTAAAAAACTCCAAACTTTCATAATAACTAGAAAGCAAATCCAAATACTAGGATTACAACATAAGTCTGTACAAATTTGCCTCACTACAGTACTCAAAGAAAGAACAACAAACAGCGGAAATCCAAATACTATATAGTAGAAAAGATAGTACGCCACCCTCCTGCTCGCCTTCAAACTGCAAAATCGTCCACACTAAGTTATCAACTGTCACCTGCCACCTAGTCTTCCCATCCAACAATTAGATGAGCAACCCAAGGTAATAAGAGGAAAACGTAAAAACTTGAGTCATACAACAGTCTTAGTGAGCAATAAAACAGCTAACTAACATTATCAATAAAGTATATGGGAATGGGTAAATAAACGAACTAATCTACCCATAAAACTAGAGAAGAACTCAACTCCTGTCTTCCCCACATCATATGGTGATAGCCTTTACATCAAACATTTCAACCATACATCCATGGCAACAAGAACAATCATTCATTCATGGCAATCAGAAGCAATTAGTTCCTAACACTAATAGCATCCAGATTATATATCTCATGCAAACCATCCTAATTGAATTCAACATCCCTTAAGAACGAGCCCCAGTGTCCAATCCTACTTCAAAAATTATCGTTGATCTTATGACTGGATAAACACTTTGCCATCAATTGTTAAGGGCCAATGGTAAACCCTGGTTCTAGTTAAAACCCCACATTCCATACGATGAAATGTGTCTAGGCCATACACGACGCCCCCGGTACTCGACCATACAACAAAATCGTTTAACCCCTGCTTTGATCCTGCTGGAAACTACGACAATGATAATTCCTAGGCCTTCGGTATCTCTAGTCATCATCGACAGCGACCATCCAACCATTTCCGACAAGCTCAGAACACTTTTGAGTTATCATCACACCCTTTGCATATGTTAGACCCAAATATGGTTCTAACACCCAAATTTTCTTGATTCGCAGAGGAGTAAAACTAGGAATGAAAGAAAAAGCAACAAATACACCAAATTTATAGTGGTTCGGCGTTAAAGAGCCTACGTCCACTTTATATGACTTTGATTATACGTTTGAATGCAAGTACAATCACAATATCCTCTCAATCTCACTTTTACAATAGTGGTTCACTCAACAATTTCGAAAATATCACTATTAGAAATAATGGAGGTTTGATAATGGTCGAATCAGAGCTTTGAATTGCCAAAAGATCTTGAAAAATGCCAAGTACTGGGATATTTATAGGTGATTTCTGCAGGTGATTTGTGAAGACATGTGGCATCAATCCCTAGGATCTCGGACTCGTTAGAGGCTTGATGGAGAAATGGTCAATATGGCGATTATGGAAATGTGTCACAAGATCCTTCAATTTCGGTTTGTGGGTGACCAGGTCGTGACCATGTTTTCAGAGATATAGGGTCGGTTCGTGACCCTCTACTACGAGCGGACCGTGACACCTATCACCAGCAGGTCGTGGTGATTATGGCGAGTCATGGAGGAAAGTGGCCCGTGAGTTGATGGGGGAATACAGAACCACGAGCCGATGGGGGTATATGGGCCACAAGCCGGGTTTGTCTATGTATTAGTATCCTTGTCCACCAAATGTAAGTCTTCATGTTCTTAGTGGCTTGGTTCAAAAGCTAGCCAACATTTTGCCACCTCGAAGTATATTTCATTGAAGATGGAACATGCTTCAAAATTTCCAAGCTACCTTTTCTTGAAACAGTGTGAGCCAACAGTTGTATTTGTTCATACCGTCGCGTTGCTTCATAGAGTTATCCCTCTTTATGAATCCACGTTTCCTATTATCTTAGAGTGGTATAAATATCAGATTGAGTTTTCAATTATTTTATTGTTTATTGGTTGATTCCCATCTTTGAATATCAGAGCACACCGCGAGCAATTCTTCAGGTGAGTCCTTAAACTTCCATAAACAAGCTTAAGGAAGTTTATTACACCTGTAGGTAAAAAGTTTCATTTTTTAATTCAATAGCCATCCCAAAAATCTCGGTCTTTCATTCATTTTCTGGGTCATGCCATCTGGTGTGTGTCACGAATCAACAGCGGGGCATACTTTTGTATGAGCAACAGTGGGCTCGTTTGAGCGTTCGTGGTCTACTGGGCCAAGTCGATTCGCCAGGAGAGGAAAAGGGAGACCAAGAGTCTTCAAAAAGGCTATATAAGCTGATTTACCATTCACTCTCTCACCTCTCCTTTTCATTTTTACTTCCGTTATTCCCTTTTCCCCGGTTCTTAACCTTAATTTGCATTTCCCCCAAATTCACTCATCTTTGAAATCATTTGTTCAATCTGAAGAGGTAATAAAAATGAATAAGTTTTTGATTTCGATTACTATTCTATTGTTTGGAATTCGCGCCGATCTGGCTATTGATTTCCCTTTTATCTTTCTTCGATTTCCGTGGGTAAAACGCTTGCTCTTGTTCTCGGCGTCGCTGCCAGTGTTGGTGATGATGGTGATTGATATTCTTTGTCGATCGAGCGACTATACTGGTGGATGGAGAGGAATTAGAGGAGTGGGATATCGAGAGGGGACGATGTGCTTGGTGACCGCTGGTTGAGGAGGAAGAGTTAAAGAGCTTGAAGACGAGGTCACTGTTGGGGATCGGCTCATGGCAAAAGTTGGAGAGAAGGAGAGAGCTACAATCGCTAGGGTCATGGTGAGGGAACAGGAGTTGGATCGATTCATGGATGGAGATAGGGTATCGAATCGTATGGTCTGGAGGGTCATGGTACTAACTCACAAACAATCGTAGTACACAGACAAGTACTTTATCACAAGCCATGTGCCATCACGAACCGAACCCTTCTCCGTGATTCAACCCTCTATCACGAGCCGCTATTCGGGTGAGCCACTACATGTCTATTGATCAGGCCATCATAGCGAGCCGACCCTTCTTCACGAGCTGGGTCATTATCACGAGCCACGTCGGAAATCTTTATGGATCAATTTATCTCCAAACTAGCTTTCAATATATGACTACATTCGACTTTGCAGCATCAACTAATCAAACACGTCAATTTATACTTCAACTGAAAAATCAACTATAACCCGAATGAACCAATGGAAACTTAGGTTAGAGCCTTTGAGACAAACTTCTTGAACTGGACTTGAATAGAGACTTAACTCAAAGACCTGCGATGACTACTTATTCTTTTATCTACATTACTACATTCTTTTCTTTTCAGTATCACACACACTTGCACTTGCACACACACGGGGGCCATGACTATTTAAGCTCTAATTCGTTCCATACTTGTTTATCAACCAAACAGACATGTTTGACAGACACTCATCAAGGATATCAGAGAAGAGTGTAGATCTAGAGTCGTTATATCCTGATGTACTTCCGTCGGATCTGGATTGGAGTAATTCCGGATCTGATTATGAAACTGACATTGATGCGGATTCAACATCTTCTGAAAGCACATTGCTTGAGGATAATCGGTCTCCTGATGAGCTTGAGGGTGTTAAGAAATTTGACAAGCCGAGTGATTCTGTAGCTTCCAAACTGGATGATATAAAGCTAAAGAAAATTTGCCTAAGACATGGGATCCCCTGACGTGAAGACCCCAGAGAAAGAGGATAGGCCTCATTCTGCTCCAAACGGGTATTTGGCTATCAGCAAGGTCATGTGCTCGGTAGGTGCCATTCCTCCATTTCGTCCAATTGTTGTTGATATCCTGAGACGACTACGCATTGCTCTCACACTACCAATTTTGTTTACAATAGAGGCATTACATCAGGGGCAAAAAAAGAAAATTGCCCCCAACCATAACTAAATAGGGGAAAACTAGCAGTTAGCCTCTACTAATAACAATTAAGGCAAATCTTATCGTCCTAATAGCCGATCCAATTCCACGTCAGATTTTATCACTGAAAAGAGCGGTTGGAAATTTCACTTCCCTCCAATTTGCGTTTTCTTCCTAAATATCTCGTTTCTTTTTCTTACTCTAGAATCTTCGGATCAGTAAAAAGATACGTTTCCCCCTAATTATGCTTGTTAATGATACTTTAATTGATCAATTGTAATTAACTATTCATCAATGATAAAAGCTGTGCTGCCCTATTTTACCTTTTCAACAATAGAAAAATGTGGTAACCTTCAGAGAAGTTCATGAATCCGCGAACTGATTATTTCTCTCAGATGTGTTGAAAATATGTCTTCTTTCATCGATTACTATTCTCGATCTACAAATTGTGTTCTCGGTTTATGTTAATTTTGAATTCATGGATGAACAGGAAATTAAGGCATCGCCGTTCCAGCTGGTTTCATGCTATATTATCACAGATTTCGTGCATCTTAACCTAGTTGTTGTCGATTTCATCACAACTAATGAGATTTTTGGTTTGTGTTTTTCTCTTTTATTTTGTTTCCGATTTCATCAATATTACACAATGGATGCATTAATTTATTTGATTTGACACTGGTTAATCCTGCTCATGTAACCTTGATGTTTGATAATTACGAAATTAATGATTTAAAATGAAAATTTTAATTACTGGCTATAGCATAGATGATAGTTTTAATGACTTGTATTGAGCTGTTGTTCATTGCTACTGGTAATAGTCTATTTCTTTTTTAATGCCATTACACATCTTAATTCCCTTTTTTCTGGAGAAAAATGAAATCTATAACAAATGAGATTCGATGTTTACTGCTACACTTCCATTCTGTTTGTTGAATTAGTCATGACGTTGACTATGTATTGAGTCGTCAAATATGTATTTAAATAATATCTGCCCCTCCTATTTAATTTGACGTCTGTACAAAAATATTGTGTTGTACCAGTATCACTACTTTTGTTGAGATTCCCATCATTAACATTCTAATTAATTTCTATATACTATGCATGCTTTTTCATGTATAAGTACATTATATACAGTTAATTTATGGCTCCTTGTTTATTTACTGCAACTTGTGCATGCAAGTAATGTTTGTCAATTATCATTTTTTCTACATGTATAATGAAATTACTTAGAAAGCTATAGTACTTAACTTTGTTGTTCTTTCCATAGAATTAAAATCTTCTTTTAGGCATAACAGACCTGTGATTTGGTTCATCTTGGCCATTTTGCTTTGTTTTATTGATATATGACACCATTTACTATCGGGTTGTTCCCGCACTTGGTCTATACTTGAGATTTTGCTATGACTTATATTAACCCTAGGACTGTCCATAAGCATATATAACATAGTTATTTTGTATTGTTATATTTGCAGGCGTGAAGAGCTTATATTCAAATAATTTCGATATTGATTGATTGTGGCAATTGGGAGTACTACAAGTCGGTAGTTTTTCACCTTGTTCTTTAATAGTTTATAGCGTTGATATTTAAGCATATAAATATGGAATACGATTGATCTATCTTTGTGCACGTACTATATTGTTGTGTATCTTATGTTGCCTTATTCCATTTATCATATCTTAAGCATTTGTATGTGGACATGAAAATAAGTTTAGAAAATAATATCATTCGATAATGGGAAAAAAGCCAATTGAACCCTGTGCATAAAACAGAATACTTAATTAGTTAGATTGTTACGATAAAAATATTAAACCTTCTTAGTTGCAAACAATCTACCTACTAACGTGTTGTTGCTATAATTGCCAAAAAATTGCACTTTATGTGAAAGTTAGGTTCCTACCAGCTACAGATCTTGCAGTTTTCTAAGATAAATTAAAAACAATAATTGTTAGGCACAATGGTTCTTTGTATCAAAACATCTTGGTGACACTGATATTGTTATGTTCACTTGTTTGTAGTTGCCATTTTATTTTAGCGTTTTATTTATAACAAATGTTAATTTATATTCTTTTTTAATGATTTGTTAACAACTATTTGAAGACATGTATGGATTAAAAAACAAAAATTATGATGACATGAAAATAATATGCCAAATGATAATCAATTTCAATCAAGTGAAATCATTTAAAATTATAAATTATATGATTATTAATTAGAGCAAAAGATTAGTTACAAACTGAATTTGGGAAAAAAATATATTTTATATCTATATAAGGGTAAAAGTTATAAATTCAAAAAAAAAAATTTAATGCTTTCTTTGATATGTTACTGTGACAATTTCTACTACAACGGACAAAATTTGGGTAAATTTGGATCGGAACTCATAAGAACATAAATATAAATGGAACTATTTATGGATAAGATTTTTCCAAATCAGCTCGCAATATTAAGATCAAGTGTCCTTCTAAAAAATGTTGCGATCGTTATTTTGATGAATGATATTATGGTAAAGAAATGTCAAATGAACCCTAAACATACAACATAATATGAAAGTAGTTGGATTGTTACGATAAAAATATTACATGATCTTTTCTAGCAAACAATCTACTTAACGTGTTGTCGCTATACTTGCCAAAAAAATTGCACTTAATTTGAAATTTGTATTAGGTTCCTACCAACTAAAAATCTAGCAATTTTCTAAAATAAGCTAAAAATAATAATTGTTGGACACACTGCTTCTTTGTATTGAAACATCTCGATAACATTTATACGAGGTTTACTTGTTTGTAGTTAACATTTTAGTGTTGCATTTGTTATATAACAAATGTTATTTTATATTCCATTTTAATGATTTTTTAACAACTATTTGACTTGTATATGCAAAAGATAACATAAATTATGACAACATGAAAATAATATGTTAAATGATAACCAATTTCAATCAAATTAGATGCTCTGTCGTATTCACGCTACCACTGTTATATTTAGGATATTAAAGGTTTTAAAACTACAAAATGAAATCATTTAAAATTATATATATAGAGCAAAAGATTGAGTATTTTATCATTATAAGATTAAATGTTATAAATTCACAAACTTTTGTTTAATGCTTTCTTTGATATGTTATTGTGGCAGTTTATACTATACAATGGACAAAATTTGGGTAATTTTAGGATCAAAAATCGTATGAATACAAAAAAAAAAAAAAATTAGAATTATTTTTGGACAAAGCTTTTTCCAAATCGGCTCGCAATAATAAGATCATATGTCCCTGCAAGAAATGTTGCAACCATTACTTCAATGATAGAGTTACAGTTGGAGGTCATCTTCTTTGGAATGGAATGGATCCCTTATATATGGCAGATCATTGGACACATCATGGTGAAACTTATCTTGATGAGTCTAACATGGAAGGTGGAACTAATGTTGATTCGGTTAATAATACACCAGTCGATGATATGTATGATTTTATTAGTGAAACATTTGTGCAACCTACACAAAATATCGGTTCATCAATGCATCATTCTACTTTTGAAGGTCAAACACCAGAGGCAGAACGCTTCTATAAGTTGTTAGATGAAGCAAATAAAAGGTTGTACACTAGTATTAAGTATAAAAAATTGGATGCAATTGTAAATTGTACTAGGTCAAGTGTTTGGGGAATGTTAGTAACTTACCATTTTCTTTGTTTTTAAAAGTATTCAAATATATGTTACCTAAAGGTAATTGTTTACCGAAATCGAATCCCCAAGCAAAAAAAAAAAAAAAAAAAAAAAAATTGATGAGTTGGGTTTGACATATGAAAAGATTGATGCTTGTGTAAGTGATTGCATGTCGTACTGGAAAGAAACGTCAAATTTGGATTCATGTTCTCATTGTGGGGTTTCCAGATACAAAGAAAATAAAGAAGATAAAAATGATGGAAAGAAAGTGCCAGCAAAGTTTCTCCGTTATTTTCCTTTAACTCCTAGATTGAAAAGGCTATATCTTTCAAAGCATACCGCAGAACATATGATATAGCATTCAATTGGTAGACCATACGATAGTTTCATGAGACATCCAGTAGATACTACAGCTTGGAAGCATTTAGATTCAGTGTACCCTGATTTTTCTTTTGAAATTCGCAATGTTTGATTAGGGCTTGCAAGTGATGGGTTTAATCCATTTGCTCACATGAATAGTAAATATAGCACCTGGCCAGTTATTATATTTGTTTATAATTTACCTCCATGGTTATGTATGAAGCAACCTTATCTTTTTATGTCAATGTTGATTTCTGGACCTCATGAACCTGGTAAGGACATTGATGTGTATATGCAACCATTAGTAGCTGAGTTAAAAGAGTTATGGGAAGTTGGTACCAATGCATATGATGTTTTGCCTAAACAAACGTTCAATATGAGAGCAGCTGTTTTATGGACTATGAATGACTTGCTTGCATATGCTAATTTATCATGATAGAGTACATCAGGAAAGCTTGCATGTCCGCATTGTAATCACCAGACATGTTCAGTGCGCTTACCAAGTAGCAAAAAAGAAGCTTATTTGGGAAGTCGAAGATTTTTACCAATAACACAGGTTTAGATTTGATGTGCATTCATTTAATGGGAAGCGTGAGGAAGATCCTGCACCTAAACCATTAACCGGAATCGAGTGTTTGGTACACCTATCCAATTTAAAATTTACATTTGGTAAAGCACAAATAGTTGAGCCAACTAATTGGAAAAAACGACAAAGAAGTATAAATTCTAATAGAGAACCAAGAGTCACTGAACCATGGAAAAAAGAAAGTATATTTACCTTATTGGCGACATCTTCTGATGCGACATAACATAAATGTTATGCATTTAGAAAAAAATGTAAGTGAAAATATTTTGGGGATAGTGATTGGTACGTCAAAAAAAGGTAAGGATGGAATTCAAGCTCGAGCTGATTTAGAAGTTTTAAATATAAAGAAACCTCTTCAGCCTATACGTGAAGGAAATAGGACATATATACTTCTAGCGATATTTTTCACCACCAATGAGGAAAAAATATTGTTCTACAAAGTTTTTTCAAATATTCGCGTCCCTGATGGGTATTTAACTAACATTGCACGATGTGTAGATATGAAAGAGAAAAAAGTAACGGGCTTGAAAAGTCATGACCATCATGTAATTATGCAGCATTTACTTCCACTTGCAATTAGATGAATTCTACCTAGACCACTTGTTCTTGTTTTGCTTGAGTTATCTGCAGTATTTAGGCAACTGTGTAGTAAAAAGCAACACGCTTTATCAATTAGTCAACTTAAATATAGGATAGCATTAGTCCTATGCATGATGGAAAAGATGTTCCCGCCTTCCTTCTTTACCATATCAGTTCACTTAATTATTCATTTAGCTGAGGAAACTGCAGTAGTAGGACCAATGCACTATCGTTGGATGTACCCTATTGAAAGGTAATTAGTTAAAATATAATTTATTTGTTAAATCATTACATCACTGAATTATATCTTTACAACGACTTAAAAGATATTTGCAAGATTCAAAACTAAATATTTGGATGAACTATATTTTGTTCTTCTCTATAGGTATTTGCAAGCAATAAAAAGATATGTTCACAACGAGAGTAGTCCAGAAGGAAGCATTGGTGTAGGATATCTTGTAGAAGAGTGTGTATCATTTTGTTCGATATATTTGACAGGTGTTGAAACATGTCACACTCGACATGGAAGAAATGCTGATACATCATTGCCTCGCAATGTTGAAGGAGGCCTATCGATTTTTGCAAACTCTGGCCATCATTTAGGAAAATGTACAGAGATTAATCTAGAAAAAAATGTCTGGGACCAATGTCACACTTGTATCTTATTCAACTGTAGTGAAGTGGCTTTATTTCTAGAGTAAGTTGACATTCACTAATATTAAATTACTTTTTAACATACAATAATTAATGTTGGCTAGTTTTTCCTGCCTGACTTATATTTTAACAGTAAGTGATTGCGGGAGTTGCATAGAATTCATCAACGTAAAACCATTCGAGAATTAGAGAGTTTAAGAAATAAAGATTTTTTTACTTGGTTTCGACATCATTTAAGTATCTTTCTCAAGTTATACGTAGCACTTTTAAATGATTATTAACAATGTATTCTTATCTTTATAGGTAAATAACCTTTATGATGCGGGAAATTCTTCAATAACAAAAAGATTTACTTCGACTACCAAATGGTCCTAGTTTGACAGTTAAGGAATATAAGAAATATGTTATAAACGGTTATAGATTTTGAACAAAATCAATGGATGACAAATATAAAAATCAAAATTGTGGTGTCTTTGTGAATGCTGAAACATCAAGTTATTCAAGCGTAAGAGATTGTATTCCAATCACTGGTAACGTTGATTATTATGGGGTTTTAAGAACATTTATGAGCTTGATTATAGGTTTCCTAGTGAAAGTGACGAACAAGCTTGCAAGGTTATTTATTCGAGTGTGATTGGGTGAATAATTCGGGAAAAAAGAAAGATATATACAGGTTTAATTTGGTGAACTTCAATTGTGTGGCTCAACATAAGGATAGGTTTATTTTGGCATCACAAGCCATTCAGGTATTTTATGTTGTTGACCCAAAAGAGTCGGATTGGAGTGTTGCAATTAAAACGAAACCTAGAGATTTTTATGATTTAATGGAAGATAATGATGCAATCGACATAGATGACTACTATGCTACGATAAATCTCGATGATCCTAATTTGGATGATGAAGAACTACAAATAAGGACAGATGTTCTTGGTGTTTATGTTAACAAAGTTTTACCAACGACTATGGTTAATGCTTCCGCACTTGAAGACGATGCCTCTACTGAAGAAGAAACTGAAAGAGAGTGTGATGATGAAATATAATAATAGAAATAATGTTTAAATTTATGATATGATTTCGTATTTTAGTTATGTCCAAAAGTATTTATTTATTTATGGTGGCTTCTCATTTTTCGTTTACATATGCATTGAATGTTATTTTTTTTTTTTTTGCTTTAGCTAGTTGTTCTGTTCCCATTGCTTAATTCATTGAATTTAATGGTACATGATTTTTATTGAACCAAATGTAATATTGGACATTAGATGAGCACATACGGATATTCCAATGCTAATGGTGATGCAGAAGAAAATGATGGCTTTCAAAACGGTATGTTCTCGCAATTTACTTTCCTACATTTATTAATTATTATTAGCAATATGGTGTATACAATCTTCTATCTAATAGGATTAAAAAAAAGAAAAGGATGCAGCTATGACAAACCTAAATGGGGAAAATCAGGGAAGGAGAGCATCGAGTTCACAGAGGATGGATTATGTGTTGTTCCAGAAGATTCTTAGTTGGCAAGGTACTTGGGTAGCTTAGCAAGAAGTTACAATCTTCTTCCACTTGGTACAATAGATTGGAGAGAGTACACTGATGCACATATGGACAAAATATGGAAAGCAATATCGATAAGTTCAAGCTTTACTACAGCAGACTCTTATTGGTTTAACATCGCTCATTATAATATAAATGTCAAAATGTTTATGTATACAAAACATTCACACTATCTACATCTTTCTAATGAAAGGTCAAACTTAGAATTATGATTTAGTGAAATTTCCATGTTAACAGCCCAAATGCCTATATTATGAAAGGAGATCCAAATATAAGATTAAAAAGTGCATCACTATCTTTTTTGTCCTTTACAACATCGTCTTCTAGTCTAATAAATTAAAAAGCATTATTCTTTACCTTTTTATTATTATTAACTTATCATTATCATTCTTCCTTTATGATGTTTTCTTGTTTATACAATCTAGTAAGGCGAGTATGGATAGTAACAAAAGTATTGATGAATTGGCTTATAAAATTATAATGCGGCTTGTACGTATACGACATAAATCAACACGTTATCGATTATGTAAATTATATGACTTGAATATGCATAACATTTTGAGATGAACCAATGGTTATTTTCATATATTTTTTACTGTAAGAATATGTCGTATCTTTTAATATGAGACCATACAAGTAAATGCAACATGATTTATGTTTGTTCGAAGGATACCATTGATTGGCGTACTGAATATATTCCTCACATTTTGAAAATTTGGCATTCACTACTGAAAAGACTATCCCATAAAGTACGGAACAATCGACCTGCCTTAAAAGCTAAATATTACACTCCACATAATGGCTCACCTTCACATTTTATATGTGGAGATGATCGTGTTGACAGTAATCAATGGAGGGAAATGGTAAACCAACGATGCTAGAAACAAAGTAAGAAACATGTGTCCCTTGTTATTTCATATGCATGCCAAGAGATAAAATTATTTATGATGTTAATGAATTTTAGATACGGGTTGAAAAAAATACCGAGAATCGTAAGAAGCTGAAAATGAGTCACAGTGGTGAATCATTGAGCTTTGTCAGACACTATGCTAAATTTGTAAGTAATCATGTTTTTTATTTTATTTTTGTTCTATTAAGAAAATCATATTATTTTTGTACGTGTTAGGGGTTCATGTTATAGTATTTTTTGCAGAAAATTGTGCTCCTTATGTGGAAACAGGAAAAAGAACATGGTCGAAAACTTGATCCAATTGAGGCATATGAATTGGTTCATAAAAGAAAGGACGAGCAAAGAAGTTAGGTTGATGATGCATCAAAGAAAACGGGAGTAAGTTTTATACACTTAAGCCTAGCTTTGTTGATTTTCAAGTACTTTTTTTTATACATTTTGACATGTCTGCATTATTTTTATATTCTGATTTGATAAAGAGATGAACTACTATGCGAAACTCGTTAATTACCCTTGAAAAATAAACGTGTCAGTATGCTATCATGTCTGCATTATTTTTATTATCTCATTACAAGACGTGGTAGGAGTGTGGAACTCGTAAATTTTTCCAGAATTAGAAAATAAAACCAACAGGAGATTAGTATCACAAAGAACGGATAATTCTTTAGCTTTTTTGAACACATCATCTCTTCTTTTATAGAAAGTAGCTTTCCTCTGGTTTTGGTTTTCTATTTTCTTTATCTTGGTTTTGCCTCTTCCCATTTTTGTTTTTCTATATAAAAAATAGATGGCTCAGTATAGAAAGTTGAAGGTGCAATAATTTTAAAAGTTTCACTTGTAGATACGTCTTCTTTAAATATTTCACTACATCCGCGAATAGTTTGTGAGTACGTTCACATTGAATAAATCCAGCTTCTTTTGTATGCTAAATAACATTTAATAAATCATTCATCGATAAAATATGTAATATATTATGATTATGAATGATATATACAAAATTATCAAAAGTGACAATGTTGAATGGCATTTAATTTCATAAATTATGTACTGATATTTGCTTTAGTTTGGCTGAACAAAATTTATTCCAGTTCCAATTTACACTGCATCAATAGAATTTACTTTTACCATTTATTTTTACCAACTAAGATAGTTGGTTTTCTGTGGTTTTGCTGGGCATAATTTATTCCAAAACCAATTTTGTAATGCATCAATAGTACTATTATCACCAACACTGATCTGGTATACCCGTTAGAAAAGTCTAGTGCCATGACAAATGAAAAGAATAAGCTAAAAGACCAATGGTAGGCAAAATACAACCAAGGCAGAGAATATTTGCAGAGTGATTATGGTTATTCACAATCTCATATGGTTATAATTTGTTTGTAAACTAATTACATAAAAATTAAAATCGTGCTCACTAATTGATAGAATAACCACCAACTTGTTGATAGAATAGATTTGAGATAAATCTTAATGATTGTTATCTTGACTGTGGTATATTATCTTCATTATCATTGTCATTCTCTACCTAATGCGCAAGGATCTCACTTGAGAGAGTCTTCAATCAAGATGTACAAAGTCTTATTCCCATAACCAAATAAAATGTCCCTTAAATATGGTTATTAAGCCATATTTTCATAAAATCTACATCAAGTGGTGTGAGGCTTATAGTAGGCTTGATATTTAAAGCAAATTGCACAGCATATGAATTGTGGCACGTTCTCAACCAAACTTCATGTCTATTTGAATAAACTTTTATGTGCTATTTTCTACATTATAAAACTATGGTCAAATGAATAGTCGATAATTTACGAAAATTAGTGACTTCCTTGGCTTTTCGACATTGATAAGTGGATCCATACATACACACACTCTCTTAATTGGTGTTCTGCCAAATTATCCTTTTCCCATTTTTGTTTTTCACAAGAAAATTCACTTTTATTATATTGGAAATTTAGTTCCAACCCTTATTTACAGATTTAGTAGGTGAAAACCCTTCCTAATACATGTTTTAGATAACATCCCTATTTTTTATTTTGGTAAATAATTGTTACTTTTTGGAAATTAAATATAAATATTAATTCCATGTTTCTATGATAAAAAGATTATTTGAATCATTTGAAAATGCAAATATTTGAAGAGAACTCAAGAACTATTTTAGAAATTTTATGCACATATTTGCTGAGTTCTATGCAAAAAGTTGGCAGGTTTTTCGTAAATATCCTAAACTACAAAAAAAATTAGAGATGTATTTTAAAACTTATTTTTGAGAAGAGACAGCGGTGTATTAAAACTTGAGTAGTGTGTTCTTGTAAAGTTCATTTATCAAAATCAAAACACTTCGCAAAGTTACTTACCAAAGGTTATTGGAAGATGAAAATATTAACCTCGTACGTTCTTCATACAGCAAAGGTACATATTTCATCAACAGGAAGAAAAAAAGAATTAATGACCAAGGTCGGAAATGAACATAGCTCTTATAAAGAATCCTCTCAGCCAGGATTATAAGTATTGCAGCTAAACATATAGACATCGACGGTTGGAAACTAGTTTAGCTTTAGTTTTAATCTTAACTAAATGAATACACGAGGAGGGACATTAGAAATAACAATTATTAATCTGAAAACAACTTAAATCAATTAATTTACCGCAAATCATGATAGGTGCTTCTACTTCCAGCAAATTAGGACGACTAAGAAAAACAGCTTTTGACTAGGGATGGCAATGGGGCGGGGCGGACGCGGGTAGTACCACCCCATCACCTGCACCGTTAGGTGATTTTTTGCCCCGTGCCCGCCCCACACCCACACGGGTACCCATTAAACGGGTTTTAAACAAGTTGCGGGTAATGATGGGTATCCGTTATATTAAATTAGACCAATACTCAAATGCAAACCTCCAAATAACAATACATATTTAAACCAACATCCAAAAAAGAAGAGAAAACAATAGAAGTATCCATCAAAATAGTTATAAATTATTGAGTAAAGGCATCCACACAAATACCGAAAAACCAATAACAATGTTTTTTATATTGACTATTGGTAATAAATCACATTAAATACAGGCACGGGTACCCACGGATATGGATATCTTACTATCCATACCCGCCCCATTAATTAATGGATATTAAAAATACCGTTTATTTTACCCACGGATACCCATTTAATTATCCGTTTCATGTCCATAACGGATTTTACCCGCGGATACGGATTTCTTTGTCATCCCTACTTTCGACATTGAACTCAGCTTCTTCACCTCAGCCTCCGTGATCTGCACGTGCCTAGCTGTTCTGCCATTCTTCGCTTCAAGAAGCTTTATTATAATTTCATTTAGTAAATTTTCTTCTACCCACGTAACATCCCCAAATTTGTCGAGAAACCAAAACCCTTGGGCTCAAATTTAAATAAAGGAAGAGGTTACTGATTTGGATGCTTTCGATTGCGCGACTGCTGTGGCTTTCAACATCCCTGGCGTGGAACCGTAATAACTAGTCTTCTCTAAATATAGTGCAAAAGAATTTTGTAAAAAAAGGTTTTGCTGATGTAAGAATCCCATAATTAGGATTAATATTACCAATAGTATTCAAATCAGAATACAATACCGGTGACAAAGTTAAGTAAATGAAACTATATCAAATTAGCATTCAGCTGTATAATTTACGAAATGATATCTTTGTTGATTGAATAGAATTACTGTCTTACACGCATATTGTGTTATGTTGTGGACTAACGTGCCACCCCTTTTGTTAATAAAAAACATACATGGTACTGTTTGACTGACAATATACACATACTGGTAAAATAAGTAGATATATCAAAATATGTTTGTAACCTCCATTGCTACACCACAGGTGATCACAACCCATACCGTTGAATACACCAAGTCTGCAGTTTATCTCAAAAAAAAAAAAAAAAAAAAAAAAAAAAAAAAAAAAAAAAAAAGAAGATAAACATTGCAGTTTTTATAATGCCAAAGTAGATTGCAGAAGTTGATTTTTTTGTAATTTAGATTCTAATATTGACACATGTAAACAAAGGTCCTTTCTACTGCAGTTCGACAATAATATGCTTAGTAGGGCAAAAGAAAAAAAACGAACATCGATGTTTTATAGTCTGATAGTTACCAAATACTTGAGGTTGTTTACCGTAATCGAATATAGCTGAAGCTCTACATATGAATCTATTTTTGTACATGAATTAATCAACTTATGATAACTGGTATATTTTTTGTTCTAGATTATTTTCATGACAATGGATATAATATTTAACTTTTATGTTAATAAAACTTTTTGTAGGCACTTATATCAGAAAAGCTAAATGAACAGGTTGATATTAATGGCAATGAAACACCAGAAATAAGGCTACAAGCATATGTAGCAACAAGAGGATTTGAGGTTGGAGGTAGAGTACGTGGTTACGAAGAAGCAGTAACAGTAGATATGGTTCCTTGGGTTCAACGAACTCAACCGACGGCAGCAGTCCATAGAAGGTCAAAGGTCGCGCTTATGATTTACTACAATCTTAATGTTTGCATCTAAAAGAAATGTATGACGAATAACAAAGTATTAATGAGAAGCAAGGAAAGGAGATAGAAGAGTTGCGATGTATGATTCAATCTTCGTAAAACTTGTCATCGATTCCTCCATCTCAACCAGAACAACCGTCGTCTACACAAGAAGAGATCCTAAACTCAAGTCATCAACCACTAACCCAAAATCAGTCAACCAATTGGCAACAAGATTCCTCTCAACAGCTCCCAATCCAACCAAATTTATCTTATCCACAATTTGGACCTCTCTATTATCCGTGTCTGTATCATCCATCGTTATACCTACAAGTGCCTTATCCTATAAGGGACTTTACCTCAACCCTTAATGATATGGATTTTTTACAGTTCATGGTTCGAGGCTTCACTCCAGATAAGTAATTGGTCTAAAACTTCACTATATGTAGCATGTTTTCTTTCAAGTTTGGTTCCATGTATCAATAAGAACTCTCTGTTCTAGTCCATGTATGATGTTGTTGTATCTAGTTTAGATGGTACAGTCTTTTGTTACTCTTTTCGCATAAATTGTTTTACATTCTTTGACCTGACAATATTCCTTTTCAGTTCCATATAAGAGTTCTCTTTTTAAATTCCTGTCGCTTCTTACTTTAGTTTTGCAGTGGTTAATTTTATAAATGTCATGTTTATTGTGTTGAATAACTATAACATATTCGATGTTTTTGAATTTAGTTGTAAGTAATGTCCAGCTTGTGAGCTAGCAATTCAATTTATGTTTACTGCTGTAGCATGAAATGTGTGTACCTTTCTAAGGTCTTAATTATAAATGTGCAGTAAATATTGTGCACGTGATGTAATATAATATGGTAAGTTATGCAGGCACTTTTGTTCACCTTTACTGTAATACATTGTGAAAGGCATTGCAGGCATTTCTTTTTGTCTCTAGTGCAACTATTTAAAGCAAAATTATATGCCTGCATAGACATTTACAAGTCAGCATAGGCTTGTCTGTAGCAGCGGATTTAAAACATTAAACGCCTCCATATATTATTCGAGGCAGCTTTTTTAAGGCCATTATTAATCCGCTTCTCACAGTTTTGAAGGCGTAATAAAGATATGTTTAGCCTCTACCGCAAGTATTAACGACGTTCATTAAATGTCCCAGCTATTCCTATTATCTGTAGTGTCATGCAACTCCATCCCAACGCTTATGCTGCTCTATATACCTTGTATATTGCATATGCAGAGTTCTGGAGACCGAGCTTGTTTTCAAAGATTTGAACTTCTATTATTATTTCAAGCATCATTCCACAGGGACCCCGAACTTTATTTTCTTCAAGTCGATCTCCTTCAATAAGGTCTTGACAGATGCACACAACAACTTAGGCGATGCCAAGTCCGAATGGTTCTACATTAAACATCAAGTTGCATGTGCGAGGAGGTAGCTGCAATCAAGTAGGTTCTGAATCCTTCAGTGTACATCCCAACTGCATGATTAAAATGCTAATACCTTCTTTTTTCTGTATAGCCCATAATTTCCAGAAGCAAGAGGGTGAAGTATACGAAGGTTGCTTGTCCTGTCTTGTTAAAAGCAACTCAGATTTCTGTAGAATCAAGAAGTGTATAACTGACGAGAACCTTCATAAACACCATCTCCTTGACATAAGATTTGGGCTTGGTAAGGATGGCAGGCCTTACAAGTATGTGCCCCCTATTCAAGCGATCGGGGAATCTGTTAGTATGCCCCCCGCCAAGGGGGAAGTGACCATGAAAGCGACCAAGGCAATCGAGTTTCCTAAAAGTCCTTCGCCTATGGATGTTCGAAATGACGAAGAGATGAATGTATACAAAAGAAGTGAAGTTCGAGTCAATGAACCTCAAGATGATTCTGATCCTGAAGGAGGTTCATCTCATAAAACACCGTCGCCGACTAAACCTTCGACTGATGATTCTTTAACGGAGGAATAGATATGCGGGGATTTAGACAAGCTCCCCCTCCCGGATAACATTTATACAACTGAGGACTTTGGAGTTGAACCGTTCTTCCCTATCTCTGAGGTAGAATCCACCCCATCAAAGAGAAGGAAAATGTACAGACGAGCCTAGCTTCGGGCCATGGTCTGTTGGGGGGGGGGGATCACACGGAATACACACATCACATGCACCACATGCCACAACATTCGTACACTGTATGTACTCATGGTTCTTACTCTTGCTTGTAATTTTCGCGGGAAAGATGTCTCGTTGCCACTCCTATTCTCATCGTGAACTTCGTGAATGCACGCCCAGACTTTATCCCGCACCTGAGCATGATCGCAGTAATAATCGGGGAAGAGATAGTAAGAAACACTACGGTTCCCATCAGCCTCATCTTACACGTTCTTGTTCTCCTTCCAGACAAGATCCCGAGAAGCACCATAGTCGTCAAGTGCCACATGTGGGGGACAAACAACTTCCCAAAGCTCCGACTCCCCTGAAGCGTATACCTCCTCAGGGTAAATCTTCTAAGAAGCACCATGAACCCAAGGATAAACATAGGGATCCATGCAAAGGTTTGGAAAAAGAGAAGATATCCCTTATCTCTTTCGGTCAGCGCGATCTAGATGTTACCACTACCCAGGAGGTGATCCTTTCTTCTAAAAATAAGGAAAAGCTGGAGCGTCTGCGAAAGAAGTTCCTTGACGTCTCTTTTGGAAATATGCTTTTCGCTCCAGACCTTGAATCGGTTCCTGATGATTGGGATACGGAAGTCAATCGAATGGGCCACATGGCTACTCAATATAGGGCATTGAAGAAGCATGCCAAGAAACTTTCAGAGGTTATCTATCATTTGGAAATGGAAGTGGCCAAAGCTAAAGAAATGGTTGAACATGATATCAAGGATAGGGACAAGGCTGAGAAGTAACTCGAAGATACCCAAGCTCTTCGTGCCTTAGCTCAAAGGGATGCCGAAAATTACAAGATAGATTTAGAAAGTGCAAAGAAGCGCTTCCACTTTGAACTTGATTCTAACAGCCAAGAGCGTGTGGCTCTAAAAAAGGAGATAGAGGATCTCAAGTCAATTAACACCGAGCTGAAAACATCACAGGATCGCTTTGCTACAGAAAAGGCTGCTTGGGAGAAATAAATGGTAGGCTTAAAAGATAAACTTGCTCATGCTGAGGAGAGAGCAACTCTTTCTGAAGGACATGTCAATGAAGCTCTCGGGTCCGCCTCAAATGTTACCGCTAAACTAGCCACAACTGAGCAGGAGATAGAAGGATTCGATGAACTATTAATGGACTTTTTTGCTCAGGTCATTCAGACTCGAGACATTTCCTAGATCAAAAACTATCCCTCTACTTTAGTTGATGTATAGCACTAGATTGTTGAAAGTGAGAGGCAGCGCCTAAAGGTCGAGGATATCAATGAGAATCAACTTATGAAGACCTTCCTAAGATTTGAAGAGGCTAAGGTATTAACAGAGGGTAGACGTCAAATTAAAGAGTCCATGAAGGTGGAGAGGCTCAAGCTCAAAGGCAAGGACAAAATTGATGAGGGTTCAAGCTTAGCCGTGGAGCTCAAAACTTCTGGGGCCGACGAGTATAACCCCGATGACCCGTTGATTTCTGAGATTCCCGTCCCCCTACCTGCGGGGGTTTCCACTACAACTCCGGATGAGCAGTTGATGGAAGGTATCTCCACATTCTCTCCACAATTTGTTAAAGATGTCATAACTTGTCGTCGCATTGTGGAGCAAACAATTGAGAAGGCCACATTTTTTCCCAAATTAATAACAGTTGCTTCTCATAATGTAGGTGCTAAACTGGCTGAGGTGAGTGTGGCAAAGCAATCAGAGGTCGAGAAAGCCACCATACCATCGAGCCCTAAGGCCCCTGAAATCCCTAAGCAAACTGAGGTTGAAGCGACCGTGAAGGCTATCGTGCCATTGAGCACTGATGCTACTAAGGATGTTGAAATCATTGGGGCTTTGAAGGACACTGACGGTGATGACGGGGATAATGAAGAGGATGTTACTATTGCAGTGGAGACAAAGGATGATGATAATCTGACCTTAGCCGACATGAAGCCAAGCAGGATGAGCAGCTAAGAATTAAGGCCGAGGAAGGGCCTTTAAATATGCCTCCTCTCTCTGTAGCTGCTCCTGGATCCGAACTAGTTATAAAGCTCTCCTCCAAGTCTATAACCACACAGCTCGCATCACAGTCCTCTACTGTTCCATAAGATCCTCCTTCAGATAAGAAGAAGAGGAAAAAGTACAATGAGTCTAATACTAAAAAGGAGGAGCCTGAAAAGCAAAAGAAAGAGAAGAAAATGAAGCAGTCTCTGAAGCCTAAGTAGAGCTTTTTTACTTTTGCTTGTTTTAAATTTGGCCTTGCCTTATGATGTAATTGTGAGAGTGGCCCTCACATTTTGACAAGCTTGTATTTCTGCACTTTGTAAATGAAATCTTGTTTCTTCCGTATTATGGTGCACCTACCAGTTTATCATACTTAGTCACACATAAACATTCAGATCGTAACTAAATAAAAATCACATCATAAACCGTTCTGGTATCAGAAAAATTAAAATTCCTTTATCGATGTATATACTCCCAATCAATCGTTAACGTGATGCGTGGCTAGGGCTTATTGAGGATTGATTAGGATCGTATAAGATTTGCCCCCCATGCCCGGAAATGAGGGGTTCGGGCTCAGCTTCCACTCTTGCTCCCGGTCGTGCAGCGGGATAGGAACCCTTTTGTGGTGTTTAATCAGAACGCCTTTATACTCTCCTGTCATATGTCCAGGATAGAGTTCAAACTCAGCTTTCAGTTTGCTCCCCAATCATTCAATGGGGTTGGAGTTCATTTGCACTGCTTAGTCCCTAGCGCCTTTATACTCTCCCGTCGAATGCCAAAGGTGGAGTAGGATCGAGGCGGTCTTTTTGACCTTGGTGCACCTTCATGCCTTGTGGACAATTCATTTATTTGTCCTTTATACTCTTTCTCAGGTCACGAGAATTAGAGTGCTCGAAGTTGCGTCGTTTACTTCATTTCACCTTCGATGTTCTGTATGTTATTGATCTGTTGATTTAATAGAAGACTCTTGGAATTATGTGTTTTGAAATCATTATAAAGTTTATAACGAATATCATAATCATAATATCTCATATGAGTAAAGAATGAAAGAGCGAATAAGAAATGGTACGATAAAAGTAAATGACACACGATGTTTTTATACTGGTTCGGTCAAATCATGACCTATGTCAACTTTATAATCTTTTGCTTATGTAACCAGACAGTCCTAGGCAAATCATGCCTTTTTACATGGTCCTTAAAAAAAGCAAAGAGTAAAAATGACAATTTCATGTCAAGTAATGTCGCAGATGTTGGGGATTCCACACTCTGGGGATTTCATTTCCGTCCACGGTCGCTAGCTTGAAGGATCCATTATCAAGCCTTCGTAGGATGGCATACGGTCCTTCCCATTTCAGACCTAGATGGACTAGGGGTGGAAAGACATGCTTTAGAACCAATTCTCGGGGTTGGAAGGTTTAAGCTCAGACCTTCTTATTGTAATACTGGGCGATCTGCTTCTTGTGCCTTAAGGCGCGCATGTCCGCTTCACCCCTTTTTTCTTCAATCATATCCAGGGATTCAAGGAGCAGTTTATTATTAGTCATCGGGTCATTATAAGTAATTCTATGGGATGGTACTTTTAATTCAACCGGAATGACCGCTTCTAACCCAAAGGCAAGGGAGAAGGGGGTGTACCCCGTGGATGATTTATATGTCGTTCTATAAGGCCATAAAGCCAAGGGTAATTCGTCGACCCATATGGCTCTAGCTCGCTTCAATCGCTTCTTTAGAATGGACTTGATCGCCTTGTTCTCCGCTTTTCCCTATCCATTCAACTGCGGATGCACCACGACGGTATATCTTTTCTCGATGTGATATTTCTGACAGAATTCCTGAAATTCTATCTAATTGGGTCTTATTGTCGGTTATAATGATTTTTGTGATCCCAAACCGACATATAATGTTTCTGATGACAAAGTTTATCACTCATTTGGTTCTGATCGTGGTTTACGGTTCAGCTTCGACCCACTTTGTAAAGTAATCCACACCCACAATGGCGAATTTAGCTCCGCCCTTTGCAATGGGGAGGTTTCCGATAATGTCAGTTACCAAGACAACGAAGGGCCACGGGCTCATCATTGTCTTTAATCAGTTAGGAGGCACCCTGGGGATCTTAGAGAATCTCTGGCATCTATCGCAACACCGTGCATATTCAGACGCATCTTTATTCACCGTAGGCCAGAAGTAACCATATCGCAATATCTTCTTAGGCAATGCTTGGCCTTCGGTGTGGTCGACACATTCACCTTCGTGTACTTCACTTAGTACCCGCTCGATGTCGTCATGGGCTATACACCGGAGGAGTGGCATCGAGAATCCTTGTCTGTAGAGGACTTCACCCTGCATGACATATCTAGAAGCTTTTCGAATAACAGTGTGCCTTTCACTTTTTGTTGGCTGGAAGCGCTCCATTCATCAGGAAGTTCTTTAGGGGTGTCATCCACGACTCCCTTTCCAGTTCAGTTTCTAGTACCAGATCAATTTCCATTTGCTCGATATTTGGTGACTGCAATATTTCAATCGGGACCATCTCTGTGTCCTCAGGATTGTCAGAACTGGCAAACTTGGCCAATTTATCTGCCTTCTGATTCTCTGGTCGAGGAATATGGGTTATGTTGTAGTGTTTAAAACCGTCCAGCAATTTTCTCACTTCTTTCAAATAAGACACAAGTCTCGGCCCCTTGGCCTGAAACTCCTTATTGACCTAGTTTACGACAATCTTGGAATCACAAAAGATATCCAACCTCATTATCCTTAACTCCTTTGCAAGCCTTAGCCCGACAATCAGGGCTTCATACTTAAATCATTGTTTATGGCATGGAACTCAAATCTAAGAGCATAGTATATTGATCGTTCCTCGGGAGTAACCAACACGACTCCAGCACCATATCGTTTATCATTCTTGGCATCATTTGTGTATAGCTTCCAACTGTTGGGGTCAAATAATTGTTTTGAGGGATCGGCTTCTTCACTCACTACATCATCCTCAGGAATAGTAAATTCTGCTATGAAATTTGCCAATACTTGCCCCCTTATCGATCTTCGGGGCTGGAAATTTAAATCGAACTGACTTAACTCTATGTTCCATTTGAGTAGTCTTCCTGACGCCTCTAGTCTCTATAGGATTATCGAAGAGGATGGTCAATGTACATGGTGATGGGATGATCTTGAAAGTAGTGGCGAAGCTTTCTAGATGCGATCAGAACTGTATGTAAGTTTTTCTATTCTCGGATAGTTTCGCTTGGCTACTGCTAGTTTTTTACTCACGTTGTACACCAGCCTATGGACTTTATCTTCTTCCCTTACCAGGGCTGAACTTATCGCATGAGACGACACAACCAAGTATACAAACAAAGCCTCGTTGTCGACTGGTTTGGATAGTATCAGGGGTCTTTCCAAGTGAGTCAAAAAGTTCTGAAATGCTTCCACACAATCAGGAATCTATTTGAAATTGCGCTTTCCTCGCTTAATCAAGTCGAAGAATGGAATGCACTTATCTGTAGCTTTATAAATAAACCTACTTAATGTAGCCAATTTTCCTGTGAGGCTCTGCACATCTTTAATCTGTCTTGGTTCTTGGATATTCTTGATTGTTGCGATCTGATCTGCATTAATTTCAATTCCATGCGAGCTGACGATAAAGCCCAAGAATTTCCCAGAGACAGCTCCAAACGAACACTTCAGAGGGTTGAGCTTCATCCCATATCGCCGAAGGATGTCGAACATTTCTGCTAGGTCAGCTGTATGATTAGAAGAGTACCGGGATTTCACAATCATATCGTCAATGTACACTTCTATTGTCTTCCCGATCTGATTGTAGAACATCTGATTCACTAGCCATTGATAGGTAGCTCCGACGTTCTTCAAACCGAAGGGCATCACCGCATAACAGTATAGTCCCAAATTCGTGATGAAGCTAGTGTGTTCCTGGTCCAGAACATGCACGAAAATTTGGTTGTATCCTGAGTATGCATCCATGAAGGAGAGAAGTTCATGACCCGCTGTTGAATCCACCAATTGGTCAATTCTAGGAAGTGGGAAACTGCCATTTGGGCAAGCTTTATTCAAATCTGAAAAAGCAATGCAAGTATGCCATTTTTGTTGGCCTTCTTAACCAAGACTGGATTTGAGACCCATTTTAGGTAAGTTGAATCTTTAATGAATCCGTTGCTTCTTAACTTCTCAATTTCTTCCTTTAAGGCAGCTGACCTCTCCGGGCCAAGCGTTCGCCTTTTCTGCTTAACGGGTGGATGCTTTGGATTGAAGCTTAACGAGTGGCTCATGATTGAGGGAGATATTCCACACATGTCAGCATGAGTCCAGGAAAACACATCCAAGTTGGCTTTTAAGAAGTCGATCAATTCATTTGCTCGAAGAGGGCCTAGCTGAGATCTGATCTTTAAAACCCTCGTTGAGTCAACATTTTCAATTGGGATATCCACAGTTGTTTCATTAGGCGTCGCCATCCTGCCTCTAGTCTCTTCATCCTCTTTAGAATCTATGTCCTTAGGCAGTTCTCTGGGCGACTCCTTCAGGATTGTTTTCTTTAATTTCTATGACGAACCCTCCTTTGGGGAGAGGAAACGCCTTTAATTTCTACTTCTTTCCCCATGCGTAACAACTTTAACTCCGATATATAGCAGGCTCGTCCAACGACTTGATCACCCCTGACTACTCCCACTCCTGCATCTGTCGGGAACTTCAACAATAGACACCAGGGAGCAATGTAAGCCTTGAATCCGCTAGGGCCGGTCGGCCCGAAAAGGCTTTGTAGGGTGATTCTATCCAAAACCACGAATGGGAGAATTCTCATTCTTCGACGGTCTCCTTCTCCCAGAGTCACTGACAATTCTACATATCCGATCGGAGATGTTGAGGCTCCATTGAAGCCGCGTATCCATCCGTCGCAAGGCTTCAAATCTTCGGCTTCGAGCTTCATCTGATCAAATGCTCTCTTAAATAAATGTTAACTGAGCTTCCATTGTCCACTAAGACCTTGTGGACTAAAGTAGGACCAATAGTGGCTGTGATTACTAAGTGGTCTTCGGTAGGGGAATGAACTCCAATACTATCCCTATCGCCAAATATGACATCGTCAGACATTGCATTGTTTTACCAGGGGGTATCGTCGAGAATACTGCACTCCCCAACTCCAACATGCTTGGCTGCATTTACATATTGATCCATCGCCCTGAAGCTGTGTCCAGTCGGGTGAGGTTCTCCAACTATAGTGTTAATAACAATATTTTTTCCCTTCTGGTCAGCAGTGGACCTAGAAGCAGGTTGGTTTTGATTTGGGGCCTGTCCAGCCTGTCCCTATTTCTTGGAGCAACCTTGTATTTGTCCTACTTTCCTTCTTGAAGTAGTTTTTCAACCATGTCTCTCAAATGGAGGCACTCGTTAGTGGAGTAACCATGGGTCTAATGGAAAAGACAGAATTTTCCTGTTTCACGCTCTTTCTCCGTAGAGTCTCGTGGTGGAGGCCTCTTATACTGAAGAACATTGTAAGTGTCAAGGTTATTATTCTCCAATATATTATTCAATGGTGTGAAGTTTTCAAAACTCCTGAATCGAGGTCTCTTCTATGAGTCGTATCCCCGATTCTTATTTTTGTTGTCGTTTCCAGCTTGACGGCCATTTCCTTGGTTCTTATTTCCGACATTGACCTCTACCTTACCAGAACTATCTCCAGACTATTTGATGGCCACATTGATTTGTATATCTTCCTTATCCATGGCCTTCCTCTTTCAATTAGCATACAATTCCTCTTGGCGTAGATGGATATTGGCTTTCTCATAGAATATTTCCCTGGAAAGTGGCGATTTTCCAGCTAAGTATTTGCCAAACTCCATATCTTTGTCTACTCTGTCAATCAAGGCCATCAGGACTGATTGTTCATTAGGGTCTCTAACCTTCGCAACTGCTAAGTTGAAGCAATCTAGGTATGATCTCATAGTATCATCAGGACGCTACTTGATGAGCAATAGTTCAACGACGTTTTTGGACCTTTGAGTATGAAGTCGGAATTGATTTATGAATCTTTCGCTCAATTCCTTGAAGCTGGAGATCGATCGAGCAGGCGAGCGGGTAAACCACATCAATGCCACATTCTCTAGAAAGACCAGGAATGCTTAGCACTTCACTGAGTCGGGAGCGGCGGCAACATTCATATACCATGAATATCTCATTAAATGCTGAACCGGGTCCGTCCTGCCCAAATAACAGTTCATAGTTGGCATGTTGAATCGTCTCGGGAGTCGAACATCTAATATATTATCAGTGAACGGTGTATGACTGCGGTCTATACCCCATTCCTTGTTTCTTTGTCCACGGTTGCCTTCCATGATCAACCTTACCATTGCCTCAATGTCAACATTAGTCAATGTGGATTCTGGATCAACAATTCTTACCCTACCGGGCCCCCCTAATATCTCTTCGATGTATTGTCCCTAGGACTGGTGCTTGAACAGAGATTCCTTGCCCCCTATGGCCACGGTCAATCACGCGGCGAGGGGGTAGTATCTGAGCAAGGTCATCAGCACCCTGACCCCCAGGTAGTATGGTAGGTCCTCCTATAGGCAGAAAAGCAGGATTATTCGAGTAATGGTTGTCAAGTCCTAGGTTGAGTGTCATTTCTTCTCGAGAAGGAATGAATCCAAATCGAAGTTGCGCTATGTTTTCTGGCCTTTCATATTGTCGTCATGGGGGTCTAGGAGGTTCTTCTGACGAAGAGGTATAGTCGGGAGTCAAGCGATGAGTCGGTGAAGGTGTTCTTCGTCTATGGAGCTCGTCGGTTTGCTTGCTCATCACCGTCATATTTTGCCGCAGCAGAGAACTCTCGCGCCTTTGAGCTGCTAACTCGTCATTTGTCCTTTCCAACATGTCAAGTACACGAGAAAAATCTCTTTCTATTACTGGAGCAGAGGCAGGTAGCTGATCATTAACATTCACATTTGGACGTAGAGCACTTGAGCCAGGTTGAGTTGAAGCATCTACATGAGTGGAATGGGTCATAACTTCCTTGACTGGTCAGGTCGTGGTCCCTTGGGTAGACCAGTTCATGACCATCTCTTCCTGTGGGTGGCTCGTGGAGTGCTCATGGGGGAGGCTTGTGATGCCCTCCTGCGACGGGGTTATGACCCCTTCCTGGGGTCGGTTTGCCCCTGCGATCCGCGAGCCGAGGAGACCACCGCGGCCTGCTCTTAAACATTTTCCTTGTTAACTTCGTTTACTTGAGAAGCTCGTGAATCCTTGGAATTCTTTGCGGCCATTACGTCCTAACGTTGCTGAAGTCTTCAAAAAACGAAACAGTGAGAATGCAAACTATTTTCTTCGGACTTGAAAATTCAAATAGGAGAGCAATAATCCGACAGACTGAGAATTTAATTCTCAGTGAAAACACCAAAATGAAATATGGTACTAAAATTATCTTGATTCGTAGAGGATTAAAACAAGAGATGAAAGAAAAAGCAACAAACACGCCAAATTTATAGTGGTTCGACGTTAAAGAGCCTACGTCCACTTTATATGACTTTGATTATACATTTGAATGGAAGTACAATCACAATATCCTCTCAATCTCACTTTTAAAACAGTGATTCACTCAACAATTTCGAAAATATCTCTGATTAGAAATAATGGATGTTTGATAATAGTGGAATCAGGGCTCTGAATTGCCAAAAGATCCAGAAAAATGCCAAGTACTAGGCTATTTATAGGTGATTTCTGCAGGCGATTCGCGAAGACACATGGCACCAATCCCGAGGATCTTGGACTCGTTCATGGCTAGATAGAGAAATGGTCAATATGGCAGTTATGGACATGTGTCACAAGATCCTTCAATTTCGGTTCGTGGATGACCAGGTCATGGCCGTGTTTTCAGAGATATAGGGTCGGTTCGTGACCCTCTACTACGAGCGGACCGTGACACCTATCACGAGCAGGTCATGATGATTATGGAGAGTCATGGAGGAAATTGGCCTATGAGCAGATGGGGGTATGTGGGCCACGAGCCGGGTTTGTCTATGTGTGAGTATCCTTGTCCACCAAATGTAAGTCTTTATGTTCTTGGTGGCTTGGTTGAAAAGCTAGCCAACACATTATGACTAGCAACGAGCATCTCACATCACTTCAACATTCCCCATTGAATTCACTTCGAAGTCAAAACACTGAATCAACATAATATCCACTATCCATCCATAGCATTCAACAAATCACTACGGAAACAAGACACATCATTTCTACCATCAACCATGGCATATGAAAGCGCACTGCGCTGCGGCACGGACACCCAAAAAATATAGTTTTTCAAAAATGACCCTGTGCAACTGACCCATCCTCTTAAAGTCGACCGACCCATACCGACCGATCCATATACTTTCCCACCGACCAATCCTTCTGTTAGACATGCCAACCGACCCACTATCAAAATTAGAGGCCGATCGATCCATCCATGCAACACAAACCGACCCATCCCCTTCTGAACCGTCCAATCCATCATTCATTACCCGATCCGACCGATCCATCCTTCCAAAGAGCCGACTGATCCATCCCTTGAAATGCTCCCCGAGCGATCCATCATGTCGTGTTCCCCAAGACATGAATTTGACCAACCGGTCCATATACATCCGACTGATCCATGCCAAGTCAGATTCGATTCAGCAAGCTTTCAACCCGAAATTCAACCAAAACTTCGCCAAACGTCAAACTCGACGAAATCTACTCATCCAATTCAACCACAAACATGTTATGAAATCACTAAAAACATAAAAATGACAATTATGATCAATAATATGCTAACTTCACCAAAATCATAATAAATGAACATATGAACATAATCATGGATCTAACTTGCATAAACATATGAAATTGCATAGAACTTACCAGTTTCAAGTTGCTAAATTAGAACCTATGGCGATTCAAATGAAAATATGCTTACCATGATGTTGATCTAGGAGAAATCGATTAAAATGATGAAAATATGTGCATACAACTCATACACCTGCTTGAATCCGTGTGAGAGATGCATATCATTCAAAAATTCTCCAAAACAACCTAAAATGATTGAAATGTGATTCCGAACAACGAAGAATTTTCTCTAAACTCTTCGATTTGATGAACTCTCCCTTAAAATGGCGTAGATCTAGCTTTAAACGATGTAGATCTTCGATTCTCTAAGCTTTAATGGTGGAAAGGTGTAGGCAATGAAGGATCTCTAGCTCTTACACATGAGAGAATAGAGAAAGTAAACTATTCTCCATGCATCTTACCACTATTTATAGCGTCCACCAGCCCACTAATGGGCCTCCCCAAATCAGCCCATTATGGCTTACTAAACCTGAACAGCCAACTGCGAAACCTTAAAACAACGATTCCTCCCAAACCACTGAGCCAAATCTTTAATGTGATCACTCTATAGAAAGGGGAACATCATTTCCTTTTCAATGGCATAGGTTTCAACACCGGATTCGATCCGAGTCAAAAGTTATGCCATGTACAAGACTGACAGGGGCAGAATGGCCACAAACAAAATTTGTAAAAATCAAACATTGAGAAACAAACTCCGCTACATCTTTCTTCATCCCAACTCAAAAGAAAACCCTCTTTATATCTCTATACATCTTATAACCACCTGAATGGATAGTCATCCTAGAATGATGGGCTTCCTCAAGGACTGTCTTCAACAGACTCCCAACTCGAAGAACACAAAGCCTTCCATCTGTTGTAACCACCTTTTATCATCCGTGGAATATCTACTGAGGTGACTGGAAATCTCCCCTCCACTGAGCCTATCCATAATGTCTGCTATTTATGGGTCCTCTCTTTGTGAAGTTCCTATCTGATCCATAAGAGTAGGTCGCACCTCTAACGATGCCAATAAACCAGGTATAAGATCTGTAGATGGCCCAAAATCAACGGTCGATATATACTCTGAGCTCCGCTTCTCTACGAATAGTGGACCCAAAGTCACCCTCTTCCTACTCAATGTGTCAACCACCACATTACCCTTTCCAGGGGTATAAGAAATCTCAAAGTCATAGGACGCTTGGAACTCCATCCATCTCTGTTGCCTCAGATTGAAATCCTTCTGCAAGAACAAGTAATTGAGAGATTTATGATCGGTATATAACTCGAACTTTTCTCCAAGTAGATAATGACGTCAAGTCTTAAGCGCGAATACTATGGAAGCTAACTCCAAGTCGCAGGTAGGGTAGTTCTTCTCATGAACTCTTAACTGTCTATCTCGATAACATACAACCCTTCCCTCTTGCATTAAAACAACACCAACCCTATACCACAAGCATTGGTGTATACCATGAACACTTTGTTCCCATCAGGCAAAGCCAAGACTGGGGCTGTTGTTAGAGCCCTCTTCAATCGTTGAAAATTATCCTTACAGTCTATATCTTAAGAAAATGTCAGATTCTTCTTCGTCAGTCCGGTGAGTGGGGTCTATATCTTTGCGAAGTACTTAATGAACTTCTTATAATTGACTGCTAATCCAAGAAAACTCCTCACCTTTGTTGCATTCTTTGGAATATGTCAATCTTGAACTACAACTACTTTCACGGGATCCACTGCTATCCCGTCCTTAGAGACCACATTCCCTAGAAATCTCATTTCCTTTCTCCAAAAATGACACTTAGAGAAATTTTGCCTTAAGCTGGTGCGCTCGAAGAGTTTTCAAAACCTCCTTTAAATGTAGGGAATGCTCTTCCTTGTTCTTCGAGAAAATCAAGATGTCATCAACAAAGACCATAATGAACTTATTTAGAAACTCCCGAAACACCCTACTCATCAGATCCACAAAATAGGCGGGTGCATTCGTCAACCCAAAAGGCATGATGAGCCACTCGAAAGAACCATCTGGAGTTCTAAAAGTGGTCTTTTCTATACTGTCCTTGGCCACCCTCAACTGATGAAACCCCATGGCCAAATCTAACTAGGAGAAAATAGATGCACCAACAAGCTGGTCAAACAGATCATCTATTCTCGGAAGCGGGTGCCTATTCTTCTTAGTGAGCTTGTTCAACTACCTATAATCAACACATAAACGAAGTGGACCATCCGCCTTAGTGGCGAATACTATTGGAGCACCCCATTCAGATATGCTTCACCTAATAAATCCTTTCTCAAGTAGCTCCACTACTTGCTTGCTGAGCTCCCTTCTTTCTCTCGGAGCCATATGGCACACAGGCAATGCAACTGGCTTTGCATTGTCCACCAAGTATATACGTAAATCAATCTCGCGCCTCATAGGTAATCCCGAAACCTCCTCAAAAAATCCAGGATACCCACAGACTACTGGTACAGATCGTAGATCATCGATAGATGCATCAAGCGATTCTAGGAAACTAAGCATGAAAGATCCCTTAGGGTCACAAGAAATCTCGAGAGTCCTCCCACGGAAAGTCAAAAGTCTAACGACCCTCCTCTCACAGTCTAGAATGGCACTATAGATGGCTAGCCAATCCATCCCTAGAATCAAACCATAGCCCATGAAACTAAGCACATATGCGTTGCACTCAAACTCGACGCGCAATACAGATATTCTCAAACCCCGACAAATCACAAACAGATGAACCGAGCCACCAATGGGGTTTGAGATGACAACGAGATCCAAAACCATACTAGTACTAAGGGAAAGAGACTCAATCAACATAATCATATATAAAAGAATGTAAAGAGCCAGAATCAGAAAGAGTCCTAACAAGATGATCGGAAAGAGAAATCAAACCTTCAACAGAAACTTTCCTACCTTCGTCTGGTCCACTGCCCTCGAGAGCATCGGCTCTCCAGATGGCCCTGTCTTTTGCCTCTATCCTTGCTTCTTCAGGCATTCCCTAATATTGTGTCCAACTTTACCACAGTTGAAGCAAGCGTTCTTACTTCTTCGGCAATCTTTGGCCAAATAATCCAAGCACTTATAACCATGACATTTCTTAGAGGAATTACCTACTCGCGATGGTGGAGGAACGATGGTTGCGGTTGGGGGAGGGAAGTCTCCTTAGCTCTAGGTAGGTGTCGTAGCCTTAAGATACCTACGCAACCAATCCGGTACTTGAATATCCTCGGGAATATTCGGTTCCCCAGACATGAAGAAACAAAAAGGAAGAAGGGTTCAAATAGAGAATCGAGAGATAATTTATATGGCTTTGGGGAATATGTTTTTCAAAATAGACCTTTCTTTTGAAAATGCTTTCTTTTAAAACCTTTTTGGAAACAATTTTCAAAACCTTTTATCTGATCTGGTAACCTTCAGCTCTGATACCAAATGTGACACCCCACATCCGTTAATGTCACTCTTTAATAGAATGCATTAAGTTTCATGAAGCATTATAGTTAATCATAAATAGAAACATCACAAGACACATATAAAATAACAGCGTAATTTAAAACTTTATTAAGTAGAAAACATCGTGGTCCAAATCCTAGTTACAACATACGTCTGAAATACAGGAAACCCATTACATTAAATTAAAATATCCATCTTGCACTAAAATCATCAGAGTACAACAATATAAAAGCATAGTCCCCAAAATAATAGCCATAACAAAGTAAACAGGAAATCAAGCAGTACATCTAAGCAGCTCCAAGCCGACACAGAAGAGAGAATCCTAATCAAGCCTGAGTATTCCCACCCTGAGAACCTGGGGGGAAGAATGAGAGAGAAAAGGAAACAAAATGGGTCAGACATAAAGTCTGGAAAGTCCATTTACTTTTAGTATATAAAAAAGTAAAAGCATCATGACAGGCATATAAACTGGATGAGAGAGATAACAATATCATAAGACAGGTATAACAGACTGAGCAGGATAAACCGAATAAACTAAACATAATATATTGTGCTTCTCACATACTTTTCTCTGCACCAATACTAGTATAACAGAAACAAGATGATCCCAACAGAAACATATGGTAGACTTAGGTGTACTTCTACTGACGGATGTTACCCCCAACAATAATAAAAGGCAGCCCAACAGAAATGACAGGTGCTACCCCCAATGATAATAGCGGGCTCCTAAACAAGCAAGATTAGATGTACCCTAATTACTACCCCAATCTATCGGCTCCATGTCCTATAGATATCCTGTGTTGGCCCCAGTGTAGGATGTATCACTTCCTAAAGTGGCAATTCCTATTTTAACGAGATGTACAACCATATCTACTATTGTCACATTGTCTTATTATCCCAACGCAAGCAGATTCATGCACGCACATGACTATGACGGAATGCGCCGTCAACACCCCAACTCAGATGAACCTCTTATAATCAGCTCAATAAGCGTGACCTGACCCCGACCTAGTTTGGGGTTCCCCATTTGATCTAAGATGGGTTACTGACTGATACGGGTCACACACAATAGATGATACAAGCCAACCCCCTAGGCTTGCATCCCCACTACTAGGATTTTGACAGGTTATGCCTAATAGTTTAACAAGGTTGCATAACCTTAACATATAAAACAGGTTAAGTTTGTCGGGTATATATAACCCCCCATAGATTCAAGCAAGTTTACTTAACCCCCCATTTGATCCAAACAAGTTTACTTAACCCTTACATAATTTGACAGGTTCATATATAACCCCCACGGATTTAAACAAGTTAAGTATTACAAGTTAACATGTTATTATCATTTTCCATTCATGCATGTTAATGCACCAGACCTCTCACACTAAGTCGACCACTTGTGGATGCTGGATATGTCGGGCGGTTCCGGTCATACTTATACCACAAGTTAGACATAACCTCGTGTCTTAGCACCATTACATGTATATTTACGCACTCAACCCCTCACATTAGATTAGCCACTTGTGGACGCTGGATTTGCCGGGCGGTTCCGGGCAGTCTTCTACCACAAGCGTAATCTAAACTCGTGTCTAAGTGCGGTTACAGTTTCTATTTTCTGTAAATTCAGGCATGCTCATTCTTAAACAATTTTTCATGTTCATCAAAGGTTATGCCCCAAAACCCAGTCCGATTCACGATACAATTTATGCCCCAAATTAAGTTTTTATATTAAGGTGTGCCCCCAAATCCCAATCATGTTTTACAATACAAGTTATTCCCCAATTTATCATTCCCAACCATTCCCAATTTTGTGCGTTCACATATTTCAGCGGTAGGCCTAGGCTCGAAGGTAGCCTGGTATAAAAATAAAAAGGGAAGGAAGGAGAGAAGTGAACAGAAATAGGAATAATCACAAAAATGGCATATGATGATAAAAGTGGTCATAAAAACAGAATAGGCATATGAGAAATAGGCATACGAGAACTAAACAGTAGATTAGATGTACAAGTAGTGGAAGATCTGTCTAGTTATGATTTAGGTTATTAACAGACACAAGTTTAGATCCAAGCTTATAAACATGTCAAGATTACTATTAAATATTTATGTATAAAAATAACATGAACTCATAGGGACTCGATCTAAAGAACAAAGAAATGAATGTTGATGTTGTAGTAGAGATTCTTGCATATGTATAAGTTGTTGTTGCAGAGGAATATGCTAGTTCAATCTAAGTTGGTGCAGCACCTCGTTGTCTCCATTGTTTCTGATGAATAAAACCATAGAAACGAGGTCTTATTTATAGCCTACTGTCAACGAATTTGGTCAAGAAACGAGTCCCGGTTCAAAAAATGGTTCTGCCCTAGATTTGGGTGGGGTCGACCCCGAGGTCCACCCTAGGGTCGACCCCCACGTTAGGGGTCGACCCATGGGTCGACACCCATAGGGCATGGAGTTGATCCCTAACTGGCCTATTTCCCTCCAACTCCCATTCTTTAATTTTTTATTTCTGGACTATTTTATTTATATTTTTCTTGTACGACAAACCTTAATATCTTCATCATACAATGTCCGTTTTACACAAACTTGGGGTCTATCTTAAGCAGAATTCCAAGAATAATGCAATGGCGCAGTCCGTTTTACTTAATTCCCAATATTTAATTAAATATTATTTAGTTTACCATTTTAGTGTACTTTAAAATTACGGGGTGTTACAAACTTTCACAAATACCAAATCTCCCACGCTAAATTCAAGTTCCTTCCTCCTTCTATCCGCGTACGACTTCTGCTGGTCCTAGCCAACCTTCGTCCTCAGTCGAATCAAAGAAATTATCTCCTTATATTCATGGATAAGTCTACTCCGAGTGAATCTTGTCAGTGGTTTCCCACTAACAAGTAGGCGATTTGCATGGTCGTCCGTACAATGCCCCGTAAGGGGCAATACCAATCGTCGCTTGGTAACTATAATTATACGAAAACTCTACCAATGGCAAGTGTTTCTCCCAAGCTCCTCTTAATTCAATGATGCAAGCTCTAAGTAGATACTCTAGAATTCGTTTTACTCTCTCCATCTGACCGCCAGTTTGCGAGTGATAGGTTATACTCAAACTCAGCATCGTCGTTAATGTTGCTTGTAGGCTCCTCTAAAATTTGCTAGTAAGCAAAGGGTCTCTATCACTAACTATACTAGTCAGAATTCCATATAGGATAACTATCTCTTTGACATATAACTAATCTAATAAAGCAGTGGTCCTACTCTCCTTGATCGTGATAAAATGGGTGCTCTTTGTTAACCGATCCACAACGACCCAAATGGCTTCATTTCCCTTCTGACTACTTGGAAGCCCATCATAAAACCCATAGAAATTTGTTTCCGTTTCTAAGTTTTTGGAATCTCTACGAGTAACAACAACCCACTAGGCTTGCCTTACTCCGCCTTAACTTTCTGGCAAATCAAACATCTAGCTACAAGGTTTGCAATATCCTTCTTTATTCCTTCCCAATAAAAACTTCTTCTCATATCCCTAACCATTTTTATCTCCTTTGGGGTATATGGTCATCCTTGACCGATGACACTCCTCTAGATTATCCTTCCTAAGGTCTCCACTCCTAGGGACACAAAGTCGATTATCTCTCCTTAAACTAACACTACTATCAATAAAATATATATCCGAATGAGAAAAGATTCTCCCTTAGAAATATTTTCCTTTAATGCCCTCAACCCATCATCATGGTCTTGCTCACTCTTAATCCTTTCTATCAAAATTGGTCTCACCTCCATAACTCCAAGAAACCCTTGAGCTGCCTCAAATGGCGACTACAAATTGAAACTAGAAAGAAACTCTAACTACTTTCACTTTGTAATTGCACTAAGGGTAGCATGTCTCTGACTCAATGCGTCGGCCATGACATTAACCTTCCCAGGGGTATACTGAATGGCAAAGTCGAATGATGCTAAATAATCCATCTATCCCTGCTATCATAGGTTCAGATCTCGCTGAGAAAACAAATATCAAAAAACTTATACTTGGTAAATAGTTCAATTTTTTCTAAAAGGTAATGTCTCCACATCATTAGGGAAAAACCATAGCTACTAACTTTAAGTCATGGATGGGGTACCTCTTCTCATGGTTTGTTTCTAGGGACACATAGCTTTCCATTTCGTCGCAACCACACTTTCTCGTCCATAATATGTCTAGCTAGGTGACTAGAAGTCTCTCCTCTATCAAGATTATCCAAGATGTCTGATATTTGCGGGTCCTCCCTTTGCATAGATTCAATACGCTCCAATAGAGCAGGTTGCACCTCCAATGTTGCTAACAATCCCAATGTGAAATCTGTATATGGATTAAAATCGAAGTTTATATAAACTCCAAGATCCGCCTTTCTACGAATAGAGGACTCAAAGTCATTCGTTGCCTACTCAACGTGTCCACTACTACATTACCCTTGCCCAGGGTATAAGCCATCACAAAGTCGTTGGAGGCAAGGAACTCCATCCACCGTTGCTTCCTTAGGTTGAGATCCTTCTGCAAGAACAAATATTTGAGCGACTTATGATCCGTGTATAGCTCAAATCTCTCTCCAAGTAGATAATGTCGCCAAGACTTCGATGCGAACACTATTGCAGCCAACTCTAGATTATGGGTAGGATATTCTTCTCGTGAACTCTCAACTGTCTGCTAACATAGTATGCTACCCTTCCCTCTTGCATCAGAATGACACCAAGTCCTATGCCATAAGCATCTGTGTAGACCGTGAACATCTTGCTTCCATCGGGAAGGGTAAGAATTGGGGTTGTTGTCATAGACCTTTTTAATCTCTGAAAGGCATCCTCACAATCAATGCTCCACGAAATAGCCAAGTTCTTTTTTGTCAATTGGGTGAGCGGGGCTGATAACCTTGCAAATTCCTTGATATGCTTTCTATAATAGCCTTCCAACTCTAGAAAACTTCTAACCTCCGTCGCATTCTTTGGAGCCCTCCAATCTTGAACTGCGATGACTTTATCAGGGTCCACTGCTATCTCGTCCTTAGAGACCACATGCCCTAGGAACCTTACTTCCTTTCTCCAAAAGTGACACTTAGAAAAAAAAATCCTTGAGTTGATGCAATATGAGATTGCATAGAACCTCTCCTAAGTGTAGGGCATGCTCCTCCTCATTCTTTGAGAAGATTAGAATGTCATCCACAAAGACACCATAAACTTGTTCAAAAACTCTCTAAACACCCTACTCATCAAGTCCACAAAATATGCGGGTGCATTGGTAAACCCAAAAGGCATAACCAGCCACTCAAAGAAACCGTTTGGAGTTTTGAATGCAGTCTTATCAATGTTGTCCCCTGCCACCCTTAACTGATGAAATCATGTGGCCAAATCCATTTGCGAGAAAAATGATATGCCTACTAGCTGATTAAACAAGTTTTCAATCCTTGGAAGCGAGTGCCTATTCTTCTTGGTGATCTTATTCAGCTCTCTATAGTCCACACATAGATGAAGTGTGCCATCTTCCTTAGTTGCAAAGATGAATGGAGCTCCCCACTTTGCTATGCTTCGTCTAATAAATCCTTTCTTGAATAGCTCCCCTACTTGCTTGCTGAGCTCCCTCCTCTCTCTAGGTGCCATGTGGCACACTGGTGGAGCAACTGGCTTTGCATTCTCTACCAAGTAAATCTGAAAGTCTATCTCATGCCTCATAGGTAAACCTTTAACCTCACCGAACACGTCTGGATAATCTCTTACTATGGGTACGGATCGCAAATTTTCAACAGAAGTATCAAGTGAATCTAGAAAACCGAGCATCACCGACCACTATGGGTCACAGGGAATTTCGAGAGTTCTACCATGACAAATAAGAAGTCTAACTACTCTCTTTTAACAATCAAGAATGTCACCATACATGGATAGCCAATCCATTCCTAGAATCAAACCATAGCTCATAAAGCCCAGTACATATGCATTGCATTCAAACTCGATGCGCAAGATAGAAATTCTCTAACCCCTACATATCATGGATAAATGGGAAGTACCTCCTATAGGGTTTGAGACTACTACATGATTAGAGACTATACTAGTATTAAGGTGCATGCTATCTACTAAAAAACTAGATATAAACAAATGAGAAGCGCCATAATCAAAGAGGTATCTAACAGGATAGTCAAAAGGGGAAATCAAACCTTCGACAGTGACTTTCCTACCTCGATCAGGTCCACTAGCCGCAAGGGCATGTACTTGTCCAGAAAATCCTGCCCCTTGTCCTTGCTTGCTAGGACATTGCTTAGTAAAGTGTCCCACTTAACCATAATTAAAGCAGGTTTTCTTTGTTTTTCTGTAGTCCTTCACAAAATGACCCATAACTTCGTAACCATGACACTTAATATCTTTCTTGACCTACCGCCTTTTTTTGTGCTCCCTTCTTGGGCCACCATTTCTTTTTCTCACCCTTAACGTACGTCTCCTCAGCCTTACCGTCTTTCTTCTCATCCTTGCCATCTTCGTGCATCAAATCCATGTCAGCAGACCTCTCAAACATCTCCCCCATCGGTATATGAGATAATGCAAGTCCTTGGAGAGGTAGATTCAACCCTCACGTAAACCTAAATGCCTTTTTATGCGGCATATTCACCAAGTCCAGACCAAATCTCGTCAGTTGATTGAACTTATTCACCGTTAACAGACATGTCTCCTTGTTTCACAGCCAAGAATCTCTCCATATGTATTCCCTCCTCTGCTTGAGATAAAAATTTCATCTCAAATCTCTGCCTGAAATCATCTTAAGTAGCTACTGGTTGTCCTGCCTGTGTCACCTTCTACCAGTATGAAGCTTCGTTTTTCAGTTGCTATGAGGTTAATATCTTCCTTCTGTCGTCGATCTCAAAAGGACCAAACATGTTCTCTGTTTCCCTAAGCTAACTTCGCGCCTTAACAAAGCTTTTGGTACCAAAGAACGGTTTTCCTCCTAAAGCGCAAAAGACTTTACATAGCTTAGAAAAGTTATATACTCGTAGAGGTGGAGCTACTGGGGCAGCAGCTGGGGGTGGGTATCTCCTTGAACTCCGACAGGTGTCGTAGTCTCGAGATACCTACGGAACCATGTCGGTAGTGGAATTCCCTCAGGAAGATTGGGTTCCCCAGACTTGCTGAAAAGAGAAGAAACAAAATATTTAACCAGAGATAGGGAGAATAATGAATACGGCTTGAGGGGATATTTTTTAAGAAACTGGTTTTTATTTGAAAATACTTTGCTTTTTTTAAAAAAAAAATTCAAAACTTTTTCTCCGATCTTGTGACCTTCAGCTCTTTGATACCAAATGTACCCTACGTCCATTAATGTCACTTATAAGAGAATGCAGTAAGTTTCGTGAAGTGCAATTGGTAAACAATACAGAAATTCACAAGACATATAAAAAGTAAGCAGCGGAAATTTCAAATTTATTATTAAAAATAAGACATCGTCTCAAAACAGGTTACATCATTAAACCAGTCACATCAAAAACCAAGAACGTCAAATTTGTCTCATACTGCAAAATAACATAGTGCCATAATATAAAACCATATCCCTCATAGCAAGCCATAACAGAATAGAAATTAAGTCATCTTAGAAAGTCTAGATCCAAGCTGAAATAGAAAATCCTAATCACTGAGGAGTGCTACCACTCTGAGGACCTGGGGAAAAAGGAATAAAGAAGCAAAAACAAAAGGGTCAGACATAAAGTCTGGCGAGTTCTAGTGATTTTCTAGTATGCATAAAATAGAGATACCAAGAAAGATAAACAAGACTAGATGAGAAATTACAGTATCATATAAGGCAACAGGTAAACAAGATAAATAGAACAACGGGACAAATAGGAACAACAAGAATAAACAGTGATTGAGTAATACTTCTCATTTATATACTAAAAACAGGTTGTGTCTGTACCAATACTAGTGTAACAAGATTAGGCGTTAACCTAATTACTTAATAGGAATAGCAGGATTAGGTGTACCCTAATTACATAACAGTATTAGGTATTACACTAATTACATAGCAGCAAGATTAGGTTTACCCTAATTAGTACCCATGTGATCGGCTCCTTAATACATAAATACCCTGTGTCAACCCCAGCAGTAGGTTGTATAACTCCCTAACTCAACAACTTGTATAACACAGATCTATTTACTAGTTTTACAGCGGCTAAGTTTCCTTAATCGGACTCATGCACACTCATGACTCTGCGGGAACGCGCCCATACCCACCTTCCCCATTTGAACCTCTTACTATTCAGTTTAGTAAAGCGTGCCCTGGCCCCTACCTAGTGCGAGGCTCTCTAACTAAATACCAACAGGGTTACCGACTGATATGGGCTCCATACAGCAAGATTGACACAAGCCAAACCCCCTAAGCTTGTGCCCCCAAGTAACTAGGATTTAAGAGTCCCCAAAACCCAATACATCAGCAGAACGAGGGACCTCTTAGCTTATTAATAATCAAGTTTAACCTAGTAGGTTTAGGTTCACTAATAAGCGTGGTTGTAATATTACATGTTAATATGTGTGTACAACCCTTCCACAAAGTAGCTGCCCAAATGTATGTATAATTACTATAGTAATTTAGTTTACCTAACCTACATCGGGTACTTACATTATTTTAACATGTCCTTTACTAAATATCTGTATCGAGTCAAATCTAACATGTTTATACATATGCATACAATTCCATTCAATTATATCCCCAAATTACAGCATGTACAAGTTTATGCATATTATCCCTTTCTACTATATTCCCAAATTACAGCAAATAAAAGTATATGCATATTATCCCTTTTTATTATATTCCCAAGTTACAACAAGTACAAGTATATACATATTACCCCTTTCCCAAATTATAGTCAAACAGTCCTCAATTTAACAATATGTCCAAATTCCCCTTTTCATGTCATTTCTTATTATCCTAATTTTAGTTATATACAATCTTAAATCGGTCGTGGCCTAGGCTTTCAAAGGCTTAGCATAAACAAAAGGAAAAAAAATAAAGGAAGGAGAATAGAGTCAAATCAAACTGTATAGGCATATAGGCATGACTAGAATTAAACTAAAATAGTAGAAATAGGGAAAAGGAAGAGAGATACACATAACTAATTAATCATCTGATAGTAAAAGCATATATACTACTTATATCAACGACATAGGTGAATAACGGTGAAAGAACAGGTATAGAAATTATCTTATAGGCACTATATGTTCTAGATTCAATTTTTTTTACTATCATGATATAGTTCTAGGTATCAGATTTGGAAATAACAAGGAAATCACAATGGGTCTGGGCGAAGAAGAGATTATATCTCTTATATATATATATATATATATATATATATATATATATATATACGCACACCGTTGTAGAAATGTCGACTTCTATCTCTTTTATTGTTGTATGCTGATCTTGAATTTTGAATTAACTCAGTAGATCTAGTCTTCAGCATCATCTTCCCATTATATATAAATATACACACACACACACACACATATATACACACACACACACACACACACACACACACACATATATATATATATATATATATATGTAGAATCACTACGTCATAGATTGCATACTGCAACACCGGAGAAGTGATGCAGAAAGTACCAAAAAGTGTTGTTGTAGGCAAAAAATGATCTATGGCAATACTTTCTCGGTGTTGCATCTTGCCCCGTTGCCTTAGAATCAAAGGCAACACCTTTGCGATCCTATGGCAACATCGGTACAGGTGTTGCCACAGGTACCACTACAACAAAAAAATACCCTTTCACAACTGCCAAAAACAGTTGTAATATGTCTATCACAACTGGCATGGGCCACTAGTTATATTGCAATCATAATAAAGTCATCCTTTTTAACAACTATTTCTAGCAGTTGTTAAAATTTGTTTTACAACTGTTAAAATTAATTATACCTCAACTGCTATCAATCAAAATTTTCATAATATTATTATGACACAGTATTCAAAATAGTATTTTATTTGAATAAATATTTTATTTCAACATTTCAAATGGTACAAATTTCTTGACTCCACTATTGTACATTCACTGGTATATTACACAATCATTCATATTTACATACATTCCTCACTACGTTGTCACTCGATTCGCTCATATATAGACTCATGCATACAACCATAAGCAAGAAAAAAATACACGAAAATGATTATATAAACTAGTGCCTTTATTTTTTTTCTTATGATGATTCGCTCGCAAAGTATGTGCAACTTCTCTAGTTCAATCATGAATGGCCTTTGATACATCGGCATTCCTTCATCATTGATCGCCTTGAATTGATCTACATCATATACGTTCATGATAACTACCAAGCAACAGTAAAGATTCACAAACAAATGAGATCACGTATATATTGAAAGAAGCAAATCAAGTTACATACATTTTAGAATGAAACTAGTTATGAAATCCTCCTCATGTATATGGTTAGATATATTATCTGAAAGTATTATTACTTGAAACCATGTCTATATACGAACTATCATGCAATAATTAAGAATTGAGTTCAAATAGTAAACATATGAATCACTGAATTTCAAGGCTAAGTTAAATTTAGTTCAGTAGCAACTTTTCAGCTGAATTACCACTAGAAGGTCCAACGATAGAAGATGTAGTTGTCTAAGCCCCTTGAAATGTTGGAGCTGAAGGAGATAGTTGAACACTGGATTGTGCCTGCTGCTTTCGAAATTCAGCAATAAATTTTAAGTCCTCATATATTAAAGAGAATTTAAAGTAGAATACCATGAAATGTTAGCCACTTTATTATTGAAATATGAAAACCTATAGCAGGATATGTACATGAAATGTTTGTTAATAATTTGCTAACCATAAAGAGCAATATACATGGTCATTAAAATAACGTCATAGAAAAATAGATCTATGATTGGCACTGAATTGGAATTTTGTTCCATAATATACTCCAGAAAGCAGAATAAATGAGTGCTTATAAAAAAGATCTCATCAAATGAAAAACTTGGGATAAACTGTCTTTATTTTCTTAGGCTCACTATCAGTATGAACTTTACAATATGCTAAAGCAAATTATTTGTCAAATATATAACACGGTGGAAGACAAAATGATGATGTATGCTACGCTGCTAACCTGGTATGGATTCCAACCCAAAACTGGAACCATGCCTGGTGATATCATCATCGATACATATGTTGGTTGCATATATTGAGTTGGGAAAACATTAGGCCTTGCCACTTTCCAGTTGGCAATAGTAGGAGTTCGTACTAACTGATAGTATGTAGGTGCTAGAGATAATTAAGAAGTAGCCAATATGACCAAACATGAAATAAAAAAAACAAGGATTGGTTAGGTTTATGTGAAAATTAGTGCAATTCAAAATGAAGCTCAAACCAGACGTATTGGATATCCAAAAGAATTGATAGAAATTGGTTGGGATCTGCTGTCAAGCTTTGGATGATCATATTTGCAAGACGAACCTTATTTGCAACTTTCAATTTTGAGAAAATACTTCAATATATTGCGTTAAAATCTAAAGTGTGTATCTACAGAACAGAAACTGCTATAAGCTGGCAAATATAGACTAAAGTTTGTGTATCTGCAGAACATTTCATGGATAGAACTGAAGTTTGGGATCCAGATATTTTGTTTGCTGGAGAAGGTGCATGTATATATAGATGATCCATTTTAGAAAACTCTATTTTTTATTCAACAAAAAACTCTAAAACAAAACCTTTTCCACATCCTTCTCCGTCACTTGAAATCCATCACAGTTTCTAATTGTTGATTCCAATAGAATCCTTATAGAATAAGGCAACCTATCTACAATTTTAAGTTTCCAGCTTCACCATAAATGAATCAGTGAAGGAACATATGTCAAAACTCACTAATTCTGGTATTACTAAGAGTGGAACGCGTAAGAAGAGAAGTGACTGAAAATTGAATCAAGAAAATATAAACAAAAGCAGAATGCCCAAGAAGAGAAGTGACTAAAAACTGAATCAAGAAAAATGTAAAATTAATAGCCTTGTGTCAAAACAGTCAGACCCTTTATTTTAAATAGCATTGAAAAGTGTGATGATTTGAATCAATAGCTTGCTGTTAATGTTGAAACAACATGCATATACACTAAAACTAACATGGATGAAATTTTGCACTGTCAGCCATATAGAATTATCAACCAACACCACCACCCAACGTGATTTTATATTCACTTCCGTAAAGCTAGTAGTTCACCGAGATTAAAGTAAAACATGAAAGACCAACTTGCTGAAAGCGCGACTAATACTGAAATTCGAAACTTACTTGCATTAAACCTAAAATTTCAACATCTTCTCCGGCTTTGATTTTCCCTTGTTCCGCACATCCAACTACAACAGTTCCATGTCCCTGTAAATAATGCAACTGATAATTAATGTGAATTTTTTCATAGTAGTTTAAAATGGATACAATCAATGTCAACATGAGAAATGCTCAAATTATTGTGAGCAAAGTAGATGAAAATTGTGTATGTAAACTTTCAAGATGTACCTTAATTAATAAAGTCTATATACTAATAGTTTTTCCACAATGATGATGCTAAATCATGGGAGATGTGTTATCTATAGCTCCACTCACCGTAATTTAAATGAATTAGCATGTAGAACATAGTGAAACTAAGCAATACATACATTTGTGTTAAGAGGTACTAACATTTATAAAGCTGATTTGTCGAATGCACTCCTAGAGTCAAATGTGCTAATCTATGTACGCAGGGCAAAAAATCCTATTTTTAATATTGTGTGGAACCACTACCTTAAATACAGAAACTGACAAACGTATTCTGCTTGACAAGTGCAAGAGATGAAAGTTTACATACATTACATTCAACCAGAAAATAAAGACACGGCAAAATGGATACAGTTAGTTTCATATCTTACATACAATGAATTAATTTCCCAACCGGATTTCAGCACATTCCAGTTGATATGTAACCGGTGGATACTTCCACGAATCCAATCAATTACCAAAACCATTAAATTTAGGACTAAATTCTTGTAGAAAATCAAACCTCAGCCCATAAAGCAACTGACTAATCACTATAGATAGCCATAAAATATTACCTGAATGGAAAAAACATCTTTAATTGGCATGAGGAAGGGCTTGTCAAGCTGGAGGATTGGGTCTGGAATGTACTCATCCACCTAATCCATTAACTTTAGAACAGCCTTCCGCTTGATTTCTTCATTTGTTCCCTGTAATGCAGAGAGAACTGGACCACGAAGGATTGGGATTTCATCACCTGAGAATTTATAGAAACTAAGAAGCTCACAGAGTTCCATTTTTTTGTAATAATTGTGATTTTTCGAATCGATTTGAAGATCAGATCTCTTGAACCCAACAGGATACGCAGTCCCAGATCCGATTTTTCGAATCGATTTGAAGATAGTTGAACTCACGATTCTGCTTCTCCAAAGCTAAATCCGTAGCAAAGGAAACGATTTAGAAGTTGATTGAAGTTGAGGTTGGGATTTAAGATAGTTTTTGGCTTGAAACCTAGCGGCTTGAAGTCGCGATGTCTTGAAGAGGGCAAACCCTAGTCTTTGATTGGCATGTTTTTTCACAAGGGAAAAAGTAAGAGAAGCAAACTGCGTGAATTAGGTTACAGCGGGAAAATGAAAATTTGGGGGCAAAGGAGCTGAGAGGGAGAAGGAAAATCAGATTGCATATTGCTAACGTAGACCGTTGGATCATTGTTATGCAGATCGATAATTTTATTAATTTGAATAAATCTATGCTACTGCAACACAATTTGATATATATGCTAACACATTGAAGAGTGCATTGCAATAAACAAAAATCAGCATAGCTGTGGCAATATTTTAGCTGGCAACACCTTGGATTTCGTTGCAGTAGGCCATCTATGGCGTAGTGAATAGATCTGGAGGAAGAGAATGTGAAGAATAATTATGTGTATTGAAATGGGAGAGAGCCCCCATTTATAGATTTACAGAGCTATTCTTAACCTTTAGATATTAGGTTTTCAATCTAAGTCGTACATGCAGTGTTGAGTCAGCGAGGAACCTAGCCAACAAAACATCCAAAATACAGAATTCGGAATCCACCCTGGATCTAGGTGGGTCAACCCACCGACCCTCTAGGTCGACCCCACTTGACTTGGGTTGACCCATAGGTCAACCTAGGCCTGTTGTGGGTCATCCCCTAACGGTCTTGTTTTCTAGTTCAAATTAATCTGAATATAATCTTGTATAACTTCCTTATATGTATATAAATTTCTATGGTTCACAACTTCTTCATACGTTATCCAATTTACGCAAAATTGGGGTCTATATAAACCAAAATTCCGAGACGAATGCATTAGTAAAGTTGGTTTTACTTAATTTTGAATATTTCATTAAATACTTCCCATTTTATTGCTTTTACTGTATGGTTATAGTATATTAAATTTTAGGGTGTTACAGCTTATATGGAATATGCCACGATATGTGGATTTGATGTTATATTATTTGTTGATATGTGTTATATAGTTAATAGCTGTTTGAAGTTCGAAAAAGTTTGGTCTGAATAGGACTCGTCACGCAGCGGTAGTTCGCGAATTTCGACCATTGATTTCAAATTGACATACCGGAAGATCCGACCATCGGATCTTCTTGAAACGAAAAACGTTAGGTTCAAAATGAAATGAGATTTAAAATGAAATGAAAATGAAACACCCCACCTCCGTTAGGGTCACTCTCAAAGGGAATGCCCTAATTTTGGTGGAGGTTTATAAGTATAAGTCACAGATATACAAGACAGATATAAGAACACATATTTTTGAACAGCGGAAAACAACAACTTTTATTTCATTAAAATACGTGTTACACAAACCATGCCATAATTTGTTTTACAATACTTCCAATAACATAACCTCTTCATAACTGTCTTGATTACATTATTTAAAGAAGCATAAAGAAAACATAAATAAACTGCATAAGTCCCATAATTGCTATCCAAAGCCATAGTCCAAAACGAAAAAGGTCCAAGCAATACATTCTTTATCTTCAAGCTGGATGTGGAGGCTGGTCAAGCTGCAGTATTCCCTCCCTGTGGACCTTGGGGGGGGGGGGACAAAAGAAAAGAAGGCGAAAGAAAAGTAGAGTCAGACATAAAGCCAGAGTAAGTCTAGGACTATTCAGTCTATGAATAAAGAACTGGGTATGATGAGTATAAACTAGAAATGGGAAAGCACCATAAACTTAGTTAAGTTGTCTAGGGTTGAATATACTATCGTACCCCATATTAATCTCTATACCCATATAAACTAGTTCCCAACAGGCACCCCATAATCAGGGTGAAGTGATCCATTTTATGATGATCGGCTCCTACTCGCATAGTTACATGTGTCTTACGGCCCCCGATGTTGTAGTTACCTATGCTGGTCCCACCATGGGGTGTATCAAGTCCCATGGTGGCGGCCCGAAACAATCCTAGAATGCACAGGTATGCTACTGGTGCCCAGTGCCTTATTTTTCTGCGCCGGAGTGTGTGCACGCCCGCACCCCGTTAGAACCTACACTGATGCACCACCGCCGTCGATTTGACCTCTTACAATCAACCCAGTAATCGTGCCCCACCCTGCCTAGTTTCAGGGTATCATGATACCTTGTAGGGTTACTGCTGAAAAGGGTCCCCCGCTACTAGGTTTTCTATTTCTAGCCAACATGCTAAGTTGGTTAAGTGTTTTATAAACCTAACCCCCAATCAGTCTGTTTAGTTTAGCATGTTCTATTTTGATTAAGTATTAATATAATTTACTTAATCCTATCAATCCTGACTCAACCTTAATTGTCTTATTAAAGCCTTGACCTCTCACATTAGACATGTATTGTTGTGGTTGCCTATTGCCGGTTGGGTCCGGGCAGTCTTACGCCACAACTCAGTCTAACCTCGGGTCCTTATTGGGCTCCGTGTTTAACCACCCACATTGGATAGGTATTGTTGTGACTACTGGACAGCCGGGCGGTTCCGGGCAGGTTTACATCACAACTCAATCCAACCTCGGGTTAAACACATCGTATTTTCTACATTTACATATTTTGTCTCTTTTCTTTTTATATGTAAATATTTGCGGCCCATTATTCAAATTCATCTTTATTGGTTAAAATTTATTTATGCCACTTAATTGTTTTTCAAGGTTGTTGGCATGCGTCAAACATGCCAACACATATGTTTTATATTTTAGCCCAAACGTCATTACCCACGTTTTACACGTTCGCTCCAATGTAAGGTGTGTTGGGTTTAATACTTAAACCCAATTTAGCCAAATGAAAAGGGGAGGCTTATAACATGGTGTTCGTAAGGTAACATAAAAAGGGGAGTGTGAACGCATGAACTTGCAACATAACGATTCAATTAACATAAGGTAGGCACATGTGAACTTGCAATTGTAACAACATGTAATCATGGCATAAACAATACTTAAACATGAATCTTTCTATTCGCATAATCATGGTATAAACAAAACATGAATCATTCTAATCATGGCATAAACATAATTGAACATGAATCCTTCTATTCATATAATCATGGCGTAAACAATACTTAAACATTCCTAAAGTTAAATCATGGTTTTTATTCTATTCATAGAATTATAGCGTAAACATACCTAAACTTAAATCATGGTTTTTATTCTATCTATGTAAACTTGCAAGTGGAATGTAATTCTAATGTAACTTATGTGTCACATATATTATCATATGATTATGATAACAACATAAGCCTAAAAACATGTTTTCAACTAGGCATAATAACAAACATAGTTTAGTCATGTTCATAAAATTAATACAAGTTCACAAAGATGCTTGCTTTTGTCACTATCACAAAAACATGATTTTTATACTTGAACTATGATGCCAATTCCAACATAACTTCATATGAATCATAATACTCAAATGGATCAAATTACACTAAAGATGACCATAGAATTATACATCATGTTGGCATAACAGTAAATCATATACTTGCATGAATCTCAAATAAACTATTACAACATATAGTTGTTACTTTCAACATGAATCATATGCTTGCAGTTATCAAATGGGTGTGTAAGTAACTACCACAAACATGTAGTTTTCAATATGAATCATATGCTTGCGAATATCAAATCGTATACCACAACATTCCCAATCGTTAGAATCAAAGCAACATACAAATATAGATTATTATCGCCACAATTCCATTTCTTACTTTACACAAATCAACACAATTATTTAATTCACGTCGGAATAGCACTCTACTTACAATGTATGACGAATCTTCAATTCAGGAATCTGAATTCTGAATTTGGAGATGCTATCCTTTGTTGTAGGCGTTGCTTTGATTTGATTAACATTGCTTTAAGCTTTGAATTATCTCCTAATTGCCTCTAAATTTCTGACGGCTATCCTCATTCTCTCCTTAGCAGCATGACGGTCTCATCTCCATTTTAGTTTGTGTGAATTAGGGTTAGTCTTAGGTCCTTTTTATAGAGTTTGTGAGTTGATTTAGACCGTCGATGAAGCTTGGTTCAATAATAGCCGTTCGTTTGAAGGAGAGACCATTCAGGAGCTGACACCAAGCCCTAGTGACAAGGCAAGGCTCAGAAATTCGACCAGACCCTGGTCAGGCCAGCCAAGACCTGACCAGCAGGTCATTCTGAACTGGGCACACTTGGCAGGTGCGCCAGGCTAAAAATGCACTGGCGCACTTCCCAAGTGCGCCAGTTCATTTTTGTTCTGGCGCACTTCCCAAGTGCGCCAGTGCACTCTGACCCGTTTTCTGGTTTTTTGCCCATCTTCGTTCGTCCATATCTTCTTCAAACGACATCCGTTTTACGCAAACTCGGACTCTATCTCTAGCAGAATTTCGAGACGAACGCAATGGCGTAACCCATTTCCCTTAATTCTTTGATTTGAAATTAGTTATACTTTAATTTGTGAGTTTCACAGTTATAGAATACACGGGGTGTTACATTCTCCCCCACTTAAAAGGATTTCGTCCCCGAAATCTTCAAGTTCAGGAAGAATGTACATCCTAACATCCAAACATCCATCTACTCATCCATCAAACACGAGCATCCATTGTCCTTAAAAGACTTCTAATGCTTCATGATCATATGCGAAGTGTGTGTGTACATGTACTTATCTAATGCAAAATCAGGCGGTCTACTGATTCAGTTGACCTCCTTAATGCAAATCATGTAAGTGCCATGAATCCATTATGTATGCAAATTCTCCTATTCATGATTCTACATGAGTGCACAATCATTCATATAAATGCAACATCCATATGTCAACATATTAAACTTCAACCATATACGAATATAAATACATATATGCATATGCAGTATGAAGTGACTGAGCCGATCTAAAACCTAGATTGTGTATGTATATGCAACCACGAGCAACCACTAGCAATCACTTGCAACCACTTGCAACCATCAATCATAACATGTCTCAAACACATGTTTACACCCAATTGTTCCTATCTAAAGGTATAGTCAAATGATAGAAGCAAGTAAAAACTCTGTGCCCATTAGGCAATGTCAAAACTGGAAATCTATGCCACATATATATTGATTAGGAGAAGAACTCTCTAAGCATCAGCCCCGAAGACCGAAATCAACATCAGACTGACACCAAAAGAATTACTCAACCCAACCACTATATATGATTCTAGGAAACTAAGCATGATGGACTCCTTTTAGGTCACAAGGGAGTCCCTTCCTAAGCCCAACCCGTATCCTATAAAACCCAAAAAGCTTAGTCAAACCAACGAACACCCTCAAGCCCCAACATGTGTTACTAACAGATGAGTCACACTCCCTATGGGGTTTGCAACAGAAATTGGATTGAGAATGGGACCGAGAGGATATACACAAAAGATAGCATGCAAGTAAGCTCTACAGGAAGAGAGGGATCAAGGATATACTCTTAAGAAGAGATATAATGCACGAATCTAGTCTTCAATCTTCTAAGTCGCATTTCCTTGAGCTTAACTCCATTATGCTTTGTCCGTCTTTAACTTCACAATTTCGTAGCTTCTTAATTCATGTTTCCAAAATATGAGTTGGGACCTATTTCACTGTTGCCTCTCGTTCCTCTTTCACTTACTCTACTTCTAGTATACTTGGCTCAAACATAACGGCGTACTCATGGTTTCATGCAAGCTCTCCAAAATTCACTAGTGAATCTTAGATCTCGTCCACTTACTATCAGGTATTCCACGTAGAAGAACTATCTCTTGGAAATAAATGCCAACCATGTTGCCAAACGTACTTACTAAGGTGATTCTCCACAACTCATGCATAAGCGAAATGAACCTTCTGCCTTAATGGCGAACACTACTCGATCGGATTACAAATTACCAATAAATGTGTCAAGAGATTCTAGGAAACAAATCATGATAGAACCCTAAAGGTTACCTGCGACTTCGAGGGTAATACCGAGGCAAGTCAAGAGTCTAACTACCCTCTTTTCGAAACCGAGATGGTCACCCTTACTGGATAACCAATCCATCGCTAGAATCAACCAATGGCCCAAAACAAAGGCACTACATTTAAACTCTATGCTTAGAATAGAAATTTTCAATCCGAAACAGATCATAGACAAATGAGCTGGGCCCCCAATTGGGTTTGAAACAATTAAGGGGTCCTCTACCATACTAGTTTTTAGGTGCAGAGATTCTACTAAAGCAGACGAGATAAAGGAGTGTGATGCGCCAGAATCAAATAAAGTGCGAACGGGGCGATCATAAAGATAAACTACACTTTCTACAGAAGTATTTATACCTCGCTGTTGCAGAGGTGGCGCCTCTAGCACATGAACCTGTGCCCCTAAGGTGGACCCAGTCCTCTGCCCCTGTCCTCGTTTCTTTGGGCAGTCCTTAGCCATGTGGCCTGTCTCACCACAAGAAAAGCACCCGCCATTCATCTTGGCCTTCTTTTTCCGGCAATCTTTCACTAAGTGCCCCACTTTGCCACAAAATTTACACTTCCTCTTCTCTTGGGACTTGTTGTCTTTCCCGCCCTTCTTAAAGTCTGTCTTCTCAGGGCAGTCTTTGCCGATGTGTCCAGTCTCCCCACAATGAAAACATTCTCCTTGCTTTCTTTTCCTTTTTCTACAATCCTTGGCTACGTGCCCTTCCGTACCACAAAAAATGTATTTCCTTTTTTCTCGTTTCTTGTTATTACTGCTACGATCCTTTCTTGTTTGACTACTATTCGTCTTCCTACTCTGGGACTCTTCCGCTTGCTGGTTCACGTGGAGGAGGAGGAGTGAAAGCGTCAGCAGCTGGGGAGTAAGGTCTCCAGACATGCTAAAACAGAAAGGATAGATTCAAAACGAAGGATAGAAGACAGTACCTATGGCTTTGGGGGACTTTGCCTTTTTAAAATAAAATAATATTTTATCTTTTAAAAATGCTTCTTTAAATTTTCTTTTTGAAAATAAATTTTCAAAACTTTTTATCTTATCTGGTAAACCTATGCTCTGATACCAAGTGAAACACCCCACCTCCGTTACGGTCACTCTCAAAGGGAATGCCCTAATTTTGGTGGAGGTTTATAAGTATAAGTCACAGATATACAAGACAGATATAAGAACACATATTTTTGAACAACGGAAAACAACAACTTTTATTTCATTAAAATACGTGTTACACAAACCATGCCATAATTTGTTTTACAATACTTCCAATAACATAACATCTTCATAACTATCTTAATTACATTATTTAAAGAAGCATAAAGAAAACATAAATAAACTGCATAAGTCCCATAATTGTTATCCAAAGCCATAGTCCAAAACGAAAAAGGTCCAAGCAATACATTCTTTCTCTTCAAGCTGGATGTGGAAGCTGGTCAAGCTGCAGTATTCCCTCCCTGTGGACCTGGGGGGGAAAACGAAAGAAAAGAAGGCGAAAGAAAAGTAGAGTCAGACATAAAGCCTGAGTAAGTCTAGGACAATTCAGTCTATGAATAAAGAACTGGGTATGATGAGTATAAACTAGAAATGGGAAAGCACCACAAACTTAGTTAAGTTGTCTAGGGTTGAATATACTATCGTACCACATATTAATCTCTGTACCCATATAAACTAGTTCCCAACAGGCACCCCATAATCAGGGTGAAGTGATCCATTTTATGATGATCGGCTCCTACTCGCATAGTTACATGTGTCTTACGGCCCCCGATGTTGTAGTTACCTATGTTGGTCCCACCATGGGGTGTATCAAGTCCCATAGTGGCGGCCCGACACAATCCTAGAATGCACAGGTATGCTACTGGTGCCCAGTGCCTTATTTTTCTGCGCCGGAGTGTGTGCACGCCCGCACCCCGTTAGAACCTACACTGCTGCACCACCGCCGTCGATTTGACCTCTTACAATCAGCCCAGTAATCGTGCCCCACCCTGCCTAGTTTCTGGGTATCATGATACCTTGTAGGGTTACTGCTGAAAAGGGTCCCCTGCTACTAGGTTTTCTATTTCTAGCCAACATGCTAAGTTGGTTAAGTGTTTTATAAACCTAACCCCCAATCAGTCTGTTTAGTTTAGCATGTTCTATTTTGATTAAGTATTAATATAATTTACTTAATCCTATCAATCCTGACTCAGCCTTAATTGTCTTATTAAAGCCTTGACCTCTCACATTAGACAGGTATTGTTGTGGCTGCCTGTTGCCGGTCGGGTCCGGGCAGTCTTACGCCACAACTCAGTCTAACCTCGGGTCCTTATTGGGCTCCGTGTTTAACCACCCACATTGGATAGGTATTGTTGTGACTACTGGACAGCCGGGCGGTTCCGGGCAGGTTTACATCACAACTCAATCCAACCTCGGTTTAAACACATCGTATTTTCTACATTTACATATTTTGTCTCTTTTCTTTTTATATGTAAATATTTGCGGCCCATTATTCAAATTCATCTTTATTGGTTAAAATTTATTTATGCCACTTAATTGTTTTTCAAGGTTGTTGGCATGCGTCAAACATGCCAACACATATGTTCTATATTTTAGCCCAAACGTCATTACCCCCGTTTTACACGTTCGCTCCAATGTAAGGTGTGTTGGGTTTAATACTTAAACCCAATTTAGCCAAATGAAAAGGGGAGGCTTATAACATGGTGTTCGTAAGGTAACATAAAAAGGGGAGTGTGAACGCATGAACTTGCAACATAACGATTCAATTAACATAAGGTAGGCACATGTGAACTTGCAATTGTAACAACATGTAATCATGGCATAAACAATACTTAAACATGAATCTTTCTATTCGCATAATCATGGTATAAACAAAACATGAATCATTCTAATCATGGCATAAACATAATTGAACATGAATCCTTCTATTCATATAATCATGGCGTAAACAATACTTAAACATTCCTAAAGTTAAATCATGGTTTTTATTCTATTTATAGAATTATAGCGTAAACATACCTAAACTTAAATCATGGTTTTTATTCTATCTATGTAAACTTGCAAGTGGAATGTAATTCTAATGTAACTTATGTGTCACATATATTATCATATTATTATGATAACAACATAAGCCTAAAAACATGTTTTCAACTAGGCATAATAACAAACATAGTTTAGTCATGTTCATAAAATTAATACAAGTTCACAAAGATGCTTGCTTTTGTCACTATCACAAAAACATGATTTTTATACTTGAACTATGATGCCAATTCCAACATAACTTCATATGAATCATAATACTCAAATGGATCAAATTACACTAAAGATGACCATAGAATTATACATCATGTTGGCATAACAGTAAATCATATACTTGCATGAATCTCAAATAAACTATTACAACATATAGTTGTTACTTTCAACATGAATCATATGCTTGCAATTATCAAATGGGTGTGTAAGTAACTACCACAAACATGTAGTTTTCAATATGAATCATATGCTTGCGAATATCAAATCGTATACCACAACATTCCCAATCGTTAGAATCAAAGTAACATACAAATATAGATTATTATCGCCACAATTCCATTTCTTACTTTACACAAATCAACACAATTATTTAATTCACGTCGGAATAGCACTCTACTTACAACGTATGACGAATCTTCAATTCAGGAATCTGAATTCTGAATTTGGAGATGCTATCCTTTGTTGTAGGCGTTGCTTTGATTTGATTAACGTTGCTTTAAGCTTTGAATTATCTCCTAATTGCCTCTCAATTTCTGACGGCTATCCTCAGTCTCTCCTCAGCAGCATGACGGTCTCATCTCCATTTTAGTTTGTGTGAATTAGGGTTAGTCTTAGGTCCTTTTTATAGAGTTTGTGAGTTGATTTAGACCGTCGATGAAGCTTGGTTCAATAATAGCCGTTCGTTTGAAGGAGAGACCAATCAGGAGCTGACACCTAGCCCTAGTGACAAGGCAAGGCTCAGAAATTCGACCAGACCCTGGTCAGGCCAGCCAAGACCTGACCAGCAGGTCATTCTGACCTGGGCGCACTTGGCAGGTGCGCCAGGCTAAAAATGCACTGGCGCACTTCCCAAGTGCACCAGTGCATTCTGACCCGTTTTCTGGTTTTTCGCCCATCTTCGTTCGTCCATATCTTCTTCATACGACATCCGTTTTACGCAAACTCGGACTCTAACTCAAGCAGAATTTCAAGACGAACGCAATGGCGTAACCCATTTCCCTTGATTCTTTGATTTGAAATTAGTTATACTTTAATTTGTGAATTTCACAGTTATAGAATACACGGGGTGTTACAGAAAATATTAAAGATGTGGTTAGATTTTTAGATAAGTCAAAATCAATTTTCTACAAAAAATCTAGATTTTGCAGTTAATGACCCGAAAAGGGATTTTTAAGAAAGGAGCTATTTTTAAATTATTTAAGAAATAAATAAATTATGATAAACCATAGTAAATGGTTTGAAAGAGATTTGAATTGATAAAATGAAGGTTGGGAAGATATAAAAGTCATTTTGACTAATTTAGCCGATGTAAGCCTATTTATAGCACTTTTTTGTGACGCTGTTAATTTAGCAATGGTAGTTGATTTATTTAATTATAAATGTGCATCTAAATGAATGGAGGATATGAAATAAAATGTTTGAATTCAAGAAGTAGAAAATATTTTGAAATCAGTATTTTCGTAAGTTTATAAAAGGTGGTTTATAAACAAAAAGAATCTCGACGACTTAGATCCCAATGTTTAAACGATTTAGAAATAAATAGTACTATGTTTTGGAAAGTAGTTATGATTATTTTCGTGAAACGATTTATCACCTCGGGATACAAATGATTTGATGTATTACTTGTGATTCGGGTAACCCGTGATTAAAAACCTGGGCAAATGGGTATGGGACTCTCTAATTATATATGGATATATTGTATGAGACTCCTCAATAGTTGAGGGACATACATAGATAGATTATCTAGATAAGAAGGCTAAGACCTAGTTGCCGTGTTGTCGGGAGAAACCTCTTAATCTAGTAGCATATGTTTAGATATGTTTGTGTTATAAATATTTGGAATTTTCCAAAATGATTTGTTTTGAAATCCCAAAGTAAAGTATGATTTGATATGAAAGAAATATCTAGTATTTCAATGATTTGAAATGAAACGAGGATCTTAAGTTTGAAGAGATTATTTTCAAAATTATGGTTTTGAAAGTAATATAGTTAATTATATTTGATTTATAAATCTTAATATGATGCTGAAATTATTTTTGCAAGTTTTGTGCACTGGTATTCATGTGGAGGAAACTCGTTCCGTGTTATATGGCGTGATATGCCGAACTTAAATAAGTTAAGAATAACTGATTAGCGTTCTCACACCAGTCTCATGACTGACTTGTAGTTTGTTTTCACCTTGCAAACTCGGGTGCCCTTATTTCCACACGGACAATCGAGTAGTCTTGGTTTTTCAGATATTTGATAGAGAAGGATTTTGGATTGAAGCTAGAGTTTTGTCCAGAGTATTAGATAGTCTTCCGATGAGAGTTATGTATTTAAATTTCCATTGTGCATTGTTGTGATTTATTATACTTTGATGTCCTTGTACTTAAATGTAACATTTTGATGATGTTAATGGAAAGTCTTTTGTTTCTTTCTAATGTTGTACACCCAAAGTTAATGTGTTCAGGGTTCCTGCCTTTTGGATCAGACTTATGTGGTTTATAGTCGATTCAAAATGTGGGAATTTTTAGTTCATTACAGTCGGATTTGCCCAAAAAAAATGTTTGAAATTGTTTCGAAGATTCTTGACACAAAATGCATTTTCTTAAAACCCTTTCCGATTCAGTAAATAACAAAATTTTATGTTATGATTAATTCATATTTTTGTGTAATGAGGAATTCGAATAAGTGGAGTTATAGTGTCGTTTGGTATGAGACTTTAAGTAATATTTGTTTAGTTTTTCTTTGAACTTGTTATATAGAATAATTGTGTGATGTTGAGTGAAATGTGTGATATTGTGTAAAATTTAAGAACGTTAGGTAAACAAGTGAGTAACATCAAGTAGCATGGGACATTTGATCTGATATTTGTTCGATTTCTTTCTGCTATTGTCTAACAGGGTCGATATTACGAAGTATTATAATTTTAGTGAAACACGCTGAGGGTGTGATGGTTAAGAGTCATACAAATGTTTATTTAGTGTAAATAATCCTATCATACATCACGAAGTAAACCAGATTGGTTATTTTCTGTCTTAACAGACTGACTGCGAGGTCACTCCGCAAATATATGGCACATTTGTTGATGTATTTAAAACAGCAGTCTGTTATCAACTTGAAGGGTCGTGACAAATGCATAGTGTAGTCTTGCAGAATGTTTATGACGTACAATAAATAAGAATCACTATGGACATCGAGGTAACTAAGACTATAAGGGTAACATTGAAAGCCTGTGAAGAAGGCTAGGTTGAGAGCTGTCGGTCTCCTGTCTGGTTATTGTCGATGACATAACATGAAATTCTAAACACACTACTTATTCATCTATATGAGGTTGTTGTATTAATTAATGAGAGCCAAAATGGTAATTTGTTAAGGCTGACGTCGACTGGTTATTTATGATTATGAAAGCACATGAGATAGAGAGTTTCGATAATTATCCACAATACCGAGAGTTTGGTGGATTAGTAAAGATCTGAGAGGCTATATGATTATTCCACTAGCTGAGAGCCAAGTTGATTACTTTATGGTTGAAAATATAGATGATGATTATGTGATTATCAATCAGTTGGATTACTTATAAGATTGATTGCATATGCTACTGTATAACCCCTTACATGTTAATTATACAACTATCGAGGATATCTAGAGATGTTAACAACATGAAGTTGAAACATCTATCTATATTTATATGATTATCTAAGAGATG